>CM046668.1:88235074-93117574 GCA_025594165.1 Tamias sibiricus
AGGTAGAGCTAACATTAAGCACCCAAGAGACCAAGTTCAAAGGACTGCAAATAACCTGGGGTAGAATTAAGGTTGCCAAGTCAAAGATTTTGAGAGGGGCTGGGATTGTGGCTCAGCAGTAGAGCGCTTGCCTAGCACGTGTGTGGCCTGGGTTCAATCCTCAGCACCACGTAAAAATAAAATGCATTGTGTACAACTAAAGCAAATAAATAAATGTTTAAAAAAGAGATTTTGAGAAATATAAGGGTAGATCAAAGTAATGATATATAAAGAAAGAAGAAAGGAATGAGGTGATTATTGAGAATTATCTCCATGTATCAGGTGCTTGACTCCAGTCAGTCTTAAGGTTGAGTAGATGCATGAGTAGATTGGCTTAAAAAGCAAGGAACAGAGTGGAAGCTTAGAATATTGTCTCACACTAGATGGGCTATCCTCTGCCCTATCTCATACAGATGTGAAGTATGTGGAGTCTCAGCAACCTGAATCTAGGAAGAGGGAGGAAGAAGGAAGACCAATAGAATCGAGAATGATGTATACATCTGTTGCTGTCTGAAGCGATTGCCACTTGGAGCAATGAAGCCGCAGGAAGAAGTTCAGAGGCAAACTGGAAACAAACAGGCTTTTTATTCTGATAACTTTTCTCTCTGGCTTCAACAACGACTCCAACACACCACACACACCACCAAACAACACACAAACAAATGGCGCTGACCGGAATCTGAATCCCGGCTCAAGTCTCAGAGATCCCTGGCCAAGTCCCGTGAGACCACGGAAGGCGGCAATGCCCGAACATCTCTATGGCCCGCAGCCAACGGCAATCTCAGCCATCTCCCCAATCAGGGCTCCTGTATACATCCAAGTTGACTCAGAGTGGCCATCAGGGGAAGAGATCTGCAATATTCAAAGGGCAAAGAGGGTTTGGGAGTTTATATTAAGGGTGTCCACTCCAATTGATGTGGAATAGTAGCATGAAACTAAACTAGCCAAAAGTTCAATGCCCAACCCACAGCAGACTAGAGAGCAGAACTTCAGCAATTGAAGATAAGAATAGCTTAATCTATTGGAAACCCAACAAAGAATTCTCAATCTATTGGAATCTGTCGGAAACCTTCTTAGAGAGTACACGGACTAATGGAGAAGTAGGGAATAACTTTATGACTTGTTGCCTCACTGGGAGGGTGGGCTGACATTGTTCATGGACCAAGACTCAGTGTTTGATGATTTAACTTTCAACTTCAACTCTTTCCAAGACACATTCACCTCAGAGGCAAAACTTAAGCAGGATAATATTTTTTTAAAGTGCCTCGCAGCTGAATAAGACAAACTTTCTCACCAATATCTGGAAGTTCATTCAGTGGTAAAAAGCCTCTTTTTTGCCCCAACTGGTATCACTACCTCAGGCAGTTGCAATGTTTAACCATTGATTGTTTCTGAAAAACAGACTGGAAGTAGGCATTTTCCTACTATGTGGGCCCTGAAGTCAAATCACCCCAAGTACTGTGAATGGGACTTCTTCAGGGATCTTAAAGACAAGCCAAGTAGTGACAATTCACTGGGGACAGGGCTTTTTCCCACCACTGCAAACTTTGTAATAGGAACACCATCTCCACGAGTTTGTCAGGCTACTGATTTTTAACAAATACTGTGACTACAAAGCTTCTGCTTTTCAGAACTGCAAAGCAACATGGAAATGGGACAAATGCTAAAAAACTCCCTGTTCTCACTGAGATTCAGTATCTCACTTTGTTTTTCTTTGTTCTTAATGAAGACTCCTTAGATTGTTGCAAATATTTGGTCAATTTCCAGAGTTCTGAAAATTTTTATTTTGACAATATTTGCCAGTGTATTAATTGCTTTCATCAAAAAGTAGATTTTTCAGAGGTTTTCTTTCTTTCTTTTTTTTTTTTTTTTTTTTTTGTGTGTGTGGTACCAGGGATTAAACTCAGGGGCACTCGACCACTGGGCCACATCCCCAGCCCTTTTTTTTTTTTTGTATTTTATTTAGAGACAGGGTCTCACTGAGTTGCTAAGTGCCTTGCCATTGCTGAGGCTGGCTTTGAACTCGTGATCCTCCTGCCTCAGCCTCCCAAGTGCTGGGATTACAGGCGTGTGCCACCACGCCCGGCTTTTCAGAGGTTTTCATTCCACTATTCTAAAAATCAGTGCAGCCACTTGAGAACAGTTTGGTATTTCCTCAAAGTGTTAAACATAGGGATACTATAAAACTAAAAAAATCATATTCCTATGCCATAAGCCAGAGAACTGAAAATCTATGACCTTGCAAAAGCATGTACACAGATGTTCACAGCAACACCATCATAAAAGCCAAAAACTAGAAATAATCCAAATGTTTCACAATTGATGAATGGTTTAAACAACTATGGTATAGCCACACAATGCGTATTAATTCGACAATAAAAAGAAAGGAAGTACTGATATATATTACATCATGGGTAGTCCTTGAAAACATCATGCTACATGAAAGAAACCAGTCACAAAGGACTACATATTTGCAAAATTCCATTCCTATATAATGTACAGAATGAGCAAATGTATAGAAACAGAAATCAAATTAGTAAAATTAGCAAAATTAGCCTAGGGCTTGGGGAGAAGGGGGAACTAGGTGGGTTATAGCTAACAGGTGCCAAGTTTCTTTCTGAAATTAAAAAAAAAATGTTCTGGAATTAGTGGTGATTGTTGCACAACTCTGAATATAAAACCCACTGAACTGTGTCCTTTAAAAGGGTGACTTTTATACATGTCAATTATATCTCAATAAAATCACTTTTTTATTTTAAAATTAGCCTGTTCCCTTCTGTCTGGGTGTTTTCTAGGATCCACAAGACTTTGTTTGCCACTCAGAGCACTGACTTTGAGGAAATCAGTGGGAGCCTGATTCAGCCTCCTTGCTCTCAGGCTCATTTTGTGGTACCTGTTCCTTGTTTTCTCTTCTCACATAAAACAAAAGCCTTCACCTCAGGACCCAGGCAAAGACCCACTACTTCTGGGAGAGGTAGAAAGAATATTTAAAGAACTAATGGTCAAAGACTTTTCTCAAAGTTGTTGAAAAACATTAATGAAAGTCTGCTTGTATGCTGTCCTGCCTAAAATCCTTCTCATGGACAAATGCCGAAAGGAGGCCAATGAGAAAGTCTTCACAGTGGTTAATACTGTCTCCTTCTGCATCTGGGATGCCCAATTATTGGTGTTTCTTAACTCAGAGAGCAGTAAGAAATTGTTAAAATTTTAGCTGTTGTCTTTTTACCTGCTTTGGGGGCAGCTGAAAATTCATCTTCTTCTCAAGCTCTGCCAAAGATAAAACAAATTTAGGTAAGCCACATGTCCTCTGAAGGTCTTTTCACACAAGTTCAGGTCACCTACTTGTTTTATGACTTCAGTGCTTTAATGGCTCTAGAAAAGTTATGATTTGCAACTTGTGCAGTTTTCTGCTCCAAGTTAGGCAGGATGGGAGTCACATTCTCTTCCCCTCTCCACATTTTAAGCAGAAGCCCATTCAATGTATGTTTTCACTTTGGACATTGTATTTTTCATGCCTAGAAATTCCATTTGGATTTTGTTATATTTGTAATTTCTCTCTTCATTATGTTTGTATCTTCTTTTATATCCTTGAAAATATTTGTGAGATTTATAACTATTTCAGGTCCTTGTCTGCCAGAATTGTGATTGACATATCACTAGTGTACACATATGTGGGGTACAAAGTGGTATCTTAGTATATGCAGACAATGTGCTGTTGGGACTCATGTCTGCCAAGGGGACGGGCTTTGGCTGCATACCACGCCCTAATAGGACTGGGGCTAAGCCAAGGGGTGTGGCTATCACATAGTGTGAGAGACCGGACCACCCTGCTGGCTGATTGGTTAGTTCTAGGCCTATTTAAGTTCAGTGCCTGGTCAATAAATCCGAGTTTTTTGGCGTCGTGCGTGTTACACAAAGCTCCCTGGGTGTGGCATGGTTTCTGTTCACCAGACAGAGGTAGACACTCAGCTATTTTTGTCCTTAAGCTCATCCTCACCGGGTAAGTTGTTTTCTTTCTGTGGGCAGAAGGAAAAACCCCTTTTGGGCCCGAAAGGGGGATGGCTTAGAACTCGGCCCCATTCATAACTCAGCAGCCCCGGCAATGTGCAATGATTCTTTTTTTTTCTTCCACATTGTTTATTATTGCATTATAGTTATAAAATATGATGGGATTTGTTGTTACATGTTCATACATGCACACAATACACAATATAACAATATAATTTGGCCAATATTACACCCTGGCACTTCCCCCCCTCCTTTTCTGTCCCCCACCTCTTGGTCCCTTTCCTCTACAATCTCCCTTTGATTTTCATGAGATCCCCACCACTTTTCTTTTCCTTTTTCCTCTCTATCTTCCACATATGAGGGAAAATACAGAAACCTTGACCTTCTGAGTTTGACTTATTTTTCTTATGTTCTTATGTTCTCTCATCCATTTTCCTGCAAATGACATAATTTCATTTTTCTTTATGGCTGAATAAAACTCCATTGTGTGTATCTGTACCACATTTTCTTTATCCATTCATCTGTTGATAGACACCTAGTCTGGTTCCATAGTTTAGCTACTGTGAATTGTGCTTTTATAAACATGGGCGTGCATGTATCACTATAGTATGAGGACTTTAATTCTTTAGGAAGAATACCAAGGAGTGGTATTCCTGGGTCATATGGTGGTTCCATGTCTAATCTTTTGAGGAACCTCCATGCTGATGTCCCTAGTGGTTACACTAAATTACTATCCCACCAACAGTGGAAAAGTATTCTTTTTCTCCACATCCTCTCCAGTATTTATTATTGTTTGTATTCCCAAAAAACTGCCATTCTTACTGCTATGAGATAGAATCTCAGCATAATTTTGACTTTCATTTCCCTACTTACTAATGATATTGAACATTTTTTCATATATTTGTTGGCCATCTGTATTTCTTTTTTTGAGAGGTATCTGTTTAATTCATTTGCCCATTTGTTATTTGGGTTATTTCATTTTTTGGTGTAGCTTTTTGAGTTCTTTATATATTTTAGATATTAATGCTCTATCAGAAGAGTAGCTAGGAAAGATTTTCTCCCACTCTTTAGGTTCTCTCTTCACATTCCTAATTGTTTCTGTTGTTGTGCAGAAGTTTTTTTAATTTGACACCACCCCATTTATTAACTCTTGACATTATCTCCTGAAATTTAGGGGTCCTGGAATGATTCTTAGCACATTGTTTCTGGATATGTCTTTATCAACTTATTATCCTCTTCTTAATAGGTTCTTTTTTTCTGCTTATTTCTGTACCTGATATATTTTCAATAAATTGTCAGACATAATTTTTACAACTTTAAAATTTATAATTTTATGGTGCTGCATTTTGTTGTTTATATCTAAAAGTGTTGGATTTTGTTCAAAGGCAGATTTAAGTAACTTGATGATCCTCCTGAGGTTTGCTTTTATGCTTTATTATGGATGATTCAGAGAAGGCTTCATTCTTGAACTAATTTAGTTCAAATGCTATTATGTATGCCAAAATCTAAGAAAACCACCCCTTAACAGTCAAGTCCAGTTGTAACTTGCAGTAAATGATTTGATTTCAGCAGAACAATATCATGCTACTTATTAAACTGATTAAATTTTTAGTTTTATGTTTATCAATTTCCTTTAACTTCATAGGAGATATAATCATAAAAGAGCATACCCAATTTAATATTTTTATATTTGAATAACTTATAATAAATAATTTGTTACATCCAAGAGTCTACAATATTTTACTTTCTAAAAATCGTCTTTAGATTATTCAAGTTTAAAATGAAAAAAAAATTGTATAATTGTGAATCAAGAATTGGTAATTTAAGTTGATTCCTTAAAAAAAATGTACTGTATGACCCTGAGATTGTTTATTTACATATAAATTCACATATATCTAAGGACTATGTTGATGATATTTTTTTCGTACATTGTTAAATGATTAGCACAAACAAGCTAATTAATATATCCACAATTCATATAGTTACCATTTCTGTGTGTGTATGTGTGTAGTGAGAACACTTATAATCTATTAATTTTAAGTGTACAAGATAGTATTATAAACAATAGCCACCACACTATACATTGTATCTCCAGAACTTTTTCACTTTGTACAGCTGAAACTTTGCACTGAGTGACCAACATCTCCCCATTTCACCCACCTCTAGCCCCCAGGCATCACCATTCTACTCTCTGCTTATATGAGTTTAACTTTCTTATAAAACTGTTACAAGCAGTATTGCTTTTCTGTGACTGGCTTATTTCTCTTAGTATAAGATCTTTAATACTTATATCATGTGATAGAATTTCTTTCTTTTTTTTGGGGGGGGGGGGGGGTACCAGGAATTGAACTCAGGGGCACTCGACTACTGGGACACATCCCCAGCCATTTTTTGTATTTTATTTAGAGACAGGGTCTCACTGAGTTGCTAAGTGCCTCGCCATTGCTGAGTCTGGCTTTTGAACTCATGATCCTCCTGCCTCAGCCTCCCAAGTGCTGGGATTACAGGTGTGTGCCACTGCGCCCAGTGAATTTCTTTCATTTTTAAGGTAGAATAATGTGTGTGTGTGTGTGACATTTTCTTTATTCATTCATCCATTGACAGAGGTTGTTTCCATATTTTGGTCATTACAAATAATGTTGCAGTGAACACAGGCAAAATATTCTTCAAAATACTTACCTCATTTCCTCTGGAAATACATATAAAAGTAGGAATGATAGATCCATATGGTTTTACATAATGACTATACCAGTTTGCATTCACACTAACAGTGTACAAGGATTCCCTTTTCTCCACATCCTGACCAACACTTATTTTCTTTTGTCTTTTTGACAATATCCATTCCAACAGATATAAAGTAGTAGCTCATTTTGGTTTTGAGTTACATTTCTCTGAGTGGTATAGACCATTATTTCATATATCTGTTAGTCATTTATATGTATTCTTTAGAGAAAGGTATATTAGGTCTTTGGCCCACTTTTTTGTCAGATTATTTTTCTCTTAATGTAGAGTTGTTAGTTTCTTACATAGTTTTGGATAATAACCCCTGTATCAAGTCCATTTTCTATTGTTATAACAAAATACCTGAGATTGGGTACTTTATAAACAAGAAAGATTTATTTTGCTCATAGTTTTAGAGGCTAAAAGTCTAGTAGGGAGCCACACCCATTTGGTCTCTGGTTAAGACCCTATGGCAGGTGATATCACAATGGTGAGAATGAGTACAGGAATGCATATGGCAATACAGGAAGCCAGAGAGATTCAGGAGACAAGCTTACTCTTTTTACAACAACCCATTTTTGTGCGAACTAACCAGGATCCTTCAAAAACTATATAAAAAGCCCATTCTCCCTGCTTCCTGATCACCATGTCCTGAGCTGCTTTTCTCTTCACACCTTTCCACCATGATGTTCTGCCTCGTGTCAGGCACAGAGCACTGGAGCTGACTGTCTGTGGCCTGAGACCTCTGAAACTATGAGCCCCAAATAAACTTTTCCTCTTCTAAAATGTTTTTGTCAGGTCTTTTGATAAACAGCAGTGAAAACTGGCTAAAACAGAAATTTATACTGAGATGTGGGATCCTTGTTGTGACTAATCTGACCATGTGATTTGGAAGCCTTTGGAGATGGTTTTTTTGGGGGAAGCATTTTGAAAAGTTTAGAGATGCAAGCTGAAAATATTTTAGATTGTTGTAAGTAGAACTTAATGGGCAGGTCTGGTGGGAGTTCAAAAAACCAGAATGCTGATAAGACTGTGCACAGTAAAGACTGGGCTCAAGAAGTTTCAGCAGAAAAGGAGGACTCTATTAGTAATTGAAATAGAGACCACTCATGTTATATTCTGGCAAAGAAGTTGTCTACATTTTGCCCATGTTCCGAGACTCTCTGTGAGACTGAATTTAGGTGATGGACTAATTAATCTGGCAGAAGAAATTTCTAGGCAGTATAGCGTTCAGGCAGTGGCATGGATATTGCTGGTGGCTTTCAGCCAAGTTTACTGTGATAATCAGGAGCAGAAAGAAAACCAAAAAGATCTGAAAATTTTGCAGTTTGACCAGAAAACTGCAAGTAAAACTGGGTTAAGGAAGATGTTGTTGTTTAAGACATTACAGCCACTAGAGAAATGTAACCACTTTACCCAGAGACAATAGAAAAGATGGCTTGATGGCATCCCAGAAATTGTCAGAACCACACCTATCTCAGGCTCAAGATATAAATGGAAAACTTCCTTTGAGAAAAGACCAGTGGGGCAGCCTGCTTGCCATGGGGCCTAGGAAGTTATTTTACCAGGCTCAGTTGCCCAGGCATTCAGAGGATACAGCAGCCATGGTCCCTAGAGGCTTGGCTACTGCTGGAGAGGGAGGCAGACCTTGGTGTTAACCAGGTGATGCTGGTTCTGCAGGATTGCAGAATCCTGGAGTAAGAGGGTCATGGAGACGTCCACTGAGATTTCAAAGGAAGGCCTGGGAAACCAGACAAAGTGCCTTAAGGTTGGAGTCCCTGCAGGCTGCCCCTGAGAGGGGGATGTGTGGAGAAGTGAAAAGGAAGCCAAAGCAGCAGTGGAGACCCCCAATATTAAGACACCAGTACCGTGGGATATTTGCCAGGGAAAACTGCCGTAATTGAGCAGAAACAAGCCAAGAGAGAGGCCATATGGGCTTCAACCAAGAAGGCCACAGGCGAGAGCTTCACAAGCCATTTGGAGCAAACATTAGGAGGCAATGTGGCCTAGATGTTGTACATGGAGCTATAGAACTTATTTGCCCATCTGGATTTTGATCTTACTTTGGTCTTATCTCTTCTTTCTATGCCCTTATTTCTCCATTTATTCTATGCCTTTATATGTTGGATATATGTAACTTTCTTTTGATTTTTACAGGGGCTCACACAGAGCTTGCTTTGAGTCTCAGTGGAGACTTTGACCATGGACTTTGGCCAGAGATGGAACTGTTAAAACTATCAGGACTCCTAGAAATGAATGAAATATTTTGCATTATGAGGTGGGCATTTTACTTTTTTTTCTAGTCATTTTAGACTTTTAGATCTGTTGGTCGGCTTCCCAGGCTGTGACCTTTCCATTGCTATGATCAAAACACCTGACAACTTAGAGGAGGGAAAGTCGATTCTGTCTCACAGTTTCAGAGGTTCAGTTCACAGTTGACCAACTCCATTTCTCTGAGCCCAAGGTAAAGCAGAGCACCACAGCAGGAGGACATGGCAGAGGAGTGCTGCTCCACTCCAGTGGCCATAAAGCAGAGAGAGCAAGAGGCGGTAAGAGGCCACAGAAAAGACAGACTCCTCCAATGAATACTCCCAGTGACCTATCTGCTCCAGCCACAACCCACATGCCTACAATTACCACCCCAGTACAGTAGTCATTCCAAATTATTAATCCATCAAATGGATTAATCCACTAATTAGGTTACAGTTTCATGAACTAATTATTTCACCTCTGAATAATCCTGCATTAACAAAGGAGCTTTGGGGGACACCTCATATCCAAACCACATGTCTTATGTCTGTCTTTTATAATTTTTATTTGATTTCTGAATATATGAAGGTAAGTGTCCAATTTTGTTCTTCTGTATAAGAATATCTTGTTTTTCCAACACTATTTGAAGAAATTATCCTTTCCCCATTGTGAGTTCTTGGCACTTTTGTCAAAGATCAGTTTTCCAAAAATGCTTGAATTTGTTTCTAACTTCTCTGTTCTGTACCATTGGTCAATATGTTTGTTTTTGTACCAGTACCATACTATTTTGGTTACTGTAATTGGGTAACATATTTTGAAATCAGGAAGTATTAAGCTCTTACTTTGCCCTTTGTTTTAAGATTGCATTGACTACCTAGAGTCTTTTGTGTTTCCAAATGAATTCTATGATTGCTTTTTGCTTTTTTTTTTTTTTCCTAATTCCATGAAAAATGCCAGTAGAATTTTTACAGAGATTGCATTAAATCTGTAGATGGCTTTGGGTAGTATGACCATCTTAACAAAATTAATTCTTCATATCCATTAACATGGTATATCTTTCCATTTATTTGTGTCTTCTTCAATTTTTTTAATCAGCATATTATGGTTTCTTTGCACAGATCTTTCACCTCTATGGTTAAATTTATTCCTAAGTTTATTCTTTTTGATGCTTTTGTAAATGAAACTGATTGCTAAACTTCTTTGGATACACTGTTGTTAGTATACACAAATGCAACCTCCTTTTATATATTGACTTTTATCCTGAAGTTTTACCTAATTCATTTATTAATTTCAATAGTTTTTGACAGTTTTTAGGATTTTCCACCTATAAAACCATGTCCGCTGTGAACAAAGATAAGTTTACTTCTTCATTCCTGGTTTGAATGTATTGTGTTTCTTTTTCTTGACTGATTGCTCTGGCTAGGACTTCCAGTACCATGTGGAACAGAAGTGATGAAGGTGGGCACACGTGTCTTGTTCCTGACCTTAAGGAAAAGTTTTCAACATTTCACCATTGATATGTTAACCAATATATGACCTTAAATATTTTGAGGTGCATGCCTTCCATACTTAATTTTTTTTTTTTTTTTTGTGGTACCAGGGATTGAACTCAGGGGCACTCGACCACTGGGTCACATCCCCAGCCCTTTTTTGTATTTTATTTAGAGACAGGGTCTCACTGAGTTGCTAAGTGCCTCGCCATTGCTGAGGCTGGCTTTGAACTCGCAATCCTCCTGCCTCAGCCTCCCAAAGTGCTGGGATTACAGGCGTGTGCCACCGCGCCCGGCTTCCATACTTAATTTTTAAGAGTTTCTATTATGAAGGTATTTTTAACTTTGTCAAATGCTCTTTCTGTTTCTGTTGAGATGATCATATGATTTTTATCATTCATTATGTTAATGTGGTTTATTACATTATTGATTATTATGTGTTGAACCATCTTTGTATCCCAAAGATAAACTCCACTTTGTCAGGGAGTATGATCCTTTTAATGTGCTGTTGAATTCAATTTGCTGGCATTTAGGAGATGATTTTTTTTTTGCACTTATGTTCATCAGGGATATTGGCCCAGTTTTCTTTTCTTGTAATATCCTTGTCTGGATTGGTATCACAATAATGTTGTCTTCATAAGAAGAATTTGGAGGTATTCTTCCTCTTCTATTTTTGGAAGAGTTGGAATAGACTTGGTGATCATTTTTTTAAATATTTTTTGGTAGCATCCACCAGTGAAGCCATTAGGGCCTAGGCTTTTCTTCCTTGGGCATTTTTGATAAATGATTGCATTAGTTTGTTTTATATTGCTATAACATAATACCTGGCCTGGTTACTTTATTTTTTTTAAATAATTTATTTATTTATATCATACTCTTGGAGGTTGAAAGTTCAAGATCTGGGAGCCCTATCTGTTCAGACTCTGGTGAGGAACCCACTAGCTGCATCACAACAACATACAGCAACAGAAAATAACCTGGCCATATATAGAAGGGAGCAATCACAAGGCAAGACAGGAAACCAGAGGAATTCAGAGACTAAGCTTACCTTTCATAACAACCTGCTCTTATGGGAATGAACTAAGGCCCTATGAGAAGTACATTAATCCTAATATGCCTGCAGTGGTTCAGATATTAGAGGCTTGATCCCCGGTGTGATGGTGTGAAATGATGTGGAAATTTTAAGTGGTGGGGCCTTCTTGAAGGTCTCAGTATCAATTGGGGATAGGACCTAGGAAGCCACAGGTCCCAGGTTTTCATAGAAGCCTGGCTAATTCTCTTGAGAGGATTGTTATAAAAACATGAGCTTGGTCCCACCACACTTTCTCTGATTCCTGGTTCAAGATATGATCCTTCCTCCTGCATGGGCCCTTCCCAGAGGCTATTCAGTGTTGTTTGAATTTTTAGCCTCCAAAACTGTGAGAGAAAAAAAAAAACTCTTTAATTCATAAGTAGCCTTCCTCAGGTATTTTATTGTGGTAATGTAATATATAACTGACTGCTACAATTGCTGCTAAGGGCTGCGTATCTAATATCTAACCAATATAGATGTGCATATCCATATTTAATATCCTCCACCAGACCCCACATATTAAAGAGTCTATCTATCACCTTTCAACACCACCACAGTTAGTAACAAACTTCCAGACATGAACATTTAGGGGAAACACTGAAACCGTATCCAAAGCATAGCACTGATTTAATATTATCATTCATTATTAGAATGTTCAGATTTCATTTTTTTCATTATTCAGTCTTGATAGATTCTATGTTTCTAGGAATTTATCCATTTTCTCAAGTTCCAATTTGTTGGTATATAATTGTTCATAGTAATTTTTATGATTCTTTGTATTTTTGTGGTACGAGCATAATGTATCCTCTTTCATTTATAATTTTATTTGAGTCCTCTTTTTCTAAAATATCTTGCTAAAACTTTGTCAATTTTATCTTTTCAAAATCCCAAATCTTGGTTTTATTGGTCTTTTCTATTGCTTTCTACTCTTTATTTCATCTTTCATCTATGTTTTCTGGTCTTTATGAATTCCTTCTTTTTTCTAATTTTGAGCTTTGTTTTTTCTTCTTTCTTTTTTCTTTATAACTCCCTCCTCCATTAGCATTACTTTTGCTACACCCCATAAATTTTGGAATATTTTCATTTTCATTTTTTAACCCTTTTTTTTTTCCTTCTTGTGATTCTTGGAGTCAAACCCAAGACCTCATACCAATGAGCTACATCCACAGCCCATACCTATTTTGATTTCTTCTTTGGCCCATTGGTTGTTCAGGAGTGTGTTTCTTTAATTTCCACATGTATGACTTATCCAATTGTCTTCCTATTATTGATTTTGAGTTTCATATCACTATAGTCAGAAAATATGCTTGATATGGTTTCAATTTTTCTAAATTTGTTAAACTTGTTTTGTAGCCAAACATATGTATCCTGAAAAATATTCTGTGTGCACTTGAGAAGAATGCATTCTGCTGCTGTTGGATAAAAACATTCTCTATATATTTGTTAGGTTCATTTGGTCTATAGTGTTATTAAGCCCACTGTTTCCTTATTGATTTTATGTATGGCTGATCAATCCATTGCTGAAAGTGGGAGAGATATGTCTCTACTATTAGTGTGTTGCTGTCTCTTTCTTCCTTTAGTTCTGTTAATATTTGCTTTACAGATTTAGGTGCTTCTGGAGCAGGTGCTATATATTTACAATTGTTATATATACTTGATGAGTTAGTCCCTTTGTCATTATATAATGATAATCTTTGTCTCTTTTGACAGTTTTTTACTCAAAGTCTATTTTGTCTAATTTAAGTATAGCCACCCTGCTCTTTTTTGGTTATCATTCACATAGAATATATTTTTCCATCCCTTCAGTTTCAGCCCACATATGGTCTTAAAGTTAAAGTGAATCTCTTGCAGGCAGAATGTTGTTGAGTCTTTATTTTTCTGTTTTTCTTGTTCTTGTTCTTGTTTTCTTTTCCATTTTTTCCATTCAGTCAGTCTTTAGATTGGAGAATTTCTTTTCACACATAAAGTAATTATTGACAGGTAAGGATTTACTATCAACATTTTTTAAAAAATGTTTCCTTGGTTCATTCCTATGCAGGATGGAAAACAAAAAAGCTTTCTGTTTTATAGTTCTTTCATTCCTTTCTTCCTCTGTTGTTGTCTTTCTTTATGATTTTATGATTTGATTATTTTTGTAATGGTGCATTTTGATTGCCTTCTTTTATCTTTCATGCATTTACTAGAGGTTTTTCTTTGTGGTTACCAAGAGGCTAACATAAAACATAATTTCAAAAGTCTATTTTAAGGTGCTAATAACTTTATTTTAATTGAATACAAAGACCCTACAGTTCAGGAGTCCTTGACCACAGTGCCAAATGAAGAATCTTGGGACTTGGAGAATTATAAGTACAGAAGTGGAGCCCTGCTGCTTCTACCTCTGCACATACCTGCTGACCCAGGGGATAATCTTTCAAACCAATGAGTAGCAGATGGCCAAAGACTTACCAAAAATAGTATCTGGGTACATGTTGCAGCCCCTGCTTTAAAAGCACAGTCGGTGGGACTGATGCTACCTCCTTCCATACCACAGCCATGTGGTGTGAAGACAAGAAACATGTCAGCCGCAGATCCTGAGTCTGGATCCCAATGGAGGACTGGCCAATATTTTTATCATGTTTGCAAAGACTGATGTAGTTATTTCTACAAATCAGAAAAAAACAAAATCATAGCATTCATAGTAGAAAGACACTTATGTGGAATCACTAATGGAAAACTTATAGGTAAATTGGACATTTGATGCTACAATAAGGAGTGAGTCTAGAACTTCATGCATATTATCTGGGTTCTCTGGTGCTAAGCCACACTCTCAGCTCTCAGCTAAGAAGAATTGTACCTCACTCCAGCCACAACCTATTTCCACCCAAACCTTGGTGGATACTTCAACTTAATGAAAATGGGAGACAAAAGCCCTCAGCCAATGATCCATCTCTAAGACAGTAGAAGTAGGGTACATCTGATGATCTACTCCTGGACACTAAACCTACACACACCTATTGTGGATACCATACCTACAAAGGTCCTCAGCATCAGTTGCGTCCATGTTCCATCAGATTGCACATTGATAAAAAGACTGGAAATCAGTGTCTCAGGAGGAGCTCTGACCCTGGCCCCTACATCTCCCATGAAACACCAGGATCTACACCAGTATCTAAACAGAGGATAAAATCTTCAGATCTTTCACAATGACCAGAACAGGCAGTACAAGAACTACTTTCAAGTAACTGAACAAATAGCAATAGTACCTAAGGAAATCTCCATCACTTTATAGGGGCTTCCACTCCCACTGTAGAAGTACCCACAGAGATTTTACCACACTTACTTTGTTGTCTATACCATACTTACCTGGACTACCACAGAAAACCCACTCTTGCAGGAATTACAAAGAAAACAAGTCCTTCAGACTTTGACACCCATTAATCACAGCCAGATAATTCACAGGGAAACTACATAATGAAGTTGAATTTGAATCCATCTCAACACTACTCAATAAACCAGTATCCCAGGACATATCTTCAGGAGAAAGCTGCTTATAAGAAGGTCCTCATATAAAAGCAGAAGAGCTATTCATCCCAACAAATTCACAAATCTCAACATTAAAACACAAAAGAAGAAGACAAAAAAATATGGTGATGAAGAAGAAGAAGAAGAGACCTGGGGCAGGGCTTCCTCCACTCCCTGCAAGAGTGCGACCTGCCCAGCTACAACCAGAGCAAGAGGTAGGAACCCGCCCGCCGGAAGGAGAGACACAGCTTCCAGTTTGCCTGGCCTCCAGGGCCCAGAGTAGCATCTCCCTGCTGCTGCAGGCAGGGCCAGACCTGGGGAGTCCACTCCCAGAAGGAGTGCAACCTGCCCAGCTGTGACCAGACCAAGAGGTAGGAACCCGCCCGCCGGAAGGAGAGACACAGCCTCCAGTTTGCCTGGCCTCCAGGGCCCAGAGTAGCATCTCCCTGCTGCTGCACGCAAGGCCAGACCTGAGGATAAGCCCCCTCCACTCTTCCACTGTGCCATTCTGCAAGTGGCCAAAGGAGCAGCCTTGACTCCACTAACAGGATTGCTGACTGGACATGATTCGGGTCAATTGGCTTAATCTGGAAGGGAAAAAAGAAGGGCTTCCAAAGGTCCATTTGGTTTGAGACTTATTCCTGGTTTCAACGTTTTTGTTTGTTTGTTTGTTTGTTTTGTTGTTTCTTGGGGGTTTTGTTTGTTTGTTTGTTTTTGCTTTGTTTTGATTGACAGTGTGTTTGTTTGCTTCTGCTCCTCTTTTCTTTCTTTCTTTTCTTCCTTCTCACTTTTGTATTTTTTCTTCTTCCTTCATCTTCCCTATTTACACCCTGCCATTGCATACTCAACAGAGGCAAAAACAAGTTATACGCAGAAATTGGGATTTTTAGAATGGGTACAATTGAAATATATAGCAAAGTGGTGTTATATATAGTTTATTCTCTATCTTCTACACTCACTCTCTCCTCTCTCTTACACTAATTTCTACTCCTTGGTCATTTTTTTCCCTCTTTTTTTCTTTTCCATCTTTCTTTATTTCTTCTCTCAACCGCTTCATAAATTAGGTTCATATATAAATTGGTCTTTCCACCTAATCATTCACTACATTCTCTTTCCTCTCTCATCTGCTGATACTAAACCACTTCCATAGAACTCTCTTTTCATACTTTCTAAGAAAGAACAAGTCAATACACTCACTTCCTTTTTCCTAAATATATCACCTCTGTGTCCATTACTTGAAACTATAAAACACCATCAGAAGCGTACAGAGTAAGTTGGAAACAATATCTGGGTTAACTAAATCTGTACATTGGGATCAAACTGGGATTCTCTGAATAGAAAGTGTTTGATTTTAAAGTGTAAAGGAAATATAAGGGGATCTGATAGCATTGTACTACAGGAGCAACGTAAGGTTTTAAGGTAAAATCAAAATAGTCAAGGTCCCACAGTGCAGGAAGAATAGACACACAAGCAATATGAAGAAACAAGGGAAGAAAGTGACACAAACAAATCAATACACCTCCTTAGTAGATTCCATGGCATGCACAGTTGGTGAAATGCCAGAGATGGAATTTAGAAATTACATATGCCAAATGTTTGCGGAACGTAAGAATGAACTCAAAAATGAGATGAGGGAGCAAATACAGATGGCGAAAGATCATTATGACAAAGAACTCTATAAACAAATACAGGAAGTAAAAGAGTACTTCAATAGGGAGATAGAGGCTCTAAAGAGAAACCAAACAGAAATTCTGGAAATGAAAGAAGCAATAAACCAAAATAAAAGATCAATCGAAAGTATCACCAACAGAGTAGATCACTTGGAAGAAAGAACCTCAGACAATGAAGACAAAATATTTACCCTAGAGAAAAATCTAGATTACACAGCAAAAATGGTAAGAAACGAAGAACAGAACATTCAAGAATTATGGGACAACATAAAAAGACCAAACATAAGAATGATTGGGGTAGAGGAGGGGGCAGAGTTTCAAGCCAAAGGAATGAGTACTTTATTTAATGAAATAATTACAGAAAAAATTTCCAAACTTGAGGAATAAATGGGATAACCAAGTTCAAGAGGCTTACCGAACATCAAACATACAAAATCACAACAGATCCACACCAAGACACATTATAATGAAAATGCCTAATATACTGAGCAAGGAGAGAATAGTAAAAGCCACAAGAGAAAGGAAGCAGATTACATATAGGGGGAAACCAATCAGACTATGTTCAGATTTTTCTACCCAGACCTTAAAAGCAAGAAGATCCTGGAATAGCACATTTCAAGCTCTGAAAGAAAAGGGATGTCAACCAAGAATCTTATATCCAGCAAAATTGAGCTTTAGATTCGAAGATGAAATAAAAAACCTTCCACGACAAGCAAAAGTTAAAAGATTTCTCATCTCAAAAGCCAGCACTTCTGAACATCCTGGGCAAAATTTTTCATAAAGAAGAAGAGAAAAATAACAACAAAAATCAACAAAGGGAGATATTAAACTAAGGGAAATACCAACCAGAAGAGAAACCAAATCAAGCTAAAGATCATAATGCAAATAAAAATGGGTCGGAATAAAAATCACATATCAATAATAACCCTGAATGTTAACAGCCTAAACTCGCCATTCAAAAGACACAGATTATCTGAATGGATTAAAAGAAATGACCCAACAATTTGCTGTCTCCAAGAAACACACCTCATAGAAAAAGACATCAATACACTGGGAAAAGTCTTATCACTATAAAGTCTTATCAATATACTGGGAAAAGTCTTATCACTCACATGGAATGCGGAAGCAAGCAGGGGTTTCCATGCTCATTTCAAATAAGGTAGACTTCAAGCCAAAGTTAATCAAAAGGGACAAAGATGGATATTTCTTACTACTTAAGGGAACCATTCATCAACAGGATATAACAATCATAAATCTATATGCCCCAAATAATGGAGCACCTACATTCATCAAACAAACTCTTCTCAAGTTCAAGAGTAAAATTGACCACAACACAGTTATTCTAGGGGATTTCAACACACCTCTCTCACCAATGGATAGATCATCCAAACAAAAGCTAAACAAAGAAACCTTGGGCCTCCTTAAAACAATTAATAACTTAGACCTAATGGACATATATAGACTATTTCACCCCTCGGTAAAAGAATACACTTTTTTCTCAGCAGCAGCACATGGCTCCTTCTCCAAAATAGACCATATATTATGTCACAAGGCAACTCTCAGCAAATATTAAAAAATTGAGATACTACCCTGCATTCTATCAGAACATAAAGGGATGAAATTGGAAATCAACGACGAAACAAGGAATAAGAAAAACTACTCCAACAACTGGAAGCTAAACAACATGCTACTGAATGAACAAGGAGTTGAAGAAGACATCAAAGAGGAGATTAAAAAATTCCTAGAAGTAAATGAGAACACAGATACATCGTATAGAAATCTCTGGGACACTATGAAGGCAGTAGTAAGAGGAAAATTCATTGCACTGACTTCATTCCTTAAAAGGAAAAAAAAAAAAAAAAAAGCAAATAAATGACTTAACATCACACCTCAAAGCACTAGAAAAAGAAGAACAGATCAACACCAAGAGCAGCAGAAGAAGGAAAAATAATTAAAATCAGAGCAGAAATTAATGAAATTGAGACTAAGGAAACCATTCAAAGAATTGACAAATCTAAAAGTTGGTTCTTTGAAAAAATAAACAAAATTGACAGACCCTTAGCGATGCTAACGAAAAGAAGAAGAGAAAAAACTCAAATCACTAACATTCGTGATGAAAAAAGGGAATATCACAACAAACACCTCAGATATACAGAAGATAATTAGAAATTACTTTGAAAACTTGTACTCTAATAAAATAGAAAATACTGAATGCATTGACAGATTTCTAGAGTCATATGATTTGCCTAAACTGGATCTGGAGGCTATACACAATTTAAACAGATCAATTACAAGCGAAGAAATAGAAGATGTCATCAAAAAGCTACCAACAAGGAAAAGTCCAGGACCTGATGGGTTTACAGCCAAGTTCTACAAGACTTTCAAAGAAGAACTAATACCAATGCTCTTCAAACTATTTCAAGAAATAGAAAAAGAGGGTGCTCTTCCAGACTCTTTCTATGAGGCCAATATTACATTAATTCCAAAGCCAGGCAAAGACGCATCCAAAAAAGAAAACTTCAGGCCCATATCTTTAATGAACATAGATGCAAAAATCCTCAACAAAATTTTGGCAAATCGGATACAAAAACATATCAAAAAGATACTGCACCACGATCAAGTGGGGTTTATTCCAGGGATGCAAGGCTGGTTCAACATTCAAAAATCAATAAACATAATACATCACATCAATAGACTTAAAGATAAAAATCATATGATTATCTCAATAGACGCAGAAAAAGCATTTGACAAAATACAGCACCCCTTTATGTTCAAAACACTGGAAAAACTAGGAATATCAGGAACATATCTCAACATTATAAAAGCTATTTATGCAAGGCTCAGAGCTAACATTATGTTAAATGGAGAAAAATTGAAAGCATTCCCTCTAAAAAACTGGAACAAGACAGGGATGCCCCCTTTCACCACTGCTATTTAACATAGTACTGAAACTCTGGCCAGAGCAATTAGACAGACGAAAGAAATTAAAGGGATCCAGATAGGAAAAGAAGAGCTCAAATTAACACTATTTGCTGATGACATGATAATATACCTAGAAGACCCAAAACCTCTACCAGAAAACTTTTACAACTAGTAAATGAATTTGGCAAAGTAGCAGGATACAAAATCAATACCCATAAGTCAAAGGCATTTTTGTACATCAGTGACAAAGCCTCTGAAAGGGAAATGATGAAAACTACCCCATTTACAATAGCATCAAAAAAAAAATAAAATACCTGGGAATCAACTTAACACAAGAGGTGAAAGACCTCTATAAGGAAAATTATAGAACACTAAAGAAAGAAATCATAGAAGAACTCAGAAGATGGAAAGACCTACCTTGCTCTTGGATAGGTAGAGTCAATATTGCCAAAATGTCCATACTACCAAAGGCATTATACAGATTTAATGCAATTCCAATCAAAATTCCAATGTCATTTTTCAAAGAAATAGAAAAGGCAGTCATGAAATTCATCTGGAAAAATAAGAGACCCAGAATAGCCAAAGCAATCCTGAGCAAGAAAAGTGAAGCAGGGGGCATCACCATACCAGACTTTAAATTATACTATAGAGCAATAGTAACAAAAACAGCATGGTATTGGCACCAAAACAGATGGGTGGACCAATGGTACAGAATTGAGGACACAGAGACTAATACATATAATTTCAGCTATCTTTTTTTTTTCAGCTATCTTTTTCTTTTTTTTTTCTGTGACCACTGGGCCACATCCCCAGCCCTTTTTTGTATTTTATTAGAGACAGGGTCTCACTGAGTTGCTAAGTGCCTCGCCATTGCTGAGGCTGGCTTTGAACTCGCGATCCTCCTGACTCAGCCTCCCAAAGTGCTGGGATTACAGGCGTGCGCCACCGCGCCGGCTTTCAGCTATCTTTTTTTTTTTTTTTTTTTTTTGTTGTTGTTGTACCGGGGATTGAACTCAGGGGCACTCAACCACTGGGTCACATCCCCAGACCTTTTTTGTATTTTATTTAGAGACAGGGTCTCACTGAGTTGCTAAGTGCCTCGCCGTTGCTGAGGCTGGCTTTGAACTCGCAATCCTCCTGCCTCAGCCTCCCAAAGTGCTGGGATTACAGGCGTGCGCCACCGCGCCCGGCTTTTCAGCTATCTTATATTAGACAAAGGCACCAAAAATGTACAGTGGAGAAAGGATAGCCTCTTTAACAAATGGTGCTGGGAAAACTGGAAATCCATATGCAACAAAATGAAATTAAACCCTTATTTCTCACCATGCACAAAACTCAATTCAAAGTGGATCAAGGACCTAGGAATTAGACCAGAGACAATACGCCTAATAGAAGAAAAAGTAAGCTCCAATTTCCAACATGTCGGATTAGGCCCCAAGTTCCTTAATAAGAATCTGTAGCACAAGAACTATTACCAAGAATTAATAAATGGGATAGATTTAAACTAAAAAGCTTCTTCTCAGCAAAAGAAACAATCAGTGAGGTGAATAGAGAGCCAACTATTTGGGAACAAATATTTAATACATGCACATCAGATAGAGCACTAATTTCTAGAATATATAAAGAACTCAAAAAAACTTAACACCAAAAAAGCAAATAACCCAATCAATAAATGGGCTAAGGAACTGAAAAGACACTTCTCAGAAGAAGATACACATTTAATTAACAAATACATGAAAAAATGCTCAACATCGCTGGCAATTAGAGAAATGCAAATCAAAACTACTCTAAGATTTCATTTCACTCCAGACATAACGGCAGCTATCAAGAACACAAACAACAATAAATGTTGGAGAGGATGTGGGGAAAAAGGCACACTCATACATTGCTGGTGGGACTGCAAAATGGTGCAACCGCTATGGAAAGCAGTATGGAGATTTCTTGGGAAAATGGGAATGGAACCACCCTATGACCCAGCCATCCCACTCCTGGGTCTATTCCCAAAGGACTTAAAAACAGCATATTACAGTGACACAGCCACTTCAGTGTTTATAGCAGCACAATTCACAATAGCTAGGTTGTGGAACCAACCTAGATGTCCCTCAGTAGATGACTGGATAAAGAAAATGTGGTATATATACAAAATGGAATTTTACTCAGCAATAAGAGAGAATAAAATAATGGCATTTGCAGGTAAATGGATGAAGTTGGAGAATATAATGCTAAGTGAAATTAGTCAATCTCAAAAATCCAAATACCGAATGTTTTCTCTAATATAAGGAGGCTAGTTCACAGTGTTGTTGGATGGGGGTACATAGGAGGATTAGAGGAACACTAGAATGGTCAAAGGAAAGGGAGGGGAAGGGATGGAGCAATGGGGGGGGGAGGGGAAAAAAAGAAGAAAAAAATTGGTGGTGAAATGAGATGGATATCATTATCCTAAATGCATGATTGAAGATCTGAATGGTACTTATATACTTTGTATACAAGCAGTTGTATGTAAAAAGATGCTATACTTGTGCATTATGAATAAGTAAATAAATAATAATAAAAAAATAAATAAAGCAGCACTATATTTACATTTACAGAAAAAAGAAGAAGAACTATTAATATAGGAATAATTATATATTAGTATTCCTAATTAGGAATAATTATTTCCTACCAATATAGAAAAGCATCAAATGTCTTAGATGAATAAGAGAGAAAAAAATGAACACATAATGTTCAAAACAATCAGAAGAAATTGGCAAAATAACTGGAACTATTACACACCTTTCAATAATAACTCTGAATGTAAATGGTCTTAATTCACTGTTTAAAAAATACATACTAGCTGATTGTATTAAAAAAACAAAACCCAAAACAAGCTGTCTGCAAGAAACTTATCTCACCTGCGAAGATATGCACAGTCTGAGAGTGAAAGGATGGAAAATTATATTCCAAGCAAATGGGATCCAAATGCAAGCAGAAGTAGCAATACTTATATTTGACAAAATATATTTTAAGACAAAATCAGAAGTGACAAACAAGGTCACTATGTATTGATCCAGGGAGAAACACATCAAGTAGACATAACAATTATAAATAGATCTATACCAAATGTCATAGAAGCCAATTGCATAAAACAAAAACACTACTTGTCATAAAGAAATAGTCCCCATCCAATAATGATGGGTGTCTTAGATAGATAGATAAATCATCCAGGCCAAAAAAAAAAAAAAAAAAAAATTGACAAAGAAACACCAGAGTTAAATTGCACTACAGATCAAATGAACTTAATGGACATCTAAAGAATATCACATCAAGCAACTGCAAATATATATTCTTTTCATAAGCAAGAGGAATTTTTCCCACAATAAAGCATATATTAGGCCATAAAACAAGTCTTAACAAATTCAAAAAAATTAAAATGATTTCTCATATCTTATCAAATTACAATGGAATGAAAGTAGATATCAACAGCAAGAGAAACTACAGAAATTATACAAACACAAGGAATGAACAGTGTGGGTCATTGAAAAAAATCAAGAAGGAAATTTTTAAAATTTCAAGAATTGAATGAAAATGAAAACACAACATACCAAAACCTGTAGAATAAAGAAAAGCTGTATTAAGAAAGAAATTTATAGTAATGAGTGCCTACATCCAAAAAAAAAAAAAACAGAGATAGCTCAAATAAACAACCCAGCAGTACATTTTAAGTTCTCAAAAAAATAAGAAAAAAAAAAAACCTTAAATCAGTAGAAGCAAAGAAATAACAAAGATCAGACCAGAAATAAAGACTATAAGATCAATATATGAAACAGAGTTTATTCTATGAAAAGAAAAAATTGTCAAACCTTTAAGTAAATTGACAAAAGAAAAAGAGAAAGACCCAAATAAATACAATTAGAGGGTAAAAAAGAGACATTACAATAGATAGCACTAAAATTCAAAGGATTATTAGGGAATATTTTAGAAAAACTATATACCAGTAAATGGAAAACTTAAAAGAAATGGACAAATTTCTGGACATGTGTGACCTATCAAAACTGAGCCAAGAGAATATAAAAAATCTAAATATAGAAAGTTCTGGAGAGTTGTATTAGCCAAATGATATTGTTCCTTTGTGTGCATATACAAATATGTAACAACAAATCCCATCATGTACAACTAAAATGTGCCAATAAAAAATGTGGAACAAAAAAAAAATAACACTAAAACTAAATATATCAATAACAACGTAGACAATTGAAGCAGTAATAAAATGTCTCCCAGAATCAAAGAACTTTAAATAGAACAAAGAGGGGGGAGGAGGAGGGGGCAAGGGGATAGGAATAATAGCAGACTGAGTTATCCATGATTACCCTAAATACATGTATGAAGACACAATTGTTGTAAAAATACTTTATATAAAACCAGCAACTTGAAAAATTGTGCTCTTTATATGTAATATGAAATAAAATGTACTCTGCAAACATGTACAACAAATTAGAATTAAAAAATGTGAAAAAAAAATAATAATGTCTCCCAATGAAAAAAGCCCAGGACTAGATGGATTCACTGCTAAATTTTCCAGACTGTTAAAGAACTAATACCAGAGCTTCTCAAAATATTCCATAAAATAGAAAGAGAAGAAACTCTACTGAATTCATTCTACAAAATCAGAATTATACTGCTACCAAAAACTGATAAAGGCCCAACAGAAAATAATATAGGAATACTGTTCCTAATAAACACAGGTGCAAAGACTCTCAATGAAATGCTTGCAAATAGACTTCAACAGCACAGCCAGGCATATTGGCACACACCTATAAGCCCAGTGATTTACAGATTCAAGTTCAGCCTCAGAAATTTAATGAGACTCAGTCTCAAAATAAAAAAATTTTTAAAGGTCTGGAGGTATAACTCAGTAGTAAAGCACCCCTGGGTTCAATCCCCCATACCAAAAAGAAAAAGAAAGAGTTCAACAGCACATTAAAAAGAAAATACATTGTGCAAGTTGGTTCCATTCCAGGGATGTAAGGATGGTTCAATGTATCCAAATTATAAATATAATATAGCACATAAATAAAATCAAGCATGATCATTTCAATAATGCAGAAAAAAGTTCAGCATCCTTTTATGATAAAATCCCTGAATATACTAATATATTAGGTATAGAAGGATCATACCTCAACATCATGAAGGCTAATATAACAAACCTATATCTAACATCATAGTTAATGAGGAAAAGCTGAAAGCATTTCCTCCAAGAACAGGAACAAGATAAAGGTGTCTACTCTCACCACTTATTCAATACAGTACTAGAAATTTTAGCCAGAGCCATAAGTCAAGAGAAAGAAATCAAGCCAGGCGCGGTGGCACACGCCTGTAATCCCAGCACTTTGGAGACTGAGGCAGGAAGATCGCGAGTTCAAAGCCAGCCTCAGCAATGGCGAGGCACTTAGCAACTCAGTGAGACCCTGTCTCTAAATAAAATACAAAAAAGGGTTGGGGATGTGGCCCAGTGGTCGAGTGCCCCTGAGTTCAATCCCCAGTACCAAAAAAAAAGAGAGAAAAAAATCAAAGGGATACAAATAGGAAAGGAGGAAGTCAAATTATCACTGTTTGCTAATGATATCATTCTATTATTAAAAAACCCCAAAGACTTCACCAAAATATTCTTAGAACTGATAAACAAATTCAGTGAAGTAACAGGATACAAAATTAACATACAAAAATCAATAGCTTTTCTATACACCAATAATGAATTTACTTGCAAATTAAAACTACATTGAAGCCGAGCGCGGTGGTGCACGCCTGTAATCCCAGCACTTGGGAGGCTGAGGCAGGAGGATCGCAAGTTCAAAGCCAGCCTCAGCAATGGTGAGGCACTTAGTAACTCAGTGAGACCCTGTCTCTAATAAAATACAAAAAAAGGGCTGGGGATGTGGCCCAGTGGTCGAGTGCCCCTGAGTTCAATCCCCGGTACCAAAAAAAAAATAAACTACATTGAGATCTCATCTCCAGTCAGAATAGCAATTATCAAGAATACAAGTAGCAATAAATGTTGGCAAGGATGTGGGGGAAAATGTATACTCATACATTGCTGGTGGGACTGCAAACTGGTGCAACCACTCTGAAAAGCAGTATGGAGATACCTCAGAAAACTTGGAATGGCACGGTTATGCCACTCCTTAGCATATACACAAAGGACTTAAAATCAACATACTATAGTCACGTGGCCACATCAATGTTTGTAGCAGCTCCGCTCACAATAGCTAAGCTATGGAACCAACCTAGGAGCCCTTCAACAGATGAATGGATAAAGAGATGTGGTATATATACATAATGGAATATTATCAGACATAAAGAAGAATAAAATTATGGCATTTGCCAGTAAATGGATGGAACTGGAAAACACCATGCTAAGCAAAATAAGCCAATCCCAAAAACCAAAGGTCAAATGTTCTCCCTGATATGTGGATGCTGCCTCACAATACCAGGGGTCAGGGGGGTTGTTCACCATTTGGGAATAGGAAAGATGGTAGACAGTAGAATGAATCAGACATAACTTTCCTATGTTTGCATATGAATACACACCAGTGTAATTTCATAACTGTACAACCACAAAAAATGGGAAATTATACTCCATGTATGTATGATAAGTCAAAATACATTCCACTGTCATGTATAACTAAAAGAACAAAGAAAAAAATAATAAATTACTGAGAAAGAAATCAGGAAAGCAATCCCGTATGTCAATAGCCTCAAAAAATATGAATAAAGGGGCTGGGATTGTGGCTCAGCAGCAGAGCGCTCGCCTCGCACGTGCGTGGCCCGGGTTCGATCCTCAGCACCACATAAACATAAATGCACTGCATTGTGTACAACTAAAGTAAATAAATAAATATTTTAAAAAATATATGAATAAAATACCTACAATAAAATATAAATACCTACAATAAAAATATAAAAAATATATATGAATAAAATACCTAGCTGAGGAGTTGAAAGAACCCTACAATGGAAATCACAAAACACTGAGTAAGACAATAGATGGTGGAAAGATCTCCTGTATTTATTGATTGGATTGTTAAAGAGTCCCTATTACCAAAAGTGATTACAGATTCAGTGCAATCCCATAAAAACACTAGTGTCTTTCTTCATCAGACTAGGAAAAACAATCATAAAACTCATACAGAAACACAAAAGATCCTGAATAACCGCCGGGCGCGGTGGCGCACGCCTGTAATCCCAGCACTTTGGGAGGCTGAGGCAGGAGGATCACGAGTTCAAAGCCAGCCTCAGCAATGGCGAGGCACTTGGCAACTCAGTGAGACCCTGTCTCTAAATAAAATACAAAAAAAGGTCTGGGGATGTGACCCAGTGGTCGAGTGCCCCTGAGTTCAATCCCCGGTACCACAAAAAAAAAAAAAAAAAAAAAAAAAAAAAGATCCTGAATAACCAAAGCAATTCTAAGTAAAAATAGCAGTGATTTCAAAACATACTACAGAGCCATTGTAACCAAAGCAGTACAGTTTTGGCCTAAAAACAGGCATGTAGACCAATGAAGCAAAATAGAGTACCCAGAAATAATCCATGCCCTTACAGCCAACCAATTCTCGATAAAGATGCCAAAACATGAATTGATGCCAGGAAAACTGAATATCCACATGTGCAAGTCTGAAACTCGACACCTATCTCTCACCCTGTACAAAATTAATAAATGGATCACTTAATGGTGGAGTGCTTGCCTAGCATACTTGAAGTCCTGAGTTCAATTTCCAACACTGGAGAAAAAAAGAGAGAAAAAACAAAGCCAAACCAGGTGCTGAGAGTCTCCTGGTTATTTTTCATAGTGTAATACCCTGAAATTTTCAAAATTGAGCAACATCTTTCAATCTAGCCAAGTTAAATTAACTTCGTATGCTTGTGCATAATCTGTAGAGGCTCATGGGCACTATCTGTGGGAGCATATATGGGGTTCCAGTTGAGGGATCAAAGGAGAGGCACAGAGCACAGGTACCGCACGTGCTTGGAGGTCCTCAGGTGATGCATCCTATGAGGTTCATGGGTAGACGTCATTCTATGAGGTGATTAATAGAAATCATGACCCTTTATTGAATTTCCTGACCCAATTGCTATGAAACTTCACACCTTTTGCATGATAATACATGTGTGGACTATCCATCCATGCCAAACCCCTCAGTCTTCTGAGTGAGATAAGAAAAAGTGAGCCTCTTGGGCAGCTTTCCATATGACTAGGGATGTCTAGTATTTGCTACAGTCTCACTTTCTCCCGTGGAAGAACTCTCTCGGCACACAGCTGTGCTGCTTTGGAGAATGGGAGACGTAGATAAAGTGAAACTGTTTTTGTTACACTCTTCAATGACTTGATTCTCAAAATTTTTTTTTTTTTTTTGCTCCAATAGGACTCCAGGACCTCTTCACTGGACTCCTGAACTCTCATAAATGTACTCTCATCTGCAAGTGGTTGTCAAAATTGACATTTCTGTGGAGGAATAAGGACTGACAATGTCTATTCTGCCATTTTACAGGAAAGATGTTAATCTTTCCTAATTGAGGTTTAATACTGCTGTGGTTCCTTTTGCATTCATCAAAGCAAGGTTAATACAAAAAGTGTTCTTCAGAATAATTTTATTAATCATAAAGTTTAGAAATATGAAAGGGGAAGCATCTAGTCTAAGCCCTCCTTTTACAGATGAGGAAGCTCTGAGGCATTAGGGCAACTGACCCAAGGTTGCTCAATAAATCATGAAAAGCATAGGTTGAGAACCTAGATTTAATCATTGCATCTACTGAAAATTACGAAGCATTGTGAAAATACCTCTTAGTGATATTTCAACTCAACAGCCTGTTGTTCTTAAATTGATTCCTAGGCACTGTTCTTGTCACATTCTGTAAGTACAAAGAAAAGCAGCACACTGTTCTGGATTTATACAATCAGATCTGAGGGACTGACATTATTGTAATTGCTGGGTCCTGGAGTCAACTGGCAGTGCATCAGCTGTTAAAATCAAAATCACGTAAGGATACAAGAAGATCTTGGAGATGCATTAATGCACTTAGGGAGAAAAGTCAAATTTGAATCTATCAACCTTGGCAGTTTTTCTTTAAGAGAACATAGAAAAGCCTCAGTGACCATGGAAATTAAAACTGTGTCCTAAATGAATGAGAGGTGCTGCAGATAAGAGAAGCCGAGAACAGAATAACAAGCATTTGAAGCTCTGTACACCAATCAGGGTTTTAAAGATACATTTGGGATTCCATGTAATAGATGAGGCATTGGAGTGAATAATAAGACCAAACCATAAGAATAATTCTCTTCTTATCCTAGACTCAAACCAATCAGTGTGGTAGTGTACAATTTATATTTAAATGTAAATTTCAAAACTAATTATGATTTCCAAATAGCAGATGGTAATTCAGTTATAAACACAATCAAAAGAAAGATTCATTCAGTTTACTAAAAAGATTTTAAAAACAGAGTAAAAAACAAAGTTCATACCGGTCATGCATTTCAAAGAATATACTGGAACCTGTGGGCTTATCATGGATATTCTAATTAATTCACCAGGGTCTTAATGGGTTTCTTTCTGACATTGTTCCTTAGAATTTTATAAAACCCAGAATCGACCGCTTCCCATAGAGATTGCTCTCCAGAAACAGTTCAGGACAATAATTTATACCCTCACTTTCTTTGTCAGTCATCTTAGGTCTGTCCTTGTAACTACCATATGCCACATCATTTGCCCTAGATTTGCTGAAATGGTATCAATCTCAACCTTCTGTCCTATTATCAAGTCCAGGAGTCTCACAGTTTTGGTCAGGGAAATATGATCTCCCCAACTTGTCACAAAGGTGAACCAAAAGGTCACTGTATGAGACTCACAAATGTTTAAAGTAGGCCTAGAATTTGGCAAAAGGTAAGCTCCTGATTAACATTATGTGGAAATGAGTTTCTTGGAAAGAGGATATTTAACTTTTGTTAGAACTAGTAATCAGTTGGAAATATTTAGCTAACACATGATTGTTTTTAGCAGAAAGAAAGCAAATTCAGGGACAGTTCTGGCATATAATTGCTATTGAATAAGCAGAAGTGTCCACTGTAACTCATATTCAACTATTTTGTTTGAGAAGCTGAGTTTTTCTTTCTGTTTCATTTTAAAATTTCACATGCCACTCAAGCAGAGAAGTCTCAGAAGAAACTACATCTGACCTCGGAGCCCAGGCCCCAGCCCAGGACCGACCCTGCCTACCGGCAGACTCATGATGGAATCAAGGCCTACCCCACCTCCATCTTGGGACACTGCAGCCATCACCATAGCCCTCCCCATGCAGTAGTCTTCACCTTGGGACAACAGATAGGGCCTGGAGGCAGCTGCACCTCCAAACAGACAGCCTACCTTTTCAGCCCCATCTCTGAAAGTGGTTGCATCCATCTTGGGAAACACCCATTGTTATCTCTGTTGTTGCCAGCACCACCTTTAGTCACAGTAGCATTTATCATGGGACACCAGCCAGGGTCTAGAAGCCCAACACCAAGATGAGGTACAAGTAATTCGCAGGGACACTATAAGATTATACTATAGAAACTGTAATACCTCAGATCCACCCTGCAAGAAAGGAAGACACATAGACAACATGAAAAAACAAGGGAGAAAAGTGCCCCGAACAAACCAAGATACTACAATAATAGAATCCATGGACAGTGCAATTGATGAAATGTGAGAGAAAAAGTTCAGAATGTGCATAATTAAAATGATCTATGAATTAAATAATGACCTAAGTGAGCAAATACATTGATCACACCAACAAAGAGATAAGAGAGAAAATACAGGCAACCATTGATCACACCAACAAAGAGATAAGGGAACAAATACAGATAGCAAAAGACTACTTCAAGAAAGAGAGATTTGGGGAAAAAAAAAACAGAAATTCTTGAAAAGAAGGAAACAATAAATGAAATAAAAAACTCAATAGAAAGCATCACCTACAGACTAGACCACTCGGACAACAGAACCTCAGGCAATGTAGATGAAATATATAATCTTGAAAACAGAATTGACCACAGAGAGAAGATGGTAAGAAACCATGAACAGAACATCAAAGCATTAAGGGATAACATCAAAAGACCAAATCTAAGATTTATTGGGATAGAGGAAGGCAAAGAGATTCAAACCAAAGGAATGCACAATCTCTACAATGAAATAATATCAGAAAAATTTCCCAAACATAAAAAATAAATTGGAAAATCAAATACAAGAGGCCTACAGGAACCAAATGTACAAAATTACAACAGTTCTACACCAAGACACATTACTATCACTATTTGCCAATGACATGATTCTATACCTAGAAAATCCAAAAATTCCACCAGAAAACTTCTAGAACCAATAAATTATTTCAGAAAAGTAGCAGGATATAAAATCAATACCCATAAATCAAAGGCATTTCTGTATATCAGTGACAAATCCTCTGAAAGATAAATGAGAAAAACTACCCCATTTATAATACCCTCAAAAAATAAAAATAAAATACTTGGGAATCAACAAAAGAGGGGAAAGACCTCTACAATGAAAACTACAGAAAACTAAAGAAAGAAATTTAAAAAGACCTTAGAAGATGGAAAGATCTACCTTGTTCTTGGATAGGAAGAATTAATATTGTCAAAATGACCATACTACCAGAAGCATATACAGATTTAATGCAATTCCAATCAAAATCCCAATAAAATTCCTCATAGAAATAGAAAAGGCAGTCATGAAATTCATCTGTAGAAATAAGAGACCCGGAATAGCCAAAGCAATCCTTAGCAAGAAGAGTGAAGTAGGTGGCATTACTATACCAGACCTTAAACTATACTACAGAGCAACAGTAACAAAAACAGCATGATATTGGCATCAAAATAGACTTGTAGACCAATGGTGCAGAATAGAGGACACAGAGACAAACCCACATATATACAGTTATCTCATATTAGGCAAAGGCGCCAAAAACATATATCGAAGAAAAGATAGCCTCTTCAACAAATGGTGCTTGGAAAACTGGAAATCCATATGCAGCAAAATTAAATCAAGCCCCTATCTCTTACCATGCACAAAACTCAACTCAAAGTGGATCAAGGACCTAGGAATTAAACCAGAGATCCTGCGCCTAATAGAAGAAAAAGTAGGCCCAAATCTTCATCATGTCAGATTAGGCCCTGACTTCCTTAATACAGTTTCTATAGCACAAGAAATAAAATAAAGAATCAATAAATGGAGTGGATTCAAGCTGAAAAGCTTCTTCTCAGCAAAAGAAACAATCAGTGAGGTGAATAGAGAGCCTATAGAATGGGAGGAAATTTTTACCACATGCACATCAGGTAGAGCACTAATCTCTAGGATATATAAAGAACTCAAAAATCTTAACACCAAAAATAAATAAATAAACAAACAACCCAATCAATAAATGAGCCAAGGAACTAAACAGACACTTCTCAGAAGATGATATACAATCAATCAACAAACATATGAAAAATGTTCAACAATTGTTGTTGTTTGTATTATTAATAGCTGCCATTCTGACTGGAGTGAGATGAAATCTTAGAGTAGGTTTGATTAGCATGCTAGAGATGTTGAATGATGTCAAGGATCACTCCCACTGGGGATCATGTACCAACAGCTGGAACTTACAGTGGATGAACTGCTCCCAAAAGCCATTGTTGGGTCAGATGATGGGCGGGCTTGACTTGGTCCATGTGTGGGCATCTGGCAGGGACATGGCATGATATTTCACAGTGTGGGCAAGGCACAAAGCCCAGCTAAGCAGCTCACGTCAGCAGCAAAGTGTAGCACTGTACAGCCCTGCTTCAGTTCCACACTGTGGATATTTTGGGAATGGAGTCAAAGAAGTCATAGAGCTGCAAGATGGATGCATCAGCCACAGGCACCTGTGTGTAGTAGATATCCTCAGAGAAGGTATTTACATCTTCTACCAAGATGTTGATGACTGGGGTGATATCGTTGCTGGACAGCAAGAGCTTGTTGTTGGCAGCCACACCACGGCTAATGTACAGGCTTCTGATGATCTGTTAGAGGCCACTGATTGAAGGATGCCAGAACTGAACCTGGAAGGCCCCCAGGGCACTATCTCAAGGTTGTGTCACAGAGGGGCACTATCTCAAGGTTGTGTCACAGAGGGGCACTATCTCAAGGTTGTGGTTTTGGCAGTTGACAATACATGAGGCCTGCATCTTTCTGCTAGTCTGTCTCCGTGGAAAATTTACAAGGATGTTGTGAGCTGGGAATGGTGGCACAGATCTGTAATCCCAGCAACTGGGGAGGCTGAGGCAGGAAGAAGACAATTTCAAGGCCAGTCTCAGCAATTTATCTAGATCCTTCACTTGTCACTGGTGGAAAGTGAGGCACAGAGGAGAGGACTTGTTCAGGGCCACACAGAAAGGTCTTTCTGGTCCATTATATGTGGGTAAAATCAACAACACTGAAAACCATTGGTTAAATTCTGGTTATAAAAATGGAAGAAAATCCACCAGTTGACAGGTGCAAGTTGCCTTCCACGGGTAGGCCAGGTAGGTTTCCCAGAGAATCAGCACTGGAATAGGCTTCTTTTCAGCTTGTTTGTCTTTTCAAAGGTGTCGGAGGTTTGATCCTCAGTGTGGTGACAGGAGGAGGTAGGCTATTAGAAGGTGGAACTTACTAGGTTTTTACATCAATTGGGTACATGCTCTTGAAAGGGAATGTGGGACCAAAATCTCTCATTGATTTCCTGTTTAAATGTTATTGCTCACTCCCACATGCTCACTACCTCCACCCACCATGGGGCCTTCACCAGACCCTGTTTGGGCTTTCAGCATCCAAAACTGTAAGCTAAATAATCCTGTTCTCTTTGCAAAATTAGCCTGCCTCAGATATTTTATTATAGCAACAAAATAGCAAATTAATGCACCTGTGTGCTGAAAACTACAAAACATAGTTGAGAAAAAATTAAAGAGGACCAAAATAAATGGAAAGATATCCCATATTCATGGATTGGAATATGTGATACTGTTGTCAATACTCCCTATTTATCTATAGGTCCTACACAATACCTACCAAAATTCCAACTTTTCACAAACATGAATGAAATGATTCTAAAATTCAAATGGAGTTGCAAGAGACACATAATAGTACCCCCCAAAATTTTTGAAATAAAAGAACAAATTTTGAAGATTAACACTCCTCAACTTCAAAATCTACTACAAAACTACAGTGATCGAGTTAGTGATAAATATAAAATAAACATAAAGATCAATTGAATAAATTGAGATTCCAACTAGAAATTCATACATGTATGGTCATATAATTTCCACAAGAGTGCCAAGACAATATTATTGCAAAAGAACAGGGTTTTTAAAAATATTGCTGGGACAGCTGGATATCCAAGTGCAGAAGAATTCAACTTCTCATATCAGGTACAAAATTGAATGGATTAAATATTTACCAAAGCAAAAATAAGAATAATCTTTATGTCCTTAGATAAGGCAATGTTTTCCTAAATATCATGTCCAAAAGTATAGGCAACCAAATAAAAATAAATAAATAAGTTGGACTTCACCAGAAAAAAAATTTTAAATGTTCTGCAAAGTATACCATCAAGAAAATGAAAAGATAATCTACAAAATGTTAAAAAGTTCTTTGCAAATAATATATCCAACAATGATCTAATATTCAGAATAAAGAAATAACTCCTACAGCTAACATTTATTTTTAAAATTCAATATTTTAAATGGGCAAAGGATTTAAATAGAAATTTTGACAGATGGCAAATAAGCACATGAAAAAAAAAATGTTGTACGTTATTAGTAATTAAAGAAATGCAAATCAAAACCACAATGAAATACCACTTCACACCCTGGAAGATGGTTCTAATGAAAGGGGGAAAATACAGCAAATCATAAGAGTTGATGAGGATTCAGAGAAATTGCAACCTTTATATACTGCTGGTGGGAATACAAAATAGTGCACCCAGTGTGGAAAATAACTTGACAGTTACCCAAAATGTTAAACATACAGTTGTCATATGGCCTAGCAATTCCTCTCCTAGGTATATATCTAAGAGAATTGAAAATCATTCTTAATACAAAAGTTGTACAGGAATATTCACAGTGGCATTATTCATAATAGCTAAAATGTGTAAACTCAAATCTTACCAGCTGATAATAAACAAAATGTGGTATAACCAGTCAACAACATTTTATCCAGCCAAAAAAAGGAATGAAGAGTTTGTGGGATAGCTCAGTGGTAGAGTGCTTGCCTGTTATGTGTGAGGTCCCCATGGACTTCATGGGTTTGGTCCCCAGCACTATTTTTTTTTTTTTAATGAAGAACTTTGACTTACTACTATAACATGTATAAAACCTGAAAACATCATCATACTTAGTGGGGAAAAGTCAGACAAAAAGGATCACATATGACTCCATTTATTGAAAGGTACAATACACAAACCTATAGAAATAGAAAGTATATCAGTACTTGCCAAGGAGTTGGGGAATCAACAATAAGGAGTGACTACTAAGTGATACTGAATTTCTTTGGGGGATAATAAATAATAATAAATACTTTTGCTATTCGATAGTGGTGATAGTGTACAACTCTGTGAATATACTAAAAATCTAAACTGAATTTTTTAAAATCACAAAATAGTTAATTTTATGGCATGTGAATTATATCCCAATTTTTAAAGTATTTTTAAAATACCATCTACAAGAGCATAAGAAATTAAGAAAATGATGATGCTCTTTTAATGAGTTTATAAAAGAAAGCCTGTAGTCCTATTGATTCAATTAGATTACTGGCACTGAGAAAATCTTCAAATCTAACACCTTTATGTAGGACCCAGTTTTAAATAAATATTTTCCAGACTTTGTTATCATTTGTTTTTATATTTTACCACATTTCCTAATAAAGTGGAGGAGGAGAGGATTTGAGTTGACTCATTTCCTTACTATCAACTAGATTACTATAGATGGATTTTATTTGTAAATAAACAATTTCTGTGAGTCAAATGAATCCTTATTAATCTTCAAAGAGATCTAGAGTAACTCAAAAGTTATACACTATAGGTGACCTGTTTGCCATCTGCCTGGCTAGCCTGTGCATATTATCAGAGATTACTCCTAACCAAGTTATGATGATATGGCCCCACTGGTCCACTAGTGGAAGTAGAAGGTGTGTCTCTTGCTCCTGCCATTTCCAGCATTTCTGGGAGATTGCTAATGAGATGCCACAGGTATGCTCCAGAATAATTTTCTCTGCATCTTCTGCTTTGCTTTCTCATCTCATCATTGTGGTACTGCTTCTTTGAGATGACTCCTTTGGAGACAGCCATTCAGCTGAGGGTAATTTCACCTGTGACTCTGCTCATATCTCCCCCTGCAACCTTGGAGATGAAATAATATTTCCCCTTCAATTTCACAGTAGAGTAACACTTTTAAAATACTTTAGGGAAGACCTGAGGATGAGGAAATCCAACACAGAATGTACTTTGTACTGGAACAGCTTTTAGAGATTATAGGGCCAAATTTGTCCTTGAATCTATGCCTGGCTCTTGCCAGAGATTTGTGAAGTAAGAGCCACTCCACTACTCTAGTGGATCTCCATGTGAGCACATGCCTCAGAGTTCATGTTCAATACCCCTTCTGTCCTAGAAAAAGAAGAAAATTCTCCAACTGAAGCAGGTAAAATCTACTTCTTTCAGGATAAACCCACCTTAGTCTTTCATACCATTTCCATAAGTTACTTTTTCACTAATAATTCAATCAAGAGATGATGAGGATCTAAACTAAAGTAATAATGGCAAGGATGAAGAAAAAAGGTAGAGAATGCAAAACTGTAAACTGGCATGGTGGCACACATCTGTAATCCCAGTAACTTGGGAGGCTGAGGCAAGAGGATCACAAGTTTGAGACCAGCCTCAGCAATTTAGTGAGGTCCTAAGCAACTTAGCAAGATCCTGTCTCAAAAGTTTTTTAAAAAATGAAAAGATTGGGGATGTGGCTCAGTGGCTGAGCACCCTGGCTTCAATCCCCCATACCAAAAGTTGAAAGAAAAAAAAAGAGAGAGAGAGACTGCAAAGCTGTAATTAACAAGAGGTATTGATCAATTAGAAATGGGGACTGAAAGAACAAAAAGTAAAAAAAAAAAAAAAAAAAAAAAAAAAAAAAAACTAAAAGCTGATCACAACTGGGAGTCTGTTTTAAAAAGGGTTTGGATATTAAAAGTTTTGGGTCATAAAGTCAAAATAAGGATGAAGTAAAAGTGCTATATGTTCTCATGTAAACTTGAAGTCCAAAGTCTTGAGGTAGGTAGGAAGGAAAACAGTTTTCATCAAATGACACAATCATAAACATGGTCTTCTATCAGGGATGTACAGTAGAACTCTTAGGAAAAGAAGCCAATTAACCCAGATAACCCAGCTTGTAGACTGTGGAATCAAGTGATTTCCAACACCAGTTTTGTCAGTGCCCCAATACTACATAATGGGGCTTCAGAGAACTTAGCAAGGAAACTAGAGACTCATCAGAGATGTCCTTGCCAAATTCTGGGCAAGGACCAGAGGAAATTTGGATTCCATGGGCCTTTGGTAGTAGGGAAAGTGTAGGTTCCCTTCCTGTCTTATCAAGGAATTGTGGGAGAAGAAATAAAAGAGAATCTAAATTTCAGTGTGTCAGGGGTTCTTAACCTGTTTGTACCACAGATATGTCTGTTGAAACCTATGGACCTCTTTTCAAAATTAAGATTTTTAAATATATCAAATAAAGTACATAGAATCAAAAAATGTCATATTTTAGATAAAGCTAATATTTTTTAAATTTGTGACAATAAGTATGCTTTCTTGTTAACATTAAATAAGTTATTTTTAAATACTCTAGTTGGAAGTAGTGATGTACATAAATAATACTTTAAGATCTATAATAACTTTGATATGCTAAAAAAATCTGAGATTTCCATTGATGACAGTTATAGTCATAGTAATATTACTGCTTTGTTGCCTAAATTCACAATGGAAGGAAATTATAAATGTTTTTTATATTAGCTGGCTTATATTAATTTTTTTTCTCAGTTATGGAAACTTTTTTTTTTTTTTTTTTTTTTTTTTTTTTTTTTTTGTGGTACCGGGGATTGAACTCAGGGGCACTTGACCACTGGGCCACATCCCCAGCCCTTTTTTTGTATTTTTATTTAGAGACAGGGTCTTACTGAGTTGCTAAGTGCCTCGCCATTGCTGAGGCTGGCTTTGAACTCGCAATCCTCCTGCCTCAGCCTCCCAAAGTGCTGGGATTACAGGCGCGCACCACCGCGCCCGGCTTGGAAACTTTTATTCTAAAACATTTCAGACACATACAAAAGAAAATAAAGTATAATGAACCACCAAAATTACTTACTTCGCCACTCAGGGCCGGTCACATTCAACTACACCTGTCCCACCCCAGACATGACTTCATTCCATCACGTATGTGTCTCTAAAGAGGTACAGATTCTCAAAAGTAAAATAACCACGATATCTTTATCACGCCTACAAACATTGCCAATATGTCACCATATCAGGAAATGTATAGTCAGTTTGATCACCAATTGTCTTACAACCTATTAGGTTTTTATTTTTAATTTTTTATTATTCTAATTTGTTACACATGTTTGCAGAGTACATTTTATTTCATATTACATGTAAAGAGCACAATTTTTCAAGTTGCTGATTTTATATAAAGTATTTTTACAACAATTGTGTCTTCATACATATATTTAGGGTAATCAGGGATAACTCAGTCTGCCATTATTCCTATCCTCTTGCCCTCTCCTCTCCCTTCCCCCTATTTGTTCTATTTAAAGCTCTTTCATTCCTCTCATCCCCTCTCTCTTGCCTTTATAAATTAGTATCTTCATATCAAAGAACTCATTCGACCTTTGGTTTTTTGGGATTGGCTAACTTCACTTAGCATTATTTTATCCAACTCCACCCATTTACCTGCAAATTCCATGATTTTATTCTCTTTTAGTGCTGAGTAGTGTCCCATTGTGTATATATACCAAAGTTTCCCTATCCATTCATCTGCTGATGGGCATCGGGTTGGTTCCACAATCTAGCTATTGTGAATTGTGCTGCTATAAAGATTGATGTGTTTGTGTTCCTGTAGTAAACTGTTTTTAAGTCCTTTGGGAATAGGCCAAGGAGTGGAATAGCTGGGTCAAATGGTGGTTCCATTCCAAGTTTTTCTAGTCAGCATTTATTGTTGTTTGCTTTTTTGATAGCTGCCATTCTGACTGGAGTAAGATGAAACCTTAGAGTTGTTTTCATTTGCAGTTCTCTAATCGCTAGAGATGTTGAACATTTTTCATATATTTGTTGATTGTTTGTATATCATCTTCTGAGAAGTATCTGTTTAGTTCCTTGGCCCATTTATTGATTGGGTTATTTTATTTATTTTATTTATTTATTTATTTTAGTATTAAGGCTTTTAAGGGCTTTATAAATCCTTGAGGTTAGTGTTCTATCTGATGTGCTTGTGGTAAAGATTTGCTCCCATTCTGTAGGTCCTCTAATCACCTCGCTGATTGTTTCTTTTGCTGAGAAGAAGCTTTTTAGTTTGAATCCATCTCATTTATTGATTCTTGGTTTTAGTTCTTGCACTATAGGGGTCTTATTGAGGAAGTTGGACTCTAAACCAACATAATGGATATTTGGGCCTACTTTTTCTTCTATTAGGTGCAAGGTCTCCAGTTTAATTCCTAGGTCCTTGATCCACTTTGAGTTAAATTTTGTGCGTGGTGAGAGAAAGAAATTTAATTTCATTTTATTATATGAGGATTTCCAGTTTTCCCAACACCATTTGTTGAACAGGCTGTCTTTTCTCTGATGAACGTTTTTGGCACCTTTGTCTAATATAAGATAACTGTAGGTGTATGGGTTCGTCTCTGTGTCTTCTATTCTGTACCATTGGTCAACTGGTCTATTTTGATGTGAATACCATGCTGTTTTTGTTACTATTGCTTTGTAGTACAATTTAAGGTCTGGAATAGTAATGCCACCCACTTCATTCTTCTTTCTCCAAATTGCTTTGGCTATTCTGGGTCTCTTATTTTTCCAGATGAATTTCATGACTGCTTTTTCTATTCCTATGAGGAATAATATTGGGATTTTGATTGATATTGCATTGAATCTGTATAGTGCTTTTGGAAGAATGGTCATTTTGACAATATTAGTTCTACCTATCCATGAACAAGGTAGTTCTTTTCATCTTCTAAGATCTTCATTAATTTCTTTCTTTAGCGTGCTGTAGTTTTCATTGTAGAGGTCTTTCACTTCTTTTGATTCCCAAATTTTTTTTTTGAGGCTATAGTAAATGGGGTGGATTTCCTAGTTTCTCTTCCTGAGGATTTGTTGCTGAGGTACAGAAATGCCTTTGATTTATCAGTATTGATTTTATATCCAGCTACTTTCCTGAATGCATTTATTAGATCTAGAAGATTTCTGGTGGAATTTTTTGGATCTTCTATGTATAGAATCATATCATCTGCAAATAGTGATAATTTGAGTTCTTCTTTTCCTATCCGTAGCCCTTTAATTTCTTTTGTCTGTCTAATTGCTATGGCTAGGGCTTCAAGAACTATGTTAAATAGGAGTGGTGAGAGAGGGCATCCCTGTCTTGTTCCAGTTTTTAGAGGGAATGCTTTCAATTTTTCTCCATTTAGGATGATGTTGGCCTGGGGCTTAGTATAGATGGCCTTTACGATGTTGAGGTATGTTCCTGTTATCCCTATTTTTTCTAGCATTTTGAACATGAAGAGATGTTGTATTTTGTCAAATGCTTTCTCTGTGTCTATTGAGATGATCATGTGATTTTTATCTTTGAGCCTGTTGATGTGATGAATTACATTTATTGATTTCCTTATACTGAACCAACCTTGCATCTCTGGAATGAAGCCCACTTGATCGTGGTGTACTATCTTTTTTTTTTTTTTAATATTTATTTATTTGCTTTTAGTTGTACACAATGCGTTTTTACGTGGTGCTGAGGTTCGAACCCGGGCCGCGCACGTGCTAGGCGAGCGCTCTACCGCTGAGCCACAACCCCAGCCCCGGTGTACTATCTTTTTGATATGTTTTTGTATTTGATTTGCCAGAATTTTATTGAGAATTTTTGCATCTATATTCATTAGAGATAATTATCTGAAGTTTTCTTTCTTTTATTTGTCTCTGTCTGGTTTTGGAATCAGGGTGATATTGGCCTCATAGAATGAGTCTGGGAGTGTTCCCTCTTTTTCTATTTCATTAAATAGTTTGAGAAGTATTGGTGTTAGTTCTTCTTTAAAGGTCTTGTAGAACTCAGCTGTGTATCCATCTGGTCCTGGGCTTTTCTTGGTTGATAAGTTTTTTATGGCATCCTCTATTTCTTTGCTTGAAATTGACCTATTTAAATTGTGTATATCATCTTGATTTAGTTTGGGCATATCATAGGTCTCTAGAATTTTGTTGATGCCTTTGTTATTTTCTATTTTATTGAAGTATAAATTTTCAAAATAATTTCTAATTATCTTCTGTATTTCTGTAGCGTCCGTCATGCTATTTTTTTTTTCATCGTAGATATTGGTAATTTGTATTTTTTTCTCTTCTTTTCTTTGTTAGCATAGCCAAATGTTTATCAATTTTATTTATTTTTTTCAAAGAACCAACTTCTTGTTCTGTCAATTTTTTCAATTGTTTTTTTTTAGTTTCAATATCATTAATTTCAGCTCTGATTTTAATTATTTCCTGTCTTCTACTTCTTTGGGGGTTGATTTGTTCTTCTTTTTCTAGGGCTTTGAGATGTAATGTTAGTTCATTTATTTGTTGACTTTTTCTTTTTTGAAGGAATGAGCTCCATGCAATGAATACTGCTTCAGAGTGTCCCAGAGATTTCAGTATGTTGTATCGTTGTTCTGATTTACCTCTAAGAATTTCTTAATCTCTTTCTTGATGTCTTCTACAATCTATTGATCATTCAATAGAATATTATTTAGTCTCCAGGTGTTAGAGTAGCTTTTCTTTCTTTTTATATCATTGATTTCTAATTTCATTCCATTATGATCTGATAGAAAGCAGGGTAGTATCCTTACTTTTTTTTTGTTTGCTTAGAGTTGCTTTATGGCATAATATATGGTCTAGTTTAGAGAAGGATCCATGTGCTACTGAGAAGAAAGTGTATTGGCTCATTGATGGGTGAGATACTCTATATATGTCAGTTAAGTCTAAGTTATTAATTGTATTATTGAGTTCTATAGTTTCTTTGTTTAACTTTTGTTTGGAAGATCTATCCAGTGGTGAAAGAGGTATGTTAAAATCACCTAGAATAATTGTGTTGTGGTCTATTTTATTCTTGAACTTGAGAAGAGTTTAATTGATGAATGTAGATGCTCCATTATTTGGGGCATATATATTTATAAGAATTATATCTTGTTGATCTATGATTCCCTTAAGCAGTATGAAATGTCCATCTTTATCTCTTTTGACTAACTTTGGCTTGAAGTCTACTTTATTTGATATGAAGATGGAGACCCCTGCTTGCTTACATAGACCATGTGAGTGATATATTTTATCCCATGCTTTCTCCTTCAGTCTATGGGCGTATTTTCCTATGAGATATGTCTCTTGAAGGCAACATATTGTTGGGTCTGTTTTTTTTTTAATCCAACCTATTAGCCTATGTCTTTTAATTGGTGAGTTTAGGCCATTAACATTCAGGGCTATTATTGAGACATAATTTGTATTACCAGTCTTATTTATTTATTTATTTATTTATTTATTTATTTATTTATTTTTGGTATTTAGTTTGACTTGCTTTTTCCTTTGGTTGGTTTTCCCCTTTATTGTAGTTCTCCCCTTTGCATATTTTCATTATTATTTTTCATTTCCTCCTTGTGGAATATTTTACCAAGAATGTTCTGTAGAGCAGGCTTTCTTGTTGTAAATTCTTTTAGCTTTTGTTTATCATGGAAGGTTTTCATTTCATCCTCAAGTCTAAAGCTTAATTTTGCTGGATATAAAATTCTTGGTTGGCATCCCTTATCTTTTAGAGCCTGGTACATGTTGTTCCAGGCTTTCCTGGCTTTGAAGGTCTGGATTGGAAAATCTGCTGAGATGCAAATTGGTTTTCCCTTGTAGGTAATCTGACTTTTCTTTCTTGCAGCCTTTAAAATTCTATCTTTATTTTGTATGCTAGGCATTTTCATTACAATGTGCCTTGGTGTGGGTCTGTTGTAATTTTGTACATTTGGCGTCCCATAGGCCTCTTTATTTGATTTTGATTTTCAATTTCATTCTTCCTGCTTGGGAAATTTTCTGATATTATTTCATTGAAGAGATTGTGCATTCCTTTGGTTTGAATCTCTGCACCTTCCTCTATTCCAATAAATCTTATATTTGGTCTTTTGATGGTATCCCATAGTTCTTGGATATTCTGTTCATGGTTTCTTACCATCTTCACTGTGAGGTCAACTTGATTCTCAAGATTATATATTTTGTCCTCATTGTCTGAGGTCCTATCTTCCAAGCAGTCCAATCTATTGGTGATGCTTTCTATTGAATTTTTAAAGTGGCTTACTGTTTCTTTCAATTTAAGGATTTCTGTTTGTTTTTTTCTCAAACTCTCTATCTCTTTAATGAAGTAATCTTTTGCTACCTGGATTTGTTCTCTTATCTCTTTGGTGGTGTGATTGATGGTTGCCTGTATTTGATCTCTTATCTCTTTGTTGGACAGATCAATTTTTGCCTGTATCTGTTCACTTAGGTTATTTTTTAAATCCCTTATCATTTTAATTATGCATATATGGAACTCCTTCTCTGACATTTCACCTACTGTGCTTTCTATGGTTTCTACTGTTGTAGTATCTTGGTTTGTTTGGGGCATTTTCCTCCCTTGTTTCTTCATGATGTCTATGTATTTTCCTCTCTTGCAAGGTAAGCCTGAGGTGTTATAGCTTCTGCCCTTTTGTCTTATAAGGTCCCTCCAGGTTACCCGAAACCTCATTTTTTAGGGAAATATCAATATTAGAGCTTTCAATGTACCCAGTGTGTGTCCATGTATCAGTTAGTTTCTATTTTTATACTTACAGTTTTGTCGCTATAAACAGAAATGATGAGATCAGTTTTCTTATACCATATTGTCTCTATGTTTGCATGGTCGTTTACAGTATCTAATGGTAGAAGGGGTGACTTAGAGGTTGGCTTAAACGTTTATGAAGTAAGATGTGAGAAAATAGAGGTATTAGAGTATTTGACTAGTGAGAGTATAATCATTAGAATTTGGTTGTTAGTAGAAGAAGCAAGAGGTAGGCAACCTCGTGTAAGATTCCCTGTTAGTTCACAACAGCATAACCGGTTGCACCTTTTGGTGCATGCTGGTCCCCAGAGACCTTAGTGATGTCTTACCCGGACCTTTTTGTTGTCCCTTGGTAGTAGCGTAGCTAACTCAGTTTTGTGGCAGTGGCAGCCTCAGGCCTATAATTATATTGGTGTTGGGTTGAGTAGCTATGGAATCCCAGTGCAGTGTGTCTCTCTGGACAGACGGGGGTTGCCTCTCTGATTTGCGGGCATGGAGCAGGCCTCTCTCTCCAGATCTCCTACTGGCTGCAGTGTGGTGGAGCAGGCAGTCTGGCTTTCTTCTCCCCACTTTCCTCTTCCTGGGTCTCCTCCCAGTCTAGTCGTTTTGGTGGGGGTTGGGCAGGTGGGCAGCAAGGCCCTTCTACAAGGTGGAGCCTGCAGTTCCTGGTCCTGGTGATAGCGTGGGCTGGTGGTCAGGCGGGCTGGTGGCTGGGGCACTCTTTCCAGCGGGTGTCTACCACTTGTTCCGGTGGCAGCTGCGCAGGTCGCAGTTCCCCAGGGAATGGACAGGGCCCTTCCTCTGGTCGGGCCCTCTCTGCAGTGGGGACCTGCTATTACCAGCCCTGGTGGCGGTGGCAGCGTGAGCCAGCGGCCAGGCGGGATGGTGACTGGGCTGCTCCTTCCAGCGGGTGTCTACCACTTGTTCTGGGAAATTATAAATTTTAAGTTGAAGTGTATAAAAATAAGAAAGTATAATTTTTCCCAATTCAAGTTCATAGAGCTAATGGACATTGAGAACTCCTGATTAAGGATCTTTGTCAGGAGTTAAAAATAAATAAATAAACAAGGTTGCTTGAAGGAGCCTAGATCTTCTAAGCTGGGAGTTGGAGAATGGAGAAGGTTAAGAAAGTGAGCCAGAGTAAATATAGGCCCAACACTAACTTTTGTGGGGCATTTGGGACTCTCCTTTTTCAGCCCCAAGCTGCTTCTTTTTGCTTCTGTAAAATGCTTGGCTTAAAGACAATAGAAGTCAAACCACTGTGACCCCATTTTGTTATCAGCTGCCCCAAAGTGTTGCAAGTCTCTTGTCACAAAGCAGGAATAAGCCCGGATATGATAAGCTAGCCTGGGCACAATAAACTAGGGCAATGGCAGGGTCCTGCAATGAACGGTCAGCACATTCCATAGCTCTGGAGATGGCACCCACCAATGAAAACCTCCTTAGACACGCATGGGCTCCCCTGGCCAATCAGGCGAGCCCCTTCCCCCTCCTTGCTTCTACCCCTATAAAAACTCAGTCTTTCCTCATTTCTGGGCTCTCAGTACAGATCCACTGTGTTGGTGAGGTCTGAGAGTCCGAGCTTAAGCCCAAATAAAGGCTCTTTGTTCTTGCATGCACTCCGGACTCCTTGGTGGTTTTGGGGGATTCGTTCTCTGGGCACAACAGGGCACAAATACAAATGGTGGTTCATACCTTCTGTTTCTCCTCCACCTACCTTCTCTTCCTACCACTGCTTCTTTTCCTGCTATTTCTTTGGGGTTTATATTTTATCCGTGGTGAGGAGAGTCAGTGTTTCCCCACCCCCCACCTCTCTCCTTCCTGGTGCCATGTCCTGAGCTACTTTCCTCCACCACACCCTTCCACCATGATGTTCTGCCTCATCCCACACCCCAAGGAGTGTAGACTGACACCTCTGAAACCATGAGAACCAAATAAACTTTTTTTTTCAGAGTTAGATCATTTATTGTAATGGCAAACCATTCTAAGCAACTCAATAAACTCTGGTGGCATTGCTGTATTAGATAACAAAACAATAACATAAATTCTGACTGAACTATTACTTTTCAAATACTGTAAAACCTAGTATATAGAAATAGACATGGAAAATATTTAGTGTGTTATTTTCAAAGGTGAATTTATTCCCTTATACAATTTTAGGGTAGGACAGAGAACAAGATACTGAAGCTCTTGGTTCATTGTGACAATTGTCTTGTTGAACCCTTTTTAAGTCAATATGTCTTTGAGGACCCAAGAAGGGAGAAATGCCAAATAAACTTTTCCTCCTTTAAAAGTGATCTTGTCAGAGCTTTTAGTCTCAGCAGTGAAAAAGCTAATAACAGGATGGAAACAATTGAAAGGTTAAAGGGCCAAGGTGCTATAAACTTCTGAAGTTTTGCCTTTGTTCTTCTAATATTCCCCAAGAAACTAAGAGGAATTCTTTTCCTCTTTTCTCATTTTTCATTATATTCTTCATTACATTATATTGTTCACTGTTCACTTTAAATACCATATTGCAAAAAAAGCAGGCAGCTTCTCAGCAAGGTGGGTGAACAAAAAAAGTTGGGGGACTTTACTGGAATTGAAAACTGGACATTTAAAGCAGATCAGGAACTCAAGAGGTTGGATATAATAAAATAAGGAAGAAATCCCCAGTGGTACAGACACTGCCACTGCCAGGCCAGAAGCTCCAGCCAGAGTGGTCCCTCTGTGAGCATAGTAGAGGGATAAGATAATTAAAGGAACCCATATCTTGGGAGGCCCTAGGTGTGTCTGGGTACAGAGCATTTAGAGATTCAACAAACCTAAAGGACAGCTGCACAATATCCCTGCGGGCAGGGGTGGGGGGGTGCATCTCTACAAGTGGCAGGAGGAAGACAAAGTAAGATACCATCTTGCAGCTGTGGCATGGGGGCCTGTGGTTGAGGAGGCCAATTCCTGGCAAACCTGAGTTTGACCCAAAACACAGGCCCAGTAAACACATACTGTGTTATACAGAGTGTGCTTAAGTGACTAGGAGAAAATCAAACATGGAAAGAGGTTTATACAGTAGATGACTGGTTGCAAAATCCACCAGACTCTATCCCTCACCTCTAATCCGACTGCTTACAAGACCTGCTGGGAGAGACACTTCTGGCTGGAACTCGGAAGAGCAGGAATGGGAAAGATTGTTTGGAGACTGAACCTGAGACCAGGAAATGTGGGGTCAGAAGGTGACATATGGGACTAAGAACTGGGTCCCCTACCACATGAGTGGAACCCAGGGGAGTTCCCTAGGGGACAGTCTTCCAGCATGGACCAGCAAGTACTGGGCACTGGGAGTGCGCTGATTAAACATCTCCAGACCAATTAGCATTCAGCAAAAAGCCTGGAGCCTGCCTAAGCCTAAGCCCTGCCTCCAGGAATTCCTCCTATGGGATTACCTCTCTCACTCTAGCAGTCCAGAGGGCGGAGCATCATACTCCAAAAGACCCCCACTTCAAACTGTTAGGAAGAGAAACTGAGAATCTATTGAACTCCAATGAAAATGATTCTTAACTTTTCATCAAGATCTTTCTTTTTTCTATTTCTCTATTTAGTGGTACATGGACACTCAATACACATTCAATTTTTTTTCTCATTTCTAGCATTTTTGAGACCAGTTATTTTTCATGGATTAGTTTTTTGTGAACTAGGATGTTTGGTTAGTATATTTTAGTTTTGTTTCTTATTCTTTCATTTTTATTTGTTTAATTTTTACTTTATATACTTTTTCTCCTGTTTCCCTTGATTCTCTTTTCTTCTACCCATAGTCAATCTCTATTATTCTTTCACTCTTTCTTTAACTTTTTACTCTTCTGCTCTTCTCCTGCCTCATAATCATCACGTCCTATACACTTCTGTTCTCTCCCTGTCCACCATTTTAAATTATAAACTCTTTTGCAAACTTGCTGTTTTTATGGTAGGCAATAACTGATCATATCATTTCAGTTTATTGAGATAATAAATATTGAGATGTCATGGTAGGAACTATTTGGTTTAATGTTGTATATTGTTTGCACTGGTTTTTGTTATTGTCTCCCCGCTAAACAGTGAAGTACTATAAACCTTCAGGGACACCATAAATCCACAGGATAGAGACTCTACTGCCTCAGATCCATACTATTAGATGGGTAGACACACAAACAACGTGAAAAAGCAAGGGAAAAAGTTGCCCCAAACAAACCAAGATACTTCAATAACAGAATCCACTGACACCACAGTGGAAGAAATGTCAGAGAAGGAGTTTAAAATGTACATAGTTAAACTGATCTCCAAAATAAAAGATGGTATAAGGAGTGAAATCAGAGAAAATACAGGAAGTGAAAGATCACTTCAATAAAGAAGCAGAGACTCGGGCGTGGAGGGGAGCAGATATCCTCAAAATGGGGCTAGGGTTGTGGCTCAGCAACAGAGCGCTCACCTAGCACACACGAGGCCCTGGGTTCAATCCTCAGCACCACATAAAAATAAATAAAATAACGTATTGTGTCCAACTACAACTAAAAAATAAATAATTAAAAAAAAAGAAATCCTCCAAATGAAGGAAACAATAAATCAAATTAAAAATTCAATAGAAAGCATCACCAACAGACTAGACCACTTGGAAGACAGAACCTCAGGCAATGAAGATGAAGTATATAATCCTGAAAACAGAGTTGACCATAGAGAGAAGATGTTAAGAAACTATGAACAGAACTTCCAAGAACTATGGGATAACATGAAAAGACCAAATTTAAGATTTATTGTGATAGATGAAGGTGCAGAGATACAAACCAAAGGAATGCACAATCTTTTTAATGAAATAATGTCAGAAAAATTCCCAAACCTAAAGAATGAAATTGAAAATCAGCTACAAGAGGCTTACAGGACCCCAAATGTACAAAATTACAACAGACCCACACCAAAGCACACTGGAATGAAAATGCCTAATGCACAGAATGAGAACAGAATTTTAAATGCTGCAGGAGAGAAATATCAGTTTACATGTAGGGTGAAATCAATTATGATCTCAACTGATTTCTCAACCCAGACCCTCAAAGCTAGGAGGTCCTGAAATAAGATATACTAAGCTCTGAAAGAAAATGGATGCCAACCAAGAATCTAATATCCAGCTTCAGATTTGAAGATGAAATTAAAACCTTCCATGATAAACAAAAAATTAAAAGAATTTGCAACTAGAAGCCTGCACTACTGAACATTCTCAATAAAATAGTCCATGAAGATGAAAGGAAAAAAAAAGTGAAAACCAGCAAAGGGAGGAACTACAATAAAGGAACAGTCAACCAAAAGAGAAACTACAAGGGAGTATAAAAGGGGTATAAAGGAAAAAAGAAAAAAGATGGTAGAATGAGATGGATATCATTACCCTAAGTGCATGTATGAAGACATGAATAGTATGAATATACTTTGTATACAAACAGTGATATGTAAAAATGTACTCTATATGTGTATTACGAATTGCAGTGCATTCTACTTTTATATACAACAAGTTCAAATTTAAAAAAAAGAGAAACTAATTCAAATTAAAAACTAGAAACAAACTCAAATGACCAGGAATATAAATGATATCTCAATGATATCCTTGAACATTAATGGCCTAAACTAATCAATCAAAAGACACAGACTGGCAGATTGGATTTAAAAAACAATACCCAACAATATGCTGTCTCCAAGAGATTTACCTCATAGGCAAAGACATCCACAGACTAAAAGTAAAAGAATGAGAAAAAACATATCACTCACAAGGATTGCATAAACAAGCAGGATATCTATCAGATAAAGTGGACTTTAAGCCAAAGTTAGTCAGAAGGGATAAAGAAGGACATTTCATACTGCTTATGGGAATTATACATTAACAAGACATAACAATCATAAATATTTGTGCCCCAACCAATGGAGCATCTAGATACATCAAACAAACCCTTCTCAATTTCAAGAATCAAATAGACCACAGCACAATAATACTGGGTAACTTTAACCTGCCTCTGTCACCACTGGATGGATCCTCCAAACAAAAACTAAATAAAGAAGCTATAGAAGTAAAAAAAAAAAAAATACAATTGATAATTTAGATTTAACATACATAGAATAATTCATCCATCAATGACTGAATACACTTTCTTCTCAGCAGCACACAGATCCTGCTCTAATATAGACCATGATATGTAAGCTATGACATATGTTGGCATACAATTGTAATATTTACCTTAATGTACTTTTAGCATCTGTAGGGTTATTTTGATAGCTCCCTTTCCATTGATATTAATTTTTGTGTTCTTGGCTTTTTCTTGATCAAACTTGTTTGTTTTTATCAAATTTTAGCTGTATTATTTCTTCTCTATTTCATATATTCCTGCTCCTGCTCTTATATTTTCGTTCCTCTTACATAATACAAAAATAATTTAATTGTTGTTCTAGCTTCTTTCTGATACAAGTACTTTAAGTTATAAATGTTCATCTGAGCACTGTTTCACCCCAGAGATTCTGATATTTTAAACTTCCATTATCACTTAGTTCAAAGCACTTTTTATTTACTTTTCTTGTGCTTTCTTCCTTGACCTCTGAGATATTTATAACTGTGCCATTTAATTTTGAAATAGTTGACATGTGCGTCTTAAGGTGATTGATTTCCTTTTTTTAAAAATATTTTTTTAGTTGTCAGTGGGCCTTTATTTTATTTATTGATATGTGGTGCTTAGAATCGAACCCAGTGCCTCACACAGGCTAGGCAAGCACTGTGCCACTGAGCCACAATCCCAGCCCAGGTGATTGATTTCTAATGTAATAAATCATGCAGGAAACACAGTCTGGGTGATTTCAAATTTTAAAAAGTAATGAAAATATTTCTTATATTTATTGTATTAATTACATAAATGTCAAAAACTGATCAAATTGCATACTTCAAATATGCTCATTTTATTGTACTTCAATTTTACCTCAATAAAGATATGGGGGAAAAAATAAATACTATGTTGCCATTTTTCTCCCAGTGACCATCTCTCTAGTTTAACCTAACTCTATATCCTCTCCTTTGGTGGCTTCACCTGATAATGATCATCTTTCAAAAGCATTGGAACGGGGTGCAATGGAGCACACCTATAATCCCAGCACTTGGGAGGCTGAGGCAGGAGGATTGCGAGTTCAAAGCCAGGCAGCAATGGCGAGGCACTAAGCAACTCAGTGAGACCCTGTCTCTAAATAAAATACAAAAAAGGGCTGGGGATGTGGCACAGTGGTCAAGTGCCCCTGAGTCCAATCCCCAGCACCAAAAAAAAAAAAAAAGAGAGAGAGAGAGAAAGAAAAAGAAAAGGAAGGCAGGTAGGCAAGCAAACAGGTGACTTCCCAGTGCCCAGGAAGTAAACTCCTCTCACTGACAGGTGACCTAAAGTGAGTAAGGAATAAAAGTTTGCAGAAGTCTTTTAGCTTCAAATTTATCCCTGATCATCTCTGAAAAGTAGCTTCTTGTATTTGAGATTGAGCTTTCTATTATTTATTTGAGATTACTAGCTCTTGTGGCTACCTTCTTATAAGTGATATTCCGGATTATTTGGGCTAATTAAATTCCAAATTTCATTTTTTGTCATTATTTTCTTAACCCTCAATAAACCCATTACTTACTGCACTACTTGACAGATTACTTTCAGTGGGGTTCGGGTCACGGGTTCACTGTTCTTCATGTTCTACCTAACAGAATACTTCAATTTTGAAATGATCCAGGTCTCACCAACTCAGGAATATGTTCAAGAATGAAGAAATGGTTGATTTGAGTATTTAAAACAATATAACTGGGCTGGGGAGCTCAGTTGGTAGAGTGCTTGCCCTGCATGCAGAAGGCCCTGGATTCAATCCCCAGCACCACACACACCAAAAAAATTAAAACAACATAACTTCATTTGTTTTTCTTTTTTCTGGTACCAGAAATTGAACTTAGGTTGACTTAACCACTAAGCCACATCCCCAGCACTTTTTACTTTTTATTTTGAGATAGAGTCTTGCTCAGTTGCTTAGGACCTCACTAAGGCTGTCCTCAAACTTGTGATCCTCCTTCCTCAGCCTCCCAACTCACTGGGATTATAGGTGTGCACCACCACGCCCAACAAAACTATATAACTTTTTGCAATTTACAGTCATTATTTTTAAGAAGTTAATATCTCTCTTTCTGAGGGTTTCAATCTTACTTCTGGGCTGATGACTGCCAAATCTGAATTTTTTGTACTAAATTCTACCACACACTCTGGATCATAATTCCAGTTGCCTGTTGAGTTGCCATTGCCTGTCTCAGTTTTATAGCACCAAGTTACTAAAATGAAATTTGATTCCCACAGAGTATTCTGTATCAGTCCCTTTTGTGCCCTTTTTAATGTCCCACTTGGTATTGAGAATCAGAACAATACTGCTAATGCCCTCAACTCAACAAACCCACCATGAAAGCAAAACCTTCCGCTTCTGCCTGGAGTTCCTCTCTCCACAGGGTTCAGACACAACTCCAAAACACCAAGTTCCCCTCCCATTCCTGGTCATTACTCTCCTATCTGACAAAGTAGACTACAAGCCAAAAATAATCAGAAGAGACAAAGAAGGTTACTTCATACTGGAAAAGGGAACAATCCAATGAGAATATTTGATAGTTGGGCTGGTACTGGGGCTCAGTAGTAGAGTACTTGCTTCACATGTATTAGGCACTGGGTTCGATTTTCAGCTCTGTACATAAATAAGTGAATAAAATAAATGTCCATCAACAACTGAAAAAAATATTTTTTAAAAAAAGATATGGTAGTTGATATTTGGGGTATATGATTTATGCCCCAAATGTTGGTACACTTAAGTACATAAAACAGACACAACTCAACTTAAAAAAGACTCAGATAGACTGGGGTACAATAACACTAGGTGATTTCGACACAACTCCTTCATCAATAGACAGGTCATCAAGACATAAACTTGGTAAAGACCCTTCAGACCTAAAAAATGTTGCAAATCAAAAGGACTTAACAAACATCAATAGAATATTTCATCTGAAAAGAGCTAAATTCACTTTCTTCTCAATTTCAAGCAGTATTAAAGTATTACCATGTAGTTTTCAATCCAAAACATATCCCAGTCACTTAAACAAACTACATAAACCTTCACCTCACCCTTGGAGAATCATAGGTATAGGGACTCACTCTTGTAATAGAAGAATTACACATTCCTTGGGTATAATTATTATGCATTTTGATGGTGCAGCAGGAAAATGAGAACCACTCTTTTCCCAAATGTTTTTGGACCTTATTACAGAAACCAAGTTAATGTGCATGTATTAATTTTATAGTGCTGTGTAATAAATTATCACAAATGTATTACACAAAATAATATTTATTATCTCATAATTCCTGTAGGTCAGAAGTCCAGGCAAGGTGTGGCTGGATTCTCTGCTCAGAATCTCACAAGGTTCAAATCAAGGTATGATTTCATCCAAGACTTGGGGCCTCTTCCAATGCCATTCAAGTTGGCAGAATTCAGTGCCCTGCAATTGTAGAAATGAAGACCCCATTTTCTTACTGGCTGTGAGCTCCTTGAGCTCACCCTCATGTCCTAGCCACATGAATCTCTCACAATTTACAGGATACTTCTTCAAAGTAAGCAGAAGAATCTCAATCCAGTCTGCTACAATGATGTCTTACACAAAGTAATGTAACCACAGGAGTGAACATCTTATCACGTTTACCATATAATGTAATCTAAGCAAAGGTGACCATCCACCATTTCCAGAGTTCCAGCTCACAACCAAGGTGATGGAATCATATAAAGAGTATATACTATTACATGGGAATATTTAGAGTCATCCTAGAATTTGACCTACTAAAGTGCACATTTCAGGGAGAAAGAAAAAATAAAGGAATGGAAGAACACTTGGATGGACTGAGTGACTGGAAGAAAGGAATAAGATAGCTTGAGGAGTGGTTTCAAGAAGAAAAAGAGCTAGGCAAACAGCACTGAGAGATAATTGAAGAGGTTTTTTCTGGCAATTAATTTTGTGTGAGGCAGACATTAAGAAAGATGCAATAAGGTGAGAGGCTGTAGCTCAGTAGTAAAGCACTGTGCAAAGCAATCTGTGTCCAATCCGAAGCACCACAAGAAGGAGGAGGAAGGGGAGGAGGAGAAGGAGGGGAAAGAAAAGCAAGATGCAATAAGGGAAGAAGACTGTAAGGAAATTCTGAATATTAAAAACTTACACCATCAGCCGGGCGCGGTGGCGCACGCCTGTAATCCCAGCACTTTGGGAGGCTGAGTCAGGAGGATCGCGAGTTCAAAGCCAGCCTCAGCAATGGCGAGGCACTTAGCAACTCAGTGAGACCCTGTCTCTAATAAAAATACAAAAAAGGGCTGGGGATGTGGCCCAGTGGTCTAGTGCCGCTGAGTTCAATCCCTGGTACCAAAAAAAAAAAAAAAAAAAAAACTTACACCAGGCGCTGTGGCGCACGCCTGTAATCCCAGCACTTGGGAGGCTGAGGCAGGAGGATCGCGAGTTCAAAGCCAGCCTCAGCAATGGCGAGGCACTTAGCAACTCAGTGAGACCCTGTCTCTAATAAAATACAAAAAAGGGCTGGGGATGCAACCCAGTGGTTGAGTGCCCCTGAGTTCAATCCCCAGTATCAAAAAAATAAATAAATAAAATTTTAAAAAGGTAAAACCTATTGTGTCCATCTTAAAAAATTCTTAAAAAACAAACAAACAAAAAAACCTTACTAGCTGGGTGTGGTGGCCCATGCCTGCAATCCCACTGACTTGGGAGACTGAGGCAGCATGATCACAAGTTCTAGGTCAACTTCTACAACTTAACATTCTCTCTAAAAATAAAAATTAAAAATGGCTGGGGTGTAGCTCAGTGGTAGACTGCCCCTGGTTTCAATCCCCAGTAACACACACACACACAAACACACACACACACACACACACACACACACACACACACACAAATATATTCTCTCTCTGGGAGGCTGTTACAAAGTATCTTAATTTCTTTCAAATAATTGTATGTGTAGTTTGCTTTTGTTTCTTGCTTGTATTATTATTTTTGCTTCACTTTTGTTAATTTCAATACAATTCTGTGCTCAGAATAAAACTCAACATGAGGGATGGGGCTGTAGCTCAGTGGTAGAGCACTTGTCTGAAATGCGTGAGGCACTGGGTTCAATCCTCAACACCACATAGAAATAAATAAATAAATAAATAAATAAATACAGATATTGTGTCCATCTGCAACTAAAAAAACTATTTTTAAAAACCTCAACATGACCATCATTATTTTGGTTACATTGGGAAGATCATAGATCTGGGATTCAAATAAACCTTAAATCTTTACTCCTTCACCTACTAGCTAAATTATTCTTTTAAACTACCACCAATTGTTAAGCTTTATATGCCTATTTTACATAATGTTGCTAAATTTATCTTTTGATCAAAATATTGCCTCTAATAGACTAGTTTGACTCCCCTAATCCAGATTAAGTGACAGTTATGATCACCAGTTTATCCAGATTGACAACAAAATAGCTAAATGCAGTTAATTGCTTTATAAATTCCTTAAGTGAGTGTACAATAAAAGGTAACATCTATAACTGTCTTAAGTATATAATAAATGTCAGCTTCTACTATTACAATTTTTATTATTTCTTGCAACCTGATAAACCAAGTGGCAAATACTATTATTAAGTCAACGACCTGAGAAATCAGGAAAGTGAAGTTGCGACATATTAGGAGGAGAGCTTCTAATAACATGATGCTTCCCAGCTTATACTGCAAAGTTACACAGGGGCTGAGGTTTTCATCTGTTTCTATTGATGTTTTCTCAGAGCCTAGAATGGGGCCTTGCACATAATACTTGCTCAATGAATGCAATGTTTAATAAATAAAAACAATATTCTCTAATTACCCACTGCAGTTATGGAGTACATGAACTTACGAAGGGGCCCATGGACAGGATGGAGGTGGAAGACATACCTCTTTATAAGTAAGGGCTTAGAAGGGTTGAAAATATATTTTTGATGGAAAATATCATCAATAAGTTATTCATTTATCTTACAAATATTCTTCAAGTACTTTCTGTTTAGATGCTCTAATACATGTAGGAAGTAAAAAGAAGTATATGATACATGATTTCTTCACTCAAGGATCTCTAGTCAAATGCAGAAAATACTTATATATCAATAACTTCTATATACCATACAGAAATTAGTAATGCAGCATCAAAAAATTATACAGAAGATCAGAGAGAGAAAAGATCACTCTAGACTATGAATTACAAACTTTGGTCCATGAGCCAAATTCATCCCATAGTTTGTTGTTGTTGTTTTTTTTCGGGGGAGGGATAACCAGGGATTGAACCCAGGGGCACTTTACCACTGAGCTATCTCCCCAACCCTTTTTTTTTTTTTTTTTTTTTTTTTTTTTTGAGACAGGGTTTCACTACATTGCTTAGGTCCTCACTAAGTTGCTTTCTTTTTGGCGGAGGGGTGGGGGTAGCAGGGATTGAACTCAGGGGCACTTGACCACTGAGCCACATCCCCAACCCTTTTTTGTATTTTATTTAGAGACAGGGTCTCACTGAGTTGCTAAGTGCTTTGCCATTGCTGAGGCTGACTTTGAACTCACAATCCTCCTGCCTCAGCCTCCCAAGTGCACCACCGTGCCCGGCTCCTCACTAAGTTGCTTTGACTGGTCTTAAACTTAAAATTCTCCTGCCTCACCTCCCAATTGCTAGGATTACAGGAGGGCATCACGTCTGGCTCTGTAATTTATTTTTGAATGACCACGAGAAAGGATGATTGTTAAATTTTAATGAAAGCAAAGAATATAAAAACTACATGTGGTCCCAAAAGCCTAAAATATTTACTATCTGTTCCTTTATATTAAAAAGTCATGAATACCTATTCCAAAATTTAATGAACAAAGAAAACATGATAGAAGGTACATCTGATCTGAACATTTAACTGCACGACAGAGATGGGATGGGGAAGGGCACTTGGAAAAAAGAATGACTTGACTAAAAGCCCAGGGAGCGGTGGACTTTAGAGTACATTTGGAGCATAGTGGTGACAAATTCCATTTGACAGGACTATGAAGTTTATCAAGGGGAGAAGTGGAAGGGAAGCCTGGAAGAGCTGAGTGTAGTTCTGGGCTAAGGAAGTGAACTATGTAATTACTGAGGACATTAAAGTTGCAAGAAAACATGTCTTTGATTTTTTGCACTGGTCTTTCTTCTAAAAATGACAGTGAAGATGAATTTTCACAGTAGAGCAATACAGTAATGTAATTTTTTATGACAATTAGCTAGGGATGAATCCCATACTTCATTCTGACACCAAATAACTTCTGAGAGCAATGTATATTCTCTTAACTTCCACCTAAATCAAATGAAACTCATAAGCTGGTGCTTAAAGACAACTTGCTTTATTATTGCTCATCTCCTCAATCATCTAGCTCTCTGACAATGTGATTTAAAATGGAACTTCAGACAGATCTTCCATTGTAGCTTTGTTTCACATGGCACTATGTTATTAATGCATGACACTATATTATTAATAATATTCACCAACAAATCTCAGACCCAATATTTCACCCTCATTTAGTGGCAATCACAGCAATCAAATAATTGTGCTTGTCTGTCTGGTCCAGGCAAACGATGCACTTACACAGATTATTCTGTTGGTCAGTTCCATTTACTGGAAGCTCAGCAGGGAGGGCTCAATTTATTCAATGTATAAAGCTTTGCATGCAATTGGCACCTTCTCTCAGGGAGGGGGGAAAGGCCTGATAAAGACAACAGGAAAAGTCAAGCTAAGATGAAATGAAATGGAGGGTCAGGTGGGAAATCTCTATTTGTGAAAATGCATGTAAGCTACTTCAATTTCCCATTTCCCCTGAAATTCCAGGTGTCTCAATTGTCTTTCCTTACAGCCTAAGGAAAGAACAGAGACTTCATACCGAAATTTATCACCCAAACACTGTCATTCTGGATAAATACACTGTCAGCCCGATCTCTGACTGGCTCACCACTCACATGCTCCAGGCTAAGCAAGGACAACAGTTCTTACAATTAGAAATGAAAGCAGTAAGTCAGACTAAAACAGATTCAGTGAGAACAATATGAAAGAAAGGGGAAAGAAAAATCACAAGAGAAATCATCACAAATTATATTATAATAGCCACAGAGCAGGGTGGCATTACCTTACTTGGGTGCAGCTGGGGCCAACTGGAAGGAAGTGGTTAGACTGTGGGCTTTTCATTTTGGCTTCTCCCCTCTTCCCAATGCCAACATTCTTATCTAACTTCTATCTGGGCCTGTCCTCAACCTCTTTTTACTCTAAATCTCTTCTTCTTTCTTCCTTCTTTTTTTCTCCAATTAAACTCTTCCTTTTACTAGTTATAACATCAAAAGAATCTCTTAACACACTTCATAGAGGAATCTGTTGATCATAGCTCAATATGATTATTTCCCAAGAATATTCATTTTGAGCAGGGAGTAATAGGATGAATTCCCAATAATATGCTGTCAGGAGATGACAAAATCATTGGAGGAAAGGAGGGAAAGAAGAGAAAAAGAAAGGTGGAAGGAAGAAGACAGGAGGGAAGGGAAGAAAGAATTTATTAAGTACCATTGAGTTTTAGGCAAAGAGCTTTTACATACAGCATTATGTGAATACCTGCCTACAAAAGATTCCCTGGGCTTAATGATTGCTAGTTAGGAACTTGGATGCCATTAATAATGATCTTAGATAATCCCTAAAAAGAGTGGTAAGAATATATACTTGAAGGTAATTCTAGACCTTCTAATTTTGTGACCTAACATTATACATAACTGAAAAATGAAACAATGGCACCTATTACTGGACCCTAGGGGCTTTAGAAGTCAGTCAACCACTCTATGGCCCATTTTCCTCGTTTCTAAAATGAAGCTCTTGAGAAAAATGGCCTCTACATTTTATTCTTAAATTATGTAATTTTAAGAATTTTGACAAATTTTCCACTAAGATCTATTCCTATGACCAATAAACATGCTCTTATTTCTTACATCTTTAAAAAAAAACTCAGTTGGACATGGTGGTACATTCTTGTAATCCCAGCAACTGGAAGGCTGAGGCAGGAGGATTATAAATTAGAGGAGAACCTCAACAACTTAGCAAGAAACTGTCTTTAAAACAAATGAAAAGGGCTGGGGTTGTGGCTCAGTGGTAGAGCGCTTGTGAAGTACTGGGTTCAATTCTCAGTACCACATATAAATAAATGAATAAAATAAAGGCCCATCAACGACCAAAAATATATATATAATTTTTTTTAAATGAAAAGGACTGGGGGATGTAGCTCAGTGGCAAAACACCCTTAGGTCCTATCAGTACCAAATGCAAAAAGCCAACTCTCCTTATAACCTCCTCCTCTATGTACTGTCCATTTCTCTAATTTCCTTTTCAGCAAAAATTCTTTGAAGAACATATCTTATAATGTGTATTTTCACTATCTCTTATCATGGCTTCCTGAAAATACTACAATAAGACTTTTGTACCCATCCCATCACAGAACTTCTCATAAACATCACAGTAATCTCCAATAATCAATTCTTGGTCTTTTTTTATTATTATTATTTGACTATTGGCAGCACTGGCACAGTTAATGACTCTTTCCTCCATTTAACACTCTCTTCTCTTTGCTTCCAGGAAACCATACTCACCTGATTTCTGCCCACCCCTTTTCAATCTAACTTTCTGGGTTTTCCTTATGTTCTCAAATTCTAAACATGGACATAACCCAAAACGTTTATTCCTCTTCTTTCCCTCTCCACTCATGCAATACATGTTTCAGCAGTTCCATGGCCTTGGGGACCATATTCCCAGAACTTTCAACAAAGTTGTATGTCCAAGTTCCTACTTGACAAAACTCTTTGGATATCTAGTTGGCATTTTAAACTTAACATGATAAAAATCGCATCCCTGATTGCTCTTTCTGAAGTTTTTCTAACACTTTAAGTGACAACTTTACACTTCTAGGTGCTGACACCAACAGCTTTGTAGCTACTGTAGATTCCTTTGTTTTCTCTCACACACTATATTGCATCCATCAGCAAATTATCAACTATATCTTCAAAATAAAAGAAGGAATCCAGACACTTCACTAACCTCCACTACTACCATCATCTCCCACTTCAATTATCGCAATAGCCTCTTACAAAATTCACTATCTTTGCTGCAAACAAATGGTGCACTGCCTATTTAAGCTTCTATAACAAAATGCAACAGACTGTGTGGCTTGAAAACAAAAAACATATCTTTCCAACAGTTGTGGAGATTGAGAAGTTCAAGATCAAAGTGCTGGGAGATTCAGTGTCTGGTGACAGCCTGTTTCTGCATAGGCAGCCATCTTTTCAGTCCTAGTACGAATCAAAGTAGATTCCATGTTTGGTAAGGGTCAGTTTTCCTGCTCATATATGACACCTTCTCATTGGGTCTTCACATGGTGGAAGGAGAGAGGGTCTATATGTGGACCTCTTTTTTGAGGACATTAATTCTATTCATGATGGCTCTGCTCTCATGATCTAATCACCTCCCCAAGACACATCTCCTAATATCATCACTATAGTAATTATGTTTCAAGGAATGAATTTTGAAGAAACAAACATTCATACCACAGCTAAATGGAGAATTGAATAAAGCAACTGTTTTCAAAGACCTGGACAGAATTAATGAAAACTGGCAAACCATGGTGAAATGTCCTGTGCCTAATAACACAAGCCAGAGGAACCTGAAGGAGCAAGAGCTTGGAGTAATTACCAGAACCTACACACAGAAGGAGCTGTATTCTTCAATGGACAAATTCACTCAGCCTAAGGCAACCACTAGGAAGGGAGATGGAGAAATGAAGATCATGAACTCCTTTCTTCCTATCTTCTGAACTGCTGACCATGGACCTAACTGAACCCCAAGCCAGAAGCAAAAAAGATCATTGATGCAGTCCATTAAAGTCATTTCCTATTTGTGCTCTTCAAGGGCACAGAACAGGATAGAAACAGAGGAGATGAGAAGGGCAAAACAAAATATGTCAGTAAAATATCCTCCTCTGCAAAACAGAAATTAACATTACTTCCACAGGATGAAATGAATTTGTATAAGGTAATGTCTGGCATATAGTTTTTAAGGGGGGAAAAATATTTGCCTGGGATCATATTTCCCGGTGTGGATATTTGTACAGCAGTGCCTACCAAATTTCAAGTCATGACTAATTAGTGGGATATTAACTTAACAGGTTTCCTAGCATTTTTTTTTTTTTTTTTACAAAATAGAGAATACCAAAAAACATATTTTGGTGAAAAGGTAGCCTTTTAACAAATGGTGCTGGGAAAACCAGATAGCTATATTGTAGAAAAATGAAATTACACCCCTATCTTTCACCCTGCACAAAAGTCAAATCAAAATGGATTAAAGATTTAGGAAATTAGACGAGAAACCTTACAACTGCTAGAAGAAAACATAGGGTAAACACTCCATCATATAGGTGCTGGCACAGTATTCCTTAACAAGACCCACAAAGCATAAGAAATAAGACAAACAATAAATGGGATGCCATTAAACTAAAAATCTTCTGCATGGCTAAGGAAATGATTAAGAGAGAAAATCAGAATGGGAGTAAATCTTGGCCAGCTACTCCTCTAACAGGGGATTAAATGCAGAATATACAAAGAACTCAAAAAACTTCACACCAAAAACAACAACAACAAAAAAAAAAAGCATTCAATAAATGGGCAAAGGAACTAAACAGAAACTTCTCAATAGAAGAAACACAAAAGAACAACAAATGCATGAAAAAAATGTTCAACACCTCTAGCAATCAGGGAAATGAAAATCAAAACTACACTAAGATTTCATTTTACTTCAGTCAGAATGGCAACGATCAAGAATATAAACAACATTAAAGCCAGGCACGGTGGCACACGCCAGTAATCCCAGCACTTGGGAGGCTGAGGCAGGAGGATCGCAAGTTCAAAGCCAGCCTCAGCAATGGTAAGGCACTTAGCAACTCAGTGAGACCCTGTCTCTAATAAAATACAAAAAAAAAAAAAAAGGGGCTAGGGATGTGGCCCAGTGGTTGAGTGACCCTGAGTTCAATCCCCGGTATCACAAAAAAAAAAAAAAAAAAAAAAGAATATAAACAACATTAAATGCTGGCAAGGTTATGGAGAGAAAGGAACACTTCTACATTGTTCATGGGACAACCACTCTGGAAAGCAGTTTGGAGATTCCTTAAAAAACTAGGGATGGAACCACCATGTGATCCAGGTATCCCTGGGTAGCTTCCAAAAGATCTAAAATCAGCATGCTACAGTGACACAGCCACATCAATGTTTATAGCAGCACAATTCACAGTATCTAAATAATGGAAGCAATAGATGAATAGATTAAGAAATTATTTCAGGGCTGGGGTTGTGGCTCAGCGGTAGAGCACTCGCCTAGCATGTGCACGGCCTGGGTTCGATCCTCAGCACCACGTAAAAATTTAAAAAAAAAAAAAAACACATTTGGTACAACTAAAGCAAATAAATAAATATTTTTTAAAAAAGAAATTATTTCATACACACACACACACACACACACACAGAGAGAGAGAGAGAGAGAGAGAGAGAGAGGGGTTCTACTCAGCCATAAAAAAACAATGAAATTATGGCATTTGCTAGTAAATGGATGGAAATGGAGAATATCATGCTAAGTGATATTAGCCAAATTCAGAAACTCAAAGCTCAAATGTTTTCTCTCATATGCGGAAGCTGGAGTAAAATAAAGGAAAGGAAAAGATAAAGAGCTAATCAAACACAAATTAATAGTTGAGTGAAAGGAAGTCTAGAAGACTAGACAAAGGAGAAGGAGGCTGGAGGGAAAAGGACAGAATGTGAAACTGATTTCTATGCATGTACAAGTTTGTCAGGATGAACCCAACTACTATGTATAACTATAAAGCTCTAATTAAAAAAATAGAGAAGACCGACATGTATCGCATGAAATTAGGATAAGTATTGTCTCATAAAACACAAATTTCAATTATGGGTATTTATCTGTGAGTATGTGCATACACATGCCTCACATGTATTTGTTTTGGGGGTCATAATGTAAAACATATTTCTTACATAATCAAAACATGTTTGAAAGCCATAATGCAAGAAGAAAACTCTCAGCTACTCCCTCTCATTCCTCTTCAAGAAGTTATTTGTCTAACAAATCAGAAAAAATGAGTATACATGCTCAAGTTATTTCCTCTTTCTTTCTTTATTTTATTTTTATTTTTTTGGAGGGGGGACGGTACTGGGTATTGAACCCAGGAACTCTCAACCACTGAGACACGTCCCCAGCCATTTTTACTTTTTATTTTGAGACAGAGTTCTAAGACAAGGTTCTGAACTTGTGACATTCCTGCCTCCTCCTCCCAAGCCCCTGAGATAACAGTTTTCATTCCCTTTTTCCTGCTAATCCCTCTTTTTCCCCCCTCTTACTCTCTGTAGTAAACAATGGCCTCCAAAGATATCAGGTCCTAATCCCTGAAACCTGTGAACATACAGTAGTCTTTGATGCTATGATTAAGAATCCTGAGGGCTGGGGTTGTGGCTCAGTGGCAGAGCGCTTGCCTCGCACGTGCGCGGCCCAGGTTCAATCCTCAGCACCACATAAAAACATAAATGCATTGCATTGTGTACAACTAAAGTAGACAAATAAATATTAAAAAAAAAAAAAAAGAATCCTGAGAAGGAGAGATGATCCTGGATTATACACACCACAATATGTGTCCTTTAAGAGAATAGTATGAAAGAGATTTTACACACAAATCAGGGTGATATGAAGACAGAGTGAAATTTCAAATGTTAGCCTACTACATGGAAATGACTCAGAAACAAATCAAGGAATGCTGGCAGTCACCAGTCAGAAATAGCAAGGAATGATTATTCATCAGTTGAAGGATATGTTTGAAGATTATTTTTAAAGGCTATTTCCATGATTTTAGCATGTAGTAAAGATATTTACCAATTTAGATGCTTAAGTGAGGTGTCATGAGAATTAGGAAGGCCTTGCATACTAATTTTCATTGTGGCTTGCCTCATAATTATAAGGTACCACGCTAAGTGATGACTATGTGCAAGGCACATCATGTAATAATCTCTAACCTCACAAAAAATTGGCAAAGTAATCATCACTTCCCTTGCTTTACACATGAAAAACTCAGTCAGAAATAACTTGTCCAATTCAAAGAAGTAAGGACAGTCATGTTCTACCTCATTTGATCTACCTCTAAAATCAAAGCTTCTTCACCTCAACAAAGTAGTATGTCATTTTTAGAGGCTAGTGTGTTGGAAAGCTGTTTCTCACACAAACCACATGCCATAGTTTGTACACTTGAAAATATGCATAATACAAATTTCCAAATAGTATTCTAGTTTGTTTCTGCCAATTCTGTACCAAAGTCTTAAGCCTCCATTGATTAATTCTTTAGTAATTGCTGAGTTAAAAATTACATTAAAAAATCGCAGGGGCTAGGGCGCGGTGGCGCACGCCTGTAATCCCAGCACTTTGGGAGGCTGAGGCAGGAGGATCGCGAGTTCAAAGCCAGCCTCAGCAATAGCGAGGCACTTAGTAACTCAGTGAGACCCTGTCTCTAATAAAATACAAAAAAGGGCTGGGGATGTGGCCCAGTGGTCGAGTGCCCCTAAGTTCAATCACCGGTACCAAAAAAAAAAAAAAAAAAAAATCGCAGGGGCTAGAGTTGTGGCTCAGTGGTAGAGCACTTGCCTAGCATGTGTGAGGCCCTGGGTTCAATTCTCAGCACTGTCTATAAATGAATGAATAAAATAAAGGTCCATTGACATCTAAAAATATATTTTTAAAAAAATCTGTCCTTCAGGAAGATGAGGCAGAAAGATCACAAGTTCAAAACCAGCCTTAGAAAAGGCAAGGTGCTAAGCAACTCACTGAGATCCTGTCTCTAAATAAAATAGGGCTGGGGATATGGACCAGTGGTTGAGCGCCCATGAGTTCAATTCCCAGCACCACCCTCCAAAATTAGGTAAAAGGGTGGGGGGAAGATGTACACTTCAAACTAGTGTCTCAGTGCTGTATATCACCTGAAATCATGTACTGACAATAAATTACATCAAGAAAATCTTAGGGCCAGAAGTTCTTAGGGATCCAATGCAAACTGTTTCTATAGATGAAGAAAAGAAAGCCAACTTACTTGCATATTTTTCTAATAATCAACCAACTTATCAAAACAGAATTGCACTATGAACATATTTTTAATACTCTGTAAGTTCTTTCTTAAAATATTTTTAGTTGAAGAAGGACACATGTTTATTTATTTATTTATTTATTTGTTGTGGCATTTTCTATAAAGCCCTCTTCTTTTTCATGAAAGATATGGTGTTGAAAGAGTTAACTTTGACTTCTACTTGCTGTGTTAGTTCTTTATTCACATATATGGCCACCAGGTATCCCTATTTCAATTATTTAGATCCAGACTAACTCTGTACATTTATCTTTTCTTGAAAAGAGTAACACAAACCTTTTTCTATAAGTACTTAATTTCTAGTTAATAAGCTTTAAGAGTCTTTTTGTGATTAAAATAAATTTCTCTTACTTTTAAAGTAGATATAAATCCCTTAGAGTAAAAAGTCTCCCATGAGCTAACACGCAGCCTTGCCCTGCTTCTAGATTTTATAAACAACTGCTATGAAAGAAAAACAATAGTGCTTTGGAATCCCTGATAGAAAGAGTTGACTTTTATCAAACAAGTTCAAACAGTATACAGAAAGAATGACTAAGTTAGAGATATGGTGTAAAAATTATAACATACGCAGATAGTTACGTACAGTTCTTGTAAACTTTCCATCTGTACGAAAACATGTATGTCTGATATGTAATCAGTAAATGATTCAGCCTCTTTCCTAAGTTTTATGATGCAAAAGAATGTGTAATGCCAAGAAATATTGCTTATATACTTGTACAAACTGAAAATAAACCAGCAGAAGATTCCACAGCCTGACTCCTGTGTCGGTGTGTTATCTTCCCCATCACTGCTTCTCTGCCTCGGTGCTTCTCTGCCTCGGTACTTCGCTGAGCGTTCCCGTTGTACCCCCTGACTGGGGCTGGCCTCCAGCATTTATTTATTTATTTTTATGTGGTGCTAAGGATCAAAACCAGGGCCTCACATGTGCGAGGCGAATTATCTACAACCCCACTCTAATACTCTAAGTTCTAAGTGGGAAGCAACTCCAAATTGATTTTAGTCATCCAAATATTGCATTGTAAGACTTCCATTATTGCCTTTATTATTTTTTCTCCTCTTAATTAGGGATATACTAAACTGATGCCCTAAAAGGACAAAAATCAACCCCTACATTCTATTTGGGGGACAGGGAGAGGAATTTTAAATAACACTTTTCAGATGTAGGAATTTGAGATCCAGCATCAGCTATGAAGTGGTAATCACATTCCACAAATAAAAATCCATTCACAGGGCTGGGATTGTGGCTCAGCCATAGAGCGCTCACCTAGCACATGCGCAGCCCGTGTTCGATCCTCAGCACCACGTACAAATAAACGCATTGTGTACAACTAAAGCAAATAAATAAACATTTTTAAAAATCCATTCACAGAAAGTCCTGTCAAGTCGCATCTTAAGTTCTTTTAAATAAAAGAACTCCACCAAGCAACACTTGAAACAGTATAATTCGTTTGGTTTGCTGGGACATGTTGGTTGCTACAGAGAATTGTTACATATTTATTTGGATTCCTGGTGGAAATCTGTCACGTCATGTTTAGGTATAGTCACAACCCTTGACAGGTTTTTTGGGGGGGGGTGTTTTTTTTAAATCCTGTAAGTGGCCAAGCAATGTGTTAAGAAGTAGGAAAAGAAACCTGTTTTGAGTAAGGCTTCCCACTATCTATTCACACTCTTCCATACCCATGCCCTCCTGACAAGAAATTTCCAGATCCCAACAGTCTTGGAGCAAAGGACAGACTACACCCTTAAGCCCCACCCTTAGCCCAGGCAATCCTTCCACCCTTCAACCAACCCAAAGTCTCAGTTTCCGCCTGCCCACTGCTTGAGCGACCTTACATCCTGCTTCGCGTTTACTTTTACGACAGTTTTCCGGCTGCTACTGCCGTATTTCATAGGGCTCCTGGACTTGGGAACTTGTGCTTGCTTGGGTGGTTGCGTAGCTTTCGGGTAAAGGCATATGGTGGTGGCCTTGTCTTCTGTACTGGGATGAACCGCTCTCCTGGTGGAAACAGGGAAGCCGAGCCTGAGCCATGGTAAGTGCAGCTTTGGGATTCCCGGGAGACCTCCTGCCCAGGCCTGAGCCTCAGCTCCTTAGCCTCGGAGGAGTTCAGCAAAGGTTGTGCTCCCTATAGTGCATCTGTTGGCGGGAGGTTTAGGTCCCCGGAGAGTCACAGCCTCTAGGACACAAATCGTTGGCGCACCCCTCGTGGGTTTTGTGTGCTTATACTGCCTTTGGGTAGGGGACTGCAGCCCTGGTCCGTGCTCCCTGAGCTCTGGGTACGAAGGCGTTTCTCGAATTCTCAAGTCAGATACTACCGTGAATTTGGAGACTAGTAGAAATGCATTTAATTTTATCGGACACATCTTCCCGCTATTTGCTTCAATTTGCTGTGTCCTTCCTTTCTGGCTTCTACTGACATAAGTCCCTTTTCCCTGCTTCCCGAAAATATTTGGTCTTCTCTCTTAGGAGGCTATGGTAGAGTGAGGAGGGACAGTGCCAAAGGCGCTCTGAAAATCTCTTTGCCTACTTAAACCTAACTTTTTTAGCATTGAAAACTATAAAGTTTTTCTATCATGTCTTTTTGTTGTAATCTTTATTTTTACGTGGTGCTGAGGAGCGAGCATTCTACCACTGAGCCACAACCCAACGCCTGTAGCGTTTTTATTTCACTGCCCGTGACTGACTCGATTTTAATGTGACTTCATTGAGCCGGGCGAGATGGCGCATGCCTGTAATCCCAGCACTTGGGGGGCTGAGGCAGGAGGATCACGAGTTCAAACCCAATTTGCAATGACGCACTTAACAACTCAGTGATACCCTGTCTCTAATAAACTACAAAAGGCGGGGGCGGTGCTGGGGATGTGGCCCAGTGGTCCAGTGTCCCTCAGTTCAATCCCTGGTACCAAAAAAAGAAAAAGAAAAAAAAAAAAAAAAGTGACTACATTGAAATAAGTTTTCAAAGGGAGGGAATCATTTTCACTGTTGTAGAGGTAAATAGATCAACTTAACCTCTGATATTTACATAGTGAAACTGATACCTTTGTAGTGCATCTAATATAAAAGTTGCAGTAGTATTATAGGACCATTGGATAGAATATACTCACCTTAAAAATTGCTTCTCATTGAAATGAAACTCGTACTGAGTTAGGATGGGGGGGAATGGGCATGATAAGGCTAGGAATTGGAAGAGTAAATGCTTATATTTTCTCCCCCTTTACCAGGCCAGTACAGTGGTAGCAGTTGGACTGACGATTGCTGCTGCAGGATTTGCAGGTTTGTTTTTGGTTTGGGGATGGAAGTGAAGTAGGGAGATTGGGGGTTTATTTACTTATTTTTACTTTTGGTTTTAGGCCGTTATGTTTTACAAGCCATGAAGCACATGGAGCCTCAAGTAAAACAAGTTTTTCAAAGTCTACCAAAATCTGTAAGACTTACTAAACATTTTTTGTACTTTTGCTAACTTTGCTGCCTGTATTTGAAGTGTAGAACCACAATTTGAAGGGAGAATTTCCAAACATCCATGAAGTTCAAAATATGACTTTGGGCCCCTTCTCTTGCTTCCCCAAAGGTGTAGTAGTTGCAAACTTTGTAACTGTGCTAAACTAAGAAATCAAATGTCTTGTGTGTTGAGGGATGTGTTAATTCTATCATTAAAGTTAATTATCATCAGTCCACATTTCTGCTTTCCTTCATCTCTGCACCACATGCACAGAGGGATTGAAAGTGATCCATTCTTTAGTGTGTGACATGGTATCTAGGTGGTATCTCATTTTATCTATTAGGACTACTTTATCTCTAAAGATCTCCAACCAGCTGTGTGTGGTAGCACACACCTGTAATCCCAGATACCCGGGATGCTAGAGGAGGATGCATCTTAATCCCATCTCATATATATATATATATATATATATATATATATATATATATATATATATATATTTTTTTTTTTTTTTTTTTTTTTTTTTTTTTTTTTTTTTGGTACGGGGATTGAACTCAGGGGCACTCGACCACTGGGCCACATCCCCAGCCCTTTTTTTTTTTTTTTTTTTTTTTTTGTATTTTTATTAGAGACAGGGTCTCACTGAGTTACTAAGTGCCTCGCCATTGCTGAGGCTGGCTTTGAACTCTCGATCCTCCTGCCTCAGCCTCCCAAAGTGCTGGGATTACAGGCGTGCGCCACCGCGCCTGGCTCCATCTCATATTTTTAAAAGGACCTATTATGTAGCTCAGAAAAACACCCACCCATGTTCTAACTCCACTACGCCCCCTGCCCTCCATCTAAATCCTTTTCTTGAGGTACTTCTATTTTAAACCACATTGATCAAATTTTTATCTAGAATATGGCTGACTGGGAATGGTCCTCCCTTTACTTCTCAAAGAACTAACATTAATATTGTGCCTTTGACATATTCAAGAAAGTTTGTTATTGGCTGGAAAAAATAAGTCACTTAAATGTTTTTTGCTACTAATAAATCTGAAATAACCATGGAAATTGTTCTCTCAAATGTCTAGTTTTTCGTCTAACTCTAGACAGACTCTTTACAAAAGACTTTTTGCTTTTTAAAAGAAACAGTTCATTAATCTTTCCTTATGAATGCATTTCCTCTTTCAGGCCTTCAGTGGTGGCTATTACAGAGGTGGGTTTGAAACCAAAATGACAAAACGGGAAGCAGCATTAATACTAGGTGTAAGGTAAAAATTCCTAATATTAGTATTTTTCTACAACTAAGAGTTAAGGGAATTATTATCAGTCAGTGGAACCTTACTGCTCCATCCATGTGTATTTTTAAGGTCTGAACACTCATACCAAAGTCAAATGAGAAAAGTACCCTGGGAAAGAAGCACTTTTTCATTCAATGACTTAACAGATTAGCATAATATTGCTTTCTGTAACTTTTTAAGATGTTTCAGTGGTGAAAATTTGTATTCATTTCCAAATACTTAAATGTGCTTTCCTCTACAATAAAAGGGTTTTTGTAAAAAGTAATATATACATATGTATGTAGTTAAGTTCAAGATCATTTTTGAAAATGCTTTTAAAGTGCAGTTTAATTTTCCCAATCAAGAACATGCAGTTTACATTTGTGTTGAGGATCTGAAGCAACTTTTCATACTGTTTCGCTAATTTTTTTTACATCATCCAAAAGTAGACTGAAATGATACATTTCTCTTTGTTAATCAGCCCTACAGCCAATAAAGGAAAAATAAGAGATGCTCATCGACGAATTATGCTTTTAAATCACCCAGATAAAGGTAAGTAATCACTAGTTATGTTGTTGGAGTGTCCCACCTCCCCTCCCCAAGACTGGGGGGTTGAACCTAGTGTCATTTTACCAGTGAGTTTAAAAACCCCACCCATTTTTATTTTGGGACAGGGTCTAATGTTGCTCCAGCTGGCCTAGAGCTTATAATTCCCTCAAGACTCCCAAATAGCTAGGATTACAGGCATGCACCACACAGGGCTGACAAATTTTGTATCTAATAATTCTTGGCTGTTGGAAATGCCTTAATCTGCTCATGAGTAATCTCCCAGGAATGGAACCATGTGTTTTTGCTGTCTAAAAGAAATGTGGAATTTATTTACCCAATAAGCAGGATCAAAGAATTACTGTAGGTAGGAGTGATAACAATGTTTTGAGATCTACAACTGTGATGAAATGGGACTGCTACTAATGATGGTCACTACTAGAATTGAGGGTGGGTGGGGGTGGCCTGCATTCACAATTAATGTTAAATTTCAGTTAATGAAACTGATTCACACACCCCCATATTGGATACTTTGAACTGCAGGTTGCTTAAGTAGAAATCTGAGAGTCTGTATTATTTGCTTCTGGTAAACTTCTTAATAGCCTTGGTTCTATTGAAAGCAAATAATTACTCTGAATAGCAAAAGGAGTACAAAAATCCATGATCCAGTGCATAATAAAATTTCACTTACGTAGGAATTTTATTAAGAAACAGAGTATTGGTCATTTAAACAGTATTATAATCATTTGTTATCTGAACACACAGGGCATGAAATGCAAGCCAGTAGAATATGGAGGGCTTCTGATTCTGGATCTAGAATGTAACACATAAACACCTATTTCTACCAAGTATCCTATTAATAGTATTTGGTGTTCTTAAGTCCATACAGCCCCAACAGAATAGCAGGACAGCAGCTGTAGAGGACATTGTGAAAGGTCAGTTGATGAGAAAACCATGAAGGACAAAAGGATGTAAAGCAAACTGGGATCTTTCCAACACAGAAGTCTTTTGAGAATATGATGTAAAAATAACAGTTATCATAAACTGATGCTCATTTGTGACGTAGTCATCGTGAGTAGGCTTGTAATATTTCAAAAGTATACACAGAGCCAGGCATGGTGATACATGCTTGTAATCCCAGTGGCTTGGGAGACTGAGGCAGGACTAAGTTACCAGCCAGCCTCAGCAATTTAGGAAGATCCTGTCTCAAAAATGGGTTGGGGATGTGGCTAGTGGTAAAGTGCCCCTGGGTTCAATCCCTGGTACCAAAACAAAAGTACACATGAAGTTCTTTAAGCATATTTTTAAAATATTTATGTAGAAATCACTCAGATAAATTACCTCATTGTCCACTGGTTAAATATATTATGTATTTGATAATCCAAGTTGTAGTAATAGTGTAACGTTTTACTTTACGGAAGGTTAGAGCCCATTTTATAACTATTCCATTTTTTTCTTCTTATAGGAGGATCTCCTTATATAGCAGCCAAAATCAATGAAGCTAAAGATTTACTAGAAGGTCAAGCTAAAAAATGAAGTAAACAATGAATTTTATGCTCATTCATTTATGTATATGAGTACTGACTTTTTTACAATAAAATTTCTCAGAGCTCCAACTTTTAAAAAATAATTTCAGCACAAGCTAAAAATCAAAACCTAGGTATAATTTCAAATTTGAGGATTTTAAAAATTAGACTATAGTGTTTAGAGATTAATGTTAAATAATTACAGATACACATATTAGTAGAAACATTGTTCTTTACTCATTTAGCAAATAACTTGGTGTGCATATGTGCTCTTAAGGCACAGTTCTTTCTCTGAAGCAGCCGCTCTAATGGGAGACTAAAATATAAGTATTATGGAGTTAAGCACAAACTGTTGAGGCAGGAACTCTACAACCTTTGAGAAAAAGCTGCTTAAGATACTACTGGCCCAGCTACTTGAATTCTAAGTGAATTTAGCCACAGGTTTGACCTAAGAAATTTCCTACATATGTATATTATCAATAACATTCACATTTCATACATTAAAAATATAAAAATTTCTGAGTACAGGTCTGTTTTTAATCAAATATTTATATACAGCCAGTTTCTTAAAAGAGATGCTGACCATTTATCAATTATCCCTTTTTTCATATAATCCAGATTTTAGTTATGATCAAGTTTAAACATTAGTGAAAATGAAATTCACTGTCAAAATGTTGTGTGTCTTGGACTATTAAGAACATAATACACTAATTTCAATGACATATTACAGCAGACAATTTAACAGTCTGACAAAATATGTAAGGGTCTTAAACAACACCTGTATAAAACATCTGTGGTAAACTAGTCAGTGATCCTCAATAACTGCATGTAGTTCTGAGATGATAAATTATACTACCTGCTATCTAAACTTACCTAAATCGTTGTAACCTTCTTAATTATTAATGTAGAACACAAGGGCTTTGAGGAAATTTAATGCTGAAATAGCTCTTTATATGAAATCTGTAGGTTACAAGGAAACACTGGCTTTTAAGGCTTTTTGTATAACTTTTTCTATTTCAAAGGGTGAGGAGGGATTAAAGATACATTCAGTCCTATTATTCACAGCACTTGCATTCTTTCAAGTCGTTGTGAACATTGAATTACTAAACTCTAAACCATTTGTTCCTCAGGGAAATACAGGCTCCTGTAAAGCCTCTGGTCACATTATATAAACCGATCAATACATAAACTTGTTTTATACAAGTTTTTATTCCAAGACACCCTATTTAATATATATTTTTGCTTTATTAACGTTGAACTCAAGTCAACAGCACTATATAACTCAAACTTGGCATATGATAGCTTTTTTTTGCTTTTAGGAAAACTAGATAGCAAGCCCTTCACTGCTATGGTTGTGAGCCATCTTAAACAGAGAAATAACCAAAAAAACCTACAAAGTATGAGAGCTGAAACAAGTAAGCAGAGCACTGCATTCTTTCAACACATGATGTAATTCAGTTTTTTGCCACTCTGCAAATGTGCAAAAATGACAAAAGGCAAGTACTGTGTTAGAAGTTATAAATTTCAATGAGTATGTGAATTCGCAAATAAGGAATCCACTAATAAAGAAGACTGGCTGTGTTATGGCTTACTAACCTTTTATTTCAGTTCTTTGGACTAATAAACTTTCCATGAAGAGCTTAAACAAAAGACAGTTCAGTCCATTTTCCAAAGACAAATGGTGTGATAATATGCCCACAGGCAATCAAGCATTAACTATAAAAAGACAGACTTAATATAGTAGGTACAAATACTTTCAAGTGTTTTAATACAAATAGCATACCTGTTTTACCACAGGTATTAAGACATGGAAACTACATTAATACTAAAGAACAGACCTCAATTTTCTTTCGTAAGTTTTCTCTAGTCTTACCCATTTTTCAAGTAGAAGAACCCATACTTCATTGAAAGCTATAGGCAAAAAATGTTTTAAATGACATGTGAGGGCTGTAGACCATAGTGGGTAATTCAAATGTGACTGAAATAAGCTTTTCTCTTTCATTGGTATTTTCTTATAAAATACTGGAATCTTTAAAATCTGCTAGCATTGTGCTAAAGCATTGTCACTGTAAACTTTATAGATTTATGTACATCTTATAAGAGGGAACTTAAATTGGGTAACTTGTCTAAGGGGAGATGCTAAGTGCCATAGGCTGATCTTTCTCAAATCAAGAGTTCCACCCGCTTAAACTCAGTAATATGTTACCATTCACAATTCTGATAACCCAAGCCTATTTCCCTTAGTTTTACCAAGCAGGAAAGCCCTTAGTTCACTCTCCAGCCACCCTCCTTCCCCCTGCCAAAAAAAAGTATGACAAAACACCCTTAGGGAAAAGATGATGCAGAATTCAAGTCAGGTATTTGCAATCATTGCTATGTGTTTTTCAGAAAGTTATCTCTAATAAGGGCCCGTACTTCCTCATCTGTAAAATGAAGGATAAATGGCCAACTTGAAAACCTTTGAGTAGTCCTTGTTTTATGGCTAGGGAAACAAAAAGCCAAGAGAGAACAGTTTTTGAGGTTACATAGCTACTGAAACAAATAAACCCCTGGGTGTCTGATCCAATTAACTATATTCATTTATAACATGGTAGTCAAAAAATAATTTGGGGAAATTCCTATCCACAACCTTAAAAGATCTGGCATACCAAAGGACTGTGTGTCCTTTACGCTTCCACCTTTTGTCGGTATTGAGCCTCTGAGTTGACATCATTAGGAGGTAAGTACTAAGCTGCTTTTCTTTCTTGGTAATGCAAGTGGGCAATGAGTGGTCTTAGAAACTCTTTCCCCACCTTTTAACAAAAATTGTCTTGCCTTTAAAAAGTCATGCAGACCACTACTACAGAGGACCCAAGCCATTGCACAAATTTTTGAGAACACTTGTATGAAAAACAGGTAGCATGTTAAACACAATACCTGTACATTCAGCTGATCATAGAACATTTGTTTATATGGTTTTCTGTCATTCTTAATTTCTTATAAATTCTAAAACAGGACGGTAGAAAAAACTAGAAGCAAAATCACTGACAATGACAAAAAATTAGGTAACTAGCTTAACAAAAGGCAAAAGCCTAAGTATGTTAACTGCCATACTGAAGTGCTACACTGCATTCAGCACTGAAAATGTATGCTCTACCATAAAAACCTTACATCAGAGATATTTAAAAATAAAATGCACTGCAGCATAATGCTTCATTCATTAAGCATTATAGGCTAGAACGCAGACTTCTATTTCAATTCTGAGAGCTGACCTAACAAAGGCATTTTGCAAAAGCTTATACAAGGCTTTTGTATGTATATAAAATATAGCATGCATCAAGCACAAACAGCCCTCCCAACATTAATTCTGTTGAGAAGTCAGAACTTGGCTCAAAAAAAGTGTATTATAAAAGAAATCTGAGGTAAAGTTTTAAAACACTATTTAAAATGCTCTCAATTTTTCAGTTGTGTAAAGTATGAACTGAGTAACCTTGAGTACCAAGAATCGTAAATGAGCTAAGCTCTGCTTTTAGTTGTTGCACAGTCATGCACAGTGCTGTTTTGTGCTCAGGGCCAACTGTTGCCTTAGCAACAGAATATAAGTAGTGCTTCTATCCTGTTAACCTATTATACCTGAGCACAATAATGTAACAGTCCAGTATTATAGTATAATCTGGTACATGCCAACACATTTCCCCCCCTAGAAAATAGCAAGTCATTTGAAAGATGAAGCTCATATGATTTGTAGTATAAGCCCCAGGCAACAATTTAAGTATAAATTAGTTTTATTTAGAAAAACTACTGAAAATATTTTTATGAAAATGGTCCCTAAAAGTAGTACCCGCGTTTTATAATTTATTAAGTGTCAAAAAAAAAAAAAAAAAAGTACAAAGTACAGAAAATATTTTACCCAAAGTTAATAACATAACAAATCACTGAAATCAAAATTCAAGCTATTTAGTGAACTTAATAGTGGGGCTTTTAAGAGCTAGGAAGATAGAAAATTTTGACCTTGTTTTGGCCATCTTTCGATTGCAGTCTTACCTAGTTGCAAATGCCTGGGATGGATACATGTAAAACACACCATTTTAATTCAGCATACTCCTTATGAGAATACAAGGCATATGGTTAATGTTACACTCTGTGACATATGATTACTCAAGTTAATATTGAAAGGGCCCTAATAACCAACTAGTCAGTCCATCCCTCCTATGGATGAAACTGAAGGCACAGAGAAAACAATTAGGCAAAACTGAAGTAGTAGTTCCCAAATGTGTACTCTTAACCTATAACACCTATTTGAATCACAGGAGGAAGATGACAAATGGAATATGGGAAATTATAAAACTGCATTAGTTTTTCCCAGTGGACTTTTGATGCCCCTATTTTAGAAAAAGATGAACAAGAACTTTTTAAAATCAAAGCTTTTCCTACAGATTATATGTACCTCCATCATCCAGTAATCAGGAGTTTTGTGGATGTCTGGGCTCTACTGAATTTCTAAAATAGTTACACTTAAAATGTGCAATTAGGTTGAACCACAGGGAATTATTCATACTTGCTAATTTCTGACTATTAAGTGGCAATCTTCTCTTGTGCAATACATGGACCAGCAGAGGGCAGTTTCAAGTTAACACCACTTGCCAAAAATCTGACTATAGCATATCACAATTGTTGCTTTATTACAGCAGTTCTTAAAATAAAACCCAAAATGTTATCATATGTTAATAATGGGATCTGAGTAAACTATAGTCCATTCAAATACACAACCTAATAGGGAACTGAAATAAGGAAGCAGTAGTGAAATACTATATCAATATTTTTTAAATATGTTAAGAATCCAGAGTGAGACTTAATAACAAAACAGACATCCTGTCCATTTCAAAGTTCTATGAAGACTCATAGAAAATTCAAGTAATTTTCCAGCCAGGGTGCAGTGGTACACTCTGGCAGGAGGGTTGCAAGTTCAAAGTCAGCCTCAGCAATTTAGCAAGACCACATCATAAAATCTTAAAAAAAAAAAAAAAAAAAAAAAAAAAAGTAGGGGCAAGGCTGGACTTGTGGCTCAGTGCTTAAGTGCCCCTGAGTTTAATCCCTAGTACCAAAATAAAGTAATCTTTATTTACTGTAGTTTCCAATAACACTAATTGGCTGGCTCAGGGCTTGATGCAATATAGCCAGTTTTCCATTTATTTATCCTTAGTATAATTATAAACATAGTTCAGAGAATGACCTCCAAAAAAGCATGAATATGCTTGCATGTGACCAAAATGGCACTATTTCCAAGTCCAAGTGCAACATTAAGTTAACCTAACAACTTGAAACTCTTCTAAAACCCTGGTCAAATAACAAACAAAAATCATCTGTTGACATCTGCTTAATAAAGATGATGGAACCTGCCTAGAAAGAATGGCTATTATGTATGAAGATCCATAATACAAGAATTAAAAATGAGCTGCTTTTGACTTAACCATAGCTTATGTTTCACTATTCTTCAGTTCTTTTGCTCACCTAAGTTTCACCCGTACTACCTTTTTAAAATACATTCATTTAAGCAGGGCACAGGTGGTGCACACCTGAATCAGATTTGGGAGGCTGAGGAAAAATGATCAGAAGTGTGAAGCCAGCCTCTGAAACAATGAGGTACAGAGCAACTTGGTGATCCTGTCTCAAAATAAAAATGAGAAGGGGCTAGGGATGTAGCACCCCTGGGTTCAATCCTCAGTACCAAAAGAAAAACATTCATCTAAGCAACCTCCCTCAGCTTTGTCCAAAGAAGTACATCAGGTGTGCACCTAAATTCCAAATTAAAATACATGCGAATTTAAGATTCACATATCCTTAAACTTAAGACAAATGATGTCTAACCTGTTACCAGAACAGTTTGTTGAAGGCTTAAAAAACATACCTAAAACAAGAATCCTTATCCTACCCAAGGCTATTAAAATGACTACATACATCCCTGCCCCTAATCTTCAGCTCCAACATAACAGTTCAGATTCTACATGACTTCACATATATGCTGAAGAGATGCACAAGATCTTTCAGATTACATTTCTACTTTTCCTTTTTTACTTAGTGTATATGACTCCTCATTATGTCTAAGCAGGAAAGCAACCAAGGATAGACCCCTCTCAAAGTGTAGAAGGCAACTTCAATCAAGCTACTTCTGGGGAGAGGACTTTTCACTAATATATCTGAATCTGAGTGTGTTTTGTTTTAAAACAACCAAAGGTATGCATAATACCCCAAATCATCTTCAGTACATGTTTTTATTAACGGACAAATCACTGAGTGTAGTCATTTCTAAACTAAATAAAACCTCAAGTTATTTCTTAAGACTATGATTACTAAATACTGCTACTCTAAAAATGGGATTAAACTATACTCACTTTTTAAGGTAGTTTTGTTTCTTCCTTTCCCAATGGAACAATCTTTATGAAAAAAAAAAAAAAAGACTTTAGCGAATCTGACTGTTCTGCATGGAAGAAAATGAAAAACATTTTTTCTTCATACCACATTTACCAATCTGGGAACTAATTAGAATTCTTCACGAACTGGGGACATAGCTCAGAGGTAGAGCACTTGCCTAGCATGCAAAAGGCCCTGGATTCAATCCCCAGCACAGTAAAATTTTTAAAAATAAAACTAGTTGTGGAGGGCACTTTATAGTTAATTTATAACCCACTTATGCAAAACAACAAAAGGCCAACAATTTCTTTTTAACTTTAACAGACTGTGTATACTTAAAAGGTTTATGAGTAGTTTTTAAAAATCAGAATATGGATAGGAAAACTGAAGGAATTTCACTATTCATACTTAAAAATTATCACTTATTAGGAACCACTGTGTTTTCAGGGGGGGAAAAAAATCTGATAACCAGCACATTTTAACCTGTATGAGAATATATTTGAGGATCAGGGTTATACATACACTGGCAATTATTCTTTAGTTCATATAAATCAATCACATTTTTATGCGCATAACAAATTATGCACATAAAAAAATCACTTTTTAAAGCTGCCAAATGACAAAATTAGAGGACTACCCCATCTCATTTAGTGGTCCCTGTGACATCGTTAATACCCATCGTAGAGAAAAACCCTCCCACACAAATGCACATTTATTTCACTTGACCTCACAACTAGTTATATAAATTATTACTCTATATTAAATATCATGTAAGTCTCTTCATGAAATTGAGCTTTTTGGCTAAAATACTAGTTTTCAATGAAACATTCAAAATTATTTCCTTGTAATTCAAAAGGCAAACTGCTGACCTATTCTTTATTTAAAAATTGCTTTCCATAATTTTTAGAAATAATTTTCAAAAGAATTAAAGGCAAAAGTAGAAATCTGGCTTCTACAACCCCAACCCCAGAATTCCTTAGATCAGAATTTGATACAAAGATTTCACCCTAATAATAAATGTATTGTAAACTACCTAAACCATTTAAGAGACTAAACTTTAAATGTTAAGATTTCTGAAGATTCATAACAAAATGATTAAATAGCCAACTGACATTTTAATACTATGTATGAGCAAGAATAGATGCTTTTTAAAAGCAATCAAAGAATACTATTCTAGGCCTATAAGTAGTTCCAACTACTTTATAACAATTGGCATAAAAAGTAGAAAGTTAAAAATCAGCAAATGGAAGATCAAAGTTTATTTACTACCTGCATACAAAAACATATTGCACATCAAACAACCAAAATCAAAAAAAAAAAAAAAAAAAATTAAAAAAGAGAAAAAGGAAAAGGGGAAAGATACTCTACTGAAGACTAACATGTAGTTTATACAGAATAAACCTTCTGGAAATTGATCTTTTCAGTAGTTCGGGTTATGTCTGAATGGACATGACTAATTCAGCTTAGTGTTTTAACTAAAGCTATGTTTGATTTTTAAATACTGTACACTTTAATAAATAAATCAAACAAAGCCTCTATGTAGGAACAGTCACTGCCAATATCACCCAGTGTCCCTGCAGATGAGCGTTAAACAAATGTCTTCCAGTGGTCTGCAGATTTTCCTCTACATAAAGCATTTTAAAAAACACATTAAAACAGACCAGTTTCCAGACTAAACTAATGAAGAAATTACAATTCAGTGCAAAATATTTTAGACTGCATTTCATTCTAGGTTTCCTCAGGTGAAGAAGTGGTTGCATATTATTAAAAATGTAACAAAAGCAGCTAATGCTTTCATAAAGAATATTACGTTAGGGGACCCACCCCACCCACCTCCCCCATTCTCTGCCATATTTTGAAAACAAAATAACATTTCCTATAGCCAGCAACTTTTTTTTAATGTTACATATACTATTCTCAAGGCACATCTGATGATATATTTTATAACACAGTAGGTGTCAAAGTATGTTTAACATATGATTTCTTCAGGATCCCTCCCCTTTCTGAATTCCAAATGGAGGAACTGAAAGTGCGATGTAAAGACTGGCGATCCATATTCTATCTTTGGCAAGCTTGTACAAGCACTATTGTAAATGTAATGTAAAAGAACTGTAAACTAGGAACTTCTTCAGTTTATGAAACACCATTCAGGACTGCTGATTCTTGAGTGTTCTCTTCCTTTAAGGTATTAATCTTTTCTTCTCCTGGAGTACGCTGTAGCTTAGTAATTTCATCGCCAGAAGCACTAGTTGGGCCATTTATTGCCTTTTCTGAAGGACCATGCTCTTCAATCACATCTTTTGCCTGCCAAAGGGAGACAACTTTTTCAACTTCTTCATAAATGAAATCTATAGCTGAGGAGGAAGAAAATATCTACATATACATTAATTAGCTGATGAAAAAAACCTTAAAATTCATGTCATAATAGATCAAAGTAAAAAGTTCTTAAAATTTAAAATAAATACCAATGTATTCCACTCTCTGGATCTTTCAACTCAGAATCTCTAGTACCTATGAGTACCCAAACCACAAACAGTATCCATACTATTTAATGGAAAACTATACATTTTATTTTAAATCACTGCAAAATTCACCATGTAAATGAGAAGAAACAAAAAAATGTCCTGAGTAAAGGAAATCATCACTCACCTTTTTGTTAAACTCATATATCAAATTCCTGACAGTACTTAAAAGAATTCAAACTTTAAAAGTTCCTATCAATTACTGAAAAGAGTGTTATAACTTTTTGCTCATCAAATGAAGCAAATCTCTACACCCACTTTTTGGACAGACTGGATTTTATAAATGCTAAAAGTTGTAGCTGAAAAACAGTTCTAGCTCAGTCATACATCTTTAGTTACCTGGGGCCAAGAGCAAAATTTAAAAACTTCTTTACCTAAAAGAGTACTCTTATTTATCTAATTGGGGGAACAAGTGATCATACAATAAAAAGTAAGAATAAATAAATAATAAAGTTAAGACCATACAAAGAAAAACAAAAACAAAACAAAAACCGAAAACAAAACAAGAAAACAAATAAAAAAATTTTAAACACCCTACAGGTTAAAGTCTCCTTACCATTTCTTTCTTGTTTTTAGCCAAAGATTCCCTTGGGAGGTTTCTTTGTCTGCTCTGAGACTCAGCTCTAGAAATATAAATCTGCAACTGTGACTGTTAAAGATGAGAAGAAAATTACAGGTGTTGAAAAAAAATATTTCTAAAATTTATTTATGGATAAAGAGTAATTCACTATTAAAATAAACTAATGGTGGGTAGCCCAATTTCAGAATTTTAAGCTGGGTACCACCTTAAACCAAAAACAAAGCTTGAAAAATGTGCCTACGATTTTAGTGATGACAAAAGAATTTCAAGCTGGAAATTGAGGAAATCTGAAGTCTTCTTTCCCAAGAATCCAGCTCTTTCCTTCTAATTTAATCTAAGGCTGTGGGACATATTTGGTATATAAACCCACAACCAAGAATTAGGAAATTCTCATGCAGTACAATGGTTCTATGCTCAAACGGGTGCTTGCAGTTAGTAGTGGGAAGAAAAGGGGTAAATCTTGTGCAAATCCTGATGTAATATACTTAACTTTGCAAATTTCAAAAGATTTACTCTGCGTAACTATGGTATCATCCAAGTGTGATATTTTGTGATCCCATCTTAATGTTTCATAGCAGAAACTATTCTGATTTAACAATCTGATTTTCTGATTTAAAAGTACAAGCAAGCTGAAGATGACAAACTACCACACTCTAAAATGTGAACATTGTTCAGGGTTTAGAAAAGGGCCAAAGTGAAATTAATCACCACACCTCACCCTCCCCACTTTGTCAATCTTGCTAGGTAGCAACTGAAATGTGTATGTTTCTGCAAAGAAGCAGAATTAGTGGATTAGAAAAGAATTAGCCCAAGATAATGCCCTAATATTGACTGACATGCAATAAGTGACCTCTCTTCTATAGGTCTGGTGAACTAGCCTAATTTTATATCTCAATTTTTTTTCCAACAAGGACTTCAAACTTAGAATTCACGGATTTGAAGAAATGTCAAAAAGAAAAGCAAAGAAAAATAAAACACAGGGCTCTTTGAAATAATTATTTTCTATCACAAATTGTTTTAGGAAATCCTATATTAAAGTGTGTATTTCAAATTATGAGAGCAAGTTAATTATGTAAAGAATGAAAATAAGTAAGTTTTCAATTGCTTAAAAGTCCCTAGATATGATGGAGAGAATTGGCACACTGGGTTCAAATTATATGGAGCTAACTTAGTCATTTTGAGAAGCTGGATAGTACTTATGATTTCTTATTTTTATGATTTATTTATTGTACTAAGATTAAAATCCAAGAACTTTCTAGTAAATAAGGAATCTTTTTAAAAGCATGAAAAAACAACTTAGATCCAAACATATCATTTATTAGAAAAACCACTAGAAAATTTAAGTCTAAAAGTACCTCTTTCCTGCCAAATTAAAAGAAACTCACTATGCATATTTTTAATATTTTAAAATAGTTTTCCACTAAATTCATTGCTAATGAATTTATAAACATTTTGTAAAACTCCACAATTTTGGTGAAAGGAATTTTTTTTACAGTCTGTATTTTTATTACTTCTATATACATGGTAACAAAATCATTTTCAGACTTATTCTAGCCGTAGTCTGGGGAACAGCACAATGAAAAAATCTCTGTTCCTACATTTCAGGCTTTAGTAAAACCTAGAAAACTTGTCCTGAAAACTCAACTTGAAGATCCTACTAAACACAAAGGAATACTGTTAAATTTATATACATCTTGAAACAATTCATTAACTCCTCTCATCTACTATATATACAGATAAAACAATATACTTTAATAAAATTATTATTAAGAGGCACTTAAGCTGGAGTGCTCCCTCCCCTAAATCAAAGGGAGCCAAAGAAACCTTAGTTTATTCAAAGAAAAACCTACTTGTAGCCATTGCTCATAACAGAACAGCCCTTACATATTCAATATATACTAAGGTATTTTCACAATTTATATAGTATCATTTGGATTTGAGTTTCCTTTAAGGAGTCCAAAAACTGATGGACAATCATAGGACTGTCACAGTCTAACTACAGTAAAAAATGTCCAGTGCTTAATTTATACCAGGTGTAATAAGAAATTCTGAACAACTGAGAACAAATTCAGTGAAGATGTTTTTAAAGGAATGTCAATTAACTTTATGGAAACTGCCTCTCCTTAAAACTGCTGCCAGGAACAAAGAAAACAATTGGTGTTTGTTTCACCCACTCTGTGTCCCTATTTATCTGAAGGAAGAAGCAGACAATAAGAGAATGTAAGGCATTTCAAAGGAAACAGTAATCCCAAAGAACAGAGTAAAACAGGAACAGATATAGAATGGAAGACAAATAAATGTCCAAATTATTAAAAATTTATATTGTTCAAGTTGTAATTCATACCATTCAGAAAATTCTGCCTAAATTTTCAACATATTCTATTATTTTAATCCTCTAGACCAGTCACATCATTAATTATGCTGTAATTTATTCCATTAACATTATACCAATAAAGTTGAATTTTCATAGTTATAATAAAGTAGGACCAGAAAAAGTATTCACTGCTGTTGCGACCTTCAAAAAGTGAAATACACAGTATTTATTCATATAAAATATATTTCTAACACTAGTGAGGGAAGAAAAGTATACAAAGAAAAGAAATAAACATTTTCTGTACATTTTGTCTTTAGTGACAGTGTTTAATCCCTTTTAAAATTCGAACTATCTTTAAAACATGAACTTTCCAGAATGGGAACTAACAATCTTACTCAGTTTCCAAAGGGTTTCCACAACCACTAACTTAAAATATGCTAGAATTTACATTATTTGGGAAAAACACATGAAAGAATTTGTTTTGGGAAAGAATGCAAAAATTGGTTTGAAAGGGGTTTATTTGTGGTGCACACAATTTCTCCATGGTGAATACACGTGATTCTCTGTACACAGAAATGGAATTATGTTCAAAACAAACAACTTTCTTTGCAGCTACTAAAAATTATGACTACAGAAAATAAATCAACACTGTAAAAACTAAGTAAATATTATTAATTGCACTAGTTAGTAGGTGTAAATGAAAAGGCAACACACTACAATAAAACCAAAAATATAACATGCATTCCTCAACAAGAAACAGGACACAAGTACTACACTCCTTTGTATTTTTTTTTTTAAACTGTGGGTATTACAATTCCCACAAAAATGAGGTTCTGAATCCAGTATAGTAAGCAGGCACCATGCAAAAGCCACCCAGTTTTGCCTATCAACCTTAATTACAATCTACAAAATAGTGCCTGGGACAGCAAGCCCCATCTCAATTATGAAGAATAAGTCAAGTTAACAAAATAATGGTTTTCTCAACAGTATTTCCGCATAAAAAAGATTAAGATACAACATTAGTTCAATTAGACCAGTTACTAAACATTTACACTGAGAGGTAAAAATGTACTTTCTTAAAGAGTAGTAGTCTCATTAGTTGAATAAACAATTTATGCAGTGCAAATTTTCAAAGTATATGCACATGTGTACACATGTAAATATGTTTAGAATGCAGACACAGAACATTTTTTTTTCATGCTTGTGACCTGATGTCAACAGGTCCACTCAAGTTACCTGGCTGTCTATCTTCTGCCTGACCCCTGAAACGACGCCTGCGGCTACGATTGCGTCGCTGGGGTTTTTTTTCACTATCATCTGTAATTGCAAAGTTTACCATGAACTTTTCTGACAAAAACAAACAAACAAACAAAAAAAAAAAAAAAAAAAGAAAAGAAATTCTTTCCTTAAGGAAGGGGAAGAGAAACTTTTAATTAACCATCAAAGATTAAACAACACTGACAGGATAAACATTTTCCAGTTTAAAGCATTCCAAGAAGACTAAAGATGAAATTATCCTCTGGAAATGAAGAGTTTTAACTCCTAATAAAATTAACTCTTGAACTTAAATTACCATCATTTAAAGTTCTCCACTGTAATGGGGGGTGTAGTTTTTACCAATATTAATGACATTTTAGCCCTTCAAGTATTAATGATCATTCTTGATATACAAACCTTTCCTCATGCCATTTATAATAATTTTAAGAAGACAAGCTAAAAGCTTGATTTTGATTTTGACTTGAAAACAGTTAAGAGCAGTTGAATACTTGTATTGACTTAATGGCATCAAAGGGCACTTTAATAAAGCTCCCAGTTTCAAAGAACTATGACAAATCTGAGAAATAGACACACAAAACAGACTAAAATCTATATACCTTGTTTGAAACACTAGAAAATGTCATTTAAGAATTGCATATTTTTCAAAAGCAAATTATGTTAACAATTATTTTACAATTTTATATATGTATGTATATATACATATTTATATATTTATATCTTTTCCCTAAATGCTTACATACCTAGCCCATTTTCATTAACTGAAGCTGTATCAGATTCAGTCATTCCATCCATCAGAACAGCATCTTCATCAGTCCTTCGTCTACGAGACCGCCTACGACGGTTAGTACTGTGATGAGATTCGCTGGCATCAGTGTCTGCAGTCTGATCTGATTCTGTATTATCAAGTAAGCTGTATGGATTGCTGTCTGGATCTTTGAGCACTATATTCATGTCAGAGGCAAGAAATATTTGTTTAAGAGGGCTGCAGTTATGAATGTTTTGATCTATATCAACTAATGGTAAATAAACTTCAATTTCCCCCAATAAAAACATACTGTCTTCAAATAAAATGTTTTCTGTATCACTGTTTTACCTGGAAAATAACAAGGATGATTAAATAAGAACAGATTTAAATGGTGATGAAAATTATAAAGCAGAAGGTGAGCAGACATCTCAGCTTCCTAACATTTCCTTTGATTTGTTTTTTAAAAATACGTGTATATATAAAGACACACACACTCTGTATCTGCAAGGTTCAACCAACATCAGATCAAAAATCTGAAAAAAGATTTTGTCTATACTGATCATTACAGACTCCTTTTCCATCACTATTCCCTCAACACAGTATAACAACTATTCAAATACCATTTACATTGTATTAGATATTACAGGTTGCCTAGAGTTCACTTAATGTATGTGGGAGGATGTACTTTGGTTATATGTACTTCCTATGTTGTATTATATAATGGGCCTGAGCATCCACAGATTTTTATTTGTGAGATCCAAAAAACCAATCCTTCACAGTACTTAGAGATGACTATATTAAGATATAGTGTAATATATGGCAATTCTGACATTGACATTTCAAGGTAATCCTACCCCTTGAGAAATAAAAATGAAATAAAAATAGGTATTCAGCTAATAAATTACTTCTGAAAGCTCTTATACCATTTATGGACTTCTTTTGATCTCACGTTAATGCATATACCCAAATAACACTCAGCACCTGCACTTCATGATGTAATAGAAATCTATTAAAAATAAACTAATCAAAACAAGTCCAAAGTCTCAAATTAAATAAGGCTCAAATTCTCTAACTACTTATAGAAAAAAATGTTGACTTATATTCTAACTCTAGAAATGAAACAAGAAGGTGGAGTGAGAGTGGAAAAGTTAAAACTTTGAAGATATAATTCAAAAGAAAATTACCCATCTTACCTAAGTGCATTTATTTGCCTCCAACAAGCAAATTATAGAAGAAATTTCCCTAAATCATGATTTTTCCTAAGTTTCCTTTCATAACAGCTAACAAGCTAGCATCTTTGCAAAAGACACTAAAGATTATCCATTAACCATAAACACCAGGTAAAGTGCATTGAGCTTACTATTTTTAAAGCACTTGGTAACAGTGCACAATGTATTAAAATATAAAAACTACCTTCCTGAAAGCCTATAAAACTAAAGTTAAGGTTCAATGAAGATTACAGAGGAATCAGAAAGAACCTAGCTGCCATAATTTTCTACTAATTTGTTCTAGTTTTTATAATTTGTAAACACTTAACATATAATGAATGTATATACACATTTCTTCCATAATAAGCTTAACAGATAAGACACTTAAAAAATGTTTACTTAAAGGGTTATACAAATACACTCATTATCCTTGAAATTACCCAGTCCACATATACCTGGCCATTCTTCCCTCCATACCGGTCTGCTCATAAAGAACATTATGGCAACACCTCAAAACTCCATAAAACTTTTAAAAGCATTTAAAAATTTTTTTTCTAAGACAAAAAAGTAAAAAGTTGCTTATACACCTCAATCTTTAGTGATCTCTGCACTCCTCTTCACAGCTCAGTTTCTCAAACAATAAACCAACTCCACAATTTTGCCCTGTTCCCAAAACAGTACATATCATAGCAGAGAATGCTTTTCAGTTAGTTTTCAATATTAAATATACAGAAGTATTGATAACTCTTGTGCATTAGAATTCTCTGGACCTATCTGGCAAACAATTATATAACTCAAAACATCTACAGAAAATAAAAAAGAAAAATCAGTCCAACTGAAAAGTTATGACCCGAGTATTTTAAGTAAACATTCACTGAGAAATACTCTACAGGACCTTTCTGCTATATGGTCTACTATTTTCCATAGGACAGTGAGTGGAAATAAACTTCCAAGAATCAGTGGCCCTGAGGGATAAATTAGCTTTTGTAGGATTATACAGTTTACAAAGAATGGATGCGGGCAAAGTATATCTGACATAGTATATAAAAGACTACCAGAACTGATGGAGGATTTGCCACCACGTGGTCCACCTCGACCTCGACCCCCTGAAACACTTCTGCCTCTTCCTCCTGGGCGTCTCCTGCTGTCACGCTGATGTCTGCTCTCCCGATCATCTTCTCCTGCCAATGACCAATCGCTCAGCTCATCTTTACGTTCAGATTCTGTTTCAGAGGGGTTAGACAGCTCAGAATTTGTACCTTGGGAAAGAAGAGTACACAAACCATTTGAGAATTCTGTATTTGAAGGGGGGAGGGAAGCTTTCATTTTTTTCAAAATTGTTCCCTACAAAGTATCATTTAAATAAGCACAGTAATTGCCTGATTCAAAGAAAGCGAACTGAATGTGACATTTATGAACTAAGTAATGTCATTTATACTCTACTAGTAGCATAATATGGATAAGTCAAGGCAAATTAATAAATGAATTGTTCTGATGTATAAAAACAGCCAATAGAACAATTACAGAAAACACTATTAAAATACACTGAAGGGCTGGGGTTGTGGCTCAGTGGTAGAGCACTTGCTTTGCATGTGTGAAACACTGGGTTCAATCTTCAGCACCATGTAAAAATAAATTAATAAAGGTACTGTTGTCCATCTACAATGAAAAATGTAAAATATATATATATGTAGAGAGAGAGAGAAACATATACTTAATATGAACAGTGTCGAAGTTTCTGCCCATTTAGGTTTTACTAACCTAAACTGCTGGAAATATATTTTTAAGTGACTGTACATAAAGTAGTAGCATGTTTTAATACCATCTCAAATTAGAATAATAGATCTTAAAAAAAAAAACTAAAAATTTTAAGATTTATGAAATTTAAGATTTACGAAAAGATAGTTCTCAACAAATAATGTAACCAAAGCTATGAACATGGAAATTCATGATTTTAAAAGTTTACCAACAGCTTATTTACTGTTAACTTTTAAACACTGCAAAAATTTCTACACTACCATTACTATCATACTGAAATTAAATTATCAGATATATACTCTATTGCTACAATACTCATTCACAATTTTCTGTGTGTGTATACGTGCATGTGCGCGCACGTTGCTGTACCACTGAGCTATATCACCAATCCTTTAAATTAATTTTTATGGCCTTGTGAAGTTGCTTAGAGGCTCACTAAGTTGAAGAAGCTAGCCTCGAACTTGCCAGGCTCCCACCTCGACCTCCTGAGGTGCCAGGATTACAGGCATGCAACACCATGCCCACCCACTTCCATTATTTTGTGGTTCTGACATGCTACATCCTTCTTCTCTTATATCCAAATGTGTTTCCTTCAGAGCCTAGGTCAATTTCTAGCTTCAGACCAATTTAACTGAAAAGAGTCTCCTCCTTTCTCTTATTTCCATAGAAACACTGTATATTCATCATGCATTGTGTAGAAAGTTTTTCTCTATTTCCCCTCACCTTCACCCCAAAATTAATTTAAAGCTAGTCTATGTAAAAGGTAGATATTCATCTTTTATTTCTAAATGGCCCAAAAAGCTTAAGTAAATTGTTTCATGATTTTGAAGTTCACTTACTCAAAAGTAAGATTTCAAAAAGTATCTAAATGCTGCTTGAAATTTCTAGTCATTTGATAATAAAAGCAAAACAAGAGAACACTTTAGGCATACAAAGTAATAAGGGACAGTGAATAAAAAATAAAGTTTAATAAATGAGTCTACCATTTCCTTTCTGCTTTGAAGATAACTCAGCAGTGCTTCCCTGTTCTCTTCATTTACTATTAAAATACGAATATAACTAGTCAATTATAGAAGAATGGATTAAGTAATTAGCTGAAATTACATTTTAGGAAAAAATACATCAAGCTTCTATTATTTGCTCTCAAGTCTTTGTTGGAAATGAGAATCTCATGAAAGGAAATTAAACTCCCTCAATACTTAACACCTGTTTTCTAACAGGTAGAGAACCAAGTGGCCCAAAAAAAAAAAAAAAAAAACACTTTATTAAGAGGATGTCATCAACTGTTGGAAATGACGTCAAGTTATCATTTCAGGAATACTGAAAAAAGCCTGAAGTATATAAACCTCAAATTTATTTATAAATCTATATATTGCCTGAAAACATTACCTAAATTTGAAGGGAAAGAATAACATTTATGAAACCCAGGGTCACAAGCAAGGAGTTTTTTTCCTTAAACTTAACCTAAATCTATGTATTAATTTTGGTAGGTACAAATTGCGGTCAAAAAGGCTAAAGAAATGGCTAGTGCCCAGCTTTACTCATATTTAAACAACTCAAAAAGTTATGATTGGATGTTGCAAATGTAACTAAGTAAGGAGAGAGGAGGTTGTCTAGCATTATCCAGAAAGGCTTTAAAAATAAAGAACCTTTCTAGCTTGAAAGAGAAAGTGGTAGCTTGAGGATTCTTTGTAATTACTAGAATTGAGGGGTGGTGTGCAATGACAAGGAACTAAATGCTACAACCCCAAATCTTTTTATTTATTACTTTGAGAAATGATATCACAAGTTGCCTAAGTCTTCACACTAAGTTGCTGAGACTGGCTCGAAATTGCAATTATGAGGCTGGCTTTGAACATGAGATTCTACCGGTTAATATTTTTTAAATGCAGGAAGAAGTGCCAAAAAGTTAAGAAAGGTCTCTAGAAGTTGTAAATGTCAAGAGAAACAGATTCCCTCTAGAAGTTCCAAAACGGAATATAACCCAGCTGTCACTTAAAATTTTTAATGTTAACTCAGAAGAATTAGGTCAGATTTCTAACAGTGTATTTTAAGATAATATACTTGTGTTGTTAAATCCTCTAAGTATATAATAAATTACTGCAGTAAGCAGCAGGAAATAAACAACACTGTTGGAATCACTACAATCATTCCAACCTCACTATTTTCTAAAATTATGAAATCATGATCCAAAAAGAATGTTTAACTTTAAAAATGATTCATGACACTGCTCCAATTTCTTAATTTCAACAAATAAACACAATTTCTTGCCTCTAACCACATTTGAAGTCAGACTTTCCTCCTCTAAAATTCCTTTTAAAAATAAGACCTTATCAAGGTGCTCCGTTATCCATCATTCAATGGTTTTATGTGCTAAACTTAACTAAAAACACAGTATTTCATCAAATCCAAGATGTCATCTATTAAAAGACATATTTTGTGCCACTAAAACAGAAAATGCTCAATTTGGATGTCATCCAAGGTAAGGCATCCAACAACTTCAGAGATACCACACTAACAATTTTTCTTGTAAAATCAACAAATATTATCAATTAAAAATCCTTTTGAAATAAAGTATTCAAGAATATCTTTTATACTCCTCAAGCTCACTCAATTTCAAGAGCTATTTCAAGAAATACAATGTTATGAGTTTTGCAAAGATTCAGAGGTAAGACTGCCATCTGCTGAACAATTTGCATAGCTTTCTCCAATCCAGATAATGTTCTGCTGCCATTCTTTAATAAATTATCTACTTTCCAAAAGAACATTTTACTAATGAGGGAATGCTCATCAAAAGACTTCTCAGAGACTAATAAATTTCTTCAATGAATTCATCATACTCATGATCCAAAAAGCTAAAATTATTATATCCATGTTGGTAACTTATGTTTCAAAAGTTAATTTGTATTCTTCCATATTCATTTCAGGAATACAATACAACTGGTTTCTAATGCCCAGTTGTTTGCATGTTAAACAATTCCACACTTTACTGAAATTTTGCTTTTCAGGTTTCAATATAGGGTTTACCAAAATAAAATACATCAGAGGAAAACAAAGCAGACATATAAGGATATAATGCTAAATAATAAACAAATAAAACTTAACTTTCCACTTCTACACAAATGAAACAGTGTAAGTTTACTATAACCCTAGCATCATTATGTTCTTTGAACATGAAATTTAGTTTGCAATATGCGCAATGGAAATTTGCTCTTATTGATAATATTTTCCATAAATTACTGGTATTTTGTAAAAGGTTTTTATAAAATATTTTCTCAGAACAAGATGAGCAAAGAGAATGGAGAAGAGAGAAAAGAAAGAAAATTGGGGTGGGGAGGAGGAGAGAAGAGAATCAGGTCACTGATAAGATCCAAGTCCAAATACAGAAAAAAATGGAACAACTTCAAAGCTGAAGAAGAATAAATAAAAATTTAGGATTAGAGAATTGTTAACTATTACCACTCCACTGGCCCCTTCCTGCTTGGGTCAATCCCCAGCCTCAAAATGAAATACGTTTTATAAAAATGTTAATTATGCTCACTTTTAAACAAAGACTTCATTCTAATGAAATGTTATTATTACACAAACTATTTTCACATGCAAAATATTAATATTCAAATCTGCCAAATGAAATCAATGGAGGGAGACAGAAAAGTAGGGAAGGAGGGAGAGGGAGAGGGAGAGAGAGAGAGAGAGACAGAGACAGAGACAGAGACAGAGACAGACAGACCCTGCAGACACACAAACACATGCATATTTATCTGTCTCTGGGGTGGGGGATGTAATGGGATTGACCAAGGTCTGAAACATGCTAGCAAGTAATCTACCACTAAGCCACGCCCAATTTTAGTTTTTTGTTTGGTGGAGACAACTGCCCCAGACTGGCCTTGAAATTGTGATCCTCCTGCCTCAGACCCCAGAGTTTTGGGGATTACAGGTGTTCATACCACACCTGACACTGAATTGTATTCCAAAAGCTAGTAGAAATTTGCTACAGGCAATCTTGGTCTAGTAATTAGCATATTTTTACTTTTACATGAAGAGTTGGCAAAAGGGGATTCCTAGCACTATCACCATTTTTACCAAGTTTTTGCTGGGAAATAAAACTGTACTAGGGAAATATTAGGAAACAATTTTATATGTATTCATCCTAAGTATTTAAAATCAGGATTACAAGCTACCAACTTAAAAATAGGCTTCATTTTATGACATTTTATGCTTGGAACTACATACCTTTTACTATCATTAAAATAAAGTATATTGTTAAGATGTATACTTCAGAAATACCTTTCACCCTCAAAACCAGGTTAAGAGTGATGAACTAACTAATTATAAACAAAATGTGTGGGAGCACCTAAATTAGCCTAAATTAGAATACTAATACAAAAATAAAAAATGCTTTTTACCATAACCGGAGGTGTAATTAGGGCCCCGACGACCTCTGCCTCTTCCACTATAAGACCTAGAACCTTGTACAGAAGAGACGGTACTTTCATCAGTGGCATATCCTTTCTCTTTTTCAGGCCCTCTGGTGGAAGAAGGTCTGAAACCCATACCAATCTGTCGAAGCTGTTCATCAATCTGAAGGCGTTCCATTCTTAGTTGTTCCACTTCCTGTAATCAAAACAGAGGGATAAATCCTCTTATAAATAAATATTTTTTTTCTTAAAGCCTAGAGCTAGAACTGTGTTCCTCTACCAAAGAATCTGTGACCTTAAGCAATTATTTGATAAAGCAGTATTATGTTCCTAGTACAATTAACAAAGTCATCTGCTAATTTCCTTCAAACATTTACTGAATGTCTTAGTATGCTGACCACATTGTTATTATTTAGGAAGATATGAACTCTTTCCCCTCCAGGGGGAATAAGGTTACTGACAGTGTTAAACTTACTTATTTTTAAATAGCTAATAATTATTACCATAGTTCGTGCTTCTGAACTTAAAATATTGCTAAATGAAAGGAATTATTATTTACAAAGTTACTTTCCTATCAAGGTAGTAACACATGAATCATGACCTAGGTAGACTAGCCAACTGGATCATTCAGAAACTGAAGTCACTGCAGGATGTGAAGCTAAGATGTCTAGCAAGATAAAGCTCTTGGCTAAAATGCAACAGAGTGCTAGATGTTAATACCCAGTATCAAAAAATAAATAAAAATTTGTAAACTGGCTTAGAACACCAGTCTGAATTAAGAACTACTGGATAGCGATTAATTTTAAAGAAAAGAAATAACATTATTAAGGTGTGCTTTCAAAATATTAACATTACAGAAATGATATGAGACTGGAAAGAAAACATACTGAAGGCACAGAAGCAGCTGATATTACTATATACCAAATAAGAGAAACAAAAGCAGTAACAAAAGGAAAAAATAGAAAATAACGATTATAAGATTTGCTGATTTAGAGTGTTTCTTTTTCTAAAACCCTTGCTCTTTGTGTAACAACTCAGATAGTTAATAAAGGGTAGGAAGTTGCTCATAGGTAAAATACAGGTGAGGGGCCCAGGTCTGATACTTAGCACCAGGCAGACACGCAGACACACAATCACACAAACACACACTCTCTCTCTCTCTTTCTCTCAAATGATGTCTATGAGGATAGTGCAGCTGATTTCAAAGTTAACAAGGAAGGCTATCTTGATTTCTGGTTCTGTGTTCTATTTACATTTGTATAATTAAAAACAAAATGATCCGATATAAGGCATGCAGATACATAAAGCAACAAGTTCTTATAAAAATTAAAAGTGATCATTTTTCTTAAAAAATAAGCAAAGAAATTTAAAAGCTCCAAAGAGGAAAAGCAATGCACATGAAGCCATTTTATTATAGTGGAGAGAGTTTTATTCTTTAAATTCTCAGGTAACAAAAACTGAGCAACACTAAAAGTGAATTAAAAATATCTAAAGACTTGAAACAGTATAAAGAAATACAGAATGTTTAATGTGTAGACATGTTATATTTGTTTATAGTAAAGACACTTGCATACTAAATACAGCAAGAATGATATAAAAATATAATGTGAACCATATACAAACCTTGAGATAAGCAATATGATACTCTAAAAGAACTTGCACATTTCCAATGCTTTCTTTAGTGCCGACAAATACAAATGGAACCATACCCTGTTTAAAAAATAAAAAGGGGAAAAAACAATGTCCTCAGTATTTAATATTTAAACAAAGTCTGAATTTAACAAAGAAAAACAATTTCTTTAACTTTTCAAAAACACATAGCAATTTACATCTACTAAATGTCAACATTTGTGGGGAAAAAGGCAAAAATCATACAATCTGAAATACTCAAGATTCAACACCTTATTGTATTCGTTATAATTCAGCATTTATACATGCTAAGAATTTAAGAATCACTTTTAAAAAATCATCAGGTTTTGAGTTCTAATTTAATCTGATTTTCTGACTATCCCTTTTAAATTAAGGTAAAAATCTGACTTCAAACTGGCCATGAACTTTCACACTAGACAGAGAAGGTGAGCATAAAATGTTATAAAATAGCTGGATGTGGTGGCATATTCATGTAATCCCAGCTACTTGGAAGCTGAGAGAAGAGGATCCCAAATTCATGGCCAGTCGGAACAACTTAATGAGACCATTTCAAAATAAAACATAAAGCCGGGCATGGTGGCACATGCCTGTAATCCCAACACTTTGGGAGGCTTGAGGCAGGAGGATCAGGAGTTCAAAGCCAGCCTCAGCAATGGCGAGGCACTTAGCAACTTAATGAGACCCTGTCTCTTAAATTAAAAAAAAAAAAAAAAAAAAAAAAAAAACATAAAAAGGACTAAGGGGCAGCTGGGCTCAGAGGCCCATGCCTGTTAATCTCAGAAGCTCAGGAGGCAGAGGCAGGAGAGTATCAAATTCAAAGCCAGCATCATTAAATTAGCAAGGCCATAAGCAACTTGGCAAGACCACATCTCTAAAAAAGGATTGGGAGATGTAACTCAGTGGCATAAGTCCCTGAATTCAATCTCTCTCTCTCTCTCTCTCTCTCTCTCTCTCTCTCTCTCTCTCTCTCGGGATGAGGGGTGAATAATGGGGGATTGAACTCAGGGTTACTTGACAAATGAACCACATCCCCAGCCCCATTTTGTATTTTATTTAGAGACAGGGTCTCACACTGAGTTGCTTAAACGCCTCATTAAACTGCTGAGGCTGGCTTTTGAACTCATGATCTCCCTGCCTCCACCTCCGGAAAGGATGGGATTACAGATTTATAAGAGAGCAACACAGGCCCCTGGGTTCAATCTCCAATACCAAAAACAAGTAAAACACACTGGTTGAAACTGTAAAGTGTTAAAATAATTACTCATGATTTTTAAAATCCACTGATACTCAGAAATAGAGGAAAACAAACACTATAGTAGATAAAAAACTATTGGAAGGCTAAGGAAAGGGAATCCTCAATTAAGAGTCAGACTAAGAAACTCAGTGGGGTCTTACGCAATTTATGGAGACCCTATTATCAAAAAATAAATAAATACAAATAAAAAGGGCTAGGGATGTGGCTCAGTGGTTAAACACTCCTGGATCAATACCAGATATTAAATATATATTTACTATATAAATTGTGATAATAGAGAACTATATGAAGTGCTGTGGGAGTTCAAAAATAACTTATCCAAAGCCGGGCGCAATGGCACACGCCTGTAATCCCAGCACTTGGGAGGCTGAGGCAGGAGGATTGCAAGTTCAAAGCCAGTCTCAATGGCAAGGCACTTAGCAACTCAGTGAGACCCTGGTCTCTAATGAAAAATACAAAAAAAGGCTGGGGATGTGGCCCAGAGGTCAAGTGCCCCCAAGTTTAATCCCCGGTACCCAAAAAAAAAAAAAAAAGAAAAACCTTCATCCAAAATAATATATTATATATATATATATATATATATATATATATATATGTGTGTGTATATTTTATATATTATATATAATTTTTTTTTTTTTTTTTTTTTTTTTTTTTTAAGAAAGAAAGAAAAGGGTAACAGATAAAACTAGGACCTGGATAGAGTTCTGTGTTTGTTCATTTAAATAGAAAATTGACCTCAGGGCTCTTTTACCAGTGAAGTGAACTACATTCTCATTTTTTTTGGGGGGGGGGGCAGTATCTCACTAAACTGCAGAAGCTGACCTCCTTGAACCTATGAACCTTCTGCCTCCGCCACCAAAGCCATTGGGATTAAAGACATGTGCCTCTGCTCCCAGGGGGATGGAGACATTTATATGATAGTTGTCTATTATTGAAAGATATTTGTGGGGGTGATGCCAAACTTTGCATGACACAATCTATTTTTCAAAATTTTCTGACTTTCCAAGTCATACAAACTTATCTTAGCATATTAGTTTAAAAAAGAAATTGGCCAACTTGTCCCTAATAACATGTGTGCAGATAAGCTCTTCAGGTATCAGTATAGTACAGGAAGTGATTCCTGTCATTAAGAATGTATTACCTAGGGCTGGGGTTGTAGCTCAGTGGTAGAGTGCTTGCCTCGAATGCGTGAGGCACTGGGTTTGATCCTCAACACCACATAAAAATATTGTGTCCATCTACAACTAAAAAAATATTTAGAGAAAAAAAGAATATTTACCTACAGGGTGTAAATACTTACCCAATGTAAAAACAAAGGAATTACAGGTACTTTTATCAACCACTGAATTAATTCTTTTGTTTTGTCCTTTCCAGGATGTCATATATGGAATAAAAAATCTTTTTCACTTTAAATAAATAAATAACAGCTAGGCATGAAGGTGCATGCCTGTAATCCCCGTAGCTCAAAAAGGCAGGAGAATCTCAAGTTCAAAGTGAAACCCAGAAACTTGGTTTAAGACCCTAAGCAATTTTTCGAGACCCTGTCTCTAAATAATGCAAAAAATGGGATGTGGCTCAGTAGTTGTTGTCCACTGGGTTCAATACCTGGTACCAAAAAACAAAACAAACAAAAAAGAGCCCAGCACAGTCATGCATGCCTGTAATCCTAGCAGCTCTGAAGGCTAAGGAAAGTTCAAAGCAGCCTCAGCAATAGTGAGTCACTAGGCAACTCAGTGAGACCCTGTCTCTAAATAAAATACAAAAAGGACTCGGAATGTGGCTTATTGGCAGTGTGCCCCTGAGTCCAATCCCAGGTAAGGGGGTTGGGGGTGGAAAGATACATAATCACATATATTAAACTAAACCCAAGAATTACCCCACCCTTTGTTTATGTGGCTGAATTTCAGAACAGACGCATTTTTATAAATAAAAGGAAAGAGAAATAAATTTTGGAGCTAAACTTTATTCTTTTAAAAGAAAAAACACTTAGCTTGGGCATGGCAATCCCAAATTCAAAACCAGCCTCAGAAATTTGGACAGATCATCTTGGTTGAGACCATCTCAAAATTTAAAAATTAAAACCGGGACACACACACGCAAGCTCATTTCTAAAGTGCCCCTAAATTCAATCCCCATTACCAAAAAGAAATAAGAATATTATTAAGTGCCCAATTATACCAAAGCATTACTATGGTATATAAGCAGGGGACAAGTAGGGAAGGTCTTCTCAGAGGCTTCACAGTAAACAAAAGTTATAAACTGAATCTCCAGTTTAAAAATGTTAAGTTATAAAATGGGTGCCCCCAGAGCCAGGCATGGTGGCACACACCTGTAATCCCAGCACTTGGGAGGCTGAGGCAGGAGGATCACGAGTTCAAAGCCAGCCTCAGCAATGGTGAGGCACTTAGCAACTCAGTGAGACCCTGTCTCTAAATAAAATACAAAAAAGGGCTGGGGATGTGGCCCAGAGGTCGAGTGCCCCTGAGTTCAATCCCCAGTACCACAAAAAAAAAAAAAAAAAAAAAAAAAAGGGCTGGGGATATAGCCCAGTGGTTGAGTGACCCTGAGTTCAATCCCCGGTACCAAAAAAAAAAAGTTGCCCCCAATAACAACATTCAAATTTCATTTTAAAAATAACAATGTTGGGCTGGGGTTGTTGCTCAGTGGTAGAGCGCTCGCCTAGCACGTACGCGGCCTGGGTTCAATCCTCAGCACCACATAAAAAGAAAGGCATTGTGTACAACTAAAAACAAATATTTTTAAAAAATAAAAACTAAAAATAACAATGTTGTATATCATATGTTTCCTTCTTCTCCTAAAAATATCAGCTAAATGATAGCTAGCTCACTGGCAGCATGCATAAATTCTCTGGATTCAATCCCAGAAGCACTTGGTGGTAGGGGAGCCTTATTGTTAACTGGGGATGTAGCTCAGTGATAAAGGGCTTGCCTAACACCTAGAAAGCCCAGGGTTCAATTCCCATCACTGCAAAAATTTTTTAGAAATATAAAAACATCAGAAGTTAAAAATCACGCATTCCAACACTGTAACCAGGCTGATCCTTAGCACCATAAGCTTCTAAAATAGAAAGGCATTTCCTCATCCATGCCTAGCTTATACATCCCAACTGTTTAATCATTTAAAATGACTAACTGTAATCCCAGCAACTGGGGAGAATGAGGCAGGAATATCCCCAGTTCAAGGCCAGCCTCGGCAACTTAGTGAGACCCTGTCTCAATACAAAAAATAAAAAGGACTGGAGATGTAGCTCAGTGGTAAAGCTCCCCTGGATTCAATCCCCAGTACTAAACAACAAGTAAATAAATAAAAGACAGATTCTATCCAATAGTTAACAACCACCCCAAATAGTACTCTACTGTGCAAAACTAAGTAGTTATATGCATATTCTTTCTGGGAAATAATTTTGGAGAAAATCCCTAGTTTATATTCATGGATACCATGCTTAAGTCAAGCGTATAGTTTGGCCATTGAAATCTACAAATACCAGTTCCTTAAATTGATGTACAAAAAGTCAATAACAATTGAGGAAAACACATCAACATGTGAGAAGACAGATGGAAAAACAAATTTCAGAAAGATGGTATCAGAATTAATAACACCATAAAAGCATGAAGAAATTCAATTAAAAATGATGGACATGGGCTGGGGTTGTGGCTGAGCGGTAGAGTGCTCGCCTGGCGCATGCGCGACCCGGGTTCGATCCTCAGCACCACGTAAATGAATGCATTGTGTACAACTAAAGCAAATAAATAAATGTTAAAAATATATATATATATATTAAAAAGAAATTATTAAAAAGAAATGATAGTTCAAAGCCAGCTAGCATGGCGAGGCACTTAGCAACTCAGTGAGACCCTGTCAGCGGTGGAGCGCTCGCCTAGTTCAATCCCCGGTACCAAAAAAAAAAAAAAAAAAAGTGGGGCGGCCCGGGTTCGATCCTCAGCACCACATACAAATAAAACGCATTGAATAAAACACACTGTGTACAATTAAAGCATATAAATTTAAAAAAAAAAATGATAGACATGTTCAGGTTCTACAAAAAGGTCAAGGAGAGGGTGACCAAAAATTCTTTTACAACAGACTGTTCTGTTGAGAATCAAATTCTACAGCTTTACACTCTTAAGAATAAAAAGAGGGCTGAGGATGTGGCTCGGTGGTAGACTTCTTGCCTAGCAGTATGTAAGGCTCCAGGTTCAATCCCTAGCACCACCCCAAAAAAAAAAAAAAAAACTACGTAAGATGATCCAACTGAAACCTTTGTATTAAGAAATGGCTTTTTTTTTTTTTTAAAGTATTGACAAACCCTACTATAAACACAAGGTTCATATACTTGCAAGATGACTTTATTAAGAGTTAAGTAGCTCGACAAATGTAACTCTTTCCCATAATGATTTCCAAAATATAACATGCTAAATCATCCAAGAAAAGAACATGAATAAAACTATACTTACATCTTCTCTAGGTAGTTTATTTTCATTGTCTCCTTCAATTCTCACCCGAACCACACCAGATTTGTCCACTATTTCTTGAATAACTTTGCCATTTTTTCCAATTACTTTTCCTTTAATAAGACAAAACAAATATAAGTTAAAAAACATTTGATATCCATTTAACATCAGCCCAAATAACATCTAACTTGCTATCAAATTTTTACCACCAAGAAAAGATCCATCTTTCTACCTTCAACTAACTCACCTAAAGACTACCAACAAATTTTATCCTCGCTCTGAAATTTCTTTCTCTTCAGTATGCCAATGCGGTTTAACTGAGATTGACAATGCTGGTCATGCGTAAGCAATTTTCAGTCTTTTTTAATATTCTATTATCATTTTTCACATTTCAAAAATATCAACTCCAACCCATTTCAAAACTTACATAAAAGCAAAGAGAAAACTATTTTAATTTGGCATTAAGCATATTGATTTGTTCAATTACGATATTTGCAAAACTATCAAATTATGAATTTTGCCTTTATTTTTAAGGTTCTGTCCACAACATACCTCACTTGAAGATCACTTTAAAATGAATATTCTCTTCCTTAAAATAAATGTTTACATTTAAGAAGTACTACATTTTACATCAAGTACTTCCTAAGTTTTATACAAATATATACAGCATGTATCTGATATACCTGCTACCTTGCTAGGTATGAAATATAGTAAAATGACATAAAATTCAAATCATTTACCTTCTCCATACTTGACTTATCAGTCTGTCAACCAGCAATTATTGAACATACAATAATGAAATGACAAACAAAGGGGGATGTGAAGACTCCTTCCCCAAGGAACTTACTATCTAGTTATAAAGATTAACACAGAAAAATAATAAAGCAATACCAGGTAGTATCACCTAGTAACAAATAAATATTTTGGTAACCTTTACTATATGGAACAGATGTATATCCCATAGACATATAAGAGCAACCCCATATTTTTTTTTAATCAAGTGCACATCCCCATTTATATTTTTTACTAAATTATTTTCACAAAAATTTAGCTGGATTTTGGTAGAATTAAGTTAAAATATAAGTTTTCCCATTGCATCCTTAAAAGAACAATTTCCACTGAAGAATGAATGAGGGAACAATGAAAACAAACTGGTCAACACAGCAAAAGATTTAACTATAATGGATTTTCTTGCTCTTTTCCCTACTCTCAAACTTCTTCCCTATAACCCTAAAATTAAAAGCAGTAGCAACTGAACACATTAGAAAAAAAGAGAATAGGACAGGGAATTCACATGATGTATGTCTTCAGAGAAGCCCTAGCAGCAGCACATAAAAGCAACCTTCATGTTAACACAGTGAAGCTCAAGCAGCAACTTCATCCTTGACCCTGCTAAAAATAAGCAAATAATCTTTTCGAAAAACAAAAACCAGGTTAAAAGAACATAATCCCTACCCCCAGAATCTCAATCTTTGTTACTTCCTTCTTGTGAACTATACCAGTGGTGAGTAAACATCCATCATTCTTCTGGGGTCCTTAGCAGGGACCTACCTGCAAGTTTTATTTAGTCCCACCAGAGACAGTCAATATTTTAACTGATCATTTCCATAATATAATTCCAGAGCAAATTGACAAACTGAAGCACACCTGTAGTATAAATTGAGCATTGAATATAAATGCTGAAGGAGATAGAGTAAAGTGATTAAAAAAAGGAAGGCTTCTAAGAAGTAAAGGGTTTTGGGTCCACTTTCAAATCAACATGCACACAATATTTTTTCCTTTGGTTTAGGAACTGGGGGTGGGGGGAGTCAAATTCTAAAATTCTGGGAACCGAAATGTGTAAGGGAATCCTCTCTGGAACTTATCCACAAGTGGTCTTCAATCCATTTTTTATTCCTTAGTCCTCTTTTTCTATTGTACTTGGACTAAGAATGCACTATTTTTTCAAGACTGTTTGACCCATAAAATAATTTTTTTTTGTGGGGGAGGGATAAGGGAGGCAGCTATTGTTCACAGAGCTGCCAGACATTTTTCTAGTGGTGAGTAAATCATATATTTTGTGCTTTTTGGTTTACAGATACAAAGAAATATGTCAGCTCTTAAAAATTATATTTCAGAGGGAATGATAGTAGTATTATACATGACAACCAACAGAAATTTTTACACTACTCCTCAGTGTTTCACCAATGTGAACAAATGCACATCCCCATTTGCACTTCCTGTAAAGGTGGTTGTAATTAATATATATGTCCTTAAGAGCACACAATCCATACATAACTGGAGCCAACCAAGAGAGGATAGAGAGGGAAAAAATAGAGAAATAATGAACTCACATAACTGCACTGATATATGAATAAAAAACAAATAACAAGCACCACAAATATATCCCATTTCCTTATGTCTGCAATACCAGGAATTTATACTAATTATCAATACCACTAACTCTACTGGACCAAGGTTATCTCAGAATTATTGAGTTGGAAAGAAATCTGATTCCCTTTCCTAACCCCTACCACCAATTTGTTTTCACAAATGAGAAAACCTTATTACAGTTAAATCATGTTTTACAAAGAAGCTATCATAATGTTAGTACCTGAAAGGTACCGATAATTTCATGATTTGAGTGTGATTTAAATAAAGAGTACATAAGCCGGGCGCGGTGGCACACGCCTATAATCCCAGCACTTTGGGAGGCTGAGGCAGGAGGATCGCAAGTTCAAAGCCAGCCTCAGCAATGGTGAGGCACTTAGCAACTCAGTGAGACCCTGTCTCTAATAAAATACAAAAAAGGGCTGGGGATGTGACCCAGTGGTCGAGTGCCCCTGAGTTCAATCCCCGGTACCACAAAAAAAAAAAAAAAAAAAAAGAGTACATAAGCTTTTCAAAAGCAGCTTGCCAAAGTGATTTCATTTAGTAATCATAACATTTTGTATCGATATTTATTAAAATTATACAAAATTCTTTATGCTTTTATTCAATTTTAGTTATCTCTCCAACTTTTCAGTCTTTTTTGACCACTGGTACTCCAAGAACTGCTTAAGTAGAGCTTATTAAGTGGCATTATGACATACCTATTCAAATGCTTGAGCATAAGCAGAATTCATAATCTTCTAACTTAACTAATAGTTGAAACAAAAAACAAATTCTTGTTTTGTAAACCATTTTTCTGAAGTATACTGATTCTTGTGTAATGGCCAAAACAAATATTTAAGAATGAAAGTGTTTTAAAATTCTTCCTATTTTTGCTTGTATTACAGAATTTAACAAATCAAAACACCTATAGCTAAGAATTTCCTAATGGCTAAATAGGAATCATTATGCAAATAGAGCCCCAAAAGGCTAAAACAAATTAATTAGTTATGGTCAAAAGCTAGACACGAGCTGAGGCTGTGGCTCAGTGGTAAAGCACTTGCCTGGCATGTGTGAGGTACTGGGTTCAATCCTCAGCACCACATAAATACTTAAAATAAAGGTACTGTGTTCATCCACAACTAGAACAATATACTTTAAAAAAAAAAAAAAAAAAAAAAGTGTAAAAGCCAGCGTAGTGGCGCATGCCTGTAATCCCAGCACTTGGGAGGCTGAGGCAGGAGGATCACAAGTTCAAAGCCAGCCTCAGCAATGGCAAGGCACTTAGTGACTCAGTGAGACCCTGTCTCTAAATAAAATACAAAAAAGGGTTGGGGATGTGGCTCAGTGGTCAAGTGCTCCTGAGTTCAATCCCCAGTACCCAAAAAAAAAGTGTAACCAGGCACAGTGGCACACACCTGTAATCCCAGCACTTGGGAGGCTGAAGCAGGAGAATGCAGAGTTCAAAACCAGCATTAGTAATGGCGAAGCACTTAGCAACTCAGTGAGACCCTGTCTCTAATAAAATACAAAAAAAGGGCTGGGGATGTGGCCCAGTGGTCAAGTGCCCCCCGAGTTCAATCCCCGGTACAAAAAAAAAAAAAAAAAAAAGTGTAGAGACAATGAAGAAACAAAACATTCCCCTCCCACTAAATTATACTACATTATGTTGGATGCTTCATTTCACATTATTTAGGAAAATCCGTAAGTACTTAACGCATAACCAAATCCCATTTGCCACAGGATAGCACTTAAAGACATAGCACAGATACATGACATATTAATCAGAGCCATTAACTAATTTCCCCCTGAACTATACTGCTTCATTTATCTGTAACTTTAAACTCAAATTTTTTGTCACTTTAACTTATAAACCATGGGTAAAACAGTTTTCATTAATGGTGATAAACACTTAATAGTGAAACCTCCCTTCATATCATCATCACCTTCTTTCTCTCCTGTCCATGACTCAACCTATGCCTTTAATATAACTTATTATTAAATTCATAACTTGCTGTGTATGTTTAATACTCTTAGTCCACAGTTAACTTTTTCTTCTGTACTAAACAAAAAAATAAATCACAACCAATTCTCAAAAAGTACTGTTACAATTTGGGTGCACATATGAATGATAAAAACACATTAAATCAGGAATAGGAAAGAGCCCCAAGGATGAACAGAAAAACTATAATGATAAACTGTTAAAAAAATTGTGGGAACTATTATTGGATCACACTGTACAGAAGAAAAAAGACATCTTTTTAACATATGACAACGACAAGTAACAAAGCACATAAAATGTTATCAATAAATAAGGAAATAAATATTTGCTATCTAAATATTCTATACTGTTATAAGTAGAATAATGTAATCAGACTAGAAGAATGATTTCCAATTGCTTCACTATAGCTAAATAATATGTAACTCTTTAACATTTATTAGAAGTACCTACCAACAAGATTCCTAGGAACCTGAATAAAATCCTCCACAAATTCCAAGAAGCCTCTAGCCTTTTTTACAGCATCAGCACTCTAAATGTGGGAAAAATAAATATAAAATTTTGTTAGGCTCATGAAGCAACACATAATCCTAAACAAAAATAAGACAAAAAAAAGAAAATTCTGAATAATGCTGTACTAAGAGATTATGGGATTATGGTCAGGCCACTGAAGTGTTATAGATTATTTTACACAAAGTACTTTTTTTTGGGGGGTGGGGGGTGTACCAGGGGCACTCAACCACTGGGCCACATCCCCAGCCCTTTTTTGTATTTTATTAGAGACAGGGTCTAACTGAGTTGCTAAGTGCCTCGCCATTGCTGAGGCTGGCTTTGAACTCTAGATCCTCCTGCCTCAGCCTCCCAAGTGCTGGGATTACAGGCGTGCGCCACCAAGCCCGGCTTACACAAAGTACTTTAAAAAAAAAAAAAAAAAAAAAACTGTCATACTACTTAAACCTAAAAAGGTCAGGCATCTCTAAGGTCCCATTTTACATTGCTGACAAAATTAATAATAATAATAATTACTTGTACAGCTACTGAGTAACCAAACTTTAACCCAATCCTAAACATATGCATCCAAGCTCACATGATGTATTTCTCCAGGTGTGTGTTTTAAAAAAATAAGTTTTAAATTTTCTAAGATACACCGTTTTTTGTTTAGGCTCAACATTAGAAATAATCTTAATCCAAGCATGGTGCACGCCTGCAATCCTGGCAACTGGGGAGACTAAGGCAGGAGAATGACAAGGTCAAGGCCAGCTTAGGCAACTTATCCAGACTCTCCCTGCCTCAATATTTAAAAAGGGATGTAACTCAGTGGTAGAGGGAGGCGGTGTGATTTTAAAAGTTGTTTTTGAAGAAACACATTTTTTAGAAATACCTAATAGTAAGATCACAAAAACCTCTAAGTTTTTAATGGGTATAATTTTAATAGAAGGGAGGATGTCTTTAAGGGATTTTACAGATTTCATTAATAGTTACTTCCTCCTTTTCTGGGAATACTGGGAATTGAATCCAGAGCAGCTTTACCACTGGACTATAAGCAAAGCCTCTTTGTTTTTTTTGAGACAGGATCTCACTAAGTTGCTTTAGAACCTTGCTAAGTTGCTAAAACTGGCCTCAAGCTTGCAATCGTGCCTCATCCTGCCTCACCCTCCCAAATCCCTAGAATTACAAGTGTGCACCTCTATTTTTTGTAGTTACTTCCTCTTTTAATATTTGTTCTTTAATGACCATAGCTCAAATGTATTGTGTCCTCACTCCATCATCAACTATATGCAGCTAGGCATGGTGGTGCTCGCCTATAATCCCATTTAGAAGAGACCCTGCCACAAAATAAAAAATAAAAATGCTTAGTGGTTAAGCCCACCTAAACCATATGCAGCCAGGCAAAGTGGGACACACCAGTAATCCCACCAACACAGGAAACTGAGGGAGGAGGATTCCAAGTTCAAGACCAGCCTCAGCAGTTTACCCAAACACTGTTTCAAAATAAAAAGGGCTAGGATATAGCTCTGTGGTTAAGTGCCCCTGGGTTCAACCCCTAGTACCAAAACAAAAGAAACCATATGCACTTAACTCTTAAAAAAAATAAATAAATAAATAGAAATGTAGCACTGTAGTAGAGTGCTTAACTAGCATAGAAGGTCCTGGGTTCAATTCCCAGCAGCACCAAAATAAATATTAGAAACCATATTCAATCTTCAAAAATTATAAAGGTCAACAGCATTATATATCATTATCTTCATCATCTTATAATGAGGAGATTTATACAAGGAACTTAAGCCCACTCTAAATGGTACAGACCGGATTCCAACCCACAAAGTATGGCTCCAAAGCCTATCTTCTTAGTAACTATGTCACACTGCTCATTTTTAAAGATTTCAGAAATAAAAATGAAGTCACTAGTCAGAATTATATGAATCTAACTGAAATGAAAGGCCTGAAATTTCACCAATAAAAAACAGCCATTTATTCTAATTTTAAAGATAATCTCATTGAAAAGTCTATTATGTACATTTTTAAATATCTACTAACTTTCTATCCTTGTAAATGTCACAATTAATAAGTGACAAATTACTGTCCAAATTCAAGTTACATAATGATATTTCTATCATATTTTATTTACTATTGCCAGTGCCTGATATACAGAAAGCACTCAAAACACTATTTGAATGTCCGTGCTGGGGACACAATTCAATGGTAGTGTGCGTACCTAAAATACACAAGGCCCTGGGTCTGATCCCAAGCACCTCCCCAAAAGATAATTTTTTTATAAATTATTTGTAATAAGCATAATAAAGAAACTGAAAAACAGGGACGATCTGAAAATATTACTCATTTATTATCTAATACATCTTTTAAAATCAACTTGAATATTTTTTTAAAAAAATATGTTTAGTTTTAGATGAACACAATGCCTACATTTTATGTGGTGCTGGGGATTGAACTCTGTGCCTCACACATGCTAGGCAAGTGCTCTACCAATGAACCACAACCCCATCCCCCTCGATGCACCTTCTCAAATAATGATTATTTCACACTAATTGCTTCTAAATTCATAAATTCTACCTTAAAAGTGCTTTGACAAATGAAAAGTACAGATAAAATATAATGAAACAATAGATTTGTTACTATGCTGTTAAGTACAAGCCCAGGCAGGAAGAGGTAACTTACTTCTCCATAGATTCTAAATGTTCCAGTATCTTCATCTAGTTCAATGGCGGTAACTCCAGGAACCTTCCTAGCTTGTTGTATATTACTACTACCATGTGTTCCTATTGCCAGTCCCATTAAATCTTCTCTCACAACAAATTCCTCATGAAATGCTGCTGCAAGTTGTTTTGTACACTAGTAAAAATAGAAAATTAGAATTTCTTACAAGAAATCAAAAACAAAACAGTTTTTATACACCTAGATCACAGCACTATTCACAATAGTCAGGAGGTGGAAACAACCCAAATGTCCATCAACCAACAAGTAGATAAACAAAATGTGGTAGATACATATAGTGCAGTACCATTTAACCTTAAAAGAAAGGAAATTCTGACACACATACACACACACACACACACACACACACACACACACAGGGAAGAACTTTAAGAACATTACTGTGAAGTCAGTCACAAAAGTATTAATATTGTAAAAGCAGAAAAAGAAAAGTTGAGCCAGGTGCAGTGGTGTACACCTGAAATCCCAGCAGTTTGTGAGACTGAATCAGAAGGACCTCAAGGACCTCAAGTTCAAGGACAGCCTCAGCAAATCAGCCAAGTCCTAGGTAACTTAGTGAGACCTGTCTTTAAAAAAAAAAAAACCCAATACCCCAAAAATATATAAATAGATTGGAAGGAAGGGAAAAGATGGTTGGCTAACTAGTTGGTTATGAGCGCCTGGAGGGAAGAGGAAATGCAAAGTTATTGTGCAAATGGGACAATTAAACAATTTCAGCTTTATAATATGAAAAGTTATAAAGACTGGCTTTTCAAGAATATAAGTACTTTTAACACTGCTGAACCATACATTTAAAAAGTTGAGATGGCAAATTTTCTTTTGTGTACTTTACAAGTTTCTTTAACTAAAAACAAACAAAAAAAAATTAAGACCGAATTTCAATCGCTTAAAATGAAACTTATTTGGTGTCACAAAAATAATGGAAGAAAAAACATGTTTTGACCAGACTATTTATTTATGGTAAAAGAAACTCAAGCCAAGTGTGCTTTACCACTGAGCTACAATCCCAGCCCCTTTTCTTATTCAATTTGAGTCAGGGTCCCCCTGAGTTGTTGAGTTTGGCCTCCAACCTTTGATACCTACCCTGGGTTCAATACTTAGTGGTGGTATGGGTGGGGGTGGGGTATGTTTGTGCACATGTGTTCAGGTGGGAAGGGTGAGGACAAGGGGAAGAGCAAGTATCCTAATAGGATAGCAGTGAAAAAGATGAGAAAAGAATGAATCTTGAGAGAGCAGACAAGCAACGACAGGGTTAATATTTTAAAAACTATATGCTTATGCGGGAGGAGGATACTGTGTGCTATGTAATTTCCTGCACGGAATCCTATCTCCTACACAAGAGTCATTACACTGAACTAAGTCACTCACAAGTGTGTCATGGTGGGGTGAGAGAGTTTAAAGATAGAGAACAATTAGCAATACAGTTCTACTCAGCAACCCTAGTTTAGTCTCTAAGCTCTTTTGACAACTATTATCTCAGCCACAACAAAATAATCAAGAGATATTTAGCAAAAGAAAGTTTGTTTGATAAAATTAAAATAGAAGAGTCATTCTTCTATGACCTCCAGATATTAGCCATAAAACAGGACACAGAAGGTGAAAAGCATACTAATGAAAATAAAGGTACACAAAAATAAACACACTTACTTCTAAATGTTTAGTGGCCTCTTCATTTCTGGACATTAACATCAACTTTGTACGAATACTTCGCAGATGCATGTCACTTAAAATATTTACTCTCTTCACAGTTGCTTCACTGGCAGACTATAAACAAATTAATCACTCAAAAGTTTTAAGTTTTTCAAGATAACACAAAGACGATTCTACACATAGCACCTTCCTTAATTTCATCTATTACACTTTTGACACTCCTCCTTCCCTAAGTTAGGTAATACTCCCATTTCCCTAAATAATCTTACTTTCCTTTCTAAATTATCTGCTATTCAGATTAAGTTTGGGTAGGAGGGAAACCAGGATTCACACACATTAAAAATTTTACAATGTTAAAAATGTCATATTATGAATTTTGTTTCCCTTACTCCAGAAAAAAAAAAAAAAAATCAAAAGGAATTAACATTTTATAGCTGCCAAAATTCTTTCTTTTATACTGTTTTAATGAATTCACTATACACATGTTTACCTTAAGCTTTTATTTTGAAATATCTAATTATAAGATCTATGTAATTCATTAATTAGCTACCTTAAAATATGCTATTATCTTACCAGTATCATTAGCTGCGTGGTTTCTGGATGGTAAAAAATTCTGCATGCTCCTACTGCTTTTTTAAAATCTTTATGTGCATTTTCATTAGCACACCTAGAGAGAAATTAATTCAGATATTAAGATTTCAATAACAGATTCAATTTAGGGAAGGGTTATAATGGAAGCTTAACATTTCATTTTGACATCTCCCTTTAAAATCTTGTTTATTAAAAAGGCTTCCCATCAGAAGGTTTTGACTGGTTGAGGGAAAAAAATATTGTTCTGCAGAACTAGCAAAAATAAAAAATAAAAACTTAATTCACAAAGCAATCCAGTAGTAAAATTACTCACGCCTCTCTCAAATCCTCAGGAACATCAACTGTGCACTTGAAGAAAGTGTTTTTTTTGACAGTTTTATTTTGATTGACAGGCCGAAGTCGTTCAAATGTCACTATTTCATTGTAAGTGGCATCACAAGCAGCATACTCAATGACATAAAACTAAAAGACATCAAAATACTTTAAAAATCCCTTCTGAATAAAAATAATGAACTTGAAATGAAATTCTAATTACCTTGCTCAGCTTAACCAGTAGACTCTCTCCTTACAGCATAAATACTAAGCCCATTTTAGTTGTATCAATCTAACTTGCCTATAACTAAACTATAAATTTTTACAAATAAGAACTTTGGTATTCTTTACAAGCTTGAGGTGTGCCTCTGGAAAGCAGCTTTAGTGTTTCCCAACACAGAACACAAAAAATAGTAACTGTCTAACGAATTTTTGAAATGTCAGATCAACTATTTTTAAGGTAAGCTTTTAGACATAAAATTGAATGCTGGAATAAAATTTACAGAAATTGAGAGCTGAGATAGTTCATTGAAAACAGTCACAAAACAAGTGTCAACATCACTTACTTCTCCTTTCATCATCCGAACTTTAGCCAACCACCATCCACATGGTTCTTGATCATTTGCTCTTGAATATACCTGAGAAAGGGGGGTTTGGGGGGGGATATCTTTATCAATTCATCCCAAAAGATTTCAACATTATATATGGCTTGTTATATATGCCAAATCTTACTAAAACAAAGAAAATGCCATTGAAATTGGTATACTAAAATGCACTTTTAAAAAGTATTAGGTACACTTAAATTTTACTTCAAAATAAGCCTGAATGCTTTTTGGGTAATTTGGCTTCTTGGACTTACTAAATATAAACATTGTTTTAAAGAAATGCTTCTACAAGGTAGTTTTACAAAATGAAAATTACAAGTCCTTCAGTTTCTGTCAACATTATTCATAGAAATGAAAAGTTGTTTTCAAAAATGATAAACCCCATTTTAAATTTATTTACATACATGACATTTGGATCCCTTGAACCCAAGTCAAACATACTAAAATTGTTGAGCTGAAATACAAAAAATTACTCTTTTTTAGTCCATTTAGCAAATTATAGAGATCTTATATTCTTTATAAATGTTAAATATTAACATCAGCATTTTTGGTGTTGTGGGGTGTTGTTTTTTGTTTGTTTGTTTTTTTGTTCTTTTTCTTTTGGGTTGTGTGGCACACACATTTTTTGGTTGTTGTTTTTTGGCGGTGCTGGGAACTGAAAGCAGTCCCACCCAGCAACACTGCCTGTTATTATTATTAACAAAATACAGTAGAAATATTTCTTCTGGGAATCAATAGCTTATCATTTTTCTTATAATACAGAACCTTGTATAATGTATTTTCAATATACAGAAGTGGTTGGCTGGAAAGAAACAACAAAGCAGTGTGCCACAAAAATCTTGATTTTAGGAACTAGGACTGCCTATGCAGAAGTGGTCGAGGAAATCTACCAATGGGTATCAATACCCATACATGCAAACAAACATTATGGAAAAGCTGAAATCATATCAGTATCATTTTAAAAATACCTTTAAGTAGTGGGAATAATAGCACGGTAAATGAATTAAGACAAAACCTAATAACGATCAGTTGGGTGTGGTGGCGCACACCTGTAATCCTGGCAACTCAGGAGGACAAAACAGGAGGACTGCAAATTTGAGGTTTGCAGTTCAATGGGAAAGTGGCATTGGACTGTAGCCTCAGTTTAAAAAAAAAAAAAAAGACATCTTGAAGTAGTGAGATAAACAAAGTCTAGTAACAATCAGTTGTGAATTGGTGATTCTAGTCTGTAATTCCAGTAATTCAAAAGGCTCAGGAAGGAGGATCAAGATCCCTTGATCTTGATCAAGCCTCAGCAACTTAGCAGGATTCTGTCTCAAAATATGGTGGCTGAGGAGTAGACCACCCTGAGTTCAATTCCTAGTAAAAAGTGATTCTTAAAGATCAACTCTATTGGGGCTGGGGCTGGGGCTCAGCGGCAGAGCGCTCGCCTCACACGTGTGGGGCCCGGGTTCGATCCTCAGCACCACGTAAACATAAATGCATTGTATTGTGTGCAACTAAAGTAAATAAATATTTTTTTAAAATATTTAAAAAAAAGATCAACTCTATTAGGCCAGGCATGCTGGTGCACACCTATAATCCCAGTGGCTGGGGAGGCTGAGGCAGGAGGATTGGGAGTTCAAAGCCAGCCTCAGCAACGGCAAGGCACTAGGCAACTCACCGAGACCCTATCTCTAAATAAAATACAAAAAAGGGCTGGGGGTGTGGCTCAGCAGTAGAGTGCCCCTGAGTTCAATCCCTGGTACAAAAAAAACCCACAACTCTATTGTACCACATGATGGGAGGGGGTGATGAGGCAACTATGGGGTGAATAAAATCAGGAAGACCAATATAATAATCAGAATCTGTAATCTCAATTTTAGCACATTAATTTATCTTGAGAAGATCTAACTATTCTGTATTTCATCACTTTTACTCCTCCTCAGAGATCTTCCAAAGACAAATTTTAACAAAATAAAACTCGTTCTACCTTCTAATTTGATGTTATATACTGGACCCTTTTATAATAAATCTAAGTAGAGCCAGGCATGGTGATGCACACCTGAAATCCCAGCAGATCAGGAGACTGAGGCAGGAGGATCACAGGTTCAAAGAAAGCCTCAGCAACTTAGCAAGGCCCTGTCTCAAAATAAAACACAACAAAGGTCCGGGGATGTGGCTCAGTGGTTAAGCACTCCTGGGTTCAATCCTTGGTCCACCCCCCCCCCCAAAATGAATAAACCTAACAATCTTATTTTTCCTGTTTTTCATCATCATTTATTGTCTCAGCTTTTATTATTGGGCTTGGGCATGGTAAGCTAGTACACTACTACCAAGTTGGACCCCAGTTGTTTTTTTTTTTTTTTTTTTTATTTCTTAAGAAAATAATGATGGCAACAAATAAAAAGGATATCACACGGAAACAAATTATTACCACCATATATCAGCTTTCCTTATTGCAGAGCCTCAAGTATCCCATCTCTTTTTAAGAAAGCACCCAAAACACTGACTATACCATCTTTTTTGCTGCTTTTTATTATTTGTGAACAGTAATGAATTTGGAATTCATTATTTTCTATCCATAGTTACAAAGAAATTTACACGGGAAGACCTTTCCAGATTATTACAGGAACCAGAAGGCAAAGAAACAGCAGCACTCTAGCTTCAACTGATGAATGTGAAATTATAAAAGCATAATATCACAGACTATGAAGTCTTCATATGATGGCATCCTAGATAAACATCCTCAAACAATTTATTTCTAGGAACAAAAAAGAAAGGTAAAGCCGGGCATGGTGGCACACACCTGTAATCCCAGCACTTGGGAGGCTGAGGCAGGAGGATCGCGAGTTCAAAGCCAGCCTCAGCAATGGCGAGGCACTTAGCAACTCAGTGAGACCCTGTCTCTAATAAAATACAAAAAAGGGCTGGGGATGTGGCCCAGTGGTTGAGTGCCCCTGAGTTCAATCCCTAGCACCAAAAAAAAAAAAAAAAAAAAAAAAGGTAATATTCCCATTTATTTAAACACTCAACTGGAACTTCATCATGTGAAATCCTTTGATTAAGGACTTGGAACACGCTATTTTCCAGGATACAGGATAGTATTCTTGTGCACCAAAATTTACTTCTTAAGTGGAAAAATGCCAAAGGCAGTCTTTTAAAGTTGACTAGAATGACAGACAATGAATATAAAATTTTTAAAAGCTTAAGTCAATCCAACTGGTTAAATACAAAAATATGCCATAATTATAGCACCAAAAAAATGGTTGTAATCTTTAATAAAATTGGAACCCACACAGTTTCAAACTATTTTTCAAGTATTGCATTCTGATAATCTACATGTAAAATGAACCAGAAAATGAGAAGTAACAACAATATATCTTTATTGCAGTACGTTCCTTGTAGTACTGAGGCTTAAACCCAGAAACACTCTACCACTGAGCCACATACTCCCAACCCTTTTAAAATCTGAGACAGGGTCTCACAGGTGCCAAATTGATGAGGCTGGCCTTCAACTTGAGACACTATTTCCTCAGCATTCCTATAGTCACTAGGATTACAGGCATACGGACAGTGCCCAACCATAATAGATCTTTTCAGAGAAATATTTAAAATGTGATATCAATATTTATAGGATGTATTGAGTTCTAGAATCATGAATAACAGCTGATGAGCAATTAGATATATTGAGAGAATTTTATCCATTTTAGGTTTACATATCATCAAAACAAGAAATATGGAATAAAAAGTAGAACATTTTATCTGTTATTAAAATGTCGAATAATGATGAACTTCACTACACTTCAGTGGGTGGGCACCCCAAGCTTGATTTGCTAAAAAGGATAGTCTTAAATTACTTAAAAATCTTTTATTCTATTTCCACAAAGTTTAACCTTGTAGAAACTTAATTCATATGTAGTGTACTTACAGAAGAGAAACTATTTTCAAGTGGCTGGTGGCTTTAATTCTCATTGAATATTAAAATGATGCATTCACCAAGCTAGGGGTGCAGCTCTATGAAAAATGCCCTTGCCTAAGGAGCATGAAAGCCCTGGGGTTCAATACCAGTACCACCCAAAATTTTAAGAGAAGGAAAAACAAAAAAGCTGGATTCAATTTTCTACCTAATTTCTGCATGTCTGTAAGCATCATTAATAACTTTAGTTCTGAAAGATAAAGACAACTGAACCTAAGTAACACCACTATTAATGTGGCTCCAATTTAGTAGTATGGGGTCAATCACTGGAGATATGCTCCTGGATTCATTCCACAGTATCCCTCCTCCCCCCCCACAACAAAAAAAAAAAAAAAAAAAGAAAGAAAGAAAGAAAGAAAAAGATCTCTTTAATAACCCAACATTAAATTGAAGCCTACTGTCCTACGTCCCAAATATTGATTAATGAATGGATTTGTGAATATCACCGCAATAGAAATTCCCTTTCTCAGATTTCACTTAACTCATCAAACTAACCGCCTCCCCTGAAAGCAATTCACACTCTGAAGCAATTACTGTCATTTCTAACATCCTAAAGTCTCTTCAAACCAAAGGAAATGTTTAAAATGGAACAGAAATAAAGGAGTGCCTGACTGTAAGAAACCTAAAAACAAAATTGTACTCAGTAAAGACTACCATGTTTCATGCTTGGAGGACAGAATGGGAAGGTTGAAATCTCAAAACCCTAGTTGTAGGATTCTTTTCACTAAATGATCCCTAGTTCTTCCAACCTTGTTATAAAATAATCTCTAAATTCAAGCATGCAACCATTATTGATTTTGGTACTCCAATATGAATCCTAAATTTAATTTTTCATTCAAGTTTGACTATGCCTTTTGAAATACCAACCAAATAAAGATAGTATGAACACCATAGATAATTTTTACCATTTTCCATACCCTAACTCTATATATACTTTTTTCTAAAGCAGTTTTCCTAAAGAAATTTTACAAATAATAATAAACTATAAAACTGAATGCTTAATCACAAAGACCCATTTTCCAACATATGAAATACATATGAGTGCTGTTCCTATGTATCTGCCATTTCAGATCAATACAATCTACAAAGAACTAGAAAATGCACATAAGAAAGCAAGTTTAGGCCAGGCATGGTGGTACATGCCTGTAATCCAGTAACTCGCCTGTAATCCCAGCGACTCAGGAGGCTGAGGCAGGAGGATCACAAGTTCAAGGCCAGCCTGGGCAACTTAGCGAGACCCTGTCTCAAAATAAAATAAAAAGGGCTGGGGATATAGCTCATGGTAGAGCACTTACCTACCATATTATAAGCACTGGCTTCAAACCCCAGTACCAGGGGGAAAGAAAAAAGAAAAGCAAGCTTAATAATATTCAGAATATACTTTATCAATTTCTCTACCTACACGACAGTATCAACTCATTCATATTACAGCTGATATGTTTTTAAAAAATGTTTCAACCAACGTTCTTGACAATATTATGCCCCCAGAAACTGGCTGTACCCCAAAACAGAAAATAATGAAGAATATATATGCTCCTCCTCCACGTGTGAGCCATCGGCCAAGAAGTAAGGCTATCAATGGCCTTGGTATTAAGAAAACGACTAGAGTCTAAATTAAAACAGCTGAAAATTTCATATTGGCTACAAAAATCAAGCTCTATCTTTAGATAGTATACCATACATATAAAATTTTATTTTTGTATAAATAAAACATATAAAGGCTATGTCCTATTTTAAGTTCACTGGTGGTAGTGGTGGTGGTGCTGTTTAATTTTTTTATTCAGACAAGGTCTTACCAAGTTGCTTAGGGTCTCACTAAGTTGCTGAAGCTGGCTTTGAACTTGCAATTTCCTGCCTCAGCCTCCCCAGCCACTGGGATTACAAGCACACACCACTGCACCTGAATTAAATGATTTTCATTCCTTTTTTAATCCAGTTTCTCTCAAGACATCTTTTAATGTCTTGAGAAAACTTTTTAATGAAAATATGTCTGGGCTGGGGTTGTAGCTCAGAGGCAGAACGCTCGCCTAGCATGCATGAGGCACTGGGTTTGATCCTGAGCCCACATAAAAATAAAACAAAGATATGTGTCCACCTATAACTAAAAAAAAATTAAAAATAAGAAAATGTCTAATTATAATGCCTCACAATCTACCACAGCTGAAAGTAGAAAGGCATGTCATAGATAATAATTATCCAATTATTATACTAAATCGGAAAACCTAAAATTTAAAACCAACTTTTTAATTTAAAATATGCTAAACAACAAAAAAACATAAAATGATATACAGCTTGAGATGTCAGTCTCAGTATGTAACATGTGTCTGTTGTGTGTTACTTGCTGAACAAGGCAGGTATCTGCAATAAAAAGCAAAACATGTCACATGTGAAGAGGAGGGATTTGACCATCCTTCCAATAACCCAAAACATATATTTAATATATATTATAAAATCTTAAGAGAATCAAAAGAAATCTTCATTTTCCCAGTACTTCAATTTTACAAACTGCACATATTTTCTCAACAATCAATGGTCAACAAAAATCAACCAATGAGCCAGGCATAGTGGTGCACTCCTATAATTCCAGCAACCTGGGAGGCTGAGGCAGGAGGATCACAAGTTCAAAGCCAGCTTCAGCAACTTAGTTGAGACCCTGTCTAAACATAAAAAACAAAGGGCTAGGGAGGTGGCCCAATGGTTAAGCACCCCTGGGTTCATCCCTGGTACCAAAAAAATTTTGAAAAATCAATCACTGAACCAATACTTAAAAATTTAATAACACATTAAATGTCATAATAAAGATTTTTTAAAAACATGCACCCACTTTGAAGTCAAATAAAAAGCTATTAATTAGATTTGAAAAGAAACATTTTCATTTTAGAACTTTTGGAAATCAATTTTTAATTGGTACATTGTAATTTAATACATAATAGTCATTCACTGTTACATATTCCTAGAAGTACACAATAGAAAAATATAATTTGGTCAATCTGACTCCTCACAAAATCAACTTTCTACTATGAAACAGAGTGAGCCTTATTTATGCCACTACTAGAGCAGGACACTAACATGCTTTAACTTCATCTAAGTTTCATAAAGGGACATGGAGAGACAAAACCTAGTGTTCAAGCAGCTAACCTATTTTTGAAGTCTTTTGGAGTAAATCATATGAAACTATCAATATTCAAGAACAGACAATTCATGTTGTTCAACACTAAAAGAACACCTGGAGAGCTCAAAAGAAAGCTCTCCACCCAGGTTTGGTGGCACACACTTATAATTCCAAGGACTTGGGAAGCTGAGGCTGGAGGATCACAAGTTCCAGGCTAGTTTCAGCAACTTAGCAAGGCCCTAGGCAACTTAATTAGAACTTGTATGAGAATAAAACATAAAAGGGATGGGACATGGCTCAGCCATTGAGTGCCCCTGTGTTTAATCTCCAATACTTTAAAAAGGCAGGGGTAGGAGCACTTAGTAGTTAAGCACCACTGAGTTCCATCTCCCATACCAAAAAAAAAAAAAAAAAAGAAAAAAAAGTAAAAATTAATAAAAAGGGTTGGGGATATAACTCAGTGGTAAAGGGTCCCTGGGTTCAATCCCCACTACCAAAATAAAAGGAAAAAAGAAAAGGAAAAGAAAGGGGGGAGACAGGGACAGAAAAGAAAACAAGGAAAAGAGAGAGTTCTCTCCTGGATCATTTTTGTCCTAAAATTTACTACTAAGAGCCAAATCAAAGTCAATTTTCCCTTCCTTGAGAGGAAGGATTCCCAGAGCTGCAAAAGAACAAATTGTTCTTCATCATGAAGCTGGCCACACAGTGTAGCAAATATTAAAAATAAACATTTAAAACTTCAATTGGGTTTCAACTTCCATACCTCCAAGATATATAACATTGGTTAATAGAGGATTCAAGCTACCAAGATGCAGAAATATCCAGAAAAATAAAAAAGTAATTCTTTATCATTCCCTAAACACAGTATAACAAATATTTACACTTCTACCATACTAGGCATTGTAAGTAATCTAGAAATGATTTAAAATACACAAGATGCTGTTCAGGTAACATGCAAAAACTTTGATATTTTGTTTGAGACTTGAAGCATGCCCAGATTTTGGGTGTTCACAGGAGATCCTACAACCAATGACCATATTCAGAATTTAGAAGAGAATACAGACTATTATGTTAGCCTGAAATAATCTGCTTAAAAAGCAGGTTAGTGGAGCCAGGCAAGGTGGCACAGGCCTGTAATCCCAGCTACCTGGGAGGCTGAGACAGGATAATCACAAATTAAAAGCCAGCCTAAGCAATTAAGCAAGGCCCTAAGCAACTAAGGGAGGCCCTTTCTCAAAATGAAAATAAAAAGGGCTGGGGGTGTGGCTCAGAGGTTAACCACCCCTGGGTTCAATCCTTCAACCAAAAAAATAAAAAATAAAAACAACCACACTATTCTACAAGTATGTTTGAAGAATATCAGCTTACCTCTGCTATTAAGCAAAATTCCAGAAGGATTTAAAAAACTAGTATTTATATAGAAAAAATATTTCATAACCAAGACTCTCAAATAGAAATTTGTGTTACCTACATAAATCTATTTTTGTCTTCTAGTGTTTTCAATGGCATCCTGGACTGATGAGTGAAGTAGAAAGCAAAAAAAAAAAAAAAAAAAAAAGTAAAATGGTATAATAGAAGTAGTAAAATTCTAAGATGTATATGAGATAAAGAGAGCAGGGCTCAGTGGTGCAACACCTATACCACAGCAACTTGGGAGGTTCAGCAACAGAATCACAAGAAGTTCAAGAACCTGGGCAACTTACCAAGCACTTTCTCAAAACAAAAATAAAGCCAGTCACAGAGCAAACACTTATAATCAGAGCGACCCAGGAGGCTGAGACAGGAGGACCACAAGTTAGAGGCCAGCATCAGCAACATAGTGAGGATCTAAGCAACGTTGTGAGACCCTGTCTCTCAATAAAAAATAAGAGGTGTAGATGTAATAAAGCATCCCTGGGTTTAAGCCAAGGTACCAAAAGTAAACAAATAAAAAGGGCTGGGAATGTAGGTTAATGGCAGGCTCCCACTCCACCCCCATTTAATCCTCAGTACCAGAGAGGGAAAAAATTCAAAAAAGATTTCCTACATCAAAAACTACATGGTGGGGGGTGGGGGCCCTGGGTGCAGTGGCGCATGCCTGTAATCCTAGCATTTTGGGAGGCTGAGATAGGAGTTCAAAGCCAGCCTCAGCAAGGGCGAGGCACTTAGCAACTCAGTGAGACCCCGTCTCTAAATAAAATACAAAAAAAGGGCTAGGGATGTGACCCAGTGGTCGAGTGCCCCTAGGTTCAATCCCCAGTACCACACACACACACACACACAAAAAAAAAAAAACATTCCTGCCCTCGCCCCCCCCCCCTCGCTATGACTCAGCAGTAGAGCACTGGTCTACCATGTGTGAAGCCCTGGGTTCAATCCTCAGCACCACATAAATAAAATAAAAAGTATTTGTGTCCACCTACAACTAAAAAATATATTTAAAAAAAAAATTTTTTTTTAAAAACTACCCATCGGCTCAGGAAGATGAGACAGAAGAATCACGAGTTCAAAGCCAGACTCAGCTATGTCGAGGCGCTAAGCAACTCAGTGAGACCCTGTCTCTAAATACTGGGGATGTAGCTCAGTGGTTGAGTACCAAAGTTCAATCCCTGGCACCATTTAAAAAAAAAAAAAAAAAAAAAAAAAAAAAACCTACATGGGGGCACACTCTTGCCAGGAGCCAGGAAGTTTCCAAGTCTTTCTCTTTCCCTTTTAATAAAAATTCCTGCTCTCTTCCTTTAAATTAAAACAACAACAAAAACTTCATGGATAAGTGCAGTGAGATGCACTGTAAATCCCACCTTCTTCAGATGCTAACAGGAGGATTGCCTGACTACAGGATGGGGCCAGCCTAACCCAATTCCTCATCCTTGAAAAATAAAGAGCTGAGGCCAGCTTGCGTGAGGCCCTGTGTTAAGATTCCCAACACCACAAAAAATAGAATACACATGCAGCTTGTCCGTGTAGCACAAAAAAAAATAAATACAGACTATTTATAAAACAAGAAGACTAACAACCAAAAACCTCAATATGCATGGCTTTTGATTCAGCAATTGAACTTCTAAAGATCTGTACTAACAAATTCCATAATAATATTAACTATTTTGATGGTATTGAGATAACAAAAACTGTTAAGTAGTTCCAATGTCTAACTTACCAATTTTTCACAACTGAAAAAAATACACTCTCCACATGCGAAGGAAAAACTGTGAAGGCACTCAAAGCTATAAAATGAGATTTAAACTCAGGTGGCAAGACAAGCATGTCTACACAAAGAGGACAGATTTGATTTTTGCTTTATATAATTGTTATCTCATGTTTTTTATATTAAGTTTTGCTACTCTGAATTTAATGGGAGGTGTAGTTAAGTTTTCAAAAAGCTACCTTGTTCAAAAAAGAAAGCACTAATTACAAAAATTTCTAAATGGTCCAGGTCACTGAATAGATTCCTAACAAATGGTGGAAAAAAAACAAGCAAACATGGATGATAACTAACATGCAAGCTTAAATTTTTTTCCTTATATTTTCCTAAGTGGGAAAAAAAAATCTTAAAATTTTTGGTCATGATTCACCAAAGTAGCAAATTTCACCAGAGCCAAGTTATTAAAAAAAAAAAAAAAAAAGAGTAAAAAGAACCAATCTAGGATCATTCATTTCTAAATTATTCAATCTTCAACACCTCTGTTTTTTGTTCACAGTTTGGGGAGGAAGGTCACATATGGTATAGGAACAAGACCAGAATTTCATGGATTTGAACTAGGAAGAGGTACTGACATACTCAGTATGCCACTAAGACTAGCTTTTTTATTTAAGACCTTTACTACTACTAAGTGTCTGGACAACAACCAAAGAGCCTAAAAAACACTATCTCAAAATTTACCTCCACACATTTCTAATTCTAGAAACTTCCAAAACTAAGACATTCCTTACTTGACTTGTGTATCCTAGAATTCCAGGGGGAAATTTTTCAGAAAACTTTTTGAAAAATGCAAAGAAATCAAGCCTTTTCCATCCTCATGAAGAGATGTTAATTTTAAAGATACAACAGAGAAAGTTTTTTCATTACAGTATAACTCCAAATGAACAGGGTACAGTAAGTAATCTGCTGAATCACTGCTATAATCCTTAGTGCCCACCTCAGGTTCCTTGATTTGCAGCAGTTACTTCATCACTATTTCCTTGTGTGTCTCCACACCACAGTAACATTTCCCTCAAGAGCACTAATACATCCAGACTACATTTACAGGTCTCCTTACAAAACCAAGTTCTTATACCCTGACACAATTAAATCATAACATACTTTTGGATTAGCAAAACCTAAACAACAGAGTGAACTTAGAGAATAATTAAAATCAAGGCTGAATTTTAAAATGGCAATGATTTTAGGTTTTAGGTTGTATGGGGTTTAAGTACTACAATTTTGGTTTCCTGGTATTATAACTAGGATTTATGAGAGGTTCAAAAGAAATTTATCACTTCAATAAAAGTAAGAATGATAATGGCAGATAAAAGTACTTAGAGCCAGGCTCATAGGCATACCCCGAAATAAATACCAGTGACTCTGGAAGATCACAAATTGGAGGCCAGCCTCAGCAACTTAGCAAGACTTGGGCTGGGAATATAGCTCAGCTGGTAGAGTGCTTGCCTAGCATGCACAAGGCCCTAGGTTCAACCCCCAGCACCACCACCACCACCACCACCACACACACACACAAAAAAAAAACTTAGCAGGCTGGGGTTGTGGCTCAGGGGTAGAGAGCTCGCCTAGCACATGCACAGCCTGGGTTCAATCCTCAGCACCACGTAAAAATAAATGCATTGTGTACAACTAAAACAAATATTTTTAAAAAGTCAACATTTTAAAAAAAACTTAGCAAGACTCTGTCTCAAAATTTGAAAAATGGCTAGGGATGTACTCAGTGGGTAAAGCATCTTTGGGTTCCAATCCCCAGTATGGGGGGTGGGGGGTGCTTAGAATTGTGCAGCAGAGTAAGTACCGTTGTGTTTATAGAGACACTGAGACAGGCCCAACATGGTGGCGCACACTACAATCCTAGCAATGTAAGTGAGTAATGCAGAAGGACAGAAAGTTCAAAGCCAGCCTCTGCAACTCAGCAAAACCCTGTCTCAAAATAAATAATGAAAAGCTCAGTGTAGCACTCCTTGTTCAATCCCTTCTACACACCACCCCCCACCAAAAAAAAAAAACTGATGGAGACAGGGCTGGGAATATAGCTCATTGGTACAGTGCTTGCCTACTAGTATGCACAAAGGCCCTGGGTTTAGTTCCCATTACCATAACAAAAACAAACATTTCACTAGTTAAAAGAATTCCTATAGCCGGGCGCTGTAATCCCAGCACTTGGGAGACTGAGGCAGGAGGATCAAATACAAAAGATGTGGCTCAGTGGTCGAGTGCCCCTGAGTTCAATCCCCGGTACCAAAAAAAAAAAAAAAAAAAAAAAAAAAAGAATTCCTACCCTACCAGTTCACCTACTCCATCCTACATAAACTAAACTCAGAAGACACTTCAAAATGACTTCAATACTATCAAGCTAACTTCTTGGGAAAAATACTTAGCAAATTTAAGTGTCCATGAGAAATATCACAAATTAAACCAAAAAACTGAAATCTTCAATACCCATTACACATTTTTCCCCCTGGGGTACAAAGAGGGTAAAGGGTAGTACTGGGGATTGTAAATAAGGCATTATACCACAGAGCAATATCCCCAGCCTTTTTATTTTGAGACAGGGTGTCCCTAAGTTGCCCAGTCTGACCTCAAAATTGGGATCCTTCTACCTCAGGCTACCAAGTAACTGAGATTACAGGCATGGGACACCATGCCCAGCATTTAACAGTTGTTTTCAACTTTCTTTTTTAGGTAACAGCAGACATAGCATATTTACCAAGATCACTGAACACTGAGCCAGGTGCTGAAGTTCATGCCAATAACCCCAACAAAGCTGGAGGCTGGGGAGGGAGGATCACAAGTTCAAGGCCAACCTCAGAGGTTTGGCAAGGCCCTAAGACACTTAGCAAGACCCTGTCTCAAAATAAAAACTTTAAAAAGGAATAAGATGCTGCTTGATGGTTAAGCACTGCTGGGTTCAATCCCTAGCACCCAAAAAAACAAACAAACCAATCCAAAGAGTGAGCATCAGAGAGAAAGATATTCAAAATCTATTAAGTGCTGTGAGAAATAGCAAGTCTGGTGGACCATTTTCAAAATATAGTATTCAGCCTTAACTGGATCCAATTGTAGCCATTTTAATTATAGCCCTTCCCTTTGACTGCCTCAATTTTAAAATTATACCCCTGAGTCCTCCAATCAGGACAAAGGGCATTACTATGTTAGGTATATTAACCATCGGATGGCCCACCAGGCAAGCTTGCTAGCCAGGTTCTGTAGTACGCCTTCCGGTAAGAAGTTTGCCTTTCAAGCATGTGTTTGATTTCTTACAGTACCTCTAACAACGTTAAAGGGGGAAAAAAAAAAGGAAGAAACAAGCAAGACGGACATTATAAACCTGTAGTCCCAGCAACTTAGGAGGCTGAGTCAAGAGGATCATTAAGTTCAAGGTCTGCCTCAGCAACTTAACAAGACCCTGTCTCAAAATAAAAATAAAAATGGCTGAGGATGTGGCTCAGTAATTAAATGCCCCTGGGTTCAATTCCTAGTACAAAAGGAACCTATTTGGGAAGGGAAGAAAAATGTAAAATATGGACAGTATTTTTTCTCTTACATGTGATTTTCTTTCTTTTTCTGAACTTTCAAAATTTTTCCAGACATTGAAAATACTCCAAAGGCAGTTCAATAATTATATTTCACATTACATATAAACTATATTAACAATCATTATTAATAAAGGATGATAACTACAAAAATTTTAAGATACTGAAGCAACAATCACTATCAGCAAAAGCAGAAAAACAGCTAGGCATGGTGGTGCACACCTATAATACCAACAAGCCAGGAGTCTGAGGCAAGAGCTTCAGCAATTTAGCAAGGTCCCAAGTAATTTAGTGAGACTCTGTCTCAAAATAAAAAAAATAAACAGGGCTAGGGATGTGGCTCAGTGGTTAAGCACACCTGGGTTCAATCACTGGTACGAAAAAAAAGAAAAAAGGCAACAAGGACTATAATAACACCATATAGTTCTGTGCCAGACTGTATTAAAATCAATTCAAATGCACTATAATCCTTAATGTTCAAATTATTTTCATTTTAGTGATGAAAAAAACCTGATGAAGCTCACAAAGCTAAAAACACAAAAGCCAAGACACGAATCCAATTCTGACTCCAAATCTCAAGTAACAGTACATTATATAGCCATTTCCCATGAGAAAGAATAGAGAAAGAAATTAGATTTGTTCTCTATCAGCTAAAAATATTTTCCTAAGAAAATATTTACTTAAAACAAAAAACTTGGCACCGCAAGAAAAGAAACTTAAAAACACATACCTCTACTTCATCTCCTTCACTAATTTCTTTTTTTATATCAGGTGGTGGTGGTAATCTAACTTCATTAAATGGAACCTGGCGTTCTGGTTGCCAACTGAAGGATTAGAAAAGGAATAAATTTTAAAATACATATTCTAACAGCCTCTAATATGGAAGGTATATAGACTATGCTTAATGCTATATGTTTTTCAGGTTAGCTTTTCATTTAATTTTCCCTAAAGAGGAAAAAAACGATGTTATACTATAATTTCCTAAATAATTTCATTGAGGTAGAACAGATTTTATATGACTTGATGAAATTTGTAAATAATCAACATTGATAATAGTATATTACTTTCCCAATTACTCACTGTTAAGAATGGTTTACCCTTTATTCTGCAAATAAAATAGACTAAGTTTAAATTGACTACTAAGGTTTGAAATAATGTAACATTTACACAGCAGCCAAAAAAAAAAATGGTGGGATCAACTTATTTCAAACACAACTATGTGACTTGTCAAAAAATGAACAGTTTCATAGTAGATTACAAAACAAAAACTACATGCACATGCTCACAAGTACAAAAAAACAGCAATTTAGATGGGACATATAGCTCAGGGATAAAGTATGTGCTTAACATGCACACTATGTTGGGCTTGATCCACAGCATTCAAAAATAAAATTTTTAAGGCAATTTTTTGAAAAGCTGAATTACAAAACATTTCATATTCTCCTTTTCAAATACATACATTATAATTAGAACCTAGAAAAAACTTACTTTCTTTAACCTTTCTTTATAGCAAATACGAATATATTAAAATTATTCATTTTAGCTGTTGCTTACTTGATAGGTTCTTTTTTTTTTTTATTTATTTAATTCAATTTGTTACACATGCTTTTAGAGCGCAATTGATTCTGTTGTATTTTAAGCTGAACCGATAAAGCTAAAACTTTTTCCCCACTCTAAATTCTCACAGGTCAATTATATGCCTGGAAAGTATACCAGCAAACAAAAATGTTCTAAGGCCTTTATCTGCCAAAGCTGGGTAAAGCTGCCAAGTACAAAACTGGGGGATACTTCCTCTTCACCATTACTGTCAAATGGTAGATTCTCAAAGACAGGAATCATCTCATTACCGCTTTCTATATGAAGCAACTGGTAGACAAAAATCTTTTTTTATTATTATTGTGTGTGCATAGTGCTGAGGAATTGAACCCAGGACCTCCTATAAAAAGCACTCTACCACTGAGTGAAATACCCCAGCCCCAAGCAAAGACATTTTCAGGCAGTTCCAGAAGCAGCTTAAAAGTGGACGTGTGGGGCGTTCTTTCACTGTCAATTAAGCAGTGCTCTTTTATAAGCCTCCTCAACCAAGCCCAGCTTACTGTCTTTCTCATTTTTAGACTACCTAGCCCTTAAATATCTATAGAATTAGTTCTTATTGATTAAAACCAAGCAATTAAAGTGGTCTGATATTTTATTTTCACTCATATTAGTCATTTGGAATGCCTTTTACAGTAGCATTTCAAAATTCTGGGCTTTTAAAATTTAAGTATATTACAATATCACTTGATGTTGCATTTATTCGCTACAACAACTTACTGAATCAAATCCATACATGTTTTGTCAAAGACAAAGGACATGGGGAAAAAAAGACCAAAAAAAAACAAAAAAAAAACCTATGGGCAGAAAAATAAGTGAAGGATTACCAAAACTGGGCTTATTTGAACTCATAAAGTGATCAAGCACCCAATACACCACTTCCACTCAAAAGCAAAATCATTTGGCTCACTGGCAGTAGGGAACATCCATATACAAACAGATTAGTACTACCACTTTGTCAATAAAAATAACTTACTTATTTTCAAAAACAACTGTGAGGGAGTCTTCATGAACATCTTTGATAAATCCCTGCAAAGAAACAAACATTAAAAATCTCATCATTATTAAGTTAAACATTACATAATCCTATAAAGCTACAATTAGATGCAAAAACAATGTGAAATACTTAAAGAAAGCAGGGTTTGAAATTTAGGCAGGTATGGGTTTTAGTTTCATCTCTTTTTGTGAAATGTATGATCTTTAAGTACTTAAATTCTCTGAACCACACTTTTAACCTAGTACCACCTATCTTGAATTCAGCAAAAAAATAAATGTTCATCCTTGGATTACAGGTACTGGCTCAAGGAGTCAGAATTTAGTGCTTCGACTAGAGTTCAGTGTTTTGAACTGTGTATAAGGGTAAAGATCTGTAATCTGGTGCCAGAATTTTTATCTCAGTTCTTCCACTTGCATATTCTTGGGCACAGTTTTAACCTAATAGTTAATTAGGTATCATACCTCATAAAACTATAAATAAATATTCAGTACAACAGCTAACAAGAGTAAGAACTCAATTCTATCAATTTTTTTATGCCATAAATATTAAATTGTAGCCACCTATAGTAAAAACTATAAAGGCATTTTGAATAGTATCTTTAACAGTATCTTAACTTATCTACTTCTCATTTCCCTTCCCTTAAAAAAAAAAAAAAAAAAAAAACTGGGTTAAAGCCCAGCATGATAGCTTACACCTATAATCACAGCAACTAGGGAAGCTGCAGCAGGAGGAAAGAGGACTTCAAGTTCAAGGCCAGCCAGCAATTTAGTGAGACCCTGTCTCAAATTAAAAAATAAAAGGACTGGGGACACCGCTCAATGGTCAAGGGTCCCTGGATTTAATCTCTAGTACCAAAAGAAGAAAAATGAAAAAAAAAAAAAAAAACTAATATTTAAATATTTATTATATTTCAGACACTATTCTGAGCAAATTAAATTACAAAACAACGCCAGGCATGATGATACATGCCTGTAATTCCAGCAATTCTGGAGGCTGAGACAGAAGAATCCCAAATTCAAGGACAGCCTCAGTAATTCAGTGACGCCTCAAGCAACTTATCAAGACCCTATTTAAAAAAAAAAAAAAAAAAAAAACTGGGAACTTGTCTCAGTAGTAAAGTGCCCCTGGGTTCAATCTCTAGTACAAAAAGAAAAAAAATTATACACACACATATATATATGTAACACACACACATACAAATATATATATGTATATACATGAAACAAACAGGCAATGGGAAAAACCAAAAGCAGATCAACCCCAGAAAACCTTTGAAACTGAAGGAAGTCTTAGAGAACAGAATTAACAGCTGGGACTATCACTATTTTAATAACATAGTATGACCAAGCGCAGAAATGTAGGTAATCTTCTAGTGCTGTCCTGTCATATTTGCTACTCAACTGAATTACCTTTGTAATTTGTCCCTGTTCTCTTCTCCAATCCCAAATTCCTTTTATCTCATTTGTTTTGTGCTACAGGATATTTCCATGCAAATAGCTTCGGGAATCCTAAAACTCAGGATTACCTCCTGCTTCAAGAGTGCTAATAACCACCAGGTGGTGGCACAGGCCTTGAATCCCAGCTATGTGGGAGGCTACAACAGAAGGACCATGAGTTCAAAGCCAGCCTCTGCAATTTAGCAAGGCCCTTAAGCAACTCAGTGAGATCATCTCTCCAGTTCTTATTTTGAGACAGGGTTTTGCTAAATCAGGCTAGCCTCAACTTTGCACTCCTCCTGCCTCATCCTGCCATGTCATTGGGTTTCTCAATTTTTAAAAAATATTTCAGGAACTGAGATTTTCCAAGTACACAAATATTAATTAATAAATCATCTCTTGCCATCAGATGTTAGTCATTTTCAACTCTCACTAAACACTTCTAATCCTTCAACAAGAAACTTTTGAGTTTGGACAGTGAATCCTAGTTTCTGTATAATTCATATATATTAAATAGTAGAATACAAATCAAAACTCCAAACCAACAGAAAATTCTGCTAATCATGATAAAAACTTTTTTATCAATCTAAAATCCATCCTTAGCCTGTCAAGATGCGGCATGCCTATAACCCCAGAGGTTCCAGAGGCTGAGGCAGGAAGACTTCAAATTCAAGGTCAGCCTCAGCAAGTTAGGGAGACCCCAAGCACCTCTGGGTTCAAACCCTGGGGAAGATGGGGGAAAAGAAGAAGGGAGGGAAAGAGGAAGGGAGGAAGGAAGGAAAGGAAGGAAGGAAGACCATGCTTAATCACTCTCCCAAACATTTTACCCAGGAATGTCAGTGTCAACTTTGCACATGTATACAAACTAATAAAAACAAACCTTTAGAAATCCACCCTTATTGGTAATTTCTTTCCACAATAAGATAGATTAAGGTAAACAGATCATTCTCAAAATAAAAATGCAAATGATAAATAGATAAATGAAAAATGCTCAACATCTTTAGCCATCTGGGAAATGCAAATCAAAACTACACTAAGGCCAGGCAGGGTGGTGCACACCTGTAATCCCAGCAGCTTGGGAAGCTGAGGCAGGAGGATCAGGCAGGAAGATCACAAATTCATGGCCAGCCTCAGCAGCTTAGTGAGATCCTGTCTCAAAATGAAAAATTAAAAAGGGCTGGGGATGTAACTCAGTGATAAACTTCTCCTGGGTTAAATCCCCTATACCCTCAAAAAAATAAAACTTCCACTGAGATTCTATTTCAGTTCAGTCAGAATGACTATTATCAGGAAGAAAATCTTTTAAATGCTGGTAAAAATAACAATGCTAGTAAGGATGCACAGACAAGAGCAGGAGGGTCTTACATATATACTGTTGATGGGAATATAAATTACTCTATCTACTATGAAAAAGCATGAAGGTTCCTTTACAAAAAAAAAAAAAAAAAAAAAGCAAAACAAAAAACGAAAAAGAACTACTATATCATCCAACCATACCACTCCTAGGTATATATATACCCCAAAGGAATCAAAGCCACCATACAAAAAGAGGACTACATACCATGTTTACAAAGCACTATTAAAGAAAATGCACAACAGCTTAAAGGCAATAGATGAATGGATAAAGAAAATGGGCGGCTTTCAATCCCGGTACACAAAAAAAAAAAAAAAAAAAAAAAAAGAAAATGCCCGGTACAAAAAAAAAAAAAAAAAAAAAAAAAAGAAAATATACACAATATAGTATTATTCAACCATAATGATGAATGAAACTGTCATTTGCAAGAAAACAGATGGAAGTGGAGATCATCATGTTAAGTGAAATAAGCCAGACACAGAGCAGTACTGCAAGTTTGCTCTCATGTGAAAAAATGTTTTGAGTAAATAATGACATAAAGGTAGAAGGGATAGAGAAAAGGGGCCAGGGGAAGTGGAAGGGCAAAGGATAGGGAAGGAAGCAGGGGAATTGTCAAGGGAGAGGTAAGCACTAGGAAGGGTGGAAATGCCATAATGAAACCCATTAATTAATATAATTAATATGTACTAATTATAATTTAAAATTGCTTGGAATATGTTCCCTCAACCAAAAAAAAAAAAAAAAAAAAGACCTAATACCTAGTCTTTAAATCTTATAAGACATTTGTACCAGTAGGCAACAACTTAGGAGGCTGAAGCAGGATTCCAAGTTCAAGACCAGCCTCAGCAACTCAATGAGATCCTGTCTTTTTTTTTTTTTTTAATATTTATTTATTTGCTTTAGTTGTACACGATGCATTTATTTGTACGTGGTGCTGAGGATCAAACCCGGGCCGCACGTGCTAGGTGAGCTACCGCTGAGCCACAACCCCAGCCCAAGATCCTGTCTTAAAATAAAAAAATAAAAAGGGGCAGGGAATGTAGCTCAATGGTACAGCACCCATGGGCTCAATCCTCTATACTGAGAGGAAAAAAAATATTTATACTATAATGAATAATTCCTAATGTTCTACTCCCCAAATCCTAATTCATAAGCATAAGGTACTATCTCCCCAACTGCCCACAGTGCTGGGGGATTGAATCCAAGGTCCCCTGCAATCAAGGCAATTGCTCTACCACTGAGCCATGTGTATACACACACACACTCACACAAGGTCCCAGACCAAAGTACTTCTAATGACCAGATCTCTAAAACTTAGTCCATTTAACATAATACAGGCATTATTTTTAAAGGTGCTTTGGTGTTCTCCAAGCCACCAGAACAATGCTAGGTTGCTATCTGTTCAACAGACCCAAAAAGTCAGGGTTGGGTCTTTAGCAAAATCATTGTCAGAATGCACCATTAACAACAGCCACATTTGTCTGCACATGGCATAGAAAGGCATTAATTAGGCCTTTCATCTGGCCCAGAACTCAGTAGACCCTTCTTACCAGTTTCACTTTCAACAGTTTTAGTTGCCCAACTGTCAACTGCAATCCAAAAATCTTAAATTGAAAATTCCATAAATAAGCAATAAATTTTGAATTCACTTTCTTTAAAAAGATATTTTACTCACACTAAACAACTACTCACTAATAAATTAATCTTACTAAGGCCCTCAATAAAAATTAGAATGGGATAAATACTACCACTTTCAGACATCCAATAGGGAACTCTGATCATACATCAGGGTAATAAGACTACTGTGTTTCTCAGAACAAAACTTTTCATGTTTTTTCTTCTTCCCATACATATGCAAACATGAAAGGTTCTAAAGCATCATTATGAAATGCTCATTTTAGTCACTTATTTAGCCCAATACCTGGTTAGAATGGATACTCTTAACTATAATTTAAAATAATTAATAAGGCAATATAAAACATGTAAAAGGTGAGCCGGGCATGGTGGCGCATGCCTGTAATCCCAGCACTTGGAAGGCTGAGGCAGGAGGATGGCAAATTTAAAGCCTCAGCAATGGTGAGGTGTAAGCTACCTGGTACCGAAACCCGGGAGGAAAACTCGGAGGCAGAGTAAAGCTATTACTACTTTTACTTCTACTTTCTTAGAGCTTAGAGAGAGAAAGAAAGATTTTTAGAAAGATTAGAGAGAGATTTAGAGAGAGCTTTAGCTTAAAGAAAGATTATAGAGCTTCTTTCTTCTTTCTTCCTCGGGAGCCTCGGCCTAACTCTGACCAGCAATTTACTTCTTCTATCTGGTTTCTCTTCTGTAACCGCTCTGCCTACGTTCTGGCGGCTCTGATTCTTTTCTTCTTCTCCGACCCGAACTCTTCTTCTGACCTACCGAGCGACTGCACGAATGACTGAATGAATTCATTCTTCGTTCTCCTAACTCCGACCGCTTTCACCCGGTTATATACCTTTAGCTTTGCGGGTGACTCACGTGCATTTACAGGTGCGTCACATACATATCAGGTGGAACTTATGGCTTCCAGCTAGCCGCAATAGCCCTTCCTAATTGGGGCTCCTTCAGTGAGGCACTCAGCAACTCAGTGAGACCCTGTCTCTAATAAAAAATATAAAAAGGGCTGGGGATGTGGCCCAGTGGTGGAGTTCAATCCCTGGTACCAAAAAAAAAAAAAAAAAAAAAAAAAAAAAAAAAAAAACGAAGGGTAATCAAAATCTTAAAATTTTATCCCCATATTTCTGATTTAAAAAAAAAAAAAAAAAAAATAAGCAACAGGGCTTCACACAAAGGAATACCATGAATTGAAATGTACAAGGGGGAGGACAGGTGGAGAAAGTAGCAGGAATCCCTGAGCAGTGGGAGCTCTACATGAAGCTTTTCAAATGCAATCTACCCTAAAACAGAAATTAAAGGAAAAAATTCCTTAGTGATTCAGTAAGGCAGAAAATTAATCAACAGTCAATTCACTTATAGATGGAAAAGTTTTAAACAGTAAGTTGAAAAATAAAATGGACAAAAGATATTCTACTCACACTAAAAAACTACTCACTAAAAAATTAAATCTTACTAAGGGCCTCAATAAAAACTAGAATGGGATTATCATCATGTTAAGGGAAGTGCAAAACCTATGTGCAGAAATCTCTGAAACACTCTGTGATTATAAATGGAAAACTTAGAAAAACAAAGCACCGTCTTCTTACATAAGTTTTGATACTGTAGATTTCTACATGCCCCTAAAATTAACCTATAATTTCCATGGGATCCCACTAAAATGTTGAGGGAGAATATGTATTCTGATGGGGGAGAAAAGGTTACTCTAGATAAAAATAAACTTTATATATATATGTGTGTATATATATGTATATATATGTGTGTATATATATATGTATATATATGTGTATATATAGCCTTATTAATTATTTTAAATATATTTAATCATTTAAATATATTTTTATTATTATTATTAATTATTTTAAATTATATATTTTTAAAGTCACTGAAAGTGGGGATGCAAGGCAGGTACCTATCAAACATTAATGCTTACTTTAAAACTACAATAATTACCAGGTTTTGTGACACACACCTGTAATCCCAGCTGTTCCGAAGGCTAAGGCAGAAGCACAGCAAATTCAAAGCCAAACTCAACAACTTAGTGAGGCCCTAGGCAATTTAGCAAGACTCTGTCTCAAAATTAAAAAACATTAAGACTAGGCTGGCGAAAAGGCTCAGTGGTTAAGCGACCCCCACCCCGCTGCCGCCCAAAAGAGTTGAAAGACTAGAGCCTAACACTGTGGTATGCATCTGTAATCCAAGCTACTCACAAGGCTGAGAGAGGAGAAATAATAAATTCAAGGCTAGCCTTAGCAATTTCATGAGACTCTGTCTCAAAATAAAATAAAAAGGGCTGAGAATGTAGACTGGTGGTAGACTGCCCTTGGGTTCAATCTCCATTCCAGGTAGGGAGGGGGAAAAATGTGTTGAAAGACTGGGCTGGTCCAAACTCAATGGTACACACCAGTAATCCCAGCAACTGCGGAAGCTGAGGCAGGAGGATCTGGATGACAGCTTCAGCAATTTAGGGAGACCCTCACCAACTCAGCAAGGCTGTCTCAAAAAATAACAAGGACTGGGATGCAGCTCAGTGGTAAAGCACTACATGGATTAAACTGCCAATACCCACCACTACCACCACCAAAAAAGTTTAAAGATTCGTATTATAAATATAGCCCAAAAAAGAAAAAAATAAATATATTATGGACCTGGCTGAAAATTACCCAATGACACTATATTATGATAGACAAAATCATATTTATGAGCCTTCCAAGCCCTTATTTTCAAGGAAGGGAAAATTACTACAATATGTGTCTACACAACCCCCATGGTTTCATTCCCTAGTTTATAAATACTAGAACAAAAATCTCATCTCTCGCCGGGCGCGGTGGCGCACGCCTGTAATCCCAGCACTTTGGGAGGCTGAGGCAGGAGGATCGCGAGTTCAAAGCCAGCCTCACCAATGGCGAGGCACTTAGCAACTCAGTGAGACCCTGTCTCTAAATAAAATACAAAAAAGGGCTGGGGATGTGACCCAGTGGTCGAGTGCCCCTGAGTTCAATCCCTGGTAACCACAAAAAAAAAAAAAAAAAAAAAAATCTCATCTCTCTGCAGCTCTTTTCATCATTATGAACCAGATGACAAGATTTAAGTTGGGCAGTGCAGACCATAGTGAACATACTTCTGATTCCAGCTACTCAGGAGACTAAGGAGAGAGGATCCCAAATTCAAGGCCAGCCTGGGCAACCTAGGGAGATCCTGTCTCAAAATAAAATTAAGAAGGACTGCACAGGGCTGGGGTTTTGGCTCAGCAGTAGAGCGCTCACCTAGCACGTGCGCGACCCAGGTTCAACCCTCAGCACACGTAAAAAGAAAAACGCACTGTGTACAACCAAAATCAAATAAATGAATATTTTTTAAAAAAAACTGCACAGTTGATCATCTCTGGGTTCAATCCCTGGTACCGGCAGAAAAAGTTAAAAAAAAAAAAAAAAAAGATTTAATCTGGTAGCAATACTCATCAGGAGAAAATTGGTACCATTTATAGTTCAGAACAAAACATCAAAATCTAGTTCCCAACTGGAAAAGCAGTTATTATGTCCAAATCACGGGCTTCAGCTTAAAAGAAAGTTATTGCTTAAAAAACACATCAATATCAGAGGCCTTGAGTAATGGCTTAAGAAATCTTACATAGAGATCCATAAATTCTTTGGAGACCATTCCACTAAACCCATTACAAACATCATCCTCATCTAGAAAAATTCCTTTGAATATAACCACCACTGCAAAAGGAAAAGGAGAGAAAAATAAAATAAAAAAATAAATGCCTTCCCATACACAATTCATTACAACACTTAACTCCTTATAAAAGGGAAAATAATAAAAACCTTAATACTCAGCAAACTACCATGAACTGTAATCAAGAACTAAAGAGCTTGAATCTACACAGTGAAACTTAGAATGGAAAGCAGAGTCCAGAAGCAAAAACCCAAGATTTGTAGTCCAAAGTGTCAAATCCTATATTTCCTTTTTTTTTTTTTTTTTTAACAGCACTAGGGGTCAAATCCAGGCCCCTATGCTTGCTAGCACCCAGTGTGCTTAAATTTCAAAATTGTTAAGAAAGATTCAGTGATTGCAAAACAAACTACTGACAACAAAAGAAAAGTTAGCAAAAGCACTAGCATCTTCCTAAGTGGAGGTCAGGAACCACTCCTTAGTGCAGTCATTAACTTTTTAATGATTCCAATCACAAAAGTAAAACCTAGCACCTAGCAGAGTGGGGTAGCACATTCCTATAATCCCAGCATCTTAGGAGGCTCAGACAGGAGGATCCCAAGTACAAAGCCAGCCTCAGCAATTTGGTAAGGCTCTAAGCAACTTCATGAGACGCCGTCTCTAAATAAATAAAAATATCAAAAGGGTTGGGATTGACTCAGTGGTTATGTGCCCCTATGTTCAATACCCAGTACCAAAAAAAAAGAGTGAAACCTATTAAAAACTTTCATGGTTTAAAAACATTTTCCCCCAACGGTAAAACAAGGGATCTGTCAGTTCACAATCGCCTGAGCAAAGAAACTATTGGATTCACAATACTGCTTTCTTCACACTTGACAAAGAATTCTTACATTATAATTCAAGTAATACTAGTTTTAAAAAACTTGTATCAAATTTTTTTTTTGTCTTTTGTCATGGATTACTGGAATTAAATTACCATATTTCTCTCTAGATTTGGCACTACAGTTGGAAATAATTTCACATTTTTTGTTCTTTCTCCAAAGTGTTAAAAATGTTGCAGAACTGCCAGGCATGGTAGCACACGTCTGTAATCCCAGCACTTGGGAGGCTGAGAGGCAGGAGGATCACAAGTTTCAAGTCAGCCTCAGCAATGGCAAGGCACTTCGCAACTCAGTGAGACCCTGTCTCTAATAAAAATACAAAAAAAGAGCTGGGGATGTGGCTCAGTGGTTGAATGCCCCTGAGTTCAAGCCCCTGTACAAAAAAAAAAAAAAAAAAAAAAAAAAAAAATGTTGCAGATGCTTAGTGTTGCAGAATATGCCTGAAATCCCAGAAACAACAGGCTGAGACAAAGGAATCCCAAATCTAGGCCAACCTATACTATTTAGCAAGACCCTGTTTCAAAATATATAGAAACAAACGAATGAATGGCTGGGGTGCAGCTCAGTGGAAAAGCACTTGCTCACCTGGGCGAGATCCTGGATTCAATTCATATTAACACCCCATCACCAACAACCAAAAATAAGTACCAGTTGAAAGTTTAGTTCCTGAAGCAAACTTGTGATAAGGCACTGTATTTCTGAAAATAAACTCTTTTAAATTCTTCTCTACTGGAGACACTGGGATCCGTTTATTAGATGCTACAGAGCCTTTCTTCTATTCATTCTCCCCCAAGACATCAGTTGAAGATTACTGTTCAAAGTACAAAAGTATAGTCCAGGAGAAAGGAAAAAAGTTACTGGCATGATTAATACAAAAATTAGCCACCTCAGGTTTCTTGTTTTCATGAACTGTCACAATAATTATCACTTGTTATCTCTTGACCATTATCATTTTACTTAATAGTTCATTTTCTGACTCAGTCTACCTTCCCAGCTCAAATTCTATATGATTTAAATATCTCAGAAATCAAGATGCTTCTTACAGCTGAGGCAATCGTGATAGTCCCATGGCAGTCAGGATATGCTCAAACTTTGTTTGCATACAATTTTTCTGTAAAAAAAAACTTTAGTCAATAAACCAATGAAGAATCATTTTAGAAAGGACTGGCATTTCTTATTAGAAGGTGGGTCTGTTAACACCTTCTGATAGAATCAAAACCGCACCCCCATTAAACCTTACAGAGTGGATGAAAATTCTTGGGGGAAAAATAAATCCTGGAGATAGGGGTTGTTTTGTTTTGTTTGGGGGTGGGGGGAGTGGGTTACCAGGTAATTGAAAACAGGGGACGTTTAACCACTGAGCAACATCCCCAACCCTTTTTGAGAGAGGGCCTCAATAAACTTATAAGGTCTAAACTAAATTGCTGATGCTGGCCTCAAACTTGTGATCCTGTCTCAGCTTCAGGAGTCATTGGGATTACAGGCAGGCACCACCATGCCCAATGAGGAGAGAGCACTTCTAAAGTATGCTTGCCCCATCAATCCTCTCCATGGCACTCAGGAAGATACGATAAGAACAAACATCTTAATATGATGATGTTTTGACCAACTTTTTTTTGTTGGGGTGGAGGGATACCAGGGAATGAACTCAGGGATGAACAACCACTGGCCACATCCCTAGTCCTATTTTGTATTTTATTTAGACACAGGGTCTTCACTGAGTTGCTTAGCACCTCACCATTGCTGAGGCTGGCTTTGAACTCCCAATCCTCCCAATCCTTCTGCCTCAGCCTCCCAAGCCACTGGGATTACAGAAATGTGCCACTGTGCCCAGCTTGACCAATTTATTTTGCTTTCATTTCCCATTTTATATATGCAAGTGTTTAAAGGAGACCTCTCAAGGTATACATAAGTATACTAAAAGAGGCCTGGTTTCATGGTTCATGCTTGTAATCCCAGCAACTTGGGAGGCTGAGAAAGGAGGATCTTAAATTTAAATCTAGCTACAGCAACTTTACAAGACCCTGTATCAAAATAAAAAATAAAAAGGGCTGAGATGTGGCTCAGCAGTAAAGCACCCCTGGGTTCAATACCTATATGCCCACCCCCCAAAAAATTAAAAAGATAAAATCATAACTCATTAATTGGCAACAGTGCCTCTTACAACTGATGACATTTTAGGTACAAAGAAGCTGCACAGATCTGTCACTAATTTCCCAAATATTTATGCAGAAATAATTTAGTCCCTGGATTCTAAACTCAACTTCTGACAATTTAAACATCTCTAGCTTTGGCTTACTGACAACTCACATCAATGTGTCCACCACCAGAATATCAGGTTTCCCAGTTTTGTGCCTTATACATACATGTATGACCATTTTATAATTTTTGGTCCATTTTATAATTTTTATATATGGTCCACTTTATAATTTTTTTCATTTGTTTGGAGTTTTTTGTCCCCCACATCCCAAAATTGGGGACTGAATCCATGGATGCTCTATTATTGAACTATGTTACCAGTCCTTTTTTATTTTGAGACAGGGTCTTGCTAAATTGCAAAGGCTGGCCTCAAATCTGGAATCCTCTGCCTCAACCCCCAAACTGCTGAAATTAGAGGCCTGTACAACCACACCCAGCACAGATGTTTTGGTTTTTGTTTTCAATAGGGCAAACTAGCTGGGGACAGTGACACAAGTCTGTAATTACACCTACTTGGGAGGCTGAGTCAGGAGGATCCCCAAGTTCAAAGCCAGACTGGGAACATAGCAGGGCCCTGTCTCAAAAAACTAAAAGGGATACAGATGTAGCTCAGTGGTAGAGTGCCCCTGAGTTCAATTCTCAGTACCACAAGTTTTTTTAAAAGTTAACAGAGCCAGGTGTCGTGGTGCACACCTATAACCCCAGCAACTTGGAAGGCTGTGGCAGGAGGATCTCAAGTTCAAAGCCAGCCTCAGCATTTTAGCAAAGCCCTAAGCAACGTAGTGAGATCCTGTCTCTGAATAAAATATAAAAAGGGCTGAAGATGTGGCCCAGTGATTAAGTGCCCCTGGGTTCAATCCCCAGTGCCCCAATTAAAAAATGAGAGAAATCTGAATATAGGAAAGTCTATATTACTTATTTTTGCAATCTATTATTTATATTTATTTTGAACACATGGGTGCTCTATCACTGAGCTAGATCCCCAGCCCCCTTTTTCTTATTTTACTGAGACAGGGTCTAAGTTACTAAGGCTGGCCTTGAACTTGTGATCCTTCTGCCTAAGCCTCCTGAGTCACTGCAATTACAGGCTTGTGCCACCATGTCCAGCTGCAGTCTTTTATAACCACAGTTCTGGTGTATAACCCTGGGTTTTAATGCAGCACAATACAATAAGGCATCCACTATTGTGTAATGAGTTAACTTCTCTCTCATGCATGGTACTACCTCTGTGCCAAGGTTGGGAGAATTTATAAAATATTGTTTCTGGTGTTTTATAGTTCAGACTGAGATAACTAAGACTGGAAAAGTCTTACTGTCTCAAAGATCTGGGTAATCATTGTTACCTAGGCAACTTCATATAAAGAAGTTTCTTAATTGTCAAACTAAACTAGCTGAAGCTTCTTAAGCTGTGGTACTCCCATGTACTCAAAGGTATACCAAGAATACTTAATACTACTCCCCCCTTCCTTAAAATATCTTGAGAGATGATCTTCCTTAACTCTTTTTATGTTAAGTAATTGAAATGATTCACATAATAAAGCAAATATTTTATGTTCCTCGGCTGTTCATATAGTTAAATAGAAAAAAAAAAAAAAAAAAGTCCTTATAAGAGCAAGGAAAAAACACTTCACCAAATGAAGACATCAAAATATAGCAGTTTCACTGCTCAGATTTAAGTCTCATATCCATCACTTAATATGTGGTAGATAAAACAAGAAGACACAAAGCAATAAAGAAAATAAGACTCCTAACTAGCTTTATTTGTCAAAAGGCAAATTACAATGTTCCCTCTTTAAGGTCTCTATATGATAATCTCTTCTCAGAGCACTCCCAGAGACTCTCTGGGGCAATTCTCAGCAGGGTTTATAAACCCAGAATGAAACTCGCAGCAGCAGCAGCAGCACCCCCCCCCCCATGCCAGATATCATCCTCTCATCCTGATCCTAGAAGTTAGGGAGAGATGGGTAAGGAAGAAAGTACCTAATTCTTACACATTCACGCCCACCCACCCACCCACCCCCCAAAAAAAACTTTCAGAAGTGGATTACTATATCTAATACTTGATGCTAGCACAACTGCCCATCTATCTATATGAATACTCAAAAACATTTTGGTTCTTTGCAGTGCTAAGGATTGAACTCAGGACCCTTTTATCACTGAGCTACACCCTCCCTTTTTTTCAGTACTGGGAACTGAACCCAGGGCCTTGTGCATGCTAGACAAGTTTTCTACCAGTTATATATCCCCAGCCCTTTTTATTTTTTGAGACAGTGTCTCACATAGTAGTCCAGGCTGGCTTTGAACTTGCAGTTCTTCTGCCTCAGCCTCCTAAGATAACAGCCACTGAAATAATAAGTGTGTGCCACACTGCACCTAGCAAAAATATTTCTTGATACAGTAAATATTTAAATGTAAAAATAATTAAAACACTACAAAATAATCTAAGAAGTTCTATGTATAACCAGTGCACAAGCTGTTTTAACCAGGATTGCCTTAAGGGAGAAAAAGTAGTTTAAAACATAAAAAAATAAAAACTTTCCTATTAATGGAATACAAGCAAGACGACAGGAAAAGAAGACACCTGCATTAAGTCACAGGGTTAATGTCCAATATACAAAAATATCTCAAAAACTGACAAAGAGTACCTCAACAGAAAAACGGGCATAATAATTTGTCAATATTTACTAGTAGTGGTTTAAGTTCCTCTCCACCAAGCTTTCCCATTCTTTGAAATCTAATAAAAACAGATATGGAGAGTAACCAAAAAAAAAAAAAAAAGAGAGAGAGAACAAAATGACTATAAACTGGGGAATGGCTGAATTTTATATATTCTTATAAAAATTATGTAACAACTACAAATAAATCACACTACACATGAAAATAATATGTAAATGACTCTATTTTTATGGAACATGCTGAAAAATTGTATTGGGGGGGCCGTACTAGGGGTTGAACCCAGGGGCGCTTAACCACTGAGCAACATCCCCAGCCCTTTTTATTTTTTAACTTGAAAAAGGGTCTCACCAAGTAGCTTAGGGCCTCACTAAGTTGCTTAAACTGGCTTTGAACTTGCTATCCTCCTGCTTCAGCTTCCTGAGCCACTGGGAATATATATATGCACCACCATGCCCTGGCATACCTTTGTATCTGAATATACAACTACTAAATGAGAGTCTACAAACATGGAGAGAGATTTGAAATCATGCGTATTGGGCTATAAAACAAGGGTACCTGAAACAGAAGGGAGAGAGATATCAAGTCACAAAGGATAATGGGCAGCAGGGTGGGTGGGGAGATATCAAGCTTATGTATCATACCTAATGGCTAAAAATTACAAGAATGTATTTGTGAATATATAAACTTTTTTTTAGAAAGAGTTGAGAGTGTTAAGCCAAGCTTGGTGGCATGTGCCTGTAATCCCAGCTGAGACAGGAGGCTGAAACGAGGATAGCGAGTTCAAATCCAGCCTGGACAAGTGGAGAGACGCTAAGCAATTCAGTGAGACCCTCCTTCTAAATAAAATACAAAATAGGGCTGGGAGATGTGGCTCAGTGGTTAAGCACCCTAGGTTCAATCCCTGGTATTAAAAAAAAAAAAAAAAAAAAAAGGCTGGGGATATGGCTCAGCGGTTATGCATCCCTGGATTAAATCCCCGGTACCCCCACCACCACCAACAAAAAGTTGAAAGCATTATACGAAATGTGAGGAAGTTAACAGTCCTGGTAGTCCCCTTGAAAAAGGATGAAAGAGGCAGGCCCTTGAGCCTGACAACATGCATCCAGCAAAAAAGAGTTGAGATGTATCTTGAACACATTTTGTCAACCAACATTTGTTCCATATAGCCCATATGTATACATACACACATATCACTATACTCTGGATTACAATTTTTCTACCTCTAATGATCTCATATCTACATTTTTATTAAGAAACCTTTGAGATGTTCACAACACTAAAAGATTTTTTTCCTTTTTTGGTACCAGGGATTGAACATAGGAGGGAGTGCTTAACCACAACAACCACATCCCCAGCCCTTTTTTTTTTATATTTTATTAGACAAAGGGTCTCACTGAGTTGCTCAGGCTAGGTTTGAACTCTCGATCTTCCTGCCACAGCCTCCCAAGTTGCTGGGATTACAGGTGTGAACCACCGTGCTGGCACTGAAAGATCTTAGTTGCAGTTCAATACCAACAACAAGCACCATTTATTACAGACTATTACTGCAATGAAAAAAATCTCTCAGGGCTGGGGATTATAGCTCAGTTGGTAGAGTGCTTGCCTCGCATGCACAAGGCCCTGGGTTCAATCCCCAGCAACACACACACACACCAAAAAAAAAAAAAAAACCTCTCAGCCAGGCAAAAGCATGCTTCCAGTTCCAGCTATAGGGAGGCTGAGGCAGGAGAATCATTTGGGCCCAGTGTTCAAGACAAGCCTGGGCAATATGGCAGATCTCATGGGAGGAGTGGGCCTTGCCATGGTATAGCACACCTGTAAACTCTCCTGAGTTCCAGCTATAGGGAGGCTGAGGCAGGAGGATCAAAAAAATTCAAAGCCACCCTAAGCAACTTAACAAGGCCCTGCCTCAAAAAAACAAAATTAAAATATTTGAGGATGTAGTGCAGTTGTTAATAGCCCGTGGGTTCAATCCCCAATGCCTAAAAATAATTTTTTAAAAAATTAAAAATAGGGCTGGGGTTGGGGCTCAGCGGTAGAGCGCTCGCCTGGTGCTTGCTCGGCCCAGGTTCAAACCTCAGCACCACGTGAACATAAATGCTTTGCATTGTGTACAACTAAAGCAAATAAATATTTTTTAAAAAATAAAAATTAAAAATTAAAATATGAAGTAACTGTGGATACAGCTCAGTGACTGAAGGCCCCTAGGTTCAATACAGGTAACCCCTCCCCCTCCAAAATTTAACTATAAAAGAACATTTTTTTGGGGGGGTGGTGTTTTTGGGTTTTTTTGGTACCATGAATCGCGCCCGGGGGTGCTGTATCACTGAGTCACATCCCCAGCAAATTTATAAATACTGAGATGGGGTCTCACTAAGTTGCTTAGGGCCTCTTTAAATTGCTAAGGTTGACTGTAAACTTGCAATTCTCCTGCTTCAGCCTCCCAAACCCTGGGATTACAGGCATGGGCCACCACATCCAGCAGAAACATATTTTTAAACAATTATATAACTAAATCTACAAAACAAAAATTATTTCAAATCAACAGACACTTGTTCTGATGGATACATGTTCTACAAAAAGTCTGCAAATTGGGGCTGGGGCTATGGCTCAGCAGTAGAGCGCTCATCTCGCATGTGTGAGGCCCTGGGATTGATCCTCAGCACCACATAAATAAAGGTATTGTGTCCACCTTCAACAAAAAAAAAATTTTTTAAAGTCTAAGCCGGGCGCAGTGGAGCACGCCTGTAATCCCAGCATTTGGGAGGCTGAGGCAGGAGAATCACGAGTTCAAAGCCAGCCTCAGCAGTGGTGAGGCACTTGGCAACTCAGTGAGACCCTGTCTCTAAATAAAATACAAAAAAGGGCTGGAGATGTGTCCCAGTGGTTGAGTGCCCCTGAGTTCAATCCCGGGTACAAAAAAAAAGTCTGCAAATTTACTAACTATATTATAAATTACAAAAAATAATTGCGGCCAGGCGCGGTGGCACACGCCTGTAATCCCAGCACTTGGGAGGCTGAGGCAGGAGGATGGCAAGTTCAAAGCCAGCCTCAGCCAATGGTGAGGCACTTAGCAACTCAGTGAGACCCTGTCTCTTAATAAAATACACAAAAGGGCTAGGGATGTGGCCCAGTGGTCGAGTGCCCGAGTTCAACCCCCAGTACCCCCCCCCCCCCCAAAAAAAAAAAATTGCGTCCTTATGGACTGAGTTCTAATATGGAAAAAAACTGTTGCAAACAAGACTTCAGCATTCATTAACACTGAGTATTTAACTATTTTGAATAAAAGAACAGAGGCCAATAAGAATGTGAAGATTTAAGCCGGGCGCGGTGGCGCATGCCTGTAATCCCAGCACTTTGGGAGGCTGAGGCAGGAGGATCGCGAGTTCAAAGCCAGCCTCAGCAATGGCGAGGCACTTAGCAACTCAGTGAGACCCTGTCTCTAATAAAATACAAAAAAGGGCTGGGGATGTGGCCCAGTGGTCGAGTGCCCCTGAGTTCAATCCCCGGGTACCACAAAAAAAAAAAAAAAAAAAGAATGTGAAGATTTCAAAATACATAATATCTACTACTTATTGCATACTAGTAAGGTTCTTGACTTAATTTCATAAGCGTATAATATTTAACAGTTTTTTGTTTGTTTTGGTACTGAGGACTGAACCTACAGGCAATTTACCATTGAGTTACATCCCAGTCCTTTTTATTTTTAAAACAGGATCTAAATTGGTGAACAACTTTAGCAACTCAGTGAGACCCTGTCTCTAAATAAAAAATACAAAAAAGGGCTGGGGATGTGGCCCAAAATTCCTAAGGCTGGCCACAAACTCAGGATCCTCCTGTCTCAGCTTCCCGATTCACTGGGATTACAGGCATGTACACCACCAATACTTAGCCTAACATTTCTTCTTTAAAATGAAATAACTTTGTTTCCAAATGGCGACCCATAACTATTATAACATTACAGTTGCAAAGGACTGAGGTTCCATTTAGTTCCTCTATGTGTGCATAAAGTTCTGTAACAACATCTGAAAGTGACCAGGATCGGTAACCCTAAGAAAGCTACTTAAGTTCAGTTTGAACCAAAATCATTGAGGATATAGTTTTGTGTATACATAAGATTACTAAAACCACACAACAATTAGTGTGTCCAGAAGCCAAGACTGATTCATTTGTTCAAATACATACTGAAGGCTACACTTTGTGCTAAATACACAAGCTATTATAAAACTCAAGTCTTCAAAATAACGTGAAATACTATTAAAAAGAAGTTAAAATGGGAATGAAAAAAATTTATGGTTAATCAGCCAGATTAAGAAAGGGGGCAGGGGCTGGGGTTGTGGCTCAGTGGTAGAGTGCTCGCGTAGCACGTGCGCTGCCCGGGTTCAATCCTCAGCACCACGTACAAATATACGCATCCTGTACAACTAAAGCAAATAAATATTTAAAAAAAGAAAAGAAAAGAAAGAAAGAAAGGGGGTAGACAGAAACCTGAAGTGTTGCACCCAGTGATATTTTTTTTGGTACCGGGGATTGAACTCAGGGACACTCAACTACTGGGCCACATCCCCAGCCCTTTTTTGTATTTTATTAGAGATAGGGTCTCACTGAGTTGCTAAGTGCCTCGCCATTGCTGAGGCTGGCTTTGAACTCGCAATCCTCCTGCCTCAGCCTCCCAAGTGCTGGGATTACAGGTGTGCGCCACCGCGTCTGGCTCCCAGTGATTCTTAAAATTATCTCCCTACCCCCACTCCCACCCCGGAACTGAGGATTGAATCAAGAGGTGCTATACCACTGAGCTAAATTCCAAGTTCTTTTTATTTTTTGATACAGGGCCTCACACCAAGTTGCTGAAGCTGGACATGAACCTACAATACTCCTTCCTCACTCTCCAGATTACAGTCATGCACCACCATGCCCAGACTAATCCTTAAAAAATATTGACAAAAGCACATATTCTTTTTGCCAACAATAACTACTTGAGACCTCTCTTTATTCATCTTCCCTAAATAGATGAGTGGAAAATGCTGAGGCTAGATAATGAGATAAGCTAAAATAATTGATATAAATTATCTTATTTTAAACAAAGAGCAATAGGGACAGAAATATGCTATTAAATAAGCTTGAAATTTAATTGTATTTCATTTTTACCATGCCTTTAAGCTTCTTTAATATCTAAAGACAAATTATAATGAGATTGCTATACATGTAACATGTTACACATGAATCTATGCAAATGTCACATAGATATGTATACATCTAATGTTCAGATTAACATAGCAATGTCACATAGATATGTATACATCTAATGTTCAGATTAACATAGCAATGTCTGGCTCACATTAATTTTGCTTTGTTCCAGCTAGCTACTCTTTTCAAAATTTGGTCACAGAGAGAAGCCATCAGTATAGTATTCTTATTTTTTTAGCTAAGCACAAAGAAAAAAAAATCTTCTCAATTTTTTTTTTTTTTTTTTTTTTTTTTTTTTTTTTTTGGTACTGGGGGTTGAACTCGGGCACTCGACCACTGGGCCACATCCCAGCCCTTTTTTGTATTTTATTAGAGACAGGGTCTCACTGAGTTGATAAGTGCCCTGCTATTGCTGAAGCTGGCTTTGAACTCATGATCCTCCTGCCTCAGCCTCCCAAGTGCTGGGATTACAGGCGTGCGCGCCACCACACCTGGCTCTTCTCAATTCTTTTGATACTCAAAACTACCAAGTGGTAAGATTACTGAGAGATGACACCTCACTGGGATGGGTACGTGGCTCAGTGGTACAGCATTTGCCTGGCATGGATAAGGCCCTGGGTTCATTTCCCAGCACCACAAAAAAAAAAAAAAAAAAAGACATGACACATCATTAAAAAAAAAAAATTACTTGATGAAGACTTGAATGCTACAAATATACTTTGTATACAAACTGTTTTGTGTAAAAAGATGCTCTATATGTGCAGTTATGAATTGTAATACATACTACTACTATGAATAAAATACTAAAGAAAAAAAAATTACTTGAGACCAGGTGCCATGGCACACACCTATAAACCACAAGACTCCAAAGGCTGAAGCAGGACAATCACAGGTATGACTCAGCCTAAGCAAATTTGCAAGGTGCTAAGTAAGTGAGACCTTGTCTCAAAATAAAAAATAAAAAGGGCTGAGGATGCAGCTCAATGGTAAAGCATCTGTCCCTTCGTTAAATCCCCAGTACCCTCCTCCCCACCAAAATTACTTGAGGGTAGGGGTGAAGCTCAGTGGTAGAGCATTTGCACAGCATACAGAAAATCCTGGGTTCAATTCCAGAACTGAGCAAAAACAACTGAACAAAAGCATATACTATATGCACTTGGGTGCATGCACGCACGCATTTGAAATATGTCCCAAAGTATCTTACACAATCAAGAATCTATAGGCTAACAATTGTGGAGCGTATAAACCAGCACTACTGAACAGAAATATACCACTGAGTTATATCTACCTTTTAGTTTTCTAGTATAAATATTAAAATAAGTAAAAAGAAACAGCTAAAATTAATTTCAATGTATCTTAACCCAATATAAACAAAATAGTATAACATATCAGTATTTAAAAAATATTAAGGGGCTGGGGATACAGCTCAGGGGTGGAGCACTGCACCAGCATGCACAAAGCCCTGGGCTCAATCACATCACCAAAACTAAAATGTATTGAGTTATTTTACATTATTTTTCCAATTACATCAATTCAGACTAGCATATTTCAGCTCAGTGTCTAGTGGTTATCATAAAAGAAAAAAGCACATTCCTGTAAAACCGACAATACCTTAAATTATTCTTGAAGAAAGCCAGGCAAGGTGGAGCACGCCTGTAATCCCAGCACTGCGAGGCTGAGGCGGGGAGGATCGCGAGTTCAAAGCCAGCCTCAGCAGTCGCGAGGCACTTGGCAACTCAGTGATACAGCATTTGCCTGGCATGGATAAGGCCCTGGGTTCAATTCCCAGCACCACAAAAAAACATACAAAAAAGGGCTGGGGACGTGGCTCAGGGGTCAAGTGCCCGTGCTTTCAATCCCCGGTACCAAAAAAAAAAAGAAAAAAGAAAATTATTCTTGAGGAATCATCTCAATTCAATCCTAACTCCTATTGTATTAATTAGTAGCAATTTAGCAAACCACATATGTATACTTCAAAAAGAACCACACTGTAATAGTTAAGTAGATATAATCTGTGGAGTCAAGGATCAGAATTTGATATTATGGAACTGGACTCAGCCTCAGTACCCTCAAATGGCATTATAACTATCTGCTTAACTGTGGGTAAGAGAACTAAGTAACTGTGGATGAGAGAACTAAATAAGAAATGCACATGTACTTACACATAGTCTAATAAGTAATCTAGGTGCTTGATAAACAGCTGTTAATGTTCTGCTTCATACTGCAGATGAAAAATTCAAAGTCTCACATCTAGCAATTACAAGAATTAGGGTTCAATGATGGATATTAACATATTGCTCTTTCCACTGGGCAGGGGAGCTAATTTGCTACATTTGGGGGATGGAGTGATGAGGATTGAATCCAGGGGTGTTTCACCACGGAGCTACATCCCTAGTGCTTTATTTAATTTGACTTTTTGAGACAACTAAGTTGCCCACAGGCTGGCCTTGAACTTTCAGTTCTCCTGCCTCACTCAGCCTCCCAAATGGTTGAGATTACAGGTGTGCTACACCACCCTGTCCAGCTAATTTGCTATATTCTTAATAATTTATTAGAGAACTCAGTTATATAATCTAGCCAATTGTCTGCCCTTATCTTCTTAAAATATTAAGTTTACTACCCTAACATTTATTTTAATGAACCTCAAATAGTGTACTAACCTAACCCAAGCAATTAGAAGTGAAAGCCTTAACAGGCACAATGGCACACACCTGTAATTCCAGTGGCCCCCAAGGCTGAGGCAGGATAGCAAATTCAAGGTGAGCCTCAACAACTTAGCAAGGCCCTAAGCAACTCAGTAAGACCCTGTTCTCTAGATAAAACACACACACACACACACACACACACACACACACACAGGTTTGGCAGCCAGGTGCGGTGGTGCACGCATGTAATCCCAGCACTTGGGAGGCTGAGGTAGGAGGATTGCAAGTTCAAAGCCAGCCTCAGCAATGGCAAGGCACTTAGCAACTCAGTGAGACCCCGTCTCTAATAAAAATACAAAAAAGGGCTGGGGATTTGGCACAGTGGTAGAGTGCCCCTGAGTTCAATCCCCGTACCAAAAAAAAAAAAAAAAAAGTTTGGCGAGCTGGGGTTGTGGCTCAGCAGTAGAGCGCTTGCCTAGCACGTGCGCGGCCTGGGTTCGCAGCCTGGGTTCGATCCTCAGCACCACGTAAAAATAAAAATAAATGCATTGCGTGCAACTAAATAAATATTTAAAAGGGGGGGTGGCAAAGTGGGCTCAGTGGTTAGCCCCTGGGCTCAAAAAAGTCAGGTACCAAAAAAAAGGGGGGGGGGGCATGAAAGCCCTGAAGTAAAATGCCATTTCAGTTACAGTGTAATCTTGGGCAGGTAGGTTACTTCCTCACTTTTGAGCTTCCTAATGTGTAAAATAGGATCAAGACATACCTCATGGAGTTCTGAATATGCAAGAAATGCATGTGGAATGCGTATACAATATCTAGTAACAAGTCCTCTCATTAAACTATTACTTTGTAAAAGGCACACAAAAATATGACCCAGAAAATATGCAGGTGCATTAAATAAAAAATATGAAAAAAAATTTCTTTTCTGGACATATAAAAAGACCGACAATATATCTCATCATAGGTATGGATAGGTTTTCTTTTAACTTTTTGTTTTCAAACTGTTCCATAATTACGTATTGATCTTATGTAAACAGCTTTACAGGAAAACCAAGCGTTTAACTTTTAAATAGGCAACATCAGCTAAGTGGTGAAGATACCAGGCTTCTTTCCACCCCCTCACTGCACAGAGCAACATGTAGCAGCATGTTTTTATATTTTTATTTTATAAAAATAAAAATTGGGGCCGGGCGCGGTGGCGCACGCCTGTAATCCCAGCACTTTGGGAGGCTGAGGCAGGAGGATCGCGAGTTCAAAGCCAGCCTCAGCAATGGCGAGGCACTTAGCAACTCAGTGAGACCCTGTCTCTAAATAAAATACAAAAAAGGGCTGGGGATGTGACCCAGAGGACGAGTGCCCCTGAGTTCAATCCCTGGTACCACAAAAAAATAAATAAATAAATAAATAAATAAAAAAATAAAAAATAAAAAAAATAAAAAAAATTGGGGCTGAGGATATAGCTAAATTGGTAGAGTGCTTGCCTCGCATGCAAGACCCTGGGTTCAATCCCCAGCACCACAAAAAAAAAAAAAAAAAACAAACAACAAAAATAAAAATGCTGCGACCATTTATTCTCACTTAGAAAAACCTTAGTTCTTTTTTTTTTTTTTTTTTGTGGTACCGGGGATTGAACTCAGGGGCACTCGACCTCTGGGCCACATCCCCAGCCCTTTTTTGTATTTTATTTAGAGACAGGATCTCACTGAGTTGCTAAGTGCCTCGCCATTGCTGAGGCTGGCTTTGAACTCGCGATCCTCCTGCCTCAGCCTCCCAAAGTGCTGGGATTACAGGCGTGCGCCACCGCACCCGGCTTAAACCTTAGTTCTTTAATATTTATGAAACCCATTATTTTGTATTTGTACAACTAAAAATTAGCCTTATACATCTGACATTTTTTATTTAACAGAGAACCCTTGTATTGACAGCCCCTACTGCCACACCCGCCTGTAATCCCAGTGGGGAATTGGGGGGATGGGGACGAGGCAGGAGGATCTTGAATTCAAAGCCAGCCTCAGTAATTTAGCAAGGCGCTACGCAACTCAGTGAGACCCTGTCTCTAGTAAAACACAATATCGGCAGGGGATGTGGCTCAGTAGTCAAGTACCCCTGAGTTCGATCCCTAGTACCCCCAAAAAGAGACAGCCGCTATCTTTTCCTCAATTACTAATCTCCACAAAGCAATCAACCAACAAGATTTTGTGCACACACCCCCCCTTTTGCGGGTGGAGGGGTACTGGGGCTTTAACCCAGCCATGCTTTACCACTGAGCTACGTTCCCAGTTCTTTTTCTTAATTTTGAGAGAGGGTCTTGCTAACTCGCTTAGCCGCCCCTACTAAGTTGCAGAGGCTGTTGGCCTTGAACTTTTAATCCTCCTGCCTCAGCCTCCCAAATCACTGGGATTTCAGGCATGCACCATCATGCCAGGTAAAAAGATTTTGTACTACCTGAAAAGTACAATCAAAACAACTCCTCCACTATACCTCTTGCCTTCATTAGTAGTAATATACCTCCAGCGTACTTTAGCTATTACTCTCAAATTGTACTCAATATTAAACTAAAAGAATAAGGAAATTAATTATGGACATATTATAGTACTTTGAGATTTGTTTTGTAGTAAGTCAATTATATAACGCAGAAATCCCAGAGCTCTAAAGTAATTAATTCCATCTTCCTCGGAAAGGTACAAAAATTTATCTTAGAGATTACATGTTTTCTTGGAACACCATGGAAACTTTAAATGATGAGTCAGAAACTACGTGACTTTTCTTTTTGGTACTGAGGATTGAACGCAAAGACACTTTACCACTGAGCCACATCCTCAGACCATTTTGTATTTTATTTAGAGACAGTCTCACTGAGTTGCTTAGGGCCTCACTAAATTGCTGAAGCTGGCTTTGAACTTGCGATTTTCTGGTCTCAGCCTCCCAAGCCACTGGAATTACAGGCATGCTTCACAGAGCCCAGTGTGACTTAATATCTATTTAAAATTATCTGCAGGAATGAGGACGTACCTCAGAAGTAGACCATGTGCTTAGCATGTGCAAGGTCCTGGGTTCAATCACCAGCACCCCCAAAAAGTAAATTATATTCAGTCCAAGGCTATACCATGGAATGTTATTACAAAGTTTAGTATCACAGGACATAGTAACATGCACTTGTAGTGCCAGCTACCCAGGAGGCTGAGGCAAGAGGATCGCTGGAACCAAAGAATTCCAGACAACCTGGGCAAAAACACACACACACACACACACACACACACACACAAAACACACAAGAGTTTAACATCATACACATCAGTTAAAAAGCATGTTGGAGCTGGGGATGTGGCCCAGTGGTCTAGTGCCGCTGAGTTCAATCCCCGGTACCAAAAAAAAAAAAAAAAAAAAAAAAAAGAAGCCGGGGCGTGGTGGCACACACCTATAATCCCAGCACTTGGGAGGCTGAGGCAGGAGGATCATGAGTTCAAAGCCAGCCTCAACAATGGTGAGGCACTTAGCAAAAAAAAAAAAAAAAAAAAAAAAATCTCAGTGAGACCCTGTCTCTAATAAAATACAAAAAAGGGCTGGGATGTGGCCCAGTGGTAGAGTGCCCTTGAGTTCAATCCGCAGTACCAAAAAAAAAAAAAAAAGCATGTTAAGGGATAGGCTTATAGCTTAGCAGTGGAGCACTTGCCTGGCACATGTGAGGCACTGGGTTAGATCCTCAGCACCACATAAAAATAAATAAATAAAATAAGGGTATTATGTTCAGCTACAACTAAATATATATGTATGTATATATGTATATATATATTAAACATGTTAAGACAAGGTTTTCTTTTATTGGTAATTAAATGTTCTGAAATAAGATTGTGGCAATGGTTATACAACTGTAAATACACTAAAGCAGCATTTAATTATACAAGTGAATTTTATAGAACATACCTTTTCACAACTTCTCATAGCCTTTTCCCTAAGATCAAGTATAGCATATACATTCTACCTCAATAAAGCTTTCACAAAAAAAGTGTTTTAAATGTTCAATAGTAAACCCTAAGATGCTGCTCCCAGCTAGGGAACCAGCTAGGGAAATTACAAAAGAAGTTGTTATATAAAATTATACACCACCATCAAATGTTTAAAATCTTCTCACTGTTTTCCATTCCTAGACTTATAGGGCTAGCTAGGAGCGGTGGCCCACAATGTAATCCCAGTAACTCAGAAAACTGAGATGGGGAGCATAAGTTCAAGATCAACCTCTGCAAGTTAGTGATTTTTTTTTTTTTTGTACCGGGGATTGAACTCAGGGGCACTTGACCACTGGGCCACATCCCCAGCCCTTTTTTGTATTTTATTAGAGACAGGGTCTCACTGAGTTACTAAGTGCTTCTGCACTGCTGAGGCTGGCTTTGAACTTGCAATCCTCCTGCCTCAGCCTCCCAAGTGCTGGGATTAGAGGAGTGCGCCACCACGCCCGGCGTTAGTGAATTCTTAAGTAATTTAGCAAGACCTTGTCTCAAAATAAAAAGGACTGGGGGGGGCTGGAGTTGTGGCTTAGCGGCAGAGCGCTCGCACATGCGCGGCCCAGGTTCGATCCTCAGCACCACATAAACATAAATGCTATTAAATTGTGTACAACTAAAGTAAATAAATAACTTAAAAAAAAAAAAAAACTGGGGGTGCTGGGGATATAGCTCAGTTGGTAGAGTGCTTGTCTGGCATGCACAAGACCCGGGGTTCAATCCCCAGCACCACCAAAATAGAAAAAAGGACTGGGATGTAGCTCAGTGGTCAAGTGCCCCCAGTTTCAATCCCCAATACAAAAGTAAATTTATAGGGCCTGTAAATAAATATATATATATATAAACTATAGATCCACCGTTAAGTAAAAAGCAACATGCAGAACAATGCTATCATTTGTATAAATATTCTGGGGGGGGAATCAAATGTTCATCTCTTCACTGGTTCTAGTTATTTTGTGGAATATTGGGGGGAGGGGGGGGTGTATGTGTGTGCTGGAGATTGAACCCAGGACCCTGTATGTTAGGCAAGTGCTCTTTCTACCACACTAAGCTGTATCTCCAACCCAAGCTCAATTCATATAAGGCATTTTACTGACTACATACCTCAAGGCATGATGATACCTATTCTTTGAAACTCTTCAATGACAATTTATACTTACAGTCAAGCACATATGTTATGTCTGCGTATGTGGGGGGAGGGGGTAAAGGAGGTGGGAATTCAGAATCCCCCACACCGTGATGAAACTACTAGAAAGGTTGTTGTACTGTATGTAAATAAACTTCAGCTGGGCATGGTAGTACAAGCCGCTAATCCCAACAATTTGGGAAGCTGAGGCAGGCAGATCACAAGGCCAGTCTCAGAAACTTAAGACACTCAGCAGCGGGTTAGTGAGACCCTGTGTCAAAATTAAAAGACTGGGGATATAGCTCAGTAGTAAAGTGACCCTAGGTTCAAACCCCAGCACTTTCTCAAAAAATAAATTAACCTTGATTTGAAAATTCAATACTTGGAAGGCTGAGAAAGGAAGATCACAAGTTGGAAGCCAGCCTCAACAACTTAGGGAGGCTCTAAGCAGCTAGGAAGAACCTGTCTCAAAAATTAAAGGGCTAGTGCCTAACATGGTTGTGAGGCCCTCAAAAACAGAGACCCTGCCTCAAAAAAATAAGGGGGGGGGGTCCCCCGCCAGACACAGTGACACATGCCTGTAATCCCAGCTACCTGGGAGGCTGAGGCAGGAGGATTACAAATTCAAAGTCATCCTCAGCAACTTAGTGAGGCCCCTCCAGCAACTCTGCCTGACCCTTATCTCAAAGTAAACATAAAAAGGGATGAGGATAAGGCTCAAATGGCCCGCGTGAGCACACGTACAACTGGGGGGTTTCAATTCCTGGCAGCAAAAAAAGGATGGGGATGTAGCTCAATAGAGGACACCTGGACTTAATCCCCAGCACCAAAAAGTAAAAATTAAAAAAAAGAGCCCACACAGTGCTGTATACCAGTAATCCCAGCAGCTGGGGAGGCTGAGGCAGGAGGATCGCAAGTTCAAAGTCAACCTCAGCAAAAGCCAGGCACTTGGCAACTCAGTGAGGCCCTGTCTCTAAATAAAATACAAAAAAGGGCTGGGGATGTGACCCAGTGGTCGAGTGCCCCTGAGTTCAATCCCTGGTACCCAAATAAATAAGTTCTGGAGGTGTAGTTCAGTGGTAAAATACCCCTGTGTTCAAGCCCCAGTACAAAAAAAAAAGTTCAAGGCCAGTCTGAGCAATTTATCCAGACCCTGTCTCATAATTTAAAAAAAGAGGGGGTTGGAGATGGAACTCAATGTAGAGTACCTGTCTAGCGTTGTGAGTCCTTGGGATACTTCCCTAGCACCACAAAAAGTTTAAAAAAAATAGAAATAAACATTCAAGTGGCTAACAAAATGCTGAGTACTAAGGCAGTTTTTTTCCACGTGAGCAGTTCATTGCTATCGAAAATACTGGGGGCCACTGAACTATCTCAAATTCCTGTTTTACATAAAAAGAAAAGAGACTGGGAGATTTGTTCAAGGGTGCGTTGCTGGCTAATAGTAAGCTAAAGGGCAGATACAGAATTCCCATTTGTTTGCTTCAAATCCAGGGTTCTCTCCACTTCATCATTCTCATTCTTTCAGATTTCTTGAAAACCAGTTTTCATTAAGTACACATACAAGAGGATTATGACAGGATAAAACTCCACAGGTTTCAATGCAAATTTTTAGTACACACAGTTGGCTAAATGTGTCCTTCCCAACCTTGCCGAACCACAACCCTCCTCACTTCGTGAGGTACAACGGGTAAGGAATAAAGTCTGAGTAGATCTAAGCTGCAGATTTTTAAGAGTTTGAAGGAAGGTCAATAGCAAATCCTTCCAAATTCCAATATGAGGACATTTGATTTATTGTGAGTTGACTAGGGGAAAAAAATAACTTAAGAAACCAAAATAAGACTATAAACAATATACTAAAAGAAGTTAACTCATAAGAGAAAAAAAAAAAGAAATTGTATGGATTATCCACTATTGCTAAAAAGTGTTCTACATAATGCAAAATAATTTGTTAATCACTTTGCTTTTCAATAAGCAAAGAAAAAATGCATACCTGTAACAAAAACTGTATTGTTAAATAGAACTGCAACTTCACAATGGGTAAGAGATGATGATGCACAACAATAATGAACCTTAACTATCCTAGAACAGTATGGTTAAGTCACTCCTTGTGCCCCAGCTTTCAGAGAAGGAAATGTTAATGTTAACTAGTTACACATCAATAAGTCATAATAAAGACACCTTTTCAACAGGCAGTCTTTATGTTGACCAACGAAGGACATTTAAAACTTGAAAGTTTTGAAGAGTCCATAAGAGGCAAACTGAGATTCCCCACTACGTGACAGTTGAGCCAAATCCACAAAGCTAATCAGCAAAGAAAGATTAAGAAATAACGCTGAAAATAAGAAATCACCGCCACCATGTAAAATCCCGTGGGATTAAAAGATACACTGAAATGAAAATCTGAGAGAAATTATTCTGCGTATGTATAATACTCGTGTGTTAGAAGGCCCATCATAAAAATAGCCAAGACTCTCAAACATTTGAGATGCTGGCTTAGTGAGATTGACTGACAGACAACAGCTGGGCAGATTTTGTATTGATCTTGTAACATTCTGGCTTGCTTTGGAAGAAAAGGAGAATCAAGGTAAGGAACCGTTATTAAGGCAAAAATAAACTGGATTTCATTTTCAGTTGTGTGACCCCTCTTACACTGGAAGCCCCTAACAAATTACACCAGATTCCCTCTTCCGTTTCCCAGCCCTGATTCCATGGTTATACATCTCCTTTCTCTCAAAGGAAACAAAAAGAACCTCGTGAAAACAAAACAAAACAAATAACCACCTTAGAGAAACTGATATAAAGAAACTAGTCACCTCTCCACCTGTCTTCCTAATTCATTTCACGTTTTAAAAATCTTCAGAACTCTCGTCTTTTCTTCCGTAATAGAGGGGCTACGGTAAGGCGCCGCCCAATTACCCAGGCCGCAAAAATATTTCGGCCCGCCACATTCAAGGTTTTCTACTTTTCTCTCTTGGATACTAACACCCAAGCCGTTACCCCCCCCCCCCCCTCCCCTTCAGACGCTTAAAGGCTCCTTAGCCCCAAACCCTAACAATACAAAGGTGAATTCCTGAGATTCCGCGAAGCACCCCCCGAGGGGGTGGGCAGAGCGCTCCCGCTCGGCGGGTCCGAGGGGCGGGGGAGCGGGTGTAACCACACAATCCCACCGCCTCCTCTCACGGCTTCCCCACCTCCAGCGCTCGGGCCTGTTCCCAGAGAGCTCCCAGCCGCCCCGCAGCCCCTGGGCTTCTCCTTGCCGGCCCGCCGAGGGCCTCACCAGCATCCGAGAAGGAGGCTCATGAACAGAAAAAGGCAAGAGGTGTCCGACGTGCTGTTTCAAAACATAACGGAGCCCGGGCCCCCGAGACCGTTAAACCGCGGGTGGAGGGGGGAGAAGCGAGGAACCCTGTGGCCTTTGGCGTTGGCCTAGCGGCCCTTTCGACCCCAAACTTCAGTCTCCGGGACCACCAACCCTCCCTCAAACTCGCCCCAGCCCCCAGAAGACCCTACAAAGCGCCAAAAGGGTCAATACCTTGTAGAAAGCCCCGTTAGAGCCGCGAACCTCCACCGTCAGCTCCGCCATGTTGGAACCGCAAAGGCCGCTGGGAAGAGATTCTAGAAACTTTCCAACCAGAGGGGAGGAGGGGGAGGGGCGTAAAGGAGGCGGGGGGAGGGGCGGGGAAAACAGGGAGGAGATTGGGATCCCCCGCCCCGCACCCCTGGGGTCTCAATGTACCGCCCCGACTCTCCCGGTGGGATACCTCCGCTCCTTACATCACTCGCGGTGGGCTCCGCCCGCCGCCGCCTACGCCCAGTTCGCCTCCCGACACAATCGCCCGACCTTTGCTGACCCGCCCCTGAGTCCCCGCCCACATTGCCCGGGGCCGGCTCGGCTCCGTCGGGTCGGCTACTTCAGCCACCCGGGAGTGAACTCCCAGGCTAGGACTGCCCCACGAGGTCTGCGTTCGGCTGGGTTCGGCCTCCTGCCCTTAAACTTCTAGGCTGGCAGCTCCAGAGTGACTGCCTCATCTAGAAAAGAGTAACTTTGGGGATTCCAATTGTCCCCTGAGGCATAAACGTACATTCTGTCGTGTCGTGCTCCAAATTTTTGCACCCAGTCTTTTGTTCCTAGCTTTGTTTTGTCTCCCTTCTCTCCTATCCCTCCCCCCAACTCCGCCCCATACTAGGGATTGAACCCAGGGGCACTCTACCACTGAGCTGCATCGCCTGCCCTTTTTATTTTTTATTTTGAGACAGGGTCTCCCTAAATTACCCAAGTAAATCACTGGGTTCACTCCAACGCTCTGCACCCCCCCTTTTTTTTTTTAAATAAGGACTTTATTGAAATTGAAATTCCACAGTTCCACACTCCATCACAATTTGGCCAACTTTCTTCCCACCTGTTACCACTTTAACTGATTAAAAGTCAAACTAAGTATATTCGGTGCAATTTAGCAGTGTTTCACAACGTGGAGCAGAGTTTGGGTCAATACCCATTAGTGGAAGTATTAAGAGAACCTCTTTTCTCCTGTACTAACACATGCAGTTTCACAAAGAAGATACAAGTAGAACCATCTTGTATGATTTTACCAGAACCTACTCTCATTCTGAAAGCATCCCGACACAGATCTTATGAATGTTTGTTTTAGCAATTTAATACTAAATCTTTTTCCCAAAGGAATGCCTTCCGAAATAATACTAGAAGTGCTCCACTATATGTGTGGTGTTATACTAGTATTATCATTTTCACAGAAAAACTTTCTTAAATGATGCTTTGCTGGTCAAACGGGGACTCAAAAGGTACTCAGTGTTGCTATAAATGTTCTTTTAAACATGTCTTTTTTTTTGTGTGTGTGTGTGTGTGTGTGTGTGTGGTACTAGGGATTGAACTCAGGGGCACTTGACCACTGGGCCACATCCCCAGCCCCTTTTTGTATTTTATTTTAGAGACAGGGTCTCACTAAGTTGCTAAGTGCCTCGCCATTGCTGAGGCTGGCTTTGAACTCGCGATTCTCCTGTCTCAGCCTCCCAAAGTGCTGGGATTACAGGCGTGCGCCACCGCGCCCGGCTTAAACATGTCATTTTTTTAAGCAAATATTTATTTATTTGCTTTAGTTATACACAATGTGTTTATTTTTACGTGGTGCTGAAACACGTCATCTTAAACCACATGCTGGTTTGCTTTTCTGTTGTTTGGTTGGGTTTTGTTTTGTTTTTTGAGGAAGGAGAGTGTTACAGGGATTGGACTCAGGGGCATTTAACCAATGAGCCACATCCCCAGCCCTATTTTGTATTTTATTTAGAAACAGGGCCTCACTGAGTTGTTTAGCGCCTCACTTTTTGCTGAGGCTGGCTTTGAACTTGTGATCCTCCTGTCTCAGCCTTCAGAGCTGCTGGGATTGCAGGCTTGTGCCACTGTGCCCAGCTGTAGTTGTTTGGTTGGTTGGTTGGTTGGTTTGAATACTGGGGGTTGAACCCAGAGGTGCTTAACCTCTAAAATACATTCCCAGCCCTATTTATTTTTAATTTTGCGTCAGGGTCTCCTAAATTGCTAAGGCTGGCCTAGTACTTGCTATCCTCTTGCCACAGCGTCCAAAGTCCCTGAAATTACAGGGTTGTGCCACTGTGCCTGACTGCTTATCTGCCTTCTGCCATGGGACGATATAGCAGGAAGATCCTCATCAGATGCTGTGCCTCAGTCTTGGACTTCTACATTTCCAGAACCATAATCAAATAAATTTCTGTCAATTGTAAATTTAAAATAACACTTTAACAAATAAAAATGTTGGCAAAATTGAAAATAAGAATGTTGACCATGGCAAGAAAAACACAAATATGTATCAATGAATAATAGCCACTCATTAGACCTTCTGTCAACACCTTATATACTATCCTATTGTGATACTTCAGATCTATAATGTCCTAGTTTGCTTTTTTATGACAGTTTTCTTTAGATACAATTTGTGCATTTTAAAGTGTAAAATTACATGCTTTTTAGTATATTTGCAGTTGTGCCACCATCATCACAATCTATTATACACACACACACACACACACTAGGGATTGAACCCAGCCACATCCCCAGCCCTTATGTTTTATTTTGAGACAGGGTCTTGCTAAACTGCTTAAAGCCTCACTAAATTACTGAGGCTGGCTTAGAATTTGCAATCCTCCTGCCTCAGCCTTCCAAATTGCTGGGATTACAGGCATGTGCCACCGCACCGGGCTCACAATCAATTTTAGAACATTTTCACTACTCCAAAAAAAAGTGACGAAAGTGTAGTCACTCCCCATTTCGCCCTATCTGCACAGGCCCCAGAAAGCCATTAATCTGTTGTTGTTTTAATCTCTACAGATTTACCTAGTCTAGATATTTCATATAAATACAAATGTGTAATATATGGTCTTTTATGCCTACCTTTTTTCACTTAGCATGTTTTCAAGGTTCATCCTGTAGAAGCATGTACTGCTACTCATTCCTTTTTGTCAAATACAGTATACCATGGTGTGGGCACCCATCATTTTATCGTGATTTGTGGAGAGGAGGTGGACTGATACTAGGAATTGGAGCCCAAGGGACGCCCAGGTGCTAACCATTCACTCTATCAGTGAGCCACAGCCTCAGCTCCTTACGTCATTTTATTTACTCATTCATCAGTTTACAGGCATTTGGGTCACTTCCATTTTTTTTTTTTTTTTTTTTTTTTTTTTTTTTTTTCGCTATTAGGAATAAGAAGATTCCTGTACAAATTTTTTGTAAGACTTTTTGTTTTTTTGGTACCCAGGAGTGCTTAACTACTGAGCCATATCCCCAGCCCTAATTTTTCTTTTCTTTCTTTCTTTTTTTTTTTTTTGGAAACCAGACCTTGCTAAATTGCTTAGGGCCACACTAAATTGCTGAAGCTGGCTTTGAACTTGTAATCCTCCTGCCTTGACCTTCGTGAGCTGCTGGGATTACAAGAGTGCACCAGCAGCTGGGCACAGTGGCGCACGCCTGTAATCCCAGCACTTTGGGAGGCTAAATCAGGAGGATCACAAGTTTAAAGCCAGCCTCAGCAATGGCGAGGCACTTAGCAACTCAGTGAGACCCTGTCTCTAAATAAAATACAAAAAAGGGCTGGGGATGTGGCCCAGAGGTCGAGTGCCCCTGAGTTCAATCCCCGGTACCACAAAAAAAAAAAAAAAAAAAAAAAAGAAGTGCACCAGCACACTGAGGTAAGGTCTTTTTTTTAAATCATCTTACGAAGATATTCACTATTAAAAGTATTAAAGGGTAGCCGGGCGCAGTGGCGCATGCCTGTAATCCCAGCACTTTGGGAGGCTGAGGCAGGAGGATCACGAGTTCAAAGCCAGCCTCAGCAATGGCGAGGCACTTAGCAACTCAGTGAGACCCTGTCTCTAAATAAAATACAAAAAAAAGGCTGGGGATGTGACCCAGGGGTCGAGTGCCCCTGAGTTCAATTCCCTGGTACCAAAAAAAAAAAAAAAAAAAAAAAAAGTATTAAAGGAAAAAGAAGTCAAAAAGCAGAATGCATGATCACATTTAAAATAGTGTGTGTCTATGGATAGATAGTCTATAAGTTAATATTCCTAAATATTAATGATGGAGATAGTTCCATAATGTGAATTTATGGTTTACAAAAATATTGTAATTATAAATGCTTTGCACTTTCTACATTTTTAGTAATGAACATATCACTTAATCATCAGAAATTAAGATGTCATGTTTAAAAAATGGAATAATCTACAGCCAGTAGAGATTAATTTATGGGAGGTATTTTACTTATATGGGAAAATGCCTTTTATCTAACTATAAAAAGCACACTGCCAAATACTATTTGTGTAATCAGTTGCATTAAAAAAAAAATGGTGTGTGTGTGTGTGTGTGTGTGTGTGTGTGTGTGTGTATATAAATAGATAGATAGCCGGGCACGGTAGCGAATGCCTATAATCCCAGCACTTGGGAGGCTGAGGCAGGAGGATCACAAGTTCAAAGCCAGCCTCAGCAATGGCGAGGCACTTAGTGACTCAGTGAGACCCTGTCTCTAATAAAATACAAAAACAAAAAAAAAGGGCTGGGGATGTGGCACAGTGGTCCTGAGTGCCCCTGAGTTCAATCCCCGGTCAGTACCACAAAAAAAAAAAAAAAGTTAGGTTTTTATGTAACTTTCTTCAAGCTGGGTGTGATGGTACTCTTATAATCCCATCATCTCAAGAGGCTGAGGCAGGAGGATTGAAGTTTTTAGGCCAGCCTTAGTGATTTAGTGAGACCCTGTCTCAGTATAAAAAACTAAAAAACGGTTGGGGATATAGCTCAGTGGTAAAACACCCCACTGAACACAAAAAATCCTGAACACACACACAAAATTAATTTTCCTTAATACTGTAACCAAAAGCTCACCCTTTTCCTGGACACCAATCCAATAATGAAGTCAAGGTCTTGAAAATAATGAAAAAGAAGGTTTATTGCTTTGCTAGAAAAGGAGAAACACAGGGGACTCCTGTTCCAAAGGCCATGATTCTGCCCATTCACAGGAACAGGGGGCTTTTATAGAGGTGATTCAGAGAAAATGAGATTAGGGGGGAGAGATCTGGAAGGAGATCAGGGAAAAGAAGATCAGGGAGGATATCAGGAAGGAGAAGTTTAGAAAAAATAAGATCAGGGAGGAGAAGTTAGGGAAAAAAGAGAAAAAAAAAATGTAAGTTTCATAGCCACAAGGGATATATAGTTACAGTAGCAAGTGAACGCCTGTTACAATATTAATTTTTTTTTTTTTTTCAGTATTGGAGATGGAACCCAAGGCCTATTCTGGGCAAAGTCCCCAACCCCAATACTAATTCTTTTTTTTGGTACCAGGGGAACTTAACCATGGAAGTGCTTCCCCAGCATTTTAAATTTTTTTTTATTTTGAAATAAGGTCTTGCTTTTTTACCTAGGACCTCTTTAGGTCACTGAGGCTGGCTTTGAACTTGTGATCATTTTGTCTCAGCCTCTCGAATTCTTGAGATTACAGATAATCCCGGCAAAAAACCTAAGTCTTGAGCTGGCTTTATAGCACTTGCCTAGTATGTGTGAGGCACTGGGTTCGATTTTCAGCACGTAACAAGGGTTCACTTGATGCTCTGACTATATCCCTTGTGGCTTTGAAACTTACATGTTTCTTTTCCCTGAACCTCTCCCTGGTCTTCTTTTCCCTAACTTTCTCCTTCCTGATTCCTCCTCCCTAATCTCTATTTCTCTGAATCACCTCTATAAAAGCTCCCGGTTCCTGCAGATATGCAGAATCACCACCTTTGGGACAGGAGTCCCCTGTGTTTCTCCTTTGCTAGAAAAGCAATAAATCTTCTTTCTTTTTCTCAAAACATGTCCTTGTTATTGGATTAGCATCAGGGACAAGGACGGAGCTTTCAGCCACAAAAAGATAATCTAGAGACAAAATACAATACATATGAAAGAAAAAAGGCTGTGTTTTGTACCAATGATCTAAACAATCCCATAGAAAAGTAGACAAAGTACATAAACAGCTGAGATAAAAATTAATTTAATGGGGCTGGAAGTGTAGCTCAGTGGTAAAGCACTCATCTAAAATGAGCAAGGCCCTGGGCTCAATTCCCAGTACCACAAAAATAAACAAATAAGTAATAAATAAGTAAAATGATCAAGCTGCAAGTGGTGGTATTACAGGGCTGGGGACTTCCACAAAACTGAGCCAGCTCAGCGGCCCCACTTCAAACACTGATTCTTCTGAGCAGATTGGAAGATTTCACACAAGTCACTCAGAATAACAGGCATGAGTTTATTAGAAGGAATAGGAAATGGGGGAAGGGGACACTTTTAAGGAGAGAGTGGGTCCTCTCAGAGAAAGGAACAGTGTGCCTCTCATGCTCTCTAATTTCATTAGAGTGTCCCAAGGAAGTTTCCAGAGAGTACAGCCCTCTTGACTTTTGCCTGACAGCAGGATGACACTAGACTTTCAAGTCCCCATTGTTCATGACAATGCTAAATCACTTTGGCCCAAGCTGACCAGTTCTAAGTGGAAGCTGTTCTTAATAGATATTATGGTTGAGGGGAATTGTCTTTATCTTCCCGAGTTCTGGGATCTGGTCTGTCTGTGTAAGTGTCACTAAAGTCCCCAGCTTCAGGGTAACTTGTGTTCTGCTTATCTGTACTTTGGGTCAACATTTCCCCTGCAGATAACAGGTTGTTTGCTGAGGAAGGTATCATATCCTATGGACTTAAGCCAGGCAGGCTTTGCTTCTTAGGAAAGAAAGCAGGTGAGCCAGGTGTTGTGGCATACACCTGTAATCCCAGCAATTTGGGAGGCTGAGGCAGGAAGATTACATGTTCAAGGCCAGCCTCACCAATTTAGTGAGACCCTAAGAAATTTAGCAGGAGACCCTGTCTCAAAATAAAAAATAAAATGGGCTCAGTATGTGGCTCATTGGTTAAGTACCTGCTATGAAGAAGAAGAAGAAAAAGGAGCAGGAGGAGGAGGAGAAGAAGAAAGGGAAGAAGAGGAGGAGGGAGGAGGAGGGGGGAGGGAGAGGAAGAGGGAGAAGAAAAAGAAGGGCTCCTATAGAACACAAGGTCATTTAAAGGCATCTTGAAGGTAAAAATTACTGCAAGCATGAAAAAGGAAAATTCAGCTCAGTTGAAATTTTTCACTCCGTTCACATAGAATTTTGAAATATTTTTATTTTATTGTATTACATACATAATTATATTCATCATTGAATTATATACATAATGTTGTTTTTTTAAACAAGATAATTCTTATCAATAGAGAAGAAGAAAGATTGAAAAATCACAGTAGAAAAGTCTATTTGTACTCACAGAGAAGAGATGAGGAGAAGCTGCAAGAATATCTGTGGGTATGGCTCAGTGGTGGAACACTCACTTAGCATGAACCATGCCAGGGTTCAATCTCTATCACCACACAAGAAAAATATATATACTGAAGAAAAACAATGAGAGCCAGATGATAAGATGAAGTGGAGATATTTAAAATATTGAAGAGATAGGGCCCAGTAGCTAGAGATGTGATAAGAAACAGGGAGAAGCTGGGTATTATGGCACATACCTGTAACCCCAAATCAAGTCTAGCCTGGGGAACTTAGTGAGACTCTGTCTCAAAAATAAATAAGTAAATTGGGCATGGTGGTGCATGTCTGTAATCCCAGTGCATGCCTGTAATCCCAGCAACCAGGGAAGCTGAGGCAGGAGAATTGCAAGCTCAAAACCAGTCTCAGCAATTTAGTGAGGCTCCAAAGTGACTTGGTGAGACCCTGTCCCAAAATAACAAATGAATAAATAAGTAAATAAAATGAAAAATAATTTTAAAAGGCTGGGGGTATAGCTCATTGGTAGAGTGCCCCTGGGTTCCACCTCTACTAACACACACACACACATTTATACATACACACACACACAAACACACAGAGTGCAAAAATTATATGATTCTGTGGGCCTGGAATAGTAATCTCAAGTTGAGAACTGTCTTGTCCATTGACCTGAAAGTTTCTCTACTTCTCTTTGTCACCAGTGGTGCTACCAGAACCTGGATTCCCATTTCTGGTTTAATGCCATCTCAGTCCTGGATTCTCTGCAGAGCAGACTAGGTGGATTGCTGAGGCTGGCTTTGAACTCATTCTTCTGAAAAAGTTATTTCTCTCCTTTTCAGTGTTAATTTTTGTGCCTTATTAAAGAATCAATTAGTTTTCAAGAAATTTTAGAAAAACTTCAAATCTCACTCCTCTAAATAACCATTTTTTCCTTTCCCAGAGATAATTACTCTTACATATTCAGCTTATCATTTTTGCTATCTTCCATATATCTAAATAATGAAATAATGTGTGGGCATTACCTATTGACAGCCCACTGTAGAAGATGGGGCCTTAGGTTTCTTCCCTTACTGCACGCTTGCTATTGCTCTTCCTACACTTCACTCATATAGGATTTAGTATTTTAGTATTTTCATTAATTCAGATTTATACCATAAGATAAATGAGGTTGCTTCTCTAGAATGAATTTATGTTTTCCCTATAGTTTTCACTTGTCTATTTTAAGTTGGTTAATGTTCTACCTACTTAGCAGTAATACAGACCTAAGTTATTAATTGTGTAAATGATCACTAAAGAAATTCATCCAAGGCTGGGTATAATGGAACATGTCTGTAATCCCCTTGTCTCTGGAGGTTGAGGCAGGAAGATCACAAGTTCAAAGCCAACTTTCACAACTTGGTGAGGCCCTAAGCAGATTAGTGAGACCCTGTCTCAAAATTAAAAAATAAGCCGGGCGTGGTGGCGCACGCCTGTAATCCCAGCACTTTGGGAGGCTGAGGCAGGAGGATCGCTAGTTCAAAGCCAGCCTCAGCAATGGCGAGGCACTTAGCAACTCAGTGAGACCCTGTCTCTAAATAAAATACAAAAAAGGTCTGGGGATGTGACCCAGTGGTCGAGTGCCCCTGAGTTCAATCCCCGGTACCACAAAAAAAAAAAAAAAAAAAAAAAAAAATTAAAAAATAAAAAGGGCTGGGGATGTGGCTCATTGGTTAAGCACCCTTGGGTCCAATACCCAGTACCAAAAAAAAAAAAAAAAAAAAAAAAAAAAAAAAAAAAAAAAAGGAAAGAAAAATTTATTCACAGAAAGCATTCTATCAGGTTTAAATTGAAAAAAATCTATCCCAGAGATTATTGTTGTTGTTATTTATTATTATTATTACTGCTTTCCTACTGATCTACATTCCTAAACCCTTTCATTTTAATTGCTCAGGGACTCTCTAAATTGCTAAAGCTGATCTTAAACTTGTGATCCTCCTGTCTCAGCCTCCCAAGTCACTGGAATTATTACGTGTATAAGCCACCATGCCTGACTCTCCCAGAGATATTTTACATTCTCAAAATTGGGTTCATTAGATTCATTCCAACTATCATTCTGATATCTTCCTTAATCAACATCCCAGGAACTGACTGACTTAATTTCTCCTCTGTTAGAAATATTTGTTTATTGCCCCTATGCACCTTTTTTTTTTTTTTTTTTCTGGCACTGGGGATTGAATGAAGGGGTGCATTGCCACTGAGCTACATCCCATCCCCAGCTCTTTTTACTTTTTTTTCTTTTTTGAGACACAGCCTTTCTAAGTTGCTGAGGGTCTCACTAAATTTCTGAGGCTGACCTCAAACTTGTGATCCTTCTGCCTCAGCTTCCTGAAATGCTGAGATTACAGGCCTGTACCACCATACCCAGCCAGTGTCCTGGAATTTCCTGATGATGTGCTTTGGTGTGTATCTGTTGTATCTATTTCTTGGGCACTAAATGGTGTCTGTCAATCTGGTACCACATGTCTTTCTTTTCTGGAAAGTGTTCTTGAACTATTACATTGATGATTTCTCCTCCTCTAATTATTTACCTTTTTAGAATCTACTATCTGAATATTTTTTCTATTAGACCAATATTCTAATTTTCTTTTCTTTTTTTTTTTAATATTTGTTTGCTTTAGTTGTACACAATGCCTTTATTTTTACGTGGTGCTGAGGATCGAACCCGGGCCGCGCACTTTGCTAGGCGAGTGCTCTACCCCTGAGCCACAACCCCAGCCCCATAATTTTCTTTTCTTTAGTGAGTGTCCATTTTTAAATATTTTAGCTCTGTTTTCTAAAGATTTCCCTAACTTTATCTTTCAACTTCTCCATTTAGTCTTTCCATTTATGTCATATTACAAATTTCCAGAAACTTTCTGATTTCTAAAATGCATAAATATACAATGTATGCCCTATAGCCAATAAATTTCATAGAATTTTACATGTATATGTACATATCCTATTACATTTAATGATATTATTGAGTGGTGATCTTTTGTAAATTTGCACTCCTTGCATTATTTCTGTCTCCTCTAAGTTAATCCACATTACTGTCTAAACTGATGCTTTGTGTTTTCATTCATGACCTTGCTCACTGACTTTATTTTATTAATTAACTAATTAATATCAGGGATTGAGCCCAGGGAGGCTTAACACCTGAGCCACATCCCCAGCCCTTTTTATTTTTTATTTTGAGACAGGGTATCACTAAGTTGCTGAGTGTCTTGCTAAGTTGCTGAGGCTGGCCTTAAATTTGCTATCCTTCTGTCTCAGTCTCCCCAGCCTCTGGGATTACAGACGTGCACCACCATGCCTGGTTTCACTAACTTCTCTTAAAAGGGTTTTTTTTTAAACTGTTGGGAGAGTAAGACTGTTTAGTTAATGTTCCTCTTATGAATATAACAGTGGCAATATACAGTCCTTTCTGTGTACATCTAAGTTCAGGTTTGCTACTCATATATGGAAACTGAACAATAAAGCCAGGCATGGTGTTACATGTTTATAATCTTAGGAGGCTTAGGCAGGAGGATTGCAAATTCCAGGCCACCAGTTGCAGAAATTGAACAAGAACCTGTCTCAAAAATAAAATAAAAAGGGCTGGGGATATAATTCAGTGATTCAATCCCTAGTACTGCAAAAATAAAATAAAATAAAGAGAAAATAAATAAAATTCAACTAAACAATAAGCTGTTAGGTGAAACACTAACACTCAATAAAGAAAATCAAAAGAATAATTAACACAAAAAAAATAGCTGTTACTTCCTAAGAATTTTTAATCTGGGAGGGACATAAAAAAGCCTTCTCAGATGCTAGTAAGGTTTTATTTTATTTCAGTACTGAGGATTGAACCCTGGGTACTCTGCCACTAAGCCCTTTTTATTTTTAACTTGCTCTGGACCTCGCTAAATAACCAAGGCTGGCCTTGAATTTGTGATCCCCCTGCCTCAGTGTCCTAAATTGCTGGGATTACAGGTATATGCCAAGGCACTCAGCCCCAGCCCTTTCTATTTTTTATTTTGACTCAGGGCCTCACTAAATTGCCCAGGCTGACTTCAAACTTGTAATTCTCTTGTTATCACCACATCCAGTTAAAACTACTGAAGTTTTAAGTTTTCAGCTAATGGGTTATTAGGTTCATTTTATTACATTTTATTACTTTTGTTTTCCATGCTACCTGATTATAGACTTTTGTAAACATGATACACTTATAAAAACTAGATGTAAGAGCCGGGCGCGGTGGCACACGCCTGTAATCCCAGCACTTTGGGAGGCTGAGGCAGGAGGATCGCGAGTTCAAAGCCAGCCTCAGCAATGGTGAGGCACTTAGCAACTCAGTGAGACCCTGTCTCTAATAAAATACCAAAAAGGGCTGGGGATATGACCCAGTGGTCGAGTGCCCCTGAGTTCAATCCCCGGTACCACAAAAAAAAAAAAAAAAAAAAAAAAAACAAAAAAAACAACTAGATGTACACTTATACGATTAAAAATTTTAAAGATGATTTGCAAACTAAAAGAAAGGCTTCTAATTTTTTTTTTTTTTTTTTTTTTTTTTTTTTTTTGGTACCGGGGATTGAACTCAGGGGCTCGACCACTGGGCCACATCCCCAGCCCTTTTTTGTATTTTATTAGAGACAGGGTCTCACTGAGTTGCTAAGTGCCTCGTCATTGCTGAGGCTGGCTTTGAACTCGCAATCCTCCTCCCTCAGCCTCCCGGCTTCTAATTTTTTAAAAAGAATTTCTTATGTTTTGGGACATTTGTTGCCTTTACTAATTTTGATTGTACCACTCCTATGAGACATTGTGAAAGATAACTACAGTTGATAAAAATTTCGTAGTACTGGGGCTAGGGTTGTGGCTCAGCAGTAGAGTGCTCGCCTAGCATGTGCACGCCCAGGTTCGATCCTCAGCACCAGGTATAAATAAAGGCATTGTATACAATTAAGACAAATAAATAAACATTTTTAAAAATTTTTTGTAGTACTTCCTTAATATATTTGGAATAAGAAATAAAAGTACTTTAAAACACAGGTGAAATTGAACAGCGTTTCTTCCAATTACCAACATAAAAAAAAGTCAAAACCAAGGAGATAAACAATAAATAACTTTCTTTTTTGATTTTTGGTACTGGGCATTGAACCCAGGGGCACTTTACCACTGAGCCCTTTTTTAAATTTTGAGACAGAGTCTGTTGTTGAGGCTGGCCTTGAAATTACCATCCTCCTATCTCAGCCTTCCTAGTCACTGGGATTACAGGCATGTACCACCATATCTGGCAGAAAATAAATAACTTTCAGCAGGGCGTGGTGGTGCACGCCTGTAATCCCAGCACTTGGGAGGCTGAGGCAGGAGGATTTCGAGTTCAAAGCCAGCCTCAGCAAGGGCAAGGCACTTATCAACTCAGTGAAACCCTGTCTCTAATAAAATACAAAAAAGGGCTGGGGATGTGGCCCAGTGGTTGAGTGCCCCTGATTTCGATCCCCGGTACCAAAAAAAAAAAATAAAAATAAAAAAATAAATAACTTTCAAGATTTTTTACTGTCCAATACTTTCAAGAGTTAACAAAGCAGGAGAGGGAATTGGTTTGATAAAGGACTTTTGTAAACAGGCCAAGACATTTCATAAAGACATAAAATTATCCCAAAAATCTATGAAGCATGGCAGTACCACAGTTCTGATCAATTATCATAAGAGGAACTGGCCAGAACCCATACAATCTGCATGTGAATCTGATTAAAATTGTTTGGCTTTAAATATATACTTTATGATATTGAGAGAAGGATACTTCTATATAAAGAACATTAAATCAGGTAGATGCATTTGGTCAATAATGGGAAAGAAGATATCTGCTCCAACTAAGAATACATACAGTATTTTTGTTTTGTTTTGTTTTTGAGATCTCATATAACATACGACCTGGTTTACCTGTTTTGTTTCTTCATATTTCTTTTCATTCTATTCTGTGTAAATCCACAAATGATTTTAAAAATTGCTGTAATCATAATGACACATTACTATCCAGAAACCACAATAGCAGGGAAAAGGAGAGAAATATCAAAGTTAGTCCACTGAATAAAATTTGACTCTTATGCACAAAGAAACTTCTTTCCCTTTGCCAAACATCATCATCATCATACCAGGGACTGAATCCATGGGTGCCTAATCACTGTGCCACATCCCCAGCCCTTTTCAATATTTATTTTGAGTCAGGGTCTCACTATGTTGCTTAGGGCCTCACTAAGTTGCTGAGGTTGACTTTGAACTTGTGATCCTCCTGTCTCAACCTCCCAAGCTGCTGGGACTACAGATGTGTGCCTGTGTGCCCAGCTCTGCCAAACATTATTAAATACATCATTTGACATAAGAAATGTTACCAAAATTCATATTTGTATACGGACTAAGATTGAAAAGCTTTTCAACTCTTGTTTTTAGGTTTTTTGAAAATTTTAGTTGTGATATTCTAAACTCAAGAATAATTCTTATTAAACCAGTTTTTCATTCATTTATCAATTAAACATTTCTGGAATTCATGCAACATATTAAGTATTTCATAAGTGAAAAGTTTATAAAGAGCAAAAAAATGACATGATAGATAGAATTTGTGTGTGTGTGTGTGTGTGTGTGTGTGTGTGTGTGGTACTTGGGATCAAACCCATGAGAGTTCTACCTGTGAGGTATATCCTCAGGCCTTCTTTTAAATTCTATTTATTTATTTATTTATTTATTTATTGGTACCAGGGATTGAACCCAGGGGAGCTTAACCACCGAGCCACATCCACAACCCTTTTTATCTTTTATTTTGAGACAAGGTCTTACTATGTTGCAGAGGCTGGTCTCAAACTTGCCATCCTGCTGCCTCAGGCTCCTGACGACTTGGGTCTATAGACTTGTGCTACTGTGTCTAGCTTCTAATTTTTTTTTAAGTAATAATCTTCAATACTGAAAATAAAATGTTTTGAAAAGGAAAAAGAACTTTAATTTTGACTCTTTATTCACTGTACAAGAATTTGTTAGACTTCTCTTGTGGGAAAAAGAACTTTAATTTTGACTCTTTATTCACTATACAAGAATTTGTTAGACTTCTCTTGTGTCATAGACCGTGCCAAGTACTTGTGGCATATAATGGTGAGAATGATGGCTAGAGTCTCTGTTCTCTTTCTTGTCTGATAAGCTTTCAGTTTATCAGACAAGAAAGGTGACTGACTAGTTACTTATTGTTATCCATGCTGCTTTTTCCTTGTTAAAATATAAACTAGTTTCTATGATTAAAAAATATAAACAAAAAAGAAAAAAAGAAAGGTGCCAAGCAATTACAATAAAGTAAGATAGGGCCCAGATGAAAGGACTGGACTGTGTGACAGAGGAGGCTATCATAAGTCATGGGGGATGCAATGCACCATTCCCAGGAGAGAGTGTTTTAAATTGAGATCTTATAATAAGAAATCACACTACACATCTATAATAAAAAAATTATAATGATAATAATTAAACACATTTTCATAAACTTGACATTTGTCAGGTAATTCTATTAATAAGCTGATGTACTAACATGATCATTAAGTCTGCATCATTATCTCCAATTTAAAGAAGAATAAACATGTTTAGAGATGAGAAAGTATAATTGGAATTCTAACCTCTTGAGTCAATGTATATGGAGTTTAGACTTATTCCAAAAAAAAAGTATAAACATATAAAGTTTTAATCTTCCCTGCATGTATATTTATTTTTTGGTTTTGTAGTACTGAAGATTAAACCCAGGAGAATTCTTTTTTTTTTTTTTTTTAATATTTATTTATTTCCTTTAGTTGTACACAATGCAATACATTTATGTTTACATGGTGCTGAGGATCGAACCCGGGCCGTGCATGTGCTAGGCGAGCGCTCTACCGCTGAGCCACAACCCCAGCCCCAAACCCAGGAGAATTCTACCACTGAACTACATCCCTAACCCTTTTCATCTTTTTTTTTTTTTGGTGGGGGGCAGGTGGTGGTGGTGTACCAGGGATTGAACCCATGGGCACTTAACCATTGAGCAACATCCGCAGCCCTTTTTTGTATTTTAGAGACAGGGTCTTGCTGAGTTGCTTAGGGCCTCCCTAAATTGCTGAGGCTGGCTTTGAACTCATAATTCTCCTGCCTTGGCCTCCCAAACTGCTGGGATTATAGGCGTGCCACTTTGTGCCTGGCTCATTTTATCTTTTAAGACAAGGTCTTGCTAAATTGCCCAGGTTAGCCTTGAACATGTGATCCTTCTGCCTCAGCCTCCCATATCGCTGGGATTATAGGCATAAGCCACTGCACAGACTCACATGTTAATTTAAAAAGAGTGCTTGCCTAGCACTTGTGAGGCACGGAGTTCGATCCTCTGAAAATAAACAATAAAATAAAAGTATTGCGTCCACCAACAACTTACAAAAAAATTTTAAAAAGAGAGAGAGAAACTAAGTTGTATAATGCTTAATTAATTAGGAAATCTCAAAGCATACCAAATAATAAGGCATTGAAAACAGATAGGCTTGCCAGACACAGTCATGCATGCCTGTAATCCCAGTGGCTCAGGAGGCTGAAGCAGAAGGATTTCGAGTTCAAAGCCAGCCTCAGCAATGGAGAAGCACTAAGCAATTCAGTGAAACCCTGTCTCCAAATAAAATAAAAAATAGGGCTGGGGATGTGGCTCAGTGGCCAAGTGCCCTGAGTTCAATCCCTGGTACCAAAAAACAAAACAAACAAACAAAAACACCCAGAAAACGGATAGGCTCATTTCATCCATCAAATACATTATTATTCTAAGGAAAAAGGTAAGGGTTTTGGGGTATTGCCCAGGAATTTAATATTTCAAAATATTTTCTTGGGGCTGGGGATGTGGCTCAGCGGTAGAGTGCTCGCCTAGGACGTGCATGGCCCGGGTTCGATCCTCAGCACCACGTAAAAATAAACGCATTGTGAACAACTAAAGCAAATAAATAAATATTTTAAAAAATTTTCTTGATTCAACTTTAAGAGTATATCTATAAAGCCACTTGGATAAGGATTCTTGAGGAGAAAACTAATTTAAGAAAAAGAGGTTGAAGCCAGACATGGTAGTTCAGGCCTGTAATCCCAGCAACTCTAGAGGTTGAGGCAGGAGGATCATAAGTGATCCTCAGCAACAGCAATTTAGCGAGGACCTAAGCAACTTAGTGAGATCCTATCTCAAAATAAAAATAAAAAGAGCTGGGGATGTGGCTCAGTGGTAAAGTGCCCCTGATTTCAATACCCAGTACCAAAAAATAAAAAAGGTGGGGGGCTAGGGATATAACTCAGCGGTAGAGCCTGTGTTTAATCACCAGTGCTGCTAAATAAATAAATAATTTTAAATAAAAATACATTGGAACTCCACAACCTTGGCCAAGTTAACTAACATCATGGCCACAGCTTTATACCACAAAAGATTATTGTGAGAAACAAAATATAACAATGCACTTTGTAAACTCCTAAAAGTTATTTAAGTTATCTCTTTATCCAACTTTTTCTTGCTTTCTGAGGGTTGGCACCATATTTTATTTCTCTTTCTGCTCTTAGTACCTAGTAAATAATAAAGTAATCAAGTCATATCAGCCATATTAAATTATTTTCAGTCATATAACATTTGTGCATTGTTGAATGGGGAAGGGGGGTAGTTTGTGGTTACTAGCTTAGCTCCATGATCAGCTCTACATTTCTCTCTTCTACATTTTAGACTTCTGTTGGGACCTTACACTGTCTGCCTAGGTGGTGGAAAAGCTCTGGCTTTCTGGCTGCTTGCCACATTACCACGCCCTGTTACCTGACCTAGGCTAAGCAGGGGGCGTGGCTGTGAGAACCAGAACCACCCTGCTGGTCACTGACTGGCTGTGGCCCACTATAAAGCATTGTGCACCCCTTCAATAAACGGGCTCCTGCATTGACTGACTGGACTCCTGGACGTAGTTCTGAGTCTTTTGAAGGCAGGTGGAGGAAGCGTCGGCGGCCTTTACTTTCCCAATCCAGTCTCATCGTTGAGGTAGGCCCCTCTGGCCTCTTTTGGTAGACAGAAGAGGTCCATCCTGGGTACAGGGGGGCTATAGCCCTCAACCCCTTATAACTTTGCTCTCCTAAGAGCTTTTGCAGCTCTACCAAAGAGTAAGGGGACAGACAGAATCCAATTTAAGTTCAGCTCCTAAGTTTTTTTTTTTTTTTTTTTTTTTTTGGTACCGGGGATTAAACTCAGCGGCACTCAACCACTGGGCCACATCCCCAGCCCTTTTTTGTATTTTATTAGAGACAGGGTCTCACTGAGTTGCTAAGTGCCTTGCCATTGCTGAGGCTGGCTTTGAACTCGCGATCCTCCTGACTCAGCCTCCCAAAGTGCTGGGATTACAGGCGTGCGCCACCGTGCCCGGCTTGATAATTTTTTTATTCCATCCTCTTTCACTGTATTTTGTCTACTTTTTAAAATTCTGGAATCTGCCAAGTAAACTTAGCTTATGACCCATCTGGGTCATGACCTGTTGTTTGGAAAGCATTGATCTTATTAGATTACTAATAACACTCTTTTGTTTATCAGTGATAATGTGCCTACTATGTTGTCACTGTCTGGGTCCATGAAACATATAGATAATACAAAAATTAAATATTCACAAGTAATCATTATGTGGGAGACAGAAACTAATTCATAAAAATAAAGTTAAAAAGGCTATGAATATCTAGAAAAAATATTCCAAGGCCCTATGAACTAGGCAAAGTCAACTAGAAAATTGTTGGAACAAAAATGGTAAAGAAGGGCTGGGGTTGTGACTCAGCAGTAGAGCGCTCTCCTAGCACGAGTGCGGCCGGGGTTCGATCCTCAGCACCACATACAAATAAACTCATTGTGTACAACTAAAGCAAATAAAAAAAATAATAAAAAGAATGGTAAAGAAGCTGGGTCTGGTGCACACGCCTATAATCCTAGCATCTCGGGAGGCTGAGGCAGGAGGATTGTGAGTTCAATACAGCCTCAACAACAGTGAGGCATTAAAGCAACTCAGTGAGACCCTGTTTCTAAATAAAATACAAAATAGGGCTGTGGATGTGGCTCAGTGGTTGAGTGCCCCTGAGTTTAATCCCTGCTACCCCCTCCAAAAAAAAAAAAAAAAAGAATGGTAAAGAAAGCATTGTCCCTAGGAGCAGCGAGGATAAGGTGTCATTTAATGAAACAGGAGCAGAGTTGGAGACAGAGAGAGAAAGTGGCTGGTTCAGGATATTTGAGATGTGGAATCTGTGAATAGAAACGAGGGAGAAAGCAATTTGACCTAAACTTGTGGACTTGGAACGACTAAAAAATACTTGGTAAAGTATTGCAGAATAAGGAAGATAAAACAATCAAGCTAAATATAAAGATTTGGAGGCTGAGTGTGGTGGCATACATCTGTAATCCCAGGGACTCGGGAAGCTGAGGCAGGAGGATCACACATTCAAGGTCAGCCTCAGCAATTTACCAAGACTTTGTCTCAAAATAAAAATTAAAATGTAGTGGTTAAACACCTTTGGGTTCAATCCCCAGGCTATTGGTGCATTACCATTATACATAATAGTGGGATTCATTTTGCCATATTTGTATATGCACATAACAAAATTTGGTCAATCCGATTCCCCAGTACTTTCCCTTTCCTCCTGCATACTCTCTATTTTACAAATAAATAATAGAGGGAAATGCAATTGGACCAATATCATGGAACTAGTAAGGTGCAGTCTAGCTTCAGAGCACCTTATTCTTCAAAATTTCACAACAGAGGCTGCCTGAGACTAATAATAAAGTCTGGGGACCTTGGCAACTCCTGACATTCTGTTTCCTAGTACCTGGACCTAGCCACCTGACAGAGGAGGCCACAGGCCTGCCTATTTCTAAGATTCAGGAGCAGTTTCTAAGAACTCAGGAATGATCATTATTAACATAAAAGATATGATACAGGATTCAGGATTAGGTAAAATACTTAATGGTATGGTACTTTGTAAGAAAATTAATTGAATTCTAATGGGATTAATCAGGGGAAACTCTGATTTATTTTCATTTCTTAAAAATTCTGTCAGGGAAAACTATTTCTGACATTGGCAAAAATAAATGCTTTGGTGAGTCAAAGAAATATCTCTAGTTGGATTAAGGCCAAAGCCTTCTTTTGCCACAGTTTGGACCTTGTGGATACAGCCAATTTCGAACCTCAACCAGAGAGAGCAAGAGGGCAGAATTCTGAGACTGGTTCCCTCACCTTGCACCTGTTGGAGCCCTTGACTGAGGATCAGAATGCCTGTAGGTTGACATTCCCCACATAGCTTTCTGTTTCTCAAGGTTCTGAAAGCCACAACTTCCCAGCCTTCAAGCCTAGAAGTGGCAACAGACCCCAAACTTTACTTAGTTCTCCTCCTCCACATGGTTTCCTTTTTCCTCCTCCTCCTCTTCTTCTTCTTCTCTTCTTCTTCTTCTTCTTCTTCTTCTTCTTCTTCTTCTTCTTCTTCTTCTTCTTCTTCTAGATATTTATTTATTTGCTTTTAGTTGTACACAATGCGTTTATTTTTACGTGGATGCTGAGGATCAAACCCAGCTCGCGCAGTGCTAGGTGAGTGCTCTACCGCTTGAGCCACAACCCCAGCCCCGGTTTCCTTGTCTTCTGAGAACTTTCCTCATCTTCTGATAACCCTTTTAAAATTGTGCCTTTCAAAGTAGCTCCTTATATTACCTAATATGAGTGTGTCATCTATTTCCTGCCAGTCCTAAATGATCCTTTGTGATTCTGCTGTTTTTGAGGCTTATCCTAAAGAATTTGCAAATAAACCAGAAAAAAATTTCTAACATACCCATGGTATATTTTTTCCTAATGTACTGAAATAATATTTGTTGTTTTCTTGTGTGTTTCTGTATTGGAAAAGGAACAAAGAGAAGGAAAGAAGGTAAAAGGAAGACAGAGGAAGATTAAAAAAAAAAAAAAAACTGAAAACAAACCAGGAGACAAAAAGGAAATTAAGATCATTCAGGTGGGCAGTGGAATTCAGCAGTTAAGGACTCAATGCTGTGAACTGAGATCCTCCAATGAGCTACATGGCCACTGGCTATTGTATGACTTTGAAAAAGTTACCTTCCTTTGTCTAAAAACTGTTGTAAACAATACTTCCTATGTCAAAGTAGTGCTGTAAGGATTCATTTAAAAAATTGTATCCTTAGCCAGGCGCAGTGGATACAGCACTTTGGGAGGCTGAGGCAGGAGGATCGCGAGTTCAAAGCCAGCCTCAGCAATGGCGAGGCACTTAGCAACTTAGTGAGACCCTGTCTCTAAATAAAATACAAAAAAAGGGCTGGGGATGTGACCCAGTGGTCGAGTAACCCTGAGCTGAATTCCCAGTACCACAAAAAAAAAAAAAAAAAATTGTATCCATTCTTGGCCAATTTAGGTCTTCAGTAATTGTTATTTATTTATTTATTTTTTCTTTCCCCCAGCATTATTGAGATCACTAAAATAATGTAAATTTTGTTTCTGTATTTTCATTGACATTAGGTTAATTTAGAATTTGAAAGAGTGTGAAACCTCCTAGGTGGATGCACATCTGTAATCTAAGCGACTCAGGAGGCTGAGGCAGGAGGATCACAAGTTCCAAGTCAGTCTCAGCAACTTAACTGAGCCCTGTCTCAAAATAAACATAAAAAGGGCTGGGGATGCTGCTTAGTGATATAGCACCCTTGGGTTTAATTACTGGTACCAAAAAAAAAAAAAAGAAGAAAGAAAGACGTTTTTCCTCACTAGTATTATTTTGTTTTGTTTCTTCATTCATTAGTTGAATAAATAAAGAAAAAACATCCAGGTGTGGTGGTATATGCCTGTTATCTAAGTAACTCTGGAGGCTAAAGCAGAGGATAACAAGTTCTAGGTCAGCCTCAGCAATTTAGCTAGACCTGTCTCAAAATAAAAAATAATAATAAAAAAAAGGAAAAAAAAAAAAAAAAAAAAAGGGCCAGGGATGCAGCTCAATGATAAAGCACCCCTGGCTTCAATCTCCAGTGCAAAGAAAAAAAAAAAAAATGCAGAGGGTATATGTTTATGGTGTTTTGACTTATGACATTTCAACTTCATGATGGTGTGAAAGCAATACACATTAGTAGAAACTATACTTCAAATTTTGAATTTGGCTCTTTTTCCAGTCTAGCAATATAGCAGTATGTTACTGTTTTCTGATGCTGAGCAGTAATAATGAGCCCAGCTCCCAGTAAGCCACCAGATCATGAAGGTAAACAACTGATACTCTGTGGTGTGTGATGTTGCTAAGTGAGGATAGGTCAGTAGGTAAGGTATATTAAATGCATGTTCAACTTACAATTTGTGTGTGTGTGTGTGTGTGTGTGTGTGTGTGTGTGTTTTGCTGGAGATAAAATCCAGGGACTCTCATGTGCTAGGCACATGCTCTACAGCTGAAGTAGGCCAACTTAAATATTTTCAGTTTGTAAGTAGTTCATCAGAATGTAACCCCATCATGAGTCAAGGATCTTTGCATCTGTATACAATATTCAAAGATACATATAGGCTTATAAGTAAATATATGTATTTCAGAATCCAACATTCACAGAGTGACAGTTGAATGAAGGCATGATACAGAATTTACCTTCATATGTGCAATGGCTCTGTATAGCATCATTTATGTTATTCCATTGGAATATAGCTGTGATTATGTGTGAGTACTTGGGTATTAGTAAGTTCTTCATTCAGTATGTGCAAGATATATACAGCATTTTCCCTTTTCTTCCTCTCTCTCTCTCTCTCTCTCTCTCTCACTCTACCAGGGATTGAACCCAGGGGTGCTTAACCACTGAGCCACATTCCCAACCTTTTTTTTTTTTTTTTTCACTTTGAGATCTCACTAAGATGCATAGGGCCTCCCTAAGTTGCTGAGGCTGGCCTTGAACATGTGGTCCTCCTGCCTCAGCCTCCTGAGTTGCTGGGATTACAGGCATGTTCATTATATCTGACAACATATACAGCATTTTGAAAACTTTGTTGTAGCATTTAAAATCAAATCAAATCCAATATATAGTGCATCACATAGTAGACAAAATCTTCCAGTATAAATTTAGGAACAATTAAACATGACTGAATCTTCACTGTGAATGGAATGGTGTTCATGTACATTTTTTAAAAAACATTTAAAAAATACTGTTTGTGCTCATAAATTAAAAAAAAGCTGTCTTCTAAATATGAACTATATAAGCTGCCTTTTTGATGATGAAAAATATTAAATCATTGAAGTGGCCACTCTTGTAAAAAGGGAACTAATTTTTAATTCAAGAGAGATTTTGAAACAATCATTTGACCCCTTGGTTTATTCAGTTTCAATGCAATAAATGCCCCTGCTTTGGAATATTCTCAGTACTTTGTTCAGCAAATTAGCTAAGCCAGTGGGCTAAAATTCAAAGGCTCAATTCAGTTTGTAATTTGTTATATTCGCATTTCCTTCACAGGTTTCTTCTTCTGTCATCTGATATCCACATTACCAAAAGATAAAAGTTTTCTCAAATGTGCAACAGAAACCATTTTCTGACAAATCTGTATTTCTGGTTTAAGGTTTGTGATTGACTCTTTATTCTTCTTCCTTTTTTTTTTTTTTTTTTTTTTTTTTTGTGTGTGTGGTACCGGGGATTGAACTCAGGGGCACTTGACCACTGGGCCACATTCCCAGCCCTCTTTTGTATTTTATTAGAGACAGGGTCTCACTGAGTTGCTAAGTGCCTCGCCATTGCTGAGGCTGGCTTTGAACTTGCAATCCTCCTGCCTCATCCTCCCAAGTGCTGGGATTACAGGCGTGCGCCACTGCGCCTGGCTTGTGATATATTCTTGAAAAAATTTTGTGATATCATAAAATGTACATAGTAGTCTGTATGTTATGGTATTATCTATCACTGAATTCTGATTTTGTTTTGGTTTACTTTTCCATCATCACCTATGAAGATGGAAAACAAAAAATAAGCAAACAAAAACACCTCATTGTAACTTCCCTCAATTGAGAAAGAAGTTTCCTTTGCTAATTTTTTTTTCTGCTACAGTTGTTTGATTTAAACTTGTATTAAAGATGCTTCAGCATTTTTTTTGAAATCTGTGATAACAGAAGCTAAATGTAAGTTTCATGGCAACAGGAATTTTTGTTTTATTCAGTGATATCTTCCAAGTATACTGCTGGCACACTGTAGAGGTTCAATAAAAAAAAAAAAAATTTTTTTTTTGAGGTGCTGGAGATGGAATCCAGGGCCTCATGCTACGTAGTTCTGTAAGCATTTTTTCAATGTAATACTTTTTAGCTGTAACAGATGTACATTATACACTTCTGTTCTATGGCACCAATAAGATTCTTTTATTTTGTAGTGTCAGGGATCAAACCCAGGGCCTCACACATGCCAAGCAAATGCTCTACCACTGAGTCACATCCCTAAACCTACCTAGATTATTTAGAATGAATCAGATTAGTGTGAAAATCTCTTCTAGATTTGCTAATACATTTCATAAATTTATTATTTTCTTTTTTGATTCTGGGGACTGAAGGAGCCCCAATCAGGGAGACGGCTATTGCGGTTAGCTGGAAGCCATAAGTTCCACCTGATAATAATCATACATTAAGTATGCACGTGACGCACCTGAAAATGCACGTGACGCACCCACAAAGCTAAAGGTATATAACGGGGTGAAAGCGGTCAGAAGCGGCATTCATTCAGTCAGTCATGCAGTCGCTCAGTTGGTCGGAAGAAGAGTTCCGGTCAGAGAAGAAGAAAAGAGTCAGAGCGGCCAGAACATAGTCAGAAGAAGAAATAAGAGTCAGAGCAGTTAAGAGTTCGGTCAGAAGAAGCTAGAGAAAGAAATGAGAAGCTGGAGAAAGAAAAACTAGAGAAAGACAGAGACTAAGAAATGAGAATGAGAAAAGAGTTTAGTATAAGGAAAAGAGTTTAGCTAAGAAGAGAAGAAGAGATAAAGAGAAAATAGATAAAGAAGAGAAGAAATGAGAAGCTAGAGAAATGAGAAAAGAATTTAGTAAGAGAAGAAGAGATAAAGAGAAAGAGACTAAGAATAATAGATTCCTGCCACCGAATCTCCTCCCGCGGTATTGTGGCTGTACGTCAGGCAGCTACAGGGGACTAAACTCAGGGGCACTTAACCACTGAGCCACATTCCTACCTCTTTTTATTTTGAGACAGGGTCTAGCTAAATTGCTGAGGCTGTCCTCACACTTTTTAAAAAATATTTAAATATTTTTAAATTGTCAATGGACCTTTATTTTTATTTATTTATGTGCAGTGCTGAGACTCGAACCCAGTGCCTCACATATGTTAGGCAAGCTACCACTGAGCCACAACCCCAGCCCACTGGAATTTTTTTTTTTTTTTGGTACTGGGGATTGAACTCAGGGGCACTCGACCACTGGGTCACATCCCCAGCCCTTTTTTTGTATTTTATTTAGAGACAGGGTCTCACTGAGTTATTAAGTGCCTCGCCATTGCTGAGGCTGGCTTTGAACTCGTGATCCTCCTGCCTCAGCCTCCCAAAGTGCTGGGATTACAGGTGTGCGCCACCGCGCCCGGCCCACTGGAACTTTTGATCCTCTTGTTTTGGCCTCTCAAAAGTCTGGGATTACAGGCTTTTTAAACCACACCCTGTTTACTAATGCATTTTAGAAGTTTTCCCCAACTGGCGTCATGGTGCATGGATGTAATCCCAGTGATTTTGGAAGGCTGAGGCAGGAGGGAATCACAAGTTTGAGGCCAATCTTAGCAACTTAATGAGACCCTCCATTTCAAAATAAAAAATACAAAGGGCTGGGGATGTCGCTTAAGTGGTAAAGTACCCCTGGGTAAATCCCCAGTAGCAAAAAATAAATAAATATTTCCCCCCCTAAATTTACTGGGCTCAGTGGCACATTCTTGTAATTCCAGTCTCAGGAGGTGGAGGCAGGTGGATCAAAAGTCCAAGGACAACATCAGCAATTTAGCAAGACCTAGGCAATTTAGCCAAAATCCTATCTCAAAATAAAAAGGACTGGGGATGTAGTTCAACAGCCACAGTATTAAAATTTCAATCCCTAGTATTGAAATCAAAGCAAAAAAAAAAAAAAAAAAAAAAACTCCCTAATTTTAATGACCAATGGGGAGGGAGGGGAAGGGAGGGGTCAAAAGGGTGAAAAAAAAAAAGATGGTAGAATGAGATGGATATCATTACCTTAAGTGCATGTATGAAGTCACGAATGGTGTGAATATACTTTGTATACAACCAGAGATATGTTAAAATGTGCTCTATAAGTATATATGAAATGTAATACATTCTGCTGTCATTTCTAACAACTTAGAATAAAAAATAAATTTGAAAAAAAAATTTTGCAAGTGCATTTGCAAGTATAAATTCAAACTTAAATCTAACTCATTATATATATATGTTTAAATTATTTATGTACTTTGGTGCTAGGGATTGAACCCAAGGCCTTGTACATGCTGTGTGTCCTCTACCACTGAGCTATACCTCCAGACCCTTATTACATTTCAGAACAATCTCCAAAGTATGAAGAGGTTACTTTGTATGTTAGTACGAAAATGCTGAAAGAGTATAATTAATTTAAGTTTTTTAAAAGACTCTGAGATACTCAAGCCAAGTTTATGACCTTCTAAGAAATCTATTTATGAAATAAGAGAGATTAAAGAAAGAAAGAAATCTATTTACTATTTACAAAGTCCCTGATATATATTTTTTCTCATTAATGTGGTTCAATTAAACTCAACCTGGTAGGAAATTTTGTTTAACAAAAGTTCCTTAGACACGTACACTGAATGTTATTCATTGCTGCACTTGACTGATATCTAACCTGGCATTGTGCTAATTGGCAACAAATAACAGTGTCCATTCCTTTGCAGGCTCTTTGCTGCCAAATCACGGAAGCCATTTACAACTAGCTGCCTAGGAAGAGCAAGGGCACAACAGCAAACACGTTGAAAAAATAATTTGGAATTAAAATTTAAATGCATCCTTTGTGGTCCCTGGGGACTCCAGAGTGGGTTTTCATGATGCTTTTTGCCCTAAGGGCTTTCTGAAGTTTGGAAAACTAGTAACTGAACTTTAATACATGAAATCCACACCTAAAAAGAGCAGATCATGACTCCACAGAAGTCTAAAAATACTCTCTGATGCCTTTGGACCTTGATTCTGTTACAATATTCTTCTTATGTTGCCAAATTAAGAATTACTGCTAATGCAGACTAATGTGTGAGGGAGATTTGGTGTTGGCGTTCCATTTGTTGACCCATGAACCACAGGAATATTTAATACCTTATGTAAAACTTATCGAATTTCTGCTTCCTTTCTGCTGAATGAGAAAACCTATTTATATACTACATAACATGAAAGGCATGGCAGAGTTTTCTTTCAGGCAATAAAAATGTAATGCAAGCATTCCCTTGTAAAGCAAAACAAATGGCTTGACAAGAGTGATTCTGTAACTGTTTAAAAGAGGACCACTTATGAAAACAGATCTTTTAGTCTTCTTCTGGGTTGGGAAAATTAGCATCACCTCTTAGTGATTGTCCATGCCTCAGAGTTATTATTCAGATGTGTTTCCCTGAGTAATGGAAGCCCAAGACTGGAAAGGTGGATTCCAACATTTGAATAAATGGTTACTGATATCCACATGTGTGAGAAGATGGAAGAAAGGAAGGATGGAAGGAGGGAGGAAGGGAGGGCATAAAGGAAAGAGAGGGAGGGAGACAGGAGAGAAAAAGGAAGGAAGGACCCTAAAGAAAAATGAAATGATGGCACCTACAGGAAAATGGATGGAACTTGAGATCATTATGTTAAGTGAAATAAGTCAAACTCAGAAGGTCAAGGGGTCATATGTTTTTTTCTCATATGTGGAAGGTAAAGAGGAAAAGGAAAAGAAAGGTAGGGAGGTGGGAATCTCACGAAAATCAAAGGGAGATTGGTAGAGAAAAGGGACCAGGGGGTGGAAGAAGGGGAGGGAGGGGGATGTGCTGGGGAGTGGATATTGACCAAATTATATTGTTATATTGTATGCACGTATGAATGTGGAATAACAAATCCCATCATTAAAGATAATTATAATGTACCAAAAAATGTGGATAGAGAAACAAATTTTTAAAAAAGCAGGAAGGGCCGGGCGCTGTGGCGCATGCCTGTAATCCCAGCACTTTGGGAGGCTGAGGCAGGAGGATCGCGAGTTCAAAGCCAGCCTCAGCAATGGCGAGGTACTTAGCAACTCAGTGAGACCCTGTCTCTAATAAAATACAAAAAAGGGCTGGGGATGTGACCCAGTGGTCTAGTGCCGCTGAGTTCAATCCCCGGTACCAAAAAAAATAAAAAATAAAAAAATAAATAAAAAAAAAAAAAAAAAAAAGCAGGAAAGAAGAATAAACTGCACCTGTATTCATCTTGCATTCTCAATTAGATTGGTCATTCTGTATATTTGTCTCTTGCAGTTCCATTTTGAGACATGAGACATTTATGAAGGGCATTTTTAAGATAATATCTACATAGGCAGTGATCTATTTGTTCAAATGGTATTTTATTATTAATGTGTTAGACAATTCTCTATATGAAATTAAAGTAAGCAATATATAGAGGCTAGCTGAGAAATAATTTTGTTGTTCGAAGTATATACTCTTTTGACTTATTTTTAAAAATTCTATAGAAAGATGTGACTAAAGGAATGTTTATTATTCATTCAGCATTTTTAATAAAAACTAAAAATTGGAAGGAATCTAAATATCCATTAATAAATATGATATAATAAATTATATGCACTTTACTATTGAATGTTATACAATTGTCAAAATGAGCTCTATAGCTGGGTATGATGGTGCATGCCTGTAATCCCAGTGACTCAGGGCTGAGAGAGGAGGATTGCAAGTTTGAGGCCAGCCTCAGTAAGTTAGCAAGGCCCTCAACAAATTAGTGAAACCCTTTCTCAAAAAATAAAAAGAGCTGAGCTCTGTAAAGACTTAGAATAACTTTAAAACGAATTATTAACTAAAAGTGGGAGTCACAGAACAGTATGTATACAATGATTGACTTATATAACATTTTAAAGTTATATGTGTATGTGTATGCAAATACTTACAAAAAGGAAAAGAACTCGGAGCTCTCAGAATATTTTGTAATAGAATATGTATTCATGAGTTACTTATTAACTTGAAAATATATCTGAAAATAGCAGTTATATTTGGGTTCAAATTGGTTCATGGTATGTTTAGTTTGCTTCTGGGTACAAAATCATTGCTCTTTTTTCTAGTTGTTTTGTTTCTTGTTAGTTTTAAGGCAGATACATTATAGTTATTACCTTAACCATATAGGCATTCTAATTTTTTTTTAATTTCCCAAAAATAAAATCTATCAATCTCTGAAAAAAAAAAAAAAAAAAACTCACTTAGGGAAGTTTAAAGAGAAAAATCTGAAGGAATTCTGTCCTTGGTTTTGGGATAAGTTTTTTTTTTTTTTTTTTTTTTAACAAGAAGTTTATTTAAACAACAAGACGCTTGACTTGAAGGGAAAACTATCTAGGAATCTTTTTGTGTGTGTGTGTGTGTGGTACTGGGGATTGAACTCAGGGGCACTCGACCACTGGGCCACATCCCCAGCCCTTTTTTGTATTTTATTTAGAGACAGGGTTTCACTGAGTTGCTAAGTGCCTCGCCATTGCTGAGGCTGGCTTTGAACTCGTGATCCTCCTGCCTCAGCCTCCCAAAGTGCTAGGATTACAGGCGTGCGCCACCACGCCCGGCTAGGAATCTTTTTTTAAGAGTAATTTACCCCTACTTAAAGACAGATTGCCCTACATGTAACAGCTACATACAAAAAAGTTTTATAAAATTGTCCTTGATTTTATAATGATAAATGAAAAACATTAAAATTATCCAATCAAACAAGGTATGCAAAGATTTTTATGTTGTTCAGGTTTTTTTTTTTTTTAGTTGTTGTTGTTGTTGTTAAAACAGTGAGAGCAAAATAACTTACTGGAATATAAAGATAAGAGCTGAATGAGCATGCCACTAATGGAGAAAGGGGATATTTTCACAGAACCAGTATTTTTCCCCATCTCATCTCCATTTGATGTCAATCAAAACATATCATTGGCCATTTAGTTTAAAAAAATGCAATATGCTGTGCACATACACTAGTTACTTTATGTACAATAAAGGAATGGGGAAGGGGAAAATGAAAGAATAGAGAAAACTATACTGTAGAAGTCAGGATGTGGTGGAACCAATTGCAGTTTTCTAATTGAGAATGTATTCTTGGTCTGTAAGAACAGAGTTCTGGAGTAAAGTAGCAGGTTCCCTTTTTAGTAGACACCTCCTGTCTGCTGCGGGAACACATCAATTGTATCTTCATCCTCCATTTCCAACTTTCATACAAAGTGTTTGAAAAATCTCCTATTATCAACAGTTCTTCCTGGGCTGGGGTTGTGGCTCAGCGGTAGAGTGCTCACTTAGCAAGTGGGCGGCCCTTGTTCCATCCTGTGCGGGTGTGTCTGTTTCATTAACCGGCTGCCCGTCAAATCGGAATCTGATCTGCCTCATCGACAAACCCTGTCGTTCACAATATGCTTTTATTAGTTTACTAAGTGGTGTATGCCTCTTAATCTTAAACTGCACCACAGAACCATCCTGCCCCGCCACCTTCAAGTTAATATGATCGTTGTTCTCAGTCTTGACTCCTTCCTTGGGCTTTTCGTCTGCCATGGCGAGCGCCGGGTCTCCTCAGCAGCCGCTTCACAAAGAAGTACCAGGTCCGCACCGAACGAGCACACAAGCAGCTCGGGAGAGGCAGAAGAAGGGGACAAGGTTCTTGATACTTTTATTTTATATTTTGCAGTGCTGGGGATTGAACTCTGGCCTTCGTACATACTAAACTAGTATTTACCACTGAGCTACTCCCCACATCCCTCAATACTTTAAAAAAAAAAAAATTATTTATTTATTTTTTAAGTTGTACACGATGCTTTTATTTTTACGTGGTGCTGAGGATCGAACCTGGGCCGCCCTACACGTGCTAGGCGAACGCTTTACTGCTGAGCCACGACCCCAGCCCCCCTCAATACTTTTAAGAATAATTCCTTATTAGAATTTTTATTCATAATCTATCAATTCAGTAGATTTCTGAACATTCTTATTCAGGAAGCCTTTCTCTAATGCTCTGAAGACACTAAACTTCACCTTCTTAACCAGGACCACTGAAATTTCCTAAAGAGTAACCAAGCACAAAATTAGCAACTCTATCCCCATATAGTAAACAGGATACCAGGAAGAGAAAAAAATAGAATTTAAGTATTAGTTAAATACAATTTTGGGGGGGAGGGATATTATGGGGATTGAACCTAGAGGGCTTTAGCCGCTGAGCCACAGCCTTAGCTCTTTTTATTTTGAGACAGGGTCTCACTAAGATGTTTAGGGCCTCACTGACTTGCTGAGGCGGGCTTTGAACTTGCCATTCTTCTGTCTCAGCCTCTAGAATTGTGGGGATTATAGGCCCGTGCCACCATACCCCGCAGCTGAATAGAATTGAACTATCAGTGCATTTAGCTGCAGATAACTTAAAACTATGACTCCATTGACTTAAACAATAAAGAAAATGCATAATTTCATATAGCAAGAATTTTTTCCAAGAGGATTGTCTGGGAAGGTGAAGGGTCTTTGTGAGATTCTGAGAAGTCAGCTTTTCATTTCTAACAGCAGCTAAGGTTGGATCTGGAGCTATAACAGAAGGCAAGGCCCATGTCATGAGGGTTGCCATTGGAAGGGTCTAGCAGGATGGTCTCCAAAGAATCCATGAAACCATCTTTAAAAATGACTCAGCTTTACACATCTGCCAAAACCAGAGAGTGCAAAGCCGTCTTAAAATAGTATCAGTCAAAGAAGAACTTTCTGCTTCCCTTTTCTCTCCTGCCTCTGGTGCTCCAACAAAGAGGGGTCAGCAACAGCAGCTGAGAATGTGAGTGGAGTGAACAAACATGAAAGAAGCAGCTCACCACATTGTGTTTTGCCAAGTCAGATGGCCTGCCCACAATCAGGACCTAACCCGGAAAAGTAGTGAGTTGGGGAGATCCTGTTTTTAATGAAAGCTTAAGTGTTGATTAACATCACTGTCTGGGCTTTGGAGTTTCATCTTCTAGACTGTGCAATGTGATTTAAAACAGCAATTTAACTTTTTATTTCCTAAACACGAAAAGGAAGGTTAAAAGAGAGCCTGGGTTATTTTCCAAGGACCTCAGAAGAAATTTCTTTATTAAATATATTTTTCTGAGGGAGAATGGAGAACAATGATCTCTTAAGTCCTCTGATAAAGCTCTATTCCTTTTGTGTCTTTAACGACTCCCTCCCTATTTGCCTCTATGCACAAGCACTTAAATGTGTCCAGTCAACTCTATTAAAAAAAAAAAAAAAAAAAAAAAAGAATCCTCAGAACGGGCTGTAATGGTGCATGCTTGTAATCCCAGCAATTTGGGAGACTGAGGTAGGAGGATTGCAAGTTGGAGGTCAGCCTCAGCAGTTTACTGGCCCTAAGCAACTTAGTGAGACCCTGTCTCAAAATAAAAATATAAAAATTATAAAAATTGCTGGGCATGTGGTTCAGTGGTAAAGCACCTTAGGTTCAATCCTCAGTACCATCACTACCACCACCACCATCATCATCAAATAAAAAACCTCTTCTCCCAGTTCTGATCTAGTTATGTTGATCTCTTTCTCCTCCCCCTGCCTTCTTTTTTCTTTTGATAGCAGATTTTTCCCCCCATTTTTAAATTGGTGCACTGTAGTTGTACATATTGATGGGATTTGTTGTTATCCCACACTGGGAGTGGCTCAGGGATCAAACCCAGTGTCTCAGGCATACTACTAGGCTAGTGACCTACTACTGAGCTACACTACAGCCCCTCCTCCTCTTTAGGGTCAAATTTACAGAAAACAATTGGCTGGGTGTCAGGGGTCTGTCAGGTCGGTTCCAGAATCCTGAATTCCTGATCTCAGCAGCGGGCACATGATTCTGACACCACAAATCACAGTGGCCAATATCTATGAACAGCAACTGGTCTAAGGAATGGGCCTGTGGCACATTCAGTGACAATTAAAATACTTACTTCAGATTGCTATTCAGAGTTTGGAAGGACTGCTGAGAAACCCAGTTTCTGGTCCTATTACTGCATTGAACATGCTCATGTAAGGTTAAGTATTTCTAATATTTGTTACTATAAACTACATTGTACTACAACTTAGTGAGGTCCTTAGCAACTTAGTGAGAGTGTCAAAATATAAAATAAAAAGGACTTGGACTATATAGCTCAGTGATAAAACACCCCTGGGTTCAATCCACAGTGAAAAGAAAAACAATCAAAATCAAAACAAGGGGCCGGGGTTGTGGCTCAGCAGTAGAGCGCTTGCCTAGCATGCATAAGACTCTGGGTTCAATCCCCGGCACCACATAAAAATAAACAAATAAAATAAAGGTTTTGCGTCTATCTACAACTAAAAAATAAAAAGAAAGAAAGAAAACAAATAGCTGGGCGTGGTGGCACACGCCTGTAATCCCAGCACTTTGGGAGGCTGAGGCAGGAGGATCGCGAGTTCAAAGCCAGCCTCAGCAATGGCGAGGCACTTAGCAACTCAGTGAGACCCTGTCTCTAATAAAATACAAAAAAGGGCTGGGGATGTGGCCGAGTGGTCGAGTGCCCCTGAGTTCAATCCCTGGTACCACAAAAATAAATAAACAAACAAATAAATAAATAAATAAAAAATAAAAAATAAAACAAACAAAAAAAACCAGGTGTAGCTAGGCACAGTGGTGCATGCCTGTAATCCCAGAGACTTGGGAGGTGGAAGCAGGAGGATCACAAGTTCAAAGCCAGCCTCAGCAACTTAGTAAGACACTGTCTTAAAAGTTAAATAAAAAGGGCTGCAATGTAGCTCAGAGATAGAACATCCCTGGGTTTGATCCCCAGTACCAAAACAAAGCAAAACAAAACAGCACTACCACCACCAACACCACCAAAAAAGATTTATTGAGATATAATTCACATATATCATATAGTTTGCTTATTTAAAGCTGTGTAACATTCAATGTGCTTTACTTTTCATGGTTATGCAACCATCACTACAATAAATTTTAAAACATTTTTGTCACCCCCAAAATGTATTCCATGCCTACTAGCAGTGATTTCCCATGCCACCTCCAGTCTTATCTTTTTATTATTGAGTTTTAATCTTTCTTTATCCATTCTGATTACTAGATTTTTATCAGGTATATGCCCTACAAGTATTTTTTCCTACTCTGTGTGTTGTCTGTTTTCTTGATAGTGTTCTTTGATGCATAAATGATAATGATGATGATGATTTTGCAGTGCTAGGGATCGAACCCCAGGCCTCCCACATGCTAGGCAAGCTATCTACCACTAAGCTACATCCCCAGCCTCATGTTTTCTATTTTGATGGTATAATTTGTCAAATTTTTCTTTGGTTGCCTGTGCTTTTAGTGTTGTATGTGAGAAACCATCAAGCAAACCAATGTGAAGAAAAATTAATAAAAACCAAGGTAAAAAATTTACTCCTATATCTTATTCTAACAATTTTATAGTCTTTTAAGCTTTTACACTTATACCCATGATACATTTCATGTCAAGCTTTGCTTTGCTCTACTAAGGATGGATCCCAGAGGCACCACTCAACCATTGAGCTACTACAACCCCAGTGCCCTCACCTTTTCTTTTAAGACAGGGCCTCACTAAGATGTCCAGGCTGGCTTCAAACTTGAGATCCTCTTGTCTCAACCTTCAGAGTAGCTAAGATTAGAGGTGTGTGCCACCACACCTGGCTTTTATTACCTTAGCTTTATAGTAAATTTCAAAAGCTGCGGGAGTGAACCTCAGTTTTTTTTGGGGGGGTGGAGTACCGGGGACTGAACTCAGGGGCACTCAAGTACTGGGCCGCATCCCCAGCCCTTTTTTGTATTTTATTAGAAACAGGGGCTCACTGAGTTGCTAAGTGCTTCGCCATTGCTGAGGCTGGCTTTGAACTCAAGATCCTCTTGCCTCAGCCTCCCAAGTGCTGGGATTACAGGCATGTGCCACTGTGCCCGGCTTCCAATTTTTTTTTTAAACCGAAATTGCTTGTTTATTCTAGGTCACTTGAATTTCCATATTACTTTTAAGATCAGTTTGTCAATTTCTATAACAACTCCAGTTAAGAATTTGATAGGGAATGTGTTGCATCTAGATTAGTTAGGGGAATACTGCCACCCTAATAATACTTTTAATCTATGAACATAAACTGTATTTCCATTTACTTATCTCATCTTAAATATCTTTCAATGATGTTTTGAAATTCTCAGTATCTGTGTTTTAGACTTTTCTTATTACATTTATTCCTTAGTATTTTATTCCTTTTGACGTTATTATAAATGAAACTGTCTTTATTTCTGTTTCAGATTGTTCATTGCTAGGATATAGATACATAATTAAATGCATTTTTGACTTTTTTTTTTTGTACCAGGGATTGAACCCAGGGGCATTTTACCATTAAGCTACATACCTAGCCCTTTCTATTTTTTAATGTTTGTGACAGGGTCTTGTTAAATTGCTGAGGCTGGCCTGGAATTTGCAGTCCTTCTGATTCAGCCTCCCAAGTCACTGGGATTACACATGTGTGCCACTGTGCCCATTTCAACTTACTGTATTTTCAGTCTACAATGAGTTTATAAGGATATATCGCCATACTAAGTTGAGGAGCATCTGTAATGATCTTGTATCTTGCAATTGTGCTGAATTGTTATTATTTGTTGGTACTTGTAGATTTTTAGTGGAATCCTTTGGATTTTCTATATACAAGATTGTATCATTAATGAGCATGGTGGCTCATGCCTGTAATTCCAGTGGCTAGGAAGGCTGGGGCAGTAGGATCCCAAATTCATAGCCAGCCTCAGCAATTTAGCGAGGCCCTAAGCAACTTAGCCAGACCCTGTCTCAAAATCTCGAAATAAAATAAAAAAGGGCTGGGAATGTGACTCAGTGGTTGAGCACCCCTGGGTTCAATCCCTGGTACAGAAAGAAAAAAAAAAAAAAGATAATATCAAATAGAGGTAGTTTTGCTTCTTTCTTCTCAATCTAGGTAACTCTTTTTTCCTGTCTAATTGCCCTGACTTGGGCCTCTAGTATCACGTTGAACGAAAGTGATAAGAACAGATATATTGTCATTTTTTTATTTTATATATTTTTTATTTTTTGGTACTCAGTGTGCTTAACTACTGAGCCACATCCCCAGCCCTTTTTACTTTTTAATTTTGAGACAGGGTCTCACTAAGTTGATGAGGGCCTCCCTAAATTGCTGAGGTTGGCTTTGAACTTGCATCCTACTGCCTCAGCCTCCCGAATCATTGGGATACAGGCATACAACACCATATCCAGCTGTCACTCTCCATTTTAGGGAAAAGCAGCCAGTCTTTCACCATTAAGTTGTCAGCTGTGGGGATTTTTGTAGATGCCATTTATCTGGTTGAAGAAGTTCCCTTCTGTACCTAGTTTGTTAAGTAGTTTTTGTCATGAAAGGGCATTTGATTTTGGCAAATCTTTTTCTGAATCTCTTGAAATAACCATGTGGACTTTTTTCTTTATTCAGCATGTACATATTTTGAACTTCGATATATAATGCTAAATTATTTTTCAAAAATTGTGACAAATTATATTCTGAAGAGAAATTATAAAACTTTCATTTGCTCACTACCAGCAATGGTTATTACTGATCACATTTTGTGTATGTGTGTGTGTGTGTGTGTGTGGTGCTGGGATTGAATCCAGGGCATTGTGCATGCAAGGCAAGCACCCTACCAACTGAGCTATATCCCCAGCCCAGCAATGCTTATTACTAAGTATATTACTAAGTACTTGTAAATTTATCAGATGAAAACTGCTTATTGTTTTACTTTTCACCACTGGGCTACACCCCCAACATTTTTTAAAAAAATTTTTATTTTGAGACAGGTTCTCACTAAATTGGTTATGGCCTTGCTACATTGCTGAGGCTGGCATAAAAACTTGCCATCCTCCTGCCTCAGCCTTCCGAGTTTCTGGGATTACAAGTGTGTTCCATTGCATTCCTATCAGGAATCAAATCCAGGGACACTTAACCAATGAGCCACCCCTTTTTTATTATTTTACTTTGAGACTGGGTCTCACTATGTTGCTTAGGGCCTTGCTAAATTGCTGAGGTTGGCTTTGAACTAAAGATTCTCCTGCCTCAGCCTACCCAGTTGTTAGGATTATAGGCATGTGCCATGGCGCACAGCTTAATATTTTTTTATTTATAGTTGTTCATAATTTTTCCTGTGAATTGCATAATTTTATAATTTCACTTCAATCTCATTTGTATTTTTTGTTAATCTGTAAAACTCTTTATAAATTATAGCTATTTACTCCATGTCATTTATGACAATTATAGTTACTGTCTCTAAGAACATAAAAAGGTATTCTGGAGTATATAGGAAATCATTCACTTTGCCTCAGTCATGGTGTCAAAATTACTTTCTTCTTGAGATCCTAGTTAAAAGTATATAAAACTCAGTAACTTCTTGTATTTAGATGTTAAAAATGTCAAATATTTTCCATAACATCTTTGACACATTTAAAATTATATTCTCAGATTTTACTGATGTCTTTTTTTGCTAAAGAATTGATAATAAAGGAACTAAAAATTTCTGGGTGTTCAAACTGTCATTATGACTATGCCCTATAATTTTCCATGCTTGCTTTTGGTCGCTTTCAATTACGTGCTCACCTGTTTTTGCCTACTGAACAGAACTGCTGTTTCTGTGAATGCTTTGGTAGTTTGTGTCTTTCAAGGTTTTAATATTTCATTAGAGTTGTAAAATTTGGCAGCACAAAATTGTTTATAATATTTCCTTCATATACTTTTAAAATCTGTAGAAACTTAAGTTAGTCCTGACCTTGGTCATTTGTGTTTTCTCATTTTTTTTCCTGATCATTGTGATCATGGTTTGTTGATTTTATTGATCTTTTCACATAGTGAATTTCTGTTTTTATTTATTATTCTTTAATTTTTTTTTTTTTTTTTTTTTTTGGTGGGGAGGTTACCTGGGATTGAACTCAGGGGCACTCAACCACTGAGCCACATCCCGAGCCCTATTTTGTATTTTATTTAGAGACAGGGTCTCACTCTGTTGCTTAGTGCCTCGCTGTTGCTGAGGCTGGCTTTGAACTCATAATCCTCCTGCCTCGGCCTCCCAAGTGCTGGGTTTACAGGCATGTGCCACTGTGCCCAGCTGTTTCCTATTTTATTATTACTATTGTGGTGTTATTTCCTTTATTCTAATTATTTTGGGTTTCATCTGATTCCCTCCCCCCCCCCTTTTAAAGATAGAAGCTAAAACTGGGCACGGTGGGGCATGCCTGTGATCCCAGTGGCTGAGGAACCTGAGCAGGAGGATAGCAGGTTGGAAGCCTGTCTTAGAAATTTAGCAAGGCTGTAAGTTACCTAGTGAGATCCTCTCTCAAAGAATAAAAAGAGCTGGGGATGTGGTTCAGTGATTAAACACTCCTGGTTCAGTCCTTGGTATTAAAAAAAAAAAGCTAAAAAACCATTTTTTAAAAAAAATATAGATGTTAATGCTATAAATGCCCTTCTAAGTTTTACTTATGTTGTATTCCACAAATTTTGACATTTTATATTCATATTATCTCAATTCAAAAACTTTCTAATTTCCCTGTTGATGTCTTTGGCATATTGATTTTTTTAGAAGTATGGGTTTGTTTTAGCTTCCAAGTGTTGAGGGATTTTTCCAGATATTTGTTATTGAAATTGACATAAAATTATATTTAAGAACATACATTGTATGATTTCCATTCACTTAAATTTTTAGTTTTGTCTTTTGACCCAGGAAATATGGCTAATTTCATCAACATTTTGGGTGCATTGAAGAGAGTATATTTTATTGCTGTTGGCAGATTGTTTTATAAAGACAATTGGTCAATTTGGTTACTACTGTTGGGTGTTGTGGTGCATGCCTATAAGCTGAACAGCTCCAGAAGCAGAGGCAGGAGGATCACATGTCATGATATGACATGATCAAAGTCAGACTCAGTAATTTAGGGAGGCCTAAGCAACTTAGTGAGATCCTGTCTCAAAAAAAAAAAAAAAAAAAAAAAAGAAAGAAAGAAAAAAAATAGAAAGGTGTAGAGATGTGACTCAGTGATTAAGTGCCCCTGGTTCAATCCCTGGTACCAAAATAAAATAAAATAAATACATAAATAAATAATTGGTTAATACTGTTGCTCAGGTTTTCTGTACCTTTGTGTATTTGTTTTGGTACTGGGGTTGAACCCAGGCACACTTTACCAATGAGCCACATTCCCAACCCTTTTTATTTTTTGAGACAGGGTCTTGCTATGTTTCTGGTCTTGAATTTTCAATCCTTCTGCCTCAGCCTCCCAAACTGGGATTATAGTGTGTGTACCACAATGCATAGCAAGTCTTCTCTACCTCTATGGATTTTTATCTCTTTTTCTATCAATTATTGAGAGAGGAGAATTGAAATCTCCGACTTTAATGGTTGGTATCTCTAGATCTCCTTTAAGTTCATTATTTTTTGCTTCATGTATACTAAGGCTCTATTATTGGATATGTAAATGTTTAAGATTATTATGTCCTCTTGATGAATTGACTCACTTGTCATTGTAAAATTACCCTTTCAATCCCTGAAAACATTCTTTGCTCTGAAATCTACTTTGTCTGATATTAATAAAGTCTGTACAACTTTTTGTTGTTGTTGTTTTGTTTTCTGGTATTGGGGATTGAACCCAGAGGTGCTTTACCACCAAGCCATATCCCCAGCCCTTTTTTTAAAAAAATTTTTTTACACAATACCTTTATTTATTTATTTTTTTTATGTGATGCTGAGGATCGAACCCAGTACCTCAGATGTGCTAGGCAAGTGCTCTATCACTGAGCCACAGCTGCAGCAACCCCTTCCACCCTCTTTAAAAAAAATTTGAGACAGGGTCTTGCTAATTGCCCAGGCTGGTTTCAAATTTGCAATTCTCCTGCCTTGGCTTCTCCAGTAGTTAGGAAGACAGGCATATGCCACTATGCCCAGATTTTTTTCTGTTTTTTTTTTTTTTTTAAACATTTAGCCTATTTGTGAATTTGTATTTAAAGTGAGTTTAGTGTAAGTAGGACACTTGTTGAATTGTATTTTATTCAATCCAACAATCTCTGCTTTTTAAATGCTGTCTTTAGATAATCTACAATTGCTTTGAGTATTAAAACATTTGGAAGCCGGGCGCGGTGGCGCACGCCTATAATCCCAGCACTTGGGAGGCTGAGGCAGGAGGAGTGCAAGTTCAAAGCCAGCCTCAGCAATGGTGAGGCACTTAGCAACTCAGTGAGACCCTGTCTCTAAATAAAATACAAAAAAGGGCTGGGGATGTGGCCCAGTGGTCGAGTGCCCCTGAGTTCAATCCCCGGTACCAAAAAAAAAAAAAAAAAAAATTTGGGTTTAAATAAACCATATTCATTTTCTATTTTTGTATCATCTTTTTTCTTGTTTACTTTTTCTTTTTTTTTTTTTTTTTTGTGGTACCGGGGATTGAACTCAGGGGCACTTGACCACTGGGCCACATCCCCAGCCCTTTTTTTTGTGTGTTTTTATTAGAGACAGGGTCTCACTGAGTTGCTAAGTGCCTCGCCATTGCTGAGGCTGGCTTTGAACTCACAATCCTCCTGCCTCAGCCTCCCATAGTGCTGGGATTACAGGCGTGCGCCACCGCGCCCGGCTTGTTTACTTTTTCTATTTTGGATTAATTAAATACTTTTATTCAGTTTTACCTCTCTTGTTGGCTTATTAGCTGTAATTCCTTGATGCTTACTTTTAGTAGTTTTTTTTTTTTGCTTTGAGATTTACAGTACATGACTTTAATTTACCATGGCTTATCTTAAAGTGACATTAAATGACTTTTTTTGCAGTATAATACCTTGTAACATTATACTCTGATTTGTTTCTTCCCAGCTTTTGGGCTACACATTTTACCTTTTTATATGTTACAGGCCCCAAAATATGCTGTTCTGCTTTAGCCAGTCAGTTATCTTTATTTTTTCTTTTTAATATTTATTTATTTACTTTAGTTGTACACAATGCAATGCATTTATGTTTACATGGCTCTGCCGCTGAGCCACAACCCCAGCCCCTCAGTTATCTTTTAAAGAGATTTAAAAAACAAGAAATAATAGCTGCATAATTACCCATATGGTTACCATTGTTGGTGTTTTTCTTTCCTTTGTGCAGATACAGTTTCCATCTGGTATCATTTTCCTTCTGATTGGAGAATTTTGTTTAACATTTTATATAGTAAAGTTCTCTTTGCTGATGATGAATTCTGTTAGCTTTTGTATATATAAAGGAATTTTTATTTCCCTTCTTTTATTTGGGGGGTGCGTGGGTAGCAGGGATTGAACTCAGGAGCACTCAACCACTGAGCCACATCCCCAGCCCTCTTTGGTATTTTATTTATAGAGATAGGGTCTCACTGAGTTGCTTAGCATCTCATTTTTGCTGAGGCCAACTTTGACCTCTAGATCCTCCCGTCTCAGCCTCCCAAGTGCTGGGATTACAGGTGTGTGCCACTGCACCGGGCCCCTTCTTTTTTAACATATATATATATATATTTTTCTGAGTATAGAATTGTAGGTCAATGGCTTATTCCTTGTAGTATTTTAAAGATAGTCTTCCCCTGTCTTCCAGCTTGCATTAGTTACAACAAGAAATCTATAATCTTTTCTTTCCTTTTTTTTTGTACTGGAAATTGAAGCCAGGGGCACTTTACCATTGAGTTACATCCTGAGAACTTTTTATTTTTTATTTTGAGACAGGGTCTCACTACATTGTTCAGTGCCTCCCTAAGTTGCTGAGACTAGCTTCAAACTTGCAATCCTCCTTCTTCAGTGTCTGAGTTGCTGGGATCACCAACATGTACCATGTACCCAGAAAAAAATCTATAATCTTTTTTTATCTTTATTTCTTTACATATATCTTTTTTTTTCTTGGTTTCTCTTAAAGTGTTTCCTTTTCAATGATCTTAAGCAATTTGTTTATGATGTGTCTTGTTACTTTTTTTTTTCATATTGCTTGTGCTTATGGTTTAGATACTTGGGTATGTGGGTTCATAGCATTTATGAAATTTGGAAATTTTTCAGATTTTATTTCTTCTAACATTTTTTTTCCTGCCATCTCATCTCTCCTTGCCTTCCTAGACCCCAATCACTTGAAGCTCTTCTGAAGCTTATAAATGTCCTGTTATTCTATCCTTCCCCCCCTTCTGTATTTTAGTTTCTATTTCTAGGCTATTTCACTCACTGATCTTTGCTTCTGTGCTGCCTTGCTATAGTTACTTTCATTCAGTATATTTTTCACTTCGAGACATAGTAGATTTCATACATGTTCAATCTTTCCTTAAACTTGCTAAACATGAAATACAGTTAGAATGCTCAAAATATATATTTTAATGTCTTTCTGTAGGATTTCTCTCATCTGTGAAATTTTGAGCTAATTTCCTATTAATTTTATTCTTACTATGGGTCATTATTTTTCTTCTGATCTGCATGCTTGCTAAGTTTTCCCTGTATGCCCTACAGTAGAGTTTTATCTTATTGGGTAAACCAATTATTTTGCCATCCCTATGAAAATTCTTGAACTTTGCTCTGGGATATAGTTAAGTTACATGGAAACAACTTGATCCTCCTGGATCAAATTTGGTTAGGTGATATCAGAGTAGCATTTGCTCTAGGACCAATTTTGCCAGGCTTCTGAGGCAAAACTCTTCTGTTTATTCTTCCTTCTATTTCAGAAACTATAAAGTTTGCCAGTTTGAACCGTGAAAGCAGGAACTGTTTTTTAGTCCTATATTGTCTGATGCTTGCTTGTACCTTTAAATCTTTGACTGTTTTCCCCCTGGTTTCTAGTCATATCCTTACATATGCACTGATAAACTTCTTGAGTTCTCTCAATGAAGATCTCTTCGGTCTGGTAATCTGCATTGTGAATTCTAGCTTCCTTTCTCTCTCAAATTCTCAGCTCCAACTCTTCAAATCCAGGAAACTACTGGGATTCCTCCTCTCCCTGTGCCCCAGCCTGGAAACTCTCACAGGCATTAAGATGGGCAGTTGTAAAATTAGTTCACTTTGTTTTCTGCTTCTCAGATAACACTATCCTTTTGTTACCTAACGTCCAATGTCTTTTAAACAATCATATCTAAATAAAAGTATTCTGGGCTTGGTGGTCCATGCCTATCATCCCAGCTGCTTGGGGGGCTGAGACAGGAGGATTTCAAGTTTGAGGCCAGCTGCAGCAATTTATCAAGACCCTATCTCAAAAACAAACAACAACAACAACAACAACAAAAACCCCAAAACCAACCACCCAATCAAACAACAACAACAACAAAAATCCCAAAGCTTCTGCATAGCAAATGAAACAATCAACAGAGTAAAGAGACAACTTACAGAACAGAAAAAAATATTTGCAGCCATACTGCTAATAAGTGGCTAATATCTAAAATATAGAAGGAACTCAAACAGTTCAATAACAACAACAACAAAAAAACCAACAACCAAACAACAACAGAAAAACTAATCAATAGCCAGAAAAACAAATAACCTGAACAGACATTTCTCAAAAAAATACATAAAATGTCCAAAAAGTTGCTGGGTGCAATGGCACCCACCTATAATCCCAGTAACTCTGGAAGCTGAGGTAAGAAAATGGCAGGTTCAAGGTCAACCTTAGCAATTTAGGGAGGCCACAAGAAACTTAGCAAGATCCTGTCTCAAAATAAAAATATATATGTATATATATATAAAGGGCTGGAGATATAGCTCAGTAGTATTAAAAAAAAAGCCAACAAGCATATGAAAATTTAATCAACATTACTAATCATCAGGGAAATCCAAATCAAAACCACAATGCGAAATCACCCCACACTTGTTAAAATGGCCATTATCAGAAAGACAAAAGATAACCAAAACTGGTGAGAATGTTAAGAAAAAGGAACACTTGTATAGTGTTGGTGGGAATATAAATTAGTACAGGCATCATGAAGAACAGGATTGAGTTTCTTCACACATACACACAAAAGAACTATGATGTGATCCAGCAATGCCACTACTGGGTATATGTTCAAAGGAAATGAATCAGCATACTGAGGAGATATCAGTGCTCCCATGTAGGATGTGGCACTATTCAAGACAGCCAGGTGTCTGTTAAAGGATGAATGGATTAAAAAACATGGTCTATTTACACAAAGGAATATTTTTCTGCCTTGAGAAAAGAAGGAAGTCCTGACATTTATAATATCGTGAATAGGTCTAGAGGACATTATGTTAAGTGAAATAAGCCAGGCAAAGAAAGAAAAATACTGCATGATATTGCTTAGATGTGAAGTATAAAAAAGTCAGACTCAAAAAACAGTGTAAAATGGTGGTTACCAGAGGGTGGTGATGAGGGTGGGGGTGGGGGTGGGGTGCAGGAGAATGGGGCGGTATTGTTGGTTGAAGGATGTGAAATTTCATTTAGAAGCAATATTTTCAAGTGATCTATTGTAAACCACAGTGACTACAATTAATAACATACCATGTATTTGAAAATTGCTAAGAGTAGATTTTAAATGTTCTCATCACAAAAAACAAGTATGTGAGGTAATACATATACTAAAAAGTTGAACTTATTCATTCTACAATGTATACATGTATTAAAGCATCATGTATTTATACAAACTTTTACCTGTCAATTAAAAAATTAATTTAAACAAATTAGTCAACATTACTTATTGATCCTTGGTGGAAAACAGAACTTGGATATAATATAAACATGGCAGATGTTAGCATGTGATACTTGGTTTAGGAGAATAAATATACTTAAGATTTGTGGGCTTCCAGTTTAGAGTAAATGAAAGTTGGCTTAAAGTCTGATACCTTTTTATACACTGTGAATTTAAAGTTATTATTTTTAACATTGAATACGTATATAACATGTAAATAACCAATGAAAACTCTAAAAGTATGATACTTTTTTGTGTGTGTGGCCCTGGGAATTGAACCCAGGGCCCCACACATGCTAGACAGGAACTCCTTCACTAAGCCACATCCCTAGCCCTAAGAATATGAGACTTTGAAAGGTCATTCATCCTTTGACTGGCATCTAGCCAGGCTTTAAATTTTCATTGACTTACATTCTAGATAATTTATTTGCAAAATTAGGCAAAATTTGGGAATCTTAGGGATAATTCTTCTCAGTTGGCATGTCTTGACAATGTTTCTGACATTTTATATCTATTATTCGCTGACATTATGATATCTTGTGAGGTTTTATTTTAGTATTTAGTTTAAAGAATAAGATAAAGAGGCTACGATGAATCTCAGGAACAGCCTCTGCCTAGAAAACAAACACAGTGATTGCTCTTTACACATAACCTGAAATCAAGGACAATACCAACATCTAAAGAAACAGGAATTTAAATCATGAGTGTGCAAGGTTTGAATCCTGATATACCCGAACCATGTTTTGTACTACCTCAGCTTTCAAAATCTGTAATTTTTCTATTGAATTGGGAGTTATTCATTTTGAAGGTAATAAAGAAATTCCAATTTGAACTTCCATGTATCTTTTAATCGGAATTTTCCCAAAGCACAAAAGTAAAAAGTGTAAAAGTTGCTGTGTTTCATTAGTTTCATTCTTTTGAATGCTGCTACCCTGAAAGCTCTGTGTGAAATTATTAGAAGACAAGTTTTCAAATGGTGGTAAAAGAAGATGCATATGTGGGGACTCACTCAAAGGGCATTATTTAAAAAAGAAATTTTGTAGCCACCCAGATCTCAGGGTAGCTATGTCCATTCAAGGATAGAGAATCTGCCATCCGTGTGATTATTTTTACATCTGAACTTTTTTTTATACACCAGAGAGACTCAAAACTTTCAGGGTCATTTGCCCAGCATGTAGTGGAATGTCCTGTGCAATAGATTCCAATTAATATGACCATGTTCAATGGCCCTGTATCACCAATGATGTATAACTTCTTTCCACTTGGCTTTATATGGCACTTCTTTGTTGCAGCTGTAACCAGGTCTATCGCCCCTTTGATAAAAATTTCAGTTACCCCAGAGAGAAGCTTTCAATTTTATTAAGCATTGAAGTCCACACATTTGTTCTTTTTCAGAAGAGCAGATCAAAAGCACTCTTTCTAAGGAAGTAATCTGATAAATTAGGATAGTACTGGTGGACTTTGGCAATAATGTTTTTCTGTAATTGAAACGTAAGAACTTGTATAAACTGACTAGACTATCATGAACTTTTTAGCATTTAACAAAAGTTTCTTTCATTTAAAAAAAAAGTAAATAGGGTTCCTTGATTCTATTTAACCAGTTCTTTAGCATGCTGTGTCTTTTTGGTTGTGGTTAGGAAAACCTCAATCTAGGTTTAGTGATAGGGAACTGACAATCAAGGAAAAAAGCAATTAGATCAAGTTGTGGTACAGAGAAAAGCCTGTGGTTTTCAGTCCTATCTCTCACATTAACTCACTTTAAAAACTAGAGCAAGAAACTCAATTTTTCTGGGCCACAGTTTCCTCATCTTTGAAAAGGAAGGATTGATTGTATGGTATGTAAAACTTCTGCTGAATCAGAAATTCTATAATTCTAAATGCAATGCTTTGTATTTACATATAGCCATTTTTTTCCTTTGTGTCTCCTGCCTGCTGCAATTCCAGGTTTGGTTTGGCAATGGAATAATATGATGTACTACTGCTTCACAAAAGAGCCCAGACAGAGTCCATTTTTTTCCATAGTCCCAAACTGCAAGAGTTTAGAAAAGACACCAGACAGACTCTTGAGAAAGTTCTCTCTCTCTCTCTCTCTCTCTCTCTCTCTCTCTCTCTCTCACACACACACACACACACACACATTCACACATACCAGATTTCTTCACAGCTGATGGGACAAATGTTGCCTTCTGTGTAAGTCTGAATTTGAGGGCTACCCCTGTTACTAGCACCTTCAAAGGTTTAGAATGAGATCTTTAAATTCCAATTTGTGGTATTTCAATCCTTAGGAGGGGTACTCTGAATCAAAATGCATGCCACATACTGCCTATAGACCAAATATAATTCCTTGTAGTGGTTTGTCAATGGGTGCTTAAAATATAAGCACTACATGTAGAAGTCTTAAAAATATTTTATCACTAAATAGAAACTATTTTGTATATGATTATTTCTAAATTTTAAGCTGTGATGATTGGGATCAAGATGGGGTCATGTGGGGTTGGGGTTGTGGCTCAGTGGTAGAGCGCTTGCCTAGCACGTGCGCGGCCCGGGTTCGATCCTCAGCACCACATAAAAATAAATGCATTGTGTACAACTAAAGCAAATAAATAAATATAAAAAAAACTTCATGTGTGCTCCTTTCCTAATTGAGAGAGAGAGAGAAAGAGAGAGAGAGAGAGAGAGAGAGAGAGAGAGAGAGAGAGAATAATAAAATTACTTACTTCATGGGGTTGTTATGAAGATTAGGTAAATAACATTTAAGGACGTTAGTTTAGTATTTGTTGCATAACAGGCATTCAGTATGTTTGTTCGTTTGTTCGATTTTGGTACTAGGGATCCCCAGCCATTTTTATTTTTTACTTTGAGACAGGGTCTCACTAAGTTGCTTAGGGCCTCCCTAAGTTGCTGAGGCTTGTTTTGAACTCCTGCCTCAGCCTCCCAAGCTGCTGGGATTACAGGTATGCACCACCACACCAGGCTTAAGTATGTTTTAATTGTTTTTATTCTCTATTAAAAGTATTTTTATTTGCTAAGTAAATGCATCAATTCCAGAGGCTGAAAATCCTAAATTTATAATCTTAGTCCAGATCTTTCCTCTGAAATTCAGATCTTATATACCTGACTCTTCTGTATCTTTACTTGGATGTCTCTCACATACTTCAAACTGTATTTAGAAATGAAAGTTAAGTTGTTAATCTACATCTTTGTAGATAGATCTCTTTCCCACCCCTAACTTGGTCCTCAAATCATTCCAATGTTGACAATTGGCATATGCCTTGCCCAGTTCAAACAAGAAACTGAACAGTATTCTTTTTAAATTTTAACTTTGCATATAAAAAGTCATAATATATTTAAAAAGTAGAGAAAATACCTGTTTTTAGCAATTAGCATGGTTGATCTTGTTTTATTTATATTGCCATTCCCTCCACCATGACCAAACTAGAGAGTTTTTTGGAAGTGAATCCCAAACATCATATAATGCATATATATTTTTTATGTTATCTGTAAAATGATTACTTTTATTTTTTCATTTTTAAAAGACTCTTAAAAAACCTTTATCAGCATGCGTGGTGGCGCATGCCTGTAATCCCAGCACTTGGGAGGTTGAGGCAGGAGGATCACGAGTTCAAAGCCAGCCTCAGCAATGGTGAGGCACTTAGCAACTCAGTGAGACCCTGTCTCTAATAAAATGCCAAAAAGAGCTGGGGATGTGGCCCAGTGGTTGAGTGCCCCTGAATTCAATCCCCGGTACAAAAAAAAAAAAAAAAAAACTTTACCAAAATATCATGAATTGCTTCAAAATTGTGCTTTATTCACTGTTGATTTATTTCAATTAGAATCCCAAAGTGAAATGGTTGATACATTTTGTTTCTCTTACTCATTCTCATTCTGAATTCTCCATCTCCGAACATTTTTGTCTAAGAAAGAGTCATTCTCCTTGTAATTTTCCTCTGTCGCCAGAGTTTCCTGTGAAGTGGTTCTTAGAGTTAAGGCTTGCCTTGGTTTTTCCCAGGTTATTCTTTGACAAGATTTCTGCATGGGAAGTGTTGAGCATTTTCATCAGGAAGCACATAAGTCTAGTTGTCTCTCTTTATTTGTGATATTAACATCTGCTTATGGCCATTGTTTGGATCCGTTTTACCATTAGTTGTTAACAAATGTCAATATTCTTTTTATCACAGTTCTTTTACTTTATCTGTCCCTATCTTCTCACAATTTATCCCTTCTCCCTATATATGGTCATTTAAAAAACCTTTTTGCTTTAGCTTTCCATTAAAAAAGTAATAAACAAGCCGGGCGCGGTGGTGCACACCTGTAATCCCAGCACTTAGGAGGCTGAGGCAGGAGGATCGCGAGTTCGAAGTCAGCCTCAGCAGTGGCGAGGCACTTAGCAACTCAGTGAGACCCTGTCTCTAGTAAAATACAAGAAAGGGCTGGGGATGTGGCCCAGTGGTCGAGTGCCCTTGAGTTCAATCCCCAGTACCAAAAAAAAAAAAATAAAAAAAAAGTAATAAACATAAACACGTGTTTTTGTACTCTCTCTCCTTTTAAAAATATATGGTTACAATACAGTCCTTGAACTTGCTCTTTTCACTTGCTTGTATTTCCTGAAGATCATTTTTATCGCTGTGTATAATAATAGTTTCATTTCCTTTTATGGTTTCATAACACTTAATTGAGTGGCTATATCATGGTTTGTTCAACCAGAACACTTTCTGATGGATCTTTGCATTGTTCCCAGTTGTATGCTGATCAGTGTTCAACAACCAGCTCTTCACAAAGGAAAAAGTCCTGACTTGGAGTATTTGCAAATTTCTGTGGTATAAACACTCCTACCATGGCTGATTTCAAGCTCCTAACATGATGTTACTGAAGGTGAAGTTGGGAAGAGATGTACAGTAGCATGTCATTCAAATATAATACATATAGATAATCTTACTATGCTTAATAAAGCCTAGTAAATCAATTAGGAAACGAGGAATTTTGAATGCTTATTACTTTTGCTTTTTTTTTGGTACCGGGGATTGAACTCAGGGGCACTCGACCACTGAGCCCCATCCCCAGCCCTTTTTTGTATTTTATTAGAGACGGTCTCACTGAGTTGCTAAGTGCCTCGCCATTGCTGGGCCTGGCTTTGAACTTGCGATCCTCCTGCCTCAGCCTCCCAAGTGCTGGGATTACAGCGCCACCGCGCTGGCTCCTACTTTTGCTTTTAATATTGTTTAATTATTATAATTTATGTAATTTAATTTCCAGCACTGGCTGTGTTTTAACAACCAGCTTGTAAATTCCTGAAAGTTTAACAGCTGGTTCTTACAAGTGGAGACAAGCCAGGTCTAGTATTTTCACTTGGTTGCTATTACAGATATTTCTGTGATGAATAGTTTTGTACATGTGTCAATTTTTAGTAATTGTCAATGTATGATTGGCCTAGAATCTCAGAAATAGGATTATTGAGTCAAAGGATAAATGTGACACTGTGAAATTATTTTCTAAAAGAACTATCATTTGGTATTATCACTAACATTATATAATAGTGTTTCCCTGAATCTTACTATCAGAGCATATTCTCAAGATTTTGGATTATTTTCCCCCAAATAGGTGAGAATTGTTATCTTACTATAGATTGCATCTACATTTATGTTATTATGAGTGAGGTTAATCATCTTTTTATATCTGTCATGACTGACACCTCCTTTATCCCCCATTCCTCATATCTAGCTCATGACCAAGGATTTCTTTTTCTTTTTCATTCTCAATTGCTACCATTCCAGGTGATGCTATAATCCTCTTATCTGGATTAATAATTAATCTTCCTATTTTTTCTCCCTGCATTATTTGTTGCCTTCTTTAATTCATTCTTTACAGATTGCTCAGTCGAATTTTTCCAAGAAAAATGGAATCATATAACTCACCTGCTCCAGATGCTAAAGTAGTTTCCCATCATCCTTTAGAATCCAAATATATTAATCTGACCTATAGGCCTTGGAAGAGAACTTTGTCACAAAACACACTTAACCATATAGGAGGCTTGGAAATATAGTGTGGAAATGGAAGAAGGAGAGAATTTTTCTTATACTAGCAGAATTTAAATATCTAATTAATTAGACAGTGGTTAAGTTAGTTTCCAGCTTATTTAGAAGATGTCTTAGAACATCTTTAGGTGATAAACATGAGCAGGTGGAGAGAAAGTAGAAGAATGTAAAGGCTGATAGAAAGGAAGTAGCAAGAATATCCTGGCAACAGGGGGGCTAGTGATATAGCTTAGTTGGTAGAGTGCTTACCTCGCATGCACAAGGCCCTATCCTCAGCACTGCAGGAAAAAAAAAAAAAAAGAGAGAGAGAGAGAATATCCTGGTAATAGGAAGCAAATGGGAGAGGTCCAAGGTGCAAAAGGAACAGCCATGTGGAGTCTCTAAGGCGCTGAGAAAAACCAAAGCTATCTCCAGTTTTTGAGGGTTTTCAGAATATTATAATGAAAATAAATTCCAAAACAGGGCCACAAAATATATGTTGTATTTCAAAGACATCTGTTTGATACATGCAACATCAAACAATTTACAACATAATTCCACATTCAGAAGATGATTACAGGATTTACAAAAAGATATTAGTTTATAACACACCACAGAAGATGTGCTGTGGCATCAGAACACAAGTTTTAAAGTTCGACAATGTATGTTTCTTTTTAGTCTTACAAGAGTGTCCTTGGAATGTGTTACCAGTTGAATTGTGTCCTCCTCTGTATTTGCCAGGGTTCTCTGGAGAAACAAGGAATTGTGTGTGTGTGTGTGTGTGTGTGTGTGTGTGTGTGTGTGGTGCTTATGACTTATTGATTTTGGTATTGGAAATTGAACCCAGGGGTGCTTTACCCTGGAGCTACATCTCAGTCATTTTTATTTTTTATTTTGAGGCATGATCTCACTTAGTTGTCTAGGTCAGCCTCGAACTTGTGACCCTCCTCCGTGGGATCACAGGTGTGCACTACCCCACCTGGTCTGTTTATGATTTTTTTAATAAGTAATTGGCTCATGCAATTATGGAGGCTTCCAAGTCCAAAATTTGAAGTGTGGGACAGTAGTCTGGAGACCCAGAAGAACTTGATGGTGCAGATAAAATATGAAGGTTGTCTCCTGGAGAATTCCCTCTTGCTAGGGGAGGTTGGTCTTTTGTTCCATTAAATGACTGGATGAGCCCCAATCACGTTCTGGAGGGCAATCTGCTTTATGCAAAATTTACTAATTTAAATGTTAATTTCATCCTAAAACAATCTTGAAGATGATACATAAAATTAACCTTCATACCCACAAAAATGATATCTTGAAGTTCTACCCCTCATTATCTCAGAATGTGAACCCACTCTACTAACACCTCGAGTTGAGACTTAGACATCAAAACTGTGAAACAATAAGTTTCTTTATTCTTTTTTTTTAGTTATACACAATGCCTTTATTTTTACGTGGTGCTGAGGATCGAACTCGGGCCACGCACGTGCTAAGCGAGCGCTCTACCACTGAGCCACAACCCCAGCCCAAAACAATAAGTTTCTATGGTTTTTAACCACCCAGTTTGTGGTACATTGGCCCAGCAGCCCAAGAAAACCAGTATAGACTGTATGTATGATTTCAGTTGCAGATATTAAAAAATCTAACTTGGAGGCCCTTTATTATAAAGTTGATGGTTGATGGTTGTAGGTCAAGTCGCTAAAGGTCAATTTTCTAAAAAACTGTTAAGAACAGTTTAACGGGGCTGGGATTGTGGCTCAGTGGTGGAGCGCTCGCCTAGCGCGTGTGGGCGACCCGGGTTCGATCCTCAGCACCATGTACAAATAAAATGTATTGAATAAAACGCATTGTGTACAACTAAGGCAGATAAATATAAATATTAAAAAAAAAAAAGAACTGTTTAACAATAATCATCTCATCAATGTCAGGGGCAAGATTAAGTGTTTTGAAATAGTTTTTAGTAGTTCACTAAACTTGCCTATAGCCATCCGTTCATGCTAGTAGCTGCACAAGTTAAAGTTCACATCCTACAAAATAAGCATGAGCATTTATGGCCTGACGTAGCTACAATCCACAGTAGCGATCAGGCCCCCAACTAGCAGTAAAGTGAGTTGAGTTCAAGGAGCCAGTAATTTAACCAGAGTTTTGGGAAGGAAGATTCTGCCTTATGTAGTGAGTTAAACATTTCCATTAAAATTAAAGAAATCCGTATTACTTTCTTTGAATCTAGATTCCCAAGGATGTTTTCGGTTGCGAAAGTCTGTGCCTTTTCTTCTGTTTATTAGTTAAGGGACACCATGGTATTGTGGATTTTGTAAGGAAAGTCTGACACCAAGTTGGCCCACACTAGGTAATTTTTTTTTTTTAGTGCTGGTGATTGAACCCAGGGGTGCTTAACCACTGAGCAACCTCCCCAGCCCCTTTTTATTTTTTATTTTGAAAAGGGTCTCATTAAATTGCTTAAGGCGTTGCAAAGTTGCTGAGGATGGCCTTGAACTTGAAATTCTCTTGCCTCAGCCTCATGCATGAGTTGTTGGGGTTATAGGCATGCGCCACTACATCTAGCCCACACTAGATATTTTTGAAAGAATAACTCAGAACTCTTGGAGTTAGGCTGGCTTTCAACTCGAGCTCTGCTAGCTCTGCTAGTTTCTAACTGATAGACTCAGAGTCATTGAATCTGATTCTCGATTTCTTCTTCAGTGAAATGTGGGAGAAAATCTCCCAAGTTTTTTCTCTTTTCTATTAGCCATGCTATTTGCAGGAAATCTATTTATTCTACTTTGGTAAGTCAGATAAAAGTTAATGTGATTTTTTTAAAAAAAGTAATTATTTTTGTTTTGTATACATCATAGAGTTATGCAGTCAACATAATGCCAGGTGTGGTGGCCCACACTTGTAATACCAGGACCGAGGCAGGAGGATCACAATTGAGGTCAGCCTCTAACTTAGGCCCTTTCTTAAATTAAAACTAAAACTAACTAACTAAATAAAAAGGAATGGGGATGTAGCTCAGTGGTAAAGCATTCTTGGGTTCTTTTTTAATATTTATTTATTTGTTTTAGTTGTACACAATGCCTTTATTTTTACGTGCTGCTGAGGATCGAACCTGGGCTGCGCACATGCGAGGCGAGCGCTCTACCGCTGAGCCACAACCCCAGCCCCAACTCTTGGGTTCTATACCCAGTGCCCCCCCCCAAAAAAAAATCAATGTGATAGTAAATAATATTGCTTGACAAAATATGTTAATATATGGATATGGATGTAAAAAATTTATCTTTCTAACATCATCAATAGCCTCAAAATAAATTTCTGATGCAATATTATGAATAAGCATGCTCTTTTTAAGCCTTTAGTTAAGGAAATTGATTTTTGAAAATTGTAAATGTTTATGCATATTTATATTTTCAAGTTTAGGATTGCTAATTTATTTAACTTGGAAGATATAACGTTTATGCAATAGAAGCAAATACAGCTTCTTTCCAACTTGGTATTACAGGTTCACAAACTAGCATCTGCTGTTCCTAAATTCAAAAACATCTTAAAAAAAACAAAGTATTTTACAAGTAATCTGTAGTAAAATTTAATTTCAACTATTTATAGTCAACTTATTCTAATTAATGTGACTATTTATACATGTCACTACAAAAGTATGTGACTCTTTCTTCCCATACAGAGCTTAAGAAAGATCAAAAACGACAAGGCAATTAAAGACTAGTATGAAGGAGATATTTAAGCTGCATATATTTAAGAGCCGAAGTGAGTGTTATTAGGACAGGAATGAAATAACTGCAGACCCTCGTATTTTTTTACCTTCCAAAAAGGTGAAAACAATTTTATTGAATGATTCATTGTGAGCTCAAATTTAACATGATCCCTTTAACAGAGAAAGTACAGTTTCTGAAATAAACTCGATTTTTCTTGAACAAAGGAGAGTAACCCTAATTCTTCAGAACTTTTCTTTCATCAAAGTTGAACCATCTAATAATAAAGACTCTGTGTCCTGGTGGCTCATGACACATTATCATTCCATGAATCGGCCTCGAAAAGTGTAGGATCATTGTCAGGCTTAAGAAAGAGTTTTCAGGAGTCAGATTGAACTTAGAATAAGACTCATATAGGGTTCTTGACCTTAATATTTGCTCAGCTATCTTTCAAGGCTCTGACTTGTTCAATCCCATTTTTACAAGGCACAGTTTCCAACCCTTGGTTACTGCCTGGTCCTGTCTGTTTCAGGCAAGGTCAAAGTACCCTGTGTGAAGGTTGTAAGTACAGTCCCTGCTGCCAATCTCCTCCATGATGTTTTTCTATTTGCTTCTTAAAAAAAAGAAAAAGAAAAGAAAGAAAGGAAGAAAGAAAGAAAGAGGAAGAAAGAAAGAAAAAAATCCATATTTAAGTTCAACCTCAGACTACACATGCAAACCTTGGGCACTAATTTAAAAATCTAAAACATCTTGAATATTAATCCATCTGCCCTGCAATCCTTCACAGGATCTTTTTACAATATTAAATAAAGTAATATTTTTCTTCAATAAAATCTATACTGCTATTAGAAGACATGACGAAAAGCATTTCCACTGACAAATAGTCATTGTAGGGTAGTGGATAGGAGCAAGATGTTTTAGGACTGGACTCAAATCTCAGCTCTGCCACACTTAACAGTGTGGGGCAACCTTCACTCAACCTTCTTGCCTCAACTTTCTTCTCTCTCTCTCTTTCTTCCTTCCTTTCTTTTTTTCTTTTTTTTTTTCTCCCTCTCTCTTTATTTTTTATTTTTTGGTGTCAGGGATTAAACCCAGAGACACTTAACCTCTTAGCCACATCCCTAGCTGCTTTTTATTTTTTGAGATAGGGTCTTGCTAAATTGCTGAACTTTTGATTCTCTTGCCTCAGCCTCCTGAACTACTGAGATCACAGGCTTGCCTCAGCTTTCTTATCTGTAAAATAGAGGCAACAATACAATAGGTTATTCGGGGTAATAAATGTAAAACATTTTCTTGCATATAAAAACTCAAAAAACCATTTACTTTTTGCCATTATTTGCAATGAGTGAACTTATAATATTTGAAAGCTTTTACCTTGCAAAATTTTCCCATACTGTGTAACCCTATTTCATTGCTGTCTGCTTCAGTGGCCACCACACAATGTCATGTTCCATTGCCTACACAGTTATATATCTCTGGAATCATGTCCTTCAAAATCCTTAAGAATGGTGGGGAAATATCATGTTTCATTTATTCACATGTCCCTGGCCAGTATGACTGTAACTCAGAGCTCATCATGATTGTATCTTTTCACCTTGCAGTTTATTTTTTCAGCTCTCAATTTAAAAAGTCCTATTAAATACATTTTTTGTTGAGCGATTTTACTACCTCCATATTAGAGACAACTGGCAGGGCCTCCCTGACCCTTAGAAGCCTATTCTAATATCTTTTTTCTTTCTTTCTTTCTTTCTTTTTTTTTTTTTTTTTGGTACCGGGGATTGAACTCAAGGGCACTCCACCACTGGGCCACACCTCCAACCCTTTTTTGGATTTTATTAGAGACAGGGTCTCACTGAGTTGCTAAGTGCCTCGCCATTGCTGAGGCTGGCTTTGAACTTGCAATCCTCCTGCCTCAGCCTTCCAAGTGCTGGGACTATAGGCATGTGCCACTGTGCCCAGCATATTCCAATATCTTATCAGTGAGGAATGACAGAAATAAGGTTTACAGATATCCAAACTCTCATGAGATAAGCATGTCAATTTTTAAGATATGGAGTATGGCTAGGTGCGGTGGTGCCCGCCTATAACCCTAGTGGCTTGGGAGGCTGAGGCAGGAAGATGACAAGTTCAAAGCCAGCAACGTAATGAGTCTCTGAGCAACTCAGCAAGATCCTGTCTCTAAATAAAATATAAAAAAGGGCTGGGGGTTGTGGCTCACCCCTGGGTTCAATCTCAGTACCAAAAAAAGAAAAAAGTTATGGGATATGAAATTTAGACACACTCTACTATATGCATTAGACCACACATTCATTTTTTATTTTTGAGAATATACACATTATCTGAAGTGAAAACAATTTCTGTATTTCTCTTGTTGACTACCTACTATATCCTAGGCACTTAAAATGGTTTTTATTCAGATACAACTGAGGTGCAGTAATCCTCGCTCTATAGGTCTGACACACACACACAAGTGCACTGCAACAAAATCATGGGACAGTTCCACTACCCCAGAACATTACCCCATGTTGCTGTCTGAAGCGATGGCCGCTTGGAGCAACGAAGCCGCGGGAAGAACCTCAGAGGCAAACTGGAAACAAGCAGGCTTTTTATTCTGATAACTTCTCTCTCCGGCTCCAACAACTACTCTCACATGCACTACATACCACCAAACAACCCACAAACAAATGGCGCCGACCTGATCCGATCTCGGCTCAAGTCTCGTGAGATCCCGGTCCAAGTCCCATGAGTCCACGGAAGGCGGCAATGCCCGAACATCTCTATGGCCCGCAGCCAACCACAATCTCAGCCATCTCCCCAATTAGGGCTCCTGCATTTTCCCCCTTTTGTTTTAAAAGAGGGGATGCTCTAGGACCTCTATGTGCAACCAACATTCTTACCCATCATCGGATAATCAAGGCTGTGCCCTTGACTCCTGTCTTAGGTTGATATGTTGGCCACATGAGACTGTCCCAGGCGACTGTGCCTGTCTTAGGTTGTCCCCCTCTGGGGATCTTACCCGTCATTGGCTAACCAGCCATCCAATGGAGCCCTTCAGGATCGACTGTGTATGATGACTAACAGCCGTCCAATTGTGAGGAGATGCTCTGGCGTTAAGGTGACAAGCCTTCTGATGAGCCAAGTTGCATAGCGTATCAAATTTTTTAAACAAATCAGCTGCTGTAAGTTCTATCAAGTAACACACTGAGTTCTCTAGACAAATACCCGCAAGGCATTGTCCTGTAAAGTCCCAAACAATGAAAGATCAAAATGTCCACTAGTTATAACACGTTGATCTAGGAGGCCCCATGCATGTAGAGCAGAGGCCACACTGTTGGTGAGGTTGTTTGATGCTTGAGCAGCAGGGATGCTTGCAGCAACCGCGATCCCTGCAGCTGTAGCAGCAGCCGTCTTTTTTATGTCTAGACAATGCCACTGGCAAATCTTCAGGGCCCACTACCTAGAAACTCAAGCATCAATTATTAAAGGAAAGGCAGTGGTATTCCAGCACTGAGTCAAGAGGCGAGTTATCAAACTAAAAAATAGAATTATTAGATTAGAAAATTAAAGTTGATTTCTGCTCACACACATTGGTGCTTGAGCTCCCACAAACATAAGCTGGCAAAATATCATATTCAGAACAAAACAAAGAAAGACTGAGGGTATTTACTGCATTAAAGATAGATTAAAGAAAAGCTAAAAGCACTTTGGAGAAATAATTTGTTAGCCTCGAGTCTCTGCATACACAGCAATCCTTTACCTGTTGAAATAATTCAAATTAATCAGTTATTAAACAAATGAAGTTAATAACAAATAAACAATCTTATGTCAAAACACCAAAATATCAGGTTATACAGCATTAGTCATATTTTTCGCTAAAGAGAAGTCCCAGGGACACCTATAAATCAAAATTGAAAGTACCTTTACTTATAAAATTATTTACCTAAATTGAATACTCTTAAACTAAAATGAATTAAAGTTATTTAGATCCATATATATATATTTTTTCATAAGCGCTTTATTATTTGTGATGTCACACTGGACAGACGCACAAACATACAAACATATATTTGTGACGTCACATTAACATGAAATGTAGACAAATGCACAGACATAAAGACATGTATAAAAAGAAAAAAAAAACAATTGTATGTACACTAAAGAGAGAGATCTCCTCGTCCCGGCCGGGAGGAATGACACTTAAGTTGTGAAATATTTTGAAGGACTCTTTTAAGGGAATCATTCCATACCTTCATCATGGTCCTTTTAATTTTGTACTTTTTTTTTTATTAATATATATATATATATATATATATATATATATATATATATATATTTATTTTTTTTTTTTTTTTTTTGGTACCAGGGATTGAACTCAGAGGCACTCAACCACTGGGCCACATCCCTAGACCCTTTTTTTTTGGATTTTATTAGAGACAGGGTCTCACTGAGTTGCTAAGTGCCTCGCCATTGCTGAGGCTGGCTTTGAACTCACGATCCTCCTGCCTCAGACTCCCAAAGTGCTGGGATTACAGGCATGCGCCACCGCGCCCGGCTCAAATATTTTTTTTTAAAAAATATTTATTTATTTGCTTTAGTTGTACACAATTCGTTTTTATTTGTACGTGGTGCTGAGGATCGAACCCGGGCCGTGCACGTGCTAGGCGAGCGCTCTACCACTAAGCCACAATCCCAGCCCCCTTTTTTTTTTTTATTAATCTTGATTCCTCAACAACTTCATCTTGATCCTTTTGATGTGGTACCTGCTCTATTAATCTAGATGGTATCCATACTGGAGAGGATTCGTGCTTTGGAAAAATACAAACAGATCCTCTCCCCCAAATTAATACTGGATCTGGACCCTTCCATGTACCTGAAAGAACATCCTTCCAGTAAACCAAAGGTTTATGTTGTTGGTGTGGGTTCCAATGTCTGTCTCCAGCAGAATAACCATTAGAGTCTAAAGTTAAAAAATTTAAGGTAAACAGGGCAACTGCCAATCTGTCCCTAGGATTTTTCCAATTTCCTTCTTTTTGTTTTAATAACATAACTTTCAGTGTGTGGTTTGCTCTTTCAATAATGCCCTGACCCTGAGGATTGTATGGGATGCCAGTTTTATGGGATATATTGAATTTTGCGCAAAACTGTTTGAAAGATGAGGACGTATATGCAGGGCCATTATCTGTTTTAAGCATTTTGGGGAAGCCCAATGTAGCAAAAGCTTGCAAACAATGAGATGTAACATCTTTAACTTTTTCTCCAGAATGTAAGAAAGCAAAAATCATGCCTGAGCAGGTATCTATGGTCACATGAATAAATCGCAATTTTCCAAAACTTGGCTCATGAGTAACATCCATCTGCCACAAATGACTGGGCATTAATCCTCTAGGGTTAACACCATAATGAGGATTGGGCAAATGTGTCATACAAGATTTACAATCTTTTACAATTGTTCTGGCTTGCTCCTTTGTGATTTTAAACCTACACTGCAAGGTGGTGCTATTGACGTGAAACTGGGAGTGAAATAAAGTAGCTTGCTGGAGCGCTGAAAGTATAAAGATTGTTTGGGTAAGACCATCAGCCTTTTGATTACCTTCATGGAGGGGACCAGGCAAGTTGGTATGTGCTCTAATATGCCCTATGAATAGAGGTTCTTTTCTTGCCCACAAAAGTTTTTGTATTTGATAAAACAATTTAAAGGCTGGAGTATGAGATGCTATTGGTCCTGCTAGCTCTAATTTTGGGACGGCATGTACAATATAGTGGCTCTCTGAAAAAACGTTCATGGGCTGCTCTCTAAAATTTTCCAGAGCTCTTACCACAGCTTCCAGTTACACTAGTTGAGCTGATTTGTGTGCAGTTATGTAAGTTATATTTTCTTTTTTAGTGACTACTGCAGCAGTACCATTTGAGGACCCATCTGTGAATACATTTAATGCCTTAGGAATAGGTTGATTTTTTATTACCTGTGGAAATATAATAGGATGATTGATACAAAAACATAATATAGGAGACTTAGGAAGATGATTATCAAAATTTGCAGAAGTAGAGCATCTAGCTATAGCCCAATCATTATCATTGAAGCATAAATATTCAATCTGTGACGATGAATAAGGAGTAATAATAGTATCAGGGTGAATGCCAAATATTTTAGTAGAAGTCTTAAGTCCTTGAAGAATAAGTTTAGCCACCATGGAGGTATAAGACTCAATTATACTTTTAGGAGAGATGGGCAAATGTATCCATAATAAAGGCCCTTGTTGCCAAAATACTCCCTGTGGGTGTATATTGTGAAGAAATAATAATCAATATCAGCGGTTGAATTAAATCAAATCTATCACAATGAGCTCCTTCGATGGCTTTTTCTACTAACTTTAAAGCTTTCCTAGCATCAGGAGTCAATGTTCACGGTAAAGACGGATCAGGGTCCCCGTGAAGGATGTCAAATAAAGGTTTTAGTTGGCCAGTAGTGAGGTTTAGTGTAGGGCGAAGCCAATTAATGTCTCCCAGTAGTTTTTGGAAATCATTGAGGGTGGTCAAATGTTCTTTATTTATTAAAATTTTGGGGGGTCTAGCAAAGGTATCCATGATTTTAAATCCTAAATATAATATGGGTGATCTGCTTTGAACTTTTTCTTCTGCTATACATAATCCATATTTTTTAAAATTTTCTGCCACATCACTGGATACATTAAATAAGATTTTTCGATTAGGGTGGGCCAGTAAAACATCATCCATGTAATGTAGACACATGAGGTTTGGATATTTATTTTTAATGGGTTGGATTGCTTTGTCCACATATATTTGGCATATGGTAGGGCTATTCGCCATTCCCTGCGGTAGCACTTTCCATTGATATCTTTTATCAGGGCCATTATTATTGATAGAAGAAACTGAAAAAGCAAACCTGGGGGCATCCAGAGGATGTAGGGGAACGGAAAAGAAACAATCCTTTATATCAAGAGTAATAAGATGGAAATTCTTTGGAATAGCTACAGGATTAGGAAGTCCAAGTTGAGTAGGGCCCATGATTTGCATGGTTTTATTAATTTCTCTAAGATCATGTAACAATCGCCATTTTCCTGATCACAAATATGGGGGAATTCCAGGGAGAGGTGGAAGGTTCTATATGTCCTGCTTCTAGTTGTTCCTGAACTAGTAGGTGGGCCGCTTGTAATTTCTCTTTAGATAGGGGCCACTGAGGGACCCACACTGGCTTATCAGAAAGCCATAGTATTTTCAAAATTATTTTCTCAGTGGCCCCAAAGAAAAATATCTTTTTCCTTTATGATAATGATTTCTTCTAGGGTTAAGCTTACCCTGTACTTTTTGATAATGATTTCTTTTAGGGTTAAGATTACCCTGTAGATTTTCACATTTAACACCTGCAGGCTTGGTTGCAAGGTGTACTCCCACTTGTTGTAAAATATCTCTTCCCCATAAAGTAACCGGTAGGTTAGTAAAACATAAGGCTGAAATGTTCCTTTATGCCCTTCATCATCCTCCCATTTTAAAATTACCGCACTTTTCTCTGGGAGGTTATTATATCCCAAGCCTCTTAAACTGGTTGAAGCTTTTTGCAGAGGCCAGTGCTTGGGCCATTGCCGTAGATTAATGATGGAAGAGTCAGCTCCAGTATCTATCAGTCCCTCCATCTCTATTCCTTGGATTTTTATTTTACACATAGGCCTCCTTGAACAATCTTGAACCCAGCAAGCCCTGGGTCTCAAGTCAGTGGAACAAAATCCTCTATTGTTCCTTTTTTGAGGCATACTCATTTTAAATGAATTATGTAAATTTGGAAGGAGAAGCAGCTGAGCAATTCTATCTCCTTGATTAACAGAACTTATACTTTGGGGTGAGCTAAGCATTATTTTTATTTCCCCTTTGTAGTCTGAGTTTATTACACCTGGGGTCACTTGCAAACCTAATAAGCTTTTTGGACTTCACCCGAGAATAAGTCCTACAGTCCCTGAGGGAAGAGGTCCCCTGAGTGCTGTGGGAATCAGTTGAACCCCCATTTCAGGTGTTAACACTATTTGGGTGGTGGAACAGAGGTCTAATGCTGCATTTCCTCCTGTTCCTCTGGCGAGGGAGTGGATGGGTAGTAGGGATTGTGTTGGGGAAGCATCTGAGTGGATGCTTTAGGATACTCCTCCTCCAATGCCTCGTACATTTGTGGGCCCCAGGGCATTGGGCCCCGTGCCCCATTTTTTGAATTTCTGAACAAATGATTTCCATGGATGTCAAATTTTGAATGGCATTTATTGGCCCAATGATTTCCCTTTTTACACCTGGGGCAGCGGCCTGGGGCACGGTATGAGCGTGGTCTTATTTCTCTTTGGGGATTTTGCCTAGAATAGCCTGATTGATTATGATAATTTTGCCTGGAATATCCTGATTGATTATAATGTCTAGGTTGAGCCCTTGTGAAATTTTGAGGGGCAGCATCTCTCATAGCTGCTGCAATCATATTTCCTGTGACAAAGGCGTCATTTATATCTTTACATAGTTGTATATATATGGAAAGATCCTTTTTATTTCTCCATGGCCTGATGGCTTCCTGGCAGTATTTATTAGTATTTTCATATGCTAATTAACAACTAATGGCATAGCTTGATCAACGTCTCGAAGCAATCTACCTGCAGTTCTGAAGAGTCGATCAGCAAAGTCAGCATATGGCTCATTAGGTCCTTGAATCACTTTTGACAAGCTACCTTGTAGATCCCCAGGTCCTTGCAAAGTTTTCCATGCCTTTAAGGCAGCTGCATATATCTGAGCATATACACCTGGGACATAATATTTTTGAGCCTGTGAGTCTGCGAACTGCCCCTCTCCTGTGAGCATTTCTATATTATGGTCTCCAAACCCTGCAGCTGCATTTCTTTTAGCTGTTTCTTTACAAAGTTCTTGAAATTGCTATCGCCAAACCAAGTATTGCCCCCCACTTAATGTTGCTTTACATAGACTTTTCCAGTCTCAGGGGGTTAAATTAAAGATGTTAAGGGACTCCAGCATACTCAACGTGAAAGGACCTTGGGGTCCATACGTCATGACTGCCTCTTTGAGATTTTTTATTGTTTTGAAATCTACTGACTGGTGGACCCTCTGTCCATTTTCATTTTCAAATACTGGCAGTTCCCAATGTATCTGTGAATTATCCTCGATAGCGCATAAGCGCTCAGAAAGACTTTTTATTTCTGTTTCTAGGGTTTGCAAACACCTAGTAATAGCCTTCATATTTTCTGTAATGGATTCCACCCATGGGGGAGTAGGGGACACAAGTGGTTCCTCTACTTGACGGTCCTTTTTTTTTTTTTTAATTTCTTTTTGTTCTTTTTACTGGAGACTGTGCTCCCAGAATCACCTTTTAATTCCTCTTCACTACTATCACTTTTACTGGTATCCTGAATTTCAGCTTCTAAGGAGAGTACATATTCTTCGGCTAATTTCAATAAGTTTCTGATGGCTTTTGCAGCTCTTACTTTTGAATTTACACCACTACTCTTCTCACTGGTATTAACTGACTCAGAGGCTATGTTTTCTTGATCACTTTCCTCACTATGCACTGAATCTGCGATATCGAAAAAACTCATCCATGGCTTTTATTATCCGGCTTTTTGTTATTTTTGCTCCCATTTTCAGTTCTTACCTGCCGGCCGAATTTTCCCTGCGGGCCACCACCTGTGGCTGTCTAAAGAGATTGCCGCTTGGAGCAACGAAGCCGCGGGAAGAACCTCAGAGGCAAACTGGAAGCAAACAGGCTTTTTATTCTGATAACTTCTCTCTCCGGCTCCAACAACGACTCCAACACGCACCACACACCACCAAACAACCTACAAACAAATGGCGCCGACCTCATCAGATCTCGGCTCAAGTCTCGCGAGATCCCGGGCCAAGTCCCGTGAGTCCACGGAAGGCAGCAATGCCTGAACATCTCTATGGCCCGCAGCCAACTGCAATCTCAGCCATCTCCCCAATCAGGGCTCCTGCAACCCCATACCTCCAAAGTCAGCCCTATTGCCTGCGAGACACTGATCTGCTTCCTGACTCTACACCTAAGTCACTTTTCACAGCCATCATCCCAGTTCATGTTATCTAAAACTCCTTTTAGTGGTAATATTACTCTTGTGACAGAGACAGAGGTGGCTGAATATTTTTTTTGCCTTAGATGATAGCTAATCTGTAACTTTTAATGTTATCAACACCAAGCCTTATAACAAAGTGTTAGAAAAAAAATAGCTACAATCAAATGACTTGTTTCCCATTAATGAATGCTGATTACTTTCTTAAAGGGAGATTTACTTATTATTTTATTTTTTGGCACTAGGGATTGAACCCAGGGTACTTAACCATTGAACCACATCCTCAACCCTTTTTAATTTTTTATTTTGAGATAAGGTCTTGCTAAGGTGCTTAGAGCCTGGCTAAGTTGCTGAAGCTGGCTTTGAAATTGCAATCCTCCTGCCTCAGTCTCCTAAAGTGCTGGGATTATAGGAGGGTGTCCTGCACCTGGCAGTGACACTATTTTGTTTTTTTCTTGAATATGTCAGAATTTATGGTTTCTTTCTGCTTTGTTACTCAAATGAATATAGAGTAATGAGACTATCAAATTAATTTTAAAGCTAGAAAATGACTCCTGATTTTTATTAAGAACTTATTTGTATTCTAAAATACTTTAGAGTCAATGTATAAACTCCGTCCTTTTGAAAAAAAACATATTTTTTAGTGGTATCAGAGATTGAACCCAGGGGCCATGTTAATTTGCTAAGACTGACCTCGAACTCGCTATTCTCCTTCCTCAACCTCGTGAGTAGCTGGGATTTCAGGAGCTTGCCACCACACATGGCTCCCCTCAGTCCTTGATGGCAAAAGTAGAATGACAATTAGCAAAACACCCTAACCACCTGGTTCTAATAAAAACCACCAATCCACCAATAACCAACTTATTAGACTCCATCCAATGACAACAGAATTTGTTGTTACATTTTATTCAAATGTGCTGAGACTTTTAACCAAGATAGTAATATCCTGGGTCATAAAATAAAACTCAGGAAATTCTTAGAAATGGAAATCATACAAAGTATGTCTCTAAATATAATAGAATTAAACCAAAATATGCCCAGTAATCTTGAATTTTGTTTTATTATATTTATTTAAAAAATTTTTTAGTTGTTGATAAACTTTTATTTTATTCATTTACGTGTGGTGCTGAGAGTTGAACCCAGTGCCTCACTCGTGCCAGGCAAGTGCGCTACTGCTGAGCCCCAGCCCCAGCCCCAACCTTGAATTTTAGATGGTAAAGGTAGAGTATTGTAGGTAAAAGCTTGGGCTCTGTATTTGAATAGAAATGAATTTGAGTTCTGGTTGTATTTATTTAGATGTTTGGGAAGCTTGGACAATTTATTAGATTTCTAGTTGCTTTATTTTCTAATTTATAAAATGGGCATAATAATTATTTACATCTTACACTATTGTCAAGATTAAAGTGATAACACATGTACAGAAAGTGCCTGGGAGAGTTCACCTCTCATGTGTTAGATGTACCTTGGCTCTTATTATGAGGTTCTAGAAGTCCACTTCAGGTAAGACTGTTGATAACAAAGCCAGGAACCCCTGTTTAGATTTAAAATAGGAGAAGTGTGATGGATTCCTTGACATCAATCCAGCATAATGCATTTTAACATTTTACTAGAATCACTCATATGTCATTTTGGAAACATTTATTGTATGTGACCTGGGTCTTTATTCACATTCTAGAGACCAAACTTAGCCTAGCACTGACTGGTGAACTGTGTTTTCTGGGATTGATTCACATAGCCACCCTCTTCACTACCCTCTTTTGACTGATTAATTTTGTTGATGAAAATGGGAACCATAATTGAATTGAATTTATTAATTTAATAAATGATTACTTGGCACCTACTTTGTAGTAAGCACTATCTTAGATAATGGGAAAACAATGGCAGAATGTATGGTCTAAAGGGGGAGCAAATACAATTTATTTTTATTTTTAAAAACTTTTTAATTTTAGGTTGTAGATGGACACAATACCTTTATTTTATTTTTTATTTATGTGGTGCTGAGGATCGAACCCAGTGCCCCATGCATGCAAGGCAAACGCTCTACTACAGAGCCACAACCCTAGCCCCTGAATATAACAATTTATTATTTACTTATCTATTTTTTGGGGTACCAGGGATCAAACCCAGGGGCATTCATCCACCGAGCCACATCCCCAGCCCTTTTTTGCATTTTATTAGAGACAGGGCCTCACTGAGTTGCTTAGGGCCTTGCTGTTGCTGAGGCTGGCTTTGAACTCTCTATTCTCCTGTCTCAGCCTCCTGAGCTACTGGGATTACAGGCGTGCACCACTGCGCCTGGCAAATACAATAATTTATAATATGCAATTAGAATAAAAATAGTGAATGCTGTGACCATTGAAGGATAGTTTAACAGACAAAAAAAAACTTGAATTCAGCTCCCCAGTTTGCAGTTGCTAAAAGATTCCTGTCCACCCCTTTTCGTCCTCAAGGGTAACTAAAAACGAATAAAAGATAAAAATCAAAACTATTGGCTGGGCTGGTGGATGACAGGCAGGGTGGGAAAGGGGGGCACCTCTTAGTGTGTCCTTGCACATTCATGATGGTGTCATAGACCCAGAGAAGATTAGAACACACTGTTATAAGCTCACCTCTCAGATCATCTTTCAAATTCGGAGATGCCAAAAGATCAGGATTCCAAAATTAGGATCTTATGGGTCTTTCCAATTGAATATGCTTACCAGTTTTGCTAATAATGATTTTATGAGTATTTGTCAAAAGCTGACCAGAGGGAAGCCCTGTGCTTGTGAAAAGTAGAAAAGAATTTTATTTTAAAGAAAATGATTTTCTATAACAGAAGACGACTGTTGTAAACTGTGGCTTCTAATAATGTACAGGAAACAGGTGTCTTATGAAGCCGCGTGAGACAGAGACAGAACTCAACAGATGAAATGGGGGTTCAATAAAATCTCATCGTCAGCAGGTTTAAAAGTGGTTTCTATATTAAGGAGGGCATAAGAAGCTAGATGGAAAAGGTATTTCAGGGACCAAAATAACTGACTTTTTTGACCACTCTAGGGAAAAGAACGACTTTAGTTTGGGATCCTTGGGCAAATGGTTATAGAAACACCAGGGAATTAAAATTAGTGTGAGTGTTATTATTGACTGTTCTGTCAGGCTTAGCATGTCCAGGGGTAATTAAATGTAGTCAGAAGCTTGAATCAGTCTCTCAAAAGATTTCAGGTCACAATGTGAAATTCCTTCTTTATAGTAGATCTCCAAAGTCAGAGGAGCAGTAGTCCAACCCTTTAATGAGAGCAAAGCAATTTTTCTGGGTTGGCAATGTCTCACAAGTTGTGTATGATTGAAAAACAGAGAATAATTCATCTTTTAAGCTCTAGGAAAAAATGAGAAGATTCTCAAACAGAGAACTGAAGGACTTGATCTGGTATTACTTAAAATTCCAACCACCTGCTGTAGCAAGTTTTATAAAGTATGTATGGGTATATTCTTTTAATCTGTATTAAACTGGTAAGATAGGTTATTCTTTATTTTTCTTTCTTCCCTTTGATTTTTCTTTTTCTCTTTCTCCCTCCCTGCTTCCCTTCATCTCTCCCTCTCCTCGCCCCCCCCCCCCTTCTCTCTTTCTTTCTCTCTTTCATAGATAATCAGTCTAAAAGTCAGGGAAATGAAGTGACTTAGCAAAACTGCAATTACTGCTAAGTGGTAGACTGGGCATGCCCCCCCCCCACCCCTTTTGAATTCTTCAGCTTCATTGGAATAGAACATAATTTGAATACGTAAATAATCTCTATGAAAATATTGTTCAAAGATGCAAAAATTTACCACAGGTTTCAGAGATTATGTTTTTATGTAAAGAAGTAACTAATAGGGCTGGGGTTGTGGCTCAGTGGTAGAGTGCTCGCCTAGCATGTGCATGGCCCGAGTTGGATCCTCAGTGCCACATAAAAATAAATGCATTGTGCATAACTAAAGCAAATAAATAAATATTTCTTAAAAAAAGAAGTAACTAATAATTTTATGTTGAGTGTGAGCAATGCCTTGTTCTCTGTCTTGGTAACTTTAAACAAATTATTAGATTATTAGTTACTATCAATAAATGGCATCATAAGTTCTTGTTTTTGTTTTATTTACATTTGGAATATGATTTTATTGTAAAAACTTTTTGAAAATAGAGATAAACCAATTCTTGACCAATTCTTGTACCCAATTCTTGACCAGATAAATCACTGATAAGCTTTAATGCATCTTTCTAGTTTTTTTTCTTTGTTATTGTTCTTGGGTACAGAGATTGAATCCAGTGGCTCTTAACCACTGAACCACATCCCCAGCACTTTTTAAAAAAAAATTTGAAATAGGGTTTGCTTAGGGCCTTGCTCAGTTGCTGAGGCTGGCTTTGATCTTGCAATCCTCCTGCCTTGGCCTCCCAATTAGGTGGGATTACAGGTGTGCGCCACCACACTTAGCTCATCTTTCTAGTTTCATATACTTATGAGGGTTCGACTTACAATTTTTCCACATTATAATGGTGGGAATGAAATATGCATTGAATAGAAACCGTACTTTGAATTTTGATTTTTCTCAGGATAGGAATATGTGGTATGATGCTCTCTTGTGTGAGGTGGGGTGGCAGCAAAGAGTTGCAGCTCTTGCCTCAAAATCACCAGGGGAAGCAGTGGATATGCTTCAGTGTGCTGTGTTGCTTGTCTACGATGTCAGCATGCTAACTGCATTTTCCACTTGTGATACTTTTGATTTATGATGAATTTATTGGGATATAAGTTTAACCTAAGTCTGTAAGCATCTGTATACTCATATAATCATATATATATAGGTACATATACATATGTTAACTAAACTATATACATAAAGTAAATCATATCTACAAACATATACTGTATATACACATTTGAAATTTTATATACACACTTAAAATTTTGTACATCTTAAATACACACAAATGTATTTTTATACATACACATATAAAATAAAATAGTTGAAACTATTCTGCTTATATGTTGATTTTTAAAAAATTGTCATGGACATCTTTCCATTCAATATATACACTTCCACCATAGCATTTTTTTTTTTTTTTTTTTTTTCTTTTTTGTACCGGGGATTGAACTCAGGGGCACTTGACCACTGGACCACATCCCCAGCCCTGTTTTTTGTATTTTTATTAGAGACAGGGTCTCACTGAGTTGCTAAGCGCCTTGCCATTGCTGAGCTTGGCTTTGAACTCGCGATCCTCCTGCCTCAGCCTCCCAAGTGCTGGGATTACAGACATGTGCCACCACGCCCGGCCCACCATACCATTTTTATGACAACATTTTTGGACATTTTAGATTGTTACTATGAACAATACCAAGAGGAGCATCTTTATAATTATAACTTTGCCTAAATTTTCTATCTTAAGGCAAATGTCCAGGAGCAAGTTTTGATACATGTTGACAATTTGTCTTCTGGGAAGTTGGACTCCCACCAGCAGTGTATAGGGACACCCACATTTACATGGAGGGTTTTCAGTTCATCAGTTGACATTTACTGAAGTTTCTATATACCATAGTTCTGTCCTTCTGAGGATCTTTTCTTCTAAATGACTAAATGACTCTGAGATACCTGTGGGGAGTGGAGTGACAGGCAGACCAGCTGGTTTGCATGATTTAAACAAGATACTCCATGCTCAGCATGTGGCAGAGTCTCTATAAGTAGTCAGTGCTAAGTATATGGTAACTATTTATTGTTGTTGATATTTTAACTTGCAATCTTCCCCTTCATCTCCATTGGGAAAAGTTGTCTTTCAGCCTCTGCATGAAATACACAATATTCTTTTCAATGCCTTTTAAAATTTCTTTAAGGATGAGTTAGACCCATTTTCTCTTTGCCAAGTGCACCTTATATATATTTCTGTTGTAGGTCATATCATATTGTAATGTAATGATTCTTTTATATGATTGATTTTCTAGGTACACGTGAATCACTGTAAATAAAGACCATGTTTTATCTCTGCCACAGCACTAAGCACAGGTCCTGACATATGATAGCAATGCAATAAATGTTATGAGTGAATGGATTTTAAAAAAGCAAAAGTATAAAGATTTCACTCTTCAAATAGGTGAACTGTGACTTCCTCATGATTCCTTATTTTAGAATTTAAGGTACAGAAGAAAAATGGATGAGGACCTATGGTCCTAGTATTCTTTGAAGTTGGCCATAGAATTAAGAAAATATGCATCACGGACATGTACGGTGGCACATGCCTGTATCTCAGCAACTCAGGAGGCTGATGTAGGAGGTTCTCAAGTTTGAAGCTAGCCTGAGCAACTTAACCAAGACCCTGTCTCAATAAAAATGGCTGGGGATATTGCTCAGTGGTTAGAGCACTTGACTAGCATGTGCAAGGAAGGCCCTGGGTTCAATCCCCAGAACCTAAAAAAAAAAAAAAAAAAAAAAAAAAGAAAGGAAAAAAAACCTATGAGACAATTATGGAGAAAACTATGAGATTTCATTGGAAGCTTAGGCACAATGCTTGTGATGTGTAGGCAAGAGCGTCATCTTTTTTTCCCTGTGTTGTCAGAGGATGTCATTGAAGAAAAAGGAACTCGCCAAAAAAAATTGTCATGGACATCTTTTGAGAAGGAGGGAAAACTAACAGATTCCTGTGGTGATGCCTGCTCAGACTTTCTTTCCTTTTCCCTAATCCACATGGGTGGGCCATTTTAGTACTATGATCCTACTCCTTTCTGGCCATAATTAGTTAGGTGGTGGACACTTAAGAAGAACCAATTCCTTCATTGTACTGAATCAATAAGAGTCTGTCTCTTGGTTATTAGGGCCAAGAGGGGCTAGTACTGATTAATAATTGCTGGAGTTAGACCTGAGAGGACATGTAGTGGCACTTAGGGTGGCCATCTTTGGCTTTGGGTAGGAAGAAGGAGAATAAGTGCATCTGCAGAGTGAGAAGAATGATACACACGTGCCCAAATAAGCAGAGATAAGAAACCCATGTTATCCACAGGAAGGTGGGGGGTGGGTGGGTAGGCTGCCTGGGCATTCCACTACGGCTTTGCTTGCCTGTGGGGCCTGGTCAGGTTCTGTGCACTTTGTCTCCAGAGACACCCTTAAATTAATTGTAGAAACCTTCAGTTATGGACTGGGGGTTTGGCTCAGTGGTAGAGCTGAACCTAGCAAGGCCCTGGGTTCCATCCCCAGCATTGCAAAAAGGAAAAGTTTTCTTTTTCCATTTTTACTTGCTATTGGAGTCTTTTTATTTTTCTTTCTTTCTAAACTTCTAATACAAAGAATTTGACCAAAGTAGTAGATTATTTATTGTACAGAAATAGTGAGTGGTATTTTGAAAAATACTATCCATCCTGGAAGTGCCAGGATTCTGTCCCAAAAGACATGTTAGAAGGTGGTGTGGAGGTAGGGTGTCAAGTCATTGTTCCTGATGTTTTATGCATAAGTCAGTCCTTAGAGGCAGTCCAGCCAAGGGGTCAACTATTTTCTGTCTTGACTGTGATCCGAGTGGGTCTTGGAATGTACCCTGGTCCCACAGTGACTTGGATACAGTCCTGGCAATCTCAGAATTTCAGCACCAGTTTCACATCTTAGCACATTTGTTGTTGTTGTTGGCTTTTTTTTTTTTTTTTGTACCAGGGATTGAACTCAGAGGCACTCGACCACTGGGCCACATCCCCAGCCCTTTTTTGTATTTTATTAGAGTTAGGGTCTCACTGAGTTGCTAAGTGCCTCGCCATTGCTGAGGCTGGCTTTGAACTTGTGATCCTCCTGCCTCAGCCTCCCAAGTGCTGGGATTACAGGCGTGTGCTACCACACCCGGCTCCTTAGCACATTTGTAAAGAAAAGGATTAGGATCCCTTGGATTGGTGGCAGGCAGTATATATAAGGGGGAATAGCTGTGAGGCTTGCTAACTTCCTGGAAAAAATTTTGAAAAATGTACCTGTAGAGTGACTTATCATTCAAGCTCTTTTTAGTTTGTTTGTTTCTGGAGATTGAACCTAGGGGCACTTAACCCAGTACTGAGCCACATCCCCAACCATTTCATTTTTAATTTGGAGACAAATTCTTGCTAAGTTGCTTAGGGCGTTGCTCAGTTGCTGAGGCTGCCCTTGAACTTGTGATCCTCCTGCTTCAGCCTCCTGAGTCTTGTTGATGGAATTACAGGCACACACACTTACACTTGGCTCATTCAAACTTTTGAGAGTAAAAGGGACACTATTGATAGTTGAACAGGAGTCAAAAAGTGGAACTATTTTTGGCAAATGGTTATATCATCACTGTATCTCTGGGTGGTTTATAAAGACTCATGTATCTATTAAATTAACAAAAGTCATAAGAACTGGTACTGACTTTTATTTGAGAGAATTTTTAAATATTGTTTTAAAAACAAATATTTATTCATTGTAGACAAAATAATAAAATATAGATATATAGAAAGACAATAAAATAAATAAGCAGTCACTCACTTCTCAAGGATAATGACTATTAATGTTTTGACACATCTTTCTATTTATGCTTATATTTAAATAAAAATTAGATTATATTGTACATATCATTGTATAAATTGCTTTTTAATGTCTTTTCATGTCAATATCATTTTAAATAGTTATTTTCTAATTTACTTATGTGCCATAATTTAACAATTCCTATTCTTGGCCATTTAGGCATTTTCTAGTCTTGCTAATTGTGCTTTAAAGAGCCACTCAGAATGTTTTAGTGGAGAGGGCTTCTGACTTTTGCTATCTCAGCAAGTTGTTTTATTCATGAACCCTAATTCCATTTACATCAATTTGGGAGCAGTCTATCTTTTGGAATGAGACATCTTTTGCCCAGGGGGAGGTAATCAAATATATTAGTCTAGAGTCACAAGAATAAATTATTTTTTTGCTCAAATTAAAGCCATATGTTTATTAGATGTCATGTCTTCTTTCCTGTTCAATGGTATGCTAATCTGTTCTTGGTCTCTTTGTGGAATGAAGAATGAATCATGGTTTGAAGAACTGTCATTCTTTCATTTTCTAAAGAAACTATTATTGATGGTTGTTTCTTACTTCTCTATTATTTTATACCTAGAATTTTTTTTTCATATTCTTACTTCCTAATATTTATTTTGTTTCCTGAGTGCCCAGTCATAATTTCTTTTTTCCATTTCCTGCTACTACAAGAACTTAGAGCATTAAACATGCTCATAATACTTGGGTGGCGTTTTATAGTGACACCTTATACATTCTTGTATATTGTTTATATAATATTTTGGTAACCTGCCATGGATTCTCTTTCTGTCCACATGCTTTAAAATAGGGCAGCTCTCAAGAATAAATATGAATATGTTTTAAAAAAATGAAGACCACTCATCCTGCAATATTTTTTCTTGTGAAATCAACGTGGGGAAGCAGAGGTGTTTTGTATGGAGGACGATGCTCTTAGAGCCCCCTCAGGTGAGGAACACGCTGTAGATTGTATACATAAGCCTATTAAAACATTTTAACTGGTCACCAAATCAAATAGCATTTTCTTCTCCCAGGAAGACAAAGAAGCGTTTGGAAGCTCATACCACCCCCTTGTGTCACCTGGGTGGTATGAGCTGCCAGTGTTCCTTCCTTGTATAAAAACAGATCTTCCCAGAGCTGAGGAGAAAGAAGGCTTTGCAAAGGACACTGTGATAGAAATCAAAACACACAAAAGAGTGATTTGTAATTTGTCTTTATATCTCTAGGGATTTTTGTACCATGAAGTGATCTTGACTTTTGGTACATTATTAGATAACATTCTCTTTTTATCCTAGCCCATCTTTGCTACAATATCATTTTGTATAATCAAAAAAAATTAATAGTAACATACTCATTATAGAAAGTACAGAAAATGTAAAATAATCATTATAACAAAGGGGATAATTATAAGCATTTTTGATGTATTTTCTTTGCACATATACATATATAATTTATAGCAGATAGTGTATACTGTTTTGAGGGTTGATTTCTTTTAAAAAACTTGACATTGCATTCTTACTATAGGAAAGCCAGGTTCCATATCTCTCAGGCTCTGTGCTGAATCTCTAGTATCCAGCAAAATACATGGCAAGTAATAAACTCCTGACAAATAGTAATTCAATTGCTGAATCTTACTTTATCTTGTTATTTTTGTAACCATTCCCGTTTTCCAGTTTGTTGTAAATCACATAACGATGAGCTTCCTTGTGCATACATAAATCTTTTTCCACCTTTCTGATTTCTCCCTCATGATATATTTCTCAAATGCAATGATTAGATGAAAAGGAATAAGAAATACCAATTACGTGTTATCTAACTGCCTTCCAATTCACATGGCCATCAGCAGGGTCTATGAGTAAATGGCAGAGTGACAAACGTACCTGAACTTGGTTCTCAACACTAGGTCCTTGATACTATTCTGTGCTGCCCCTCCATCAATCCAATTAAATAACTGATTGAACAATGGTAATCTAAGGATTCTGATTAATTAATTCTGACTTATCAAGCCAGTAATTCTGGCACAAAAAGAAAGGGTTAGTTTGGTGCAGTTTTAACTTAATAAAGCCATTCTGACTCATGATAACAGAGCCACTATTAGTCCAAATGGCACTTTTGTGTAAAGCAGAAAAAGATGATCCTTCTCTAAGATATTTCAATGCACTGTGTAGGAAAATTATCTTAATAAATTCACCTATGAATACAGAGGTGTGAATTATACCCTCTAGAGCAATAGGACACAAAGCCTGGACAACTGCATTTTCTAAGCCCTTGGGAATCCTCTGTTTAAACCAGCCTAGCGGGCTGGGGATGTGGCTCAGTGGTGGAGCGCTTGCCAAGCTGCCCTGGGTTCAATCCCCAGCACCACATAAAAATACACAAACATGGGAAGGACGGTGGAATGAGATGAACATTATTATTCTATATACAGGTATGACTGCACTACCTGTGTGACTCTGCACCATGTTCAGCCAGAGGAAAGAGAAGTTGTGCTCCATTTGTGTACAATGTGTCAGAATGCATTCTACTGTCATGTATTAGAACAAATTAAAAATAAATAATGAACAACAAACAAACAAAACCCAGCCTAGAATTGTGTGAGGATATGATGTCAAACTAAGTAAACCATGATTTCTGGAAGCGCCTTTTTGAAATTTCTGACAACTCTTGTCCTTCTTTTAATCTCTTGGCTTCTCTCCAGGTCTCTGCTTTTTAAGGTTCCCATTGTTCTCCAATCTCATCTACAATTTCTACTCTGGGATCATAAATTCTCTCAGTTGAGAGTGATGGTGGAAAATGTTTTTATATAATAAAATGATGCTAAGTGAAATAAGCCAATCCCCCAAAACCAAAGGCCAAATGTTCTTTCTGATATACAAATGCTGACTCAGAAGGCGGGAGGTGATGGGGGATAGAAGGGAGGAAGGAGTGGAGGTTTAATGGGGTGACAGAGTGAATGGAGGAAGTGAGAGGTTATGGGAATGGAAAAGACAGTAGAATAAATGAGACATAACTTTCCTATGTTCATATATGAATACAAGACCAGTGTGACTCCACATCATGTACAACCACAAGAATGAGAAGTTATACTCCATGTATGTATGATATATATTATACTGTCAAGTGTAACTAAAAAGAACAAATAAAAACGTTCAAAAGTAAAATAATAAAACAAACCATTCATTCTTAAAAAATAAAATGACTTATAACTATGATTTTAGTATTGTAAAAGCAAGTTTCATGTGTATGCTTTTATTTGAAACAATTTTCAAAACATGAATTTTTTAGAGAAATGTTTGTTTTTTCTAATATGTGGAGTCAGAGAATTTCTGTTATCCATCTGATTACTTGACCCTTAATAGGATGAGTTTTCATCAATTTAAGAAATATATTTGAAGCCGGGTGCGGTGGCGCACGCCTGTAATCCCAGTACTTGGGAGGCTGAGGCAGGAGGATCAAGAGTTCAAAGCCAGCCTCAGCCATGGCGAGGCACTTAGCAACTCAGTGAGACCCTGTCTCTAATAAAATACAAAAAAGGGCTGGGGATGTGACCCAGTGGTCGAGTGCCCCTGAGTTCAATCCCCGGTACCAAAAAAAAAAAAAAAAAGAAATATATTTGATATTCAACTTTGACGTCTCAGCTTTCAAATGTAAACTTGTAGATAAAAGGCAGTAAGTCTTTCAAGAGATATTATTATTATAAAATTTTTCTATAAATAACATATTAATAGTGCACTGAAAAGTTGAACAGTTGTAAGGACATTTGTACTTTTTTTTTTTTTTTTGTGGTACTTGGGGATTGTACTCAGGGCCTTATGCATGCTAGGCAAGCACTCTGCCACTGAGCTATACTTCCAACTCTGTTATACACTGCTTTTAATTATTTTAAATATTATTAAAGTACTTCCACACTGAAAGTAAAATTCTAAACGGCATATTTTATTTTAAATAACATTCTAAGATCTTTCTTACGTAATAGACACAGAAGGTTACATTTCATTGAAAACAGATTTTTCTCCTCTATTTTGTTCTGCTACTGCCATCTAGAGTAAAAGTGAAGCAAAGGACAGACCTCAACCAAGCCACTGAGAGTCCAGATTCAGTCAGAACACAGTAGCTAGCCAGTCAGGCCAGCACAGGTGGGACTCCCTGATGTATTTGTGAATCTGGCAACACACCCATCACCTGTTTCAGGATCAGTTGTAAATAGTCAGTATTTGTCTTGAGTGTTTTCTGTCTTCTCTCTTTTAAAGTTTCTTTTTCTGTTATCACATTTTCTTCTGAAAATTTGTTCTTTTCTTTCCCATAAAAATGTACTCTCTGGCGGGCACGGTGGTGCACACCTCTAATCCCTGTGGCTTGGGAGGCTGAGACAGGAGGATTGCGAGTTCAAAGCCAGCCTCAGCAATGGCGAGGTGCTAAGCAACTCAGTGAGACCCTGTCTCTAAATAAAATACAAAAAATGGGCTTGGGATGTGACTCAGTGTTCGAGTGCCCCTGAGTTCAATCCCCAGTACCAAGGCGGGAAAAAAGAAAGAAAGAAAGAAAAAAGTGCTGTCTGGTTAGGATCTGACAAACACACTCATACTCAGATGTAAAGGCTGAAAAAACTTCTTGAACTGTTTTGGGGCATTTCAGCCTTCGTGAGTGTTATGATTTCAGTATGGTTTGTCCCTACCAAAACTCGTGCTTGTTCCCCAATGTAACAGTGTTGAGAGTTATTGGGCCTTTAAGAGGAATTAATGCTTTTCTTGTGGGAGTGAGTTCTCACTCTTGCAAGAATGGATTGGTTACCTCGAGAATGGGTTGGTATAAAGTGAGCCTGGTACCTCTCCTCAGTCTCCTCTCACAGATGTGCTCTTCTGCACATGCCTACTTCCTCTTTTTTGTCCATGAGTTGAGCCACCATGAACTCTCACCAGAAGCCAGAAAGATGATAGTGCTATCTTCTTGAACTTTCCTGCCTCCACAACTGTAAGCCAAAACAAACCTCTTTCTTTTATAAAGTATCCAGCTTCAGGTATTTAGTTATAGCAACAGAAAACAGACTATAACAGTGAGCCTGCAAGCAGTCATCTCATCTGTTTCCAGGTTGGGACGATTCAGGATGAATCCATTCATATTCAAATGGCAATAGAATTATAAAGATTTGAGGATTTATCTAGTTTAGTTGCTCCATAGCTGACTTTCAGAAAGATTTTGCCTTTAGTCCTACCAATGATGACATCACATGGGACTTCAATATCAATACACGAAAAGACCTGCTATAAGGGTCTTCTCTGATGACAGTGTTGTACTCCCAGAACTTGCCTAAAAGAACATCTTTTTCATTTTATGGAAATTGCTTAATTATATGTCTACTTCCACTAGGACTTTATGCTAAGGAGACATTCCATAGATGTTTGTTAAAGAATAAATAAAAGTGTTATATTTAACGTTTTATGAGTTTCTCTTTGTTCTCAAAAGAATTTAATATGAATATTATTGTAATGGCATAAAACCAGGCAAATGGAGCAGCCTGCCGCTCAAACTGTACCATGGTTTTGAGACTTGAGTTTGCTATCCTTGAACTGTATTGTGGTTTTGAGACTTGAGTTTGCTATTACTATTGTCAGCAACATCACTTAACCACACCTATTACTAGATGGCATATTTGAACAGCCATAATAAATTTCTTAAGTGCAGGCATGCCACCAGCATTGAAGCTGTGATATCTGTATTCGCAGTGTGGAGTAGTTAAATACCTGGCTAGTTAGATGATAACAATAGCGACATGAGCCTTCTAAGTGGCACAAATAGTAGAACAACAACAACGAAAAAAGGGGGGAGTTAAAAAGTCAAGTCACTGATACTTATTACTGATAAATAACAGTGTCAAATAGGCTACGTTGGCTTAGTGAATGGCTTGCAAATCAAAAGAACAGCAGCTACACACCATGGGAGTCCTAAGGAATGGCTAAAGATTAGCTAAATGAAAATAAAATTTATGTGACCAGAATTTCTTATAATCACAAATATACACAGTGATGGCAATCTTCGTTAATAACAATCTTTGACTATGAGGTACCATTAGGAAAAAAAAAATGCTTGCTAACTGATCTAAGTTCAACAATAGCTTAAAAAAAGCAAACAAACAAACAAACAAAAATCCCCAAACAAAACAAAAACAAAAACACCTTAACATTAATCAGACTTTTTTGAGGGGTTATTTATTTATTTATTTTTGGTACCAGGGATTGAACTCAGGGGCACTCAACCACTGGGTCACATCCCCAGCCCTTTTTTTGTATTTTATTAGAGACAGGGTCTCACTGAGTTGCTAAGTGCCTTGCTATTGCTGAAGCTGGCTTTGAACTCGCGATCCTCCTGCCTCAGCCTCCCAAGTGCTGGGATTACAGGCGTGTGCCCGGCTTGAGGGGTTATTAATTAATGGTTATTAATTAATTTAAATGAATTATCACAAAATTTCTTTCCTTTCTTCCCCTCTCCTTTCTTTTTTTTTCAAATGGCTTTAAGGGTGATGTCAATTACTAATCCTCTATAGATTTATTGTACTTGTATCCTATCACCTACCTCAAAAACAAACAAAAAAAATACCTTCCTAGTTATTGTCTAAACTCCTTGCAGCCACTTTCTCATCTTCCATTGTCTTAACCAATTTCTTTTTTGGAGGGTAGAGTACTAAGAATTGAACCCAGGGGTGTTTTACCACTGAGCCACATCCCCAGCCCCCCCCTTTTTTTTTCAAGTTGCTGGTTTTATATAAAGTATTTTTACAACAATTGTGTCTTCATACATGTATTTAGGGTAGTCATGAATAACTCAGTCTGCCATTATTCCTATCCCCTTGCCCTCTCCCCACTCCCCCCTCTTTGTTCCTCCTGCCTCAGCCTCCCAAGTGCTGGGATTACAGGCGTGTGCCCGGCTTGAGGGGTTATTAATTAATGGTTATTAATTAATTTAAATGAATTATCACAAAATTTCTTTCCTTTCTTCCCCTCTCCTTTCTTTTTTTTTCAAATGGCTTTAAGGGTGATGTCAATTACTAATCCTCTATAGATTTATTGTACTTGTATCCTATCACCTACCTCAAAAACAAACAAAAAAAATACCTTCCTAGTTATTGTCTAAACTCCTTGCAGCCACTTTCTCATCTTCCATTGTCTTAACCAATTTCTTTTTTGGAGGGTAGAGTACTAAGAATTGAACCCAGGGGTGTTTTTTACCACTGAGCCACATCCCCAGCCCCCCCCCTTTTTTTTCAAGTTGCTGGTTTTATATAAAGTATTTTTACAACAATTGTGTCTTCATACATGTATTTAGGGTAGTCATGAATAACTCAGTCTGCCATTATTCCTATCCCCTTGCCCTCTCCCCACTCCCCCCTCTTTGTTGTGGATTGTGCTGCTATAAACATTGATGTGGCTGTGTCCCTGTAGTAAGCTGTTTTTAAGTCCTTTGGGAATAGACCAAGGAGTGGGATAGCTGGGTCAAATGGTGGTTCCATTCCAAGTTTTCCTAGGAATCTCCATACTGCTTTCCAGATTGGTTTCACCAATTTGCAGTCCCACCAGCAATGTAGGAGTGTGCCTTTTTCTCCACACCCTTGCCAGCGTGTATTGTTGTTTGTTTTTTTGATAGCTGTCATTCTGACTGGAGTAAGATGAAATCTTAGAGTAGTTTTGATTTGCATTTCTCTAATTGCTAGTTGTTTAGGGCCTCAATAACTTGCTGAGGCTGTCCTGGAACTTGTGATCCTCCTGCCTCAGCCTCCTGAGTTGCTGAGATTACAGGCACGTGCCATTGCACCAGGCTTCATAACCTATCTCAATAACAATTTCTATCTGTAGTTTCTGATTTGTTTTTACCACCACTACCATCTCATTATTGTTATTATTAATTTTTGGTACTGGGGATTAAACTCAAGGGCACTCTACCACTGAGCTACATCCTCAGCCCTTTTAATTTTCAGTCTTGCTCAATGCCTAGGCTGGCCTCAAACTTTTGGTTTCCCTGCCTCAGCCTCCCAAGTCCCTGGGATGACAGGGATACTCCATTCAGTCAGATTCTATACCTTTTTTAAATGAAATAATCTGTTTACTTACTTTTTACCACCTTTATTTTTAAAGATGACCAGTTATATGTGTTCTGCCAACACCTATTGTCTATTCTCTATGCTTATTTTACTCAATTTCCCATTAGTCCTTGAAATAGTTGATCATTCCCATGTTTTTGAAAAAAGCTTCCTTTGTAGTCTCTAGCTATGGCACATTCACCTAATTTTCCTGCTCACTTGGTGGCTCGTCCTTCTTTACCAGACTTCCACATGTTGGAGTGTTCAGGTTCTGAACACAGGCCTCTTATCTTCTTATCTCGACCTTCTCCTTAAATAATTCCATCCAGTCCATTGGCTTTAAATACTATGACTATTCAGGCAACTCTCACATTTTATACTTTCAGCCAGGACTTCGTCCCTGTGCCATAGGCTCATATAGCACACACATTTCCTCTTGGGCATCTCAAACTCAGTGTGTCCAAAAGAGAACTATGCACTTTACCCCACTCCAACTCTCACTTTCTCACTCTCTCTTTGGCTTTTCCATTACAGTAAATGGCCCCATCATCTATCAATTGTTTGCACCCCAAACCTAGGTAGTTATTCTTAATTACTTTCTTTATCTTCTCAAAAGCATTGACTTTGAAATAGATCTTGACTCTAACCTCTTCTTACCATTGCCCCTGCGACAATTTTAGTTCAATTCACCAACTGTTGGTTAAACTAGAGATGTCATAGACATCTTCACCTTTATCCTATCCATTATTCACATAGCAAATGAAGAGGTGTTTCCAAAGTGAAAATTCCATCCTGTAGCTCACTTACATAAACCTTGTAAAGGCTTCTGTTGTGGTTTGGATATGAGGTGTCACTCAGAACGCCCAGGTATGAGACAATACAGGAGTGTTCAGAAGTGAAAGATTAGATTATAAGAGCTGTGACCTAATCACAGTTTTAGTTTATTTGATGGACTAATAATCTGAGTGGATTAATGAGTGGTAACTGGAGGCAGATAGGATGTGGCTGGAGGAAGTAGGTCACTGGGGCGTGCCCTTGGGGATTATAGTATACCTGGCTCCTTGCACTCAAGCACTCTCTGGTTCCTGGCTGTCATGAACTGACCATCATTCTTCTGCCATGATGTTTTGCCTCACTCAGGCCCAGAGATATGAAGTGGACCAACCATAGACTGTATCTCTGACACCATAAGCCAAAATAAAATTTCCCTTTTCAAATTGTTTTTACCCGTGTTTTGGTCATAGGGATGAAAAGCTGACTAACACAGTTTACATCTGTGACCAGAATAAAATCTGGACTCTTAACTGAGGTCTGCATGGTCAGTCTCTTACCTATCCCAGGACATTGTCTCTCTCCACTTTCTTCCCTTGTTCACTGTGCTTGGGTCACTGAACTTCATCTTGCTTCCCAATGTTCTAAGCTTATTCTTCCCACGACTTTTACCCCATTATTCCCTTTACTTGAAACATACCCCCATCTTTTTTTTTTTTTTCAGTGCTGGGGATTAACTTTCATCTTTATATGACATTTTTTTTTATTTTTTTTTATTTTGTGATACCGGGGATTGAACTCAGGGGCATTCGACCACTGGGTCACATCCCCAGACCTTTTCTTGTATTTTATTTAGAGACAGGGTCTCACTGAGTTGCTAAGTGCCTCGCCATTGCTGAGGCTGGCTTTGAACTCGTGATCCTCTTGCCTCAGCCTCCCAAAGTGCTGGCATTACAGGCGTGTGCCACCGCACTCGGCTTTTATATGACATTTGATGTAATAAAAATGAGGATCCCAAGAGATACCTCTCCTAAACACCGTAGTGTTGTACCTGGCAAAATACGGATTAAAACTCCAAGCCATGTCACACTTGAGCCAAAAAAAGCCTTTCTTAAGCCGATCAGCGGCCACCATCCTCACACATCACACGGTGTGACAAGATGGCGCACTGGCAGTTATTTTCAAGGGTTTGTATTTGGTTGTTCAGCCAATGCAAACAAGTCATGGCACAGAAGGTGAATATGGGCAGTTTGCGAGACAATGCAATGGGTACAATGGTATTTCCCATTGGACTTTCCAGGTTGGCATAGCAACAAGCCCTAGAAGGGAAAGGGGGGGTCAAAATGACCCTAGTTGAGTACACGCCAGAGGGTGGTTATTAATGTCTAGACAAGCAATCTCTGACAAAGTACGTTGCCTAAGAAAAATGGAAATCAAAGAGAACAATTTTACATTGTATAAGAATTGTTATTTTTGTGTTGTCAAGTATGTTATGCTAGGTAATGATTAATGGGTACAGAGGAAGGACTTTCCATATTCTATTATTTCTGAGAAACAGAACTATTTCTTGGAACTCCTAAGATGGCTGCTGAAGAACAAGATGGAGTCTCTTTAGTTCTCTTATCACAGTAGATAAGGCAGTATTCCACTCCCACCTTTTATCAAATCACTCAATTTTATTTTAACAACTGAACTTTCTTACTTATTGTCTAGTTTATGGGTTTTTTTTTTTTTTCCTAATGAGAATACATAATTGTCTGGAGGACATCTGTGTTTGCAAAGGAATTCCCTATGCTTAGAACTATGTCTGCCAATTGTATTCAATAAATTTTATTAATTGATGAATCACTTCTCCGAAGTTCCATTGAATTTATTACATTTGGTGTATATGCCTGTGCTGTAATTATCCTAATAAATGAAAGCAGTTTATTGTTTTCTGTATAAAATGAAACTTGCTTATTGTGAAATTTCAAACAAAATATCATTAAGAAGAAAGTCAAAGTTACTAAATCTCTCACATATAGGTGATTACAGTTAAATATTGTAGAATGATTGAAACAAGAATTAAAAACTTAGCATATACTGTTTTGTTTGGTTATTAAATTAGTCCTTAGAATGAATTCCTAAATGTGGAATTGTTGAGTCAAGATTATACTCATTAAAAATGTTCATGTAGCCAGACACTGTGGGGGCATTCCAGCAACTTGGGAGGCTGAGGCAGGAGGATTATAAATTCAAGGCCAGCCTCAGCAACTTAGTGAGATCATCAGCAATTTAGTGAGAGCCTGTCTCTAAAAAAAAAAAAAAAAATTATAAAGAACTGGGGATGTACCTCAGTGGTAGAGCACCCCTGGTTCAATCTTCAGTACCAAAAAAAGCTGATGTGTGTTTTTAAACTCTCTTAGTTACTTCCAACTCCTAATTTGCTAGTTGTTTCCAACCAACTATATGAAATTTTACTCTCACCAAAGTATATGAATGTATTTATTTTCCACATAAATGACAAATATGTGCTAATGTGATGAATAAAAGACATTTCTTGGTTGGTTTAATTTTCATTTTCATGATTACTAGTGAGATGGAACATGTTTTCACTGTTTAGTTGATATATTATGCTTCTTCTATAATAAAATGAATGGGTTAAATTTTTTTCATCTAATTTTCTATTGGTAGTATGCCATTTTTAATTGATTTATGGTAATTCTTTCTGTATTTGAACAATAATCCTTTTGTATAATATGTTCTGAAGTATTTTCTATTTGTGATTTTTCTTTTTTTCTAGAACCTTATATAACATTTAATCTGAATATAATGTGTGTTAAAATTAAATATTATTTTAATAACATTCACATGGCATCATATTTAAAAAGTCTCCCTGTCATCTCAACCCTGTTCCCTGGGGCACTCAGTCCTTTTAAGAAGCAACCTATGAATATGTTGTTTTTCCTCGTGCATATGTCTAGAGAGAGTCTCTGCATATCCAAATATATTTCCAAATATTTGTAACCTATGCATATATTTTTCAACTTTGCTGTACTTAAAAAATAATCTTAAAAATTGCACCATATGTAACCACTTGTTTTTGTGGCCGCATAGGGTCATTAGAGCCAAGTGCAGGGGTCACACCTGTGATACCAGCTACTCTGGAGGCTGAGGCAGAAGGACTGCTTGAGTTTAGGAGTTTGAGGCCAGCTTGCGTAACATAGTGAGACCCCAACATTAAAAAAAAAAAAAAAATTGCACTGCAATTTATTTTACTAGTATCCTTCTGGGGACATTTGGTTTGTTTGCAGTGATTTGTTATTAAAAAAAATTATGTAATTAATAATCTTGTATTGATGTCCTTTTGCATGGATATATTCCTAGAATTAAAGATGTGTACTAGTAATTTGAATGATGCTAAATTGCCCTCTGTAATGACTACTATGTAATGTTCCCCAGTCATGTTTGAGAGTGCTAGTTCCTTATAGCGTCTCCAAAGTGTGACAATTGTTTTTGACCTTTGCCAAATAGGTGAAATATTTTGTCTTGGCATAGTTTTAATTTGCATTCTCTTGTAATGAAAGAATAAACATCTTTCCATGTGTTTAAGAGCCATTTGTATTTACTTTAATATAAACTGTTGATGTTCTTTGATATTTTTTCCCCTTTTCTTTTTTATTTATTTATTTATTTTAATTTTAATTTTTTTTTTTGGTACTGGGGATTGACCTCAGGGGCACTTGACCACTGGGCCACATCCCCAGACCTATTTTTTATTTTATTAGAGACGTGGTCTCACTGAGTTGCTAAGTGCTTTGCCATTGCTGAGGCTGGCTTTGAACTCGCGATCCTCCTGCCTCAGCCTCCCAAGTGCTGGGATTACAGGCATGCGCCACTGCGCCCGGCTCCCCTTTTCTTGATGGATTATGGAATTTATTCTTTTCCTCCGATATGAATTTTAAATAGTTTTTCTGGTTTGTCATTGTGCTATATTTTCCCCATGAATCAGTTTTAAAATTTTGACATTATCAAACTCATTAATTTTCCTTTAATGACTTCTGGGTTTTATAAAACATGAAAGACCATTTTTAACTCTGCAATTATGGAGAAAAATTCCATTGGGTTCTTCTTTCTTTTTTTCTTAAATATATATTTGTGCTCTTATTCTTTATGGCTTTAGTTTTTACATTTAAACCTCTGAATCGTCAGGAATCTATCTTGGACTAGCATGTGAGGAGTGAATTAGAACTTTCTTTCCTCCTCTCTATCCTCCCGCCCCCCCCCCCCCCCCCCGCATAGGTACTCAGGTGACTCCCTTGCTTGCTTTTTATCTATTGACTTAAAATGCCACTGTAATCATATACTAAATTCTTAATGCTTTTTGCTGTATTTCTGAACTTCTTCTTCTATTCTACTGAGCTGTATGTTTATTCATGTATAAATACAACATTCCCTCCCAATACACAATGTCAAGCAGGACCAGTCTTTCTTTTTGTAAAAAAATTTCTCTCTGTTCGGGCTTCTGTATTTTCTCTAATGAATTTTAATTTATTTTGTTAAAAAAGTCTGCTAATCCTTTTATTAGCTTTCCCTATTATTAAAATAATCACTTTAAGAGAGTTGACCATCTTTTTGAAGTTCAGTATTCATATCCAAGAACATGGTATATCAACACATCTGTTTGTGCTTCCTGTTTCGTTCCATCAATATATTTTTTAGGGGTGGGGATATAGCTCAGTTGGTAGAGTATTTGCCTTGCATGGCTAAGGCCCTGGGTTCAATCCCCATCGCCACAAAAAAAAAAAAAAAAGTTTTTCTCATGTAGATTGTGCATGTTTCCTGATTTCTCCAATTTATCCTTTTTTTGGTTGCCATTTGCAACTTGTCTTTTAACTTACTTGAGATTGTTTTCTTCCCAGCAGATTTCCATATTTATAAAATTATGTTTATTAGCATTTTCCAATGTTTTCCTTTGTGGTTTTGCAATTCATGGACTATTTCAATTAACATCTCCGTATTTCAAGCCTAAATGTAATTTTATTTAAAATGAATGATACCTGTAATAAAGAATGCAAAAAATAAATTAAATTAAATTAAAAATAAAATAAAATTCTGAGAAAATTATATTTGAGAATATAATTAGGTGACTTTTCACTTCATACACACAGGGCCAAACACTTTTAAATTTAATTTAATTAATATACTTAATATTATCTTTTTTTCTTCAATTTTTCATTTTTAAAGATTCAAACATACAGAATATTTTAAAGAGCAGATCAGTGAACACCTTTACACTCTTCATCACTTGTTAAAAAATAGGATAAAGCCTAGGCTCAGTGGCCCATGCCTGTAATCCCAGGAATTTGGGAGGCTGAGGCAACAGGATCACAAGTTCGAGGCTAGCCTCAACAACTTAGTGAGACCCTGTCTCAAAAAAAAAAAAAAAAAGAGGGCTGGGGATGTATCTCAGTGGTAAGGCTCCCCTGGGTTCAATTCCTAGTACCAAATAAATAATTAAGTTTTTAAAAAAAGGATAAAATTACAAAAGAACAATAAGAAAGAAGACAGTAGGAAATTAATGTTTAAAAGCAACGAATGACAGTGATTCTAAGATAAATTTTCTACTTATTGGATTATTCATTATTCTAAATGCACATTTGGCTATCATTATTTTGTATTCTTTTTTTTTTTTTTTTGGTACCAGGAATTGAACCCAGGGGTGCTTAACCACTGAACCACATCTCCATCCCTTTTTTTAATTTTTTATGTTTTTGAGACAGGGTCTCAGTAAGTTGCTTAGGACCTTACTAAGTTGATGAGTCTGGCTTTGAACTTGGTGATTCTTCTGCTTCAGCCTCCCAAGCTGCCTGCCACTGTGCCTGGCTTTCCCCAAGTGTCTTTAAAATTGTTCTGTATCAATGTGCATAGCTGTAATTAATTGGTCTTTATTACTATACTTCATCACTATAGTAATTTACTTAGGTTAATTTTTTACTCAGTTGTTATTAGACATTTGAGTTGTTTCTTTTTTTTACTTCTTTTTTTTTTTTTTTTTTTTTGGTATTGGTGATTGAACTCAGGGGCACTCGACCACTGGGCCACATCCCCAGCCCTTTTTTGTATTTTATTAGAGACGGGGTCTCACTGAGTTGCTTAGCACCTCGCCATTGCTGAGGCTGGCTTTGAACTAGCAATCCTCCTGCCTCAGTCTCCCAAGTGCTGGGATCACAGGCGTGCGTCACCAAGCCCGGCTTGAGTTGTTTCTTTCTTTTTTTCTTTTCTTTTTTTCTTTTTTTAAATTATTTTTTATTCTAAGATGTTATAAATGACAGCAGAATACATTACATTTCATATTACACATATATAGAGCACTTTTTTTTACAAATCTCTGGTTGTATGCAAAGTATATGAAGTCAGTCCTTTTAGATATATTGGAACTGTTGATAAATTTGAAGTCTTGTTAAAAAATGTCTGTTAATCCTTTTATTAGCTTTCCTTTTTATTAAAATAATCATTTTAAGAGAGTTGAAGTCTTAATGAGTCAAGGTATGTGTTACTAAGTATTGTCAATTTTCTCTCCAGAATTTCTCACCAGTGTTGCATGTGGCTCCCCCTTTTCCACATCCTTAACAAATCTGGTATTATCTGGTTTTCTAATATTTACTGCTATTACAGGTATAAAGCATTTCCTTATTTTAATTTGCATTTCCAAGATAAATGGGGGGAGTCGAATGCCATTACCATACTTCTTTTTAAGAATATAGTTGATTTTGTATATGTCGAGTGTGTTTGGGTCCTTATTTTCTGAACTATTTGAGAGTAGGTTGCTTACATTATTACCCCTTTACTATCTTAATATTTCAGTACATATTTATTGTGAACAATATCCTATTTACATGACAGCAGTTCAACTATCAAATTAAAGGGATTTAAATAGATAGTACTTTTATCTAATCTTCTGTCTATATATTTGTAAACTGTCCCAATATTGTCTCATGTGTTGTGTGTGTGTGTGTGTGTGTGTGTGTGTGTGTGTGTGTGTATTTATTTATTTATTTATTTGGACTGGGGATTTAACCCAGGGCTGCTTAACCAGTGAGCCACATCCCCAGTCCTTTTTATGTTTTATTTTGAGACAGGGTCTTGCTAAGTTACGTAGGGCCTTGCTAAGTTGCTAAGGCACACTTTGAACACATGATTTTCCTGCTTCAGCCTCCTGAGTTGCTGGGATTACAAGTTTGCACCACCATGCCCAGCTGGGTATGCATTTTTGTACTGGGGATTGAATGCATGGGTACTTTGCTCTAGAGCTACATTCCCAGTCTTTTTAAAAACTTTTTTCTTTTGAGCCAAGTTATTACTAAATTGCTGAGGCTGACCTCAAACTTGCAATGCTCCTGCCTTAACCTCTTGAGTTGCTAGGATTACAGATGTGAACCACAGCACCCAGATCTTTTCTATTTATTTTTTCTCCAAAATAGAATCCAATCTAGGATCACATATAGCATTTGATTTTCTTAGCTCCTAGTTCCTCGATATTTCTCTGTCATTTAAAAATTTTTTTTATTCTAATTTGTTATAAATGACAGCAGAATGCATTACATTTCATATTATACTTATAGAGCACATTTTTACATATCTCTGGTTGTATACAAAGTATATTCACACCATTCATGTACATGCACTTAGGGTAATGATATCCATCTCAATCTACCATCTATTTATTTTTATTTTTTTTACCCTTTTGCTCCCTCCCTTCCCCTCCCTCCCCATTGGCCATTCTAGTGTTCCTCTAATCCTCCTATGCTCCCCATCCCAACCCCACTGTGAATTGGCCTCCTTATATCAGAGAAAACATTTGGCACTTGTGTTTTTGGGATTGGCTAACTTCACTTAGCATTTCATTCTTGAGATTACATATTTGAAGAATATGGCTAATTATTTACAATAAAATGCTGAATTTGAATTTGCCGGAGATGTTTCTCCTCAATTGGGGTTTCTCAAGAGAATTAAGGTCTGGAACATTCAGTGTATAGAATGAACGATTTTTTCTCCTATGAATCTGGAATTCTCTATGAATCTGGAATAGAAGATAGAGAAAATAGTCACTCAGGTCATTTTTTCTAAGACTTAATTCTGCTATGGAACCCTGGGTGAGAAAGGAGGCGGTTTCCTCATGATTTGGTTCAGGTTATGCATTGCAGGCTGGACAACTACATAAGTGACATTGTGCTCCTCTCAAGATATGACATTTGGAGACACATATGTCATCTCTCACTGACGTAGATTTTGATCATGCAATTAGGTGTTTTATAGTTTCTCCCCTGTATAATAACTGTTATCCTCTTTGCAACTAATAAGAAGTCTTGAGGGACACCCTTTGTGAATGTACAATTATCTTGCTCCTTTGTACAATGAATTTTAGGAATTTCTTATATTTTCTGAATATAAATACTTTTTTTAGTTATATGTGCTGCAAATACCTTAGCCTACGGTGTAGTTTTATTTTGGCACTGCATGGTGCATTTGATGAACAAAAGTTCTTGTTTTCTTTTGTGTGTGTGAACACACAATGAAGATTGAACCCAGAGGCGCTTTACCACTGAGTTACATCCCCAGCCAGTCCTTTAAATTTTCTTTTTGAGAGAGTCTAAGTTGCCCAGACTGGCCTCAAACTTGTGATCCTTATGCCTCAGCCTCCTGAGTTGCTGGGATTATAGACATGTGTCACCATGCCCGGCCAAAATTTCTAATATAATCTGACTTATTTATATTTTTTTCCTTTTATTTAATTTTCTTCGTGTCTTAGTAATGAAATAATTCCCTGTTTCAAAGTTATGAAGTCATTCTCTTCACTTCTTAGAGTATTTTAGTTTGTTCATTATACTTAAAGTTTTAGTACTTCTGGAGTTGATTTTTGTGTATGGTGTGAGGTAGGCGCACAATTTTATTTTTTTCCATATGTAAGGCCAGGCACAGTGGTGCATGCCTATGATCCCAGTGGCTTGGGAGGCTGAGACAGGAGAATCAAGAGTTCAAAGCCAGCCTCAGCAACTGCAAGGCATTAAGCAACTCAGTGAGACCCTGTCTCTAAATAAAATACAAAATAGGGCTGGGGATGTGGCTCAGTGGTTGAGTGCCCCTGAGTTAAATCCCTGGTACCAGGAAAAAAAAAATTGCATATGTTTACTCAGTGGGCTAACTACCATGCACTGAAAAATCTACAATTTCTACCATGATCTGGAATGATTCGAGTCCAAGTGTTCAAATACATGTATAGTATGTATGAGCTTTATTCTGCTCATTGATCTGCTTTTTTGTTTCTGTAACAATACTTGCATTTCTTTAATTAGAATAATTTTGTAGTAAGTTTTGCTATTTAGTAAGGCAAATCCACTTTGTTCTTTTTAAGAATGTCTTGGCTATACTTGGTACTATATATTTCTACACAAATTTTAGAATTAATTTGCCTAGATTCACAAATATAGGGCAGGGGATGTAACACAGAGGTAGAGTGTTGGCCTAGCAAGTGCCAGGCCCTGGGTTTAATCCCCAGCTTCACATGCACACACACACATATAAATGATTCAAAAAAAAAATTGAGATTTTTATTGGCTTTTTATTGAATCTATAAATTAATTTTGGAAAATTTACATCTTTTAATTTTGAGTGTTCTACTCAATGACCACGGTGTATCATCATTAATTTAGGTCTTCCTTTATATCCATTAATACAGTCTTGTAATTTTCTCCATAAAAATCAAAAACTTCTTTGATGTTAGAGACTTGGTTTGCATAATGCTGTTATAAATTTGAAGGCATATAGGAGTATTGCAATTTATTTTGACAAATTGATTTCATTTTCAGTAATTCTGCTAAACTCTCCAAATTTAAAATGATCTGCATTTTTGGATTTTTCACCTTGATAATTATGGCCTGTGTAAATAACAACAGTTTTGTATCTTCCTTTCTGAGCAATTAATTACTAATTCCTATTTCACTTTACTTTTTTTGTGCCTTGCTCTGCTGGCTAGGATCCTCAAACAATGTTGAATTGGAGTGGTGATAGTAGGCATATTTGTCTTATTTCTGATCAAAGGGAAAACTTTCAAGAGTATTATAGGCAAGTACTCTGCCACTGAGCCACAACCCCAGTACCCACCCACCCCGCTTAATTTATTTTTAACTACAAATATTATTAAACCATATTTGTACAAAAATGAAACTATCTTTCACCCCTTCCCTAAAATCTCAGTTCTTATAGTTAATCACTGTCTAGATCAGAATTTCAAAATCTTGGCACTATTGGCATATAGGCCAGATAATTCTTTGTTGTGGAGAGTTGTCCTACTCACTGTAGAATGTTTTGCATCATCCCGATCTCTACTGACTAGCTGCAACAGCAACTCCCAAGTTAAGACACCCAGCAGTATCTTCAGATATTCCCAACTGTTCCCTGGAGGACAAGATCATCTGTGGTTAGGAACCACTAGCCCAGATTTATTTTAATGAGTTTACAAATAAATACACATGGGCACCCACACGTATAACACGTATAGAAAAAGAACTTTTTTTTTTTTTTTTTTTTTTTGTACCAGGGGCACTGAACCACTGAACCACATTCCCAGCCCTATTTTGTATTTTATTTAGAGACAGGATCTCACTGAGTTGCTTAATGCCTTGCTGTTGCTGAGGCTGGCTTTCAACTCGCGATGCTCCTGCCTCAGCCTCCTGAGCTGCTGGAATTATAAGCATGCTCAACTGCACCTGGAGAAAAATAACTCTTATCCAGTAAATAATAAAACCTGCTGACTATGAGCCTGTAAAATCAATATTTCCCAAAGGGTAGCCTTTGAACATTAGCTTGATGCAGAGTGGTGTTGAAAGAACAGTGTTCTGTGGTCGACTAATTTTGGGTGACCCTGAGTTAATAAAATTAAACAGTTTTCTTTCCTATAAGACTACTCTGAAACTGTAAGTTATTCTCATGAACTTCTATGGAGATATAATTGTACTATTTCTCAAGTTTATGTGACTGAAGAATTTTCATTTCATGGAGCATTTCATGGGACTTATATTCTGTGAAAGCACATTGATCCTCTAAGTATAAGCAGGTCCGTGGCAGGTTTTAAACAAATATAAAGTTGAAACAATTAAACAACAATAATAACAACAAAAACAAATCCAGTACTATTTATGGCAGGTTTTGAACAAGTATAAAGTTAAAACAATAAGAAAACAAAACCCCAGAACTATTTTATATTTCCAACATTCTCCCACCTTCTTATTATATCTCAACCCACTATAAGGAAAAATCAGACCCTGAAGTTAGGCTGATGGATGAATCAGACACAAGTGGACAGATTGGTAGGCCCACTTGGCACACAGAAGGTACGAGACTTTCCCTAGCCAATGGTTATTTGTGGAACACCACAAGCTGTTGCCAAAGAGAAAAAAGTACTAGCATGGTAATGCTATCCTAGGAATGCTATTACTTGGGAGGAGACTTACCTCATGAGTAGCCATTGCAGTTCTTCCTATTTCCTTTTGCCAAGACTACAGGCTACTATTTGATCTTTGCCCTTTTAAATTCCTGACTTAAAAACAAACAAACAAACAAACAAACACTTTTTTCCCTTCATACCCTCTTGTTTCCCCCAAAAAAGAAGATGGTAGAATGAGATGGATATCAGTATCCTAAATGCATGATTGAAGACATGAATAGTATGAATATACTTTGTATACAAACAGTGTTATATAAAAAGTTGCTCTATATGTGTATTATGAATTGTCATGCATGCTACTGTTATATATACAACAACTTTGAAAAAAAAAAATCTAGGAGGAAAAAGTTATTTTCACCAGAATTTTGGTGGCAAAAATAGCATTTTTTTTAACCCTCATTGGATTTATAAAAATTTGCATGGGTCTTTTGATTTTAAAAAACAAGAAATTTTACTAAAGGAAGACAAAGAAAAACCCTTTACGGTGTTTCCTTTAGATTGATAGTCACAGCTCATGTATAATGAATCCAAGGTGTTTTCTTTGTCTCTGTTGTTAAACAAGACTCAAATTATATTGTAGGTCTTGGGGCAGGAGTGCGTTGCAAATAGACACTATTTCTTCAAATGAGGGTAGCCTGAAGTCAGTTGGTGTTCTGTAGCATAAAAGACAGCAGGGATATAAAGGAGCAACATCCATGCTCTCTTGTCCTTTCCTCTCCTCATGAATGAAATAAAAAGATGAAAGTAGACTGGGGGAAAAAAAAAGAAGAAAAGAAAAAGAAAATTAAAGCTGAAGGTAGAAGATGTAGAAGGTCATACTCATGGTATTGCTTCATCATTTCCAAGATGATTATTCAATATTAATATTTTGTGAGATAGAGAAACAAATGGAAAAAAGAAAAATGTATAATTTCACATGGGCTCATTCAGTGGGACCAGGGCAGAAGAGTGAAGGCGATACCATGCCTATCTAAATCATTTCAATTTGCATTTTCTGAAGAAAAGCAACATTATGAAAAGGGTGGGGTCTGTGTCACACTTTTCTATTCTTATACAAGTTGTCACCAGAGGACAGTAGTAAACTAATTTGAACTAGGAGAAGTTTAAACTCTAAAATTCAAAAAGAGGAAAGAGTACAAAGCTGTAAGCATAAATAGTAGTTAAGTCTATTCATCTGTACTTTTTATATTTTCAACTATAGACTGCAATGTTTACAACTACTTTTAAATGGAGGTCTTAAAGTGAAATTTTTATTACTCCTACAGGAAGATCTCAGTTTTCTGGGACATTTTTGGTTTTGCAATGCTAGGAGTGGGACTTAGGACTTCATCATGCTAGGCAAGTAAAGGTTTTAATTTTCTAATTAAACTGTTTTAAGTTTAGGTGGATTTTTGTATCATCAGTTATAGCAGATTATAATTATAATAGAAATCTTAATTGAAAAGAAATCTAGCTTGCTGAGGTAGTGCATACCTGTAATCCCAGCTACTTGAGAGATGAGGCAGGAGGATTGCAAGTTCAAGGCCAGCCTGGGTAACTTAGCAAGATCCTATCTCAAAACAAAATTTAAAAGGGATGTAGCTCAGAGGCAGAATATGCCTGGGTTCAATTCCCATATCAAAAACAAAACAAAACAAAACAAAACAAACAAAAAATCCTTCTCTTGGAGATACAGTGGTGGTACCTGTATTAGCCTTCTGGTGCCATATGGCTTTAACTTGGCATTTTTCTTCAGCTAAAAGCCTGATGCTATCATTTGACTTCCAGAGTGTATTTTAAGACTAATATATGGAGAGACGAAAGAGTGAGGTTGAGTGGGATGGGAATATTAGGCATTATAGAATTTTTTGGAGAACTTGAAACCTCAAAAAGCATGATTTCCTTTCCACCCAAAAGAAATGGAAGGAAGGGTAGATAGAATTGAAATTATGCAACACATACTCCAAAAGAATGTACAAATAAATTTTGAAACATAATGCAGTTTTGTTCAAAACATGACTTCATAAAAAAATCCATTTTGATATATTAAAAAAATATAGTTTGTTTAAGCAGTAATTGCAAGTTTACTAATTAAGGTTACACATTATATGTTTTATTTATTTATTTTCACAAATAAAGCAAGGACAAATTTGAGAATTGAAGGCACTATCATTTTTTTAGTAAAACAGAAGGAAGTAATTATGTGTTCAGCCAGGAAGACCCAGAGGACTTGCTTTCCAGAAAGGGAGTGAATGGGGTGGTGGTGGGGGGGCAGCGTCTCCACTAAAATTGAGAATGAAATTTGTTGAATGTAAACTTTAACAGTCTCAAGGATATAGGGACACTCACTGATTTCTCCTACTTTTGTTTCTTCATTTTTATCATCACAAAAGGCATTAAAAACTATAAGGGGTTCCCGAGATTGAGGAAAGCTTCTCTGCTTTCATTTCTCCACTAACTAAAGATGAAGGCTGGGGGTGTAGCTCAGCATGGAACACTTGCTTCTCATGCACCAGGCCCTGAGTTCCATAAATAAATAAGATTGATATAAAGAGGATAGAGGAGTAAAGGCTATAGTTTTTCAACAACGTCATATCTTTAGAGTTACACATGGTAAAAATTCTGGGCCAACTTCAGCCACTGTATACCTCTAGATATTTTAAGTCTAAAACTCCCTTACAAGAGCCAGATGTTGACTGACCATATGTATCTGCGTCAACTAATCTCGATACATTCACAAGAAATCCAGTCTAGCCAATGTTTGCCTCTTTCACTGGAGATCTGTGAACTCACCTGAAGGGGTTCTCACACACAAAACTCAGAATTTCTCCAGAAAAATGTCCTCATGAGCCATTTCTTCTTTCAGGAATTTCCTCTAACTTCTAATTACTCTATGTATCTTCTTTTCTGTTCCATTCCCTGTCCTGATCTGCTCCAACAAACTTTTAGTCATTCTTCTTTTTCTCTTCCTGCCACATGCAGTTTTATTTTTCAAAGCAGCTTTTTTCTTCACTTGAAAAATACCATCTCCCCATGCAGACTGGAGTGTTCTCAGGCTTGAGTCTATCTAGAAGTGGGCTATCAAAGCAACATCTCAATAAATTTGGCTTCTTTATTTCTTTTTCTATTGTAACTTTCATTCCAGCTACTCAGTATTGCTAAATAAGTAATCCATGCTCATACAAATAAACAAAAAGAAGAAAAGCATTGTTCCTTTCCTGTGGAGCAGTGGATGAGAAAGTATAATTATTGAGAATTACTGTGGAGAGCATATAATGTTATTGCTCATGGAATATTTCCAAAGACTTCATTTTTTTCCTAGATAAAATATTATGGGTTTATTTAAAGCTTGATTCTCACCTTCAGTATGCAAAATACAAACTTGAAAAATGTTTGTTTTTTTAAACTTTGACAAATATAGAAAATAGAAGCCTCTTTAAGTTTGTATTACATATTTATTTAGACAAACAACTATACAGAAAAAATAACATTGGTTCAGCTTAAAGCATATTTGGGAATAAACCATTGTATAAATTATTTTTCATCTGAAATCACAGTGCATAACAGACTGCATAGAGGTGTTAAAGTAGTGAACCAGTGGATGGATGGATAAAGAAAATGTGGTATATATGCACAATGGAGTTTTAGTCAGCCATAAAGAAGTTTGAAATTATGTCATTTGCAGAAAAATGTATGGAATTTGAGAGCATTATGTTAAGCAAAATAAACCAAACTCAGAAGGACAAGGATTGTATGTTTTCTCTCCTATGTAAAACTAGAGAGGAAAAAGGAAAAGGAAGGTCGCAAGGGGGAATCTCATGAAAAGTGAAGGAAGATTAAGTAAAGCAGAGAAAAGGGACCAGCGGAAGGGAGGAAGGGAGATTGGGGAATGATATTGATCAAATTATATTGTTATATTTTGTGCATCTACAAATATCCCACCATTATGTACAACTAAAATGCACCAAGGAAAAAAATATGGGGGGCAGGAAGAAAGAAGCCAACCAAACATTTTTTTTACCATTAACACCTTGGATAGGACTGAGGCTTATTTACTCCTGAAGAGCAGATTCCTTTCAGATGAAAGAACTCCTTGTGGAACATGCTAGCCTGTAGGTTTGTGTGTGTTTTCTTTTCTTTTTCTGCTACTAGGAAATGAACCCAGTGGTGCTCTACTACTGAGTTACATCCCCAGTCCTTTTTCATTTTTTATATCGAGACAGAGTCTTGCTAAATTGCCCAGGATGTCCTTGAAATTGTGATTCTCCTATGCCTTAGTCTCCTGAGCAGATGGAATTACAGGCATATGCATCTGTCCTCGGCTTACTCCGTAGGTTTTAAGGATTTTGATAGAGTGGAGTTCAATTTCATGGTGTAGTAAGTAGTTTTTTAAAAAATTATTTTGTAACAAATTACCACCAATGGCTAGGCACAATGGTGCACACCTGTATTCCCAGTGGCTTGGGAGGCTGAGACAGAAGAATTGCTAGTTCAAAGCCAGTCTCAGCAATGGCAAGGTGCTAAACAACTCAGTGAGACCCTGTCTGTAAATAAAATACAAAATAGGGCTGGGGATGTGGCTTAGTGGTTGAGTGAATGCCCTTGAGTTCAATTCCTGGCACCAAAAAAAAAAAAAAAAAAAAAAAAAAAAAAAAATTATCACAAATGTATCACTCAACAGTGTCTGTGAGTCAGGAGACTGAACGTGGCTTAGTTAGGTCCTGTGCTCCAAGTCCTTTAAGGCAGCACAGAGTGTTGGCTTGCCTATGTTCCTCTCTGGAGCTCAGGGTTCCCCTCCAAGCTCGTTTGTCTACAGAATTCAGGCCACTATGGTTGCAGACCTTAGGTCACCATTTTCTTTTTGGTTGTGAGCCAGGGGCTTTCTCAGCTCTTAAAACCTTCCCATAGTTCCTTGAACTTGCCAGTTTCATGCTGGTAAACGAGATATGACTTCTAGGTCAAAGTTTCAAGATAGTTAACTACTCACAGCAATGGTGACAGTCAGATTATCAATATTGCATAGGTTCCCTTGCCTCGGTCCCTGCAGGGTCATGTAAGGAGGGCTGGAGAGACAGATGCCTGCACGTGCAGCAAATGGCATCACAGCTAAAGAATTTTAAGTTTAGGGAAACTGGATCTCCCATCGTGCACAGTAGCATGCCTGCATTTGCCCCAGAGGGAGATACAATCTCCATCTTCCAAGACTGTTTACCATATAAACCTTCCTGAAAAGATAGTTCAAAACAAAGACAGTCAATGCCTCTGTTCAAAAGACATGTTTAATTTTCAAAAGAAGGACTTTACTGCCAATCTGGTATTGTTCCCTGATCTCCAAACTTTATCAGATTTCACCAAAGTTCTGACTAATGTCCTCTTTCCGCTGTGGGATCACATCTCCTTTATCTCCTTTAATCTGTAACATCATTGTTCTTAGTGTTTCATGTCTCAGGCATTTTTGGATACAGGCTAGTTATTTTGTGAAAAGTTTCTTGATTTCAATTTGCTTGATATTTCCTCATTATTTTGTCAAATACCAAAAATGTGGTGGTGTTCCCTTGTAGTGAACCATATCAGGATAGCATTGTTAGAAATGGTAATTCTGATCTCTTAAGGTGCTGTCTGTTAGGTCTTCTCTGTTCTAGGCATAATAGTTGCTCTTTATAATTAACAAATTTTAAACTACATAAATCTTAGCCAGGCGTGGTGGCCCATGCCTGGAATCCAGCAGCTTTGAAGGCTGAGGCAGGAGGATTGCAAGTTTAAAGCCAGCATCAGGAACTTAGGTAGGCCCTAAACAATTGAATGAAAACCTATCTCTAAATACAAATGCCTGGCAATGTGGCTCAATGGTCAAATGCTGCTGGGTTCATTACCTGGCACCTAAATAAATAAATAAATAAGGAAAAAAATTACATCAATCTTTTTTTCATCATATTTGTTTTTGAAAAGTTTTTTTTTGTAGTTGGACATAATACCTTTATTTTATTTATTTATTTTTATGTGGTGCTCGCACGTGCTAGGCGAGCACTCTACTGCTGAGCCACAACCCCAGCCCTTTCATCATATTTTTGTCCATAAATATTAGCATTCATTGGTGATTCTTTTCTGAGACAATCATTACTGTGGTGTTTGCCAAATGGTGCTTTTCTATTTCTATTTTCCTTTAGCATTTGTTGGTGGGAATTCTGTCACAAGCAACAACTTTTGCCTCTCTCACTTTATTTATAAATTCAATTATTTGTGTCGGTATGGACTCAAGGATACTTATTTGGGAGTTATAACCCATTACTGTCATTATTTATTTTATTACTCATATTGTTCCATATTTGGCCACTAAGGATCTCTTCAAATTGGCTTTTTTTAAAGATGGGTTATTGCTGTGTTACCAAGGTTGTCTTTGAACCTTGATCCTTTGGTCTCAGGCTTCAGAGTAACTGGAATTACAGGTGCACAACACTGTGCCCAGCTCTTCTGTCTCTTTGACAAGTTCCCATCATTTTGAGTACTTTCTTACTTTCTGCTAATACCCACTAGGACTGGGGTATCATTGCCTCTAAGGCTTCTCAGCAGATGAACCTAGGAATTGGCTGGGCACTGTGACAAATGCCTGCAATCCCAGTGACTTGGGAGGCTGAGGCAGGAAGATATTAAGTTCCAGGCCAGCCTCAGGAATGTAGGGAGACTCTGTCTCAAATAAAAAGTTAAAAGGGGCTGGGATTGGGGGCTGGGGTTGTGGCTCAGCGGCAGAGCGCTCGCCTCACACGTGCGCGGCCTGGGTTCGATCCTCAGCACCACGTAAACATAAATGCATTGCATTGTGTACAACTAAAGCAAATAAATAAATATTTAAAAAAAAGGGGGCTGGGATGTAGCTCAGTGGTACAGTGCCCCTGGGTTCAATTCTCAGTACCAATCAACCAACCAAAAAAAAAAATCTAGGAATTATGTGTAAGACACACACACAAAAACATACACACGCTCTTATTATTTTTATTATTAAAAACTCCAGTTCTACTCCAGACCCACAAAGGTTATTCTAGCCTTTCTTGTTCCTTACTTTAAACAGATTTTATCCTTAATAATTTCTTCATGCTTCTTTGCAAAATTTTCTCTCCTCACTCCTTATTTGCACAACTCTGATTTCTCTCTCTCTATAGTCTTGTCTTTCTAGAATATCATGTAATTGTATTCATAGGGTGTGTAGCCTATTTACATACATAGTTTATTTATACTCTGTACATATTCTTTTTTTGTGTGTGTGTGTGCTGGGGATTGAACCCAGGGCCTTGTGCATGCGAGGCAAGCACTCTACCAACTGAGCTATAGCCCCAGCCCCTGTACATATTCTTTAGCCAAATGTTATTCAAAAGCATTTTAAAATTAGATTGTTTATATTTTCATTACTGAGTTGTAAGAGTTCTTATAGTCTGGATATTTCCTTCAATTTTTAAAAGTTTTTTCTTTGGTATGTTAAGGTTATCTCTTTTGCAATAACGTTGCAAACATTTTTTCCTAGTTTGTCAGTTGTCTTTTGAGGTTACTGATGGTATTCCTTGTCATGAAAAAATTTGAGCATTACTTACGTTTATCAAGTTTTAAAATTGCCACTGGATTTGGCTCCTGGTTAGGAAATCTTTCTCAACAATGAGATTTTTTTTTTAATAGAAAATTCATTTTTTGGGTAAAATTCTTTCTAAAATATTTACATTTAATAATATTTGGAATTTATTTTTTAAAAAAATTTTTTAGTTGTAGGCAGACACAAAATACCTTTATTTTATTTATGTGGTGCTGAGGATTGAACCCAGGGCCGCACACATGTGATACAAGTGCTCTACTGCTGAGCCATAGCCCCAGCCCCAATATGGAATTTATTTAAAAAAAAGTTTTGGTACTGGTGATTGAAGCCAGAGGTACTTAACCACTGTGGTACATCCCCAGCCCTTTTAATTTATTTTTATTATTATTATTTTTTGGTTAGTCATTTTTTGTTTATTGGTTCTTTTTAGTTACACATGACAATAGAATTTATTTTGACATAAGAGCATGGAATATAATTTGTTTTAATTCAGTCTCTAGTACTTCTCTTACTAAGTTGCTGAGGCTGGCTTTGAACTTGTGATTGTCCTGCCTCATCTTCCCAAGTTGCTGGAATTACAGGCATGCGCCACTGTACTGGGCTGGAATTTAATTCTTGTGTATGAGGTCTGGGTTTTTCCTTTAGTAAGCGAGTTCAGTCTATTTCCATTTGTTGATATGACTTCACGGCTTTCAATTTTTTTTAAAATATTTTTTAGATGTAGATGGACACAATACCTTTATTTTATTTATTTATTTTTAAGTGGTACTGAGGATTGAACACAGGGCCTCAAATGTGCTAGGCGAGCACTCTACCACTGAGCCACAACCCCAGTCTTCGATTGCTTTCAATTCTAATATGAGTTATAATTATTGTGTTATATAATACTTTGTTTCCTCATGGAATGTGTATTCTTTACTTGTTTAATTTTTGTTTTCAGCATTTATAGGTATTTATTTTTGTTCTGGTGGTTACTTTTGTACGTTTATCTTTTCTAGTACCTTTACTACCCTATTTTCTCATGTAACCTTCCATTATCTGATTTGTTAGTTCTTAGCAGTCTTCTTTAATTCTCCCATATTACCTGTGTAGTAGTGGTTCTCAACTGGGGTGGTTTTGCCCCTAGGGAACAGGTGCCAATAGAGATAATTTTGGTAGTCACAGATGGTGGATGCTACAGCAATCTAGTGGATAGAGGCCAGAGATGCTCCTAAAACGTCCTACCAGGCACAGGACAGCCCTGGCTCAAAGAATAAAAGTGCTAAGGTTAAGAGACTCTGCTGAGAGGCTGAGGGAGCGGTTCAGTGCCAGAGCATTTGCCTAGCACCTGTGAGGTGCTGGGTTCATTCCAAAGCACAGAGGTGAGACAGTGGGGAGACTGTGCATAGCAATCAACTTCTCTCCCATTATTTTGCATTATCTTTATTTTGTCACAAATATGGCTATAATATTTGTACATTATTCCTCCTTTGTTCCCATTTTTTGTTTGTTATATTTTACAATTACATCAACACACACACACACACACACACACACACACACACGAAATTGTTTTTGCTGACTTTACTTTCCCAGCTATCTCTTTCTTGGGTGAAGCTCATCTTCAGGAACTATGTTGTCTAATATGATAGTCACTAGCTACACATGATATGGTTCACTTGAAATATGGCTAGACCAAATTGAGATGTGGTATAAATGTAGTAGTATGAGAAAAATACATAAAATCTCATTAATAATTTTTATAGTAGTGATACATTGAAATTTTAATAACTGTTGGCTTAAATGACATATATAATTAAAATTAATTTCACTAATTTCTTTTTACTTCTTAAAAAGCAGCAAAGACATTGAAAAAAATTTAAAAGCTGAGTATTTAATTGTTAATGCGTATGAAATACAAGAAAAATTGTAAAGATTTTGGGAAAGAGAAACAATCATTGATTATTGGAATCCTCAGACAAGGAGGTGGAGATAGTTTGGTCTTTGAATCATTTCCAAGTTACATGTGCCTCAAAATGACACGTGTTTGTGTGTGGATTATGTAATTCAGCTTCAATCCTACCTTTGCTTTGTGATACTAGGGCTGGGACTCTGCCATTGCATTTACTTTGTTAACGGCTCTCTGTTAGTCTCTGCCAATAGGGGGTGCTAGAGGGAGACAGGAAGGCTAGACCGACTTGCTGGTTCCCGGTTTGCTGCCTGTTCTGCTTTTGCTTTCTATTCCCGGCAGTTGCTTTCAGCAGCAGCTAGTTTCAGAAGGAGCTGCTGGTTTTAGTTTGCTGTTTTTCTAGAACCAATCCCAAGGCAGTTTTTCAGAGCCACCAGCATCTACTTTCAGAGCTCCCTTTTTACAGGTGCCTGTCCCAGTTTTAGTGGCCCGCACTTGAGGGTCCAGGCTCTTCAAATTTTAGGAGTTGCATCAAGCTTACAATTGACATTTTTTTAGAAGAAATCCCCCAAAGCATTAGCTCTCCTAGAGGGAAAATTACTGCTCAATTTACTGCACAAATTTTCTTCTTTGAACACTTCTTGGTGAAGTTTTAAAAATCGAATTTGTATAATGATTATAAAAACAATTTACATCCATGCTAAGATGTTCTCAGAAAGTTTTATGTCAATACATCGTCCCACTTCCAATGTATGAGTGCCTATCTCAAACTGATAGAATTTTAAGAAGAATAATATTTAGATTATGATTATACAACAAATATACATTTATAAGATAGATTGGACAATACATAAGCCTGAGGAAGAAAGTTAAAATCACTATAAATTCTTATTCCTTAGATATAAGCACTTCAAGTTTTGGTTTATTTTTTCATGGAAAATACATAAGCCTGAAGAAGAAAGTTAAAATCACTATAAATTCTTATTCCTTAGATATAAGCACTTTAAGTTTTTTTTTTTAATATTGTTAAGGTTGTTTTTAATCATACTTTTAAAGAAATTGTCAAAATGATGCATGTTGTTTATTAAAAAAACTAATAATTTAAAACTTATAAAAGGGGCTTTGCTTTTTTTCCAACTTTCCCAATTTCAATTTATTGACACTATCTTTGCTCTTAAAATTAGCATTATAATGTTTTCCATGTTATTATAAAGTTCAGTAGAAATACCTAAAACACTATAAAAATACCATTAACTTATTTATTAACTGACAGAAGTTTAGGTTGTTTTCACTATTTCCTTATTATAAGTGTGCAATGAACTTCTTTATATGAAAGAGGTTTTTGTTTTTCTGAATTCAGAATTTTCAGAAGTGTTATCATTTAGTTACAGGTCATTCATATAAATAAAATTAAGTATTATTAGCCCTGGATCATTCCTCTGTTAGAAATGTTCTACATATTTATCCGTAGAAGTAAATAACAGCTTCAACTTAACATGTCAATATATATATTTAATTTTATTTTTTTTGTACCAAGGATTGAACCCATGGTGCTTAAACCATTGAGCCACATCCCCAGTCCTTTTTATTTTATTTTTTATTTTGAGACAGAGTCTCAATAAGTTGCTTAGGGCCTTGATAGTTGCTGAGTTGATAAGTTGCTGAGGCTATCCTGGAACTTGTGATCCTCCTGCTTCAGCCTCCTGAGTCCCTGGGATTACAGGGTTTGCAACTGTGCAGGGCTCATTTATCTTTTTAAGGCTTGAGATTTAATATAAAATTGCTTTCGAAAAAATATCTTTTCAGTTTATACATCCAAGACCAACAGAATTTCTAACACTGAAATTTTGAATATTCTGACTAATGAAATGACAGAATATTTTCAAGAAGAGGCCTTTCTGTGTTACTGTAAAGTCACTTTACAGAGGTGCCTTTTAAGTTATACTAATTTGACTATATGTCCTCCATAATCTGAATCTTAATAAATGGCATTTAAACTTTAAAAAATCTGTCCATTCTATTCCAGAGAACAGCACCTACCAATTTTACTCTTTTGGGACATCCTATTTGTAACTGTCTCAGTGGTGGCAAAGCTCAGTGTGCATAGTAATTGCAGGAATGGGAAGAGTGTCAACATGCAGGATGGTCCCCTGTTCTGTAGATTTGAATAAGTCTGGTGTTGGGGTCCTGGAATCTGTACCTTTTTTTTTTTTTTTGGTACTGGGGATTGAACTCAGGGGCACTCAACCACTGGGCCACATCCCCAGCCCAATTTTGTATTTTATTAGAGACAGGGTCTTGAGTTGCTAAGTGCCTTGCCATTGCTGAGGCTGGCTGAGAACTCTGATCCTCCTGCCTCAGCCTCCCAAGTGCTAGGATTACAGGTATGGGCCACTGCACCCGGCTGGAATCTGTACCTTTATGCAGGAGCCCTGATTGGGGAGGTGGCTGAGATTGCAGTTGGCTGTGGGCCATAGAGATATTCAGATTGCCGCCTTCCGTGGTCTCACGGGACTTGGCCCGGGATCTCACGAGACTTGAGCCAAGATCGGATTGGGACGGCGCCATTTTGTTGGTGGTTTTTTTGGTGGTGTGTGGTGCGTGTGAGAGTCGTTGTTGGAGCCGGAGAGGGAGAAGTTATCAGAAGTTTGTTTCAGTTTGCCTCTGAATTTCTTCCCATGGCTTCGTTGTTCCAAGTGACAATCGCTTCAGACAGCAACAGGTGGTGGCCCATATGGGGAAGCAGGTGGCGAGGAGCATGGAGGCGCATCCGGAATCTAGCAACGCAGCTCGGCAATGGCGGCGGCACAGGTGAGCGGCGCGGGGATTGGCTGCGGGGCGCGGAGACATCAAGCTCCTGGGGCCCGAGCGGCTGCCCGGCCCTGCAAGACGCAGTCGGCTCGAGTGCTCCCGGTGAGGAGGAGGTGTCCTTGGAGGGTAAGAACTGAAAATGGGAGCGAAAATAACAAAAGGTCGGATAATAAAAGCCATGGATGAGTTTTTCGATATCGTGGACTCAGTGGATAGTGAGGAAAGTGATCAAGAAAGCATAGCCTCTGAGTCAGTTAATACCAGTGAGAAAAGTAGTGGTGTAAATTCAAAAGTAAGAGCTGCAAAAGCCATTAGAAACATTGAAATTAGCCGAAGAATATGTACTCTTCTTAGAAGCTGAAATTCAGGATACCAGTAAAAGTGATAGTAGTGAAGAGGAATCAAAAGGTGATTCTGGGAGCACAGTCTCCAGTAAAAAGAACAAAAAGAAATTAAAAAAGAAAAAGGACCGTCAAGTAGAGGAACCACTTGTGTCCCCTACTCCCCCATGGGTGGAATCCATTACAGAAAATATGAAGGGTATTACTAGGCGTTTGCAAACCCTAGAAACAGAAATAAAAAGTCTTTCTGAGCGCTTATGCGCTATCGAGGGTAATTCACAGATACATTGGGAACTGCCAGTATTTAAAAATGAAAATGGATAGAGGATCCACCAGTCAATAGATTTCAAAACAATAAAAAATCTCAAAGAGGCAGTAATGACGTAAGGACCCCAAGGTCCTTTCACGTTGAATATGCTGGAGTCCCTTAACACCTTTAGCTTAACCCCCTCAGACTGGAAAAGTCTATGTAAAGCAGCATTAAGTGGGGGGCAATACTTGGTTTGGCGATTGCAATTTCAAGACCTTTGTATAGAAACAGCTAAAAGAAACACAGCTGCAGGTTTTGGAGACCATAATATAGAAATGCTCACAGGAGAGGGGCAGTTCGCAGACTCACAGGCTCAAAAATATTATGTCCCAGGTGTATATGCTCAGATATATGCAGCTGCCTTAAGGGCATGGAAAACTTTACAAGGACCTGGGGATCTACAAGGTAGCTTGTCAAAAGTGATTCAAGGACCTAATGAGCCATATGCTGACTTTGCTGATCGACTTTTGAGAACTGCAGGTAGATTGTTTGGAGACGTTGATCAAGCTATGCCATTAACTAATGGCATATGAAAATGCTAATAAATACTGCCAGGAAGCCATCAGGCCGTGGAGAAATAAAAAGGATCTTTCCATATATATACAACTATGTAAAAATATAAATGATGCCTTTGTCACAGGAAATATGATTGCAGCAGCTATGAGAGATACTGCCCCTCAAAATTTCACAAGGGCTCAACCTAGACATTATAATCGATCAGGATATTCCAGGCAAAATTATCATAATAAATCAGGCTATTCTAGGCAAAATCCCCAAAGAGAAATAAGACCAAGCTCATACCGTGCCCCAGGCCGCTGCCCCTGGTGTAAAAAGGGAAATCATTGGGCCAATAAATGCCATTCAAAATTTGACATCCATGGAAATCATTTGTTCAGGAATTCAAAAAATGGGGCACGGGGCCCAATGCCCTGGGGCCCACAAATGTACGAGGCATTAGAGGAGGAGTATCCTCAAGCATCCACTCAGATGCTTCCCTGACACAATCCCTAGTACCCATCCACTCCCTCACCAGAGGAACAGGAGGAAATGCAGGATTAGACCTCTGTTCCACTGCCCGAATAGTGTTAACACCTGAAATGGGGGTTCAACTGATTCCCACAGCACTCAGGGGACCTCTTCCCTCAGGGACTGTAGGACTTATTCTTGGGTGAAGTCCAAAAAGCTTATTAGGTTTGCAAGTGACCCCAGGTGTAATAAATTCAGACTACAAAGGGAAATAAAAATAATGCTTAGCTTACCCCAAAGTATAAGTTCTGTTAATCAAGGAGATAGAATTGCTCAGATGTTCTCCTTCCAAATTTACATAATTCATTTAAAATGAGTATGCCTCAAAAAAGGAACAATAGAGGATTTTGTTCCACTGACTTGAGACCCAGGGCTTGCTGGGTTCGAGATTGTTCAAGGAGGCCTATGTGTAAAATAAAAATCCAAGGAATAGAGATGGAGGGACTGATAGATACTGGAGCTGACTCTTTCATCATTAATCTACGGCAATGGCCCAAGTACTGGCCCCTGCAAAAAGCTTCAACCAGTTTAAGAGGCTTGGGATATAATAACCTCCCAGAGAAAAGTGTGGTAATTTTAAAATGGGAGGATGATGAAGGCCATAAAGGAACATTTCAGCCTTATGTTTTACCTAACCTACCGGTTACTTTATGGGGAAGAGATATTTTGCAACAAATGGGAGTACACCTTGCAACCAAGCCTGCAGGTGTTAAATGTGAAAATCTACAGGGTAATATTAACCCTAAAAGAAATCATTATCAAAAAGTACAGGGTAATCTTAACCCTAAAAGAAATCATTATCAAAAGGTACAGGGTAATCTTAACCCTAAAAGAAATCATTATCAAAAGGTACAGGGTAATCTTAACCCTAAAAGAAATCATTATCATAAAGGAAAAAGATATTTTTTTTCAGGGCCACTGAGAAAATAATTTTGAAAATACCATGGCTTTCTGATAAGCCAGTGTGGGTCCCTCAGTGGCCCCTATCTAAAGAGAAATTACAAGCGGCCCACCTACTAGTTCAAGAACAACTAGAAGTAGGACATATAGAACCTTCCACCTCTCCCTGGAATTCCCCCATATTTGTGATGAAGAAAAAAATCAGGAAAATGGCGATTGTTACATCTTAGAGAAATTAATAAAACCATGCAAATCATGGGCCCTACTCAACTTGGACTTCCTAATCCTGTAGCTATTCCAAAAAATTTCCATCTTATTACTCTTGATATAAAGGATTGTTTCTTTTCCATTCCCCTACATCCTCTGGATGCCCCCAGGTTTGCTTTTTCAGTTCCTTCTATCAATAATAATGGCCCTGATAAAAGATATCAATGGAAAGTGCTACCGCAGGGAATGGCGAATAGCCCCACCATATGCCAAATATATGTGGACAAAGCAATCCAACCCATTAAAAATAAATATCCAAACCTCATGTGTCTACATTACATGGATGATGTTTTACCGGCCCACCCTAATCAAAAAATCTTATTTAATATATTCAGTGATGTGGCAGAAAATTTAAAAAAATATGGATTATGTATAGCAGAAGAAAAAGTTCAAAGCAGATCACCCATATTATATTTAGGATTTAAAATCATGGATACCTTTGTTAGACCCCCCAAAATTTTAATAAATAAAGAATATTTGACCACCCTCAATGATTTCCAAAAACTACTGGGAGACATTAATTGGCTTCGCCCTACACTAAACCTCACTACTGGCCAACTAAAACCTTTATCTGACATCCTTCGCGGGGACCCTGATCCATCTTTACCGCGAACATTGACTCCTGATGCTAGGAAAGCTTTAAAGTTAGTAGAAAAAGCCATCAAAGGAGCTCATTGTGATAGATTTGATTTAACTTAACCGCTGATATTGATTATTATTTCTTCACAATATACACCCACAGGAGTATTTTGGCAACAAGGGCATTTATTATGGATACATTTGCCTGTCTCTCCTAAAAGTATAATTGAGTCTTATACCTCCATGGTGGCTAAACTTATTCTTTTTTTTTTTTTAATATTTATTTATTTACTTTAGTTGTACACAATGCAATGCATTTTATGTTTCCGTGGTGCTGAGGTTCGAACCCGGGCCACACACATGCAAGGCGAGTACTTTGCCGCTGAGCCACAACCCCAGCCCTAAACTTATTCTTCAAGGACTTAAGACTTCTACTAAAATATTTGGCATTCACCCTGCTACTATTATTACTCCGTATTCATCATCACAGATTGAATATTTATGCTTCAATGATAATGATTGGGCTATAGCTAGATGCTCTACTTCTGCAAATTTTGATAATCATCTTCCTAAGTCTCATATATTATCTTTTTGTATTAATCATCCTATTATGTTTCCACAGGTAATAAAAAATCAACCTATTCCTACGGTATTAAATGTATTTACAGATGGGTCCTCAAATGGTACTGCTGTAGTAGTCACTAATAAGGAAAATATGACTTACATAATTGCACACAAATCAGCTCAACTAGTGGAACTGGAAGCTGTGGTAAGAGCTCTGGAAAATTTTAGAGAGCAGCCCATGAACATTTTTTCAGATAGCCACTATATTGTACATGCCGTCCCAAAATTAGAGCTAGCAGGACCAATAGCACCTCATACTCCAGCCTTTAAATTATTTTATCAAATACAAAAACTTTTGTGGGCAAGAAAAGAACCTCTATTCATAGGGCATATTAGAGCACATACCAACTTGCCTGGTTCCCTCCATGAAGGTAATCAAAAGGCTGATGCTCTTACCCAAACTATCTTTATACTTTCAGCACTCCAGCAAGCTACTTTATTTCACTACCAGTTTCACGTCAATAGCACCACCTTGCAGCGTAGGTTTAAAATCACAAAGGAGCAAGCCAGAACAATTGTAAAAGATTGTAAATCTTGTATGACACATTTGCCCAATCCTCATTATGGTGTTAATCCTAGAGGATTAATGCCCAATCATTTGTGGCAGATGGATATTACTCATGAGCCAAGTTTTGGAAAATTGCGATTTATTCATGTGACCATAGATACATGCTCAGGCATGATTTTTGCTTCCTTACATTCTGGAGAAAAAGTTAAAGATGTTACATCTCATTGTTTGCAAGCTTTTGCTGCATTGGGCATCCCCAAAATGCTTAAAACAGATAATGGCCCTGCATATACGTCCTCATCTTTCAAACAGTTTTGCACAAAATTCAATATATCCCATAAAACAGGCATCCCATACAATCCTCAGGGTCAGGACATTGTTGAAAGAGCAAACCGCACACTGAAAATTATGGTATTAAAAACAAAAAGAATGAAATTGGAAAAGTCCTAGGGACAGATTGGCAGTTGCCGTGTTTACCTTAAATTTTTTAATTTTAGACTCTAATGGTTATTCTGTTGGAGACAGACATTGGAACCCACACCAACAATATAAACTTTTGGTTTACTGGAAGGATGTTCTTTCAGGTACATGGAAGGGTCCAGATCCAGTATTAATTTGGTGGAGAGGATCTGTTTGTGTTTTTCCAAAGCACGAATTCTCTCCAATATGGATACCATCTAGATTAATAAAGCAGGTACCAAATCAAAAGGATCAAAATGAAGTTGTTGAAGAATCAAGATTAATAAAAAAGGTACAAAATCAAGAGGACCAAGATGAAGGCATGGAATGATTCCCTTAAAAGAGTCCTTCAAAATATTTCACAACTTAAGTGTCATTCCTCCCAGCCGGGATGAGGAGATCTCTCTTTAGTGTGCACACAATTGTATTTTTTCTCTTTTTATATATGTCTTTATTTCTGTGCATTTGTCTCAATTCCATGTAATTGTGATGTCACAAATATATGTTTGTAGGTTCGTGTGTCTGTTCAGTATGACGTCACAAACAGCAAAGCGCTTATGAAAAAATATATATACACATATATGGATCCAAATAACTTTAATTCATTTACGTTTAAGAGTATTCAATTTGGGTAAATAATTTAATAAGTGAAGGTACCTTCAATTTTGATTTATAGGTGTCCCAGGGATTTCTCTTTAGCGAAATATATGATTACTGCTGTATAACCTGATATTTTGGTGTTTTGACATATAATGTTTATTTGTAATTAACTTTATTTATTTTATAGATGATTAATTTGATTTATTTCAACAGATAATCTCATGGTAGGTTACAGAGACTTGAGGGTTCCAGCTAACAAATTATTTTTCCAAAGTGCCTTTAGCTTTTCTTTAATCTATCTTTAATGCAGTAAACACCCTCAGTCTTTCTTTGTTTTGTTCTGAATATGATATTTTGCCAGCTTATGTTTGTGGGAGCTCAAGCACCAATGTGTGTGAGCAGAAATCAACTTTAATTTTCTAATCTAATAACTCTATTTTTTAGTTTGACAACTCGCCTCTTGACTCAGTGCCGGAATAGCACTGCCTTTCCTTTAATAATTGATGCTTGAGTTTCTAGGTAGCGGGCCCTGAAGATTTGCCAGTGGCATTGTCTAGACATAAAAAAGACGGCTGCTGCTACAGCTGCAGGGATCGCGGTCGCTGCAAACATCCCTGCTGCTCAAGCATCAATCAACCTCACCAGCAGTGTGGCCTCTGCTCTGCGTGCATGGGGCCTCCTATATCAACGTGTTATAACAAGTGGACATTTTGATCTTTCATTGTCTGGGACTTTACGGGACAATGCTTTGCGGGTATTTGTCTAGAGAACTCATTGTGTTACTTGATAAAACTTAGGACAGCTGATTTGTTTAAAAAATTTGATATGCTATGCAACTTGGCTCGTCAGCAGAAGGCTGTCGCCTTAAAGCCGCACCATCTCCTCACAATTGGACATCTGTTAGTCATCATACACAGTCGATCCTAAAGGGCTCCATTGGATGGCTGGTTAGCCAATGACGGGTAAGATCCCCAGAGGGGGACAACCTAAGACAGGCACAGTCGCACGGGACAGTCTCATGTGGCCGACATATCAACCTAAGACAGGAGTCAAGGGCACAGCCTTGATTATCTGATGACGGGTAAGAATGTTGGTTGCACATGGATGTCCTAGAGCATCCCCTCTTTTAAAACAAAAGGGGGGAAATGCAGGAGCCCTGATTGGGGAGATGGCTGAGATTGCAGTTGGCTGTGGGCCATAGAGATATTAGGACATTGCCGCCTTCCGTGGTCTCACGGGACTTGGCCCGGGATCTCGTGAGACTTGAGCCGAGATCGGATCGGGTCAGCGCCATTTTGTTTGTGGGTTTTTTGGTGGTGTGCGGTGCGTGTGAGAGTCGTTGTTGGAGCCGGAGAGAGAAGTTGTCAGAATAAAAAGCCTGTTTGTTTCCAGTTTGCCTCTGAACTTCTTCCTGCGGCTTTGCTGCTCCAAGTGGCAATCGCTTCAGATAGCAACACCTTTAACAAGAGATTATGAACAGAATGAGGTAGTGCCTATCTGTAATTTAGTGAATCAGGAGACTGAGGCAGGAGGATTCCAGGACAGCCTCTACAATTTAGCAAGACCCTGTCTCAAACCCTAACTAGGAATGTACCTCAGTGGTGAAGTGCCACTAGGCTCAAGCCCAGTACCCCTCCATTAAGAAACAGGCAAATGTTTCTGATGTGATGGTCCCTTAATTTGTAAAGAGAAACTCTTTTCTGTGGATTAAATTGTTTGTTCCTGGTCTTTGTTTTGCAATTGACAATGGTTGATGGCAAAAAAAGAGTCAAAGAGTAAAAATAAATGTGGGCAATGCTGAGTTAAAATACTAAGCAAGTTTAAATATTTGTCTCAGAATTTTTCATATGGCAAGATGTTTTGAGACTTTCTGAGGAGTTTTTTTTTTTTTTTTTTATTATTTCTTGGTAGAATGTTCCAAATATTTAGAATTTGTTGAATTCATTTCATTATTTTAATTTGTTGCAGGCCAACCATTGACATCTGTCATTCCCAGTAACAGTTTGGAAGTTCTGGGTTAAGTGATTCCTATTACAGCATTTCCCATTATTCCTTTAGTACTTGAAGAAATTGATGAACTTCTCCAGGCAAGTAGCTTTTTACTATATAGTTTAGGCAAAACACAATCTTCATATTTTGTAAATGTAAATTTTCAGGGCTGGACTAAATGACTTCCTAACAAACATGCATTAACTTTTTTTTTATATTCAAATGCATTTTCTGTTCATTCTCTTAATAAGAAGTGTACCACAGAAACCTGTTTTGAAGCCCTCCATTTCCTATTAGTGCCTATTAACTAAAGTAAGATGTGATCTAGAAGAACTTCGTATAATAGAAATAAAGCCCACGTGACCAAAAATTTAACACTCATCCAACAAGAACTGCTTTAGAAGTGGCAGGGTCTTTATTGTTCAGAATTTCTGATGTTGGAGTTTATTCAAAGGGTTATAAGAAAGGTCTTTTGAAACACTCCTGTAACAAATTATTTTGGCTGAATTATAAATCCTCAAAAGTGGGGTTTTATTATAATGGAAACAGAGTTAGAATAAACTCCAACAGCATTTGTAGGCAGCACTGTGTAATTAGGGTTGAGTGCATTGCTATATTATGACTGGAAGCATATCTTTTCACTATCTCAGTAAAGCACTCCTAGCTTTTATGCACAGTGTTATTGGTCAAGTGCTCTGTGAGCTTCCTTGTTTCTTTTTCATCTGATTGTTTAACACATCTTCTGCATATGAAGCACCACAATCTCAGATGACCTTGTCAGGTTTAAATTATTAGCCCTGGATCATTCCTCTGTTAGAAATGTTCTACATATTTATCTGTAGAAGTAAATAACAGCTTGAACTTGTCAACAACTTCAAAGAACGTTCTAGCCAACTTGGATGAATTCTATCTTGTTAATACCACCGTCTGAAATTTGGCTGAGAAGATTAGGGAAAATGGTGGAGGTTAACTCACTAACTTTGTATTGTTGCTTTATAATTTGCAACACATTTAATATACCTGATCAGATAGGGAATGCTTGAAACGATCCTGTGAGGCAGTTATTGTTACAATCTTTGTGTCACTCAGCTTTCAATTACTGTAAGAAAATACTGGAGACAATCAACTTCAATGAAAGAAAGGTATATTTTGACTCACAGTTTTGGAGTTTTCAGCCCATGGTCAGTTGGCTTGTTGCCTTAGGGCCTGTGGGGAGGCAGTTCACCATGATGGGAGAGCATGGCAAGGAAACTGCTCACCTTGCCATGGCTGGGAGAGATAGGAAGGGGGTGTGGTTCCAATATCATTTTTAAGGGCATGCCTCAAGTGTCCCAGCTTTTTTCTACTAAGCTCCACCTTCTGAAGATTTCACCACGTCCCAGTAGCACCACCAGCCTGCAGCCAGTCCTTTAGCACGTGGGCCTTTTGGGAACGCTTATCCAAATCACTGCAACCTCCAGTTTCAGAGGTGGGGAGACTAAGAAGCAACGAAAGTAAACGATTCGTTCAAAATATTTTAGTAAATAATTCAGCTAGGACTCAGAGCCAGGTAATTTGATGCCAAACCCCATATTCTTTCTATCATATAAACTTCATTTCTGTAAGTCACCTTCCACTCAGACTACATACACCACGAGGGAATGTTGTTGTTTAAAACCATTCTCCCTTTAAAGATCATCAAGGGATACAAAAATTTTCCAGTTACAAACCTCTTCCACGTTTGTCGGCAGAGAGGACTGAGTCACAAAGCCCTACTGCGTTCACATACTTGTCTTTCACATATAGTTCTTATAAAAACAAACAGATGTTATGACCGTTATGGAAATATACACGACAGTACTCAGGGTATCCAGTAGCTTCTCAAGAAATGGAATGGTAGCTATTTTTAATCTTATTGGCAGAATTTGACAATGTTGAATTTTATCTGTCTTCTGATCTTGAAAAACAGTGAAGGTTCAGAAATGCCATCACTTGCATTCTGCAAAAAGTCTTAATATGGCTCTTGAACTTTCTTGTTTATCTAGGCCAGCTGCAAACTCAAAATTCCTTTTCTTTGTCTCATAAATGATCAGCTGAACTGCTTGTCCCCATTGATCAGTTGAAACAAAATGCACATTTTCCACATTTTTCTTAAGCATTTCTCCTTCCCCCGGGATGCTGAACTTTAGCTCACCCTCAGCCTGAGCAGCAAACACCCCTCCTGAGAATAGGCGGGCCACAGGATCAGACACTGATGTACTCTCCTGTCACATCACACTTGCATTTCATTAGCCTACACCTGGTTCTTTCTGGCTTTGTTCAGTCCTCTCTATGAAAGAAAAAAAAGAAAAAAATATATGCCTAACTCTTGATGCTTCCAGATCTTATGGTTAAAGCTTCTCCCTGTTGCAACAGTCCTTTCCTCCCCTTGCAATAATCCTCTTCCACAAAGTCTTTCCGAAGTGCAGATTTATTTTTATTTGACAAATGTGTAGAAGGATATTCTGTGAAAGTGGTCTGCAACCACTAGCATATTATCAAGATGGTTCATAGAATAACTTTCTTTGGGTAGCTTTTTATGATTTTTCCTCAGCTCATCCCTAGTCACTGTGTAAGGAGGGAGCTCAGGGTAGGATGTGCAAAGCAGCAGAAGTGTAGGAGATAGAACTCTTGTGACCAGTGAGAACTCCTTTTTTTTTTCCTATTTAAAATAAGCTATAGAATAGCCATCCTATGTAGGTCTCTGTACCTATTTAGGCCAGGGTGTTAGAAGTATGGGAAAGTGTTACAACGTATTTTTAAAAAACATAAGTTTTGAAACAATACAGAGAATGTAGTCCACTGAAGGTTAGAAATATGTTTGTTCTTATAGAGGAAACACCAAAAGGTTCTGTACTTGTTATAATAGCTGTTAGGAGAAGAGTGAAATTTGGGGTAAGAGTTTTCTTTCTTTTCCTCAGAATTTCTGCAGTGGACAGGAATTTCTCCTTAAAAATCAGTTTTATTTGTTTATTTTAAAGGGTACACTGTCTTAGTACACTCTGACTGCCATACAAAATTCCATAGACTGGGTGGTTAAAACAACAGAAATTTACACTTCAGGGAGTTGGAGAGTCTAAGCTCAAGGTTCTAGCCATGCTCAGCTTACAGTGAAGACTGTTTTCCGGGTTTATTGAGGCTGCTTGGTCCCATGGCCCTTCACTTCTGTGCATGCAAGGGGAACACGTGCGCTTTGGTGATTCTTCTCATAAGGACAGTGATCCCATCAAACCAGGGCCCCAACTTTGTAACTTTATTTAAACTCAGTTACTCCAAATATAACTTACTTATTCCAAATATAACCACACTAGGGGCCAAGTTTGCAATAGATGCATTTGAGGGAAGATGCATGAATTCAGAAATAACACACAGACTTACCATAAATTTTAAATAATACAAATGAGCATATAAGACCAATAGTAAAAGTGGGCTCCTTTCCCCTTCTCTTTCCACACCAGACACAGCCACTGTTCCAGTCTTTTCTCTGTGTTCACACCTCATATATGGGGGAAGGACACACACACACACACACACACACACACACACACACACACACATACACACACACGCATACACATAGCCCTGTAGAGTTTGTTGTTTGTTCTAAGGGTGTTGTATACTCTTTATTGTTCTGCATTTTGCTTGCTTTTTTCAGTTTACAACATATCCCAGACAACTTTTCAAGTCAGATCTGTTTATTAGTCTTAAATATACTTAGATTCCTTGTTGGTGCCATAAAATTTGGTGAAGGATGCTTTGTTTATTTTCATTAGTTTTGCTCATTGTTACCTTTAAAAATTTTTAAAGCAAACCGGGCACGGTGGCGCATGCCTGTAATCCCAGGAGGCTGAGGCAGGAGGATTGCAAGTTTAAAGCCAGCCTCAGCAATGGTGAGGCACTTAGCAACTCAGTGAGACCCTGTCTCTAATAAAATACAAAAAAAGGGCTGGAGATGTGGCCCAGTGGTCGAGTGCCCCTGAGTTCAATCCCTGGTACAAAAAAAAAAAAAAAAAAAAAAAAAAAAAAAAAAAAAAAAAAAAAATTAAAGCAAAAGGCAAAATTCAATTAGTACAGTAGGAGCCTGGTATGGAACAAATAAAGCATTTACATTAAAAAGGGCTAGAAGGAAATAAATCAAAATACAAGGATGATTATTTCTGAATAGTAACAATATAGATAATTTTGTTATTTTTAAACATAATTTGCTGTATCGTGTGCTTCATTCTTGGTAAGGTTACTGAGGCTTTTTTTTTCTTTCAATCTTTATGCAAAGTCATGCCTCAAGTTTGGAGAGTTCTGCTCTGTACCTCTGCTGCAAAAAGGGCATAACTTCAATTAATGTGTGAGTTACTTAGTTTAGCTGTAAACAATAACCAAAATTATATCTAATCACATCATCATTACCTCATTTACATAAAGGGGTAGCTTCTTTTTGGAGAAATCACATGTCAAAGAGAACACATGTAGGGTTTCTCTTTGGTAGACTTAGGTCTTAAAGCTAGTTGAACTGTGTGCCTTGAAAAAGTTATCTTTGCTTCTCCTGACTCAGTTTCCTCCACTACTGGGTGAGAGAGCAGTGGGCCTTAGAGATCAAAGGAGCAAAGAGCAGATCGTTTCACTTGTGGGCAATAATGTTGATACAGCCATTTACGTCTGACTTACCCAATCCAATAGACCAATAGAACCTTTGGTCTTCATAGTGTTCTGCCTCTTCTTTGAATCTGTGAAATACATAAGAAACATGTTGGAGCTCTCTTTCTGCCACCAGTTTCCACAGTGGAGGAGCCAGTCCTGTGTCGTTCCTCCTTAACTTGCTTTTGTTCTGTGCACATTTGCCTTTTTTTTCTGTTATGTAAGTTATTTTGAGGGAAGGAACATTGCTAATTCCAGGTTGTTTTCCAAGAAAAGCTCAGGGCAGATTTCAGAAGAGGGGCAGATTCCTCCCTCCTGGCATCATGGAATGTCTCTGTGGTGCCCTTTCCAGTTCTGCTGCGGAAGCACATTTGTCCCCATCTGTGGCAATGGCCATTTCTGTCCCCAGATTCTAACTCTGTGTTGGGCCTTACAGGGGAAGGGGTCTACTTCCTGAATTTTTCTGTCAGAGATTCAGAAGATACGTGGTGGCAGATCATTTATATCCCTGCTTGGAGCACAGGATACTCTCCAATTCTTCAAATTAGTCTTGGAGAAAAACTCCCTTTCTATTCTTTCTTTCCTTTTTAAAAATATTTTTAGTTGTAGATAAACACAATAAATTAATTTTGTTTTATTATTTTTTTTATGTGGTGCTGAGGATCGAACACCAGTGCCTCACACATGTGAGGCGAGTGCTTTATCACTGAGCCCCAGCCCCAGCCCTGCTTTCTGTTCTTAAAGAACAAAAGTAACACATAGACATTGTGAGCTATTAATACAAGTTGAAAGTGTAAAAACCAAATTCCATATTTTTACCTCTTCCCACTAATAATTATGATTTATACCATGAACACACATAGCCCTATATATAAAACTCTACATTGCACACACACATATCTGGTGTGTATGTTTGTGTGTGTTTTCTTTCTTTTTGCCAAAAGTGATATCATATTAGACACGTATAAGAGAGTGAAAATGATGTAAGGGTAGTTGGGGTAAAACTATCAATGCCCATTTGGCGTCCATTACTTTAAAATATCAATTTCACATGCCCAAACCTTCTTCCCTGCCCTACCCAGCCTGTCCCTCTGCAGGTTGTACTCACTAAAATCTTTCCCTGAAATTTGCCAACGATTACCAGCAACTAAGTTTTGCCTAGATTATAGTTAGTGCAGGAAAATGCTCATATTTGCCTACATATTATCCTTGTCATTTCTTTTCTTACTTCCTCCACTCCTTGAGATACTAAAAGATGGGAGGAAAATATTTTTTAAAAAAGCAGTAATTTGAGAATTCATTTTAAAAGTCTTTATTCTTGTCTGTTGGTTTTAGGTCTAATCAAATAAGCCAGGTTCAAGTTGAGGGACATAGTCAGAGTATTAATTGAATTCTAGCCTCCTCCATATCCAGGCACTGCAATAACTACATTTAATTTTTTCTAAAATAAGTCCCGTATGCTGCAATTTAAGGTTTATGTCCTCGTGCTCTCTGAGGATACAAAGAACAGTTATTTGTGCTCACGGTTCTTCTGATTAAGCCAATAATTGGAAAATAATCACATCGAAATGGGCTTCAGAATCTTGAGTGGTACTTATACTTGGGAGCTAACAAATATTTCTCCCCTCCAAAGCACATAGTTTGGAAAAACACTGCACAAAAAGCTTCAGGATGGGTTTTCCCAGCAGTCATCCTATATCTTTCAAGATTAGCTGCTGAGGAGGACTGGCAGGAGCACTTTGGTCCTGTGGAGTGGAACAAATAATCAGATTCTGGCACACTGCCAAATTTTATTGATCCTTTAAAAATTACATATATACACATGAGAGAGAGAGAGAGAGAGAGAGAGAGAGAGAGAGATTGATTCTGACTTACCACCTATTTCCTAGTTGATCTGTTTTTCCTTCAGTACTTGAGGAGAGAGAGAGTTCATGGTGGCCAGGTATAAGGTTCATGGTGGCCAGGTATAAGGTGTTTTGGACTATCAGTATTTCTTTCCTTCAGCTAGTTGCTATCCATCAAGAGGACAGTTGCACTTCTGCTCTGCTCACAGTTTGTTGGTCATTGTCCGTGTATCCCAGGTTAGCTGAGGTGAGCTGCAGGATGGAAACAGAGCACAGCTTTTTTTTTTTTTTTTTTTTTTTTTGTGGTACCAACAAAACTGTATAAAGTGATGGTTATATGAAAACTATTGTATGGAAAGTTGAAAAGGCAATTAATCTAAAGAAGTTCAGCTGAAAACAGGATGAATGAGTAAGAGTAAATGTACAAATAATACAAAACCCATGTAGCTGGTAGAGTGACTAGATTTTTGGGAATCATTTTCCTGTTCTTATCTCTAGTATGGCATTACATGTAAGCCACTTATCCATGTGTTTTCAAATGCTGTACACAATTTTTGTCTTCCTGAGTTACTATACATCTTTCAGTGTTATAGTAGGAGGAACAGCCTATGTGTCATGCATTTCACTGAATTAAAAAAATACCAAGGAAAACTTGATTTGTAAAAGTTGTTTCTCCTCAGTTCATTTGTTCATTTCTTATTTGGGTCAGTTATCCATTTATCCTGTTGTCCTAAATGTGCTAGATTTTGGCAATACTCTGGGAAAGAAAGTGCAGTCTTTGACCTGAAGATGCAATGAGGACTTTGTTACACAGTTTTGAGAAATTTGGAAATTTCAATGACAAAGTCTGAGGTAATTGCCTGAAAGGTAAAAACTGTGTCAGCTCACTAAATAGGCTTCTACTTGACCAAGCCACTGAAGCTGGTGGATTCAAACATGATGTCTTGAAAGCCAAATTGATTTGATCTTCCCAAGGTATTTCTAATGAGATGATGTCTCCAAGAGCACCTAGTTCAGTGTAAATGCCCATTTCTTTCTTTCTTCCTTCAATGACTTCTTGATTCATCTAAATATAGTCTTTGTGTCCCCTCCTCCCCACCCCCCCAGAAATCACTATTTCCCACCATCAAGAACTGAAATGGACTTCTGAGAGCAAATTTAACCTACTTTTGAGAAACATCAAAAAAGTCATTAGAAAGTCTAAAATGTTACATTTCTTTCCCTTGGTGTAATTCTTTTACTTTCTAATGTTTGTTTTAATAAAAAAAACAAAAACTGAACCCACAGGGGAATCTACCATAGCATGCCTTAATCACAGGAAAAGGTGACAACATTTAGGAGGTATGAAAAAAAATTACATTGCAAGGCAAGAGAAAACAACACCCAACTGCACACTGAATTTGGAAGCCTTCAACACTTTATTGCATGCAAATGCCTTGTTCCCTGTTCCTCATTGAGAAAAATACTTGTAGTTGCCCAACTAAGAAGGATTTGTTTTGCACAAATTTCTGGTGATGGCTAATTTCAATAACATTTGAAAACATAAACTTTTCCATACATACATTTATATAGGTTCATTTAGAATTCCTCTTTTTCCTCTAGGAATGACTTATATTGTAAACTACACTGCTGAGCAGCTTGTGTTTCCATGTAATGAAGTACCACTGGAGAGAACAGTCACTTGTGGCAGGTAGCAAAGAAATTTCAATAAAGTAAACTCTTGGTATTATCAAAATTATACATTTGGGGCTGTTAGCATGGCCTAGAAAAAGATGAGGACAGGCTCATCTCATTAAAAGAGAAGAAATAGTGGAATTAGCTTGAATCTAATTACAAGCCACACTATCTAATGTAAAAACATGACTGTTTTTTCACTCCCATTCATTTTGACTAGTAATTAGTTTTGGCCTCTAAAATGCCACCCTTTAATCATCCAAACACAGATGTGATTTGCCGTGCAATTTAATCTTGCTTTAATGAAGAACTAATGGACGCATCGCAAATTACTTTCCCTGTTGGAGAAAAATTCTATTTCCTGCTTTTCAAAAGATCAAGAGTATCTTGTGATAATAGCCCAAGCGGCCCTGGCAGCCTCACCGCACAGAGCAAACAAGCTCTTTTACTCAACTCCCAATTCAATGGAGAAAAAGAGGCTACAATTAGCAACAAAGCAGGGGAAACGCAGCATTACAGCCGAATCACTTTCTGTAGCTCAACCCCCAGCAACCACTGGCTTGTTAGAGCCAGGTCTAAAGTGTCAGGCACGAACAATGCGCTGTGATAAATTACTCTCTTCAAACAGCTGCACTGCTAATTTTCAATTATACACACAAATGGCTCTCAGATTGGAAGAAAATGGAGTGCATGGGGAGAACAGTAGTAGATTTCTGTGTTTGTTTGGTAGTGAGTGTGGAGGCGGGAGAATGACATCTTGAAAAGAAAGCCGTGGTGAGGAGCGGTGTTTGAACTTCAGAAGATGAGCTGTCCTGGATCTTAGGGAGACCTGGGGTTCCCTCGCCTAGCTCTCCTCTCGAAAAGGCGTGAAATTACCGGTTACTTTCTTTCGTGGGTTGGTTTTCCTGGGTGGGTTTGTTTTCAGCAGTCACCCCATTGATGCTGAAAATTCACTGCTGATCCCGCTGCCCTGTCTTGGTGAACCTGCTCCGAATCGCGGGGTGCTCTGGCCACCGCTGCACCCAATCCCCACAGACCCTTCCATCTCCTTTCTTACTTCCTCCGTTTCCCACCAACCCAATTGTGCTTGAAGCTTCTTCTCCTTCGCTCTCATTCACCCCATCAACAGCAATTCCTCGGTTCAGTGCTATATGCATGGACTCTGAAGAGGCGCTTCCTCCACCCAAATTAAAAAAAAAAAAAAAAAAAAATCTCTCTTTCAGACAAGAGAAAAATTTAAGAAATCTCCCTTGTTTTTCCTAACAAGATTTTGCCTTCAGGAATGCTAAAATTTGGTCAGACTTCTTTCTCAAATGAGAATGGATATTGTGAGATATTCCTTTTTACCTGGTTTTTGATGCAGAAACAGGTTATTATTTTTGCTTTCTTGACTCATGTGTTCTCCCTGTGTCCTAAATGCCAGCCTATTCTGGGGCTGATTTGAAAAATTAAAGTTCAGGGAGGGACCGGCTGCTGGATCACCTCTCAGTGTTTGAGGCAGGGTTCATAGTGGACCTCTGCCCAAACCACTCCACCCAGACCATTTAGCACCTTGGTGCTGGACTGGCCACCCGACTCTGTTTTTCAGTCGTGGCTTTTTCCCAAGAAACAAAAGGCAAAGGTTGGCTTTTTCATAGAAAGACACTTGCTAAAGATCTGAGTAGTGGCATGAAATCATGTTCTTGCAGAAAACAACAAAGCCACTTCTTGTTGAATCTATTTCTATCTTATTTTCCGAGCCGGAGAAGATAGCCATAAGTGTGTGACATGGGGTCTTCCTTTAGCTCGCTGTCTTGGAAATCAGTTTGTGACCACAGTAGCTGCTCTTTTGTCTCACAGCAGGGACAGTGTTGATGCTATTGCATTTTTCATCTTGAAGATGCCACATATCTCTTGCCACCATTAGTGTCTATTCATTGTGTTTGCTATGCTCATCTTTTGGGGAGCAGCCTTGGTAGATGGCTTTCCCCATACTATTTTTTTCCATGATGATTCAAGCCAGGAGCTTCTTTTGACTTCAACAGAAGATAATAAGTGGGCCTCATCTGCTTAAGGGCCACACATTAACACCACACAATCATTTGGCCAGAGGAGGACAATGGCTATTAAAATGTTCTGATTTCTAACCATTTTCTAGAAGATTGAATGTAATGTAAATTAATTTTTTTTAAAGAGACTTCTAGAATGGAATTTGTTTTAAAAAGAGCAATCATTTTAGAAGAATAAGGTTGTGTTGGGGGGGGGAACCTCTTTTAGAGTAGTCTTCTTCACCAAGGAAAAACTGAGTATTATATATTTGAATCAGAAATATTACCATTTAGAAAAGACTACGTGGAAAATTTAAAATGCCAGTCCATTAAAAGTTACTTTTCTTGGAGCAGCACAAGAAGGCTGGGTGTGGGGGCGTGGGGAATGGTTGTGATATGGAGTGGAAATGTGGCACCTTTCTTTCTTTCTTTTTTTTTTTTTTTTTTTGCTGAAGTGGGATTTTACTCCTTCTACTTTATAATCGTTACAGAAATTTAAACCTCAAACCATTTCAGCCCAAGCTTATACTAAGCTTGTTAGTGGTTTCTGATGCTGTGGACGATAATGCTGCAGCATTACCATAAATCAGCAGAATTAACTATGATCTTCAGAAGCATGCTTGAAAGTGGGTGACAGAAGTCTGCAATTTGGTGCTCTGAATATTATGATAACATTCTATATTAAATGTTCATAATCTACTTAAAGCTGAGCTTCAAGTACATTTTGTATTTGTGCTTTGCCCAATATTAAAAGCCAGTAACAATTATTACAACTTGTGTGAGGCTTCATTATTTGCAAATGTAAAATATAAAAATATATGGTCATGTATGTATCGAGTGGCCCTTTAATTAATTTTTTAAAAAGTATTCCTTTTTTTTTCTCGTTTAAATTTGGTTTGCTTTGTCCACTTAAGAGCTGGATTGAAATTATATTTCTATCACATTGACATTTACAAGAAAAATGATCTATAGATTCAAATGCTTTTCAGATATTATATTGTAGACTTATAAAATATGTATTATTCACTCTTTCTTCAATATCTGATGTCAGTTTCATACAATCTTATGCCTTAAAAGGAAAGGATCGATATTAGGCAAAAGTAATACATTTAATTACATGAAAATTAATACCCATAACATATTTTTGCAAACTCTCTCCCCCAAGATATATCCTCTGACTTTGTCCCAGAATGACCTAGTTATGAGCAAATCAAAGTTTATTTCTTTATTGTCCTTGTTATTCTATTTTAAATTTCAGACATCCCAGTATACATTGATTGATGCACTAGAGACACAAAGAAAATATCCAGGCAAGTCATTCTTAGTAAATGGATAGAAAAGTATTTTTTTAAAAAACAGTGTTAAAAAAGTACAATGGTTCATTGCTTGAACTGAAATTGCCACCTACTCAATTAGGTTTTCCCCTAAATAGTACTTACAATAAAGGATACATACCACAATCAATTGGCTAATTTAGCAGGTAAGCAAGTTAGACACACTGAGGATTTTTAATATGTAATTTATCAGACTAAAATGAAGGTCAAATAAAGGATGCAAAATGTAAATGCAACTTTATTTTCCCACTGATTTTGTGGAAATGGAAGGAAGATGGAATTCTGATAGTACTTTTCATTCATAATGGTTATATAGAAAAGCTCATCTAAACCAGATCCTAAATGGGATTAAATATGATCTATTTTAAGTGGATCATCTCATAAAAACCTCATAAATTTCTAGCATTTAAATTCTTTCAAAGAAGCTCTGCCTTTCAGGTTTTGCCTGGGGATGCAGGAGGAGTCTGAGTCCTTGAGATTCCTCCGTGTACAGTGCTTTCTCTAGTTCACCCTTGCTTCTTCAGCAGCAGTGAATGATTGCCAGCAGCCCTCCCTCTTAATGTCCCTGTGTCCATGAAGAGAAAAGATGCACAAAAGCACTTTGAAAAGAGAAAATTGCTATGTGAATACAAGATATACAACAGAAAAAAGAATAACAGTGATAACAGTCACAATTTATTGGGCACCTACTAAGTGCTTCAATATGTGAATGATCTATATTTAAAAGTTTCCAATCTTCTATATGCAAAAAATTTCTAAACATCAATGTGGGCAATTTAACATTCAGTTAGATGAGGAAATCAAGTCTCCAGAGGAGGACCCAGGATTTGAAACCCTGTGTTTTGTTCTAATGCCAGTAATGTAAATCACTGAACTATCCTGGCTTCAATTATTTAAATATATCTATTGTATATCATCATTATATAAAAATACGTGCTAAAATGTATGCTACAAATTATGTGGTCATTATGTTATCACTTATGAAAAACCAAGATTTTTTTCTTATAACTTCCTTTCCCAGGGAACAAGCTTTGGGAGATGTTTATCTCTAGATTGTATGATTTGGAGAGAGGGAAAGATGCAAAGGACTGGCATTTGGGATCACTCAGGCAGGGGTATAAACGATTGCTATGAGAATAAAGTGACTAAATGTGCTATGTGAAGTAACTTCAATCAAATCAATTTTTCTTCTTTCTTTTGGCATTATATGCATTCATGATATTTTCATCAGAAGCAGCATTTAAAAAAAATTTTTTTTATGGATTTTGCAAAGTTCCAAGAGTAAATGAAGATGTAGAGCATGTATGGGCTCTATGGTGCCATTACTTATAATGGTCATGAAAATTTAGGAAGAGAACAATGTTTGGAGACTTGCCTTACCATCAGCAAAGCACAATGTGTTAGTCAAGATATACTGATATGAGAAAGGGTAGTCATGTAGAATAGGCCATGCAATGTGGTACAGAATACAAAATCTAGAAAAGATCAATATATACATGGGGATGTGGATATCATAAAAGACATTTGAAGTTAGTGAAATAAATGAACTCTTCAATTCATGTGTTGGGACAATTGGTTGCCCATTTAGAAAATCGATGTGATCAAGCCCCCCACTGTTCACAAAAATAGTCCTGAAAGATAAATGATTTAATGTAATAAGCAAACACATAAACAAACATAAAACAATGTCAATAAAATAACACCATAAAAATTCTGGAGGAAAATACAGGAGGATATTTTCCATGGTCTTTAACTAGGAAAGAAGTTCCTAAGCAAAACACTAAACTGCCAAGTCAAGTATTAAGAACTGACAAGTTTGACTACATTAAAATTAGAATCTTGGGCTGGGGATATAGCTCAGTTGGTAGAGTGCTTACATCTCCAGCACCACCAAAAAAACAAAACAAAAAATTAGAATCTTGTATGCAGTTAAACAAAGGCCATTCTTAAAAAGTTAAAAGGAAAGCAATAGACTGGAAGAAAATATCTGCAATACACTGTAATAGTCAAAGTAGTAATAGTCAAAATATGTAAAATTCTCCTATAAATCCAATGATAAGAGAAAAATATTCCAATGGTAAGTTAGTAAAGAATGTAGAGGGCCATTCATTCTTGGAAGAAAAATACAGATGTGTTTCAAAGAAATGTAAATGAGAACAAGTTACCACGTATCCCTCAAACTAGCAGAATTGAAAGACTGTTCTTGTCCAGTGTTGGTGAAGATGTAGAGAAAAAGAGACATTTGTACACTGTGGTGGAAGGTGAATTGATGACACACCATCAAAATTAAAAAATCACAAACTACCTGACCCAGGTTCTCATTATAACATTTCTGGTAATACCAGAGAATTAGAAACCTACTAAGTGTTGGTTAATATTAGGATAATAAATATGGTGCATCCACCCATGGAATATTATTGAAGAATGAAACAAATTTATAAGTGAAAAGAGATCCAATGATTAATGAAGAAAGGGTAAATCTAAGAATAATAGGTATAGCATAGTCTTGTTTATGCAAAAATCTATATATGTATATGCATAGTGTATAGGACAATTCTTACCTCAGTTTGACACCCATTAAGAGAAAGAGCTTTGGAGTCAGGTAAGTGTGGATTGAAATCTCCATGGCAAATTGCGGGACATTTGGAAGACTCAGTTTCTCCATTTGGAAGATGGAGTCCTATCTTGCAGGACTGTTGTGAGGGTTAATGAGATCATGTACTTGAATCACAGAGCTCCATGTCTGGCTGACAGTCAGCACTTGATGAATGGTGGCTTTTATGTTTGTAGCTACACAACAACTCTGAGACGTGGTGAGATATTTTAACTCCAAATTTTTACATTTGGGGAAATTTGGGCTCAGAGAGGTTAAATGGCTTTTGCAAGATCAGACAGAACCTAGGCCTAGAGACTGGATCTAATTATTGTTATCCTGACTTTTTTGTAGAAGCTGAAGAAATGGAAGTTTCCCTAATTATTCCTTTAAAAATTTCTAATTTTTAATCTACATTTTAGGAAGTATTACTTTCATCTGTGATATGAAAAAAAAAAAAAACTAATTTGCAATGGAAATTGGCATCCAGGGGACAAATTCCTCCAGTAGCTCTATGTTATTTCCTATGAAGTGCCAGACCTCCAACATCCAAATATCTGTTATTACTGGGACCTGAGGGCAATGAAATAGGCATATTCCTACTATTTTCTGATTAAAAGGACCTCTCCTCCCAAGTCCCCATCTCAACCCAAGTATCCTGTCCATTCTTCAATCTCAGTTTTTCCCTTCAGTTGATATAATGCGCTGGCCTCTGACTCGTTCTTCTGTGGTCCTGGTACACCTCCCTCTCTACAGCACCTGTCTTTAAGCTCTTCTCAATCACCTCCATTACTTTTTCTACATTTTTGTCTTTCCTAATATCCTAGCTGTGAGGAGAGATACTTTCTGTGATAATTTATAAATTAAAAACAGGTAGAGCTTTGAAATATTGTCAGAGATATACAAAAAAAGTTAAAATATGAAATGTTAATATTTCTATTTAAATTCATTAGTGAATCACTCTTCAAAAGGTGCTCAAAACAGTTTCTGAATGATTTTGTTTTTCCAGAGTCTAATACAGTGCCTGCTGCATCTTAGGTGCTTAACTAAATGATCATTAAATGACTGGATGAAGTTTTAGATGTTCTTTGTTTCCAAGGGAGAACTATCTAACAATGAGACAGGGCACCTGGAAAGATTCAAGGACTATCTATGAAGACTGTCTACACAGAGCTTGAAGCTGGACAAGATCACATATAAAATCTCTCTTTGATTCTGGGATTCTAGGATTTTAAAATAAATGTTGAGTTTCTGCTTTTGTTTACTTTTGTTTTGTTTTTGTATGAGATACTTGAATCCTTTGGTTAGGTAAAGCTAATAGCTTTTTCTGTCTTTCGTTGTAGAATTACAAACTTAAAGAATCAGTGGGGATTAGAGATTGGTGAGTAGGTTAGAGTCTAGAAGGTAGGGTACAGGGGACCTGGCGATTGTGTATTTCTTTAACACTGGTGCAGGCACTTGGAAGAAGCTTAGCTAACTGAACACAATGTCCAGAGAGACATGAGACATCAACAGGTGATAATCTGGTTAGATAGCAACATCATACAGTAAGAGGTAGATATTCTTACAGATCAGCAGAGAATCCCTGACTAGAAACTGTGAGGGGATTCAGGAAGAAGCTTGAGGCCAAGGTGGAAGCAGGTGACTTGGTCCCTTTTCTAGGCTGATATTCAGGAACAAGACTACAGGACCTCAGGTTACTGGGGAGAATCAAGCCAGGTGTGAAGGCAAGAATACGGTATAGGGCATGAAGCAGGGACCCAGCTTATGGTACAAGGTAGAAGCCCAGTCATAGAAACAAATAGAAGGCCAGTTACTAGAAATGTACTCCAAGGTCAGAGAACTAAGTACTCAAAATAATGTACTAGGATTTTAAAATTGCTACTACCTAGATAACCTTAGGATAAGTTCTAAGATGGGTTGAAGCCAATCCTGACTTTTGTCAGGAACCATTCAAGGAACCCCATTTGATAATCAATAGCCAGGTGAATTAGTACATTGAGTGACAAAATAAGCTAGTATAGAAGGCATTTTTAAAAAGTAATTGAAAGATGTATACCATTTAACTTATTAAAAATGACTTGCTTATGGGGTGGGGCTATAGCTTAGTGGCAGAGCACTTGCCCAGCATGTGTGAGGCACTGGGTTTGATCCTTAGCACCACATAAAAATGAAATAAATAAAGGCATGTTGTTCATCTACAAATACAATTTTTTTTTTTAAAAAAAAGACCTGTTTTGTTTTTTCCCCTAAATTTGTTTATTAGGAGGATTTTTGCAGGTGAAATTTAATTTTGTTTAATATAGAGAACATTCAAATAAGCCGTAATATCTTTTCTGTTTTAGTTAGTCAGTTTTTCATCACTGTGACCAAAATATGTGACAAGAACAACTTATAGTAGAAAAGTTTATATTGGCTCACGGTTTGAGAAATTTAGCCCATGGTTGGTTGACTCCATTGCTCTAGGTCTAAGGTGAGCAGAACCTCATGGCGGAAGGGTATGGTGGAGGATCCCTGCTTCATGCAGGCCTGGAAGTAGAGAGAGGGAATGTGGAAGGGGCTGCAGGGAAGATTAACCCTTCCAGGGCACACCACTAGTGACCCGCCTCCTCCATCCAGGCCCCACCTGCCCATAGTTGCCACCCAGTCAGTCAGTTGGTCCATTCAAACTGGGAAGGACTGATTAGGTTACAACTCTCACAGTCCAATCTTTTCACCTCTGAACATTCCTGCATTAACACAGGAGCTTGGGGGTGGGGGGTACACTTCATATCCAAACCATGAATGCTATTTTGTTTTGTAGTTATTATTTTCCAGTTATTCCTTTACTTTGAAACTACTTTCCATGCTAGAATTATTTGCTGAACAATTAATGAATATTTAGGCAGGTAGAAGGAAAAAGTGGTGTATCGATTAATAATACGTACAAAGTTATCGTTAGCACTATGTAGTTTTTACGAACCGTCATTTATTTTAAATTAGTATTTTTGTGAAGTGGACCTGAGAATTCTATTTTCACAAAAAGTCCAACTAATCACGGTGATCTAGTCTGTACTGAAAAGAAACTGAAAAATTTGGGGTCTTCAGCTTTGCCCTTGGCCATGAGACTAATACTAGGTCTCCAATAAAAAATATTTTGAAAGATCCAGAGGTAAGATCCGTGCAGTGGCAGTAACCTCAGTGACTTGGAAGGCTGAGGCAGGAGGACAGTAAATTCAAGGACAGCCTTTGCAATTTAGTGACAGCCTGTCTGAAACTTAAAAAAAAAGGACAGGGAGAGCTGGGACTGTAGCTGGTGGTATGGTAGTAGAGTGTTTGTCTAGCATGCTTGAACTCCCCTCCCCCAGCACAGCAAAAGCAAAACAAAACAAGACAACTCCCGCCCCCACAAAATCCCCAAAAGATTCTTTTTCCTGGCTGGCCACAGAAAGACTTCAGGGACCTGCTTCCCTTATATAGAGATAGTTTTCTTCAAGACTGTGGTCCAGGAAGCCAGAGGGACAGCATACAAGTTTTATGAGAGCTTTTGATGTCCATTAAGTCTCTCGACACTTCTGAGCGAAGTACGGGAGGGAGTATTTTCTGGGAGGAAAATGTGCCAACTGAAGACTATGAATTAATGCTTTTCTGATATTCCTAAAATTAAAACCCCATGAACTAACCATTTTAGAGGTTTAAGCTTTGCTTCAAAATGCATTCTCCACAGATGAATCAAAGGGCCTAATGCATTTGCTATTTGGAAATAATAAAGCATGAAATGGGGTGTAGGACTTATATATTTACATAAGAAGAAGGAGCCAGAAAAGTTTAGGAAAAACAACAACAGAGGAAGGTACTCTGTGAGACTTGCTCTGAAAACAGCCGCACCAACTGCTCCTCTTCAAACCACTCCAGTTCATCACATCCAGAGAGCACACAGGCCTTTGGAGGCCTCAACTGTTCCTTTCTCTTGGTTTCCCTGGCACTTCGTCTGGCTTTTGGCACTGCCCTTACTTTGCTGTGCGCTCCTGGGAGAAACAAAGAAACAAGTGAAAGAACAACGGTTGTGTTTTCCAAGTTTTCAGTGTTGATCAGGTATCACAATTGCTATTAGGAAAATAATATCTTTTATAATGGAAAAGAAAAATCCAGAAATAGAAACTTTAGCAATAGCATTGATCTAAGCCCAAAGTTAACATAAAATTGAGTCAGTTTAGAGTTTGCATTCCATGCAAGGAAAAGTTGTCTAAATCACATATAAATGTACAGAATCCCTTTTGCAATCTCCTGTAGCACCTTGTGGTTAAGTTGCTGTTGAAGAACCATGGAATCACACAGCTTTTGTGGCTGTGAGTTGAACATCTTGTCAATATAAGTAGGATTTTTAAATTTTTAAGCAAAAATATCATTTCAGATAGAATCACCTTTATTTCATTTACTCATAGAAAGCAAATTGAGAACCAATGTCAGGCTGTATGCAGTCCCTGGGTGAATAAAGTTTCTATCAATTAATAAAAGTTTGGCTACATGTCATGGTAGATCTGAAGTCACCGAGCCATAAGCAAGATTAAAAGATAATTTATTTCTCAAGTACATTATTTTGGAAGGAGGTAGCCTAGGTTGATGTGTTGGCTCCATGGCATCATAGACTCTAATGTTTTATTCTTGTTTGTCATGGTGAGCTTGCATCATTTCCAAAAATGGCAATTCTGACTTTAGTCATCATGTTCCCATTCCAGCCCACAGGAATGAAGAAGGGATGTAGAAGATGGAGGGCAAAGGAGATTATGAAAAACTGCCGAATAGCTCTTCCAGTTGTTTTTCAAAAGCCTTGCTTAAGTGCATAGTTACAACTAGCTGCAAGGGAGGCTGGGAGAATATTCTTTATTCTGGGCAGTAATGTGCCCACCAGAGCGCTGGAATTTTATTAGCAAGGAAGAAAGTGAGAATGAATATCAGAGCAAATGGCCATTAATCATTAGTCTGTGTCTGCATGCCACCTAGATGCCCATCCTAATATACTTTGTTACTTTTCTCTTTTTTTTGGGGGGGGGGTGTACCGGGGATTGAACCACTGAGCCACATCCCCTGCTCTATTTTGTGTTTTATTTGGAGACAGGGTCTCAGTGAATTGCTTAGCACCGCACTTTTGCTGAAGCTGGCTTTAGACTCTGGATCCTCCTGCCTCAGCCTCTTAACCTGCTGGGATTACAGGCATGTGCCACCCCACCCAGCTCATCATTGTTACTTATTTCTTCACTTTAAACTTTACTAATTTTCTCCTGAATGCTGGTCTGGAGTACCGATGCAACAATTACATTATGCAAAGTTGATAACAGTAATTAATTGGGAAAACAAGACATAAAAATAGAGATGGTTTCTAACTTAGAATTTAAAAAGAAAAACAAGAGAGAAAAAAGGGCCTATTAAGTTTCTCTCTCTCTCTCTCTCTCTCTCTTCACACACACACACCAGTTTTACCCACTCTAGTTATTTTTGTTTTTTGCTTATTTCTGGGCTAGGGGACCTCATTGTATGGTTGAAAATATTTCACATAAGAATATTTCACATAAGAAAGAAAACAAAGATAGTTATTTGGCCTTTTTTTTTTTTTTTTTGAATAGCAAGCCATTTACAGAAAGGATATCTGGTTTGTCAAAGAGGAAAATAAAGAAATCTTTTATCATTGTTAGCCAAAGAAACTCAAACATCTTTTGAGTTTCTTTGGTTATTTTAAACTTTGCTTTTCACTGGGTATCTTTTACTCTCAAATTTTTGCCAACCGAGACATTATTTTACTGAGATAATCACTAGAAGTGGTGGGTTTCACCTCTATCACCAACAAAAACAATATGTATTTGACATAAGAAGATTCTTTTGTTGTCTAATTCATCTTCAGGGTATGTGAGTAGCCTTATCCAGGGGAGCTATTGAGTAACATATGAGGACAATGTAGGATGAAGAATTTATTGTCTAGGCTTTGAGAGTAGGGTAATGTAAGAGTCAGTGTTATAATCTGTTGGTTGATTAATTAGGTACATAATGGTAATACAGTGTGGTAAAAAATAATTATATACCTGCAACTCTTGTTCTTAAATTTTAGTATGTGTGATAGTCAACTGAGGAGCTTGTTAAAAAAACCTGCTCCTAATCCATTTTTTCCAAACTCTGATTTGGTACATCTAGGATAGGTAGCAGGAATCTGAATTAAAAAAAAAAAAATTTTATTATTCTAATTTGTTATACACGTTTTCAGAGTACATTTCATTTCATATTATATATAAAGAGCGCAATTTTTCGAGTTGCTGGTTTAATATAAAGTATTTTTACAACAATTGTGTCTTCATGTCGCCGCCTGAAGCGATGGCCACTTGGAGCAGCAAAGCCGTGGGAATAAGTTCAGAGGCAGACTGGAAACAAACAGGATCTTTATTCTGTCAGTTTCTCTCTCTGGCTCTAACAACTCTAACACGTACCACACACCAGCAAACAACCAACAACCAAAATGGCCCCGACCCGCTCCGAGCTCGGCCCAAGTCTCTCGAGATCCTGGGCCAAGTCTCGTGAGACTATGGAAGGCGGCAATGTCCAAAACTCCATGGCCCGAAGTCAACCGCAATCAATAGCCATCTCCCCAAACAGGGCTCCTGCATCTTCATACATGTATTTAGGGTAATCATGGATAACTCAATCTGCCATTATTCCTATCCCTTTGCCCCCTCCCCTCTCTCCCTCCTCTTTGTTCTATTTAAAGCTGTTTCATTCCTCTCATTCCCTCTCTCTTGCCTTTATAAGTTAGTATCTTCATATCAAAGAGATGATTTGACCTTTGGTTTTTTTGGGATTGGCTAACTTGACTTAAGGAATCTGAATTTTTGACAAGCATCCTAGGATCAAATTTTAAGAAGTACTGCCCTAGAAATGCAGGCAGCATGAAGATAGTGACAGAATATGAGATTTAATGCTGTTAAGAACTGGATTTGAGTTACCTTCACCATTTACTAATTGTATAATCTTTGGCAAACTATGTGACTTTTGAATTTATTTCCTCATTTTTTTTTTTTTTTTTTTTGTACCAGGATTGAACTCAGGGGCACTCCACCACTAGGCCACATCCCCAGCCCTTTTTTGTATTTTATTAGAGACAGAGTCTCACTGAGTTGCTAAGTGCCTCACCATTGCTGAGGCTGGCTTTGAACTCTCGATCCTCCTGCCTCTGCCTCCCAAGTGCTGGGATTACAGGGGTGTGCCACTGTGCCCAGCCTTATTTCCTCATTTTTAAAATTGGTAAAACTCTAAGTACCTAATATTGATTATTTTTTAGATTATAACTGGAAAAAAATATGGGAACACATATTTCTTTCTTTTTTTGTGTGTGTGGTACCGGGGATTGAACGCAGGGGCACTCCACCACTGGGTCACATCCTCAGCCCTTTTTTGTATTTTATTTAGAGACAGGGTCTCACTGAGTTGCTAAGTGCCTCGCCATTGCTGAGTCTGGCTTTGAACTAGCGATCCTCCTGCCTCAGCCTCCCAAAGTGCTGGGATTACAGGGCGTGAGCCACCGTGCCCGGCGGGAACACCTATTTCTTATTGTTTAATATTCATAAACACTTCTTCTATCTTGTCATGATTTGAAGCCCTCCATGGGGCCATTTACCAAGAGCACCATCACAAGTAAGCCTCTGAAATTCTTACCAAGTATTAAGCCTTTGGATTAAAAGATTATCTTTGGAAAATACTTGTTGCTATGCAAACAAGTCACTTAGAACTGCTTATCTTTACCTGTCCTGTGGGACATTAAGAGGTGGTATTCAAAAAAAGTTCATGGCCAAGTAATTTTGGAAAATACTGGATTAAACAAAATCAGTTAAAGTTTCTTTAGTGAAAGACTTCTCTGAGCCTTAATATATTAATGTACATTTTGCATCTACAGGAGGAAAATTTTGTATACATGTTTTCCAAATTTAACAGGGAAGTCCCTTTTCATGAAGCATTCCTGGAGGTTTGGGTCTACAGAACATACTAGGAAATACAATGACTTAAGTCCTCACACTAAAGTTTTAGATTTGCTAACAGAGGGTACTGAGCCAAGAGAGATGCTAGAATGGTAGATTTGGGAGCAAAGGAGTATGAAAATTTATGGGACATGGGAGGGTCCGAGTGAGAAACCGCAGTCCAAGGACATTAGGACACAGGGGTCCTGGAGGTTGAGGTTGTAAAACGGAATTAAGAAGATTTGAAAGTCAAAATACTTTAGTTACAATTTAGTCAAGTACTACTTGACTAGGGAAACAAGTTCTTTACTTCCTTTCTCTGTTCTTATATTTACCTTCATGGCTTCTAATCTCCCTAATTGAGGTCACCTAAGTGCTCACAAGGAACATTCATCCCCCTGCCAAAACTTTAATTGGGTAGGTAACGTATGTCAGACACTGGGATTGAAGCTGAGAATGAAAGAATGAAGATACTGTTCATATCCTGGAAGAAGGACAGTGTAGTCAAAGAGAAACACAGGTAAAGGAATGCATGTGGCCACTTGCTAATGTTAATGAAGTTATGCAGGACACTTATAGTGAATGAGGGGCAGTGTTTTGGGGAGTGAAATATCAGGAAGATTTCACATATAAAGTTTATTGTGTCAATTTTTGAGGGAGTAAGTCTTGAAACTTTTGTAAAGGTCTTGAAGTATACCCAGGTCTTGAAAGATCTGGAAGCATGAAGGAGAATAGCAAATAGCATTCTAGAAGAGACTCTCATCTGGAAGCATAGAGTGTGCGTATGACTTGATGAGAACATGTGGTCCTTTTCATGAGGTAAGGGACTAAGGATAAATTCTTAAAACCATGCTGCTGAATCTTCTCCTCAATTAAGAGCTGATTTCCATCCATGATGGTAACATAAATGAAAAGAATCACCCCTTAACAGACTACACATATGGGAATCCAATGGGCTTTGCGGTTACCCTGATGGATTCCCTCTCAGCTGGGTCTTCTCGGGAACCCACTTAGTCACTGAGTCTTGACCATATTGTCTATGCTCCCTGCTTAGGCTAGCTCTTGAATTGGAATGCAATCTACTGTCATTTGAAATCATCCTGTCCTCCAAGAAATATGAATCTCATGCACACATACTGTGAAAATTTCCCTGACTTCTGTGGTCTAAAGTATTGTCTTCTTCTTCTTTTTTTCTTCTGAATTAATTGTGTTTATGGTCTAAGGAGGGCATTAGACACACTTTCAACTCATCCAATAGTTTTGCATCTTATATGTTAACCATTCCTGAAAATATCTCAAATCACCATTTAAATTGATAGTAGCTGAGCATTCTGAAGTCCAAAACCAATAATGAACTAGTGTTTTTCTTAATTTTTCCTCCCCCCCCCCCCCCCCCTATCTTCTTCTTGGGTCAGTGGGTAGCAACGTTTTAAATTTAATTATAGATTGACCGCAAATGGGAATTTCTCCCTAAGTAGGGGAGATTTGAGGCCAAGACACAAGTCCAACATCCCTGGTTTCTAGTATTATTTCTTATTGCTTGGTTTCATTTGGGGAGAGAAGAACTTTTTTGGAATTATAATGCTGAAGCTAATTTTCTGGACAAAAATGGGTACTTTGTGTGAAGGTAGCCAGTCAGAGAGGCTATCTTCAGGCCAAGTGTCCCTGACAAACAACTACCTTGTGTCTGTAAGGCACCAAGTATTTAAATATATTTAAAAAGAGAAAAAAGGAATCAGGTGAAATAAATCCATTTTCTCTAAAATTTAGAAAGTGAGTTTTAGAGTATGTATAGATAAAACAGAGATCAGAGTCTAGAGACCTATTAATTATTTTTACTTCTGAAAGGAGGGGAAAAAAAAAACCTGTGCTGTTAAGAGCCACCAATGTATGTGCCTCCAGTGCTCTTTGACAAAACATGAAAGAGAAAAGTGGAACACTGACTCTTTCCAGCTGCTATGGCTTTAGGCAAAACTTTGGCTACAAGGTCTGCTGCCCTGCCTCCCTGATTTTCCTATTTCAACAATTGCACTAAATTCTGGGTAAATTAATTTTCCCTCAAAGTGAAAGGTTCTTTTAATAATTCCTTGAATGTTCACATCATTGTCATTAATGGGCTTTGTTCTGTTCACTGTAGGATAACTTCTTTATATACTTGTCTTTTCAAAAGCTTTCTTCCAGTGAATAGACATCATAGTAAGTCACTTGAAAAATCTCCTGTAAATATGGAGTTTTTCAATATTATCAACCATTGTCTCATAATTTTCTTTCATAACTCTGACTTGGAATTGCAGAAATGTTGGTCATGAATACTAGGTCAAATTCTATACTCGTAGCTTGTAAAAGCAGTTTGATAGTAAATTCAAAGCTTATTGTAGTTAAAAAAAATAGTAGAGCATCAATATGGATTAGCATTCTGCAGAATTTATTTTTTAAGCATCTTTTGTTCTCATTCTATACTTTGAGGTTTAAACTGATGATAAAAGATAAAAATATGAAGAGTTAAGGGTTCAAGGAGATGTCGCTTTTAGAGACCATATTCCTGAGAAATTTTTTTTTAATTACCAAGAAAGAGATTCAGTGTTGATGTATGTGAATTCCAATAACTGATACATCTGACTGAGGCAATTTCTTGGCTTTTTGCTTATTAGAATGTGACTTTGGTTTTCTCATCTATAAATTAGGGATAACAGCAGCTACTTGAAAGTCTTTTATGAAAATTAAATGAAGTAACTAATGTAATGTGCTTAGCGCAGTATCTTAAGCCTATCAAAATATCTATTATTATTATTATTTCCTAGTCATTGTGACATTATGTGGAATTTAAAGCCAGGAAACCAAATAATCCCAGGAATGAGGATTTGGAAATTTTCTTTACCATGGGGCTTGTTTTCAGGGGTGATAATTTTTTTTTTTGTTGTTTGGGGTGGGGAGAAAGGTGAGAACACAACATTTCCAGGAGAGAGATGTGATTGAATATTTTGTGTCTTTGAAGATGCTGAGCAGCCACACTCCCAATTCTCAGCCTATGAAACAAATCAACAAATATATTGAGAATAAAAATTTATAGGCACATGCCCAGGTGTGTCAAAACACTTCATTTTGCTATTAGGCTAAATTAATATCTGTTTCTAGTTCTTATTCTACCAAGAGATGGAAATTACATTTCTAGTTAATTCAGGTTTACATCTAATTCCTGGAGGTGTATATGTCATTCACTGTAATAGGCAGAAGGTCTGTGTTATCCCTCCACCTTCAAATTCGTGTATTGAAGCCCTTAACCTTCAGTGTGTCTGAATTTGGAGTAAGGAAGTGATTAAGGTTAACTGAGGTTATAAGGTGGGCCCCTCATATGATAGGATTAGTGTCCTTTTAAAAAGAGGACACACAAGTCTCTCTCTTTCTCTTTTACACTAGCATGAAGGCAGCCAGAGGCAGCCACCTGTAAGCCAGGAAGAGAGACTTTATCAGAAACTGAATCAGAAATTGATCTTGTGCTTCCCAGACTCAAGAATCTGAGAAAAATAACTTTGTGTTGTTTAAACTATATAGTCTATGGTATTTTGCTAAGGCAGCATACGCAGACTAATATACTCACACAGGATTTCTGGGTTGTGGCTCCAAGAACTGGGGGCAGTTTAGCTATTGTGAATAGAGCTGCTATGAACATTGATGTGGCTGTGTCACTATTGTATGCTGATTTTTTAAAAATATTTATTTATTTGCTTTAGTTGTACACAATGCGTTTTATTTTCATGTGGTGCTGGGGATCGAACCCGGGCCACGCACGTGCTAGACGAGCGCTCTACCGCTGAGCCACAACCCCAGCCCCTTGTATGCTGATTTTAAGTCCTTTGGGGATAGACTGAGGAGTAGGACAGCTGGGTCAAATGGTGGTTCCATTTCAAGTTTTCTAAGGAAACTCCATACTGCTTTCCACAGTGGTTGCACCAATTTGCAGACCCACCAGCAATGTATGAGTGTACCTTTCCCCCTTCATCCTCACCAATGCTTATTCTTGCTTGTTTTCTCTCTCTCTCTCTCTCTCTCTCTCTCTCTCTCTCTCTCTCTTTTCTTTCTTTCTTTCTTTCACCGGGGATTGAACTCAGGGGCACTCAACCACTGGGCCATATCCCCAGCCCTTTTTTGTATTTTATTAGAGACAGGGTCTCACTAAGTTGCTAAATGCCTCACCATTGCTGAGGCTGGCTTTGAACTCTAGATCCTTCTGCCTCAGCCTCCCAAGTGCTTGGATTACAGGCGTGCGCCACCACGCCCAGCCCTTGCTTCTATTCTTGATAATTGCCATTCTGACTGGAGTGAGATGAAATCTTAGAGTAGTTTTGATTTGCATTTCTCTAATTACTAGAGAAGTTGAACATTTTTAAAAAAATATTTATTTATTTGCTTTAGTTGTACACAATGCGTTTATTTACGTGATGCTGAGGATCGAATTGGGCCGTGCACGTGCTAGGCAAGCGCTCTACCGCTGAGCCACAACCCCAGCCCCTGAGCATTTTTTCATATATTTGTTGATCGATTGTGTGTCTTCTTCTGAGAAGTGTCTGTTCAGTTCCTAAGCCCATTTATTGATTGGGTTATTTATTTTTTTGGTGTTAAGTTTTTTGAGATTTTTACTGTGGAACCAACCTACATACTCTTCAACAGAAGAATGGATAAAGAAACTGTTGTACATATACACAATGGAATTTTACTCAGCATTAAAAGAGAATAAAATTATGGCATTTGCAGGTAAATGGATGGAGTTGGAGAATATCATGCTAAGCAAAGTAAGCCAATCCCAAAAAACCAAAGGCCGAATATTCTCTCTGATAAGTGGATGCTGATCCATAATGTGGGGGAGGGGCATGGGGAGAATGGATTTGGTGGGCAAAGGGGAGGAAAGGGAGCATGGAGGGGCTGAAGGAGCCCTAATTAGGAAGGGCTGTTGCACTTTGAGTGGGCAAAGGGAAGGTAGGAAAGGGAGCATGGGGGGCAAAGATGGTAGAATGAGATGGACATCATTACCCTAGGTAATATGAATGGCCAAGACTCTGCACATATGAAAGGGCAATGCTAATCATCATGTTTAATCTTTCAAAAATCTTTCTTTCCCTCTCTAAGAGAAATGAAAAAAGTTAAAAGCTTAACTCTGCCTGAGAGTTTTTCCTCCCGGTTTTCACAATGCAAAAAAAAAAAAAAAAAAAAAAAAAAAGGAAAAAAAAAAGTTGTGCTCCTTTTGTGTACAATGAATAAAAATGCATTCTGCTGTCATGTATAACTAATTAGAACAAGAATTGGGGCAGGACTCATTTTCTAATCCATTTAAAATATCTAGTACTATTGCTTTCTTCCCCTACTCCTTTATGTTCCTAAGTCTAGACAGGATCTCCTTAGCCTTTGAGACAAATGGCATGTCACTCCAACTTGTCTCTTTCCAATCTTTTTTTCAATAGATAAACTTTATGTCCTGAATGCTTCAGAGATTAAATTTTTAAAATATGTTTAAATTTAGATTTTGTATATAAAAATTTATGTTTCTTTATGAGGCCATTAGAGATATGTGACTGACTAGATGTTTGATTATATAAGGAATTATTATTTAATATTTAAATGTGATAATATTATGTTAATATGTTTAAAAATTCAACACAACAAGCAGATTAATAAAGAAACAAGGAGTCACAAAAAGGCTTCATTTTTTTCTGAGATATATACTGGATATTTGTGGGTGAAATTATGTGGTTCTGGGACTTGCTTCCAAAACTTCAGGGTAAAAGAGGAATATTAGGTGTAGATAAATCAGGACTGGTTTTGAGTTAAAGATTAAAACCAAGTGGTACCTTCATAGGAATTCACTAAATTAGGTTCTCTGTTTTTGTAGTTGTTTGATAATTTCTAATGTGTGTGTGTGTGTGTGTGTGTGTGTGTGTGTGTGTGTGTGTTTTAAGTCATGAGTACCAAGAGCCCATTATGGGCAATTAGACAACAAGAACTGAATACCTCTGAAATTCATATTCTTGTTTCTCTAGAAATAAGGTGTGAAGGTTTAGATGTGAGGCGTTCCCTCAAAAGCTCATGTGTGAGATAATGCAAGAAGGTTTAGGTTACAACAGCCTTTATCCATTTAGAGAATTAATCACCTGACAGGGATTAACTAAGTGGTAACTGTAGGCAGGTGGGGTGTGGGTGGAGTAGGTGGGTCCCTGGGGGCATGCTTTCGGGATATACTTTGTCCTTGTTGAGCAGAGCTCTATCTCTGCTTTCTGGAACCATGTCCCCAGCTGCTTTCCTCTTCCATACTCTTTTACCGCGATGTTCTGCCTCACCTTGGCCCTGAGTAACAGAGTTGGCCATCAGTAGACTGAGGTCTATGAAACTGAGAGCCCAGAATAAACTTTTCTTCCTCTAATTGTTCTTTTCAGGTCTTTTGGCCACAGCTGCAAAACAGCTGACTAAAACATAATGCATAGTTCTGACCAATGAGAAGGGTCATGGGGCAAAATAAGCTTCTCAGAAGGGGGAAATCTTGTTAATATCTCAAACTTTCATACTATTATACTAGCCAACCAGTCAACTCAGACTTTGAATGTGGATATATTTAATGATGAAAAATATGTAACATTGAAGATTCTCTAATATTCTTTGGTTATTTATTCACCACATTAGATGTTCTAGTGATGTGGAAAATTTGGGACTGCTCAAATATTTTTGTAGGCTTGAGAAAAAAAAATTTTTTTTTAAGTCAACCAGTTAGCCAGCAGCTTTGAAAGCAGGGGGCAAAGATTTTACCACATGAGCTATTCTGTACAGTTTACCTAATGAGAAATGTTTACCAAATGATTATCTTCATTGTCAAGAGTTTGTAGTAGCTGACCTAACCATACTCTGGAAAATGTATTGAGGTCTTGTAAAAGAGAGAGAAGTTGGAAAGTATAAAACAGAATCAAAATAAAGTAGTGGTAATGTTAATGCCAATGTTGAAAGGCAGCTACTAGGCAAATTATAGAATATTTAGCTATATTGAGGCTGATTTCATCTCTGATTTGTCCCCTCATGGCAGAGAATTAGGTGATAAACATGTTGAGCACCTATGTAGTTCAAGGCACAGGATACAAGAAGACAAATAGTAGATAGACCTCCAAGGTAGAAGTCCTGGCATTGTGAAGGTTGGGAGCACAGTTGGAGCACCTCTGACTCCCCTCACACTCTCACTCTTTTTTTTGTGTGTTCCAGGGATTGAAGTTAGGGCCGCTTAACCCTGAGCCACATCCCAAGCTCTTTTTTGTATTTTATTTAGAGACAGGGTCTCACTGAGTTGCTTAGGGCCTCGCTGATTTGCTGAGGCTGGCTTTGAATTCGAGATCCTCCTGCCTCAGCCTCCCAAGCCACTGGGATTATAGGCATGCGCCACAGTGCCCGGCTTCACACACTCTCTCTTGTAGCACATGGGTATTAAGATGATGGGTAGTAAAGTTCTAAAAACTTCATTGGTTTTTAGGTTGGACTATTTAGGTACACATAGATTTAGTCTCTTTAAGGACAAAAGGCAGTAAAGATGAACCACTATAGGATATTATAATTTGGTGCATTACTTATCTTTGAAAAATTTGAAATTCCTAGGGAGGTGTGGAAAAAAAGGCATTTTTCTTCTTAAATCTTTCTTTCTCCTACCCATTTCTTCTTTACCCACCATAAGCCTGCTAGAATCACAGTGAGAATTATTTTAATTTGTAAAAGGCACTTCTGTGGGAGAGGGAAAAAAAAAAACGTTACAGTGGAAATAAATGTTGGAACAGACAGAGTGCCCTCTCTGAAGGACACTGAAGTAGCTAATAGTTTCCCTAAAAGATTATCAGTGGAGTGGTCCTGCATGAAAGAGAGGTGGCATGAAAGATCATTGCTTCAGTTATTATTAATGGATTGCTATTCCCACAAAGATCATCTGAGAAAGGGTTCTGATTGGTTGGCGGGTACCATCAAAGGTAGTTTGTTTAGCTGTGTGACTAATGCCACTGTTTTCAAGGTCTGCTCATGGTACTTCAATTAGATGGAGGCTGTGGCAGTTAGAGAAGCTTTCTTGAACTCTTTGCTGAGTTTCAGGAAAGGAAAACTTTTCCATTAACTGTGAAGTTAAAAGAAAAATCCTATAATGTATTTCTTAACCAGATTAGAAACCAGAACCCTGGTAGGCTTTTGTTTAGCTATTTTGCTGAGGGTGTTCTGCTAAGGCCATGCAAAGAATGAATAATTCACATTGAAAACCTTAGCATTTTACTTAAAAGCCTTATTTTCATTTTTGGAAAATGTGACAGCAAGAATTAGCATTGGCACTTCTGTTTCAATAATGGTGGTGATGTTTAAATGACAACAAATACATAATTGGGCTTACATGCACATTTATGGACACAAAAATGTCATTACATATTTTGGTGGAACATTTTACACTTACTCTATAAACAAGAAAAATCAGCTTAAGTTGTTTTTATCTATAAGCAATGAATTGATGTGAGAAACCCTTGCAGCATTCATACTTTGAGAGAAGTATCCCCTTTTTCATTCCCTGATTTTGAAAGGATGAAATTGTTTATTTTAAATAAGACCCTTGATGAGTCTTCCTAAAATAAATGGTAACCCATTTTTATAATATTCCTAAAGGACTTTTGAAGATCAATAATTAAGCTCCTCCTCAAATTAGGAGATAGAGACAAACTGAAGCATAATAATTCTATGCTTTCCTTAGTTTGATTGAGCTGGAATTGTTTGAATATTACAGTGCATGAGATTTAGTATTTTATGGTGAGAACAGGGGAAAGGGATTAGGAAATTGAATGTTGTGGGATGAACAGGGAACCCAACTATCTTGCGTACCAATCATTTTACCCAAGGAAAACAAAGGATAAATAAAATAATGAAAAAATGAAATAAAAAATATCTATTGCATAGATTTCCATTTTAAAAGTAGGGAGAAAACTAACATAGGTATTAATAAGAAATACTGTTACCATCTCTCAGACTAGCAGTGAACTCCTGGTCGACTCAACTTCCACAGTGAGACCTGTGTCTTTCCAGGTCCCCCTTGAATTATTAGAAACAGATAAGAGTTAAAAATATTCTGTTACCTTTTTTTGGTCTGCCAGTCTCCTTGCATAATAATGCATGCTTTATTGGTTAACTTACATTGAGTTTCTTTAAAAAATATAGTGTCTTGGGACTGGGGCTGTGGCTCAGTGGTAGAGCGCTTGCCTAGCATGTGTGAGGCACTGGGTTTGATTCTCAGCACCACATGTAATTAAATGAATAAAATAAAGGTCCATCAACATCTAAAAAATTAAAAAAAACATAGTGTCTTACTAGGGTATTTCCCCAGAGGTTGGATTAAGATCATAGATTTTGTTAACTTTAAAGTTTATAGATGCATATTTCACAGTGGCCATTAAACATTGCTAGGTCTCTTCTAGGGACCATTTTAGTCTATCTACTAGTTGGGGCATATGGATTAACTTTGCAAATTAAGTATTTAACTACAAAGCTACAGATATGTAAAGGTTGACTGTCCTACATTTAGCATGTATATAGGATAAAATTTTTCTTTTTCTCTTTTGTAGTGGCTCAGTAAGAATGTGGTTTCCACTGTTCATTATGTTTTCTTGTTTTTGCTTTAGTCTCAGGTAATTCCCCATCCTTGTTTGACTGGGTTGTTCCACAGCTCATGAACCCTCAGTGACTGTGGTGTAGATACAACTCTCACTTCTCTAACAGATGACTCAGTGTAATTTGTGTTAACATCATGTTCTGAACAGAAATGCAAGCTGTCTCAAATGCAGTCTACAGTGGACCACTACCATGTTTGGTTTGATATTGGGGCTTACCACCCGATCCAATCATATCCCCACTTGCCTCGCTTTTCTGTCTGAGCTAACCCCAAGGAAGAAAAATTCAAACTTACAATATGGTCTAAATCAGTTTTATTGTTTGAAGGATTATGTCTCTCAGGCATTTCTACAACACTAGCTGGCATAGTTTTAGAAAATAAAACTATTCTTTAGTGGTGGAATTTTAGGTCTCAAAATGCATATTGGAAAAGTTTTTTGGGGTGATGAGGGTGCAGAGTCAAGGGGTCTTGTCTTGCACCTCAGAAAGTACTCCCAGTCTCTTACTTTGCTTACTTATAAGATTAGTTCTGGTGAGGTCTAACTCCCCTTCCCCAAACCATCTCTCTCCCCACCTTTATAGTGAAGATCAGGGAAACCTCCACTAAGAAGCTTTTCTTGATTAGTCTCACCATGCTTCAGCCGGCCTGTTTAAATTCTGGCCTACTGTTATCAAGCTGTTTAAGACCTCTAAGGGACTGGGAGCTCCCACTTTTACAGGCCCTATCCCATATTGTATCCTATCAATATGCACTTATATTCCACATTAGCTCTATATTTGTTTTCTATAAAAAATAATTTGAAATAATTTTAAAACTTTACATCAAAATTATTTGGCTGTGTGTGATATTTAAGATTGACTATAATTTCTTGGTAATTGTGTATTTTCAGAAATTCTTGTGATGAGAAAAATATTCCTTACATTTTTAATGTGATGACAATTTTATGAATATTGAATTTCATAGGCAATGAAGTAGACTAAAGGAATTTAGTCAGATATTTATCAGTTTATTTTAGAAGTTTTTTTTTTTTTTGTATTTGGCACTTTTTTTTTTTTTTTTTTTTTTTTTTTTTCCGTATTGTTTAGATCTCAACCACACTTTGAGTTCATGGAAAGCCCATAGACACGTTTTAGAGACTTCTATGTAACAGGCAATGTTCTAGCTGCTAGATTTGCAAAATTGAAAAGACAAAGTACCTGCCTTCAAAGAGTTCAAGCTGTAAAAATGATATTGGAGTAAATATTACCAAAGCAATGTGCTAAGTGTGTTAAAAGTCACACAAATGACTGTTACTAACTCTACCAGACAAGGTGATGTTTGAGCCTAGAGATGACTGGTTTCAGTCATTCCTAGACTGAAGAGTATCTAGCTTAGGGTACTTCAAGGAGGATTAGGTACTTCAAGGAGGATTGTCTTGATTATTTTCCCATTCTATTTATTAGTGAATATAATCTTGAGCTCTTTTTGTACAAGTCTGGAACATCTACCAGAATTGGTCTGAAATAATTTTCAACCCCCTAGGCCACCCTCTGTCTCCAGTTCCTCCCCTTCATCTGTAGAGACAGAAGATGAGCAGCATAATGATCCAGTTGCATGTAACCTTCACAGAGACCCTTTGAGGTTACTATCATTGTCCCATTTTATAGGTGAGAAAATAGAATCTTGTAGAAGGAAAATTATTTGCCTAAAGTCAGGTGGGTAGTAAAACAATAGAGCTAGGATTCAGTCTCCCATCTGGTTAAGGCTGCCTCCTAAGCCCTCCACCTCACCACTCACAGACTGGGACATTGAATAGCACCTTCTCAAATGTATTCCTACATCCACTGTTCTCCAGGAGAGCATCTGTATTCATTTTCTTATTAATTTCCTCTTCTGAAGATGAAGTGTAAAAGGAGTTTTGGATAGGAAAGGAAGAAAGAAAGGCAGAAGGAAGGAAGGGAGGAAGACTAACTCTCGCAATACCAGGAAGAGGTAACTCAGAAAAGGAAAAATATTGAGCATAAAAATTATCCCCCAAATACTCCCAGTTTTTCCTCTAGCTTCTTTTATGTGATGAGCATTTTCATTTGACTTTATATTTTTGCCTACCTTAGCAGGAAATATTTTGCTTGATATATAATTTTTGATAAGGGAAGATTCATCAGAATAAAAACTATTATTTCATATACTTGAATGAATTTTAGGATGGTAGTTAAACAGAACAATAGAAGAATTCATATTATAATAGCCATATCTATTGATCCAATTTTAAGATTTTGTTTGAAGTTGAGAGTAGAACCTATACAAACATTGAATTAGTGAAAGGTACTAATGGCAAAAATTCCTTAGAGCCACAAAGAGTAGTCTTTGCTGTAAGTTAGGATAATATTCTGTTAGAAAAATTCTGACTTCAGTATTGTGTAAGCTGTTTCCTTAATACATATCTACCCTCTGCCTAGGTGATATTCATGAAATAAGGCATAGATAATGCATTTAGTAACACTGAGCTGAATCATGCAAAACACAATTTGTGTATAATTTTGGGAGTATAAAATAAAAGTTGTTTTAAATGTCAGAAAAATTTCATAAAATAAAGCATTCTAATTAGAAGAAAATTCAAGAGCTTGTGTCATAAAGGAAAACAATTTACTTGTGTTGGTACCCTTAATAAGTGCCCCAAAGCGTTCCAGTGCTGTTACATTCTCTAATGATATTACAGTATGTGGCACATCTCATCTAATCTGTTAGTAAAATCCTAAAGTCACTTATGTCAGTCTCTAATGCAAGCCAAATGAGTCTTTCCAGTAATAAGAAGCTTCGCAGAATTAGTTTTCGTTTTGCAGAAAATTGCCATTGGGGCTGGCACTTTTATCTAAAAATTTCACTCGTGCATAAGCAAAAAACTCATATATTATTTGGTTACATTCCATCAGTATGAGAAATAACATTGTGAGAATTCTATGCATGCTAATGATATATAGAAATCCACCTGCTTTCAGATAAAATGAGTTTAATTTTCTGTTGCCCACTGCCTGGTTGGCCTTTCATAAATTACTTATGCACAGCTATTATTAAAATAGAGGGAAAGCAAATTAGAAAGTCCTCCTATCTCTCCACTGGATTTAGCCAAGGCAGGGCTGTGACAGCTAGAGTCAGCGTTTTTGAAAAAATTCTGCTCTCTTGAAAAATTTTGCATCTCTATACAATTCTATACCACTGTTGTAAACGTTCTGACCTGCCTTCTTACCAAATTAACCTAAATCCTTTCTATTTTTCAACATTAATGGAATCCTCTAGAGTCCTGCTGATATATATTAAAATATATTTATTGGTTAATTTGAATTCCAGCATTTTGTACCTCATTTCCACCACTCCTGTTATATCTGAACAGCCTTGAGCTTTAGCATTAAAAACTTACAAATTAAGATACATATGGTACATCTTACAATTATCAGATCAAAACAACTTAACTTTTATTGGAGTAGAGAATAGCAAATTTGACTTCCTGATAAAATAGAAAATGAGGGCAGTCTGTGTGACATAGTTAATTGGATTTCAAAGAGTGTTTTCCAGCTGATGGGGGTGGGGAATCTTTATTGGTCAATGAATACTTGGCATCTTGCTTGAAGAACAGGTGAAAAGTTTTTGTTTCTGGAGAGTTTTGACATCCAAAGTTCCCAATTACTTAAGATCAATTCCTGTTAACTGTTTTCTTTTGTTCAATTCTCATCACAAGTTTCTTAGTACCAGGCGACCATGTCTTCAAGATTGAATTAGCTTCAGGATGGGTGAAGCTTTACCCTTTCAATGTCATGGTGTTGAAAGCACTATATCAAAACACCATGTTGAAAAATCAACTTCAACTGTAGGTTTTACTGAAAGAGATTAAGAAAGTTGAAAGTTTTCAAACCACTTCACAAAATTCCCCCCAAACAGATTGGTTTTTAAGACAATTGCATCCTGTGCAGGGAAGATGGTTATAGTATACAAATAATATTTTAACCTAATTCTGGAAAATAAAATATGCCCATCAAATTAAAATTATTCTGCATAGCATTCTGATATAAGCTTGGTCCATTACTAAATGGAGTATTTAAAAGAGCATCTTGATAGAATAAGTTGAGTCACTGATACAAATAAAATTACAAATGAGGGTTTCTGGTGTATGTGTGAGGTGAGAGTGAGGGGGGTCTTGGGAAAGTAGGGTGGGCCGAAGGAAGGAAGACACATCTCTTTTTTTTTCATCTGTGCCCTGGATTGTAGTTTGATTTTCTTCCATTTTGGAAGAATCAAATAAAGTTTCTAACTTTCAACTTCATCCAAATAAAGTTTATAAATATGTGTATGGTATTTTAGAATTGATGCTCAAAAACAATGTCAAGCAAATAAAACCTAACTTCACAACTCAAAAGTAATATAAAGAATTCTGAAGATGCTGTTGCTGTGAGATAGCAAAGGAAAATATCATTTTCAGATCTGTCCATAGCAATTTTCAAGTAGTGTTCCGTTATCTCTTCTCCTGGCAAAGTTTAATGACAGAAGTATTTGTTCCTTGAGAGAAGTGGATAAAAAATATTATTTATGGCCAATAATACTAATTCTAAAATTTTCAGTGTGGCATAAGGTAGTCTAAAGATGCATTTAATATAAATATCTTCTGAAATTTGCAAATTGAAATTCACTGGTGATGGAGTTTTGTCAAATGTCTCAGAAAAGACAGAGTTTGAGATTAGTCAATACTCGGATCATGATATGTTAATCCTCTGTTTATAAAATATTTAACTAATCGAAGCTTCTTAGGTGTTCACTTGTTGTCGCCTGAAGTGATGGCTGCTTGGAGCAATGAAGCCGCGGGAAGAAGTTTAGAGGCAAACTGGAAACAAACAGCTTTTTATTTTGATAACTTTTCTCTCTGGTTCTAACAACGACTAACACGCACCACACACCACCAAAAAAAAAAAAAAAAAAAATGGCGCTGACCTGATCAGCAATCTCGGTTCAAGTCACTCGAGATCCCGGGCCAAGTCCCGCGAGATCCCGGGCCAAGTCCCATGAGACTACGGAAGGCGGCAATGCCCAAATCTCCATGGCCCATAGTCAACCGCAGTTTAAGCCATCTCCCCAAACAGGGCTCCTGCATTCACTGACCTCAGAAGTGGTAATATGAGCCAAGAAACCCCATGGAAGACAAAAATCAGAGGGTCATTTTTCTATAGCAATCTTCTTACAGTCTAGCACTTTCATGAAAAGTGAGACATCCATTTCTTTAGCTAGTTTAAGATTACCAGTGTGATTACTATTATGTAGACACAGTCACTTTTAATCATGGTGAGATATTAAAAAAATCTAAATTAAAATTAGGAAATGAATAAAATTATCTGAATAATTCAGGCAAAAGGAAAAACGAAAGTTTTGCAAACAAACCAATTGCGTTCTATCCTTCAAAAACTTTGGTTTGATTTTCCTATCACTTTGTTTTAAATTAATTAATAACTTAATTTATCAAATGTGTCTTCATAAATTGCCCAAGAGGCAGCATGCACAGTCATGTAAAGCTATGAATGGTTGAATCTAACAGAGGTAGATCTGTAATCTGGTTATGGCATTACCTAGCTACATTATTGTAAGTATGCAACCTCAGTTGAACTTGTTTCCTCATTTATAAAAATGGGACAACAATACCTTACTTGTAGATTTTTGGGAAGACTGAAAAAGATCTGTATGAAAATGATTGACTTATGAGTATGCAGGTGCTTAATAAACACCAAGTGTACTTAATCAACAGTGGGAATGTAAGACTTTTTTTTTTTTTTTTTTTTTTTTTGGTATGTGCTTTAGATCTGTGATTTGGTGACAATTATCTAACCTAAGAGAACAAGACTGTTTTCAAAAATAATTCCTTCTCTGCCTCATTCACCGATGTACACATTGAGGAGTTATGTATGGAGCTCATGCCAATATTCCACACACAAAAAATATGTCAAGTGAAATGAGCCAAAAGATCTTTAGATCTGTGCTTTAGATATATATATATATATATATATTGTAGTATTATAGGTGTGATTTTCATATAGAATTAACCTTCTTTAGTTGACTATGGGTATGTAAAACTATTTCTTGGTTGTTGTTATACTTTAGGTCATATATATATGTATATATATTTTTTAAAAAGTTTTACAATTATACATAATAATGGGATTCATTGCTATACATTCATATATGAACACAATATAATTTGGTTGATTTTATTCCCTAGTACCTCCCTGTTTTCCCCTTCTTCCTTTTCCTGTTCTCCCTTCCTCTATTCATTTGTCTCCCTTTATTTCCATGAGATCCTCCCTTTTATTTCCTTATTTCTCTCTAGCTTCCATATATGAGAGAAAACATGACCCTTGACTTTCTGAATTTGGCTCATTTCACTTGACATATTTTTTTGTGTGTGGAATATTGGCATGAGCTCCATACATAACTCCTCAATGTGTACATTGGTGAATGAGGCAGAGAAGGAATTATTTGTGAAAACAGTCTTGTTCTCTTAGGTTAGATAATTGTCATCAAACATGAACACTTGTAAGGGTTTTGGGATTCAACAAAAAACTCAAGAAGGGCTGCAGCACTTTGCACTCCCACAGGAAAAGTGTGAGAACATCCTTCTTACCTCCCCTTTTATAAGTTGAGCACATAATTTTTCAAAACTTGTGTCAATTTAATAATTGAAAAATTCAATTTCTACTAAAAGAGTATGAAAACCAGTTTCCTGTAAACCTCATCAGCACTGAACAGTATAACCAAAACAAAGTATTTTATTTGTTTAGACTACATTTATTTTTAAAATAATAGGTGTGTGTGTAAATATACATATATTATACATACATAACATATATATGTATTACCATAACTTTTATTTATTGCTAGTGAGTTTGAACTTTTCCTTCTATGTTTATTGAAATTGGGATGTCTCTGGTGAATCATCTTTTCTTATCTTTTTTTTTCATTTAACTATTGGTGTGTTATCTTTTTCTTATTGAGTTATGATAACTATTTATATGTTAACACATAATCTCTTCACCATTTTACACTTATTTTTGGCTTTTCAATATTAAGATATTTTAAAACATGCATAATTTTCTATTTTCTTTGAAAAATAAATTCTTTTCCTTACTTTAATATTAAAAATTTCAATACTTTTATATTGATTCAAAATATTTCCTTCCTAAACATAGCAAAATTATTGCTTAAATTAATTCTAACTTTTTAATAGTTTTTTTTTTAAAACATTTTACAGAAACCATCTGAGATTTGATTTTGAATGTAGGAAGAAGTAGGTTTTCTTTTTCTACATGGTAAGCTACTTTCCCAAAAACCTTGTATTGGATAAGTTTCATTGATTTATGACACTTCCTTGACTATTTATTTGGGTCTATTTATGCTCTTTTATGCAATACAAATCTTGGTTATCAGTATTTTGGCAATAATAAAAATTACAATAAATTATAAATGATGATGATACTTATTATAATTTTAGCCAAGTCAATGATTTATTTGCTAAGTAATGTTAAATAAGTTACTCATCCCATTTGAGGTAAGTAAAATGGAAAGGATCTGTGAAATGGGGAGAATATTATCTAGTGAACATTATGGTTGATGCCTCAATAATCATTTCTTCCCAACTCATTTTTTGTATGTGTACTGGGATTGAATCAGGGGTACTCTACCACTAAGTTATATCCCATCCCTTTTAAATTTTTAAAATTTTGAGACGAGGCTGGCCAAATTGCCCAAACTGGCTTTGAGCTTGCAATTCACCTGCCTCAGTGTCCTCAATAGCTAGGTTTATAGGTGTGCGCCACTACCCCTGGCCCATCCCAAATCTTTAGTGGCCAATTATGGTAGTCTTACCACACTTAACAAAGGTTGGTTTCTATATGGTCTTGCTTGTCACTTTGGGCTATTAAAATTTGAGAATAGTCTCAGTCAGACCTTCTGGGAAAAAAGTATCTTACTTTAAGAAGTAAGCAGAATAGTTCATCTTTAACTTGCTTTTTGGAGCACATGTGCACACACATACTTCCTTTAAGATGAACATGGAATCTTGCTGCCTTGGCTACTATTGACAGTCATCTTGAGATCATGAGGCAAGCCAGTCTGATAACTAAAGATGACTCAAGAGAGGAAAGCTAAGAAAATAACATAGTGGAAACTGGAGCCCTAATTTCTTTTTGCCTGATGCCCACACTATCTCTGGCTGAGTACAGTTATTTGCAACTGAAATGATCCTGATGATACATATGATATCATCCAAGCTCATCTTTAAGATCAACCACTCTTGGGGCTGGGATTGTGGTTCTGTAGCAGAGCGCTTGTCTCGCACATGTGAAGCACTGGGTTTGATCCTCAGCACCACATAAAAATAAGTAAAAAATAAAGGTATCATGTCCATCTACAACTAAATATATATATACATATAAAAAAATAGCAACCACTCTTTTAAATACTTCTTGGAGAGACTATTAGCAAGCATCTATAATATACCAGGATTTTTATGCTTACTCCCAGTCTAACTCTAGATATTATAAAGCCTGTATTATTTAAAATAATCCAATAAATGCCCATTTAGCTCACATGTAGACTGTAATAACTAATGAAAACCTGCTGATAAGTTAGGGCTTTTCTGTCATACCTCTGCACTGCTAAAAATCACACATTTCCCTCAGCCTGACCTTTTATGACAGGTTGTCCAATTTTGGGTGCCCATGTACATTAAATATTGAGTTAATTTTGTAACCTCTTTAAGTTAAACATAAATTTACAATTTTTTCCAACGTATCAATGAATTGTCTTATACATCCTTCTTGGCTTGTGAGTACCCACCTTGTCATTGTTTGGATATATATCAATTGTTAGTCACTAAAAAAAGAAAATTGAACAAAGCTTTTATACAAATCTGCATTTTTCTGAAAATAGTTATAATGAGATAACATGTCAAAACAATTGAAAAAAAAAATCCTAAGCAAGAAACTATTCTAGTTGGTAAACTGTCATGAATGCAGTGGAGCTTGTTATTTTAGCCACAGCATTGATTATAAACCCTACAAGTACAAATAAGAGTGGCTGGTGCTAACATGGAAATGGAAAAAAAAAAAAGCAATGCTAAATCCATGATTGCATCTCCTAGTTAAGGGGTAGAACTAGGAATTTATAATGGCGTAACAAAATCACATAAAGTATTATCTTTAATGTTTTCCACACCAACAGATATTAGAAAAGTTAGGGTGGTTTTAAAATAAGATGAATCTTGCTGAGCCTGGTGGCTTGGGAGGCTGAGACAGAGGATGGTTAGTTCAAAGCCAACCTCAGCAACTTAGCAAGACCCTGTCTCTAAATCTAAATAAAATATAAAAATGGGCTGGGGATGTGGCTCAGTGCCCCTGGGTTTAATCCCTCTTACCTCCCCACCTCCAAAAAAAAAAAAAAAAAGAAAGAAAAAAGAAAAAAAGAGCAAATCTTTGTGAGCTATACTGTAGAGCCAACCTTTTGCTTCTCAAGGACTAACTTCTCAACAATCAACTCTTTAACTATGTTTGAATAATTCTAAGTGGAAAGTTCTGTAGTTTGAGTTTCAGTCATTCACTAACTATGCAAGCATTTCCAAGCATGTTAAACAGAGGCTCCCCTGAGGTGTATAAGACATCACCTCCTTGACGGTCCACTCACCTAATCTTTTTGGATTCTTGATTTGATTTTTATGGGGTGTATTTCTGTCTTGTCTCTTTCTGTCTACACTGTCATTTCTTGAAAATGTCCCAAGCAGTGCCTGTAGAGACTACACACAGCTCTTCTTTCCCTTCATAATCTGCTGCTTCAAATGTGTTCTGGCCTTGAAACAAGTTAGAAATGTCCATTAAGGACTAGATTGGTTTTGATTATTGGCATAAGATCTACCCTTTGAGAAGAGTTGGTGGATTTTACTGCCTGAGTGTTATAATAATATATGTTTTAATCACTTAACATTCTTATTTTGGGTTTAGGATTGGTGAGGAGTTCAGAGACCCAAGTTTTGGGTAGGTGAACTGTTACTCAGGCTCACAGTGTCCCCTGCTTTTGTGTTGACTTTATGTCAATGAATTCCTTCAAACCTGTTATGTCTCCAGGTTGACTGTTAAGCCTTAACTCTTTCAGGGTAATTATAAAATATTTCCTGTTTTCCTAGTTTCTTAACTGTTTTTCTCAGAATGTGGAATTTGGAAAAACCTTAAAACATACAAGGAAGGAACCTCACATTGAAACAAATGATACGCTATAGAATTTTTGTAATTCTTTCAGTCTAAAACCAGAGTACAACATGACTATGAGTTGTTTCTTTTTGACTTCTAGAAATTCAGAGTGATTCTGTAAATTTTTGGCTGAAATAAAGAGGAACATTAAAGAAATATTCAATGAATAGAATAGAACATGCTTACTTTTTATCTCATAAAACTTTGAAATTATTAGAATGTTTACCAAAATGAGAGTTGACAACATTTGCTTGACATTTAAAGCACCTTTTATAATCATTTTTTTTCAGTTTGAAATTATTTTAAGAACTTTTCTCTGAGATGTTATAGAAATGTATTAATTATATAGAATAATGTCCCATAATGCTACTACTTTCTGTTTAGTATTTTAAAATTCTCAAAGCATTCTCTCCATAACTGAATTTATTTAATTCTCAGAACAATGCCAACACTTCAGTGGGGCAGATACTATAATCATTTTATAGATTAGAAGACTGATCTAAATTAAGACAGTGACTAAGCTTGGTATGGTGGCAAATGCTTGTAATTCTAGTGGCTCAGGAGACTGAATCAGGAGGATCATAAGTTTAAGGACAGCCTCAGCAACTTACTGAGACCCTGTCTCAAAATACAAATAGGTGGGGATGTGGTTAAGCACTCCTGGGTTCAATCCCTGGTACCAAAAAAAAAAAAAAAAAAAAAAAAAATGGTGACTAAAAGACTGGGTCACATAGGTAGCTTGTAACTGGCAGAACTGAAATGAAAGTGAACACTAGTTCAGTTATTTTTGTCTTTCAGTATGCTGTCTTGGGGTATAGTTCATAGAACTCCTGATATGAAAATTAATGCTTAATAAAAACCTATTGATCCCTAGTAGGGGGAGGGTAGGGAAGAATGAAGGAACTTTGGATTGTGCAGAGGAGAGTGAGGGGAGGGGTGGGACTGTGGTGATGGGAAGGACGGTAGGATGAGACAGACATTATTACCCCATATACATGTATGATTACACTACTGGAGTGACTCTGTACTATGTACAGCCAAAGGAAGGAGAAGTTGTGCTCCATTTGTGTACAATGTGTCAAAATGCATTCTACTGTCACGTATAACCCATCAGAATAAATTTAAAAACAAACAAACAAACAAAAAAAACTATTGATAGCCAAGTGCGGTGGCACACGCCTGCAATCCCAGCGGCTCAGGAGGCTAAGGCAGGAGGATCACGAGTTCAAAGCCAGTCTCAGCAATGGCGAGGTGCTGTCTCGAATAAAATGCAAAAAAGGGCTGGGGATGTGGCCTAGTGGTCGAGTGCCCCTGAGTTCAATCCCTGTTAACAAACAAACAAACAAAAAAAAAAACCAAAAAAGCCCTACTGATTGATTGATTGATGATTGATGTGATAAGGAGGATGTTTTCACTAACTGAAATAAGAAATCACCAAGGATCTGGAGAGGACCTGGTATGTGCCTGGATGTTTTCATTCTTAGCCATTCTCAGGTCCTGTTTCTAGTGGCAGCAGCAGTAGCTGCTACATGTGAGTTCTCCATTTAACTAGAATTTAGGAGGGACTATAAGATGAGTGGCCACAGAGAGTCATCTTCCTACTATATTAGGCTGAAAAACTGCTCAAGATTCAGGGTAGGTCTTTGGTTCCCCATCCATGTGGAAAAAGAACACTGGAACAGATAAGAAATTCTACCTTGACTGTTGGAATCTAGGGAGAGGGCTTTAGGATGATACAGCACATACCAGTACATAAAACACTTCATAATAACCAGTCCTTTGTCTCCAGAAGCTAATTCCCTTTTTTATTTAGCACAGGACATATCCTAGAAACTTAGTAAAGGACATGCTACAATATTAAGAATTCTATAATTAATGTTGGCCAGCTTTGGATTTAAATCCTTTACTTTTCAGGGTCTAATTAAAGTCAGACATTATTGTGAGTGGAATGAGACATTTTCCTGACCAACCGTATATTAATGGTTTAATGTGAAGGATTTTATGTTAAAAGTTTAAAACATATTTGGAATAATGCGTTTCCCTTTGAAGTCAGGAGGAGTGAAAAGTTATCTTGCCTTAACATAAAAGGAAATCACCTTTGATAAAAAAGTGGTCTTATTAGGACAGATATTATTTTTATCTCTTTACAATTCCCAGTAGCTCTGAAAAAATAGGCTTCAAGATTGTAAATATAATTCTTGACACTAAACCAAGATAACTGTTCTAGTAGTGGCCTTTGGTTCTAAATTATTAATTCACTTTAGATGACATTTTTAGTTGTTGAATTGAACTCTTTGGTGAATGATGTTAATACATTTAGATAGCATAACTGCAAAATGGTTGATTAACTGTGTACTAAAGTGTGTAATTTCAGTATTTACTTGGACTGTGAAAAGTAGTTTCATGTATGTTCTAGAAAATAAACTATAAGAAAATAATCATCTGCTAATGTTTACAATGTACTTTAAAAAGGAAATACTGTTCATTTTCAGTCATTTCCCCCCAAATTATAAATTGTATGCTATTAGCATCACTACCTTTAATGTATGCATAAAAACTTTATCCCTAATAATTCAAGTGCTTTTACCTATTATTTCATTGTATCTTTATATCACTGTACATGCTTCATTATCTTTCAAACCTACAAATAAGTGTTAATTGAAAATAGCATTATAAAACTTAAACCTAGAAAAGAAATGCATACTCTCAACAATCTATAAACTGTAAAAATTATAGAAAGGCAAATTTCCAAAACTACCATTTCATAAAACCTTCAATTTCACACAAGTAAAACAAAATTAGTTTGATTTTAAGTAATCCAATATTGAATGAAATCATCAGGCATAAATAAAATAGCCAAAATGCCATAAAATGAGCTTTAAATTTCCGTATAAAAGTGTTTTCATGCTCATACAAACTTATAATCTTCTGCCCTGTTTCTTCCCTGGTCTTAGAAAGAAAGGACAGGGTTCTGTTTTTTTTCTCAGTTTTGTCAAAATAGAAATAATAGATTTCAGGAGAAAGGAGCAAGAAAGTAAAACAAAGGGCACAGCTGAGAGCCAAGTGGTTGGAAAAGAATTCTGAACGCATTTCTCCTGTGCTGGTGTTCTCTGAGTTGGCTCATCAACACCTCGAGTAGTAGTCTTGTAATTGTCACTCATTTCTATGTTCTTCCTGAAACTTGAGAGATGGTACATTAATTTTAAGGAGATGATAACTGTCTTGGAGCCTGCAGATTTAGGCTCCAGGTACTGAATAGAATGTTTGACTCTCAGAAATGTGAACCTTACACTTGAGCTTGGACGATTTACCTTTGTCTTCACTAGTAAATTCTGAAGTTGGATCTCTTAAAACTGACTGTTTTTTTTTTTCAGCAGCACCAGGGTTAAAGTTTCCTCTCAATTGCCCTAGACTAAAGCAGTTCTCCCAAATCCCAAGTAAGTTATTCAGAAGAGCATAAGGCAGAACTAAATTCTGTCGAAGAACTTATCACCACTCGAACCGCAAGCAAATCTAAAGAAGGCTGCCAACCGGCTTCAGTGCTGCCCTCCCCCACCAAGAGAAGAGATAAAAATAGAAGATTTACAAAGCAAATTACAGTGTACAGAATATATATGCGTATGTATATATATATGTGTGTGCATATATATATATACACATATATATATGTATTTTTTTTTTAACACACCACTTTGTCTGTCTTATTTGCATGAGCACAAATCGCTTTCAACTTAATGCCAGAGAAAAAGGCAACATTCCCTGTGATGACTTGCTGAAAAGCTTGCTGTATTTGTTTGATAATGGATTTTAGTTCATTGTCATGTACTTCACTCTTCATCAGCAGGAGCACTTCAGGGTAAAGAAACAGGCTTTTACCACACTGGAACAAAAGCTATATAAGAAAAAAAAAATCCTGAGCAGATGGAATATTATTTGCATTTGCACAAATAGTGCTTTTTAGCACAATTCATATTACTCCATTGTGAGCTAAAGTAAGCCAGATGTGTCTACAGCATGCTGTAGATGCAGAATCGGCTTTTTGTTTGTCAGACTCAGAGGTCCCAACCTTATGATATCTTTGTACTTGTATATCCATTAGTTTTATTTCAGTTACTTATCAGGAGGGAAAAGAAGAAAATAGCACTGGGTATTTAAGAGGACCATTGCATAGATGGCCAAATTAACTATTTTTTTATTTTCATGAATGAGGATCAAATAGGTTTCAGGTATCTGTCCATCTACAGATGGAAATGATGATGCGAAATTAAAATGCAGGATCTAAGTGTGACCAATATAATTTCTTCATGATTACATTAAATAATCTTTGACATATAGCTTTTTCTGAAGTATCTCAGATGCAAAAAGGTAAACCATATGATTTGACATGATTAAAATAGAAATTTAGATCCGAAATGGATCTTTGACACTATTCTAACTTTCTTATTCTACAACTCAGGAAACAGACTCTGAAAGTGAGGTGACTTATAAAGAGGATGGGCTAGACAAAATTGGGGCCTATTCTCTTGACCTTGAATCCAATTCTCTATTCATTTGTCAGCATTTTCTAAAATGTTTTACTCAGGCTCCAACCTCAAATGGGTTTGGCAATTTGGGCTTCAGAAAAGTTAAACTAACCAATTCTTCTCAGCCTTTAGTACCATCTGTGTTTTACCACCCCAATGGCAACAAATAATAAGCCACACTTCCCAAAGCTATTTGTCCCAGAACCACCTCTTTCTACAATACATCCTAAAGTTTGTTGTTCTAAAGAATGCCCTTTTGGGGATTTAAACCATGGCATCCCATATCCTCTACAGTGATGTGACCCTACTTTGTATATAACCAGAGATATGAAAAATTGTGCTCTATATGTATAATATGAATTGTAATGCATTCTGTTGTCATATATAACAAATTAAAATTTAAAAAATAAATTAATTAAAAAAATAACAAAGTAGTACTTGAACAGCAAAATTGTGCTTTTTATGTTTTAAACAGAAACAAAGAATATAAATAAACATGGTATGTTTAAAAAAAACCACAATGATCAAAATTATGAAAATCACAGGGGAAAAAAAAACAAACCAAGATGACCTTAAATTCTGTAAAGATAAAGATATTCAGTTGATTTGAAAACAGTGAGTGGTTTTTAAAAGCTTGCCAGAAACAACTTTATCAATTATCATTTGTTTATTTAATTTTTTAAAAGAGGCCTCTGATTTCCATGTTACATAGTTTGCTTTATGTAAAATAGTGTACACAAAAATAAATAAATAAAACAGCACACTCATCTTTCATGCTGGCAGGGAAATAGTGGTTGTCCCTGTCTGTGCTAATGGTAGACAGGGGAATAGTGGCTGTTCTCCACTTGAGCTAACCCAGGGACCACTGGGAAAACCAAGAGTTTTATTAGTCCTTGAGCCACTCTTATTCATTTCTCCCACAATCATTCCATGATATGGGTGAGCCCCTGCTTTGTGTCAGGCATAGTGCTAGACACTGAGGCTATAGGAAAAGAAAAAAAAAAGATAAAGCACTTCTCAAGGAGCTTGCAGTCTAATTTGGAAGGGCCCAAAAAACAATCAAATAAAACATAAACAAGTAAATAAACATATCAAGAAAAAGTAGTTATGGTAAAATACATGATACTGTACTCCAGATCAGACCTTACCACAGCACACTTTATGATGCCAGAATATACGAGTGCTATAACAGGATGCCACTGGAGCAGGAAGGATATGCTATAGAGATTCAGGAGTCAAGGAAAGCTTCCTGGAAAAAGACATCCATGCTGAACCATGGGGGATAGCCGGGTATCATCTATTGTTAGGTGTAGAGGGAAGGGGAGAAAGAAAAAGCACTGTAGACACAGGGACTTGCCAAGACATGAATGAGGACATAGCACATTCTAGGGTTCTGGTGCAACTAATTCCTCATGCTGGGACATAGAATGTGACAAGGAGGTAGAAGCCATGAATCTGGAGATGGAAGCAGCTCAGATGATGAGGCTCTCAGGGACCTTGTTAAGGAGTTGGCCACTGAATGGTGGGCATGGAAGCCTGAAAAGCCTTTTCCTTTCTTCAGATTTTGCACTTCAGGAAAAACACTTTGCTTGTTGCATGAACTGAAAGGGATGAGTGTGTGATGCTGAAAGCATGCACACAAGTTAAAATAATCTTCAGGAAAAACACTTTGCTTGTTGCATGAACTGAAAGGGATGAGTGTGTGATGCTGAAAGCATGCACACAAGTTAAAATAATCCAGGATAAAGGTGGCCATGAGCTGAACTAGCGTAGTAGTGGTGACAATGACAAGAAGTGGACAGAATTAAGAACTATCAGGGAGGGAACATGTGCAGTTCTCATGAAATATGACTGTGTAGATTGAGGAGAGAAAGACTAAATCGTGCACATAGTTAGGACACTGGTAGGTTACTTAGCAACTTCGTTTTTATGCTTTAGGGTATTTCTCTAACTACCTGACAGCACAAGAGAAAAAGCACCTTAACTGAGATTTAAATGATACACATGGATGCAGACAAATTCTTGTTTTTAATTCAAATTGAGGTTAAAAGAAAATTTCTTTTTTTTTTTCTTGTTGAAAAATAACATTTATATCTGACTAACTTTTAGGTGATAAAAAAGCATTTAAATTTAGCAAATGTTCATAATTTACATAATAAGAAAATAGTATCTTTATTCAGAGATAGGCATTCTTGCTATTTTTATCTACAGATATTTCTAATTGTCCAAATTTTTATTTCCTGAATTTAATAATTGAAATGGATTTGGTTAACATAGATAGTTGTATTTTCTTCCAGTCTTTTTATGTATTCATTTCAAAACATTGCCTACAGATTGCATCCATAATTGTTCTCCCGTCTTTTTTTTTTTTTTCTTGTGGTACCGGGGATTGAACTCAGGGGCACTCAACCACTGGGTCACATCCCCAGCCCTTTTTTGTATTTTACTTAGAGACAGGGTCTCATTGAGTTGCTAAGTGCCTCGCCATTGCTGAGGCTGGCTTTGAACTCTAGATCCTCCTGCCTCAGCCTCCCAAAGTGCTGGGATTACAGGCATGCGCCACGGTAACATTATGTTGCATACATTTTCCTTTCCACATGATATTTAAAAGCATTATTGTATGTTAAAAGTATAATTTGTTGAGTCATTTCGCTATTGAAAAACACTTAGGTTATTTTTGTTTTTTTCACCATAATAAATACTGCACCAATGAACATGTTTTTATGCAATATTAGCCTTTGTTTTTTTTCTTTAGGATAAATTTCTAGAAGTGCACTTGCTAAATCAAAAGTTATCCACATCCTTAAGTCTCTTAATAGACAATGACAAATTGATCCTATAGTTTATATCAATATTCCCAAAAATCATGTTTGAGAATTCTAGAAAACAGAAACATTTCAGAAAATATCTTTAATTCAGGGACATGTACCAGCTATTTGAGAAAAAGGAAAATGTGATCATTTGCCTTGTTAGCCATTTCAAGTGGGGCAGTAGATGAGCCTTTCTATAACAAACGGGTGTAGTGTGTCTTTGCACCAACTGAATGTGTAGCACCTATTTTATGCCAACGGAGTGGAGATGGAGGAAGATACCTGGTGTGAGAAGAGTTCATTATTGTGTGACCTATTCAGTGGAGATAAGACAATAATTGATCAAGTGTTTTGACTTTTTATCTACTTGTGTGTAAGTAGCTCATGCTTCCTGAGTGATTGTCAGGTGCCAGTACTTTGTTAAGAGAACAGAGATACAGCCGGGAGTGGTGGCGCATGCCTGTAATCCCAGCACTTGGGAGGCTGAGGCAGGAGGATCTAGAATTCGAAGCCAGCCTCAGCAATGGCGAGGCACTTAGCAACTCAGTGAGACCCTGTCTCTAGTAAAATACAAAAAAGGGCTGGGGATGTGGCCCAGTGGTTGAGTGCCCCTGAGTTCAATCCCCGGTACAAAAAAAAAAAAAAAAAAAAAAATTAAAGCAAAAGGCAAAATTCAATTAGTACAGTATGAGCCTGGTATGGAACAAATAGAGCATTTACATTAAAAAGGGCTAGAAGGAAATAAATCAAAATACAAGGATGATTATTTGTGAATAGTAACAATATAGATAATTTTGTTATTTTTAAACATAATTTGCTGTATTGTGTGCTTCATTCTTTTTTTAAAAAATATTTATTTATTTGAGTTGTACACAATGCCTTTATTCTTACGTGGTACTGAGGATCGAACCCGGGCTGTGCACGTGCTAGGCGAACGCCCTATCGCTGAGCCACAACTCCAGCCCAGTGTGCTTCATTCTTGGTAAGGTTATTGAGGCTTTTTTTTTTTTTCTTTTCAATCTTTATGCAAAGTCATTCATCAAGTTTGGAGAGTTCTGCTCTGTATCCCTGCTGCAAAAAGGGCATAACTTCAATTAATGTGTGAGTTACTTAGTTTAGCTGTAAACAATAACCAAAATTATATCTAATCACATCATCATCACCTCATTTACATAAAGGGGTAGCTTCTTTTTGGAGAAATCACATGTCAAAGAGAACATATGTAGGGTTTCTCTTTGGTAGACTTAGGTCTTAAAGCTAGTTGAACTGTGTGCCTTGAAAAAGTTATCTTTGCCTCTCCTGACTCAGTTTCCTCCACTACTGGGTGAGAGAGCAGTGGGCCTTAGAGATCAAAGGAGCAAAGAGCAGATCGTTTTACTCATGGGCAACAATGTTGATACAGCCATTTACTTCCGACTTACCCAAGCCAATAGACCAATAGAACCTTTGGTCTTCATAGTGTTCTGCCTCTTCTTTGAATCTGTGAAATACATAAGAAACATGTTGGAGCTCTCTTTCTGCCACCAGTTTCCACAGTGGCGGAGCCAGTCCTGTGTCGTTCCTCCTTAACTTGCTTTTGTTCTGTGCACATTTGCCTTAGCATTGTGTGTGTGTGTGTGTGTGTGTGTGTGTGTGTGTGTGTGTGTTATTGAGGACTTAACTCAGGGGAGGTCTTACACTGGCCAGTATTCCCAGTCCTTTAAAATTTTTTTATTTTGAGACACGGTTTTGCTAAGTTGTCAAAGCTGGCCTTGAACTTGCGATCCTCCTGCCTCAGCCTCGCAAGTCACTGGGATTACAGGTGTGCACCACAATGGCTGGCAGTCTAGAATTTTCTACGTGTTAGTCATTGTACCAAAAGCTTTACAATTATCTATTTTATTCTGGAAACATCCGTGTGAGGTAGCTATTATTCCCTTCTCTCTCTCTCTCTCTTTTTTTTTTCTCACATAGAAGAAAACCTGACTCACAAGATTTAGGTAATTTACTTAGGTCACATGTCCAGTGGATTACAGAGTGGAAATTCATCCCTGGTCTGTGTGAAGTCTGAGGTCTGTGCTCTGGTCCAGTGCTACAAAGTAAGAATATTTTAAGGACTATAATGAGAATTTTATTGTACAAAGCCCCAGGGGCCAGACACAAAAGTTGAAGTGTCCAATTCTACTAGAGAATAAAGAATGAAAGGTCCAAGGAAGCCTTATGGAGATGCTATGATTGTGTGGTGTCATTTCAAATGAATATGCATTCATAAGGCTGACAAAGGGAAAAGCTCACTCCAAGCTGAGGGATTAGCATGAACAAAGGCCCATTCTTTAAAAGCTGATGTTTTAGAATAGAGAGAGTCCATCTTCCACCATCTTTTTCTTCTCGCTTTATGGGCTATCTGCAAACAATCTCATCCACTCCAGAGGCTATACACACTGGCATAACCATATCACTCTCAAGCCTATAGATATTTTGTGACCTTCCTATGGATCAGCAGAATTGTATTCTTACCCACCCACTGGATGGCTCCACTTGGATATTCAACAAGCACTTCAAATGAAACATGGTTTGTTCCTTTCCAGCCAAGTTTCCCTCCTATACTTACTTAACTTAATCTGATTTCCAAATCTGAAATTTTTTTTATTGTTCCTCAGCATTTAAAATACTTGGAAAAAATCACCAGGAACAATTGATTCTCTTTCTTAAATAATTCTTGAATCTCTTTCTATTTATTTATTTATTCTAGTTGGTTATACATGTCAGTAGAATGCACTTTTTTTTTTTTTTTTTTTTTGGTACCGGGGATTGAACTCAGCGGCACTCGACCACTGGGCCACATCCCCAGCCCTTTTTTGTATTTTATTAGAGACAGGGTCTCACTGAGTTGCTAAGTGCCTCACCATTGCTGAGGCTGGCTTTGAACTCGTGATCCTCCTGACTCAGCCTCCCAAAGTGCTGGGATTACAGGCGTGCGCCACCGCGCGCCGGCTAGTAGAATGCACTTTGACACATCATACATAAATGGAATATAACTTCTCATTTTTCTGGTTTTCCTGATGTAGAATCACACTGGTCATGTAGTTATATACACATATAGGGTAATAATGCCTGATTCATTCCAATGTCTTTCCTACCACCTATCCCTTCCCTCCCTTCATTTCCCTCTGCCTAAGCCAAAGTAACTCTATTCTTCCCTTGCCATTCTCCTTTATTGTGAATTAGCATCCACATATCAGCGAAAACATTCAGCCTTTGTTTTTTTGGTACTGGTTTATTTCACTTAGCATATTCTCCAGCTCCATCCATTTACTGGCAAATGCCACAATTTCATTCTTCTTTAAGGCTGAGTAATATTCCATCGTGTATATACACCACATTTTCTTTATCCATTCATCTGTTGAAGGGCACCTAGGTTGGTTCCATAGTTTAGCTATTGTGAATTGAGCTGCTATAAATATTGGTGTGGCTGCATCACTATAGTATGCTGATTTTTAAGTTTTTGGGTACAAACTGAAGAGTGGGATAGCTGGTCAAATGGCAGTTCCATTCCAAGTTTTCTGAGGAATCTCCATACCACTTTCCATAATGGTTGCACCAATTTGCAGTCCCCACATCCTCACCAAAATTGACTGTTGTTTGTATTCTTGATAATTGCCATTCTGACTGGAGTGAGGTGAAATCTTAGAACTTCTTTCCTTCTAATCCTCACTGCTATTGCCTTATTCCAAGTTTTTATTATTTTTCATCTAAAATATTGCTTTCTAATGTTACAGAAGGGATATAGCACAAAGACAATTAAGTGGAAAGAAGATAGACTGGAATTGAAGAAAAGTTTAGAGTATTATTTCCAATTCTTAATGGTGAACTAATTTTTTTTTTTTTTTTTACCAGTAATTCATTTGACTTATGGTTTTTTCCTTTTGTAAAATGGATATTTATTTTCCAGGTTACTCTATAGATTTTATATGCTACTGTGCTTGAAGGATCCAGCATCATGCCTATTACTTAATAAGTGTTTAACCAATGACAAGTAGTTTGTCTGTTAGTGAGGACCTGTTTCTGGTGAGAGAAGAAGAAGCAGTTCAAATGAGTTTAACCAAAAGAAGAATCCGATTGACACATGCATCTGGGGATTTCCAGACATTGTCAATTTGGGGTAAAGCAGTGTCAACAGAGCTCTGTCTCTCTCATTTTTCTCAAGTCTTGGCTTCAATTTTACACAGTCATTTTCTACATTGGAAACTCAGTGTACATACTTAGAGCATGCTGTCTGAAAGAACCCATGTATTAGAAGGAAGGAACTCAGATTGGTCCTGCTTGATTCTCACTAACCCATGAACAAATCACTTGTCCTGGGAAACGTAGCATGAGCATTGACCCAGCTTTGTGGTTGTGTGGAACACTGTGATTGACAGGTCTAGCAGGACCCGAAGTGCAGAAGTTCTTCCTAGGAAATGAATGTTTCAGACAAAGACCATGTGCCCACATACCTTTCCTACACAACCCTTTGTCTCCAGCATTTCTGTCCAGCAAATCCTCCAACATATAGTCAGAATTTTCTTCCTAAAATATGGAGTATACTTTATAACTCCTCGAACCTTAAAAACTGGTACTCGCTCAGAGAACATAGTGCTAATTTCTTCACAGGGCTCAAAACCGCACATCTAACCTCAACCAACCCTCCGAACTTTCCTCTGTCTCAGGGCCATCACCACCTCAGTAAGCACAGAGTTTTCCCTCTTGCCTTCGCTCAACCCTTTCTTGTGCTTGGAAGAGTCATTTTTTCTTTGTCACCTTAGAGGTGACCAATCTGTCTTTCCAAGCTGCAACGGAATTCATTCTTTTCGTTTACCCCAAACCCTTCCTCTTTTGAGAATCTGCTTGTCTCCCACTGCAACTCTGTATTTGGAAGGCTTAACAATCACAGTAGGGCCTGACTATATTCTCTGAGCAAGTGCAGATTGAAAACAGTTTGAGAGTTACACAATAATTTCTAACATACAGAGAAAGCCTACATTCAGCAGGAGACAATGAGGCCAAGATGCGGAGAGAATCAGAGAGATAAGATAGCCAAAGAACCCGAATCTGAATGCTTCAGATCTTGTTCTAATAGCACCAACCAATAATCTGTTTTATTTTATTTTTCTCTTCAATTGCATTGAATTGAGTCTATGTCACTTGAAAGAAACTGCCAGGTCCAGTTTAAATATTTTTTTCCTCTAAGAGACCTTTCTGAAGTCGGTTCTTGTAGATCTCCTTTATTAGACTGATTTCTGTCTGCTTTTTGGAAGGTCCACATAAATATTTACCTATCCCACTAGGTACATTCATTAAGTGGTTACTATTTTTCTGTCTGTGTTAGACTGGAGCTTGACTCCTACCCTACTCAGCACAGGGTCTTATACACAGGAGAGTTTTGGAAAATGTCTATTGAATTGGCTTGCCAAAGGTGTTTAAAAGAAGAGTTTCCTTCCCATTTTACCCATGTATTTTTCTCTTCATTTTTAAACTCTGCATTGATAATTGAATCATAAATGATCTAAAATATTTCACTGAAAATGTTATTTTTGAAAAATATATGTGAGCAACCAGAGAACATAAGCTATATTTGAAGCGGAAAAAAGGTTACATTTTCAAATAATGAACTCGAGCCATTTCTGTGTCTTACCTCTAAATAGCAGGTACAAATTGGTTTATTTGCATTTTCTTGGTTAATTACACATTTTGGAATGATCTTTCCATGTGGAAGTCATTGATAACAGGATCTAATTCCAGAGACCAAAGTGCCATTAGTTTCATTGAATTGAAGCATTTTCAGAGGTTGGAGTCAAAGCCTGGGAATTAGAAATCATGGGTCTTAATTACATCTTGTTCCCAGATTGGTTGTTTTCTTGGAAGAACACAACCTCAAAAAATTCAAATGCTTGTAAAATGAAGATGGGAATATTTACATCCTTCAATATCAGACCTTTATGTCATTTAATGGAATATGACCTATAAATACCTTTGAAATTTTAGGGTGATGTTCATTACTTTCCTAAGCCCTTAAATTGAGGGACAATTTTAGCATCATGAACTGATAGGTAAATGGGTATGCCCTCATGAACCTCTTTTATTATAGCAATTACTGTTTGCTCTGATCAAGGTCTCTGGTCCAAAGGTGTGCAAAGTCCAGTTGTTTGTTCAGAAGGCACAGGAATAGTGAAGAGAAGGAAGCTGATCTGAATTGGATACCTGCTTTACATGGGTGTTGGGCTAGTCTCTTTACTTACCTTTAATCTTTAGAATATTTCTGTGAGCTTGAGGATACAGTTCCTCTATGATGAGACTGAATCACAGATACCTTAAGTAATTTTCTTCAGGGTCATATAACCAACAATTGTATCTGTATGATCCTGTGGGGTCTGTGTGATGGTTTTCCATAGAGTTAATTATAATATAAAAAGGTCTATGTTTTTGGTCCTGGCAGACTAAGTCCTTTATTTATGACATTTACTAAAAAGTAGGTACCTAGCATGGATATCTTATCAGAAGTAATTCTATGCATTTTATGGTTGATCATTGTCAACTATAAGGGGAACTTTGGACTTCAAGGTGTTTTTCTCTATTAGAATGGCTCATAAACTTAGAAATTTAGCCCTTCAGTTTATCTATAGATGGGACTTTAGGAATGTTGTCGGCAGTCATTTTCAAACTACAGGATAGGCATCAGATTCACTTATGAAGCTTATTGAAAAAATTAGCGTTTTGATATATTTTGTGTGGACTCTGAAGTGTGTGTGTGTGTGTTTATAATATCTTCTCTGGGTCAGGAGACAATGATCCAATATTCCATGGGAGAAGACAAAAGCCCCATGGAGGTATGTGTGTGTGTGAAACTCTGTAAGACCTGGGTTCTCTTTCGGATAACCCGAGTTGCCTAAAAATCACTTCACAGTTGCAGACATGTCTAAATTGGCTTCAGAATTGACTTGCTTTTCATAAAACCCAACTGGCAGAATTACCTGATCCCAAGATGTTTTTGTCTATCAATCTGGAGTCAAAACAGTTAACGAAAGTGTAGACGCAGCATTCCCAGTAAGCCTGTGAAGCAGCTGAAGTAAGAATCTTTGGCAACAAGCCCAAAACCTTACCATGGAGGCTGCACCCTGTTCAACCACCAGATAAGACAGGATAATACCTTCACGTTTCACTTGGCCAGTTTGTAATGTGCCACTCAAAAGGAAGCAAGTCTGTCAAGCTCGTGTCTGCAGTATCTGATTGTCCCCACACTGCTTCTGCCATCCCCCATTGTGTCAGAAGTACATTGCTTGTTGGGGCGGTGAGGCTCAACCAACAAGGACAGCAGGGCTGGGAGGATAATGGCGAAGAGCAGTGAGGCTCAACTAATGTGGGGAGTGGGGAGAAACTGCGAGACCTATATCCACATGAGCTCTGCCTTGCTTCATGTGACCAAACCCTGTTGAAAAGCCAGTTCAGATGTTGGTATAACAACTCTATTGGCAAAAGACAGCAATAGTTTTCCCAGAGCTGATTTGTTTTAAACTCAGAAGACATAGTGTTAGAAAGAGGCGAATGCTATTCCTTTAATTTTATTTATTGAAAAGCAATGTGTGTGTGTGCACGTATGTATACATATATGCACATATGTGTGTTCATTCATTACTTCCTACACAGACACAAAAACAGTGGTGAAGACTCTTTTGGAAATAGCCACAGAGCACTATAGCACAAAGCGATTTATTTTATTGATATTTTTCTTGCCCATCTGATATAAAATTTAACCTGCTAATCTTTTCTTGTGGGAACTGGCAGTAGCCAAATGTAACCCAGGTTTCTGATGGGGCCTAGTGTGTGTGTGGGTCCACATCATGATTTGACATTGTATCAATACGCAAAAGCAAATGGTTTATGGCATAGTTAAATACTTGGTATATATTAACTATAGATCCAAAATAGTTTTGTAAAAATTATTTCGTAATGAACGTAGTGGTAGTGATCACAGCAACGATGAAAACTGGCTTTACAAAACTATAGGGACCATTTAAAAAATTGACAGTGCAACAAATTTCAATATATCTGGTTATAAGATGATGCCCCTACTCTACCCCCTCACCCCTGTTTAAATTTTTCAAGTGAGAATATCACTTAGAAAGTGCTTTGTAACCCTATAGAATCTTGTGTGCACTTTAAGAAATTGGCTTTGATCCTCTCTCCTTGTTTCCTGGCCATATTGGGATGAGCAGCTCTGCCCCACATGCTCTCCCTGTCAGGATGCTTTGTCTCACACAGGCCCACAGCAATGGAACCAGCAGACCATGGACTAAAACCTCAAACTCTAGCTGTTTTCTATTCCTATACACAGATGTCTCCTTTTATTTATTTATTTGTTTTTTAAAATATTTATTTATTTACTTTAGTCGTACACAATGCAATGCATTTATGTTTACGTGGTGCTGAGGATCGAACTGGGACCGTGCACGTGCAAGGCGAGTGCTCTGCCGCTGAGCCACAACCCCAGCCCCAGATGGCTCCTTTTAAAAACAAAATTAGATACACCATAATATTATTTTATTTACTATTTTGAAATTAGTATGTCATAAACATGATGTCATTAATACTTGCTTCCTCTATAAGAAAGTGTTGATTGGTTGTAGAGTACCATATGAATTTTCCAACCTACTACCGGACACTTCTTTCCACACTTTTGATTTTATGAATAGAGATAAGCAATACATTTTTTGTGTGCATATCCACAATCACTTCTTAAGAATAAATTCCAAAATGGAAACTACTGAATGGTATAGTGATTATGGACATAGATTCTACAGTCACATCCAAATTCTAAGCTTATGAATTGTGAGATTTTGGGAAAATTACTTAGCTTCTAAATGCCTTAATTTGACTTTCTATAAAATAGAGATACCTATAGTGGTATCATAAAGGTTCATTTTAAAAAAACGTTTGACAAATGCTTAGTTCAGTGCCTGGCACATAGTAAATGTGCTATAGATGTTTGGAAATGAAAACAGCAAATACTGGAGCAAAGGGTGTGTACCTTTGTAAGGACTCTGATGCATGTTATCAAATTACCTTTCAGAATGAGTCTACCAATTTATATTCCTTACAGTTGCATGTTTTTCTCTTTTTTCTGTTTCAGTTTTTTTTTTTTCTGTAAAATGGATATTCACCTCATAGGATTTTTGTGAAGCAGAAATGTGCTGATAAAGTGCTTAATGCAGGGCCTAGTACAGGATAGGGGATCAATAAAATATTAGTGTATGTTTGCAGTCCCTTTAAAGTGAAAATTAGGACCAGAAAGAATTGCATCCATGGCCAAAGTACTAAAGTAATAGGTCAACATGACACCAGAAATCAAGTAAGAAAAAGGAAGTATCTGGTTCTAAGCTACACATTTTTTTTGCGTGTGTATCTGGACCAAAATGGAGATCTTGAGAAAAAATGTCCAGAAAGCCTTGCTGTGCCTAGGATATATTAATCAATGATGTGGACAGTGGAACTGAAATTATGGTCATTACTATTGTCATTGTGAATGTGGAAAGAAGGGAACTTCATCTTGAAGGAAAGAGACAATTCAGCAAAGAAAACTATAGTAGTTATCTACTTGAAGAGAAAATTAAGTTAGCCAAGTACCAGGTGTGGAATGAGTGTGTACTCAAATAAGCAGCAAAAGTTTCATTAGCCATTTTGTGAAACCAAAACAAAGCAACCCAGGAAATGAACAAAATTCTATAGATAAATTTACTTAAAATACCTAAAATTTACCTAAGTAGATGATTAAAAATTGGGTGGTATCCCGCTCTTCTTGGGTATCACTGGTCAGCTTTCTAGCTGTATGAGTTAATAGAAAGACTGGACCTCCTAATTAAATATGGTCTTACAGAATATAGGACTCATCAGAAGAGACCAACACCAATGGCTGGAAAGATAAAAGACTCTTGTCATGATTCACCTTGAGAAATGTAAGAGAAAATTTTGTCATTTTTAAAAAAAGTAGGCAAGACTTTCTTAGAGAATAAATTGTACAATTATTTATTCCCACTGAGAATGGAACAGCAAGAAGTGAATTTCAAGATGCAGCATGAAAGATTTAAGTTAGAACGATTGAAAATAATTTATTTGCAGTGTGCAATGTAAAATACTACAAAATGATTACTAAGGAAAATATGTAAGTTCTTCAGAAGTATTTAAAATGGGACTGTTTTTTGTATTGGTTTCAAATTATTTTAATGGGTCTTAACTAAAGACAGGAGAATGGACTGGGTAGACTCTTGAGGTTCCTTTCTATGATTTGATGATAAAAAAATTTGATCCTATAAAGATTGCTCTGGCTTCTTTTCTATTGCAGCTACCCAAGGAATAGCTGTTGCCTTGACAACAAGGGACATTCTTAGGTTCCTCATATGCTAATAGGAAAACGGCCAATTTTCTTGTTCATAAAAGAAGACTGTTGGTTAATGTCTCTCTCTCTCTCTTTCTTTCTCTCCTTCTCTCTCCCTCATACCATTACTAGCTACTCTTCAATGAACCTTAGTGAAAGGCAGAAATAAGAAAGAATAGTTCATATCTCCAGAAATCCTCCCCGAAACTTAAGAAACTCATTTGTGAAGGAGTTTGGAGTAAGATGATATAAGACTAACAAGAAAACTGTGTTTAATGTGTAGAGAAGAAAAACAATGAATAGCATAAAATTCTTAGTTTGCTGTAAGATAGGGGCAGACCACTGAACAGACTCTAAGAGGAAGAAATCAACCTACCCCTTCACAGATGTCTCAATATAGGGTGACATCAGTGAGACAGTTTTTCAAAACAACCACTTCCACCTATCTAGGTGCATGTATGCATATACCACCTGCTTTTGAATAAACTGATTCAATTGTGTACAGATGTAAGTTTACATAGGACTTATGAGAATAATGCCACAAAATAAGGCAGAAGAACAGCAATCACTTTCACATGCAATTCACTAAAGTCAGAAGTGACAATTAGTTCACCCAGGCAAAAGCCATGGGATAACCCCTGCTTTCTCCTTTGCTACCTGAAATATAGCCAAAAGCAAGCTAAGGAACTGATTGACAGCTGATAACAAGTGCTTTGAGTAAATTTACCCACATATTATGTGGAGAGCTAGAGCTCGTAGAATAAAAGCAAGCCACCTCTCTGCAGTGTCTCTTAAAGCCTTAACTATAAAAAAGCCAAGTGTCTGAGCCCAGTGGAAGGCTGCTTTTTGCATATAACAGCATGGAAGTGTCAAGCTGCAGCCTCAAACCACTCTTGTTTTTGTGTTGTGCTCATATGGCTGGTGTGTACAGTATCATGACAAACACACATTCCCTTGTACGTCCACCCTACATTTTTCTATATAGTAGTTACACGGTGGGTATATTATTTGCTGTTTTCACCACTCCCCATTACTTCCAAGGATTTCTTTTTTGCTTATTATTGTTGTTAAAGAAGTGCTTTAAAATTATCAAAGTAATTTGTGCTTATTGTAAAGAATATGAAAAAAGTATAGAAAAGAACAAAGAAGGAAATGAAAGACTATTATTTTGAAGAGCAGTATTGAAAGCAAAGGAAGCTGTGGTAGATATTTCTCTTATTAATTGCTAGAAGAGCACAGGACACGTGATACAGTACACACTTCTTACCCTTGCTCTTTTTGTTTTCTGTGCTGAGGCCCGTGACTCCCTGGACCCTGGAGACTAAGAACACTGATGACATATACACATATACAGGTACCATAGGTGTTCATTTGTACTCTGTTGCCCTGAAGAGTGTGCTTGTTAAGCACATCGGAGGATATATGAGCATTTGGAATACTAGGCCAGAGCATTTCCAAAACTTTGACAAGGTAATATTGAGGAGGGTTTGAAATCTTCAAGGCACAATAGTATTGGAAGATTTAGGGGGGTTAGCTTCTCTTACCCACAATCCACTTTCCCCCAGTATCTCCCATAGAATGAGAAGATCATTATCTCAGTTGGCTCCACTTCTACATAGTCACAAAATCTTACCTTTTACTTCGTCTTCCCCTAATTCATATTGTCATTACTGACCTCTTTTCCATCCATATCCCCCATTTAAAATGATTCAGTTGATCCCTAGTGTCCAGAAGAAAATATTTTTGTGACGGGGCACCTTTCAGCTTTTCCTGTCTTGTCTCATGCCCCTCTCCGACACAAGGCCCACTCCGCAGAATTCCCCACCACTGCCCCCTCCAGCTCAGGGCTTGCTATTTCCTCCCCTGGAATGCACCTTTGCCTCAGCGTTTCACCTGGAGTCCTTGAGCCACTACCTTTAACATTTCAGGTAAGAGTCTTTGCTTGCTGGATGGCTCCTCTGCCCCTGCTTGCTTCCCACCAAGAGATATAGACATGTTCCCTTGCTGAGTTGTGACAGCCTTGGCACACTCTGGGTAGTTGGTATGCATTAGCTAATTTAATAAAAGTTCTTGGAGACAGGGTCTATGTCTGTTTTATCCATAGATGTATATGGTCATCACCCACCGTAAAGAGAATGTCACACAGTAAGTGTTCAGTGACTGTCGATACAATGAATGAATGAATGAATGAATTTCTACTGTGTACCTGAGGCTGGTGAGCCAGAGCTAAATTAACATGAGATTCTCTGACTTATGCTTCTTACAGTCTAATAGAGGTCCAGAGAGATAAGAAGTTTAACAAGTGCCATGATAATGAAACTATGAGCACATATAGATGACCTATAGCATGAACATGAGTAACAAATATATATAGGTCATGAACATGAGCAAATATGGGAAGATATCCAAGCAGAGGAAACAGATGTGTGGAGGCTTAAAGTGATAGAGAACTTGAGGAAAAGGTAACACATTTAGCTTGGCTAGAAATTTCCAGCATAAGGTGAAGGAGAGTGAAAGATGAGGCTAGGGAGGAGGTAGGGACTGGTTCACAAGGGTCTTTTAAATCATGTTAGGGGGCTATAGAGAGACATGGAGGAGTCTTCAGGGAAGGAGGTGTTGTGCTCAGACCTGAGGTTTAAAAATGTCACTTTGGCTGAGATGTGCAGATGGTATCAGAGAGATGAGTTGTAGAGGTCAGGAGACCAGGCAGGGGGCTGATTTTCTGGATAGTTCTCCAACTGATGATAAGCTCTTTGAGGAAAAGGACAATCATGTTTTGGGTGTTGCTGGAGACTCTTCTTCTCCCAGGGATCATATTTCAAAAGTCGGAATAAAAAAGGGCCAATTATAACGACACACGCACACATACACACACATATACCTGTGTACACATATACACACATATACTTGTGTGCCTGTGTGTGTGTATTTCATCGAGCTGTCATTCCTTGGATTAATACCATGTGATTTTTCCATGTTGTATAAATACCTAGGAATAACCCATCAAATCCTGTTGTCTTGAGTTTGTTTGAGGACTGGTAAAGGTGTTAATGAAGATATGAATGAAGGAAAGCCTGAATGACAAAATAGTCATCTGAACCGTTACTTGTGAATTCACTGTGCTTGTGTTAGAATATAGCCTTAAAGGAGTACAGCTTATTGAATAAGACCACTTTATTAAGCCTTCAGTCAGATGACTATGAATACCTATTTTATATGTAGCACTCATTAGTAACAGTAGCTCTCATTTTTCTTTTGATAAAATGAAAAGAGAATAAAATAATTTTCAAAGGGGCTTTTTGAAATCATATTAGTTAACTAAATCAAAATTTAATACAATATGTAGTGAAATGTTCCAATTTTTATATTAGTTGATGTCACTGCATCCTTGATTTAAAAAAACAATTATTTTTTTAAAACATTTAAAATACTCGAGATAATAACATATTGCAAATCTGCCAGATAGAAGAAGGCAGAGAATGGATTATTTCTGATTCATATTGTACATCTTTTAGTTGTGTTTAGAATTAATAGGTGACATAAATATTTTTTTTGTAGGTTGCTGGGTGATATGGATTATTTGTTCTAATACCTACATATGGTTCCTACTTTTCTAAAACTTTTGGTCTTTGATGGTTCATAAAGAAGCATGAATGCATATGGTTAGCTTAATCATTGATTCAACAACAACTATGTATATAAATTTAAATATATGTTATATTTTTAAAATTATTTATTTATTCATTCTAATTAGGTGTATATGATAGCAGAATGCATTTTGATTCATTGTGCACATTGCAGCACAACTTTACATTTCTCTGGTTGTACATGATGTAGCATCGCATGTGCAGTCATACATGTACCTAGGGTGATGATGTCCGTCTCATTCCACCATCTTTCCCGCCCCTAGTATGTTATCTTCTTAAAGAAATGATTTGCACGTCGATCTCTCCATTATAATCTTAAATTTAAACTTTCATTGTGAATTATTATTATCTTTATGATTGCTTCATGACAATACCAACTAGCAGTGTTTAAAAGAATTAGAAGGACTATGATTCTGCATCTGGATGTTTTTAATAGACTGATACAGAATTCTGTTTGAGACCAAACATTTTGTCATTTTAGAGTGGGTAGGAGCTGAAGGGAAAATGTTAGTAGATTTTTAGGTTGGTATTGGTCAATGATTATTTCTGGGGGTCTTTTTAAGTACATCTCTAAGGCTACATCCAGAGATTTGGCTCAGATGTCAGGAATAATGATCTTCATTATAATAGTAGACCTTGATGAGAGTTCTGGAGAGAGAGAGGAAGGAAGAAAGAAAGAAAGAGGGGAAGGGAGGGAGGGGAAAAAAGCACGTGTAGTATTTTACATATACAGACATGTAGCACCATCTACTGGATTAGAGTAAATGAATAAAATCAGTAAAACATGTATTTCCGCTAGCAAAAGTGTGAACCTCTGAATATCAAAGCTTCTTATAGTATTGACTTATCCAATTCTTTTGACTTATTGGATTATTTTACTAGACAGGTGAGACTATTTTGACATAACGGGCCTTCTTTCCCCCTTTGGCCTAGATCCTAGGAAATAGTCATAAAATTATTAGCTGTTATTTGTAGTCCCTTCATCTACAGCAATAGATCACACACACACACACACACACACACACACACACTCCACTCAACTTAATTACATAATAACACACACATGCAGCCTATTCTATCTACCTCAATTACATAATACTTTACAAGGCAGTAGTTGCCATTGGCAAAATAAATTTTGTGATTGTGTATTTCCCAGAAATAGATATTAGAAAGTCTGTAATTAGAGAGGTGTTTCTTCTATTGTTCTTCTGCATTAGAAAATGCTTCTTTAAATATAGTTATGGTCTCTCGTTATCAAGAGAAATAAATCTGTAGGGGTAATTGATTCATTAATTCAGTGAGCATTAATCAAGAGATTAATATGTGCCAGCTGCAGAATGAAAACATTGGGAAAAAAAGCAAAGATGACATCAGAAATATTACATAGTCTTTGGCTGTGAGATCAATGCTCCTTTATAAAGATTTACATCCATTTTTAAAGAGTGAATAGTGTCCTCTAGAACAGCTGATTATCTGATGCAAACTTGTGAAGTGTTAAAGTTATCAAAATATAGATACTGGCCAAGATACTCACCATTAAAAGCACATTTTGCATAGGCAGGAAATCGAGGAAAAGGACAGTTATAGGACCCATCTGATATTCTTCTTCTGAAACTTATTTCATCACCCCAGTCATTATCTACCTCATTATACCTTGTAATAAAATGCATTTCCTCAGAAGGCAGGGAGTACCTAATCAGTAGAAGTGCAAATCTGATACACATCTTGCAGTCAAGGGCAACCTTGGAGGTTTCTTCTAATTCTGAGGTTATGTGAATACTCTGAAGCTAGACATATGCAATCACTAGGAATTAATTACATAGAAGAAGATCTGAATAAATGCTGAATAAATGGAGACTTTTATCATATTTACATACAATAAAAGTTTCAGATTTTAAACTAGTTTGTATATTCAATGAAATTTCAATGAAAATCCCTCAGGTCCCCCTTTAACAACAAAACAAAACAAAACTTGACCGTTTGATTCCAAAGTTTCAAAATTAATTTGGGAATTGTGTTGAATAGACAGAAAAATGTTGTGACAGTGATGAGATATGGTACATTTGACCAGCTCTGCCACTCAAAACAGTGTGGCATTTTTTGTAGAGATAAATAAATCAATGGAGTACCAGACATCCAAAAACTATATCTTTGCATGTATAAGAATTGAATATATAGAATGGATGTATTTCAAACCAAAGGAGAGAGACTATTTCCATAGTCTATTGCTATTTGTTTTGAAAAAGTTATGAATCTACTTCTCACACATGAACATAAATTTCATGTGAATTAAAAATTTTAATATAGAACATATAATTATTGAAAGCACTAGAAGAAATTATTGGAGACTATTTTTGTAGTCTTCTGGGAAAGGCCTTCTTTACTGTGGAACAAAACATACAATTCATCCAAGAAAAAAAATGACAGATAAAATGACATAAAAATTTAAAACTCTTCTCTTTCCCATATTTATTACCTCAAAAGATTTTTTTTTTGGTTGTCAAATGATCCTTTATTAAAATATTCTCCCATGTACTTCTTAACTGTGGGAAAGAAATTCTCCCATGTACTTCTTCACTAGCTGGGCACTCTACTGCACCACTATTGATGTCATCTATGATGTCATGAGGGTGGCGGCCATCAACATTACAACCCACAGACTGGACAGTCCCCAGAATCTCCTTAATGGTTCCAGAAAGTTCTCTAGCTAAAGATCGGTGACGCATCTGGCGGGCAATGTTGACAATTTCATCAAAAGTGATATTTCCATTTAGTGTTTAATGTTTTTCTGCTTCTTTCTGTCTCTTGGTGGCTCCTTGAGGGCTTTTATGATCAGGGCAGAGGCAGAAGGTACTACTTCAATCTGGGCCTGTCTGTTCTGAATAGTCAGTTTCACTGTAATCCTCAGACCCTTCCAATCACCAGTTGCTTTGGCAATGTCATCACCAACTTTTTTGGGAGACAGACCCAGGGGGCCGGCCATCTTGGGGGCCAGGGCAGACGTGGCGCCGACCTCGCTGCCGGTGCACCTCAGGTACACGACTTTAATTTCATTGGGGTCGAACTTGGGCAGCATGGTGGAGGCGGCTGGTGTCGGATGAACCTGGATTCGGGACGACCAAAGAGAGTTGCACCTTGACCTCCTCCGAGTCCAAAAGCCAGAAACTACCTCAATAGATTTTTATGAGCACTATCGTGTTCCAGGCATTGCTCTAGTTTCTGAATACAGGGTGAACGAAATGCACATACTTCCTATGATCATATATCTTAAAGTCTAGTGGCAAAGATAAAAAATAATCAAGCAAATGTAAACACACTAACTGTGGTGAATTGTTTGGAATAATTAATAAATGTGAAAAGATTGCCATGAAGAAAACAACAGGTAAAACTATATTGGATCAAACAGTCAGGAAAGGCCTTCCTAAATTTATGTGTAGAATAACAGAGAAGTAGCTATTAGGAAAGGAAAATGTTCCAGGCACAGGGAAGAGCTTATCTGAAGACACCAGTGCTGGGAGATTCCCTGTGCGCGTGTGTGTGTGTGTGTGTGTGTGTGTGTGTTTTGTGAGACTTTAACAAAATAATTTTTAAAAAGTAAGGTGACTGGAACATAATAAATGAGGGAAAAGATGGCAAGAGATGGGGTTGGAAAAACAGGCAGGAGTCAATTCACATAGGACCTTGTAGACCAGTTAAGGAGTCTGGATTTAATCACAGCTAAACTGGGAATTCACTGAAGAATTTTTATTTGGAAAAAAAATCCGACTTAACTTTTAAAATGATAACCCTTAAAATGGTATAGCTACTTAGAAAATAAGTTCTGGCATGTTTTCAGAAAACTAAACACGTACCTCTCTTATGATCAGCAATTGCACTCTCTTATCCAAGAGAAAGGAAAACACACATCCATGAAGCTGCTTGTTCTGGGACTGAAGTTTAATAATTCTGAAACCATTTTAGGCTGGTAGGAGCTGCTCTGTGGCATTGGGTCAGAGTGAGAGATATCAGATTGTGTTAAGGTTTAGCTTATATAGATAAATATAGAAGCAGTTATGGATATGTATGAATTTGTGGCTTAGTATACATACATATATTATTAGTGTTTTCTATTGAAAGGACCCCAAAGTAAGGACACTCCCATAACAACAAATATACCCAGAGCCCAGACTTTGATTTTTTTTTTTTGAGTTTACTAAAAATTTATTCTTTTTTTTCTTCCACATTGTTTATTGGTGCATTATAGTTGTACATAATGATTGGGTTTCTTGTCACATATTCATTCATGCACACAATATAATTTGGTCAAAATCTTCCCCAGCATGCCCCCCACCTTCCCTCCTTTCTCCCCCAGGTCCCTTTCCTCTACTTTTACTGATCCATCTTTGATTTTCATGAGATCCCCCCAAACTTTCTTTTCCAACTTTCACATATGAGAGAAAATATACAACTCTTTTTTTAAAAAATATTTATTTATTTGCTTTAGTTGTACACAATCCAATGCATTTATGTTTACATGGTGCTGAGGATCGAACCCGGGCCGCGCAAATGCTAGGCGAGCGCTCCACCACTGAGCCACAACCCCAGCCCAATATACAACTTTTAACTTTCTGAGTTTGGCTTGTTTCACTTAGCATAATATTCTCCATTTCTATCCATTTACTGGAAAATGCCATAATTTCATTTTTTTAATGGTTGAGTAGAACTCCATTGTGTGTGTGTGTGTGTGTGTGTGTATACATACATATATATTATAATTTCTTAATTCCATTCATCTACTAATGGGCATCTGGGTTGCTTCCATAATATAGCTATTGTGAATTGTGCTGTTATAAACGTTGATGTGGCTGTATTGTAGTAGTATGCCGATATTACAACTTTTGAGAAAATACCTAAGAGTGGGATAGCTGGATCATATGGAAGTTCCATTCCTAGTTTTTTTGAGGAATATCCATACTTCTTTCCAGAGTGGTTGTACTAGTTTGAAGTCCCACCAACAATGTACAAGTGTACTTTTCTCCCCACAACTTCACAAGCATTTATCATTGTTTGTATCCTTAATCATTGCCATTGGAGTGAGATAAAAATCTCAGTGGAGTCTGCATTTGCATGACTGTTAGAGATGTTGAAGAGTTTTTTACATATTTGTTTGCCATTTGTGTTTCTTTTTTTCTTTCTTTTCGAGAAGTTTCTGTTTAGTTCTTTTGCCCATTTGGTGATTGGGTTATTTGTTTTTTGTGTGAAGTTTTTAAGTTCTTTGTATATTCTGGATTCTAATCCTCTATTGGAGGAGTAACTGGCCAAGATTTTCTCCCATTATGTAGGCTCTCTCTTCATGCTTGTAATAATTTCCTTTGCCACACAGAAGCTTTTTCATTTGATGGCATCCCACTTATTGATTCTTGATTTTATTTCTTGTGCTTTTGGGTTCTTGTTAAGGAAGTTGGTGCTAACACATATATGATGGTGTGTTTACCCTATGTTTTCTTCTAGAAGTTGTAAGATTTCTGGTCTAATTCCTAAATCTTTGATCGATTTTGATTTGAGCTTTGTGCAGGGTGAGAGAGATGGGTCTAATCTCATTTTCTAAATATAGCTAACCAGCACCATTTGTTTAAAGGCTGTCTTTTCTCCAAGATATATTTTTGGCACCTTTGTCAAATATCATACAGGTATGTGGATTTGACTCTATGTTTTCTATTCTGTTCCATTGGTCTGCATATCTATTTTGATGCCAATATCATGATGCTTTTGTTACTATAGCTTTATGGTATAATTTCAGATCAGGTATTGTGACATCTTCTGCTTCACTTTTCTTGCTAAGGATTGCTTTGGCTATTCTGGGTCTCTTACTCTTCCAAATGAACTTCAGAATTTTTTTTTTTCTAATTTTGTGAAGAATGTCGTTGGTATTTTGATGGGGATTGCATTGAATCTCTATATTGCTTTTGGTACCATGGCCATTTTGACAATATTGATTCTGCCTATCAAAGAACATGGGCTCTCTTTCCATCTTCTAACACTTTCTTCAATTTCTTTCTTCAGTGTTTTGTAATTTTTATTATATAGATATTTTACCTTCTTAGATTAATTTCCAAGTATTTAATTTTTTTAGATTATTGTGAACAGGATAGTTTTCCTGATTTCTTCGTCAGCTGAATCACTGTTGGAATATAGGAAAATTATTGATTTATGGGTGTTGATCTTGTATCCTGCTACAACTCATTTTAAGCTCCAGAGGACTTCTGGTGAAGTTCTTTTGGATCTTCTAGATATAGAACCATATTGTCAGCCAACAGAGATAGTTTGATTTCTTCTTTTCCTGTTTGTATCCCATCGATTTTATTTTCTTTCCTTATCACTCTGTCTAATGTTTTGAGGACTATATTGAATAGGAGTGGTGAGAATGAAGAGCCTTGTCTCGTTCCTGGTTTTAGAGGAAATGCTTTTAGTTTTTCTTCACTTAGTATGATGTTGGCTTTGGGTTTGTCATAAATTACCTCACCTTTATGATGGTGAGGTAATTTCCTTCTATCCCTAGCTTCTCCTGAGTTTTTAACACAAATGTGTATTAGATTTTATCAAAGGTCTTTTCTGCATCTATTGGAATGAGTTTTGTCCTTAATTCTGTTTTAATTCCTGTGAGTTACATTTATTGGTTTGCATACGTTGAAGGAAACCCTTGCATCCTGGAATGAAATGCATTGGTCATAGACCATTATCTTTTTGATGTGTTTTTGAATGCAGTTTGCTAATATTTTATTAAGGATTTTTGCATCTATGTTTATCAGGGATGTTGGTCTGAAGTTTTCTTTCCTTTCATGGATCTTTGTCTGGTTTTGGTATCAAGGTTATACTGGTTTCATAAAATGTATTTGGGAGTGTTCCCTCCCCTTTAATTTCATGGAATAATTTTTTTTTCAAATTTATTTTTATTTATAATAATTACAATTCATAGTGCACATATATAGCATCTTTTTACATACAACTGTTTGTATACAAAGTATATTTGTACCATTCAGGTCTTCAATTATGCATTTAGGATAATGATATCCATCTCATTCAACAACCTTTTTTTTTTTTTTTCTCCCCCTCCCTCTCTTGCTCCCTCCCTTCCTCTCCCTTCCCTTTGACCATTCTAGTGTTCCTTTAATCCTCCTATGTACCCCGACCCAACAATACTGTGAACTAGCCTCCTTATATCAGAGAAAACATTTGGTATTTGGATTTTTGAGATTGACTAATTTCACTTAGCATTATATTCTCCAACTTCATCCATTTACCTGCAAATGCCATTATTTTATTCTCTTTTATTGCTGAGTAAAATTCCATTGCGTATATATACCACATTTTCTTTATCCACTCATCTACTGAGGGACATCTAGGTTGGTTCTGCAACCTAGTTACTGTGAATTGTGCTGCTATAAACATTGAAGTGGCTGTGTCACTGTAATATGCTGTTTTTAAGTCCTTTGGGAATAGACCCAGGAGTGGGATGGCTGGGTCATAGGGTGGTTCCATTCCCAGCTTTCCAAGAAATCCCCATACTGCTTTTCATGGAATAATTTGAGAAATACTAGTGTTAGTTCTTCTGTAAAAGTCTGGTAGAACTTAGGTGAGAATCCACCTTGTCCTGGGTTTTTCTTTTTTTGAAGGCTTTTAATTGCTGTTTTAATTTCATTACTTGATATTGGTCTGCCTAGGTTTTCTATATCTTCCTGATTCAATTTGTGCAGGTCATATATGTTTATAAATTTGTCAATGTTTGTATAAATTAATAAATGGGAGAAAAGAGAATCTTTTATATATATATGTGTATATATACATATACATATAAATGATGTCCATCTCATTCCACCATCATTCTTGCCTCCATCCCCCCTCCCCAACCCTCCCTATCCTTTGCCCCTTCAAAGTTCCTCCATTTTCCCCATGTTCCCCACATTATGAATTAGCATCCACTTATCAGAGAGAACATTTGGCCTTTGGTTTTTGGGGGATTAGCTTGCTTCACTTAGCATGATATTCTCCAACTCCATCCATTTACCTGCAAATGCCATGATTTTATTCTCTTTTAATGAGTCATGTGTTCTCATATCATGTGATGAGAAGGGCACTATACTTCTGTGGCTTTCTTTCCCCAAACCCATAACTTATTATGCCCAATCATGAGGCAAACAACAAACAAAATAAAATTAGATATATTACACTATACCTGGCCAGTGCTCCTCAATACTGCCAAGACAAATGAAATATAAGAAAAAAAAAAAAAAAAAAGAACTGTCACAGACTAGGGGAAACTAAGGAGACATAATAACAAAGTGCAAAGTGGTGTGCTCGATTGGATTCTGGAACAGAGGAAGAACATCCATGGAAGAGCTGGAAAATCTGGAGTTTAGTTTATAGTAATGTACCAATGTTGGCTTCTTTATTTTGACAAATACCATGCACCATGATAATATGAAATGATAACACTGGGGAGATGTAAAGCTGGGTAAGGGTATACAGGAACTCTGTTTACTATTTTTGCATCTTCTGTGAAGATCCAAAATTATTCTAAAGTAGACAGTGGATCATAAAAGATTTGTACAAATATAGTTTTGTTTTGTTTTGCTTTGTGATTGAAACAAATATGTTTATAATAGCTTTATTTGCAATTGCCCCAAATTGGAAACAATCTAGCAATTAAAAAAAAAGCTACTGATATATACATTATATGGATAAATACCAAAAGTATTATGTGAAGGGAAGAAATGCAGCTTATATCATAAAGTACATACTTATATCAGTCTAGGTCCAATGATGATATAAAGGTGGGGCCCTAATCCTATGACTGGAGGGTATCCTTAGAAAAAGAGGAGGAGATGCTAGGAAAGTACAGAAAAGAGGTCAAGTGAAGATACAGTGTCCAACAGGATAGGCTTTACCAGAAACCAACCCTAACAACATCTTCATCTTGGATTTCTGGCCTCCAGAACTTTGAGAGAATAGTTTTTTTTTTTTTTTTTTTGTCATTTAAGTTACCCAGTCTATGGCATTTTGTTATGACAGACTTAGCAAACTAATACACTAGTCATGTTATTTAGAGCCATGGAAATAGATATGATCACCAGGGAAACAAGAGGAAAAAGAGAACAGTGGAAGGAACAGCTTTGGGTCTTGAGGAATGACCAGTGTTTAGTAGCAAACAGGACAAAATAAAGCCGCAAACAAGACTGATAAGGTTAATTGGAAACTTTCTCTTATGACAGAGAGTCATAAAAGCCCCAAGAAAGCAGGGCACGGTGGTGCATACCTGTAATCCCAGAGACTCCAGTGGCTGAGGTAGGAGAATGGCAAAATTGAAGCCAGCCTCAGTCACGTAGCAAGACCCTGTCTCAAAATAAAACCAAAGGGGCTGAGGGTGTAGCTCTGGGTAGAGTGCCCCTGGGTTCAATCCCCAGTACCTATCACACACACACACACACACACACACACACACACACACACACGGAGGGAGGGAGGGAGGGAGAAAGCGAGAGAGAGAGAGAGAGAGAGAGAGAGAGAGAGAGAGAACCAAAAGAAGAAAATGTTTTAATAGAAGAAGAACAGCTGAGTTGAGTGTTGGTGCTAGGTCAGATGAACTGACAATGAAAGATCCTGGAGAATAGGAAGCATGCTGATTGTAGCAAGCACAGTTTCTGAGATACGCATGGCAAAATACATTCAAAACAAAGTTAAAAATAAAACCAAGCCCGGTACGGTGGCTCACGCCTGTAATCCCAGTACTTGGGAGGCTGAGGCAGGAGGATCACGAGTTCAAAACCAGCCTCAGCAATGGCGAGGCACTTAGCAACTCAGTGAGACCCTGTCTCTAATAAAATACAAAAAAGGGCTAGGGATGTGGCCCAGTGGTCGAGTGCCCCTGAGTTCAATCCCTGGTACCAAAAAAACAAAAACAAAAACAAAAACACAAAACCCCCCAAAAAAACAAAAGCAAAAACCCCAAAACCAGATTGGGAGAAAAACATTGTTTACACACACGTAACATTATAAAACATTATAACATTATAAAACACTAATAAAATTTAATAAGACAATGGTATAGGGAAAATGGGCACATTATATGATAAAGAAATTCTTAGGAGAAATATGATACTTAGTCTAACTCAATGAAATGTCAATTAACAATAATATATTGTATTTTACCTTTAGATTGTGAAATATTTAACATTTTACTTCAAAAGTAACTTCATATCATCCAGAGTTGTGGAGGATATTCTTGTATTGTTTATGAGTATATATATGAGTATATAAAGGCTTTTTTTTTTTTTTTTTTTTTTTTTTTGCTACTGGGGATTGAACTCAGGGGCACTCGACCTCTGAGCCACATCCCCAACCCTATTTTGTATTTTATTTAGAGACAGGGTCTCACTGAATTGCTTAGCACCTTGCCATTGCTGAGGCTGGCTTTGAGCTCACAATTCTCCTGTCTCAGCTCCTGAGCTGCTGGGATTACAGGCAATGCTGTAACATTACACTGCAATCGGGTTTTAAAGCCTTTTTGAGACATAATTTAGTGGTATCTTTCAAAATAAAATAGCTTATATCTATTTTCCATTCATTTTACTCCTAAGATTATGTTTTGCAAAAACACATGGGTGTGCAAGATTACACCTTATTTTACTGAATCTAAGACACTATTGATTAAAAGAAGCATCTCAATTTCAGAGATATTAAAATGTGAAAATAAGCACATTCTAGAATTTATGAAATATGGTATTATAAAGATGTTTGCTGTAGCATTTGTAATATTGATTTTTTAAAAAATATTTATTTATTTGTTTTAGTTGTACACAATGCCTTTACTTTTGTGTGTTGCTGAGGATCGAACCCAGGCCGCGCATGTGCCAGGCAAGCGCTCCCCAGCCCGGTAATATTGAATTTGAAGCTTTCATTAAAATACTAAGGAAGATCTAAATGTACTGTCATGGAAACATGGCCACCACTGTTAAGTGAAAAATGGATATGTAGAATATTTATAGTATGATTCTATTTCTGTGGGACAAAATTTATATATGCACATGTTTATAGCTTCATTAAAAATATGTACTAGGATAAATAAGAAACAGTGGTAATCTCCTACAGATAGGATCAACATGGATGTAAAAAGATAAACTTTCCTTTATACATATTTTTTTAAACAAAGATAACATTATTTCTGCAAAAACAAACCTCTTTATATTTTGGCCTTAACCTGATTTGAGTGAAGTTAACTACATGGAAATAAGATAATGAAAGGGTGTCATCTATCTTTGCATTTTTGGTATTTGGTATTGAATATTGACTTTCTGAGTCTTGCTTATTTCACTTAGCATGGTGTTCTCCAGTTCCATTCATTTACTGTCACAGGAGGTAATTTCATTTCATGTTCAATTCAACAAGACTTACAAAACTGTGGGTTTTGTTTCCATACCTGGATCTGAATGAATTCAAGTAGGATTATGATCTAGAACTTGTGAGTTCTCACTTGTGAGAACGAGGTGACACAGGACGTGGAGGTGATGAACTGAAACTGCAGAAATATCATTTTAAGGCAGAATTGTAGAATTTGGAGACTGCACGGAAATTTCATCTAAAATTATATGTCATATAATTATCATCCTTAAGTTCAGAAAACAGAATCCTTAAGATGGGTTTCATGGGATTCTTTACAGGGCTTCAGCTGCTAGACTTCTTTGCCATGGAGCACAGTGGAGTGCCCATCAAAGATTGCAGTAGTTACGTATTTAGCAGCTCCTGCTGGAACTGAGAGGGGTAAATCAATCAATTCGCATGGGCCAAAGCAGTATTTCTCAGTATTCAAATTAGTAACTGGGATGGGAGATTAGTAATGTTTATGATATATGGGCAGTAATAACTCATAATTTTAAAAAGCAGCATTACAACAACAAAACTCCAATGTAAAACTACTTGACATCTGAACATAAGCTAGATACTAACATCTTCATTAGTAGGAATGACTAAACTATTATAAATTATGATCTTCTATAAGATATTTGAGCTCTAAAATTCCATTATTCCATGCAGGCCAAAATTGCCTTTACAAGCTGAGTCTTCCTCCCTAGCTACCATAAGGATTTAAACACTGTAGAAGTGAGAAGTGAAATTCCTTGCAAATTGTAGTCTTTAATATCACCATTTAAAAAAAATTATATGTAATAGTAGAATCCACTTTGACATAATTATACAAGCATGGAGTATATCTTATTCTAATTCAGACCCCAATACCTTTCCTTGCTTCTCCTTTTCCCCTCTCCCTATGCCATTCCCTCTACTAATCTTTCTACCATTTTCCCAGCCATTATTTAAAAAATTCATTTCGTGTAGATGTACGTGATGGTGATTCAATATGGTGTATTCATATATGTACATAGGAAAATTGTATCAGATTCATTCCACTGTCTTTCCTTTTCTTATGCCCCCTCTCTTCCCTTCATTCCTCCTTGTCTAATTCACTGAATTTCTATTCCCCTCCCACTCCATTGTGGGTAGCTTTCACATATGAGAGAGAACATTCAACCTTTGGTTTTGGGGGATTGGCTTATTTCACTTAGCACGATAGTCTCTAGATCCATCCGGTTGCCATTAAATGTCATAAAGCCATTCTTTTGTATGGCTGAGTATAACCATTGTGTATATATACCACATTCATTTGTTGAAGGCCACCAAGGTTGGCTCCATAGCTTAGCTATTTTGAATTGTGCTGCTATAAACATTAATGAGGATATGTCTCTGTAGTATGCTTATTTTAAATTCTTTGGATATATACTGATGAGTGGGATTACTGGGTCATATGGTAGTTCCATTTCTAGATTTTTGAGGAATCTCTATACTGCTTTCTAGAGTGGTTGCACCAGTTTGCAGCCCCACCAACAAGTATGAGTGTACCCTTTTCCCCACATCTTCACCAACATTTATTGTTACTCACATTCTTTTTTTAATTTATTTTTTATTCTAAGTTGTTATAAATGACAGCAGAATGCATTAAATTTCATATTACACATATAGAGCACATTTTTACATATCTCTGGTTGTATGCAAAGTATATTCACACCATTCTTGACTTCATACATGCACTTAGGGTAATGATATCCATCTCATTCTACCACCTTTTTCTTTTTCTTCACCCTTTTGCATTACTCACATTCTTGATAATTGCCATTCTGACTGCCATGAGAGGGAATCTCAGTGTACTTTTAATTTGCATTTCTCTAATTGCTAGAGATGTTGAACATTTTTTCATATATTTGTTGATCATATTTCTTCATTTGTGAAGTGTCTATTGTTCCTTTGTCCATTTATTGATTGGGTTATTATTACTTTTTGGTGTTAAGTTTTTGAGTTCTTTTTATATCCTGCAAATTAATGCCCTATCTGAGGTGCATGTGGCAAAGATTTTGTCCTATTCTGTAGGCTCTCTCCTCATGCTCAATTGTTTCCTTTGCTGTGAAGAAGCTTTTTTTTTTAGTTTGATGCCATCCCATTTATTGATTTCTGATTTTACTTCTTACACTTTAGGAGTCTCATTAGGGAAGTCAGTTCCTGAGTTGATAAGAGTAGGTGCAGGGTTTCTTGTAAAGACACCATTTCTAAATCCATAAGATTAAATTTGTGGAAAACACTGTAGGTTCAAAGGGACAAAGCTACTAAAGGAGAATTTTAAAAGCATAGTAACTAACCAGCCAGCCATGGTGGCCCATACTTATAATCTCAGCAGTTTGGGAGAATGAAGCAGAAGGATTGTAAATTTTAGGAGGCTAGGCTGGGCAATTTATTGAGACCCTGACTCAAAATAAAAAAGGCTAAGGATGTAGCTCAGTTGTAGAGCACTGGGTTCAATCTCCAGTACTGCATGCAAAAACAAAACTATAGTCACAAGCTAAGTGTAGATAGGTATTTCAGGACAATTGAGAAAATATAAATATGAAGTGACTATGGGGATTACTTTTTTTTTTTTTTTTTTTTTTTTTTACTGTACTAGGGATTGAACCCAGAGCCTTGCATATGCTGAGCAGGTACTCTACCTGTAATCAACATCCCCAGCCCTGAAATGGTTGTTAGGTAATACTGAAGAATTATTAGTTTTAGTAGATGTGATAATGATATTAGAGAACATGTCTGTGATTTGAAGTACATGGCAAATGATACAAATAAAGCTAATATGGAAAATATGGATGTTAAATAAAGGTGACACATATATGGCTGTTCTTTATACTTTCTATTTTAATATGCACTTAAATTTTAGGGAAAATTTATAAATGATTGCTTATTGGATGTGCAAAATTAATTCATGCTCACAATACATACTTTAATTATTTCACTTCAGGTAGCCTTAGTTCATTTATCTAACAAACGAAAGGAATAGATTAGTTGATTGTTTTGTCCCTCTAGTCCTGAGATTCTAAACAGAGACCATAATGAAAATGCCAATCCATGCTAAGCAGGTAATTCAAATTAGTGAGCTGGTGAAATGTTTGCTGGTCTAAAGGGGGTGTTTTCCAGGTGGATATTGCCTTTTGATAACACGGGCTCTGTCATCTAGCCTTAGTCCAGAGAAGAAAAATACAGATTTTTACGTGAAATTCCGCATTTTTAAATGTTAGTAAATGAAAATGCAAAGAGAATTAAGAGTGTAGAAGCGGCGCTGGAGGAACTACCAAACTCTGCGCTGCAAGTTTGCGGTCTCTGTGTGGTCCACCATCTGCGGTCAGTTAGGAAGTCTGTAATGGGGCAGATGAGCATTGTGGGGAAGTTTAGGGGATTAAAATATGAAGATCAGAACATTCAGAATGATTATAGAGTGAATTCTGTTTCAAAATACCGGCTCACCTCGGCCTATTTTCATCTATAGGAGTATCTAAAAATCTACACAAATCAGCAAATGCCACCTGCAAACAACAAAAAACAGAGTTTATTTCCTTTGTAGGCTCTCCTCTCCGCCAGGTACCCTTCAGGTACACTGCGGTCCTCCGGCCGGCAATTGGGGCCACAGATTTCACACCCTCCGAGAGCCGTTTTTTAGATGCAAAGTCGCGCCGCCGCCTGCAAGTCCCTAAAAACCTCGGAAAGGAGAAATTTAGCCTTCCGCGGCGTTTGAAGCAAAAACTTCCCTCAGGCTGGAAGAAATTCTCAACAGGAAGTCCCGCCCCCGGGTCTGAGCGCTTCCTGTTTGGTAACTAAGGGCGCCGTACCGTTGCTAGGGCTCTGGTGGCAACTTTGGCTGTGCTTCAGCGCGACCCGGGAGCTGCTCACTCGCGGTACCAGAGGGCAGGTTTTTGTTCTGCTGAGTGTGTGGGGTTCCCTGTCCGTTTGCCATGAGTAGCGAATTCCTGGCGGAGCTGCATTGGGAGGATGGGTTTGCCATCCCAGTGGCGAACGAAGAGAACAAGGCACTGGAAGATCAGGTGAGGACCCGGTGAAGGCGACCGAGAGGAAGAAGGGAGGGTCTGTTGGCGGGTCTTCTAGTGGGCGGCGCTACCCTAGACGTTTTACTTCTCCTCTCATCTCATCCGTTCTAACGCTCGCCCATGCCATCTCTTTCCTCCCTCCCTCTGCCTGCCCTTTTCGGTTGTTGCTCAGCATTCAAATTATTTTAAAATTGAAACATTAATTGACATCTCAGGGTTATAAAACCCGCTTGGCTACTCATTTCCTCCCTCCTGCTCCATGTATTCATTTCTAGCCTCCTGGTTCCCATGCCCGTTTTTTCCTTCTTTGAAAGTGAGCGCTGCTTAGGGATGCTTGAGGTTTGCCTAGCAACAGTTATTTGCGCATGTTTATAAACAAAACACGTTTGTTTGACATCTCTTTCTGAGCTTCTGCTTATGATGTTTAAAGTGACTGACAGTGACTCAAGATGTTTTCAAGAGGGATAGTCCAACAAAAATGTAAAATATGAAATGTAGAAATTTCAAGTGGGGATCAAGTTGTCACAGTATGACAAATTATTTTACGTTGCAAAAACGAACTTAGACCAACTACAGTTCTTAGCACTTGTTTTTAAAGAATTGCAGCTGTCTCAGCAAACTTTTAAAAACATTTAGCAGTCAGTCTTACGTTCCAGGCTATGGTGATCTTTTGTGTAGAATAGAATCGAAAAAATCACATGATGCTTATGCAACTTTACAAGATAGAAAATTTTCTCTCCTTTGACAAATGAAAACAAAAATTCCTAATGCTATCCTTTGAAAAGAATGGAAAACACTTTTCAGAATATTCTGTCCTATTTACTCATGCCTAATTTAGAAGGCTGCTTCATTTTTCCCCCTTTATCTAAGAAAGACAACATTAGGAAATGTAAGAGATCTAGCACTGAGTATTGAGAAATAAGAAGTATCCAGTCCTGGGTTCAGGTCCTACTTACCCACCCTGATCCTGTTTCATCTTCTGTAAAATAGAGGTAAATAAAAATAATTTTCCATAGTATTGTTATAAGGCTCATAATGTAGGTTAAATGTAAGGTAGTGTTATTGCTGTATCTGTATCACAAGATTGCATGGACTTTTATTAGCTACTTAAAAATTATAGAGCAGGGAAATGAAGAAAAATGAGGTCTATAATTGTTTCACCTGAATAAACTTTGACATCAATAAAGCAACTTTTCTAAGTTTAAGATATTCAAATATAAATGTACAGGTATAAAATATAAGATATCACTTCCCAGAAGCACCCACTGGTGACTGTAGAAGTGACTTATCATAACATTAAATAAACATTTCAGACATTTGCTATACAACTATACAGAAATAAGAAACAAATAGAAGTATTATAAAAATGAAATCCTGTTACATGTGCCTTTTTAACACAAAATATTAATTTGAGAGAATAAAAAGAAGAATGTTTGAATTTAGGTATTGCTTGATTGCAAGAGGTACAGATTGCTAAAAACTCCTCTAAGAAAAACTACTTAAAAATTAAATAGCTTAATTACTGTTTTTTTAAAAATATTTATTTATTTACTTTAGTTGTACACAATGCAATGCATTTATGTTTACGTGGTGCTGAGGATGGAACCCGGGCCTAGCACGTGCGAGGCGAGCGCTCTGCCGCTGAGCCACAACCCCAGCCCTGTTTTTTTTTTTTAAAACTGTTTTAATTATAGACAGTACTGATTAACTCCCTGCTTTTTTAGGTAAAGAAATTAGTATTCTTACATTTTTTCACATCTTCTCTTGGAGCACAAAAAACAGTTTTATTATTTTTATTATCAAGGTTTATTTTATTTGTATTCAATCCAATACCATTATTACAAGTCTTTAGTCTTAGTTTATATTTAAATCAACTTATTGATTCTCATTGCAGCCACTTTTACACCATTTATCTTTTCTTAAATTTTTCTTTCTTTGTTTTCTATCTCTCTCTCTCTCTCTTTTTTTTAACAGTGCTATGGATCAAACCCAGGGCTTGGTGCATGCCAAGCAGACATTCTGCCACTGAGCCACATCCTCAGCCCTTAAATCTTTCATTTTGATTCATCTTATCCTCTAATGGTTGTACTGTGCTTTTAGTTCCCAGCTGTTAAATTGGGAATTCCTCTACTGGATTGAAGCTCTATTCCTAGGGTCACATACCTTCTTTCTTGTATTATTTCCTTATTTTGATAGAATACTTTCTTGTGTCCTCTAAAGAAGGATTTGTGGGAGGTAAACAGTCTTAGTCTTGAAATTCTAGGAAACATCTTTATTTGCCTTCACATTTGATGGTAGTTTGGCTGGGCAGAAGATTCTAGGTTAGAAATAAAGTTTTCTCAGAATTTGGAATGAATTGCCCTTTTATCTTCTAGCAGTATTGTTGGTGAAATCAAGTATTGGTCAGCTGTCCATTTCTTTGTGGGTTATTTTAAAAAGAATCTTTGAAATGTTTAAAATTCTATCTTTCCAGGGCAGGCCTTATTTTGGCAACTATATTGATCAGTTATATTTTCAATTTCTTTATTGCTTTTTTGTAGCACTATGGTCTTGTTTTAGGGGTTCAACATAATTTCCAGTTTCTCTGTATGTGTTCATTTATATCTTTTTGTGTACCTATGTGTGTTTAGTTCTTATCTTGTGTCCTCTGGGATCCAGTTTATGTTTCCATAGCTCACATGTTATAAACTATTATGACAAATATCTGGCAATCCTTGTATACCCTTTTATATTTAAGAAAGAAATAGTAAAGTTTTGGAACTTGATGGGGAAGGGCTTCTTTAATGGGTACAGATTTTCACTAAGGTAGATGAAAAAGTTCTGGAGATAATGGTGATAATGGGTGGTGCAACAGTAAGAATGTATTTAATGGCACAGAACTATACACTTAAAAATAGTTAAGATGGCAAATTTTATGTTGTTTATATTTTACTACAATTAAAATATATGTATGTAACTCCTAAAATGCTATACAAATAAAAATTTTATAAGTCACATTCTCTGACTGCAAGCCAATAGAATTTGTAATAAGTATTTTAAAATAATTTTTAGATTTTTGGATCAAATAATTAAAAGTAATCCTCTATCTTAAATTATTAAGCCATATTTATCAAAATGTACTCCTGGATAGACCTTATATGGAAGAGAAATTGAAAGGAAAAATCCCATTTTAGAAAATGGTACAAGGAGACTGTGTCACACTCAGATTCATGGGAAACTGCAAAAATCTTGCTCAGAGAACATGTATAGCCTTACTTGCCTTCACTATTAAGTCAGTAAGACAAGAAAAAACTAAGAACTCATTTTAATAAATTCAAAGAACAGCAAAGTAAACAAAAGAGTCAAAATCAATGAAACAGCCAATATAAGTACTATGCATATAAAATCCATAAAATATGTGACAATAATACTAAAAACTAATATTTAATATGTAAGTTTACTTAAGTGTATAGGATTTAAGTGAGTAAATTAATATTTTTTCTTCCTTAGATACAAATTCTAATATTTTCTTTTGTGTTTTAGTGGTTGTGTTGTATGCCCCTGGGAGGTACTGCACACTTTGGGGACTATAGCTCAAGCCTATAAGGAAATGTATTTTTGCTTTGTTTAGCCTTTATATGATTTGAGGTGTGACATATTCTAGTGGTTCAGAGAATCTATCTTGTGATCTCCCAAAGGTTTATTTTCTTTGTTTAATATTTGCACTGTTTTTTCTTTTTTTTATTGGGGGTTCAAATTCAAAGGCAAATAAAATATATATTAAGAAACAGGTTTTAGGGGCTGGGGTTGTGGCTCAGCGATAGAGTGCTCGCCTAGCACGTGTGCGGCCCCGGTTTGAACCTCAGCATCATGTAAAAATAAACACATTGTGTACAACTAAAGCAAATAAATAAATATTTAAAACAAACAAACAAACAAAAGAAACAGGTTTTAGAGTAGCCACCCACCCGAAGGAACGGCCCAGCCACCAGCCTGCCTGACCACCAGCTCACACCACAACTGGGGCTGGGAATAGCAGGCCTCCTTGTAGAGAGGGCACAGCAGAGGAATGACCCTGCCCATTGCCTGTGGGACTACAGCCTGCCCACCCGCAACCAGATCAAGCAGCAGCCACTGGTGGAAGGAAGGGCCCAGCCACTGGCCTGCCTGACCACCGGCTCACACCACCACCAAGACTAGGAGCAGCAGGCTCCGCCCTTCCTGTGGAAGGGCCCTGCTGCCCACCTGCCTAACCCCCACCGAAACAACTATACTGGGAGGAGACCCAGGAGGAGGAGAGTGGGGAGAGGGAAGCCAGACTGCTGCTCCACCACACTGTGGCCAGGGGAAGATCTGGAGAGAGGCCCACTCCATGCCCACAAATTGGAGAGGCAACCTGAGTCTGCCCAGAGCCGGGGGATTCCATAGCTACACAACCCACCATCAATATAATTATAGGCCTGAGGCTGCCACTGCCACAAAACTGAGTTAGCTACGCTACTACCAAGGAACAACAAAAAGGTCTGGGTAAGACATCACTAAAGTCCCTGGGGACCAGGCTGCACCAGAAGGTGCAACCAGTTATACTGTTTTGAACTAACAGGGAGTCTTACATGGGGATTCCTATCTCTTGATTCTCCTACTAACAGCCAAATTCTAATGATTACCCTTTCACTAGTCAAATAATCTAATACCTCTATTTTCTCACTTCTTACTTCATAAACATCTAAGCCAACCTCTAAGTTCCCCCTTCTACCATTAGATACTGTAAACCACCACGTAAACATAGAGACTATATGGTATAAGATAACTGGTATAAGATAACGACAAAACTGTAAATATAAAAATAGAAACTAACTGATATATGGATACACATTGGGTACATTGAAAGCTGTAATATTGATCTTTCCCTAAAAAGTGAGGTTTTGGGTAACCTGTAGTGACCTTATAAGACAAAAGGGCAGAAGCTGTAATACCTCAGGTTTACCTTGCAAGAGAGGAAAACACATAGACATCATGAAAAAACAAGGGAGGAAAATGCCAAAACCAACCAACATACTACAACAATAGAAGCCATAGAAAGCACAGTAGGTGAAATGTCAGACAAGGAGTTCTGAATATGCATAATTAAAATGATAAGGGATTTAAAAATTACCTCTTAGGGAAAACCAATTTGCATCTCAGCAGGTTTTTCAACCCAGACCCTCAAAGCCAGGAGAGCCTGGAACAACATATACCAGGCTCTAAAAGATAAGGGATGCCAACCAAGAATTTTATATCCAGCAAAATTAAGCTTTAGGTTTGATGATGAAATAAAAACCTTCCATGATAAACAAAAGCTAAAAGAATTTACAACAAGAAAGCCTACACTACAGAACATTCTTGGCAAAATATTCCATGAGGAGGAAATGAAAAATAATAATGAATATCTGCAAAGGGAAGACATATAATAAAGGAAAAAACCAACCAAAGGAGGAACCAAGTCAAGCTAAATACCAAAAATAACAAAAAATAAATAAAAATGACTGGTAATACAAATCATGTCTCAATACTAACCCTGAATGTTAATGGCCTAAGCTCACCAATTAAAAGACATAAGCTAATAGATTGGATTAAAAAACATACCCAATAATATGTTGCCTTCAAGAGACACATCTCATAGGAAAAGATGCCCACAGACTCAAGGTGAAAGGATGGGATAAAATATACCATTCATATGGTCTATGTAAGCAAGGAGGGGTCTACATCCTCATATCAAATAAAGTAGACTTCAAGCCAAAGTTAATCAAAAGAGATAAAGATGGACATTTCATACTGCTTAAGGGAATCATAGATCAGCAAGATATAACTGTTATAAATATATATGCCCCAAATAATGGAGCATCTACATTCATCAATCAAACTCTTTTCAAGTTCAAGAATCAAATAGACTACAACACAATTATTCTAGGTAACTTGAACACACCTCTTTCACCACTGGATAGATCTTCCAAACAAAAGTTAAACAAAGAAACTATAGAACTCAATAATACAATCAATAACTTAGACTTAACTGACATATATAGAGTATATCATCCATCAATGAGCCAATACACTTTCTTCTCAATAGCACATGGATCCTTCTCTAAAACAGACCATATATTATGCCATAAAGCAACTCTAAGCAAATATAAAAAAGTAGGGATACTACTCTGCATTCTTTCAGATCATAATGGAATGAAATTAGAAATGAATGATTAAAAAAAGAAAGAAAAGCTACTCCAACAGGCTCAAAGATAAAAATTATATGATCATCTCAATAGATGCAGAGAAAGCATTTGACAAAATACAACACCACTTCATGTTCAAAATGCTAGAAAAAATAGGGATAACAGGAACATACCTCAACATCGTAAAGGCCATCTATGCTAAACCCCAGGCTAACATCATCCTAAATGGAGAAAAGTTGAAAGCATTCCCTCTAAAAACTGGAACAAGACAGGGATGCCCTCTCTCACCACTCCTATTTAATATAGTTCTTGAAGCCCTAGCCAGAGCAATTAGATAGATGAAAGAAATTAAAGGGATACAAGAACTCAAATTATCACTATTTGAAGACGATATGTTTCTATACGTAGAAGATCCAAAAAATTCCACCAGAAATCTTTTAGATCTAATAAATGAATTCAGCAAAGTAGCTGGATATAAAATCAATACCCATAAATCAAAGGCATTTCTGTACATCAGCAACAAATCCTCAGAAAAAGAAACTAGGAAATCTACCCCGTTTACTTTAGCCTCAAAAAACAAACAACAACAACAAAAAAACTTGGGAATCAACTTAAAGAAGTGAAAGACCTCTACAATGAAAAATCTACAGCACGCTAAAGAAGGAAATTAATGAAGATCTTAGAAGATGGAAAGATCTACCTTGTTCATGGATAGGTAGAACTAATATTGTCAAAATGACCATTCTCCCAGAAGCACTATACAGATACAATGCAATACCAATCAAAATCCCAATATCATTCCTCATAGAAATAGAAAAAGCAATCATGAAATTCATCTGGAAAAATAAGAGACCCAGAATAGCCAAAGTGATTCTTAGCAAGAAGAGTGAAGCTGGTGGCATTACTATTCCAGACCTTAAATTGTTTTACAAAGCAATAGTAACAAAAACATCATGGTATTGACACCAAAATAGACCAGTTGACCAACGGTACAGACTAGAAGACACAGAGACGAACCCACACACCTACAGTTATCTTATATTAGACAAAGTTGCCAAAAACGTTCACTGGAGAAAAGACAGCCTCTTCAACAAATGGTATTGGGAAAACTGGAAATCCTCATGAAATAAAATGAAATTAAATCTCTTTCTCTTACCATGCACAAAATTTAACTCAAAGTGGATCAAGGTCCTAGGAATTAAACTTGAGACCTTGCACCTAATAGAAGGAAAAGTAGGCCCAATTCTCCATCATGTTGGTTTAGGCCCCAACTTCCTCAATAAGACCCCTATAGCACAAGAACTAAAACCAAGAATCAATAAATGGAATGGATTAAAACTAAAAAGCTTCTTCTCAGCAAAAGAAACAATCAGTGAGGTGAATAGAGAACCTACAGAATGGGAGCAAATCTTTACCACAAGCACATTAGATAGAACACTAACCTCAAGGATTTATAAAGCTCTCAAAAGCCTTAACACCAGAAAAACAAATAACCCAATCAATAAATAGGCCAAGGAACTAAACAGACACTTCTCAGAAGATGATATGCAAACAATCAACAAATATATGAAAAAATGTTCAACATCTCTAGCAATTAGAGAAATGCAAATCAAAACTATTCTAAGATTTTATCTTACTCCAGTCACAATGGCAGCTATCAAAACAAACAAACAAACAAACAACAATAAATGCTGGCAAGGATGTGGGGGGAAAGGCACACTCTTACATTACTGGTGGAACTGCAAATTGGTGAAGCCAATCTGGAAAGCAGTATGGAGATTCCTAGGAAAACTTGGAATGGAACCACCATTTGACCCAGCTATTCCACTCCTCGGTCTAGACCCAAAGGACTTAAAATCAGCTTACTACAGGGACACAGCTACATCAATGTTTATAGCAGCACAATTCACAATAGCTAGATTGTGGAAACAACCCTGATGCCCATCAGTAGATGAATGGATAGGGAAAATTTGGCATATATACACAATGGCACACTACTCAGCACTAAAAGAGAATAAAATCATGGCATTTGCAGGTAAATGGATGGAGTTGGAGAAAATAATGCTAAGTGAAGTTAGCCAATCCCAAAAAATCAAAGGTCGAATGATCTCTTTGTTATGAAGATACTAATTTATAAAGGCAAGGGAGTGGGGAGAGAGGAATGAAAGAACTTTAAATAGAACAAAGAGGGGGGAGGGAGGGGAGGGGACAAGGGGATAGGAATAATGGTAGAATGAGTTAGCCATCATTACCCTAAGTGCATGTATGAAGACACAATTGTTGTAAAAATACTTTATCTAAAGCCAGCAACTTGAAAAATTGTGCTCTTTATATATAATATGAAATGAATTGCACTCTGCAAACGTGTATAACAAATTAGAATAAAAATTTTAAAAAAAGTATATTAAAAAGAAAAAGAAACAGGTTTTAAGCAGCTAAGACCTAGTCTGTTAATCTTAGTCTAGATCTTTGAGCTTGGAAAAGGAGTTCAGGGAGAAGCAGCCCTGTGTGTGGTGTATAGCCACTATTCAAATTCATAGTTCACGTTCTGTGTTTTTGTTGTCTTATTAGCATGCTGTTATTCACTTAAGACATCTTGTGTTTTAATTATGGAATAGAATCTCACTTTTGCCCTACAAGATGGTAAAACTTTATGTAAGTATGTATGTGTGTATGTATTTATGAAGTGCTAGGGGTCCAACCCAGAGTCTTGTACATGCTAGGCTATTGTATTACCACTGACCTACATCTTCAGCTGCAAAGAATCAAGGAGGGCTTTTAAAGTAAAAAAAAAAAAAAAAGATAGAAGAAAAGAAAGAAAGATAAAAAATTGGAGGTGCTAGGAATCAAACCCATGGTTTTATGTCTGCTAGGCAAGTGCTCTGTCACTGACTTATACTGCCAACTAATTGGACTTTGGTTAATCATGACATTTATTATTTATAGTTATCAAAACTGCAGAATGAAAGATCGAGATTGAAAGATCAGCTACGAGACTATGAAGATCGAATTAATGCTATGACTTCTCACTTCAAAGATGTTAAACAAGAATTATCATTTATACAGGTATAATAATGTTGAAATTTATGTTAATTGTGTCATGTGTAGTCTTGCAACAAATATTTCACAGTGTATTTGTGTCTGTGATTTTATTTGAATTCGATATAGGAAACTTTAAAATAATTAAGTTATTGTGAATATAACTTGAATCTGAAAGTATATAGAAAAAAGGCTTTGGGGAATTAACTATGCTATCAATTTTAAACAAAAGTTAATTCATATGAAAGAACAAATCATTATTCAGATAAACTAATATTAAGTAGCAGATTAATATGAGAAGAGTACAATGATGACAGTGAGAAATTAAGGCTATAAGTGGAAATAGAAATAATATAGTACATAATAGATTTTCAGTCTCTTTTTTTAGTTTTTCAGCATAACCAACTGGGGTCATTTAGAATGGAGGCTAATAGTCCACACTTTAGTGGCTGCTACAGTATCATGGTATTTCATAGTTTAAGAATTGAAATTTTAATGATAATCTTGATATTCAAAAGTTAAATTATATTTAGGAGACTTTAAGCTATCTGGGGAAGGCATAATTCATTTTTAGAAGTACACAAAATAAAATTAAAACTTGAGGTAATTAAGTAGGCTTCTATTTTATGAACAATGTATTCAACTATAGAGACTCATTTCCTGATGATATGCAGCAAAGCAGGCAGCTGTGCACATCAGCATTGGAGAATTTACAAACTTCTTTTCTTAACTAATTTTCCCCCCAAATCCAACAGTTTTTTCTGAGGAAAAAAAAAAAAAAACTCTTAAAAATGAACAAAGCCATGTGTTTCTTTCTTTTTATTTTTTTTTGAGGGGAGGGTGGTACTGGGGATTGAATTCAGAAGCACTCAACTACTGAGCCATATCCCCAGCCCTATTTTGTATTTTATTTAGAGACAGGGTCTCACTGAGTTGCTTAGTGCCTTGCTGTTGCTGAGGCTGGCTTTGAACTCTAGATCCTCCTACCTCAGCATCCCAAGCTGCTGGGATTACAGGCTTGTGCCACCATGCTAGGCCAAAGCTATGTTTTTAAAAACAATTTATATTCAATATAGGTAAGATTTTCCTGGCTTACAGGTTTCATCAGAACATACACAACTAATTAATCTTTAAAAACAATACTCAGGATTCTTGAATCCTGTTATGCTCAAGAAGTAATCAATAATCTTTGGAAGTTATTAACTAATGAGTTATATACCTTCATAGGTATATCTTATTATCATTAAACTTGGACTAAATAGACAAACTTGGATTAAATAGAAACAAAATGTGATAATTTTCCTATAACACAAGTAGCTTTAATACTGTAATTAATTTTGAGTATTAATTTTGAAGCACTATAAGATGTTAAGAAATTTTTTTTCTTTAAATAAAATAATACAAAGGCATGATTGTATACTAATATATTCTGGGAAATATTTATAACCCTCAATGTTTAAAAAATTATTTTAAAATTATCTATATTAGAATGAGATCAATTCAATATAAATATTCCATTTTCCAATTATTATTAAATTGGTATTTCTTATTTATAGGTAAGTAATGAGTTATAGTTTTTAAATCTCACCTTATCAACTTTGGTTTTATTTAGTTTTTCTAGATCAACATAATGTATGAAAGCTATTGACAATATTTTCTCCTACCAGTTCAGTGACTAATTTTCTTATAACTAGTGAGCTGCCAAAGTATATTATAATCACAGTATGAAGTGGTGTAGATTTCAGAGTACTAGAATGAATAGTACTTAATCTAAGCATTTTGTGAACTGTTTTTTGTCTAATGGATTATTATAAATATTTTATAATGTTAGCATTTAAAAGGTATTTCTATTTTGTGTGTCATTCTGTAGTCTCTTTACAAAGCTAGGGAACATGAGATTGAAAGCGAAGAGCATTTTAAGGCCATTGCCCAAAGAGAACTGGGACGAGTGAAGGATGAAATCCATCGACTAGAAAATGAGATGGCGACAATACAGGAAAGAAAAAGTGATAAGGAAGTATGTGTTGGAATTTGTCTACTTAAAAATTTGTCTACTGTACCTTCTTTCTCATCAAATGAACATTGATTTGTGTGTGTGTGTTTGTAAAGAAGGCATTTGTTAGTTTCCTGGCACTTATATTGTTTTTTGGATAACAAAAGGGCATGGAGATATGATTTGAATAAAATAATGATACATTATTACATTTCCCTCATTATTCATTCACCAGCTATGTGTTGAAAGTCTGTGCAAAGTATCATACTGGCTGCCTATTATAATAGGCATGATTTATATGCAAGTATTAAATTTTTAACAGCTGTGTCCCTTCTAGGTTTGAATTTTATTTACAATTTTTACCTTTTGTATTATTTTTTCAGCTTTGTGACTCTTAATATTAAGCTACTTTAACCTCTTTCTTTTTTTTTCACAGCAGAACCAACCAAAGTTTATTAAAATAAATTTGTTATAATTTTGTTTCAGTTTTCATTCTACTGTCTTTCCTATTCCATTCCCACTCTTTCCCCTTCATTCCTCTTTTCTAATCCAATGAACTTCTGTTCTTCCCTACCCCTCCACTTATTGTGTGTTAGCATCCACATATCAGAGAAAACATTTGGCCTTTGGTTTTTTTGGAACTGGTTTATTTCACTTAATATGATAGTCTCCAGTTCTATCCATTTCCAGCAAATGCAATAATTTCATTCTTCTTTATGGCTGAATAATATTCCATTGTGCATATATATCACATTTTCTTTATGCATTCATTTGTTGAAGGGCATTTGTTGAAAAGCTCTATAGCTTTGCTATTGTGAATTGAGCTCGGCTATAAATATTGATATGGTTGAGTCATGGTAGTATGCTTATTTTTAAGTCCTTTGGCTATATACCAAGGAGTGGGATAACTGGGTGAAATGATTGTTCCATTCCAAGTTTTATGAAGAATCTCCAGACTACTTTCCATAATGGTTGTACCAATTTGTAGTCCCACCAGCAATGTATAAGTGAACCATTTTCCCCACATACTCACCAACATTTATTGTTATTTGTATTTTTGACCATTGACATTCTGAATGGAGTGAGATGGACTCTCAGTATAGTTTTGATTTGCATTTTTCTAGTTGCTAGAGATGTTGAATATTTGTTCATATATTAATTGACCATTCATATTTCTTCATCTGTAAAGTCTTTGTTCAGTTCCTTCCCATTTATTGATTGGGTTAATATTATAATTTTTTTTGGTGTTAAGTTTTTTGAGTTCTTTATATATCCTGGAGATAAATGCTCTATCAGATGTACATGTGATAAAGATTTTCTCCCATTCTGTAGGCTCTCTCTTTACATTCTTGATTGTTTCCTTTGCTGTGAAGAAGCCTTTTAGTTTGATTCCATCCCATTTATTGATTATTGCTTTTACTTCTTGTGCTTTAGGAATCTTGTTGAGAAAGTTAGTTTCTAAGCTGACATGATGGAGAGTTGGTCCTACATTTTCTACTATTAGGTGCAGGGTTTCTAATGCCTAGGTCCTTGATCCACTCTGAGTTGAGTTTTGTGCAGGGTGAGAAGGGTTCAATCTCATTCTACTACATATGGATCTCCAGTTTTCCTAGCACCATTTGTTGAAGAGGCTATCTTTTCTCTAATGAATGTTTATGGTGCCTTTGTCTAGTATGAGATAATTGTATTTATGTGGGTTTGTCTCTGTGTCTTCTATTCTGTTCCATTGGTCTTCATGTCTGTTTTTGTGCCAATACGATACTATTCGAAAAACCTTTTCAAGAGAATTCTGGCTCAAATACTGTTCTCGGCTTTGTGTACTTTTCCATTTTATGACTTCTCTATTTTATGACTAAGAAATTGAAATATGAGTGTGATGGTTATGTAATTAAATGTGACATAAATATCGGAAGACAGAGATAGAATTTCTGCTTAATATGTTCTGTTGTATACAATGTTATGTTTTATTTTAGTTTGTATAGTGATTAACATTTTGTAATCTCCCTTTTATATTCCTTGGAAATAAGAATGGCATATTTAAAGCTAACCAAAAATTGGATGGTTTGAAATGCCAAATGAACTGGGACCAGCAAGCCTTGGAGACCTGGTTAGAAGAATCAGCTCATAAAGATAGTGATGCCCTGACTCTTCAGAAATATGCACAACAAGATGATAATAAAATTAGGGTGAGAAATTATAAATTGTAATTGTCAAGTTGTCTCTGAATCTGTAGTATGTCAATCTTCCTCCCTTCCTCCTTTCCTTCTTACCTACCTTCAGTTGTATTTACTGATTTTTAAAGCAGGACCAGAGACTCCTTTGAGAATCTAGTAAAGCCAAATATTCTCTCCATAGAAAAAAATGACTATACTTAAATACCCACAAAATTTTGCTGGTAGTTTTATAGATCCTCTGACAGTTTTATAGATTCTTCTTTGATCAATTACAGATCCATGGACCTCAGGTTAAGACTATCTTGATTTAGAAGGATTCTTGAGAGCATTTCAGAACAGAAAGTCTTATACTAGAACTTTTTATTGATATTTTACCTATTTTATTTAAAATATAGTTTGAATATTATATTTTTTGCTATTTGAGAATATAATGCTATTCTGTTATTGTAACAATCACTTAAATTCTGTTTATGTACGGTGATACCAACAAAGTTAATATTATAAAATATGCTATTTTCTAGTAGGCTTAATATCAAATATATTATGTTCGGTAGTTTCAAATGTCTGATTATAATTTAATCTTTTTTCTATTTAAGAAGTATTAAGAGCCATTTTAGAAATTATTGAATATTCATGAAGCGATATACAAACAGTTTAGCCCTTTGGGGTTAAAAGACAAGGAAAATGTATATTATTTTTATAGTTGGTTTAGATATTAAATAATGCATAATATGGTATAAAAGTAGTTAATGTCGGGTATAGTATCTAACAGCTTTTAAATTAATAAAATGATGATAATGAATATTTTGCATGAAACCACATCTTAGGCCCTGACTCTGCAATTAGAAAGACTGACTTTGGAATGCAATCAGAGAAGAAAGATTCTTGACAACGAACTCATAGAGACTCTAAGTGCACAGGTTGGTTTAATGGAGATTATTTGTTTTCAGGGTGATGTTTACAAAAGCACTTAAATTCACATAAATGTTCTTTGCTCTCTATTTGACAGTTAGAATTGGATAAAGCAGCACAAGATTTTCGTAAGATTCACAATGAAAGACAAGAACTCATTCAACAGTGGGAGAACACAATAGAACAGATGCAGAGAAGGGATGAAGACATAGATAACTGTGCCTTGGTAAAGTAGTTTGGTTCTTGTAATGTTCAGCTGTATTTGTCTCTTTTGTATTTAACTCATTATTTTAAATGTAAATTGCAGTGTTATCTGAAAGTCACTTTTGCAGCAGGATTCAATAATGTTGGTGTTTTTCAAAGCTGACTCTATCCAATTAGAAATGTGATTTTATGAAAATTATTTTCTTATAGTATTATAATCTATGAAGGCTGAATCTTGCCATCTCTGAATTGTGTAATAATAAAATAGTAAAACCAAGGCCCTGACTTACACATGGTTGTCCATAGTGCCTTATATTTAACATATATGTGATTTGGCAGTAAGTTACAGGTGTAGGGGAATGAACCTTGGTAAATGACTGAGATACAAGGAGGGAGATTCAGAGAAGAAACCTAGATGGTTATAAGGTTTAACTTTGGTATTGGGGATTGAACTCTGGGGCACTCTACCACTGAGCCACATCCCCAGCCCTATTTTGTATTTTATTTAGAGACAAGGTCTCACTGAGTTGCTTAGCACCTTTCCATTGCTGAGGCTGACTTTGAACTTGCTATCCTCCTACCTCAGCCTCCTGAGCCGCTGGGATTACATTGGATTGCAGGCATGTGCCACTGCGACTGGCTAGGTTTAACTTTTGAAGTTGGGGCACAATAATGATGTAGAAGAGGAGGAGGATGGCACAATGGTAATAGAGACATAGTGTTATCACTTGATTTCGTTCAGAGGTAATTTAGGAGAACATTTTTTTTGGGAACAAATAAGGAATGAGGTATTAGTGAATAAAAGTGGGAAGGAGAAGAAATCAAGGAGGATAGAAGGAGGTTGAGAAGACGTGTTTCAGCATTGCATTCCAACTGTTCCAAGAAAAGGCCAGGAGCCAAGACCTCCGGGAGTATAGGATTCACATAGCTGGGTATGGTTTACTTGGGATTTTTTTACTTTAAATTTCTGTAAGAGACCAATGTTTTATTGGTAAATGGGCTATGTTTCCCTAGGAGGAATACATGAGAACCAATTATACTATGAGGTCTTCTTAATTCTTAATGTAGATATTGTTATCTATTTCTCAACTTCTTTTTACTTTCAAAATCAAGTTCTGTTCCCCCCCCACACCCTGTATAAATTAAATGTGTCAGATCCAATATTATAGATCCACAATCAACATTCTTATACCACTCCATGGCTAAATTGACTCAAGCCATTGTTTTGGCAGTAGTAGCTGTCTGGTCATATTCAAAGTCGGTTCTTAGTTTCACATTGACATCTTTCTGACTGGGTTGTCAGAGACTAGGGAGGGAGCTAAGCGGAGGTTTCTTTAGGCAGTGGTACACTTCTAAATGTTTTTACAACTGTCCTCTAAGAACAAAACCAGATAGAACAAACACAAAATCTCCTGATTTAACTATTGCTGTTTTCTATGGTATAACTACTTCCACACCAACATGAGTCCTCTGAACACAGAGTTGAGTAGAGATGTGTAAAATCAGTTCGTGGAGTCAACCAGAGCTGCTTCACACCGCTATCACATTTAGACTGGATAGGGAAGGTGAGGTTAGATGTTTTGATGTCTACCCTGTTAGCTTTTCTATCTAGGATTGACAAAAAACAGATGAACAGGAGAAAAGCATGCATATTTTATTTACAAATACAGGAAGCCCACACAAGAAAAATACTCAAAAGAAGTGGCAAGACCTAAGTACTAAGTTGAACAAAGAATTGCAATTTTGGAAAAGTAAGTAGGATGGTAAGGGTTAGTTTGACAAGATTTGTTTGTCCATATTTCTCTTGGCCTTGACTCCTTGTCTCTGGTGATGTGAACATGTGTCTTTCTCCTGCTATAGGAAGGGCACCTTTCATATAGGAGTTTTGCATTTTGCTTTCAAGGGGATAAAAAGGTCAGAGTACCCTACATGGCTTCAGGGTTTCAAGTGCCTTTAACTCAAAATGGTCAGTAAGCTGAAGTGGCATTGTTTTGGGGGGTGACATATTTTGATATTCTTCAATTAAAATTGTATTCTTTCATTTCTCTCCAAACAATGCTTGCCTTTTTAGTGTTGCCTTAGCAGGAGTCTGGCCAAAAAATTCTGAAATTGGCTTCTCAAAAGAAACAATATTTAGAAAAGAAAAAAAGTATTTCTATATTATGGTTTTATTCTAAGGTAGAAATGTTGTGATATCACTTATAAGCATCACCTATATGAAACATAAATAACACTGTTGAGAAATATAAATGTTGAAGTAGGTTAAAAGCATTTGCCTAAGTGTTAGAAAAATTAATATAATGCAGAAAACTTTAGAATGATCATTGGAAATGTTTAAACATAGGAAGTTTTGTTATGTCTTTTGTTTGAATGAGCCCAATAATTATAGAGAATGTTATAGAACATATAGGAATACTACATTCAACAAGTTTAAAACATCTTATTCAAAATACATATAATCTCAGATATATATCCATTTAATATGCATGTGCATACAAATATGATGTGCAGCATTTAAAAAACTTACTGATTTCAGAATGCATATCTCCTCCCTCCATTTCCTAGGATTAGTTATTTGGTAGGATCCCATTTGGGAAAACATAAAAGAAAGAACTTAGGGTGATTTTTTCTTTTAATTCATCAAATCTATTGCCATCAGAGTCACTTGTAAAAACCTCATCTGATCTTTTTATTCCCCACATTTAAAATCTTCTTTGTTCCACAGTGCTTAAAAGTTGACCCTCTTTAAAATGGCATTTGATTTTGCACAATTTTGGTATAAGTCCTGCCTTTCCAGCTTCGTTCCTTGCATCTGTATCTTGTTCTTAATCTATTTTTCTCTTTTCTGTCCTCTCACCCTGCACTCTAATCACTTTAGAATATTTATGCATCTCCATGCACTGTTATAGGCCTGACTCAAAAGATGCCCCTTGAGTCATATCTTCTAGTGACTCCTCTGGGGTAGAATCCATCATCTCCTGTGTTCCCGTCGTTATTTTGTCCACATTTCAGTTATGCACTTTATGTATTCCATTTATTATTGTATATTTAAGATCCGCAAAAGACCCAAGTGAAGAGTTTCCTATAGAAACAACTAAAATGTTATTTTTGAAAGATGAAAAATATTGATCTATAAAATATTTGGAAAAATTTATTAAAACACATGTTTCTACGTGAAAAATATTCAATACAATAATCTTTTTAGGTGTTACCCTTCATATGTAAAGGCCCAACTGTTTTTCTTACCTCTTTAGCAAAGTTCCAGAAAGATAAAATAGAGACCTTTAGCAATATGAATTTATAGATATTAGTGTGTAACACATTAGTATTTTGTTTTATTCATGTAAAAGTCTCTCTTAAAATGTTCTAACTTTTTTGTTAAATAAATACTGAATATAACAATGCAAAAATAAAAATGAAGTTCCTTTTAGTTTTGTCATATTAAACAAATATTTAAGTGAACACATTTGTTTCAATTCTAGGCATTAGTAAAGGTAAAGCAGGAAACAAGAGAAAAAGAAAGTTTGGTCAAAGAAAAGATTAAGTTTTTGGAAAGTGAGATTGGAAATAACACAGAATATGAAAAAAGAATTTCTGCTGCTGAGCGTAAAGTTTTTAAATGTAGAATGGAGTATCAACACCATGAAACTAGTAGAAGTCAGCTGAAGGATGAGGTATGTCAACCAAAAAGATGGGTTTGTGTGTTCATGACAACATCACTATAAAATAGCATAAAGCCTTTCCTTGGTTTAAGGAACTATCTTCTAGTTCTTTTTGCTACATCTCTTTTATAAAACGTCTAGGGTACTCCCATTGAGTCCCAGAATGGTGAGGTACCTGGGAGGGCTCTCCCAATGGAGTTGTGCAGTGTCCAATCTGCCCACCACATATGGTGTTCTGTAAGGGACCTGAGGACAAATGGTTTCTGAGGATCTAGATGGAAAATTATAACGGCAAGATAGCAGGCAAATGTGAAGATGAATATTAGCACACAGTTATGAGTAACAACTTGAAGCGTCTTTCCATTGCTACAAGTGTATGTAATTTTAACTCTAAAATTCTACTGGAGATACCTGCTTAAGTTCAGTTTTTCACTGAATATTATTTTGGTGTGGTAGTTGGCTAATGTAGAATGATATTTTGGTCTGTTATTAGGCTAATGTGGGGATAAAGAACCTTGAAACAGAATTAGAGGACAAAACTTCTGAGGCATACATGTCAACTAGACTACTCTCTATGGAGAACAATCCTTTAGTTAGCAAGAGAGGATCTGTATAATATTTCTATTTTGAGGTCATATGATCTGAAGTTACCACTCTTGATGTAGAAAATTGGAATACTATTATATTGTAGATCATTTAATTCTACAAGCTATTATCATTTTCATCTCTGATGGAGAAGGAAAGTTTTTCTGTCTAAAGAGAATAATTATATAAGATCATAAAAATAAATAATTTATTGCTTGAATTAGATTTCACTGCTGATAGCTCATTCTTAAAAATTTCAGGGTTTAAACCAGCGGGAGGAAAGAACACAAAGATTGATTGATTCACTTATTCCATTATTCAGTCGTAATTTATTTATCAAGATATAATTACCATGTAATAATTTATTCTTTTAAAGTATCCCATTCAAAAGTTTTTAGTATCTTCATGAAGTTGGGAAACTATCACAACTGTCTAATTTTAGAATGTTTTTGTCACCCCCAAAAGAAACCCTATCTTCAATAATAGTCATTCTCTTTTCTCCTTCTATAGACCCTTGACAACTACTGATCTGCTTTCATTCTCTAGAGATTTTCTTATCCTGTACATTTCGTGTTAATGAAATATAACATGTAGCTTTTTGTCTGGCTTTTTTGCCATATTTTCAGGGTTCATCCACATAATAGCATGCATAAGTATTTCATTTCTTCTTATGCAGAATAATATTCCATTGAATGGATTTAAGCATTCATCTGCTGATGAATATTTTGGTTGTTTCCACTTTTTAAAGCTATTTTGAGTAATGTTGCTGAGAACATTCATGTACATGCGATTATTTTAAAAAATATTTTATATACTAGGATGTTAGAACCTCTGTCTTACATTGAGAATAGTTACTATTTAATTCTCTTTAATTGCAAATTTTCTTTTATTTTAAAAATAAATGCATCTCTTATCTGAGCTTTATTGACAAATGATTAACAAAAGAAAGTGTATATATTTATGGTATGAAATGTGATATTTTGATAGGTATATACAATGTAAAATGATCACTCTGATCATGCTAATTAATGCATCTATCACTTCACATAACTATATGTTTGGGTGTGTGTGGTGATAAACTTAAGAACTACTCTCTTTCAAAATTTCAGATATATAATACACTAGTGTTAACCGTGCTATACTTTAGATTTCCATAACTTCTTTATACCTGAGTAGTTACATCCTTTGACCAATATCTAGCCCCTGCTAACCACAATCCTATTATCTGCTAAGTTTGACTTTTTAAAATTCCATGTATAGGTGAGATCATGTAGTATTTGTCTTTCTATTTCTTGCATAATTAGTTTAGCATAATGCCCTCACATTTCATCCATGTTTTTAGAAATAGCAGGATTTTTTTTAAGGCTGAACTATATTCCATTGTGTGGAATATAGTTTCTTTATCAACTCATCTGTTCATGGATAGTTAGGAAGTTTCCCTATGTTGACTACTGTGAATAATGCTACAGTGAACTTGGGGGATTAAATATGTCTTCAGCATAATGATTTTCCCCCCCTGGGGTCTTGGTCCAGAAGTAGGATTACTGGATTATATGGTAGTTCTGTTTTTAATTTTTTGAGGAACCTCCATATTTTTTTTTCATAATGACTTTAAAAATTTATATTCCCACCACCAGTGAAGATATCCCATCCTCCACATCCTCATCAACACTTTTTGCTTTTTGATAAAAGTCATTTTGGGTGTAAGGAGTTTTTTCATGTGCTTTTTATATTAAATCCAAAAAGTTACTGTGAAAATTAATTAGTTATTTTCCTTAGAATTCTTCTCAAAATTTTATGGTGCCATATTTATTTATTTATTTTGTTTTTTTTTTTTTTTAATTTATTTGTTTTAATTAGTTATACATGAAAGTAGAATGCATTTATGCACTTTGGTGTATCATACATAGATGGGATATAATTTCTCATTTTTCTGAGTGTACATATTGTAGAATCACATTGGTTATGCAGTCACATATATACATAAAGTAATAATGTCTGTTTTGTTCTACTATCCTTCCTATCTTTAATCCATTTAAAAAATTTTTTATTTCTTTACATACATAAAATAAGTATAATTTGTTCCAATTAGGATCCCATTATTGTGGTTGTATCTGATATGGAGTTACACTGGTCATGTATTCGCACATAAAGATAGGAAAGATATGTCCGATTCATCCTACTGTGTTTTTTATTCCTATCCCCCTCCCTTCCCTTCATTCCCCTTTGTCTAGTCCAATGAACTTTTTCTAATCTTCTCCTCCCTTGTTGTGGGTTAGCATCCACACATCAGAGAGAACAGTCTACCTTTGGTTTTTTTGGGACTGGCTTATTTCACTTAGCATGATAATCCCTGGTTCCATCCATTTACTGTCAAATGCCATAATTTAATTCTTTTTATGGCTGAGTAATATTCCATTGTGTATATGTACCACATTTTCTTTATCCATTCATCTATTGTAGGGAACCCAGGTTGGTTCCATAGTTTAGCTATTGTGAATTGAGCAGCTATAAACATTAAAGTGGCTGCATTATTGTAGTATGCTGATTTAAAGTCTTTTGGGTATAAGCTGAGGAGTGGGATAACTGGATCAAATGGGGGTTCCATTCCACATTTTATAAGGAATCTCCAGACTGCTTCCCAGAGTGGTTGCATAAATTCGCAGTCCCACCAGCAAGTATGAGTGAACCATTTTCCCTACATCCTCACCAACATTTATCGTTACTTGTGTTCTTGACAATTGTGATGGAATCTCAGTGCAGTTTTAATTTGCATTTCCTTGATTGCTAGAGACTTGAACATTTTTTTATATATTTGTTGACCACTTGTATTTCTTCTTCTGGGAAGTGTCTGTCTAGTTCTTAGCCCATTTATTGATTGGGTTATTTTATTTTATTTTGGTTTTGGTGTTGAGTTTATTGAGCTTTTTTGTATATACTGGAGATAAATGCTCTATCTGAGGTGCATGTGGTAAAGATTTTCTCCCATTTTGTAGGCTCTCTCTTCACATTCTTGATTGTTTCCTTTGCTGTGAAGAAGCTTTTTAGTTTGATTCCATCCCATTTGTTGATTCTTGATTTTAACTTCTGTGCTTTAGGAGTCTTATTGAGGATGTGGGTTCCTAGGATGACATGGTGGAGAGTTGGGGCCTACTTTTTCTTCTAGTAGGCACAGTTTCCAGTCTAATTCCTAGGTCCTTGATCCACTTGAGTTGATTTTTGTACAGGGTGAGAGATAGGGGTTCAATTTTGTTCTGCTACATATGGATTTCCAGTTTTCCCAGCATCATTTGTTGAAGAGGCTATCTTTTCTCCAATGTATGTTTTTGGCACCTTTGTCTAGTATGAGATAACTGTATTTATGTGTGTTTGTCTCTGTGTCTTCTCTTCTGTTCCATTGGTCTTCATGTCTGTTTTTGTGCCAATACCATGCCGTTTTTGTTACTATAGTTCTGTAGTACATTTTAAGGTCTGGTATTGTCATGTCTCCTGAGTCACTTTTCTCACTAAGGATTGTTTTGGGTATTCTGGGCCTCTTATTTTTCCAAATTAATTTCATGACTACTCTTTCTATTTCTATGAAGAACATCACTGGAATTTAAGAGGAATTGCATTAAATCAGTATAGTACTTTGGGTAATATGGCCATTTTGACATTGTTATTTCTGCCTGTCCAAGAGCATGGGAGATCTTTTCATCTTCTAAGGTCTTCTTCAATTTTTTTCTTTAGAGTTCTGTAGTTTTTATTGTACAGGTATTTCACCTCTTTTGTTAGATTGATTCCCAAATATTTTATTGTTTTTTGAATTCTAAATGAGGTAGTTTTCCTAGTTTCTCTTTCAGTGGATTCATCACTGATGTATAGGACCTCATTTGATTTATGGGTGTTAATTTTATATCCTGCTACTTTGCTGAATTCATTTATTAGTTCTAGAAGTTTTTTGGTGGAATTTTTGGATCTTTTAAATATAGAATCTGTCGTTGGCAAATAGTGATAGTTTGAGTTCTTCTTTTCCTATTTCAATACCTTTAATTTCTTTCTTCTAATTGCTGTTGCTAGCGTTTCAAGGACAATGTTGAATAACAGAAGTGAAAGAGGGCATCTTTGTCTTGTTCTTTTTCTTAGAGGAAATGCTTTCAATTTTTTCTCCATTTAGAATGATGTTGGACTTGGGTTTAGCACGTATAGCTTTTACAATTTTGAGATATGATCCTACTCTCCTTAGTTTTTCTAGTGTTTTTAATGTGAAGGGATGCTCTATTTTGTCACATGCATTTTCTGCATCCACTGAGATGATAATATGATTCTTGTCTTCAAGTCTATTGATGTGGTGAATTATGTTTATTTCCTTATGCTGTGTTATAGCTTTATAATATAGCTTGAACTCAGGAAGTGTGATTCCTCCAGCTTTGCTTTTTTGCTCAAGATTGCTTTAGCCATTTGGGGTCTTTTGTGGTTTCATATGAATTTTAGGATTGTTTTTCTACTTCTGTGAAGAATGATGTTGGAATTTTGATAGGAATTTCATTGAATCTGCTTCAAGTATTACAAACATTCAGACAGTGTTACTTCTTCTAATTCATGAACACTGGATATCTATTTCCATTTCTTTTTTGTCCTGTACAGTTTGTTTTATCAATATTTTCTAGTTTTCAGTATAAGATCTTTCATCTCCTTGGTTAAATTTATTCCTAAATATTTTAATCTTTTTAGTGGTTTTGTAAATGTTATTTAAAATTTTCTTTTTCAGATAGTTTGCTGCTAGTGTATAGAAATAAACTGGGTTTATATGTTGATTTTGTATCTTATACCTTTACTGAATTTGTTTATTAGTTCGAACTTACTTTTTGGTAGAGTCCTTAGGTTTTTGCAAAGGGTCTTAATGAAGGAGAAAATTTGTATCTTGGACTTTCTGTTTTAACAATTTAGACTAATGTAAAATGTAGGCGATTAGGAGGATTTGTGTATTTAGGATAATGTATTAGAATCTTTGAGATTTTTTTCAGATCCAACTATAACTCATATGATTTTCACAAGCACTTTATATACAGACATTAATTTATCTTGAATCCTGTGATATGTTCTTCCTGAGTAGGTCTAGAGATATTGGACATTTCTGAATTTCAACACATTTATGTAGCTTTTTATAATTTAATGGTATCATAAAACAGACAATTTAAAATTTGATATGGAGGGGAAAAAAAAAAAGAAAAGGTGGATGAATAAGATGGATATCATTATCCTAAATGCATGATTGAAGACATGAATGGTACGCATATACTTTGTATACAAATAGTTGTATGTAAAAAGATGCTCTATATGCGCATTATGAATTGTAATACATACTACTATTATAAATAAAAAATAAAGAAAGAAAGAAATAAACATTTTGATATGAAAATCAGTAAGAAAATACATAAATATATATTAATTACAAAAAGTTTTTTTGGGTGTGGTGTAGGTTAGAACTTAAAAGTGGGCACAACAGAACTTCTTAGAAATGAAGTTTATTTATAAGAAAATAAATAAATAATTTTTGTCATTTAACTAATAAATAGCTGGATTCTTTAAAAGCCACTGTGAATAGAACTTCCAGTGATTTAGAAGCTCTGAGGAAGAATATTTCAAAAATAAAGAAAGATATTCATGAAAAAACAGAAAGGTAAGAAAAAAGCTATTTAAATATGTTTGTGGTTTTTAACTAACTCTAGAAAAATACTAGATAATTACATTTATTTTCTATAAAATAATTGCAAAATTACAGCTACTACACTACTGAGCCTAAGCCAGTTTTCCCTGACTTTCATCAGAAAGGCTCTAGAGCAATATTTTTATACTTATTAGATATTCAATTTATAGTAAAAAGGTTTATAGGAAGTCTTCATATGATGTAAAGAAGTCTTACAATAAATTATTCTTTGTTTTCATTAAATAATTTTTGGGGGTATGTTTTCTATTTTTTTCCTCATAAACCCTATTTAGGTTACAGAAAATTAAAAATCATAATCAGATTGTAAAAAAAAAATTAAATCAGATTACTGAGAAAACCATGTCTGTGGAAGAAAAAGCTACCAGTCTGGAAGATATGTTAAAGGAGGAAGAAAAAAGTGTAAAGGTAAAGTTTACTTTTAATTTAAAAAAAATCCCAGCACACTTAGCAAGAGTGAATTAATCAGACTCTTGGGGTCAGAGGACTAGGGCATTTTGCGAGAGCCTCTGTGTCTTGCCTTCAGTGCTTCTTTTAAAGGCTGCCCTTCCACCGTGGCCAGGGTTACCTTCCTTCCCAGTGTCTGCTGTGTCCTTGTCCCTGCCGTCACCCACACATCCACACATCTGTCGATATATTCTGTTCGTATTGAAAAACACCCTCATTTTACAACTGATTATTACCTGATTATCATTTTATTTTGAGTCCCCTGATGGTCTGTATTCATTATTTTTTAAAAAAAAAAATTTATTTATTTGCTTTAGTTGTACACAATGCGTTTGTTTTTACATGGTGCTGAGGTTCGAACCCGGGCCGCGCACGTGCTAGGCGAGCGCTCTACCGCTGAGCCACAATCCCAGCCCTGTATTCATTTTTTTTTTTTTTTTTGGTACTGGGGATTGAACTCAGGGGCACTCGACCACTGGGCCACATCCCCAGCCCTTTTTTGTATTTTATTTAGAGACAGGGTCTCACTGAGTTGCTAAGTGCCTCGCCATTGCTGAGGCTGGCTTTGAACTCGCGATCCTTCTGTCTCAGCCTCCCAAAGTGCTGGGATTACAGGCGTGCGCCACCGCGCCCGGCTCCTGTATTCATTATTTTTATTTCATCCTCATCTAGTATCTTTTAACCCCTTACAATTTGGCACCTTTTTTGTTTTTGTTTTTGTTTTTGTTTTGGCAAATGGACTCCAAAATATATTCCTTAATAATTATATTGGCATCCTCTTCTAGCCCAACCTCTGGTGTGTTGGTAGCATTAAAGCAAATTTTTGAGGCATGGAAAAGGCTGGTTACCATGTTTTCTTTGAAAGGGTGCTCTGTTGCAGTAGACGCTAATTCTTGCTTTTATCCTTTTTGGGGGACCAAAGGGGAAGAAGAAGGGATAACTGAAGATGATGGCAAAATCCCTAGAGATTTTATGAGGCATATATGAAATATGGATCCACTTATATTTGGATGGAATCCAGCTTCCTCAGAGTGGTGTAAAATTTCTGAGTAGCAATCAGTTTTAGAGAAATTAACTAAATTAGAAAATAAAAAGATTGGCAGCAGATGTACTGATGGTATTCTAGCAGGGCTATTTTCATTATCTTAGTTTTTCCTGCTGTTGTCTTTTGTTTGTTTGGAAAAAGCCTAACTCTATCTTTATTGGATATGTGCCATATTATTTACCATGAAACACTGACTTTAAAATTCTGCTAGGTAATGTTTGAGATAGTTTGAAAACTATCTGTTTTATGAAAAATAATGTGTTGATTATCAGGTATTTCTTGCTTTATAAAGATTGAAATATGCCAACCATAGACTTCTTCTTTTTTTTTTATGATTATTTGTAGTTTAATTTAATTTTAGGTTTGTTTCTTTTTTTTTAATTTTTATAATTTTTAATATGTACAACTCATAGTGCATATATTTAGTATCTTTTTACATACAACTGTTTGTATACAAAGTATATTCGTACAATTTAGGTCTTCAATCATGCATTAAGGAAAATGATATCCGTCTCATAGACTTCTTTTACTTCATATTGAGATTCACTGGTTACCAAAGGGAATTATGCCCGTGTGGGTATAAGAACACAGAGGGAAATTATTTCAACATTTAAAAATGATGACTTTCAATTGATCTCTTGGTAGATCAATCAGAGCCTCGAATACATTGGCGGTGAAGTTTCTAGGTCAAGATTAAGTCTGCTTCCAAGAGGAGAAATGGGGATGGGGGACTTGTTTATATTTCCTAGGGGACAGCACCTGGCAGGGAGGCCAACAGTTATGAGTGATGGGTAGTGCAAATAGTGTGTTGGGGCTGCCTCTATTAGCTCATGAAGCCAGTATTTAAATTTCCAGGAAGTTTAAGTTGGCTGCTAAACACAGTTACTATTACAATCAAATTCTTTTTATAATTAAATAAATTATATTCAAAACAATAGCAAAAGTAATAAATACTCAGCATTCATCCCTTCCAAATTATTTTATTATAATCTATGTCTTAAGGTTAGAATTACTTACACCTCCTATCTGTATGTTGGAAATGCTACATGATAGTCTGCTTCTGTGCATGACTCCACAACTCTGCATTTAGTGGAATTATGTTAGTACCTTGAAATTGGCGACAGTGGCAAATGTTTATACAATGAAAGTCATATTCTCTTCTGAACCCCACATCCATTGGAGAGCTGATGGTTAAACATTTACCTGCTCATTACATGACCAAAAGAAGATAGAGATTGGTTGATGCTGTTTCTTCCCTCCCATACCCTCAAGATTGCAGTGAACTCAGTTAACTTATATATTTTTCTCCAGTGAATTTTATTTTTTGAGGAAACCAGTGGAGTGACCTAGTGTTGAGACTAGGGCCATGTGAGATTGAATTAAGATGACAGGACAAAGTGCATGATAGAGGAATAGAAAACTCCTAATCTGGTCTACTAGGGTAGATAGTAGGAAGTGTTGGGAATTTGTTGAAATCATGCATGGGACTTGATATTCTCAAAGGCTTCAATATTGGTGGCAGGATTTCAAGTTTGTTTATAAGCTCCTAAATCATAGTGTTCATATAAGTAAAACATTTTAAGGTATTATAATTTCATTAACTACTATAATTCTTATTATCAGGAAATAGAAGTTCAATTGAACATAGTGAAAGATGTGCTGTTTAAGAAAGTTCAAGAGTTACAGACTGAGACAATGAAAGAAAAAGCAGTCATATCTGAAATTGAAGGAACCCGTTCCTCTCTGAAACATCTCAACCGTCAATTATATAGACTGGATTTTGAAACTTTGAAGCAGCAAGAAATTATGTACTGTCAGGTAGATGTTACTCTTGTGACTGTCTTCCATATTGATTTGTAATAGTCATGATGGTCAAGATACCCCAATATCCTAAGGAAAGAGCAGTTTCTAAGCATTCTTTTGGAAGGACGGACAGATGCTAAAGGTGGGATATCATGTTAGGTTCATAGTAGGGTAGGGAAATCTTAAGAGCTATTATTTTTCTCTATCTAACATAAACAGGTGATAGGAGTGACAACTTTAGTGAGGGAGAACCATGTTTTACAGGAACCTGGGACAGCTGAACCCAGAACAAAACAAGACATGGGATACCTGAAAACTAGAAAAACTGTGTTGATTTTTATTTGTGCCAACATGGACACCTCATCCCTACCCCCAGGGCAATCGAGTAAAAGTATTTTTCATTTTTTCTCTATTTTTTAAACACATACATATTTTATATGTTCCTGATAATTTCTTAACACTTTCCCTTTCTACATATTCTTGGTGGCTCAAAATTACAGATGTTTAAGTATATTTTTAAAAATAATTAATGAGAAGTTTATCATATTGAACCTTTCATAGTGGTTTATGACTATCTTTCTTGCATGTACCTTCAAATATCATGTCTATATAAATCCAGTAGATTTACTAAGGCTGTCAGGGCAGTTTGATAAACACCCCTGAGACTTTGTTATATTTTTAGATTACTTTCATGTAACTCATGCACTGTGTTGGAGAATGTTTGTTGTTGTGCCCTTTAAAGAAAAATTCTATCCTGAATTACTAAAGGACTAGAGTGATTTTATGAAGTGATGATATCTAGGCCAAATGCATAAAAAAGTGCTCAGTGTGTTTTTATGTTACAGAGAAGCTTTCAATTAGTTGTTTCTCCTTATTAACTTCTTTTTAAAAACTATAACAGGATTTTTACATTCAACAAGTGGAACGGAGAATGTCACGGTTAAAGGGAGAGATTAATTCAGAAGAAAAACAAGCCCTTGAAGCAAAAATGATTGATCTTAGGAAGTCGGTGGAAGAGAAAAAGGCTACCCTTGTCGTTTTGGAAACACAAATGAAGAAGCTTCATGTAATTTGTTGTGTTTCTGGTATCCTAGTTAATAGTCATTCAGTTTTAATTCAATAGGTTCCCAGGACTACTTTGGTTAGGGTGATTGCTAAATTGCCCAAATATATAAACAAAGGTTCACATTTTGATATTGACTATTAGAATGTAATGTTCCCATGGATTAAACAATTTACTATATGGTAAATATTTTATTACAGTCCTCTGATATTTTATTTCACTTAGTTCTTACGCCTTGTGAGGAAGGTACTGTTTCTATTTTACAAAGTATGTAACTTATCCAAGGTTATACAGTTAGTACCTGGAGAACTGGGATTTGATCGTTGGTCTATTTGACTTAGAAATACTCTTTTAGAGTACACTTTTTAGAACATTGATAAACTCCATTTTTTTGCCATACTAAATAACTTGATTGCCTATTATCTCTGAAATGCTCTCTAAAAGAAGCAGCTCTTTTTTTGAGTCATCTATTGTTATTATTGCACTAATTACTTATTACAATATTTCAGCTGACTCCATTCACTTTATAAGGTGAGAATGTTCTTCATCTTTAGGAGTTTTATTATGTTTATGGTAATATAAAAACCTAAAGATGATGAACATTTTTCATGTTTGTTGTTCAATTGTATTTCTTCTTCTGTGAAGTGTCTGTTTACTTCCTTAGCCCATTTATTGCTTGGGTTATTTGTTTTTTTGGCGTTAAGTTCTTTTGAGTTCTTTATATGTCCTTGAGATTAATGCTCTGAGGTGCCTGTGGTAAAGATTTTCTCCCATTCTGTAGGCTCTCTCTTTACCTTATTGTTTCCTTTTCTGTCTAGCAATATGTAATTACATTTGTAATAATAATAGCAGCCAACATTGACATTGACTTCTCATGTGTCAGGCATGAGAAGTAACTTTAATCCTCCCAACAACCTGGGAAGGTAGGAGTTGTTCTCATTTCCATTTCAGAGGCGAGGAACTGAGGAAGAGTAGGTTACCCACCCAGGTCGGATGGCTGATAGGTAATAAAGGTCATCTGATTCCAGAACTTATACTTAGGACTCTATGTTTTCTCAGACCCCTACTGTTTTTACTCTGTAACTTGGATAGGATCAAGCAATTCCAGAATGGAAGGGGTGAACCCTGTAATGAACTAAAATGTATACTCCCTCTCCTTAGAAATGGTGAGCTCTTCATAATTTGGGTTGAACTGGAACCATGCATAATATTTCCTATAATTATTGAACTCAGACTAAACCCAAAATATCAATAGATGATAAAAATAAAAATGTTTCTATGTGATTATCTGCATGTATTATGTAAGATATATAGCATGATGAGAGAGAGTAAAATATCTGATTATAAATATTTGAGAGTCTATAGTTTAAGATGTTTTCATTATGATATGTGCTTACTTTAGTTCTTGAAAACACACTTTCATATACCTTTTTCTTTTTTTTACAGAATGATCTTTATTTCATCAAGAAATCAAACAGTAAAAATTGTGATGAAAAACAGTCCCTCATGACTAAAATAGATGAACTAAACCTTTTCATTGGCAGATCAGAAAAAGAACTTATTAAAGATAAAGCTTTAAAACAGGTGCAATAAAATTATATGCATATATAGTTTTAAAGGAAGTGTTTTTTATGTTAATTGCAGAAAATTTTAAAAATATGGAAAATAGTAAAGAAGAAAAAAGTTAGTATGATCACTGGACCTAAGAAAAAGTGTTGAAGTCTTATTTTTCCTTCAGTCTCATAAGGAAAATTGGCTTTTTATTTTATTTTGTATTTACTAATTTTCAGTATATAAGTTTCCTAAAACACTAACTACTCCTTAAAAAACAACTCTTGAAGGCTTCCTGTAAACACATTGCATGAGTTACTATAACTTATTTAAGCACCTTCTGTTTTGGGGATATGTGTGTTTCCAGTGTTTGGCTATTATACATAACACTATGATGGAAAATGCACATATATCATTGTACAGTTTTTTAGTTTCCTGGGATAAATGTCTAACTGTATAATTATGATGAGAGAAGCGGGGGAGGAAAAGAGAAATATATATTTTTTGGTGTCTTAAAACTATTTTTAAGCTAAATTGCCCTCTGGAGGCTTTAACTAGTACTCCCCCAACAGCAGTGTGTAAACATTCTATTTTATTTACCACCATTGAGGCTGGGTATTTTAATTTACAAAACTGTTGCCAATTTGATAGACAAATATGGTATCTCATTATTTTATTGTACATGTTTAAATCTGAGACATTTAAAATATTTTGTTTAAGGAAAAAATTTAAAACATTTATGTTTAAATAAAATGTTTAAAACATTTTGTCCATTATGTACCATACTTTTTATTTTTGGATATCTAATTTATGTTCTTTGTCTACTTTTCCAGTGGAGATTTATATATTTGAATTTTAATGAAATATTTTCATATGTGAAAATATTATTTTGTTGTATTTACATTTTTATTACTTGCCTTTAAATTTTTTTTAAAATATTTATTTATTTTCTTTAGTTGTACACAATGCATTTATGTTTTATGTGGTGCTGAGGATCGAACCCGGGCTGCGCACGTGCGAGGCGAGCGCTCTGCCGCTGAGCCACAACCCCAGCCCACTTGCCTTTAAATTTTTATCCAGACATAAAATCTTTTTAAAATATCAAACCTGTGGGATTTTTTTCCTCTTTATAACTTTTATGCTTAGAAGGTTCTTTGTCACCCTAAAAATCAGAAAAATGTTTGGTATTTCTAGTTGCATTGATCACATCTCTTACATTAAGTTTTTCATTGGTCAGGAATATTATTTTTGTACATGTGAGATCTAGTAGGGATATAGTCTCTCCTCCAACTGTAAAGTCAACCGCCAACTGTAAAGCTACACTTATGAAATAGTAAAATCTTGTATCCTGGAGTGTTTGTTTCTATGTTTTATTTTTTGAAATTGATCAATTTGTTTATTTTTATGTCAGTACTCTACTTCTGATGGAATTGTTTTAAAATAGAGATGTATTTTCATATTATACTGTGAGATTCAGTTGAATATAAAATGTTCATCCATAGGATTTAATGTTTTTTTCTGGACATTTAAGCTTCAATTTCGGGAATAACATCTTTCTTTTCTTTTCTTTTTTTTTTTTTTTCAGTAAAGCCAGAATTTAAAATTGAGTGATAAAAAAATGACTTAGAATAGCCATGCCTGCCCCTCTCCTGCCTTTTTTTTTTTTTTAAAGAATCATTACTATGGAGTGATTTGAATTTAACCCTAGTTAATGTCTTTAGTCAATCAATAGTCAAATTAGAAAATGGCATATTCTCAAGTTTGACTTTTACAGCAATAAAAAGGAAGATATTTTGGTTTTGGTATAAAAATTAATTATTTCAATAATTGAAAAGTTTGTTGTTGATAGGATATGATGATAGAAGACAATCTTTTAAAACTTGAAGTTAAACGCACTCGAGAAATGCTTCACAGTAAAGCAGAAGAAGTCCTTTCCCTGGAAAAAAGGAAACAGCAGTTATGTACAGCTATGGAAGAGCGAACTGAAGAAATTAAGGTTCATAAAACAATGCTTGCCTCACAAATAAAATATGTTGATCAAGAACGGCAAAGTATAAGGTAATTATCAGTTTTTAAACACTGCTAAAGAATTTTAAAAATAAATGTGAAGTCAGGAGAGCTGCCTGCTCCCTCCATGACCCTGATATCCATCTTTATCTTATTTGCTTGAAAAGGTCTTTAATATAAGATATGGAGTATGTTATAGCCATAAGTCTAGGCTCCTTCCTCTCTTTTCTTTGGCTAATTCTTTACTCTTTAAATTCTCACTTTTTTTTACATTAAGATCATTAAGCCACTTGGGATTGATTTTTGTGTATGCCTTGTGATAAGGATCCAATAATGGAATTTTTCTTCATATAGCTACATTTACTGAAGCAATTTTCCTGCAGAAGTTTTTCATATCTTTTATAAAATTATTCCTGGCCACATGTTACTTTTTTATATTGCTGTCAATGTTATCTTCTTTTAAAGCATTAATTTTTTTTGTTGCTGATATATACCAGTATTTTATAGTTGATTTCTGTATGTTAAGTATTCAACAAGCTCCCTGAAACTCTACTTAATTATAACATTCATCTGTAGATTCTAAATTTATAGGTATTTTATTCATATCATTTTTGCATGATAATTGTTTTGTTTCTTTCCAATTTTTATAAATTTTGTTTCTTTTCTGTACTTGCTAGGACCTCCAGTCCAATGCTGAATAATGGTGATTACACATGCCTTAATCTTGTTCCTGATATCAAAGGGAAAGTTTTTGTTGTTTTATCCTTAAGCATAAGGCTTACATTAGGTTTTTATTTATTTATTTATTTATTTTTTTACTTTATTATTATTATTGGTGCTACAGACTGAACACAGGGCCTTGTACATGGTAGGCAAATGCTGTGGCAGTAAGCGATATCCCCAGCCCTAGTTTTAGATACTCTTTTTCATATTAAGGGATGAAGGAGCCCTAATTAGGAAGGGCTGTTGCAGCTAGCTGGAAGCCATAAGTTCCACCTGATATGTATGTGACGCACCTGTAGGCACCCGCAAAGCTGAAGGTATATAACCGGGTGAAAGCGGTCCGAGTTAGGAGAACGGAGAATTCAGTCAGTCGGGCAGTCACTCGGTCGGTCAGAAGAATCAGAGCAGCCAGAACGTAGGCAGAGTGGTTACAGAAGAGAAACCAGATAGAAGACAGAAGAGAAACCAGATAGAAGAAGTAATGACTGGTCAGAGTTAGGCCGAGGCTCCCGAGGAAGACAGAAGACAGAAGAAAGAAGAAGGAAGAAAGAAGAGAGAAGAAAGAAGCTCTAATCTTTCTCTAAGCTAAGCTCTATCTTTCTTTCTCTCTAAGACTCTAAGCTAAGAAGCTAAGAAGAAGCTCTATCTTTCTTTCTCTCTAAGACTCTAAGCTAAGAAGCTAAGAAGAAGCTCTATCTTTCTTTCTCTCTAAGACTCTAAGCTAAGAAGACAAGAAGCTAAGCTCTATCTTTCTTTCTCTCTAAGACTCTAAGCTAAGAAGACAAGAAGAAAAGCTCACTTTAATCTTTCTCTCTAAAAATCTTTCTTTCCCTCTCTAAGCTCTAAGAAAGTAGAAGTAAAAGTAGTAAAAGCTTTACTCTGCCTCCGAGAGTTTTCCTCCCGGTTTTCAGTACCAGGCAGCTTACAAAGGGAGGTCCCATCTATTTTTATTTTTTACTTAGAAGTTTTAATTTTTAACATTGGGAAAGGCTTTTTTTATAAATTTTTCTGTGTTCAATTATATTGATCCATTTTTCGAAGTTAAACCAACCTTATATTCCTGGAATAAACTCAATTTGTCTGCCACATATTATGCTTTGTATGTACCTGGATTTTGTTTAATAATATTTTAATGAAATTTTTACATCCATGTTTAAGTATACAAATGGCTCACAATTCTTCTTGCTCTATTGCCTTTGTTAGGTTATCCAGTTGTTAAGGTTATATTTACCTTCTTAAAATGACTTATGTGTTTCTTATTCGTTTATATTCTGGATAAGTTTGTAAAAGAGTAGAATTACATCATCTTTGAATTTTCAAAGACCTCATTGGTAAAGCCACTGGGGGCCTGGAGTTATCTGTTAGGGAAGATTTTCAATCCTTGGTTGAATTTATTTATTAGTCATGTGGAATAATTCAGATTTTGTATTTTTATTTGATTCTGTTTGGGAAATTGTGTTTTATCCTGGGAAAATTTTTTTTTTTTTACTTCATCCAGAATTTCAAATTATTGCCATAAGTAATCCATAATATCATTTTACTACTTAATAGTTGTAGCATATATAGAGATGACCCCTTTCATTCTTGATATTGTTTATTTGTGCCTTCTCTCTTTTAGGTGGGATAAGTCTTACAAAAGTTAATCATGGGGCTGGGGTTGTGGCTCAGCAGCAGAGCGCTCGCCTTGCACGTGCGCGGCCCGGGTTCGATCCTCAGCACCATGTAAACATAAATGCATTGCTTGCATTGTGTACAACTAAAGTAAAAAAAAAAAAAAAAGTTAATCAACTTTATTGGTATTTGAAAAGAATCAGTTCTTAACTGATCTTTTCTATTGAGCATTCATTATTTCATTAATTTCTGATTTCATCTTTACTATTCTCATTTTTATGGGGTTTTAAGTGTTCTTTTTCTAACTTCTTGAAATAGATGTGTAGTTCATTAATTTTCAGCATTGAAGGCTAAAAATTTCCCTCTTAAGTATGATTTTAGCTGCATCCCATGAAATTTGATATTGCCCTGGGTTTCTTTCTTTCTTTCTTTTTTCTTTTTCTTTTCTTTCTTTCTTTTTTTTTTTTTTTTTTTTTTTTGCCTTTCCTGCCTTTCATTGTCTTAGTTGAAGTTTTATTTTTTATTTATTTATTTTGGTACTGGGGATTGAACTCAGGGGCACTCGACCACTGGGCCACATCCCCAGCCCTTTTTTGCATTTTATTAGAGACAGGGTCTCACTGAGTTGCTAAGTGCCTCGCCATTGCTGAGGCTGGCTTTGAACTCGTGATTCTCCTGCCTCAGCCTCCCAAGTGCTGGGATTACAGGCGTGCGCCACCGTGCCCGGCTAGTTGAAGTTTTATTTTAAGGAAACAACTTTTTGGAGGCATAATTGAGTTACAATGAATAGCTCATATTTAAACTGTACAATATAAATATATACCTGAGAAAACATCACCACACATCATGGACCTCACAAGTTTCCTTGTGCCCCATTGTAAATCCTCCCTCCAGTCCCTTCCCATGTGCCTTTCCAAGATAAGTGCTTTTTACATATATTTTAGATTGTATTATTAGGAGTTTTATATGAATGAAATCCATTAGTAAATACTCTTTTTCTGGCTTTTTTCATTTGACATAATTATTTTGGGACTCAATCCATACTGTGTGTAATCACTAATAACATTCCTGTTCATCAGAGATTGGTACACTTTTTTACAAGGGTTAGATAGTAAATTGTATAGTTTTTTGCAGGCCATATGGTCTTTGTTTCAATAACTCATCTCTGCCATTGGGGAGTGAAAGCAGTCACAGAAAATATGTAAGTAAGTGAGCATAACTATATTCCAGAAAACTTTATGAAAAATGAAATTTTGTTTTCATCTTTCATTAAATTTAGTTCTTTTGTTTTTTTTCCAACTATTTAAAAATGTAAAAGCCATTCTTTGCTTGTGGGCTATACAAAACAGGTGGCAGTCAGGTTTGCCTGGTTTGCCAATTCTGGATTTTTATTTTCTCAAAAGTAGTGTTTCATGATACTGCAATTTGTTTATATATACACCTGATGAAAAGCGGACATTCATGTTCTTCCCAGTTTTTAGCTATTAGAATCAAAAGCTGCTGTGAACATATGTATTGTTGGCATAGACATGTGCTTTCTTTTTTCCTGGTTAAATACCTAGGAGAGGAATTGCTGGCTCATACAATATCCATATTTTCATCTATATCTATATCCATATGACTTTTCAAGAAACATTAATAAATTACCATGAATTCAGTCTTTCTCTCTCTCTTGTCTTTTATTGGTTTAATAAATTTTATTTTCCCTCTTTTTAATTGAAAAATAAAAATTCTAATTTTTTTTGATCATTTCTAAATTCAAAAAAGAATTTGTCTTTTCCTTCCTTGAAAAGACTTAGCACCTTTTACTTCTATTTTTTCCTCTCCTCATCTTTTATGTATTCTTGAAAACACTGATTATATTTAGAATACAATGTTTTTATGAGAGGTCTGCTTCCAGGCTAATTCAATTTACATCATAGGGAACCTAATTTTTGTTGTTGGGTTTCTTTGAAAGCTTTGGGACAGTCTATTTATCCTTGCTTTTCATGTCTGGGTGTTTAACTTTTTCTTGCTTGGCTCTTACAGAACTCTTTCAATTAATTATTTTATTCACATCTTTCTTTGGGTCGGGAGAATATTTTTCTCTATTATACTTCAACTTTTTTCTCACCACCACTTTTCTCTATTTTTCCCATTTTTTGCTCATTCCCATGCTGATCTCCTAGATCTACCCTCCAGATTTCTTTTCTCTCATTTTTTACTTTATTTGCTTTCTTTAACATTCTTATTTTCTTTCTCCCTAGTTCCCTTTCTCTCTGGATAGCTTCCTCCACATTTCTCCATCTCTCCAACTTACAAACTGAATCTTTATTTTTCACTGATATTTATTGAAAAGGAGAACTCATTTGCAAGAACTGTTGTTCTTTCATTGGTTCTTTCTTTTCCTAACAGCCCATCTTGTTTTATGGGTACTTTTGGAGCTAATATATTTTCACATTTTAGAGAATACGAATTAGAATACTTTGAGAGTTGTATTGTAGGCATTATCTGTCTCCCAGGATTTGTTTTTCTTTATTTCATTCATTCTGTTAGCATTTCATCAATGTCTGATGATCCTTGGTTTTCTATCAATACTTATTAATAAATGCTTAATTAATAATCAGTGGATATTGGGATGGGTAGTTGGTAAGGGTTTTATCTGTAATTAAGTAGATCTCTTTCTTCACCAGATCTATCCCCAAAATGGGAGCCTTGTTTTAGGCTCTTGGCTAGTTTGTCTTCTAAGGATCATAGATTATTATTAGGCAGAGTCAGGACTTCCACTGTTACCAAAAATTAGAAGGTATTTATTTTGAATGAAGAAGACTTCATTATATTGCTAAGTGGAACTGGCTTTCTTTTTCATTTCCACTGTTGTAAAAACCTGGAAAGCTAACAAGTTAGCATGCTATGATTTCATGGATGCTGTCACTTCTCTCTCTAGCACCAACATATATGCTTTTCTGGTAATTTTCCAGTCATCATTAGTGTAGAGAGACCATTTCTGTCAACATCTCTGTATACTATGGAGTGTTGAAGGAAATGACCCAGATATTCTATGAATAATCCTTTTATTAACTACCCATTGATGGTAGCTTCACATATCAATCTTGCTCTTTTTATTTATTATTCTTGAGTTTGGGTTTTCTTCAGACTTCTTTGGTGGAAAACAGTTTTTGCTGCCTCAGTAATCTTCCATGAGCATCTGTCCTTTTCTGTCACTTTTAGTTCCATTTTTTCTATGAATTTGTGAAAATATTTGTGTTTTTCTTGTTTCTAGAGATATTATGGATTTAAAAAACTTTTTCATCTCAGAAAAGAGAACAGATAAACTTCTGCTCAGTCTTCCATCTTAAGCTTGAAGGCTAGCAAGCCGTTTATGATGACATGAAGGATGGGCAATTTTTATTCTGATGAAAACAATAGTGACAATTAAAAATAAGGAAATCTTTAACTTATGACACTAAATATATTTTTCCATCAGTTTTCTCTTGAAGCAGAAAAACTGGTAGGTTGAAGATTTTTTTTCACCATGTTTCTGTGTTTTACTTTCATGAGATTGTTGCAGGTAAATGACTCACCCTCCATATTGCCATAAGTATATTAGCACTACTAGTATTATTATAAAATAACTTCTGAAAAATAGCTTATGAAATATGAATTCAGTGTAATAAAAGGGAAAAGTAACAATTTAAGAATCTGAATCTGAATGTTGGGAGACAATTCTCTATGAGCTTCTCATATTTCTGCATGCCTTGCAAGGGGAGTTATTTACTTCCCTGTTCTGGACTATCTTTTCAAAGATGTTTGAATGGCAAACAGCCTCAGAAGCATGAGGTAGTATCTCACTGTGGAGGAAAAGTCAGGTATATTTGTTTATTTCCTATTAGAAGATATTTGGGTTTCCTACACTTGGGGTTCCTCAGCTGTGACACAAACGTACCTACTGTGTTTTGGTAGCCTCCACCTGAGCATCTCCTTCCCATTGTGAGACAGGGAAAGGGGGAGAAGCAAGGGGAACCACTGCATACAGGAAGCTCATACATATTGCTTGCTGTACCATGAGTAATAAATAGTCTTTGCTTCTGCCACAGGAATCTCATGTCTTGTGACAGAATCCATGAAATCATGGCATGCTAACTTGTTAGCTTTCAAGTAGGTAAACTCTGAATTACCAAATTAGAAAATGAGAACACATTTGATCTGCTTGAGTTCAACAGTAACATAGATCCAAATGTCTTCAGAAAGAACTCATGATTGGTCTTTAATTTTTTTCCTCTTTATATTAGTGCTGAGTTTCATGAGCGGCTAAGTAAAATCAATAAGCTGAAGAATAGATATGAAATTCTTACTGTTGTTATGCTGCCTCCTGAGGGAGAAGAGGAGAAAACACAGGCTTATTATGTAATAAAGGTAATCTTAATTGATTTACAGATGTGATAGTATGAAGTTTCCTTTCTTTGTTAACTCACTCACAGTAATCCTCTGGATTTAAAAGAACCAAAAGAGCAAATGTTTTTCATGAAATAATAGCAGCTATTTCACTTAGTTAGGGTCATTAGCTAATGCATTAATAAGGTCCAAAACATTAGTTGCTAGATGAAAATAATGAAGCCTTATCTATTCTCTATATCTCCAATCCCTGAGATCCAAGCATGTCCTCTAGATCCCCAAACCTACAGCTAACTTCTTTTTTTTGAGTTCAGGTCATTCTAATTGACCATTCTTTAACCATCATTTTTGCTATCATTTGTATCATGTCATTTTCCCTCATCTAGTCAAGACTCACAGTCTGTTTTACTCTAAGACATATCATCATTCTGGGTGCCTTCAGCATGCATGTGACAAACTGTTCAACACCTTAAGGCTTTATTTCACTATAGCCACCTACTTATATGCCATACCCTAGACCTTAACCTTTTCTAGGAGCTATACTACCTCTGAATCTTAAACTCCAATTTACCATTGCAGTCCTGGTAAGCAGTTGTCCAGAGAGGAAGAGGGCTGCTCCCTTGCTCTCTTACTGTATAGGATATAGACAGATCAGGTAAAACTGCTTTTTCTTTCCCCCTCTCTCTTTGTTTTTAAACCAGGGCATTTAATCACTGAACCACATCCCCATCTGGTTGTATTTTTCTTTTCTTTTTAATTTTGAGACATGGTATCGCTAAGTTGCTTAGGACCTTACTAAAGCTGGCTTTGAACTCTCAATCCTCCTGCCTCAGCCTCCTGAGCTGCTGGGATTACAGGCATGCACCACTGTATCCAGTAAAACTGCTTTTTATTTTGTGATGTTTGAGAGTTGTCTGCCACCCTCTGGTTACCTTAATCTAAGAACCCATAAGAGGGAACTCCAGAACTGATGAGGAATTGGATGTTATGTTGTTCCTGAGTACTGCTTCATTCATCTTTTCTATGTAGAAAATACCCTGAATAGATGTGAATTTCTTTATAGAAAGGGTTGGGAAATTACTCAAAACACTATAAGAAAGGAATGAAAATTATAACTTTGACTCATAGATGGGAGTAGGAAGGACATCTCCCAATTCACATCTTCAGAGAATGGTCCTTGTGGATTCTGTCTTCAACTTCTACATATCTCCTTAAGCAACCAAGTTTTCTTCTATAGTCCTTCTTCCCCTACCACATACACTGAGTGTGGCATGCCTACCATGTAACCTTTGGAAATTTCCTATGGAAAATCAGTGCTAACTCTCAAATCTTTGTTATAACCTTAGACGTCTGCCTAATAGTAACAAGATACTCCTCCTCCCAGGTTTTAAAGGGTCCCATAGTGTGAGGGGTAGGCTTTAATTCTTTAGGTGTTGGTAGAAGGTACATGTTGCAATTCCAGTTATGCTACTCTATCAACAAGGGCTGTGATGAGTTACTTATGTATATTGGTGTTAAGAATGCCTCTGTCCATATCCTGCTTTTACCTCTAAGTAAGTGATTGTGAATAAGTTGTATGACTACTTAAGGCCCGTTTTCTCACTTTCAAAATGAGTATGATAATATTGTTACTTTTGTTGGAAGAAGTACATGAGAAAATACATGCAAAGCCCTCAGGACAATACTTGGCACAAGATGGCACTCAAATATCAGCTATTATTATTGTTATTGCTGTGATGATGCTGATTAATCTACTCAGGAAAACAGGCAAGATTTTTTAGTGAGGAAAAATTATGCTATTATTCACAGTGAAAGTGTGAATATATAAGCATCATATAACATGTTAAATAATTTGAGGCTATTCTTTACCCTCAATTTCTGATATCACACTTCTTTGCCTTCTTCTCTGGTATCCATAGCTTGTCACACAGTTATTTCCATTTTTTATTGTATAATATGTTTAAACGTTTTACTAACAATACTTCACATGTCTCATATATGTAAAAAATGAGCCGTTATTTCTTTATAACTGTTTCTGTCTGGGGGTGCTGGGTTTGTTTTCTCTGTTTGTCAAAGAATTGAAGAACAGGACACAGCAAGCAAGAAGTAGGTTTATTGCAAAGGTGAAAGAGAGATTTCTCCAAAGAGAAGGGGCCCTGGAGCTGGGAATCCAGGGGGGAGTTTTGGCTAGTTCTTTTTATGGTCTCTGGAATTTCCTCCTTTCCTTATGTCCTCCCCTGTCCTTGAGTTCCTCACTGTTATTGCTTGGTGTCCCGCTCTGTCCATGTGTCTGTTTTAGTTTTTCTATTGGATCCCACACTTAGGAGCATGAGTACGGAAGTGTCTGTCTGATTGGGTCCCCCACTTTTGTCCACAAGTACTTTCCAGCCAGGAAGTTGACCACATCAGAAGACCCACCTACTCCATGCTCCTTGGTTCTGGCCTTGCCCCTGATCTCCTCACTCACCGTCTTGCCCTGGCTGTCAAGCCCTTCTATATCTCCATCATAACTAAATTCAGTTGAGCTTTTGTCCGGAAAAATTATCCATGGCATGAAAATGGAGAAGAGCAGTCACTGGGTACAATGACACTATTACGTGGTGACACCAAATTCTTGGCATTTCTTAGCAGATCCTTCAGGGATTATCTGATTGAATCAAAGTGAATACCTTTGACTTTATATTGACTAATTATTTTATCTATCCTTCCATGGGGATAGATATTAACTTGTAGATAACTGATAGTAACACAAATGATTCTTGTTGCTAACAATGCAAATGAATTTTGGCCAGTGGAAACACAACTCTGCTTTGTTGTTTCATATTTAAATGAGAATAACTTTTAACCTTTAGAAAATAATATTTTAACAGTTTCACTAGGAAAAACAAACTTGCCAATTAGAACTTAATTTTTATTTTTCATAGTGATTCTGTTTTTCAGAACCACTATTTTTTTTTATAGATTTAGGATTAAAATATAGTCAATTCAAGAGCTTTCCCTTTCTCATATCCTTACAATTCTCTACAAAAGGATTTTTCTTGGTGGAACATATATGTATGTCTATAGCTCTGGGTGAGAGAAATGTGGTTACAATGTTAGCAACTGTTTTGTTTTCTGCATGTTGTGAACCAGGGGTCAGCAAACCAGGTTCCAGTCAAATGCTTCTTGCTGCCTGTTTTGTAAATTAGTATTATGAGACATAATAATGCACTTATTCATTTGTGTGTTGTCTATGGTGGCTTTCCTGCTACAATGGCAGGTAAGTAGTTTCAGCATAGACTGAATGGCCCAAAACATTAGCATATTTTCTACCTGGCCCTTTACATAAAAATTTTGTTGACCCTCTTATTAGTTTCTTAGGGCTGCCCTAACAAAGTGCCACAAACTAGATGGTGTGCACAACAAAAATTTGTTTCCTACTCCTGAGTCTAGAAGTCCAAGGTGAAGGTGTTGTCAGGGTTGGTTCATTCTGAGGGCTAGAGGGAGGATCTGTTCCATGTCTCCCTCCTCTTCTGGTTTACTGGCAATCTTTGGTATTCCTGGGCTTGTAAAGGTGTGCCTTCATCTTCACGTGGTGTTGTCCCTATGCCTCCATACAGCCTTCCCTGTACATCTGTGTTCAAGTTTCTCATTTTGTGACACTATCAGTTGTTTTGGATTAAGGACAACCCTAATGACCTCATTGTGACTGTATCTGCAAAGACCCTGTTTACAAATAAGGTCACGTGTCTTTTATCTCCCCCAGACACAGTTCAACCCACAGTCCCTGTTTTTGGTCCTACAATAGTTGCCTTTGGTCTATGGAGCATACGTGGTTTTGTTTTTATTTTATCAATCTCAGTATCTCACAGTATCTGAGTTTTTAAAACCAGACTGAAAAATATAATCAGTAACCAGTGAAGAACTGGTATCTTTCAAATCTTATCTCCAAATTCCTCTTAGTCTTTATAAGTGTAGTTATGACCATAATCTAGTGAAATGTTAGAAAGCTATTAAAAATTCCAAACACGAACTTTTCTAACCTCAAATAAAAATAAACATTATATAATCTCCAAATTAGAAGCAGATGGAGAAACTTTAGAACTTCAAGGTATACATGAAATTAGAGCAGGAATTTGTATAGGATGAACAAATTTAACTCCTTCGTTTGAAAAATGAAGAAATCAAACTCAAAGAAGGAAAATGAATTACGAATGTCACTGAACTGACTGGTAGCCAATCCACAATTAAAATCCATCTGTTTTGAATCATTCCAGCTCTTTCTTCCACTATGCTATTTATATTTCAAGTAAAATAGACTCCAATTCTAGACACAACTTAAAGGGATTAGATATAACATACCTAACTTTTATCTTTCTTTTTTCTGAGCTTTGACACATAAAAATTGTACATACTTATGGGCTACCAGGTGATGTTTCCATACATGTGCACATTATGTAATGTTCAAATCAGGGCAAGTGTATCTGTCTCCTCAAGCATTTGCCCTTTCTTTGTGGCTTTTTAAAATTATAATATTTGTTACAAAAATATGTGCAACTCATGTTTTGAAGCATAATGAAACAAATACCAATGAAACTGTTAAGAACTGAAGCATTACTAATAAGACTTTCTTTCTCATTGACTGCATCCTGGTTTAAATACATATATCTAGGGATTGAATAAAAATATTGATTTTTAGCGTTGACTAAAAATCAAAATTTCAGTGTATATGTTGTTTTTGTAAACCTTTAATCAGAGAAGTTCTTTGAACTGTGGGGAGTATAGCCCAGTGGCATAGCTACCCTAGTAAAAATTTACTGTATATGTCCACTCAAAGGAAATTTTAGTTTTTAGCAATTTATAGACTTCATGTTTTCTAGCTATATTTATCAAAATGATTTCTAATTTTTACATAATTTTTTAAAAATTATGATCAAACATACAGAGGAAATTATTTCCCTGGATATACCTGGTCCACCTTTTACTCCTTCCAAAGATTTGAAATGAGAAATTGTTCCTGAACCTCTTTGAGGCCAAAAACATTCTTCTGATTGAATACTGAGTTTCTTTTTTAAAAAATTGTTCTAATTAGTTATACATGACAGCAGAATGCATCTGAGTTCATTGTACACAAATGGAGCACAACTTTCCATTTCTCTGGTTATACATGATGTAGAGTCACACCACGTGTACAGTCATACATGTACCTAGGGTAATGATGTCTCTCTCATTCCACCATCTTTCCTGCTCCCATGCCCCCTCTACTCCCCTCCCCTCACTCCCCTTTGCCGAATCAGAATTCCTCCATACTTCTCATGCTCCACTCCCCCATTATGGATCAGCATCCACTTAGCAAAGAGAACATTTGGTCTTTGGTTTTTTTGGGATTAGCTTATTTTGCTTAACATGATATTCTCCAACTCCATCCATTTACCTACAAATGCTGTAATTTTATTCTCTTTTAATGCTGAGTAATATTTCTTTGTGTATATATACCACAATTTCTTCATCCATTTATTTATTGAAGGGCATCTAGGTTGGTTCCACAATTTAGCTATTGTGAATTGACCTGCTATGAACATTGATGTGGCTGCGTAACTATAGTATGCTGATTTTTAAGTCCTTTGGGTATATTTTAAGACCAAGGAGTGGGATAGCTGGGTCAAATGATGGTTCCATTTCAAGTTTTCCGAGGTATCTCCATACTGCTTTTCATAGTGGTTGCACCCATTTGCAGTGCTACCAGCAATGTATGAGTGTTTCTTTTCCCCCACATCCTTGTCAATACTTACTATTGCTTGTATTCTTGATAATTGCCATTCTGACTGGAGTGAGATGAAATCTTAGTTTTGATTTGCATTTCTCTTATTCCTAGATAAGTTGAACACTTTTTCATATATTTGTTGATTGATTACATGTCTTCTGAGAAGTGTCTGTTCAGTTCCTTAGCCTGTTTATTGATTTGAGTTCTTTATATATCCTGGAAACTAATGATTTATATGATGTGCATGTAGTAAAGATGTTCTCCTACTCTGTGGGCTCTCTTTTCATATTATTGATTGTTTCCTTTTCTGAGAAGAAGCTTTTTAGTTTGAATCCATCCAATTTATTGATTCATGATTTTTTAAAAATGTTTTTTAGTTGTAGATGGACATAATACCTTTATTTTATTTATTTATTTATTTTTAATTTTTGGTACCAGGATTGAACTCAGGGTCACTTGACCACTGGGACACATCCCCAGCCCTTTTTGTATTTTATTAGAGACAGGGGTCTCACTGAGTTGCCAAGTGCCTCACCGTTGCTGAGGCTGGCTTTGAACTCGCGATCCTCCTGTCTCAGCCTCTCAAGTGCTGGGATTACAGGTGTGTGCCACTGCGCCCTGCACCTTTATTTTATTTTTATGTGGCACTGAGGATTGAAACCAGTGCCCTCCACATGTGAGGTGGGCACTCTACCACTGAGCCACAACTCCAGCCCCATTCTTGATTTTATTTCTTACACTTTAGGAGTCTTGTTAAGGAAGTTGGGGCCTAATCCAATGTGATGAAGATTTGAGCCTACTATGTCCTCTATTAGGCATAGGATCTATGGTCTAATTCCTAGGTCCTTGATCCACTTTGAGTTAAGTTTTGTGCATGATGAGAAATAGTGGTTTAATTTCATTTTTCTGCATGTGGATTTCCAGTTTTCTCAGCACCATTTGTTGAAGAGGCTATCTTTTCACCAATGTATGTTTTCTGTACCTTTGTCTAGTATGAGATAACTGTATTTATGCGGGTTTGTCTCTGTGTCTTCTATTCTGTACCATTGGTCTACATGTCTATTTTGGTGCCAATACCATGCTGTTTTTGTTATAATAGCTCTGTAGTATAGTTTAAGGTCTGATATTGTGATGCCTTCTGCTTCACTCTTCTTGCTAAGGATTGCTTTGTCTATTCTGGGTCTCTTATCTTTCCAAATGAATTTCATGATTGCCTTTTCTATTTCTATGAGGAATGGTTTGGGATTTTAATTGGAATTGCATTAAATCTGCATAATGCTTTTGGTAGTATGGCCATTTTGACAATATTAATTCTGTCTCTCCAAGAACATGAGCGATCTTTCCATCTTCTAAGGTCTTCTTTAATTTCTTTCTTTAGTGTTGTGTAGTTTTCATTGTATAGGTCCTTTCACCTCTTTTGTGAGATTGATTCCCAAATATTTTGCTTTTTTGGAGGCTATTGTGAATGGGGTAGTTTTCCTAATATCTCTTTCTGAGGGTTCATCACTGATGTATAGAAATGCATTTGATTTATGTGTATTAATTTTGTATCCTGCTACTTTGCCGAATTCATTTATTAAGAATACTGAGTTTCTATTTCCTCTCTAGTTAGCCTCATTTTTGTTTTCAGTAGGGTTTACACATGCTTAACTGTTTTGTCAGACAGTTTTAGTTACACTTTAGTTAATTATTATATTTCCATTATGGCTTTGTATCCTATGTGCCATATTTTAAGGCCTGAGGACTTGGTCTTTTACTCTAAATCAAGTGCAAGAAATGAACGCCTGGTCCCATGTGTAGGCCCTGAGGTAAACTGATGTTGTTGAGCGTGTTTTCTGCTTCAAAGACAGACATTTTTCTCCCTGATAAATATTTTTACTTAACTAATTCTCTTCTATACTTTATAGGCTGCTCAAGAAAAAGAAGAACTACAAAGGGAAGGTGACAGTTTGGATGCTAAGATCAATAAAGCTGAAAAAGAAATCTATGCTCTGGAAAACACCTTGCAAGTGCTCAAGAGCTGCAACAACAATTACAAACAATCTTTTAAAAAAGTGACACCATCTAGTATGTTGGAGTTATTAAAATATGTACAGTGAATTATATATAGTTATTTACTTTATTTTAACCAGAATAATATGAGACATGGAGAACAAAAATATACTATGTTTAATTGAGTAGGAAAAATCCATCACCCTTCTCCCTCACCCTCCACCCCCAGCTTTTTTTTTTTTTTTTTTTTTTTTGGTAATTGGTCTGTTGAGATGTTATTTTCTTTATTGGTTCTGTTGGTATATGGCATGGTACTTCTCTAGGGAATTAATTTCAAATGTGAAAAAATTGCTACTACATGCTCACATTGTTTTTCCTCAAGTACATACATGGAATTTAACCTTTCATAACAAAACATGTTAGAAATTTATTATCTGCAATACTTAAAGATTTCTTTCTACATAGTACGTTGAAAATTGTAGCTAAAAAATTTCCAAATTCTAGGTGATGAATATGAGCTAAAAATTCAACTAGAAGAACAGAAAAGAGCTGCTGATGAAAAATACAGATACAAACAAAGGCAAATAAGAGAACTGCAAGAAGATATCCAGGTAAATTTTATAGTACCTTTAGTATCTGAAGAATCTTAATAAAAGTCAACTATCATTATTACTACTTCTATTTTTTTGATCTTGCACAAAGAATAGAGTTTTTGTATATCCTTAGGGAAGTAGACAGTAAGAGATATAAAAGTCTCATTTAAAAAGAGAAAATAAGTGAAATATTCAGTAAATCTGTTAAAATTCCAGTATGAAGCACTGACATTTGTTATTTGGTGATGGATCATAGCTAGCCAATTATGATCTATCCACTGACTCTTAATTCCTTAGGGATCACATTAAGATTGTTCCTTGACATTTAAAAGATTAAAAATAAAATAGCAGAAAGTAGTTACTAAAGCAAATCACTTTGCCTAGCATGAATAAGGCCCTGGGTTCAATTCTCATTAACTTAAAAAGCATACAAAAAAATAAAGCAAATCACTGAAAGACAAAACAATATGCTGCTTAAGCAGACCATATGTAAAAAACTTTTAGGAATAAAGCTGGAACAAATAATATAAATTGTTAGCCTTTGAAAATTGCATGATTACAATAGTTATTTATATTGTTGATTTTTTCCAAGTACCATGAAAATACTTCCAGTGGAATTATATAGAAAATTTAACCCACAAGACCATTATACTTAGGCACCAATAGATTATATATGTATTATATACAAAAAAATAATGAATTCAAATTAAATACTTGACAAATGAGAAACAATGTCAGTTTTTATTCTAACAAATAAATGTGTTAATTATTTTTGCAGAGCATGAAAAACACTTTAGAAGTTATAGAACATTTAGCAAATAATGTCCAAGAAAAATTATCAGAGAAGCAAGCTTATTCATTTCAACTACATAGAGATATTGAAGATCAGAAGCCAAAATTAGAGAGAGTAAATAAACAGGTATTGATATTTTTTCAAAACTTCCTTATAATTGTTTTTTGAATTCTCAAATGGTAAACCCAAATTCTCCTGTATCTTTAAAATTTTTTGTAAAATTTATTTATCTAATAATTGATTATAATTTACCAACAGTGTGGAAAACTCACAAAAGAAATTCGTATTTTGAAAGAAACAAAAGAAGAAACATTAGAAGAACAAGACATTAAACTTCGGGAAGTGAGAGAGTTTCACAAGGTCATTGATGAAATGTTAGTTGATATCATAGAAGAAAATGCTGAGATTAGACTCATTCTTCAAACGTACTTTGAACAGGTATTACAGTACTCTCTAATAAGTCATTTTTTAAATTTTTTCTTTTTGTGGCACTAGGGATTGAACCTAGGCCTTTGTACATGCTAAGTATACTATATTCCATGAAAATAAAAATTTTTATGATATTCATCATAAAGCAAAATCTAATTAAAATGTTTTTTTCTAAAAAGAAATCATTTGTAAGACTAATGATTACTGTTAAATATTCTTCCAGAATGGATTAGAACTACCCACAGCTGGTCCAAAAAGCACTCGCCAGAGTTCTAGATCTCCTTCACAGACTTCACCGTTGTCAGCGAGGTAAGTGGAAGGTTAATTAAACATCTTCACTCTCACTGCTGCCACTCTGAGTGCATCCAGCCCCTTCCATATCACCATAGCTGTTGGACTAGCCAGTGTACTCCAATGCTGTCCTCACCCTCAGCTACCTTACTATGCCAGCATCACACAGGTAACATGTAGAAATAGGCAGTAGAGCAAGACTTCCCTTCTGACTTCTACTGTCATCATTCCTTTATGACACATGGGCTGTGACTAACAACTATTTTAGTAGGATGAAATTTGGGGGTTACAGCTAGCATTGGGGTGGCTCCCAAGTTGGGGGAAATATTTTAGCCATAAAAAGAAACATGAGATTTGTGATAAAAACTGCATTAGTGAAATTGTACATAGTTAGAATTTAATTGATACTTTGTTCTGATAAAAAGGTAACAATTTTTTCTTTCTGCAGTTTATTGTTATTTAGAATTCTATCACTGGGGATGCTTAATCAATATTCTTCTGCTTTGTTGGCAAGCAAAAATTATTGTTGATCCTTATTTTAGAATTTCTAGTCTCCTACTATAGTCAGCAGTTACTTATTACCTTCTATTGTTCATGTAGAGATTTCAAGAAAGAGGGAGCTCCTAAAAGATAATGTTTCAAGTATAAAAAATTGGCTTCTGGGCTGGGGTGGTCGCCTGGCGCATGCGCGGCCCGGGTTCAGTACTCAGCACCGTGTAAACATAAATGCATTGCATTGTGTACAACTAAAGCAAATAAATAAATATTAAAAAAAAAAAAAAAATTGGCTTCTACATAAATATATTGAGTAGTTACTTACATTTCCCTGTACTTTCATAAAATATATTTTAAAAATCTATCATCCCAAGTTGTATGACTATTTTTCAAATGATACCAATTTTCTGTCAACATACCTCTCATCTTCCTCTTCAGTTATTATATAAGCTATAATTTTTATTACTTTTCTCAGTGCAAAATCTTGCCCCGGTTTTGTTACCATCTTGAAAACCTTTAATACTTAATGCTTCCAACTCTAAGAAATTGATTATAGTTGTGTGTTAAGTCGCCTTTTCATTCCTGTGACAGAATACCCAAGTAAAACAACTTAAAGAAGGAAAGATTTATGTTTGCTTCTGGTTTCAGAGGTTTAGTTGATAGTTGGCTGTGGTAAGGCAGAGAATCCTGGTGAAAAAGATGTGGTGGAACAGAGCTGCTCACCTGACAGAGGCTAGGAGGCAGAGAAAGGAAGGGGCTGGGGACTAGATATATTACCCAAGGGCACGTATCTACTAAGAACCCACTCCCATGAATAAATTCCTACTTCCTATACTTTCTGTCACCTCTCAATAGTCCATTCAGTTATGAATCCCTCAATGGAGTAATTCACTGATGAGGTCAGAAACCTCATGATCCAATTACTTCCCCAAAGCCTCACCTCTCAAAATTGCTGCATTGGGCACGAATCCTTTAACACATGAGCTTTTGGGGAACATTCCAGATACAAACCATAGCAAGTTGAAAACATTTTTCTCACATAGAAACATATTTAACTATTAATTGAATCTATGTTCATCTTTTTCTAAATTGTGTTTTGATATCTGTTAATGGTCATACTTTTTAAAAATTTATCAATGTTTTGGACTAGATTTATAGTATTTTTTTTCAGGCCAGCTATGAAATTTACATTAAATTTACAATTTTTTTAGGTCAGTTTCAAGTTCCACAAGTATTACTGCTTCTCAGACTTCGATTAAAGTATTAACGCTCAACTTCCCAGACTCTGCGCAAGAAGACAGCACTTCTAGGCCAAGCAGTGGTTCTAGTAATGGTAAAAACAAAAGGAGCAGCAAATAAAATTTTACTCTTTTGTACATATTTTAAATACAAAAACTAAAGTCTCATAATAATAGTAAATCCCATTCTATTTTTTTGGTTATATAATAATTATATAACAGGACTACTGAAATAATATTAGAAATAAAAAATGATCAGACAAAATTTTAATCCAGTAGATAATGTAAAAACTGATAGTTTGTAAAACAATAAAGGTAATTGTCTTAGTTTTCCTATTATTTTATTCGTAGAGAAGGAAAATAATAACAGCAGATTCTTAATAAGGATATATTTTCTAATCATAGAGAAAATTGTAATTTTCACTGTAGTTTTGATGTCTGTAGTGTTAAAAGATAGTTTGTTTCATTGTTTTATGAAACTACACATTTCTAATGTAACAGAATCTTTCAGGAAGAAACTTCTAAAGAGTCAGTGCAATCATAATAAGAAAATTCTCATTTTCATTAGAAGACCCCAATATTAAGTTTTCTTTATTCAAAGAGACATATTTCCCAGACTTTTAAGGGAAAATAAATCGATTAAACGCAGTTCCTTCTTTTGGTATAATTTGTTATCCAAAGATAACATCACAATACCTGCAAGAAAACAACTAATAAGAGAAATTCAGTTTATCAATAAAAAATGTATCTTAAATTCCTAAGAATTACTCCACTTTGACCTTGAAAGAAATACAACACATTAAATATTTTGCTCTCAAGATACAGCCAACCCAGCATAAAGAGGAGTAAGAAAATATTTTTAAAATTTATTGATTTAATTAACAATTTGGAGAAAGCTAGATATGATATGATTTGTTATTAGAATTCTATAAATTTATATTGGAGGTAAACTACTATATTTAGAATTGGAACCACTAGATTTAGAATTTTTTTTTTTTTTTTTTTTTTTTTTTTTTTTTTTTTAGCTAATACTTTGTAGCCAGAGTTCTGAATTCTTGGAATAGAGTGTGGAATGTTATAAAATTGGATTTCAAATAAAGATATCATAATTCATGTATGGAAACAAATGTCTCCTAAATACCTTGGGAAAAAATATTCATTACAGCTGTCATGTGATGGAACCGTCATGCAGCTCCTTCTGCACAGCTGCAGTGGTGGTAAATCTGTTTCTCCTGATTATTATTTGGAAAAATGATTTTGTTTGGAAATAACCAGAAAAGTCATAGAAGTCCAATGATTAATGTAGGTAAAAATACTTGGCAATTTTTTGTTAAAATATTGTTCCAATGCATGAGATTTATTTGTAAGCTCTAAAAACTGATTAAATATCGTTGCTTTATTCACCAAAGTTCTTAATTCTCAATCATATATTACTTTGTAAATTACTTGGAACTTGGAAGTATTTTTAAATTATTTATTTCTTTTTTCTTTTTTTTTAAATTTGTTTTACTTAGTTATACATGACAGCAGAATGCATTTCAATTCATTGTACACAAATAGAGCATGATATTTCAATTCTCTGGTTGTACACGATGTAGAGTCGCACCATTTGTGCAATCATATATGTATCTGGGATAATGATGTCCATCTCATTCCACCATCTTTCCTGCCCCATTCCCCCTCCCCTCCCAACCCTCCCCTTTGCCCAGTCCAATGGAACTTGAAATATTAAATACTGTGTTCTATAAAGGTGGATTGTTGTCTAACTAGCTCTGACTTTGGACAGTTACTTCTCTATGCTTTTGCACTTTATTTGTAAAACAGATTACTATGTACTTCACAGTTTATTGAAAAAATTGTATAATAGAAACAAAATGAAGAGGGCTTGACACAGTAATTACACTATAACTAGACCTATCTGAGTCACTAACTAGAACCTAGTACAGAATTTGTGGAATGGTTAGGTTCTTAGGCCAGCATATAAGTTTACATTGAAACTTTCAATAATACTTCCAACTTGAGTGTAATAATGCTAAATGGTGAGACAGGAGTAACTCCTTTTCAAATCTGGAGTTTTCTTTATATCCAGAAGTCATGCTTCTACTTATGGAAACCAAGACAGAGCCAGCCTGGGTATGTACTATAAGACATATTGATACAAAGAAAATTGGTGAAGATTTCACAAGGGTGTCTTCACAATTTAAATCCTTGATTTAAATATATATATATATATATACACACACACACATATATACAGATACATATACATACACATATATGTGTACACATATATATGATAAATATAGAAAATTTTTGTGAAGGACTTCCTAAATACATCCTTAGAAACTGGTTTGTGTGTTCCTTCAATTTAGTATGTCCTAGGAAAGCTGTAATTTCTAAATTCAGGCAGACAGCATGAGAAGGCATCATCCTAATTCTTATATAAGATGGTATGTATAAAATTGTAAGCTGCATTTGGGATTTCCAAGGGTCAAGGGCTATCCAAGAAGTAGTTTTTACTCTTTAAGTAAAGTGTTGATAGTAGAGCTATTATTACATAGAAATAACTTAAGTTTATTGTTGCAGACTAATGCTTGAGTGGCTAGCCTATTTCTTTTATTTTTGGTTCTTTTTAGTTATATATGACAATAGAATTCATTTTGATACAATCATACAAACATGGGATATATCTTATTCTAATTAGGATCCCACTTTTGTGGATGTACACAATGGTGGGATTCAGTATGGTGTATTCATATATGTGCATAGGAAAATTATTTCAGATTCATTTCACTGTCTTTCTTTTTCCTGTCACCCCCTCATTTCCCTTCATTCCCCTCAGTCTAATCTGCCCAGACTACTGCGTTACTTTTAATGGGGCCGAGGTCTAAAGCTACCCCCCTTTTTGGGCCCCAAAAGGGGGGGTCCTTCTGCCAGCAGAAGGAGTTAAAGTAGCTTACCTGGCGAATACAAGCTTAACGGGCAAAAGTCGCAGGAGTGTCTCTTTCCCCCGCCTGATTGACGGACACCAAGTCACACCCGGGGAGTTTGGTAAAAAGCAATGCCAGAACTCATTTGTTGAAAGGTGAACTGTACTTATAAAGGCCTAAACATAACCAATCATTGACCAGCAGGGCGGTTCCGACTCTCACGTTACATCATAGCCACACCCCCTGCTTAGCCTCGGTCCTCCACAGGGCGTGGTAAGCAACCAGAGCCCATCCCCTTGGCAGACAGCGTCTGGAAAGTCCCAACACTAATCCATTGAATTTCTATTCTTCTTCCCCAACCCATTGTGGATTATTTTCCACATCAGCAAAAACATTTGATCTTTGGCTTTTTGGGATTGACTTATTTCACTTTAATGATAACATCTCTAGATCCATCCATTTACTGGAAAATATCATAAAGTCATTCTTTTTAATGGCTGAGTAATACTCCATTGTGTATATATACATCACATTTTTTTTATTCATTAATCTGTTGAAGGGCACCTAGGGTTCGCTCCATAACTTAGCTATTGTGAATTGTGTTGCTATACACATTGATGTGGCTGAGTATGTCGAGAATATACACCAAGGAGTGGTATAGCTGGTCAAATGGTGGTTCCATTCCAAGTTTTCTGAGGAATCTCCATACTGCTTTTCATACTGGTTGCACCAATTTGCAGTCCCACTAGCAATGTATGAGTGTACCTTTTCCCCACATCCTAGCCCACATTTATTGTTACTTGTATTCTTGATAATTGCCATTCTGACTGGCGTGAGATAAAATCTCAGTGTAGTTTTAATTTGCATTTCTCTGATTGCTAGAGATGTTGAACAGTTTTTCATATATTTGTTGACCACTTATATTTCTTTTCTTGAGAAGTGTCTTCAAGTTCCTTTGTCCTTTATTTATTGGGTTATTTATTTTTATTTGGTTTTAAGTTCTTTATATATCCTAGAAATTAGCACTGAGGTACAGGCATCAAAGATTTTTTCCTGTTCTGTGGGCTTTCTCTGTGCTCTTTATTATTTCCTTTGTTGTAAAGAAGATTCTTAGTTTGAAACCATCCCATTTTATTGATTATTGATATTACTTCTTGTGCTTTAGGAGTTTTGTTAAGGAAGTCAGTTCCTGAGCTAACATTTTGGGAGTATAAGGCCCACATTTTCTTCAAGTAGATTCAGGGCTTCTGGTCTAATGCCTAGGACCTTGATCTACTTTGAGTTGAGTTTGGTGCAGGGTGAGAGATAGGGGTTAAATTTCCTTCTACTATCTATGGATTTTCCATTTTCCCAGCACCATTTGATGAAGAAGCTATATTTTCTCCAATGTATGTTTATGGCACCTTTGTCTAGGATGAGATAACTATATTTATGTGAGTTTGTCTTTGTCTTCTATTCCATCCCATTGGTCTTTATGTCTGTTTTAGTACCAATACTATGCTGTTTTTCTTAGTATAGCTCTGTAGTAGTTAAGATCTGGGATTGTGGTGCTTTCTGCTTTGCTTTTCTTGCAAAGGATTACTTTGGCTGTTCTGGGCCTCTTATTTTTCCAGATGAATTTCATGACTGCCTTTTCTGTTTCTATGAAGAACATCATAGGAATTTTGGTGGGAATTGCATTAAATCTGTATAGTACTTTTGGTAGTGTGGCCATTTTAACAATATTAATTCTGTTTAATCCAAGAACATGGGAGATCGTTCCATCTTCTAGGGTCTTCTCTATAATTTCTTTCTTTAATGTTCTATAATTTTCATTGTAGAGGTCATTCATCTTTTTTGTTAGATTCCCAAGGTTGTTTTTTCTTTTTTCTTTTTCTTTTTTTGAGGTGATTGTGAATGGGATGATTTTCCTAATTTCTCTTTCAGCTGCTTCATCATTCGAGTATAGGAATACAATTGAATTTTGGGTGTTAAATTTTGTATCTTGCTACTTTACTGAATTTATGATTTCTAGAAGTTTTCTGGTGGAGTTTTTTTTGGGTCTTATAAATATAGAATCAGGTAATCTGCTAATAGGTATAGTAGTTTGAACTCTTCTTTCCTCTTTAATTTCTTTGTTTTGCCTAACATCTCTGACTAGAGTTTCAAGGACTATGTTGAATAGAAATGGTGAAAGTGGGCATCCCTGTCCTGTTCCTGCTTATAGAGTGAATGCTTTCAGTTTTCTGTTTAGAATGATATTGATCTCAGGTTTTTACAATGTTTACATTTTTTTATAATGTTTTAAACATGAATGGATGCTCTATTTTGTCAAATGCTTTTTCTGTATCTATTGAGATAATCATGTGTTTCTTGTCTTCTAAGTCCATTTATGTGATGAATTACATTTATTGATTTCTGTATGTTGATCCAACCTTGCATCCCTGGGATGAAACCTACTTGATCACGGTGCACTATCTTTTTAATATGATTTTGTATGTGATTTGCCAATATTTATTTTTTATGATCTTTCTTTTTTAAAATTTATTTTAATTAGATATATGACATAAAAATGCATTGATTCATTGTACACAATTACAGTACAGCTTGATTTGTCAATATTTTATTAAGAATTTTTGCAACTATGTTCATCAAGGATATTGGTCTGAGATTTTCTTTCCTTGATGTATCTTTGTCTGGTTTGGTATCAGGGTGATAGTAGCTTCATAAATTGTGGAGGGAAGAGTTCCCTCCTTTCTATTTTGTGGAATAATTTGAGGAATATTGGTTTTAGTTCTTTAAAGGTGTGGTAGAACTCTGGTGAAATACATCTAGTCCTGGGCTGTTCTTTGTTGGTAAGCTATTAATGGCTGCTTCAATTTCCTTACTTGAAATTGGTCTATTTAAATTTTCTATATCCTCATGGTTCAATTTGTATAGGTCATTTGTCTCTAGAAATTTGTCAATGTCTTCAAGATTTTCTATTTTATTGGAGTATAGATTTTCAAAATAGTTTCTGATTATCCTCTATTTCAGTAGTGTCTGTGGTAATATTTCCTTGTTCATCACAGATTTTGACTTTTGGAGTTTTTTCTTTCTTTTGGTTAGCTTGGCTAAGGGTTTATCAATTTTATTTATTCTTTCAAAGAACTTTTTGTTTTGTTTATTTTTTGAACTGTCTTTTTAATCACAATTCCATTGATTTCAGTTCTGATTTTAATGATTTCCTGTCTTCTATTGATTTGGGTTTTGGTTTGTTCTCAGGGCCTTGACATGTAGTGTTAGATTATCTTTTTGGCATATTTCTATTCTTTTAATGTTGAGCTCATTGCTGTGAACTTTCCTCTTAGAACCACCTTCACAGTGCCCCAGAGATTTTGATATGTTGTATCTCTATTCTCATTTGCTTCTAAATATTTTTATTCCACTCCTGATTTCTTCTACTATCCATTCATCATTCAATAATGAATTATTTAGTCTCCAGGGGTTTCTATTTTTATCTTATCATACATTTTTAATTTCATTCTATTATGATCTGTTAAAATGAAGGTATCTCTATTTTTTTTTTTTTTTTTTTTTTTTTGTATTTGGTGAATTGCTTTGTGGCCTAAAATGTGGTCTATTTTAGGAAATGTTCCATGTACTGCTGAGAAGAAAGGCTATCAGTTATTGATGGATGAAATATTTGGTATAAGTCTGTTAAGTCTATATTAGTCATTGTATATTTTAGCTCTGAAATTTTTTTTATTAAGTTTTTCATCCACTGTGGTATCAATGGAGTCTGTTGTTAAGGCATTCTGGGTTATTTGGGGTTTGTTCCCTTACTTTTTCATATTGTTTGCATGTCTACTCATTTATCTGAATGGATCTGAAGCAGCAGTTTCTACCCTATGAACTTATAGTATCCCTGTTGGTGTCTAGTACCTCACAGATTAGGGGAAGCTAAATAGCAGCAACCACCTATGTAAACAATATATGGCAATAAAGTACTTGGTTTCTATTAAGACATCAACAATGTTAATTGGAACAATAAACATGAGTAGGATCAGCAATTTCCATCAGAAAGAACAGTAAGTGATCCATGTTATTATGTCTGATGTAAAATCAAACAGTAGGTGTTTGACTTCTGTAGTATTACTACTACAGCATTAGTAGTGGGGTCTGGTGTTACGTAAACCAATTAGTGCTAAGAGATGTTAAGAATAGAGTTAATTAAGAGGAAAAATGGTGGGTAGAAAAGGGTCTACAATTTCTGATTCTTCTTTAGGTGAATGTGGGAAATGCAAAAGCAACATAGGGTGTGATAATTATGAGGGCAGAGAAAAAATAGAATAAAAAAATAAAAGAAGAGTGAAGGAGAGAAAAAATAGAATTTGGCTCTTAGCAAGAGAAAAGAGAAACAAGGGGAACAGAATATTGAATTAAACAATACAAAACCAAACTATAGTAATCAAAAACCCTAACGCTTAAAAGATGGAGGAAGGAAAAATGCCTTCAAAAATGCTAGAAATGAGAAAACAGATACAAATATGTGTATGTATCCGTGAATCATTCAGCACACAAGAAAAAAAATCTTGATGAAAAATTAAGAGGTCCTTTCCATTGCCATGGACCAAATGCCAGTGGGAATATGTTTGCTGTCCATGCCCAACTGTCTCTTTCCATTTCTTCTTGAGGTATGTACCAGGTGCAAGAGTAGGGGCTGCAGTTTGTCAACTGGCTTCTTTTTATTGTGTTGCTCACCAAGATGCCTGTTGGAGTTCTAAAACTTCTGCTTCCATTCTGGGTGTTAAGATGAAATTTGGGATGGGAAATATTGTCAGCTGTGCTCCAAAGTGAAGTCACTGGTAGGTTCTTTTTTTAAATTTTTTTATTTATAATAATTACAATTCATAGTGCACATATATAGCATAATTTTACATAACAACTGTTTGTATACAAAGTATATTCGTACCATTCAGGTCTTCAATCATGTATTTACTGGTAGGTTCTTGAGATGAGTAACTGTAGATGGAGCTCTCAGGGACGCAGCTTAGGTCTGGTGAGGCCCCAGGTGCTTTATTGCATGGCTAGTTGTCATGAAGATATTAAATCAATGCACCTTTAGAGCGCATCAGCCATTGAACTGTGCTGCGAGACTGTACCCCAGGAATCTCCCCAGGCATCCACTCATAAGACAGGGGAGCCAGTCCCTTGCCACTTCTGTTGCTCACAGGTACTGACCTTCATGGCCTCCCAGGGCCTGTTTCTGAGTGCAATTACAAGCCATCAATAAGGTTACTGACCCACTGCAGCTGGTCCTTCATCTTTCCTAGCCTCCTGGGGTTGGTCTCTAGGTGCTGACACCCCTGCCTGTTCAGATTCCTGACCCACCACAGCTGGTCTTGCAAGCCACAACAAACTGGAGGGAACTGGATTCTCCCCAACTTGTACTCCCTGGAGCAAAATACTCTGTGCCCATATTTTTCCAGATTTTGGTCTAGGTCCTGTGGCTGTTGTCTCCCTTGACTGAGTATGGGAGCCAGCCCGGTTTTCCTGGATCCAATGCTGGCCAACGGAGCAGTTGGTAGGCTCAAAGCAGCTCCTACCTTGGCTCTCGGTGGACAATTGATAAACAGAGCATCATTTGTGTACCAATTAACTGTGCCCAGTAGCTTCTGCATTGACCCAGGGCAGGCTGCCCCTCTGATCTCAGGATTTTCCATGCTGTAAGTGTCCATTGTTATTTCTTGACTTTTTTGTTCTTGAGTGCTAGTTTCACTGCTCCCATCAGCAACCCAGCTCTATTTTCCTTATTTAACATACCCCAAATTTCTAGGTCTCTAAGGCATTTTGGCCATCTAGTATTGTGCTTTAATGAAATCCCTTTTATGCGTCTCACAGAAAAGCAGTATTCCCGCTGCTTTAACACCAGGTCACTAAGCTATGAGAAATGCTGTTTCCCTCTAGTCTGCTATCTTGTTCTCCGACTAGCCTATTTCTAATGCCATAACTACCTCTTTTAACCATGGTTTCTTTTTCCTGTTACACTACAAAGTGAATTTCAGATTTTGTTAGTTTCCATCCACTAGGATTTTAAGGGCACAAATAGTATACACCAATATAAAAACTTTACTATTTTGTGGCAAGCACTGCAACACAGAACAAGGAATGAGTCACTTCTTCGATCATTTTCTCACTCAAGCCTTTGCAGGTAGATACCCATCTACCACCGACCTGTACTCATCCTGTATCACCTTTGGCAGCAAGATTAAAAGCCCAATGCTGTTTACAGCTTATGGAATCTTAATTTTTCTAAATACATGAGTAGCCCAGCACCTGATTCCTATCTGTATTTCTCAAGAGTATAAAATTTTCAATAATTTTGGGAATCTTTAAAATCCAAGTTCCTTCCTTCTTTAGCTCCAACTGCTGAAATTTATATTGAGTAAAATCAGGCTCTGAGACATCTAGTCATTTATTCAAATCCTAAGATGGAAATATTGGAAAAGGTGATAAGTAGAAAATGGCAGATCAGCTCAAAAGTTTAAAAACATGCCTAGTGACTTCCCAACTGAACCTCTGCATTTTTTTCCTCCAGAAGAAAACCAGATTTAGTGTGCTTCTCTGCTATTTTTGCTAAAAGGATTACTTTCTATTCTGATCTACTCTTGCCATCTTGTTCTCTGACTAGCCCGTTTCTAATGATATAACTACTACCTCTTTTAACCATGGTTTCTTTCTCTAAGGGTCGTGCCAATTATTTAAAGTCAAACATTTTCATAGGGCCATAATAGTACTAATAAGTAAATAAGAAATAAGCAAAATAGGCTTCTAATCATCTTACTTGTTCTTTTTCTTAAAGGATCTGTTAAGCTCCGTAGAAGTCATTGGAGGTGGCTCAGTGGCAGAAGGCTTGTCTAGCTAGCATACATGAGGTAATGGGTTTGATCCCCAGCACCACACCCACACATACACAAAAATTTAAAAAATTAAATCAGGATCAAATTTACAGGAAAATTTAGACATAATCTAAAATGAAATTGTGCAAAAAAAAAAAAAAAATGTTTGTTTGATATAAAATAGCACTCAAAAATCATCCAAACACGTGATCTGTCAAAAGTTGAGGGCTTTTAATTGAAAAGATACAATTTTTGATGAAAATGATCCAAGCGTTCAAATGCATGAATTTAATTTTCTCTCAAATGGCAAGATAGGTGGGCCACAGAATTTTTACACACCATAATACAACAAAGAAACAATGCTGTCAGAGAATTATCTTCAGGTGAAGAAGTTTAAATAGAGTAAGAAATACACTGTACATAAACATACCCACAAAAAGCCTAAAACTCAAGTTGTGACAAGGAGACCTACAACTGAAATAAAATTTGTATAGTAATCTATACAAATAATTTTAAGAGCAGACATTTCTGTATCAGACTGTTAATGACTAAAACAACTCAAAACTTTTAACAGCATTTTAGTGTAACCGTGCAAATTTCCGTAGCATATTAATTTTTTTGCTTATTTCCTTTTTCTTTCTCAAACTCAGCTATCTGATTAAATATATTGAGTAAATTTTGAGGTAAATTTTTTTTTAACTCTGCTTTCTGATTGTTCTTTGCTATTTAGTCCATCTTCTTCTGGAATCTCTGTTTTGTTATCTTCCCCAGAATTGTCCTCTCTTTCATATTCTCCTTGATTTGTATTTACCCGATATCTCTGCTCAGGTCTACTGAAATCACGTGATCCAGAATAAGTGTATTTTTTGTGTTTTTCAACTGATTTCCAAGAGTAGTCTGAACTTGCAGGTGAAGTAGAATATCTCATGGAACCTGGCTCCCACCTTCTATAGTGCTCTTTTCTTCCCTCTATGTCTTTTTCAAATCTCCTGTGACCATACATTTTTACCTTGTCCTCTGAATTCCTACAGAAGGAATCTGAGGAATTTCTTCTACTGGAAAAATGTCTTTCTGATTTATATGGCTTTTCAGTTTTGCTACTACTTGCCTGGGTTTTATAGCTATTGTAAAAATCTCTTGGATCTTCAGACCTACCTCCAAAATCTGGTATTTCAACTGAAGAGGAAGAAAGAGGGCACCTATCTTTCTCTTTTACCTGTGTCTTTTGATATTGTAACCTGTCTTGCTTTTCCAGTAGTTTTTCCACTTCTTGTTTTTGGTTAAGAAAAGATGCAGAAGTATTACTTGGAACTGGATAGCACTCATCTTTCCTATTCTGATCTATCTGACTTGAGGATGCCCTAGATGAGTGCCTTTTGGAACTGCGAGAAGACTCTGACCGGTTCCTCTTTCGTTTCTTATGCCTTCTGTGATCAGAAGAGGAAGAAGATGAGGAAGAAACTGATTCATCAGCAGAAGAAACACTTGAAGAGGAAGACGATTTTCTTCTTTTCTTCTTTAGCCTAAAAAAAAGGTAGTTCACTCATCAGATAATGTTAACTACAAAACTGTTACTAATTTATCCATAAAGTTTTTAATCCTATTGTTTCACTTAGATTTCCTATAAGCTGTAGCTCAGATAAATGATGTAACAATAATCTGTTACTATGACTTCTGGGAAAAATACCTATGTGGACAGGTGTCACTGTAAGCAGATCCATCAATTCTGAAGGACACAGTGACATTTTCAACACTACCTTAAAAACTAAGACTATCTTAACACACAGGAGAAAACTGAAGTTTTATATCTGACTTACTCTAGTTTTATTGTTTCTCCACCTCAAGCACTACTAACATTTTGGGCCATATAGCTCTTTGTGAGGGTGTGGGAACTGTGTATTGCAGGATGTTGATTGCACAGAATCCTTGACCTCTGTCCACCAGATGATGGTAGCACACCACCACTTGTGACAAACAAATATCTCCAAACAATGACAAATGTCCTTTGGGGAACAAAACCATCCCTAGATAAGAAAACCTGCTCTAGTTCTAAAATATTTCTTCATGACAGAAAATTAAGATAACTTATTCTATATTTTAATTCTAAATTTTTTTTTTTGCAATCTTAGATTCCACTTTGCTTAATCTTTTATAGGAAAACAAGTTGAACACATACTTGCTAACAATTCTTATGACATTATCATTTGAAATGCTTTTTTTTTTTTTTTTTTACTTTACCTCCATATGGCACTTTGGGCTCAACTCAGTAGTTGCTTTAAGTTAAAAAATATTGAATATTATAGTTTACCTTTTCTCCTCTTTTAAGAGCTTACGCAACTTTTCTGCACTTGTTTCTATTTTCTTTGTTTTCTGCTTTTCTTCCTTTTCAGCTTGTTTTTCTCTTAATTCCAAAGATTTCTTTTAGAACCCAGATATCGGAAAAAACCACACGTTAAAAATAGCAGAATATACAAAATAATATTCAAAAGACCACCCCCAACCAGAAACCCAATTTATTATAACCAAATCACCGTATTGCCAGCATTAAACAAGTATTTGATTTTAACATAAAAAAATTAATCACACAGATGTTTGGCATTAATCATTGGAATGGCCAGAACAGTATTGAGGACCATATTGCAGTTGGTATCCCATGAAAAAAGGGGAAGCCATTGCAGTGGTACCAATGACCCAGAGTGCAAGAAAGGGGGGGGGGGTGCAGCATATGGAAAAAAAAAAAGAATTTTTAAAAGATTGAAAATTTAAACAGCATATAAATTTTACAAGTCAGATACAAATACACATATTCCATTAATGTGAATTGAAGGGAAGAAATCACCATGTTCAAATACAAACCATTTTAAAAATAGCACAGCCCAGTTGGATGCATGATTACATAAGATATCATTTTCCAGTTTGTGGATGGGGATGAGCAGCACCAGATGTCACAGACACAGCAGCAATGGTCCAATTCAGAAGAAAATGCATGAGAAAACATCATCATCAGTATTACAGGAAAAGGCAGATAAAAATATGTCTCAAAAAGATTTTTATAATTAGCTCAACTATATAGTAGCAACACTGATAATTTCCTATCCACCAGGTAAGCCCATAAAGGTTAGTTTTCATACCTTTATACTGAATTTAGATAAAAGGAATTTTCTTACAGGCCTATTTTTACTTTTGAATATAAACAAACAAACAAAAAAAGGAACAGGCGCTATGAAGCAATGCCAAACCCAATTAAGAAAAGCTATACCTAAAAAGGAATTTCATAATGCTTCACTAGTAATCTAGAAGTTTTCCCTAGAACATTATACTTTGGTATTCTAAATATCTCCAGGTTTCTAAGAGGAAATAAAGAATCACCTGCATATATTTATGAAGTTTCTGCAAAGCATCCTCTGCATCTTTAAAAGTCTCATCCAAAGCCAAAGCTTTCTTATAGTAACTTTCAGCATTTAAAAACTTTTCTTCTTCTTCTAGCCTAAAAGGAAGATTTAGCATTTTTATACAAACAATAAAAGCACCCAGGGGCTGGGGTTGTGGCTCAGCGGTAGAGTGCTTGCCTAGCATGTGCACAACCCGGGTTCGATCCTCAGCACCATGTAAAAATAAATGCATTGTGTACAACTAAAGCAAATAAATAAATATTGAAGGGGAAAAAAAGCACCCAAATACACATATAGGTCAGAGGTTTATATGATGGACTTATTAGGGAAAAGTCATGCTTACCAAATTATTTTCCAAAAACTATTACCTAAACTATGTTTCTTACTGTAATTTATTTGATAAAAAGACTCCATAAAACAAATGAAAATCTGTTAGTAGTAACTAACAATATTGGCACATTTTTTGTAGAAATACAGGAAGATACATGATAAATTGATATCTGTAAATTTAGTGTGATCCTAAGCTTTAACATAAAATTACATATGTAGGCTTTTCCTAGTAGTTTATAAAAAATTTTCCTTTCTACAAAAAATTTTCCCCAGAAAATCCACTGTTAAAAGTCCTTTGGAAATACCAACACACACACACACACACACACACGTATATATATCACAACTAGTTTGTAGATACAATAATCATTAAATAAAGCTCAGAAGTCTATGCTATGAAAAATCAAAATTAGAAAGTTTGGAAACAGAGTAGTGAAAGGACTTTGTTAAGATGCTTTTAGTTCAAAGAAGGAAAAGATACTGTAAAACTAACATCAGGATCAGTTTTGTGGCAGTAGACCAGATGTAGGTAGTAAAAGATAAATCAAAGATCACCAATATTTCTGGTTTTAGTAACTGGTTGATTTTGCCATTCTTTAGCTGATACCCAGTACATGGAAAATAAGACAAATACACCTCAGTAGGTACTAGCAATGTATCTAGTGAAAAGTAAAGCAGTTCCAATCACTAATTAGAAATGCTTGTGATTTAGGAAAAAAAAAAAAAAAAAAAAGGAGAAAAAAAGAAAAAGTACTGCAAAATATCATTAACTTGGAATTTGTTATCATTCAAATTGGAATAATCATCCAAAAAGGCAATTTTGGGCAAATTCTGAAACAGAAGTGATGAATCTATTTCGAAAAAATATTAGAAGCAAAAATATACTATTAATCATGAACTGGCTCAAATATTAAAGCAGGCTATTACCAATATTTAATAAGCATTACATTTCTTCAAAACACTCTACAATATAAATTCCACTGATCTGTTTGGTCATTAATTATTTGCTATGTCAGGCATTATGCCAGCATCTCAGTAATTATGTTTTTTCTTAATGATTTGCTCTGCCATTTAATCTGAATTTGTGGGTTTTAGTGGACAGAGTTACGAGCTGAAAATAACAGCAAAATCTTATTCACAATTAACTACAGAACACTTAATACTTATTTTTGATGTTATATTACTAGAATGATAAAATTAGAAAGTAAATTATTCATTATTAGAAAAATCCTAGTATAGGGCTGGGGATATAGCTCAGTTGGTAGAGTGCTTGCCTCATATGCACAAGGCCCTGGGTTCAATTCACAGCATACACACACAAAAAAGAAAAATCCTAGTATATATCTTGAAAAAGAATACTTTAATATTCTCTGGTACTTTTCCATCTATATTTTTATGAAATGAGAATATTCAGAGCAATAAATTTGAGACACCAAAATATACCCAATTATAAAAACCTCAGGAATAAAGCAGGGAGGGGAAGAATTCAAAAAGACTATATTTAAAAAATATTATCAACCAAAATTGAAATGAAAGGTGTTTTGAATTGAGTGAGCTACGTGCGCGGCCCGGGTTCGATCCTCAGCACCACGTAAACATAAATGCATTGCATCGTGTACAACTAAAGTAAATAAATAAATATTAAAAAAAAAAAAAAAAAGATGCTGTTTCCTTATGTAAAGGTTTTAATAGTAGCAGGTTCCATATTATACCTCTACTATTAAACAAAATTTGATACTTACTGCCCTCCTCTTTCTACAAGTGTTTGGCAGAGGTATTTTCTTGCATTTCTGTGAGTTGGACAGTTTTCTAATGCAAGCTCAAAATCTTCTATTGCTTTGTTCAGACTTCCTTTCGTTGCATATCTAGAGATATTAAATAAGAAAAATTTAATCTTGAGCTACTTATAAATATTTTTCAGATTTGCTCCTTAAAATCCACAATTCACTTACAATGCTCCACGAGCTACCAAAGCTTCCACATTTTGCTTGTCTATTTCCAGAGCTTTATTGTATTCATTCATAGCATCTACATGGCGTCCAACCTTAAAATAATCAACTCCAATCTTCACACTAAAAAATACATTAGTAAAACATCACAAACATTTCATAAAATATCTAAATAAATGTTAATAAGTTTTAAAAGCAAATGTCTTAAAATTTGGCAATATACAAGAAGCACTCTGCCTTCTGATATTTTCATAATAATTATACTGATATGACAGTCAAATCAATATAATTTTTGAAAGAAATTGAAAATGCTGGATAAACTTCAATCTGGTGTTTACAACATTAGACCAATGTGATACCTACAAAATAGGCCAATGACAAAAAAGCTTTATTTTATATGTATGAACACACTCTGGTCTTAATGATGATTTAAGAATGTTTGGCTTTCTGTACTCTTTTAGACTAGATAATACATCTGTTGAAACAAAACATCTTCCTACCACTTTAAGGCCCAAGATGCAGACTGTTTCTTTCTTAAGGCAGAAGCAAAATCATCTTCAGAGAAATTTTTGCTATTAAAAGAAAATCAAAGTCAGACTATAAACACTTTAAAAATAACTATACTTCACTCTGCCTGACATATAGGCACTCAACACTGAATAAAACCCAAACAAGATATTAGTATTCCATTTACACAACAAAATCCTTGAACTGCCAGAAATGAACATTACTGTTAAATATTATTTTTTTCTTAAACACAAACGTAAAATTTTTATGAATTTTTTGCATCTCTTTTAGTTGGTCACATCACCAATAAGAGTACTGTCCTAAAGCAGATGAAATCACCCAGTTCATTCGACCTTTGGCATATTTCTGTTGCTAGGCTTATGATGGTCAATATGTTCTTTATGTAAACTTCTGAGTTTAGCCTATTCCCCTTACCAACTTAGAGAATAATACTGATGTTACTATACCTTTGTAGGCCTCTCATTAAAGATGGTGGATTAGATTCATCTATTCCAAGTTTTTCAAGAAGGAATTCAACTACTCCGGGATTAACAAATCCCAGAGAACTCTGCATGATATTTTCATAGGACTCCAAAGAATTACTATTTAGTTCAACACTCCTCCTTCGGGTAGGGTGGACAAAAACACAAAAATTCAAGAATAACAAATAATTAGCATATTCCATTTCTTTAAAGATATTATAAGGCTTAAATACTAATAGCATTTTTTTTTGGGGGGGGGGTGGAAGTAAGTAGCACTATTGTGAGATGGTTCATTCTACCAAATCTGAAATGCTTTGAGGATTAGAAAAATAAGATGAACTCATTTTGTAATAAGAGAAATTAAAATTCCACTGTTTCCAGAAGCTTGACTTGACTAAAATTGCTATTTTAATTCAAGAAATTTGTAATGAGCACTGTTGAAGTAGTATGGATAAATACCTGTAATACAAAGGAAGCTCTTCAGAAGTAATTACACCTAGTTTAATACCAGACAGGTGTGGTGGAAGAGATGAGCTATAAAGAGATACTGCAAGCTTTTCATGGTATCTGTCAATATCCTTGATTCCAGCTTAAAAGAAAATAAAAACTGATTAATAAGAAAACAAACTAAAATATATATTAAATAAAACTTTTTAAACACTACCCTCATTAGACTACATTTTCAAAATTGATAAACAACTCTGACTTTGTTATTAGTATGATGAACATGCTCACCTCGAATGATGTCACCAGTTTGGTAATATGATAAAGGATCCCCGTGGTTACTGTGAGAAGGCACATCTCTTAATGGACAAAGAGCCTGCAATGAGATAATATTTGAAAACACTATTCATTTCACTTTTTGGTGAGAACAGTATCTTCTTTTCTCTTAGTTTTTAATTGTTCAGTATAAACAGCTAATAATTGATACGAACATTTAAACAACCAACATTCTAAAGTCTAATTTTTTTAACTGATATGCAATAATTATACATATTTATAAGGACACAATAACTCGATACATGTATACAATGTGTAATTATCACACCAAGATAATTAGCATTTCCATCTTTTTATCATTTCTATTTGGAGCCTTCAAACTTCTCTAGTTCTTCATAAAATATATAATAAATTGTTGTAAACCATAGGCACCCTACTGTGCTTTAGCACACTATGAACTTATTCCTCTAAATTTTGTATTTTGGTACCCATTAACCAATTTCCTTCTGTCCCCCCATTTTCTTCTCATGTCTCTGATAACCACTATTCTAGTCTCTCCTTCAATATCAACTTTTAAGTTCCACATTATAAATGAGAACATGCTTTATTTGTCTTTCTGTGCCTGCCTTATTTCTCAGTAGAAGATCCTCTAGTTCCCTCCATGTTGCTACACATGAGAAAGTTTCATTCTTTTTTCATGGCTGAATAATATTTTTAATTGTGTGTGTGTGTGTATATATATATATATACCATTTCCTTTATCTATTCATCCATTGACGGACTCATTGATTATGCTAAAGTCTAAATTTAAATAAGGATTTTAGTTACAAGAAATTTCTGTGTCCAAACACAATAAAACATTTTTTGGTTCACTTCAAAAACTAAAATCTCATGAATGTTTTCATTTGTTGTAGGAACCAAATACAGACTTGCATTTGTTAACAAAACTATAATTTGTCCATAAAGAACAGGATTCCAATGAAAATAAAACTTGAATTCTTCAAAGTTCTACTTTTCTTCCTTTCCATGTGTCTGGACAGACAGCAAATATCAAATCTTTAAAAGTGACACATTATTAATTCAAGACTATTTATCTTAGGCATTATTATCAACAGACAACTTTTATATTTATGTTAATTATAAATCACAGGAATTTTTTCTTTCTAAATTATCCACATATAAACATCTAATGCTAAAAATAAAACAATCAAGAATATGTAATTACAAAAAGATATAAATCCAGAATACCAATGGACTTCACTATGTCCACTGATATTTCTGAGCATGTAGAAAGGAAACCACTCCTGTAACCAGAGTCCACAAAACCTCAAAATTCAGAAATGGCGAAAGAAGCTTTAACTCTCTCACCAATAATTTTATTTTTAAAAGAAAAACTATTTTTCTCCAATGCTTAATTTCCAAAGCAGATACACTTAAACACAATTGGATGCAAAGACATAATTTTTCTGCAGAGATGCCTATCAAAAACATAAGTAATCTAAATAGGTGAAAAGACAGCAACTTACTGTGATTTCTAAGTGGGATATATCTCTCATGATGCCACTTCCTAAACAGATCAACACCATGAAAAAACCAAATTCTCGAATAGAACTAATTCTTCCAATCACTATATCACCACGCTCAATGTCACGGAAAAACAGCTCTCTCCGGTCCATACTAGGTATCTCCATGAATTGCTCTAAAGGTGGCATGACTGCATAATGATCTGAAAAAAAAATTTAATGTCACTAACAATAGTTTCATTTTATCTGAAGGACTTTTAAACCAAACCTCTAATGTTAGAAAGGTTTGGAGGCTAAACTCACCTTCATTGTCTTCATTAATTCAGAAGTTGCAGGTGCATCCGATTTCCAGGAAAGTGCAAAAAGCAGATCTGCTTTTTTGGAGATGAATTTTTGTATTTCAATGTTGTCAACTCTTTTCTCTTTTCTTAAAAGAAACAAAAACTTATGAAAACTGGTTTATTTACAAAGCCGTTTTACGTCTAAACTTCTGCTTCTGACTAACCCACTCCGTACAGCCCAGGAAAAAGTATTAACCAGGCACTCCCTCATTCGACAACTTGGGAGCGGAGGGCGGGAAAACCTAGAACGTGACGCCTCCAGCTTCAGATAGGAAAGCCCAAGAGATTTTAACTAAGGAATCTCGAGCAGTGCCAGAAAGTTCAGCTCGAAATCCTCCTTGCGCACAGACCTGGTGCGCCAACCTTCTTTCACTCAACACTCTGCACCAGCTAGCCAGTCTCACGTGCCACCGCTCCGCTTCTTTTAGGTGCAGCCCCGGGCTGCGGGGGGAGCGGAGCCCGGGTGGAAGGCGTCCCCATCCCCGTCTCGCAGCGGCGCAGCAGCCCCATTACCTGCCCTGTAAATGCTGCGGGGGCGGCGGGCCGCGGGCAGGCTCGGATGCCGACCCTAGCAGGCTCCGGAAGTGCGGATTGTCCTGCTGTTCGTTCCGCAGCAGGGAGAGCAATGACGGCCCGTGGCAATTCAGCGACTGACGTAGAAGATCCCGGTCCATGACGAGAGGGTGCGGGGGCCGACAGCCCGTGGGCTACTAGGACCCAGTTCCGTGTCTACAGCTTGAGCCCGTGATCCCGGAGGCTGAGGCAGCAGCCTAGCAGCCGCCGGAAACACACACTTACATGCTCACCTCCCGGAAGTGTTCCCGAGCTGCCCGCCTTCCCGCGCGGCGGAGCTTTACCTCGTTCTCGCGAAACCGGGCGAGATTACGGAAGCCCGAAGGAGAGCGCTAAGCGTATTCTGGGATAAGGGCTGACTAGGGTTTCAGGTAGATTGCTTTAAAAAATTGACGTGGTGACATAGCCCAATCTCTAATCTAGGGTAAATAATTCATTTTCATGAGGCGATGCAAAATGCCAGTACCTGAGTGAGAACCCCGAATGAGTCGCACAAAAGATAAATCAATATCTGTGTGTGGGACATAACCACATTAAAACGGCTGTCCTGGAAAGGTTTCCTGGTAGACTAAAGTGCAGAAGAAAGAAAGGGAGCTAATATTTTTTAAGCAACTGGAGTTGTGTTTACCATTCTTACTCCATTTACTGTTAGCGATTTTAGAGTTACAAAAGACACATGCATATGCCATTCTAGTGTTATAGCTTTACCCCTAGAAGAGGAGAAGGATTCATTAAGGGTGATATTTATTGGATGCCTGTTGTATACAGAGTGGTGACAAGAGAAATTAACTATAAGCAGGTGTACTTGAAACTCAGTTGGAGATTTTCTACCTTTGGTGCAGTACTGGTCTTAAATGGAAGTAGCCACATTAGGTACCAAGGAGAGCCTTCTTCCTAAATATCACTCCCACAATTACAGGCATATTTGAATTCATTTTCTGTTGGGGCAGATAATCTGTTGACTTTGAAGGGGAAGGAAAACTGGATCTTTGATAGGATTAGAAGGAGTGAAGAGAGGAAGTGAAGGGACTAGTTTTGCTTCTCATTTTGGAGAAAGTAGTCTCATTTATGTTGCTTCTAAAGGTGAGCCCTGAAAGAAAATACTTTTTTCACTTCTTTGCTTTCTTAAAAAAAAAAAAAAAAAAAAAAAAAAAAAACCTTTAAAAAATCTTTTTCTAAGAAACTTCCAGATTAAGCAATATGAATAATTAAGTGAAGAGGTTTCAGGGAACAGTACAGGTGGAGGAAATGGCTAAGGCAGAGCAGGCAAAACACATCTTTGATGTCTGACTTTAGGCATATTTTTAATGTGATGTCAAATTTCATCTCTAAACACATATGTATATCCTTTAACAAACACTCTAGACCCTGGAAATATAAAGATGAAGAAAACACTTCTGGAATGAATTTATGTCATTTGCCAAAAAAAGTGGATGGAACTTGAGAATTTACCAGGGACTGAACTCAGGGGCCTCAACCACTGGGTCACATCCCCAGCCCTTTTTGTATTTTATTAGAGACAGGGTCTCACTGAGTTGCTAAGTGCCTTGCCATTGCTGAGGCTGGCTTTGAACTCGTGATCCTCCTGCCTCAGCCTCCCTCCCCAGTGCAGGAATTACAGGCATGCACCACCACACAGGGGGAACTTGAGAACTTTATGGTAAGTGAGATAAGCCGAATTCAGAAAGTCAAAGGTCGACAGTTTTCTCTCACATAGGGAAGCGAGGGAGTAAAAAGGAAAAGAAAAGTGGTGGTGGGAACCTCATGAAAATCTAAGGGAGATTAGTAGAGAAAAAGGACCAGGGAGAGGGAGGAGGGGAGAGAAACATGAACTATTGGAGAATGACACTGGTCAAATTATCTTGTCATATTGTATGCATGTATGAATATGCAACAATAAATCTTACCATTATCTACAATTATAATGCACCAATAAAATTTTTGAAAAAAAAAAAAAACCCACTTCTGTTTCTTGAGTGGCTCACAGTTCATTGATGGAATAAACATAAGAAGAAAGAAATTTGGCACAGTGAAAAAGTCTATTGTTGTGGACACGCACTAGGGTGTCTGCTAGATCTCTCTTCTCTGGGAAGTGAGGTAACAGAAGCTGCTGGGGATAACAGGGAGAGTGGAAGGCAAGTGTGTGTGGTCCAGGCAGAGGGGCCAATATAATTAAAGATGTAGAGGTATGAAAAAGCAAGATGCATTCTGGAGATCACAGTGTGATATTGAGGTAGATAGGGACATTTTAGTTTATAGACATTTTCATTACATAAGTGTGTCATTTGAGGAGGGGTACAGATGTTGATAAAACCTCCTTGCTCCTCTGTGTGCACATACATACCCAGATTAAACTCATGATTTATTTAGCAAAGAACACAAATTAGGTGAAGTAAGGTAGTCACATCAAGCAGGGGCAGAAGCAGCATATCTCAGTGTAGCTTTTCTTGGATCTTTCAGGTTTCCCAAAATAATATGCACAGCTGCTAGCTTATCTGCAAAAAGAGAAGGTCTTTTTTTAATCTTAGAAACTTTCATATTACCATTTGTAAAGGACAAATAATCTATTAGTTTATAAGAAGTATCTGTTGAGAAGCTTGTTTTTTTTCTTTTCTTGTTCTTGATCCTGACACAATTTCAATAAGACCTCATCCTCATCTGGAGTTAAGGATGAGATAAGTGTGTCAGGGAAGGCAGGTATGAAGTAAGACCCCCAAGGGGGTCTATTATGTTATGTCTCCTTTTCACTTCTGAGCATCTTTTTCAAATAGGCTTTGTTTCTTAGAACATTTTAAGTTCATAGCAAAAATGAATAAAAGGTGCAGAAATTTCCCATATATGTCCTATTGCTACATATACATAGCCTCTCCCATTATCAATATCTCCCACCAGAGTGGTATATTTGTTACAACTAATGAACCTACACAGGCACATCCTATCACTCAAACTCTAGTTTACCTTAGAGTTCACTCTTGGTACATTCTATGGATTTGGACAAATGTATAATGACATGCGTTCAACATTATAATACCATGCAGTGTTGTTTCACTACCCTAAAAATCATCTGGGTTCTGTCTATCCTGACCCCAGAATTAGTCGCAACCATTGAACATTTTACAGTTTCCATATTTTTTCTTTCCCAGAATACATAATTGTGATCATACAGTATGTAGCTTTTTCAGACTGAATTCTTTCACTTAACAATTTAAATGTCTTCCATGTCCTTTCATGGCTTGATGCCTCATTTGTTTTTAGTGTTGAATAATATTTAATTGTCTGGATGTGCCACATTTTATTTATCCATTCACCTGCTGAAGGGCATCTTAGTTTCTTCTAAGTTTTGGAGATTATGAATGAAGCTGCTATAAACATCCATGTGTAGGTTGAGCATAAGTTTTCACTTTTTGGAGGTAAATGGCAAGGAGTGTGATTATTTTTTTTTTTTAAATATTTATTTATTTGCTTTAGTTGTGCACAATGCATTTATTTGTACGTGGTGTTGAAGATCGAACCCGGGCCGTGCACGTGCTAAGCAAGCGCTCTACCACTGAGCCACAACCCCAGCCCAAGGAGGAGTGTGATTATTGAGTCACATGGTAAGAATATGTTTAATTTTGTGAGAAAGCACCAAAGTGGCTGTGCCATTTTGTATTCCCACCAACAATGAATGAGAGTTCCTGTTGCTCCACACCATCACCAGCATTTGGTGTTGTCAATGTTTAGGATTTTGATCATTCTAATTGGTGTGTAGTGGTATCTTATCTTAAGTTGCATTTCCTTGATTACATACCATGTGGAACACCTTTTCATATGCCTATTTACCATCTGTACATCTTCTTTGGTGGGATATCTGTTAAGGTCTTGGGCCCATTTTTAAATTGTCTTGTTTGCTTTCTTATTGTTGACTTTTAAGAGTTCTTTGTATATGTCTTTTGTAAATATTTTCTCCCAGCTCATGGCTTGTCTTTTTAGTCTATTGATGGTATCTTTTGTAGAGCAGAAATTATTCATTTTAATGAGGTTTAGCTTATCAATCTTTGCTTTCATGGATCATGCCTTTGGTATTGTAACTAAAACATCATCACCAAAACCAAGTTCATCTTGATTTTCTCCTATGTTGTCTTTTTTGAGTTTAATAGTTTTGTGCTTTACATTTACATCCATGATGTATTTTAAGTTAATTTTGTGAAGGGTGTGAGGCCAGTCTGTACATTTACTTTTTTGCAAGTGGATGTTCTGTTATTTTAGCACCATTTATTGAAAGGACTGATTTTCTCTGTTGTTTTGTTGTGCATCTTTGTCAAAGATGAGTTGTCTGTACTTATGTGGGTCAATTTCTGTGCTTTTATTTCTTTGGTATCTGTTTTTCTATTCTTTCACCAGTACCACACAGTCTTTTTTTTTTTTTTTTTTTTACATTTTCTGTCCATATGTTTCTTTTTAAATTTTTATTTATAGTAGTAGTATGTATTACAGTTCATACTACACATATAAAGCATCTTTTTACAAAAAACAGTTTGTATACAAAGTATATTCGTAGCATTCAAGTCTTCAATCATGCATTTAGAATAATGATATCTATCTTATTCAACCACTTCCCCCCCATTCCCCCCTACTCCCTCCCTTCCCCTCCCTTCCCTTTGACCATTATAGTGGTGTTGGGTCGGGGTACATAGGAGGATTAGAGGAACACTATAATGACCACACAGTCTTATTGTTCCTTTAACAGTAAGTCTCAAAGTCAGGTGTTCCAACTTTGTTCTCCATCTCTCCACCCCCACTTTTTTGGGGGGGTGGTGGTGGTGAAAAACAATCTCTTTTTGTTACTTAAGCCAGATTGAGTAAATTTATGGTTTGGAACCAAGAGTCTTAACTAGTACACTAAGAAGCCACAAACTAGTAGCCTCTGCCTTTTTCGCGCTGCCATTTTGAAAATGAAGAAACAAATGTGGAGAGGTTAATAAATGCTTTTGTTGTTCAAACACCAACTTTAGAATCCTGTACATGACTGCACATCTAGTCAGCTTTCTACTATGCAGTACAAGTTTAACGATTCAGCTGACATTGTGTTTCTTGAGGATGTAGTTTTAAGATATACATGTATGAAACTTATTTTATTTCTGAAATTTTGGGATAATTTTAGGGATCAACCTGACTGGATTAGGTGAAGTCCAACTAGCTGGTTAAACATTATTTCTGGGCGTGTCTGTGAAGATATTTTTGGAAGAGATTAGCAGTTGAATCAGTGAATACAGTAAGATAGATTGCCCTCTCCAGCATAGGTGGGCTTCATCTAGTACATTATGGACCTTCATGGAACTCAAGGCTGAGGAAGGAGGAATTTGTACCTTGTCCTGACTCAGTGCTTGTGCTTGGACACTTTTCTTCGTCTTCTGCCTTCAAACTGAGAATTACATAGTTGGCTCCTCATTCTCAGGCCTCTGGAATCAGACTGAATTACACTACCAGCTTCCTTTGGTCTCCAGCTTGCAGATATTAGATCAAAGGACTTCTCAATCTTTCTAATGCTCCATAATCATGTGAACCAATTCTTCATGATATGATATAAATGTGTATTCATCTCCTATTGTTCTGTTTCACTGGAGAATTCTGGTTAATACACACATCCATTATTATGCTAATATTCAATGGTAGCCTTTAACCTTTTTTTTCTAATAATGGGGCATTTGGTTTCTTTCCTAAGCACATGGTACAAGATATTTAGATTACAATTTTGCTATCATATTATGTAGCTAGTTGTGTTCTATTCGAAATTCTATTTAAAGTCACCCAAAGTTACTCAAGAAAGATTGAGGAATACTAATAGAAAGTCTAGCTAATCAGTCAAAACCCATCCCCATTATTAGAGGAATAATTCGAACTGTAAGCCATCTGATAAGCATTGATACATTTTCATTCATTCCAATAGTCTTTGAAAGGATTCTAACTTCTTTTTTTCCCATCAAAGAACAACACATCTCTTCAAAATTGGAAACATTGTCAGTCTAATCCACTTGAGGGTGCTATAAGATCATTGTGGTACCAAGTGTATATACTTTACCAAAAATTCAGACACCAAACAAGGATTCAGAAACGAGGAACTATCATCTATCATGTAGAGTTATTTTAGATAATTGTGTCTGTATAATTTTCTCCATATTTTAGTGACTAGTAAATGTTTTGCAAATATTATTTTAATGTAAACAAGTCCATTTAAATAAGCCCAATTGCCAGAACTGATTAACTTAGGATTTTTTAGTTTACGTTTTTTTCCCCCTAGAGGAAAGGTCACTGGTTTTAGTTCCAGTCTAAGCTGGTTAGTTCTGAAGAGACCCAGAGTGAACATTGTACAACTCCAGGATGAGGGGGCAGAGTGGAGGTGCATTTGCACCCTAACCCCTACATGGTGTGCATCTTGGAGATGTGCAGTCCTTGGCCATATGTAGTAGCCATCTACAGTGTTGGCCTCCCAGCATTTCTTCCATATCTGTCTTTGTTTACAAACAGAGTTAGGAAATAGAATGAAAATATTTCAGAATAAATCCATCATGATTTTGGGGGAAAATGGTTGAAAGATGTGCACAATACTGACATGGACTAGGTTTGTGTGCTGCTCTTCAGATAGTCATGACTGCTTATAAAGACACACACATACTTCTTAAATTCTTAGATTCTCATTGTAGTAAATTTTCAGAATGTTACACAAAGAACATGGGAGGATTACAACCAAGAAAAATTGAAAGTTTAATGTAAATAGGTACTGTTTTTTGTCAAGAATTCTGGATTGCTTTGATACCTATTTTAATGCAAATTAGCCATTTTTTAAAACATGAGAGTAATTCATTGTTAATTATGAAATAGCAATTATTTTTTATTTTATTGATGACAGCACCACGGGAATTTCAGGAATTAGAAATGTATTGGTTGTTTATCATATTATCTTCCTTAATGGACTGCACAAGAAGATCCAGTTTATCAGGGATTTAATGTTAGTCCTCAACACTTTAGATATGGCATTTGATTATCTATAGACAGAGTGATCAGCCTGTCGAATGCATTAATGCATTCATTCAGCAAATACTTGTTGAGTGTTAGGCACTGTTTCAAATGTTAGGGATGTAACAATGAAAAAAATACATTCTGGAGGGAGACAGATAATGAGCAATCAACATAATAAACAAGTGAATGATGTAGTATTTTGGGGGATACATCCTACAGAAAAAGAAAATCAAGGTTAGGGGCATTGGAAGTACAGGGGGATAGGTGTAGTAGTTTTAAATAGAATAGCTAGGAAAGGTCTCATTGAAAAGGTGACATTTAAGCCAGCACTTGAAGGAGATGAGGCATTCATCGTTCAACTTATTTGAGAGAAAAGGCAGAGGAAACAGCCAGAACATAAAGGAGGAAGGCATTTGGTATATTATGAGGAACACCAGGAAGACAATGTGGCAGGAACAGAGTGAGCACCCAGATGTAGGGTTTTGTGGCCACTGGAGGAACTTGTTTTTTACTAATAGTGGTTGGGAATCACTTCAAGGTTTTAGGCATGGGGGATTATGATTTTCATTATAAAAGAATCACTTTGGCAACTTTATGGGTTGAAATCAACTAAACATCTATTGTTCATGAGAGAGTTTCATAGAAGGATACATATCTCTTCTTATTTCTTAAGAAATATAATTTCACTTTAAAATTTACCTGTCATTGCATAGAGAGAGAACATAAAATTTCAATGAAATCAGACTAAGATGTGAGAAAATATTACTGTGAGGTCTGTATTTACCATAGTGGAAAGAGCATTAGCTTAGGAGAATTTTGGGCAAATCATCTAATCTTCTACACTTCTCTTGTTACTTTTAATATTAAGGGGTTGGACACAGTGAACTTCGAAATCTAACCCTTAACGTTCTCTGTCAGATGATAGAAACAGTCCAAATGATAAAACTGTATGTCTGTCTTTAAACCACTGTTCTTTTTCTATGAAACTGGGATGAAGTTATTTTCTTATTGTATTGCAGTACTGGTATGTATGTATTCCTACTGTGGCTGATTTCTTTAAATGAATAAGATTCTATTTTTCTTTTGGTTGTAGTTACAAAAAGGAACAGCAACAGAAATCACAGGAAGAGACTGTCTGGCTAATCACTGTTATAAAGTCTCAGTGTGGTAGTTCCATGAGATATGAAGATTCTGGGCACTGATATTCCATTTTTCAAGTGCAGACATTCCCTGGCTGGGGATGTAGCTCAGTGACAGAGCACTTGCCTAGCATGAGTGAGGCCCTGGGTTCCACCCCCAGTACAGAGTCAGGGGAAGCTCAGTGTAGAGCTTCAAGTCAAGCTTGGCAGTCTGATATATTCTAATCAGACTAACTGGACGCTGTTGTAGAAATCACACTGATGATGTATTGATGGTTAGATATCACTGCTATGTGGATCAGGAACTCAATATTAAGAATCAATGTATTTTACAATGGAAAGCCAACTGAAGTTAGATTGTTTATGAACCTGGAATAAAAGAAAATGTAAATCAACAAAGACAAAAGGTAAAGGCACTGTTTCAAATGTTAGGGACATAACAAAAGAAAACAAACATTAAAAAGAGCAAAGAAAACAAACATAAAAGCCAATGTAGTCTGTAGGTGATGTTAATGACTGACATCATCAAACTATGTAATATTATAAATTTATTTCCTCTATGTGGGTATTTCTGCTAAGGTGATCAATAGTCTGCTCACCTGGGCACACTTTCCCAGCTCTCTTTCTCTCACTCTCTCTCTGTGTGTGTGTGTGTGTGTGTGTGTGTGTGTGTATTTGAAAAGTGCATTCAAATGCCACACTCTGAAAATGAAAGTCCAGTATACGAAACAGATGACAACTGCTGAAGCAAGTACTTGAAGCAATGACAGGAATGCTGACAACTCAACCCATTAATTTCTTTTCCTTTTAGTTCCCACCCTTCCATCCCACACATACATCAAATTGTGGCTGGAGAGGTAGCTTTAGGAAATATCTCAGACTTGTTAACAGATCACTTCTGCAGGCAGAGTTCTATGTCATTGATTAGGTTACAGTTTAAGTTATAATCATAAGCCAATCATTTGTCTCTGTCCATACTTGAGTCACTTTGGAGTTGTGCTTTTCTCATATACTCCAGTCACATGCACACACTTTCTTTTCTACTTGTATCCAATTCCACAGATGATGATTCCTGTTCATTATGCTTTGATCTTTCCTAGTTTCACTTTATCAGAAAGTAATCTTATTTCCAAGTTCAGGGGCTCCAATAAATTCCTTATAAAGACCTTCATAATCTGGTCTTTGCCTATGTGTCCTAACTAATTTCCAACCCCTCTCCTTCAATGATTGTTAGAATTCAATCACATAGATTTTGTTGTTTTCTAAATACTCCAAATTTTTCTCACCTCATAGATTTTGTATTTGCCATTTTGTGAAATGTGCTTTCCTTTCTTTTCTTTCTTTTTATCTTTGGGTTTTACCTTAAAGAATACTCCTTCTCTAGGCTGGGGTTATAGCTCAGTGGTAAAGTGCTTGCCTAACATGTGTAAGGCACTGGGTTTGATCCACATAAAAATAAATAAAATAAAGGTATTGTGGTATTGTGCCCATCTACAACTAATATATATATATATATATATGTATATATATGTATATGTATATGTATGTATATATATATTTTAGAAAAAAGAATACTCTCTCGTGGCACTCCATTTTTCTTTCTTTAATTTTTAATTAATTAATTTGCTTTAATTAGTTTTACATGACAGCAGAATGCACATCAATTCATAGTACACAAATGGAGCACAATTTTTCGCTTCTCTGGTTGCACATGAAGTAGTGTCATACCATTCGTGCAATCATATAGGTACCTAAGGTAATGATGTCTGTCTCATTCCACGATCTTTTCTATCCCCATGCCCCCTCCCTTCCTTTTTCCTCCCTGTCTACTCCCCTCCCTCCCCTTTGCCCACATTTATTTTCATTGTAATACTTAATGTAGTTTTTTTTAAATTTTCTAAATTTTTTATTGGTGCATTGTAATTATGCATATTAGATTTGTTGTTACTTATTCATTCATGCACACAACATAATTTGGTCAAGTTTTAACATAGTTTATTTCCTTGAATACCTGTCTTCCCATTAAACTCTAAGATATATAAAGGCAGGACTATATCTGTCTTTCTCATGACTGTACTCAATAACTTGCTCAGTGCCTGGTGCACATCAGGCACTAAATAAATGTGTTTGAAAGAATGAATGACTATTTACAAAAATTTGCATGTAGTTATTACATTTATTTGGAGTAAGGGATGGAACATAATATATCATATATATGGCTGAGCAAGGCTTAGTTAATAGGCTTGGTGGAAGGGACCTGAAAAATAAACTTCAGTTTGGGGCAATAGGGTCATCTGTTGGCTTGGGAGGTAGTTATGGCAAGCCAAGGGTGGCATCTGGAAATAATGGCAACAGACAAAGACATTACTTTACAACATAGATACATTTTATCCACAATGCAAATGGATTAAAAATGCTTTTTGGACAGGTGCAGGGAGCATGGTGACTCAGAGTACTCCAGGAGTATGTCACTTGATTTGTTTTTTACCTTGTCTCTAAAGGAGGGGTTTTTAATATATATATATATATATATTTTTTTTTTTTGTAAGCTCAGATATAGGTTAAATAATGTACTAGTCAGAAAAGCAATTGTAATGTTCTTTTTTCTTCTCTTCACCCCAGTACTTCCCACTCAGGTTTCCAGGTTTACATTTGGTTTTTCCTTCTATGTAGTTGTTGATTTCATTTTATTTCTGAGTAGGTATAGTTTCTCTGCGGTGTTCTGTGCTTACAGAACAAATAGCACCAACAGGATGTGTACATGTGTGTTTAAAAAGAGACTTGATGTAGGGAATTGACTCCTGATTATGGAGTTGGCAAGTCTAAATACACAGGATGGGCTGGCAGGCTGAAGATCAAGGAAGAGCTATTGCTGCATTCTGCAGGCTGCCTGATGGCAGAATTTCCTGTTGTTTTGGGGAGATTAGTCTTGTGTTCTAACCAGCTCTTCAAGGAATTGGATGAGACCTCACATTATGGAGAGCAATCTGCTTTATTCAAAATCCATTGATTTAAATATTAATCTTATCCAAAAACACCATCACAGAAATATCTAGAATAATATTTGACCACGGATTTGGACACCATGGCCCAGCCAAGTGGACACAAAATTAACCATCAAAATTGTGTTCTTACTTCAATGCCATATTTTAAGATGGTGAAGCCAATCTGGAGCAGTGTATCCCCATGATGGTGAAGCAGCTAGAAGCCAAGTTATTTGAAGAAAGCTGAAGGAACTGTTAATGTTCAGAAATTCTGCATCACATTGTCCATGTGCAGTAGCAGTGTGAGCTGAACCATCATTTTTCACTTATAACCAAGGAGTAATATGAATTATAGAGATTTCACAGGCTTTTGATCTGAAATTGCATTAATTTCATTTAAAGGCCTTTATCAACAGGTAAGTGTGTAATTTTCTAAGCCTGTCATGTTTTTATCTTGCCACTTACAAGATATAGAATTTAAGATATTTTTATTCTCCATGGTGATTTCTGAAAAATAACTTTCATGTTGAGCACTAATTATAAAATTGTCACCATTTTACATGGGTTATTGACCTGAGGTGACTTCTATATTTGAACTATGAAATATCACTCTTAATGGTAGCAGTCTAGGGTTTTGCTGGTAATCATTTCATTCCCATTTCTTTGGCCATATTTCAACTCCTCTCAACAAAAATAATAAACAAAACCAACTATCATCTGAGGAAAATTTTTGGCTTTGTTTTTGTTTTATTTTTTTCTTGGTGTTTCATTAGCTGATGATCTAGAATTTATTGTACTCATTTTCGTTGGCATAATGAAGACTAGCATGAATATGAGAGTTGTAATTATTTTATTCAGCTAATATTTATCAAATACCTACTTAGTCCAAATAGCTGTAGGTGCTGAGAATTCATCAATTGAGTAAATCATAGAAAATCCCAATTGAAAAATATAGCATAAGTGGCCATTGCTGTTATTTTGCTTTCATCTGAAGAATCTTCCTTAACTCTATTCTATGGACTTAAATATGAAAGGAGAGTAGACTATTTTTATTTATTCATTTATTTGTGTGTGTGTGTGTGTGTGTGTGTGTGTGTGCTGCTGGGATCAAACTCAGGGCCTTGCATATGGTAGGTAAACACTTACCACTAAGCTACATCCCAAGTCCTATATTTTAAGCTTCTATCAGCTCCACAGAATAAAAATACTAGTATCCTTATCATGATTTTAAAAGTTAGGGAAGAAAATATTCAAAATAGCACAATGTAATTTCACAATGATAAATACCATCACATTGATTATCTTTGTATAATTAAATTTATTTTCAAGCCTGTGCCATTGCTTCTGAATTCTGCCCAGATTAGAGATAATTCATTTCCTCTACTGTATAAAGTCTCTGTAGGACTCTTGGAGTCAGTGGTGTAAGAATGATCAATGAAATTTTTATACCACTTACTAGAAAGATTTTTATGAAATATTTTGGGTTTTACATAATCCTTTTTATCAATACTCATGGAGCAAGGATTTGAACTGTAAGACAAGTATTCTTTTGATAGACTACCAATTATAATTAAACAAAAATACATTTTAATATGAAAGCAGATTGATAACAAATTATTATTGTGATTTTCTAGGCTAATCTGTTTTTATAAACCTGCTTGTCTTTTTCAAATATTGGTGCCTTATCTGTATACCTGAAACTTTTTGGCATGCTTGTCTGTTTAGGTTGTTCACTCTCTCAATTTCCCTGAAACTCGCAAGTGTTCATTTCAGTTTCTCTTAAAATCCATGCAAGACCTGTCTTCACCTGGAACATGTGGTACACTTCTTTTCTAAGGTAAGCCCTACCACACATACCATGTCACATCATGTTTTCCTTCCATATCTTTTATTGATGCATTATGGTTGTACATAATGGTGGGATTTGTTGTTACATATGCATGTGTGCACCATATCACATCTTAAGTCTGGGGGGAGTTATGAAAATTCTTTCAGATCTTCCTCATGCAAGTCTCCTATTTACTCTTCCAGTGCATTATGTTCTATCCCCAAAGGCCATGTAGTGATCAAATAACACCTAAGAAACTCTTTTAAACTTAATTAGAATAGGAGAACTTAAAAAAAAAAAGAATAGGAGAACTTAATCTTTCTTTTGTTATTCAGGAAATTGCGTTTCCTTCCTTCTATACTATACTATTCTAGTATACTCCTTTTTTGTCCTGGTTTGTTGAACATTCTTCTGGCCTTATCCCTCCACATTATATATCTGGTCTGTGGTCATTAAAGTAGTAATAAAATTTGACTACACAATATAGCTTACAGACCTATAGAAATTGAGGATAAGGTATACAGTATGACATATGAATTAATTATTTATTTTTGCTGTCAAAATGAGAAAATAGTGATCCATTCTTCAGCTGGGCACTTACCATAGAAGTTTGACCATTGTTTTAGGGACTGTCAATAATATTTTCAATGAAAAAAAAAAAAATCAAAAGCCTTGACTTCTCCTTGCAGCTATGTCTGAGTAGCTGGTAATAGACTAAAGCTTCCACTATAAACAAATCCTCTGTCCTCCTACTCCCCCCCAAAAAAACCTGGACAAAATATATGAACCACCTCTTTTCAGACACTGTATAATAGTCAATGCAGGACTATCTCTGAGAGAAGGGGAATAAACTAGATAATTTATGAAATTGCCCAGTTTTCTGGCTAGAGGCACTTAGTAGGCAATGGTGCATGACAGCCTTGCTAAGATGGAGGAGATAGATATCAGAGATTGGGAGGCTTTAAAAACTGGAATAGGCAGAGGACCAAAAAAGAGGAAGCCAAGCAGGGAAAGAACTCCAGAAATTTGCATAGATGTTCCTTTGAATATCTGAATACTAAGCTACATGTATATAGATAGGATCCCCAGAAGTCCATACTCTTAGTTTTAGTACTAAAAAGAAAGACTAAATCTAATCCTCAACTCTGTTCTAGATCCTTATTAACAAAGTTGAAAAAGAAGCTTCAAAATAATCAGGTTAATTAATTACCTGACAGAACAAAATTCAACAAAACTCTTTTTAAAGAAATAAATAAAACTCTTGCAACAGTATAATTTACTGTGTCCAACATTCATCAAAAGTCACTAGAGATTAAAAAAAATAAAAAAGCATGAAAATGTGACCCAAAACCAGATGAAAATCCCATCAACAAAAGCATTCTTGGAAACAATAGAGGAGATAATGGAATGAACAAACAAGGACTTATTCATCAGTTATAAATAACATGTAAGAGTAGGAATGAAGATGGAAACAAGGAAAGAGAACATCAGCTGTTTCTTCCCTTAGAATGAATTCTGGTTCCAGTATCAGGAAGGAAGTGGAGGTAAATTGATTTTCCTTCTCTTCTACTGATGGATTTCCTCTTTGGCCTTACTTACCCTTTCTCTCCCTGGAACTTCGGTAGGCTTGCTGAAGTTCACCATTGTATAGCAACTTGAAAGCAATGGATCAGAGAATCCTGGAGGCACAGTTTGGCCAGGTGAGTGCGTATTGACCATTCTTGATCCAAGAGGTGTATGAAAAAGCAGTGGACATTTCACCAGAAAGAAAGTGCACAGTATACAGGTAAGGAGAGACTCAACAAACAGGTAGAAGGTTTATCCGTTTTCGGCCAGAATGAGACTCCTAAGGAAAACGGGGAAAGTTCAGAATATGCTTCCTCATCCTGGTAGATATTAAACACTGTGGGGAAACATGATCTCCTCTCCATGGATACCAGTTCCCTAGAATGAGATCAATTAAGATCCCAAGTAGACAGCTCTTCCATTAGGATGTCAGAGTGGCATTTGTTTAAGTCCCTTAGCTTAGCAACAACCAGGAGGAGAAAAAGGACAAACAAACAAACAAACAAAAAACACACTAAATACTGAGTTTTCATTTGGGCACATATCAGTTTGTTTCACAAAATGATTTCCTGCTCCCCAGTTGCTCTTCTAAGCATGTAGCTCTGGATTCATTACTGGATAATTTTAGGGATGTGCTTATTTCTGTAGAGGAATAAACATGAAGCCAGCTTCTGAACCTATGAAACACTAACATAGGTGAGCAATTTGAAAATTAATATGTAGGTACATTATGAGAGAAAAGGTAAAAAAAAATTGTAGTAGATAGCTAAAAATAAATTGCATTCTTTATCATTTTAAAGAAGATGTGATTATTAAGTACTTCGCTTTCTTTTATCAGCAGATAGACAGCTGCAATGAAAATCTACATTTCCCCCATCAATGTGATCTGAGAGAACTGAATCCTATGTCTACCTGGTTAAAGCTTTTCTTCCCCAAATATCAGACTGATTTAGGGGAAATATACACCCAGGCTTATTCCTAATAGTTCCTTGCTACTCACTTGATAAAATTACTATGAATTGTAAAGTCATATAGTGTCCCTGGTTAAAATAAAGCAGCTATATACTCTTGTTACTGCATCATAACATAATTTATTTGGGACAAAGACTTTCATTTATTTAAGATTTGGTTCAAAGGCTGGGGTTGTAGCTCAGTGGTGGAGAGCTTGCTTCATGTGTAAGGTGCTGGGTTTGATTCTTAGCATCACATAAATAAAATAAAATAAAGACTTTGTGTCCCTATGCAACTAAAAACATTAAAAAAAAAGATTTGGTTTGAAATATTATCTAGTTTTGGGTCAGTTGAACTTTGTTGGTTCTTAGGGCCTTTTCATCTTTAAATTTCTATGACTATGCAATTCTTTAGGTTTCAAAACCATTTATCTTGGGGCTGGGGTTGTGGCTCAGTGGTAGAGTGCTTGCCTAGCACATGTGAGGCACTGGGTTTGATCCTCAGCACCACATAAAAATGAAATTAAAAATATTTTTTAAAAAATTATCTTGAATAAGCAATACTACCTTTTCAGAGTAAAATATTTCAAAGTATTGAGGCCAGAGGGCAAAATGATAGTATAGGTAATGAATGATTGTGTCAGAAAGATGGGGACTAATTCAAGAGGAAAAAAAATACTAATACCCCCTGAGCACTTCTCCTCCTCCACTTGTTGCCAAGGTTACCTGCTTCCAGGGAATTGTTCCTCCCTGCAGGGAGTGGTGGGAGTTGTTAATGAATGCACCCTGGGCCACTCCCTTCCTTCCTGTACCACTGGGCAAGTTTATTCCCATCCTTGGGTCACCCTACCTTTTGGCCCACCTTTTGGTCACTAGTCACTGGTAGGATGGGGGGAGGAGAAGGCATAAGAACAAAGGAAATCTAAAATATATAAAAGGGGCAGGACACCCCCACTTCCTTGAACACCCAGATCTGGGTCCCCTTCTCTTCAGAGAAATCTCTGTTCTGTCATTTAAATAAAACTTGCTTTCTATGCTTGCCTCAGTGTTTTTCTTATCCGGTGTTCAATCTTAACATCAGGGAAATGGGACTCAGCCCTCATTCTCATCACTGGTATCATATCATGTTAGCATCAAATTAACTCATTCAGGGCCTGGGGTTGTGGCTCAGTGGTAGAGCGCTGGCCTAGCACCTGCGCGGCCTGGGTTCGGTCCTCAGCACCACGTAAAAATAAACGCATTGTGTACAACTAAAGCAAATAAATAAATATTTTAAAAAAATTAACTCATTCATTCAGACAGTAGTTTGGAAAGAAAATTTTACTAACAATTAAAAGAGAAAGGGCTACTCTTTTTCTGGAGTTAGCAGAAGAATGCTTATGTTGTGAAAATGTGCTTACAGAATCTAGAGAACTAATATAAATGTTTAATAGTACAACAAATCAAATTATTGTGATGAGAAATGTATGTATTATATACATTCATACATATATGAATAAATGTGTGTGTGTGAGAGAGAGACAGAGAGAGAAAGAGAGAGTGTGTGTGTGTGTGTGTGTGTTAGAGAGAGAGAGAGAGAGAGAGAGAGACTATATTTTGTTTCTTTGGCAATGTGGAATTTAGATGGTGGAAGTTGTTATAATTTTTACTACTATTTATACCTAATATATAGGTTCACATATTCATGAACATCAAGATTAATTAAGAACTAAGAAGTATTTTTGTTACTGAAGATAACTTAAGAGTCATTTGTTATCTGTTGTCTGTCTAGCTTCCAGTTTTTCTTTCTTTCTTTCTTTCTTTTTTTTTTTGAATATTAGTAAGAGTACTCTAAATTTTCCTCAAAGGACATCCTTTCCTCACTCTCTGCCCTTGGAATTTGGGTAGCCCATAGCACTGAGACTAAAGATAGGCATGTGACTCAGTACAGACCAATCACCATGTTTAATTCCTATGATTAAATTGTGGCTTAGGAATGAAGAGGTGACTTGATTTAAGCCAGTGAGTGTCAAGCCTAGGAACTCTGATTAAAACTATTGAATTGAGGGGCTGGGGTTGTGGCTCAGAGGTAGAGCACTTGCCTAGCACGTGTGTGACCCAGGTTTGATCCTCAACACCTCATAAAAAAAAATAAACACATTGTGCACAACTAAAATAAATAAATAAATAAATATTTAAAAAATCGATTGAATTGACATTTTATTTTTATTTTATTATTTTAAATTTTTATTAGGACTTTAACCTGAAACTGCTCGCAGATATCTTCCCACCACAAGAAGACTTTGAGTGAATTCTACGTGGAAGAGAATAGAGTTGAGAGATAGAAAGTGCTGAGTCTCAGTGACATCCTTTGAGATACTGGGTCAAGATGGACATGAAGACAGATCTATCCCTAAATTTTTCAGATGTATAAGTGGATAAATCCTTGTTTTCTTAGACTAACGAGTTAAATTTTGTTACCTGCAGCAAAAATGTGCTATGTTGTACGTTTCCCTTGCCTTTTATAATATTCACTCTTTACTCTTCTCCAACCTCTGTGCCTCAAAGGATTGACCTGTGTGGATTACATCAAAGAACTCATTTGCCCTCTAACTTCTGATTATGTTCAGTCACAGCCTGGAGAGTAGGTCAGATATTTATTCTTTAAAGGTTTTCCCTTCCTAAATCACAATAGGTTGGCTGGTCTTCTAAAGGCTACAGAGCCAGCCAGGTGCCCTTTTCTCTCCATGTTTAAGTAGTTGTTCTCTTATTTCACACCATCAGACCTAGGGTACTAATACCTTTCACAATTGCTAGCTCCAAGATTAAACATTAGTCTTAATTGATTTCCCTTAATCTTTTCTATGCATTTATAAATATATTAAATTCCCTTAAATTTTCCAGTTTGTATGAGCTATCTCTTTCTGCCAGGACCCAGAATGATACATACTTTATTCATCATAATTTTCAAAATAAAATGGAAAATGCAATAATTTTAAGACATAATCCAATTTGCCAATTGAACAATGTATTGCTTGATATTAAATGCTCAATTGAATGTAAAGTATAAGCCTTCAAACTTTTTGCAATGCATGGAATTTTAGGAAGTCATTGGTGAAGGGACTTGAGAGTTTTTGACATCTACAAACTGGGAATCATTTTAATATTTGGATTCTGTTCAGTTCATGACTCCCAGAAACTACCTTTTAATGCAACCGTGGTGGCACCTTCTTTGTTATCTGTAGTTGTTCTAGGTGAGCATCACCATGTTCTCAGAAATTTATATTTTCATTTTTCTAGGTCTGAGAGGGCTACTAAAATTTCTGTGCATAAATGAAGAAAATAATTTAGAAATAACCAAATCAAAAGGCAACAACTTATAAGCAAGTAAAGAATTGATATATAATTACTGAATTTACATCTCATGATTATTTGCTCAATGTTTTCTCTTCTACCATCTATGTAAAAGGGTTTCCTAAGAAAATTAATAATATTAACAAAATTGTAAGCTTGTGTCAAAAACTATGTATAAGAACAATTTTTCTGAAATCTTCTGAAGTTTTCTGAAATCTTCTGAAAGATACAACTACAAACATGTTAATTTCAAGTTTATTAACTGAAATAATTTATGAAGAACTCAACTAGGTTATTATGTAATTACTTTGTATATTTTAAATATTAACATTACTTCAAGATGATTTATCATTTAAACTTTCTGCCATATTAGCCTTTTTTTCAACTATTCTGAATTGGTGAACACTGATAAGTCTTTTAAAATGATATATTAAAATAATTAATTATACTGAACATAAATAATGGATTAACTGCAGGCACTTTCCATATTAGTTCAAAGCTATGAGTGTACTAAATAGTCAAAGGAAGCAAAATATTCTTTATACCTTGAATTGAAAACACTTAAGTCAACCAAGATACTCTCTCCACATCTAGATTTTCCTGGATTTTACAGCACAATTTTACATTAGACAACAATTAAAACTAGTAATAAATATATGATTGACATATTTTTTAATGAACCACAATATCTACTGATGGCGATAATCAAACGAAATATTTGACATTGCCCCTGATCTGAGAAAAAAGAATATAAACCACAAGTTTGCTAGATGTGCCTTATCGTGTGTACAGCACACTTCCTCTTAATCTCTTTCAACAGCAAAAGTTTAAAAAAATGTGTGCCAATCTTCACAGAAATCTCATAGACAAAATGTTAAAGAAAAAAGATGTAATAGTAGTTAAACTTACATAAGAGTTCTGTAGCAGAAATTAGTGCTTCAGTTTATAAGCGTCAAAAGGTAGAAATAAGTGACCTATATTCGCTTTCTAAGATAAAGTTCAAAGTTAACAAATTTGGTGGAGTTTCTTCCTTTTAAGTCATAAAGGTTTTTGTTGATGACAAAAGTACAACATGTGACTTCTGCTCTTAAAAAGAGTATAATCTAATTTAAGAGAAGTAAACTACTAACACAAGGCAGTACAAGTTGTTTTAACAGGTTCAAACGCAGGGATACTGGAGGACTGCTAAATGGAGAAATGAACAGAATACTGGCTATGGCTGTAATCTGGGCTTTAATACTGGTTGCTTTATATGCTAGTTATTTGACTGTGACTAAATATCCTAAGAAAAGTTTTTCTTCCTCTCTCTCTTTTTTAAAGAGTATTTTATTGTTTTGGGGGTGTAGCACATTAACATCTTTCCTCACTAATCAGCAAAGCCACTAAGTCACCAAGGTAGAAAAGAAATGGTTCCCTTTTGGATCATTCAAACTTCCAAGATGTCAAGTCTGTAAGGATACTTCCTACAGAAAGATGCAGTTGAACAGTGCTCTTGATTCCAAGATAAAGTCCTCAAAGAGAGTTACTTACCTGGTTATCCCACAAAATCACTAAGAAGATCTGTCTTATACTCTCAACTTTTCTTCACAAAATTCTCTTTTTTTTTCCCTTAAATTCCTTTAATAACCTTCATAGCCGTCTTACTTTTTTTCAGTTCTATAATGCCTCCCAAAGAGACTACCTGGAGTACTTAAAGGCCCCTTAAGCCTCATATGTCTAAAACCTGAATTAATAGTTGTATTTATTAGATGGATTATGTTTAACCTGATAGCAAAGTTTTCCTAGTTGTAATTTTCATCCCTATACCTTCAATTATCCATATATCTGAGTACTTTGTACATCTTAACTGGGATATATTTTAAGAATAAAAGAATAATGAAAAATCTTAAACTTCATTCAGTGGATTTAATGTTATTAGTAATTTTGATACAATTTTGAAAGAAGTCCAGTATTTTAAAAAATTATTGATATGTAAGGAAAAGCAAATAAGTAAATATAAATATACTGGTAAAATTAGGAACCAAGATTTTCAATGAGAAAAGAAAGACTGAAATCAAGGAAGTTAATTTAAAAATACATTAATTTGAATTACAGATATCAGTAGGAATAAGAACCTATGCCTTTTGAAAAAATAGACTTTATTTTTAGAGCATTTTTAGATTTGCAGAAAATTTCAGAATAAAACAGAGTTCTCACATGCCTCCTCCTCCTACTCCTTTTCTCCTACTATTAACATCTTACAATAGTGTGGTATTTATTACATGTGATGAACCAATATTAACATATTATTATTAATTAAAGTCTATAGTTTAAGGTTCACTCTGTGATGTGAAGTTCTGTGAGTTTAGAGAAATGCATGATGTCATATAATCATCATTATAATATTATATAGAATTGTTTCCTTATCCTAACAATCCTCTATATTGCACTTCTTCATCTGTGTCTTCCTCTCCCAAACTTGGCAACCAGATAATGTTACTGTTTATATAGTTTGTCTTTTCCAAAATATCATATACAGTAGATGAAATTATATAATACCTTGCCTTTTCATATTGGCTTCTTTCAGTTAGCAATATGCATTTAAGTTTTCTCCATACATTTACATGGCTTGATATCTCATTTCTTTCTTTATTACAGAATAATACTATATTATCTGGATGTATTGAAATGTTTTTCTCCTTTCATTCATTTAAGGACATTTTGATTGCTTCTATCAATTCCAGCACTGAGTGGCAACTGCTGTACAGGATAGTGGAGGTGACACAAGATATCTTGAAGAATTAGTATGAGTAGAACTGGTATATTAGAGTAGTAGAACTGGGCCATTAGAGTGGGTGGGCAAGCACTCCAGGTAGAGGAGAAAGAGTGAGACAGCACAGCACATTTACGACTCTGCAGAAACTCAGTATGTCTATGGCATATGGCAGGTGGGGGCTGGGCTTGTAAGAGACTATCCTTAAAGGACTTTATGAGTTTATGTCTGAATGGCCTATCTATTGATGACATTACCCAGTATTATTGTATTAGTGTCTATTTAAGTTTTTAAGTTGAGTAGTGTTTGTTTTATGTAGTTATCACACTGATGTTTGGGGCATAACTATTTACCATTGTTAAATATTCTTGTTGGATTGTTCCCTTTACCAGTGTGAAGTGACTTTTTATTTCTGTTATTAATTTTGACTTGAAGTCTGCTTGACTTCATGACAACAGCAACTCCTGCTTGTGTTGGGGCTCCATGGATTATTATTTTCCATCACTTGATTTTCAGCCTTTGGCTGTCTTTGTGTGTAAGATGAATCTTTTGAAAGCAACGTGTAGTTGGATCTTATTTTTTTTAAATATGTTCTGCCAGTCTATGTGTTTTTTTGTGTGTGTGTGTGTGTGTGTGTGTGTAGCGGGGATTGAACTCAGGGACACTCGATCACTGGGTCACATCCCCAGCCCTTTTTTTGTATTTTATTTAGAGACAGGGTCTCACTGAGTTGCCAAGTGCCTCACCATTGCTGAGGCTGGCGACCCATAGAACAGAAGAAGGGGATTTGGGGGAAGGAGGGGAAAAAGGAATAGCAATGAGAATTTTAATGAGAAAAATTATATGCATTTATGAATATGCCAAAATGTACTCCATTATTACATGTAACTATAATGCACCGACAAAAAAAAAAAAAAAAAAAAAAAGCAAAATGAAACAAAAGAACAGAAACAAAATTTTAACCTTGTTCTGTAGGTTAGGTATATTTTAATTAGAATGTTGTCAAGGGAAGTTTCCTTTCTCATCTTGTCTATTTGGAGTTCTGAATGTCTCCTGTATGTGAATGTCAATCTCATTTCCAAGGTTTGGGAAAAATTTTTGTTATTATTTCCTTGGAAAAGTTATCCATGTCATTGGCCTGTATCTCAGATCCCTGTTCAAGTCCAATGATTCTTAAACTGCGTCTCTTAATGTTGTCCCATAGTTCTTGTATATTCTGATTCTAGTGCTTATTTCCTTTTCTTTTTGTTTGTATATTTTAATTTTCACATATATATTCCTATAGCTAAAACCAATTGTAAACACTCAATTCAAAAGAAAAACAACTATATACAAATTTATATCCATTTGAATATTTTCATGTATATTTTTACATATATTCATATTTGTATTTTTGTATGTGTATAAAAATGTTCAATCCAGGGGGCTGGGGTTGTGGCTCAGTGGTAGAGTGCTTGCCTGGCAGGTGTGAGGCACTGGGTTTGATTCTCAGCACCACATATAAATAAATAAATAAAATAAAGTTCCATTGACAACTAAAAAAATATTAAAAGAAATGTTCAATCCATAAACTAACCCTATTTTTTTACATTAGTCCTATACATACCGATAGAACTCAGAGGGGAAACCTCTCACATATAAACCATAACATTTTTTCACATGTAATATAACAATATTCGTACGTAAATATATCCTTAGAGCAAAGTATATATATAAATATAGTAAAGTTTTGATATATAATATTACCATCTATATATCAGATTATAATTCATAAATAGTGATATTTCTGTTTCCAAAGTTACCCATCCCCTAAACCAAAGCTGTAGACTCAAAAGTAAAACTCCTAACCCTAACCTACCCAAAATGGTGAGCCTTTTAAAACAAAAATTATAAAGATTACTTTGAATATCTATGTATATTTGCACAAAACCAATTGTAAACACTCATTCAAAAGAAAAACAACTAAAATACAAATTTATAACCATTATAATATTTTACATGTATATTTTTACATAATTCATATTGTATTTTTGAATGTGTAAAAAAATTGTTCAATCCAGGGGGCTGGGGTTGTGGCTCAGTGGTAGAGTCTTGCCAGGGCAAGGTGTTGAGGCACTGGGTTTGATTCTCAGCACACATATAAAATAAATACATAATTCACATATATATTCCTATAGCTAAAACCAATTGTAAACACTCAATTCAAAAGAAAAACAACTATATACAAATTTATATCCATTTGAATATTTTCATGTATATTTTTACATATATTCATATTTGTATTTTTGTATGTGTATAAAAATGTTCAATCCAGGGGGGCTGGGGTTGTGGCTCAGTGGTAGAGTGCTTGCCTGGCAGGTGTGAGGCACTGGGTTTGATTCTCAGCACCACATATAAATAAATAAATAAAATAAAGGTCCATTGACAACTAAAAAAATATTTAAAAGAAATGTTCAATCCATAAACTAACCCTATTTTTTTACATTAGTCCTATACATACCGATAGAACTCAGAGAAACCTCTACACATATAAACCATAACATTTCACATTAATGTACCTATGTATTTGGAGATAAATTCACATAAAAACACATAAATATTATATGTATATATATATATGCTCATTTCCAAAGGCATAATCCAGATTTCACATGTAATATAACAATATTGCTTACCTTAAAAATATCCATAGATCAAAGTATATATATAATATATATAAAGTTTGATATATAATATTACCTCTATATTCATATTTATATTCATATATATTGATATTTCTGTTCCAAAGGTTACCCATCCCCTAAACCAAAGCTGTAACTCAGAACTTAACCTAACCCTACCCATAATGGTGAGCCTTTTAAACAAAAATTATAAATATTACTTTGAATATCTATATATATATTTTCACATATATATTCTGTGTATGTTTATATGCATTCTCTCTCTCACTCTCTCTCTCTCTATATACAATATATACACATGTATATATATGTATATATATCCTAATGGCAATGAAATCCTACCCATAAATTTTCATATATATTCAGTTACATAATTATATCCTATATCTTACCAAAATTGTGAACACCCATCTCAAAAGAAAAATAACTGTATACAAATTCATATCAATTTAAATATTTTCATGTACATTTTTACATATATGATCATATTTGTATTCATAAGTATGGATAAAAATGTTCAAACCCAGTATTATTGTGTTGTGGTATATTTGATTCTTGAAGTTGAGAAGGGTTTGTTTGATATATGTAGATGCTCCGTTGTTTGAGGCATAAATATTTATGATTCTTATGCCTTGTTGATGTATAATTCCCTTAAACAGTATGGAATTGTCCTTCTTTATTTTTTAAACAGATACAACATTTTTTATTTCTCTATTTTATTTACTCATTTTTATGTGGTGCCAAGGAATGAACCTAGTACCTCGCACATGCTAGACAAGCCCTTCTGAGTTCCCAGCCAGATGCATCTCTCCCAGACAGTCCTGCAAGCAGTCAGATTGGGGGAGAGGGGGTAGAGCCGGGTGGGTTCCTGCAACCAACTGTCCTCTGTGTAAACCTCCCTCCACTTTTGATTTTCTCCTGGTCACTTAAGCACACTCTATGTCATGCAGCATGTGTTTACTGGGCCTGTATTTTGGGCCAAACTCAGATTTGCCAGGAATTGGCTCCTTCAGTTGCTGGCCCCTGACACACAGTTGCAAAATGGTTCCTTCCTTAGTCCTCCGCTTGCCACCTAGAGAGATGGCGGCTTCTTTCCCCAAACATGGATATGGTGCCACACGTCCTTCAGGTTTTTTGGGCAATGTCCTTGGTCTCTAAATGCTCTGTACCCAGACATGCCTTAGGCCTCCCAAAATGGGGGTTCCTTTAATTCCCTTATCCCTCTATTATGCTCACAGAGGGACATCTTTGGCTGGAGTTTATGGGCTGGGTGCGCTGCTGAGGATTTTTTACTTATTTTATTATATCCATACTCATGTGTGCCTGGTCTGCTTTGAATTGTCCAGCTTTAGTTTCCAGTAAAAAAAAAAAGTCTCCCTTCCCTTTTGTTTGTTCATTTATCTTGTGGAGAAGCAGCCCATCTGCTTTCTTGGTTTCAGGCCATGGAGCAGCCAGGAACACGACCGCCTCTATTTTGCCATCTTGGATCTCCCTCCAAAAGGAATTCTTTTTTTTTTTTTTTTTTTTTTTTTTTTTTGTGGTACTGGGGATTGAACTCAGGGGCACTCCACCACTGGGCCACATCCCCAGCCCTTTTTTGTATTTTATTAGAGTTAGGGTCTCACTGAGTTGCTAAGTGCCTCGCCATTGCTGAGGCTGGCTTTGAACTCGTGATCCTCCTGACTCAGCCTCCCAAGTGCTGGGATTACAGGCGTGCACCACTGCGCCTGGCCAAAAGGAATTCTTAATGAAAAATGAAATAATTGTCTTAACTGAGTGGTTGCAACTATGGTTAAGGATGTATATTTGCTGTCTATGGACACTGCCCTTCTTTTCCATTTCTTCTTGGGCTCTGTAACACTTGGAACAAGAAAAACTTTTCCTCCTTTTGTGTTGACCCCTGGGCTGCCAGCTTGAGTGGAACTGAAACTGGTTGAAATAGATCTCAGATTCCCTGCTCATCGGTACAGTGTAGGATGGAACAGGAAGTACTGTCTATCAGAGTTTTGTCTGGAATAGGTAGATCAATGCACTTCCAGGCTGGGGCTGGTGCAGAACTTTACATGAGAAGTTCAGGTAGCTGGGGTTTAGCTCTGATTGGAACTTTGTAAATGTGTTGGGTGGTATCTATTCCAGAGGAATCAGAATAATACACTCTGAGGGACAGGCAGATGCCAATCTCTGCTGGGTGTCTGGGGCATTCAGGGAATTCTACTTGAAGGTTGGGGTCAACCAGCCTGGGTGGAGGGGGTTCCCATTGTACTTCTGTTAACTGGTTTCTATTTGGATATTGTGACATCAGTTTGAAAAGTCTAAGTCTTATCTGAAAAGCATCATTTTGCTTTCAAAACCAGTTCTCCTTTCTATTTTGGCTGGTGGTGTCATACTGTATCTTTCCATTCCTCATTACCCTAAATATGGCTCTATTGAGATACACCAGTGGCCTCCTAATTTCTAAATCTAGTTTTTCATGCAACTGAAATCCCCACTTTCTTGATTGTTTTCCTTCTTTGACTTCTGCAACTCTGAGCAACTATGGCTTTCATCCAATTTCCCTGATTACTTTTCCTCTGTCTCTTTCACTGGCTTCTCTTCCTCTTTGCAAGTTAAAGGTCCAGCCACATACTCTGCTTCGTCTCTCATATATACCTCTTCAGATATTTCCTCTATTATGATGACATAACCATCACATAAATTAAAATGATCAAATCACCCTCTCTAGTACTGACCCCTTTCTTTAGCTACAGTGTTACATCTGCATTTTATTTGCCAGATGTTTCTATTTGCATATCCTGTCATCAGCTTGAAAATTCTATGCCTAAAATGAAATGCATCATTTTGCTGTCAAAACCAATTCTTTCCTTTTCTATTCCTGTGGGTGGTACCATGATTCTCTTTATCATCCAGCTTAAAACCTCTGATTCAGGTTGGAGTCTGTCTTCCCTTCTTAGCCTCTCCCATTCATTCAGCCATGAAACCTGATTTTTCCTTCATAATGCCCCTGTATTTATTAATTTTTTCTGGCCCCACAGGTGGATATCCTCATATATCACATAGACAGCTACTTCTTTCTGGACCCAGAATACCTGAAGTATGGCGTGGACATGAAGCACTAAGGTATGGGATGGGGAGTGATGATAGCAGTTTCCTAGATAATTGTTCCAAAATTATTTATTCATGCTACTTTTGTTTTTATTGCTGACAGGTATAATTTTATTTCATGAATGAAACTAGTGTTAAAAGAAGGAGCTATTCTTAATATTGTCACAGTCAGATGCCCTTCTTTACTGAGGATAAGGAGTTAAATGTAGACATGCAGAGAGTACAGAATGAAGGCATGAAATGGACATTAGAAGAGTTGAGGAGAAGAGATATGAGCCTTATCACTCAAACCACATTGACTAAGTTATATTGCAGTCAGAGTGTTCTGAAATCCTTATTGCAGCATAAACATTGGGACTGTCTAAAGGCTGTGTGAACACTAGAGCTTTTGCATCACTGACAATATTTTTAACTCATATTTTGTTGCTCTGGATTTTAAACCCTCCTTCCTCCCATCCTTTGCTTTTTGATGGAAAAGTAGGTCCCTAAGAGATAAAAACCACTTTATGCATTGTTTGAATTGCTTGGATACTTTCTATATGATGTTATTTTGGCTATAGAAAGATATTCCACAGTTCTAGAAGGTATGAGAGAGAAAACTGCAACAAAGTCAAGCATAAAGGTCTTTGTGTGGCTGTGGGCTGTGAGTAAAAATTACTTTGAAAATTCAAATAAAATAAAAACACTATATAATACAAAGTCCTATTTGAGTTTGGGCAGGCCAGTCAAGGCTGAAACTGCCAAAAGACTGCTCTGTTCTCCTCCTGCCATTGACATATGATACATTAGGCAGCCAACAGTTATCATAGATTGTTCCCTTTGGTGCATTTCCAATGAGAACTTTTGCTTCTTTGTAATTATTAATTTATATGTGGTTGGGGGTGTAGCTCCTTGGTGAATGCTTGCCTAGCAAGTGTGAAGCCCTGAGTTCAATTCTCAGCACCACACACACACACACAATCTATGATGTGATTTTGGTATAATCTATTTTAAAGAGCTGTAAGTACAGGCATAGGTTTCTACAAAGAGATGTTGTAACTTTGATTTTGGTGTACCCAGTCTATATTTCTGTACTTTTCTCAAACTCCCATTACCAACTCCCATTTTCATCTTTTCCTGCTTTTCTAAGGAGGAAGATTCTTATACTGGTATCATTCACTATGTTTTAGTTTGCAGGTTCTCAAACTTTAATGAGCATAAATATAACTTAAAAGAGCTAATTTAAAATGCAGTTTACAACTCCCTAGTCCCAAAAATGTTGATTTGGTATGGCTGGGATAAATTTTTTAATGGATTTTCTAGTTTCCTAATGCATTACAAAATCCTGCTGTAGAAACCAACTGAAACCCTAGACCCATAAAAACTAACCCCCAGTTCCTCTCTCTGTGGCCCTTGGAAACTACTATTCTACTTTCTGTCTATATGAATTTGACTAACCTGGGAATTTCATATAAATGGAATCATATTGTTCACTGTTCAACACTAAATCACATTCAACACTGATTTAGTGAATTTCAGAAAATATCTTTTCTTTCTTAAGTTATGTCTATATGAATTCATGTTTTTCATTGTAGAACCCAAGTTTTATTCATGTGATGGAATTTCAGGTGTCAAAAGGTATAAGAAATATTTAGGGGCAGAGTAAGTAACAACCTACTTGGTATGTGAAGGTGATGGTGATTTAAAGTTTAGTGTATTAGAATATTGTTAAAATGTGTTTCCTCTAGAAAACTTATTTACATATTTCTAAAAATATCTTAAATAGAAAACTCTCAGGAGTCAGCAGTCTTTTTGTATCATCAGTCAATGGAACAACTAGGCTGTGGTTAGCCAAGTGAAGAAATGGGAAGCCAACCCCCCCCACACACCTTTTATTGTTCCAAATATGTATAAGATTTACCATTCTAATCATTTGAAGTGTACATTTCTGTGGTATTAAGCACATTGCATTGTAGTACAGTCACCACCACCATCCATCTCCAGTGCTTTTTCATCTTTCTCAACTGAAACCCTAGACCCATTAAACACGAACCCCCAGTTCCTCTCTCCCTGTGGCCCTTGGAAACCATGATTCTACTTTCCGTCTGTATGAATTTGACTAACCTGGGAACCTCATATAAATGGAATCATATTGTGGAAATCACATTCAGCAAGAGACCAAGCACCACTTGGAAGTTTGGAGAAGTCAGGTTTATTACTCCAGTGGGTCCAGTGAGCTAATGTTTTGAAATTCTGGGCCCTGAGCTTAGGTTACACAGGGCTTTTATAGAAACTTTGACATCATTTCTTAACCATTACAACATTGGTGGGGTTGAATTCTTGGCCCATGTGACCAAAGACCATGAGCAGAAATTCTTGCCATAAGCAGCTTATTAAAGCAGAGCAAAGGCAGAGGAACATCTGCCAATGATAGTGGCAAGTGGCCTTTACCACTGGCAGCAGTTTCTCAAGGTGACTGCAAGCTCACACTCCTAAGAGATATAATTCAAACAAAACCGTTCTTACAAAGTTGTAGTTCAAACGGCAGTTAAGTGACATAGTGACCTATGACTCAACCTAACAGTTAAATGACACAGCTACATTCCTACAAAGTTCAGAAAGTTATAAGGTACCATTTCCTTAGTCGATAGTATTTGTCTTTTTGTGATTGGCTTACTTAGCCAAATGTCTTCAAAATTCACCCATGTTATAGCACGTGCTGGAATGTCCTTCATGAATAATATTCTGTTATGTGTGTGTACATATCTATCACATTTTGTTTATCCATTCATCCATTGATGAACACTTGGATTGCATCTACCTTTTAACTATTGTCAATGATGCTTCTATTAACATGGTACACAAATCTGTTTAAGTAAGAAAGCCCCTTTTATAATTTAGGGGGGAAATCCTTGAAGTTAATTTTTATACTATTTAGATGCATAAAGTTTCTCAGTTACTTACTCATAAATTTGGTATAATGCTATTACTTGCTTGCAGAACACAAAATCCCTGGGTAATAAGTCTGCTGTATTATTTATTCATCTGTTCTGACACAAATAACATACTTGCTCAATAGATAGTAAAATCTGCAATTGAAATACCATTCCAGAATTGGAGTACAGGTTTGCCAACCAGTGACCTGGAACCAATCCATATGTAGTAGTACCATGATATACAAAATACAGAGATATTAGAGAAAACTGAAAATATAGCAGAGATCCCATTAAGCCTGTAACAAACTTGTTTCTAGGTTTTTTTGTTTGTTTTTGCAAGGAAGAAAGGAAGGTATTTTTATCAGTGATGCAGAACTCAAATGATTGAGTATCATGTGGATGTATTCTCAAAAGATATAGGCAAAGAGAGCCCAGAGCCTGTGCCAGAATATCAGTTTAGAGAGAGGTCTATCTGGATGTGCAAGAATGTCTTTGGGGCATTCCCTGTGGGGAGATTTTCCTGACTCTCCGACTGTGTTAGTTACTCAGGGCACCCTATGACTAGCTCCTGAAAATACCCCTCTCCCTAGTCTGAAAGGAAATGAAATAGTCTTCTAACTCTCCTGGAATTTATACTCTGGTTGTGGAAAAGTGGAACAGTTTAATAAAGGCAAACAGCCAAGAAAGGAGAGATATAACCAGTGGCCCAGACAATGACATTTCAGAGAAGAGGGGAGTTGACATGTGCTGATGCATTTGGAAGTCAACTCATAAGTTGGAGGTGGGAGGGCTTCACCTGGACCTGGAAGAACAGTTTGGGATCTGGAGAGGTAGAAGGAAGAGGCTCCTGAGAGATGTTAACTCTTAGATAATAGACCAAACACAGAAGGCAAAATTTGGCAGATTTTCTTTGTGTGTGTGTATGTGTGTGTGTGTGTGTGTGTGTGTGTGTGTGTGTGAGGGGGGTGGGGGACTTGCAATATTTTGATGTTCTTTCTTTTTAAAAAATGGCAAAAATCAGAACATTTTTAGTCTAAGCTGCTCTTTCCTTTACAAAAGCGTCTATACTGACAGTACACACACAAAAAAAACTTTAAGCTTTTTCTTTTTAAAGATAACTATAGACACCGCAGCTTAAAAAGATTCATCTCTTTTCAAGGACATGATGCAGTATCAGGAACCATTTAGCCACATCTCTCAACTTTGCATATTGGGTCAACCTGTGTAAAACTTGCAGCTTAAATTCTGAGCACATTATCAGAGTAGCAGATTGGTATTTGGCAGAACTGGGTCATTAGATTCATTGATAACTTTGTGCAGAAAATGCCAAAGGAGTTAAGAACATAGGGGGTTCTGGGATTCTGTACATCTGGTGAACTTATTGGTAGTTTTGCAGTTTTCTGTGATCTCTGAATCAGCAATTCTGATGCGCAACTTGCATAATGTGCTCAATAAATAGTCACTAAAGAGCAATTAGAACAAATAAGCATTGAACATTCAATGAAGAGGAAGTTTACACATTTCCCCAAAGTAATTAACAGTCCCTTTCCTTGTTTTGTTTAAATTTTGTTTTTACCTAAATTACCTTAATGCTGCCCTTAGTGAAACAGTTTAAAATAAGTTGCTGGAATCGGATCTTTCTTGATTAAGTGTTAGCAATACTGAGGTTAATTGGGCCAACTTTGTATTTGAAGCTGTTGAGTACAGATCAGCGGGTTGTTTTCAAAGGAAGCCTTTCTCGGGTCTCCCTGTAGGCCTGGATTTTAAGACATGGAAATTTGCATGATCATCTCTGTGCTCCATTTTGTACTTGCATATTTATAAAAGACAAAATACACAGAAACCTAATTACTTGGGATCATTTTCTTGGAATGGGAAGTCTCCTTTCTTCTCACATCTTGCCTAACAACTGAACAACTAAAAATGTTACATTCCCTCAAGTGGAGCCCACGCAAGCTTAGCTAGTAGTCTTGTGGTAGGGAGGATGCAGGAATTTCTGAAAGCAAAATGTCCATGACCTTAGAACCAAGGTGTCAACTAAAAGAGATATGCCCCCTTCATCAACAAAGGACATCTCTTGCACAAACAATGGCTTTCAAACCTTTTGACCATTGTCCGGTGGCATAAGAATTTAAGGGTAACAGTAAAGCATTCCTATTAACATCTGCTCACCTACTACATTCCAGGAGAGAATTTTATGTAGCTGTTTTTGAAGCATTTCTATTAATTACTGCTCACCCATCATTCCAGAAGAGAATTTTAACAATGGAAGTAGGAGTAACTCAAGTTAGAACTACAATTCATGTTTGTCTTAAAGACCAGTGAAGAAATGTAGACGCCAAACATTCACTACTCAAGTAAGCATATATAATTATAAACAATAGAGAAATCAAACAATCTTCAACAAACTGGATTGATAATGTTAAGCCTGAATCACATTTCTGTATAATTAAAAAACAAAATTGCAGTAATTAACACCAGAAGCAATTCATTCATTCATTCAGCACACAAGTTTACACACACACACACACACACACACACACACACACACAGAGTGAACACCTACCATGTACAAGACAAGCTATGACCTGGTTGACAGTGGTGAAAAAATATACATGGTTTGGGAGCAATAGATTTTAAACCAATTATTTGATAACGACTATGGAAAGTAGGATGTAATTAAAGCACAGTGTTGGTTATGATGGAGTATACAAAGTCCAAGAGGTAATTTGGGGGATGTGATCATATAATCTTTGTAAAAGTGAAGTAGCTCCAGAGATGGGTAAAATTCTGCTATTGTATTAGTTTTAGTTTCCTATTGCCAATTTTAAAAATACTTATTCATTTGTTTTAATTAGTTACACATGACAACAGAATGCATTTCAATTCATAGTACACAAATGGAGCACAATTTTTCATTTCTCTGTTTTTACATAATGTAGTCATACCATTTGTGTCAACATACATCCTAGGGTAATGATGCCCATCTCATTCCACCATCTTTTCTACCCCCATGCCACCTCCCTTCCCCTCCCTCCCTTTGCCCTATCCAAAGTTCCTCCATTCCTCCCATGCCCCCTCCCACCCCATTATGGATCAGCATCCACATATCAGAGAAAACCTTCAGCCTTTGGTTTTTTGGGATTGGCTTACTTCACTTAGCATGATATTCTCCATCTCCATCCATTTACCTGCAAATGCCATGATTTTATTCTCCTTTAATGCTGATGGAGACCCTCGGAAGAGTTAATGTTGTAAGCTCACGTCCAAAGGCACTATACAGGCAAAATTCTTTCTTCCAGAATTTCCTCTTCCTTGGGGGACAAAAGAGGTAAATCCTCTCTCTCTCTCTCTCACTCACTCACTCTCATGCTCTCTTTCTCTCTCTCTGCTCTTAAGAACTCTTAAGGTCCCGCCACATTGCGGAGAGTAAAATTTTACATATTTAAGTGTTAATCTCATCTAAATTTTACCTTCGTAGCAATATCAAGAGTGGTGTTTGAACAAATATCTGGGTATTATGACCTAGCCAAGCTGACTATAAAATTAATCATTACATTTTTTTTTTAACAGATCTTAGAAAAAGATTTCCAGAGTAATGACCAAAACACTTGTTTATAACTGCCTAATGACTGAGACTGATATATACAGTGAAGCCAATAACAATCAACTGGTGTTGGGCCAAAGTAATTAAGAGTGATTTTTAGAAAATGTGGTGTGCTAACTCATGAAGGAAAAATGTTGGCTGTGTGGATGTATAATAAATCAGTTGCAGCAAAACCCAAAACCAAACCAAACCAAAACAACAACAACAACAACAAAAACAAAGTTCTGAATAAGAAGAGATTTTTGACAGAGGCATTATTTTAGGGACCTGAATTTCCTTAGAGGTTTTTTTTTTTTTTTTTTTTTTTTTTCCTCAGCAATCAGGAGGCATTATGAAAATAGACTTAACTCAAGACATCAGGAAGCCTAATCTCAGATTTTGTTTATCTAGCTGATTTAGAGACCCGTTGCTTTCTCAGATGCTCTGAGACCTTAGATATTTGACCACATGAGCCTTGGGCAGGGGCAGAAAATCTTTTTGAGCTCCCAGACTTTCTCTGAGCATTGATCTTTAAGGAGACCTCCAGTACTTTCTGACTAGAGTGCCCTGTCTTGATTATCCCTTTGGTTTTGCCATTCAATGGGCCGTTGCCTCAGTGCATCCCATTTCCCCTGAACCTTAAATATAACACTAAAATGAGACTAGACCACAAGAGAAGCGATCAGAAGACTGACTTCATGGCCTGTCCCTTGAATTTCCTGTTCAGTTTTCCTCTGGGAAGCCCCATTTCTCAGTCTACTAGTCACATTCACTTTTCTAGTTGTTATAAATTGAGATTGCCATTAGGCCTCTTTGATATTTCAGCCCAAGAATAGATGCCAATTCTCTATTCATCTTTCTGTATTAAACCTGTTCGACCCTTAGGGCCATTTCTTCCCTTTAAATTTCCAAATCTACAACGAATATTTTTTCTATTTAATTCGATAATCCATCAAAGCACATTTTAATGATGTTAAACTTGGGCATGGTTTGGACAGTTAACTGGTAAGTGCTTACTGTTTGTCAAGCAATTTTTATTTGAATCGTATAGCAACCAGCAGATGAAGCATTATTATATTATTTTGCTGATTAAAGGAAAAAAAAAATAACAAGCTCTGTAAGGTTAAAAATAAGGTTACCAAGCATGTAAATGTCAGGCACAGGATTGTGAACTCACACTTGTTTGAAAAGTCTCTGTTCTTTCCACTTTGCCATGACAGCTGAGAGATCAAGGTTTTGTGTTCGTTGTTAGATGATACCTTATGGGACCAGCTAGTATAATTTATGAGTATGCAAGACCACCGTCTATGTAACTTAGCTGTGTTTTTTCAGTACTTAGAGTGGAGTATGGCAGCTGTCAGGAAGCAACAGGCATCTGCTATAGCCAGAAATCAGCACCCACATAAACATCAGTTGCCTAAATGTTTTCTTTCATGTATCTTGATATTTCTCAGAAGTACACCATCTGCTCATCGAACAGATAACCAGAAAATGTCTGTAGCAGTTTTTCTTATTATCTCTTTTCTTCTTTTCTTTTTTTGGAGTGGTGTTGGGCGTTGAAACCAGTGTCTCTCACTTGCTAGGCAAGCACTCTACCACTGAGCTACATCCCCAGCCTTTGTTATCTCTTATAATGAATTACTTTGGTTCTTATACATACTTAGTCCTATTCTGCATAGGAGTGGAAAATAGACCAGTTTTTCACCCTAAAGGAAGGAGGTGTATGTAAAATGGATTAAACGTGAGAGCAGAATAGGTAGAGATTGAGAGCTCAGGCTAACACACACAAAGACAAGGAGCATTTCTCTCAGAGGTGGAAGCTTACAGAGGCCAGTTGAACATAGAATAATGATTATTCTTGGAATGATTTTGTCCCCGTTATCCCCCCTGCCCTTGCTACTCCAGACCCTCGCCCACAATCTACCAGGTGTCCCCACAGTCAGCACTTAAATGCCTCCCATAAAAGGGTTCCTCAGAGACTTTTACTTCCTCCCTCAGACAGGCTGGAGTCTACTCCCCTATTGTATTCTGCTAGTCTGTTCTCCAAGGTGCTGGTGCCATCTTGGTTGTAAAATATTTTGAATGCCATTCTTTGGTATGATACCAAACAGTTCAATCTCTATTTCACCTCCTGGGAGAGAGATGAGAGAGATATGTAAAAGTGATAAAACGATATAACTCAGTTCCAAGAACTGTTTTTTCCCTTTTTTTTAAATTTGTTTATGTTTTCAGATATTTATCTATGAACATGAAGCTAACAGAGAGAAACTGGCCTGTCCTTTGAATGAATTACTAACATTATCTTACCTTAATTTCTTGGCTCACTGCAATTATATTTTACTTCTGGGTTGTTTATTTTAATGACAGAATCACAGAACTCTAATCTATTCTCCAGATAGAATTTAAAATGATAGATCTAATCTCAGAAAGTTGGCAGAGGGTACAACTTCAAATTTATTTTCTACAGAATTAAATGTACAGTCTTGGTTACCAAACAAATAAGTCTATTGCTCTTAATAACTGTTTTGAAAATTGTTAGCTAACTCCTATGGTAGAAACTCAGAAATCAGCCAGTTTAGAAATTTTTAGTTTTATTATTGCCTGTACATGTGGATGTCAAATCATAGATACTGCAATGAGATATCTAATAAAAAGACAAAGGATTATATCCACTGTATTGTGTTTTATTAATCATCATTATCATCATCAGTAGTGCTGTAAATTGAAACCAGGGGCATTCTACCACTGAACTACATCTCCACCCCATCCCCTTTTTGAAAATTTAAAAATTTTGAGCCACAGTCTCACTAAGTTGCCCAGGCTGGTCTCGAAATGGTGATCTTCCTGCCACAGCCTTTTGAGTCACTGGGATCAAAGGTGTGCACTACAATGCCCAGCTGCCACTGTATTGTCTTTCAAATCACTAGATAGCCACTATTTACATAGATGTTTAAGTGAAGAATTGATACTTTCAGAACATGTGAATAGAATCTTTAGGATCTTTCCTGAAATCTAGCTGGAAGTGCTTCTTTTCAACTTCTTTGTGTTAGTTATACTGATAAATTCGATTTTTCACTGTTAAGAATCAGGTTCCCAGAAGCAGCAGCCTTTTCTTTTTTCTATATGTTATGTACCCATGAGTTTTAGTCAGTCTTTTCACTGCTAAGACCAAAAGACCCAACAAGAACAATTTAGAGGAGGAAAAGTTTATTTTGGAGATCACAATTTCAGAGGTCTCAGCCCATATATGGCCAACTTCATTGTTCTGTGCTCATGATGAGGCAAAACATCATGGCAGAGGGATGTGGAGGAGGAAAGAGGCTCCGGACATGGCATTCAGGAAGCAGAGAGTGCTCCACTCACCAAGGACAAAATATATACCCCAAATGCACACCTCCAGTGACCCCTGTCTTCTAGCCACACTCTACCTGTCTACAGTTACTACTCAGTTGATCCATATCAGTAGATTAAGCCATGATTAGATTACACTTCTCCATAACCTAATCATTTTTGCCTCTGAACAGTCCTGCATTGTCTCACACATAAGCTTTTGCAGAGCACCTCATATCTAAACCTAAACCAGAACAGCATGCCATCTAATATGCCACCACAGGTTTTGAAAATGCTATCAGTAATTATTCCAAAGTTTCTGTCTGAACTAACAAACTTCAGTCTTAGACAGTGACTTATCACTGTAATGATGAATAGCTAATACCTAGAGAATAAAAGACTGCTGTGCAGGTAGGTTTTGCCACTTAAAAAAGAAAAAAAAAAAAAAAAAAAAAAAAAAAAAGCAATTCTTAGGACAGTCTAGAAAGTTTCCAAAATTGTGATGAGCAAAGGAAGCAGGGGGTAGCTTTCATTTCTGCATCTCCACATGGCATGGGATTTTAATGCAGTAATTATCTTAGTGTTTAATGCTAATGAGTTAACTCTTATCCAAAATACATAGCAGTTATATTTTGGAAAGAAAAAATAGAGAACATTGCACAACAGAAGTTCGAAGACTCCAGGAAGTTCTATTCAGATAAACAAAATATATTTCCATAATTAAAGGAGTGGATAATGAGGCATGAGGAAGGATTTGGAATCTTAAAAGAAAAAGAATACAGTGAACACTTTTTAACACTCTCACTGAGAAAGAGGAATCAAGAGGAGAACAGTACTAAAGGTGGAACATCTATTCCATTTAGAAAGCAGGGTGTTGTTATGGATAGCCGATTCTAGATAGTGTGCCCAAATGTAAAGGAGTGGTGAAGTTACACTCTACTCAGAATTTGATAGGATTAACATGTAAATCTACTCCACAGATCCTGTGACTATTATAACACTGAAAGATGATAGAGCTTGGAGGAATTAATTCATTTGGTTAATAATTATTAAGAGTTTACCATTAGAGCTGATACTACCCACCCATTGAAGATGAAGCAGTTAACAAAGTACCATGATCTTTGAACTTAAGAAGGTTATTATCAAATAAATTATAAATCTGGTTTTGGGTAATGGCAAGTACTATGAAGAAAAATGAAGATAACGAGTATGAGGGTAATGAAGGAAGGGTAGAAATATTTTCTATCGGGTAGTCAAAAATCACTCTTTGTGGAGAAGATATTTGGTCAAACCTGAATGATATAAAGGCATTAAGCATATCAACACCACTGGGAAGAGCATTCCAGGCAAGGACAAATGCCAGCACACAGGGCTAGAGGTGGGGGTGAGCTCACATATATGAGGAACTACCACAAAGGTAAGTTAGGGAGGGTGCACAAAGATGAGACGGGAGAAGTAGTTGCCACCAGATCAGGTAGAGTCAGTCTTAGTAAGGAGTCTGGATTTTATTCCAAGTATGATGGAGGGTTTTGAGTATGTGTATGTGTGTGCATGTGAGGGTGATGAGATCTACTTTCTTTTTATAAATTATTACTCAGTATGATATATGGAAATTAGACTTGTAGGAGTTAGGTATTTATAAAAGCAGGGAGGCCAATAAGGAGGCAATTGCAATATTTCAGGTAAAGATGAAGTGGCCATGGTAGGGTGATGAGAAATGGTTGGATTCTGAATTTATTTTGATGGTTGACTGAAGGAGCCTATAATCAAGGAGATAGCTAAAGATTGCGGTTAGCGGTTCTAGTTTCCACCTGATAGTAATACAGCTGAGAGCCGATAAAACGTGTCCTTGTTAAAGCCCTTTTTTCATTTTCATCCTGCCTCCGATTTTCCTGCGGCGTTCGTTGCTCCAGTTTCCGCTTCAGGCAAACAAGTGGTGGCCTGTACGGGGAATTATAAGAAAAAAGAAAATTCAAAAATATGGGAGCGAAAACAAAAAGTTGGTTTATAAAAGCCACGAATGAAATTTTTGATAGCGAGAACTCAGGGGATAGTGAGAAAAGTGTATGACTCAGTTGAGACCAGCAAGGAGAGCAGTAATATAAATTCAAAAGTAAGAACTGCAAAAGCCATCAGAAGCTTAATAAAATTAGCTGAGGAGTATGACTCTCCTTAGAAGCTGAAACTCACCTGAGAGTAAGAGCCAGTCGAGCTGTAAGAACAAAAAGAAATTAAAAAGAGAAAAGTGTCCTTGTTAAAGAATACCTAACAGAAACAATAAGGAGTATTGATCATAGGTAGAAATTGGCGGCCTTTCTGAGCGCTGGGACCGCAGGAGCACCTGAGCCAGTATTTCAAAATGTATCAGAGTCCCTAGACTTTAAAACAATAAAGTTTTAAAGAGGCGGGACCTAGAAGCTCCGTTCAATTAAGTATGATGAGTGGTTGGAAAAGTCTAGCAGAGCGTACTAAGTGGGGGAGTGGAACTTTGTTCATAGCAAAGAGAAATGCTGCAGCTGGTTTCCCTCAACGCAATATAGATATGCTCACAGGGGAGGGTCAGTTCGCCGAACTACAAAATCAGACAGATCCAGGTGTGTAATACACACTGCAGACCTGGAAGACAATTTCAGGCACAGGGGATCATTATCAAAAGTTATACAAGGGCCTATCCGCTGATTTTGTAGATAGACTGAGAGTAGTTATCCAATTAGCGTACGAGAATGCTAATAAATATTGCCAGGATGCAATAAGGCCGTGGAGAAGTAAAAAAGACTTATCAATTTATATCAGACTGTGCAAAGACATTAACGAGGCTGTTATCACAGGCAACGTAATTGCTGCAGTGATGAAAAATTCCTCCCCTCAAAATTCCCAAAGGTTTCAACCTAGAACAGGATATTCCAGACAAAAGTATTATAATCAACCAAGATATGCTAAGCAATATCCCCCAAGGGTAATAAGATCAAATTCATACCGCGCTCCAGGCCGATGCCCCAGGTGCAAAAAGGGTATACATTGGGCCAATCAATGCCATTCCAGATATGATATATATGGAAATGATTTATCAAGGATTTCAAAAAACGGGCACGGGGCCCAATGCCCCGGGGCCCACAAATGTACGAGGCACTAGAGGAGGAATGCGCACTAGAGGAGGAATGCCCTCAGATCCAAATGATTCCTCGTCACAATCCCTCCTACCCATTAACGCCCTTATCAGAGGGACAAGAGGAAGTGCAGGATTAGATCTCTGTTCTACTGCCCGGATGGTCCTGACACCTGAAATGGGGGTTCAGCTGATTCCTACGGGAATCAGGGGACCTCTCCCTTCAGGAACTGTGGGACTAATCCTTGGGCGTAGTTCCAAGAGTTTATTAGGCTTTAATGTTATACCAGGGGTTATTGATTCAGATTATAATGGAGAGATTAAAATAATGCTAAGTACACACAGGGGCATCATCTCCGTAAATCAAGGAGACAGAATCGCACAGCTGCTCCTCATTCCCAGTCTCCATAGTTCTTTTAAAAGCATGCCACAAAATAGTGACTCTTCCATCATAAATCTACAACAATGGCCTAAGCACTGGCCTCTGCAGAAAGCCTCAACCAGTTTAAGAGGCTTGGGATATAGTAATACCCCAGCATCAAGACCTAAGACAAATTAATAAAACAATGCAAATTATGGGATCTACCCAACCTGGACTTCCTAATCCTGTAGCTATTCCAAAAAACTATTACCTTATAACTCTTGATATAAAGGACTGTTTCTTTTCCATTCCCCTACATCCTCTGGATGCCCCCAGATTTGCTTTTTCAATTCCTTCTATCAATAATAATGGCCCTGATAAAAGATATCAATGGAAAGTATTGCCACAGGGAATGGCAAATAGCCCTACAATGTGCCAACTATATGTGGACAGAGCTATACAGCCCATTAAAAACAAATATCAAGACCTCATGTGTCTAACACTAAAACAATATTTATATTTACTACAGTACAACAAGCTACTTTATTTCATTCCCAGTTCCACGTTAACAGCACTACCTTAAGACAAAAATTTAAAATCACAAAAGAACAAGCTCGTAGAATTGTAAAAGAATGTCCATCTTGTTTAACACTTTTGCCCAATCCACATTATGGGGTTAACCCACGAGGTTTGATGCCCAATACATTATCCAAGGTAGAATCTTTGTATGCCCGTGAACACTGCGTGACGCACCTGTAAGAAACTAAGGGGGCAGCTCGAGCTGTAAGCACGTGTCCTTGTTAAAGCGATATGTATACATAACTGGGTGAGTTTAGTTAGTGTGTGCGGAGAAGAAGAAGAAGGTATGGTGGTTGGAGTTAGAGCGTTTGGAGTGTTATTGCTGGAGCCGGAGAGAGAGAGAAGAATAAAAAAGACCTTTTTTCATTTTCATCCTGCCTCCGAATTTTCCTGCGGCGTTCGTTGCTCCAAGGCGGTTTCTGCTTCAGGCAGCAACAGTTGACTTAGGGAGACCTGCCAATGCACTTTGGGGTAAGAGAAAGGCAAAAATGAAGAATGGTTCCTTGATTTTTATTTAGCCTAAGCAAATGGGTAAATGGTGCCTCACTACTATAAACTGTCTAAGAAGCAAATACCTTACAGGATGCTATAATTAGTAGAAGTTAATATCCACTTTACCTTAAAAGACCCAGTGTCTCTCAATCTCTGTTATCACCAGCCACCTGAACCTGCCAGGTTACCCATTATCAGAGGGGAGCATAGCATAGTCTTTTAAGTGCATACCTCTGGAGACTGACTTGGTTCAAGTCCTGGTTGTGACACTTTCTAGATGTATGACATTAGTGAGTTGACTTACCCTCTCTGTGTTTCATTTTCTTCCTCTGAAAAATAAGCATGAAAATAATGGTGCCTACCTCATTGAGTTTGTTTGACAATTATTCCACGAGTTTGCACATAGATCTTAGGAAAGTGTGGCCCATGATTGTTATCTAAGTTAGCTGATATTATTATTACATACACTTTTCTGCCCATGGCCATGTTCTTAGATCCTATTATTACTGATAATTGGAGTATATTTCTGTAGAGCTCTGGAGGCTTCATTTAAATCCAGGCAACTATTTCAGCCATTTCAATGTCTTCTTTTTCTTTATTTTTAAGCAGATGTCGTATCTAGGCCACAGAAAGGTTAAGTGAATTGACTGAGGTTATAAAAGTAATTAGTGTCTAAGCTGGGATGTCAACTTGGGTCATTTTAGTATCTCTGTCTTTTATGTAAATTTCTTGAGTTTTCCATATCCTTTCCAATTTCATAGCCTGATAGGGAACTTAAAAATTTTTTGCAATGTTGTCATTGGTCATTAACAGGAACTACCATACATAAATTATACTTAGCAATATTTGAGTCATGTAATTTCATAGATGTATAAATCCACAGGGCATTGCATTTTTATTTTGTTTTGTTTTTTAGCAATGATAAGATTCAGAAATTCTACAGGTAAAACATTCATTTGCTTCAGCAAGAGAGATTTAGTAAACATGTTATTTGGAAAATACACTCTGATAAGAATGAAGTATTGAAGCAGTAGAGGAAATAGTAAGAAACGAAAGTAAAATACATTCACGTTATAATAGGACCAGAACTGTGCAGGGAACTGTGAATTAGGCATAAGTACGTGATATAGAGTCTATTGTGAATGCTACCTCTAACTAGTTGTGCTTTCAAAGAAGTCAACCACCCTGCACCTTAGTGCTTTGCATGTAAAATGAGGAGAGGGGGCTGGATGATCTTGGGATCTATGTTATCAGTGGGCCACTAAGGTAAGGTTTAAGTCATCTTGTCACCATTTTCAGTCATGTTCACTGAATCTTATTCAAAGAAGTCATCTGTTAAACCATTAAAAAAATATTGGCTATAGATAGCTTAGGAGTTGAGGGAAAGAGTTAAAAATAGAATCAAATAAATGAATTTTCTCTGAGCAAAAGACAGTCATCAGTTTCAGAGTCTGAGGACTGGTAAGAGGAGAGAGCAGCGGGGTGATTTTAAGAGCTCTTCCTGGGAAATTTCGTGACTATCAGACTCAACATTAGTCTAACCTTGCTGTGTCCTGCCCTGACCTTGTGTTGCTATTTCAGTTACTGCCTCTTGAATCTGGTGTTCTCTGAAACCCAACCTAAGACTTTACTTGCCTGCAGACTTCTGTAAAGTGCACTGCTCTCAAGACTTCCTCCAAGCATGCTTCACCTGCTCATGAAAGAAGGAACATAGTTGGTTACTTCTGGAAACATCCATTTGGCCACTATCTTCACTCTTCATCTACCAGGCTTCCCAGGATACTAGGTACATTGTGATTATTGTCTTCCTTTCTCTGGCCAAAGACAGTTTTCTCTTCCATTGTGCTCATTAAGTGGGCCCATCTTGTCCACACACTCAGCCGTTCCTGCCGGAACTGTACCATTCTGATAGCAGGGTCCAAAGCCTTTCACTTCTCCACAGTTTCTAAGGCTGCAGGGGTTGAACCATTCACTAGCATGTCCCAGCACCACCTCTAAAAGGCTGCTCATTCATCATGAGTTCTCTGGTGGAAGGCCTGGTCTACAGGGCTTATTCTGTTTTCTATTATTTTTTTAGAAATGAGCTAGAAGCCACTAATGCTATACTCAGGAACATCTGGCACTATCCTTTAACATCCTAGCCATCCATTCAGCTCCACGGACTCTCATGGAAGCAGTCAGTTATTGTTGCTTGTCTAAAAAGGTCAGATGGTGGGTTTGGCCTATTGTCAGCACTAGGATCAGGGCCTCTGATCCACAGGCTTCTGTTATTTCTTTTTCAGGATGCATCCTAAAGATTTGAAGGATATATAGGCCTTTTATTTAACAAAGTTATTATTATGATTTTAACACAAACTATATGCCAGACATACGCATAGAACTTTGAAGTAGTGAAAAAGGTGCATAACCTGCCTGGTAGGTTCTGGGATATCTAGAAGGCTTGGAAATAGTTACAGATTCTCTTCACATGTTTTCCTTAGAGTATGTATGCAAGTACATTCATAGACATGGTCCTAAGTGTGCTGTAGTCACCCAGGGTGGACATGAAAACTACTATGGGTTTTATTTTCTTTGGATATATGGGACTATTTTAAAAGAAATGAGCCAAATTCCCTGTCATATTGATTGCACTAAGAAACAAAATATGACTTTATTATATAAGTAAACAAATAACCAAATGTTGTCATGAAATGATTGTGGTCAAGTCCACAACCATGGAAATCTAAATCGACCTAAATAACTACAACTCCTGCTAACATTTGGCAAACATGCAGAAAGGAACCCAGTCTCGAGTATTCCACAGATTCCAGGTTTTTCAGACCAGGGGGTTAACTCCACTGCCACAAAGGAGCCCACAGGAAAATTTTCACACTGACCAGAGCAATGATAGTTTTTCTGTTAGCCCCTGTAAAATTTATCATGATGTTAGCTATTGGCAAGGGCTGCAGATGAGATTGGGAAATGTTGCTATCAATAGAAAAAGTACTTTAATATTTATGCTTTTGACCCTAAATGAAATTTTAGGTGACTAACTTAAAAATAATTCATTTATTTTAACAGAGTATTGATTTGTGCATTGTTAGGCACTCTAAATATTTATGTGTTTTCAATTTTTGAATGTTTTAAGTGGTTCTTGTGGTATAATATGAAGAAAATAGGATTGTGCATAAATTCAAATCCCAGAACTGGCATTTATGAACATGAGTCACCTATGGTTGCTTAAAGGAGCTTGAAGGAGGTTATTTAGCCTTTTTCGCTGTTTGTCTTCTGTAATGTAGAGATAATAATATCTAATTCATCCTATTTTTCATATAATATGTGTAAAATATGTATAGTGCCTGATATACTGTAAATGATTAATAAACATTAATCATTTAAGTTAACACAGTATCTGACATATAATAGTTTTATAAGTTATTTTCAAATGAATGAAAAAAGGTATGATTTTAATATCAAAGAACCTCAGGAATATTTTACAATTTCTACTTCTGCTTGGCTCTTTTTCGTAAATCCAAGATATCACATTTTTCTTTTGTGAATATGTATTCTCTTTCTTAACATCGGCCCTTTGGTGTCATGCCAGGAAAGTCATGGACTAATTTTGTTTCTTAGGTCAGGCTTCATTGGCCTGTCACGGGATAATCCTTCCTTTATGTAAGAACAAAGTGGACATGGAGGTATCACATATAAAGTTTGGGACACTTCCCTTCCCAAAGGTAATTCATAAACATTAAACATGGGAAGTAACAAAATTATGAGGTTCGTTGGATTCTTCATATCTGTCCCTACAATCATAAAGATTTTGTCATGCTTGTTACTTGGAAAGATTTTTATTGGAGCAAACTGTGTATTTCAATGTCCCAAATGAGACTGGAAAAGTAGCATTTGGCTATTGCCTGCAGCAGTCGTGTTCAGAATCAAAGAGGGAGACAGATCACCTCCGTGTACAGACTCTCTCTACAGCCTCTCCTACAGTTAGATGTAGGTGGGATCTGGTCACTGCTGGGAAATTTGAAGTAATAAAAGGAAAGGATCCTCCCAAGAAAGGGCTGTGCAAATAATGTGGGAAATATTTGATTACTTCTTTAATATTGTCGTGAATGGAAAATAAAAGGGACTTAATTAAAAAAATTGTTCTGATGGATGTCTATTTCTGGGAGTTCCAAATCTTTCCTGTACTGCCTTATAAAACATTGGTTGATTAATTTCTGGCCTTTAAAGAAGTTCTCTGTTTTCAATGACTAAAGTATAGTTCCCTAAGTCAGTGTCTCACTTTTATTGACTAATTTCATATTCCTTCTGGGTTTATTTATTGATATGGGACTAACATAATTGTTTAGTACTTACTGTTTCTATCACATTCTTTTAATTTTTAAAAATGTGGTTACTTTTAAATTCTAACTTGACTGAATGGCATTGGTCAAAGTCAGGATAGCAGCAGGGAGGGTTAGCTAAGAGGTCTCTTTTTGATGTACTCATATTAGTTCAGGTCAGGCTGTCCTTCATGAAAGAAAAGAAACCTGCGCATGTATTGTTACGTGATAAGAAAACTCTGATATTCGACTGTTTTTGACTTAAGAGATTGGCAATTTCAAATAGTTCGACCTAATCCATCATAGGTGGATTCTTGCTTCAGGACTGAAACATTTTAATCAGGTTCATGGAGGTCAATGTATACACTAGAGTACCGCTTTCACAACTTTTAATGGCCATTGCAACTGCCTTGGGAAATAGCTATTGTACATTATACCAGAGTGAAAAATCTACCCTGTAGGTGGATCTACATAATAAACCAAATGATAAACCAATCCTTATCAAAGTTGCAAAAGAATGTATGGATTTATTTTGAAGGAAAAAAGAAGAATTTTTAAATTAAAAATACTATTAAAATATGTACAAACATATCAACCTAAAAAGAACCTGAGAGACAGGCTCTCCAAGGAAAAGATTTCATTTGAGAATAAGTAACAGGAGTTGTAATCTGGATGATGTGTGCCATGACAAACCATGGGAGTGGGGATTAGACGCACCCAGGGAGGCATAGGAAAACAGGGGTTTTAAAAGACAAGATGAGGATTACATAAATTCTTTGGTTACAGTAACTATTGCAGGAGTCAATATCAGTTTGTGAGTGAAGAGAGTGTTGTCAGGTCAACATTTTTATACACCCGACTAACTTCCTTGTGACTCATGTAGCAAGCTGCTGATTGGTGGAATTTCTTGCAGTGGTGGCTATTAACATGCAAATCATGGCCCTTATAGCCTCCTGGCTCTGTTTAGTCAGGTTTGACAATAATGACTGTTTTGTTTCTGGCAACCTTCCCAAACACAGACCTGAGCATACTCTTTAGATGTCCAAGTTTTATGTAACAATAAAGCAAAAAAACCTGCAAATCAAATACAAAACCAATGAAATTTATGAGCCACTTTGATTTAATGGGATAGTTTCTTTAGTTTTGTTTTGTTTGTGCTCCAACTGAATTGCAGATTGCATTATGGATATGGTAATGACTTTAATAGTGGAGAGTCTTCTGAGTCTTCTTGGGTAACCGTCCACATGCATAGGATCATTCAGTTTTCTCCACATTCATCTCTGCTATGAAAGCTTCATTTCCACAGTGTGATGTAGAAAATCATTTGGTTTCCCCTTAGCTTCGATGTGTCATTAGAGCAGTAAGACCACCTTTGCTCTTTTGGACAGAGGTTGGAATTCAATGAAAATACCTCTCACATTTGAGGGATAGTCCTTGGAGCCAGAACTATCACAAACACCAATACAAATCATACCTTATTTCTCACTTCATTCTTCTCATAGTCATGTCTTTAAAAGGTAGTTCTCACGTTGATACTTCTCCTGTCAAATTTCATTAGTTTAGAACATTTCCAAGGTTCCATCCAAACCTTCCATCTCCTAATTGCTGACAAAGGATGATGGACTTCCTGTCTTTATGGATGTTAAAAGTTAAGTAATGACTCAGGAATTAAATAACTGTACAGATTTTTAAAATATCAATTTTTCCATTGACCTTGCCAACATCTCAATTTATTATCTTAAGAAGAATAAGCAACATTAAACACATCTTTTAAAAGTATGCCTAAATTGCAATTCTCTCTTTCCCTTCTTCTTCCTTTGTTCTTTCTTTCCTTCCTTCCTTCCTTCCTTCCTTCCTTCCTTCCTTCCTTCCTTCCTTCCAGGAATGGTGTCCACAATTAATTATAGTAATTCTTTTGACTTATAGCTGGTGAGTAAATAAAGGACTCCTTGACCTAAATTGTTAGCTGTTTAAAATATTGGCCAAGAAATGAGAGTTATACTTTAAAAGAGGGTGATTGGATCTTAAGGGGTCTTCCACAACAAATGCATCCTTCATTAACTGTTTGGAGAGCATTAACTGATGAGATTAAGGAATTCTAAGATGACTTGAGGAAACAAAATCTTAAAATATAACTGATATAAAACTAATGAATTTGGAGATTTATAACTGCTATAATCTGAATATTGGTGTTTCCTACAATTCATATGTTGGAATCTAATACCCAGTGTGATAGTATAAAGGTGAGGACTCTTGGGAAGTGATTAAATCATGAGGGCTTCACCTTAATGAATGGGATAACTGAGTGTCCCTTCCACCATGTGAGGCTGCAGCAAGAAGGGCTGACTATAAGACAGAAAACAAGGTGTTAACAGCCACCAATTCTGCTGACCACTTGATCTTGGATTTTGCCAATCTCCAGAACTGTGATAAATAAATTTCTATTATTTATAAATTAGTCCAAGGCATTTTGCTATAGCAGTCTGAACAAAGAAATATATCATTGTAACAGAAGACCTTTAGAGAATAAAAAGGACATTCAGAGAGAAGTAAAGCATATTTCTTTAAAACTCATTCATTAGTGGATTCAACAAACATAAATTGGGCAGTTAGCCCTTGAACTAGATATTGGAGATGCAAACAACTCAATGTCTTTGCATCTATTATTAATTTCTCAAAGACTATCTTTCTACTAGTTCTCTATTTGGAAACGTGCTCATTCTTCCAGATTCCATTCAAAGGACATTCCTTGCATAGAGATAATTGATAAAGCTTTTGTGCTTTGATATATTACTTGTATATTTTATATTACTTGAATATTACTAACTAGATATGAATAATGTATCTACCAACTCAATATATCTACTAACTCAAGTAAAAACTCATCACAGACAGGTACTACTATTAAACGTTTTAGTATCTCTTTTCCTTCATAAAACTGGTAATCTTCTTTCTCATTCTCTAACCATTATATGGATGCACTTATTAAATATTAAATTTAATATTAATAAATATTAAATATTCTTCAAATCCATGATTTTTTATTGATAATATAATATTATACATACATAGTAATTTAGCCATTACTCTATTTTTTGACAATTAGGTTAACTCCAATTTTTTGGTAATCTAGAAAATACTGAAAATCTTGAATAAAAAACTGCTTGTCCATGCCTCTGATTATTTAGAGTTTTAACATTTTTAGAAGTGATGCTACTATGTCAGATCATATGTGCACTGTGAAGGCCAAATTGCTTTCTAAAAGTAATGTTCCACAAGAAATATATGTGCATGATTCTTACTACACCCACCCTTGTCAATTGGTATTTGAGAAATATCTCCTTATATCTTGAGTGATTATCATAGTTTTTACTCTACTTGTCTTATGGGCAGTTTCATTTTCCATTGTATGATTTTATTTTCTGCACTCTTCCTAGGAAAACTGTAATTGAAGAAGCTAAAGAAAAAATAAATTTAAAATATACTTTTGAAAAAGAATATTTAAGTAATACACATCTTGAATAAATTTTTAATTTTTGACAAGTACAGGGATTAGAGTGTTGCCATTGTGTGGTAATAACTCATTAAAAAAAAAACATTATCCTTGTTCTTCAGTCACATATCAGATAATTCTATTTATCTTCCCCTTTATTTGTAGAATAATACAAGTTATATTAAGAAAATATGAAAAATCAAAACAAGGTACTAACAATTGTAATGACATAGAATGGTTAAAATTAAACAAAAGCAACAACAAAAAAAAAAAAAATGGGGAAAAGACCCCTTGCATGTCAAGTTTTGGGAAACTAACGGAGTAACTTGAGCTGTTGTGCTGGTGGGAATGTAAAATGGCCAAACTGCTTTGGGAAACAGGCAGATATTTTAAACACAGATCTACCATATGACCCAGCCATTCTGCTTCTACACTTTTACCTAAAGGAACAAAAACATATTTACACACACAAATTTTTATATGAATGTTTATAGAAGCTTTAGTTGCAATAGCCATAAGCTGGAAATAATTTAAATGCTTATAAAGGGTAAAGAAATAAACAATGTATGGTATATCCAAACAATGCAAAACTCCTCAGCAATAAAAAAGGAGTGAATGTTGATAGATGGAAAAATATAGATTACTCTCAAAATTATTATGCTGAATAAGAGAATCTAGGCCCAAGAGAATGTATGTAATGTATTATTTCATTTGTACAAAATTCTAGAAGATGTGAACTAATGCATAGTAACTGAAAACAAATCACTGGCCTCCTGGGGTTAGGTAGAAGGAGGGATGGAATGCTAAGGTTCTTGAGGAAACATTTGGGATGACAGACATGTATTTTGATTATAATGATGGTTGTATGGATATTCTCTGCTTATCTATCTATCTGCCTACCTACCAATTTCAAAACTGATAAACATGTATACTTTAAATTGGTCATTTAATGTGCTTCAATTATACTTTGGTTAAATTTTTAAAAAACAACAGGAATGAGGTCGAATAGAATTGACTATAGGATCTGAGCTCTTACCATACTGTGTTTGAAAAACACCCGACTCATTAGTACATACTTTTCCCATTTGTAATAAGAAAGGGTTTGTTTAACAGAGATCTACAAATGTAGATTTACAAGAGACAACTAGGGTTAAACATAGTTCCTTATTTCATTGTAGTTAAAAAAATGGCCAGCCATTCTATTTTTCTGTAAGAACTGTTTAAACATATTTAGCCTTGTTGCAAAAACCTAAACACTGGACAGATCTTGATACATTAACAGCTTCATGAAAATCTATCCCTCAGCAACCCTAGATCTTGTAGAACAACTAAATTCTGGGTTGATCCTAGAGGTTATCTATTCGATCTGTTCAGTTCAACGGAGTGCCCAAATTAGTTTATTAAGTAGATTGGAGATTCTACACAAAATATATTTTGGGGCTTAATTTTAAATATTTACATCCATCAAACAGCTTTTTTTTTTTTAAGGGAAAGATGGATAAAATTTTGCATTCCCATCTTCTAAATATATGCTATCAAATATATTGGCATGTATTGTATCATTTATTTAAATGTCATTTGATTTGTTTAGACATAGTGACAGACAGTAATCTATCATAGTCTCTTGTTTCACACACAAAAAAATTTATTCAGCAGATCATATCCAATGACCTAAATCTGCCAAGTGAATTCTTACATTTGGTTTCAGGTAAAATATCTATGAAAACTTAAGTCTTTATTTATGAGGTTTTTGTTTGTTTGTTTAAATACGTGAACAGCTCTTTAATAGAATTTCAGAAACTGAGAACAGAAAGAGACTTTGTAAGTGACTTAACTGTAGCTACTCATTTTAGGATGAAGATGCTAAGATTTAGGTTATATTGCTTGCATAAGAATGCACATCAAGGGGCTGGGGTTGTGGCTCAGCGGTAGAGCGCTCACCTAGCACGTGAGTGGCCCGGGTTCGATCCTCAGCACCACATACAAATAAACACATTGTGTACAACTAAAGCAAATAAATAAATATTAAAAAAAAAAAAAAAAAGAATGCACATCAAGTTTGGAAGACCTGAGGTTTGAACTAAGATTTCCACTGTTTTTTCCAGTTTTTACTAAATGAAAGATCATTTTTCTTTCACATAATGTATATAAGCATATATGGTAGATGCTCAATAATATCCACTGAGTAAGCCTGGCATGGTGGCACACAGCAGTAATCCCAGCTACTTCAGAGGCTGAGGCAGCAAGATAGCAAGTTTGAGGTCAGTCTGGGCAATTTAGTAAGACCCTGTCACAAAGTAGGAAAATAAAAATGGCTGAAGATTAGCTCAATGGTAAAATGTTTCTGGCTTCAATCCCTGTTTAAAAAAAAAAAAAAAAAAAGAAAAGAAAGGAGAGGAAGAAAAAATCCATTGACTAAATATATGGGTCATTGTGGCAAAATACTTTTAACATCACAACATATCCTTATAAAATGATACACACAAGAGGAGGAGAACCAAACAGAATCAGGAGGTTCCAGTTTGAGCTCAAGACAGGTGGCTTTTGACCAATGAATACTTTATGTGAGTCTTCATTTCTTTACCTCTAAGATGAAGTTGGCCTTCAATTCTCCAAGATCTCTTCATTTTATAAGGGTATTCTATTGAAAGTTAGAGATTGACTGTATTTTTATTTATTATGTTAATTGACAAATAGGGTTAGTGGTCAATGTGAACTTTGTGGTCTGTGATTATTGGGCTCATATTCTTTCATATTTTGACCAAATGACATTGAGATTCAACTCAGAGACATGTGCTCTCAATAACTGAGGAAATATTTGCATCAAAATGCTAAGACCATTTTAATATAAAGTCATGTCTCTGATATTGCAGAATCACTATTATTTGTTGTAAAATGTGGGCCCAGCAAAGTTAGTCCTCCCCATATTTCTAACTCTATTCTGGAATTTTCCTGATTTCAAGTGAGATTTTTTATATTTGTGACATTTATGAAGGATAGAAAGTGGCTTCTTAGGGGTCCTTGTGGAAAACCTGAGTGAGATAAGAGAAAACAGGGCTTCTAAGACAAAATAATTATCACAACAAAGGATCTATCACAATGGAAAGAGAGAAGTAGAATAGGATACAAACTGTTTTAAAATTTACCCAGCTCATAGAGTAACAGAAACTGGATGGTACTGGCATAAAAAGAGATAGCTAGATGGATGGTTCAGAATAGAAGACAAGGAGACAAACCCACTAATCATCCGATTGTTGACAAAGGTGCCAAAAACATATATTGGAGAAAAACAGCCTTTTAAACAAACAGTATTGGGAAAACTCTTTATTCATATGTAGAAGAATGGGACTAGACCCTTATCTCTCACCCTGCATGAAAATCAAGTCAAAATGAACTGAAGACCTAGGAATGTGACCAGAAACTAAGCAACCCCTAGAAGAAAAGATAGGGTCAACACTTCAACATCAGTCAATGACTTTCTCAATAGGCTCCATAAAGTTCAGGAAATAATGGTGAGAGTTATAAATGGGATGGCATCAAATTAAAAAACTTCTGCACAGCAAAGGAAACAATGTGAAGAGAGAACCTACAGGATGGGAGAAAAATCTTTGCTAGCTACTCTTCTGACAGGATTAATATCCAGAATATCTAAAGGACTCAAAAAAGTTTACACCAACCCCCCAAAAAATAACTCAATTAATAAATGGGCAAATGAATAAAATAGACACTTCTCAAAAAAAGAGATACAAGTGACCAACATATACATGAAAAAAAAAAAATGCTCAACATCATTAGCAATTAGGGAAATGTAAATCAAAACTACACTGAAATTTCATCTCACACCATTCAGAATGGTAGTCATCAAAAATACAAATAATAATAAATATTGGAGAGGATGTGGAGGTAAAGGAACACTTTTACACTATTGGTGGGATTGTAAATTAGTACAACCACTATGGAAATCAGTAAGGAGATTTCTCAAAAGACAAGGTGGAACTGCCCTGTGTTACAGCTATCCACTCCTTGTTGTTTATCCTAAAGAATTAAAGTCATAAGGGATACATGCATATCTATGTTTATAGCATCACTATTCATAATAATCAAACTATGAAACAAGTCTAGGAGTCTAACAACAGATGAATAGATAAAATGTGATATATCTATATCTATACCTCTATCTCTATCTATCTATCTTTCTATCTATGTGATGGAATTTTTTTCAGCCATAAAGAAAAATAAAATTGTGTCATTTGCAGCTGGGCACGGTGGTGCACGCCTGTAATCCCAGCACTTGGGAGGCTGAGACAGGAGGAACGAGAGTTCAAAGCCAGCCTCAGCAATGGTGAGGCACTTAGTAACTCAGTGAGACCCTGTCTCTAAATAAAAGTACAAAAAAAGGGCTGGGGATGTGGCCCAGTGGTCAAGTGCCCCTGAGTTCAATCCCCGGTATCAAAAAAAAAAAAATTTGTGTCATTTGCAGAGAAATGAATGAAACTTGAGACCAGCTTATTTTGTTAAACAAAATAAGCCAAACTCAGAAGGTCAAAGGTTGTATGTTTTCTCTCATATGTGGAAATTATCAAGGATAAAAGAAAGTAAAGGTGTGGGGGATGGGGATCTCATGAAAATCAAAGGGAGACCAATAGGGAAAAAGGACCAGGTTGAGGGAGGAGGGGAGAGAAAGAGGAAATACTGGGGAATAATATTGGCCAAATCATATTGTTATATTGTGTGCATGTATGAATATGTAATAGCAAATCTCATTATTATGTACAACTATAATGCGGGAATAAAAAAATATGGAAAAATGTACCCAACTCATTCCTATGGATGCTTTTAACCCTGGAAAGGAAACTACTGTGTTAAAGTTGAAAGAACTTTATCCTTTTTTAAAAAAAAATTTTTAGTTGTAGATGAACACAATACCTTTATTTGGTTTATTTAGTTTTTTTTTTTTTTTTTTTTAATGTGGTGCAGGGGATCAAACCCAGTGCCTCATGCATGCTAGGCAAGCACTCTCCCACTGAGCCCCAACCCCAGTCCAAAGCACTTTATTCTTATGAGCTCAAATATTTCTGCTGTGGTATTTTTTCTGCCTTCTCATGGAAAGGATGGAAAAGTGGAAATCATTTCTCTATAGTTAAGATTGGGCTAACATCAGTAGTGATAATCAGAATAGAGTTGCAAGTGGTATTTATGCTAGGATCTTGAAGACAGATGTCATTCTAGGCACTAGAAGTTGAAGAGAAAGATACTCCAAAGGATGCTGAAGTCCATTACCAACTTGTGAGTTCTGTATGAAGCAGAATTAGCCAAGAGGAATTTTAAGAGACAGAACATAGGGACAGCAGAAACACAGGGGACTGTGCAAATTCTACGTGAAATATCCCTATCCACTTTGGAATACCTAAGAGACACCAGAAAGGACAGAAAACTTGCCATTTGTTAGCTGGGTACTATTAGTCTACTGGCATTGGGAAAAATCAGTAAGTGTCTATACTTAAGATCCACAAGCAAGAGGTATCCAGGTAACTAAATTCTGCTTTTCATTTGAATTAACCTATATTTTGTAAATTAATGTTTAAAATGCTACTAATATTTTTGATAAGATCATCATTTATATGGAAAAAAGCTATTGTTAAGCAAAATTGGAAGATACATTTTTTTCACATAGATATCATGAAATAATTTGCTGTTTGTAGCTTTGGTCCCTACTTGGGGCTGTTGATTACTTATATTTCATACTTTAGCTATGTAGCTCCAAGCTATCTTTTTGGGGGGCAGGGGTATTGGGGATTGAACTCAGGGGCACTCAACTGCTGAGCCATATCCCCAGCCCTTTTTTGTATTTTATTTAGAGACAGGGTCTTACTGAGTTGCTTAGCACCTTGCTTTTGCTGAGGGTGGCTTTGAACTCACAATCCTCTTTACCTCTGCCTCCTGAGCCACTGGGATTACAGGCGAACGCCACAGCACCCAGCCAAGCTATCTTCATGACATCTTTGTTGCATTTATTCCTGCTCTCTGTCTAGATTTTCCTCATTTAGTTTATTAAGCTTCTGTTCCTTGAACGTGTTGCTGGCATCTCCCTTTGTAAAGATCAGGGGTTTTACAAAGACCTTGCATCTGTGCTATGGACAAGTTTGCTTTGTGTTGCTGTCTTGTCACATGACCATTTTACTATAGGGTCTCTTTAGGGCTAAATATGGAGCTTAGAAGGAGTTTGATTAACTTATATTCATTTGGAAGACCTGAGAAGTCATTTTAGTATTTATTTGTTTTTTTTTCTCCATAGGGCTTACCCTTTCATTTGAAAAAAAAGGTGAGTTATAGGAAGAAGAGACAGGGAAAGGAAGGAAACTATTTGCTTTTTAATCTCCATGTGAGGACTTAAGAAGAAACATCAAAGTATATAATTCCACATCTTAATCAAAATGAACTGATTCAGCTCATGGTAGCAGAATTGCTTTGTGAAACTAATTCGAATTTTAACTTCAAAGTGAAGTCAGAATTTTTTAGGGGTTACTAAATGGTCCTAACATTATTCTTCGTAGTTTAGTATTAGTATGGTAGCTAGATTTGACAAATGTTTATTGAGGGCTTTCGCTATGCCAGGGTCTTCAAATGTGATAGGTAAATAAAATTGTAGAACACTCCTGGAGGTATTTATTATTTAGTCTTACTTTACAGATGAAAGTGAAAATTCAGTATGACTAATAAATGGAGTAATCGGGATTAGAGCTCAAGCCTAATAATTATTATCAAGCCATCATTCTTACATTGTGTTCCAGAATATTACTTCCTTGTCTTAGTCCGTTCTATGCTGCTATCCATAGTACTACAGACTGGGTGATTTATAATGAACAGAAATTTGTTGGCTCCAAGTTCCCAAGGCTTGGAATTCTGGGCTGGAGAAGCTGGCATCTGACAAAGATGTTTTTGCTATGTCATCCCAAAGCAGAATACAAAGCAGGAAAGGGAAGGAGAGGGTAGAGAAAGAAAGAGAGAAAATGAGAGGCCATGTGAGCAACTGTCAATGAAGAAAAGGGGACCCAACTTGTCCATTTACATGGACACCCACTCTTTTGATAGTAGCCTTAATCCATCCATGAGGACATAGGCTGTGGCCTAACCACCTCTCAGTAGGCTCCACCTCCCAACACTGTTCACTGGGGAGTGAGCTTCCACCACAAAACTTTTGGGGGACACCTTCAAACCCCAATTGTAATGTGTGTATAGATCTCCTAGGAGTCTTGTTAAACTGTACAGCAGGCCTTGCATAGAGTCAGAGATTCTGCTTTTCTAACAAGCTCCCAGGCAAAACAGTTGCCTCTGGTTCATGAACTGTACTGTGAGTTGCAAGGTCTTAAACAACCCTCTGACTTGGAGAAATAACAAGGGACTTCTTTAATGTCAAGTGGAGAAGATAGTGGACACACACACACACACAGACACACATGTAAGGGCCCTAATTGAGGATAGCTAAGATGGCGGTTAGCTGAGAGCCATAAAGGTGTTCAAGTATTTTCACCTGATATTCATGCATTTATCTAAGAATCTTTTTATGCCCGTGAACACTATGTGATGCACCTGTAAGCTCGAGCTGTTAGCACTTGTCCTTGATAAGTCAAAATGTATTTAACCGGGTGAGGTTAGTTAGAGGGGTTGGAAGTGGACATTTTGATCTTTCATTATTTGGGACATTACGGGACAATGCCTTGCGGGTGTTTGTCTAGAGAATTCAGTGCATTACTTCATGGAACTTAGGGCAGCTGATTTGTTTAATGAACTTGATTCGCTATGGAACTTGGCTCGTCAGCAGAAGGCTTGCCACCTTAAAACCACAGCATCTCCTCACGATTGGATGGCTGTTAGTTAACACACACAGTCCATCCTGAAGGGCTTGATTGGATGGCTGGTAGCCAATGACGGGTAAGATCCCCAGAGGGGGACAACCTAAGACAGGCACAGCCGATCCGGATGAGGTCGTCACCCATCCATGGGACAGTCTCATGTGGCCGACATATCAACCTAAGACAGGAGTCAAGGCACAGCCTTGATTATCCGATGATGGGTAAGAATGTTGGTTGCACATGGGACGCCCTGGAGCATTCCCTCTTTTAAAAACAAAAGGGGGGAAATGTAAGAGCCCTAATTGAGGATAGTTAAGATGGCGGTTAGCTGAGAGCCATAAAGGTGTTCAAGTATTTTCACCTGATATTCATGCATTTATCTAAGAATCTTTTTATGCCTGTGAACACTGTGTGATGCACCTGTAAGCTCGAGCTGTTAGCACTTGTCCTTGTTAAGGCAAAATGTATTTAACTGGGTGAGGTTAGTTAGAGGAGTGGTTGGAGTTGGAGAGGTTGTTGGAGCTGGAGAGAGAAGTTAGAAGAAAGAAGAATAAAAGAACTTTTTCATTTCCAGTCTGCCTCCGAGTTTTCTCCCGCAGTATCGTTGCTGTAAGCGGCAATTGCTGCAGGCGGCGACACACACACACACACACACACACACACACACACGCACACACACACACACACACTTGTTCTGGTCTGATCCAGCAAATATAAGTTTGAGGATATAGAGTAAATATGGCACAGAAAATAAGAGTGACTCACTTCCTCAATCAGTTGTATGAGGATCTGATTGAGGAAAATGAACAGTTCCCACCTTTCTCTTTCTTTTGTTAGGCTTTAAGTAGACAATGGCGAATATCAGCTATAATCCAATTGAAGTCAACAGTCCCCAGGTATTCAGAGAGGTTGTGCATTCAGTCAAAATTTTCTAGATGGAATCTATTGGATGAGAAGAGAGAAGCTCTGCTGAAATATATAGTTTTTCAAGTTTTACTTGTTCTTTATAGATATACATGACATTATAGTGTATCTTGACATGTTATACATACATGGAGTATAACTTCCCATTCTTGTGCAGTTACACTGGTCATGTATTCATATATGAATGCAGGAAAGTTATGTCTGATTTGAAGTTTATTTCTTTTCTGTGCTTCTAAATTTGTAAATTCTCTTCTTATGACTAAATAGTCTTATAAAACTACTTTTAAATTTAGTTTAATGATAGTTAAGACTGTGTTTCACTGATAGAAGTTAGAGCAGATAGTCCACTTTGACAAGTGAGTATGCTAACTCTTAAAATAAATATTAGGGTTAGAAAGACTCAGAGGTGAAGATGTCAGTGCTTCAAGCCCCCTTCCCTATTGTCAAGTGAGGACATTGAGTCCAAAAGAGATATAATGCCTTTCTCAAGTTCAACCAGCATGTTGACAGCATAACTCCTGTTATAGGCCTGGAGAATGGTCACAACTACTCCAAGGGCCAAGTAGGAAACATACTTGAAGGTTACAAAAGGGGGTAATGGAGAATGTGGTAAATAGCACAGGGAAAGGGGTCACTGCCACACAAATTCAACTGATAATGCTAATGTGAAAATGGGAGCTGACTATAACTGGAGCATATGCCTTGAAAAGTTGGGAATACACAGTTATATGTAAAATAATTTCAAAATGCTGATAACAGATGAAAACAAAAACAGTATGAGTCAAAGGAAACACAAGTGCAGGGAAGATTTGCCCTGGGGGACTGCATTCATACAGTCTCTGACTCAAGTCTTTTGCTCCCCCACGCAAGGGTGCTTTCATTAGGGATTTCTAGAAGCTCTTTGAAGTCCTGTAGGATGTGAGGGCAGGTCCGGTAGCCCGGGCTCTGGTCCTTCAATCCTGTATCTTCATAGTCTCTATAACGTTTTCTTAGAAATAAGGGTCCTATTGATTATATCAATTATATACCTCCTTAAAAGATGAATAAAAGATTAAGATTCCTCCCACTGTTCTTGAGGCAAAAACATTTTAATTTGTAAACCCAAGGAGGAAAAGTAAAATCACAAAATAAAAGAGAAATTCCTTCATCAAGAGGAGCTATCCTGATAGGGATTGGTGAAGTTTCCCCCAAAGCACAGCAAATTAGTAAGCTAATTTTGGCCCTGTTTATCATTGTTGAATACTGTGAAATATATTCCATATATATCTTCTATCTATCTATCTCACATATGTGTAGAAGAAAGAGAAAGAGAGGGTCTGGGGCTGTAGCTCAGTGGTAGAGCACTTGCCTAGCATGTCTGAGGCACTAGGTTCAATCCTTGGCACCATGTAAAAATGAAATGAATAAAATAAGGGCATCTTGTCTATCTGTAACTACAAAAAAATTTTAAAAAGAGAAAGAGAGGATATTCTACTCAGGGCTAAAATTATTGTTCTTTTCTTTCCTTTTCTCAAGATATTGAAGGAGTTCTGAGACCAGTCAAGAAGCTATTATAAGCCATTGAACACTAGTGTCCTTTGAGAGGATCAAGTGGGGTATGAGGGTTTGAGGGACGTTATCAACCTTTGCATTCATTTTTGGTCTCATCTGTGAGCCTCCTGAAAAGTTTATATTATGTAATATATGGCCATTCTTCTAAGATGCAAATTTAAGTTGTAATCTATGGTTGTTGTAGAGAAAAGGCTCATTTGTCTGGAGGGAGAAAAACTACAATTCAGCATTTGTAAAGATATTAAAAAGTTAATTCAAATAAAGTATATCTAGCATAAAGAAAATCAATGTTAGGTGGTATTATTATTAATTATTTATGTGGCTTTGTTTGTTTTTTTCTACTTTGCACTGTGCTTATAATTATTCTTGTAAAGTTATTTTTCACTACAATTTATGGGGAAAGTTATTTGCTGCCATGGTGGTCCAGAATTGGCAACTATCTAGGAAACTAAGAAGAATCCCTTGTGAATGTCAAGGGTTTTCATTATTTGTCACTGGGATCTCAAGGAGGGTTGACAATTTCAACCTAGGACATAACAAGACCAAGTTGGTATGAATACTGTGCCATGCTCTCATGGTTGAATATGGTTGGATGTATCCCCCAATGACTCATGTGCTGGAATTGGTTCTCAGTGTGGAAACTTTAAGAGGCAGGGACTACTAGTAGGAGGGAATTAGGGCACTGGACACTGCCCTTGGCAGGGATTAATGTAGTTCTTGTAAGGTCCCAGTTAGCTCTTGCAAGAGTGAATTGTTCTAAAGCCAGGCCACTCCACATCCTTGCCCCTTTCTCATAGGGTTGATTCCCTTTCTGCTCCTCTGCCATATTGTGACACAACCAAAGCGTTCCTCATCAGAAACCAAACACATGGGGCTGCCTGATCTTGGGACTTTAAACCTCCAAATGTGAGTTAAATAAACCTCTTTTAAAAATAAGGTATCCAGTCTCAGGGATTTTATTATAGCACTAAAAAATGGACTAATACACATGCCTAACCCTAGTTTTTAGAGGTAAGATACTGAAATTGAAGTTAAATTTATTAGCATATTTTAAGAATGAGGGTGATGGAAATGGATTTCAGTCTCTCTGAAAGCAGATAACTACATACATGTTAATCCAGAGAGGAAAGGCATAGGGCTTAAGGCTGCCTTCACAAGTTACTTTGGGGGTAACTAGAAGTTTGGGGAGCAGTTTGAGATTCATGCCATTTGGATAAGTCATCCTCCATCCTTCCTTATTGTTATCATCTGTAGATGTTAAATCTCATGCCTGACGGATGATAATTTCATTCCCAATTGGTTACTAATTTTCCCATAAAGTACTATTTTTGTGTAACATGATTTTGGGCTAGTATTAACATGAAAGGCACACTTTTTGGTCTAATAAATGTAGACTGCTACAGGCAGTCCAAAATATTTACTTGACTAAGGAATATAGGAAATGAAGAACACTTAGGGCTTATTAAATTGTAACATTTTATAATTAATTGAAAACTAATAAATAGAGCATAAATGTCAGACCTGATTTTTTTTTTTTTTTGTTAAGGATGCAGTTTTAAAAAATCAAATGGAAAATGCTTATAGAAAATTATGTTGAGAACTTATTCTTTTTGGCCTAGTTATTTACCTTTTATATTTTTCAGGAATGAAATTTATTCAAAGAAGTATTTTATTTTCTTAATATATCCTTACCATACTTTAGCATATTTGTCTGTCTTACCTTTTCTTCATCCTGATGACATGACAAAGTGAAAAGCAGCAAGGAATTTGAAGCCAAACTTTGGGAACTTTGGGTCTTTCTTTAAAAATCACATCCCCATCAGAATCTCTGTATTTTCCTACACAGAGTTCTTCATGATTAAAGTCAGTCCTCTTGGAGCTGTGGTGCTCTTTGTCCCATGGCCTGCCTTTCCCCCTGTGCACAACCCAAGCCACTGGACCAGGACTCAGGGTAGAAGCTTGCTTTTCCTTAATGACACTCCCACTCTTCAGATGGGCACAGGGGAAGGTGTGGCAGCCCTGGTGTTGTCACCTCTTGTCCTTCCTGTGTGGAATTTCTGCACTGTGAACAAGCTGGGGTGAGAATATAGGGTTTAATAAGTTGGGCTTGCTTTGCCTGGAGTAGAGTTTCCACTCTGTGAGTGGCACTTCCTGGGGGAAGGAGGTCCTGGTTCTCTCTGCCACAGAGAAATAGAGCTGAAATAGAGCTTCTGCAACACAGGGCTGAGGTGGGGTGGGGTGAGAAATGCTGGCAGCCTGCTCCTCCTGGGACTACCTGTAACTAGGTGTTGGGGGAAGATGAAACGTCTGTCTTTTTGGCTGTACCTGCCTGGAGTAGAGGGTTTGGGTGGAGCCTCTATAATACAGAGCTGGGCTTGAGGGCAAAGGGAACAAGTCATGACTCAAGGCACAGCCTTTTGCTTTTCAGATATTCTTGAAGGAATATTACACCATTTGTTGTATGTTCTTAAGACAAATGAAATAATCTGTGCCCACATTGCAGACCCCTATCAATTCACTGAGATAATAAATGTGTGTTGTTTTAAGCTGCTATATTTGTGGTAAAGTTTAACTAATGCACTCTTTTTAAAACATATTGCTTCATTTCTTCCTTTAAATGAAAGACTTTAAATTACTGTTTTGTTTTTTATGGTTTTCACCAGTTAATCCACACCCCCCCTCCACCCCGTATCTTTGGGAAAGGGTCTGCTGAGGTCCTGACTCTAGTTTTCTAGAAGTGCAATCTTGAGCCTTTTCTAGAGTTGCAAATTACACAAGCTCCCAGAGCCTCATGTTTCTCATCTGTAAAGTGCAGTTTGTCATGAGCATTTATGTCTGAAAATTACCCAATGCATAGAAGTCCTTGAATTGATAGTAGCTCTCTTTTCTTATTGCCCTTTTGATCTGGCCTTAATGTGCCTTCCTTCAAAGTTTATTATTGATCATATATTTTATGACTTTTTAAACTCTATTTTATCAAAAGCCTTCTGTATATATTTTCAAGTTAGTCAGCTTTTCATCACTGTGACAAAATTACCTGACTAGAACAACTTAGAGGAGAAAAAGTTTATTTTGGGCTCACAGTTTTAGAGGTTCAGTCCATGGTTGGCTGATTCCATCGCTCTATGCCTGGGTAAGGCAGAATATCACTGCAGGGGGGCATGGCAGAGAACAGCTGCTCAGCTCATGGCAGTCAGGTGGGGGGTGCAGGGAGGGAATGTGAGCATGAGGAGCCAGGGACAAAATATAATCTCAAGGGCATGACAGTGACCGACATCCTCTCGGCATATCCTACCTGCTTACAGTTACAACTGAACAGTCCTTTAAAATTACTATTGCATCAAATGGATCAATCCACCGATGTGGGTACAGCTCTCATAATCTAATCATTTCACCTCCGAACACTTCTGCATTGCCTAGCACATGAGCTTTCTGGGGCACCTCATATCCAAACCATAACAATTTGATCTACAAAGACTTCAGGTTTTCAGCAGTTAAATAAGATGCTTCACCAATCAGTCAATGATCTGTTGTTTATTTCATCTTAACTCAACAACAATTTTTTTTCAGTACCTATTTTTGCCAGGCATGTGTAAAGCTATCTTTAGAGTCTCACGGGCTCTCTCCTTCACTCTCTCTGATGAAACAGTCTGCCATGTTGTGCGCTGCCCTAGAAAGGCTGATATGGGAAGGAACTGGGGGCAACCTCTGTCTAGCATCCAGAAAGATACTGAGGCCTCAATCTGAGAACTGCAAGCAACTGGATCTTTGCAATCACTGTGTGAGACTGAAAGCAGATCCTTCCCCAGTCAAGCCTCAGAAGAGACCCCAGCCCTGGCCAGAACTTTGCAGCCTTCTAAACAGATTGCAGTCCCTAAGCAGAAGACCTAGATAATCTGTGCCCAGATTGCTGATCCTCAGAAGTTTGCTGAGATAATAAATGTGTGTTGTTTTAAGCTGCAAAAATGGTAGTAATATGTAGAGGACTAATAGATAACTAGTGGATAACTGTTGTGCTGTACTTTGAGATATTCATTGATTTCTCTTTTTTCCCCCACTTCTGTTTTAGGGTTTCTTGACCTTGATACTATTGACATTGTTTTGCTCAGGTAATTCTTTGTTGTGGATGGTTGTCCTGTGCATTTAGGTTGTTCAGCAGTTCCCTGTCCTCTGCCCACTGTATGCCAATAGCACCCTTCAGTTGTGACAACCAAAAATATCTCTAGACATTGCCAAATGTTCCCTGGGGAGAACATCTCTGTCATTGAGAACCACTGTGTTCCCTCTGTTTAAAATACACCTATCCATCATTTTTACTTGATGATCTGCTCTGACACTGCTCAAATGCCATGTCCCCTGACACCTTGACTGGGGAAGATTACATAGGCCCATTATTTTTGCTAGAGACTTCTCCAGATTCTTTCTGTCCCTACCCTAAGGAGGTAGATTAGACATGGTATAAAATTTTGGGATGTCCTCATTATTTTCGTTATTATTTTTTATTATATATGAGATTGTATTGGGGCATATAGAGACTTCTGGTTCCTCAAGCTTTACTGCATATTGATTTAAAATCATGACATGTGACTTCAAAGAATCAAATTTATGTAGTCATAGCTTTAAGTAGAAAATGGAAAAACAAATTAGATAAAACTTTTTATGAAAATAATCAAACTTATTCTCTCTCTCTTCTCTCTCTCTCTCTCTCTCTCTCTCTTTTTGGTATTTACTAACAACTCTGCCTGTGAACTCTATGATATATTTTGGTTTTGACATCAAAGCAATAACATAACTCAATTCATACATAATTTATCTTGTTTTTGAACTGTGCCTTCCTAGCAAATTTTAATGCATAATTAAGCAAAATTCTATTTGGTATATTTAATTCACTTTTGGGCATCATCTACTTTGTTTCTGACTTGCATTTATGAATGCTTTAGTAAAACAGTAATGAGACATCAGAGTAATCTTCTTAAATTAAAATAAAAACACAAAAAGGAATACCTGATTGTGGAGAGGATGTGGTGGTCTTGATTTTCAGAAGTGTTTGCTTTTCTAATTGCCTGAGTGGTGTTTTGAGGGTCACACTGGTGATCTCCCAAATATTTTGCATGATTTTATGCTGAGATTTTGCACGCACCTCAAATGATAGGATGGTAGGCTGATAGTCAGTGTTAAGGGTTTCCCATAGACAACGTTTGAAGGAAACCAAACTAGTCACTATGTGCACTAAAGTAAGAAAGAAATGAATGTTACCCTCATTTCCTCTAACTCAGAAAATGAAATAGATAAAAGCTTTCTCTAGTTCTACTTCATAGCTTAAAAACAAAACATAATTTGAGAAGAATGTGTTCTTTTAATTTGGCTGTTTGTAGAATTTAACACACTTGAAGTTTAGGTTTGATTGCTTAATAAGCTGGATCCCTATGTTGGTACTGTTTTTGGTGTTTTAGTTAATTTTTTAAAAATATAATCACAACTCATTGTCTGTAGAGTTTCAAGTTCATGGAGAGCTATGTCAGAACTCTTGATCGTAAGCTCCAGAAAATGAAAATCAAAACTGGCATATGCAGAGTAGGAAATTTAATACCTCATATAATTAAATAGTCAAAGAAATGTGGCTGGATTTATCTATGATCATTTTTTGGTGTTGGGAATTTTCTACTCTTCTAGTCATCTTGAAATAGTTCACAGATTATTTTGACTAGTATTATTACCCTACTGTGCTAAAATAATATAGTTTCTATTAGTGTCCATATTTCATACTTAATGCAATATATAGCAGCTTAAAAGGATTGAGGTATTCCTTCCCCCCAATTTTGGCTTTTGCAAAAATTAATCCATTGATACCATTAGGTTGTTAATGCATCAATGGATTAATCAATCCATTGTTGAAGTCAGAGCTTTCATGATTGAATCACTTTCACATGAGCCTTTGGGGGGATATTCTAGATACAAATTATAACAAAGCAGTTCTTAGAAGAAGAGAGAGGGCTTTGGGAAAATAGAGCTCTGGTGAGAAGAAAAGATGAAGATTTGGGGGACTGACTAAAAATTGATATATACTCCAGAAGCCAAATTTATTCATGTGACCTAGTAAAAAGGCTTGCAATCAAAGGAAAAGGAGTTTGAATTTGAAATTTCAATTGAATCAGATTTTTAAAATTTCTTGTTTTTATTGAGACATAATATTTGTACTTTTTTTGTTGCTTAAATGCTTTTACTGATGGAGATAAGTTATTCAAATATTACATGGATGTAGACAAAGGGAAGAAACATTGAGGAAGTCAGGTGTGTTGGTGGAGTTGATGTGCTAAAGACTCTGCTCAACAAATATTCCAAATCCAAGTTTTCATATCTCTCCATTGATTTGATTCCTCATGGGTCACTTTCCAGTCAAAGGATTCTGGAGATCAAATGCGAATATACTTTGTATACAAACAGTTGTATGTAAAAAGATGCTAAATTCATGCACTATGAGTTGTACACATTAAAAATTATTAAAAAAAAAAAAAGAAAAGAAAAAAAAAAGAGAAAGGATTCTTTCAGATACCAACCAAGAGTTCTTAAGTTTTTTCTCTCAGCCAAGACATCTGGTAAAAATGGAATTTATTTTTTTCTGATTGTTCTGGAGATAGAAAAGTCTGTTTTGCATCCCATTGCCATGAGTCTTGTTGCTGTTCCTCTTTTCCATGTACTCATTCTTCAAGGATTTTCTCATCTCTCTATCAAGAGAGATTTTTGGCAATGGCCAAAAAAATCGAAATGGTGTAATTTGGGGGACATTCCTTAAGCAAATTAATCAAGATGTTGCATCTTCAGTGTACAAGTGTGGAGATAGGTCAGGATGCATCTACAGGAGGTGACGGATCTCAGCAGTGCAACACAGTCATCTCCTGCGTGATGCAGGGGGCTCCGGGAGCTTCACTTCCTTTGTGTCCCCCAAGTAGGCTATGTTTGTACATCTTTATGGGGTAAATCATCATGGCAATACAATACATGTATACAATGTATAATAAATCAAATCAGGGTTATTAGCATTTCCCATCTCTTCTACTATTCATCATTTTTTTGGTCTTGGGAATTTTCTACTCTTCTAGTCATCTTGAAATAGTTCACAGATTATTTTGACTAGTATTATTACCCTACTGTGCTAAAGAATCAGACATAATTCCTCCACTATTTGGTTTTGGTTATTCTTCTGAATCAGATTGAAATTGTTCAATTCATGCTTCCCAGTAGTAGGAATATAGAAACCAAAAATACTGTTTTCATTGGGCATCCTTGTTCTTAGATAATGATTGAATAGGCCTACCTATGTTTACTTCCACAACACCAATTTATATTTGTTCTATTTCTAATTCTAAGAAGTATCCGAATGAATACATTGTATATAGTCTTAAATACAGTTGGTGCTTAAGATTTTGCAAATTTCAGATATCCTTCATTATGTGCATTTTAAAAGTATTTGTTCTAATTAGTTATACATGACAGCAGAATGCACTTTGACTCATTGTATACAAATGGAGCACAACTTTTCATTTCTCTGGTTGTACATGACATAAAATCACACCATTCGTGCAATCATACATGTACCTAGGGTAATAATGTCCATCTCATTCCACTATCTTTCCCACTCCCATACCTCATCCCCTCCCCTCACTCCCCTCTGCCCAATTCAAAGTTCCTCCATTCTTCCCATGCACCCCCCACCCCATTACAGATTAGCATCCACTTATTAGAAAAAGCATCTGGCCTTTGATTTTTTGGGATTGGCTTACTTTACTTAGCATGATATTCTCCAGCTCCATCCATTTACTTGCAAGTGCCATAATTTCATTCTTCTTTAAGGCTTAGTAATATTCCCTTGTGTATATACATCAGTTTCTTTATCCATTTATCTATTGAGGAGCATCTAGGTTGGTTACACAGTTTAACTATTGTGAATTGAGCTGCTATCAACATGGATATGGCTACATCATTGTAGTATGCTGAGTTTAAGTCCCTTGGGTATAGACCAAGGAGTGGGATAGCTGAGTTAAATGGTGGTTCAATTTCAAGTTTTCTAAGGAATCTCCATACTGCTTTGCAGAGTGGTTGCATCAATTGGCAGTCACACCAGCAATATATGAGTGTACCTTTTCCTCCACATTCTCACCAACACTTATTGTTGCTTGTATTCTTGATAATTGCCATTCTGACTGGAGTGAGAAGAAATCTTAGAGTAATTTTGATTTGCATTTCTCTAATTGCTAGAGATGTTGAACTTTTAAAAAATATATTTGTTGACTGATTGTATGTCTTCTTCTATGAAGTATCTGTTTAGTTCCTTAGACCATTTATTGATTGGGTTATTTGTTTTTTTTTTTTTTTTTGGTATTAAGTTTTTTTAAGTTCTATATATATCTTGCAAATTAGTGTTCTACCTGATGTGCATGTGGTAAAGATTTTCTCCCATTCTTTAGGCTCTCTCATCATGTGCTTGATTGTTTCCTTTGCTGAGAAGAAACTTTTAGTTTGAATCATCCAATTTATTGATTTTTGTTTTTATTTCTTGCACTTGAGGAATCTTGTTAAGGAAGTCAGGTCCTAAGCTGACATGATGAAAATTTGGGCCTACTTTTCCTTCTATTAGGGCAGGGTCTCTGGTCTAATTCCTCAATCCTTGATCCACTTTGAGTTGAGTTTTGTGCAGGATGAGAAATAGGGATTTAATTTCATTTTGCTGCATATAGATTTCCAGTTTTCCCAGCACCATTTGTTGAAGAGACTGTCTTTTCTCTGTGTATATTTTTGGCACCTTTGTACAGTATGGGATAACTGTATTTATGTGGGTTTGTCTCTGTGCTTCTATTCTGTGCCATTGGTCCACATGTCTATTTTGGTGTCAACACCATGCTGTTTTTGTTACTATAGCTCTGTAGTATAGTTTAAGATGTGATGCACCCTGCTTCACTTTTCTTACTAAGGATTGCTTTGGCTCTTCTGGGTCACTTATTTTTTCCAAATGAATTCATGATTGATTGCTTTTTCTATTTCTATGAGGAATGTCATTGGGATTTTAAATGGAATTGCATTAAATCTGTATAATGCTTTTGGTAGTATGGCCTTTTCGACAATATTAATTCTGCCTATCCAAGAATGTGGAAGATATTTCCATCTTCTAAGGTCTTCTTTAATTTCTTTCTTTAGTGTTCTGTAGTTTTCATTATAGAGGTCTTTCACCTATTTTATTAGATTGATCTCCAAGTGCTTTATTATTATTTTTTTGAGGCTACTATGAATGGGGTAGTTTTCTTAATTTCTCTTTCAGAGGATTAATCACCGATGTATAGAAATGTTGATTTTATATTTTGTCACTTTGCTGAATTCATTTATTAGTTCTAGAATTTTGCTGGTGAAGTATTTTGGATCCTGTAAATATAGAATCACGTTGTTGGCAAATAGTGATAATTTGAGTTCTTCTTTTCCTATGCATATTCGTTCAATTTCTTTTGTCTGTTTAATTGCTCTGGCTAGAGTTTCAAGGACTATGTTGAATAGAACTGTCTTGTTCCAGTTCTTGGAGGGAATTTTTTCAATTTTTCTCCATTTGGAATGATGTTGGCCTCGGGTTTAGCATAGATAGCTTTTACAATGTTGAGGTATATTGCTACTATCTCTAGTTTTTCTATTGTTATGAACATGAAGGGTGCTGTATTTTGTTAAATGCTTTTTCTGTATCTATTGAGATGATCATATGTTTCTTATCTTTAAGTCTATAGATGTGATGAATTAATGTTTATTGATTTCCATATGTTGAACCAACCTTGCATACTTGGGATGAACCCCATTTGATTGTGTTGCACCATCTTTTAAATATGTTTTTGTGTGCAATTTGACAGAATTTTGTTGAGAATTTTTATGTCTATATTCATTAGGGTATTGGTCTGAAGTTTTCTTTCCTTGATGTGTCGTTCCCTGGTTTTGTTATCAGGATGATACTAGCTTCATAGAATAAGTTTGGAAGGGTTCCCTGCTTTTCTATTTCATGGAATAATTTGAGGAGTATTGGTGTTAACTCTTCTTTGAAGGGCTTTGAGAACTCAGCTAAGAATCTCTTTGGTCCTGGGCTTTTCTTAGTTGCTAGGTTTTTGATGGTGTCTTCTATTACATTGCTTGAAATTGATCTGTTTAAATTGTTTATGTCCTCCTGATTCAGTTTGGGTAGGTCATATGTCTCTAGAAATTTGTCAATGTCTTTGAGATTTTCTGTTTTACTGGAGTACAAATCTTCAAAATAGTTTCTGATTATCGTCTGTATTTCAATAGTGTCCATCATGATATTTCCTTTTTTATCATAAATTTTAGTAATTTGAGTTTTCTCTCTCCTTCTCTTCATTAGTGTGGCTAAGGGCTTATCAATTTTATTTATTTTTTCAAGGAATCAATTTTTCATTTTTTGAATTTTTTGAATTGTTTCTTTTATTTCAATTTCATTGATTTCAGCTCTGATTTTAATTATTTCCTGTCTACTACTTCTTTTGGTATTGATTTGTTCTTCTTTTTCTAGGGCTTTGAGATGTAATGCTAATGTCATTTATTTGTTTACTATTTTTTTTTTAATAATTGAGCTCAATGCAATGAACTTTCCTCTTACCACTGCCTACGTAGTGTCCCAGAGATTGTGAGGTGTTGTACAGTGTTCTCAATTACCTTTAAGAATTTTTTTTTTAATCTCCTCCCTGATGTCTTTTGCTATCCATTGGTCATTCAATAGTGTATTATTTAGGCTCCAGGTGTTGAAGTAGCTTCTATTTTTTATTTTGTCATTGATTTCTAATTCCATTCCATTATGATCTGATAGAAGGCAGAGTAGTATCTCTATTATTTTGTATTTGTTAAGAGTTGCTTTGTGGCATAACCTACAGTCTGTTTTAGAGAAGGTCCTTGTGCTGTTGAGAAGAAAGTGTATTCACTCCTTGATGTGAAATATTCTATATATGTCTGGTAAGTCTAAATTATTAATTGTATTATTGAGTTCTATAGTTTCTTTTTTATTTGGAAGAGCAATCCTTTGGTTAGAGAGGTGTGTTAAAGTCACCTAGTATTATTGTGCTGTGGTCTATTTGATTCTTGAAATGAGGAGGGTTTGTTTGATGTTCTTAGATGCTCCATATTTTGGAGCATAAATATTTATGATTGTTGTGTCTTGTTGATGTATGATTCCCTTTAGCAATATAAAATGTCCCTTCTTTGTCCCTTCTGATTAACTTTGGCTTGAAGTCCACTTTATCTTATACGAGGATGGAAATCCCTGCTTGTTTTTGCAGTCCATGTGAGTGATAGATTCTTTCCCATCCTTCAGACTTTCAGTCTGTGGATGTCTTTTCCTATCAGATGAGTCTCTTGAAGGCAGCATATTGTTAGGTCTTCTTTAATCCAATCTCCCAGTCTGTCTTTTGATTGATGAGTTTAAGCCATTGGCATTCAGGGTTATTATTGAGATACTTTTTTATACCCAGTCATTTTGGTTTATTTTTGGTTTTCAACTTGACTTGGTTTTTCCTTTGATTGGCCTTTCCTTTAGTGTAGTTCCTCCCTTTGCTGATTTTCATTGTTGTTTTTCATTTCCTCCTCCTGGAATATTTTGCTGAGGATGCTCTCTAGTGCAGACTTTTTCGTTGTAAATTCTTTTAACTTTTGTTTATCAAAGAAGGTTTTTATTTCATCATCAAATCTGAAGCTTAATTTTGCTAGATCTAAGATTCTTGGTTGGCATCCATTTTCTTTCAGAGCTTGGTATATGTTGTTTCAGGATCTCCTAGCTTTGAGGGTCTGGGTTGAGAAATCTGCTGAGATTTAAATTGGTTTCCCCCCCTATGTAATCTAATACTTTTCTCTTGCAGCCTTTAAAATTCTATCCTTATTCTGTATGATAGGCATTTCATTATAATGTGCCTTGGTGTGGATCTGTTATAATTTTGTACATTTGATGTCCTGTAGCCTCTTGCATTTGATTTTCCATTTCATTCTTTAGGTTGGGAAATTTTCTGATATTATTTCATTGAAAAGATTGGCATTCCTTGGGTTTGTATCTCTGTGTCTTCCTCTATCCCAATAAATCTTAAATTTGGTCTTTTCATGTCATTCCATAATTGTTAGAAGTTCTGTTCATGGTTTCCTACCATCTTCATTGTGTGGTCAAATTTATTTTCAAGATTATATATTTTGTCTTCATTGCCTGAGGTTCTGGCTTCCAAGTGTTCTAGTCTGTTGGTGATGCTTTCTATTGAATTTTTAAATTGTTTTTTTTTGTTTTCTTCATTTTAAGGATTTCTGCTTTTTTCCGCAGAATCTCTCTTTATTGAATTAATCTCTTGTTACCTGCATTTGCTTTCTTATATGATCCTTTACTTCACAGATCATTTTAACTATGAATGTAGATTCTGAACTCCTTTTTTATGGCAGGGGGTACCAGGGATTGAACTCAGGGGCACTAGACCATTAAGCTACATCCTCAGCCCTATTTTTGTATTTTATTTAGAGACAGGGTCTCACTGTCACTGAATTGCTTAGCATCCTGGTTTTGCTGAGGCTGGCTTTGAACTTGTGATCCTCCTGCCTCAGCCTACCAAGCTGCTGGGATTACAGGCATGCACCACAGCACCTGGCTTGAACTCTTTCTCTTACATTTCTTTTACTGTGATGCCAATGTATTCTATTATTGTAGCAGCTTGGTTTGTTTGGGGCACTTTCTCTCTTTGTTTTTATTCATCTTGTTCACGTGTGTCTTGTCCTCTAGCAGTGCAGATCTTAGGTATTACAATTTCTACCCTATAGACTTATAGTGTCCCTGCAGTTTCCAAAACCTCACCTTTAAGGGGGAGATCAATATTAGCAGCACCCAATGCAAACAATATACAACCTTAAACCAAATAGCTCCTATTAAGTTGTTTAGAGTTTTGTCACAATAAATAGAAGTGATGTTTGATTATCTACAATATAAACAGTCAGTTTGCAAAAGGGTCTACAGTTTCTAATGGTGGACAAAGAGAGAATGGGGGTGTGTAGGATGAGATGTTTTTGAGGTAGGAGGTGAGCATATAGATGTATTAGATCATACAAAGTGTGAAAGAGGAATCAAAAGAAGTTGGCTGTTAGTGGGATAAAAGAGAGAAAGAGACTCCAGGGGAAAAGATAAGTGAGAGGAAAATATATAGAGAGTTAAAAAAATAAATAAATAAATAGATTAAAAAATAAAATAAAAAAGAATTGATAAAGAAAAAAATTGAAAATAAAAAAATAGTGTGTAAACATAAAAGAATATACATATTAAAACTATAATATACTATACAGACATCCCAGTCCTCAGTAGCCTGATGCATGAAAAGTAATTGGTTTCACAAATGTTGGGGATGTGAGGGGAGGAAAACAAAGAAAAAAATCTTGAAGGAAAATTGAAGGATGGTTTCTGTTGGGGTTCAATATCTTTCCTGCTTCCCTTCTCATCTGATAGGTAGGGTTGTCAGGAGTTTGCTGGTATCTTCACCTTCAGGATGGTGAAGGTTACTAGGTTGGGAGACTTAGACTTGGAGGTGGAACTCCTGGAAGTGGGGGCATAGCAATTGTAGGTCCCTATTGGCAGACTGCACCCCAGGAATCTCCTTTGGCATCTACTCATGTGATGTGGGAGCCTGGTCTTAGCCCCTTGTGTCACATGTAGACCCCTCAATTTCTGGTCTCTAATTTAGTCTCGAAACTGTATCTCTCCTGCCCCTGCCCTCTTGACTTCCCAATCACGAACCTTTCTCTCCAGAGGTCCTGAAGGCTGAGAGCCGGGATCTGTGCACCTGTTGTGGAGAGCGGATCTGTATCTGGCAGATCAGGATTAGGTGTTGACAGCTACAGGTTGGCTTGTTGGCTGGGGTGGTGGTGGTTGGGAGACTGTAGGTCCCTTTGATAGATAGGTTACCCTCCCCCCAGAGTTCTCCACATCCTGAGAGAAGCAACCTTGTTTCATTCTCGGCAGGATGTTTCTTCCCCGGACAGGATGTTTTGTTCCCCCAGGCAGGATGTTTCTTCCCCGGGCAGGATGTTTCTTTTCCCCTGGCAAGAGCCAATAGGCTTAAAGGTCACCCTGTTCTAGGGGCAAAGAGCCAATGGCATTGGGGTTGCTCTAGTGCACCCCCCACCAGAAATCCCTATATAAGGCCCTGTCTGAGAGACTCAGATCAGACAGAGAGAGACACACGGACACAACATTGGCTCGTCGCTGCTGAGAGGAGGAAGACAGATACATCGGCTCGTCGCTGCAGAGAGGAGGAAGCCACTGCAACAGCTCCAGACCCATCGCCTCCAGCCGACGGCAGCTGCTCCAGCCAGGCCGATGGCAGCTGCCCCAGCCGGCAGCTCCAGACCCATCGCCTCCAGCCGACGGCAGCTGCTCCAGCCGACAGCTCCAGACCGACCACCTTCAGCCCGACGGCCGCTCCCAGCTGACAGCTCCAGCCTCCAGCCAGACAGCAGTTGCTTTAGCCAACAGCTCCAGAGATCCTAGCCGGTACGACCAAGCACCCCTCTCCCACCAGAGCTTGCACACTCCCTTCTCCCTGACTCCCCTCTCCCACCTCTTCGACCTTCAACCAGAGCACCTGTTCTCCGGTTTTCGCTACCGGCCACGAAGGCTGTTGAATAAATCTTTTGGCTGCACGGCTGTCCCCGGTGTGATGCTTTGCCCTTCACCCTTGATGTTGGGCTTCCAGGCCCTGGCCAGTATCCCAAGATGGAAGCTGCTCCAACTAAAGATAGCGATGTCAGCAGCAGAGGCGACTGCTTTCAGAGAGGCAGGCCATGTGGTGGTGTTGGGCGACCTGTTTGGAGATGTAGTGCTGTGGTGGGTGGTGCTGCAGTGGGCAGCTACCCACAGGCCCTCCCCGGTGTCTCACAGTGAAGGCTACCACATTGAGGGGGCTATGGTGGCAGCTGCGGTGTCTCATGATGGAGGCGGCTGGGAGAGCCCTCAGGTCCGTGTGGCTTGGGAGGTCCGGCACAACACTGGAGGCGGGAGCCATTATGTGCCGTTTTTTATCACTTTGTTATTTGGAGGGTAATTTTGTTTTAAAGTTCTGGGCAGGTAGCTCACTAGTCCCCTGTGTATCCCTTTATCTGTCATTAATTTTGGAGTGTCTCTGAAGTAATAAAAAATAACTTTAGAAGAGTAATTTACTTTGCAAATAAGAATTAATTACCAAACTTACTCTAAAGTTTGATTTTTGTTGTTAGACAGGTTGTTGTGTTCTGCACAAACCTTGGTTTGATCCTGTATAAGGAACTTTGGAAGACTTTGGAAGTCCCTTTGGAAATCTGTGAAATTGTTTTCATCATCTCCTGATGTAGAAAGATGTTATGGTAGCTGCTGAGATATTCACTTTAACTCCATTCACTTTATTCTTCCTTATGCATTATGTTTTACTTAACTAAGATTTATGAGAGGGCACCAGCATGCTTTTATTTATCCAAACCTCAAATCTGAAGTTGTCATATATTCTTCTATTTCCCACCACACATATCAATTAATCACTGCATCCTTTTGATTCTACTTTCTAATATCTCCTTATCTATCTTTATCTTTTCACTTCACTGTTCTACATCTTCTGAATTTTGCATTTTTCTGTAACTCTCCAAACTGGTCTCTGCTTTGTGTAACTCCCCACCCCTAAATTCCAAACCCTGTGCTTTCCTATTCTCCCAACTCTGTAGTCGTGGCTCTGCAGTTAAGGTTATCTTTCTGATGTGCCAATTTTATCATGCAATTTCTTGTAGATGAATTCTCATAGCCTTCAGGATATTGTTCTGATGCTGTGACTTGGCTCATAAATTCTTTTGTGTCCTGGCATCTAACCACCACTTATTTGGCTCAATTTTCTGCCATAGTGACACCTGCATCCTTTACTCCAAACAAACCCAATGAACCTGCATCTTTTGTTTTTATATAGGTATTTTTTGCTCTTTATTTTATTCCCTCTCTTTCTCCTGCCTAGCTCAATAACTCTTTCTCATCCTTCACAATTTGGTTCCCTCATTATTTTTCTCCTAATGGTGTTTGCAATCACTGTGGCTGAATTCGATGTCCTTTATCTGGCTCCTGAGCCCTTTAGCATCATACTTTTTACATTGTCTTGTCATTGAATGTGCTGTGTGTCTTCAAGATGGAAATGTATGGCTTGGATGGAAGGTCTGTGTCTGAATAGAACCAGGTCCTTAGGAAGTGCTCAATAAGTATTTGCTGACTGTGTGATGTTTAATTTCCTCTGTCAACTTGTTTACCTCATGTGCCCGGCTGTTTGGTCAAAAGCTAGTCTAAATGTTGCTGTTGAAGGTATTTTGTAGATATGATTAGTATTTATAATCAGTTGACTTTAAGTAGGCTTATTCAATCATTTGATGGCCTTAAGAGGAAAAACTGAGGTTTTCTGGACCAAAAATTCTTCCCCAAGATTGTATCATAGAAATCCTGCCCAAGTTTGAGGCCTGCTGAGATTTCAGACTCATGACTGAGGCTTCAACTCTTGCCGGAGGCTCTAGCTGACCAGATGTCCCTTTGGATTTCAGACTTCTAGCCCCCATAATCATGTGAACCAGTTCCTTAAAATTTCTCTCTCCAAATAGCCACCAAGAGGATATGTATATCTACATATAACAATTCTGCATATGATTAAAACACACACACACACACACACACACACACACACACACACACACATTTCTCTGAGTTCTGTTTCCCTGGAGAACTCTGATGGATGCAGAATGTATTAATTAATAAGTTGAAGGTGTTTTGAACATTTGTTATTTTAATCATTTGGAGGAAAACTATAAATATTATAATTTGCTATTTCAGGGATAAAAAATATAATTTGTCTACACTAATTTCTTACTGAAAACTTCATATTTTTAAGCTTGTATTTTTAAAGATATATATGTACAAAATATTTAGTGGATTGTGTCTGCCACATTTAAATATTAACATCTGTTTAGCAATTTATAAAGTGAAAATAGGGTCTTCCTCTGGAGACTTAAGGAAGCCCAACTTTTAAAAAAAGTTGGATCATGGGACCATTACTGGCATTCTTAGTTCTTAAACCTTGTCTTTTTTTTTTTTTTTTTTCCTTTGGGAGGGAGCAAGGGGGTATAAAGGGAGAAGAAAAAAAAAAAAAAAAAGATGGTAGAATGAGAGGGATATCATTACCCTAAATGCATGTTTGAAGACATAAACCTTGCCTTTTTGTCAATACTTTCTTTGGTGGTAGAGTTCTGGTCTGTTTTGCAAAAATAACCTGAATTTCAAAGTAGAATTCCTTTCCTATTCATATGTTCTATTAAATGCTAAAAAATGTGTTGAAGTGTTAGAGCCCTTTTGAGCTAATTTCTATTCATTTCCCTGCAATGTTCTATGAGGAAATGGAGTGCAACAATGGAATTTTACAGCTTACCCAGGCATTGACTTGTCCTTTATCTAAAGTGTTATTCACCTGAGTGGACAGATTAATTTTCTTTCATCTAAATATAAGAAAAATAGGTTTCCAAAATGAAGGCAAAAATGAGCCAAAACAATTATGATAAATGTGCCCCATGAACTAACAATCCCTCTGCACATTGAAATTTAAATAATTGACAATTTCCTACAACACAAATCCATTTGTAAATAGAATTTTTTAAATGAAATAATCAGAGTATCAATAGCTGCAAAGTCAGAAGTCTTTTTGTGGGTATGATCACATAATTTTTATTAGATCTAACATTGTGCCCTTCTGTTAAAATTTAATTCAACATTTATTATGTTCTTACTATGAATAAATACTTTAGTAGACAGTTTGGGTGACCCAAATATTATATGTACCTAGAAACAGATTGATGTAGGAAGAGTTTTAGAGGTACAAACATATTTTAGAGTGAAAATAGCTAAAAAAGTGACTACAATGCCAAGTAGTAAGATTTGGATATGATTCACAGAGGTTGAATTTGAGGTGGGCTATCCAGTACTTTAACTCATTTGTCCCGTTGTCCTACATATAGGATACCTATTAAAAACAAAACGTATTGAGCAACAAATAGACCACTTACGGTCACTTTGAAATAAATATTGTACTTTCATAATTCTATTCTTTTGGGAACAGTAATAGATGAATGATTGGAACATTTGAAAAATATATATATTTCATGTATATTTAAAATATGCATAAAGGATATACAAGTTCTAGATTATGATTTTCAACCCATTTTAATGCACTGTGTTATTTTTTTTGGAAATATTCACAGAATCAAAAACTTGGTGCTTAATAGGTTAACTAACAGATAAAGGAGTGAAAAAAAAAAAAACGTTTCCATGCATCAGAAGAATTTGACCATCATAAGGAGGATATAGGAGGCAGAAAAGTGCAGAACTATTGGAACGGGATTCCAACACTAGGTAGTTGTTTGAAGAGATAACCAGGAGAGAAGTTTAAGGGCCATTTCAGTGATGTAGAGGTGCATTGACAAGAATTTGAGCTCAGATGATGGTAGGACTAATAAGGGGTATGTGGGAAAAACAATATTTACATGTGTGATATTTTAAGACTTTAGATGAAATAGGTTAAAAAAATAAAATTTTCCCATTTTATTAGCAGACTTTTGCTAATAATCTAAGTTTTTTCATAGAATATTATGATTATACATAATAATGGGATTTTATTGTTACATATTCAGATATGAACAACAATATAACAATATAATTTGGTCACTTTTATTCCCCAATACCATGCCTTAAGAATCTAAATTAAATATAAAGTGAGGGAATTCAAATCTTGCAGAAATTTTAATACTTAATCATGGTGAAAATGTATGAGTATTTGTCTCCTAATTTTTGCCTCTTCTAGTAAAAAGGTGAATCTTCAGAGTGGAAAACATAAACTCCAGACTACAATGAAAAGATAAGTAAGAGAGTATTAGTTGTTTTATGTTCAATTTGTCAGTCTTAACCTCAATCTTAGTCTTAATTAAAACTTATACCCGGAGCCAGGCGCGGTGGCGCACGCCTGTAATCCCAGCACTTTGGGAGGCTGAGGCAGGAGGATCGTGAGTTCAAAGCCAGCCTCAGCAATGGCACGGCACTTAGCAACTCAGTGAGACCCTGTCTCTAATAAAATACAAAAAAGGGCTGCAGATGTGGCTCAGTGGTCAAGTATCCTGAGTTCAATCCCTGGTACCACAAAAACAAAAACAAAAACAAAAACAAAAACAAAAAAACTTATACCCATAAAATGGGGATGAACAGGATGCGGAGACAGATAACAGTTGTTCTAATTGCTGAAGGTGTGTGTGTGTGTGTGTGTGTGTGTGCGCGCACATGTGTGTTTGTTGGATATGATTGAGGGGGACATATTTTCTAGGAAGAGAACAGTGAATTTAATAATAATTCCTAGAAGAATTCTGGAAAAGCTTGAAGAGTAGATTTTTGTGTACACTGAAAAAATGTGTTAAATACTAGGATAACATCAGAAGTTCAATGAACAAGTGAAACCCAACTTGTTTCCTTAATATTTAATTATTTTAATTGTATTAGTAGTATGTATTCATCAAAGACAGTTTTAATTACCCAGAAAACTTTAATAAAACAAATAATCTAAATACATGTTTAGCATCCCTAATCCAAAAGCCATAACCCCAAAATGCTCCTAAATATGAAACTTTTTTTGGCGGGGGGTTCATCCTGTTGAAGTTTTTATTCAATTCTGCTCTCACACATTTTGTTCTAGATAAAATAGGCCTCCTTCCTAACATTTATAGAATATATTAAAATGTGTGCAGTTCCTTGGACTACATTGTCTCATTTTAAACTCCAAATATGAAACTTTTTGAACATAAATATGACTCTACAAGTGGAAAGTTCTATACTTGACCTCATGTGACAGGTTGCATTTAAAAATAAAGGCACACTAAAAATATTGTATAAAATTACCTTCAGACTATTTGTTAAAGGTGTGCATGGGTAGCCGGGTGCAAATGACACATGCCTGTAATCCCAGTGACTCAGGAGGCTGAGACAGGAGGATTGTGAGTTCAAAGCCAGCCTCAGCAATTTATCAAGGACCTAAGCAACTCAGTGAGACCCTGTCTATAAATAAAATAGGGCTGGGGATATGTCTCAGTGTTTAAGTGTCCCTGAGTTCAATCCCTGGTACTCCCCCCCCAACCCCCCCAAAATGGTGTGCATTGAACACAGAAGAATTTCATGTTTAGACTTGGATTCCAAGATCTCTAATTATGGATCTGCAAACATTCCAAAACCTCCCCAGATCTAAAATCTAAAATTCTTCTGGCCCTAGGAATTTTGGGTAGGGAATACTCAACCTGTGTAAACCTATGGATATTTCTTGCCCTGAAGATTTGGATTGTCTATGTAATGTATTTAAAGCCTATCTTTACATTTAATTTTTATTAAATCCAAAAAATAGAAAAATTTATTTTTAATAAAATAGCTCTTCAAACCTTATAATGAAAATTAGCCTATTGTTTTTTAAAGATGAATGATAATTTAACTTTATTAATCTTACCTTTATAAGCCGATACATTTTACTTATTGTTTTAAATTTCTTTATTTATTTTAATTAAGTATATATGACAGCAGAATGCATTTCGACTCACTATACACAAACGGAGCACAACTTTTCGCTTCTCTGGTTGTATACAATGTAGAGTTGCACCATATGTGCAGTCATACATGTACCTAGGATAATGATGTCCATCTCATTCCATCATCTTTGCAAGTCAGCCTATTCTTGTCTTATCACTTCCAATCCTCAAAATAATTACTTTTGACTGTTTAGACTGCTTCTTTTGGAATTGACCTTTGTATTTATAAAAAACAGATTTTTATAATGATTATATGATTTTTTAAACCTATTGACTTTAATAAGAGAAAATGAAAATTTTCCTCTTGCTCTATAACTTCTCCCCAACCTTCCCCCCACTTATACATATAGCCACATTCACTTTCCTTTCTCCCATATTATATCATAATTTTTGTTAATATTTATGGTCTACATCATTAGATGATCATATAAATATTATTTCCAATCTGGCTCTTCATTCCACTGTGATCATATTTCCTTTCTTGTAAAACACAAGAGTATGTAATGTCTGTTTGCTTAGTTTTCAGTGTACTTGTAATTAAGTAACTAGCTCGTTAATTCATTTAGGCATGCAGTCCCTGGGTTTCACTGTTTTCTTGGTGATGTGTCTGGAGGATCCTAATTCAGGTCAGCCTCCAGTTGGGATGTTTCTCTCTGAGTCTGCTGCTCACTGGCTTCTTAGGACTTTCTGCCCTTTGCAGTCATCCTAAGGATTATCTTCACCTGTTTTTCTTGAATTGGATCCTATTTTTTCCAAATTTCATGTTTTTTTTTTTTTTTATTTAAAAAAAAATCCAGATTTATTCTTTTAACTTTAGTGGAACACATCCTTCTGTATCTTTGTGTGTGTGTGTGTGTGTGTGTGTGTGTGTGCATGTGTGTGTGTGTGTGTGTGTGTGTGTGTGTGTGTGTGTGTGTGGCACCGGGGATTGAACTCAGGGGCATTTGACCATTGGGCCATCTCCCCAGCCCTTTTTTGTATTTTATTTAGAGACAGGGTCTCACTGAGTTGTTAATTGTCTCACCATTGCTGAGGCTGGCTTTGAACTTGCAATTTTCCTGTCTCAGCCTCCCAAGTGCTGGGATTACAGGTGTGTGCTATGGTGCCTGCTTTTCTGTATCTTCCTGAAAAATAATCCATGGAAGAAAAAAATTCTGAGATTTTATATATCTGGAAACATTTTTATTTTACCTTCTTCACTTGTATTAGTAGCTTACAGGCATAGACAATTTCTTCTTCAGATATTTGAAGGTATTTCCCTATTTTTAATGTTTTCATTTATCCTTTGCTGGTTTTAAATAAGAGCAAATAAAACTAAATATGTATCTATGCGTATGTAGAACTCTCTATGTATATTCCAACTAATCTTAGTTTTCAGTCTCACATACACCCCTGCCCTTATTGTTATCTCTACTTTATGAGTCTTTTTGGTTTATTCTAAGTGGAAAACAGTTGACATTTTGGCTTTCTCGGGCACATTTTTAAAATTATTGTTTTGTCATATTGATTTCTTCCCAAATTCAAAGTTTTATTTTATCATCTCTCTTATGGTGTCTTCTTGTTTCACATATTCTTTGCCCTTTGGTTGTATGACTCTCAAAATTACTGACTTTGAAGTAGGGTTCTGGGAAGGACCTCGATAAAGAGGGGAGATGAACTCTTGTGTTTGTTATGCTTCTGGTCTGTCTCCATGTTTATTAGCTACTTAATATTCCACTCTGTAAAAGTGCCTATAGTATTACATACTCTTATTTAAACATTACTTAAACAAAAATTAAATGTTCACATAATATTTCCTGAGATGAATGTGACATTTCCTCTCTCTCTCCTTTTGTGTGTGTGTGTGTGTGTGTGTGTGTGTGTGTGTGTGTGCACCTGTGTGTGGAGATATGTTTGGTGCATGAAGATTTTTTTATTTGTTATTTTTAGTTAACATGATAGTAAATGTATTTTGACATATTATACATACATATAACTTCTTATTCTGGTTGTACATGATGTAGAATTATATTGGTCATGTAATCATATATGCATATAGATTAGTAGATTGTCTGATTCATTCTACTATCCTTCCTGCTCTTTGCTCCATCCCCTCTCTTCACTCCCCTCTTTTTCAAAGTACTTCTATTCTTCCCTACCTCCTCTTATTGTTACTTAGCATCTGCATATAAGAGAAAACATTTGGCCTTTGATTTTTTTGTGATTTGGTCTGTCTTGCTTAGCATGATATTCTCCAGTTCCATCCATTTACTGGCAAATGCCATGATTTCATTATTCTTTATGTTGAGTAATATTTCATTGTGTATATGTACCACATTTGCTTTCCCTATTCATCTGTTGAAGGGCACCTAGGTTGGTACCATAGTTTAGCTACTGTGAATTGAACTGCTATAAACATTGATGTGGCTGCATCACTGTGGCATGCTGATTTAAAGTCTTTTGGGTATAAACAGAGGAGTGGGGTAACTGGGTCAAATAGTGGTTTCATTCCAAGTTTTCTAAGGAATCTCCATACTGCTTTCCAAAGTGGTTGCACCAATTTGCAGTCACACCAGCAATGTATGAGTATGCCTTTTCCCCCACATCCTTGCCAACATTTGTTGTTGCTTGTATTCTTGATAATTGCCATTCTGACTGGAGTGAGATTAAATCTTAGTGCAGTTTTATTTTGCATTTCTCTAATTGCTAGATATTTTGAACATTTTTTTCATATATTTGTTGACCGATAGTTTTTCTTCTTCTGTGAAGTGTGTTCAGTTCCTTTGCCCATTTATTGATTGGTTATTTATTTATTTATTTATTTTGGTGTTAAGTTTTTTGAGCTCTTTATATATCCTGGAGATTTGCCACCTGCTCTGTAAGATGTTCTCCCATTCTGTAGCTCTCTCTTCACATTCTTGATTGTTTCCTTTGCTGTGAAGAAGCTTTTTAGTTTGATTCCATCCCATTCATTTATTCTTGATTTTGCTTCTTGTGCTTTACGAGCTTACATGATGTAGATTGGGGCCTAGTTTTTCTTGATTAGGTGCAGGGTCTCTGGTCTAATGCCTAAGTCCTTGATGCACTTTGAGTTGAATTTTGTGCAGGGTGAGAGGGGTTTCATTTCATTTTGCTACATATAGATTTCCAGTTTTTCTGGCAACATTTGTTGAAGAGGCCATCTTTTCTCCAATATATGTTTTTGGCACCTTTGTCTATTATGAGATAGCTGTATTTATATCGGTTGTCTCTGTGTCTTCTATTCTGTACCAGTGGTCTACATGTCTGTTTTGGTGTCAATATCATGACATTTTTGTTACTATAGCTTTGTAGTAGAATTTAAGGTCTGGTATTGCCTCCTGCTTCACTTTTCTTGCTAAGGATTGCTTTGGTTATTCTGTGTCTCTTATTTTTCCAAATGAATTTCATGATTGCTTTTCCTATTTCTATGAGGAATATCATTGGGCTATTAATAGGAATTGCATCTGTATAGCAGTTTTGGTAGAATGGCCATTTTGACAATGTTAATTCTGCCTATTCAAGAGCATGGGAGATCTTTCTTCTATTCCTTTTTTCATGTTCTGTAAATTTTCATTGTAGAGGTCTTTCACCTCTTGTTAGATTGATTCCCAAATATTTTATGTTTTTTTATTCTATTTTGAGTAGGGTATTTTTCCTAATTTCTCTTTCAGTAGATTTATCACTGATATATAGGAGCACGATTTATCAGTAATAATTTTGTATTCTGCTATTTTGCTGAATTATGAGTGTTAGAAGTTTTCTGGTAGAAGTTTTGGGGTCTATTGTTGGGGGCCAGCCCCAGTCAGGGGGTACAACACGAGTGCTCAGCGAAGTACGAAGGCAGAGAAGCAGCAATGGGGAAAATAACACACACCGACACGCAAGTCAGGCTGTGGAATCTTCTCTCTTTACTTTCACTTTGTTGTAGGTTTTAAGCATAATTTTTGGAAGTACAGAATGTTTACACTTTCTTTGGTGATTTTTATTACAGACATGACTTAATTTTTAGATTACATTTTAGACATATTAAATTTCTTATTATATATATATTTCAAGGTTTTGAGGTCACTTGCACCTTTTCAAGGCCCTGTACGTGACTGCCTGGGCATATTATAATTTCGTCATTATTTATCTAATTAGTTTGGGTGAGAATTTATTTCTCGCGGATTCCCTGAAACTGTTTTCTCTGTACACTATTTAGACTGTCTGATAAAAGTCAACTTTCTCTGTCTGGGACTCCACAGCACTATTGTTTTTCTTTTATAGCAGTTGTTTATAAAACCTAGAAGCAGGGAAAAGAGGGAGGCAAGGCTGTTAGCTCATGAAAGACTTTTTGCTCTAAGGGATTTGTATCTACTTTAAAAGTAAGAGAAATTTATTTTTAATCACAAAAAGACTCTTAAAGCTTATTAACTAGAAATTAAGTACTTATAGAAAAAGATTTGTGTTACTCCTTTCAAGAAAAGATGAAAATGTACAGAGGTAGTCTGGATCTAAATAATTGAAATAGTGATACCTGGTGGCCATATATGTAAATAAAGAACCGAACAGCAAGTAGAAGTCAAAGTTAACTCTTTCAACACCATGATATCTTTCATGAAAAAGGAGAGGGCTTTATAGAAAATGCCATAACAGTCTATTAAATATAGAATCATATTGTTGGCAAATAGGAATAGTTTGAGTTCTTCTTTTCCTATTTGTATGCCTTTAATTTTTTCTTCTGTCTAATTACTCTGGCTAGAGTTTATAGGATGGTATTGAATAAAAGTGGTGAAAGAGAATTTTTGTCTTGTTCCAGTTTTCAGAGGAAATGCTTTCAATTTGTCCCCATTTACAATATGTTGAACTTGGGTTTAGCATAGATAGCTTTCACAATGTTGAGGTATGTTCCTACTATCCCTAGTTTTTCTAGTGTTTTGAACATGAGGGGTGCTTTAATCTTGTTAAATGCTTTTTCTGCATCTATTGAGATGATCATATGATTCTTGTCTTTAAGTCTATTCATGTGATGAATTACACTTATTGATTTCCATATGTTGAGCCAACCTTGAATTCCTCGGATGAACCCCACTTGATCATGGTGCACTATTTTTTAAATAAGGTTTTGTATGTGATTTGCCATGTTTTATTGAGAAGTTTGCATCTCTGTTCATCAGGGATATTGGCCTGATGTTTTCTTTCCTCAATATGTCTTTGGTTTTAGTATAAGGGTAACACTAGCTTCATAGAATGTATTTGGATGTGTTCTATCATCTTTTATTTCATGCAATAATTTGAAGAGTATTGGTGTTAATTATTTTTTGAAGGTTTTATAGAACTTGTTTGAGATCTGTATGGTACTGAGCTTTTCTTAGCTGGTAGGGTTTTGATGGTGTCTTTCATTTTATTGATTAAAATTGACTTGTTTAAATTGTGTATGTCCTCCTGATTCAGTTTGTGGAGGTCATATGTCTCTAGAAATTTGTTGATGTCTTCAAGATTTTCTATTTTATTGGGGTATAAATCTTCAAAATAGGTTCTGATTATTGTCTGTATTCAGTAGATATTTCCTTTTCATCATGAATTTTAGTAATTTGCTTTTCCTTATCAATTTTACTTATTTTGTCAAAGAACCAGCTTTTTGTTTTGTCATTTTCAAATTGTTTCTTTTGTTTTAATTTCATTGATTTTAGCTCTGATTTTAATTATTTCCTGTCCTCTACTGCTTTTGTTGTTGATTTGTTCATCTTTTTCTAGTGCTTTGAGATGTAATTTTAGGTTATTTATTTGTTGAATTTCTATTCTTTTAATGCATGAACTCAATGAAATGACCTTTCCTGTTAGAACTGCCTTTATAGTGTTCCAGAGATTTTGATATGCTGTGTCACTATTCTCATTTACTTCTAAGTATTTTTTATTTAATCCCTGACTTTTTTCTGCTATCTATTGGTCATTCAATAGTGTATTACTTATTTGCCACATGTTAGAGTAGCTTTTATTTTCTGTTTTATCCTTGACTTCTAATTTCATTCCATTATGATCTGATAGAATGCAAGGTATTATCTCTCTCTCTCTCTTTTTTTGTATTTGCCAAGGGTTGCTTTGTGGCCCAAGATATGGTCTATTTTAGAGAAGGATTCATGTGCTGCTGAGAAGACAGTGTATTTAATCATTGATGGATGAAATACTCTATATATGTCCATTAAGTCTAAATTTTTGATTGTATTATTTAGTTCTATAATTTCTTTATTTAGTTTTTGTTTGGAAGGTCTATTTCATGGTGAGAAAGGTATGTTAAAGTCACCCAGTATTATTGTATTATAGTTTATTTGATTGTTGAAATTGAGAAGTTTTTGTTTGATATGTGTAGATGCTCTATTGTTTGGGGCATAAATATTTATGATTGTTATGTCTTATTGATGTATAAATCCTTTAAGCCATATGAAATGTCCTTCTTTGTCCCTTCTGATTAACTTTGACTTGAAGTCCACTTTATCCAATATGAGGGTTGAAACCCCTGCATGTTTATGAGATCCATATGAGTAATATGTTTTTTCCTATTCTTTTACCATCAGTCTGTGGATGTCTTTGCCTATGAGGTGAGTCTCTTGGAGACAGAATATTGTTGGGCCTTTTAAAAAATCCACTCTGCTAGTCTATGTTTTTTGATTGATTACTTTAGGTCATTTACATTCAAAGTTATTATTGAGATATGATTTGTATGCCTAGTCATTTTGGTTTATTTCTCATTTTTAATTTGAATTACTTTCTTCTTTGATTGACTATTCCTTTAGTGTATTTTCTCCCTTTGCTGGTTTTCACTTTTTAAAAAGTTTCAACTTCATAGAATATTTTGCTGAGAATATTTTGTAGTGCAGGCTTTCTAATTGTGAATTATTTTAACTTTTGTTTATCATGGAAGTTTTTGTATTTCATCTTCAAATCTGAAGCTTAATTTTGCTGGGTATAGTATTGTTGGTTGACATTCATTTTATTTCAGAGGTTGGTATATATTATTCCAAGACATTTCAGCTTTGAGGGCCTGGGTTGAGAAATCAGTTGAGATCCGAATTGTTTCCCTCTAAACATAATTGACATTCTTCTCTGGCAGCCTTTAAAATTCTATCCTTATTCTGTGTGCTAGGCATTTTCATTATGATGTGCTTTGGTGTGGGTCTGTTGTAATTTTGTGTATTTGTAGTCCTGTAAGCCTCCTTCATTTGATTTTCCATTTCATTCTTTAATTTTTGGAAATTTTCTGATATTATTTCATTGAAATGATTGTGCATTCTTTTTGGGTTGTATCTCCATACCTTCATCTATCCTGATAAATCTTATATTTGGTCTTTTCATGTTATTCCATAATCTTGGATATTCTGTTCATGATCTCTTAATATCTTTTTTCCATGCTCAACATTATTTTCAAGATTATATATTTTGTCTTCATTGCCTGAAACTCTGTCTTCCAAGTGGTCTAGTCTGTTGGTTATACTTTACATTGACTTTTTAATTTGGTTATTGATTCCTTCATTTCTAGGCTTTCTGCTTGATTTCTTTTCAGAATCTCAATCTCTTTATTGAAGTAATCTTTCACCTCCTAAGTTTTCTCTCTGATTTCACTCCTTACATTGTCCTTTACCTTGAGGATCAGTTTAACTATGTACATTCTAAACTCCTTCTCTGACATTTCTTCCACTCTGGTGTCAATGGATTCTATTATTGGAGCATCTTGATTTGGGGTGATTTGTTCCCTTGTTTTTTCACGTTGTTTGTATGTCTACCCATATATCAGCATGGAGCTGAGGTAGTTCTGTTTATACACTGTAATCTTATAAAGTCCCTGAAGGTTTTCAATACTTGACCATTAAGAGGGAGACAAATAATAACAGCAACCAATGCAAACAACATACAACCTTTAACCAAATAGTTCCTACTAAGATGTCTACAGTTTTGTCATAATAAATAGAAATGATATTTTCAATTATTGCCTACAATAAAAACAGTAAGTTTACAAAAGGGTTTTCAATTTCAGATGGTGGACAAAGAGAGAAGAGAAGTGCTATAGAATGTAATGTTTATGAGGAAAGAAGAGAAAAGATAAAAATAAAAAATTTAGGGAGGAGTGAAAGAGGGAATAATAGAGGTTGGCTGTTAGCAGGAGAAAAGAGGGGAAGAGAATCAAGGGAAACAGATACATGAGAAGAAAAAATTATATAAAGTAAAAATTTTAAAAAATTAAAAATAGAAAAAAGTAAAACTAAAAGAATACAAAACAAGAACTAAAATATACTAATCAGACATTGTAGTACTCAATAAACTGATGCATGAAAAATAATTGGTTTCAAAAATGGTAGAAATCTGAGAAAAAAATAAGAAGAAAAGAAAGAATATCTGCTTTGAGTTGAGTTTTGTGCATGGTGAGAGATAGGGGTTTCAAGGATCTAGGAATTAAACTAGAGACACTACGCCTAATAGAAGAAAAAGTAAGCTCTAATCTTAGGAGAAAAAGTAACTCTAATCTCCAACATGTCAGATTAGGCCCCAACTTCCTTAATAAGACTCCTATAGCACAAGAATTAATATCAAGAATAAATAAATGTGATAGATTCAAACTAAAAATCTTCTCTGCAAAAGAAACAATCAGTGATGTGAATAGAGAGCCTACTAATTGGGAACAAATTTTTACCACATGCACATCAGATAGAGCACTAATCTCTAGACTATATAAAGAACTCAAAAATATTAATACCAAAAAAAAAAAAAAAAAAAAAAAAAAACCAAATAACCCAATCAATAAATGGGCCAAGGAACTGAAAAGACACTTCTCAGAAGAAAATATACAATCAATCAACAAATACATGAAAAAATATTCAACATCTCTGGCTATTAGACAAATGCAAATCAAAACCACTCTTAGATTTCATCTTACACCAGTCAGAATGACAGCTATTAAGAACACAAACAACAATAAATGTTGGAGAGAAAGTGGGGAAAAAGGCTCACTCATACATTGCTGGTGGGACTGCAAAATGGTGCAACCAATATGGAAAGCAGTATGAAGATTCCTTGGAAAACTTGGAATGGAACCACCTTATGACCCAGCTATCCCACTCCTCAGTCTATACCCAAAGGACTTAAAAACAGCATACTACTAAGGACACAGCCACATCAATGTTTATAGCAGCACAATTCACAATAGCTGAACTGTAGAATCATCCCAGATGCCCTTCAGTAGATGAATGGATAAAGAAAATGTGGTATATATACATAATGGAGTATTAATCAGCAATAAAAGAGAATAAAATCATGCATTCGCAGGTAAATGGATGAAGTTGGAGAATATAATGCTAAGTGAAGTTAGCCAATCTCTTAAATCCAAATGCTGAATGTTTTCTCTGATATAAGGAGGCCAATTCACAGTGGGGTTGGGATAGGGAGCACAGGAGGATTAGCTGTGGCTAATGGCCAATGGGGAGGGAGCGGGAAGGAGGGGGCAAACGGGTGAAGAGAAAAAAAAGATGGTAGAATGAGATGTATATCATTACCCTAAGTGCATGTATGAAGACATGAAGGGTGTGAATATACTTTGTATACAACCAGAGATATATAAAAATGTTCTCTATAAGTATATAAAATGTTAAAAAAAAATCTCGATGAAAATTTAACAATTGTTTCCATTGGAGTTAAAATGTTTCTCAGCTTCCTGTCTCAGCAGTTAGGTGGGGTTGTCTGGAGTATGATGCTTGCTCTATCCATAGGGTGGGGTTGCTAGGGTGAGAGTATTAATTCTGGAGGTGGAGCTCTTGGAGGCAGGGTTTAGGCTTAGGTGTGCTCCTCTCTTTGCTGAATGCCAATTGAGCTGGAGATTTTAAATCAGCACACCTCCAGGCCCAGTAATTACTGGTGCATGCATGCTGGAAGACTACACCCCAGGAATCTTCTTTGGGTTCTACTCATGTGGTGTAGAAGCCACTTCTTAGGCCATTATGTTGCCTGCAGACCCCATAATTCCTGGTCTCTGATTTAGTCTCCAAACTCAATCTCTCCTGCTCCCACCCATTCAAATTCCTGGTCAGGTGCTTCTCTCCCAGACAATCCTGCAAGCAGCCAGATTGGAGGGGGAAGGGGAAGCTGGGCAGGTTTCTATGGCCAGTATTCCCCTGTGTAAACCTCTCTCCACACTTCATTTTCTCTTGGTCATCACTTAGGCACACTCTCTGTCTTGCAGTGCAGGTTTGCCCAGCTTGTTTTTCTAGCTAGATGTGGGTCTGCCAGAAATTGGCTCCCATAGCTCTGGCCCCTGTGCTGCAACTGCAAAATGGTTCCTTCCACTGTCTGCCAAAGGCCACCTGGAGAGACAGCAGTTTCTTTCCTTTAGGAGGATACTGGGCAGCACACTTTGCTGTTTAGTTGGACAGTGACTGACATTCCTCAGTCCTCCTGAGACTGGGGGGTTCCTTTAGTTCCCTTATTGCTTTCCTGTGTTCATGGAGGGCCCATTATGGCTTGTTCCTCCAACTGCTGTTGTGGCTATGGCACTGGGGATTTCTTCCTTGTTTATTATATTTTATCTCCTGGGTCCCTGATCTGTTTTGAGTATCCAGCATTAAATTCCAATACATTCCCCCTGATTTTTGTTCATTTACCCACCTTGCTGAAAAGCTGCCTATCTGCTTTTCTTGGTTTCATTCCACGGAGTTGCCAGGGAAGCAACCTGTCTATTCTGCCATCTTCTTGTCTCTCCTGGTGCATGAAGTTTTGATGTACATTGTTGTACAATTACTATAGTCAAGAAAATTAACATATCTATCATCTCAAATAGTTGCCCTTTGTTTTGAAGTGCAGGTGTGCCATCTTTCTTAACATATTGTTACATATTTCAGTACTTTATATCACCATTGTGCACATTTCTACATAAAATTTTTTCAGTATGTGGAAAGTACTGTCAACTAAGGATGAATTTGCTAATGGTAGGCTACAGGATCCTGTATTTGGCCTTGTTCTATTACCTATTTTTTAAAAAATATTTATTTATTTGCTTTAGTTGTACACAATGCATTTATTTTTATGTGGTGATAAGGATCGAACCCAGGTCATGCACATGCTAGGCGAGCACTCTACCGCTGACCCATAACCCCAGCCCCTATTAACTATTTTTTTAAGTGAATTTAATGATGTTATTTTCCAAAACCTCATGATTCTGGAAAGTATAACTTAGATAAAAGTTTTAAGGAGGCACATTTTAGTTGAATTAAAAATCTTGATATTTAGTGTCATTCCAAAAAGAAGGAGGATTGTTTAGTATTAGAGTAGGCTTCTCTTTGCTAAAGAATGAGCTCTATGATGGTGCTATCTGCTTCCCCAATCCAACCAACTCCTATCATGGTGCTGTGATGGGGAGGGCCTAAAGAGACATCTTGTGCTGAAAGCATTTATGCTAATTCATCACCTGGTAGAGTTGTCATAATAGAATAGATCACTGTTCACAGTGAAGTTTACCTCTAAAGTGCTTTCTTTATCTGAGATGTTTTGCATCTAAAATGGAGATCCTAAAAGCTAATACCGGATAACACAGGGGAAAAGAGAATCTAATTTCTAAGAGTCTTTTTTTAAATATCTGTATAGAACAGTTACCATTAGTGATGATAATCTCTTATACATTATATATAGATAACTCACTTAGGAATATTGTCTGTTTCAATAGTCAGAAGATGGATGTCCTAATTTGCTTTCACAGTGTTCACATGGCTCCAGATTTCTGCCCTATAATCACAGGCCTTTTTTTCCTACTAAAAGCTGATTACAGAGAGAGTTGTTTTCCCTTCTTGTTGTCCACTTAATTTGGCAGAATCATTTCATTTTGATTATCCTTCAGCCGAAATAATGAAAAATCTAATTACCTAACCAAATATAAAATTGAATCATATGTGCTTACATTTAATGTCTTTATCATTTTGTATAACAACTTCCTCGTAAATTTATTTGCATTTTTTTTTCTTCATAATATGAACACTTTGCCTAAATATCCATCATCATTTTGCCTTATTTAAATGCTTAGAGTAGCCTAGGAATTACGTGGAATTTGTATGGGGTAAATCTTCAGTTCTTTATAAACCATCTGCTATTATTTTGAGTGTAAAGCTTTAAGTTATGACAATTTTTAAAGTCCCTCATAGAGATGTAACCTTTAACTCTGTCCCTTCTATTGCTAAATAGCTTGTCTGATTTCACTGAGTTACAACTAGCCTTTTCTGAATTAAACATGGAATTAGCAGTTTTTGAAAACATTTTCCTAGGACTTTTTATATAGATTTCATCTAAATCTGAATTCTCACAGCACTTTATTTTGACTTTTGCTACATTCTTCATACCTTTTGACCTTGTCTTTGTAGTAGCTAAAAAGAACTAGATTTCTTCAGGGCTGGATTCATGATTGAGTCTTCTAAATTTCCTGAATACTTCTTCCCAGAGTGGATAAATATTTGTGAAATAGATTAAGTATATATTTAAACTCACATTTCTGTGATGAAAAAGAGCACCACATTAAATGAATATAACTGAGTGATAATAATATTTTATTAGCTGACATCAGGATTCCTCTTGTGAAAAGAACTGTGTTGTTTAGAAGAACATGCTGATAAGTTATTTTGTCAGATGGAAGGTAATGTCTGAAAGCAAGCGTTCTGAGTGAGAAAGGAATAGGGATTTCTGGGTATATAGGAACAAAAAGAAAGCAAAGAGGAGGAGGCAGAATAAGGTGTTTGTACTGGGGAAAGAGGTTGCCAAACCAGTATGGCAGGAGGCTTGCAGACTCTAAAGGAAGTGGGGAATTCCAGCTTTTGGGTGGTCAATAATTTAAGAATACACATAACTAATATTCCAGTTGAAATTGCTTGTGTCTCTGTCTAGAACCTCCAGGGTACATGTTCACTGAGGATAAAGCATGACCCCAGTGATACTGAACCCATCACTATGAGAGTATTCAAGGCTGCCACCTAAAGATACCTGGAATTAGTGGTTTGAAGAAAGAGTAATCAAGCAAACTGGGAAGATTACCATATTTGGGTTGGTATAGAGCAGAAAGAAGAGAATTGCTACAGGAACTGAAATATAAAAATCAGGGATTTGGAGGCATAGATGTCAGAATTAGCAGAAATCATTGTAACTTAGGGTGTGATACAATATTATTTCTGGTGGCTGACATTTAGAGTTGCAAAAATGTAGTGGATTGAAGTTTTGGTATGGACTAGAGCATGACTTAGTAGCGTATGAACCCTATCTAACATTTTCATAGACTCTGGGTCACAACCAACAACTACCCACCTTTCTATCTTTCCCTGAAGAACTTAACCTGAATCTACTCCATGGTGTTGTGTCAGAACTCAGAAGAAGAGATTTTTTTTTCTATGTTGAATTTTATTCAATAGTATTCCATATAGAATTTTTTTGTATTTACTTTTATTTAGAAGTTTAGTTTTAAAATATTGGTTTTTGTCTTTAAAAAGACTCTTGGATGAAATGTGTATAAGAAATTAGTTTTATTTTTAAACGTATTTAAATTGATTAGGCTGGATGGAAGATTGATTAAAGTGTATGAACATGTAATAACACCTTTTATGCTTTTTATAACTTTGCGTGGTCATATATAATCATAGGGTGCCCATCATAATATAACAATATTTTAAAGAAAACTGATCATTAATTCTGCTTTAAGTTTTCATCTTTTAGGTTGTGCTTAATTCGTAATTCAATGTGTAAGAGATCGTTATTCTGTTTGGAGATAAAGATGCTCCTTATCTTACAATGGGATTACATTCTGATAAACCCATTTTACATGGAAAAAAATCATTAAGTAGAACATCATTTAATACACCTAACCTAGCAAGCATCATAACTCAGTAACACAGTGTACTGTAGAGAATCAGTTGTTTTTCCTTTTGATTGCATGGCTGACTGAGGGCAGTGGCTTATGTCCACATATCATTAGCCTGGGGAAAGATAAAAATTCAAATATTAAAGTGTGGTTTCTTTTGCACCACTGTAAAGTTGGAAAACCAGAAGTCAAACCATTGTAAGTTAGGGACTACCTGTGTATATAAAAAATACCATGTATCTCTCTGTGTATTACATGTATGTATAAACAGTAGAAAATATATGTGAGAATATTTATAAATTCTAACAATTAACAAAGTTAGGGAAAGGAAAGTTAATCAACCCCAGAGCTCCTAAGAACTTAGTGATTTGTTAATATTCCTAGCAAACTGATCAAGTCTCAGTTTGCAATTATTGCAAGAATGGGGAAATAATGAGTATTTTCTCAATATCTCTCTATTCATTGACTTCTTCTAATGAGAATCAAATCTATTTCACACACTTATCTCTTCTCTGCACTATGACAAGAACTCCCAATTGGTCTCACCACCTTCTGTTTTTCTCCTTTGTAGCAATTAGTTTCTCTCCATCTCCTGAGAAACTAGTCTTGTTAAAACAAAGCATGGATTATACCATCTTATGTAAAATCCCTCAGTGATTCCCTGCTGTAATAGGATCTAAACTCAGTTAGCTTGCCTTGATTTTCAAGGCCTCACAATCTATTTCCTCTATGTGTCTCATATGTTCTAGTTAAAGTTGGTAATGGCCTTGTAAAAGTTCTTACTGCTACAGTTAAGCACATGCTATTGGAAAAGTCTTCCTCTTATTTCTGGCTGTAAAACCTCTCATGGTTCTGTTGTCTGACCTTAGCAAGTGCTTTTGTTCTGACTCTAAGATCCCAGTCCCTCCCAATCTAGCCAATGGAAGTGAGTTATCCTTTCTTTGAACACTCACACTCTCTCTGCACCTTGATGGTGGTTACCACTTTTTGCCTTTCTTTAAGGTCAAGACTATGTCTTACCATCCTTCTATCTCCTATGTTACCTATCCCCTGTGATCTTCATGTTTTTGTTCCCTAATACATTCCATTACTTGAAAGATGTATTTAATATACCGTCAATTTGCCAAAGATAATGAATACCACCCATTTTATTGGGAGAAATTGGGGGCTTCAGATTTCCATGAGTTACTTGTTCTGAAACTCTTGACATATTTTAGGCCACATTTCAATGTAAAATATTCTAGTTAGAGTTGATAAAACTGGACATGGTATGAGAAGAGTGACAGAAAAGGAAATGCTACAGATTGTACTTGTGAATGTGTTGAACTCAGGATAAGGCAGTAGCATCTGTTCCAGAAATATCTACCAGTTAAGACCCAAGAAGTCAAATATACCTAACCATCCTGCATATCACATTCTTTCAACAGGAGGTGCCAAGAAGAAAAGGAGCAATCTACCATCTGCTAGACCATCTGTTTCTTAACACCTACTCCTTATTTAGTGCCATTGGGGTTTCATTTCTTTAAAAATATGATCAGCATTACCACAGACCCCAAATAAGAGCATATGATAACATTATCTAATAGCCACTTCAGTTAACATCAGCTCCTATTTTTTTCTGAGTTGTTTCTCTGTTGAATTATGTGTGTAATGTAGAAAGAGCACAATCTGTGAATCAGATTGTGTCTTTGAGTCTGAATCCCAACTCTGTGTCCCACTAACTTATCTAGGGTAGTTATCTACATTCCCGCCTTAAAATCCCTGCCATTTAAAATGGTAATAAAGTTTACCTCCCAGACTGTGAGCCAAAATATAAGCTCCACGAAAGCAGTAATCTTCATCTTTCTTGTTCAGTGATGCCTTCTAAGTACTCAGAACATGGTCTGGCACATAGAAGATGCTCATTAAATGCCTATTGAATGTGGTAGTGCTGAAATAAGATCAGTAGCTATAAAAATGCTTTAAAGACTATTCTGAAATTATGGATTCTAGGACTACAAGTTTAAGGGTCATCTAATTTACTATCTTTGGTTTACACATGAATAAACTGAGGACCAGCAAGATTGACCTGCACAAGCTACTACAGCCTCATAGCTGTGGAGCTGCCCAATAATGAGATCTTCTAAGTCCTAGTTCACCTCTATCCCACTGAACAATACCTTCCCCTTTATCCAAATGGTACATTCAATCCATTACCTTAGTACCATGTTTTACAAAGTTCTGTCTTATGCATAACACCTTCTCTATTTTTGCAGTATTTGCATACTTTATAATTTACTTACTATTATACTTTATGTTGAGTTAAATTATTAAACTTTAGAACTTACTTTAGTCTTGACTTGTCTAAGCAAAAATATCCAAGAAATAACAATTTATTGTGCAAGCAGTATTTTTCCAATACATGTTAAGATAGAAAATGTATATGAAGGCTCTTCATGGAATAAAATAGCAAAGACATGTCCAGTATAGTCAACTCACAAATTTTTATATCAGAGTAGGCGAGGATAGATAACTGAAAATTTCAAATAATCAGAAAATTATCTTTAGTTTCACCTCCTGTTCTGTCTTGGTGGAGATGGAGAGTCAGATTGTTACGCTGTTGTGGGGGTTTAAATTTCATAGTTATGAATATGGATGTGAAAAAATGCAAATTTATGTCTTTATAATGGAATTTAGGTCTTGAGCCTCCTTTCCAGTTATTGTAGGGAATGTAAGACACTTAGAAGTCAACATAGATACTAGTGAATTTTGTCTCATACTTTCTTTTTTTTTCTTCCTTCTTCTTCCTATTTCCTTCTCTCATGTGAGAATTTAAGTTTAGTCCAGGGCAGGATGGGTAGGGTAGTTGGTACTGTCCTTGTGTCATGCTATCATTGGTCTTGAGGAGCTGGCAGTATAGGGAGGGGTGGGTAGAGGCTTTTCTCCTCTCTACCTTAGACAGCTTTCTCCATCTTCCCACATCTGCTGTCCAGGATGTACCATAATCTCCAGCATCTGTGGCCTTCACCATGTTTTCTGGAAGGATCCCTCATTAAAACCATGCAGTTCAACCTAGTTCATTGATTCCCTCTAGACCTTTTGTACCACATCTGGAAGAATGGAGTGCTCTCTCATACCAGATCAGTCTGTGGAGTGTTCTCTGACTCTTTTGTCCAAGTGTTCCACTGCATCCTAGCCCGCAGGCATAGCTTCTCTGACAGTCTTGAAGTCTCCCTGGCTGTGTTCTGGGAAATGAGATGCTTATTCATTTGCTTTGTAAATTCCCCCAAACTCCATAGGGGTTTCTGTTTTCCTCTCATCCACATATCTGGGGTAAAGTTCCTGAGTTCAGGTCTTCCCTCCCTTTGCAAATTCCTCTCTTTCCAGTTAAAAGGGTTTTAACAAAAGTTTTTCACATGTGTGGGAGAACTAGACTTTTACATCATCATTCATTATTCCATACTGGGGTTTATGATGCAAACTCTATATGATCAGACTGCTGGGCTATTAGTCTTTTGGGCCTCATAAACCACTTTTCTTTCTTGTAAGGGTCCTGCTCATCTTTCAAACCTATTAGTTCTGCTATGGGCTTTTGGGATGCAAAAAAATGGAACTTTAAAAACACGTAATCTTAAGCAATTCTTTTGGTCATGCATGTCTGCATAACAGAGACAGAATCAAATACAGGCAAGTGGGGGAGAGGGAAGCACATCATTTGACACTTAAACTCTTGAAACATAAATTCATATTATACATAAAAATCCTTCATCTGTGTATTCATTTCAAACTTGTTTAGTATCTTTGTTTTTTAGGCAAAATAATTCTGATGCCTAGGTTTTTTTTTTTTTTTTTCAATTTTAACTTTTAAAAAACCTTTAACAATTTTTCTGGCTTTCTGTAGGATTTCCATTTGATGGGTACTATAGTTATAAAGTGGAATAAACATCTATATTTAATAGCATTTTTAGTTTTGATTAGAAAACCTTTTTGTATACGTGTCTTTAATTTTCCCATTAACTTCTGTTAGGGAATAGTATTCATAAAGACAAAGAAATTGAGGCTCAGAAAAGTTTAACTATAAAATAATGATTTAAAAATCATGTCCAATTTATAAACAAAAATCCTAATTATGTAAATCATTGTATACAGTATGATGTATATGTATATGTGCATCTATATATAAAACAAGTTTTTTAAAAAAATTTTATTTATAGTAGTATGTATTACAGTTCATACTATACATATATAGCAGATAAAACAAGTTTTTTATAAAACAATTTTTGACCCTATAATATCAGTTGTATAAAAACTTTATCTTACTATTCTGATATTGATTTTTTCTTCAAGTGGTATATGCACATAGTTAAAAAGATCAATTGTACTAAAGTGTTCCCTGACATATTTGGGTTCTCCCCTTCAGAGGAAACTCATTTAAAATACTAGGAAAGTTTCATCTAACATTTACCTTCATGTTTCTAAAAATATATGCTAACATTTCTATTTCTTGATTTAGTAATTTTAGCTAGTAGATTCTGACTTCCTATTAAAGTAGTTGAGGATTTATCATTATTCCAATAGTGCTATATGATCATTTTGGGTAAATTAATGGTTGGTGTTTGCATTACTTTATCTAGGTAAATGTTATGCACTGATGAACTGAGTAGTACAAGATTATCTATTTACCTTCTCATAAAACTGTTCATAATCCAGGAGTTAATAATTGTCTTTTTATTTGTTTAGGGTTAATGTGAAGCTTTGGGCATGGAAAGGATATATTACAACTTTCAGTTTTAAACTATATAATTTATTAAACATAAATTATAAAACTTGGTCTTCTTTAAACCTTTAAATTAAGTTTGCATGTGTTACTATTATATTTTAAAGTTGAGTATTTTTATATAAAAGTAACAATTTGTCACATTAAGATAGAATTTGTTAAAACTTCATTGATACTTTTAACATATTTGACAGTTTAGTCCTTCAAATGTTTAATGAGGAAGATTTACAACCAAAATGAATAAAACTTCTTAGGCATTTTAGCAACTCTCACAACCTAATAAATTAAACTCACAGGAAAACTCATCTGAAACATTCCCATATTCTTTACAGAATTGCAAAATTCTCCTACATCCAATACCTTAAAAGCACAAGAATAAGGTCATATTTTCTTAGATATTACAAAACATTTTAAATAATAAACATGGATTATATTAAGGTGAATACAAAAATATTAATACTTATAATTTGTCATATTCCATGACTTCTGTATTTAATTCTAAAGCTTTCCAGAGTTATAAAGTTACTTACCTAAGTTAAAAGGCCAAAAAACTTGGTACTGTAATACATTCACTTAGAAGTCAGACATTGTAGAATTGAGAACTCAAGGATGGTAAACTTACCAAATTATGTGGTCTGCCTAAATTATAACTGTACACCTTGGAATCATTCTTACAGTTATTTTCCAAGGAGCCTGGAGGTTTGCACTCTCTGGGGTTTATATTTGCCACTCCTTACCCAGGAGACCTTTTCATGTTTTGTCATCTGATTTGGGTAGATGGAAATCTAACCTCACCTGGGTTGCAATAAATTTTCTTCATTGATGATTGGGCTTAACTTGTATTTTTACACTCTGATTAAAGTTTGTGTTATTTTTAAAATCTGAACACATTTTCCCAAACGTTTCTTGTAAAACTATATGATAGGTTTAATGGTGGCTGTCCCTCAGCCACAACCTTAGAGTAATTTTAATGATGATTATTTTCAAGATGTCCTTTACTAGTTTTTTTTAAAGATGTTTCATCAGATCTATGAAGTCTATAAATAATTTTTCCAAATGGTCAAACACAATTACGAATGCCGTCAGTTCCTTTTCCTTTTCAGCCTTGCAGTGCTCTCTCCTGAAGTCCTCTGTATTTCTGTAGCAACCTGAACTACCGAGGCTGATCTTTAGCACTGGTGTGCATTGTTGTCCTGAAATTTTCCTTTGCTGCTGTTCTGTTTCAGAGTTTCTGCTTTCTGGGTTCCCATTTCTTCTTTTTTCCTGATTGTGTATTTTCCTTTTACTAAAACTTGTTATTCCTATTGCCTCTGTTCTGAGTTTCCTTTCTTGGGTGTGGGAGAGGAGTGGGATTGTTGGCTTGTTTCTTGTTATTGAGCCCATAAGCATTAAGATTTCAACTTTCTGTAATTATGTAGTCAGTTATGATTCCTTTATTGGCTTTATCTTCAGAATTTTTTTTTTTTTTTTTTTTTTTTTTTTTTTTTTTTTTTTTAGTGCTGGGGATAGAACCCACGGTCTCACATATGCTAAGCAAGTGCTCTACCACTGAGCTGCATCCCTAGCCCGATATCTTCCAAAACTTTGATGATATCCTTTGTCTACTTTGGTTTCCTTCAATGTCATTTTAATAGAATTTATATTATGTTGAATTCAATGTTTTACTTCATTTTGAATTTCTTTTTTTTAATTTTTTTATTATTTATTTACTTATTCATCATGCACAAGTATAGTATCTTTTTACATACAACTGCTTGTATACAAAGTATATAAGTACCATTCAGATCTTCAATCATGCATTTAGGATAATGATATCCATCTCATTCAACCACCAATTTTTTTCCAACCCCCCCCTTACTCCCTCCCTCCCCTCCCTTTCCGTTGACCATTCTAGTGTTCCTCTGATCCTATGTACCCCCTTCCAACAACTCTGTGAACCAGCCTCCTTATATCAGAGAAAACATTCGGTACTTGGATTTTTGAGATTGACTAATTTCACTTAGCATTATATTCTCCAACTTCATCCATTTACCTGCAAATGCCATTATTTTATTCTCTCTTATTGCTGAGTAAAATTCCATTTTGTATATATACCATATTTTCTTTATCCACTCATCTACTGAGGGGCATCTAGGTTGGTTCCATAACCTAGCTATTGTGAATTGTGCTGCTATAAACATTGAAGTGGCTGTGTCACTGTAATATGCTGTTTTTAAGTCTTTTGGGAATAGACCCAGGAGTGGGATGGCTGGGTCATAGGGTGGTTCCATTCCCATTTTCCCAAGAAATCTCCATACTGCTTTCCATAGCGGTTGCACCATTTTGCAGTCCCACCAGCAATGTATGAGTGTGCCTTTTTCCCCACATCCTCTCCAACATTTATTGTTGTTTGTGTTCTTGATAGCTGCCATTCTGACTGGAGTGAAATGAAATCTTAGAGTAGTTTTGATTTGCATTTCTCTAATTGCCAGTGATGTTGAACATTTTTTCATGTATTTGTTGATTAATCGTGTATCTTCTTCTGAGAAGTGTCTTTTCAATTCCTTAGCCCATTTATTGATTGGGTTATTTGCTTTTTTGGTGTTAAGTTTATTTAGTTCTATATACATTCTAGAAATTAGTGCTCTATCTGATGTGCATGTATTAAATATTTGTTCCCAATTAGTTGGCTCTCTATTCACCTCACTGATTGTTTCTTTTGCTGAAAAGAAGCTTTTCAGTTTAAATCTATCCCATTCATTAATTCTTGGTAATAGTTCTTGTGCTACAGGATTCTTATTAAGGAACTTGGGGCCTAATCCGACATGTTGGAAATTGGAGCTTACTTTTTCTTCTATTAGGCGTATTGTCTCTGGTCTAATTCCTAGGTCCTTGATCCACTTTGAATTGAATTTTGTGCATGGTGAGAGACAAGGGTTTAATTTTATTTTGTTGCATATGGATTTCCAGTTTTCCCAGCACCATTTGTTGAAGAGGCTATCCTTTCTCCACTGTACATTTTTGGCACCTTTGTCTAATATAAGATAGCTGAAATTATATGTATTAGTCTCTGTGTCCTCAATTCTGTACCATTGGTCCACCAGTCTGTTTTTGGTGCCAATACCATGCTGTTTTTGTTACTATTGCTCTATAGTATAATTTAAAGTCTGGTATGGTGATGCCCCCTGCTTCACTTTTCTTGCTCAGGATTGCTTTGGCTATTCTGGGTCTCTTATTTCTCCAGATGAATTTCATGACTGCTTTTTCTATTTCTTTGAAGAATGACATTGGGATTTTGATTGGAATTGCATTAAATCTGTATAATGTTTTTGGTAGTATGGACATTTTGACAATATTGATTCTACCTATCCAAGAGCAAGGTAGGTCTTTCCATCTTCTGAGTTCTTCTATGATTTCTTTCTTTAGTGTTCTATAATTTTCCTTATAGAGCTCTTTCACCTCTTTCGTTAAGTTGATTCCCAGGTATTTTATTTTTTTTGATGCTATTGTAAATGGCGTAGTTTTCATCATTTCCCTTTCAGAGGCTTTGTCACTGATGTACAAAAATGCCTTTGACTTATGGGTATTGATTTTGTATCCTGCTACTTTGCCAAATTCATTTACTAGTTGTAAAAGTTTTCTGGTAGAGTTTTTTGGGTCTTCTAGGTAATTATCATGTCATCAGCAAATAGTGCTAATTTGAGCTCTTCTTTTCCTATCTGGATCCCTTTAATTTCTTTCGTCTGTCTAATTGCTCTTGCCAGAATTTCCAGTACTATGTTAAATAGCAGTGGTGAGAGGGGGCATCCCTGTCTTGTTCCAGTTTTTAGAGGGAATGCTTTCAATTTTTCTCCATTTAAGATAATGTTAGCTCTGGGCCTTGCATAAATAGCTTTTATAATGTTGAGATATGTCCCTGATATTCCTAGTTTTTCCAGTGTTTTGAACATAAAGGGGTGCTGTATTTTGTCAAATGCTTTTTCTGCATCTATTGAGATAATCATATGATTTTTATCTTTAAGTCTATTGATGTGATGTATTATGTTTATTGATTTCAGAATGTTGAACCAGCCTTGCATCCCTGGAATAAACCCCACTTGATCATGGTGCACTATCTTTTTGATATGTTTTTGTATCCAATTTGCCAGAATTTTGTTGAGGATTTTTGCATCTATGTTCATTAACGATATTGGCCTAAAGTTTTCTTTTTTGAATGTGTCTTTGCCTGGCTTTGGAATTAATGTAATATTGGCCTCATAGAAAGAGTCTGGAAGAGCTCCCTCTTTTTCTATTTCTTGAAATAGTTTGAAGAGCATTGGTATTAGTTCTTCTTTGAAAGTCTTGTAGAACTCTGCTGTAAACCCATCAGGTCCTGGACTTTTCCTTGTTGGTAGCTTTTTGATGACATCTTCTATTTCTTTGCTTGTAATCGATCTGTTTAAATTGTGTATAGCCTCCAGATCCAGTTTAGGCAAATCATATGACTCTAGAAATCTGTCAATGCATTCAGCATTTTCTGTTTTATTAGAGTACACGTTTTCAAAGTAATTTCTAATTATTTTCTGTATATCTGAGGTGTTTGTTGTGATATTCCCTTTTTCATCACAAATGTTAGTGATTTGAGTTTTTTCTCTTCTTCTTTTAGTTAGCATTGCTAAGGGTCTGTCAATTTTGTTTATTTTTTCAAAGAACCAACTTTTAGTTTTGTCAATTCTTTGAATGGTTTCCTTAGTCTCAATTTCATTAATTTCTGCTCTGATTTTAATTATTTCCTGTCTTCTGCTGCTCTTGGTGTTGATCTGTTCTTCTTTTTCTAGTGCTTGGAGGTGTGATGTTAAGTCGTTTATTTGTTGGTTTTTTTTCCTTTTAAAGAATGAACTCAGTGCAATGAATTTTCCTCTTACTACTGCCTTCATAGTGTCCCAGAGATTTCTATATGATGTATCTGTGTTCTCATTTACCTCTAGGAATTTTTTAATCTCCTCTTTGATGTCTTCTTCAACCCCTTGTTCATTCAGTAGCATGTTGCTTAGCTTCCAGTTGTTGGAGTAGTTTTTCTTATTCCTTGTTTTGTCGTTGATTTCCAATTTCATCCCTTTATGATCTGATAGCATGCAGGGTAGTATTTCTATTTTTTTATATTTACTGAGATTTGCCTTGTGACATAATATGTGATCTATTTTGGAGAAGGAGCCATGTGCTGCTGAGAAAAAAGTGTATTCATTTACTGAGGGATGAAATATTCTATATATGTCCGTTAGATCTAAGTTATTAATTGTTTTAAGGAGGCCTAAGGTTTCTTTGTTAAGTTTTTGTTTGGATGATCTATCCATTGGTGAGAGAGGTGTGTTGAAATCCCCTAGAATAACTGTGTTGTAGTCAATTTTACTCTTGAAATTGAGAAGTGTTTGTTTGATGAATGTAGGTGCTCCATTATTTGGGGCATATAGATTTATGATTGTTATATCCTCTTGATGAATGGTTCCCTTAAGTAGTAAGAAATATCCATCTTTGTCCCTTTTGATTAACTTTGGCTTGAAGTCTACCTTATTTGAAATGAGAATGGAAACCCCTGCTTGCTTCCGCAGGCCATGTGAGTGATAAGACTTTTCCCAGCCTTTTACCTTCAGTCTATTGATGTCTTTTTCTATGAGGTGTGTTTCTTGGAGACAGCAGATTGTTGGGTCATTTCTTTTAATCCATTCAGATAATCTGTGTCTTTTGAATGGCGAGTTTAGGCCGTTAACATTCAGGGTTATTATTGAGATGTTATTTTTATTCCCATCCATTTTTATTTGTATGATGATCTTTAGCTTGATTTGGTTTCTCTTCTGATTGGTATTTCCCTTAGTTTAATATCTCCCTTTGTTGATTTTCATTGTTATTTTTCTCTTCTTCTTCATGAAAAATTTTGCCCAGGATGTTCAGAAGTGCTGGCTTTCGAGATGTGAAATCTTTTAACTTTTGCTTGTCGTGGAATGTTTTTATTTCATCTTCAAATCTAAAGCTCAATTTTGCTGGATATAAGATTCTTGGTTGACATCCCTTTTCCTTCAGAGCTTGAAATATGCTATTCCAGGATCTTCTTGCTTTTAAGGTCTGGGTAGAAAAATCTGAACAAAGTCTGATTGGTTTCCCCCTATATGTAATCTGCTTCCTTTCTCTTGTGGCTTTTAATATTCTCTCCTTGCTCAGTATATTAGGCATTTTCATTATAATGTGTCTTGGTGTGGATCTGTTGTGATTTTGTATGTTTGGTGTTCGGTAGGCCTCTTGAACTTGGTTTTCCCTTTCATTCCTCAAGTTTGGAAAATTTTCTGTAATTATTTCATTAAATAAATTACTCATTCCTTTGGCTTGAAACTCTGCCCCCTTCTCTACCCCAATCACTCTTATGTTTGGTCTTTTTATGTTGTCCCATAATTCTTGAATGTTCTGTTCTTGGATTCTTACCATTTTTGCTGTGTAATCTAGATTTTTCTCTAGGATATATATTTTGTCTTCATTTTCTGAGGTTCTTTCTTCCAAGTGATCTACTCTGTTGGTGATACTTTTGATTGAGCTTTTATTTTGATTTATTGCTTCTTTCATTTCTGGAATTTCTGTTTGGTTTCTCTTTAGAGCGTCTATCTCCCTATTGAAGTAATCTTTTACTTCCTGTATTTGTTTATGGAGTTCTTTGTCAAAATGATCTTTCACCTCCTGTATTTGCTCCCTCATCTCATTTTTGAGTTCATTCTTAAGTTCCGCTAACATTTGGAATATGTAATTTCTGAATTCCATCTCTGGCATTGCACCAACTGTGCATGGTATGGAATCTACTGAGGAGGTATATTGATTTGTTTGTGTCACTTTCTTCCCTTGTTTCTTCATATTGCTTGTGCGTCTATTCTACCTGCACTGTGGGACCTTGTCTACTTTGATTTTACCTTAAAACCTTATGTTGCTCCTGTAGTACAATGCTATCAGATCCCCTTATATTTCCTTTACACTTTAAAATCAAACACTTTCTATTCAGAGAATCCCAGTTTGATCACAATGTACAGATTTAGTTAACCCAGATGTTGTTTCCAATTTACTCTGTATGCTTCTGATGGGGTTTTAAAGTTTCAAGTAATGGACAGAGAGGTAATATGTTTAGGAAGAAGGAAGTGAGTGTATTGACTTGTTCTTTCTTAGAAAGTATGAAAAGAGAGTTCTATGGAAGTGGTTTAGTATCAGCCGACGAGAGAGGAAAGAGAATGGAGTGAATGAATAGATGGAAAGACCGATTTAGATATAAACCTAACTTATGCAGCGGTTGAGAGGAGAAATAAAGAAAGATGGAAAAGAAAAAAAAAAAGAAGAGAAAAAAAAATAATAACCAAGGAGTAGTAATTAGTGTAAGAGAGAGGAGAGAGAGAATAAGTCTAGAAAATAGAGAATAAACCATATATAACACCACTTTGCTATATATTTCAATTGTACACGTTCTAGAAATCTCAATTTGTGCGTATAACTTGTTTTTGCCTCTGTTGAGAATGCAACGGCAGGGTGTAAATAGGGAAGATGAAGGAAGAAGAAAAAATATAAAAGTGAGAAGGAAGAAAAGAAAGAAAAGAGGAGCAGAAGCACACAAACACACTGTCAATCAAAACAAAAACAAACAAAAAAAACTCCCAAGAAACAACAAAACAAACAAACAAGCAAATAAAAACAAAAACGTTGAACCCAAGAACAAGTCTCAAACAAAATGGACCCTTGGAAGCCCTTCTTTTTTCTCTTCCAGTTTAAGCCACCTGACCCAGATCATGTACAGTCAACAACCCTGTTAGTGGAGTCAAGGCTGCACCTTTGGTCCGTTGCAGAGTGGCACAGTGGAATAGTGGAAGGGGCTTATCCTCAGGCTGGGCCCTGCTTACAGCAGTAGGGCGATGCTACTATGGGCCTTGGAGGCCAGGCAAACTGGCAGCGGGTTCTCTCCTTCCAGCGGGCAGGTGCCTACCTCTTGCTCTGGTTGCAGCTGGGCAGGTCGCACTCCCCCAGGGAGTGGAGGAAGCACTTCGCCAGGTCTGGCCCTGCGTGCAGCAGCAGGGAGCTGCTACTCTGGGCCCAGGCGGCCAGGGACAGTGGCGGCTGGGTCTCTCCTTCCAGCGGGCGGGAGTCTACCTCTTGCTCTGGTCGCAAATGGGCAGGTCGCACTCTTCCCGATAATGGCCATTTTGAATTTCTTGCTGTCACTTCTCCATCTTTCCTCTCCACCAACTCAAAAGAATATCTAGTAGGGTAACTCACACATATTAATTCCCGGTATTGCCAAATGGAGGATGTATGCATGAGGTTGTTTATATTTCTACATACTACAGCAGTTATGACTTCATCTAGTTTCTCAAAAATTTTTTATATTATTTAGGTGTAAATTTGAAAGGAGATTATTTTTAAAAATTCTTATCAAGGGAGGAAGTAGTGATGGCAAGAAATTCAAAATAAAATGAAACTTTGAATTAATATAATATAAATTTGGGGATGGGCTACAGCTCAGTGGCAGAGCACTTGCCTAGCATGTGTGAGGAACTGGGTTTGATCCTCAGCACCACATAAAATAAAGTAAATAAAATAAAGGCATGCTGTCCATCTACAACTATAAAAAAATTAAAAAATATACACAATATGAATTCTATTAAAATGACATGGAAGGAAACCATAGTGGATGAAGGATATCATCAAAGTTTTGGGAGACACAGGACTAGGGATGCAGCTTGGTGGTAGAGCATTTGCCTACTATGTGTGAAACCCCGTTCTATCTTCACCACTACCAAAAAAAAAAAAAAAAAAAAAAAAAAAAAAATAAAATCTGGAAGTGAAAAAAGTCAATAAAGGAATTGTAACTCACTAAATGATTACAGGAAGCTGAAATCTCAGTGCTTATAGGGCTTGATAATAAGAAACAGAGAAGAAAGTTGGGGTAAAATTCTGGGGGCTATCTAGGATGTCATTGGACTTTTATTTTATTATTTCTTAATATTAAAAAAATAAACTATTACCCCAAATGTGCTGATAGTTTTAAAAGTTTTTTAAAATTTTGTTTTCTGATAACTTTACTCAGTATAGTAAAGTTACATGAGTAAGGTTCAGGACTGTCATTTTAAAAATAAATAGAATAGACTATATACTGAGTTTCTCTGAAGGTTAGTACATTCAGTCAGTATATCAGAGTAACAATTTTTCAAGTTTGAGATTCATCATTGATCAGAACAGGGTTTAAAGTTACTGGAAATGAAAGATTTTGCCCCTAGATAAAGTGATTTATCAGTGTCATAGTGACAAAGCATTATCATAGTCTAATGAGGGAGCCTCCCATATAGTACTTTTGCTAGGACATGAAGGCCAAAAACACCCCACCCCAACAGATATCCAAAAGCAAAATGCATTGTGCCTTGTCTTCTCTTTATTATAAAACAGCCAATTGTGCCATTCAGGTACTACCTTCACTTATTGTCAAATATCCTTTTTGATCAAACAAAAATATTTCCCTATAAACCTTGAAACTTAGTATGATGAGGTAGTTAAATGGATAATTTCCTGTTATTAGAAATGACTTTCAAATGTCAGGAAAAATTAGAATTATTTTCATCATGGTTAGGTATTAGCAAAATTATTTTTTAAAAATGTCTGTTATGTTTTAGCCACTTGAGTGACACTGAGTTGTGCTGCTTCATTCCAATTTTTGTAAATATTCTTTCTGAAAAAAATTTTTGTTAACTTTAATTTGAAGAGAAAACATCTGCTATGTATATGCACATATACCCTCCCCACACACACACGTAGTGACAGGAAATTAGTAAAGAACATATTCCAGAAAAACTTGCATTTATTTCTTTTTTTTTTTTTTTTTTTTTTTTTTTTTTTTTGTGTGGTACCAGGGATTGAACTCAGGGGCACTCGACCACTGGGCCACATCCCTGGCCCTTTTTGTATTTTATTTAGAGACAGGGTCTCACTGAGTTGCTAAGTGCCTCGCCATTGCTGAGGCTGGCTTTGAACTCGCGATCCTCCTGCCTCAGCCTCCCAAAGTGCTGGGATTACAGGCGTGCGCCACCGCGCCCGGCTTTATTTCTTAATATTCAAAAAATAAACAATTACCACAAATTTGCTGATAATTTTAAGAGTTTTTAAAATTTTGTTTTCTGATCACTTTACTCAGCATAGTGATTTTACTAGTAATAATTTGATTCTATGAGATTTCTTGAGAATTTTTTCCCTTGCTATGCATTTTTATACTGACATTTTCATGTAATGTCAAATTCTGTTTAGTTCATGAAAACTTCATATCTAGCTGGATGATAATTATATACAATTAATTATACAATGAAAATATTCAATTATAATCTGTTCACATAAAAACTGCTGAAGAGTGTGAGCTACTATTATATTGAGGCTTAGAATAATGACAGGCCCAAAAGGACAAAGAAGAATATTTGAAATATTACTGTGTCTTATTGAAATTTTTGGTCAACAAGTTTTTGAGGCAGAAACATAAATTCAATTACCACTTGACTAAAAAGACAAATATGGCTAATTGTGTATCAATTCACTATTCTAATGAAAATTTGTGGTCATTTGTTTAAAAGACTGCCAAACACCAACTTTAGCTATTGAAACAATTGGATTATGTCCATATTAACAAAGGATTCTGAATCCTTTTATCTGAAAAAATAGCCAAGAGTTTTCAAGGGGATTTAAGTATGCTTGTCAGACTGGCAAAATATGTATTTATACTTTATACTTTAAAATAATCACAGTATACTAAACCCTATTTCTATTATGTAGAATAACATATTCAAAGAATGAATTTAAAAAGTACAGTCATCCACTATAGTATTGTTTTGGGGATCATGTTTATATTTTGTTACTCTATAATTTGGGAATATCTAACATTAGGAATTATGACCACTACATCAAAACTATTAGAATAATTTGGTAATGCACAGGTAGTAGAATATTAATACACATAACATCTCTGTAATATTACCTACTTTACTTTCATAAGACTTAGTACTAAAGAAAATCATATGTGCTACAGATTGTAACAACAACAACAACAACAACAACAGCAAAAACCAAGCATCCAAGACCTGCAGTTTTATAGGATAGTCAGAGCACATTTCAGTCTATGATTACAGATAACTCCTCAAAAAGGTATGAGAGGAAGATGTTCTCTATTCCCCTTCAGCATCTCTATTACTTGCTCCAACATTTTGGACAATTAGACTTGGGGTCATGCACAGTTGCTTTGAAGTATAAGATCTATATCTAAACAGGTTTATTGATATCGAGGAAAGTTCTAGTTACTGAATGATTAGCCAGCCATGTTGGATTAGTAAAACAAAACAAAAAGTGGTCTCACCATGTTTCCCAGGGTGGCATGGAACTCTTGGCTCAAGTGATCCCCCAGCCTTGGCCTCTCGCATGACCAGGACTACAGGTGCACGCCACCATGCCCAGCTTAATGCTGGATTCTTGGTTAGAAATATGAACGGCTGTTATGACCTGGCATTTGCCTGGTATTTGGTAGTGTTTTTGAAACTTTGGACCTGAATGCTTTTTTAGTTCACTCATGTACTCTGTAACTCAGCACAGGCAGCACCACTTCCTGAACTTTTATACCCATCCCCTTCCCACAATTACACCCATGTGCTTATCTCCTCAAGAAATTAAAAAACAATGTATTCTTTAAACTTCCTTAATTTCTTTTAATAGTAATAAATGACTATTTTAATGTAGCAAGAGAAGGGGTGTAGAGATCATAAGGAAGTTGTCTTCCTAGTCCTGATTGATGGAGTGTGTGGGGAGAAATTACTACTGTAATTTCAGAGTTTCTAAAGGATTCATTAATCATGCAAATATCAAACAAGTAAAGAATTAGAACCTTGAAAGGGAGACTACAAATGTTAAGAAATGCTGAATGCACATTATCATAGAGATAGATCAAAATCAGAAATAACAAACACTTCTTTTAAGTAACAGGATATTCAGATATAATTCTGGAATTGACTGAGATGCTTGTGATCTGCCCACCTTTACTCTACCAAAGTTAAATTATCAGGCTTTCTGACAAAAGAGGTTTTTATGGTTTGGAAGCCAGGGAATACATCCTCCAACATCTTGATAAATATTGACTAGTCTGAGAGGAAGTTTATCAAATCAGAGGCTCTGCCTTCAGCTTTCCCATTTGCCACATTTCAGCTGAGAATTTTCAGTAAGTGTGCAGTATATGTTGTGAGGATTAAAAGTTCAAGCATTTCTTTTTTTAAAGTTAGGTTCTATAGTTGTTGATTCACTAATGTTGACAGGAATCCACTGATCTAATTCTTCCAGAATGAGGTGTATCTTGGCTGACCTAGTTCTTGGGATGCAGGATTAATAAGTATTCTAAACCAAATCTTCTGAGGAAAGGAAGGATTTTGGAAGAGTCAGTAGGATCCTAGTTATGTGGTTATTATTAATGACTGGATTTTTTGTTTCTAGTTTTGTTAACAGAGTGAGACAAAGAGATGGCCATATTATTCTACGAATTGCCTAAATATTCAATGACTTGAAGACAAGATGCAGGAAGCTGCGCAGTGTCCCAATAGGCAAGCATTTGGAGTTAAAGAACCAGGCATTGAAAACTGGATCCTTCACATACAAACTGTTTGACTGGGGCAAAGATCATCAGTTATTGCTAGTGGGGGAATAAGAGAAGGGGATAAGTATGTGGGATTTGGCATTAGATTGCTTGTTTTAATCTTACCCTGTACTTCCAAATTGTGCATCCTCAGGACCATGAGATCATGTTCAACCAATTATTTTCCTCTTCCTTCTCTTCCTTTTCCTCTTTCTTCTATAGTGGTAGAAATGACCATAGTAGTCATTGTAGTAAAAAAGGGTTAATGGCATGATGTCTCTGGTGAGAGTAGAATTAGGTGTAGAAGAAGGCTACCCTAGAAGACTCCTCTATCATTGGAAAGACTCATCTATCATTAGACTCCTATATCATTAGAAATAAAATTTGGGCTAAAGGAACAGAATTGAGGAGGGGGTGGAAGGGAAGCAAAAATGGGACTAGTGGATATTGGGAGTATTATATCCCTCAATATTGGGGGTATTGGTATATTATTTGCCAGATCAGCTGCATCCCTGAAAGTAGACACTAGTGTGTTTGAAGAGAAGATCAGCTATGATCTTCAAATGATCAAAATATTAGAATTGGAGACCAGAGTCTCATATTTGGGTTGCTTTTCTCTGCTTGGTCTCTATTTCAGCCTATTGGGAATGGAAAACTTTGTCAGAAAAAATGCTTCCTTATTATAAAATGTTATTATTTTTTGTGAAAATCTAGAACTGAATACCAAGTATTATTGATCCATATTCTTTGTGTCATTGAAATAAAGTGATAGTGTTTTGTTTTTAGACTGATTCCCTATGACCCCACTAACTACCCATCATCATTGGCCAAGCTACACTGAATTCCTTGAGGGGCCTGGTACCTGGAGGTGCCAGTAAATGTCCTCTGAATTCAGTCACTTCTGATGTTGACATGCTTCTTTTTCTTAAGCACCTTATTTCTGCCAGGTGAGGTTGCACGCACCTGTAATTCCAGCACTTGGGAGGCTGAGGCAGGAGAATCTCAAGTTCAAAGCCAGCTTCAGCAATGGCAAGGCACTTAGCAACTCAGTGAGACCCTGTCTCTAATAAAATTCAAAAAAGGGCTGGGATGTGGCCCAGTAGTTGAGTGCCTCTGAGTTCAATCCCCTGTACCAAAAAAAAAAAAAAAAAAAAAGAAAGAACTTTATTTCCAGTTTCTTCTATAGTATCCAGCTATTCTAAAACAAGGTCAGACATAAACATTTTTCTTGACTTCACATAATTACCTGAAGTATCACTCTCTCTTTGGATATATTTTGCATTCAATTTAGGGGCAGGGTTTATTTAGGCTATCAACAAAATTGTGACCCATATTTACAAACTTCCGGTAAAACACCATTTTAGATTTCTTTAACTTTTGAGTAAAATAACAAATGAAAGCATATAAAATATTTATATTTAGTTCACATATATCTAGTTGATATTGCCAATCTAAGAATTAACTTAATAAAGGAAACAAAATCAGTCATTGGCAGGGATCATGATTTCTTTAAAATATTGGGAAGTTTCTGAACTTGGATAGTTCTTTTCACCAAAAGCCCATCCATTTTGACAATAGATATGAAGCTTCCCTTACATGATAATTCTGTAATATTGATTTCCTTAGTAATTTCCCTCACTTTTAGCAAAATCATTGCCCTGCAATTGGCATTTCTTATTTATGTTTTGCATCACAAACTTGATAACTTATTTATCTAGTCCTTCAAACTATAATTAAAAAAAGATTCTAATTCAGTACCTACCTCTTTGAGATTCACTGACTGTATTTTCTCCGTGGAGTACTGAAAATGATCACCTTAGCCTTGTCATCCTTGTTTTAAGCAAAGCAATAGTTGATATTTCATTGATTCTTTAATTTTTGATATGATATAAAATTTTACTGTTGCTTCTTAATCCTTTCAGTATGTTATGGTCGCCCAATATATTCTTCTGCTTGTCATCAAACATTTTAACCACCTTTAGCTATGTACCTACCCTTGTTTTGCCCTTTCTTTTCTCTGTTCCTTCTTGAAAGCAGGAGGCAGTGGCTGTGCAGTACAGAAGTATCAGGACACAGCACACTGTTCAGAAAAGTCAGTGAGTTCCTGCTTCAGGAGGGCAGCAGAGGAGAGAAAGGAGCTCTTTTATGATATGAGCACAGGACATAATGCCATCATACCTCGTATGTAGTATGTGCTGTGCACTAATTTACAATCATTATTTCATAAGACTCTAACGATACTTTGAGGTAACTACTATTCTCTCACTTTATATATGAGAAAACTAAGGCTCTAAAGGTAAATTGTTAAAGGTTTCACAGCTAAAAAATAAAGGAACTACAATTTAAATCCAACCTTCTGGATTGGATTAATGGCTATGACTATATTTTTAAAAAATTTTTAAATTATTTTTTATTCTAAGTTGTTATAAATGACAGTAGAATGCATTACATTTCATATTACACATATAGAGCACATTTTTACATATCTCTGGTTGTATACAAAGTATATTCACACCAATCATGTCTTCATACATGCTCTTAGAGTAATGATATCCATCTCATTCTACCATCTATTTTTTAAACCCCTTTGCCCCTCCCTTTCCATTGGCCATTCTAGTGTTTCTCTAATCCTCCTATGCTCCCTGTCCCAACCCCACTGTGAATTGGCCTCTTCATATCAGAGAAAACATTTGGCGTTGTCTTTTTGGGATTGACTAACTTCACTTAGCATTATATTCTCCAACTTCATCCATTTACCTGCGAAAGCCATGATTTTATTCTCTTTTATTGCTGAGTAATAGTCATTGTGTATATATACCACATTTTCCTTATTCAGTCATCTATTGAAGGGCATCTAGGTTGGTTCCATAGTTTAGCTATTGTGAATTGTGCTGCTGTAAACATTGATGTTTCTGTGTCCCTGTAGTATGCTGTTTTTAAGTCCTTTGGGTATAGACTGAGGAGTGGGATAGCTGGGTCATAAGGTGGCTATGAGTATATTTTAATGGATACATTACATTGCCTTTCTCCAAGGACACCAAATCCCCGTGATCCCCACTCTTGTACACTTACCAGCTTGCTGTTCAAAGTATTGTTCTGTTCAGCATGCTTGGCCTCACCTGGGAGTTTTCTAGAAATGCAGAATCTTGGACCCTACCCAAGACTTAGTGAATCAGAATCTTTTTTTTTTAATTATAGTTTCACATTAAAACTTGAGCATTCAAGGCCATACACCACTTATTTTTGCCTTGCCATCACAGGCTCAGCTTCTGACAGATTTAGCTGCCACTCCACATTCATGCTTCTGTGTCTTCGTGCCTTCCTATGGCCTGACATGTCTCCTCAATGCACTTTCCTTGCCTAATTAAAGGCAGCACATTTTCCAAAGAGCTTGTTTTCTCAATTGCCATTTTTTTTTTTTTTTTTTTTTGCTTTCTGATCAGTTGGAATTGATAATTTCTTCTTCTGGATCCCCAGTGCTTGGCATATATTTCTATAAACCTGTGATTGCCTCACCCTGAGAGAAGGACTCTACCCATCTGTCTTCAAGTATCTGGCAAAGTGCTTTTTTTGCCATCGCAGGTGCTCTTTAAATGTCCAATAGATAAGAGCATAAGTGGTATGAAGGGTCCATCTTTTCATGTTTTTTTGAAACTTTCAGTCTTATTCTTTGATCTAACGGTTATTTAGAAGCATGAATCTTAATTTCCAAAGAGCTTTTTATTCTCGTCAACTTTTAGTTGTCCATTTCCACTTTTTGTTGGTTGAATATAGACTCTATACTTAGAAACTTGTAGCTAAGTACATGGTAGATTTATAAATGCAGTGGGGGGTCGTGGGGATTTGGTGTCCTTGGAGAAAGGCGATGTAATCTATCCATGGATATAAAATACAAGAAAAAAGTACTTGAGAGATTAAAACTCTGCATACATTTACAAAATTTATTTTATATTCACTTCTTTCATGTTTTTAATTTATTTATTTATTGGTTTTTACAAAATATGTCACATTTTGGAAGAGACATATTAATATTATTGTATATACATTATAATTGTATGTGAATAAACCCAACAAACAAATATAGGTTTCCTAGTCTTCAAATACATTCTTTGAATGCAATATGTGTTAAAAAAAAACTTAAAAAAAACTATGGGTAAATGGCAGAAAGATCTATAGAGGGAAGGGATCTAGGGTAGGGAAAGTGGGGAAGGAGAGGTACTGGGGTCTGAATTAGAACAAGATCTATTCTATGCTTGTTTAATTATATCAAAATGGATTCTACCGTCATGTATAACTGAAAAGAAGCAATTAAAAGTCACGAATGGTGTGAATATACTTTGCAGAATATACATCCAGAGATATGTAAAAATGTGCTCTATAAGTATAATATGAAATGTAATGCATTCTGTTGTCATTTATAACAAGTTAGAATAAAAATAAATAAATTTTAAAAAACTTTAAAAAAATTTCCCACTCTAACTTAAAATTTCACAAAAAGCTGGCATAAATTAATTATTGGCTGGGGCATAATTTGTCTCTTTTGAAAGGAAAATAGTAGTAGTTCTGCATTTTTAGAGGGCACAGTGGTCTGGGAAGCTGAATCATACATTTATAAGCTGTCAGGAAATATCAGCTCTGTCTATCTAATTAGCATTAGGAAAATGCTCGAGTATCTCCCATGTGGTCTCTCTCTTTAGTTGCCTCCTCTACTTTCCCTGAGCTTCATGTTTTGAACTGTCCACATGGTAAAGCATGTTTGTGCACAAGACAGACCATCCTGAGTTATGGGCTCTCTGGGAAAGAGCAATGGGTGAGAACACAAAGTGAATAAAGGGGGACTACATCCCCCTGTGGCTGTGAGGTGAGGCCTTCCATAATAAGTAAAGAAAATGTTAGCACACAATGCCTAATTGGATTTGGTTCCTTTAAAGAATCTCTTTACTTTAATTAGGTTCACTGCAGAGTGGGAGGCTTGCTGTTTTGAAAAACTCCTGTCTTTCAAAATGATAAAGGAAGGTTGGCTCCCTTGGTGGATCTTTGCCATTACATCTCTCTGTTCCTCACCCTCCAATTATTTTAGGCATTAGTAGGATGCTTTCCTGAGATAATCGAGGTTAAATGAAACTTGCAGTTAGGCATTTGCTTATTTCCTTGGACTCAGCTCAAATAGGTATAAACATTGTTTAACCAGCCCTTGAGAAGAAACCAGGATGGGGGTGAGGGTGTCTATTGGGGACCTCTTCATTCCACACCCAACAACAGAACAGCTGGCTTTTGAAACATGCAGCTCACTAATTTTTCTTTTTGACATAATTACTCTCTCCTAATTATAGTCCTTTACCTCTTCTCAGGAAGGATCCTGGCAAAAAATAGATGGCACATGCAAATTATGTAATTTGTGTAGAGTTTAATAAGGTACCAATTTATAAAAATGTAAGGGTAAGATGTAGGGAAAATACAAGGGATAATGCAGTAATCTGGGTGTAATAACAATAGCCTGCTGCTAGTCGGAGCCCTGGCCCTAGTTGAGGGTCACAGTCTAGGCTATGCAAACCCTGCAGGGTGAGCAGAGGAATCAACACTCCACTGACCCTCTCCTTCCTCTCATCTCTGCTGATGCACTCCCCACTGATTTTATCCAAGTGTAAGGAGGGGGACAAGGAAGCTGTAAAAGTTGTCTACAGCGGGTCATAATATACCTCCCCCCTGTCAGACAGCCTGTGGAGAGCGGATTTGGAGGGGCAAAGGGAAGATCATGAGCCTTCTCTCTGACCCCTGCTTCTCGGAATCCTTCTTGGGTTCTGTATCCTCCCCATCCTCAGCACGTGTAGGCACCTATTAACACCAAAGTTCTTTCAGCTTTTAATTCAATTATTCTTGAGATTCTCATCCGTTCTCCCTTTTGCATAGCTACCAACTCTCTGTCAATACTTTCTGAAACTGCAGCTCTACCTCTGGCTGAGTTGTTTTCAGATTGCGTTGGTTTAGATTTTCTAAAACAAAGCCCATGGGTTCATCTTCCAGCACGACCATACATCACTGTTTATCTTTGGCTGTACTTTGCAGTGTAATGACTGTATTCTGCATACCATTCACTGAGAAAAGTGCAGACAGCTAAGGAAATAACATTTTCCCTCTCAACACAACTGAGGAGGATGAGATCATACCGATCTTCCAACTCAGCGCAGCTATGTAGATTTGAATTGGACAGGCTGCTGGTGTAATTAGCTAGAATTTCTGCATATTCCAGGGCACACAGGGGTTGAAAATAAAAGCAAATGCCTGAGCACCCATGTACAAATGTCCTGAAACCCTGTTCCAATCCACTGGCTTGAGTATTCTGACCCCAGAGTTCATATATATATATATATATATATATATATGTATATATATATATATATATATTTTTTATTAATGTGTTATAGCACTACACATTAGTGGGATTCATTTTGACATAAACCACACATACATGGAATATAATTTGCTCAATTTCAGTCCCTTCTCCCCCTACCCTGTTCCCCCTCCTCTACTCCACTGTCCTTCCCCCCATCTATTTATTGTTTTCATAAACAGGTATTTTATAGTATATATAAAGGCAGAATCCTCCCTGGTACATTCACACATGTATACAGAGTAATTTGGCCAACCTCATACTATTGTTCCTCCCCTTTCCCATCCCTCCACCCTCCCCCTCAACCCCATCCTGCACTTCACTGATCTCCCTTCCTTTTCATGGTTTCCCCTTTTTTTCTTTTAATTCTGTAGACCGTATACTTTTAACATTTCACTGTCCTGGGCATGCAGTTGGGTAGAAAGGGAGGCATCCAATATGATTTTTGATTCCAGATGATGGGGAGGATGAGGAGAAGGCACAAAGGCACCACTGCTTGAAGGGAAGATGAAGACTGCCGTGTGAATTTGTGCTGTATGAAGGGAAGTGTCCTTTCAACAACTGGGCATGGGGAGTGAGGTGTTTGGGGTGTGGGGGGGGGGTTTAGGAAAGAAAAGTGTCTCTTCAGAGATTCTGGAGTCATGGACATGGAAGTGATAGTTGAACCCTTCAGTGAACGAGCTTGTCCCTCTTGAGCATGTAGGATCAGAAGGAAAAGGGGCTAAGTCATCCTCATCTTTACTGCTACCACCCAATCCAAGACATCAAATCTGTAATCTCAGCAATCTTACTGTTCTCTCCTTGGCTCCTATTCAATCCATTCTCCTGCACAGTCTGTAGCCAGGGTGATGTTTTAAAATGTGGAACATTAAAGTTTAAAACCTTCAATTTTCTCCTTCACTTTGAATAAAATTCAAACTTCTTGGCCAAGTCTACAAGGCCCTGGATGTCTACAAGTCCCGTGTTCTACCTTCTATCTAACTTTATCTTATGGTATTCTCTGCTTTTCACTTGAAGTCCCTGTCATACTGTCTCTCTTTAAATTTCTGGCAAATGCCAAACTTCTTTCCACATCAGAGCCTTTGCTCCAATTCTTCATCTGCTGCCTCCTTCTTATGCTTCAGTTATTGGCTTGGATGCCACTTCCTCAGAGAAATTCGCCTATACCCCAAATGCAGACTTTTCCATTCCTATAACTTATTCTTTGGCTTCATGGCACTTATCTCAGTATAGAATTACATCATGATTTGTGTATTTACTTTTAAAATATCAACCTATTACACCAGATTGTATGAAAACTATTCAATGCCCAGGGCTTACCACATAGTAAAAAATATACTCGATAAGTATTTGTTGAAAGAACAAGTCTCCATTGAAGTTATGTTATTAATATACACTATAATCATTGATAGTCTCTATCATTTATGTACCCTCTATATATATTTGTATTTTTCTATTATTCATTTATATGATTCTTTATGTATTGGGTACAGAGTAGCTGGACCTCTAAAGCCTCATTTTTGGTCTACCCACAGGTATAAAGTAATCCTTATTATACCTTATGCAAGCAAACTGCAGATGAATTTCTGCCAAGATCAAATAAAGGCAGCAATATTCAGATGGAAGACAGGGATGACCTTCTTTCTCTGTGTTTGGTTTAGGAAGTAAAAAAACCCCTCATTTCCATAATTGGCCATGGTGTTGTCTATAAATATTATGCAAATATCCTAAGTCCTTATGATGCAAGTTAGGTTATAATGAGATATGAGTAAGTGGCCCCGTGACAAGCAATCCCCTATGTATGAAATTTTTTGACGTGTTTATGGGGGCAGTACAAATGTGTAGGGCTCATTAAGTAAAGGGAGGTGGGGTTGAACATGCCCTTTTACCAGATCTCTTTATTTTATACTCCTTTCCTACTTTTACTGCTTTCTCCAGGGAAGATGATGAGAGAAGGGAGAAGACAGACCAAGGTGTAAAATTGTACTTTAACCTGGCTGTAAGCATTCTTTAGTAAAGAAGAGCCCTTCAATAAAAGCCCCTAAATAAAGAAGGCACTGTGCTGCTAGTGTCTCCAGGCTGACCTCTTGGGACCCAGCTTCAGTCCTGGCCTTAGTTAGAGGTGCACTTTCCCTTTCTTTCTCCCAGATTTCTCTATTCCTGCCAGGAAATTAGGTCATATGGGCTAATTGGAGCCATGTAACCTTCTGTGTTTTCCCGTTGGCTCACAGAAACTCATTTTGTTACCTTGACAACAAGAAGGGTAGCCTGCTCCTCCTTTCTTCCTCTCAGTAAGGTCATCATGGGCAGCTCCAGCCACCTTCATCAACTTCTGGTGAAAGGTGAGATCCATCTTCCTGTTTCCAAGTTGCACATATTGAGTTCTTCTGAGCACTCACTCCCTGAGTTCCAACCTTAGTGGTCCACACAAAGATGGACCTCTGAGTTCTGTGGTTTGCCCCTAAAAGTAACAGCTTTGTCTTCCCATCTCTGAGGTTCTCCTAAGTCTTCAGAAGTAGTTCTTTTTTTTCCTACAGTTTTTTTAAAAAAAAATATTTATTTATTTGCTTTAGTTGTACACAATGCGTTTATCTGTACGTGGTGCTGAGATCGAACCTGGGCCGCGCATGTGCTAGGTGAGCGCTCTACAGCTGAGCCACAATCCCAGCCCCTTCAGAAGTAGTTCTGCAGTTCTTCCATTGGGAAAAGAGAAGAAAGCCAGGGTGTTCTTTACTTCTGTGTATCCCCTTACCAGATTTCCTCCCTGCCCATTTTCTTTCCTCCCCCAAAGCCCTTACTAAAAGAGTAACTAGAGTAATCCTTTCAAAAATTCAAGTTACTTTAGATCAATCCTTTTTATTAAACACATTCCCTGTGCATACATATCTGAAGATACATGTATGTGCATGCACATGACCATGTGTTCCACATAAAACATCCAGGTGTCCCTCGAGCACCACCACCCTTGCATCTTCCTGTGCTGCCGACAACATGGTCCTATTCACATCATTGTAAATCTATATAAAATCCTGCAAGAGAATAGAGGAGGCCTGGGGCACTTGGAACACAGCACTGAACCCAGGCCCAAGAGAACTGCATAGACCTTTTTTTTTTTTTTTGTTTAAATATTTATTTATTTGCTTTAGTTGTACACAATGCGTTTATTTTTATGTGGTGCTGAGGATCGAACCCGGGCCGCGCACATGCTAGGTGAGCGCTCTACCGCTGAGCCACAACCCCAGCCCAGACCAATTCTTTACTCAGTATTTTCCAATGATTTCTCTTTTCACTCAGAATAAATTTGAAATTCTTATCATACCCCATATCCCCTCTTGATCTCCCTCTCACTACTTCTTGGACCCCATTTCCTGTTGGTCTTTTCCTTTGGTTCATTCTGCTCCTTGCTTTTCCTTCCTTTCCATTTGCTTAAATGTTCTCCCTCCAAATATCCACTTAGCTAGCTTTTCATCTGCTTCCACTTGGATGAAATTTCACCTTATCTGAAACAGAACTTCCATCTGAGTAGGGCTAACAGTGGGCATCCTGGCTCTGTAAAACCCATAGCCATTATTTCAGTACTTTAGTAATATGCAGGGTTTTTTCTTGACTTTATTGATTTGATTACTATGTCTGTCCATTTAGCTCATATGTTCCTGGAAAGGCAGGATCGTGACCCTCATTATTAGTTCTATAGCACATAGGTACTTAACAAATGGTTTTTGTAGCCTGGAGGAAAATACAGAATTCAAGATAGATTAAATAGTTTTTAAAGCTCTGTAAATCTTACTGGAGGATATGTAATTACTGATTTTATATAGTTTGGTTATTAAAAAAGTTCTGTTGAATTTTTAGCAGGCTTTCTAATCTCTGGTTTCTACACTAATACTTCCTTCATAACAATGTCAGACTACATTTTTTTGTGTGTGTGTGGTACCGGGGATTCAACTCAGGGGCACTCGACCACTGGGCCACATCCCCAGCCCTTTTTTTTTTTTTTTTTTTTTTGTATTTTATTTAGAGACAGGGTCTCACTGACTTGCTAAGTGTCTCGTCATTGCTGAGGCTGGCTTTGAACTCACAATCCTCCTGCCTCAGCCTCCCAAAGTGCTGGGATTACAGGCGTGTGCCACCACACCCGGCCCAGACTACATTTTTAAGGAACTATTTTTATCACCTTTCTCCTTTACTTGAAACCTTTAAAATCATGTATATATAGCTGTGTGTGTGCATGTATGCATGTATGCATCATGTTAGGCCAAAGCTTATCCCTTCCTCATTCCTCCCTTCAAAACTTCCCTTCCTTTTTTATATCAATGTCATTTAGTGAACTCCATGATATATTAGGTCTATTTTAGATATTTCATCAACAAAATCTCCCTGAAACCCTCATGACTTCTTGTAAGGATCTTTTATTCTCATTTTACAAATGCAAACAATAAAAACAGCAACAACAAAAAAATGGGGCCAAGAAGCCTGACTCAGTTTACCCAGCTAGGAAGTGGCAGAATTGCACCTGGGAGCTAATGAATCTGTCTGTCACAAAGCTGCTGTACCAAGGCTTTTTGAAACTCAAGAAATACTCTTGAGTACTCTTGTTTACTTTTTTGGGCTTTAGTTTTATATTTTTTCATTGAGGTATAATATACATGCAGTAAAGTACAAAAATATTAAGGGCTTAATTCAATGAATTTGTAAATATATGTTCATTAAGGTAACTACCACCTTAGATTCAGATATAGAACATTTCTTGCCTCTAATATACACAAATTTAGAGGACAAGAAAATTTCTCATAGCTGTCCAATATTGACATGTTATTTTTATTAAATAAAAATAAATGAACACAAAACTATATATAAACTCCTTATATTTGTAATTCTTGTAAAGAATAAAACAGATAAGCTTATAATTTTACTATAAACAAAACTGAAATTTTAATAAAATTTCAATTAGCATAAATTGAATGAGACAGATAATGTTTTTTGCTGAAACCAAATATCTGCTTACCGTGTGAATATAGTATAGATTTTACAGATAGCTTTTTTTGCATTCATTATGCCACCATCACAGTATGTCATTTCTTATCGTTTGAATTGCTTTAGAATCCTTATTCGTACATTGCTCTATGGTGTCATTTAGATCTTGTTGGTGTGAATACATCATTTATTTTTGAATCAGTTTCTATTTTATTCTCAGGAGCCTTCAACATTAACATAGTTGGTACTAACTAGTGACCATATAGCTCTGAATGCTTTTTTATTCCTCCAAAAGGAAGCAGTGAAGTAAGCTTCTAGTGCAAACTTAATCTGACGATGAGAAATAACTGCTTGGAGATACGAAAGTGTGAAAGACTATGAATAACAGTTACCATGTCATTTGGGAGTTTGTGAAACCAAAAGAAGGCAATGAAAGAACATGGGGCCCACTATATCATGCTAAGTGAGGAGAGCTTTTGTTAATTGATATATAAAGGATAATTATACTAAGGATTTTACATTTATTGCCTCATTTAATGCTCACAACCACTATTATAAAAATTTTACAGATGGAGAAACTGAGGTTCAGAATGGTTAAATAATTCACCCAATGCAACAGAAAATTAGCAGTGGAACCAGATGTGAATCCAAACAGTCTGGATTCAGAACATTCTCTGTTAGAATACAGATTTCAATTTTTAGAAAACCTAGTCACTTTAGAAGAAATGGTAGATTAGTAATAATGACTGGCCTTCAAATGACATGTTAACTTTGCAATCGGAGATTACTGTAATGAAGGAGAAAAAGTAAGCACCAAATGGATCTATGTGGTCACATGAGGACTGGGTGATATAAAGGAAGGTGCCAGTGATGTCTTTACTTACCATTCCAGTTGATCTTTAAAAAAAAATTATTTTTGTTGTAGATGGACACAATACCTTTATTTTATTTACTTATTTGTATGTGGTGCTGAGGATTGAACCCAGTTCTTCACACACATGCTAGGCAAGTGCTCTACCACTGAGCCACAACCCCAGTCCCCGATCTTTTATTAAGAAGGAGGAAGAACTTAAAAATTAAAATAAGGGATACCTTATCCGGATTCATTTCAGTTGCTAAGAATCTGAAGTTATAGTGGATTGGATAAACAGGATAGATACTCATAGATACTGAAGGTGGGTAGTGCAGGACTGATATCTGTATTCCATAAGACTCTTGTGGACCCTGGTTTATTTCTGGTTTTGCTGCACAGACACCAGCCTCAAATTTCCCTTAGGACCCCAAATTATTGCTCCACTACCAGCCATCACTTCTACATTCCAGCCATGAAGAAGGAGGAAGGGAAAAGGGGCATGTATCTACCTCATAAAGATACTCTGAATTTGTACATACTTGTGTCTCTTACTTTCCTTGGCTAAATTTAGTCAGATGGTCTTACCTAGTTAGAATGGAGACTGGGAAAGGCAAACTTTATTCTAGATATCTGAGTTTCTACCTAAAATTTGGGAGTCTTATTAGCAAATGTAAAGGAGATAGATACATTACAGGGAGTGTCAGGCAAATTTTGGCATATGTACACAACAAAATTCAAGTACAAAAGTTAATAGAAAACTCTTAACACCAGTGTCAGAAAAGATAAAAGCCTAGAATAGCTAAGGTTTGTGGAAGATGCTAACAAAACTAGCTTTTGATTGTTCAATATTTTCTAAATTTTTAGAATAAACAAAAAATAGAGTGAAATTTCTCACTTTTAACAGGTGATAGGGACAGAGTAGAATTACTTCCCTATTTTGTTTTCACTTCCTCTATCCATAATAATTATTAAAGTAGAAGGAGAAGAACATGCTGATGAAGTGAAGCTCAAAGTAGAATTTTGGGCTAGTTGAAGTGTCAAGAGACTGAAGATAGGCAATGATGCTTGATTCGGGCCCTCATGATTTTCCTCTGCATGATCTCAGCAGCCTCTTTCCAAGTTTTCCCACGGCTTGGTATCCATTTTCTTCCCCCCAGTCCAATAAAAAAAGCAACCTTTTACTCTCAAAAGTTATTTCTCTAAAAATAAGTCTTGCCATTCTCCTGCTTAAGAACATCTTTTAAAACTCTCTATAATGTATAGGTTAAACTCAGCCTCATTACTATGGTATATAAGGTCCCTTCATGGTACATTTTCAAATTTTCTTTAATTTTACCTTTATTCCCTTCTCGATTTTTGAGATCTAGCTTTGCCAAACTTCTCATTGTTTCCTGAACATTGAATTTATTAGTCCTTTGGTACAAATACCCCTCTTTAACTGGAGAATTCAAAGATTATCTTTAAGACTCAACTCACTCATATACCCCTTTTCAAAGTTATGCTAAGGAGGATAGATTCTCTTCTGTATCCACGTAGTATTTTGTACATACAGCACTTACCACGTTGTAAATAAGTCTGTATTTATTTATATATCTGTCTCACTGATAAACCCTGAATTTCCTAGGGGAAGCAAGTTTAAACATTGCTCATCACTTAGTGAATGTTCAAAATTTTTACTGACTCATTGATAAAGGCATGCAGACAATCTAATGCAAGTCGTTAGGGTCAAATGAAATACATGCATACTAGAGTAGCAAAACAATTCCATCTGTGATTTGGAAGCTATTGCTAGGCATCTCAGAGGAATTTGGGGCTAGTAGAAGTATCAAGAGACTAGAGATAGGCAACTGTCCCAATTTTCATAATGGGCATGATAATATATCTAAGAAATCATGGATTCTCAGGCGTGAGGCCACACACAAATGCAGAGCATATTATTAAACAGATGGCTTGTGAGCACTTTAGGAAGAAACACTGAAAAATGTATTCTATTGTTATATTTTCACTCTGCCTACTTCCATAAAGGATTAGAGGCAGATGTTGATTTCTAGGAACCTGCAAAGGTTTGCTTAGAAGTGCAATTATGCGAACCTCTTTCTTAGTTTTTCATGGAACTTAATGAGAATAGTGGCTGAGTTTTCTGTATGGTATTTGATGAGGTCTCACATGGGCTCTCTGTTGTGCTTTTTTGAGTGTCAGATGATATATTTTTTGTGTTAAAAACTACAAAACTCTATACCAGGCTCTCCCTAATTTCAATGATTTACTTAGCACCTTCAAATTTTCCGTATTCATACTTAAATTTTTCTTTAAATCAATTCATTATTTTTACTTAAATAACCTTATCCTCACCCTACATAAAAATGTAAAGCCACAGGTTTGTGATGTTTTGATATGTTTTCTAATTCAAAAAATAAGTGCATAACTATGAACAAAAAGTGCTGGTCCATCTATCATCTTGCAAGTGTATAAATTTTTTAACTGTTCATGCTCTAATCTTTGTGTAAAACACAGAGGAATTTAGACTAATTGAAAATACCAGTAAGTAAATGTTTATCTATTACATCATTGCATAGTGCACAAAGGGAATTGGTTGGTGGATTAATATCAACTTGAAGAGATGTCTTACATGATGAACTGCAGGGCTTTGATCTTCTCTTGAACTGCTTGACATTTTTTATTAGTGATCTGAAGACATAGAAGGTGACTGTGTTCAATTTGAAGTGACCTAAGCTGGAAGAGTCAGCAAATATACTGGATGTCAAAACTGATTTAAGAAATCTTTGACCAGTTTGGATTATAGGCAAAAGAAAAAGAAAAAAAAAGAAAGGAAATTAATAAGAAATAATACACAATTGTGTAGAGACACACAATTACAACAAATAGGTGTTCAAATATAGAAGGGAGAGTATCTGCCAAAAGAGAGGTTTCAATTGTCAGCAAACTTATTATGAGCCAACATTTAGATATAGATGTGCTAGAAAGTATATACAAACATAAGTGCCAGGTGATAAGCTCAAGAAGATACTTTAAAACTAAAATGTTGTGTTATATAGTTTGGATTCATGAGGTGTCCCTCATGTAAGACATTGCAAAAATGTCCATAGGTGAAATGATTAGATCACAAGAGTTGTAACCTATCCGTGGATTAATTCACCTGAATGGATTTAACCGGGTGGTAAGTATAGGTAGGGAGAGTGTGGCTAGAGAAGGGGCATGCAGTTGGGGTTTATATTTTGTTCCTAGTTCGTGGTGCTCTCTCTGATTTCTGGCTTTCACGAATAGAACAGGTTTCTTCCACCACACCTTCTACCATGATATTCTGCCTCATCTTGGGCCTAGAGCTATGGAGTCAGCTGACCATGGGCTGAACCTCTGAAACAGTGAGCCCAACATAAACTTTTCCTCCTCTAAGTTGATCTTGTCAGGTCTTTTGGTCACAGCCATGAAAAGCTGACTAATTCACATCTGGAATGTTGTGTTCAATTCTAGGTTATCATCCAACAAAATCATAGAGGTATAGATACTACCTGATGAGAGACAGTCTGAGGAACTTGAAATTGTAAATCTAAAGAAAATAATTCTTGCAGGTGTGATGGTCAATTTATGTGTCAACTTGACTGGGCTCAGAGATACCCAGATAGCTGGTAAAACACTCTTTTGGCATGTAGGTGTGTAGGTGTTTGCAGAAAAGATTAACATTTTAATTGAGGGATTGAGTAAAGAAGATCTCTCTTACAAATGTTGATGGACACCAATCTGTTGAGGTTTTGAATAGAACAAAATGTGGTGAAAAGGTGAATTTTGTTTTCTGGTGGAGAGGGACATCCATCTTCTGCCCTCAGCATGGTGCTTCTTGTTCTCAAGTCTTCAGATTCATAATAAAGGGTTCCCCTGGTTTTCCTAGTTGTCCAGCTTACAGAGTGCAGCTCTTTATTTCTCAATCTATATGTATTTATTTGAATTATAGTAATTATTTGGTATATAATAGTATATATTTTACTATTGATATATATATATATAACATATATGATATGTAATATATGATAGGATATATTATAGGATATATTATTATGTGATATGTTACTTATGATATGTCATATATTATTATATAATATATAACTGTATAATTATATTTTAATATATTTAAAATTTTAACTGCTAATATATAATTAATATTAATAAAATTGACTAATTTTATTTATTTATTTTTTGAATTGTACATAGAAATTTATTTCCTTTTTTAACGTCACTACAAGAACAATTTGCTCATGAATTCCTCTAGTACCTAATTGATTCCATTTTATTTCCAACATACAGTTTCAATCCATTTGGAACTTTTTATAATTTAAAATGTAAACAGATTCAACTTCATTTTTTTACTTTTCTAGGTAGATGTCTCCAAACCATTTATTGAATAAACATCATGCCAATTTATTTATTCTTGAGATGGGATCTCACTATGTTGCACAGGCTGGCTTCAAAACTCCTGGACTCAAGTGATCTTTCTCCTTCAGCCTCCCAGGTAGCTGAAATTATAGATGTGCAATACTGCAACAGGCCAACCCTAATGCTAGATCTCCAACAGCTTTGCCTTAACTTGTGATTTATAAGTTTTGTGGTATGAGAAAAGTAATGTAGAAGAAAAACCTTAAGATCCTTCACAAATTTTGGGGGGGGGGCAGTTACTAGTGGAAACCCTTATAGTTAATTTTATAGTATAGTATTCATAGGTGAGTCCAATATTCATTATTTTATTTCTTGTCTTAATGGTCAATCACTGAGCAATAAATATATGGGCCGTATGGCCTACTCAGTTTGATTGCAAAATGGATTAAATCAAATCATCCATTTCACAGCTCTGTTAATTGAGTTTTCATGATAATTAAATTAGATAGTTGTTTAATGATCCAGTTAACTGCTCTACAAATTGACCCTCAAATAACTTTGTAGTTTTCATTTAAGTCCAAGTAAACACACTTGAAGATTTAGGATATGTTAGTATGTTGGTACTCTCAGATTTAACTTTTTTTTTTTTAAACCAATTTAGGAAGACACCAGAAAGTCATATCATCATTCAAACCAGGCAACGATATGTGTGTTGAAAATTCTTTAGACACATATTCTAATTTATAAATTCTTATTAACTTTAAGAAGTTAGTATCATTTTTCATTTTCATTTTCATTTTTCATTTTCCTGTTACCTAGATACACTTGCACTAGGTGATAATAGCTGCTGCTACTATTAATTTTAAAAGAAAGGCTTAGGATTCCTAAATTGTAATCCTCTTCTCATGCCTACATGATTTAAACATCATTTTTCTATGTATTTTTACTTTATATAAAATAAAAGCCTTTGAGCAGGTAAGCTCAAATGTTAAACCACTATTATTTTAAAGATGATAGTTTAGAGAGAAAAGTAAGGAGATAGATAAATGCTGTAAGTATAATCCATCACCTTTATCATTACCCTTCTTGAATCCACAGAAACTTTGAGATCACAGCGCTTCCTAGCTGCTGTGCTTGCTCTTTGGATATCTCATCCTCAGTATTCCTCTTGTTTCTCTCAGTAGCTGACTAAGCACTGCTTTAGGAAAAGGTGTCTCAGTAGTCCTTTCTCTTCTCCCTTCCCCAGACTGCAAAGTACAAAAAAGATTTAGTCTTCTCTTTTAGTCTTGCTACTTTGGAATTTAGTTTTTATTTTTCTTTGATGTATGCTAAAAGCAAACTATAAACCATGTTCCTTTCTAAAAAATAAGCAAATGAGTTTTTAAAAAAAAAAACCTCAGAGGTTATATTAGCCTTCCTTTATAGATTTCTAATATAAATATTAATCTGCATTTCTTTACGGTTTCCAGAAAAGTATTTGCATTACCAAAGATGAATTATGGTAATTACTGGCAATGAAACTGGATAAAATTTTCTTAGGAATGTTGACTCTAATTCTTTTCATTCAGTTGCCAGTATTAATAATCTTCACATTGGTGAGACCATAGATAGGGGAGAGAAAGAGAACAAAGTGATGGAGATCATAGTCCAAGCACTGCATTTTCTACTACAGTTACTAAGCCTAATTGTTTGACACAAAAGATTATAGAATATGAACTTTGCAAATGTACTTTTAAAGTATTCACTAAAACGGGTTATGCAAGTTGCCTAGTACTTGCTCCAGTACCTAAATGACCTCAATCCACTCAGGGCTCTCCACTATGTCATGCTATTTTTGAGCATAGAGAAATTGCTTGAGGCTAGTCTTTACAAAAATGGAGAAGGAATTGTAGGTAGAGAAAAAAGTCCCTATGTGTTTAGCTGACCACTCTGCCGGTTAGAAGAAGGATTTTTTTTTTTTTTCCTCATTCAACAGCTTTAGCTGTCAAAGAGGAAATAAGAAGTGCAGAATAAGCCTCAGGAAAGGTTAAAGATAAAAAAATACATCTTATATACAAAGTACATTTATGTATAAAAGAATAGTGCTTGCAAAGTTTGTACATGGTTGTAGGAGATATTTAGAAGAGACAAAAGATCATTTAGATTAGTAAATCTTTTTTCCACAGGTCAATAGGAGAAACTCTTCATATAAAAACATTTTATACAGCTTTCATATTCTGAAAGTAAACTCCCTTCTAATGGTCAGTGTGGTTAAATGATTTCCAAGCCATTTCTCTGGTATGTGGTAGAAATACCTTTTGATTCATATTAAATGAGGAATTGCTAGTTTCCCTTTAATTAAAACATCTAAATTGGAAAGAGTTATGGAAATTAAAAATTAATGATAGAAAGAACAATGAGCAAGAAATGAGAAAAACCTAGATTGCAGATCAGGTGTGACCTTAGGAAACCTTAATTTACTAGCTTTACTGACAAAAGCTGCCCTGCATTCCTCGTAGGGTTCTGATGTGAATATTGAGAATATTTCACTATAATAGCCATTATCAAACCCAGTTGTTCCAGGAAATGGCCAGTCACAGAAAACCCTCTGTTCCAAACATGGACTCTCCATCCTTATTCTGAAACATCCCCAAATTGCTTCTTGCCTTTTTACAGTCAACCAACAACTGTCAATTTATTTTAAGACAAATTAGAAATTCTCTCTACTTCTAGAGCTCCTACTTTAATAGAACACTTGCCAATAAGAGATTGTTTCTATTTCCTTTATAAAACTTAGTCTCCTAAAACTTTTGAATCCCTGCTGAAATAAAAGATGGAATATATGAATAATTTTTTGGTCAATTTTGTCTTGGACTCAGGTTTGCCTTTGATACTATGTAATGTGTCAGTAGATGGGTTAGGTAAATGTATGCTGCTGCAGATTTTACCTGTGTTAAAGGAGCTGGCAAAATTAAAAAGAAAAATTAAGGACTTGAACTTAAAGTTCACTTGGGAAAAACAATTACAAGATAGCTGTTTTCATGCTTCAGAATCTGGGCTAATCATACTTCATACTAACCATCATTTATAAGTGCTTTATGAGTATCATTTTACTGATAGCAGAGTGTCCCTGGAAACTATTACTTAGCTTTGGTCCCTGACTTCACTACTTACTGACTGTACCACCTAGAACAAGTCACTTAATATATGTTAACATTTATGGAGCACTTACTATAAAATTAGGCACTGTGATACACATCCTACGTGGATTATTTCATTGCATCCCTACTGAGGTATGCATTATTATCATTCTCACCTTAGAGAGATTAGGAAAGGCAAATAATGTGCCCAAGATCATACCCAGCAGTTTCCACATCAACAAATCAAGAGATGTTAATAGCATACAGATCAAAGCGTTGTTAAAATAATTACACAAGACAAGGCATGTAAAGTATTTGTTTTGCAAACTGTTACATGGGAAGTATTCAGCAAATGCTTATTGTAATTATTTTGTCACCATTACAAGGTGAGAATAATTATCTACATTGTTATGATCAAGAAATTTCAGCGACCTTGCAAAACCAAACCAAACAATCATAATACTAGAAGGGATGAATGACGCCTGAGTATTCTAAAACAGAGATTGTTAGATTAGCCAGAGAAAAGTACACAGGCTCTTGTTGGATAAAGAACTAAAATACTCCTTACTTGAAACCTTCTATGCCATTGACATAGAAGTATGTGAAGGTACTGGTTGCTTCTGGTGGGAGGCAGACAGGTAGTTGACAAAGGAAATAACTATAAGAATTATAATGATATACTGAGGAGGGGCTTAGGGAAAGGGTCTTACTTACCCATAAGTCACTGCTGTTCTAGGATGACCCCATTTGAAGGGTGATATTTAAAACCAAATATGGGTAGCCCTACATCTCATTCTATTCATGCTTCAATATTTAAAACACTCTTAAGTCACATACAAGGAAATATTTTGAATCAGTAGTGGGCTCTGGCCTGTCCCTTGCTACAGCTTGGCCTGGTTACACAGATGAGCAGGACATGTGTTAGGTAAGTTTGGTTTGTCAGTGACATAATTTAGAAAGATCTAAGACACTGCAGAGAATTAAAAACCCCAGAAGGATCAGTGCTAGGAACAGACTTTAGATGCTCAGGAGGCCTCTGAGGCCGAGAAAATAAAAACGCAACAGGATAAGAAAGAGGTGCAAATGGATTTCAAAACCAAATTGTGCTTAGTTCATAATTTATTTTTTCCATTCTGGCCCCAATTTCAACAATGTCTGCAAAAAAGAGTATGATTCTACTTACTTAATTTCTATGAATTAACTGATAAAAGTACCTTAAGTGCCAGGCACTGAAAGACCAATGGTAATTTAGACCATGTAGGAGAGACCAAGGTCACTGCTGGCCAATGAGTGAGCTGCTTTGAGGCTGCATGACCATTGAAATTGCACTCTATAATAGTTGCCTAGTCATTTAACTTCTAGGCCTCAGTTACTACATCTGTGAAACAGATTTTGAACTATACAATCTCTAAGGAATTTTGCAGCATTAAAATGATAAGGTTTTCTTTGGCTTTTAAGAAAGAGGAGTGATCTCCTTTGGTTCAGAAAGAATTAAGAACAGAAACACATCTTGCACTCATGCACATATAATGATTATCATGAAAAATACTGTTTAACTACAGTTAGTGACATAAAACTAAAGAGATATCCAGACGACAAAGTGTTTTTGGTGTTTATAGTATGAAAGACCATGGTAATACAGATGCTTTACAAGGAGAGTCTTCAGGCCAAAGATGAGGGATGTGGTAATTTATCTAAGTAAAATTCAAACACTACTTACTATAAAAGTAGGAGCACCCTTTGCTCTGCATCCCTGAATCCTTAAGAGAGTATGAATCTTCCTTTAGTCTCCTGCTTATAGTTTGGAAATGATGTTATGCCAGGGAGATATCATTTTGATAAGTGTTTCTTTTAGATAAGTCAACATTCCCTAAAGTCACTGTTAGGAAGTATTTTAATTTCAAATTTCAGATTACTCAACCACTGCCAATGTTATTTTGATGATTTCTTCTGCAAGAGGCTTTATGAATGTAAAGCTTTAGGCATGGCCAGCAGACCTATGCCTCATGAGGCCTGGGATTTAAGGCCACGTGACGTCATGACGTCATTCTTTCTTTTTACTGGAAGTGACAGACTTACTAGAAACTGAAACAATGAGGTCAAGTACAGAAGAAAGAAAGAAAAAATGACAAAAAAGCAAGGCTGGGGAATTCTCTGCCTAAACCAAATAAAACATTCATGAAATTCTATAAGGAGATGGCTGCAATGGAGGCATCTGGGTAACAGAAGGTTATTTAAGAGAAATTAAGGATGATTCTGAAAAGCTACTAGCAAAAATAGGAAAACCAAGAAGAGATGATTAGGAAAAGAAATAAGGTCTTCATCTTGTTTTCAAGTGGAAAGTCTTGATGCTTTTCAATATGATTTATAAGCTGCCTATCAGTATTGTGGGATATACAAGAGAAAGAGAAACACTCAAAGAATAGTTTGAAATTTTTGGTTGTTTCTGCAGACCCAGTAATAAAGTCAATGAAGACTAATCAGAAGTGATTTCCTGTTTTCATTTACTCATTAATTAGCTGTATACTAACACACACACAATTTGAGAATCCAAACATTGGACAACAAAACAAAACAAAAAATTACTCTTGGCCTTAAGGAGTTTGAAATCTATTTGGCAGTAAAATACAATGTTTTTGTTTTGATTGGTTATTCACATTGTTCTAGTAAAATCACTTGTAAGAAACCTGGAAAATCAAGTAAAATTTTTTTTTCCTCTGAAATGCTTAAAGGGTATTGATAATAGTGTTTTCTTTATTTAAAATTTGGCCAAATGGTAATGCAGTATGTTTTAGTAGGTGATTAGAGACAAATTTATTCATCTTCCACATGCTTTAATTTTATTCAGAACCTATTTTTATTCTGCTAGATATTTCAATCCTAAAATTCCCGTGGCCCAAGGGGAAATTGTCCTGGGAATACATCATCTGTTCCGTTCAGTAGTTAAGACTGCTGAAGTTCCAGCAGGTGGAACATACACTTGCTTTGCATTGATGTCTCTTATCCCCATGGAGCCCTTTAGATTTGTTTTCACTTCCCCACTGTCCTTGGGGGAACACTGCTGGCATCTGGCAGCTGGGACTGCATGTAAATTAGAAAGACATGTTTTCTCTGTGTTGGGTCAGCATTGCAGTTTTCTAGCTCAGTCTGAGCAAGTAAAGGATGGTAGTGAGGATGGTACTGGAGTTTGCCTGCTTTTGAGGTAAATGGGAGGGTTGGTAAAAGTGATTGAGGGGGTATGGGACTAGAAACTATGTAATGTTAGGGACCTTTGATATAGATGCTACAGCCGTTTCCACAGATGAAGGAGAAAGAATCCTAGGGAAACAAAATAGCTATCTTCAAATATCTGAAAGGCTGACATGTGTGAACAAAAAAAATATTATGGTGGCCCTTGGGGTTCCAACCATGTCTAAGAAATGAGAGTGCTATAGTTTGAATGAAAATTCATGTGTGGGAAATCCAGTCCCCACTACAATAATGTTGAGAGGTTGGCCTTGAAGAATTGATTAGCTCATGGCAGCACCTCCCTCATGAATTGCATTCATTTTGACAAAATCATACATGCAAGTAATTTTATTTCAATTCCCCCTGCCCCGCCCTTTCCTCTCCTCCTCCTTTCCTCTATTCTCCTTTGTCTGCTCTACTGATCTTCCTTTCACTCCTTTATTTTTGATTGGTACTTTCTTTCAGCATATACATGAAAGTGAAATTCCCTTTGGTACATCTGTATATACACATAACATGATTTTGTTAAAGTTGTTCCATATTACCGCCCCTTTCCTAGCCTCCCTCCTTCCCTTTCCTTCTCCATATTCTCCTCCACTGATCTTCTCTATATTTATGATATCGACCCTCCCCCCAACTGCTTTATTTCTCTTATTTTGCTCTAGCTGCCACATATGAGAGAAAACATTCAATCCTTGATTTTCTGAATCTGACTTATTTCCCTTAGCATGATGTTCTCCATTTACATTCATTTTCTGGTAAATGGCATTATTTTGTTTTTCTTTCTGGGTGAGTAAAACTCCATTGTGTATATATACCATATTTTCTTGATCTATTCATCTACTGATTGGAATCTGGGCTGATTATTTGGCTATTGTGAATTTTGCTGCTATAAACAGTGAAGTGGCTGTATCACTAGAGTTTGCTGGTTTTTAGTTCTCTTGGATAAATACCAAGGAATTGAATAGCTGGATCATATGGTGGTTCTAACCCTAGTTTTTTGAGGAATCACCATACTGCTTTCCAGGGTGGTTGTGCTAGTCTGCAGTCTCACCAACAATGGTATCTGTGCACCTTTTCCTCAACATCCTTGCCAGCATCTATTATTATTATTTGTATTCTTAAAAATTGCCATTCTGACTGGAGTGAGATAAAATCTTAGAGTAGTTTTGGTTAGCATTTCCCTGGTTGATAGAAATGTTGAAACTTTTTTCATATATTTGTTGGCCATTTGTGTTTCTTCTTTGAGAAATGTCTGTTTTGTTCTTGTACCCATTTATTGATTGTGTTATTTGTCTTTTTGGCATTGAGTTTTTTAATTCTTTATATATATTATATGTACACTGTCAGAGGAGAAACTGGTAAAGATATTTTCCCCTTTTTGTAGATTGTCTCTTCATACTATTAATCATTTCCTTTGCTGTGCTGAAGTTTTTTAGTTCAATGGCATCCCAATTATTGATTATTGGTTTTACTTCTTGAACTTTAGAGGTCTTGTTGAGAAAGTTGGTGCCTACACCTATATGATGAAATGTTGACCCTGTGTTTTCTTCTAGCAGTTGCAAGATTTCTGGTCTAATTCCTACGTCTTTGATATATTTTGAATTGACTTTTGTGCAGGGTGAGAGATAGGGATCTAATTCCATTCTACATGTGGCTATCCAGTTTTCCCAGCACTATTTGTTTAAAAAGCTATCTTTTCTCCAACATATATTTTTTGAAACCTTTGTCAAGTATCAGATGGCTGTAAGTATGTGGGTTTGTTTCTCTGTCTTCTGTTCTATGCCACTGGTCTTAATGTCTATTTTGATGCCAATATCATGCTATTTTTGTTACTACAGCTCTTAGTATCATTTGAGATCAGGTATTGTGATGCCTCCTGCATCACTCTTCTTATTCAGAATTGCTTTGGCTATTATGGGTCTCTTATTCTTCCAAATGAATTTAAGGAATTTTTTTCTATTCTGTGAAGAATGTTATAGTATTTTGATGGGGACTGAATTGAGTTCATATAATGCTTTTGTAGTATGGCCATTTTGACAATATTAATTTTGCCTGTCCACAAACATGGAATGCCTTTTCATCATCTAAGATCTTCTTCAGTTTCTTTCTTCAGTGTTCTATAGTTTTCATTGCAGAGATCTTTAACTTCCTTAATAGAATTAATTCCCAATTTTTTTGAGGCTGTTTTGAAAAAGATGGTTTTCCTTATTTCTTCCCCAGCTGATTCACTGTGGGAATATAGAAAAGCTATTGACTTATGAGTGTTGATCCTGCAACTTTGCTGAGTTCAATTATCAGCTCTAGAAGTATTCTGATGAAATTTATTGGGTCTTTTAGATATATGATAATGGCATCAGCCAATAGATTTAATTGGACTTCTTCTTTTCCTATTTATATCCCTTTAATTTCCTTCTCTTGTCTGATTGTTCTGGCTAGAGTTTCAAAAGTTATAACAAATAGAAGTGGTGAGAATGGTCTTGTTTCTGATTTTGGAGAAAATTCTTTCAACTTTTGTCTGTACAGTATGATTTTTGGCTTTGGGTTTGTCATATATGGCCTTTATAATGTTGAGGTAAATTTCTTCTATCCCTAGTTTCTCCAGTGTTTTTAACATAAATGGGTATTGTATTTTCTCAAAGGCCTTTTCTGCATCTATTGAGATGATCATATGATCATCTTAATTCTTAATTCTATTTAAATGGTAAATTACATTTATTGATTTGTGTGTATTGAATCAACCTTGCATCCCTGGGATGAAACTCACTTGATCATGGTGTATTATGTACTTGATATGTTTTTAAATGTGGTTTGCTATTATTTTATTAAGAATTTTTACATAAATGTTCATCAGGAATATTGGTCTTAGTTTTCTTTCCATGATGTTTCTTTGTCTGGTTTTGATATCAGGGTTATACTGGCTTCATAGAATGTATTTGGGAGTGTATTGTCTTCCTTTCAATTTCATTGTGTCAGTTTCATGGTGTTAGTTCTTTCAAGGTCTGGTAGAGGTTAACTGAGAATCCATCTGGTCCTGGGCTTTTATCTGTTGGTAAACTTTTAACTGTTGTTTCAATTTCATTAATTGATATTGGTCTTTTTAAGTTTTCCATATGTTCCTGGTTCAATTTGGGCAGGTCATTTTTGTCTAGAAATTTGTCAGTGTTTTCTAAGTTTTCCAGTTTATTGAAATATAAATTTTCAAAATAGTTTCTAATGATCCTCTGGATTTCAGAAGTATCTGTGTTGATATCTCCTTTTTCACCTCTAATTTTGTTTATTTGGGTTTCTATCTCTTTATTTTGATTAGTTTTGTTAATGGTTTATCAATTTTTTTTGAGAAACTAATTATTTGTTGCATTGATTATGTGGTTTTTTTTTTTTTTATCCTTATTTCACTAATTTAGGCTCTGATCTTTATTACTTCCTGTCTTCTGATTTTGGAATTAGTTTGTTCTTCCTTTACTGAGGATTTGAGGTGGAGCATAAGCTTATTTATTTAGGATCTATTTTTAAGGCACACACTGCTATATATTTTCTTCTTAGAACTGCTTTCATACTGTTTCAGAGATGTCGATGTGTTGTATTTATGTTCTCACTTGTTTCTAAGAATTTCTTGATTTCTTCTCTCATTTCTTCTTTGATCCCTTCTTCATTTAAAAGAGTACTGTTGAGGGCTGGGATTGTGGCTTAGCGGTAGAGTGCTCGCCTAGCACGTTTGCGGCCTGGGTTCGATCCTCAGCACCACATACAAATAAATGCATCGTGTATAACTAAACCAAATAAATAAATATTAAAAAAAAAAAACAGTACTGTTGAACCTCCATGTATTTATGTGGTTTCTATGATTTTTTCTTGCTTTGGATTTCTAGTTTTATCCCATTACAATCTGATAGGATGCACATATATATACATACACACATACATGTACATGTATATATATCTACATATATATAATTTTTAAAAATTTGCTAAGTCTTATGTTGTAATCTAGAATATGGTCTAGTTTGGAAAAGGTTCCATGAGCTGCTAAGAAGTAGGTAAATTCAGCTTTTGGGGGGTTAAATGTTCTATAGATATCTATTAGGTCCATTTAAATTATAGTATCATTTAGGTTGGAAATATTTTTATTAATTTTATGTTTTGATGACCTATTGGTGATAAGGGTGTGTTGAAATCTCCCAGTATTATTACTATGGGGTCTATCTGAGATTTAATGTCAAGGAATATTTTTTTAAAATGTAATTGGGTATGCTGACATTTGGGATGTATATGAAAAATCATTGTATCTTCTTATTGGATTGTTTCCTTTACCAAGCTCTAGTGGCCTTCTTTGTCTCTTCTAATCAATTTTTTATTGAAATCTGCTGTGTCAGATATAAGAATAGCTACTCTGGCTTGTTTTCAGACTTCATTTGTGTGGAATATTTATCTCCATCCTTTTGACCTTCAGCTGCTGAGTGTCTTTGCCTTTGAGATGAGTCTCTTACAAATAGCTTATAGTTTGATCTTGCTTTTTGATTTATTCTGCTAATTTATATCTTTTATTTAGGGAGTTGAGACCATTTATATTCAGTGTTATGGATATGTGCTATAGTTTTCTGCCATTTTGATTTTTTTGTTATATTTAATCCTGTCTTGATTCTAACTTAGTTGATTAGTTTTCAATTTATCTTCATCTTTTGGGAGCTTTGGAATTTGTTTTTTGGGTTCCTCTGTGTGCAATCTCTCTTTGAGTATTCTTTGTAGTACTGGGTTGGTGGTCATGAATTCTTTTAGTTTGTCCTTGTCATGAAAAGGTTTTATTTGCCATTGAATTTGACAGATAGCTTTGCTAGGCATAACAACCTTGGCTGTTATTGGCTCCTCATTGGTTTTATTTTTCTTTTAGAACTTGGAATATCTCATTGTAGGCCCTCTGATTTTATGTGACCTCATGTTTCTCTCTTGGAGCTTTTAATAGTCTTTCTTTTTTTTATATGTTAGGCATTTGGATTATGATGATTCTTAGCAAATCTGTTTTCAGATCTGGTCTACTTTAGGCCATGTATGCTTACTGTATATGGCTGTATATCTCATTTCTGATACAGGGAAAGTCTTCCATTACTTTCTCATTGGAAATGTTCAAGATGCCTTTTGCTTGTATCTCCACATTCTTTTCTATTCCAATGACTCACAGGTTTAATCTCTTGATATTGTCCCAGATTTCTTGTATATTTTGGTGATGTTCTATCATTTTCTCCCTTTATTGAATACTACTGTGCACTCAAGTTCATTTGCCCTGTCTTCCAGGCCTGATGTTCCGTCTTCAAAGGCTGAAGTCCTATTTTCTATGTAATCTCATCTATTGCTGATACTTTCAAGTGAATTTTTAATTTGGTTTGTTGTGTCTTTCATTTCCATAAGTTTTGATTATTTTCTTTTCAGTATATCTTTTCTTTTTTTTTTTTAATTGAAGTAGTCTTTCATCTCCTGTATTTACTCTCTTAATTCATACCTCAGATCTTCTTTTGGTTCACTGGACATTTTAATATTTGGTTTTTAAATTTTTTTTCTCTGGAATTTCATTTATTTTCATATCTGTGGGATCTGTTTTGGGGGATTGTGAATTTTGGTGGGAAATTTGTTTGCCTGTTTCCTCTTATTTTCAGAGGTCTTAGATTTGTGCATTAGTTGAGATAGATTCCTTTTATCTTTTATATTTGTGTCCTTTTTTGTGTAGTTATCATTTTTTGCTGGAATTTCTCTCTATTTTTGATATATGAGTAGACGTCAAGGGGTGGGACCTGAAGTTCCTCTCTGGTTGTTCTTCCTTGGAGCCTGTTTATTTGTTTTATCTCCCCAATTCTATGCATTTAAGTAATATTAAGGCTCAGGTAAGGGTAGATCATGTGTGGGGTGAGATTCACTGTTGTTTGCCTGAATGAAAAGGTTTTATTTGCCATTGAATTTGAAAGCCAAATTGTGAACATTTTACAAGTTGTGAATATTTCTTGGCAATAGGATCTTTACTCTGTGGTCTTGAAGTGTACCAATCATTTTGCAGCCCCTCTTAGAGGGAGGGGGAGCCAGGAATAGCACTAATGTCAGTAACAGATTCACAGTCTTAAGATAAATATTCAGTGTCTACTTTGACATCCAAACCCTAATTGCCACCTATATAAGAATGGTGAGGTCAACATTTAACATCAATACCAACAATAAAAAAAAATCCCATGAACTAGATCAGACATTTGACAGCAATGTTATTGTGTAATCCACTATATTAATAATTACAGCAACATAAATGGGGTAGGAATTACATAAACTATATAATTCTACAGAAAATTGAGTGGGAAGGTGAGAGAAAGTTATAAAAGGAGAGGCAGGAGGTAGGTAGCAGATGTCAGCTGTAAATAAGAAGGAATTAAGAAAAGGAGAGTGGAAGAAGGAACAAGAAAATTTGACTATTATTGGGGGGAAGAAACTGAAGAGGGCAGGGGATAAGAAGAACAAGAACCAAGCTATAAACAAACCAGCAAATATAAGATCAAAACAACTCAAACCTCATATAATTGTACCCCACCTAAGTAAATTCAAGTCTAAATAATAAAGAAGTGCAGAAGAAAGTAATTAATGTGGAAGTAAAATGATATGAATAAACACATATTTTTTGAACCTATACCCATAGTGAAAACATTGCCCCCGCAACCATATCCACATACATGCACTCAAAATCATGCATGATGAAAAAAAGTAAAAAATAGTACAATATTTAGCTTCCAAATATGAGTGAGAACATGTGATATTTGTTTTTCCCTGTCTAACTTATTTCGTTAGTATAATCTCCTCGAGTTTCTTTCATGTTGCTGGAAATGACAGGATTTCATTCTCTTTCATGACTAATATTTCATTAGGTATTCATACTACATTTTTTAATCCATTTATCTGTCAATGGACACGTTGGTTGTTTCCATATGTTGGTGATTGTGAATAGAGCAACAAAAAACATAGGAGTCCTATCGTTATACGTAATTATAACGCACCAATAAAAATTATGGAAAAAAATGGCTGAAAAGAGACAAATGTAGGAGTGCAGGTATCTCTTTAATATACTGATTTCATTTTTTGGACATATACCCAGTGATGAGATTGCTGAATCATATGGATTATTTTTAGTTTTTTGAAGAATCTCCATATTTCACTCCACAATGGCTGCACTAATGCACATTCCCTCTAGCAGTATGGAAGGGTTCACTTTTCTTCATGTTTTTATCAGCACTTGTTATTTTTTGTCTTTTTGATTATAGCTATTCTAACTGGGATGCAGTGGCATCTGATTGTAATTTTGATTTGCATTTGCCTGATGAGTAGTGATGTTGAGCATTTTCTCATATCTTTTTGGCCATTTTCATATCCTTTTTTGGAGAAATATCTATTTAAATTATTTGCTCATTTTAAATTAGATTCTTTTCTTGTTGCATTGAGTTCCCCATATATTCTAGAGATTGATCCCCTGTTCGATGAATAGTTTGTAAATATTTTCTCCCATTTTTCAGATTGTCTCTTTAATGACTGTTTACTTGCTGTGCAGTTTCTTAGCTTGATATAATACCATTGTCTATTTTGCTTTTGTTCAGACCTGATAATATTTTACTGAATACTAGGCTCTATGAATTTTACCTTTTCAAGTTCTGTATATTTTTGTATTCTTTATACATAGTCTTGAAATTCATTCTTTGTTTTATTCTGAGTTGTTATATGTGACAGCAGAATGCATTACATTTCATATTACACTTATAGATCACATTTTTACATATCCCTGGTTGTATGCAAAGTATATTCATACCATTCGTGTCTTCATACATGCACTTAGGGTAATGATATCCATCTCATTCTAACATCTTTTTTTTTTAATTTTTAATTTCTTTTCTTTTTTTTTTTTTTTTTTACCCTTTTGTCCCCTCCCTTTTCCTCCCTCCCATTGGCCATGCTAGTGTTCTTCTAATCCTCCTATGCTCCCCATCCCAACCCCACTGTGAATCGGCCTTCTTATATCAGAGAAAACATTTGGCATTTGGCTTTTGGGGATTGGCTAACTTCACTTAGCATTATATTCTCCAACTTCATCCATTTACCTGCGAATGCATGATTTTATTCTCTTTTATTACTGAGTAATACTCCATTGTGTATATATACCACATTTTCTTTATCCATTCATCTACTGAAGGGCATCTAGGATGATTCCACAGTTCAGCTATTGTGAATTGTGCTGCTATAAACATTAATGTGGCTGTGTCCTTGTAGTATGTTGTTTTTAAGTCCTTTGGGTATAATCCAAGGAGTGGGATAGCTGGGTCATAAGGTGGTTCCATTCCCAGTTTTCCAAAGAATCTCCATACTGCTTCCCATATTGGCTGCACCATTTTGCAGTCCTACCAGCAATGTATGAGTGTGCCTTTTTCCCCACATTCTCTCCAACATTTATTGTTGTTTGTGTTCTTAATAGCTGCCATTCTGACTGGTGTAAGATGAAATCTTAAAGTGTTTTTGATTTGCATTTGGAATTTGTTCTTGAGTGCAGTTAAGTTACTTGGAAATTACTGGATTTCCCTTGGCTTTTACATTTAAACTTTGTTAGGTAGAATACAGCAGTGTTTAGCCTAGGGGTAATTTCCCTACTACTGAGGCAAAAATCTTTTGAGTGTCCACTGGATGTCTTGTGAATTATGAGTAATTTATTTTAATCTAGTTATTGGAATTACTCTTGCTCTATCTGAACTATTGGGATTGTCCCCTCTAATTTTTTTGAGATTGTTTCCCTGGTTGTCCCCAATGGTTCCCTCCTATGTATATATTTAATAGTACTAAATTGAAGACTTAAAGTGTCTTTGAAGATGTCTGGATATCTCTATGTGACTATCTCCTTAATGACGTAATATGCATTGAGAGTTCTAGCTGCTTTTGTCTCTAGAATATCAGCTCTACATTCTCAATTGCAGAGCCCTATGGTCTCTGCCTTGGTTCTCCCTGCTGAATAGTAGTAGCCTGGGAACTCTCTCAGTACTGTAAACTTGAACAGTTTTATAGTTTGCCTCATTTGTTTCCCATTTCTCAGGGAACATTGTCTTTCACTTTCTGTTGATTGATATTTTTAAAATGTTGTTTTCATATATTTTGTACTTTTTAAAATTGTTTCAGGCAAGAGGGCAAATGTGGTCCTTCTTTTTTTTTTTTTAATTTATTTATAGAGTAGATGATTATTCAAAGAAGTTACCCAGAAGGAAACAAAATGACAAAGGCACATGTATTTCACATATAGTTTATAGTAATCACAAAAGAAAAAAAGATATAATAGATGTTAGGGAGAATTGGAAGACAGAATGTTTTTAAGTGAGTTCTTGGCAATCATGGCTGGGAACATGTAAGAATTTAGCTAAGTGAGCAGGTTCAGATTCAAACCTGGATTTGTCTTTGTGTGGGCAATTTTTTTTTACCAGTGAGCTCACTGTCATCCTGCACTTAAGTCACTTTAAAAAACACAATAAACTAAGCATTGATTTTCTTCTTGGATATTGGATGCGGATATGAATCATTTTGGTTTTGAACTCATATCTTGGAACTTGTTTTTGTTTATGTGTTTCCTTATAGAATCTACTTTGCAGTAAACTTATCTTTTCAGTGATTTAATATAATTTTTATATAATTTGTTATTGAATGGATTTGGGCTTCTTTCTGGCTCTGTCACATCCCCAAATGGATTGGCTCAACATACCAAAAGAGTCAGCACCTTAAAGTCACTGAGGATGTCAGCTGTCTATCACTTAGTTTATATTATGTTTATTTCATACATTGCCTCTTATTTTGCTGGTTGGATTGAGAGGAAACAAGAGAATCATCTTTTTTAGCTTCTGCCTGCAAAAAGTTTGTCATGTTGAACCTACAAAATGGCAAAACAATAAATCGATTCCTCCACTGAATATAATAACCTAGCAAATATATATAAAATATATGTAATCTTTTTTGTTTTTGTAAAATTTTTAAATTTGTTTTAATTAGTTATACATGACAGTAGAATGCATTTATGCACTTTGATATATTATACATAGATGGGGTATGATTTCTCATTTTTCTGATTGTACATGTTGTAGAATCACATTGGTCATACAGTCATAAATGTGGTCCTTCTTACTCCTTGGCTGGAAACAAAAGTCCTTGTCTGCCCTTATAATTTTTTTCTTGCTTGATTACTACTATCAAAAACAGATATTTTGGGCTGGGGTTGTGGCTCAGCAGTAGAGCGCTCACTTAGTATGTGCAAGGCCCTGGGTTCAATCCTTAGCACCACATATAAATATAATAAAGGTATTGTGTCCAACTACAACTAAAAAATAAATAATAAGAAAACAAATATTTTTTATTCTGTTTTTCCTTTGTTGAGTTTTAATCATTGCATTAGTTTGGGGGATATTCTCTGGCTAGACTTCAAGAAGCCATCCTTTCTCTCTTTATTAGAAACATTTACATATTTTCCCTGTGATTCATGACTCTCACACTCTTTTCCTATTGGCATCTCCAAGTATTTCCTCTAAGTTTCTCTGAGATTCTAAATATCAAGAATAATGCCCTTTGTATGTCATATTTATAGAAAATATTCTCCCCAGTTTATTGTTCACATTTTAATCTTGGTGATGAGTTCTTTTGAATTACAATAGACTCTGATTTTATGTAGTCAAATCTACATGAAGTCTTCTTAAAAAGTCTTTTCATAATCAGAGAATGATGTTGATCTCTGCTGTTCTTTATTTTTTATTTCTCTTTTAAACATTAATCTTTGGATTTTTTAGTAATTTATTCCTTCGCATGTGGTATATGTGTAAATTAATTTTTTCTCTAAAATTCTCTTAGCATTATTTATGAAATATTCCTCCTTTTCATACATATTGATAGCCTACCTTTACCACATTAAAAATTCTGTCTATTACTGGGTTATATATTCTCTTCCACTTGTTCATATGTTTACTCCTGTACCATTGAGTTTTCATATTTTATTTGATGTTTTATAGCATAAGCCCTCTTACATGTTTTCCCATAAAATTTAAAAATTTTATTATACAAAATTAATATATGCTCATCATACAAAGATTAAACAAACAGTGAAGATACACAAAAATAATAAGCCAACCAAAATTAATATTAATGATAGTTTTCCAGATCTTTGTTTATATATGTACGTTTAAACTTTTTATCAAATAAGGCATTTAACCACTGAGCCACATCCCCAGCCATTTTTTTGTATTTTATTTAGAGATAGGGTCTCACTGAGTTGCTTAGCACTTCACTAAGTTGCTGAGGCTGGCTTTGAACTCAAAATCCTCCTGCCTCAGCCTCCTGAGCTCCTAAGGTTACAGGCCTGTGCTACTGTGCCTGGCCTATGTTCTTTTATAACTCCTTTCTTCCCCCATTTTTTCTTTTTTTTTTTTTTTTTGGTACTGGGGATTGAACTCAGGGGCACTTGACCACAGGGCCACATCCCCAGTCCTTTTTTGTATTTTATTAGAGACAGGGTCTCACTGAGTTGCTAAGTGCCTTGACATTGCTGAGGCTGGTTTTGAACTCTCAATCCTCCTGCCTCAGCCTCCCAAGTTCTGGGATTACAGGCATGTGCCACACACCCAGCTCTTCTCTCATTTTTACTGAGCACATTTTCCCAGGGATAGCATATTATAATATTCTTAAACCCTTAAGTTCCTCTTTTTTTAAGTTCCAAGTTTTCAGGTCTGCATATATTTCAACAAAATTGTCACAGATGCCTTAAAGTAGATGGGAAATCACAATCTAGAGCTTATATGTTCTTTATATATAATTTTGTATATAAAAATTTCATATATACATATGAAAAATATATTTTCAAACTCTAATCATTTACCTGTATTGTTATTCAAAAGTATAGAACTGTAAAACACAATATTTATTTTAAAGTAACTATAAGTGGTATATTTATTGCTAAATTTCAGTTTTATAGGTGTCCTATTAAAGTGTGACTATAAATGGTATATTTATTGCTAATTTTCAGTTTTTGCAGGTGTCCTATATATAGAATGATGGTACATAATATTAACAGTGGAATAATATTTCACTGCAGAGATGTATGATGTTTAACTAATCCTCTCTCCTCTTTTTTGGTAAGCATTTTACTAAAGAAGGACATAAACACAAAGTGTTTATAAATTATACATGCACAGCTTGTGTTTTCACAGAGTGAACACACTTATGTAACCAGTCTCCAGATCAAGAAGCAAAACATTACCAGCATTCCAGAAAGCCTCATATAAATCATCCATGGCTCCAAATAACAAATAGCAAAGTAATAACTGTTTTAACATCATAGTCTAGTTTTTGCCTGTTCCAGAACTTCACTGAATGGAGTCATACTGTGCAGACTCTTTTGTGTCTGGCACCTTTCCATTAACATTATTTTTGTCATCCATTTTGTTGCATGTAGCTCTAATTTGTTCATTATCAATGCATTCGAGAATTTAGGATCATTATGTTTCACTGTATTTCTGTTTGCTAAAGTGACTATACTTTGCTAAAGTGAGAGTTCCTTTTGTTCTGCATTTGCCTCAGCAATTGGTATTGTCATTTTGTTTTGTTTTGTTCTTTTTTGTGTGTTTTTATTAGTGTATTATAATTAAACATAGTAGTGGGGTTCATTGTGACACATACATAAATGTATATAACATAATTTGCTCCAACACGATACATTTCCCAGTATTAAACACACACACGCAAATACGTGTATATGTATATATCTATATATATTTCCATGGGTTTATTGTAATTTTATATAAAAGTAGAATTCATTGTGACATATTCATGCTTGCATATAGCATAATTTCTCAGTTTTACTCTCACATTCTTCCTCTTTCCCTCTTTTTCTACCTTCCAGCCCCTTAATCCTCCACTTTCACTCATCTTTCTTCTATTTTCATGAGATACATGAAAAAACACTCAAAACCATTAACCACCAGGGAAATGTAAATAAAAACTACAGTGAGATGTCACCTCAGCTCAATCAGAATGGCTGTAAACCCAGAAACAAAAAGTAACCAACAATGGCAAGAATGTGGAAAAAAGTACCTCTGTTTTTGTTGTTGCTTGTTTTTGCACTGCTAGAGATAGAACCTAGGGCCTCCCACTTGCTAGATAAATGCTCTACCACTGAGCTACATTGCTAGGCCAGAAGGCCTGGCAATACATAATTTACCATATACTGTTGGTGGGAATATAAATTAGTACAGCCATTATGAAGAACAGTGTTGAGCTTCCTCAAAAGACAATAACAACTAGATGTACCATATGATCCATCTGTCCTATGGCTGGATATATATTCAAATAAAATGAAATCAGCATAGGAAAGAGTTGCACTCCCAACCTTATTGTGGAACTATTCACAATAGCTAAGGCATGGAATTAGCCTAGGATAAATGGATAAATAAAACGGGGTATATACACACAATGGAAAATTATTCCATCATAAAGAAGAGTAAAATCTGTCATTTGCAGACAATGGCTGGGACTGGTGAATGTTATGTTAAGTGAAATAAACCAGACACAGAAAAACAAGTACTATATGTCCTCTCTCACATGTGAAAACTAAAAGAGCAAACTAACCCGATGGTGGAACAGTGATTAATAGTGGTTGGGAAGGGTGTATGTGTATTGGTGGGGGGTGGGGGAGTGAATAAAGTAAGATTGGATTTGATAAGTGGGTGCTATATGCATGTTAATCAAAAATTTTAAAAAGTTCTTTATATGTTCTGGATTCATCTTTATTAGATATGTTCCATAATATTTTCTTCTGGCCTATGGTTTGACTTTTCAGTCTATTAACAGTGTATTTCACAGGAAAGAATTTATTTGGATAAAGTACAACATATCATTTTTTTTAAGGATGTGCTTCAGTTTTTGTAGTTTTAAATTTTTATTTTTTCAGTTCTTTTTTATCTTAAAATTATATTTTGCTTAGCTCTTTTTTTATTTCTTACTAGGGTATTCATCTTTTTTTCCCTCTAAAAAGTTGTAGTTGTTATGGACTGGGGTTGTAGCTCAGTGGTAGAGCACTTGCCTAGCATGTGTGAGGTACTGGGTTCGATTCTCAGCACCATATATAAATAAAATAAAGGTCCATTGAGAACAAAAATTTTTAAAAATTTTTAGTTTTTAAAATATTGTTTTTCTTTTAGCACAAGTGCGTGTAACAGACCAAATGGTATGACTTAATCAAATAAAAGCATTTTTTTCCTCATATAGTAAGTTCAGCAGTGGCACTCCAGGGCTGGTGCAGGAACTAGACTTCTTTCTTGATGTTTCCCTCTTACTTTGTGTGATTTTTATTTTCTTATGTTCTAAAGATGGTTGGCACCTTCAGGTGCCAAATCCATATTCTAGAAGGAAGAGAGAAATGAAACAATGAGTGGCCAAAGGTGCATATCAACTTAGATTCTTCCTTTTGATAAGAAAAATATAACTTTCCTACAAGTACCATCCAGGTAATTTTGCTTATAACTCGTTGGCAAAACTTGGATACATGGAAATCTTTAACTATAAGAGTAAAGAAAATAGTTGGTGCATTTTTCCACTTACAACATGGGTTCTTCAAGCAAAGAAACAGCAGAAAATAGATATAGGATGGGTATTAACTAAGTATTCCATAAGAATGTTTTGATCTTTATTAGTCACACATACTGAAGATTTTTTTTCTAATTTGTATTTTGCCATTACTTTCTTTTGGTATTGATGACATAAAAGTTCTGCATTTTTGTCTTTTCTTTTATAGTTTCTTTCTGTTTGGGGGAATTATGTTCAGAAAGGTCTTTTACAACTCAAAATTTGCCCAATATTTATTTTTATTGACTTATTGATTAGAGTTATAGCTTTAATATAGAGTTTGACTAGAATTATATTAAATCAAATTATATTAAACTATACTGTCAATTAATTTATTAAGATTCAGCACCTTTAGGATATCTATAATAGCCAATAATATTTAAATTTACCATACAGAAACAAGGTATACTTTCCCCTCTTGTTTGGCTATGCATTACCATATAAATCTCATGTACAGTTGTTCCTAGGTTTTTTTGTTTTGTTTATTAGCATATGAAAATTTTTGTTTTTGTTATTCTCAAATAATTATTGCTGGCCTACTAAAATTATATATATATATGTGTGTATAATATATTGTGTGTATTTATATGTATACAAATCTAAGTATATATTTTTGACTTATTTACAACCACTTTTCATAATTATTTATTAATTCTAAATTTTTTTTTATTTCCTGGGTATATAATAATATTTACTGCAATTAATTGTACTCTGTACTTTCTTCCAATTACTTAATGTGTTTTTCAGAACGTTCAGAACATCCTTGTTTGTTCTGGACCTCAGTGTGACTGACTTCAATATTTCAACATTACGTGTGATTTTGGCTGCTGAGAAGATATATATAACTTTAGTGATATTAAGAAAGGATGATTCTTTTTATTCAGCTTTTAAAAATTTTTTTGTTTTGTTTTGATTTTTGTGGTACCGGGGATTGAACTCAGGGGCACTCGATCACTGGGTCACATCCCCAGCCCTTTTTTGTATTTTATTTAGAGACAGGGTCTCACTGAGTTGCTAAGTACCTTGCCATTGCTGAGGCTGTCTTTGAACTCGCAATCCTCCTGCCTTAGCCTCCCAAAGTGCTGGGATTACAGGCATGTGCCACCGCGCCCAGCCAGTTTTTAAAAATTTGAGCTAAACAAAATATAATACAATTTTTAGATATAAATGACAGTAGAGTGTATTTTGACATATTATACATACACGGAGTATAACTTATTATAATTAGGATCCCATTCTTGTGGTTGTACATGATGTGGAGTTATAGTGATTGTGCATTCATATATTATCATATGACTCAGTTATCCCACTCCTTGATTTATACCCAAAGGGCTTAAACTTAGCATACTACAGTGACACAGCCACATCAATGTTTATAGCATCTCAATTCACAATAGCCAACCTAGGAGCCCTTCAACAGATGAATGGATAAAACAAATGTGATACATATATACAATGGAATATTACTAAATCATAAAAAAGAATGAAATCATGACATTTGCTGGTAAATGGATGAAACCAGAGAATATCATGCTAAGTGAAATAAGCCAGTCCCAAAAACCAAAGGCTGAAAGTTCTCTCTGATATGTGGATGTTAGCCCACAACAGGGAGGATAGGGAGGGGAAGAATAGAAGTTCATTGGATTAGAAAAAGAGGAATGAAGGGAAGGGTGGGGGGGAATGGGAACAGGAGAGACAGTAGAATGAATCAGACATGATTTTCCTATGCTCACATAAAAAAGGATACTTCTGCTGGGCATGGTGGTGCACGCCTGTTATCCTAGCAGCTCAGAAGGCTGAGACAGGAGGATTGAGAGTTCAAAGCCAGCTTCACCAACTGCAAGGCACTAAGCAACTCAGTGAGACCCTGTCTCTAAATAAAATACAGAATAGGGCTGGGGATGTGGCTCAGTGTTTGAGTGCCTTTGAGTTCAATCCCCGGTACCAGAAAAAAAAAGAAAAAAAGAATACTTCTAATGCTATTTTTTGCACAATAGATTATTTATTTTTTAAATAATGTTTTCCTTGAGGCTCAGGGTTTAATATGCTTTTGTCCCCCCACCCCACCCCAAACGTTTCTTCTGAGGTGTCAGGTTTGATTTTTTTTTCCAATGTTTAATTTGGTTCTCTTTCTCATTTGTTTAGCTACTCTTTAAATGAGATTAAACACTGTGATCTCTGGAGTTTATTTTTTTATTTCTTCTTTATGGAGTATTTCTTGAAGTATTTTCTGCAGTGCCAGCTTATTAGTCAAGATTTACCCCCCATTTCTGCTTATCTTGGAAATATTTTATTTTTCTTTTGATTCTGAAGGATACCTTTGCTGGATATAGCAATCTTGGTTGACAGTTATTTTCTTTCAGGACTTGGAACACATCATTCCAAGCCCTCCTGTCTTTTAGAGTTTGTGCTAATAAACTAAAAGTGATTCTGATTGGCTTACCTCTAAATGTGACCTGATGTATTTCTCTTGAGGCTGAAATTCTGTATGTTAGGCATTTTAGTTGTAATGTGTGATAGAGAAGATCTTCTTTGATATTGTCTATTTGGAGGTTCCAAATGGCTTCTGTATCTGGTTGTCCCTCTTTCTCAAGGTTTGGACAATTTTCTGTTATTTTTTCCATACCATTGGTCTACATCTCACAACCATCCTCAATTCCAATAATTCCTAAATTCAGTCTCTTAATGTTGTTCCAGAGTTCTTGTGTATTCTGATTGTGGTTACTTATTTTCTTTTCTTTAATACTGTCGGAATGTTCAAGGTTGGTTACTTTGTCTTCCCAGTTCTGAGATTCTGCCTTAGGCATTCTATTCTATTAGAGAGATATTCAACATTTTGTTTGCTTTATTGTGTCTTTCATTCTCAAGATTTCTGTTTGGTTCTTTTTCCAGGTCTCTAGCTCCTTATTGAATTTCTCATTCATATCTTATACTGAGTTTTTAGTTCATTCAGTCGGTTTTCTGTGTTCTCTTGAAATCCATTGATCATTTTTATAATCATTAATTTTAATGCTTACCTGGAATTTTATCCACTTCAATCTCTTTGGAGTCAGTTGCTGGTGAATTGTGAACTTTAGGATGTGTCATGTTACCTTGTTTTTTCATATTTCTTTAATCCTGTGTTGGGTTTTATCCATTGGTTTAGATAGATTTCTCTTCCACTCTTATGTGTGGGCCTTTTCTGTGCAAGTCCTTTTCTTGCCAAAGTGTCCTAGAGTGATCTAGATTGCGATCTTGGATCTAGATTGCGATTTTGCCATATGTGTGGTATCCACAGCCTTTGTGTTAATTCTGTCTTTTAGCCATAGCAGTGGATGTCTGTGAATGGGACCTGAGGGCCCCAATCCAGCTGTTAATACTTGGAACCTGGTCATCAGTTTGGATTTTCATCTCTTCTATTCTTTGGATTTAAGTATAACTGAAGTTTGAGTGTCATTAATTTGTATGTGGAGCAAAATGAGCTATCTTTCAGCTGAGTTTATTGAGTGGCAGTGTTTCTACCCAGAACAGGAGGAAATAAATAATATCAACAACCAATGCAAACAATATACAGCATTTAAAGAAATTACTGGTTCCTACTATGACTTTTAAAGAATTAATTACCACAAAATATAGGCATGGTGGAGTCAGCAACTGTCAAAAGCAAAAATAATACCATGAACTAGATCTGGCATTAAAGCAAATAGCAGTCAGCTGTGTCATCCACAGCAGTAATAATTGCAATGACATGAATCATGGGCACAAGAGTTACATTCACCATTTAGTTCTAAAAGATGGCAAAAATACAGCTCATTAGGAGAAAATAAAATGATAAGGTAGATGAGCATTTAGAATATTCAGAATATGAATCTAGAGAATATAGAAGAGATGTAGCAGGTGATGGTTACAAGAAAGGAGAAAAAAATTAGGAGAAACAAAATAGAGGGAAATAGAACAAAAGAATTTTGCTGTCAGTGGGAGAAAAAAGGAGAGAAAGAGAAATGAGAAACAAACAAAAACAAAGCAAAACAAGACCAAAATAAACAACCCCAAATTTCTAACCCTCAAAAGACAAGGCAAGGAAAAATAACTACTTTTAAAAAATGTTAAAAATGAGGAAAAAAATCAAATATGTATATATGTCCATGAGGCAATCAAGCAAACCAAGAACACACACACACACACACACACACACACACACAAACACACACACACAACTCTCTCTCTCTTTTTTTTTTTTTGTACCGGGGATTGAACTCATGGGCACTCTATCACTGGGCCACATCCCCAGCCCTTTTTTGTATTTTATTAGAGACAGGATCCCACTGAGTTGCTAAGTGCCTCTTCATTGCTGAGGCTGGCTTTGAACTCGCAATCCTCCTGTCTCAGCCTCCCAAGTGCTGGGATTACAGGTGTGCGCCACCGCGCCTGGCAAGAAAAGGCTTTTAATGAAAAAGGAAGGAATCATTTCCATTGAGGTGGCCAAAATAGTCAATAAGAAGGCATGGTCGGAATGAGTGTAGAGAAAGGGAAGATGGCCGACAGGAGGGAGGTGCTCTCTGGACGCAGCTGCTGAAGGACGCGGAGTGGGAAGTTTGAGTGCGTTGCCCGTGGTTCTATTGCAACTGAAAGGGAGCCGAGACATTCCTGCACCTCTGGACAGCGAAATACAAGGTTCTACAGGACCACAACAAGCAGAGGCAGAGTCGCAGCGGTCCACGGCCCGAAGCAGCGCTGTCTGTGCTACAGGCGCAGGGGCCGATACCATCTCGGCAAAGAGACGATCCACCCAGCGGCTTTGAAACTGATCAGCGAGGAGGGATAAAAAGAGGCCTAGAGGCGTGGGCGGTGTCCATGTGGAGCTCTTTCGCACTGCTTTCCAAGCCGATCCCGCACGCGCTGGAGTGACACAAGGGTCTGCGGAGCTGCTGTTGAATGGGAGAACGCCGCCATCTTTGAGAAGTGCAGTGGCTGACCCAGACAAAGGGGAAAAGACGGAGGAGACAACAGCTGCAGACATCCAGGGAGCCCCAGGGCCCTGAAGGCAGCGCACACCTGGGTGAGACTCGGGTAACCAGCAGGGGAGGGCGTGTCTGAGGCCAGCCCAGTGGCCACAAGAAGCTACAACTGTGGGTGGGCATGGGGAAAGGGTGCCTTCTGGAGGGTCCCCTTCCCGGTGCCATTCATCTGTTGACACACAACCGCCCTGAGCCAATCTTCCCCCTGAGCCATTCAGCCGCTGGCCTAGGGTGCAGACTTGACTTCACTAACAGGGTCGCAGACTATCTGGATGTGGTTCAATGCAGTTGGCTTAAACTGGAAAGGGAAAAGAGAGGGGGGCTTCCCAGGGCCCGTTTTGTTTGAGACTTGGGGTTCGACTTTTTTTTTTTTTTTTTTTGGTTGGTCTGCTTGTGTTATTGGTTTTTGGGGTTTTTTGTTAGATTGTTTGTTGTTCTTTTTCTTTTTTTGGCTTTGTTCTGTTTTGCTTTTTTTGCATTGATTGTCACTGTGTTTAATTGTTTGCTTCTGCTCCTTTTCTCATTCCTTCTTTTCTTCCTTCTCACTTTGGCATCTCTTCTTCCTCCTTCATCTTTCATATTTGCACCCTGCCAGTTCATACTAAACAGAGGCAAAAAACAAGCTTTATGCAGAATTTGGGATTTCTAGAAATGGCGCAATTGAACTGGATAGAAAAGAGGTGTTATATATAGTTTACTCTCCATTTTCTTGATTCTCTCTCTCTTCTCTCTTACACCAATTTCTACTCTTTTATCATTTTTTTCTTCTTTTCCATCTTACTTTATATATAAAATGGGTCTCTCCACCTAAGTGTCAACTCCATTCTCTATCTTCTCTCTTCTACTGATACTAAACCACTTCCAGTAAACCACGTCAATAGAACTCTCCTTTCATACTTTCCAAGAAAGAACAATTCAAGACACTTCCTTCTTCTTAAACATAATACCTCTGTATCCAATACTTGAAGCTATAAAACCCCATCAGAAGCGTACAGAGTAAATTGGAAATAATATCTGGGTTAACAAAATCTGTACATTGTGATCAAAATTGAATTTGCTGAATAGAAAGTGTTAGGTTTTAAAGTGTAAAGGAAATATAAGGGGAGCTGATAGCTTTGTACTACAGGAAAAACATAAGGCATTAAGGTAAAATCGAAACAGTCAAGGTCCCACAGTGCAGGAAGAAAAGACACACAAGCAGCATGAAAAAAACAAGGAAAGAAAATGACACAAACAAATCAAGATACCTCATCAGTAGATGTCATGGCAAGCACAGTTGGTCAAATGCCAGAGATGGAATTTAGAAATTACATATGCCAAATGTTTATGGAACTTAAGAATGAACTCAAAAATGAGATGAGGGAGCAGGTACAGGAGGCAAAAGATCATTTTGACAAAGAACTCCAAAAACAAATACAGGAAGTAAAAGATTACTTCAATAGGGAAATAGAGGCTCTAAAGAGAAACCAAATAGAAATTCCAGAAATGAAAGAAGCAATAAACCAAAATAAAAGTTCAATTGAAAGCATCTCCAACAGAGTAGACCACTTGGAGGAAAGAACCTCAGACAATGAAGACAAAATATATGTCCTAGAGAAGAATTTAGACCATACAGCAAAACTCATTGGAAATCAAGAACATAACATCCAAGAATTATGGGACAGCATAAAAAGACCAAACTTAAGAGTGATTGGCGTAGAGGAAGGGGCAGAGTTTCAAGCCAAAGGAATGAGTAATTTATTTAACAAAATAATTACAGAAAATTTTCCAAACTTGAGGAATGAATGGGAAAACCAAGTTCAAGAGGCATACCGAACACCAAACAAACAAAATCTCAACAGATCCACATCAAGACACATTATAATGAAAATGCCTAATATTCTGAGCAAGGAGAGAATACTAAAAGCCGCAAGAGAAAGGAAGCAGATCACATATAGGGGGAAACCAATCAGACTATGTTCAGATTTTTCAACCCAGACATAAAAAGCAAGAAGATCCTGGAATAGCATATTTCAAGCTCTGAAAGAAAAGGGATGTAAACCAAGAATCTTATATCCAGCAAAATTGAGCTTTAGATTCGAAGATGAAATAAAAACCTTCCACGACAAGCAAAAGTTAAAAGATTTCACAACTCAAAAGCCAGCACTTCTGAACATCCTGGGCAACATTTTTCATGAAGAAGAAGAGAAAGATGATAATGAAAATCACCAAAGGTAGATATTAAACTAAAGGAAATACCAACCAGAAGAGAAACCAAATCAAGCTAAAGACCATAATTCAAATAAAAATGGATGGGAATAAAAATCACATCTCAATAATAACCCTGAATGTTAATGGCCTAAACTCGCCAATCGAAAGACACAGATTATCAGAATGGATTAAAAGAAATGACCCAACAATTTGCTGTCTCCAAGAAACACACCTCATAGAAAAAGACATCAACAGACTGAAAGTGAAAGGCTGGGAAAAGTCTTATCACTCACATGGCCAGCGGAAGCAAGCAGGGGTTTCCATTCTCATATCAAATAAGGTAGACTTCAAACCAAAACTAATCAAGAGGGACAAAGATGGATATTTCTTATTACTTAAGGGAAACATTCATCAACAGGATATAACAATCATAAATCTATATGCACCAAATAATGGAGCACCTACATTCATCAAACAAACGCTTCTCAAGTTCAAGAGTAAAATAGACCACAACACAGTTATTCTAGGGGACTTCAACACACCTCTCTCACCAATGGATAGATCATCCAAACAAAAGCTAAACAAAGAAACTTTAAGCCTCCTTAAAACAATTAACAATTTAGACCTAACGGACATATATAGAATATTTCATCCCTCAGTAAACGAATACACATTTTTCTCAGCAGCACATGGCTCCTTCTCCAAAATAGACCATATATTATGTCACAAGGCAACACTCAGCAAATATAAAAAAATAGAGATACTACCCTGCATGCTATCGGACTATAAAGGGATGAAATTGGAAATCAACGACAAAACAAGGAATAAGAAAAACTACTCCATCAACTGGAAGCTAAACAACATGCTACTGAATGAACAAGGGGTTGAAGAAGACATCAAAGAGGAGATCAAAAAATTCGTAGAGGTAAATGAGAACACAGATACTTCATATAGAAATCTCTGGGACACTATGAAGGCAGTAGTAAGAGGAAAATTCATTGCACTGAGTTCATTCCTTAAGAGGAAAAAAAACCAACAAATAAATGACTTAACATCACACCTCAAAGCATTAGAAAAAGAAGAACAGACCAACACCAAGAGCAGTAGAAGACAGGAAATAATTAAAATCAGAGCAGAAATTAATGAAATCGAGACTAAGGAAACCATTCAAAGAATTGACAAGACTAAAAGTTGGTTCTTTGAAAAAATAAACAAAATTGACAGACCCTTAGTGATGCTAACGAAAAGAAGAAGAGAAAAAACTCAAATTACTAACATTCATGATGAAAACGGGAATATCACAACAAACACCTCGGATATACAGAATATAATTAGAAATTACTTTGAAAACTTGTACTCTAATAAAATAGAAAATACTGAATGCATTGACAGATTTCTAGAGTCATATGATTTGCCTAAACTGGATGTGGAGGCTATACACAATTTAAACAGATCAATTACAAGCGAAGAAATAGAAGATGTCATCAAAAAGCTACCAACAAGGAAAAGTCCAGGACCTGATGGGTTTATAGCCGAGTTCTATAAGACTTTCAAAGAAGAACTAATACCAATGCTCTTCAAACTATTTCAAGAAATAGAAAAAGAGGGAGCTCTTCCAGACTCTTTCTATGAGGCCAATATTACATTAATTCCAAAGCCAGGCAAAGACACATCCAAAAAAGAAAACTTCAGGCCCATATCTTTAATGAACATAGATGCAAAAATCCTCAACAAAATCCTGGCAAATCAGATACAAAAACATAACAAAAAGATAGTGCACCACGATCAAGTGGGGTTTATCCCAGGGATGCAAGGCTGGTTCAACATTCGGAATTCAATAAACATAATACACCACATCAATAGATTTAAAGACAAAAATCATATGATCATCTCAATAGATGCAGAAAAAGCATCTGACAAAATACAACTCCCCTTTATGTTCAAAACACTGGAAAAAACTAGGAATATCAGGAACATATCTCAGCATTATAAAAGCTATATATGCAAGGCCCCGAGCTAACATTATCTTAAATGGAGAAAAATTGAAAGCATTCCCTCTAAAAACTGGAACAAGACAGGGATGCCCCCTTTCACCACTGCTATTTAACATAGAACTGGAAACTCTGGCCAGAGCAATTAGACAGACGAAAGAAATTAAAGGGATCCAGATAGGAAAAGAAGAGCTCAAATTAGCACTATTTGCTGATGACATGATAATCTACCTAGAAGACCCAAAAAACTCTACCAGAAAACTTTTACAACTAGTAAATGAATTTGGCAAAGTTGCAGGATACAAAATCAACACACATAAGTCAAAGGCATTTTTGTACATCAGCAACAAAGACTCTGAAAGGGAAATGATGAAAACTACCCCATTTACAGTAGCATCAAAAAAAAAAAAAAATACCTGGGAATCAACCTAACGAAAGAGGTGAAAGACCTCTATAACGAAAATTATAGAACACTAAAGAAAGAAATCATAGATGAACTCAGAAGATGGAAAGACCTACCTTGCTCTTGGATAGGTAGAATTAATATTGTCAAAATGTCCATACTACCAAAAGCATTATACAGATTTAATGCAATTCCAATCAAAATCCCAACGTCATTCTTCAAAGAAATAGAAATAGCAGTCATGAAATTCATCTGGAGAAATAAGAGACCCAGAATAGCCAAAGCAATCCTGAGCAAGAAAAGTGAAGCAGGGGGCATCACCATACCGGACCTTAAATTATACCATAGAGCAATAGTAACAAAAACAGCATGGTATTGGCACAAAAACAGACTGGTGGACCAATGGTACAGAATTGAGGACACAGTAACTAATACATATAATTTCAGCTATCTTATATTAGACAAAGGTGCCAAAAATGTACATTGGAGAAAGGATAGCCTCTTCAACAAATGGTGCTGGGAAAACTGGAAATCTATATGCACCAAATTGAAATTAAATCCTTATCTCTCCCCATGCACAAAACTCAATTCAAAGTGGATCAAGGACCTAGGAATTAGACCAGAGACAGTACGCCTAATAGAAGAAAAAGTAAGCTCCAATTTCCAACATGTCGGATTAGGCCCCAAGTTTCTTAATAAGAATCCTGTAGCGCAAGAATTATTACCAAGAATTAATGAATGGGATAGATTTAAACTAAAAAGCTTCTTCTCAGCAAAAGAAACAATCAGTGAGGTGAATAGAGAGCCAACTAATTGGGAACAAATATTTAGTACATGCACATCAGACAGAGCACTAATTTCTAGAATATATAAAGAGCTCAAAAAACTTTACACCAAAAAAAAACAAATAACCCAATCAATAAATGGGCTAAGGAATTGAGAAGACAACTCTCAGAAGAAGATACACAATTAATTAACAAAGACATGAAAAAATGTTCAACATCGCTGGCAATTAGAGAAATGCAAATCAAAACTACTCTTAGATTTCACTTCACTCCAGTCAGAATGGCAGCTGTCAAGAACACAAGCAACAATAAATGTTGGAGAGGATGTGGGGAAAAAGGCACACTCATACATTGCTGGTGGGACTGCAAAATGGTGCAACCATTATGGAAAGCAGTATGGAGATTTCTTGGAAAACTGGGAATGGAGCCACCCTATGACCCAGCCATCCCACTCCTGGGTCTATTCCCAAAGGACTTAAAAACAGCATATTACAGTGACACAGCTATCTCAATGTTTGTAGCTGCGCAATTCACAATAGCTAGGTTGTGGAACCAACCTAGATGTCCCTCAGTAAATCAGTGGATTAAGAAAATGTGGTATATACGCACAATGGAATTTTACTCAGCAATAAAAGAAAATAAATTAATGGCATTTGCAGGTAAATGGATGAAGTTGGAAGACATAATGCTAAGTGAAGTTAGTCAGTCTCAAAAATCCAAGTACCAAATGTTTTCTCTGATATAAGGAGGCTAGTTCATTGTATTGTTGGATGGGGGGGGGGGGTACATAGGAGGACTAGAGGAACAGTAGAATGGTCAAAGGGAAGGAAGGGTAAGGGGGGGAGCAAGGGGGGAGTGAGGGGGAGAAAAAAAAAAAAAAAGAAAAAGGTGGTTGAATGAGACGGATTTCATTTTCCTAAATGCATGATTGAAGACCTGAATTGTACGAATATACTTTGTATACAAACAGTTGTATGTAAAAAGATGCTAAATTCATGCACTATGAGTTGTACACATTAAAAATTATTAAAAAAATAAAAAAAAAAGAAGGCATGGTCACTGCTGATGTACAATTGTCCTTCTTTCCATCTCTTATTGTGCTATTTATGGTGGGGGGACTTGGAGTGTTAACTCCTTCCTCTTTCTGTGTTGTTCACTGAGCTACCAGTTGGAGTGGCCTAAGACTGTGGCTGGTTGAAATAGCTCTCAGCTGCCTTTCTCACCAATATAAGGCAGTGTGGAAAGGAAGTACTGTTGATTGGAGGTTTGTCTGCATAGACCAGATCAGTGCACTCTCAGGGTGGGGCTGTTGCAGAGCTCTATGAAGGGAGTTCTGGAACTGGAGCTTAGATCTAATCATGCCTTAGATTAGAGCCAAGCTGGGACTTTGCTGGGTGGTATCTGCTCTGGAGACATTAGATCAACACACCCCTAGGGCCTGGCAGTTGCTGATCTCTGCTGGGAGTCTTGATCTCAGGAGCCTCCCAAGAATTGCACTCATGGGCAGGGAAGACAACCCTTCATACACTCTGCTTCCCATGAACACAGCCTTTCCGGGCTTAGTCCCAGAGTATATCCACAACTGCCTCTTCACATGCCTTACATTCTTAAGCTGGTCACTATGATCTCCTTGCTCCACAGCCAAAAGCTGCAGCATGGCCCCCTCAAGTTGGTTACCACCTCAGCTCTCCATGGCCAGTTGGGAAATATGAAAGACTTTTCAAATAGGAGTTCGCAGTGCAGCCTCTGGATGAGCTAAGTGAAGGCTGCTTTTTCTCATCTACAGGTATTTCTGTACCAAGTCTCTTCACTGTTACTCCCTGTGTGTTATCCCTCTTCTCTGGTGTGAAGACGCAATGCTGCTGCTGCTGTCACAACTGGCGTGGGTCCAGCATACTCTTTCAACTTTGCTCATTGTACCTGAATTTATGAGTCTCTAAGCCACTCTGACTGCCCAATATTGAATTCAGCAAAATCCCTCTTTCACCCACCTCACTGAGATGTATTTCCACTGCACAAATCCCAAACCAAGGAGCAACTGAAAATGCAGCCTTCCTCTAACCCACCCCTTGACTCTCCCAACCTTGTTTTTCTTATTAAGATGGCATCTGTATTTCCTTCCTCTCACATTTTCTAATCCCTATGTCTTTCTCTATTCTTTTGTTTGAACTGGGTAATTTTGCTTTCTCTAGGACCAATAACTATCCAATACAAACAGAAAACTTCTCAAAAGCTGTCAAGTGATTATAAATGACAATTTTTCCTAAAACATATTTTTTTCAATTACATTGAAGATGTTTCATTATTATTTGAGTGTTGCTTTTTTCCCCTTATGCTCTATTTTCTTTTTCCATAATTTTTGATACTTATAAGTTGATTTTCTAGTTCTGTCATTTGCCTATTCTCCTTTTGTCTTTATCTCCTTTCCTTCAAGATGGGAAAATTTCTTGAATTTCATCTTAACTTTCATTTTGAGATTTGTAGTGTCTAATCTATTATTCATGATCTTTGTTCATAATCATTAATTTATTCTTTAGTACCTCTACATGTTTGGTTCACTAATATCCACAGTAAATTTTGGGACCTTCAAGCTTCACTTAGTACCTCAGCATTGTTACTCAAAGCTCTTCAGACTGAGCTTTGAGTTGAAGGGTGTGGGCAAAGGGAATGTCCTTCAGGATTCCTTTAGCTTTTGTCTTGAATATACTGCGTCTTCTCAATGGAAAGTCTTGTGTGTATCTCAATGTCTTCCTGAATGAATTCTCAAAAACCAATTTGTGAATCTGTTTGAAAGAAATGATTTAGTGAATATTCAGTTTTGTTGGTATCATTTTAGCAGAAAAATTTCCAGCTTTCAGGCATGTAGATAGCTTTCACTTTTTCTGAAAAAGTTTATGCACAATTTATGTACTTCATTATGCATTTCATTGTAAGTTTGGCACAGGAAAAGCCAATTTCTTGGTAATACTGCTACTAAAGTGTTATAATTCTTTGGTTCATTTATGAGATACAAAGTAACCTTGGACACTGTCATTGTTACTAAAAGGTACAATACTTTTTCTATATGGATATTATGTCATTATTATTCTAGCTTCTTAAAAAATTAAATTTAAGCCAGGTGTCATGATGCACACCTGTTATCCCAGCAACTTGTGAGGTTGAGGCAGGAAGATCACTGACAAGGTGAGCCTCAGTAACTTAGGGAGACCTTGTATCAAAATGAGAAATAATAATAAAAGGACTAAGAATATAGCTCAGTGGTTGAGCACCCCTGCATTCAATCCCCAGTTAAAAAGAAAAAAAGAAAAGAAATTAAATTTATTGGTTATTTATTATCAGAACAAAGCAATCATCTTTAACCATATTAAAGTTAAAACCGTTGATTTTGTCAGACATTTTTTTTTCACAGTTAGACAAGTGCTCTACCACTGAGCTCCATCTCCAGCCCATGTTTTCTCATATCTAAATGGGAAATCCCAAAGGACTCCAACCAGCAGGTCCTATCATGAAGCTACTTGAGAATACATTTTCCTCCTAAGTTATCCTTGTGGACCCATAAGATTACAGTTCAACTTAAAAATAGGCCATAAAAAAAAGCTTATTTTCTTTTAATGAGTGGCCTGGATTCTCCGATAACAAGTAAAAGCCAACAGAATGCTTTTGTTAGTAAATAATGGGAGTATAACTTAACTTATTAAGTAAGGTAACACACTGGTTCATGAAACTATAAATTCTAGTTGTTTGGTGTGGTGGAATGGTTGGTCTAGAATTTCATGATGTCATCAGAACCGTTTTTCTGTAGTTCTTTTGACTCTGTTCTTTTTTGTTGTACTTTTGAGGTAGATTTCTTTATGATACTAAGACTGGAAATTAGGGTTTCAAGTCTCACAGTTATGTGCCTCAGCTTCAAGAAGGTTTTGAAAAGAACACATTAGTTCCAGGATTGCAAGAAAAATTTTGAGGTTTGCTCTAATTGGATTGGCTTGCATCACATACTCAAGAACTAGTATGGCTAAGTAAGTGGATGGTGTTGATTGTCCAGCCTGAGTCACGTGGGTTGGAAGTAGCAAAATAAGCACCCTTAGAACTATTTGTATCTCCAAATTGTATATCTAGGACTGCCATAAAAAGGAGATTGGATGTCTACTACTCATTCAAGAATGGCTTCTTTCACATATAGCATAGGATATGCATACTTAAGATAGCTGCCTAGGGAATTTCACAAAAACCGTTTTTTTTTTTTTTTTTTTTGGAACCGGGGTTTGAACTCAGAGACACTAGACCACTGGGCCACATTCCCAGCCCTTTTTTGTATTTTATTAGAGACAAGGTCTCACTGAGTTACTAAGTGCCTCGCCATTGCCAAGGCTGGCTTTGAACTTGCGATCCTCCTGCCTCAGCCTCCCAAGTGCTGGGATTACAGGTGTGCACCACTGTGCCCAGCTTTCACAAAAATTTTAATAAAATCATTACTGATTATTACAAATACTTCTAAGCTTAAGTTATGCTCATGATGAAGTTTTTCTACCATCAGTTATGCCCATACATTTCCACAGATGTGTAAGAACTCTATGTCCTTCATACTTATTTTCCAAAATATCTAGTGCCTATCTAGTATACCTGTAAATAATGGTACTTAATGTACTAATAAGAAAATTTATTCATGAATTCTCAAACCAATTTGTGACTTTTATGTTTGAAAGAAACATGAGAGTGAACAAATTATTTCTCTGTTCCTCTAGATTATCTACCTTCTCTATGGACTTTCAGTTAGATCATCAGAAAGTAGTATAACTGCATAGTATTATCCTAATAGTGTGGAGAAATAATTTCAAAGCATATATTAATTTACCCCACATATCTCATTTATAGACATATGCCACAATTTCTTCCTTAACATTAGTACAAATGAAATCTTATCTTTGAAAAATAAGTAATATGGTTTCTTATATCAAAAAAATAGAAAGATTGGAAAGAAATAAAAGTTTCTAATGCTGTCAGTAACTCCAGCGTAAATAAAGGTCTCCAATTTTATTTACTCCTCTCAAGTGGTATAGTAGCATCTATCACTCTCCTACATTTTAGCAACTTTTATGGTTTCTAATTGCATAGTTGTGACCTTTCTCAAGGTCCCTTATAAAAATGAGGGGAAGAGAAGTCTTACATACATATATAAATGACAAACATCGTATTGCTCTTTCTATGGCAGTTATTATTTTTAACAACTTTAATCTATCAACTACTATTGATTCTCAGGTTCCCCACAGGTTCCTTACATACTGTTCCTTTGAACTGTGTGGTCAGCAAAGCCCAGATTTGGTAATCCAGTGAATGAGATTGCAGCTTCATGAAGCACAGTGGCTACTCAAGAAAAAATGAGATTGCAGCTTCATGAAGCACAGTGGCTACTCAAGAAAAGCTTTAGCGAAAGGATAGATCATATTAGTGCTAAAACCCAACACCACTGGTTCACTAAAGCATTTGGATTTGGATTGGTCTTTATTCCTTGTTTAATATCCAAGTGCTGAGGAAAGGTAAATGAGTCAAAATGTTTCCACACTCTTAAAATGAATGTGCTTAAAATATTTTCCTGGTAACTTGCTTTTGCCTGCAAAAGAACTAAAAAACACAACACCAGTGTTCACACTATATCCACCACACAATTCTGTCTAGTAAGTATGAAGGTGAGAAGTTTAAAAAGTGTATTCACAAATGAAAACAGGTGAGCTGTAGCATCTGGAGTCAGTTGGAGAGCTTGTAAGTTTTTGGTGTGAACTTCAAAACTCCTTCACTGGTTTGGCTGACATTCCTCTCGATGATTAGAGCCAATTTCCATTAATGCTGCTTTAAATGAACAAAACACAATAAACATAGAAATAATAACAGGAGAAGCAATATCCAATGACATATAACCACTACCTTTTCCTTTAGTCATTTGAAATTACATATAATATGTTTTCTGTATTTAAAAATGGATTTTTATTACAGCATTATAGTAATTGGGTTCATTTTAACGAAAGTATACATGCAAGGAATTTGATTTCAATCCCCGTTTCCCTGGCCTTCCTCTTCTCCTCCCTCACCCTATTCTCCTTCTACTCTACTGATCTCTGTTTGGCTCCTATATTTATTTATTTATTTATTTATTTATTTATTTATTTATTTTATTTTATTTTTTTTGTGGTACCAGGGATTGAACTCAGGGGCACTCGTCCTCTGGGTCACATCCCCAGCCCTTTTTTGTATTTTATTTAGAGACAGGGTCTCACTGAGTTGCTAAGTGCCTCGCCATTGCTGAGGCTGGCTTTGAACTCGCGATCCTCCTGCCTCAGCCTCCCAAAGTGCTGGGATTACAGGCGTGCGCCACCACGCCTGGCTCCTATATTTATTTATTTTTGATGGGAACTTTCTACATAGACATAAAGGTGAAATTCCCTTTGGTACATGTATATGTGAATATAACATGATTTTGTTAAATTCGTTCCATATTTCCTCCCCTTTCCCATCCTTCCTCCCTCCCTCCCTCTCATTCTCCACCTTCTGCTCCACTGATTTTCCCTGTATATTTATGATATCCAATTCCCCCTGTCCCAACCTTCTTTCCCTTATTTTGCTCTAACTTTCCACATATAAGGGAAATGAGGGAAAACATTTGACCTTTGATTTTCTGACTCTGGCTTATTTCACTTAGCATGAAGTTCTCAGTTTCCATTAATTTACCAGCAAATGCCTTAATTTCGTTCTTCATTTTGACTGAGTAAAACTCCACAGTGTAGGTATTAAAATGGAAATCTTCTATGAATAGTGAAAGCCTTTAAAAAAAAAAAAACATGATTCTATTAGTTCCTCTTGTTGCTGTGTCAAATTACTACAAATTTAGTGGCTTAGAATTGTAATCTATTACTTTACCCTTCTGGAGATAAGCTTGAAATTGATCTCACTGGGATAAAACTGAGGTCTCGGTGGTGATCCTTTCAGAGGTTCCAGCAGAGAATCTATTTCCTTGCTTTCTCTAGACTTTAGAAGCTTCTGTGCCTGCATTCCTTGACTTGAGGCCCCCTTCCTCCCTCTTCCAGCCAGCAGCGTGGAGCCTATTCCTTTTCATGTTGCTCTCCCTGTCTCCTCTTCTGTCTCTTTTTTCTACTTTAAGGACCCATTTAATTACATTGAACCTGCCAGATAATTCAGAATAATCTCCCTATTTTATGGGCAGCTGATTAGCAACCTTAATTCCATCTGCAATCTTAATTACCATTTGTCATGTAAATATTATTTTCACAGATTCCAGGGATTAGGATGTGGACATCTTTGGGGGTGTTAGTTTGTCTACTTTTAAATTCTTATCCAATACCATCTCTCCAGACATGAATTCTGTCATCCCTTTAGTATACTAAATATATTTTTTTCTGCACTTACCAAAATATATGTGTATTCATGGAAACATACAATTTATCTTTTTTTTTGTATTTATCTTCATTTTGCTCTGTTTTCACAGTGTGTCTCTGAAAAGATATATTTTAACTCATGTTTTTTTAACCATGACTCATTTTAAAGACTGCATCCTAAATCATGTATAAAGACCCTTGTTTAGGTCACTTCCAGTTTTCCTTTATCACAATCTGTTATGTGCAACTTTGAACACACCTTCTAAAGCATGTTTAATCTTCTAGGTGAGATACAGACCTTGTTGGACTGTAGGGTATGTACCATTTTATGTATTAACAAATATTTTTAAATTCCCTCTGTATGAGATATCATTTGAACTCTCAATCAGCAGCATGTATTATTACACACTTCACACACCAGTACTTAATACTAAAAATTTAATTTTCACTAGTTTGATAAGATTAATTATAATATACATTTCTAGGATTACCCGAGGCCTTGGGGATTTTTTTTTTTTCTTCTCATGTGCATTGCCATATATGTTTTCTGTTCTGTGAACAGCTCATTTTTAGTGCGTATGTGGGGCTTTTTTTTTTTTTTTTTTTTTTTTTGGTGGTGGGTCTCACAGATGCTAGCTAGGCAAGTGCTCTACCATTTAGCTATATTCCCCTGGAGTGCTAAAAAAATCCTATCCTTTAGCCCTCATCACATTTCTGCCCCATTTCTCTGCAGAATACTAATCCTTAGACTATATATAGATTATAACATTGATTACTAGCCTTTTGACTTTGTTTATGCTCTCATTAAAATAGACCTCTCTCTCTCTCTCTCTCTTTCTCTCTCTCTCTCTCTCTCTATTTAAAGAGTCTTATTTCTTAACCTTATGCTTTTTCTTCTTGGGTCATGTTGAAGAAGATTATTACCTCAAAACTAGAAACATGTTTACTTATATTTTTCTCTTATATTTATATGAGATTGCACCTTTATCATATTGTATAATCTTTTATTTACATATATGATATTCTATTTCAGGGTACTGTATTGCTCCTGCACCGATACCACATTATATTATTTACTTCAGTTTTAGAACTTGTCTTAATAGTTAGTTTGTTTATATAGATATCTTCCTTATTTGTATTAAAATGGTTGTGAATTTTCCCGTTGCTTTTGAATTAAAAAAATTTCCAAAAACATTAAAATTCATGGAACTTTGATTGGATTACATTGACTTGTAAATTAACCATGAGAATATTGATCTCCTTCTAATAAGGTATCTTTCTATTAATTAATATAGTTCCAATTATCAAACACTTCTTAATATATTTCAGAGATGTTTTTCAGTTTTCTCCACTAATGCCTTGTAGTATTCCTATTTGGTTTATTCCATGGTGCTTATTGATTTCTTTTGGTATTGTGAATAAGTATGTCCTTCGATTCTCTTGTATTTTCTACGTTGAACAAAAATGGACAGTTTTATCTCTTCCTTTCCATTGTTTATATTTCTTCAACTTCTTCAATCATTCATTCATTCCTCCCTGCTTCAGATCTTATTGTATTAGCTGGAGTTTCTATTACAAGGCTCAGCAGTAGAATAACTGTCATCCAGGTTCCATTCCTGACTTCAATGGACATCTTTAAATTTTCACTATAGAAAGCATGTTTGCTAAAGTTTTTGATGGTTACCTTACATTAAGTTAAGAAATTTTCTTTCCATTCTTAGTTTACTAAATGTTTTAAAACATGATTTGGGTGTTGAATTCTATCAGCTGTTTCTTTGTTTTTTGTTTTTTGTTTTGTTCTTGTTTTTGTTTTTTTGTACCGGGAATTGAACTCAGGGGCACTAGACCACTGAGCCACATCACCAACCCTATTTTGTATTTTATTTTGAGACAGGGTCTCACTAAGTTGCTTAGCACCTTGCTTTTGCTGAGGCTGGCTTTGAACTCGCGATCCTCTTTCCTCAGCCTCCCCAGCTGCTGGGATTACAGGCATGTGCCACCACACCACGCAGCTGTGTTTTAAAATATCTATATTGCTGCATAATTTTCTCTTTCATTTTGTTACTATACTATATTATTTAATAATTTTATGTTTAATTATCTTTGAATTTATGAGATAAAATTTATTTGACTATTTATGGTTCTTTTACTGGCTGCATTCAATTTTTAACATTTGATCTCAGAAGTTTACATCTACATTCATGAAGTTCATCTTTCTTTTTTTTTATATTTAGTATCTTTTTACATACAACTGTTTGTATACAAAGTATATTCGTACAATTCAGGTCTTCAATCATGCATTAAGGAAAATGGTATCCGTCTCATTCAACCACCTTTTTTTTTCTTTTCTCCCCCTCCCTCCCCTCTTGCTCCCTCCCTTACCCTCCCTTCCCTTGACCATTCTAGTGATCCTCTAATCCTCCTATGTACCCCCATCCAACAATACTTTGAAATAGCCTCCTTATATCAGAGAAAACATTTGGTACTTGGATTTTTGAGACTGACTAACTTCACTTAGCATTATGTCTTCCATCTTCATCCATTTACCTGCAAATGCCATTAATTTATTTTCTTTTATTGCTGAGTAAAATTCCATTGTGCGTATATACCACATTTTCTTAATCCACTGATTTACTGAGGGACATCTAGGTTGGTTCCACAACCTAGCTATTGTGAATTGCACAGCTACAAGTTCATCTTTCTTTTTGCTATCTTCATCTAATTTGGGGCAGAATTTTACTTGCCTCAGAAATGAGTTATGTATTTATTAATACTGTTAGCATTAATAAATATGTGTTTCCCCTTTCTAAATGACTTACTAATCCAGGCATGCTTTAATTTCTCTCTGCCCACCACTAAATAAACCAAATTACCTATATCTGTGTCTAAACATTCTGCCTTCCTCCTATCACAATGGGTAAACTGCCAGTACTCCAGTACTCCCATCCAGGGCTGAACTACAACTAATGCAATCCCTCTTGGATGCTCAGGGATTTGTTTCTGCAGTTGTATTCTCTGCCTCCTGCATCGTCAGGGTTGATGTCTTTTGGATCACTACTATGCTGTTATATCTCCCATCTTTAAAAAATCCTTCCTTTAGCTCTCACTCCACTGACCTCTCTGCAGCCTTTTACAAAACACACACACATACCCAAAAACAAATCACTTCCTTTGGAGATGTTGATACGTATCATTTTATTTCTTCTCCTTTCATTCCAATTTGGCATCCAAAATTACTCTTACCAGCATTATCATGACCTCCACATGTCAAATGCAAAGATGGTTTTTAGTCTTCATTTTGATTAAGCTCTCAGCAGTGCCTGACACATTGCCTCTTCATTCTTGAAACCCATTATTCACTTGCCTTCCATGGCATCACTAACCTTTCATTTTCCTCCTGTCCCATGGAAGTCTTTTTCTAAATCTCCTTTGCTGTATTCTTTTCATCCTCCCAACCTCTAGATATTAGAGTGCCTCAGCTCTGTCCAAAGTTCTCCTCTCTATCTACAGTAACTGCCTAAAAGGTTATCATATAAGTCTCATGGTGCTATCACTATCTATACTCAACACGCACATTTATATCCCTAACCCAGACCTCTCTGCCCTTACCTCAGACTCATAATTCCAGTTGCCCATCAGAGATATCTAGCTGGAGGTCTAGTGAGCATCTCAAACTAAACACACCCAAAACAGAAATGTATTACTTATGATTTTAGAGATGAAATACCAAGATGGAGAGTTTTCACAATTTGGTAAAAATTCTTATCTTAGAGTCATCATTTAAATCAACCTCCTTCTAACTCTGAAGAATTTTATCGTTTAATTGTTTCATAACTCCATGGATTATAAATTCTATAACTTTAATATACTCATGCTGAATTTGGAGGGCATATTGGTTCTGCAGGATGTAGGAGAAGCAGTGGTAATATCTTCCTTAATTCTTTTCACTAAAGATAAAGAGGAGGGTGCATAAAAATTTGTGTATGCCATGTGGGGGTGAAATATTTTTAAAATTTGTCCCCTCCAAAACTCATGTTGAAATTTAGTTGTTACTGTAACAGTATTAAGAGGTGGGTCCTTTAATAAATGATTAGACCATGAGGGCTCCACCCTCATAGGTGGGATTAATTTTCTTATAAAAGGGCAAATTTGGGCCCATTTTGCCATAGGAGGATAAAGCCTTCTCCCCTCTTGAGGACACAGCATTCAAGGTGCTATCTTGGTGATCAGAATTTTCAAAACTGCCAGTGCCTTGATATTAGTCTTACCACTTCCAGAGCTGTGAGTTAGTAAATTTCTGTTTACGAATTAACCAGTGTATTATATTCTGTTATAGCAGCACAAAATGGACTAAGGAAGTGGAGTTATTAGACTTAAAAGGTAGAACAGGTATCTATATATTTGTATCTATATATTTATATCTATATCTATCTATTTATATTTTCCAATAACATGGACATACCTGTCAGTCAACTCAAGTACATATTTTAGAGCTTCTTATTCCCCCCCAAACTTGAATATATACACATTAAAATATATAATAAAGATATTATATGTATATACATATACATATATGCATATATATATTTCTTTTTTTGTGTGTGTGGTGCTAGGGATTGAACCCAGGACCTTGTGCATGTGAGGCAAGCACTCTACCAACTGAGTTATATCCCCAGCCCTTATATTTCTCTATTGTATATGCTTATATTACATATGCTCAGATTATATATACATATATATATGTGTGTATATAGACACACATACATACATATACGTATAATGCATATATATATTGTTTGTTTGTGCTTTCCCACACTTCCCTTTGAATATACCTTTTCAGTAATTAAGGAGCATCCATTCATCCTCAGTAAGTTACTGGCTACTACGCTTTGCCTGCATTTCAGCAATAGGCCCAGCTCCCTTTGAGTGTTAAAGGGTTGAGAAAAGCCTATTAGCCAAAGGAGAGATTAAAGAATTTAGGATTGATGAAACACTTTCATTCCATAAAAACAGACTAAACTAGGCACCTCACCTGTTTCTGTGGTTCCCTAAACATTGACCATTTTAGCAACTCTTCATTTAAATGAAAAGCATTTCCTTACTGCACTCATCCTGACACAGTGTGTTCTTGTTATCTGTGATAGTAATGTTCTATGAAGTCATTACAAACACTAAACTCATATGAATACTGAACTATTGCCCCTAGGGGAAATTACAGGTTCCTCCAAACCTCTGTTCACATTTTTGTCCTCTAAAATGCCATTTACATTATGTAGGTTTGTTCATTCTTATAAAATAGGCCAGTTTCTTTGGCATTGAACTCTTTACCTATATAATACTTTGTGGTTATTTAAAAAATTCTCCCACAGCTTCTTGGTCTATAGAACCTGCAAGTATAAAACGTGAGCCAACCAGCATGGGTTAAGAAGCATTTACCATTTTCCTGACCCTGCATAACATAAATTTCTTTGGCTTTGAGCCTTACAACAATGCTATCCAATATGTTTTTTTAAATTGGCTGTCATCTCCTGGGTCCACAAATTTAGTCATTTTTCCATCTTCTCCAGAGCTTCATCAGCACTATAGTTGTTTCTTTGGCACTTCCAGAGTGTCTTCATGTACAGATCAGCAAATTTCCTATGGCTTTTCCTGGGGGTACCCTGTTGTTGAGTCATTAACAACAAATTCATGGTCAACAATGCCATAATTCATACCTGAAAGAAGCTTATCTAACACATTATTTTTTCCTATAAAGCACATCACAGTCTTCTTGTGCTCAGGAATATCAGACAAGCAATTTAGTTCTAGAACCCAGGGCAAAACCTGAATAAATATCTAGATTTAACCAGCTTCATCTGCTTTTCCTTTTAGAGGTCATGTAGCTAAGCAATATATTACTAGATGCCATTAGCGTTGCTACAGGTAACACTGCTGACATATGGTACTTGATGGTGACAGTTGTTTTTCAGGAACTTAGAGACCGCTTTTGTACAGCTCAAATCAGTTGAAATCACTTACACTTTACTTGGGCCTCCACAGATATGTGATGGGTAACTTTTTTGACATTGGAGGGCTAAAAACTTCACTCTTAGATCATGCTAATGCCACCATTTTCTGTACTTACATCCTATGAGGAGCTGTGGCCTTTGATGCTTCATGCACACACTACTGATGGCTTCAACACTCCTTACCTCCAATCACCTCTGCCTCTACTTAGATCACCCTGCTTCTTCACCCCACAAATATCCCTCAACCCTGTCCTCAGGGGAGGTGGATTTTAGACTTAACTCTCCCATCCCTTCATTTATTTGCCTTGTGAATAAACTATTTCTCTTTTGCAAAATTCACTGTTGCAGTGATTAGCATACTTCCTGGACAAAAATATATAACTTGAAATTTCTTATACCATCACCCAAATTTTAATCTTTCTAACCTGGTTCATTTTACAAAGAAGTTTCAGAAACACATTCACTAATGTTTTACTAATAGAAATACTATTAATAGAGATACCAATACTTTTGTTTTCTTAGGCAGCAAAATCACACAAACATACAAACAACAACAATAACAACAACAACGTGAAAAATGCGGGACTAAATAGACCATCAAAAGAATACTTGTGTACCATATGATAACTAAAACAAGATGACAAAGGTTTTCCTTGTTTGGCCTCAGCTGGGAAACAGACGTCAGTCCACTCAGTTTTCACCATTTTAGGCATGTCTGTCAATGGCTGTGGAATGAGCCTGGTGCATTGATTTTGGACTTATAAGGAAATTCCAACAACTAGGTGAATCTGTAAAAATGAGGTGCTATAAATAATAACGATGGTCTGTAGCTGCATATGTAATGGCAGGGAAAAAAAAATCTAGAATCTTTTCATGCCAATGTGATTATGGAATGGACACCTTAGCTATAGACCCCCATTGTTCTTTGCGTACAAAAGGTCTGTAGAAGATTGTTAGTAAAGATTAATTTTTTTAAAAAAAAATATTACTTGGTGTGTGTTGAGGTAAAGGCTGTATTGGGAAACTTAGAACCTCTGAACCAATACTAAAGGGAATGCAAACCCCACTTGCACATTCTCTCATTATCTTACAGAGAAGCAAGCTGTGGCCAGAGTCAAGATGTATGAGGATTATATATAAAGGGATGGACTCCTGAAAACAGTCTTACCAGTTGTGGGTAGGGTGGTGAAAATGACTATTTGGATGCCAAAGAGCATGGGAAGCTATTGTCAGATTTCTGTGAAATGTGGTTGCCCAGCACCTGAAGATATTGGAACCTATAGGAAGTTTTGGATACTTCCACTGGGGTAAGAGAGTCCCACGTCTGAGGGGCAGAGTTCAGGTGGAGCCCTTCCTTCCCACAGGAAGAAAGCAAAGAACTTCCATGGTCACTTTAAGCCAAATTTTTTTCTAATTAATTAATTTAATTAGGTGTATATGACAGCAGAATGCATTTTGGTTCATTGTACACAATTGCAGCACAACTTTTCATTTTCATGAAGTAGCATCACACCAGATGTGCAGTCATGCATATACCTAGGGTAATGATGTCCATCTCATTCCACATCTTTCCTGCTCCCATGTCCCCTCCCCTCCTCCTCCTCCCCTTTTCCCAATCACAGTTCCTCCATTTTTCCCATGCCCCACTCCCCCCTTATAGATCAGCATCCACTTATCAGAGAATATTCGGCCTTTGGTTTTTTGGGATTGGCTTACTTCACTTAGCATGATATTCTCCAACTCCATCCATTTACCTGCAAATGCCATGATTTTATTCTCTTAATGCTGAGTAATATTCCATTGTGTATACATATACCACAGTTTCTTTATCCATTCATCTATTGAAGGGCATCTAGGTTGCTTCCACAGTTTAGCTATTGTGAATTGAGCTGCTATAAACATTGATATGGCTATGTTACTATAGTATGCTGATTTTAATTCCTTTGGGTATAGACTGAGGAGTAGGATAGCTGGGTCAAATGGCTGTTCCATTCCAAGTTTTCAAAGGAATCTCCGTACTGCTTTTCTGATTGGTTGCATGAATTTGCAGTCCCACCAGCAATGTATGAGTGTATCTTTTCCCCTCATCCTCACCAACACTTAATGTTGTTTCTATTATTTTTATTTATTTATTTATTTATATTCTAATTTGTTATACATGTTTGCAGAGTATATTTCATTTCATATTACATATAAAGAGCACAATTTTTCAAGTTGCTGGTTTTATAGAAAGTATTTTTACAACAATTGTGTCTTCATACATGAATTTAGGGCAATCATGGATAACTTAGTCTGCCATTATTTCTATCCCCTTTCCCCCTTCTTTCCCTCCCCCATCTTTGTTCTATTTAAAGCTCTTTCATTCTTCCATCCCCACTCCCTTGCCTTTATAAGTTAGTATCTTTATATCAAAGAGCTCATTTGACCTTTGGTTTTTTGGGATTGGCTAACTTTACTTATTATTTTCTCCAACTTTATCCATTTACCTGCAAATGCTGTGATTTTATTCTCTTTTAGTGCTGAGTAGTGTTCCATTGTATATATATACCAAAGTTTCCCTACCCATTCATCAGCTGATGGGCATTGGGGTTGGTTCCACAATCTAGCTATTGTGAATTGTGCTGCTATAAACATTGATGTGGCTGTGTCCCTGTAGTAAGCTGTCTTTAAGTCCTTTGGGAATAGACCAAGGAGTGGGATGGCTGGGTCAAATGGTGGTTCCATTCCAAGTTTTCCTAGGAATCTCCATACTGCTTTCCAGATTGGCTTCACCAATTTGCAGTTCCACCAGCAATGTAAGAGTGTGCCTTTTCTCCCACATCCTTGCCAGCATTTATTGTTGTTTGTTTGTTTGTTTGTTTGTTTTGATAGCTGCCATTCTGACTGGAGTAAGATAAAATCTTAGAGTTGTTTTGATTTGCATTTCTCTAATTGCTAGAGATGTTGAACATTTTTTTCATATATTTGTTGATTGTTTGCATATCATCTTCTGAGAAGTGTCTGTTTAGTTCCTTGGCCTATTTATTGATTGGGTTATTTGTTTTTTTGGTGTTAAGGCTTTTGAGAGCTTTATAAATCCTTGAGGTTAGTGTTCTATCTAATGTGCTTGTGGTAAAGATTTGCTCCCATTCTGTAGGTTCTCTATTCACCTCAATGATTGTTTCTTTTGCTGAGAAGAAGCTTTTTAGTTTTAATCCATTCCATTTATTGATTCTTGGTTTTAGTTCTTGTGCTATAGGGGTCTTATTGAGGAAGTTGGGGCCTAAACCAACATGATGGAGATTTGGGCCTACTTTTTCTTCTATTAGGTGCAAGGTCTCTGGTTTAATTCCTAGGACCTTGGTTCACTTTGAGTTAAATTTTGTGCATGATGAGAGAAAGAGATTTAATTTTATTTTACTACATGAGGATTTCCAGTTTTCCCAACACCATTTGTTGAAGAGGCTGTCTTTTCTCCAGTGAACGTTTTTGGCACCTTTGTCCAATATAAAATAACTGTAGGTGTGTGGGTTTGTCTCTGTGTCTTCTATTATGTACTGTTGGTCAACTGGTCTATTTTGGTGTCAATACCATGATGTTTTTGTTACTATTGCTTTGTAGTACAATTTAAGGTCTGGAATAGTAATGCCACCAGCTTCATTCTTCTTGCTAAGAATCGCTTTGGCTATTCTGGGTCTCTTATTTTTCCAGATGAATTTCATGATTGCTTTTTCTATTTCTGTGAGGAATGATATTGGGATTTTGATTGGTATTGCATTGAATCTATATAGTGCTTTTGGTAGAATGGTCATTTTGACAATATTAGTTCTATCTATCCATGAACAAGGTAGATCTTTCCATCTTCTAAGATCTTCATTAATTTCCTTCTTTAGCGTGCTGTAGTTTTTTCATTGTAGAGGTCTTTCACGTCTTTTGTTGATTCCCAAGTATTTTATTTATTTATTTTTTTGAGGCTAAAGTAAACGAGGTAGATTTCCTAGTTTCTTTTTCTGAGGATTTGTCGCTGATGTACAGAAATGCCTTTGATTTATGAGTATTGATTTTATATTCAGCTACTTTGCTGAATTCATTTATTAGATCTAAAAGATTTCTGTTGGAAATTTTTGGATCTTCTATGTATAGAATCATATCGTCTTCAAATAGTGATAATTTGAGTTCTTTTTTCCTATCTGTATCCCTTTAATTTCTTTAGTCTATCTAATTGCTCTGGCTAGGGCTTCAAGAACTATGTTAAATAGGAGTGGTGAAAGAGGGCATCCCTGTCTTGTTCCAGTTTTTAGAAGAAAAGCTTTCAACTTCTCTCCATTTAGGATGATGTTGGCCTGGGGCTTAGCATAGATTGCCTTTACGATGTTGAGGTATGTTCCTGTTATCCCTATTTTTTCTAGCATTTTGAACATGAAGCGGTGTTGTATTTTGTCAAATGCTTTCTCTGCATCTATTGAGATGATCATATAATTTTTATCTTTGAGCCTGTTGATGTGATGAATTACATTTATTGATTTCCTTATATTGAACCAACCTTGCATCCCTGGAATGAAGTCCACATGATCATGGTGTACTATCTTTTTGATGTGTTTTGTATTTGATTTGCCAGAATTTTATTGAGAATTTTTGCATCTATATTCATTAGAGATATTGGTCTGAAGTTTTCTTTCTTTGATTTGTCTCTGGTTTTGGAATCAGGGTGATATTGGCCTTATAGAATGAGTCTGGGAGTGTTCCCTCTTTTTCCATTTCATGAAATAGTTTAAGAAGTATTGGTGTTAGTTCTTCTTTAAAGGTCTTGTAGAACTCAGCTGTGTATCCATCCGGTCCTGGGCTTTTCTTTGTTGGTAAGTTTTTGATGGCATCCTCTATTTCTTTACTTGAAATTGATCTGTTTAAATTGTGTATATCATCCTGATTTAGTTTGGGTATATCATATGTCTCTAGAAATTTGTCAATGGCTTCATTATTTTCTATTTTATTGGAGTATAAATTTTCAAAATAATTTCTAATTATCTTCTGTATTTCTGTAGTGTTCATCATGATATTTCCTTTTTCATCATAGATATTGGTAATTTGTGTCTTCTCTCTCCTTTTCTTCATTAACATAGCTAATGATTTATCAATTTTATTTATTTTTTCAAGGAACCAACTTTTGTTCTGTCAATTGTTTCAATTTTGTTGTTGTTGTTGTTGTTGTTTCAATTTCATTAATTTCAGCTCTGATTTTAATTATTTCCTGTCTTCTACTTCTTTTGGGGTTGATTTGTTCTTCTTTTTCTAGGGCTTTGAGATGTAATGTTAGTTCATTTATTTGTTGACTTTTTCTTTTTTGAAGGAATGAGCTCCATGCAATGAACTTTCCTCTTAGTACTGCCTTCAGAGTGTCCCAGAGATTTTGATATGTTGTATCGTTTTGTTCTCATTTACCTTTAAGAATTTCTTAATCTCCTTCTTAATGTTTTATGCTACCCATTGATCATTCAATAACACATTGTTTAGTCTCCGGGTGTTAGAGTAGCTTTTCTTTCTTTCTTTCTTTCTTTTTTTTTTTATCATTGATTTCTAATTTCATTCCATTATGATCTGATAGAATGCAGAGTAGTATCCCTACTTTTTTATATTTGCTTAGAGTTGCTTTATGGCAAAATATATGGTCTATTTTAGAGAAGGATCCATGTGCTGCTGAGAAGAAAGTGTATTGGCTCAGTGATGGATGATACACTCTATATATGTCAGTTAAGTCTAAGTTATTAATTGTATTATTGAGTTCTATAGTTTCTTTGTTTAACTTTTGTTTTGGAAGATCTATCCAGTGGTGAGAGGGGTGTGTTAAAAACACCTAGAATTATTGTGTTGTGGTTTATTTGATACTTGAACTTGAGAAGAGTTTGATTGATGAATGTAGATGCTCCATTATTTGGGGCATATATATTTATAACAGTTATATCTTGTTGATCTATGATTCCCTTAAGCAGTATGAAATGTCCATCTTTATCTCTTTTGACTAACTTTGGCTTAAAGTCTACTTTATTTGATATGAGGATGGAGACCCCTGCTTGCTTATGTAGACCATGTGAGTGATATATTTTATCCCATCCTTTCATCTTCAGCCTGTGGGCATCTTTTCCTATGAGATGTGTCTCTTGAAGGCAACATATTATTGGGTCTGTTTTTTTAATCCAATCTATTAGCCTATGTCTTTTAATTGGTGAGTTTAGGCCATTAACATTCATGGTTATTATTGAGACATAATTTGTATTACCAGTCATTTTTATTTTTTTATTATTTTTGATATTTAGTTTGACTTGTTTTTTCCTTTGGTTGTTTTTTTCCCTTTATTGTAGCTCTTCCCTTTGCAGATTTTCATTATTATTTTTCATTTCCTCCTCGTGGAATATTTTACCAAGAATGTTCTGTAGAGCAGGTTTTCTTGTAAATTCTTTTAGCTTTTGTTTATCATGGAAGGTTTTAATTTCATCCTCAAATATAAAGCTTAATTTTGCTGGATATAAAATTCTTGGTTGGCATCCCTGATCCTTTAGAGCCTGGTATATGTTGTTTCAGGCTTTCCTGGCTTTGAGGGTCTGAATTGAAAAATCTGCTGAGATGCAAATTGGTTTTCCTTTATAGGTAATCTGACTTTTCTCTCTTGCAGCCTTTAAAATTCTATCTTTATTTTGTATGCTAGGCATTTTCATTACAATGTGCCTTGGTGTGGACCTGTTGTAATTTTGTACATTTGACATCCTATAGGCCTCTTATATTTGATTTTCAATTTCATTCTTCCTGCTTGGGAAATTTTCTGATATTATTTCATTGAAGAGATTGTGCATTCCTTTGGTTTGAATCTCTGCACCTTCCTCTATTCCAATAAATCTTACATTAGGTCTTTTGATGGTATCTCATAGTTCTTGGATATTCTGTTCATGGTTTCTTACCATCTTCACTGTGAGGTCAACTTGATTTTCAAGATTATATATTTTGTCCTCATTGTCTGAGGTCCTATCTTCCAAGTGGTCCAATCTGTTGGTGATGCTTTCTATTGAATTTTTTAAGTGGCTTACTGTTTCTTTCATTTTAAGGATTTCTTTTTTTTTTTTCTCAAACGCTCTATCTCTTTCTTGAAGTAATCTTTTGCTACCTGGATTTGTTCTCTTATCTCTTTGTTGGTGTGATCAATGGTTGCCTGTATTTGATCTCTTATCTCTTTGTTGGAGAGATCAAATTTTGCCTGTATCTGTTCACTTAGTTCGTTTTTCAAATCCCTTATCATTTTAATTATATATATCCGGAACTCCTTCTCTGACATTTCGCCTACTGTGCTTTCTATGGCTTCTATTGTTGTAGTATCTTGGTTTGTTTGGGGCATTTTCCTCCCTTATTTTTTCATGATGACTATATATTTTCCTGTCTTGCAAGGTAAGCCTGAGGTAATACAGCTTCTGCCCTTTTGTCTTATAATGTCCCTCCAGGTGACCAATACCTCACTTTTTAGGGAAATATCAATATTAGAGCTTTCAATGTACCAAATGTGTATCCATATATCAGTTAGTTTCTATTTTTATATTTACAGTTTTGTCGCTGTGGCTCCTGAGTGGGTGGGCCAAGCTGGAATGGATGCAGGCAGGCAGGGCTTGTTCCCCCTCTGTCCTCAGTGGGAATGGCCTCTCCAAGGTGGACGGACAGAGCTGGAAAGCCTGCAGGTGGGCCCAGCTGCAACTCACTCCAGGAGGTCTAGCTGGGAACTCCTGCCAGTGCTGGGAACCCATGCCAGCAGGCTGAACTGGGAACTCACACCAGCAGACCAAACTGGGAACTCATGCTCACAGTTCAAACTGGGAACGCAAGACTGCAGGCCAAATTGGGAACTCACGCAGGCAGGCCAAATGGGAAGCCACGCTGGCAGTCTGAACTGGGAGCTCCTGCCCGCAGGCCAAACTGGGAATTCACACAGGCAAGGCAGGCCTAATTGGGAACCCACGCCAGCAGGATCTGTTTGTATTCTTGATCATTGCCATTCTGACTGTTGTGAGATGAAATCTTAGAGTAGTTTTGATTTGCGTTGCTCTAATACTAGAGATATTGAACATTTTTTTCATATGTTTGTTGATCAAATGTATATCTTTTTCTGAGATATGTCTGTTCAGTTCCTTAGCCCATTTATTGATTGGGTTTTTTGGTTTTTTGGTGTTACGTTTTTTGAGTTCTTTCTATATCCTAGAGAGTAGTGCTTTATCTGATGTGCATGTAACAAAAAATTGCTCCCAAAATGTAGGCTCTCTCTTCACCTCATTGACTGTTTCTTTTGCTGAGAAGAAGCTTTTCAGTTTGAGTCTATCCCATTTATTAGTTTTTGATTTTATTTCTTGCATTTTAGGAGTCTTATTAAGGAAGTCGGGTTCTAATCCAACATGATGAAGATTTAGGCCTAGTTTTTCTACTATTAGGTTCAGGCTCTCTGGACTAATTCCTAGGTCCTTGATCCACTTCAAGTTGAGTTTTGTACATGGTGAGACATAAGGGTTTATTTTCATTTTGCTGCATATGGATTTTCAGTTCTCCCAGCATCATTTGTTGAAGAGTCTATCTTTTCTCCAATGTATGTTTTTGGCACCTTTGTCTAGTATGAGATAACTGTATTTATGTGAGTTAGTCTCTGTGTCTTCTATTCTGTACCATTGGTCTACTTGTCTGTTTTGGTGCCAATACCATGCTGTTTTGTTACTATTGCTTTATAGTATAATTTAAGGCTTAGTATTGTGATGCCTCCTATTTCACTCTTCTTGCAAAGGATTGCTTTGGCTATACTGGGTTTCTTATTGTTCCAAATGAATTTCATGATTGCCTTTTCTATTTCTATAAAGAAAGATGTTGGGATTTTAATTGGAATCACATTGAATCTGTATAGCACATTGGGTAGTATGGCCATTTGACAATATTAATTTTGCCTATCTAAGAGCATGGGAGAGCTTTCTATCTTCTGAGATCTTCTTCAATTTCTTTCTTTAGTGTTCTGTAGTTTTCATTGTAGAGGCTTTTCACCTTTTTCGTTAAGTTAATTCCCAAGTATTTTATTTTTATTTTTTTGAGGCTATTGTGAATGGGGTCATTTTTCTAATTTCTCTTTCAGGGGATTCATCACTGATGTATAGAAATACATTTGATTTATGGGTATTGATTTTATATCCTACTACTTTGCTGAATTCATTAATTCTAGAATTTTTAAGTGGAGTTTTTTGCATCTCTAAGTATAGAATCATGTTGTCAGCAAATAATGATACTTTCAATTCTTCTTTTCCTAGTTGTATCCCTTTAATTCCTTTCATCTGTCTAATTGCTCTCTCTAGAGTTTCAAGGACTATGTTGAATAGAAGTGGTGAAAGAGGGCATCCCTGTCTTGTTCCAGTTTTTAGAGAAAGTGCTTCCAATTTTTCTCCATTTAGAATGATGTTGGCCTTGGGTTTATCATAGATAGCTTTTACAATGTTGTGGTAAGTTCCTACTATCCCTAGTTTTTCTAATCTTTTGAACATGAAAGGGTGATGCATTTTGTCAAATGCTTTCTCTGCATCAATTGATATAGTCATATGATTCTTATCTTTAAGTCTATTAATGCTATGAATTATATTTATTGATTTCTGTATGTTTAAACAAACTTGCATCCCTGGAATGAACCCTGCTTGATCATGGTGCACTCTTTTTTTTTTTTCTTTTTTCTTTTTGGTACCAGGGATTGAACTCATGGGCACTAGACCACTGAGCCACATCATCAGCCCTATTTTGTATTTATTTCGAGATAGGGTCTCACTGAGTTTCTTAGCAACATGCTTTTTCTGAGGCTGGCTTTGAAATCACAATCTTCCTTCCTCAGCCTCCCAAGCTGCTGGGATTATGGGCATGTGCCACTGTTCCTGGCTAACTAATTTTTAAATATGTTTTTGTATGCAATTTGCTAGATTTTTATTGAGAAGTTTTGTATTAATGTTCATCAGGGATATTATTCTGAAATTTTTTTCCTTAATGCATCACTGCCTGGTTTTGGTATCAGGATGATACTAGCTTCATAGAATGAGTTTCCTATATTATTTCATTGAAGAGATTGTGCATTCTTTTGGTTTGAATCTCTGTGCCTTCCTCTATCCCAATAACTCTCAGATTTGGTCTTTTGATGTTATCCCATAATTATTGGATGTTCTGTTCATGGTTTCTTACCATTTTCACTGTGTAGTCAACTTTATTTTCCAAATTGTATACTTTGTCTTCATTATCTAATGTTCTGTCTTCCAAGTGATCTAGACTGTTGGTGATTATTTCTATTGAATTTTTTATTTGGTTTATTGTTTCATTAAGGATTTCTGATTGTTTTTGTTTTTTTTTTCAGAGTCCCCATCTCTTTCTTGAAGTAATCTTTTGCTACCTATATTTGCTCCCTTATCTCTCTGTTGGTGTGATCAATGTTTGCCTGTATTTGCTTTCTTATCTCTTTGTTGGAGTGATCATTTTTTGCCTGTATTTGCTCATTTAGGTCATTCTTTAATTCACAGATCATTTTAATTATGTATATTCTGAATTCCTCCTCTAACATTTCATCAACTTCACTGTCCACAGATTCTGTTATTATAGTGTCCTGGTTTGTTTGAGGCACTTTCTTCCCTTGTTTTTTTCATGTTGTCTATGTGTCTTTCTTTCTTGTAGTGCAGATTTGAGGTATTACAGTTTCTACCCTATAATCAATACCAAGGTGAGGAGCAGTTTATCTGTACCTTACCTTGGTATTGGGCTTCCAGACCATACTGGTGTCCCACAATGGATGCTACTGCAACTAAAGGTGGTGGTGGCAATAGCAGAGGTAACTTGAGATAACAGTGGAGGTGACCAAGATGGATGCAACCTCTTTCAGAGATAGGGTTGAAAGTGTTGGCCTTACACTGGCTTTGGGATGCCTGCTCTGAGATGCAGCTCCTTCTAGGCCCTGTCTATTGTCCCAAGGTGGAGGCTACTGTGAGGGGAGGGCTATGGCAATGGCTGCACTGTTCCAAGATGGAGGTGGGTTAGGCCTGGGCTCCCACATAGGCAGGAAGGGGTGCGCCTGGACCCAACCTGCACCTGGGCTCCCACATCGGTGGTGGGGGTGGTCCTGGGATGGGTCCTGGGCTCCTGGATGGGTCTGTTGGTGAAAGGGTGGACCCAGCCCAAATTTTTCATTGCACCATTGCTAATTGGAATTATTTTTTTTTTAAATTAATCTGATGTCCAGATAGGAAGATCATTATTTTCTAATTATTTCTAATTATTCATTATCAATCATTAGTCTCTAAAATGTAACTTTCTACTATGTTGTTCTTTTCATTTCTTTCTTTCTTTTTCTGAAGATCAGGATGAATTGACCTCAAGCAACCTGAACACAGAATATTAATTTATATTGAATTTTCTATATTCAAAACTATTATAATGTATAGCATTACCAATCCATATTTTTTATGTTTGCTACATAAGTTAATGATATGACTTATGTAACTTCCTTTAAAATTAAAACCCATACAAATTAACCCATTCCACTCTTTCCAAAAGCCACTTATATATTCAACTTGGAAAATCTGCTAAAGAAATCACCACAAACACACAAAAAACTTACCTATTTAATTTTGTTGTTCCATACACTGCTAATAACTGTACATTCTTTAGATTTAAATGTAAATATTTTAAAATTTTAACAACAACTTAAGTTTCCCAAAATAAAGGACCTTTCCAAAGTCTCAAATCAAGATTCCAAAAGAACCCTTAGCATTTTCCCAAAACTTGAGCCTTGAAGAATGATTCTTGAGCAAAGATTTATGTAAGGCCATGTAATAATGCTCATCTTTTACCCATTTTTCATACTCTTATTTAATTTAAATCTCTTTTTTTGAATAAAAAAAGATTTAGCCAAATACAAAAAAATATGGTGCTTTTAAACACAAGTAAATCTATCACAAGTTGTTTGGTTCAGGACCATTTCAATTCAGCATTCTTAGAAGGAATGGTCTATGAAACAAACAAATATATATATATATATATAATTTAAAAGATTCCTATTAAGCATATCCCAAATTCTAATCTTCCTAACCTGATTTGATTTACAATGAAGTTTCAGAATCTCTTTGAACTATGGTTTTACCAATAGAAATATTATATTTCAATTTAGAAGTAATGAAATACAAAATATTAATTTGAACCCACTTTCTTCTCATTCTTTTGTACATTCACAGAGATCTAGAGACTGGGTAGGGCTGTTCTCTTCAAGGAGAGAGTTTTGAGACACACACACTAAAAATAAGTTTAAAAAAAAAAGAGGAGTTTAAGATTGTGCCTTGCAACTGGTTTTGCACTCAGACTTCCAAAACTTTTTACTTTAAGACACTTAACTTAAACCAACCTTTTGTTCCTTTGGAGAGGATCGATAAAAGTACAAAGTTTCCCTACTCTCACCTCTTAAAATCTTTGGCATCCATCCAGTTTTTTTTTTTTTCTCTCTCTCTCTCTTTTTTTTTTTGTCTTTTTGTGGCTGATGATTCTCAGATTTCTTTTACATTCTTCTGAAGGCAGGTCCCTTGTCAAAGAGGCAGGCCATCTTGTGATGTGTCTTTTATCTTCTTTAGCTGCCCACTTATCTTTCATGTCCTTGATTAGGGCAGGCCAGTGATCTCTATGCAGGCCTAGGTCATCTGCTAGACATTCTGATCTTCATGCACAGATGACTTGTGATCCTGGGGTCACGGTGGTACTCACAGAGCCGTGACACAGAACACAAGTAGCTGTTTTCCAGTTGTCGTAGTTGGCATACTACTGTTTATCACTTTATCCTTCCTGGGGACAGGAAGTTAAGGAGAAAGCCCTTTCCTTATTTTATGCTTGAAAGTCCCATTGTGACCTAGCTTGGCTACCATTCTCCAGGGGTTAGCTGCTTCTCTGTCACTTTTAATACCCCAATGGCCTTGGCACAGATTGCTGTAATGATCTGCTTGATCTTTGCAAACTTCCTCCTCTTCATTGGTGCTTTTGGACTCACAACTTGACCAAGCCTTGTTTATGGGCCTTTGGCCCTAACCGTTGGACATTGTCACCCTTTCTTCCACTACTAAAGGTGACCTCAGTTCTATTCATTCATGCATATATGCCTAGATTCTTGAAAGTTTCTTTACATTTCTGAATCTGACACTAATAAATCAGGTGTTTGCTGGTTTAGATGTTGCAGCCCTTTCTGAATCTCTGTCATAGGAATTAGTCCAGCCCTGCATTCATACCAGCACTGTCCTATTTTCCCTTTGCTTCCTTCAATGCAGTTCAGGTTGTTATCTAATGTCTCTGAAGAGACCAGCTAACACCTTTCCCATGCACCAATTTCTTGACTCATTAAGGAATCTAAGTGGTGGGTTGATATAACTGTTCCTGTCCCCAACCCAAATTAGATCACCAAGAGACTGAACTCCCACCATGTACCATAATCTGGCTTAAAATGTTTTCCAGGGAGTGAGCCTGACTAGTAGAATAGATGAGACATTATGGATTGGAAGAGATTCTCCATATCAACAAATGTATGGAGAAACAACAGATAGACACTGTTCTCAGGAATTATCTAGACTATACAGATCAAAATAACACTTTTTATAGTGTATAATTGAAAATTTATGCTTCAGGATATCATTGTTGTTTTTGGCACAAATTTCTTTCTACTATCTCTTTGCTAAAAGGTGAAGATAGCTAGACCATGTGTTGCTCCACCTCTAATTACAGACTCATTTGCATGTGGTTTTGACTATCGTATTGCAAGTAACATGGTGAAGTTGTCTATTAAGAAGACTGAAAGTGGACCTTGAGATTCACAGATTCACAGTCCTAGCTACTCCATGTTCTCCACTGTAGTACACTACAGTGTTCTTAGGGCATCTCAGGGTTCTTTCAGGTTATGTGTTTGCAAATGTTATTAGCTTTTACCACTTTTTGAAGTTTTGATCTCTTCCTCCACAAGGTCTTGCTGACCTATATGTGGCCCTCTGAATTCACTGACTACGCATTCCATTTCTTCTAATTAATTCTCATACTTTCTGTAATATCATGCATTTCCCTCTGATTCTTCCTTTCATCAGTGTTGCCTGTGTCACCTAACTGATGTGCCTTAGTAGACAAATGAATTACTATGTTGAAGTATGGAGAAGAATTATTAATTCTACAAGCACAGAGAAGGATCCTAAAAGATTTCCTAGATGAGTTAGCATTTGAGAAGCATGTGAGGAATGCATAAAATAGGAGATTGAGAGGGTACTGTGTGCAATGGGAACAGCATGCACAAAGAATTGGAGGAAATGTGGATACTGTTAGGAGATCCCCGTTCTTCAGAGCAGTGAGTCTGCTTTCTTCCATCTCTTCTTGCTCCTTCCAGATATTAAGCAGTTCTAGTCTCCAGGAGCAGAGCAGTAAGGGGAGAACAAATTTGTATGGCTTTAAATATGCACCTGACTAGGGAGTCTAGCACGAGAGTGGCTTGCATAGCGGGAGCTTATGGTTGTAACTCTCTTTGAAGTACAACATCTGGCATATCATGGTGAGAGAGAATTCTAGTCAAGGTGACATTCCTCCTCCTCATCTGCCTTTATCTGGGGCTAGATATGAGTTCCTGAAGGTTTACATAGGGCCAAATCATGGGGTGGGGGACGGGTCACATCTATCTTTGTATTGTGTTGGTTACCCATATCAGCTTTTGATGGAATTATCTCATTCCCCTATGACCTTTGTGATAACTGTTGAATTCGTTTTTATTTCCATCCCTTGCAGCTGGGTTATTTCTTTACTGTTCTGGGAATAGAGGAAACATTCTATGCTCCCCAGCCCTGAAGTGTCACAGGATCTCAAGGACGCCATCTGAATGCTGCCTAACTACTGTGCATAGCATTTCTTCTGCTCGGGCACCAAGAGGATATAGGGAACCATGGAGTTCTGCTGCTTCCCCATAATTGGGGCGCAGATTTGCCCAAACTCACCTGAATGGGTGTTTAACCAGGGTCTCTTCTCTTGATCATCTGGTCCTATGAATCTTTATTATTTTCTAGCCTTACCTTAAGGTTTTTAGCCTTACCTAGGATTCTTTTGGATTTCTTCCTTATAATAATCCTTTTATTTTGTCCACTGATTCCCAGATTTGGAAATCCAAAATCCAGAAGTAAGACTCTTTGATTTTCCTTTTATTTCTTAGGAAATAAATACTTTCATTGTTGGATTGGCAGTGGGGGCTGGAAGGGAAGGAATATGAATAAACAGAGGAAAAATAATTCATTTAGTCTTATGTAAGCTGCCTGGTACCGTAAACCGGGATAAAAACTCTCGGGGCAGAGTTAAGCTTTTACTACTTTTACTTCTACTTTCTTAGAGCTTAGAGAGGGAAAGAAAGATTTTTAGAGAGAAAGATTAGAGCGAGCTTTTCTTCTTGTCTTCTTAGCTTAGAGTAGAGTAGAATCTTAGTTAGAAAGATAGAAAGATAGAGCTTAGCTTAGAGCTTCTTGTCTTCTTAGCTTAGAGTAGAGTAGAGTCTTAGTTAGAAAGATAGAAAGATAGAGCTTAGCTTAGAGAAAGATTAGAGCTTCTTTCTTCTCTCTTCTTTCTTCCTTCTTCTTTCTTCTGTCTTCCTTGGGAGCCTCGGCCTAACTCTGACCAGTCATTACTTCTTCTATCTGGTTTCTCTTCTGTCTTCTATCTGGTTTCTCTTCTGTAACCGCTCTGCCTACGTTCTGGCCGCTCTGATTCTTCTGACCGACCGAGTGACTGCCCGGCTGACTGAATTCTCCGTTCTCCTAACTCGGATCGCTTTCACCCGGTTATATACCTTCAGCTTTGCGGGTGCCTACAGGTGCGTCACATACATATCAGGTGGAACCTATGGCTTCCAGCTAGCTACAACAGCCCTTCCTAATTAGGGCTCCTTCAGTCTTAGCCATTTTAGTTCTTACTGATTGAACTATTCCACTTCATTTTTCTGTATTTCACCTTCTTTTGCCCTTTGATGTTATATATTGTCGGAAACAATTTTTCTGTCGCTAAGGATATCCTTCTGCAGTTGATCATGTTAAAGTAAGAAGTGTGAATCTAATTTACTGAGTTATTCAGCATGTCATGAAATGATCTTAAGAGTAAATTAATCAGTTATTTAAAATTGATGGACATATATATTCCTTTATGGACTGTATTTAAAATATTGTAAAAGGGCATAATAAAACTCATTCTATAATAATTAGACTAGGGCATTGTTAAGACAAGAACTTCGATGCCTTCTTTTAGTCTAGTTTCCAAATGATAATATTGCAACTTTTAGTGTAAAGTCTAAATCAAATTAGGAAAATTAGATAAGTGTTACTATATTTCCCTAAACCTCCATTTGTAAGGCTTTCAACTTATGTGTCTCATTACAAAACATACAATTTAATGGTAATTTGATTTATTCTATGTAAATTATATTTATAAATATTTCTGTAGACTTATCTCACAGAAATGCTTAAGAATTCAGTTTGTTGGGAAAAGGTCAGGGAGTAGTGTTTTAAAAATTGGTTTCCCAAATGAATATTTTAAGTAAAATGAGAAATAAGAAAGAGCCTGCAAAAGGTACTAAGTAAAGCTTTTGGTCGTTTTATTAAGGCCATCATAACCAGATGGCTCTTTTATCAGAGTGAAATGTCTGTCCGGAATGAATCTGAGCCTTCATTAGAATAGAAATTGAATCTATGATGATTCCTTGGAATATAAATTTTAAACATTCATTTGTGGGGAGATTCAGTCAAAAAATCCTTTCCATTTGATGTCCAAATTGATTCATAAAATTACTCATAATTTGTGATCAGTCATGCTAGAAGACAGTAATGTTGTTGAACCTGAATTTGATATTTTGGCCTGTGATCATACAGTAAGTTGAAATTTTTTCTAATACACAATTTATAACCAAAGACTTAATGCTTGCAGAGAATCCTAGATATCACAACAACTGCAACACTTTTTTATAAAGAATGTAGGCAAAGCAGGTTAGGAAGGCAAATGACAGGACTCTTATCAGATGAATAAGCATATAAAATTGACTATTTGTATAGAGATGTACAAACCTTCATCTTTTATTTACAACTTAAAAGACCATTATGTAGATGCAGTGACTGACCATGACCTTCCTCTTCTAACACAGTAGTCAGAAAATATTAGAAATGGAAAGAACCATAGAAATCATTTAATCTAACTTCCTTGTTTTTACAGGCACAAAAATTAAAGGGTCAGAAAGCCTGTGAGAGGATACACAGTGAGCCAAAGTGGGGACCTCACTTCCTAATCCCAGCCTCCGACCATCGCAGCATATCCATTTCCTTTACCTCATTTATTAAGGATGCAGATGGAAGAGCAATAAAATTGGCTCACCCTTTTTATTTTATTTCAGTTAAAGTTTTCCTTATGATTAGGATAACAATGATTTTTGTCAGTATTCCAAACACTTCTAATTATTGAGCAAAAGACCCACTCATGATGCACTCCCCTTTCACCATACTGATTTTTTGTGCATTCATTTCATATAGATAAAACTGCATTATTGCTAGCTATTAAATGTTTTTCCTGCAAGCAGTGAGCTATTTGGAATTAGTTGTCATGTTTTATTCAGAAATTATCTTCTTAAATTCCTAGCATAACTCATGGCATGATGCATTTTTGGTGAATAGATACTAGACTACCATTTTTTTGGTGGTAGTAGCCTTGTTTCATATTTGCATCTTTTGTACACATTAGGCACTCAGGATGTTTTCAAAGAATAATGGGAAAAATGAGTGAGCTTATAGTTCATAGAGGGCCTCTTTGTAGACTTTCTTAACTAGAAACAAGGATGGTTTTTAAAGTAATAGCTGTGCAGTTCCTAATTGTTAGTGCTGATGTAACACTATATGAATGTATAAAAAACATGGTTCTGGAAATTATGTAACCAAGGTAAGATTGCAGTATGACCCAGTGTTTGGAATCCAGCCCAAAAATCTCAGATAAAAATGTAACAAATCACTGGCCTAAGTTTCAGTTTTACTTGATAACAGCGTATTTGGCTAGTATGTTGAATTTTAACACCAAAATATTCGTAGTGAATTAAAATCAAAACTGAAGAGGGAAGACTAAGTTTGGTTGCCACAATTAAACTGGGGGAGATGGGACTATAATTTTAAACATAAATAGGAAAGCCTTTTAAAGATTTAGGAATCTCTCACTCCTCACCCATCTCCATCTTAACATCATATTTCATATGTGCCATAGTCTGAATATTTGTGATCCCTCAGAATTCATTGCTTGAAATCTTAATACTTAATAGAATGGTAATAGGAGCTGAGGTTTTGGGGAAGTGATTAAGTCATGAGGGTGGAACACTCCAAAACGGGCCTTCTGCCCTTTTACAAAGGACCTAAAAAGACCCTTGGCCTGTCTACCATGTGAATAGATGGTAATTACAGTGAATAGATGGCTGTCTATGTGCCAGAAAGTGGACCTTTACCAGATATCAAATCTGTTGGTACTTGATTTAGGACTTCCCAGCCTCTAGAATCTCTCATGAGAAATAAATCTCAGATGTTTATAAGTCACCCAGTTTATGATATTTTGTTATAGCATCCAAAATAGACTAAAATATGCCATTTTAGTAATATGTACCATTATGTTGGGTACCATTTTAAAAAATGCTGCCAACTAGTCAATGGCATGACAATTTTGTAAAATGCATCCTAATTTCAGAGATGTTAAAATGTGTGTGGGGGTGAGTCCTTATAATTAATGAAATAAAATAGCACCACCTGGTTCTTCCTAACATTACCTTTCTCTGGATTATTTCTACTCTTGGCATTTGTCACTTTCTGATATGATTTATCTTATTATCTTCTCCCTCCACACTAGAGTTGAAACTAAATGTAGGAGCTTTGTTTTATTCATGACTGGTTGTAGACATTGGCTAGATGCTCACAACACCCATCTCCTCTTCTTCCTGGATATTTCCCTGTCTCCTTTTCAGTTAGATGAAGCCATGGGATGGATTTCTGGACAATGGGATGTAAGTACAAGTGACTGGGACATAACATTGTCCAAAAGTTTGGACATCCCCTAGGCCTGTTGTATAAAACTATTCTCGCAGTTCTCCTTATTTTCTTTCTCTTTCCTTATCTTCCAGTCTTGGGGAATGTCAACAGTTACTGAAAGGGAAGAAGCCTGTGTCTTTAAATGATAGTGACAAGTGAAGCCACCCCAATGATTTTACCACACGGACCTTCCTTGGATTGTGATGTGAGTGAGAATAAATATTCACTGATTAAAGCCTCTAGAATTTGAGTTATGTTGTTATGTCAGCTATCTTACTCTAATACATTGATCTATTTGCCCTGTCCAGAACTGTGCCTGGGAAATTAAGCTTTTAATCATGTGTAAGGATAGGGAAATAACATGAATAGCTGATTTATGGAGAAAGATGATTAGTTTTGACATATACATGGCATTTTTATGGAAGACAATATCTTGTATTGTCTCCTCATTCCGGGTGGCTATTTCTCTTTCCAAAGAAAGTGAACAAACAGGTACACTGCTCAAAGTTATGCCCACTAGGGTTTCTCGCCCACTGTCTTTTAAGGATGTCTTAGAAGGAGAATGTGGTGTTGCAATTGTCTAATTTAATATGGTGCCTGCCTGTTGTGTGGAACCATCTTCTGTTCTCTTCTTCAGTCAACTGATCATAGGATACTCTTGCTGACACCATAGGTGAAAGAGGGAGTAGCGAACATGGGGAATTGGGGTTAAGTCTTCTCATGCAACTCACTTGTGCCTTCAGAGCTGCTTTAGCCCTATAATTTATATATATATATATATATAAAAATATCACATATGTGTGATATTTGATGATGGAGTCTTGCTGTACATTCCCAACTTTATGGCTTGATAGGTTACAGAATACACAGTAAATGGTACGCATCTCAGGCCACATGGTAACTTGGTGGCCCATGGTTAAGCATTCAGTCTTAAATAAGGCCAAGTAGCAGACCAAAACCTAATCTAGTTTAAGCATGTTTTTAAAAAGCAGATGACAAAAAAAAAAAAATCAAACTACACTGAATGAACATTTATTTTCAAATGTTCCTTTCCTCATTTTTCTTCATTATTCCCAACCTACTCAGTATGAGTCCATTGGAATAGGCTCCCTTCTAATTTGTAACACATATTGAATAGACATTTGGCACAGCTTCATAGTAATCCCTTTTATCTGCTAAAATTGCAGACTTTATCTTCCTTGGCTCTTCTTAGTTTTCAATTTAGAGTATGGGCTTCAGGACATTATGAAAGTTTCAGTTTTAAGGTGAAAGTTTGAGTTGATTGCCATCCTAAGATAAAACTGCATTGATTAGGTATTTTAAAGCTGTTAAGTGTGACCTGTACTTATGCTCATGAGAGAATAGATCTGCCTCCTTGAATACGAATACATTCAGCTGCAGCCCTAAGGCTCTTGGATATTCCCTGTGTCAGGATGACAGGGCCTGCTAGGACCCAGCTGGCAGCAATCTGCCTGTGGTAATGGGTGTAGAGGTTTGCAGTGGAGTGGGGAGAAGGCAGAGGGAAGCATCCTCCAGCGAGGATGGATTAAAGTATGGAGAATCAGGACCAAGTGGAATATGGAGAGGACAGTGTTAATAAAAGCAACAGCAAAGACAACAGCTACTGCTCTGCTCTTACAGATAGGCTAGACATATAAAGAAGCAAAAATGCCCATATTTATCTCTGTCCCCTCAACCATGGGAATTTGCAGTTGTCTGTAACTGCTATTTCAATAATGATAGAGAAAGAATTGATGAGTCTGGCATGAATAATCTTGTAGAGTCAGAAACTCAAGAAACAATAGTGTAACGTGATTCAGAGAGTAGCACAGTGCCTGGATCATGCCAACTGTTCAGAAAGTACTGGTTGAGCATCCTTGAATTTGGATAACATGCACTTGGAATTAAGAATAAGAGGAAGAAAACTAGTTGCAAGATCAGGACCCAAATCTGGATGGAGAAGTGACCCTCACTGTCTGTAACCTGGGGCTTTATCAAACACCCAGAAATAAATGAAGGATAAGTTACAATTATTAAGTCAATAATGAGATAACTCAAAAGATCATAATAATTACCAATTGATATTTAATTAATAATTACCAATTGATATTTTAAATTTATAGTAATGCTTAAACTATCTTATATTTTTTCAATTAGTTCTTGATGTTTTCCTGAAGTTCCAAGTTAAATGACTTGTTTAGGAATTTAAAGAAAGATAATATTCACTGTGGTGACTGGACAATATCAGTGCTTCCCCAGGTCTGGACAGGTAACCAGGTCTCACACTCACAATCTTTGTTCCCTTACAAGGGAATAAATTGCTATATTTTGAGCACTCAGTTAATACTGTCATTGAACTGTTTGGGTCAGCCAGTAAGTGATTGTTAATACCTAATTCTCACTGATAATGAAATTATGTACCTTTCGTAGTGGGTCTATGTCAAACTTCTCTGCTTTTAGGGGGGGAAAATTCTGTTTTTCTTCAAAATGCAATGTTATACTCTAAGTTCTGATCCTTGGCTTTTTTAATAATTAAAATTATTGCTTGGAGATACATATAAGTCATTTATTGCCTCTGTCACAAGGATTTAATTGTTTTAATACCTGGCCAGCCATCACACAATATTTTCAACTGAAAATGTCAGATGAAGATAATTACTATCAATTTAAAAGTTTTACACCAAATCATTGTTTCTCTCTGAAATTCTAAATTAGCCTTTTAATAAATATATTCTCTCTTAGTATTTGCCTCTTTATATCATTTAAGTATATTGCAAATAATATACAAAATGTTAAAAAGCCAAGGTAAATCACAGAACAGGTGAAGGTATTTTGCCATGTTAGCAAACTGTATAAAAGTTGAATGACTCTTTTCCTATCTATTTCTAGTTTTCTCTTAAATTGAAACACACACACACACACACACACACACACACACACACACAAAATCCTACTTTAAATGAAATTCTTTGCATTCATTGAAAGTTTTGAGTCTGCTCTGAGAAAATATAGTTAGGTTAAAATCAGTTTATCTGCAAATCACTTATATTTCTGATTCCTTCTAGAAAGTAATGGGTTACTATTTATTGATAGCTCTGGGCCATTTATGAAGAAAATTTGCTTTTGTCTGCAAGATTGAGTTGAAGTATTCCTAACACTAAACCTCGTTGGCAGTGCATTGTGAACTACAATAAAATTGGAAAATTTAAATTGCAAAGAAAATTTCGACAAGACTCCTCTCCCCTTTTATTGTAAAGTACAGAGATGAATGACTGAAAGTACCTAAAATGGAGTGGAGAAATGTGTAAAAGCAAATGGATTTAGTGGAAAAAACCATATTTTTTTCAAAAGCCATTAATATATTTCAATAAAACATTTCTTTATAAATTTCTTCCCCCTTACTCCCTTTTAGATTCATCACTATATGTGTCCACAAACCGAACAATTATAGCGTCTTACTCTTGACTCAGAGAGGCAAATATTACCATTCTACTATTAGCTCTTCAATACTTGACATGCCTGTAGTTTTATAGTTGAGCAAGCTAATAATTAGACTGTAAACTCCAAGGAGTGAAGAAATTAAGGAACTGGTCCAAAATCATAATAACTGTCAGAGTAATTGTTATCTTTGTATTCACAAGTTCTTGGCTCTTGTACACAAAACTTATCTTTTTTGGTCTCAAATTCCTCTTGCCCTAATCCTATTTGCTATTCTCCGTGCTAAATAGTTTTCCTCAGATAATTTCCCATTCTAATTCACTAGCAAAAAGATCTCTTATTTTAAAACTGAAAATACATTGTCTTGAGAAAAATTTATTCTGATGAAATAAAAATGAGGAAACTTTAGGCATAGTTGATGGTCTTTATCCATAACATAAACCCTTAATTTACTCCTCTTTGGTGAGAAATGTACCCTTCACCTCCTCTACCTTCCCCTTTTTCCTTCGGATCTTAGAAGAGAAAAGCTAATTCCTTTTCCTCTGCTCATGGATGATGCTAAGTTATCATCTTCATGGGTTCCCTTTCTTTTGTTTTCAAATATGCTCAAGTTTCTCCGTGCTGAAAACAGCAGCAAAGCACCTCCATTATGTTTTCCCCTTACGCCACTTTCTGCTTTCACAATCTCCTGTTCACTGCAGGGATCCAAAATGCATCCAAATAAGTGGGGTCAGGGAAGGCTCTGCAATCTCAAAGATCAGCTCCCACGCTGGAAAGAGGGCAAGGGAGTAAGACAGGCAGGCAAGAGAGTGAGCACACCTGAACCCCTCTATTTATTGAGGAAGGACATTCAATGGAATGTTCCACCTAAATAAGGCAAGGGAGTTGGTTTCCATGGGTGGAGTCTAGCTTGGTGATGTCTTGTGGTCAGCAGATTGATTGACATCTTGGCAAGTCACACCCATCTCAGGTGCTGTGTGGGATCACAGGCAGAGCCAGAGAAAAGACACACTTGAGTCGCACAGCCCAATAAGCATGTAATACCAGACCAGTCCCCTCATATGCTCAAATTGCACATAGCTCACACACACACAGCCCATGGATGGCTCATGATAGAAATCTGGCCTATATTCCTGTCACTTGACTAAAATTTGTGTGATAGAAATCAATGAAGACACTTGTAATCCAATAACTGCTTTAAAATTACCATCTTGTTTTATTTGTCTACAACATTCAGCATTGTTAAATCATATCCTCCTTTATTAAAATGTTCCTCTTATGGCTTCATATGTAGCTTTATTTTCTTTGGTTCTCTCAGAGAATAATATTTTCCCTTTCTATTTCTTGCACTGTTACTTCTTCTCTAATGGCACCTCAATGTCTGTCATTTAATTTTGCATCAGGATGGAATATACTTTCTCCTTCCTCTGTCATTCTTACCCCAACTACTCTCCTGAATTTTGTCGATATTTCCAACTATCTATTGCTTATTTTCTCCTCAATGTACTTTGTAAATCTCCATCTTTAACGTGTCCTTGATAGAACTCATTATCTCCTGACATCTGCTCTTCCTAGATTTATTGTTCCAGTTAATGTTCATCAAACTGGAATTCAGGAGAAATACTAGACTTGGAGTTGTCCTGGTGTCAAATCTTGAATCACGAGTGGGTTACTTTTATGATTTGTGTGTTTCTTTACCCAGGTCTCCATTTCCTCACATGCAAAATAGTAATGATAATACTTTCCAGAATTTAAAAAGTAAATGAAGCTGGGCATGGTGATGCATGCCTTTTATCCCAGCAACTCAGGAGGCCAAGGCAGGAGGATCACACGTACAAAGTCAGCCTCAGCAAAAGTGAGGTGCTAAGCAATTCAGGGAGACCCTGCTTCTAAATAAAATACAAAATAGGGCTGGGGATGTGGCTCAGTGGTTGAGTGACCCTGAGTTCAATCCCTGGTACCCACGCACCCCCCAAAAAGTAAATGAAGATTAAAAACAAAAGCATCTTACAAAATGCCCAGTTGTTTTCCTTTCCTTCCTACTTTGCCTTCTTCCTGTTGAGGAAAAGGATCATCACACAGTAACTAAAATCAAAGATGAATTTAAGTTCTTAAGTAAGGGAGAGTGATGTTGGCAAGGAAATTTCTTAGCAAAGCAGACTTTGGGGCAAGTCATGGAGAGAAACTGAAGGACTGATGAGGAGGCATGGCAGAGTTTGGAATATTTTCAGGGATGGGAATGGCCAAAATCAGCTTTGAAAGTATGGTAATCAGGTCAGACTGATTGGCTGACTCTCAGAAGTTTATTCACAGAGGGAAGTTGTCACAGATTGATTAGTGGTTTTTCTCTCACTTGGGTGGTAACTCACTATCATGGCCTTAAGCTTGGAGAAAAAGTCTTGTCCCAGGAGTACCATATCTTTGTTTGCTTTTTGTCTCTTGTTCTTTTTCTCTCCACCTCACCTCTCACAAACTTTCAGTTGGTCAACAGTGTTGCTCATTCAGTTTCCACTGTCTTTCAAAATGGACTCCCAGTGTCCCTCTTCCTGCTGGTGTCCTAATCCATGCTCTCATCTTCTTTTACCTCTGCTTTGGTAATGGCCTCTGAGTGTACCAACCTGGTGCCAAATTCCAACCCTTTTTCCACACTGACATTACAGTGGGCCACCTAAAACACAGGTACGATAAAGTCATTACTCTAATTAAAAGCCTTGATGATTTCATTGAATTTATAGCACCATTTTTCAATAACAATATTACCTGGGAATTAGAATGAGGATTCCTAGATCCCATGGAGTTGAGTTCCCAGAATTTGAGTTATAATAGTATTCCGAGGATTCCTTGGAAAACTGGAAATGGAACCACCTTATGACCCAGCTATCCCACTCCTGGGTCTATACCCAAAGGACTTAAAAACAGCATACTACAGGGACACAGCTACACCAATGTTTATAGCAGCACACTTCACAATAGCTAAACTGTGGAACCAGCCTAGATACCCTTCAGTAGATGAATGGATAAAGAAAATGTGGTATATATACACAATGGAATATTACTCAGCAATAAAAGAGAATAAAATAATGGCATTTGCTGGTAAATGGATGAAGTTGGAGAATATAACACTAAGTGAAGATAGACAGTCCCAAAAAGCCAAATGCAAAATATATAGGCATTTGGCTTTTGGGGATTGACTATCTTATATTATATAAGGAGGCTGATTTACAGTGAGGTTGGGACGGGGAGCATTGGAGGATTAGAGGAATACTAGAAAGGCCAATAGGGAGGGAGGGTACGGAGGAGGCAAAAATTTTTTTAAACAATTTTTTAAAAAGATGGTAAAATGAGGTGGATATCATTACCTTAAGTGCTTGTATGAGGACACGAATGGTGTGTATATACTTTGTATACAACCAGAGATATGTAAAATTATGCTCCGTAAGTGAAATATGAATTGTAATGTATTCTGCTGTCATATATAATGACTTAGAATAAAAGAAAAGGAAAATCAGAAGTCAAATGAAGAGAGCTCTTCAGCCAATATTTTAAATTGCCTAATAACCTTTATCTGAAAGTAGTAACAGAAAATAACTACATTATTTGTAATAATTACTGACCAAAAGCCAGTATTTTTTCTTATTATTCACTGTGATGATGTTGAAAGAGACAATATATTGGCAATAACTTTGTGTTTGTGATATTTTACATTATGGAATAAAATATAGAAAACTTAAAAAAAAAAAAAAAGCACTCCGAGTATTATGTACACTGAAATTTGAGAAACACTCACCTATAGGCTACAATACAATGTGTTTAGCATAAGCAACCCTAATGAACTGGATTTCCAACTTCAGATTTTATTATTATTATTATTATTATTATTATTGGGTGCCAGGGATTGAACTCAGGGGCATTCGACCACTGGGCCACATCCCCAGCCCCTCCCCCCCCTTTTTTTGTATTTCATTAGAGACAGGGGTCTCACTGAGTTGTTAAGTGCCTCGCCATTGCTGAGACTGGCTTTGAACTCGCGATCCTTCTGCCTCAGCCTCCCAAGTGCTGGGATTACAGGCACATGCGCCACTGCGCCCGGCTCCAACTTCAGATTTTGAGGTTCTCCATATACCCTGTATTGTGGTCACACTGGATTACTTATCATGATCACTCATACACAGAAATCTCTTCTGCTGCTTGTGTACATCCTCCAGCCTAAAATATCAGTTTACCCTCGAAAATCCTGATAATCCATGATGGCCAGTTCACATCTTCCAGAAAACTGCCTTTTCCCAATATAATTATGACCTCACATGTATTCCCATGCCTTCTTGCATACTTTGTAACCACAATGTATGGCATTAACTGCCTTCTTATCCCTCTGGTGGAGCTGCTTGAGGGTAAGTGATAAGTCTAAGCCATGTATGTATGGCCACTGTTTAGCCTGATTCCAATCATCTACTACATGTTGACTGTGTATTTCCTGAATTAAAACTTTTTTACAGAACACTGGAAGAATGATGGAATATCAGAGGCAGGAACTATTAGTATATCCTTCTTGTTTGTAGATGCATCTAAAGACCAGAGGTATTCACTTGTGGCAAACCAATTTACTTTTAGCCCTAGCTTTCATTAGAAATAAAGATTAACTAAAACCTAGTTACCTTTTTAACAGAAAGTTGCTTGTAGTTTAGATTGTTCCTTTGATTGGAAGTTTTAGGATTATTCCAGGAGATATTTATAAGTTTCTTTTCAACTTAGGTTTATTTGAAATGGCCTATTCAGAGCACAGAATAATGCCTAGTTCCATGATTTTTCTCATTTGATTAATTTCTTCATTAAAAAGTAATACATGCTAATATCAGACTGGGAAACAACCCAAGACATACAAAGTAAAAAATAATCACACACACATCTTGGCTCACATTTTTATCAACCAGCTTCCTTGCATATTTCTCTCACTTTTCTCTATTCTCATATAAGTCTATACATGAACAGGTTTAAAAAAATAACTTTGTTTATTGTTAATGGAATCACATTATACAAAATTTGAAATTTACTTTCTTCACTCAGTAGAACAGTGTGACTATTCCTCCAGTTAGTAGCTGGAGATCTAAATTGTTCTTTGTAAGAACTACATAAAAATGTCATAGTATGGATATACTACCATTTACTCAGCCATTTCCCTGTTGTTAAACATCATACTGTCTCCATTTGTTTTTTTCTCACTAGCCTCAATGCTGCAATTAAGATTCTAGTCTATTGTTCTGTGTACTATTGGATGTTTTATATAGAAGAGATTACCAAGAGTTAAATAGCTTTGTCGCAGGATATGCATATTTTTTTAGTTTTAATAACTACATTATGTGACAAAATGTTAAGCATCTCCTATTAGGCTTAGTGGTACTTGAATTTTCACTTTTGTGAGCTGTATGCACATATCCTTTGCTCATTTTCACACAGATTTGTTCTTTTAAAACTATGCATTTTAGGTGCTCTTTTGACTTTTAGATATGTCACTGTAATTTCCCTCTATTTCTTATTTATCTTCTTTCATTGTTTATACCATCTTCACTCTACATTTAATGGTTTTGTGTATTAACTTATGCTTATCTATTGACTTTGGATTTTTTTTCTTTTGAGTACGAGGGATTGAACTCGGGCACTCGACCACTGAGCCACATCCCCAGTCCTATTTTGTATTTTATTTAGAGACAAGGTCTCACTGAGTTGCTGGAGCTGGCTTTGAACTCTTGATCCTCCCATCTCAGCCTCCTGAGCCACTGGGATTACAGATGTGCACCATTGCACCTGACTGGTTTTGGATTTTTGTTTGTTTGTTTCTTATTTTTATTCCAAATTTCTCTCCATCTCCCAATGTATGCAATCTTTTATTTTTCTTCTAGTATTTTTATTGTTTTACTTTGCATATTTTATTTTGCACTCAAATTGTAATTGTTTTTCTCCTCTTCTAAATGGATAGTCAATTAGGTCAACAGCATTTGTTATGTAAACTGTTCTTTTCCCACTAAGTTGAAATGTGACTTTTGATACATATTAAGTCATCACATATTCTTGGAGAAAGCTATTTAGTGAATGAATGACAGAGACAAGGGAAATAGATGGGATAAGTGTGGTGGTTGCACAGTAGTGGAAGTGGAAACAGGGATGAGGAAGGAGAAAAATTGATCACCATTATAACTTCTTTAATGTGCATAATGCTCTTCAATTTTCCAAATTTCTCCTTGAATTATGTAATTTTAATAATACTTTGTTCCAGAAAAAACTAAAAATATTTTGAAGTAGTGGAAGTTCACAATGTTACAGTTTTTTTTTAGTTGCTAAAAATATTTCTGTTTTCTTTTACAAAAAAAGATGTTTTAAATTTGTTGACATTTTCTGAAATGACAAGTGACTGCCATGAGAAGTCTACCAGCAGAATTTTATTAAAAAGAAAAATGAATATATTTAACCTGTCTCCTTAGAATTAAGTGATTTTTAATGGTGAGAAAGATACCTTCTTTTCAAATCCTAATGCAATATAGAGATCATTTCAGCATTGTTCAATTGTTATGTCATTGTGTTGCTGAAAGTGTCTATTTTACTCTACATTTTGGAGACTTCAGTCATCCTTTGGTTCAGGAAAATTTCTTCTCGTTTCTTTTGTCACATCTCATTTTCTTTTTCTCCCTTTTGGTCCACTGGGTTTGCATATTCTTAAGTCCTTTAAGTATGTCTTTCATGTCTTTTCCTTTTCCTTTATGGTTTTTAATTTCCATGGTGATTTTACTCATGATACATTTCTGCTACCTTATGAGAAATTATCTTTTAAAAAATCTATTGACATTTTAAATTAAAAAAAAGATCTTTTAGCATATAGTAAATGGTGATATGAGGTAGTGCTAGTATTATGGTTTACATAGGCCATCTCCGCTTTGTATTGTAAGGCATGTTGTTGTACCCCCACAACCACCATACCACTGTCAATGCTTGGAAGTGCTCTACTACTGAGCTAGACCCCCACCCCTCAGGTCATGACCTTTATCATCACCTTTTACCTTATAAAGAACACTATCCAGTTCATGGACATCCTAAATATATATTACCTAAATCAATGAACAAAAAAAGAAAGATGTTTTCTAATGGAGATTGCTTCTGCTATTAGACAAAGCTTCATGGAAAACTGAAAAATTTTTTTTAAACTGAAAGAAACTTTCTTGCTATTCTAGTTCCTCTTGCTTTGGAATCTCAAATTGTTTCTATTTTAATCCCGTTAAACAACATGAGTAATTGGGAAAAGGCTCAATCCTAGAACCATCCTTACTGTCATCTCTATACAGAACAGAAAAATGGGTGAAGTCTAGTATGTCTGAGTTCACCCTGGAAATCAAAGCTATAATGATATTCTGTTCCTCTATTTCATGGCATATTGACTCAAGGACATGTTACTGGCATAATTTACCTTTGCTTTCAACTTCTAGAAATTTGTTTCTTTATGAAATATTATCATGAAAAGGAACTATTATAAAATGACAAAATGATCCATTCCTCCTAGTTGTGTTTATTCAATGACAAGGGCAACATAAATGTTTCTGAATCATATAGAACTAGACAGAAGATGGTACATCTAACACATTCATTTCTTCCCACGGAATTGGGAAGGACCATGAAGTTCTGTTCTTCCCTTTAATGGGGGCTGCCTTATGTATCCTGGAGGGGCAAGAACACTTTATCTCTTGTTTCAATCATCTGTGTGATTGATGAAACAGAAATTTTTATGTTTTCTTCTTTAACGTCTTGACTGAGGATTTTCTATCTTTGTGATATCTGATGAAACCTGTTAATATGCAATTTTTCTAGTAACAATGTTTACAATATGGATTCTTTTTATTATTTTATCTCAGTGTGTAACATTACTTTCTATAAGATAGCTATGTTATCTAAACATAGATATTATAGATAATAAGATATCTATAAGATATTTCTATAAGACATCTTTCTATAAAAGTATTTTTTATGCCAATATGTTTTTGCAAGTAGGCTAATTTTTTAGAAATTGTTTTTGGAAACAATGCTTGAACTTTTTACACTGCCAAGCCACCCACGGTACTCCTTAAGCACTAATCATTTACATTTCCTTAAAAAATAACACAATTCTTATTTAGCACCTTTGCTAATGTATTTAGTTCAAACTCTGCCATGGGAATCTAAAAGTTTACTTTGAAAAGTTGCTTAGAAATCTCATTTTTATGTTGGAAACCTTTCTATAAATGCAGAATTAGGACTGTCATGCTGGGGCTCAGACCCAGGAAACAGATCTGGGATCCCGGCAGGTGGAAGAAGATGCAGGATGCGGTTGGGATATGAGACATGCTTTATTTGGAGGCAGCAATAGGCCCTAGCCAGCTCCCAGCTCTTCGGCTCCAGCCCCCAAATTTCGCTCCCAGATTTAGCTCCCAGCCAGTTCCATTGGCCTTTTTTATGCAGGCCAGACAAAGAAGGCACAAGGCCAATAGGTAATACCAGTTGGCACATACTCATGAGCAAATGTTTATGACCTTGATTACATATGCTAAATCAGAGTGTTTATGAACTTGACAATACACTGAAAACACAGTCCAGTGGAAGCCTGGCTAAGGGAGCTTAACTACAGCCATTTGGGGCCTTACCTACAAGGACATTGATTGATATAAAGGGCATTATTAAAACATGATAGTTCAGTCAATCAAATGTACATAAATCACTTTTGATTTCTATCCAAAAGCTATATGAATTCCTGTATTCATTCATTTACCAAATCTAACTTGAGTCTTAACTCTATTACCAGGTACAATCTTGCCTCCGCATATACAAGGATCTATGAAATCTGGTTTGTTTAACTCAGAGAGCTCATGTTTTGGTTAAGAAAATAGTCTAACAAATAATTGAGCAAGGATGGATTTAAAAGCAGAGATAGAGACATGTTCAGCACTAGCAGAGAGAAAGGAATGGTCAGGTTTTCCTTGAACAGTAAAAAGGTGTCTGAGAGTTTTTGTTGAAAGGGTAATAGTAAAATTAAAGCCCGAAAGATAAATAAGTATTCCTCTGGTGGACAAAAGACAAAAGATAGAAATAAAGTCATTCTAAATAGAAAGAAGAATATGTCCAAAGACTAAAAAAGCACATGTTATGTTCTAGGAAGTGAAAGTTGTTTAGTGATTTTTTAATAGATTTATTTATTTTTATGTGGTGCTGAGGATTGAACCCAGTGCCTCACATGTGCTAGGCAAGTGCTGTACCACTGAGCCACAACCGCAACCCCTGTTTAGTGATTTTTGAGTGTAAAGTTTGAGGTAAGGAGTTGCTGGAAATGAACTTGAATTGATATAATAGAGTAAATTATGAAGATGATATGAGTCCCAAGGGATTTTCATTGTGGGATTTAGATTTTCAGAAAAGCTAACTATAGTGTAGATACAAACAAAATGGTAACACAATCCACATAGGTGTATTAAAATAGGAACTGCCAAGAAGATGGACAAAGACATGAAGTTGTCTATGACTTGTTTCCCCTGGGTATTTTGGGAAATCACAAACTGTGCATGAATATATATATAAGGTCAAAGCAATTCATGAATAGACAATGAAATTCATTTAAATTATAAGTAAAACTCAAATTAATAAATATGAGGATAAGTAATTATAATACTAATATTATGGTAAGATTGATATGAATTTTAATTTTAAAAGTTTGATTTGTCAATTCCAATTCAAAATAACTGAAATAAGTACAGTCTAATATTTCATTTATTCATCATCAAAGGGGAAATATAATTATATAATTAAAACTCAACTGAGTTGCAGTTAGCTTTCCATCATTATAACAAATACCTGAGATAATTAAATGACACAGAGAAAAGGTTTGTTTTGGTTCAGAGTTTTAGAATCTCCAACCCATAATCAATTGGCTCCATTGTTTTGAGGGCTGTGGTGAGGCAGCCCATCATAGTGGGGATCAGGGAGCACAGCAAATCCACCCACCTCGTATCTGGGAATCTCAAAAGAGCAGGAGGAAGAGAAGAGACAGAGCCCTCACAGTGCCCTTTGAGGACATGTCCCCAGTGAGTCAAAGACTCCACCCCTTAGAATTTCCACCATGTCAATAGCACCAAGCATGGGACCATCTCTCCAAAGCATGGGCTTTTGGAGGATGTTTAAGATCAAAATTCTAACACATAGTAATTTGGTCCATATATGACGATTGTATAGATACTTGGCAATTTGAATGTTTGAGTTTTTCTAAGGTTCCTTAAGAGTTTAGGGAAGGTTAGGCTTATTTTGAGTTGGATTGGGTGGTTATTTTAGAGGTGTAATCATGAATAGTGAACATATAGTAGAGAGTTTATGGACTTATAATAAATGGAATGAAGTCAGAAAAAAAAAAAAAAACAGAGTGAAACCATATTTAGCATTGAGCCAAAATTTGACTGATGAAACTTAATACTATTCAATTTATTTCATAGGTCTTGACAAAGCCATAGCTTTGTCAGCCACAACTTTGTAACTCTTCAGATTGCTGTTACAAATCTTAAATGGCTCAAGCAAAAAAAAAAAAAAAAAAAAAAAAGGAGAGTGTATTGGTGTCCATAATTGAAAAATCATGCATAGCAACACACAAAGGCTCAGGAGATAACATTACCACTTTCTGTCCTATTCACTGTTGGTTCCATCTTAAGGTAAGTCCCTCCTTTTCTGTAATGACCAGCAGTTTCAGACATATGTGGCATCCTCTTAGCAACATCTGTAGGAAGATAGCTTGTCTTCTGCAGTTGTTCTGATGGACCTCCCCACAATTGGCTCTGTTAGTGTCAAACTGAGGCCCCAGGCTTTTCTCTGGACTAATCACCATGGCTGGTAATTGATTCCTGGGCCTAGGCCAAGCAGTCCCATGAAGTCCTTAGAACAGCAAAATTCTTATTTGACCAAAACTTGCACACTAGGTGTTATGGGTTTCAAAGTAGATGTATGTGGTTGGAATCATCCTGCTCTGATATATGTAACATCCAACTCACTCTTGGATTTGTGTTCCTCATGTCCTCTTAGTCTCTTAGAACTAAAATGTAAGACTACTAAATTACAAGAGTCTAGGAAGAAATTATGGTTAGAGAAGAGAAAACAGGCAAAACGAGAAAGTTATTCAAATTAAATGTTCACATAAAATTCACACTGATTTAAGCCAATATTATGTAGTGACCTGTATGTACCTGATCTCTTGTGGCTCATAAACTAAGGGAAGAAATAAAAAAATTAAAAGATGATTTACTAGGTAGAAAATGTGCTGTTCGAAGGTGTCATGGGAACCCAGAGACAGAACATGTTCCAGGATGTGAGATGTGGGCAAATGTGTTTGGGAAGGCAACGGGCTCTTCAAGTATTGCTGAAACATAATTTCAATGTACCCTAATAACTTAAATGCAAAAGTCTTAACTATTAAACAAAGCAATAGCCAGAGAAAGAAGATCACCTAGCTTTCATTTTCTATAAACTGCTTTAGTTGGAATATAGCCCATTGACTTCTCACAATTTTCAGCTGATTAATTTTAGGACTTTTCTGTCCTCTATACTATCAGTCAAGGATGGAATTTTGGAACAGAAGAAGAACAAGAGAGCCACAATTTTTAAAAGCATATGGTGCTTAAGGCATTTCTTTTTTTTTCTTTCCCCCTTTGGTTTTTTCCATTAGTCTCTCTGAGGATACTCAATGAAGCTCTGTTTTATTCAATGACTAGTCAGAAAAGAATCGTCCCACTCAGCTCTCTAGGAGAGGGCAGCGAGGCTCACTGGGGATGGGAAGGAAAAGAGCCATTCCTGGGTGACTGCTCCTTTCCAAATGCTGGATCACCTTCTCCCTGGACTCTCAGATGGGATAGTTGAGTTCTTGTCTCAGCTTTATCAGTGAATCAGTCCATGGGTGAACTTGGGTATTTTTCTTTATTTTCTCACCTGCAAAATTGGGAATAATGTTTATATTTCTTACTCTATCAAGCAGACATGATATACTTCCCTCCCTTCTTTTTTCCTCCCTTCCCCTTTTCCTCGCTCCTCCTTTCCTATCCTCTGCCTTAATCTGTCTCCCCCCTCCCTCTTCTCCCCTTCTCTTCACCGCCCCCCCAGTTCCTCTCCCACCCTCCTTCTCCTCTTGCCTTTCTTTTGTTATGCTCCATCTCTCCTTTCCTCCTTCTTCTTTCTTTTTAAAAAACATTTCATTAGAGCCCACTAAAAAACAGGAAAAAGATCTACTTGTGGCTTGTACACAGACTTTCCTAGAAATCATTTCCTATAAAATCAAATCTGAGCTGGGCGTGGTGGCGCACACCTGTAATCCCAGCACTTGGGAGGCCAAGGCAGGAGGATCGCAAGTTCAAAACCAACCTCAGCAATGGCAAGGCACTTAACAACTCAGTGAGACCCTATCTCTAAATACAATACAAAAACAAGGGCTGGGGATGTGGCTCAGTGGTCTAGTGCCCCTGAGTTCAATCCTTGGTACCAAAAAAAAAAAAAAAAAAAAAAAAAAATCAAATCTGAAGCAAACCACCATTCATTTAGCATATTAAATTGCTCAATAAGCCACTCCAACCCGTCTCTGGTGCTTATCCTCTGGGCCTCTAGACTGGTTTAGGGGAACTCCTTTACAACCATGTGTTAGTACCCTCACCATTCTCTCAACCATTCCTAACAGAGCTCTGTGAGGATTAAAGGAAACATGCACATGAAACTGTTAGTCTGATATAAGGCATAGAAGCAGGGAGCAGGATGCTATCTGGGGACTTAAATAATTTGCCCTGAGTAAAGCACAGAATATATGCAGAGAGTCAAGGTGAGGAAGTTGATAGGAAGAAGGCCAGATGCAGAGCCTTGCATATCGTACTAAGAAGACTGGATTTCTTGTTATAGGTTAAGGGGTCATTGAGGATTTCTAAACAAGAAAGTTATATATAACCTGATTCAAGTTTTAGAAAGATCAGCCTTGGAATAGTATGGATTGAAGGAAAAACCCACGCTGGAGACCACTGTGTAGTAAAAGGGTTTATTAACTGGCCCCTAACAGTCCATCGGGACCAAAGGGGCACGTGGAGGGGAAGGGAAGGGGAGAAGGGGAGAAAGGGAGAAGGGTAAAGGGAAGAAGGGAGAGAGCGAAAGGGAAGAAGGGAGAAGGGTGAGGGAAGAAGGAAGAAGGGAGAAGAGGAGAGTTGGTGAGAAGACGGTGGCAAAACGGGAGGAGTTCTGGACCGGCACGGGCTTAAGTACAGAGGGGTGGAAGTGTGACTTGTATGGTCGGGATTGGCTCAGAAAGGGAGAGCCCACCCTGGGTGAATTCCTGCTAGAGGCGAGTATTCCCAGGATCAGAAAGGGCTGGGACTCGGAGCCCGCGAAAGGTAGAGTCTCGTGAGAGATGGGCACTTCCCGGAAGTTAAAGCTCAGGCTCACTGGATAATCCTAACACACCTGGGGGGTATGGCCTGTCGGCCAGATTTTATCTAACATGGATAATGTACTGTTAATGTGTGGATAACAAGGAGGAAGAAGGTCCATGAAGAGGCAATTGCAATAGTTCCACTAAGAGAATGCTAAAACAGTAATGGTGAGAATACTCCCAGATAAGAAATATGGAAAAGAGCATACTTTGGTGGGTGGGAGGATGATGAGTTTAATCCTATATGTGCTGAATTTGAAACAGCACTGGAGGCGTGGCATTCAGAAGTGTGATCTGAGCTAGAGATATCAATTTGGGAGTTCATAGGCACAGAGATAGAAGGTCTCACTCAGCATAATTTCTTCTTTTTTAAAGATGTATTTTACTCTGAAGTGATATGAATCATAAAGGGCACCTCCAAAATCTTATAAATAAATTATAGCAATTCATACTCAGAAAAAGATGCTTAATCTTCGTGTTGGCAAACACTTTCCCAGATGATGCCTGAGTCTGAAAGTAAGCAAATCCATCCTTTCTGATATACATAGTGTCATTCAGTAGGGGTAGAGGATGCTGTTGGAAAGGTAGAAGGAAAGAGTATGGACAAAGAAGCAATCCTAACAGCTCTCAATACAATAAGATTATTGCTACTTCCTTGTTTTATTTTTATCACAATGGAACTATTATTATTTATCAGTTCTTCTATTTTAGTAAAAGGCCAAATACTGTGTATACCATATATACTGTTTTTCACACCCGGATTTTAAGTAGTAGCTATTTCAAGATCACCTTATTTTTTAAAAGCAAAGATAAAAGATGGGACTGGGGTTGTGGCCCAGTGGTAGAGTGCTTGCCTAGCACATGTGAGGCACTGGGTTTGACCCTCAGCACCACATAAAAATAGATAAATAAATAAATAAAAGGTATCATGCCCATCTACAACTAAAATATATGTGTGTGTATGTGTGTATATATATATATATATATATATATATATATATATATATATATACACACACACACATATATATATGTACATTTTTTTGTTTTTTTTTTTGGTAGTGAGGATTGAACTCAGGGGTGCTCAACCAATGAGCCACATCCCCAGCCCTTTTTTGTATTTTATTGGAGACAGGGTCTCACTGAGTTGCTAAGTGCCTTGCCATTGCTGAGGTTGGCTTTGAATTCACGATCCTCCTATCTCAGCCTCCCAAGTGCTGGGATTACAGGTGTGCACCACCAAAATATATATACATATATATAAAAGATATTTAATTATGGTTTTCCCCCAGATTTTTTTCTTTAAAATAAAACCAAGTAAATAGTCTATATTTTGTAGAAAAGGAATTCTCTCACTGGCTAGGAAAATCAATGTCAGGATTTCGTTTGCTGATGAAGAGAAAAATAATGCAAACTACCATTTTCCCTTTGCATATGTTTTCCCAAAATATTTCAGTTTCACATAATAACTTATGAGGTCATCAGGGAAGATACTATTCTTCACATTTTACAGATGCTCAAATTTCTTCATCTTTAGCCATTTTCAAACTGGTGAATTGGAGACCAAGAATGAGGTCCATAAGAAGTAATGTGAAATTCCAGTAAGTAACAAGAATTATGAGGTTTAAAGATCCAATGCATTAAAAACACATAAAATTGGCATATTTCCCTAGCAATAAAATGAAGGGGTTGAGTCAAAGGTGTCTGAGGACTTGTTTATATTAATCTCGTATCAATTATGCTATGAGCAAATGCTGTACCCAATATATGCACTGTTACTATTGCCCAGAAATTTAGTGGGCCTTTTCAGGTCATCACACATATTGGTATAGTATATATGCCAAAGTAAAGGACTGGAAACATTTCATCAATTTTATACTTCCCCATATCACTGACTCTGTAGATAAATATTTGCTTTGTACTAGAATTTACTTTATTATTGTTAATTTATATTTTATAGGACAGCTGTTCCCAAGCATTATTTGAGATAACCAAATGATCATGATAGCCTGCATTAACTGAGATCCTATTCTGCATAAGGATATAGACCCTACATGCATTATATAATTCATTACTCCAACAATGCTCTAAGATATGTAATAGAAGTGTTCTTATTACCCTCATTTCACAGATTAAGAAATATAGGCACAGAGGGTCAAATCACACAGTGGGGAAGATTTAGGACCAAATTCTTAGGCATCTCTGGTTAACCCTAAGCTGCCTGCAATGGGTCTTCTCTAATATAAAGTATACATGAAATATGGGGTAGAGGGGGACTGAAAAACAGATGGAAAGCTTTATAATAAGGAGGATATAAATAACAACAACTTAGTTGCTATAAGTATTCCAGGATATCCAGCTCTTAGTTTCATGACAAAATAAAAAATATGAAATTATTTGAGTTATAAATACTCTTATCTGACAAGTAGAAAATATATATTCATCTTTTTTATAACCTTTTCTCTCATACTTCCAAGTGCTAAAGATATTGTATAAAACAATGAACTATGTTTCTTTCATAAGAGGTAGAAGTTTTCTTCAAATAGATACAAGTATCTTGCTTGAGATTTGCTAAACTTCTTGGTTTGGTGATTTGCCATTTTGATCAAATATTGGAATATTTTTAGCACTTCTTTAAATATTTTCCTACCTCATCAATCCCTTTGTGTTCACTGGACTCTAATTCCATACATTCTGTATGTCTGGTAATGTCTCATATGTTGCTAAGGCTCTTTTTTTTTCTTTTTGTTTTTCAGTTTGGATGATTTCTATTGACAATATTCAAATTAATTGTTTTATTTCGTTCTATTGTGTCTAGTCTACCATTAGTCCTATGTAACAAATTTTTGAGTTTATATGTTATATTTTTCAGTTTCATTTAATTCTTTTAAGCAGTTTCTTAATTTTTCCTGAAATACCTTAGTTCTTCTCACACCATATCCATTTTTATTCAATGTTTTATGTATATATCAAATATGTACACACATATATACATTTGCATATTTTAATATATTAATATATACCTTAGTATAAAGAATATATGTACATACATGAATGTATGTATATTCACAATGGGAACATTAAAGTGTATAACTATAGCTCCACTTAGCCATTTCTCCTCCTTTTTCAGGACAACGATTATCTTGAAGTTGATGCCTATTATTCCAGTAGCTTTTTTTTTCTTTTACTATACATATATAGTGTATAGTATTATTTAGTATCTTAAAATTTTACATAAACAATATCATTGGATGTATTATTTTGCTGACCATGTAACAGATTGTTGATGAATAAAGATACTTTACATTTTAATTATGTCAGAGTTTCCATTGCTTATTCATATGTCCACAATTTATCATTTTCCTACCCAAAAGCAATAAGATTGTTTCTATTTTTCCTGCTATTTAAAAATCTTGCTGCAATAAACATCTTTGAACATGTCCTCTAGGGTTCATGGTCTTAGAGGGGTTTTGTTTTGTTTGTTTAACCAAAGTTCAGATAGAAAAAGAAAATGTACTTTGCCACACTGTAGATTTATTCACATTTTATCATTGGTGTTTAGAATATCCGGCATTTATTTTAATTTTTTATTTGTTCTTTTTAGTTACACTTGACAGTAGAATGTATATTGACATATCACACATGGAATATAACTTCCCATTCTTGTGGTTGTATATGATGTAGAGTTAAACTGGTAATGTATTCATATAAGAACATAGGAAAGTTTTGTCTGATTCTATTGCCTTTCCTATTTGCATCCCCCCACTCCTTCTTTTATGTATTAACATATTTCTTATGGTCACTGAAAAGTCTTTATCTACTGATCACAACTTCTTGATTTTTGGTGGGTCTCATTATACGAACTGATTTTTTCTCTGGGCTGTGCATATCATATATTTCTATATATTCACTTTTTCAGATATTTTTAGAGTGTATAAAATTGTATTGATATGTTGTAAAACACTAAATTTTGAGACCTTCCCCTGAATAGTGTTGAGTTTTGTTCTTGTGACACTTAACTAAATCCATAGAACTTTGGTTTATGCTTTATTCAGAAAGGCCTATTTAGATTTTGCCTTTAATCCTAGTGCAAATTTTTTTTTTTTTTTTTTTTTTTTTGTACCAGGGATTGAACCCAGGGGCGCTTAACCATTAACCACTGGGCAACATCCCCAGGCTTTTTATTTTGTATTTTGAGGCAGGGGCTCCCTCTGCTGCTTAGAGCCTCACTGAATTGCTGAGGCTGGTTTTGAACTCATGCTCCTCCTGCCTCTGCCTCCCAAGCCACAGTTAGAACAAGTCTTGTAGTTATGGAATTTTGTGTTCTTAACATGTGATTATTCAGAGATATTAATGGAAAACCAAAGACGTTTTCTAAGTTATTCAAACTTGTAAGATAGAAACTCTAACCTCTCTATCCAGTAGTGGGGAAACTGAAATGTCTGCTCTGATACTCACGATACCTACTTTGAAACCCACTTAGACAATCTGCACTTATCATTGTCCAAACCATATGCTAATGAAATTTCTACTTTCTCTTCCAAGTTACTAGGGTCAGATATATTGTCCCAGTTGCTCAACAGAAGTGTTTTCTTAAATATGCCCCTGAGAGCTATTGGTAGGCCATGGTGGGCCTGGAGTAGAAAATACAGAGCTAACTTTTTCCATTTGTCCTTTCACTGAAGCTCTGCCAGATGTCCAGCTGTAATGAATTCTATATTTTCCACATTCACCTGTCACCCTTCTTACTAATTTCCCCAGGGGTCCCTGTAAACTTTGGGGGAAGCTGAAGTCAGGCTATGCCCTAAAAAATCTGTTCAGTTTATCTTCTCTTGGGAACTGTGCTCTAATTGTGGCTATATTGACTTTTCCTGTAGAACCAGATTTATTCTTGCCATTAGTTTCTTCAAAGGGGAATAAAATATGTTTAGGGATATTTACATGGGTACCAGACTATAAATAAGCATAAAGGCATGACTAAGATAAGAGTGGTGGCTTCTGTAGGAGAAAGAGAAGATAGTAATTATAGAGGGGTTTCGGAGGATCTGGAGGTATGGGGAGTGTTCTTTTTCTTAATTTGGATATATTGTTGTTCATTTGAGTTATGATTATATGCACTTTACATATTAATTTTATACACACTTCTGTGTGCCTAATATGTTTCACAATGGAGAAACAACATAGTGCTGTATCAGAAAGTACCTTGTTTAACAAATAGTTACTGATGAGGAAATTAAGATGGAACTAGTTAAAAATAGTGTCATTTCCTATGGAAACATAAAACATGAATTTGGAGCCTGACTCACCAGCTTTTATCACCTACCTCTGTCAAATTCTAGTAATGTGATACTGGACAGATTATGTAATGTCTAGCTTGAGGAATCCTTGTTTTCCTCAATTATAAAATGGGAATAAAAGGAATTCCTTTGCAGAACTGTTGTAAGGAGTAAGGAATTAGCATATGTAAAGTACATCCTAGTATAGCATCTTGTACATAGTAGGTCCTCAATAAACCTGCCCTCTAACTCCCATCCCCAAATTCATTCCTATAAGTACTGAATGACAAGAGAGTCAAATTCCATAGTCAAATTCTTCATATTAATTATGAGATGCTTTTTCAACTCAGCTTCCTTAGAACTTTGTTTTCATTCGAGAACCAACATTTAACCATGATGTCCTATTGTTATTACAGACCCAATTGTCTATTCAATATTCTTAAGCAACAATACTCCAGATACTTTCTGTAGTTCTTAAAGCACATGAAAATAGATGATCAGGCTCAGGCATGGGAAAAAACTGAATGGTTCAAACAAATGAATTGTGAAGAGAGGATCCACAGAAAGATTATAAGACATCCTTGATGTTTCAGTGATTCATATGGTAGTGTTTTCTTGTATTAATGGGTAGCAGCCCAGGAATATAGTCATACAAAGAAGCACATATCCCTAAAACTTATTATACTACCTAGAATGGTTCTTTGATGCACACAGAAAATATTTTACACAGGCTAACAAAGGCATGAAAATCTCTCTGGATTTTTTCCTAAGGCTAAAATTATAGAAACCACACAAGAAATGAACAGTTTGCTAATGAAGTTATCACTCCTAATTAAACCTGACACTAAAAGCCACCTATTCACTTCCTTGAACAGTCTATTTTTGGTTCTGTTTTTAATCCTTCAACGTGATCAGGCATTTTTCTTCAGTGCAGAGGTTCATACCCATATTCCTCATACAAACACCAAGTAGTAATTCGGAAATAGTAAGTACTTTTGTATGCAGAAATGATCATTTAAATATTATCAGTACAATGAAGGGTCAAAATGCAAGATTTAGGATGCAGCAGTAGATATTGAGTGCCAGAGTAGCAAAAGTGGACACTAAAACCAAACATATCCAAATTTGACTGCAGGCTCTATCATTCTCAAGCTCTACCACCTACAGTAAGTAAGCTATTTAACTGTTCTCAGCATGGTGTTCTCTTTTGTTAAGATGAATAGCTATTTGGGATTTAATGAGAAAGCTCATACAAAGGGCCTAGCACAGTGCTTTCTTCTCCCTTGGAATCTAGATTAAGGCTGGAGACCCATCTAAGGACCCCTGAGTTTCACAAGAACTTAGGTTAAACTGTTTCTGATAGATAGGCTTGGGCCAACAGGCCACCTCCCCCATGGAAATTTCCATTAGGAGCAACCTGGTTTCATTTTCCCCAGGCAGGAGCCAATCAGCTTAAAGGTCGCTCTGTTCCCCAGGCAGGAGCCAATCGGCTTAAAGGTTGCCCTGTTTACTGGGAAAAGAGCCAATGGTGTTAAAGGTCACTCAGGCACACCTCCCCACCAGAAATCCCTACTTAAGTCCCTGCCTGCCTGGAGCTCAGACACAACAGCTCATTCATACAGAGAGGAAGCAGCTGCTGCAACAGCTCCAGACTCACCGTCTCCAGCCCGACGGCAGCGGCCCCAGCTGACAGCTCTAGAGACCACAGCCAGCACAACCAGGCACTGACTGACCCTCCATCCAGAGCTTGCACACTTTCCTCTCCCTGACTCCTCTCTCCCCATACTTCTTCTACCTCTGACCAGCCATAAAGGCTGGTGAATAAATCTCTTGGCTGCACGGATGTCTCCGGTGTGATTTTTGCCCTTTTTCCTTATTCTCTTCCCTGTTTTATTCTCATCTGTCCCATCAATAATGCTTCCATAATACAGCTCTCAGGACATACCCATTTACTGCCTTTGCTCTGCATCCAAACACAGAGCTGCCCTGGCAAATCAAAGCTAGATCTTCTAGACTGGAAACAGAAGAATCCTCACAGGAGGGCAAAATGATTGTATCTTTCAGCCACATATTTTTGTTCCCAGATTGAAGTTCTCCTTGAGAATTTCTCTCCCACTCCCTGGTCTCAGGACATTGTTCTGTTTTCTTAAAATATTAATCAAGTATGTTATGCCTAAGAATGACTATAAAAAGTCTCCCTAATTTTCTAATAACACAGTGAACCCATTCATTCTTCATCAAATAATTATTAATTGCTTAGTGTATTCCAAGGTATTGTAGAGATTGGGGATGCAACTTTTTTTTTTCTTTTGTACTGGGGATTGAACCCAGAGGCACTTAACCACTGAGCCATGTCCTCAGTCCCTTTAATTTTTTATTTTGAGACATGGTCATCGTCTAGCTAAATTGCTAAAGGCCTTGCTGAGTTGCTGAGCCTTGCCTTGAACTTGCAATCCTCCTGCTTTAGCCTCCTGAGTTGCTAGGATTACAGACATGCATGCACCATGGTGCATTGTGGAATGCAACAGTCAATGAACCAAACACCCTACCAACATGGAGCTTGCATTCTGCCATAGGCCAGGAATTTGCATTTAAAAATACTTTGGAAGACCTATCTTTATCTGTTGAAGGGTACCTAGGTTGGCCTGATAGCTTTGCTATTGCTGATTTTAAATCCTTTGGATTAATGCATTTTACAATGCTTCATAATTATTTTCTTCAATCTTGCAAAAAAGATTTTATTGAAGACTTTCTAATAAAGGAAACTCTTGAGCAAGCATGCTCAATATAATCTCTGTTGTCTACACTTGAGAGTCTCTTCTTCAGTTCTGAAGCTTTAAACTCCTCCCCAGCCCTTAACCTGAGGTGGAGCTAGTTCCACCCCTGATTCTATGACTTGTACATGTTCAGGGTAGTGTTTATTTATTATATCATTAATTTGAGGAGGAGGTATTATAGCAAGGAAATGAGAAGCAGAACTTTCCCAATTTGGTCTCAACTGTGTTCTCGTCTCCTCTAATTTTTGTGATCCCTAAAATTAGAAAACTCTTTAATTATTTTTCCTCTCTTTCTACAATCTGTAATGAACCTATGCACATTTTTTTGAATTTGCTGACTTAACATATTCTCTTTCCACTAAACTTATGCAATTCCTTCCTCCAAAGCAATAGATCCTCTTCTAATCAATATGACCTAACTCTAATAATGTAAGTGCTTTCTCAGGCTTAAGGTGAGAAAATTGTTTTATAAATGAAAAGATTGTTCATTTTGTCTCTCATTTCATTCTTTTTAATTGGAAAAAACTCTTTATTGTAGAAATACTTTAATTAAATCCAGCTTTCATTTATACATACAAGAACCAAAGTTAATTAATCTATTCTGTATTAAGAATAGTGAATCAGTTGAAAGGAAAATCTATTTCCAGTATAGCATTTTCAATTACTGCCACAATTAGTATTTTAAATACTTCTGTATCCATTTTTATCTTAAAGAGAAACATTTAAATTCTATTTTTAAAAAGGTAAAAATCTCATTATCAAGAAAGTAAAAAAGATAAACTACAGAATGGTATAAAATATCTACAAATCATACATATAATAAGGGTTTAATGTTACTCCCAGCATAAATAAAGAACTCCTAAAATTCTACAACAAAAAGACAACTCAGTTTTAAAATAGACAAGGAATTTGAGTAGACACTTCTCCAAGTAAGACAAATGATCAGTAAATACACAAAAAGATGATCTAAATCACTAGTCTCTAGGGAAATACATGTCAAAATTCCAATGAGGTACCACTTCATTTCTACTAAAAATAAAATAATATGTGGCATGGATATGGATAAATTGGAACTTTCTTACATTGCTAGTGGAAGCTTAAATGTTACAGTGACTATGGAAAGCAATTTGGTGATTCCACCAAAAGCTAAACAAAGAATCACAATATGATCCATCAATTCCACTCCTAAGTGTATGGTCCAAAGAATTGAAAACAACTGCTTGCATGTCAATGTTCATTGTAGAGCTTCTTCACAATAGTCAAGAGATAGAAACACTCCAAATCTTCATCATAGGTGAATGAATAAACGAATGTGGTATATACATACAATGGAATATTATTGAGCTTTAAAAAAGAATGAAGTTCTTATCCATGTTATGACATGGATAAAACCTTGAAAATGTGATACTAAGTGAAAAAATTCAGATAAAAAGGACAACATTATATGATATCACTTACATGAAACTTTCAAAATAGACAAATTAAGAGAGATTGAAAGTAGATTTGAGGTTGTCAGGGACTGGGGTTGGTTGGGGAGAAAAGAAAAAAGTATTGCTTAATGGCAACAGAGTGGGGCAATGAAAAAATTTAGGAAATGCTGATGATTGTACAATATTGTTAATGTAAATATTGTCACTGAATTGTATAATTAAAACTACTAGAAAAGAGAAATTTGTGATATATATTGTTTACTAGAATTTAAAAATTCAAAAAAGGCGAAGTTGTATTGAGGGTATTTTATTTTTTGCATGCTGATAAAAATCAAAATGATTATGGTTGCTATTAATTAAAAAAAAAACTTATTGTTTGTTACATATTCAACTTTCCCCTAGCATTAGGACATGGAAATCACCTCCAAGAATTGTTTTAAAAATAATTTTCTCTGTATATCCACAAGTATAGTCCAAAATTCCAGAATTGCACATTGATTTACATTATAGGCATGTGACAACATTTTTTCCAAGCCATGCATGAGGAGCTGTAGATGTAGCTCGGTGGTACAGCACTTGTCTAGAATGCATAAAGCTGTGGGTTTGATCCCCAGCAATGTCAAAAAACAAAAATATAACAAAAACATATGATGAAATTATTTTAACCGATCACTTGAATGGCTCATATTTTTCTTAGCTAAACAATACTTTGCAAATCTATATGGCTCCAGGAGTACCATAATTTACACTAACAGGTTTAACTGAAGAAGTAATTCAAGAGGAAGGTGGATGTCTTCATGAGCTCTAATGGGAACATCAACTTTCAAGTGGTACTTATTGGTGTTTTATCTTGGAGGAGGCAGTAACGTTTAGAGAAAAATTAGAGGCTTACTTTTAAGAGAATTTGGAGCAGTTGTAAAATAATGATAACTTATGAATTGTTTCAATTTCTTTTTCAGATCAGAGAATTACAATCCTGAGAGTAAATATGTTCTAGCCTTTGAAATTACTTCGGATTAGCACAATGAAAATTTGCAGTTTTAAAATATGTAAAACTATTCCTACTAGTAGTAGATGTAATGCCTTTAAAGTTTTCTCTTTCTTATTTTGTAAAAGAAAATATTGAGAGATCTTAGGTTCAGATGCCCATTTGTCTATATTCTGTCTGGTTTGTTCCAGAGAATCACCGGGAGCAAAAGAAATGGAGTATTCGTTTCATTCCAACCTAGCCTCCCTAACCACTGTCGGCTCCTGCTTGGTAAATCCTAGCTAATCACTGGGGCATAGCATTACCCTAGAAAATTTGACTAATTCATATACTTCTTCATTATTTAAAAGTTGAAGTGGATGAGAAAGATGGAGAGGTGTTTGAGACTTAAGGACCAATATTTTTCTCCAGTATTTTTTGTGAGTAGCAAGACAAATTGAGGAAAGTCACTGCTGGTGCAAGATATGCTTTAGCTGAGCTGACCTGCTTACAGGGTTCAAAAGCCAGCTTTTCTCCCTACTTCTATCAAGAAGAAGGAAACTTTTCTTATATGATATTTTTCATTTCATGAACTTATTTAACCCTGGCTTTCATTATTTTTCTTTTCCTTTTTTTATGTATCATTGTAATATCCCAGGTATTAATTGTGTGTTCACATTTTAGTAGTGACAAAGTGAAGGGTTTTATTTGAAAAAGAAAGATAGCTACATTTTTAAAAATATTTATTTATTTACTTTAGTTGTACACAATGCAGTGCATTTATATTTACGTGGTGCTGAGGATCGAACCCGGGCTGCGCACGTGGGAGGCGAGCGCTCTGCCGCTGAGCCACAACCCCAGCCCAAGATAGCTACATTTACAAATATTTACTATGTGTTAAAATTCTTTAAGCATTTAATCCTAACAACTCTATCCTATTAGTATTACTAGCATACTCTCTGCATTTTCAGAAGAGGAAACTGAGACACAGAAAAGATTGAGACACAGCTTTATATGATGGAGCCAGGAATCTTAGCTCCAAAGTCCTTGGAACTTAATGCCATGCTATCATGACACCATTCTGCTTATTGTAGTATATTTTAAATCTCTTTCTATATTATTTTATATCACATGGTTAATTGAATTCCCACTGATTGTATTATCATAGTACTACCTATTTTATCCATTCATCAAACATTTATCCAGAGCTCATTATATAATAATTGCTGCCAAGGCTTCAGAGAGAAGTAAGGAAAAAAAAATGTGTGTATGTGTGTGTGTGTGTGTAGATAGATATAGATATGTAGATTTTTTTTTTTACAATGGGTAGATAAGTTAATATGCAGAGATAGACTTGCTAAGAAGCTAATGAAACTTAAGCTTCATCGGCATGGGAAACTTCCAAAATCCTGGGAGAGAACCAAGCACATGCTCACATAGTCAAAAGTTTTAGTGCTTTTTGAAAAGTGAGTAGTTTTAACTGTACTTGGTTAAAGCTAATGTCTATTTCTATTCTATTTTCCCCCTGTGTCATAGTTTCTATGTCAGGGAGTATCAGAATTGCCAGGAATACATCTTTGAGATACAACCAATGGAAAGAGAGTTGAGAATACATTTAGTTTGACTTCGTGGAATGTATTTATGTGGCTTGCACACATCTGAGTTATTGCTAACCATTCTAGTGGAAGAATAACTTCCAGGATATGTTTTTAATAGAAGCAATGAAATTAGGCTTTTGAATTGTTTAATAACGCAAGCAATAAAGAAGAATTCACCATATGGACATATTGAGAAAACATTTTGCTTTCTTGCTGATTTGATATAAGTACTATGAAAACTGATGAATATAATTCTAGCACAAATTGGTTAATGGGTGTCACTAACTCATATTTAGTGATATTTTAGGTTAGTCTCTGGACAGGAAAACATGAAATAATCTGAGATTATAGAATTTACTTAGAAAAGACACTGTATTATACAGGTCTTCCAGAACATTACAGCAACTCAGAAAGTGCACAGGGCATTGCCAGAAATAAAACCTGAAGGAAACTTTAAAATCCAGTTAATCAAGTTAGAGAAATTTATGAATTATTTTTTGTACTTTCTATGAAAATTATATTAAAAACATTACATAGGTGAGGTGCTTAAAGAGTGTGAGCTAAAAAATAGGAAGAATTTATTATAATAGCCTGCCAGGTAATTAACTGATAAAAATGTTATGTTACTTCTTGTTTCTTGTTCCACGTATAAGGAGTTTGGAGTTGATATTCCATTCCAACAAATGAACAACTAAAAACTGGATAGTCGAAGGAGTCAACTACTATTTTGGGATCCTCAAGAGAGGTGAGGACACTGCAACCATTCCTCCCAAGACTGAAAAGACGCGGGGTGGGGTTGGGGGTGGGTATACCAGAGCAGAGAATCAGGAGCAGAACCTACCATGGGAATCAGTGCTGAGTAGGAAAAATTGAATTGTAATTGATGAATTGCTAGAGGTTCACTGTGGAAGATTCTGACTGTTAAATACTCCAGGGAGGCCATGCGTGGTGGCGCACGCTGGTAATCTGGTAATTCCAGCAACTCAGGAGCCTGAGGCAGGAGGTTTGGGAGTTCAAAGCCAGCCTCAGCGGATTAACGAGGCACTTAGCAACTCAGCACGACCCTGTCTCTAAATAAAAAAAATATTAAAAAGGGCTTGGGACTTAGCTCAGTAGTTAAGTATGCCTGGGTTCAATCCTTGGTGCCAAAAAAAAAAAAAAAAAAAAAAAAAAAAAAAAAAAAAACAACCTCCAGGGAGACAAAATCACTGGCCTTCACACTTTCATGAGTTTTATCTATAGGAACCTCATTGTGTTCTCACAGTAAATTTTGTAGAGAAAAATTCCAACATACTTATAGAAGGGGAGTGGGTGGGGAAAGCATTTTGACAAACATTTGAGCAATTTCTTCTTTTTAGTAATGTCAGTTCTCAGGAGAAACCAGAGCCAAACTAGTTAGAGTTTCATTTAACCAACAAGGGAAAAGGGAAATGCCCAATTCTAGATATAAGAGAAGGGAAATATTCAACTCCAGCCTGCTTTAGATACCCTGGCACACATAAGTTGGGGTGTTGAGGAAGGTGAGGTCACTGAGAGGCCAGGAGAATTTCAAAGTCCAGGGAACCAGGCTCACTAAAACACTGAGACCTAATCATGGAACTGTAGAATGATTCCCCTCTCATAACAGCCTATACCATACTATCAGAAGCCTAGTTTGCAGCTGTTATTTTTAGCTAATGTATATCCTACTATCAAGGAAAAAAAAAAGATTATGAAAGTATTGTAAGAAGCAAAACAAACAGAAAAACCAGTTTGAAGTGAAAGAGTAAGCATCAGAAGCCAACATGGCAGGCATGTTGGGATTATCAAACTGGGATTAATACAATGGCCCTGTCTAATATGTTAAGAGTTATAACGGATAAAGTACACAGGATTGAGAGATGCATGCAGTGTAAGCAGAGAGATGGAGATTCTAGCACATCAAATGCTAGAGACTAAAAGTACTACAACAGAAATGAAGGGTGCTTTTGATAGGCTTATCAGTAGACAGGACATGGCTGAAAGAAAGAATCTCCCAGTTGGAGGTTATGTCATTAAAAACCTCCAAAACTGAGAAGCAACAAACGAAGACTGAAAAAAACAGAAGAGAATATCTAAGGACTATGGGACAACTACAAAAGATACAATGCATACATAATAGAAATAATATAAGGAGAACAGAGTAAAGAATAGAAAACGATTTAAAAAGTAATGGCTGAGAATTTCTTCAAATTAATGTCAGATACAAATCACAGATACAGGAAACTCAAAGAACACTTAAGCAGGATAAGTGCCAAAAATTAATTTTAAAAAAAACCTAAAAAACTTGAAAACTACCTAGGCATTTTTGGCTATAAAATTAAGGATAGTCAAAAGGCCTAATTAAGCATATTGAAAGACCAACTCTATATGTCACTTAATGATAGTAATAAGGCCCAGAGGACTTTTCAAATCTCCATGACAACAAGAGCTGGGGACTTTCCAGAGACCCTAACAGAACAGGCCTTTTCAGACTCTCCTAGCAACCAGGTCTAGGGATTACTGGGTTTCTATGACAATTGGATCTAAAAAATCCCAGTTGCCCAGATATAACTTTTATGAACCTTAGACAAAGCTTACCCTTTTGAGAATGACTTTAACTCCCTTAATGAGAGAAAGACTTGGTAAAAAAAAAAAAAAAAAAAAAAAAATGAAGACAAATATAAGAAAAGGAGGAAAAATCTCCAAACTTTGAGAATGGTCTCCAGAGACCCACCCAATTAGTTAGGCATCTGACCACTCACCAAATCTGGCTCATGCCACTGGCCTGCTCCTGCTTTCTGTCTTATAAAAGCAGAGTAAACTGCCAGAGTAAACTGCTTGAGCATTAGACAATGCTAAGACTCACCTTTGATGAGAATTAGACTGAAGAGGAGGAGTTGCCTCTGAGAAAGTCAATTGACTAAGAACACGCAAGAGCTTGAAACATGACAGCATATCATTTTAAACTACAGAAAACCAAAAATGAAAAAGAAAGAATCCTGAAAGAAACCAGAAAGGGAAAAAAAAAAAGGACCCCACATTACCTACAGAGGAAAACTGTAAGAATTATATCAGATTTCTCCTGATATAATGATACCATGAAAGAATAAAAAATGTAAAGTGAAATATTTTAAGCATACTGAGAACAAAATTACCAACCTAAAGTTCTGCACCCTGTGAAGTTAGCCTTCAGAAGTGAAGTCAGTAGGGACATAGTTGATCTTGACATCACCATAACTCTTCTGGATATGATTGACATATAATTGACTCCTTCATATATAATTGTACAGCAGGAGAGTGTACTTTATTTTCAAGCTCTTATGGCATATCCACCAAGACAGAGCACATTATAGCCTATGAAATATCTTAACAAATTTTAAAGTGCCTTGACCCGTGCAACATCAACAAAGGATCTCTAGTAGGGGTGACTGGAGATGAAGAAAAACACAGAGACAAAGAAAACACAAATACATTGTCAAGTAAAGCTCGGGCCAGGTGGGACACTGCACTCTGACGGAGGAACAGTGACCCAGACCCACAAGTTTATTATATAAGATATCATAGTCAGGAAGTTAAACTATAGGGGTATTATGAATTGTTTAAGGCTTGTGAGTTATCAAGAGGTTTCTTTGGGCACTAAAAAGTTACAGAGATATAAACATTTTTGCCACTATCCTGCTGCACCTGGGAAGCTCATTGTACTGGAACTTCCCATAACTGCTAGCGTCAGAGCGGAGTGTCAAGGTTGTTAACATCTTCACCTTTTGGCAAGGAATGTTTCCCAGGATTGGCTTTGCAGGATCAGACAGTGACCAGGGGCTCATCTGCTCTCCACATTAAATAATAGAAATCATACATTATCTGCTGTTAGACCACAATAAAATTAAACTATAAGTTAACACTAGAAAGATAGATGCAAGATTCCAAGATACTTGAAGATTGGAAAACACACTCTAAGTAACACAAGGATCAAAGAAGAAACCCAAGAGATTTCAAAATATTTAGTATTGGGTAAAAATAAAAATACAATTTATCAAATATTGTGATATGCAGAAAAAGCAATGTTTTGAGGTAAATCTGTGGAATTTATCCCAGAAATTCAAGGCTATTTCATCATTTGAAAATCAATTTATAGCTGGGCGCGGTGGCGCATGCCTGTAATCCCAGCACTTTGGGAGGCTGAGGCAGGAGGATCGCGAGTTCAAAGCCAGCCTCAGCAATGGCGAGGCACTTAGCAACTCAGTGAGACCCTGTCTCTAAATAAAATACAAAAAAGGGCTGGGGATGTGACCCAGTGGTCAAGTGCCCCTTAGTTCAATCCCCAGTACCACAAAAAGAAAGAAAATCAATTTGTGTATATATATATGTGTGTGTGTGCATATATATATACATACATATATATATGCACATATATATATGTATGTATGTATATATATATATGACAAGAAGAAAGATTTAAAATTAATATTTTAATTTTCCACCTTAATAAACCAGAAAAAGAAAATGATATTCTAAGTAAAAAGCAAATGATATTCTAAGTAAGCCAAAACTCAGGAATAATAAAGGTTAGAGCATAAATCAATGAAATTAGAAATAGGAAATCAGTAGAGAAACAAATAAAACCAAATTCTGTTTTTTTGAAAAGGTCAATAAAACCAATGAGCCACTGGTTAAGCTAATTGAAAAAAAACAAGAGAAGATAAAAATCGGTAACATAGAAATGAAAGGGGACATAATCATAGACTCCATGAACATTAAATTAATAATAAAGAAATACTATGAAAAACTCTATGCCCACAAATTTGATAAACTAGATGAAATGACCAATTGAAAACAGTCTACTGAATTTACACAAGAGGAAAGTAAAGCAGAATAAGTATCTATCTATTGAAGAACTTGAATCAATAGTTAATAACCTTCCAAGTCAGAAAGCACATAGCATAGATGGTTTCATCAGTGAATTCTATCAAACGTTCAAGAAAGAAGTTTTACCAATTTTCTAAAAGTTCTTTTTTTTTTTTTTTTTTTTTTCCAGAAACTAGAAGCAGAGGGACTAATTTACTAACATTCTGTTAGGCCAGGATTACTCGACTAAAACACAGATAAAGGCAATTGCAAGAGAATTGAGAGAGAAGAAAACTATGTCCAATATCTCACAAACATAGATGCTGACATCCTGAACAAAATAATAACAAATTGAATCTAATAATGTATAAAAATAATTATGTACAAGGATCAAGTGAAATTTATCCCAGGAATCCAAGGCTATTTCATCATTTGAAAATCAATTATTGTAATTTCTCTCATCACCAAGCTAAAAAGAAAAACAATCACAGAATCTTATCCAAGATGCAGAAAAAGCATTTGACAAAACCCAACACCCATTCATGACAAAAACTCTCAGTAACTTAGGAATAGATGAGAATTTCCTCAACTTGATAAATAATGCAAGGAAAAGGCACAGGGAAGGAAGAATAAAACTATCTTTGTTTTCAAATAACACGATCATCTGTGTATAAAATTCAAAATGATTAACAAAAAAAATTCCTGGAACTACTAAGCAATTATAGCAAGGTTACAGGATACAAGGACAATATACAAGTCAATTGCTTTCTTATATCCAAGCAATGAAACAAAAAACAAAATAGCATTTATATTAGCAACCCCCTAACTAAAATATTTAGGTATTAATCTGATGAAATAAGTACAAGATCCATTTGAGAAAAAATATAAAACTCTGATAATCAAAAATAAAAGAAGAATTAATAAATGAACTTCGTAAAAATTAACTCAAGGTGGATCATAGATCTCAGTGGAAAATGGAAAACTACACAAGTCCTAAAAGATAACATAGCCTATGTTCATCAGTAAGAAGATACAATATTATCAAGATTTCAGTTCTTCCCAACCTAATCTATAGAGTCAATGATACAAAAAAATTAGCAATTATTTTGTGAATGTCAACAAGCTGATTCTAAAGATTATATGTAGAAAAAACTGTCCCAGTCTAGCCAACACAATATTGAAGGTGAAGAACAAAGTTGGAGAACTGACATAATTCGACATTAGGATTTACTAAAACATACAATAATCAAGGCAGTGTAATACTGGCAAAATAATGGACAAATGGATCAATAGAACAGAGAAGAGAGCCTTGAAATAGGGAAATAGGCCCACATAAATATAATCAAGTGATCTTTGACAAAGGAATAAAGAATCTACAATGGAGAAAAAGAGAGCCTTTTCAAGAAGTGATGCTAAAACACTTGGATATTCACATGCAAAACAATGAATTTAGATATAGATCTTATATTCTTCACAAAAATTAACTCAAGATGAATCCTAGATCTCAAGGAAAGTGGAAAACTATACACTCCAAAAAGATAACAGGAGAAAAATCTTGGATGACCTTGGATGTGTAATGAATTTTTAGATAAAGCACCAAAGGCATGATTCATGAAAGAATTAATAAAATAGATTTCACTAAAATTAAAAACTCCTGCTCTGTGAAAATATTGTCAAAACAACAAGAAGACATACCACAGACAGGAAAAAATATTTGCAAAAGGCGTATATGATATGTTATACAAATAACTCTTAAAATCCAGCAACAAGAAAATGAACAAGCTGATTTTTAAAATGAGGCTCAGACCTTAACAGATGCCTTCCCAAAGAAGATACACATGGGTATTAGGTATATGAAAAGAAGCTTCACATCAGGGAAATGCAAATTAAAACAATGAAATGCCACTTCACTGTAGGTTCTTGTACCACTGTACCTATCAGAATGGCCCAAATCAGAACACTGACAATATCAAATATTGGCAAGAATATGGAGCAACAGGGACTCTCATTCAATACTGGTGGGAAATGCAAAATGATACAGCCACTTTGGAAGAGATTTTGGCAGTTTCCTATAAAACTAAAACTACTCTTACCATATAGTCCAGCAACCATGCTCTTTACTATCTATTCAAGGTGTTGGAAACATATGTCTACACAAAAATCCACACACAGATGTTTACAACAGTTTTATCTATGATTGCCAATACTTGGAAGCAAACAAGATGTCCTTCAATAGCTGAATGGATAAATAAACTGTGCTACTTCCACATAATGGAATATTTTTCAACATTAAGAATATACCATGAAAAGACATAGAGGACTCCTAAATGCTTATTAATAAGTAAAAGAAGCCAGTCTGAAAAGGCTATTGGGTATGATTCCAATGATATGACATTTGGGAAAAGAAAGAGCTAGAGGATAAAAAGATCAGTGGCTGCTAGAGGTTCAAGAGGTGGGAGGGAGGGATGAGTATGTAGAGAACAAAGGATTTTTAGGAAAATGAAACTGATCTATATGATACTGTGATTCTGGAAATATACCATTATACATTTTTTAAAAATATATAGAATATAAAATACCAAGAGTCAACTTTAATATAAACTATGGGCTTTGGATAATTATAGTGTGTCAAAAACATACATATATTGCTGGATTTCATGTTTGTGGTGGAGTCAGCATCTTAACATTTGTACTGTGTTGTGGCTTATTTTCTTATTCTAAATTAATATGCCCTTCTGTATCTAATTTTATACTCATAATTTGGTATTCTTACAGAAGGCCCCCAATATATATAAGCCTCACAAACCTGGATATGTCCTTGAATCTCTGCATGACATTTTAAGTTTATAAAATATTTTCACATGTTTTTCAAAATTATTGTTTTCTCAAGATAGAAAGGGAAGCTCTGGGGGCCTCAGTGACTGGCTCAAATCCACTGAAGTTTTAAGGTCCTCATGCAGAATTTAGGCTTAGATTGCTTGATTCTCCATCTGACACATCACTGTGCTCCATGTCCAGAATTTCGTTAATTAAAGCGGAATATCTTAGGAATGTACAACTAACTGAAGGTAATACCAACGTTTAGTGGATTAGCTGACCTTGTGTCTTAATTCATTTCACTGCTAAAACAAAAAAACACAGACCAGGTAATGATTTCTCTTAGTTCTAGAGTCAAGGAAATCGGGACGAAGGCTCTGCAGTCTTGTTGTCTGGTGGGGGCTGCTTTCTGCTTCCCAAATGGTGTTTTCTTCCTGCATCCTCTAGAGGGTCCCAGTGCAGTATCCTTCTCACAAGGCAGAAGGGGAAGATGGTGCAAACTGACCTGCTCCACCCTTCTGTAAAGTTACTAATCCCATCCATGGAGGCTCTGCCCTGGTGACTTATGCACCCCTAGAGTTCCCACCTCTTAATTCTCTCACCTTGGCAATCGTGTTTTAACATGTGAATTTGAGGACGACATTCAGAGCAGAGTACCTTGTAAAGAAAACTTATTTGAACTCCCCAAAGCTTTAAATATCTAGCTGAACACATAATAAAACAGTCTAAACTTAGACTTTACAAATTTACTGTTTGCAAACCTTTGAGGAGAAGAGGACTTGGTTTGCTTATGGAGCAATCCAGATGTGTACATGAAGGTAAGGTGGAGCATGTAAGGCATAGTGCAAACTATTTTTTAAAAATTTATTTTACTTTTTTTAAAAAAATTATTTATTTATTTATTCTAATTATGGTATATGACAGCAGAATGCATTTTGATTCACTGTACACAATTGCAGCACAACTTTTAATTTTTCTGATTGTACATGATGTAGCGTTGCATCATATGTGCAGCCATACAGGTACCTAGGGTAATGAGGTCCATCTCATTCCACCATCTTTCCTGCCCCCATGCACCTCCTCTCCCTTTGACCAATCACAGTTCCTCCATTTTTTCCATGCCCGCCCCAGCTTATGGATTAGCATCCACTTATCAGAGAGAACATTCAGCCTTTGGGTTTTGGGGATTGGCTTACTTCACTTAGCATGATATTCTCCAACTCCTTCCATTTACCTGCAAATGCCATAATTTAATTATTTTTTAATGCTAAGTAATATTCCATTGTGCATATATACCATAGTTTCTTTATCCATTCATCTATAGAAGGGCATCTAGGTTGGTTCCACAATTTAGCTATTGTGAATTGAACTGCTATAAACATTGATGTAGATTTGTCACTGTGGTATGCTGATTTAAAGCCTTTTGGCTATAAACAGAGGAGTGGGATAACTGGGTCAAATGGTGGTTCCATTTCAAGTTTTCTAAGGAATTCCATACTGTTTTCCAGATTGGTTGCATGAATTTGCAGTCCCACAAGCAATGTATGAGTGTGCCTTTACCCCACATCCTCACAAACACTTAATGTTGTTTGTATTCTTGAGAACTGCTATTCTGACTGTCATGAGATGACATCTTAGAGTAGTTTTGATTTAGTGCAAGCTATTTTGAAGCACTTTATCTTATTTTTATATAACAAAGTCTCCCTTAGAACCAATTTCTTTAGGCTTGACTGATTGCATTAGCCTCTAGATTGAGTTGAGACTGAGTTCAGACTGACTGAATGACTGAATGTTACAGACTTCAGCCTGTAACATGCAGACCTCACTGGTTTTTATGTTTTGAAATCTGTCAAGTCATCTCAACATCTGTGAGGTCTTATTACTTGTTTAATCCTTACTGTATACTAAGCACTATTTAAAAATTTTATATATATTAACCCATGTGATGGTCCCTTAGATGCTATGAAGTTGGTGTTGTTATGGATATTTCCAGATGAAAACTGAGGCACGTTAGGTTAAGTCACTTGCTGAACATCATGTAGGTAGTTAAATGGCAGAGCTGGGATTCATACTCAAACTTCAGTGCCTCTGTCCTGGAGGGTCCCAATGAAGTGTCCTCCTAAAAGGCAGAAGGGAAAAATGGTGACAACCAGGCACGATATTGCTTCCTATATCATCTCTGTGAGAGGGAGGATGCTTTTTCAGTGCTTCTCCAGGATGCCCATGTTGAATTCAAAGGCTGCAGTCCTAGGTCATATTGTATTTACAGTAGGTTCCATTTCTTAGTCTTTATTTCTGCAAAATTAGAAGTTCTTTTATCATACTTAGAGACTCTCAGAAATGGCAGTGTTTGTTGGCTCTGTCCTATAGTCCCAGATTTTCAGACTGCATATGGATTCATATTAAGAAGAAATTTTCCACTCAAGTCTCTTTTGAGCATTCTATAAGATGCTAAGTTAACACACACCAAACCTAAAAGTTTCAACTGAGAAATGTGGCCAATCGTTTTCCAACCCACTCTTTAGATAGTAATCAGCTTTGAAAGCATAACCCATATTCTGTTGCAGGATTTGGATTTGGTTTAAAAATAAGCCCAATTTCTTTCTCTGATAAGCACTGGAAAAGCATCAAAGTCTTGGCAGTCAAATTACTTGTCTTGCTGCTTGGTCTATTTAAGAAATCCTGTCATCCTCTATCTCAGTACTAACATTGTATGTACCATTTTGGTCATGAGGTGAAGTGTTCGGTCTATTCAAAATAATGGACCTATCTTTGAGATGCACAGCTTTAGCCAGTCAAAATAAACCATCTTTTCTGGTACTACTGACTTAGGAAGAAATAATTTTATCTTGCTTTTCTTTTCAAAAGACTATGATCATCTGGTCCTTAACAGATAGCATTCTTCAGTGGAGATTTCTGCCAATTTCTGTGTGTGTGTGTGCACATGCACACACGTGCTGGGGACTGAACCAGGACCTCATACATGCTGGTCAAGTGCTCTATCAACTGAGCCATATACTCAACTCTCTGCCAAGTTCTCTGAACAGCACACTGAACAGGTCATCCCATGAAGGCCTCCCTTCCTCCTCTGCCCTTTCCCTTACCCTACCCTTTTCTCAAACTCCTTCTCCTGTCCTGTTTTATCTTCACGCTACTTGTCATCTCCTAACATACTAAGTTAAACTGTATGAAATTGTTATTTCTCTAGGGTACAAGCGACCAGGAATCCACAACTAATTCATTTATTTATTTGGTTTATTGTGTTTCCTTCCACATACCATCCAATACCACAATGAGGAAGGATATTTTGTCTGCTTATTATCACCGGTGTATCCCAAGCCTCCCAAGTAAGTGGCTGTCAGACGCAATAAATGTTTGGTGCATTACTTAGACTATCTTTTGAACTTGAATCCTTTCCTTCAGTAACACATGGAGATGAGGAGGTAGCTTGGTGACTGCCAATCTCTGTGCAGAAGGCATTATGACAACAGGCACTGGGGTGTAGCTTGTCCAGTGATAGCTCTGCCTGAACACACACCAGCTACATGTCAGTTCTGATCCCATTGTGCATTTTCTTATGAGCATGTCATAACATATGTCCCTCCATGTTGTTTGTAACTGATATTAAATGACATCTAGTCGTGCCATTTGATAAGGGAATTTTCTATAGAGCTCCTTCTGCTTTCTCTGTGAATGTGATATTTTTTAAACGTCGGAGCTAGTTTAACAAGCATCTCGGTGACAACAGGATATTATGAGAAAGAAGTACGACAGTGAATGTGGTTTTAGTCATATCTCCTTAAATTGATTAGCTTATCAATTTCATGCCAGAAACATTATTGTATACTTATTCCATAAACTTCAATTGGTTTACTAGAAAGGTCACTATGCTTTGTTTGAAAAAAGGAACTATACCTTCATGTTACTATTTCACATACACTCATAGCGGATAGCACACAGAGGGATATATCACACTGGATCTCTCCAAAATAGTCTACTTTTAAAATATTTTTCATTGCATTTTTAAATTTGCAAATAAACATTATACTCAGTATATTTGTTAGAACATGTGCACACTCAATTTCCACATTTGCACTGGAATACTGTATATATAGTTGAACAGATATTTTTCTGTTACCCTTACATCATTACTTTCATGTTTTCTGAAATTGAATCACTATTTTTTTGTAGATAGTAAGACTGTGATAACAATTTAAAATTTTCAGTCTTATGCAAATGATCTGAAAATTCATTAGCTGAGAATAATTCATTTTTGGAGATTGCAGCTGTCCATGTTGTTCTTGAGCATCCTTGAAGGAAATATGATTGTAAGAAGTAATATTTTGGGTACAGTTATGATCAGTCCTGCATTTAACATTAATAGAATGTAGATGAGCAAAACTAACTAAATAATTATTTACCTTTTCTCTGAATCTGCCAAGTCACCTGTGGAGTATTCGATAATGTGCAGGTAGGGCTATGTTGGTAATTACTTGACTGATTTTCTGGGGATGAGGACTTTTGATTTGAAGCATCTGCCAAATTCTGTCCTGTGAATACTCTCACCAAAGCCAATTTAAACTACTACTGACCTTCAAAATTCTTGAGTACTTTACAGCGATTTTTACAAGGCCAAATTTACATTAACCTGCCAGCATACTATTGCAGAGAGCCACATCCCATCTTGAGGATCTCTGGTCAAAGGGAGAAAAATGATAGCTACTCTGAATTAAAGGTTTGTGGATTAAATTGTTAGATCATCTTTATTTCAGTTTAGTTTTGTGGCTTAGAGCTTGCTTATTAGATGTGTCTGATTATAATTCAGTCAAGATTCTAGTTTTGGAACAAAAACAAAAGCTTTGCATTTACAACCCAATTTTATTAAATGTATTAATTTAAATTGGAAAGTGATTGGAGCTTAGATATTTAAAACAAAATGGGCTACAAGTTTCTTCAAATCTGTGAAAGATCAGTAGATAATGGTTGAACTATATCCCTCAAAAAAGTTTAGTCCAAATTCTAATCCTTTCCCCTCTTTCCCCATACCTATGAATGTGACCTTATTTGGAAATAGGATCTTTGCCAATATAATCAAGTTACGATTCTCAAGAAGAAATGCTATATATTTAGAGTGGGTCCTAAATCCAATGACCAGTGTCTTTAATAGAGACAGAACATTGAAATACAGATATAAGAAGAGGAAGGGCATGTAACAATGAAGGAAGCCACAACCCAAGGAACACCAGGTACCCCCCAAAGCTGGAAGGGACAAGGAATTATCCTCCCATAGAGTCTTCAGAGACTGTGGCTCGGCTGGCTCATAGCTCTGACTCTACCCTCCAGAAATGTGAAAAAATTCTTATAAAAATTTAAGCCACCTAGTTTGTGGTGATTTGTTAAGGAAGCTCTAATAGACTGACAAACAATACATCAAATTAGTAGCAAAACAAGGAAAAACTAGCAAGTTTCAGTTTTCAACCAAGTTACACAAAATTATTATATTGCTTATTTGTACTTCACATAAGGGTTCTCTATTTCTGACTATAATTAGTTCAAATATAAAATTACTATTAATTGATGAAAATTAATTAGCTATTAATAGGACTCCTTGTAACAATGAAGACCTCCTAAAACTGTTAAGCTCATTACTTTGTGAGGAACATTACTAGTCTAGGGACCTCATGTTCACAGTATAAAAATTGATGCCTGTGAACATTAAGGAGGTGATTTAGCTGGAGCTCACTTAGTGTATGAAGGGCCTCCTGAGAACTGGGGTATTCATGCTGTACCCACAAGAGAACCCAACTATTTAATTCCAGCTGCTCGTTGCCAGTGGAAATGTGAGTTGCCAGATCCTCTGTATTTTTCCCCTCTGAGGAAAAATCCCAAAGTCCAGATTTTTATATGATGTTCCTGAAATTTTAAATGTCACAATAAACAAAAAACAAAACCAGAAAAGATAGAGAAAAAAAGTTTAGTTCTGAGCTTTTGAACAAATATGTGTCCTCTGCTTTACACAATAATTTGTATATCTAAAATTTGTGTACATGTATATTAGCAACTGGAATTGTTTCTTAATGCCTTCAATTAGCAATGCTTCTCGGTAAAGTAGATTTAAAATTCTCTATCCATTATTCTCTTTATCAAAGTGGTTAGAGTGGTCAATGACCTATGGCAAGGAAAATCTTAAATTCACAGAGAACCAGTTTTCTAAAACAACTTCAAAGTTTTTCAAATAATGAATGCCTTTTATATTTTAAAAACAATACTTAATTTTGTAAGTTTGGCTTTTCACATACATTGTAAGATGTCATGCTGACGTTTCCATAATAAAAATTTGTTATTTCATGAAGGATTTCAACCTCCTGCCTCATGTTTGAAGCCTTATAAACTTTTAGAACTAGTAATTATGTCTTTAAAAAGGTCAATCATTCCAGTGGAAAGAAAACTTGCTTTCTTCATTTTAAACCTGCCTTGGAACATGTATTTTTAGCTGTGGGGACAAAGGTGAAGTGGTTTGTTCTGCCTGGTGTCACGCTGTCTTTAAATTTTATGAAAAGAAGGAATTAGAAACCACTTCTGGGAGGCCGAGGTTAATGTATTTTGATTCTTTATTGCTACCTGCTGTGAAGATACAATGGATGGGTGACAGTTTATCCAGAGGAGCAGCCCTCAGCACAGGACTAAAGACACCGTCACAGTAGTTGGAGGTCAGTGCTCAGAGTCCAGAGGCTTTGAGAAAGTACCACAGAAGTGGGCCAGACCAGGACTGCCTTCAAAGCAAGCCAACTGGCATGGCATAGCATGATAAATGAGTGAAAGGCTGGCCATTTCCACAAAGCACTCTTGCCGATCCAAACTGATGAAGGAAACACAGATGTGCCTCACGGAACGAGATGGTAGGATTAACAGTGAGGATAAGCTTAAAAGCATATAAATAAACATGGGCAATTTGGAAAAATACAGATATTTAATACATTTAAATAAACTTAACATATGTAGCCATGAGGGGAATTTGTGCAGGATTCATTGGCATTCTCTGAGCAGGCAAATGGATTTAGGGAAAATGAATTACTATGGGATTGGGGGGTAGACAGTAAAAGTTTGCCAATGGGTAGAGAGATGAGATGAAAATCCAGTGAGAGAGATAGGTCAATATTTTTCACAAAAAAGGATATATTGAAGTTTCTTCTTGAGAAAAATTGTCTTATTAAATAGTTTAAAATTAAGAGATGAGAAGTAACAGAAAGGGACAATGTAAATGTCCATTTTGCATATAATTGTATTATTTATGAATTGAAATATAGCAAATGAATGTCCTATTGTACCTTCTAAGTTATTGATTTATGCATTTTCTACATTTTTACTCATTATTTGAAAGTCTACTCTTACTAAGAAAAACTGTTTAGAATAAAATGTGCCTTGCAGTAGCAGCCTCGACCATCTCGTGTTTGATTGCATCAAGAGGCCAAGTTGAGTGATGGACCTACAGCCTAGGTGTGTGTAAGTAAAATGCTCATGCAATGACAAAATTGCTTAACAATGCATCTCTCAGAATGTATCCCCATCATTAAACAACACATTTCGTAGTTTAAAAAAGTGATAGTATGAAGAACGTTATAATAATACCATCTCCTGCTCAACCTTATTCTTCTAGTCCTGCTTACGTGGCAGCTGTCATCTATACAATGAGCTATTTCCCCTTGCTACTATTTTAATCAGTTATTACTCAAGTAATCAGTTAATTGACAATATCAATTTCAAACATTGATAATGTAGATGAGTATATAGGTGTCCCTGACCGTACACTCCATCTTTCTAACCAAAGTTACCCTAAATCTTGCATAAAGCAATGGTCCATTTGCATCTGAGATATTATATAAAGGTCTAGTAAGTAGACCCCAAGTAAAGTGCAATTGAAATGGTCATAAAGGTTGAAATATGCTCCTTGTAGGCTGATGAACAAGATCTTGTGAAAGATAGACCAAAGCTGAAACTGAATGGGACTGAAACTTAAAAATGAATTATGGATAAGACAGACATACACTTTTGAATTTAATCTGAAATTCAGGAAGTTAAAGTTTGAATGAACATAAATACTTTATTCCAAATGTGCTGTGTTCTTGGGAAGTTAACCTACTTTATATAGGTGCTCAGTGTATACTTCTAGAAGAAGATCTTATTTTTATAGCTGGAGTAAATAGCTGAGTGTGTGTGTGTGTGTGTGTGTGTGTGTGTGTATGTGTGTGTTTTATGGGTTAAAAAAATCACACATTCTATGTTAAGAATAAATAGAAACCATTAAAAATAAAGCAATTGAATTGAAAATTTAATCAGGGTTCGTGAAATTTGACAGGCCTTAAAATGTGTACAGCCTGGGATTTTGCATAAAAATGTAGAGTAGCTTCCTAAGTGTAACAATATAAATAATCTATGCCCTTTACTGAAGGATGAGGAATAATTTTCTTCTCAAATGCACACATGCAAGCCCTTAGGAATGTTGTCTCTAATGATTTTGTCTTTCTTTGGAGACAAATGATAAAACCACATTTTAGTCTGGGTTCAGAAACCTATCAAATATTTTTGCTTTGCATAGATAAGTAGAATTTGTTATCATTTTGTTTAAAAATAAAGCAAAATATTCTCTTCTGGCAAAGGTGACCTCAAAAGGTGTTTCCATAGAAACCTGAGAAGAAAAATAAATGGGAACATCACTTTAGCTCTGCTCAGGATGATCTACAGTGCCCAGAGATTTAAACTTGGCTTGGGATAACATTATCGATGGTCATTACATGGGTTGTTGGGAAAAGTAATTTACCCATGACATGTGAACTTTCTAAATAGCTGATTTATTGCAATTACCAATTTGGTATTGGGGTTCTTTTCACTTATAATCATCAGCATGGAAGAAATACAGAAGATTTTATGCAACATCTGCAGCAACACAATTTTAAAACCCAGAGGGAAGGCAAACTGTTTTTATAATTCTTCTATATCTCATATTTTTCTGGTTGAGGTATGCTATTGATGAGAACTAAGAAAGATAAAGTTATATATCTGATAAGTGTTGATTTAAGAAATGTGTAAGGAACTCCCACAACTCAGAAGCCAACACATAGACACCTGATATAAAACAGGGCAAAGAACTTGAATAGCTCTCCAAAGACATGTAAGTCATCAATAAGTATGTGAAAAGATGCTCATCATTAAGTATTAAGGAGATGAAAATAAAAATGACTATGAGATATCATCCCATACATTTTAGGATGACTATTATCAAACAAACAAACAAGGAGAAGAAGAAGAGGAAGGAAGGGAGGGAGGGAGAGACGAAGGACGGAAGGAAGGAAGGAAGGAAGGAAGGAAGGAAGGAAGGAAGGAAGGAAGAGTGGGTTATGGTTTAGATGTGAGGTGTCCCTCAAAAGCTCACGTGTGAGACAATGCAAGAAGGTTCAGAGGAGAAATGATTGGGTTGTAAGAGTCTTAACCTAATCACTGATTTAATCCCCTAATAGGAATTAACTGAGTGGTAATTGAAGTGGTAGGGTGTGGCTGGAAGAGGTGGGGGTGGGGTGTGGATTTGGGTATATATTTGTCTCTGGCAAGTGGAGTCTCTCTCTCTGCTTCCTGATCAACATGTGAGCAGTTTCCCTCTGCCACACTCTTCTACCATGATGTCCTGCCTCACCTAGAACCCCGAGGAATGCAGTGGCCTTGATCTCTGACACCGTGAGCCCTTAAATAAACCTTTTAATTGTGCTGGTTGGGTCCTTTAGTCACAGCAGCAAAAAAAGCAGAAGGAAGGGAGGGAGGGAGGGAAGGGGTTCATACCTATACTCCTAGCTACTCAGGAAACTGAAAGAGGAGGATTGCAAATTCAAGGCCAGCCTGGGTAACTTAATGAAACTCTATCTCAAAATAAATAAATAGGCCTGGGGATGTAGCTCAGTGGTACAGCACTGGTATATGCATGAGGCGCTGGGTTAAATCACCAGTACTACTTAAAAGAAATAATTGTTGGCAAGGGTGTGAGGAAATTAGAAGCCTTGTACTTTGTTGGTAGGGATGTAAAAAGGTACTATAACAGCTATGGAAAGCAGCATGAAGATTCCTCATAAAATAAAAGTAGAACTGCCATATGATCCAGCAATCCTACTTCTGGATAAATAGCTGAAAGAATTGAAATCAGGATCTCAAAGAAATATCTACACTCCATGTTCATTGTGGTATCATTCACAATACCCAAGATACAGCAGCAACCCAAGTGTTCATTAATAAGTGAATTAAGGAATTGTAGTATATACATACAGTGGAAGATTATTCAGTCTTACAGAAGAAGGAAATCCTGCCAACAAGGGTGAACCCAGAGGACATGATGCTAAGTGAAATAAGCTAGTCACATATGATTTCATTTCAGAGAGGTATCTATGATAATTCTACTCATAGTCTCAGAGAATATAATGGTGGTTTCCCAGGGCTTGGTGGCAGGGGAAATGGGCAGTTATTCAATGAGTGTGAAGTTTCAATTATCCTAGATTAACAAGTTATAGAGATCTGCTATACAATATAGTGCCTGTAGTCAACAATACAGTCCTATGCAGTTCAAAATTTAAGTGGGTAATAAGTACAAAGGAGCACCAGGAAACTTTGGGACATATTAGGTATGTCTATTACCTTGATTGAGGTGATGTATCATGGCTATTTGTATATGTCTAAGGTCATCAAATTTTAAATAATAAATACACATAGTCCTTTGTATGTCAATTATACCTCAATAAAAGTGTCTGAAAAGAGGGCAGAAAGCAAAAATTTATTTTGTAAGTTTATAGTGCACAGGAAGGATGTTACCATCCATGAGCCGACAATGGCCTAGTGATAGTGCTGTTGGGAACACTGCAAAGAAGCCTGGTCTAAATTCATCAGGTGAGAGTGATTGACAGTGTCTGCCAGGAGTTCAGGATAAAGAAGTGGCCTTCTCTACTACCCAGTTACTGTTCCTGATTTCTTGTTACATTCAAGGGACTCATGGCCACAGTTATTATGTTCATACTAATTTGCACAATAACTAGGTGTCAAGCTAAGTTTTTCTGTAACATGATGTTAGAAATAGTATTGAATAACTAGAACTTCAAAAATCATTTCATATTTGGAAGGAAATTTTGAATTTTGCTTTTCTTTTATTACGGGCCTCAAAATCCCAGGGGCTTCCTCCCTGAGTTGATCTTTAGATTTTCTAAACTTGACTTAGAATGGGAAGAGGGATATTCCAAATGGAATTGAAAGAGAGTTAAGGAAGTAATGAAAAGGGAAAAAATAAAGAAGGAAAATAATAAATAAAACATATGAGGCACTAGTACTCATATCTTAATTAAGTAGTGAAATGTCTCTTCCTCTATTTCTGCATTTTTGTATTGAAAATATACCAAACTCATGTATTTGCCAGAACACTAGGTAGAAGCCTAAGGATATCATTGTGAGAAACAAGAACAACAACAAATAAAACTAGAGCTCACCACTTTTTAAGGCTGATTAGCAGCATGAAATCACAAGGATATATTATATTTTCTGGTGGAATCAGTCCGTGCATTGGCATGTGAACTTGCCAAAGCAGTCAGTCAAATACTTCTTTAAACATGTGTGTCATTATGAGACAGGAAGGATAAGTGATATTTTAGCATGTGTTATTTCTCACAGTTCTACAATGATAGGGGAATCTGTCAAGAAGAGGGTATCTCTTAGGAATAGAAAATAGGAAGCAATCAACAGAGTTTCTATAATAGGCAATGTTTCTCTAAAAAGTATACACTGTGGAAGATTCAAATGATTAGAAGGATTAATTGTAAATTTGAAAAAGTTCAGTGTTTTAGGGGTAGGATAGAGAAACCAGGACCCTCTCCTGTATAGACATTTCATTCTTAATATGTTCTTTAGTGAATTGTGTATGATCATGTATTCCCATATTGATTGTTAGCAAGCAAGAAGAAATGTGGACTTTCCCCTTTATAATCAATCAGCATAAATATATTTCTAAAATACCTCACTGTTGAATTTACAGTTACCCTGTATACTACTCAGTTTAGTACAGTCTACGCCCAAAACTAGCTTCTGAGCTGTCTCTAAAAAAATAATCACACAATTCTCAAGTAGAGAAAATACTTTTGACATAATGTATTATAAATGCCAATGGAAGTCATATGTTGCTATGGATTGTGAATTCAGTTTAGTATCTAGTGTAAAAATGTTTCTTCTCAGGCTAAGAGGATTTTTAAAAGATTTGAGGCAAAGTAAGGAAGTCCCTCACCACAATGTAGCAATAAATATTGTCCCCCAAACTTGCCTTTCTTTCTCCTTTTTTTAGATACCCAAGAACAATCTTTGTGTGAAAATGTGACCTTTTAGGATTATGAATGTCAAAACATGACCTTTTTAATTCTCCAACTTTCTGACGGGGAAATGTCTGATTTGTTTACTGTGGGCTTTTTTTTTTTTTTTTTACTTTTGTGTTTAGCTCAGCCTGGTGCCTGACACATAAGTGTGTAATATATGCTAGCTGAGCCAATGTGAATTCTTTGAAAAAGCTCAGTCCTTTAATCAAAAATATTATCACTGTCATTTCATCATATTGTCATCATCAGGTTTCTATTAACAACCCTTTGTTAAAGTAGAAGAAAGTCTCGTCAGTGAAACCACGTATGATGAGAAAGGTAGGTGAAAGTTTAAACTGGAACATAAAATCAGTGTTAATCAGTGAAAAGGACAAGCATCTGCTAGCTCTGTCCTGACAGTGGAAGCAGGATTTCCAGGACCCAGGTTTTGATCTCTACTATATATTCTAGGTTGCTTTAGAACAGACACTGAGACAAGGAAGGATTACAGTGGGAAGAGGGGAATGGAAAAAACAAGATGAAGAAAGGAAGGAAACTGATAGGGGGTTCATTTCTTATGGGTTACCAATGCCAGTGACTAGGGGTCCCGGGATTCAGTGTGAAATGTGCACCTCACCATTATCCCACCTGCAGTGAGAGAGTTGGGGTATTTATATACAACTTCCATAGGTCATCATTGTTGTGGTCTGCTCTTGGGGGGGGGGGCATCAGTTCCCTGGAACTTCCTGCCTGCCAATGAGGAAGTAGAATCTAACCACTAGAAAAAGCCCTCAGCAAAGAGAAGCAGACACTAGCAATGCCAGTGAGAAGTGAAATGTGTGGGTTGAGGGGCAAAGGTGGGGCAGAGACTATATCTGATATAAACATCACAGAGCTGAGACTCTGGAGGACAGCTTAATTTCAAGTCTTGAGGGAAGAACAATTCAGACAGTTTTGTGAAAAAATTGTTGCCAGAGAACAGGGGCACTTAAAAAGATATTGGGGCACTGCTAAAGAGACAAAGTTGTGATAATTTAAGCTTTAAAATAATGATGATGATAACTGTGGTTCAATGAAATATGTTGAGGCTGTACAAAGCTATGAGTTCATAATACTATAACTTTACAAAACATGGGTGTTAATAGTAAGAGTGAATAGAATAGGGCACGTTTAATTTTACTGGTGACCTAAACAGAGAAATAATATATTTGTGTTACTTCTGTTTAATGTACTGTTCAATAAGTATATATGTGTGTATATATGTGTATACATATATGTGTATATACATAGCATACATATGTGTATATATACAGACATATATACACATATATGCACAAACATGTGTGTAGGAGCCCTAATTAAGGAGATAGCTAAGATTGCGGTTAGCTGTGAGGCATAAAGCATTACCACCTTCCATGATCTTGTGAGACTTGGCCTGGGACATTGCAGATGGGGTCAGAGCCATTTTGTGGTGTGGTTGGAGGAGTGTGGATGGCGTGTTGGAGTTGTTATTGGAGCCGGAGAGAGAAGCTAGCAGAATAAAGAGCCTGTTTGTTTCCAGTCCGCCTCTGAACTTATTCCTGCAGTGTCGTTGCTCCAAGCGGCAGTCGCTTCAGGCAGCAACACATATGTGCATATATTTATTTATTTCCAACCAAACACACAGAACTCTGAGCACAATCTTGGTAAAATCAGCTACTTAACCAAGAACTACTCAGTGCTGGGGGGAACATATATACTTTTTAAACACAGTAACAGAAGTAACACACTCAAATATATTAACATTGATTGTTTATGCAATCAGTAAAATTAAACATGCCCTATTCTATTCACTCTTCTTTTATTGTTAATACCCATGGTTTTCTGTACTTTATAGTATTATAAAGTATTATAGTGTCACACATTATAATAGGTCAGGAAGGAAATCGAGCTATGAATCAGCACCAGTGGCCTCTCATAATAACCAAGGAGGAAAGGGGCTTGACAGTGTGTTCAGGATGATAAATTAGCCAAACAAGTTAAAGAAGAGGGCTCATGGCAGACAGTCATTCCCTCTTGCCTGGAGGACAACCTCTAGATGATCCTATTCAATAAAAAATAATAATAACTATATAAAAAAATTTAATAACATTAACAACGTAAGTTGAGATTTTAGGACAGACAGTGAATCTTGCTATAGTTTAAAAGCACATCATGTAACATAACCATTCAGAGAAAATAATTGTTGCAATTAACCTAAGAATGCAGCATTTTAACTATAGATCTGGAAATACTAGGACATCTTAACCTATAGTCAATATTTTTATTATTAATAATAATAGCCATTAAACATACGAAAAGGCAAATAAAAATTATGTTAACATTATTAATAATCAGTATTTCCAGAGAGAGAATGAGAATAAAAAAATGTTAAATAAAAACCTTGTGACTTTAAACTTAAATTGGAAGTATTAGGCAGAACTCATGCTATTTTTTTTCTCCTCTATCATGGTTTGGATATAAGATGTTCCCCAAAAAAATCCTCTTAATGCAGGAATATTCAGAGGTAGATGATTAGATTATGAGAACTGTAACCTAATCGGTTCATCCTAGTTTGAGTGAACTGACCTGGTGGTAACTGTAGGCAGGTGGGGTATGGCTGCAGGAGGTTGGTCACTGGGGGCATGCCCTGGAAGGGTTCATATTCCCTATGACTCCTTCCCCCTTTTCCATTCCATCTCTCTGCTTCCTGGCCACTAAAAATAGAGCAGTGCTCCTCCACCACTGCCCTCTGCCATGATATGCTGCCTTACCTTGGGCCCAGAACTAGAGAGTCAGCCCTTTATAGACTGAGACCTCTGAAACTGAACCCCAAATAAACTTTTCTTCCTCTAAATTGTTCTTGTAGGGTATTTTGGTCATAGTGATACAAAGCTAAATAAAAGATCATCTTTGGAAAAAAGAATTTTTCCCCCCATTCTGTCCAGAGAAAAGGAATGAAAACACAATGAAACTGCAGCATTGCACATGAAGAATTCTAGACTATCATCTTTAAATGCCCTCCTGAAAGGAACCAGAGTTCCTTGGGGGAAAGGGCTTATTCCATGTCTGGGGAAGGAAATATTCAATATGAACCTGTGATATTTCTCTGTGCCACAAGTAAGGAAGTTCTCAAAGTCTAAAGGAGTTATGTCAAAAGAAAATGCGAACCATCATGAAGAGAACATTTTAAAACTGTTTCTAATGGTATGTAAGGAAGAGGAAGAGGAGGAGGACAAAAGAGGAGAGAGAAAAAAACATACCAGGCTCATTGGAACAAGTTGGACATTGCTAGGACTTTGGCTCATTACTTTAAATAGTGGCCGTTAAAAAATGAATTGAGCATTTATCCTGCCTCCCATTACAAATCTTTCAGAGTAACTATATAGGACTAATCTATAGAGGGATTCAGAAGGTCTCCAGTTAATACAAAGAGATAAGAGAATTATAGAATCACCATTTTTCAAACAGCAATGAAATAAGTTGTTTAATTAATGGTAATTAATAGATGCTAGAATCATTAGGTGAAATATTGATGGAGAACTTTACAATGAAGGGAAGCAAGCTGGACAATCCCTGAACCCACTGATTAATCTCAGAACCATTAAAAGTGTGGTAACCAAATGTGACTTCTAAAGTGATCCACTGTTAAGGAGGTAAGGAGATGGCACCTCCTGTGAAGTACTCTCATGCTTCTTCCAAATATTGAACCTAAATCAATTTAGGCCTTTAGTGGTGATTTCTAGTCAACAGGAAATACCTTAAGAGAAGAAACAAGTTATTTTCCTGATACCATTAGGAAGCAATCACATATATTTGTGAATGTTCTAGAGAGCAACTGGCTGGCTTCTTTAACAAGTCAGACAAATGAAAAGAAAAAAAAACTAGATATAGAGGGAATTAAAAATAGCTTAAAAGATCAACAAATACAATTAGTTGATTCATTTTGATGTTTGTTCAAATAAAGTAAATAAAATATAATAATTGGGCTGGGGTTGTGGCTCAGTGGTAGAGTGTTTGCCTAGCATGTGTGAGGCACTGGGTTCAATTCTCAGCACCACGTATAAACAAACAACAATCAACAACTAATAAAATATTTTTTTTAAAAAAGAAATATTCCAGGGGCTATGCAAAGGTAAAATCACTTAAAAATATAATTGTACTGATGATTTGAACATGAGCTGGGAATTAATCATATCAAAGAATTATTAATTTTGTTAGCTGTGATAATGGCATTGAGGTTATATATTCCCTTCCTTTTCTAGATGCTTACTGAAGTATTTCAGGGTAAAATGCTGTGATGTTGAACTTGCTTTAAAATAGTCAAGAAACAAGGAAGATGGAACACATAATTATGGCAAAATATTAATAGATGTTGAAAGTAGGTGAAGTTATAAGAAAGTTGTTATACTTTACTATATTTTGTAAGTTTGAAAATTTTCACAATAAAAATTTAAGTTTTTTTAGGAAAATTCATAAAGTGGCATAAAAGTAAAATTTGTGTGAAATACAGATTTTTCTATATCTTTACATATATAGATATTTTTCTATATCTTCTATAGATATAGGTTTGGCACTGAATTAAACTGAGAGAAGAAATTAAGTCCTTTGACTTAAATAGTAAACCAACTGCTAAAAACCCCAGTGCTTGATTATTATGGTGAGACTAAAACAAACTTACAGGTTATCAAAATAGTCACAAATACTTAGCAGGTATTATAGTAATACAGCTTTGATCTTAGGGAGATACAAAAACAAAGTGAAGAAATGGGTTAAACCCACGGTGTTGAAATTTTAGGATAAGTTTAAACATATGCTTAATAACATAATTTGTAATCATTGCATTGTGTGTTTTCTGTCTGGTGTGCAAGGATTTGATGTATTAAAAAGAATCAGTCATACAAAGTTGTAAATGCAGTTTTGTGTAGAAATAATCAAATCTGTAATCAATGGTTAAATCCTCAGGGGAAAAATTGGTTCCCATGTTCAGCATATATATGGTTTTAATAAATTCAATATTAACTAAAGTACAAATAGATATGTTTTTCACAAGATGCACAAAGGACCCTGGAGATTTTCTTTATTTAATCAACACATACCTGGCACTGCAAAATTAGTGTTTCAAAGAGTTAGTGTTTTTAGCTAAAGGTGAAAAATATTCTCTATCATGAAAACTGTAGCACACTGCATTTTATTGTACTGATGAGTTATTTTTCACAGAATTACAAGCATGTGTTAGAATTCTAATATCTTATCTCCACATATTGAGAAGGAATTGTGACATTGCATTTTTGCAACTATTGTTATAAATTGATCTGATTGTTTGATGTTTAAAATACATGAGATTGTGTGTGTCATATCTTGTTCATGCAGACAGGCATCTTCTTAAAGGAACAATTAAATTGAAGCATGCACCACTTGAAAATAGATTATAATGAGGACAGTGGCTAAGAAAGATGTCTTTGAGCTACCGTAATGGGCAGTGTATCTCATGGGATGATTAAGGCAATGTTTCAAACTACTGGACTTAATTGGCATATTTAATTATATCGGAATGAAAAAATATAGATATTACTTGTACAGTCAGATGTCTTTTTAGAATAAGCTCTGTAACATAATTAAAAGCCTTAAGTTTAATACAAAAGAATATAAATGTGCTATCATCAATATATTTAATCTTTAGGTGTCCTAAAGATTGAATATGAAATTTTCCCCTACCTCGCTCAAAAAGATACCAACCAGGAGCTGTCTGTTCAAACAAGCATTGGATTTCTTCTTACTTCTCACAACTATAACATCTGTTTATTCTTCTGAGGGATTGCTGTGACAGGTTTCTCTCTGATGGAAACAGCTATCAGTGTTTATGGCTTCCAAGGTAAGGTACCCTTTGAGCCTGGGGCATATTGGTTTACTTAAATCCAGATAAGCCTTGTGCAAAAGTATGAAATAGAAGCTGACCCAGGTGTTATTTTCTCATTTTGGCATCTGCTTTTACCCTTCAGTGATGCCCATACTCATGTGCTTTCCCATCTTCTCCCTCACAAAACTGTTGTCTGGAAATTGCTATTTCCAGACACATTTTCTATTGGAACATGGCTGCAATTTTTCCTGCCTTTCACATGAAGGATTCCAATTCAAGTTTCTGTTTGTCCTAGATGTCTGGCACAAGAATGACAAGAGTGTGTTATTAAACCTTGTACAATAGCATATTATGCTTTGTTATAGGAGCAGAACATCAAATATTTCATATTTCTAGATAAATTACTATATACCCTGCTATTTCAAATAAGATTTGCCATTCATTGTGCTCTTATTAGTGTCTACCAAATTCTTTCTTGTCCAAAGAATCAGGCTTCTTCCATGATTCCAAGTTTCTTGTCTATTGCTGTCAATGCATTTTAATCAATTTTGGATGCTAAAGTCAATAAAGCCCAAAGTAGACAATTGGGAGATGAAAAGTCCTAGAACCCAGATATGTGGAAAGCATTTAAAGCACTAGATTTTTTTTTTGCATTTTTAAAATTTAATGTAATTTGTTATACATGCTTGCAGAGTGCAATTCCTTCTATATTACATATAAAGAGCACAGTTTTCCAAGTCACTGGTTTTACACAAAGTATTTTCACACCATTTGAGTTTTTATACATGCACTTAGTGTATTGATGTCCAACTCTTTTTGCCATTATTCCTATCCCCTTGCCCCCTTCCCTCCCCTTTCTCCCCTTTGTTCTATTTAACATTCCTTCATTCCTCTCTTTCCCCCCCTCCCTTGCCACTACAATTCAGTATCATCATAGCAAAGGAATCAATTGACCTTTGGTTTTTTGGGATTGGCTAACTTCACTTAGCATTATTTTCTCCAACTCCATCCATTTACCTGCAAATGCCATGATTTTATTCTCTTTCAGTGCTGAGTAGTGTTCCATTGTGTATATATACCAAAGTTTCCCTATCTATTCATCTATTGATGGGCATCAGCGTTGTTTCCACAATCTAGCTATTGTGAATTGTGCTGCTATAAACATTGATGTGACTGTGTCCCTGTAGTAAGCTGTTTTTAAGTCCTTTGGGTATAGACTGAGGAGTGGGATAGCTGGGTCAAATGGTGGTTCCATTCCAAGTTTTCCTAGGAATCTCCATACTGCTTTCCAGATTGGCTGCACCATTTTGCAGCCCCACCAGCAATGTATGAGTGTGCCCTTTTCCCCACATCCTCGCCAGCATTTATTGTTGTTTGTGTTTTTGATAGCTGCCATTCTGACTGGCGTGAGATGAAATCTTAGAGTAGTTTTGATTTTCATTTCTCTAATTGCTAGAGATGTTGAACATTTTTTCATATATTTGTTGATTGATTGCATATCATCTTCTGAGAAGTGTCTATTCAGTTCCTTAGCCCATTTATTGTTTGGGTTGTTTTTTTCGTGTCAAGGTTTTTGAGAGCTTTATATATCCTTGAAGTTAATGTTCTGTCTGATGTGCTTGTGGTAAAGATTTGCTCCCATTCTGTAGGTTCTCTGTTCTCCTCACTGATTGTTTCTTTTGCTGAGAAGAAGCTTTTTGAGTCCATCACATTTATTAATGTTTGGTTTTAGTTCTTACACTCTAGGGGTCTTATTGAGGAAGTTAGGGCCTAATCCAACATGTTGGAGATTTGGGCCTACTTTTTCCTCTATTAGGTGCAAGGTCTCTGGTTTAATTCCTAGGTCCTTGATCCATTTTGAGTTGAGTTTTGTGCATGGAGAGAGATAGAGGTTTAATTTCATTTTATTACATAAGGATTTCCAGTTTTACCAACATCATTTGTTGAAGAGGCTGTCTTTTCTCCAATGTATGTTTTTGGCACCTTTGTGTAATATATAAGATAACTGTAGATGTGTGGGTTAGTCTCTGTGTCTTCTATTCTGTACCATTGGTCCACTGGTCTATTTTGGTGCCAATACCATGCTGTTTTTGTTACTATTGCTTTGTAATACAATTTAAGGTCTGGAATAGTAATGCCACCAGCTTCACTCTTCTTGCTAAGAATTGCTTTGGTTATTCTGGGTCTCTTATTTTTCCAGATGAATTTCATGATTCTTTTTCTATTTCTATGAGGAATGATAATGGGATTTTGATTGGGATTTCATTGAAATTGTATAGTGCTTTTGGTAGAATAGTCATTTTGACAAAATTAATTCTACAAAGATCTACAAGGTAGATCTACAAGGTAGATCTTTCCATCTTCTAAGATCTTCTTTAATTTCTTTCTTTAGTGTGCTATAGTTTTCATTGTAGAGGTCTTTTACTTCTTTTGTTGATTCCCAAGTATTTTATTTTTTGAGATTATAGTAAATGGGGTGATTTCCTAGTTTCTCCTATTGAGGATTTGTCGCTGATGTACTGAAATGCCTTAGATTTATGGGTATTGATTTTATATCCAGCCACTTTGTTGAATTTGTTTATTAGTTCTAAAATATTTCTGGTGGAAATTTTTGGATCTTCTATGTATAGAATCATATCATCTGCAAATAATGATAATTTGAATTCTTCTTTTCCTACCCGTATCCCTTTTATTTCTTTCATCTAATTGCACTGGGTAGGGTTTCAAGAACTATTTGAAATAATAGTGGCAAAAGAGGACATCCCTGTCTTATTCCAGTTTTTAGAGGGAATGCTTTCAACTTTTCTCCATTTAGGATGATGTTGGCCTGGGAAAAGCACTAGATTTTTAAATAGGGTCTTTTGGAATATATGTAAATATTTTTCTTATGTCTGGCTTCTTTCACACACCAGCATATCAGTGAGATTATTCTATATTATGTATACATTTGTAAATTCTTTACTCTCAATATTGTTGAGCACTGATTTTCAGACTTCGGTGTGCTTCTGAACCATCTGGAGGGCTTGTCAAAACAGATTTCCAAGCTGGGGATATAATTCAATGTGGAGTGCTTGCTAAGTATGTATATGACCCTGGGTTTAATCCCAGCACTGCAAATAAACAAAAACAAAAAACCAACCAACTACCACCACCACCACCAAAATCCAGAATTTCTGTGTTAGTAGGTCAGGGGTAAAATCCAAGAATTTGTCTTTCCAACACATCCATGTGGGATGCAGAAGCAGCTGTTCTTGAGAACCATTGCTCTACAGTGTGCCATGTGTGGTCTCCTTATCCATTTGCTTCTGTTGCTGGGTATTTGATTACTGAGCCCCTTTTCAGCTTTATTCAATAATTTGCTTTTGATCACATCAATTTATTCTAATCATATTTATTGCCACCTGAATTAAAAATTGATGTACTAGATACTAGGAATATGAAGAGTATAACCCCTGGCCCAAAGAATGTGCAGTCTAGTTAAGGAGACAGAAAAGCAAACAGACAATTCCAATGCAATGCTAAGTTCACATAGGAGTCTGCACGGTGCTTTGGAAGTGCAAATCACACTGATAGAGATGTAGTTTGGAGGTAGAGTAATAGTTATGGGAAAAGGTAATTCTAGGCAGAGGAAAAAGCTTTGTGGAACTGTAGGTAGGTGATGGGTAGGCCACATATAGGGAACTGCAACAGTTCTACATGGTAAGAACTAAGTATAAGGTACAGAAATAGCTTTCCCACAAAAAAAAAAAAAAAAGATAAGAAATATTTCTTGAAATGACAACTTTAGTGAAACTAGGAATTTAGCCTTAGGTATGAGCATAATTCATTTCTAAATTTACATCAAACTAATGGTGTGTATAGATATACTTTAAACCCATAAAGAAATATCTAAAAGATAATCAGTAATATTCCTAAGTATTCCTCTTCTACATTTAAAATAGGAAAAATATTAATCTCCCTAATGCAATAGTATGTCACCTTTTAAACAAGATATGCATTATCTTACTTTTCTAAAACAAATTGTATAGTTGCATGAAGGATGATAATAATCTAATCATAATATTTATTGGCTGTTAAGGTCTAATTTCAATTAATCCTACCTAAAATCCCCCAAGTCATGTTATTATATCTTCTTCATTTTACATATGAGAAAGTATGATGTGTAGAGAACTTAAGTAATTTGGTAAAGGTCACTCATGTAATAAACGTTTTATCTGGAATGCAGATCTAACTCCAGGATCATTTCCTGAGGTACCAAATCTCTTTCCCCTGCTATTTCATGTTAAGCATAACTAGTTCCTGGGATTGACTAGGTGGATGTATGGTCTACATCCATGAGGTGGTCCTCTAGGCAGGATGTTTAGGGTTCATTCATTGGATGAACCCCTACTGTGCCTTCATAGAGCCAATAGTCCCATAGGTGAGATAGATATAAACACAAGTCTATGTGATAAATATTACAGGGAACAATTAGACACAAGTGAGTAAAGAGCTCAATTCTATTTGATGAGAGGAGTAGAAGGACATAGGAAAAATTCATAGAGAAAAGGCTTATGTCCCACAATCCATATAGGTGTATGGCAAACAAGTGGTAAAGGCCTTTTAGGTAGGAGCGATGTTTTTTGTAGAAGCCCTGTACATTGTGAAAACCAAAAGTAGTTCCATTTGGTTGAGGGATAGGGTGAATGTGGACAAACTGTGTGAAACAAAAACTGAAAAACTGAGTGAGATTAGCTCAGAGTGGAGAGGGGTTATGTTACATGAAAAGTTGTGGGGGCTTTATAATAATGAGGGAGGAAATAATGAGGGGAGTCACATGATCAGGTTTTTAAAGATCTTTAAGAAGGCAGGATAAAGGATGAATTGGAAAGAGGCAAGGAGACCATCTAAGAATTGCCATTGTAATTCAAATCTTTAGTGTTCAGAGTTAATAGATAACTTTTTTCCCCAAAATGTATGGTTATAATAGAGCAAGTGATTCATATATTTTTAGATAGTATTCCTAAGCAAACTCTAATATTAATCTATCTCTGCCTACCATATTTATTATCTACAAAAAACAAAGACAATGATAAAAAAATGTCATTCCACTGCAATTCCCCACTTGAAATCACAATGTCGCCAAAAAGAAAAATAATACAATAGACCAGAGCTACAAAAAACAATGCAAAATTACAGACTTGAAAGAAATTGAACTTGTAATAAACACAAATTATTTCAGCTTGATTGATTTGCTCTGAGAACACAGAGGACCTCTAATGGATTTGATGCAATAATGTATAAGTAATAATGTTTCAATGATTGTGGCCAATTATAGAGGCATCACTAGATGCTGGGCTTCTTGTGGGCAGGTATTTAGGATTCAGATATATTGATATATTCCAACCATGGTAATAATAATGATATTGGTAACCACCATTCATTAAGTCCCTACTATAAATTTAATGTTTCATTTATATCATTTCCTTTAAATTACACACACACACACGCACACACACGCATACACATACATATAGGTCAAGGAATATTCCTTCTTGGGACTAGAATTATTTTGTATTTCAGACTTTCTTTTAATTTTGGACTATTTGCATATACATAAGGGTATTTCCTGGGGATTGATCCACATTTACACAAAATTCATTTATGTTCCTTACGTATCTCATTGTCTGAAGGTACTTTTATACAATATATTTAGTGCACCTGTGTTTTGTCCATGACCTGCCACAGGAGGTCAGGTGTGGAATTTTCTACTTGGAGTGTCATATCAGTGCTTAGAAAACTTTGGATTTGGGAACACTTTAGACGTAAGGTTTTCAGATTAGGGAGTCTCAACCTACACCAACTCAGGCATCATTATCCTCACTTTATAGATAAGAAAATTGAGGCTCAAATAATTTGTCCCAAATTATATAGTAAGTGATAAAGCAGGGGTTTAAGCCCCACATAAATATCACTTATTGGCTCATGTTCTTAACTGTTAAACTAATTCCTACACTATGTCTGTCCCTTAGATGGGTACGTGGTAGACAGTCTATGTTCAGTAAGTTTCTGTCTTTAAAATACAAGAAATAACTCAAACAATACATGTGAACAAAGCTTTGTAGGCCCTAGAGGACTTGTTTTAACCATTGAGAATAGATATGAATGACATACAATTAACGGAATATCCTACACATTAAAAAATGATTATAAGTTTAAAAATTCTTAACCTAAAGGGCTAGAAAAAGAGGTATAGTACATGGAGCTAATTTTCACTTGGAAAACTAAGGTGAAAAAACAAAAATATATATGTAATCAGAATGTACACACCCAAGAAAAGGACAAGAGAAGAGGAATAAGGGTGGGGGGTAAGATTTGTATGTGGCAGGACTTTAACAATGATTCAAAATATAGAGTATTTTAGACATTGTGTTGTCCTTGCTGTCACAGAAAGACTGAGTCAAGAACGAAGTTGGATTTTTAGGAGGAGGAGGATAAACTAAGTAAAAGCCACAGAAACAAACCCTGCATCATGCCATACTATAAAGACAAATGACCCCATGAAAATAACAAATTAATTGTTGGACACAGAACCACCCATGAACCATTGCCCTAATTCCAACCTACAGGGAAGATCTTTTGGAGGGAATTTATGCAGCAAAGGATAAGGGTAAAACTATGGGATCTTATATTGAAGTTAAATTGTGTCCTGTGTACTTGGAAACAGTTGCTACCAAATTCACATGTTGCATAGTTAGCTATACATTAATGAAAACTTCATCTATCCATGTACCTCACCTATCTCAGCTGACACCATCACTGCATGGCAGGAAACCCTAAAGGAGGTGGTAGAAGACAGTGGAAGGTTTTGAGGAATTCATTTAAATAAGATCAGTTTTGATTCTTCACAATAATTATACATATGAAGGAATTCTTAACCAAGTTGAACCTAAAAATTGTTTTCAAGTATAAAAACATTTGTAAATACTAAGAATGGAGTTGACATGTTATAATTTATTTAAATACTTAATTAAATATATATCAACTTAGACTTTGGTTCTTTTCATATTTTGAAGCCAGTTTCTATGCATTTTTTATATTTCCAGTGTTTATGTAAGCCCTTGAACAGCTTACAGGCTCTGAGCTGGGGACCTGTGTTATGTAAGAGGACAAAATGGTCATATTCTGCACTTGGCAATTGGGTTTGCTCTGAAGTGTGGCGAGTGAAGACAGACACGTTCCTTCTCCTGCATCAATCCATGGGTGGAAACCACAAGCATTCTTGCAGAGGCTTTTACAGAGCAGTTTAAATTCTACAAATGTATATTGGCATTTTACCAGGCACAGTACCCTGTGCTAGTTCTTCTCAGTAGCCCTTGACTTGTTCAAGGGCTTTATATTTAGCAGCCAATAATTATTTTTGCCTGAATCAACTTTTTACATTTTTTATGAATATAAAAGTGGTAATTTTCTAACTTCCTCTATATTTGTTTGCTGGTATTTTATTATAAGGAATAATTTTTTTCTTTTCATCTATTTATTATCTATTTATTTATCTGTCTGTTGATATATATTATCAGTATGCAGTCATGGATTCTTATTTCATTCAGTGAGCTATTGTATATTTATTTCAATGCTTACATTTCCCCAGATGTGGCCAGGGGGACTCCCTGAGTACAGTTACTAATTCTCTGTTATGGTTTAAAATTAGGTGTCCCCCAAAAGCTCACACATGAGATAATGCTAGAACATTTAGAGGTGAAACAATCAGGTTATGAGACCCTTAACCTAATTAGTGTGTTAATTCCCTGATAGGGATTAACTGAGTGGTGACTACAGGCAGGTAGGGTGTGGCTGGAGGAGGTGGGTCATGGGGAGGGGGCGTCCCTTTGGGGTATATATTTTGTGAGTTGAGCTTAGTCTCTCTCTGCTTCCTGGTGAGATGACCCCAGCTTCTTTTCTCTGCCACATACTTCTGCCATGGTGTTCTGCCTCACCTCAGGCCCCAAGAAATAGAATCTGACATCAATGGACTGAGACTTCTGAAATCATGAGCTCCCAAATAAACTTTTCTTCTTAAAATTGTTCTTTCTAGGTATTTTGGTCACAGTGTTAAAAACAAAAACAAAAACAAAACACAAAACCTGACCAAAACAGTCCATTTGTCATGTCCCTTTTTTTTTCTTTGTTTGTTTTGAACAATTTCTTACTTTCCAAGGAACTCTAGAACCTATTAATATAGAGAGTTCATTAGAAATGGAATTTGTAGGGTGGCTGGAGGATGTAGCTCAGAGAATGAATACTTGGGTACACAGGAGTTCCTGAGTTCAATTCCCAACAGTGTACAGAAGAAGAAAAAGAAAAAGAAAAAAAGAAAGATTTGAGTGCTAGTAATGCTCCTTGCTAATGGACTTCATTGTTTTCTTGCAGCAACAAAAGCAGAAGACACACAGACATACAAACACACATACAAATTTGCACTGAGATTCCTCACTCTGCTCCAAACTTCATAGGAGCCTTCCTCCTTCACTATACATATTCCAGGTACACCACCCTTCAACAGTGAGAAACCTGATTCTCAACATGTTTACTTTATTGTTCAGCTCCATAATATACAACATTTCAGAATTGATACTCATTCATAATGAAAGGAATCTACAAAGAAGTGTTCAATAATTGTTTCAATTTTTATTTTCATTAATTAAAGATACATAGTAAAACTATTGTTACAAAGTTTCTTTGTTTAATTTTCCTTCAGGCTCACCACCTAATTTTGAGGTCTGAATAATCCCTACCCCTTTTTCAGCTTCAGTGTCACTTCCTGCTTCTTCCTTCCCAAACTTTCCATGTTGGGACAGGTCTATCTGATGGCCTCATGGATTCCTTTGCTTTCTGTGCAGAACTTTTTCTCTTTAATCTTTGTTGCCTTTTACTGACAGTCTCCCTTAGTATGTCAGGATTCAAAGGAACAGAGATGATGCCTCTCTGATCACCTTATTGCCCTCTGAACATACAGTAAGCATTCAACAAAAGTTTATTGAATAAATGCATCACATTTAACAGCTGTTATAGGAATTCAGAAAAAGAAGAAATATAAGAGTTCATTTATTAACTTTCTGCTCAATTCTACCCTTTCCTTTCTATTTTCACAGGCAGAAGATATTGTTTTAAGTTAGTCGACGAACATTTGTTAAGAAATATTTTTAAGCAAATGTTTTAAGAAACGTTTTAAGCATACTTCTTATGCAATGAAACATAGAAATCATCTAGGGGAATAAAATCTAGTGCAAAAATGTATTATCTATTGAGGTTGCTTGAGATCCAAGAAAGTTGAGCAGATTTTTTTTTACCTTTATATTCTTTAAAAGAAAGATATTTTTGTCTGACTAATGATCTGTTCATTCCCACGTTCATTTTTAGAGATATTCCTTCCATGTTTATTTCCCATCAATGGTTAGATGTAAAAATAAATTTCTCACTTGAGGAGCTAAGCATTAGGTTCTGTGCATGAGTGTGAAAATCCATTACTGACAGCATTACAGTGTAAATAATTGTAAATAATTTTTAAGAGGGGTTTAGATCTATGTGGCATCCAATTTGGACTCTCCAAATGAAAACCATGAGATCAGTGGTTAAATTAAAATTTTTCATTGTGTGTTAGAAAACAGTAAAGAGGAAACAAAACAGTTTGAACAATGGTCAGAACCTCTTCACAACAAATTTAAATTAAGTAGGAAAGAAATGAATAGGAAGTGATTTTTGCTTGTTTCTGTTGAATTCTCATCATTTTGTTGATACATTTCCTTTACTTCACCTTAACCCCTCAAGAAAATGGAAGACTAGTAAAATAAAGAAGAATGAAGAAAGAAGCATGGTGGTATTGCAAGAGAGTGTGAGCCTTGAACCCAGAAAAGCCTGTCTCTTCCTCTTAGCTCTACAACTTGGAAGGCCTTGGACAAAACCAGTGGTTCTAAGTCCCGTTTTGTTCATCACTAAGATGATGATCCTTAAAGTCTATCTACATTTTTTAAAATGTATATTAAAATAAATAAAATGAAGATCCATTTTCAGGATTTTTTAAATTTAAAATTATATACAATAATGTATCTCATACTATGCCTGATGTATAGTGAGAATAATTTATGGTTATTATGTAAGTTCTTTCTCTTCTATTGGAAGGCAATTATTGAGACTATCAATTATGTGTTCTATGGACCAAACAGGATATGCATCAATGCAGGCGCAATTCCTGCTGTATATTAGGGCATGGGAAGTGCGGAGTAAGGCAGGATGATGCTGGAATTACTCTTACAGGATAATGGGAAGAAAGTCATCCATAGCTCTCAAATAGACAGTAGAACCTGGCATCTATAGTTACAGCAGAGTGCTCTGGAGGATTTACTATATGAGGGGTCCAACATAGGTAAAACATGGGACACAAAGGAGGAGCCCACAAATTCCAGCAGTGTGTGTATTCTTAGAGCCATGCATAGAAGTCAAATTAGTCATATCTTTTCACAAAGTCTAAAGTCATTGTGCTAAGCCTTGGGGCAAAAAAATCCCTGTTAAAGACCGTCACGAAAAATGTATGACCTGTTTCCACAGTCTGAGATCCTCAACAAATCTATTGAGAGAGTTTCAAGTGACAGAAACCAGAGAAGAGCTAATTAGCAGAACTGGGAATATAGAGCATGGACTGAGTCCCAAGAATCATGTAGAATATTTTCCTTAAGGCTGAATCAAAGCTAGCATTTGAAAAATGATAAATATAATTGAATAGTAACATAATACAAAGAATTAGATTATCAGATCAGGCACACATGAACCAGAGATTTTTGCTTAGGAACAAGACTTATTAATGAATTCAGGGAAATAAATAATCATGAAATATAGGCAAAGCAGAGAGAAATCTGGAATGTTCAGTGAACCTTGTCAGGTCAGTTTTTGCTGCACCAGTAGATGCCCTGGGCCAGGTGAACATATGAGGTCACTAATGAGATGGTCAGTTAAGTTACTTATGGAAGAGCTTGTTTGGCCACAAAACCTTTCCATTTTATATTCAGATTGTTACATAGGTTAAATGACATTTTACAGGGAGCCATGATTATACATCCATAGATTCCAGGTATGTTTACCACAAACAATCTTGTAACAGGAATATCCTGCTACAGATGAGGATTCTCTTGTTAGCAAATACCATGAGTTTATTGTCTAGGAGGTATTATCCTTAGCATATATATAAGGATATTTAATCAGTCATCATTGTTTTTCTTTCCTGGAGGCGTCTCTTTTCAATGGGATAAAGAGAATTGGAAATATTTACTTCCCAAATGGCAAGACCCAGTGGGTTAGAATTGAGCCAAATTCCTTCCTTCCTGAAATCTGAATTAGTTTTCATTCTTAATCTAAGAGTAGAACTGTGGGAATCTCAAAGAACTTTTATTGTTGTCCAAGATTCAATTAGTGAATAAATATACTTCATATCATGAAGGTTAAAAGGGGGAAAATAGACATATACCACATAAAAATTGCCCCAAGTCTCTGGAAAAGGGAAGATGAGGTGAATCTGAGCAACCTAAGTAGACTTTGAGACCTCTTTTGTTTTCCTCTTTTTTAGGGGGAGGGGTACTGGGGATTGAACTCAGGGGCACTCAACTACTGAGCCACATCCCCAGCCCTATTTCGTATTTTATTTAGAGACAGGGTCTCACTGAGTTGCTTAGTGCCTCGCTTTTGCTGAGGCTGGCTTTGAATTCTTGATCTTCCTGCCTCAGCCTCCTGAGCTGCTGGGATTACAGGCATGTGCCAGCACCTGGCTGTTTTCCTCTTTTAATTTAACCCTATCTCCCAACCTGTGAGGTAATGAGGGGATTTCTGTAGCCCACTCATGGGTCATGTTCTGTCCATGAAGTCAAGGCTTACTCAAAAACAAAAGTATTAAAATTAAGAGAGGAATTATTTATGAGAGAAGACACTAATGGGTAGGGGGTTTCTGTCTCTTGTACAGGCTCAGCCTCCTTTATCATTGTTAGGTGGCCCATTATCAAACCTAGAGACCTCTCTCACTAACATCTCATACCAGCTGGAAATATCTTGTAAAGTGGTCCTGGTTCCTCATTCATGGTTCTCGTGAACTATTTCACACCCAGACTAATGTAAGCAGATTCATTTCCTTCTCTTTTAGGACTTGAGGCATGTCAACAGTGTGGTTATGACCTTTATTATATAAAAACCAAATATTTTAGTCTACTTAACTATGTCTTCATTTCATTTTTTCACACCTTCCATTTTTAGTTGCTTAAATGAGTACCATACGGCAATAAAAATGTAGTGATACAATTAACCAGCCATTAAAAATTTACTTCTACAAAAAAATAAATAAATAAAAGAATCAAGGCTTCCTTCCTGTTTAGTCTTCCTTGTAATTAATGAATCAACAGTAACTGGAAATCCTGTAATAGACCTACATAGAAAAATACAGAAACAAAGGAAAGGTAAGAAAAGCTGATAATATCATTAACTGACCATTATTGCCATGAGTCTGGCTTCCAGCATAATGGACTTTGGTACTCTGTAGCACAGTATTAAGCAGAACCTTTTTCAAAAAGTCCATGGGATATTTAGAAGTATATTAAGGTGGTGAACTATGCACGGAAGGAGCCCTGTAGTTTCTCTGAGCCTTTTGGCGAGGAATATAAGGAAGGCATCAGTTATTACTTTGCAGCCATTCATCTACCATTGTGTTGAAGAATTATTTAAATCCATTTAGTTGTTTTCACATTTCCTTGCTTGGATTTGACTTCCACCTGAAATTTGAGTTTCTAGAGTCCACAAGGAATATAGGAGCTCAATGCATATTTCTCAACTTTGTAGATCTAAGAGACCTTGGGAAAATATTTGAAAGCCTCATCTTACACATTCCATTTTTGCTAAGGTACTTTAACAGTCTATAAAGATAGGCCAACTTTAATTTGTAAAAGATAATTTAAATTTTCTATTGATGGGTAGTTGTTATTTCAGTTTCATTTTAGGAGACTATACAATAGTTCAAAAATAACAGTAGGTTTAAGGAGCGAGATAAAGAACATTACATACCATCAAAAGGGAATTAAACTGAAATCAACTAAAAGTTCTTGAGTACAGTTTGAAATACATTTTAAGGGAAAGATTTGAAAACTTGCTAATCTTTTAATAGGCTTTATTTTGTTATTCTTAATCTGTTGTTGTAAGTAGTTCCAAGAAAAATTTTAGGATTTTAACTGGCATTATAAATTCTCCCTATTTTGGTTAGGGTTCACTGAGAAAAATAGACATTACTGGGAAGATTCCCACTTGGGTCTCAAGGTGGCTGATTCTTGGGAGCTTGTACAGACCTTTGCTCGCCTCCGGCATCTGCTCAGTGCCACCAGAGACTACTGGCTTCTTCTCCCCTACCTTTGAAGTTCAGCTAAAGTGCTTATCCTCCGAATCTGCCTCTGATTTTTAGGGACTCTGGGAAAGCAGTCTTGACTTCTTACCTATGATGCAGATGGGAGTTAGGAGGATGGCCACAGATCTCCCCCGACACTCTCTGTTCAGCATTAAAATATTACTTACAGCAGTTGTCATGCACAATTTGTACATTAACATCTACACATTTATCTCACAGTTATGATGAATGTCCTCTTTGGGTAGAAAACAGGCATTGTTAGAGGTAAATTCAAGGAAATTCATAATGTCTCTAAGTTTCATGGTTGGACATAGCACTCTGGGGTAAATCTTTTATCATCGGTACCAGTGTTAACACTGGGACACTCCAGGAAACAATCTTTGCTTTTTGATTCATGCTCTGGGAGTTTCATAAACTATGGTGAACTATGTTTTATTGTAATCAGTGTTACAAACATGGATGCAAGATTATAATGGAAGGGTCGACCTTATTACCTTTCCTCTGTTAGGAAAAGATTTAAGAATGAAGGATACAAACTTGCACTTTCTTCAATTAACAATGCCATTGTTGGGTCAAGAATGCTTAGAAAATAATTATTTAGTAGACTTGTAAAATTCTTTCAATAATATGTTTGTTACTATCATAGATATACTTATGAATTGTTGAGTTTTAGAACCCTTCTTATATGCCAGGCAAAGTGCTTTATTTGTATGACTTTAAAAATGATGCTGTGTATCAGACATTACTATACTCATTTTATAGATAAGAAAATTGAGATAACATCACAGGTGGTAAGTGACATATCCAGAATTGAATCTACAGGGCTCTTGCTTTTTACCAATTGCATGCATATTTATAGTTGAGGAATCTTACAGACAGCTAGTCTAAACCATGCATTTTTTTTTTTTTTAGTAAACTAAAAACTAAAGTGTTAAAATATTTCTTTGATATACTGTTATTTACTTATATCTGATTATACCAGGCTGTTATTTACAGTAACAGTTATAATATCTTTGTTTCAACCCAGGGTCATACAGTAAGCCAGGCCAGCCAGGGCTAAGCTAGAGAGAGCTGCAGTAACAAATAGCCTAAACTCTCAGAAAGGATAGAGTATAATAAAAGAGCTTAAAGGTTTGTTTTCCTCATTTTTTTGACCAGTCCTTCTACAAAGACCTAATAATCTGGTTGGCCGCTCTGATTCTTCTGACCGACCGAGTGACTCCCGGCTGAGATATTACACCCTTTGTGAAACATGTGTTTGGCCCATTCCCTATAAATTAAACCCCATTAGACTGGAAGTGACACATTAGTTTGCACTGGACACAATTACATGACCTCAACTTGTGTCAGGATGGTGGGGAAATGTAGTCTTCCTGCAGATGTGGAAAATATACAACACTGTCCCTGCCATAGCAGGAGACCTGGTACTCAGCCCCATGCTCTTATCATGATACCAGTCTGCTTTTCACCCCAGATACTCTGAGCTTTGAAGCTGGTCTGGTATTCTTCAAAGCATGTTTGTATCCATGAAGCTATTTACTTTGAATTTTTTCTTACTTTAAAAATACTAACTGTGGCTGTTTATGAAAGGTGTGAGTTGCTCTTCTTTCTAAATTTTTACCTGACATAATAACAAAATATATATGCAACATTCAACATAATAAGACCTTTATTCAGAATAGATGTGGAACTCATCAGACCTTAGAGAAACAGCTCACGTTTTAAATTTATTTCTAGTTTTACAGTGCAAATGGGTACTATATGCATTTCATATGTTCGCTTTTTCTTGTAAAATGTCACTGTATAGCTGTAGTTGCACCATCTTAGATGACATAGCTATAGAAATATGTCATTGTGGGCTGGGATTGTGGCTTAGCGGTGGAGCGCTGGCCTGGAGCGTGGGCGGCCCAGGTTCGGTCCTCAGCACCACGTAAGGGTGGAACGCATTGTGTGCAACTAAAAGCAAATAAATAAATATTTTTAAAAGGAAGGAAAAAAAAGGAAGAAAAAAAAGAAATATGTCATGGTAATGAAGATGAGAATTTGACCAAGAGTTGATATTCTTTATGTTACTCTGCAGAAAAAAGTGATAAAAATATATTTGATCTAGGAAGTATAATGACTAGAAGACATATAATGCTAAAAATTTTCAAAATTTTATTGATAACTAAATAAAAAGATGTGGACCTTGCTCTACATTGATACCCAGGGATCACAAGCTATGGTTGGACAGCTAAATATCACCAAACCAGATGTGCAGTAAAGGGTTAACTCAGCAGTCAAGCAGTGTTCAAACTACACATTCCAAAGAAAGGTCTGGCCCTTGACTGGGTCCTGGGGGATAACCTCTGAGACCTTGGACAGTCCTGCCTGATTAGATTGTCTTTGTACACAAGAGACTTGGGACCACAGCTGACCCTTTCTGCTAACAGTGAGCCCTCTGGTGAATGTCTGTTTTATTATTCTGGGCCCCTGGGCCATGATGTATCAGGGTGACCTTAGTGTGGGTAGGGGAGGTTGGAGACTGGATAGTTGAGGTCAGCCACGTAAATCCTCCCTGCCTACATGACTGACCCCCCAGTATAAGTCCTGGACACCATCATTCCAATGACCTTCTCTGTTTGGCATTATACATTGTACGTGTGGCCACACATTGTTCCCTGGAGAATTAAGTGCTGTCTGTACCACTACACTGGTTGAGAATAACTAAAAGCTCTTGTCTGGTTTCTCCTGGATTCTGCCCCATGTGTTTCTTGTTTTTGCTAACTTTAATCTGCATCCTTTTATGGCAAGAAACTGCAACCGTAACTCTAAAGCTTTCCCAATTCTGTGAGTCTTCCTAGTGAAACACTGAACCTGACAGTGGTCTTGGTGTTACCTAAAACTGGAGATGAATAAAAGTTTATAACCGGGAAATATTTTCTAATTGAATTGTGTGACATAACTGTCATAATATTTCAAACATTTGTTAAGCATTTTAACATGTACAAAACTTTCTCAAAATTTGCCCTATGTATTATAGGAACTGGAAAGGGTCAAGAGCAGGGTGAAAAAAAAATGTAGTTCAGGATCAGAGGGCAGGAAGTAGAATACCTTGGTTGAAGCATGAATTCAAACAAGGTAAGTAAAAAGTTAAGACTAGAAATCTGGCTGTGGCCAAATTGTATTGGGTTTTAATGCTGCTGTGGTTTACCACGAAACTAACAGCTAAACTTTTGGCAAGTTTAAGTTAATCAAATATCAGAAAGTTTTTATGTGGAGAGAAGTCCCTACAGAGGCTCTCCATATACTGCTAAATTCTAATCAAAATGTGAATTGTACTGCCAGGAAAAAGTCACTGTAATAAGATCCTAGTAGGGTTCCACACATATCCTCTTACAGTGATGTCCATATCAAATTTGTGCTATTTACAACTGCAAAACCGAGTTGTTTTCAGCCAGAAATTCTATGCTTCACCCGTCATCTAAAATTCCAGCTGTGTTCTTTCTGGATTATTGTAACATCACAGTAATAAAGACTTTGCAATCAGAATTTAGCTCACCATTTTGGTAATGATTCATGATGCAAAATCATTCCCAGCTCAGCTTCCCTGTGGCTTCACTGGCCCCTGCAGCCTCCTGAGCTCTTGTCAGGAAGACACACTGGCGTTGCTTTTGTTGTTATTCACTGAGAGCCTGAACACATACTGTTTTCTTTTTAAGTCAGTGGTGGGGATGGGGTTGCAGTGGGGGGATTTATAAGGAGGTGTCAGGTTATGCAAAGGTTTGGATTGGCAGACCACCCCACATTTTCATCTGCGTAGCAGAATCTATAGCAACCAGCCCACTTACTTTTTGCCTCAGCATAAAAAGACAATATTGTGAGAATGGCATGTGTTGTTTTTGTTTTCAGAGTGTTCTTCCTTCAGAGTAGAAAATAGAGGCAATCTGTATCTGATGATTCTTAGTTTGGTTCAATGCAAAACTGAGGCCTTTCAGCCTTCTTTTCATGCAGACTAATTTTCTCATCACCACCCGCCCTCTTTCACATCACATTAAAATATGTCCTCTGTACTTATATTACCTGAACACTTGCTTCATTTCCTTCTTAGTATCTAATAGACATTAACTTGCAATATGACTGAATCTGAGCCTCTTTTTTATTCCCTTTTCCAAAATGATATGCTTTCCATATATTCACTATCCAATATCCACCTAGATTCCTAAGTCAAATTATGAAATTGTCCTGACTTTCCCACTTCCTTTATTCTTTATATATAATTAATCACCAAGTCCCAGGTAATTTACTTCCTAAAAGCTTCCTTATCCTATCTTATCCACTTTTTTTTTCTATTTCTACTGTTAATTCTTATTTAGGCCACTATTATTTCTCACAAAAATTATGGAAATAACTTCTTAGCTGGTTCCTGTTTCTCAACTTCTATTGTCTAATTAATTCTCTTTTTGGAAATGTATTGTAACATGTTGTTTCAAATTTTTGGAATTCAGAAAAAGAGACATGATGCTCAAGGAAGATCTTTTCTGACTCTTCTACCTCATCCCCATCCTGCTGGATCCTGGAGCCAGCCTGCATTGAAGAGAAGAAAACTTTTAACTTGAGCATTTTGGGTAGGGGGTCTGACATTGATATGTTAAGTTACAGGTGTCTATTGGGCATCCTGGTGAAGATGTTGAATAGGTGGTTGGGTTCATAAGTCTAATTTAAGGGTAGAGACACATATCTGTAAGTCTTCAGGGTATTGGTATCAAAAGCTATAATGTTGGATGACATCACAGGGAATGAGCAAAAATAGAATATGGGAGAGGTTCAAAGATTGAGACCCAGAGTCTTCAATGTTTAGGGGAATTGGAGGATGAAGAGAAAGTCATAGAGGAGACTGAGCAGGAGCTTTCAGAGGGGGTGCCCTAGAAGCCATGTGAGGTGTCTTTGCAATGGTGGTGAAGGGGAAGTAAGATGAGGATTGAGGACTAACCATTATATTTAGCAATAGGAAGGTTGTTGGTGAGTTCAATTTCAGTGAAGCAGTGGGGGCAAACATCAGATTTAAACAAGCTCTAGGGGGAATTGGAGGACAGTTATTGAGGGTAAAGAGTATAGGGAGGGAGAGGAGTTTTGCTCTGAAGGGAAGTGGAGAGATGGGGTGGTTGCTAGAGGCAGAAGTGCACTCTAAGAGGGTTTTTAAGATGAGAAATGTTTACATGCCACCGAGCAAGAGAAAATTGACATAGGAAGGAAAGAGGAGAGTGACCAAAGTAATGTTCTTGAGAAAGCAAGAGAGGTTTAGATCTGGTACACAAGTGCAAGTGTCAGATTTCTCTAAGAACATGAAGCGTTCCTCCAAACTCATGGGAGAGAAGGCGGAGCATATGACTCAGATGTCCAGAGACAGGTAGATGTAGTAGCCAGAGATTGTGGAAGTTCTGTCCCAATTGCTACTATTTTCTGAGGGAAATAGAAAGCAAGGTCATTGGAATGAGGTATTGAAAACTTTGGAAGTCATCCTTCTCAATGAGGTCTTTCTTCACCAACCCTTCTAAAATTCAACCCATTAGCATGTTATCAGTGAATATTATGTATTTTTGCTTACTGTCATATTGTCTGTCTCCCCAGCAGAATGTGAACTTCATGAGGTTAAGTCTTCATGAAGAACAAGTCTGATATGGAAATCTCAGGTGTTCCATAAATATTTGTTAAATTAAATAAAGGAAGCATTTTGTGATCACTTGAATGGAGTGGACTGGACTTTTTAAAACAAAAATAAAGGAAGTATCTATATCATTTTGACTGACTGAAATGCTACGGAGTTTGAGGGGAATGTCATTCTAAAAGTGGGAAACAACCAGGTTGCTGATTGGATTGGAAGAAAGCGGGGAAGAAAAGTAAATTGGTTTTCATTGGCACTGTTCTGAGTCCAGCAGATGCAACAAATTGGTTATAGCAGTCCATATGTCTCAGGAAAAGAAGTACCCTCATACCTGAAAGCTTTAGAGCTTGGAGAAAATAGTTCAAGACAGCTTGTGCATCACACAATCACAAATGTTGCACCTGCTTCTCTTGCACAACATGTTGCAAAAGCCTCAGGTTCAGCAGCTGACAGTATGACAAATTACAGGACTGTTGGCCAAAGAGAAATGAGTCTTAATAGAACATTAAAATCCATGGATTGTGCCATACTTTTTGGATTCCATATGCTTTTATGCCAAAATTCAACCCACGCCACAGGAACTAACTTATACACAAACATGTTTTGAACATAGCTGTGTCAATAACAGTTTCCAGTTCTATAAAAGTAGGATTTGTTTCTTTCTAAATGCATAAAGCAACAAGACACCATGCAGACAGGAAACAAATGAAATGGAGTCAGAGACAGAAATTATTGTCATCTACTAGAGTACGACTACTTGGTGTTCATCCTTTAAAAAACAGCCTCCGCCTTTCTGTTGTTAGTGTTCTATCATGGGTCCATAGAGAAAGAGGTGGGCACTGGAATCAGGCTTGTATTTGAAACCTTATCAGTCAGGATGAGTCAGGAACAGAGAAGCTTATCCAGATATTTTCTTTTTTTTTTGTATTTATCTTTAACTCTAGAGAGACTTAATACAGGAACCTGTTTACATGGCTGAGGAAAGGGCTGGGAAGCTGATGGGAATAGGGGCAGAGGAGGGCAATTCATAGGTGAGTACTAATAAGAAGAACAACCCAGAGGCATGCATTACACAGAGGAGGTGAAATATCAGATTCCCAAAGCTGAGGCCATTAGTGGGAACCTAAACTGCAGCTAGACCCATTAGATCCTGAGCCAGGAAAGAGCTGAGCTCCTTCTAGAAAGGTTAAACCAGGCAAAGCAGAAGAAGGAGGAATACTTGGCCTTAACTCCTCTTGCCTCCTAGTCTCTACTGGGCACAAACCCTGCCACTCCTTGGAAGCCAGGGCAGAGGAATCTGGGAACCGGAGTTCCCACAAGAGAGAGAAGGGCAGGGAGAGAGTAAAGGAGGCATCTGAGCAAGAGACCCCCAGAAACCCTACTCACACTTTTATCAGCTTTGAGTCCTTGAATGATTGCTCTAACATTGAGTCTCAACTTCTTCATCTACAGCATGAAAAAGGAGGCCTACTTCATGTTTTTTTTTTTTTTTTTTTTTTTTTTTTTTTAATCCCTGATGCACTAAGGTAAGTACAGTGCCTGGATTCATGATGGGAACTCAGAATATGCTTTCCCTTTTCCCCATTTAGACACATTCCTCAAAGCATTGTTTTTCTAGAGTGATGAAGAAACTAATGATTCCAAAGAGTATTTGGTCACTAAATTTGATCTCTGATGATGCTTTAATTTTTATAATCTTTCTCAAGAGCAGCACAGAACCCAAAACTGACTCAAAGGAGCAATTGATCAAAGTTCTCACTTATCTAGAATTGTTTCTTAAAAGTCCATCACTTCCAGGGGTCACTAACAAGATAGTGTTTGCAGTGATGGCCACAAAGATCAATGCACAAGTGTTTCTAGAAGAGACAAAAGTCAGTAGCCCTTAATCCTTACTACTAAAATAGGATGTAATTTTTCATAGATCTAGAAAGTCAGGGTTTTTAAGGATGTAGGGGAATAGAAAAGAAGCAATCCTTTATATCAAGACTAATAACATGGAAATTTTTTGGAATAGCTATAGGATTCGGAAGTCCAGGTTGAGTAGGGCCCATGACTTGCATGGTTTTATTAATTTGTCTAAGATCATGTAATAATCGCCATTTTCCTGATTTTTTCTTGATCACAAATATGGGGGAATTCCAGGGAGAGGTGGAATGTTCTATATGTCCTGCTTTTAATTGTTCCTTAACTAGTAGGTGGGCCGCTTGTAATTTCTCTTTAGATAGGGGCCACTGAGGGACCCACACTGGCTTATCAGAAAGCCATGGTATTTTCAAAATTATTTTCTCAGTGGCCCCAAAGAAAAATGTCTTTTTCCTATATAATAATGATTTCTTTTAGGGTTAAGCTTACCCTGTACTTTTTGATGATTTCTTTTAGGGTTAAGATTACCCTGTATGTTTTTACATTTAACACCTGCAGGTTTGGTTGCAAGGTGTACTCCCATTTGTTGTAAAATATCTCTTCCCCATAAAGTAACCGGTAGATTAGGTAAAACATAAGGCTGAAATGTGCCTTTATGTCCTTCATCATCCTCCCATTTTAAAATTACCGCACTTTTTTCTGGGAGGTTATTATATCCCAAGCCTCTTAAACTGGTTGAAGCTTTTTGTAGAGGCCAGTGTTTGGGCCATTGACGTAAATTAATGATGGAAGAATCAGCTCCAGTATCTATAAGACCCTCCATTTCTATTCCTTGGATTCTTATTTTACACATAGGCCTCCTTGTACAGTCCCGAACCCAGCAAACCATGGGTTTTGAATCAGTGGAACAAAATCCTCTATTGTTCCTATTTAGAGGCATATTCATTTTAAATGAATTATGTAAATTTGGAAGGAGGAGCAGCTGAGCAATTCTATCTCCCTGATTAATAGAACTTATACTTTGGGGTGAGCTAAGCATTATTTTTATTTCCCCTTTATAGTCTGAGTTTATTACGCCTGGGGTCACTTGCAAACCTAATAAGCTTTCAGGACTTTGCCCGATAATAAGTCCTACAGTCCCTGAGGGAAGAGGTCCCCTGACTCCTGTGGGAATCAGTTGAACCCCCATTTCAGGTGTTAACACTATTCGGGCGGTGGAACAGAGGTCTAATCCTGCATTTCCTCCTGTTCCTCTGGCGAGGGAGTGGATGGGTAATAGGGATTGTGTCGGGGAAGCATCTGAGTGGATGCTTGAGGATAATCCTCCTCCAATGCCTCGTACATTTGTGGGCCCCGGGGCATTGGGCCCCGTGCCCTGTTTTTTGAATTCCTGAACAAAGGATTTCCATGGATGTCAAATTTTGAATAGCATTTATTGGCCCAATGATTTCCTTTCTTACACCTGGGGCAGCAACCTGGAGTACGGTATGAATTTGGTCTTATTTTCTCTTTGGGGATTTTGCCTAGAATAGCCTGATTGATTATGGTAATTTTGCCTAGAATATCCCGATTGATTATAATGTCTATGTTGAGCCCTTGTAAAATTTTGAGGGGCAGCATCTCTCACAGCTGCTGCAATCACATTCCCTGTGACAAAGGCATCATTTACATCTTTACATAGTTGTATATATATGGAAAGATCCTTTTTATTTTTCCATGGCCTGATGACTTCCTGGCAATATTTATTAGCATTTTCGTACGCTAATTGAATAACTAATGGCATAACTTGATCAATGTCTCCAAAAACTCTACCTGCAGTTCTCAAAAGTCTATCAGCAAATTCAGCATATGGTTCATTAGGTCCTTGAATTACTTTGGACAAGCTACCTTGTAGATCCCCAGGTCCTTGTACAGTTTTCCATGCCTTTAAGGCAGCTGCGTTTATCTGAGCATATACTCCTGGGGTATAATGTTTTTGATCCTGTATGTCTGCGAATTGCCCTTCTCCTGTGAGCATTTCTATATTATGGTCTCCAAACCCTGCATCTGCATTTCTTTTAGCTGTTTCTATACAAAGTTCCTGAAATTGCGATCGCCAAACCAAGTATTGTCCCCCACTTAATGTTGCTTTACATAGACGCTTCCAGTCTGCGGGGGTTAAGCTAAAGGTGTGTTAAGGGACTCCAGTATACTCAACGTGAAAGGAGCTTGGGGTCCATAAGTCATTACTGCCTCTTTGAGATTTTTTATTGTTTTGAAATCTATTGGCTGGTGGCCCCTCTGTCCATTTTCATATTCAAATACTGGCAGTTCCCAATGTATCTGTGAGTTACCCTCGAGAGCGCATAAGCGCTCAGAAAGACTTTTTATTTCTATTTCTAGGGTATGCAAACGTCTAGTGATACCCTTCATATTTTCTGTAATCGATTTCACCCATGGGGGAGTAGAGGACACAAGTTCCTCCACTTGATGATCCCTTATCTTGGTCTTCCTTAATTTCCTTTTATTCATTTTCTCAAAATCACCTTTAGTTAATTCCTCCTCACTACTACTACTCTCATTGGTCCTAACTGACTCAGTAACATCCTGAGTCCCAGGTTCAATTGAGACCATGTATCCTTGAAATATCTCTAATAAATCTTGAATAGCTTTAGCAGCTCGGATCTTTGTAATTTTGGGGACACTTCTAATACTCTCCTTACTGGTCTTAGTTGACTCAGCGGAATCTACGCTTTTATGATTGCCTTCACTGTTTTCTAAATCCTCCTCACTAACGACAGACTCATCCATATCAAAGAATTCATCAAGAGCCTCGTACACTTGGGTCTTAGTTATTTTCGAACCCATTTTAACCGCTCTGACTAGAGACTCCTGCGAGGTTTCTCAGTTCTTACCTGCCGTGCTGAATTCCCCGTACGGGCCACCAACTGTTAGCCGCCGGAAAGGGATTGCAGCCTGGAACGGCAGTGCCGCGGGAAGGAGTCCGGAGACAGGATGGAGACAAAAAATTCTTTAATCTTTCTGTCTCTGTCTCTTGTAATTTTCTAACACTACATACACACTCTCACAAGAAACCAAGCACGTACTCTTACAAGAAACTACAATGTATCTATACAATAGCGATAACCCAAGAATGTTGGTTGCACATAGACGTCCTAGAGCATCCCCTCTTTTAAAACAAAAGGGGGAAATGCAGGAGCCCTGTTTGGGGAGATAGCTAAGATTGCGGTTGACTATGGGCCATAGACATTTTTGGGCATTGTCGCCTTCCGTAGTCTCACGGGACTTGGCCCAGGATCTCGAGAGATTTGAGCAATGACTCAGCAGATTGACATTTTTGGGCATTGTCGCCTTCCGTAGTCTCACGGGACTTGGCCCAAGATCTCGAGAGATTTGAGGAGTGACTCGGCAGATCGAGCAAGCACCATTCCTGCTCGGGCGCATGGGATGAGACCAGAGAGAGAAAGGACAGGGTTATCGCTATTGTATAGATACATTGTAGTTTCTTGTAAGAGTACGTGGCTTGGTTTCTTGTGAGAGTGAAAGGACAGGGTTATCGCTACATTGTATTTCTTGTAAGAGAACGTGCTTGGTTTCTTGTGAGAGTGTGTATGTAGTGTTAGAAATTACAAGAGACAGAGACACGTCTCCATCCTGTCTCCGGACTCCTTCCCGCGGCACTGCCGTTCCAGGCTGCAATCCCTTTCCGGCGGCTAACACAGATAGTGTTTGCAGTGATGAATTGTTTCTTAAAAGTCCACAAAGATCAATGCAATGCACAAGTGTTTCTAGAAGAGACAAAAGTCAGTAGCCCTTAATCCTTACTACTAAAATAGGATGTAATTTTTCATAGATCTAGAAAGTCAGGGTTTTTAATGGCTGCACAAAAGCCTTAAAAGAGACTTGTCTTTTGACAGTAAAAAAGTGATCACAAAGTGTACATGAGGAAACTCAATAAAACCTTGATTGCTTAGTTTGACCTAATTTTCAATTTGGAATAACTTAGTGTTGAGAAGATTTAAGTTGCTGATGAAAAATCTAATTAACTTAACTCAGCAAGCTCAACTGAGCTCCTGCAGTTGCTTCTGACCCAGAGCTGGGCCCAGGATGAAAACTCATAACCCCTGTAACACTGTCTCTGCTTTCAAGGTGTTTATTCCTTGTTGTTTTGTGAATTATGATTTAGGGAGCAAATGTAATCTATTTAATAAAAAATGTAAAGAAGCAAATGGTATGACTACTCTAAGTAAGTTTTATCTCTAATTAAAAGCAGGCCATGCATTACTCATTTAGTTTAAGTAGATATTTAGTTGCAAGAGAAAAAATGGGAACTTTTTAGTAGATAGTCCTGGGATCAAAATCTGACTTTGTCACTCACTAGAGTAACTCTGAATGAGCCAACAGTTTGTGGAAAATCATATCTGCTATACAGTATTTCATGTGGGTAACTAAGGAAATGTCTGGTTCCACATTTTTAAGAAGCATTTGATGATTCTCTTGCTTTTACTCTCTTTGAAATGCTCCACCTTTAGCAACAGATGTTAGTTACCCAGTTATTAGAGAGTAGTAAAAAACTGATTAAATTTTTTTTCTGCATTTTGAAATTATAATAAGCTGTGCCCTGTTCCAAGCTTGCTGAATGAAACAGGGTTTTGTTTTGTGTTTTTGACATACACATAAGAAAGCACAATTGGAAGTGGAGGGCGACCCCTTTTTGTCCTGATAACCAGGTTATTACAGGAATTTAGAACTAGAGAAAAGTGTAAGGAAGAAGAAATTTTTCATAACTTCAGTCCTTTAGGGACATCACTGCTACCTTTTTGGTATATTTTTCCTTTAACCTTTCAATAGTTTACTTATATAATTGAATCTATAATGTATTTGATATGCATTTGTTACCCTACATTTTGGGGTAACTTTAACTTATGAGGATTTTCCTATGTCATTATCCACTATGAAAAACACAATGCTTCATTATAGACAAGTAGCACAATTAGGTAAATATTTCCTTGCTGTCGGCACTGTGCCAAGTTCCACTACTTTATTATAAATAACACTATAAAGATACCTTGTTGTATTAAAAGATATCCAGATTGTTGGATTGCTTCCTGAGAATTAGATACCTAATCATACATTAATAGGTCAAAGTTTACATGTTTTTTAAAGTACTTGATAAGTACCAAACTGAGTGCATCAGCCTGAGTATTACAATTTTTAAGAAATATTTACTTTTAAGAAATAAAATAATATATACCACCTTTTAGCTGTTTCAATAATAATGAGATTAAGGATTTAAAAAATGTGTTTGGTGGCCATTTGAATTTCTTCTTTGGCAAATTACTTGTGAAGGAGAAATATTTTTAATTTTCTTTCAGTAAATATTTCTTGAGCACTTTCCATTATCCATACATTTGAACAATAGGTGTTAGGTGTATAGAGATGCATAAAATATAATTCCCATCTTCAAGGAATTCTAAATATAAAAAGAAGAAGGGGAAAATACAGTATTATAAGGTTAACAATAGAAATATGGGGATGGTTTGCAGCTATAATAGAAGACATTGTTTATATTTGAGACTGAAGAAGTTTGGAAGAATGAATAGGAATTTTCCAGGAAGATAATTAAGCAAAAGGCCTTTCAATGCAGAAAGTTAAGAGCATGCACAAGAAAAGTTTAGGGGAGTAAATACACAGGAACTAGAAGTGGTTAATAACTGTGGAACTATAAATGGGCTACAAAAAGGGAATGAGAAGGGATAGAGGAGGGAAGACGAAGTTTGCAAGAACCAGATGCTGATGAACCCAGTATTCCTTGCTGAGCAGTGTGACTTGACCCTGAAGAAGATGTGTAGCCACTGAAACCATCTTTTTATCTAACAGTTTTTAATTTTATAGCTAAATAACTATAAGTCAATTCAAGCTTTATTCAAGCTTTTTAAGTGTCTCATCTTCAAGCCAGAACAATGTTTATACTTTTGCTATGCTAAACATGCTATGGAAAAACCAACACTGATTATGTGATGTTACCTTGGAGACATGGAAATTATTTTAGGAAGCAGACTGATTGCCTTGTCCATAGCTCAGTCCCACCAGGACCCAATTAATTCTCTGATATCACAGACATCCTTTATCTACTTAGTTCTGGGACACTGTGACACTTTTCATACCACAGCAAAATTATATGTATTTTAAGACTGACAAGTAATTTTCATTTTTACACAGATTCAACATCCATGTCTTTACTAAGCCATTGAATGTCATATCAATTTAAGGATGTAATTAAGCCATACTGTCCTTTTCACATATTAAGGTTTATTAACATAGATATTAATCTCATAGCTAATCATCACCTTCGCCTGAAGGTCAAGGAGTCCCAAATGGCCTCAGGACATGCTCTGTGGGGATCCTTTATCCTGATCTAGTTCTGTCAGCACTAAAAACAGAGTCATATTTGGCAGTTGAGCTTTGGATGGTAAGTTATTATTTAAATAACAACTGAGGCCAAGCTATTTCTACGCACTTCTTAAAAATAAAAATTTTTAGTGATATATGACTATACAGAAAAAATTCAAGTAAGTATACAACTAGATGAGTTATCACAAAATAAGCATCCCAGGTGACTACTGCCCAGGACACAAAATAAAATATTGCCAGCTGCCCAGAAGTTTCACTCATCTGTTTCCCATCTCCCAGTCACTACCTTCCTTTTCTACTCACAAGTAATCACCATCTTAATTTCTATCACGACAGGTTACCTTTTTCCACTTTGTGTTATTTTAGTGTTATTCTTCTTTGTCTGACTTACCTACTCCCTGGATGTTATCAGCCCAATTCATCTGTGTTTTTATAAATACACCACAATTGCTAAATGTATAGATTTGGGAGACATTTTCAGTTTGGGGTTATTATATAATGTTGCTACAGACATTCTATTACATGTTCTTTTGAAGCACTGCTTGCATACACATTTAGGAGTGCAATTGCTAGACCATATAATGTATTTTTCCACATTTTTATTGGTGCATTATAGTTGTACATAATGATAGGATTTATTGTTACATGCACACAAGTAACAATTTCATTTGGCCGATATGACTCCCCAGCACTTTCCCCTTCCCTCCTTGCCTCCTATCTCCTGATTCCTTTCTCCTACTGATCTTCCTTTGATTTTCATGAGCTCCTCCCATCTTTATTTACCTTTTCCCCTCTCTATCATGTATTTAAATTTAGTAGGTACTACCAGATAGCATTCCAAAGTAGTTGCACATTCTCCATTCTTATCAGCAGTGTGTGTATTTGCATTATATCCTCACCAGCACATGGAATTATCACTCCTTTAGGTTTTCGATATTCTGTAAGTTATGATAGAGTTACTTGGTTTGACTTACATTTCTCTGATGCCTAAATAAATTGAACATTTTTTTCATACGTTTATTGACTCTTCAGACATTCTTTTTAATGAAGTGTCTTTCCTAGTCTTTAACCCGTGTTTTTATTTAATCATTTATCTTTGACTTTTTGAATTGTCAAAGGTATTTTATATATTCTGAATACTAGTCCTTTGAAGGTTTTGCAAATATCATTTCCCTGCACAAGGTTTGTCTTTTTCACTCTCTTTATGGTGTCATTTGATCAATAGAAGCTCTTATTTTATTGTAGATCAATTTATCATTTTTTTCTTTGTGGGTAGTAGGTTTTTGTACTTTGTAAGAACTCTTAGCACACACCTATCCACGTACTTTGACTGACATTTTTTATTTTTGAGAAAATTTACTTATTTTCCTTACTGTTTGTAACCAGTGGGAGATAAACATGGGCAAGACATAAAATGTCCCAGGATACTGGGACACTCAGGTCTGCACAAACTCAGATCAAATTGTTTCTTTAAAGAATGGCTTGTCTAAGATCCATCTTGAGAATCAGGGACTCTGTAGCCATTAGTCTGCCATTGCCATCTCCTCAACCTGTATTGTGGGGAACTGGGAAGCCTTCAGTCCATATTTCAATCAAGGCAAGAGGGGAGGAAAAGGATTTTTTCTTATTAAGAATAAATTTCATATTAAAGTAAATTCTCTCCTTTTCACCAGTGTTGGGGTGTGCAAAACAGGCATCAAGTACCAAAATTACACCCAAGAAGGAACATCAAGTGTATCAACCCAAGGGAGCACATCTACTTGTGTTTCAGAAAAAGGTGGGTCTGGGTTGAGTATTAGGAAACTTACTGAAGAACTAGAAGGTGATGTGCACCAACCCAAGAAGAAATGCCTGTAATTTCTTATGATTGGGCTTGAACATGAGTGGAACAAAGCATAAGACATTTGTAGAAACACTCATTGTCAGACACCTTTTTAAACCAATTTTCTTTCTTTATGTGTGAGACATTCCTATATCAATAAAATCCTCTTAACATTTAATCTATTCATTGTAAATATGACCATACTTTTAAAGAAATATGACTCTTACACAATCTCCCCAAAACAAGAAAGTACTTTATATTTTTGAGTGTTCTATTTATGTCAAGAGGACATTAGCATTGTGTTCCCCTAAGTACAGTGGAGGAATGTGTGATTCTTTTTCCTTCTTCATTAGGGATTGCTAATAATAGCATTGCAAGGGTACTAACACTAGTTCTTGTCAAAGAGATGCTTAAGGGGTCTAGAACAGCTCTGCCTTTCCCTGTCCAAGCCTTATCCAGAGCATTGTTCCTCTTTCAGGAAGTATGGTCCTGTACTCCTTCCTAGTCATAGTTGGCAGTCATTCTCAAATGAGTGACTAGGTATGTCCTCTGTGCCTTTTCTAAGGTGAAAGACAGATTATGAGTCTGAATTTCTCCAAAGGGAGAACTCATCAAAGAATTATTTGGTACTTTTGGTCAGAATGTTTGGCCAGCTTCTCCCTGTACTTCTTACTCCAATTACCATAACTTTCTTTACTCAGTTAACAGTTATTTTCCTGTCCCCAAGTACAACCTTTGGTACCTCTTGACACAGCTCTTCCCATAGTCCTCTTGCTATGGACTTGAGCTGCTTTTGAGACCCTACCTCTTGGGCCAAATGTTATGCTGATCATCGCTTTTTTGGATGGCAGAATCTGTCCTTTACAGGTTCAAAAATGCTATCTACTACTAGTGGTGGGGTGGAACAAGTGCTTCTTGCCCATCACTCTCCACTTATCTCCCTACCACATTCCATTTTCTGTTATAATGAACCATTTTCAGGCATTTAAATACCTCCAACACCACCCCTTCCATGCACCACTCCTCCAGGTGATGGTGACCTAGGTTCACACTGCCTCTTCTGCTTGGAACCTTTTGTCTCCTTCCTCTTCATTTGCTGCTTTTATTTATCCTGCATAACTTACTCCAGGCATCAAGCATTCTGCAGACTTTTCCTAATCACTCTCTAAACCCAACCTGATCACCTTGCTGTCTCAAGAACCTTGTTTATGGGTTTAAATAACCTGGTGTGTGTCCCCTGTCTGGTGCTTCTCACACCTGTTTAGTTTTGTGCCTATTCATTTGTCCTAAAGAATATACACTGAGTTTCTTTAAGTCAGGGATTCCAAGTTTTCATTTGTTGGCTCCCAGCTTCTAAGCCAAAGCTGGACCCGCTAACACTCAATATTGATGAATAATTACCTGAAAGAATCTCTGTTAAGTAACACTTTCTTAGCTGTTAGCTTATATCCTTGAAAACAAAAGGATTATTTCAGAAATGTTTCAGAACATCTCAGATAAAATGAACAGAAGTCATGGTAATGAATCTTATTATAAGGAGTTAAGTCCCAATTGCCTCATTTGAAAAATGTAGCTGATGTAATGATTTATTAAAGGAGAAATCATGAGCCTGATAAAATTCCAGGTTCAGCTTGCTGTTTAGTGCTAGTAGATATCATTAGTATGCTAACCTGGTCTAAATTAATGAGAGTCTTGTGTCTTCTAAAGTATATCTAGTACTTCCTGATATGATTGGAATTATATTCTCATTAAGGTAGGCAAAAGATAAACAATGGCTTTCTGTTTTTAAGTGTTAGATTTCATGAAATACTTATTTGCTGGATGAGCAGACATTAATTTATTATAATTTAGCTTTGATTTTTGTCTAACAGCTATCCTTCCCTTTGGGAAATTCCTCTTTCTGATTTGCTGTAGGTGCGCTCAGACCTGCCTCCTCCTCTTATCCACCAGTCTGGTGTGAGCTCACTAACCTGACTCATGGAATTAGAAGAGTGTGTTTCCCTACTTATTGATTCAGTGATAGATTCTGATCCAATCCAAACAGGGCCCATCAGAGCCTTCCCTGTCATGTGATACAGGGACATTGGGAATAGGATTCACCTCTACCTGAAGAGACAGCCATGAGGGTACCATAAACTTGAGCTGCTAAAAGCTATCGTTTTTGGCTTCATGAAAGCATGTGCCTGAAGGACAAGAAAACAAACTGAAAACACAAATAAGACAGAGATGAGAGCTTGATGGATAGATAAACTCTGGATCAAGTCTTCCACTTATGTGGAGCAATACTTTTTTTCCTCGCATTTGAGCTATAAAGCTGTGCTTCTGCCATTTACATTAGCAGGGGTCTCTACCAATGCAACTAAAAGCAACAAGAAACAGATGCCACTAACTAAAAGAGACAAAGCAAAACTAAAATGTTCTGAAGCTTAAACCTTGTTGGTCAGTACAACTGTTCAGAGTTTAGAGGAACTTTCAATTTTAATAACATGCATGTTCAAATAACTGTGAAAGATTGTACCTACCCTAGAGAATTAAAAACTCACAAATATCCATTCTTTTTATTATTAGTTTTAAGTTACAAAAGTATATTCATAGATGATGACTGTGTTATTAGGAGAAAGAGAAAAAGTTGTCTGTTCTTTATCCTCTATATTTGGCATTTCCTATTTCTTATTTACGAATGATCTCAAAATAGCCAATGCCCTCAGAATGAGTATCCGTCCTACTGAATATTCTAAAATTATCAGCAGTGTTTGGATCCAAACTTCAAACCAAAGTGAAAGTGGAAATTCTCAGGAGGGGACACTGATGTGGTAAAAAGGAGAAAATGTTACTGTTCTCCCTGCCATTTTATATTTACATATTACAGCCTCAATTTAAAATAGAGTCCAGTATTGTTAATGACTAATGTATTTAGAATTCTTGTCCAACCTATAGGATTATAGGATCACCTACATTCTAAAAGATTTTTGCCCTCATTCTGCACCCCTAGGATACATCATCCAGTGGATATCTTATGTGTATACTCAGAGACAGATCTTCTCAACTACCAGATGATGGCCATTCTTTACTTCCTGTCTTGATTGCCATTTACTTCTATTCCTGTGATGCTTGGCAGTCGTGGATCCTTTTAATACCTACTGATTCCAATTTTCCCTCCCCCCCTCCTTGCTAACAGAACCCTGACCTTGTTCAAAATGGCAAGAATGAGTAGTTAATTGTTCTAAACCACTTACAGCAGACTTGTTCCCAGCTCTCTTAGCTTTTAAGTAGCCAGAGGTGGACATGTGACACTGCTGTGGTCAATGAGATTGAAGTATAAATTTACCTTGGGATGATTCTTGAAACACTCGATCCTGATGAAAAGAAACATTCTGTTGTGGTTCCCCCCACTACTCCCTTTTTCCTGGCTTAGACATGAATTTGGAACCTAAACAGCAACAATCATATTGTAATCATGAGCTGTGGACATGAGAATGAAAGCCAAGCTGCTAAGAATGGCAGAAATGAAGATGGATAATTATGGGTTTCTGTTGTCGCTGTCAAGGAGTTGAACCAATACAGAGGCTAGCTGGCTCCATAGTTCTAGCCATATAACAAAAACTCACTACTATTTGTTTATTCAAATTTCTCCAGTTTACCACCAGAACAAATAATAACATTCACAAACACTATTGAGGTCTCTTCTGCCTATGAACTTGGAAGATACTTCACCACTTTATGTTGGATATCATCACTTCTGCAGGCCACTGATGCCAGCTGGGCATGGCCTCTCTGTCTACTGGGCACCATTGTATCCTTTGAGACTATCGCCACTGGGTTTATTTAATTATTTAATTATTTAATGTAACAGTCCTGATAATGTTCCTCTTGCTCACACTGTTTCAAGAAGAGAGCACGTACAGTAGTAAAGTGCAGTCATCAGAGTGAATATTCTTGAGGTGCAAGGTGAATCTGGACTAGAATGAAAGAACAAACATGAGTCAGGTTTGCAGAGCAGCAATGCCCATGAAAATAGAAATCCAGTTACCAGAGATTGTTCAGAACAAGACTGTCCTTACTGGCATTGTTGTTGAGTCTCAAAAATAGTCAACTACCAATTCAACACTGATTTGTCAGAATCAACAAGCAACTGATTTATTTTTAATAAAAGTTAAATACCAGAAGAGGTAACATACTAAACTCTTACTGACCAGAACAGATTCAATCTTCTCAAGATGAAAAATGAGAAAAACATGTCCACCTTTTTCTGTAGTCCTGGTTCTCTCTTCAGGTTTGTTTGTTGGTTTGCTTGCTTGCTGGTTTGGTTTGGATTGGTTTTGGTCTATTTTCTGAACCAGAAACGTTTCTGTGAACTATATTAAAGGATTTAACATTTAGATGATGATGATACATCATGTGTTTACCCTAAGTAGCCTTGTGTCATGCAGTCTTTTATCTCAGAAATTTGAGCTCTGATTTGCTAACTTTGGGTTTCTCAGAACATTCAGCAGAGTAGGTAGGCACCATAAAGCAGGGTTGTTTTTATTTCTTCTTGGCAGAGCAACACCCCTTTGCATTTTGCTCATCAAGCACAGGTGGAAACCTGAGTTACCTCACACCTGTTTCTCATTTATTCTGTTGCTGCCTGAGCCTCCTTAAAGGATGATGCCCTTGGCAGTTGTGTGGTTGGCATGCCCCTTAATATAGTTCTCAATGAGTCACAGTTGCAGCAGAAATGCAGAGGGAGAGGAAATGCGATGTCCAGAGGGAAGTCCCATGGACAGGTGGGTGCTGAGCTCCCTTTGTGTGGGTGTTTTTGCCTGAAGCCTGAAAGGAATGAGCACAACTCCCAGCAAAATATATCATATCACTGCAGGATGTATCCTGATTTGGGCTTGTTGCAAAAAGTCTTAATCTTCAAGTAAATCAACAACAACAAAAAACATATTTTCTTTTCTCTCTTTTCTGCTTTATTTAAAAAATTAAAAAGCTAAGTGTATTTATTGGGAATATAGTGTATATTATGCTTCTTAAAACCACAAATGACATAATGAAAGTATCTTAGAGTTACTGAACCAATCATCATGGGATTGAAAATGAATGTGGCAATAATTGAATGGTAATAAAATACTGCTGGAGGCAAAACAAAAATAAAAATCATAACACCCAAATTAAATATGTGCATTATTTGTTGTATTAAGCAATACTAATTACACTGCATGTGCTGTCTTATTTTAAACTTGGTAAGATAACCCTGTATCTGCCTCTAGCCAACAGCTTGATGAATAAAGAAGATTTAGGCTCACTTGGTACTCTAGAAGAAGTAAAAAATAATGTATAATATTTTAAGAAGTGAATTGCCAGCAACTTTCTACAACTCAGCTGACATTCAACACACAAGTCTACATTTATTAGACCTCAGGAAACTATGATGTCTGGAGGGAAAGCAAAATCAAAGATACACATTTTTAAACTTGAGCAAAAATCTGAGAAGTGTCAGTTCATTACTAAAATTTGTGGCCATAATCTTAAAAATGTATTTTTACCAAACTAGTTATGACTGTATTGGGTCAGATGGAGAGAAATGATGGTTCTATCATAAGTTAGGAAAAAAAATTTCTTCAGGTCCATAAGTGGGTATTGCTGTCACAGAGAAATAAGGATGTCTGTTCCATGAGAGTGATTGGAGCTTTGAAGTGACAGCATAGAAGACGTATCATGCTTCATAAGAGAGGCCTTATGTTTTCCTAGCAAGAGAGAACTTATAGCAATAGTATCCTTTGGAAGGAATCCAGAAATGAATTGCTTCTATTGAGCAAAGTAATAATCAAGATAGCTATTTAAATACCATAATAGTGCATGTCAATTAGTATATAGCACAGAAATCAATAATCTTCAATTTATAGAATAGCTGAGTTTAAATAAAATCAGATTACATTATATAGAGAATCTTGTCATCATTATTTCTTTAAGATTAGAATATATTTCTTTTTTTGGAGGGAATAAAAAGTTTCTGAAGACTTACATTAAATACTTTTGAGAAAGAAACAAAACCTAGTAGCCAAGTCCATGCTATGTTTGCCATTATAAGATCCATGGAGAAAGTTCCTGCTAACAATGTACATTGTGGTTTCTGAATCAAATTACCTTTCTTCTATTTTTTCATATCTTTGAGAGATTCTATTAGGTGTCTTGCAATTATCTCCTATCCCTGATCCCTCAGCCTGTTTATATTTTCTTCCTACTAATTTGAGGATTCCCTAAGCACTGCATTCAATGATCCCTGGAATTGTTGCATGGCTATGACTTTTAGTTTTGGTTACATTGTTCCCAAATGTATACCTAGTTAGGTAACTGTAGTTTATTTGTTAAAACAAATAAATTCCAAAATTTCAATAGTTGACTATTCTGTGCTCATGTGTTGTGTATGCTGCTGGATGGAAGGCAGCCTTCTATGAGATAATTCAGGAACTTAGGCTTGTTCCATAATGAAGTCTCCTGTCCTCTCAAGTGAAGAAGGCACATTTCCTTTAGAAGGCTTGCCTAGAAATGAGTCACAACACTTATTCTCCTTTACCATGAGCAACATTTTTTTCTTATGGCCCACCCCAAATGCAAAGGGTGGATAGAGTGATCACCAGCTGGGGTGCTGTGTCTCAACCATTGCTCTACACTAAACATTTTTTCTACAGCCAATTTGCAATAGAACTAACTTACAATCACATACACCACAGATGTTAGTATCACTGTCATTTGGGACTTCAACCTTGAAGATTCATTTTGTCTGAGAGTCTAGTTTTCTCAAATTAATTTGGGATGAAGAAATACATCACAATTTCTTTATAATACTTGATCTTACTTTATCAAATCAATAAATTTGAGAAAATGAATATCCTTACAGTAAGAGAAAAAAATCATTCATATTAAAATATGTATTGTACATCTATCATGTGTTAAGAATGAGATGATGCAGGCTGGAAATAAAAAGAAATATAAAACCCCATTTATGTTGTTGAATTGCTCAAAGGAATGTAGGCTGAGTTTTGAGGTTTATTGGGTTTATTATTTATTGGGGGATATATTTCTTTGCTATATTTTTTCCTACAAATATATGAAAGGCAAATATTTGACTATCACTGGCTCTAGACTCTTATCTCCTCTACATAAACTTCATCCCTTAAATCAAGGCACAAGTTTTAAAGCAAATTTTATGAATCTTGTACAAATTTTAAAAACTGTATACATTGTCCTCTGTATCAAATCCTCATTTAGTATTATTGGATATTGTTGCATCTAAATGTCAAAGGTGTTTCAGTTGAGCCAAAGATAGAAATTAGATATGGCTGGAGGGTTGAGCCAGCTCAAATGTACTTCTCTCATCTGTACATTTCCATCAGCTGACTGACAGGAAAATGAGGTACTTATACCATGCCTCCCAGAAGAGATGACTTGATGAAATTCAAATTGCCAGGAAAGTGTGGCTGCCCCATTGGGTGTGGTTTGCTGAATTCAGAATGGGACCCAGAAGCTGGAAGGGAGCAGAAGTTCTAAGTTAGGCATGATGGTCAGTCCTTGAACATGGCATTACTCAAATTCCTGGACAGCAACATGAACTCGTGGAAAATGTGGGCTCTGTGTGTATTTTAACTAAATACTGTTAATGTGCATCCCTGTTGCAGGACCCTTATAAATGAGCCACCCCCATTTGGCCCTGCCCAAGTGCTAACCTCACTATGTATGCTAAGCACCAGGGCTGCATATTCAATGCTGGAACAGAGAGCACAGGCACTAGCAAATCAAAAAATCTTTGTTCTTTTTTAATATCACATTCATTTGGCAGAGAAGTCTTGGAGTCATACCATTCTCTGGTTATTCCTTAATAATGGAACAAACACTGTACTTGGGTTACACTGTCAAGTGCTCTAGACGCCAAGTCAGGCCGATTTACATGTTCAATCACTGTCCCACATGGATGTGATCTTCATCTTCCTGAGCCTCAGTTTTCTTGCATTTAAGCAGATAGAACAATAATACTTACTTTAAAGATTTTCTTTTTAAGGACCAAGTGAAATAATGCTTATAAAAGTGTATTGTGAAGCATAAAATATAATAAAAATTTGAGTGCATCCTCTCACATTTGCTTAAAACATTGCTTTTCATTTGTAAAAGCAAATAGAAAAAAAAAAAAAAACAATTTTATGAGAATCAAGTTTCCTCCGAATTTTTTATTCCTTAGAGATATTTGTCAAATGTATTCTGGATGGCTAAGTCATTTTCATTTTGCTAAAAGCTTAGCATTCTGTTACTTATGGTGAGAAACAGAGATGATAGGATTAAGAGAAGCATTAGTCATGACTGAGAGAGAAAGCATGGAATGGGTTCTCATGTGGACATTTCTAGGTGAGCAATATTAAACATTGGTCCAATTAATTTGTAGAAAATGTTAAATGATCCTTGAAGTGACAGATAATACATTTTGATACAGTGTGGTAGAAAATATCTACTTTTCAATGAAATGATTTGTGGATCCATTTTCAATGTGAGATGAACCCATAATTCACAGGGGCTCATCATAAATTATTAGTGCTTAGAATCTTGTTTGCAGCTAAGAAAGGAAATTGGAGACATTCTTCAAGAACACTTTGTATTAAGTTGTAACTTCTCTTCTGAAAAGCACAGAATATGAGTGACTGTACTACCGGCACAAACTTGGATGTCACCTTCAAATTTGCACTCGATAATTTTTAAGACAGAATATGCCTTCTGTGAAGTCCAACATTTAGCTTAAGGTCAATACAAAAATCCTAGAATTAAAAATATTTCTATTTCAACATCAACAGAATAAATTATATCCTAATAACTTAAAATAATTAATACAGCACACATTTTACCAATCTTGAACTTATTTCAGTTGAGCCCATAGTTTTTGTTGATTGAAGATATTGCTAATGAGATTGAAGTGAGAGTTTGATCTCTGGGTTTGATCACAGTTGCATTCTAATCAAGGAACCAGTTCAAAGAATATGAACTGGTTATTGCAAACCAACACTATAACTAAAAAAAATTTCAAAATGAATTTCCTGCTGATGATAATCATTAATATTCACCTTGCCAAACACAAATTCACCCCTTAGCCAGCTTTTTTGTCACATTTATTTTTTTGTTATTTAAATTTCCTAGTAAACAAACCCATTTTGACAGCTTTGTTCCCCAATTACATTTACATAATACTGCACATGACTTAAAATGATTTTTGTTTTTTCAAAAATAAGAGATATAATTTACTAATAGGAACTAATGTTTTCCAGAAAGCTACTAAATTTTTCTAATGAGTTTAAGGTGGTAATTTAAAACACAACCGCTATCTATGCAGGAATGAAATGGGGAAAGGAGGAAAATGCAGACTAACATCAAATACAAAAACCCATTCTTCCACACACACCACTAGCTTATCATAAGAACCAGAAATGTAGTCGAGTTTACAAGGTAATCAAGGACATCTCATATCTTTATAAATTGAAAAAATCATATTGATATCATTTCTGCTAGTGGCCCCAAATTTGTCCATGAGTTTTCACTGACTTTCACCTGCCTCAACCCCCCATTTCATCTGCACCATTACCACAGCCTCTAACCAGTCCTCACGTCCCTGTCCTTTCATCATCCTCCCACAGCTGCCCTTTGATCACCTTCACACCCAAATAAAAAGCTGATTTGACTTCTCCTGTCTGCAGGTTGAAATCTCAATCACTCACCTGGATTTTCTGGGCTTCCATAGCAAGATATCTCCCAACCTTTGTAACTATATTTTCGTCTAGGGTTCTAACATCAATAATCTATCTTAGAAATAATGATTGTATTAATCTAGCTTCATACAAATAAGAATTTGATTAGATTTGATTAAATTAGGTGTGATCAGAAATAATGTCTCTAAAGCATTTCATTTAGTTCCTGGAAAATAGTAGGTATTGGTACGTTACGATTTCTATGATATTTATTGTTATTGTTAGTATATTTTTATTTTGTATCTCTACCTTGAATGCTTGCTCAAATTTTATCCTTCATTAAAACTCCCAATTCCAAGGATCAGCTGTCTTTCTCATTGTCCCATAGCACATTTAAAATCTTTTTAGTAACTCATATGTCTATGGCACTGTTTTTTTTTTCCATTGTTGCCGCCTGCAGCAACGAGACCACGGGAAAGAAATCGGAGGCAGACTGGGAATGAGTAGTTCTTTTATTGTTCCCTTTTCTTCTTTTTTTCTTTCTTCCTTCCCCCGTTCCTCTCTACAGTCTGGTTAAATACCCTTTTTTGCCCATCATAGGTGCATTAGTCTTCTTAATAAGCATACATGTGTCTCATCACAAGCTCGACTTAATGCTACAGCACACAGTGGCCACAAGCATGGAAAAATTCTTAGCCAATTACTGTAAAGGTCAGGTGTAAGTTGTCTGACAAACAAGTAAGCGCCACGTCTTGGCTCTCAGCCAGCCGCCATCTTAGAACTACTTCCTCATAATGATCAAAGGCTCTTACATTCCATTATCTATCTTTTCATGTGACAAAACAGCAGTAGGAACTACGTTTCTGCTTTAGTATAGCTTATAGCTTCTAAAATAATGTTTTATATGTAATACTCAATAAAGGATTTTGGGGGGCAGGTTGATGATATGGCATAGGAATACCAGTAAGAGTTATATAATGTGCTCAAATAAATTGCAAACTCATTTCATGAAATATGAGTGTGATAACCAAACAATGCATTATTCCAAGCAGGGATGCTTCTATGGTAAGAGAAGATATTAGTGATAGTTCCCCGGGGACAACACTGGAATAGATGATCACCTGATTAAAAGAAAACATCACAAAAATAGACATGAATGTTGTGAAGGTTATCTTCATTGCATTATCCTCTTCCTTTTTGCCATCATGATACCAACCTTTTGAGAGAGAAGACTGGGTATAATGGGGTTTTAAAAATAAGCAAAAACAGTTAATAGAAATAAATGGAGCGAGTGCTACAGTTTGAAGATTGTTGGAATCAGCCTCACTTGTCCAGAGCACCAAAGGTGTGAAGTAAGCTCGAGTTCCTGGGATAAGGAGTGGGAGCAGAACTTTAAAACCTTGCCTGCCACATTGAACAGGAATGTAATCGGGGTGCTTTAGAGCACAGACATGTGCTTCCTCAAGTGTGAAACCTTTACCTTGGCTCTCTTGCTTATTCCAGAACTTCCCAAGCTCTGGCCTCCATGCTGGATACCCCTCTTTTCTCTTTATCTTTTAATGCTGGGTGTGTGTTTACAAAGAGCTTTATTCTACCCTCTGTACACCGTGAGAGACCATGTTCTCAGTCATGGAGGTGCTGCCCAGAGTGAAGGAAAGACATTATCCCAAGAAGAGAGTGGTGTCCCATGGTGGATGGGTCTCCGTAAGGGGTAGGACAAGAGGTTCGGTAAGTCAGACTCCACAGGGTCCACACTGGAGTCAGAGGACTCTGATGACATGGGAGGAATGCCTTCTGTGCCAGTTCTCTCAGGGCCTCAAATGAGGAGCTTAGTGAGCTCAGTGCCCTTTATACTCACTCTGTGAGAAGCTGACCATTCGGCCAGTGTCCAACAAGAGCTCAGAGTGACTGCATTATTCCACAGGAACCATTAGTGTAGTGTAATAGAAATGCAGAACCGAGAGCTAGGATACTAAGAGCCCAGGACACCATTCCCCTGTGTGGCCTTGGACAAGTCCATAACACCCCCGTGTTTTAAGTTACAAAAGACAGTATCAGGGCAGGGGATGTAGCTCAGTGGCAGCACATTTGCCTAACAGGTATGAGGCCCTGCTTTTGACCCCCAGGACTGCTAAATAAATAAATAAATAAATATAAAAATGAAAGAAAGTAACAATCATGGAATACTTCATCATAAAGATGACATGAGGACAGATGTGAAGCCACTTGTGAAGTTGTAAACCTCTTCACATGTCTTGCTCCTTACTGCGAAGGCAGACTTCTTTATTCTGTATATGCTATGCTATCTGAAGTTGTTGAGATTTAACTGTTTCTTTAAGTACTGTTCTGAGGGCCATTCAGCTGTTTCTTTTCATGACTTCAATTTTTTGGCCACATCACCTCAAGACAAGTATTATTACTTAATGAAAAACAAGCAAATTGCTTTTGCTTTTTGAATTAAGAAAATGAGTTTGAGGTGATATAGCTTTTGACAGCAATAATGCTTGCAAGCCATTCTGTCTAATTTGGAAAGCAGGAATACTCAACTACAGAGGATTTAATTGATTCTGGAAGTACTGCATTTTTTTATAAGCATCATGGTATCTAAATGTATCTAATTTCATTAATAGTTTGAGGGAAAAATACCAGACTTTTGATCTAGTCCACCTCCTCTAGTCAGTTGTTCTGTGACCTCTGTTTGGCAAGTCATTTAACATCTCTGGGCTTCAATTTTATTGCAAATCACTAGGAGTGAATGATATCTGAAATCCTTTCTAGTTTTAAAATCCAGAATATTTCATAATCACTGCAATTTTAAAAGCAAGTTTTCTACTTTTTTTCTTTTATTAAAACTAATAAATGCTTGATTAGGATTAATTCACCCAGCACCAGAAATATGACAGCCCAGTGGTGGTATTTATAAAATGAAGTTGTCAAAATGAAAAGACGACTTTTTGGATAAAGAGTATTAAAGTGCAATTGACTTTGAAATAACCTGCCTAGGCATGGCTCACAAATTCTACCCAAAGCAACATTCTTGAGACTGTTTGCTTAGTATGCAAATTAAAATTATCATTAAAAGACCAGTGGCCATGTGGTGGCTCTATGATTAATGATTTCCACAGCTAAAGGGAGAGATCTCAGTTAATTAGCCTGCCTGATCTCTTGCTCCCTGAGCCTCTTGTGATAGAGCTGGGTACAGAGGTGCTTCCTTGGGGACAGAGGGGGTCCTTAGTCATGGATGCCACCCTTCAGCTGACCTCAGTGATCTGAGCCACCTCCTCCCTCCATCCTTTCTAGCTGCAGGAAGGTCAGTCCTTGAAAGACAAGGTGATCATGGTCCCAAAGAAAGAAGCAGGGTTTTTCGATCACTTTATCCCTATGGAAATCAAATAATAAATTGTGGAAATAAAAATACTTAGCAAGAATTGGGGGGGGGGGAGGACTGCAAATTGCATACTAGCTTCTATTTAAAAGGACAGTGTCCATTCACTTTCTTTCTGAACATGCCCATCTCTGCTTTTGTCTCTTTGAGAAAAGTAGGGAAGAATACTCTCTTGACTTCCCCATTATTTTCTTCTATAACCTAGGCAAGTGTGACCCTAACATTCAATTTCTTTATATGTAAACAAAGTTTCCAGCTTTAAAAACTCTTTAACTCAGCGACTCCACAACTTTATTAATTTTACCAAAAGGAAGACGAAAACAATTTCCATGAAATCTCACCAGCAGGGCAGTTGTAGATTAGAAATGGGTAAGGCAAAGAGGATGTAAGAAGAGAAAACAGGGATGATTCAGGGGTCTGAAGTCACAGTCAAGAGGACTTACGGACCAGGTCAGCAAGTCCTGGAGGAGGATTTTCCTGCCCACTGCTGTTCCTTCCCTGGACTCTTGGATTTTTCAAATAGGTCAGTTCTAGAAGTTTTAACCCAGGCTTACATTATTCCAATTATCTTTTCTACTTCTATGTTGGCTTGCTGAGCTCACAGCAGCAAAAATCCCTACCAAGATCTCTGCAATGCCTCCCTTTGTACTAACTCTTTCTTTTAAGAAGCAGTCCTGCATTCTCTTGTGATTATTTCTCTGCTGACACCCGCTTTTCATGGCCACACCCCTAAGAAAGCATCTGTCACTCTTTATTTCACAACTTTTATTTACTTTTCAGACTGGCTTTGTCTGGGTTTGGGTTCCCTCTGAAACAGACTCTGGAACAAGGGTTCAGGTGCAAGTAGCTTATTTGGAAGATGATCCCAGGAGGGGTAGCAAAAATTGGGACAGGAAAGAGAAGGAAGCCAATGCAGGGTGTGTCCTCAAATCATCACTTTTATGCTGATGATTCATAAAACCATATCTCCAGGTCACATCCCAACTTCTAAGTCCACATTTATAAATCTACCAAAGGCCCTGAATGTCTACGGCAATTCAACCCCAACACCTACATCAACCCAGTAGTATCATGCATTCAAGGCCTTCTCTCCTAATACCTAAATCCACAACATTAAGTAAGTTATTTAAGCACTAAACAAGTTACTTAACCTCTACAAGTTCCAGATAGCTTTTCCATAAGAACAGGGATGGTGGTAGTTATAAGTTGTTTTGAGAATTAAATGACGTTGTCTGTGGAAGCACTGAGCACAGGGCCTGGCACAGGTAGCCAATCATTAGTTGCCATTGTTAATATAATGACTTTCTCCGCAGACTCGTTGCTTATCATGCATTCCTTATCTTTGCTAATGGCCTGGTGCCATCTACCCACTTGCATCAGAAATTTTAAAATCATCCCAGAATCTTTCCCACTCTCAACATCAGGCACCATATTCTGCCAACTCCAACTCCCACATATTTCTTAAATTTGTCATTTCCTCTTCATCCTTCTTCCTCCGCCTAATGCCAGCCATCGTCATTTCTTGCTTAAATTAGAATTCCTTGGGGGATTCTCTCTATCTACAGTGCTGAACACGGTGTCTGACACAAAGTTATCGCTTAATAAGTGTTAGAATGAATGAATGACAATCATCAAACTGTCTCCATCATAGCATGTCCTGAATCCACCCACAGTCTGGGTGCCTAAGGGTCCTCCTTGAGTCCACATTTTCCTCCGTGGCACACGTTTGATCCATGAGTAATCCTGTTCTACTTCCAAAATATGCCCTGAGTCTGAGCATTTCTCAACATGTCCCCCACTGGGGTCCCCAAACCAAGACCAGACTCTTGCCTGTCCACCCAGACTTTCTTCCTCTTGCCTTTTAGGTTGAGCAGAGCTTAAGTTAGATCTCATCATGCCTCTGCTTATCACTTTCCTACTGCTTCTCAATAAACTCTTTAATATAATCTCCAAGGACTCCGAAGTCCCCTATTGACTTCTCTCACCTTATCTCTTCCCACTTGTCCTTTGACTTACTTTGTCTTGGCCACAGTGGACTCTGTGCTGTGCCTAGAACACACCAAACCTGCATCTTTTGCATTTGCCATTGTCCTCCTTGGACCACTCTTCCCCAGGCCTTCACACAGCTGCATCTTCTTCATCACTCAAATCCATACTCCCCATACTTATCTCATTATCTAATTTGCATATTTATGTCTTGTCTATCTCCCTGTCCTCACTCCTAGAATGTAAGCTGCTTGAGGTGGAATTTGTGTCTTTAGTATTATCATCCAGAAACCAGAACAGTATCAAGCACAAAGTAGGAGCTCAATAAATGATTTGTCAAGACACATTGATTAAATGATAACTTTGTTCAACACTATACTTCTTAGGGCATTAAAAGAGTTTAAAAGATGTCAAAAAGAATTTCAATAATAACAAGACCTGGATGCACACAGATAAGGATGGAAAATAAATTTGGAAAATTGAAAATAGCTAATTTATTAAGATGATAAGTTTGTGAGTGCTTCTTTTTGGAAAAAAATCCTTCATTATCACTAAAATTTAAAAGGGGGAAAAGTACTAAAATACCTTAATATGAAGTAATAAGTAGAAATTGCTCTGTGAATGCTATAACAAACTATCCTATAGCAATTCTAAGAAGGACAAGTTCTCAGCAGAGAAAACTGAGATAGCTAACTTCTATTACATCATTTAGGAGGTAAAAAAAAAAAAAAACCTATAATGAACATTTTTCTTTACTTCCCAGTATGTAGCCTATGAAATTTATAAACTATAATAATGTTAATGTCTTCATGAACTAGAGTATTCAAAAGACTGACTTTTTCATGGCTGAGTTGAAATAAAGTGTGTGTGTGTGTGTGTGTGTGTGTGCGCGCGCGTGTGTGTGCGTGCGCGCGCACGCGTGCTCGTGCATATGCATGTGTGTTGGGGAAATTGGCAGACACACAAGGAAGATGCTTTAGGTTTAGGGGGCCCTGGGTTGTTCATGATATTGCAAGTGGCACAGCTACTTGTCACAGTCTCCCTATTCCACTTAACCTGGAAATTCTGAGCAAGTTTCTGAGGTTCACTTGATTTCCCTTGAGAATCCCTGTACCAAAAACAGCTCTTAGGGTAAACTTGAGCTGAGAAACAAATTGGTCTGAGAACATTCCCATGATTCCCATTACCACAGAATGCTGCTTCTTTTAATTATAGCACAGATTTCCAGAGTGTTATTTTGAGACAGCAAGGAAAGAAAGAAAGAAAGAAAGAAAAAACTATCAGGATATTTTTTTTAAAGTCAGGAAGAGAAGAATGAGCTCATCATGTTTTGGTGCTGTCGTGATTGAGGGGGGAGCTTCAGCAGTGCACATTGAGGTAACTGGGAATCATAAACCACTTCTTGAGTTCTACTCAAGTCCTTTATAATAAAGTTACATGAAATCACTTTACAGAGAAAGAGCTCATGTTTATATGAGCCAAATAAACAAATCTCAGATCACTGACAATAATAATACAAAGTTTGAGGAACAGCCTCATTCTCATTCTCTTGAACTGAACAATGGTACATCAGAGTTCTCTTAGGAAAAATTGATGCTGGTGGTTTGTATTTCTTCTCACAAAATATTAGCAAATAGAAATTTTTTTGACTTCAGCATTGATCTTTAAAAGTATAGTTTAGGCTGTTGTGGCAGGAATTGCTATCTAATGGCATAAAAATCTTTCCTCTTCTTCCTGGACACCCAGCTATACTATATTTCCCAGTGTCCTTTGCAGTTATGTCCACATGACTAAACTTTGTCCAATAGAATGAAAGCAAACGTGATGTATATCCTTTTATGACTGGTCTATAAATCCTCTCATGCATGATTTTCATTGTCCAAAAGGAAAGTCTTCTGGCTTGATGCAAATGAAAGCAGCTTATTGAAGTCATTAGAGCCACTTGGTAGAAGAATCTGGGTTTTTGAATCATTTGGTGGAAAGCTATTTTTCAATCAGGATTTGATCTAAGTGAGATATAAACTTTTCTCACATTAAACCTCTGAGATATTAGGAGTTATCTTTTATGTTAGCTAGTACACCTCAACTAATACAGCTGTAACCTTGCTGTTTAGAAATTAAAAGTCTTACTGGTTCTGTCAGAATATTTTCATAAAAAGTGCTGAGAATTTTTAAAAGTATTTTCAGTCTCATAATTTTATATATTTTTCTCACTTGATATGTAACTTTCCAACAATAATTCTCAATTGGGGAAATTCTGCTTCCGCTGGTATTATGTATTACATAACTGCCCAGAAAACTAAGCACTTCCTGACTGAACTTTTTCTAAGTCATATGAATTTGTGCACTGATAACTTTTTAGGTTAGTTAACAATGAAATTCAAATACTTACACAATTTAGAGCTGTAGGCATATATTATAAAGAAAGTGAAGATAAGGTAAATTCATTATGTTAATTCTAAGATTTGCAATCATTATCCCCAAATGGCATAAAAAAATAAACACTTCCCAAAAAAGTCATTCTAAAATTGGGTCACAGATCATCATTTTTCAATCAGCTGGCAAGAAGATAATTAAAAAAAGAAAAAGAACACATGATCAGTCTTTCAAATGGTGAAAACATATTGATTATACTTTCTTTTGTTTCATAATTCTACAATTTTACTTTTATTTTTTAAAAATATTTTTATTTGTTCTTTTTAGATATACATGACAGTGGAGTATATTATGACATATTATATATACACAGAGTATATCTTATTCTATTTAGGATCCCAAAAGTATACTTTCATGGGCACATGGCCATATAATGTCTTCATATATCTACTGACTAAAGGAAGATAATATATCGAAAACAAGTTCTATCTAGAAAGACATTCCTTGGTTATAGTACAATTCTTGGTATAAGAAGCTTCTATTCTTTAATCCTATACTTTTCTTTTTTAAGCTGGAAACAATTTTGTTACTGGTTCCAAACCAAGATTCTCTTATAAGAAGTTAATCAATCATACTTCTAAAACTGTACTGTGCAGATGAGAAAACAAACTGTTCTCTGGTTTACAAATTGAAGGTTATGGAAATAAATTCCAAGGTGTTGACTCATGCATGCAGTTTTATCATTCTATCAGTACTCAATTTGTGTATGTGAATATTTATGAACCCCTGGAGGTTTACAAGTAACATGAATGAGAATTTTTGGTACAGAAAGTAAAGAAAGGTCTTTTTAGCAAAAGTTTGAAGAAGGAATGAACTCCTAAATGTGTTAAACAAATTTCTTTGAAACACAGATTATAAAACTCAGTTGAAGATATTTTTATAACCACTGTCCTAGAACAAACATTAATAAATTCATTGTCATCTTGCTTTCCCTCCAGATTAATCCAGTCACACGTATGGTATGGTGCCAACTACTTTCTGAGTGTTCCTAACCTTCACAAAATGGAGCCAGACATTTGAGAATCCTCAGTAAGAAACTGCTAGTTGGCACTGAGTCCCAGCTGCCTCTTGGGGCAAAGAAATGTTGCTTCACAGCTCTCACCAGTTTTTCAAGTCACATCTTCTTTTCTTTGCCCTGCTTTCTTCTTCCTATCCTAGCCTTACCCATCCCTCCCATCCCCCCAAGGACAGTATTTCATGAAGTCTTTGCCATTTGTTCCACCCAGTTCTGCCCTCGCAGCCTCTCCTCACACTGGTTTCGTAATCCAGCCTTAGCTGGTACAAGGATGGTGGGCTAGAGTCAGGTGGCTTCAAAACTTTGTCACTTGTAAAAAGGTCATCCAAATTTGCTTTGCATTTTTAAAAACCTATGGGACCAACAAAAATATCTACATCAAAAGATTAGATATAGGGGTGGAATTGTGGCTCAGGGGCAGAGCGCTTGCCTTGCATGTGTGAGGCACTGGGTTGAGCTACAGAACCACATAAAAACAAATAAATAATAAAGGTATTGTGTCCATCTACAACCAAAAAAATTTTTTAAAAAGATTAGATATAAAAATAATGTTTATGAAAGCAATTAGTAGAATTCCTGATGCATAGTAGGAACTCAATAAATTGAGTTTGTTTTTGCTGTGTACAAATAACCCCCAAACTTAAGAGCTTAAAACAGCAATGATTATTTATTATTTCTCGTCATTTTTGTGAATCAAGCAGTTAAAAAGGCTGAGAGTCTCTCATGTACTTGCTGTGGGATGTCAACTGGGGCTGCAGTCATCTGAAGGAAACTCATATTGTCCTAGCTGGTTGCTAGAGGCCTCGGTTTCTTTCTGTGAAGACTTTTGCCCAGAGCTGTGTGAGTACATTCATGCTGTGGTGCCTGACTTCTCCCGGGGTGAGTGATCCAAGAAATCAAGGTGAAAACTAGTTACACACTACCCTTATCAGCATATCTCATGGGTCGCACAAGGGCAGACCTGATTTAATGAGGGAGGAGGTCTACATAAGAATATGAATACCGGAGATCCAAGATGGCGGATTAGAGGAAGCCGCACTTCAGGGCAGCTCCGTGGAAGGAATCCAACAAAGCAGATAAGTTGCCTTTCATCATATATATATATAGGCCGAAAATACCGATCTCCTGGATGGTTTGATTACCACTACCAGGGAGAGAAGGAGACAAGCTGTTTGTAGCAGCTAGAGCCGCGAGGCTCCTGCAAAACCGCCTGGGTGGTGCACAGGCCGTGCGAAACAAAGTCAGTGTGGGGAGACCGTGCGCTGCGACTGCAACCCCAGCCACACTCAGGGCACACCAGCATGAAACCGGCGATAAAAACCAGCGATAACAGCCGGCGGAATTGGTGCTGGGGGACCATGGGAGACCGCGGCTTGACAACACCAGTTCGAATCCACACTCAGCCGGTCGCGACCCTCAGCAGTAGGGCCCGGAGAGAATGGCACAGAGACCGGCGAACAGCAAGCAGGGGCAGAACCGGAGCGGTCCACAGTCCGAAGCAGCGCTGTCTGCGCTGCAGTTACAGTTGCGGTTTCCCGATACCACCTCGGCAAGGAGACATCCACCCAACGGCTTTGAAATCGATCAGCGAGGACACGGGAGTCTGCGGAGCTGCTGTTGACTGGGAGGAGAGCACCGCCATCTTTGAAAGGTGCAGTGGCTGACCCAGACAAAGGGGAGGAGACGGAGAGTGACGGCTGGGCTGTAGCCATCCAGGGACCCTCCAGCTCTCTGAAGACAACGCACACTTGGGTGAGGCTCGGGTGGCCAGCAGGGGAGGGCGTGTCTGAGGCCAGCGCAGCGGCCACAACAAGCTGCAACTGTGGGTGGGCGTGGGGAGGGGGTGCCTTCTGGAGGGTCCCCTTCCCGGTGCCATTCATCAGATGACACACAAACCCCCTGGGCCACTCCTTCACTGAGCCGTTCAACCACTGGCCTAAGGTGCAGCCTTGATTCCACTAACAGGATCGCAGACTGTCTAGACGTGATCCAATAACAATTGGCTTGAACTGGAAAGGAAAAAAGAGGGGGGCTTCCCAGGGCCCATTTTGTTTGAGACTTGGGGTTTGACTTTTTTTTTTTCTTTTTTGATGGTTTGCTTGTTTTGTTGGATTTCAGGGAGGTTTTTTGTTTGTTTGTTTGTTTTTCTTTTTCTTTTTTGGGCTTTGTTTTGTTCTGCTTTTTTTTTTTTCTTTTTCCTTCCGCATTGATTATCAGAGTGTTTGTTTGCTTACGCTCCTTTTTTCTTTCCTTCTTTTCTTCCATCTCACTCTTGCATCTTTTCTTCCTCCTTCATCTTTCATGTTTACACCCTGCCAGTGCATACTAAACAGAGGCAAAAACAAGTTATACGCAGAACTTGGGATTTCTAGAACTGGTGCAATTGAACTGGGTAACAAAGCGGTGTTATATATAGTTTACTCTCTATTTTCTTGATTCTCTCTCTCCTCTCTCTTACACCTATTCCTACTCTTTTATCATTTTTTTTTCTTTTCCAACTTACTTTATATATAAATTGGTCTTTCCACCTAATTGTCTACTCCATTCTCTTTCTTCCCTCATCTACTCATACTAAACCACTTCCACTAAACCACTTCAATGGAAATCTCTTTTCATACTTCCAAGAAAGAACAATTCAAGACACTTCCTTCTTCCTAAACATAACACCTCTGTATCCAATACTTTGAAGCTATAAAATCCCATCAGAAGCATACAGAGTAAATTGGAAATAATATCTGGGTTAACCAAATCTGTACATTGTGATCAAACTTGGATTTTCTGAATAGAAAGTGTTAGGTTTTAAAAGTGTAAAGGAATTGTAAGGCGATCTGATAGCATTGTACTACTGGAACAACATAAGCCTTTAAGGTAAAATTGAAATAGTCAAGGTCCCACAGTGCAGGAAGAATAGACACACAAGCAACATGAAAAAACAAGGGAAGAAAATGACAGAAACAAATCAAGATATACCTCATCAGTAGATGTCATGGCAAGCACAGTTGGTAAAATGCCAGAGATGGAATTTAGAAATTACATATGCCAAATGTTTATGGAACTTAAAAATGAACTCAAAAATGAGATGAGGGAGCAAGTACAGGAGGCAAAAGATCATTTTGACAAAGAACTCCAAAAACAAATACAGGAAGTAAAAGATTACTTCAATAGGGAAATAGAGGCTCTAAAGAGAATCCAAACAGAAATTCCAGAAATGAAAGAAGCAATAAACCAAAATAAAAGTTCAATTGAAAGCATCTCCAACAGAATAGACCACTTAGAAGAAAGAACCTCAGACAACGAAGACAAAATATATGTCTTAGAGAAGAATTTAGACTAAACAGCAAAACTTGTTAGAAATCAAGAACATAACATCCAAGAATTATGGGACAGCATAAAAAGACCAAACTTAAGAGTGATTGGCGTAGAGGAAGGGGCAGAGTTTCAAGCCAAAGGAATGAGTAATCTATTTAACGAAATAATTACAGAAATTTTCCAAACTTGAGGAATGAATGGGAAAACTAAGTTCAAGAGGCATACCGAACACCAAACAAACAAAATCTCAATAGATCCACACCAAGACACATTATAATGAAAATGCCTAATACACTGAGCAAGGAGAGAATACTAAAAGCCACAAGAGAAAAGAAGCAGATTACATATAGGGGGAAACCAATCAGACTATGTTCAGATTTTTCAACCCAGACCTTAAAAGCAAGAAGATCCTGGAATAACATATTTCAAGCTCTGAAAGAAAAGGGATGTCAACCAAGAATCTTATATCCAGCAAAATTGAGCTTTAGATTCGAAAGATGAAATAAAAACCTTCCACAACAAGCAAAAGTTAAAAGATTTCACAACTCGAAAGCCAGCATTTCAAACATCCTGGGCAACATTTTTCGTGAAGAAAAAGAGAAAGATGATAACCAAAATCAACAAAGGGAGATATTAAACTAAAGGAAATACCAACCAGAGGAGAAACCAAATCAAGCTAAAGACCATAATTCAAATAAAAATGGATGGGAATAAAAATCACATCTCAATAATAACCCTGAATGTTAATGGCCTAAATTCGCCAATCAAAAGACACAGATTATCAGAATGGATTAAAAGAAACGACCCAACAATTTGCTGTCTCCAAGAAACACACCTCATAGAAAAAGACATCAACAGACTGAAAGTGAAAGGCTGGGAAAAGTCTTATCACTCACATGGCCAGCGGAAGCAAGCAGGGGTTTCCATTTTCATATCAAATAAGGTAGAATTCAAACCAAAACTAATCAAGAGGGACAAAGATGGATATTTCTTATTACTTAAGGGAACCATCCATCAACAGGATATAACAATCATAAATCTATATGCCCCAAATAATGGAGCACCTACATTCATTAAACAAACTCTTCTCAAGTTCAAGAGTAAAATAGACCACAACACAGTTATTCTAGGGGACTTCAATACACCTCTCTCACCAATGGATAGATCATCCAAACAAAAGCTAAACAAAGAAACTTTAAGCCTCCTTAAAACAATTAACAATTTAGACCTAACAGACATATATAGAAGATTTCATCCCTCAGTAAACGAATACACATTTTTCTCAGCAGCACATGGCTCCTTCTCCAAAATAGACCATATATTATGTCACAAGGCAACTCTCAGCAAATATAAAAAAAATAGAGATACTACCCTGCATGCTATCGGACCATAAAGGGATGAAATTGGAAATCAACACAAAACAAGGAATGAGAAAAACTACTCCATCAACTGGAAGATAACAACATGCTACTGAATGAACAAAGGGTTGAAGAAGACATCAAAGAGGAGATCAAAAAATTCCTAGAGGTAAATGAGAACACAGATACATCATATAGAAATCTCTGGGACACTATGAAGGCAGTAGTAAGAGGAAAATTCATTGCACTGAGTTCATTCCTTAAGAAGAAAAAAAACCAACAAATAAATGACTTAACATCACACCTCAAAGCATTAGAAAAAGAAGAACAGACCAACACCAAGAGCAGTAGAAGACAGGAAATAATTAAAATCAGAGCAGAAATTAATGAAATTGAGACTAAGGAAACCATTCAAAGAATTGACAAAAACTAAAAGTTGGTTCTTTGAAAAAATAAACAAAATTGACAGACCCTTAGCGATGCTAACGAAAAGAAGAAGAGAAAGAACTCAAATTACTAACATTCGTGATGAAAAAGGGAATATCACAACAAACACCTCAGATATACAGAATATAATTAGAAATTACTTTGAAAACTTGTACTCTAATAAAATAGAAAATACTGAATGCATTGACAGATTTCTAGAGTCATATGATTTGCCTAAACTGGATGTGAAGGCTATACACAATTTAAACAGATCAATTACAAGCGAAGAAATAGAAGATGTCATCAAAAAGCTACCAACAAGGAAAAATCCAGGACCTGATGGGTTTACAGCCGAGTTCTATAAGACTTTCAAAGAAGAACTAATACCAATGCTCTTCAAACTATTTCAAGAAATAGAAAAAGAGGGAGCTCTTCCAGACTCTTTCTATGAGGCCAATATCACATTAATTCCAAATCCAGGCAAAGACACATCCAAAAAAGAAAACTTCAGGCCATATCTTTAATGAACATAGATGCAAAAATCCTCAACAAAATCCTGGCAAATCGGATACAAAAACATATCAAAAAGATAGTGCACCACGATCAAGTGGGGTTTATCCCAGGGATGCAAGGCTGGTTCAACATTCGGAATCAATAAACATAATACATCACATCAATAGACTTAAAGACAAAAATCATATGATCATCTCAATCGATGCAGAAAAAGCATTTGACAAAATACAACACCCCTTTATGTTCAAAACACTGGAAAAACTAGGAACATATCAGGAAAAACATATCTTAACATTATAAAAAGCTATTTATGCAAGGCCCCGAGCTAACATTATCTTAAATGGAGAAAAAATGAAAGCATTCCCTCTAAAAACTGGAACAAGACAGGGATGCCCCCTTTCACCACTGCTATTTAACATAGTACTGGAAACTCTGGCCAGAGCAATTAGACAGACGAAAGAAATTAAAGGGATCAAGATAGGAAAGGAAGAGCTCAAATTAGCACTATTTGCTGATGACATGATAATCTACCTAGAAGACCCAAAAAACTCTACCAGAAAACTTTTACAACTAGTAAATGAATTTGGCAAAGTTGCAGGATACAAAATCAATACACATAAGTCAAAGGCATTTCTGTACATCAGCGACAAAGACTCTGAAAGGGAAATGATGAAAAATACCCCATTTACAATAGCATCAAAAAAAAAAAAAAAAAAAAAAACCTGGGAATCAACCTAACAAAAGAGGTGAAAGACCTCTATAACGAAAATTATAGAACACTAAGAAAGAAATTATAGATGAACTCAGAAGATGGAAAGGACCTACCTTGCTCTTGGATAGGTAGAATTAATATTGTCAAAATGTCCATACTACCAAAAGCATTATACAGATTTAATGCAATTCCAATCAAAATCCCAATGTCATTCTTCAAAGAAATTGAAATAGCAGTCATGAAATTCATCTGGAATAATAAGAGACCCAGAATAGCCAAAGCAATCCTGAGCAAGAAAAGTGAAGCAGGGGGCATCACCATACCAGACTTTAAATTATACTATAGAGCAATAGTAACAAAAACAGCATGGTATTGGCACCAAAACAGACTGGTGGACCAATGGTACAGAATTGAGGACACAGAGACTATTACATATAATTTCAGCTATCTTATATTAGACAAATACGCCAAAAATGTACAGTGGAGAAAGGATAGCCTCTTCAACAAATGGTGCTGGGAAAACTGGAAATCCATATGCAACAAATTGAAATTAAACCCTTATCTCTCACCATGCACAAAACTCAATTCAAAGTGGATCAAGGACCTAGGAATTAGACCAGAGACAATACGCCTAATAGAAGAAAAAGTAAGCTCCAATTTCCAACATGTCAGATTAGGCCCCAAGTTCCTTAATAAGAATCCTGTAGCGTAAGAACTACTACCAAGAATTAATGAATGGGATAGATTTAAACTAAAAAGCTTCTTTTCAGCAAAAGAAATAATCAGTGAGGTGAATAGAGAGCCAACTAATTGGGAACAAATATTTAATACATGCACATCAGATAGAGCACTAATCTCTAGAATATATAAAGAACTCAAAAAACTTTACATTAAAAAAAACAAATAACCCAATCAATAAACGGGCTAAGGAATTGAGAAGACACCTCTCAGAAGAAGATACACGATTAATCAACAAATACATGAAAAAATGTTCAACATCGCTGGCAATTAGAGAAATGCAAATGAAAACTACTCTAAGATTTCACTTCACTCCAGTCAGAATGGCAGCTATCAAGAACACAAGCAACAATAAATGTTGGAGAGGATGTGGGGAAAAGGCACACTCATACATTGCTGGTGGGACTGCAAAATGGTGCAACCATTATGGAAAGCAGTATGGAGATTTCTTGGAAAACTGGGAATGGAACCACCCTATGACCCAGCCATCCCACTCCTGGGTCTATTCCCAAAGGACTTAAAAACAGCATATTACATTGACACAGCTATCTCAATGTTTGTAGCTGCGCAATTCACAATAGCTAGGTTGTGGAACCAACCTAGATGTCCCTCAGTAAATGAGTGGATTAAGAAAATGTGGTATATACGCACAATGGAATTTTACTCAGCAATAAAAGAAAATAAATTAATGGCATTTGCAGGTGAAATGGATGAAGTTGGAAGACATAATGCTAAGTGAAGTTAGTCAATCTCAAAAATCCAAGTATCAAATGTTTTCTCTGATATAAGGAGGCTATTCCAAAGTATTGTTGGATGGAGGTACATAGGAGGATTAGAGGAACACTAGAATGGTCAAGGGAAGGGAGGGTAAGGGAGGGAGCAAGAGGGGAGGGAGGGGGAGAAAAGAAAAAAAAAGGTGGTTGAATGAGACGGATATCATTTTCCTTAATGCATGATTGAAGACCTGAATTGTACGTAATATACTTTGTATACAAACAGTTGTATGTAAAAAGATACTAAATATATGCACTATGAGTTGTACATATTAAAAATTATAAAAATAAAATTAAAAAAAAGAGTATGAATACCAGGAGATGTGGGTCATTGGAACCATCTTGGAGGCTGGCTGCACCATTAGACACTGAGTCCCTTAGAGAAACACTAATCCCCCTGATAACAATCAGACTAATTGGACAGTTTTCCAACTTCACCTTTACCGTGTTTTCCTTTTTAAGCTAGTTAAGCTCTATGTGCCTCCCTTTACTAACCTTCCTTGCCCCCACCACCCTCCTGCAAAAGGATCAATTATCCAAATCTAAATTTTGCACACACTATTTTTTTAATTTTATTTTTATAATTTTTAATATGTACAACTCATATTGCATGTATTTAGCATCTTTTTACATACAACTGTTTGTATACAAAGTATATTCGTACAATTCAGGTCTTCAATCATGCATTTAGGAAAATGATATCCGTCTCATTCAACCACCTTTTCTTTTTTTTTTTTTTTCCTTTTCTCTCCCTCCCTCCCCCCTTGCTGACTCCCTTACCCTCCTTCCCCTTTGACCATTCTAGTGTTCCTCTAGTCCTCCTATGTACCCCCCATCCAACAATACTATGAACTAGTCTCCTTATATCAGAGAAAACATTTGATATTTGGATTTTTGAGAGTAACTTCACTTAGAATTCTGTCTTCCAACTTCATCCATTTACCTGAAAATGCCATTAATTTATTTTCTTTTATTGCTGAGTAAAATTCCATTGTGTGCATATACCACATTTTCTTAATCCACTCATTTACTAAGGGACATCTAGGTTGGTTCCACAACCTAGCTATTGTGAATTGCACAGCTATAAACATTGAGATAGCTGTTGCACACACACTATTTTTTAAGTTGGAATTGCTTCTTTTTAAAAATAGCTTTTTTTTTTTTTCATTTTATAGTCACAAAAAAGTTGTGAAGATGATACTGAATTCCCACATCTCTTATACCACTTTTTGTTGGGGGTTTTTTGTTTTTTTTTTTTTTTTTTTTTTTCTTTTCCTTGTTAATTTAGTCAGGGCTTTAAAGATAAGAAGGGTTTTGATTGGTGAACAAAGAACAGTGCAAACAAAGACTCCAAGGGCAGGAATTAATCTCCTCCAGCAGATTGTAGGTGCAGGATCCTGCCTTTGAGATGAGATGCAGAACGAACTAAACTGGAAAATTTTATGCCTCAAATAAAGTTACTGTTTTACTTGTTATAACTGTGAAAAGAAACTACTGCTATTATTGGAGAAATCAGTTTAAGAAAGTAAAGTAATAAAAACCAGATAAGGACAGTTTAGCAATTTAGCAAACTCATGGTCCAAAAGAGCCAAGGTTGACTTTGTTTTCTAAAATAATTAAGGTAAAGTTGAATTACATGATCCTTATAATCTTTTTCTTTTCTTTTCTTTCCTTTTTTTTTTTTTTTTTTTTTTTTTTTTTTGTACCAGAATTAAACTCTGGGGTACTCGACCACTAAGCCACATCCCTAGTCCTAGTCCTATTTTGTATTTTATTTAGAGACAGGGTCTCACTGAGTTGCTTAGCACCTTGCTTTTGCTGAGGCTGGCTTTGAACTCACCATCCATCTGCCTCAGCTTCCCAAGCTGTTGGGATAATAGGCATGTGCTTTTGCGCCTGGCCCCTTACAATCTTTTTCAAGCTTCTGTGACAAGACTAAGTAGGAAAATAGTAGTTGTGAATTTTAGGTAAGGAAATCATTTGACTAAGTAGTGATTTAACATTTGTGAACAGATGTTTCATCTCACAGAAATAATTATTAAAAGAAAGGAGACTCCTTTAATAGAGGTAGAAAAGCAGTCTGTCTCACTAAACACTATAAAGCAAGATAATTTGTATTGTGATCTGCAATCATAATCCATGAAAGATTCAGAGTGAGAGAGAGGTTTGTGGGTAAAATGAGGGTATGACCTAGAAGGCTAGGGCTGTTTTTCTGTTCCTTGTTGTGGAACTGAAGAACATAGATCTTCAGTACACAGCAAGAAAGAAGGCATTAAATTTGATTAAAAGAGGGAAGGGGAGACGCTATTTCAAAATTCTACTCTCTCTCTCTCTCTCTCTCTCTCTCTCTCACACACACACACACACACACACACACACACACGCACAGAGACACTTACCTCATGCCACACACCTCTGAATTCCCACACTTAATAATTTTGGGGGCTTTGAAAATGTTAAGCAATGAGAATGAGTCAAATCTTACAGTGGATCCCAACAGCTTCCTGAAAGTTCCTCCTGCCCCTAGGCCCACAGTCCTCTAATCTATCATTCTTAATGACTTCAGGTTACCCCCCATCCTCACCCCACATGTCTGAACTGTCATCCCATATGTATTTAACCCCAAATGCATGTCTAAACATATCTTCTTCATCCCTGCCTCAAGTTTTTTGATGGTTCCTGCAGGATACAGTCCACTGCCTTTGGCTGATACTGTTAGGCTCTGAAGTTCTTCTGTAGGCTCACTTTTACCACCTTCCATCATGTATACTGGACTCTAAGGACTAAACTATTGTGTTAGGGTGAGAGGGACTGGTGTTTAGTGGCACAGAGCCATCATTATTGTAGACACAACTACTGCTCTGCTTTTTGAATGCCTACTCTATTGAACAAGGTACCTTGTGTGCTGTTTTTCAGTTAAACCTTATGACAAACCTTCAGAATAATGACCCCAATTTCAGTTGACATAATAAATTTAGAGGTTGATTTCCATTCAAGGACACTCAACTAATACAAGGGAGGATTAAAACTCAGATCTGTTTTTCTTGAAAGCCTATTTTTCTTTTTTCCTACATCCAGTATCATGAGAGCTGAAACTTCAGAGGCACATGGTACTGGGTTTAGGCCTTAGTTCTGCCATTTGTTGTCAGAATAACTTTATGGAGATTGATTCATTCCTCCCCATCCTAGTTTTCCTTTATAATATTTAGAATATTAGAAAGCATCTATCCCATGAAATTTTAATGAGAATCAAAGGATAAAAACAGGTATGAAGTCTTAACTTCTAGTATTAAAGATAAAATTAAATCAACTCTACTTGGCAAAGTCTTATGCATTTTTAAGGCCCAGTTCAAATGCTGTCTCCTAAATTGACACCTTATCCAGATGTAATTGTTCCCATGACTTTAGTCTTAAAATTATATAATTATTTTTTGTCCTATTAGACAAAAGTTCTAGAAGGTTTAAGTCATGCTATCTTATACAGAGAATCCCACCTCCCAAAGAAAATTATGAGTCAAGAAGTTTTGAGTCAAGCTAACTTTTGAGAAGTACAAGAAAGGTGGGTAAATAGGAAGATAAAATGAGAAAGGGAAGATAGTCATTAAGAGGCTGGTTAAGTCAGCTACTGCAGGGGGTACTGTATGGTGCTATCCTGTGTTCAAACTATGGAAAACTGCACAACTGATTATTCAGAGTTATCTCAGCCAAGACAGAGGGATCTACATCCCTGTACTGGTTAGTCATGGGTTATGGGCTGTCCCTGTAACAGTACTTACAGGACTCGACCTGTACAGGCACTTCTGGCTTATGATGCCTATAGGCATGGTAGGTTCTTGAAGCCTGAGAACAGCCCTCCAAAGAGATGTCAGTGCTGCCCTTGAAAGTCAAGCTGGTGTTTGGTAGGGGATCTGAGAGAATAGGGGTGCAACATTCTCAGTTTCCACAGTGGATGTCTTTTAGCAGGGATCTTCACTTGGGCATTCATGTGTGTTCCCTTTCACTTCTTCGGTCTCCTGGAATATGGACTTTTCTTAACCAAGGACTAATACATAGTATGTAACCAATATGTAATTAAAGAGGCAGGAAAAGGGAGAGGAGAGAAGGAATGATAAAATGGGGAAGAAAGGGAAGGAAGCAAAAGGAAAGGAAGAGAAAAGCATGGAAAGGGAGGGAGGAGAAAGGAAAGGATGGGAAGGGACACAAGAGAGGGCAAAGGAGGACAGGGAATGGGCTATGATTTGGAGTGCAGAAACCCCCCCCCTTTGCATTTTCAAGGCAGCTACAAATAAAATGTATGCAGATGCTAAAGAAATATAAAAAAATTCCCAGGATGGCATATCAAAGCTGTTTAAATGACAATGCTGATTATTTAATATGAGAATAAATTGTATAATCAGAGTTACAGGTTCCTATTTTTCCTTACCTGATCAAAAGCCAAAAAAAAAAAAAAAAAAAAAAAAAATCTGTATTCTAAGTCTGGTAAGAAGTCTTGACCCTCAGCATATGTAGTTTGAGAAAACATTCTGAGAAAGACAAGTGAAGATTTTTTTTCTTGCTGTACTAGGTAATGAGTTTTATAATGGAAACACAATTGCAAATTACATAATCAAGTAGGTCAGAGCTATTGATCTGCCCAGTGACAAGACTTCCTGAGTGAATTGCATTATTCTAAAAGGATGGTTCTAAAGCTAATGATGGCAAAAGTGTTACCTGAATTTTGTACTTTCATTAATATTAGGCTTATTGCTTCTGCCCATCCAGTATATTAGCTTCAAGCAGCTTTGAGAAGCAATGTGACACATGGATACAATGCTAGAAACTGGATCCAACATAGCATGGTTACCTACGTGAACTTGGAATTACTCTGTACATTCCCTGGATCTCGATTTTATCATTTTTAGTATTAGGAAGAGCAAATCAAGCATCAGTGACTACTGAATGGTGATGAACTAAAAAAACACACAACCCATCCAAGGGGATATCCAGATGCTTGTCGTACTGAAATCTGGGTTGCTGTATCTCCCAATATTTACTCACATCTCACATCTAGTATTTATATGAATTCTTGAGATTTTCATGTGTTCACATGACTTTTATGAAAATGCAGTGTGGGCCAAAGAAGACTTGTGAACTGTGAACACATGATCACTTGCAGAACATTAGTCACCTCTGGACTAGATGAATCTTAAATATCCTTCCAGTTATTCATCCTTTCAAAATAGTTTATAGCCATGAAAGTATTCTGTTGTGAATGTTAGTGCCACTTCTGTTGCCACACCTGCTTCTTCCCCAAATGAGTTTACATGCCTTAGCTGAACAGTCACCAGTAATCTTTCTTAGGGAAGAACCTACAGCAGCTTTGGCTTGCTCTTTCCTTATCACCTAGCTGTATGTCTCTGAAAAAAAAAAAAAAAAAAACACACACACACACACAAAACAACAAAAAGGTAGAGATAAGCATCCCCATCTTGGAGAAATTTCCATTACTTACCATAAGGTAAGTACCTTGAGATCAGTCCCTCTATTCCTCTGCATTCTGAAACCCCATTGATGGTTCTCTCAATATCTTTGCATCCTCCTTGATCTTGAACTAGGATTGGAAAAATTTACATCTTCAAGGTTCAAGTTGCACCTTCAATCCCATTGATTGTCACTGAAAGTTGGCTAATTATTTCAGGTGATTAAAAAGAAAGTATAGTTTTGACATAGAAGAATTCTGAAAGAAGGAGATACAGAAAATACAAAAATAGATGGAGTAAGCATTCCAAAAGGGTGGAATTGCCAGGGGAAGGGATGGGATCACACCTAAAGGGATACCTTGAAAAGGAATTTCTTTCTCTGACATGGATGGGATAAATGAGAGCTCTTGAAGCCAAACTGTTAAGAAAGAGAGAGAAGGTTAGAGAGCTGTTGCCTTTAATTTTTCCTGCAGAATAGGAGCTATAATTTTGCACAGGAAGTGAATAAAAGTAGGGTAATTTTTGAGGAGGGAGACAAAGACAGAAAAAGTTTCTGAAGGATGACAACTAAAAATGGTTTTCCAAAATGCCAAACAGATTTAAGATGTAAAAGACGTAAAAAACAACAACAACAACAACAAAAACAAAAACCCACCCTGGGCTTAATGCCCTCTCTAGGAATGTACTCAATACTTTTAGGATGACTAAAGAATGAAAAGAAGAAAAGAAAAAAAATAAAGGTGGGAGATAGGAAATTTGCATTTCATAGATCTGAGGGATGTTGACTTGCAGGATGTGATCATGCCTGTCAATGGCTCCAGTGGAGAACAGATAGAGGCAGTGAGAAGGTCAAGGATCTGTGAGGCCAGGAGTGGAAGATGCTAAAATTAACACGGAACATAGCTATAAAGGTCACCATGAGACAAGTGCTAAAATAGTTAAAGAAGGCAGGAGATTATTCTGGAGGATAGCTTGTCTGGGGACAGCATAGGAAGTAAGAAGTTTATACTATTTCTTTTAGGGATTTTAACAAGTGGGATGTCCTCCTGATAGAATTGTCAGGGAAAGGAAGTTGTCAGCAAGGGATCACAAGAAGTGACACAATAATGTTTTCCTGCAATGGGGACGTGGTTTCCATGGAAAGGGAGAACAGAGGAGCATGGAAAATATGGAAGGTGCTGAGCTATAAATAAATAAATAAATAAGAAAAAAGCTTTCTCAAGATTTATATGATCTGAAGAGAAAAGAGATGAGTACATCACAACACAACATTGTCCCTCACAAATATACACAACCAATTGTCAATGAAGATAAGTAAAAAACTAATTTAAAAAATCCAAAGTTTAGCAAGAAGGAACTTTGAAAATAAAACAGACCTGTGTTTGAATCCCGACTGTGCCACTAACTAGCTGCAGAGTTTGGCTCCATTTTTAAAGACTTCTTTTAAGAAAAATAATACTAAACAGGGAACTCTTAATTAGGAGCAAACGTGAATTTTTATTTAGAAAAGGAAAGAAGTCACAATTTCATTTTAAAAATTCAAAAGTTAATAAATATCAACATTCCCATATTTAGAAAACTACTATTTTTATTGACTAACTGCCAAATGGTTATACATACTATATGACTTCTATAATGTATCCTTTTCCTACATATTTTTTGAAAGCAAATTCTTTTTTTAAAATTTGTTATAATTAGCTTTTGTAGAGAATCAGAAGTATGGCAACAAGAGTTCTTGCAAACGAGGCCTTGTTGCCCTTGGTGGGCGTGTCTGCAAACTGAACGTTCTGCCAAGAGGTGCAGAACAGATAGAGAAGAAACAAGTAGTTTATCAGAAGTAATGGATGCAGGCATTCTTGCAAACGAGGCGCTTGTCATTCCCTTAGTGAACGTGTCTGCAAATGGAATGTTCTGCCAAGAAGTATAGAGTAGATAGTAAAGAAACATTGCTTGCAAACAAGGGTGTTTCTTTCTTGTTTCTTCTATATTGAAAAGAAGAGGAGCTCAAAGTGTTCTAGCCCTAACTAGTTTAAGACATCTTTAGGGAAAGTTTATCTGGCTGATTGCTGATTTGCAAATTTGCGTTTGTCATTGCTACTGGCTATTTGCCTTTATTGTCTGTAATTGTTTGCTGTTGGCTAATTGCCTTCTTTGTCTGGAAATGTATAAAAAGGCTGAGAGAAATATAATAAAAAAAACACTGCATGCTGATCCTGTGTTGGAGTCTGACCTACAACAGTTTTACATGACAGTAGATTGTATTTTGACACATTGTACACAAATGGAGCACAACTTCTTATTCCTTAGGCTGTACATGGTGCAGAGTCACATAGGTAGTATAGTCATCCATATATGTAGGGTAATAATGTCCATTTCATTCCACCGTCCTTCCCACCCTCACACACCCTCCTCTCCCCTCACTCCCCTCTGCCCAGAGTTCCTTCATTCTTCCTTATCCACATTCCTACCCCTGCCACTATGAATCAGCATCCACTTATCAGAGAAAACATTTGGCCTTTGGTTTGGGGGGACTGACTTATTTCACTTAGCTTGATATTCTCTAGCTCCATCCATTTACCTGCAAATTGGGCAGCAAATTCTTTACTCACCTTTTACATTATGATACTTTGGCAATATCATTTTCTGTTATAAGAATAGAAAGATAATTTAGTTGTTTCTTTAGCATGGTTGGTATAAACTTTGTTAACAATTTCTTGGGAAAGTATCTTTTTGGCTATATAAGTTATTATCAGTAATGTTATACTGTGTAGATTTGGAAATTGTTGTCAGACTTGGGAAAACCTGTACTCATATGTGAACTATAAGATTCAGAGCATTTTTCCATAGACTACCTTTTTCTTCACTTTTAACCTTGTCTTTCCTCTGTTCCTTGCATACTTTCAGTGCTGAGGCTACAGGTCAGCTTCATGTCATGATACAACTTCTGGTCCTGCATCCTGTGCTGTGATGTGGGTAAGTTGGCACAATGAATTCCTGCACTGGGGTAGTTATCAATAATTTAACCAAACATAAGCATGCTTCTACACTCACACTAAATGCATTTCCAACTCTGCTTGCCCTTAGCCATCACCCCGAAATGTCCATGGCCTCTCTGGTGCCATGAGGGGAGCATGGTGTCATGGGGGTTGTTCTGGGAAGAGAAAATTCTTAACTGATTTTTATTAAAATATCTTACTTTATCAAATTTAGGACAAACATGTGATCATATGAACACAATTCTGGAGTTCCTTACAGAGCTTCAGTAGGGACCAACCATGCAAATGAAGAAGCTAAATCCTAAGCGGCATTTACTTTATAGTCAATCTGTTGCTGGATAGTTGCACGATCTCAAGAGAGTTGTCAAATTCCTCTATCCATTTATCTATCTCACAGAATTATAAGGCAGGTGAATTGAAGAAAATACATAATTCCTGACATACAGCAAATATTAAATGGCAAAGAAAAATATGTAACTACCAAATTATTTATCACATAGACATATGTGTCATATATATGTATATGTACATACATATATATATGTATATATATATATATATATGTATACACACAAAAAAAATGTGACATCTTATTTTGTGAATCTGACTATAGTAGGTACCATCCAAACTCTGAAAGCCTATTGAAAGTTTTTGGTTTTGTGGTTGGTTTTCATTTAAGGGCAGTCAGAGTGACCTACTTCAATACTTTTTACCATCCCTGTAGAACTGGGAGCACCTTCGAGGATTATAATGGAGAGCTTGGAATTGCTGGGAAGAGAATGTTTTAGAGCAGAGCAGTGGAGGTCAAACGGCTTCAGTCTGTAAGGAAATCCTGCCTCTGAAAGGATACCCTCCCTTTTCACCCTGCTAGCTGTAACAGCTAAGTCGGCTTAGATACGAATATTTATCTTATATTTGTATATTCCTGAGAGTTGGGAAAAACTGAATGAACAAACATGGAAGAACAAACACACCCACTTTTTGAGCAGCTTGGTGTGCCCTGTACTGGACCTTCTCACATTTTCCATCTCATTTAAGCTTCACAGCAAGTCTGTACTTGTGAATGTCCTCATAGGGATGAAGAAGCAAACAGGGAGAGAGATCGGCCTTCTCGGCACTCATTTGTCATGCCTTGTGTACAAATGGAAAAGCCCAGGGAATAGAAATTTTGCTCCACCTATGTAGTTCTCAGCTCCATTGCAGAAGTGCCTGAACCAGAGAGTTTGGCCACCCTCCTCCTTTCCCTGGTCTTGGGGTGAAACCAGCACTCTAAGCCAGACTCAAGAATTCTGCAGGTCAGGCCAAGGTGGACAGAACTAAGCTTGATTAAAAATAGAGTTAAAGCCAGGAACAGGGATGGGAATGGAGGCTGGTTAAGACGTTGAAGAGGAAGGAATGGTTTTCTTCCAATGTGAAGAGAATGTTAAGTGGAAGTTCAAATGTAGAAAAGTATGTATGTTTTTGATAATGTTAAGAGGAGATTTTTTAACCTGGCCCCTCTCTAATCTTGAGGTGGCACTCATCAGAATTGCTGCTTTATTTTAGATTTTAAAAATGTAATTTATATGACATAGGAACATCTGTATTTGTAAAACAGATAATTATTTTATTTACCAGAGGATTCACTGTAAAATTTCTTTAACTAATTTACAGCATTTAAAAATGTATTTATTTCTTAGAGATTTATTACCCTAAGTGGCAAAGTGTGCAGCCAACCATCAAACTCTCCCGTATCATTAACGGTATTCATAGCCAGTGCCTGAGGTGAAAAGTGAAAAGAGACTGAAACAATTTTAATCTTATCTTTGTATATTCAATTTTAATCCATTCCTCAGACTGACTACGAGACCTCTGGGCTGCTGGTCACCTTGACTATTATGTCCCTCTAGCACAGAGGTGAAACGGCAAAGTAAGGGGCAGGATTCTATGTGGGTAGGCAGAGGGGAGAGCCCCAAGCTGCAAGCTGTCCCTGGAAGCAGTCCTGAAATGGAGTTAGTTAAGCAAAATGTCTATGAAAGAAGGAGAAGGTGTAGGGAGTAAGACTAAGCAAGGGGCCATTTCAGACTACGATGCTGGATTGGTCAGGTCTCTGGGAGACCTTCCGGGAGCTCTATGGGAGCTCCAGAGCAGATAATGACCTGCATTAGGCTGAACCAGACAGACTTGCACAGCTCAGTCATTGGATGCCAGCCACCCAGGAAGAATGAGGCCCTGGTTCTCTGCAATTAGGGGAAACTCTGAATAAACCAGTTATTGAAAGCTGTCTGATGTCAGTTGTTTTCTACAGCTGGGCAGAAATTTATTCCTTGAAAAAGAATCTGGGCAGCACATTTCTATTACACTCTATGTCTTATCCTTTCTGGATTTCCTTCTCTAGATACTAACTGGTATCAAATCCTCTGGAACTCGGTTGGAACTCTTTTCATTGAGAGAAACTCAGAAAAGAGAGATTAGTAGGACAATCTATAGCTACCATTCCTAAAGTTGATCTCAGGGTTACAATTGGCACTTGTCTCCCTGTTCACTCAAGTTTCCAGAGTCCCTTACCCTCAGCTACCTCTTTGCTGTCCTCTGCAGGTAACCTGGTCCTGTGAACCAAAACCCCATTCCTGAGGAGTCCGACCCATTAGAGCATTCTACTTTGGTCCAAAATGACCCTCCTTTTACACCCCTGCCCTGTCCAGTCATTGGATGGAGCATCCCTGGGAATGGTTTCACCTTGGCCCTCTGCAGGGGAGGCAGATCCTGAAGGGCCAACAGGGAGGCTCCATACCTATCATAGTCCCTGAAGCTGGATAGTAAGTCCTTCCTCAAAGGGGACATTTCCATGTCTGTCACCAAGAAATTAGATTTTAAGAATCTATCACCAAACAGTAAAAATATAATTGTCTATTTTTTGTATATCTTATTTCTTATTTTTAGGTAAGATAAATTATAGGAATTTTAAATTCTTTAGGTTTCTCCCTAAAGTCACACATCTCTGGGTTACTAGGTAGAACAGAGCAGAAGGAAATGACCATCTGGTTCTTAAAGAACTACTTTTGCTTTCCTAGGTAGTTGTTGAGTTAAAGAATACAGGCCTTTTTTTTGGTGTGTTTTTTTCATTCCTTAAAAAGGAGGCATAAATTCCAAAACTAAAGTAAACTTGTTTGAATTATTTTCTGATAATAATTATTTTGATGTGAATCAATTATGAGGTCCTGGAAAAATTGAGTTGAGTGAATGCTAGGCATTAGTGGTAAATCAGAGAATGAAAAGGTAAATGGGCAGAGAAGACTAAAAAGAATCTTCAAGTGGTATAGACCATCCTCAAGGAAAGAAAGGAATGAGAAATCACTTTATTCTCCAATAAATGGGCATTAGAAGCAGAACTCAACAGGCTATGAGGAGGGACTAATGCACTCCTCCCTGGGAGGAGGCTGTGCTCAGCCTAAGTTAACCAGCAGATTCGCCTTGGTGTGGATGCAGAGACTTCTTGTAGTAGCTTGCACAAGCTAGATTATTCCTTTGTCCATGCCAAAGTATGGAACCAGTTGGAGGACAGAATTCTGTGAGTCAGTTGTTGGGACCAAGCTATAAACTATGTTCACCACTCTACCTGCGATTGATAGAATGCAATGGCTTGCACTAATACAGGTATATATACATGTGAATACATATTTTATATACATATGTATAGGAACTTTGCAGAAAAACATTTAATGTTATTCATAAAAAAAGCACAGATGCAAATAGATATGCATAGAAATCTGCATATTCTCGAATAAATAAACCTATTTCTATTGACCAAATGTGTCTCACTAGATTCTTGAAGACCAATTACACTTTGAAAACTAGGGTCAGATCCATTAGGTAAAGTCTTATTATTAGATTCTTTAAGGGCAGGGACCTTTTCTATGCCTGTCAAAACTCCTAGAGTGGCACTTGTCATATACTGAATAAAATGTTTATTGAATGAAGATGGATGGATGATGACATTTGATTAACTATAAGCAAATTAAAGAATGAATCAATCTTTAGGATCTGTGTTGCAGTTGTGATTTGCCTCAATCCTGCCAAATATTATAATGTAAAAATTGCTGGAAGTGGAATAGACTTTAGGAATCATGTAGTTAAATCCTCTCCTTTTACCCACGAGAAGAAGCGACACTTAGCTGATGACATGAGATCACCCAACTAATTTGTGATTTGACCCGTTCTCAATCCTGGAGATTTGGGCTTTGATTTCACAGTGTTATCAAATGATTATCAAGAGATCTTTAATTATTCCGTTTCATCTGTGTCAAACCATATGTGTGAGCACGTGTATGTGTGTGCGCAATATTCCTTTATTTTCAGATTTCTTCTTGTTTTCCCCTTCCAGCACCATGTGCATGGGTGTGGTCAACTCCATATGCACCTCTGTCTCATCCTCCTCCCTCTGCCAGTTCACCTCTCTTTAAATATTTTCTTTTTGTTGATGTTTGAGAATAAGCTTCATTTTAAATTCTAGTAAGTCTGATCTTGAAAACAGTCTGAGCTCCTATTTCCTGTGCCTTGTTCTGTTTACAATCTCTGCACAATAAACATTCAATCTTCCCCTGTACGATTACTAGATACAGGCCGTATCACTTCATGCACTTTGCTGTTCACTTTCCATCTCAGGAGCCCTCTGCAGCTAACCTTTCAACAGATTGCCTGTCACTGTCATTAACAGGTTCCCAAAGCTCTGTTACAGAGTGATAACCTTGGCAGCTCTGTGCCCAGTGCCAAATCCCTCTCCAAAGCTAGTTACAGAATTTGGTCCTCTCTGGTACTCTGTCATCTGTAACATGGAAGCTGGTTTTCATTGACCTTCCTATTTTAAATTTCAGGCTTATTTTGCTTCTCCCATTAATTCTCTTTTGCCTCGTTTCAGGTCAAGCTTAGCTGAACTTTCACTTTCTTCATCTAACTTCTCAATTATCCTGACAGCTCATTCTTTTCTGGTGTTAAAGCTGCATTTTGAAGAATGTTCTCAGTCTGTAAATGGAGTTTTTGTCTGTGGTTAGGCAAAAGTATGTATTTTATGTCTAATTATAGAATACTACTTTATAACTTGAAACAGGGCATCTACTGTGCAGAAACTGCTATAAGCACTGGAGATGAGCCATTAGGTCCTCCCTGTCCTCAGTGCGGCTGATATCCTCCAGGAAGACTAGAAACATAAGCACATTAAAGAGAAATGAGGTAGTGAGAATGCTATGAAGAAAAATATGCAGACAGAGGAAACAGCAACGAACAGAAGAGGTGAAGGAGGCACACTTTTGTAAAATAAAGAGCCTCTCCATGAGGATTTTTGACATTGAGCAGAGACAGAAATGAATTGAGAGAGGAGACTCTCCAAAGACTTGTGTGCCAGGCAGAGGGACTAACAAATACAAAGCCTTGAGGTGGGGACCATCGTGGCCACTTCAAAGACAAATAAGAAGGCAACCATGGTCTAAGGAATGGAGCAAGAGAAATGTGAGAAAGCTAGAGAGAAAGGACAGGGCCAGATCTCAGATAGCCAGGGAAGAGATTCAAGAAAGCCACTGGAGAAGTGCAGAATGATGTACCTTGAATGTGAACTAAAGGACCATGCCAACAGACTTGGTGGAAGGGCCAAGTGGTGATGAGCAGGAACAGAGATGTGAAGCCAGGTAGGTGGTGGCTGGAGCAGGATCTTGGTAGGATTCAGAGCGTAACTGTAAAGGAGTCAGATCCAAGCTATATTTTGCTACAATGTGTGAAGGAAAGCGAGGAGGCAAGAGGGACTCCTAGGTTTGGGGCCTCATTCTAAGGAGAATGGAGAAGCAACTAATGATTTGTGGGAAAGCCTGGAGGATGCACCTATCTGCTTTGATGGAGGGTGAGAAATTAAAAAGAGTTCTGATTAGATGTAGGCTTGAGATGCTAGATTTAGAAAATTCAAAAGAATCAAAAGACTCAGTGTTAATGTTCTTATTCAAAGGAAAATCACTATTAACATTGTGGGCTTTTTTTTTTTCTTTGTGAATGTAGGCACTTTATATCTGGATTTAATTTTAAATCTGCTTTATTTTAAAAATTGTGTCCATTAAATTCACATTAAAAAGTATGTTGTAATTGCTTTATAAAGGGGATTTTTTGAAAAGCTTCTCTTTAGGCACACTAAAAATGCATGTTTTAAATATATAAAGCAGAAAAGATCCCGAGAAAGTCCAGGCCTTAAAATATGAAAGGGGACCTATAAATATAATGCAGAACACTGTAGCAACAGGTGGGTCTGTGAGCCTCCTCTCTTTCCCTCAGCTATTGACATTCAGTGTTAATAAGGGACAGAGCAGGATGAGGTCAGCTTCGTAAGGAGCTCTGTGTGGGTCTGAGGAGAAGGAGGTATTGATTTTTAGAAGCTCAGGAGCCATTGTGGTTTACAATTAGGAACACCCTGGACTGAAAGTGGAGGGCCTGCCTTCCATTGCAGTCACTGCTATCTATCCACTGTGTGGCCTTCAGGTCATGACCTCCGTGGAACTCAGGTTCCACTCATCTGAAGTAGGGCCAGCATGATGAAGCTGGCAGGACTCTTCAGAAGATTCCTTAAAAAATTATATGGAAATACTTTCAGGGCCATGAAACAATATACATTCACCTTCTATTATAAATTATAAAGCTATGTCAAAAGCTGCAAGAAGAAATGATTTATGGATAACATTGAACTGAAAAGAGATTCAAGGACAGCGTTGATTTATAGAGCAACAGAACTAAGTCTTAAATTTAATTCATTTTATTTTTTGTAACTTCAGAGTGAGTAATATAGAGCCTTTCTACCACGGACATTGACCAAGGCATATGAGTAAACTGTGTCTCAGTATGGTATAACAGGTATTTTAAAAGTGGTGTGTACTGAAAACAAGCATATGAAAATTGTTTGACCGTTTTGCTTAAGTAATATCTGATTCCAAGAAAATTTTGAAATGATTTATGAAACAATGTCAGTAAAAAAATATAGTTAAGGAAATAGGTTTAAAGGGAAAACAGAGATAGAAAAATCACATGGGGAGTCATATTTGTTTATCCTTGTATAAAAGTTTTCATTTATTCATTCATTTATTTTTTACTTTATAATTTTAATTGCATTATAATTATACATGATAGTGGAATTCACCATTGCATATTTATACATGCACATACTATAAATTGGTCAATTTAATTCTTTAGTACCTCCCTTTTCCCTACTAAGGTAATATTATTAAAAAAAAAATACTGAAGGCTCCTTCCTAGAAATTACTCATGATTTAGTTCTGAGCTTCTTAGAAGGCCCAGCACAAAAAGAAACACAAGTTATGAGTTATAATGTCAATTTTTCAAAAGAAAAGCAATTTTGCTGCAATACAGGAATTTATTTTGTTGTTGTTGTTTTCCACAAAAGAAACAAATTTGTAAAAGTAGATATAACTTGAATAGTCTAAGCTGAACTTTCATTTTCTCAATTAAAATGCTGGCTACTTGCTTGGTAATGAGTTTCAAATTGAGAATCAACCTATGTAATCGATTGTTGCCTCAGAGATCACCTATGACTTCATAGACACTTCTAAGAGCAATCTAATTTATCAAAGTAGGTAATGACCTGGAAATTTATGATGAACAAAACAAAGGGAAGTGGGAGAGTCTTGCCACAGAAAGGGTATCAGGTTAAAATGTGAGACTGCTACTTTATCTGACACCATTGGTTATTACTAGTTTTATTATGCTAAGATAAGACAACTTTCTTGGCTTGTATATTTTCATCCAAAAGATTCTGATTTTGAAATAGATGACATTTAATCGGCCTTTCTGGCTGTGAGAATCTGAGTTTTCAATTATGCTCTGGAATCAGATAAACAAGGCAAGTTGTCTTGAAAAAGGAAAAATAACATTTAGCATGATAGTGAGTTACCATGATACCAGAGAAAAAGATAACAGAGATTCATTAAATGTATTAATTCAATAATATTTTTAAATAACTACTTTTGGGGTGAAGGCTTTAGGTCTAGTTTTTCCTACATTGCAACTCTTCTTTTCTCAATGCTTTCTCTGAGCTTTATCAACTTGGAAACTCTAATAAATCTATGTAACTGAAAAGTCAAACCTTTAAAGTCCTCTCATGCATCATAGGTACCTTCAGGCTCCCTCACCTTACCATAACAGAGGAAGAGAACTAGAAATATATGAGCCTTTAAAAAAGGTAAGTGATACATAGAAATTTTTTTAAGCTGTCAAATAAATAAAGGAACCAGTATTTGGAAGATAAATTCAAACCAATTATCATATTTTCATGTGTCAATTTTTGTATCGATAGAGCAACTTTTCTGATTATATAAGAAATGCATGGTTATTGTTAAAAAAATTTTTTATTTTTTTATTTTTTGGCACTGGGGATTGAACTCAGGGGCACTCAACCACTGGGCCACATCCCCAGCCCTTTTTTGTATTTTATTAGAGACAGGGTCTCACTGAGTTGCTAAGTGGCTCGCCATTGCTGAGGCTGGCTTTGAACTTGTGATCCTCCTGCCTCAGCCTCCCAAGTGCTGGGATTACAGGCATGCGCCACCACGCCTGGCTAAAAACAATTTTTTGAGAAGTCTTGAGAAGTATAAATAAGAAAATATAAATCATCCATAACTATACCTTATAGAGAAAAAAATAATTGCTATTTTAGTGAATTTTCCTTTTAGCACTTTTTAAAATATATTTACTATGATAACATAAAACATTTATTGAATTTACTATGGGCATGAATTATTGAAAATATTTTATGTGCATTTTCTCATGCATGTAGTAACCCTTCAACAACCCCATTCATGCTGCTTTATATCCTTTCTTTTTCTCTTAAGATTACATTACTATCTGTATCTCATGGTAGTAGAGGTCCTCAATCACTTCATGGCACCCTTATCCTATAGCCCATAAGAGGCAGCACTGGGCTCACATGGTCCCACGGCAGGCTGACTGGACAGAAGATAGACTCTGCTGAGCAAGGACAATCGGCCAATCTTGCATAAGAAGGTGAAACTGAGGGACAGAAAAAGTGTCAGCAAATAGCAGTCTGTATTGGAGCTCGAGGCCATTTCCAGCTATGGGTACACTGACGAAATGGAGCAACCCAGTCTAGAGGGAAAAACAAGAGAATAGAAGAGACACACTGAAGAAACAGGCAAGCAACTGGACAAGCTTGTGTCCTGGGAGAGGAAGAGACACAGGGAACGGTATATACTGGAGGCATTTCCAACTGTAGGGAGATCTTACTGTTTTTTTTTTTTCCTCCAAGTGGATTCCAAAAATCTTCTCTGTATCATTTTTCCTCTGAGCACATTTTTAACTTAAGCTAATTTGAGTATGCTTCTGTTCTTAAGATACCATGTTAAGGTGCATTAATAGTGACTAACTTACTGTGTACAAGGGCATCATTCCAAGTATTCTGTGTTCACTTATCTGATTAAATGCCTTTTAATCTTTATATCAATTATAAGAGGTAAGTATTCGCACCTTAATTTTAGATATAAAGAAACCAAAGTTTAAAGTACTCATAGGAAGGTACTAATTAGGAATGGCAGGTTTTCACACCCCTTGCCCGGTAGAAATACATACTTTTTTTTTTGCCTGTATCACTTCTTCAAAGCCCACTAAAATGACAGAAATGGAGGCTTTCAAAAAGGCATATACATGCCAGGACTGAGAGTATAAGAGTAGCAGAAAGCAGACGGACCAGCAAACTTGATTGAGGAATCACAAGAAAACAGAAACCGAAGCTAAACATGGGGAAATATGAAAAGCAACTCATCAAGTCCCAGAGCTGGAAGCCCACCGCACACATGGCAGGACCTGTTCCTCACTCCCCTCTCCCTGGCTTGTCCCAGCAGGACACTAGAAGTGTAGTGGGGGACAATTCGGAAGAGCCTTCAACTAGGAGACACCAGTGCATTTAAGGTAAGGGCAGGAGTACTATGTCGAAAGCAGGGAATTAGGTTTCATGTGTACATTGACTATTTTCTTTCCACCTATTTGACTTCTAAAACTCTGGTAGCCAGAGTTTTCCCTTCAGGCAGGAGATTGGAATACTGATTCCTTAGGAATCAGCCTACCCCACATAAAGAAAAAAGTAAATAAACTAAAACATACCAACATCATAAATTCCCCAGTGAAACAGTCCAGCAGCCATCACCACACAGATGACCAGTTGACAAGCTCCTTCCACCTGCAGGAAGCTTCCAATCAGTTCTCTGATGCAACTGGCCTGTGTGCACCACACAGTGCAGATGGCATGCAAGTGAAGACAAAACAGCAGCTTTCATGAAACTTTTTTAAAAGAATCTAAATATTCTGATGGATGTGAATATGAATACATGTGATTTATTTATGAGCTATGAGCTATGAGAAAGTAAACCTGTGGGGGGAAAATAAATGCTTTAAAGAAGTACATTCAAAGAGGAGGAAAGCAAACTCTCAGTAAAAAATGATCAAAACAAAAAAAAATCAATGAAAAATTTGGGAGATAAAGTTGAGAAAAACTTATAGAAAGCAGAACAAGAAGGCAAAGTTATGGAAAACAGAACAAGCCAAGAATTGGAAAATTGGATGGATCAGTCCATGAAATCTAAAAACAGGGAACAGAGAAAATGGAAGGAAGGGAACTAACACAGAAATAATTTAAGAACTTATTTCAAAACTGAAGCACAGCTTTCCAGGATGCAATGTCCCACTGTGTGTTCATGATAATGAATGATAACTGGCTTACCACAAGACAAAGTATTACAAAATTTTGAAAATATTGAATAATAGATAAAAATAATAACAAAAGTATACAGATAGAAAGTTCATATTTTGTGATGGGATCCATACTCAGAATGGTGGCAAAGCATAGAGGTTAAGAGTTCTCAATCCAGCTCACTTGAATTGTAATTCCAGACTTGGAATTGCCGGCCTTATAACCCAGTCAGTTACCGAAGCACCAGTGTAAACTGGTGATTGTTGGGAGGATCAAATGAGATGATAAACAGAAATGAGATGATAAACAGAAATACATATAGAATTGACACCTAGTCAGTGCTAAGAAAATGTTCGCTTTAAAAAAAAAAAAAATCAAGTCTTTTATTAGCAACTCCAGAAATTAGAAAGCAATAGATAGACATCTTCAAAATTCTGAGGGTACATGATTTCTAGTCTGGTGTTCTGTACCTAGCCAATTACAGTTTAATATGAGAGTGAAATAAAACACATTTTAGATATACACAGTTTCATTCTGTCTCTTAGGAACACTTTCTGGGGAAGCTGTTCTGCCAAATCAAAAAGAAAATTAAGAGAAAGACATAGAATCCTGGTAATGAAATCCCAAACAGATTAGGGAAAAATAATTCTCAGAATAATGGTGAAAAGAGATTTCAAAGCAACAGTTAAGCATCAAAAAGTTCTGACATGGACAGGTAAGCAGCATCTTGGGAGACTTTCTTAGGTACATAAAATTGATGCTTAGTGTGCATTAGCATATTGAAAGAAGGTTTGTACAACTGGGGAAATGTTTGTGGGGAAAAAAGGGATGACAAATACATAGGAAACTAAGAATGATTTGCAATAACAACACTGAGAAAAAAACCAAAGTAAAACAAAGAACCGAAATTTGTTCAGAAAGGGAAAAATAATAATAGTACTTCATGTGACTAAGCAATGTCTTCTATTTATATGGTGGTAATACTATAAACACTAATGGTGTAACCAAAATTGTGATAAAACTCTATTGCAGAGATTTAAGGGTGTATGCATATGTGCTGGGGATAGAGGTGGTATAAGGAAGCTAAATTATAGTTTTCTTCAGTAGGAAGTCAATAAATGATTCCTAAAACTAAAAAATCAAGCTTGTTTCTTGTTTCTCTGTTTTTAGAACAATGGAAGTATGGAGACATATAAAATCAGTTAAGAAGCTGAAAGTAATCACCTATAGGGAAAAAGAAATTGGAAAGAAATAGTTACCATTCTGCGGTTTTTCTGCAATAAACCTTGTACAATAATTTGGTTCTAGAATTAATACTGCATATAACTTTGATAAAAATGAACACTGTATTCAAAAAAAATTATTGCCTAAAAGTTAGAACACAAATAAATTAAATAAGACACTTGCTCAAGGTCATTGAACTTGAAAATAGAAAAACCAGGATTTAACACCTAGTTTCTACAAATAGATACCTCATATTGGATAATATTCTCTTGAGTGAATATTTCTTAATTTATTTAAACAGCCCTTTATTATTAACAAGTTATTTTAAAGGTCCCAGTATTATTAGGTGACAGATATCCTGATAGCTTCAAACACTAATATCTGATAATATCTCTGATTATTTATTTTACATAAATACCTGGAAGTAGAACACTTGGGTTTAAATAAAAAGCCACAAACTCTTTAAGCCTCTTTTACAAAGTATTCTCTAGTCTCTATTCTCAAAGTATTTTCTGGACAAGTTATATTGAGTACCCTCACACCAACCATAGAGAATTAATTCTCTTGACCTACTCTCACCAGCATTAAGAATTCACTTTCAATGAATTTTTTTAATATAAATAAAATGTAACCTTACTGACTTATCAAAAGGAAAATTTATTCTGTTAATATAAATTGCCCTGTGGACAGCACATTTTAGTGAGCTTCAGATGAAGCTGAGAATCTGTCACCAATTCCACCTTTGGAGCTTTTGCTTTTGATCAGACTATTTGGAAGAAAATGTGTTGTCACTTGAGTTATGTAACACAGACTTTATTATACTTGGTCTCCTCCAAAATCAAAAATTATATTCTGATCTGAAGAAAATTAATGAGCATAGACTTCAGATACTGCCTTTCATTTTAATGTAGTTGTGTATTTTGTGACTACCTTAAACTTACGTAATGTTCCTTTCTTGAAAGCACTCACTAAATATTAATTAATAAACATTGTTGAATACATGCAGTGTACTGAGTACTGGGACATGAAGGTGAACAAAACAGCCCCTACCCTAAAAGCTCAATTCCTGTGCATGATATACATAGCAATTTTGGAAAGTCCAGATAATCTCAGCAATTGGAGGATAAAATGATCTCTGAAAAGATAGATTTCTCTACAATATGAGAAATAAGGGTGAGTTAGGCAGCTTCCTGATTATCATTTAAGAGCTCAGTCTACTTAAAAATCACCGTATATCAGAATATTTAAAGTAATGCTCAAGGGCATCATAAAATTACAATTTAAGTGTATGGCAAACACACATGACTCAGAAACCAGACAGCCTTTATTCTGATTATAAAAAATGGGTCAAGGAAAGATTTTTCTTCATATGAAATATAATATCCCCAAATTCTGTTTTATCTTTATACATTCTCTATAACTTTGGTTTCTGTCAGAAGAGAAATTATATCCTAGTTCAAAAACACAACCCAGTGCTGTTACATGGTTGTTTCTGTCTTTGAATTGTACCGTCAATGACACTTCAAAAGAAAACTACATAGACCAGGTCCTGGCACATACTTTAAAAAGCCAACATTGAATGATGTCTCCAGGGAAAGAAGGAAAAACCTCATAGAATTTTTACCCATCAGACATCAACCATCCTGTTGTTCTGCTTCTTAGCCTGGGTGACAGTTTCTCCATTTGTCCAGAGCTTCTCCATTCATGGGAAGATCTGGAGTTACAATTTTTCATGGAATCATGCTGAGGAGTTCTCTCCAGCTCACAAGAAGTGCAGGTAAAATCACTTTCCCTCACAGTGTGCCAGGGATTTGGTTGCCATTTTGAAAGATGGCTTACTGACTAAAATGAACTCAGAACATATCTATGGAAAGGTAATTATTAAGCCATGTCAGGACAATGATTGGATAGCATTGTAAACATGAAGAAGATTTATAGCTCTCCAGTCTCGTCGCTAGTGAGGAGTACATTGAGGAATCGTTATCTGAGTGCCTCAGGTTTCAAGGGGCGTGCTTTTCAACATGCTTCAATGGCACAATAATAGATACATACTTCTGCTTTCCTAGCCATTATGCTTCCTAATGTGAAGCACTGAAAAAAAAGAATAGTTTTATAAGTCAAACATACTTGGGTTTCAATCTTGATGTCTTATGGTAACTATGGTTTAAATTCTCTAAACTTCAGATTCCTTTCTTGTTTTGGGGAAATGCCCACAGGGAAGTGGAGAAATCCATATCCCATAAGTATAGATAGTGCTTAGCAACTTCCCTCCAAATAATACAGTATAAAAAGGGAAAAACAAGTAACTTCACAGTGGAGATCCCCAACTTTAAGGTTAACAGCAGTGATGAGTCACAGGTTCATCATTTGTGGAAATAGTACATTTGCTATGATTCTCCTCCCAAAGAACCCATAACCATGGTCTTATGAAAAAAAAAAAAATTAGAAAACCCCAAACTGAAGGACATTCTAAAAAATACCTTGTCTGGTACTCTTCAAGGGGAGAAATAGCATTTATCTTTCTCTATTGTGAAGATTACAACAGATCTAATTATTACATGCTGTTAGACAACTATATATTGCTCCGTGTGAGCATTCCTACCCCACTGACATCAGGCTTGGCCATGTAACTTGCTTTGACAAATGAAATGTGAACAGAGATGAAGCGTGTCTCTTCTGAGCTTCCACCTTGTAGTTTCCAAGCTCTCTTTTTCCTCTGAAACCTCCATTAAGGCCTCTCTAGCAGTCAGCCTGAAGTCTGGAGCTGAGACAATGAACTGCCCACAGCAGTTGGCCTGGAATAGACTTCCAGCATGAGAGAAATAAATGTGTTGTTGTAAGCTACTGAGACATTGGGGTCAGTTTGTGACAGCCTGGCTGAGCTCAAGAGGAGGACCCAGCCCTAATCAAGTAATGAAGCTCATACCTTCTTCCCTTCTCTGGCCCTCCCTTTCTCTTCCCTCGTTTACCAACTTCTCCTTCACAGATTTCACTTATTGATTTCTGAGCTTCTCCTCCGCCTAATAACTGCATATAGAGCTGAGCATTCCAAATTCTCTCCTTGAATTTTCTGTGAGCTCTTGCTATCATTTTCATTTTTCTGGAGTTTTCAGCCAGAAGTGCCCACGTGTGATTGAGGCCCAGATTCAATCCCTCTGCTACTCACCTGCCTCGTCCTCACACCTCCCACATTGGTGTCTTGCTGAAATCAGATAAAATTGAGATCCAAAAACTCTTTGGTCAGTAAGAGAGTCTCGGTACGAAATTTGAAAGAGATAAGGAAAGGCCTTGGCCAGGCCCTGCTCACTCTGACCACACAATCAATATTTATTTATACCATTTTTCCTATACTTTAAGAAATATTTTGCTTCTTTATAATTGTTTAATTAGTTTAAAATAAAATTGATTTTTTATTCTTACCAAAAAAAAAAAAAAAAAAAAAGAAAACTCTTTGGAAGGAAAAAGAAACCATAATGGAAATTAGGGGTGTTTTTAAAGAGATTGCAGGCAGTAAATTGCATTTTTTTTTTTCTTTTAGCATCAGCTGTCCCCTGAATCACTGCCCAGTTGCCAGCTGCTGGTATTTGCCCCAACGTCATTGTAGCCAATTCTGCAATCCTTGTTGACTTATCCAACCTTCAAGGACCTACTTAGATATCTGAAATGACTTAAAATGTCCTAATCATGAGAAATCTGTACCTGATAAATGATTCACTGGGCAAATGAGAAAGACTCCTTTTAATCCTGCCAATTCCAATTTCATATGTGTGCAACTTTTATGGGAAACCAGTGTCATCAGATTGGTCTAGCCTTCATAAAATCAAAATATCCATGCAACTATCATTGCAGGAAGTTAATGTCCACAGCCCAAAGTCAGAAGAATCTCTGAAGGGGTGGTGTTATCAAACAAAAGCAAAAGGAACCCATGTTCAAGACGGGCGCGGTGGCGCACGCCTGTAATCCCAGCACTTTGGGAGGCTGAGGCAGGAGGATCGCAAGTTCAAAGCCAGCCTCAGCAATGGCGAGGCACTTAGCAACTCAGTGGGACCCTGTCTCTAAATAAAATACAAAAAAGGGCTGGGGATGTGGCCCAGTGGTCGAATGCCCCTGAGTTCAATCCCTGGTAACCACAAAAAAAAAAAAAAAAAAAAAAAAGGAACCCATGTTCTGCAGTCAGACACATTTCACATCAGCTTCAAGATTAATTCATTGATACAAATAGTAATACTTGCTCTCTGTTGTCAGGTGAGCACACACACAATTGGTTTTCCCCCTGGCTCCTGATAAAAAAGATTGAGGGGTTTGATTTTTCTTCAATCTTCAAATTCATATCACCCTCTAAGGAGATCATTTATCTCTCTCATTTGAAGATACAGAATGTCTTACCAGCAGGGTTCTCTGGCCACGTGGGAGCAAAAGTTTTAGGAATTAGTCTGCTTGGTATTTGATTGTTTAGGAATAAACTATGTACTTCTTCCACTAAAAGTCCTGTTGACAGCACTGTGCTGGGGCCAGAAAGGAGATGGTTCCTTAAACTGCATGGAGGAAGGAGTGGGAAGTATGTTTGTGTGTGTGTGTGTGTGGTGGGGGCCGGGGGGGGGGGTTGCAGAATGTTACAGTGAGAGGGGGAGGAATGTCATAGGGTTGACATCTTGATGTCTTGATCAAGAGGATGCATTTTTCTAAAACAAAAAAATATATATATTTAATTATATAGTAATCCTCCTTAACTGTGGTTCCACTTCCTATGGTTAAAGTTATCTGTGGTCAACTGTGCTCTGAAAATATTAAATGGGAAATTCCATGTTTTGAGAGACAGACCACTTTCACATAATTTTAATTATTGTATATTGTTATATTGCTTCTATTTTTATAATAATTATTGTTATCTTTCTTTATCCAATTTGTAAATTAAACTTTAAGATAGGTTTGTGTGTTTAGGAGAAAACAAAGGATATATAGCTGTCTTTTAGTATCTGTGGGTTTTGATTCCAAGACCCTTTGAGGATACCCAAATCCACAGATGCTCAAATTCTTTAACATACAATGGCATGGTATTTACATATAAACAAACATCCTCCCATACCCTTTAAGTCATCTTTAAGTTATTTCTATTACCTAATACAATCTAAATAATATGTAAAGAGTTGTCATACTGGATTGTTTAGGGAATATGATAAGGAAAACAGTTTAGTTAGTACAGACCTAATTTTTTTCCTGAATATTTTCCAATCACGGTCGGTTGAATTAATAGACATGAAATCCTCAGATACAAGGGATGACTGTAGAAAGTTCAGTACCATCATTGGTTTCAGGTTTCCACTGGGAGTCTTGAAATGTATTCCACAAGGATGAAGGGGAAATTACTATATAGTTCAGGAAGGGGAAACTTGTTCAGTTTATTTTGCCACAAATGTCTGCTAGATAAAATTTGAATAGATCTAACCTGAACCACACTCAGCACTCTGTAGCTCCTACAAAGTTAATTGGGAAATTTTCACAAATGTTTAAGATCAGTGTAAAAATTTCTTTTTTCTCTTTAGGTCAAGAAAGGGGAGAAGATGGAAGCAATAGATGGGACAGTCCATCCAAAATACATTTAATTGCCCTGTAGTTTTGCTTAACTCAGCATATTGGTCCAAAATTTTTCTGAACTCACTATGGAAAACATTGCTGGTTATTGTGGTTTGGATGTGAGATGTACCCCAAAAGCTCACATGTGAGATGAAGCAAGAAATTTCAGAGGAGAAATGATTAGATTGTGAGAGTCAGCCCAATCAGTGAATTTATCCCTGATGGGATTAGCTGAGTAGCAACTAGAGGCAGGTGGGGGTGTGACTGGAGGAAGTGGTTAATTGGGGGCGTGACTATGGGGTATATATTTTTTTATCTGGAGCTGGAGTCTCTCTTTCTCTGCTTGCTGATCACCATGATGTGAGCTGCTTTCATCTGCCACCCTCTCCTGCCATGATGTTCAGCCTCACCTCGAGCCCAGAGGAATGGAGCTGGCCTTCTCTGGACTAAGACCTCTGAAACCTTGAGCCCTCAAATAAACTTTTCCTCCCCTACAGTTGAGCTGGTCAGATTCTTTAGTCATAGCAGTGAAAAAGCTGACCAAATCACTGGCCATCTATTTCTATGTTTTTTTCCTATTTTTTGCTAAGTTGAAATTTTTAAAAGATTATTTTACTATGTAATTTAAATCTTATTTAAAAAAATTTTTAGAGGAGCAAGGAGCAATTTACTAAATACTTGATGTCTTTTTCGTGTATAAAGTTCACAACAGTCTCTATGAGATTTTTAAAAATCTATTTTTGAATATGCCTTATACTATCTCCTTGAAGACAGAGCATGGAGGTCATATATTAACTATTCTGATCACAATGCACAATAGCTAGGATGAATAAATCAATAGAAACAATTAAAAATATGTCAAACATAATAAAAAAGATTCATTACCCACCAAACAGATGCTTATTGTCTTGACGGTTTTGAGATGGAGGTTGAGGCCAAAAATGACAACATTTGAATTCATGAGAAAAAGGAATACATTCTTAAAATATTGAAACTTAGATCCCAATGTTTTTCAGTATATAGTGTCTCCTATCTTGTGAGGACTTGATGCAAGGCATTCATGGAGTCTAAATTACACATAATTGATTCCCAATATGGTGAATACTTGTGAATAGATTGATTGGAAAACTTCAATATTCAAATGTCAATATATTACTTAAAAATATGGGGATAGAAAGAGAATTAATGGCCAAGGATAGTTGCTAGGGATACAACTCTCTGGCCTGGTCCTAGGTTCAAAGTCTACGTCTAGCCAAGATCTTGGAATTGTAGGAGGATTTAAAACTAGGATGAAGCCCTAGCGCGACCAGGCCCAGGTCAGTCCCACACACCTCCGCCCGAATGCAGGCAGCCCAAGGACAGCCCCGAAGACCTCCACTTGAGCGTAGCCAGGCCCAGGTCAGTCCCACCAACCTCCACCAGAGCATAGGGAGCACATGTCAGCCTAGCCAACACTCGTGGAGCTCAGGCAGATCTAGGACAGCCTCACTGACCTCCACTCAGAGTGAGCCTGGGTCCATCCCACCACTGGCAAACACACGCCGAGCTCAGGCTCTGCCATAGGACCGCCTCCTCCGACCACTAGACCATTGTGGGAGCTCAGATTCAACCAGTTCGGCCCACACCAACCTGCGTGGGACCCAGGCCTAGGGTAGGTACAGAGTCTGCTACCCCACACCCACTGGGAAGCACAAGCCTAACCCACTTCACCTTGAGACACTGCAGACATAGCCATAGCCTTCCCCACACAGTAGCCCCTACCTTTTGACAATAGACAGGGCCTAAAAGCAGCCACATCTCAGAGCAGGCATCCCAAAGACATTGTAAGGCCCACCCTGTCAGCTCCATTTCTAGAAGACATTGCATTCATCTTGAGGCACCTTCACTGTTATCTCAAGTTACCTCCGCTACTACCAACACCACCTTTAGTTGAAGTAGCATACATTGAGGGACACCTGCAGGGTCTGAAAGCCCAACATTAAGGTGAAGCACAGACAACCTACATGGATATTACAATAATATAGGGTAGAAACTGTAATGTCTCAGATCCACACTGCAAGAAAAGAAAGCAAATAGACAACATGAAAAAACAAGGAAGGAAAGTACCCCAAACAAACCAGGATACAACAGTAAACAGAACCCATGCTCAGTAAAGTTGATGAAATGTCAGAGAAGGAGTTCAGAAGGTTCATAATTAAAATGATCTGTGAATTAAAGAATGACCTAAATGAGCAAATACAGGCAAAAATTGATCACTACAACAAAGATATAAAAAAGCAAATACAGGTAGCAAAAGATTACTTCAAAAAAGAGGTAGAAACTCTGAAAAAAAAAGTCAGAAATCCTTGAAATGAAGGAAATAATTAACCAAATAAAAAACACAATAGAAAGCATTACCAACAGATTAGATCAGCTGGAAGAAAGAACATCAGATGATGAAGACAAAGTATATAATATTGAAAATAAAGTAGACCACACAGTGAAGGTAGTAAGAAACCATGAATAGAACATCTAAGAATTATGGGACAGCATCAAAAGACCAAATATAAGAGTAATTGGGATAGAGGAAGGCACAGAGTTTCAAAACAAAGGAATGTACAATCTTTTCAATGAGATAAGATCAGAAAATTTCCCCAAGCATGAAGAATGAATTGGAAAACAAAATACAAGAGACTTATAGGATACCAAATGTACAAAATTACAACAGATCTACACCAAGACACATTATAATGAAAATGCCTAGCATATAGAATAAGGATAGAATCTTAAAGTCTGTAAGAGAGAGAAATCAGATCACATATAGGGGGAAACCAATTCGTATCATGGCAGATTTTTCAACCCAGACACGCAAAGCCAGGAGATCATGGAACAACATATACCAAGCTCTGAAAGAAAATGGATGCCAACCATGAATCTTATATCCAGCAAAATTAAGCTTTAGATTTGAGGACGAAATAAAAACCTTCCATGATAAACAAAAGGTAAAAGAATTTACAATAGAAACCCAGCACTACAGAACATCCTTGGCAAAATATTCTATGAAGAAGAAATAAAAAACAATGATGAAAATCAGCAGAGGGAGGTATTACACTAAAGGAAAAACCAATCAAAGGAGAATCCATGTGAAGTTAAACACCAAAACTAAACAAAAATGGCTGGGAATACAAATCATGTCTTAATAATAACTCTGAATGTTAATGGCCTAAAATCACCAATCAAAAGACATAGACTAGCAGATTGGATTAAAAAAAAAAAAAAAAAGACCCAACAATATGCTGCCTCCAAGAGACTCATCTCATAGGAAAAGATATCCACAGGCTGAAGGTGTAAGGTTGGAAGAAATCATACCACTCACATGGACTGTGCAAGCAGGGGTTTCCATCTTCATATCAAATAAAGTAGACTTCAAGCTAAAGTCAATCAAAAGGGATAAAGAAGGACACTACGTACTGCTCAAGGGAACCATACACCAATAAGACTTAACAATTATAAATATATATGCCCCAAACAATGGAGCATCCATGTTCATCAAACAAGCTCTTCTCAAGTTCAAGAGTCAAATAGACCACAACACAATAATTTTGGATGACTTTAACACACCTCTTTCACCACTGGATAGATCTTCCAAACAAAAGCTGAACAAAGAAAATATAGAACTCAAAAATACAATAAGCAACTTAGACTTAACTGACTTATATAGAATATTTTATCCTTCAGTGAGCGAATACACATTCTTCTCAGCAGCAAATGGATTCTCCTCTAAAGTAGACCATATATTATAGCACAAAACAACTCTTAGCAAATATAAAAAATTAGAGATACTACCCTGCATTCTATCAGACCATATTGGAATGAAATTAGAAATAAATGATAAATTAATAAATAAAAGCTACTCCAACACCTGGAGACTAAATAATATGCTACTGAATGAACAATGGGTTGCAGAAGACATCAAAGAGGAGATTAAAAAATTCTTAGAGGTGAATGAGAACATAGACACAACATATTAAAATCTCTGGGACACTATGAAGGCAGTTCTAAGAGGAAAGTTCATTGCATGGAGTTCATTCCTCAAAAAAAAAAAAAAAAAAAAAAAAAAAGTCAACAAATAAATGACTTAACATTACATCTCAAAGCTCTAGAAAAAGAAGAACACTCCAACACCAAAAGCAGTAGAAGACAGGAAATAATTAAAATCAGAGCTGAAATCAATGAAATTGAAACAAAAGAAACAATTGAAAAAAATTGACAAAACAAAAGGTTGGTTCTTTGAAAAAATAAATAAAATTGACAGACCCTTAGCCAGGCTAACTAAGAGAAGGAGAGAGAAAACTCAAATTACTAACATACATGATGAAAAAGGAAAAATCACAACAGACACTACAGAAATACAGAAGATAATTCGAAATTATTTTGAAACTTGTACTCCAATAAAATACAAAATATTGAAGGCATCGACAAATTTCTAGTCATATGATTTGCCCAAATTGAAGCAGGATAATATACACAATTTAAATAGACCAATTTCAAGCGATGAAATAGAAGATGCCATCAGAAGCCTACCAACCAAGAAAAGCACAGGAATGGACAGATATACAACCGAGTTCTTTAACGAAGAACTAATACCAATACTCTTTAATTTATTTCAGGAAATAGAAAAAGACGGAGCACTTCCAAACTCATTCTATGAGGCCAATATCACCCTGATCCCAAAACCAAGCAAAGACACATCAAAGAAAGAAAACTTCAGAACAATATCTCTAATGAACATAGGTGCAAAGATCCTGAATAAAATTCTGCCAAACCAGATACAAAAACATTTTAAAAATATAGTACACCATGATCAAGTGGGGTTCATTAGAGGGATGCAAGAATGGTTTAACATACAGAAATTAATAAATGTAATTCATTATATCAATAGACTTAAAGATAAGAACCATATGATTATCTCAACAGATGCAGAAAAAGCATTCAACAAAATAGAACACCCCTTCATGTTCAAAACACTAGAAAAACTAGGGATGATAGGAACATATCTCAACATTGTAAAAGCTGTCTATGCTAAGTCCTAGGCCAACATCATTCTAAATGGAGAAAAATTAAAAGCATTCCCTCTAAAAACTGGAAAAAGACAGGGATGGCCTCTTTCACCACTTCTATTTAACATAGTTCTTGAAACACTGGACAGAGCAATAATACAGATGAAAGAAATTAAAGAGATACAGGTAGGCAAAGTAGAACTCAAATTATCACTATTCGCTGACGATATGATTCTATACCTGGAAGACCCAAAAAATTCCACCAGAAAAATTCTAGAACTCATAAATGAATTCAGCAAAGTAGCAGGATACAAAATCAACACCCATAAATCAAAGGCATTTCTATATATTAGTGACAAATCCTCTGAACAGGAAATAAGGAAATCTACCTCATTTACAACAGCATCAAAAAAAAAAAAAAAATACTTGGGAATCAACTTAACCAAAGATGTGAAAGACCTCTATAATGAAAACTACACTAACTACAAAACACTAAAGAAAGAAATTATAGAAAACCTCAGAAGATGGAAATATCTACCTTGTTCTTGGATAAGCAGAATTAATATTGTCAAAATGACCATACTACCAAAAGCTCTATACAGATTTAATGCAATGCCAATCAAAATCCCAATGACATTCCTTATAGAAATAGAAAAAGCAGTCATAAAATTCATCTGGAAAAATAAGAGACCAGAATAGCTAAAGCAATCCTTAGTAAGAAGAGTGAAGCAGGTGGCATCACTATACCAGACCTTAAATTATACTATAGAGCAAAAGTAACAAAACAGCATGGTATTGGCACCAAAATAGACTTGTAGACAACGGTACAGAATAGAGGACACAGAGACTAACACATATAATTTCATTTATATTAGACAAAGGTGCCAAAAATGTACATTTGAGAAAAGATAGCCTCTTCAACAAATGGTGCTGGGAAAACTATAAATGCACATGCAACAAAATGAAATTAAACCCCTCTTACCATGCACAAAATCAACTCAAAGTGGATCAAGACCTAGGAATTAGACTAGAGACACTAAGCCTATTAGAAGAAAAAAGTAACCCCTAATCTCCAACATGTCAGATTAGGCCCCAACTTCCTTAATAAGACTCCTGTAGCACAAGAATTAATGTCAAGAATCAATAAATGGGATAGATTCAAACTAAAAAGCTTCTTCTCAGCAAAAGAAACAATCAATGAGGTGAATAGAGAGCCTACTAATTGGGAACAATATTTTTTATCACGTGCACATCAGATAGAGCACTAGTCTCTAGAATATATAAAGAATTCAAACATCTTAACACCAAAAATAACAAATAACCCAATCAATAAAAGGCCATGGAACTAAACAGACACTTCTCAGAAGAAGATATACAATCAATCAACAAATACATGAAAAAGTGTTCAACATCTCTGGTAATTATAGAAATGCAAATCAAAACCACTCTAAGATTTCATCTCACACCAGTCAGAATGGCAGCTATTAAGAACACAAACAACAGTAAAAGTTGGAGAGGATGTGGGGAAAAAGGCACATTCGTACATTGCTGGTAGGATGCAAAATGGTGCAGTCAATATGGAAAGCAGTATGGAGATTCCTTGGAAAACTGGGAATGGAACCACCTTATGACCCAGCTATCCCACTCCTGGGTCTATTCCCAAAGGACTTAAAAACAGCATACTACAAGGACACAGTCACATCAATGTTTATAGCAGCACAATTCACAATAGCTAAACTGTGGAACCAACCTAGATGCCCTTCAGTAGATAAATGGATAAAAAAAATGTGGTATATATACACAACGGAGTATTACTTAGCAATAAAAGAGAATAAAATCATGGCATTCACAGATAAATGGATGAAATTGGAGAATATAATGCTAAGTGAAGTTAGCCAATCCCAAAAAGCCAAATGCCGAATGTTCTCTCTGATGTAAGGAGGCTGATTCACAGTGGGGTTGGGACAGGGAGCATAGGAGGATTAGAGAAACACTAGAATGGACAATGGAAAGGGAGGGAAAAGGAGGGGGCAAAAGAGTTTAAAAAAAACTTATATACTTTGTATACAAGCAGTTGTATGTAAAAAGATACTATACTTGTGCATGATGAATAAGTAAATAAATAATAAAAAAAAGAAAAAAGAAAAAAAATAGATAGTAGAATGAGATGGATATCATTACTCTAAGTGCATGTATGAAGACATGATTGGTGTGAATATACTTTGTATACAACCAGAGATATGTAAAAATGTGCTCTATACATGTAATATGAAATGTAATGCATTCTACTGTCATATATAACAACTCAGAATAAAAAAAAAAAGAACAGAAAACTGGGATGAGATTGGGGAATACGGTGAATCCATTTTTGTAAAAATGGGCACTTAAGACTTCTCAGGGATTTTATTTATTTATTGCATACAAAGACTAGAAGTTTCAGGTATTTGTGATTACTAGTTAAGTGACACAACATGGAAATAATGAAAAAATAATGAATTTTAAAACAAATGCATAAAGAAAAATATGTTCTGGATATTTCTATTAGGCAATTATCATAGTCATATCACAAGATTGACTATGTAAGTTTGTAAGTTTGTTTAAATTATGTATGCATATTTTTGTTGGTCATTTCCCTCAAAGTCAAATCCTCTTCTCCAAACTCTGCACCCTTTTAGAAAAAAAAATCTTAAAAATAATTATCAGGCTTTTTATCTATTCTGTCAGTACTGCTAAATGCCATTTATTTTAGCTTAAATTAAGAATTGTGGCCAGGCTCTGTGGCCCATGCCTGTAATCCCAGTGGCTTCGGAGGCTGAAGCAGGAGGATCACAAGTTCAAAGCCATCCTCAGCAAATTAGCATGGCCCTCATCAATTTAGTGAGACTCTCTCTCAAAATAAAAAGTACAAAAGGGCTGGAGATGTGGCTCAGTGATTAAGCACCCCTGAGTTCAGTCTCTGGTACCAAAAAGGAAGAAAGGAAGAAAGAAAGAAAGAAAGAAAGAAAGAAAGAAAGAAAGAAAGAAAAAAGAAAGAAAGAAAATATCCCAAACTGAATTGTGTTCTTGTTTCATCAGAGTAGTGATCCTTTGACTTTCATTCCAGGAGTGAACTCCTACCCGTCCATGTTCTTCGATCATTGCATCCTCCCTATAGAATGACAAGTAATCAGCACACTTGGCCATGCTTGCAGGGCTCCTTCCATCGGGATTGCCCATGACGCTGATTCTGGAACTATTACTCATCTATGAAAACCTAGGTCAATGACAACTTCTTCTTAAAGATTATGCTATGGAGTTCACAGTCAATAATTAATCTGATTATTTATATTTGTCATAATGTTGTGGTCAAATACATAAATCTTTCAGCCAATTTTTTTAAAAAATGAATTTACTTCATGTGATTGCTGACTTACAGCTGGCGGTATTGGATTTAAAACTAGCTGTGAGTTTTAAAGATGTAAGTTAGAAACTTCATCCTGCCTCTAACTAGTAACAAGATTAAGAGAGAATTTGAGGCCCTTTTATTCCACTGTGTTTATGTTAGCTTGTTCCTTTCCCCCATTGCAACAACTTTCTTTCTCATTACTTTGTGCAGCAGTAGAGTTGGCTTATCTTTGTGTGTACATTATTTTATCTTGGTGGCTATTTTCTAAACATTCAGGTACATAACAAATTAATCCATTGATACAATCACACCTGAGAGCATGTCATATTCAGAAACGCTTCCTAGATTCCTTTATCATAACTCATTCTTTTTAACAATGGAAGAAAGTATTTTTACTAAAAGAACTTCGACTTTTGGCGGATTTTTTTAAAGGATAGGACAAACGTTTTTAAAATCATTTTGATCATTACTGCTACTTCTTAAAAATTTTTATTTTTTTGTAAATGAAATGCCTCAGATGTAGATTTTGGCTTCAGAGGGACCATTTAAGTTTACTTTATGGTCTGTAGTAAGTTCACCACATGAGTAACCCCAAATGAGCAAGGTGCTCGTGTAGCCAATATGAAATGGAGTTTGATAAAAGTATATGTTGATGAGTGGCACCCAATTTCCTTTCAGGGAGAAAAAAATTTTGATAAGGAAAATGCCTCTCATATGGAAGATGAGGCATATAATCTGGAAGGAAATACATGAAAGTATTATTAACTAAACTGTTGAGAATATGTTAGCAGAAATTTGTGAGGAGGAGAAAAATGAAATAGGGATTAGTTAGAAGGAGCCAAATAAGATAGAAGAAGGCTGGCTACTGAAGAGAGGAGGTCAACGCATAATTCCTGGTCAGCAGGGACATTGAAGAGTTTTAAGTAAAAGGATCACCTAACATATCTAGAGATATTTTCTATGCAGTTTTGTCCTATAACTTCCTTTTTATATTGCTTTAAAACTTCAGAAAAGACTTCTACACAAATAACTGACATCATCTTGGCAAAATGAAGAAAAGTGCTCACCTCTGCCTTCTGTAAGACAGAATAAAAGAATAATCATTGGAGATGAAATAAAAGTAAGACAGAGTTCATTTGGGGAAATGAGAACTACCGGTGTCCACAAAAGCACATTTAATAGCTCTCTCTCAGAAAGTGGGATAGTGGTAAAAGGGAGTGGGTATTTTGCTTTCAGAAGGGACAGCAGGATTGAGTCATTTTATGTCAATCTTTAAAAATAGGGTAAATTTGGCTGACATTTGGGATCTACATATAAATGAAAAATGTCAAACCTGTAAAATTATTTTAAAAATTTTTATAGAAGATGGTGCCAGCAATGCAAATATGTTTACTTTGTCATATGAATATGCCATATATCTTTTCTCCTCTGTATGTGGGGGTTAGAAGAATGTTATTATCTTATTATCTGTTATTCATTTTCAAGATGCAGAAACTGAGATATGAAGAGTGTTAGTGTCTTTCAGAAGGCAAAGTTACAAATGGAGTACAGCAAAATTCAGAGCCAATGACTCAAGTTCAATTCATGATCTGAAAATATAGTGGAAACAATAATTAATGCCTGGCTCTTCACTACTTGTGTGATATTGGACATGTATCTCAGCATTAAGTCTTAGGGTTTTTTTTTGTTTTTCTGTTTTTGGTACTAGGGATTGAACTCAGGAGAACTTGACCACTGAGCCACATCCCCAGCCCTATTTTCTATTTTATTTAGAGACAGGGTCTTACTGAGTTGCTTAGCACCTCCTTTTGTTGAGGCTGGCTTTGAACTTGTGATCTTCCTGCCTCAGCCTCCTGAGCTGCTGGGATTACAAGCATGTGCCACCATGCCTGGTATATGTTTATGGATGTGTGTGTGTGTGTGTGTGTGTGTGTGTGTGTGTGTATACATATACATACATATATAAGTAAATATTAATTTTGGATGTTTTTGAGGATTATCATATGCAAAACATTGAGCACAGAGCCTGGAACCAAGGAAATATTTAATTAATTCAGAAGTTATTTATTTCTTCTTTAAATTATTATTTGGAGAATAAAGATCAATAATAGTTAAATTATTCACATTTCTTTCAATTCCTATCATTCCAGAAAGCATTGTCTGAATGCATTTGAGAAGGATTTCTAGAACAGAATTTTGAAGGATTTTTTTTTCTTTGTCCACTTCAATTTTGATCCTATGAAAAGTAAAAATTTATACAAACTGTATAAGTTTTCAAGTGACCCAGAGGCCACAGATCCCTCCACTCTTCCTGACAGTTGATTATCATTCTGGGATGTAGTTGCCTGAGCTCAGGAACAGTCTTTCACAGGTAACCCACAAACTAAGAAATAAATAAGCAGAATCCATGGCAGCTCGTGGTCAAAGTCACAGAATATACATAATCAAATTATGTTGCTTCCCCACATTATCCTAGAAGCAATGCACATTTTCTTTTATTGTTAAGATTTAAGTATCAGGGTGTAGGACTTCCTCTGTCTTTTAGGATGTGGTTTATGTATTATAGATTAGGAATGATGAAAGGGACCTAGTAGTGGATGAAATGATTGAGTCACATATTAAGTATGCATTTAATTTTGCAAGAAACTGCTGAACTGTCTTCTAAAAGTTGCACCATTTTACATTTCCACCAGCAGTGTACCAGAGTTCCACTTGTTCCAAGTCTTCATCAACATTTTGCATTTGCATTTCCATAAAAGTAATGGTAGTGAACGTATTTTCATGTACTTATTTGCCATCTATATATCTTCTTTGATGAAATGTCTGTTAAAATTATTTGTTAAGCAAAAGTGATAACCACTACACTATGAATAACCATATGTGGTATATTAAAAAGGAGTTTTGTTTAGCTATAAAGAAAAATGAAATTATGGAATTTGCAAGAAAATGGATGGAATGAGAGACCATCATGTTAAGAGAAATAAGTTGAACTCAGAAGGTCTAGGGCCATATGTTTTGTCTCATATGTGAAGCTAGAGATGAAAAAGGAAGAGAAAGGTGGGAGTAAATCTCCTAAAAATCAAAGGGGGATCAGGAGAAGATCAGGGACCAAAGGGTAGGAGGTAAGGAGGAAGGGGGTAAGTGCTGGCAAGTGATATTGGCCAAGTTATATTGTTATATTGCGTGCATGTATGAACATGTAACAACAAATCCCATCAATATGTACAATTATAATGCATCAATAAAAATGTGAAAAAAAGAGACTATGGAATGTCATGATATGAAACAAAGTCATTTACTAATTTTTACTCTTTATTACATTTTCATGTTGTTGCCCAATCTATAAATTATTATGTAGTATATTTTCTAATAAAGACTTATCCAATGGACAAAAAAGTTCTTTGTTAATTTTGTTGTCTTCTCATTACAGAGTTTAAGAGCTCTTCATATACTTCAAATAAAAGTCCTTTGTCAAGAAATTTTCTTGCTTTACCACAGTAGCAAGAATATGTACAGAAAAGAATAGAAATAGTGAGATCAGACATCCCTGCCTTATTCTGGATTCCTGACCTTAGGGGTAATTCTTTCATTACACTAAAATGGTATTCCTTATCAGGTCAAGGAAGTTCCCTACATTATTTTGTGCAAGACTTTTTTTTTTTTTTTTTTAAAAACCATTCTGTTAATTTGAGCAGAACAGAATTCCTTGGATACCACAGAAGAGAAATTCAACTGTGACATTTAACTTTCCCTACAGGCATAGAATCTCTGTGTGCAAAAGTAGAAGTTGGGGATGTGAATTGTAGGCAAACTCTACTGGCCACACTGAGAGCAAAACTTTGCTTTTAAGAGGAATAAAACATGATAGTATAAGTGCCTGTATTCTCCTTTATATGCCTATGAAAATAAAGTGATCACAACATTTTCTCAGAGAAGCCAAACATAATACAGACACAGAAACCAGATCATGACCAGAATACTGACTAGAATTGGCATGTATGATAAATGTTTTCCATTATCTGCAATGCCTCCACATAAAACAAAAAGAAAAATATATTCAATTTTGTGACAGAATCTAAATGTGAATATATCACTTGGTATCTGGGAATGGTCAATAAGCAACTCCAGAGCATCTTCTTACAGCTCTGAGAGAACTCTTACTCCAAATCACCTTGTAGAGAAGGCAGGGATTTGGAGATGCCTGATCAGTACAGCACCTATAGAGCCATAGGAAGGCCCAGAGGCCAGCTTCTTGGAGATTATCTAATTCAGGAGGTTTTAGACTTTACTGTTTTTAGCTCCAGAGCAATTTGTTATAAAAAATTTATTTGAAAGTCTGATGTATAAGAGTAGTGGTCTGAGTGCTTGTACTCTGCCTCTTAGATTCATTTGTTGAAGTTCACAAGGTGATGGTATTAGTAAGTGGGGCCATTGAGAGGTGACTGAATCATGAAGGCAGAACCCTCACAAATGGGTTGAGAGTCTTTATAAAAAGGACCCAGATAGGTTTTGCTGTCCTTCTACAAAATAAAACCAGCAGTTTGCAACCCAGAAAAGAGCCCTCACAGAAGAGAAATCCAACTTGGATTTCCACGTGCTTGTATCGTCGTCTTGGACTTCCATCTTCTAAAACTGAAAAATTTCTGTTGTTTACAAGCCACTCAATATATGATACTTGTTATAACTGCTCAAACTGACCAAGAAAATAAGCTGGCTGAAAAGAGATTGTTGTGGTCTCTCCAAACTCCATTCCTCCATTGCTTGGGAGTCCTTGAGCTATCTCACTGGAAAATGCTAAGATTCCACTGAACAAAGTTTTAAAAGTGCTGATCTTGTCCAATTTTCACTTTGTGAATGTTGAAGTATGAGTGCTATCAAGTGCTATCAAAAACTTGAACACAGATCATTTGATCTGTGTCTGATATTCTCTTCTGTACCATGTGCATGCAGAGAAAATATTTATACTACATAAACAAATCAATCAATGATAATAAAACTCAAAACTGCATAGCCGTGTAATACTTTACTAAATGCTTTCTCATTTTTGATCTCATAAGCTCCCATTTTCAAAGTAGGAAACTCAGGCTCAAAGAGAAGTAACTTACCCAAGTTTGCAGAGCTGGTATGTTTGTGTGTTGAGACTCAAGCTAAACTCCAGCTATACTTAAGCTAATGCACCATACATTCTCTGTACCCACAGAATGTAAGCCTCATAGACCTCTGCAAAGCTCCAAACTCACATACCCAACCACTAAGAGAGAGCTCCACCTTGGATGCTTTACAGGTGTCCCCAACTCACAACAGCTAAGTAGAACTAATTTTTCTGTACCTCCTCAAACACAAACATAGGTGGAACTTGAGCATTTGTATTTTTGAAAACCTCTCCAGGCAGTACTCATGTGAAGCTAAGATTGTGAAACACTGGCCTAGAAAATAGAACCCTGGCTCCATAATATAGAACACAACACTTCTGTGATAGTTCCAGGCTCAACTCTCCAAATCTTCTCTGTTATTTTGGTTTAATATTTCACATTCCAGGGTCATGCTATTTGGAATATTTTCAATGTGATGTGTTCTTTCACCTTTCTGCACAATATGCTCTTTCTCTCTTCCATATACCTGCTATTTCTGCTTCAAGACCCTGCTGAGGTGGTTAACTCCTGGGTGATTTCCTTGACCTCTCCAGGCAGAGTTAATGGCTCATTATTCTGGCTCTATTTTACCATGTATATTATTCTATTTTTGCATCTATAATTAAATAATGGTTTCCCTTCCTGGAAAATTGATAAACCCAAGCCTTGTTCATAATTTTTTTTTTTCATAATGGGGGTAGAGAGCTTTCCCTGTCTACCATCACCACTTCTCATTTCCTCCTTTTGACTCAATACAAATTTTCCTGATCTCATAGGACCATTCTTTGTACAATATATGAAGGAGCCACGAACATTGCTTAAGGGCATCTCTTGCATGTTATATGGAATTGCATCATAAGGATTGGCAGCAAAAGGAGATAAAGTTAGCAATCCCTAGAGATCGATGGCTATGGCTTGAGTTCCTGTCAGTTGTTCAGTTAAACAACTGATGTCTTTATTTTGTGTCACTGTACTGGGTTTAGCATTGTGCTGGGCATCTCAGCATTGCAACAACAGGCAATATCGACCTGAAGTTTTTCACTCTCAGGTTTGCCCCTTTGACCTGTATGAAGGAATCAAGGTGTATCAAACATGCTAGAAAGTTAACTGAGGAGTGCCAGCTGGGAATCTTTAGCCCCAAAACTTCAAAATGAGAAAAGGAAGCAATGCATGAGAAGATTTGTTCATAGGGATTTTTTCAACCTTCTGGCTAATGCTATAATGCTTCCATCAGAGAATTGTCTCATTAGTATAAGGTTTTGATTTCTGTTAAAAAGCAAATAACCTTGGGAAGGAAAACATTAAGTTATAATTAATTAATTATAGCTCCTCATTAATGAAAAACCTAGAAGTAGACTTTTAGGAAGACAAAGAATGATAGCAAGTGGGAATATAGAAAAATGGCATTAGTGAGTAGGTACAAAGTTAAAGATTTACATGCTGAGAAAATGGTTCCACAGGACTTAGATCAAATAGCTTATTAATTATTGTTTTAGATAAGCAAAGTTAAATTAGGTGATTATGTAAGGAAAGAAGACTGTTAAAATTTGGCTATTTCCAATAACTTTCAGAAATTTCTGTACTAATATAAAAGTAAAAGCCGGGCCTGGTGGTGCACGCCTGTAATCCCAGCAGTTGGGAGGCTGAGGCAGGAGGATCTTGGAGTTCAAAGCCAGCCTCAGCAATGGCGAGGCACTTAGCAACTCAGTGAGACCCTGTCTCTAGTAAAAATTTAATAAAAGCTGGGGATGTGGCCCAGTGGTCGAGTGCCCCTGATTCAATCCTTGGTACCAAAAACAACAAACAAACAAACAAAAGTAAATATGTACTAGAATGAAAAAAGTAAAAAGGTTTTTTATAATAAATTCCCTATATCAGAGACAATCAAAATATTCAATGATAGGGATAGTTTAATACATTGTGATATTTTTAAGTATCAGACTCCTATGCAACCATTACAAATGATGTTTTAGGACCATATGGAATTTCTGAGGAGGTTATAGGATGGGAAAGATACAAAAGTTATAATGAGGTAAAAAAAATTCAAATAACATACATAAAATAACATACAATAATCCTAGATTTGTGAAAAAAAATGTATATACACATATATGCATAACAAAAGGATCTAACTCCAGTGTTAACAGTGTCTATCTAATGTGGGGGTCTAGGCTGGGGAAATAAAAAGCTTTTTGCTTATCTCTGTTCTTTTTTTAATATTTATTTTTTAGTTGTAGTTGGACACAATGCCTTTATTTTATTTATTTGTTTTTACGTAGTGCTGAGGATCGAACCCAGGGCAGCACACAGGCTAGTCGAGCACTCTAAGGCTGAGCCACAACCCCAGCCCATCTCTGTTCTTAATTGCCGGGGTCCAGCCCCAGCAGGGTCGGGGGTCTTCCTGGTCCAGGGGATGTGACGGGGTAGACAGCGTCGGCGATGGATGGACAACAACCACACAGACTCACAGGCCAGTGCAGAATGCTGACAGGTTTATTGAGTTCACACACAGTTTTTATACATTTTTTAAGGTATAACATGCCAAGAATGTAGTTAACATAAAACCAATAGAATTCCTGGTACAGAACAGTACTGGAAAAAGTGATTGTATGAGATAATAATATCTCCACCACATCCCCTGCTATTGTTCTGATTTAATGTCTAAGCTATGAACGTAATCAGCAAGGTTGATCTTAAGTTTCTATTTCATCATAAATGCTCTTGACATAGTGCTTAGCTGTGGTAAACAAGCTAGACTCTTAACTCTATTAGCCTAAGTTAAACTTTAAGTTCGGGCTAGCAAGAGGGCAGTGATCTCAGTGGTTACCATGGCAAATTTCCTTGTAGATAATTGCCATATTGTTTAGTAAAGTAAATCTTACTAGAACGGGGTCACAGGTACCAGAATCTAACATTTAACTTATGCCTATGAATACTTTTACCCCTCCACCATATAACATTTCCTGATTCTGGATCTAACTAACCCATGGGACACAAGAGAGGGTCTCTGTAGTAGGAAGCACTATAATTTTATTCTGTTTCTGATTACTAAGAGTGAGACTATGTGCTTTTTGCAAACTCATGACTGGAGAAACAGGTGGCTCTGTGACTGTTCTCACACATAGCAATACTTGTTTAAAACAATCACCCCAGGAAAAAGACACATCACACGGTGGCAGGAAATTATTTACTATTTGTGGTAGGGAAGGGGCTATGGTTTCCTATATTTTATTAATATTCTCAGAAAATGCTGTAGTATTCCCCTCACCCCCCAGCAATCACCACTAGAAAATAGTATGACTATTATATTATTAGGAAAATAGTGCAAAAAAGGCACCAGAGCCCAGAGGCATACATCTGGCATTATCTCGAGATGATGAGTCCTTGCAAACATCATTCTCCCAGTGGATCCTTGTCAAACACTGGTTGGGTTGCCAGGTGCCCCCCGCACTTAATTATGTTTTAAATTGCAATTTTAAAACTATTATGAACTTTAAAGGAATTCCAGGAAATTTATAAAATTCTAATGCATTTTGTCTTAATATATTGAATTATTAGCTATGGGAATATGGGGGAAATCATGTGTACTTGAGTACATGACTAAGAGTCCCTCTGAGGATCCTGCAAAGAACAGAAGAGCCACTGCTGGCCAAAATGTCACTGTATGCAAGATCCTGCCTGTATAACAAAAGCAAACAAACAAAACCTGAACATCCCCCTACTTTAAAAATATTTAAAGTCAAATAAGGTTTGCAAGATGAACAAAATTTTCCATTTGTCAAAATAAATACCTGTGACAAGGATGAAAATGAAAGGACATCTGATCACTAAAGATACCAGACAGAAATGGTAGCAAGAGCCAAAATTAATGATATTCAAATTTGAGAAAAATTCTTCATTTAAGTGAAATTGTATGAGCTCTGCCTGCTTCCAAGTCTAAGTCTGGGAAAATTAATCATCCTAGTTACACCACTAATAAAACCATAAAATGCTAACTATAAAATTAAAAAAAATTTGCATGAGAACATGTATTTATTATGACAATAAACCCATTTGTAGTGCAGCTCACTCTGTCCATCTGTATTTGCATTAGTTCTGAGGGTGAGATTTTGAGAGCCTATTCTATTCTCTCCAGTAATTAACTTAAGGAAATAGACAATTGGGAGGTGAAAATCTTCTCACACAGTTCTTGGATTCTCATTTCTTTATTAAACTTACTGAGTACCAATGGGATTATAAACACAAGAAAGTCTAACTTTGCCACTAACTTCTAAAATGCCTACCGCAAGTAGAATAATAATTAACAAAAGAAACAACTCAAGAAACAATACTAAGATCTCCATGGTGCATTAACACTGGGAGAAATCTAAATGCCACATGCAAATATCAAATGACATTTACAAAGTACATACCTGTCTAATTCTTGTGTGAGCTAATGTGGTAATTACAGAGTTCTACTTTCCAACAAAATCACCATTGAGAATACTGCAGCCAGGAAATTTCAATCACAGGGGGAAAGCCACAAGGAATTACTGAAACAACCACCTATTCAGACATAAAATTTAGAGGATTGATTCTGCTAATACTGACTGACTGATACTTTTCTCTTTGAAAATGAATGTGAGGAAATAGGCAACTGAATAGAATAAATATCCATATTTATATCTCTATGATTTCATCTAAACCTTAGTTTTTTCACTCTCTGTATATATATACATCATTTTATCTCTATATCTGTCTTATTGCTCTTCAATCTGACATACTGAACACCAAATCTAGGGCATATAAAGTTTATTAAAAAAAAAAAAAAAGACCATCCCTTAACAAGCAAAGCCATACTCTGAAACAGATCTGTTTTACAGAATTTTCTGTGATAATGGAAATATTCTGTATTTGCAGTGTTCAACACACTGGTCACTGGTTACATGTGGTTACTGAGCCCATGAACTGACTTTTGAAACTTTACGTAATTTAAATGAAAATTTAAACAATCAGATTTGTCTGTTCACTACCATATTGGACAGGCCAGCTCTAAAATAAGGCAGCTTATGAAATGAGAGGGGTTGTTGCTGCCTGAAGCGGAAGTCGCTTGGAGCAACGAACGCCACAGGAAAATTCAGAGGCAGGATGAAAATGAAAAAAGGTCTTTTATTCTTCTTCTCTCTCCAGCTCCAGCAATCACTCCAAACGCTCTAACTCCAACCACCACCTTCTTCTTCTTCCCACACACACTAACCAACCTCACCCAGTTATATACATATAGCTTTAACAAGGACAAGTGCTTACAGCTCGAGCTTACAGGTGCGTCACAGAGTGTTCACGGGCATACAAAGATTCTTTGAATAATGTATTACTATCAGGTGGAAACTAGAACATCTTTTATGGCTCTCAGCTAACCGCAATCTTCAGCTATCTCCTTGATTATAGGCTCCTTCATTTCCCCCTTTTAGTTTTAAAAGAGGGGATGTTCTAGGACGTCCATGTGCAACCGACATTCTTACCCGTCATGGGAGTCTAGGCTGTCCTGACTCCTGGCTTAGATTGACATGCCGGCCACATTAGACTGTCCCGTGCGACTGTGCCATGTCTTAGGTTGTCCCCTTCTGGGGATCTTACCCGTCATAGGCTAACCAGCCATCCAATAGAGCCCTTCAGGATCGACTGTGTGTTGACTAACAGCCGTCCAATTTTTAGGAGATGCTGCGGCTTTAAGGCGGTAAGCCTACTGCTGACGAGCCAAGTTTCCATAGCATATCAAGTTCTTTAAGCCAATCAGCTGCCCTTACTTTCATCAAGTAACGCACTGAGTTCTCTTAGACAAATACCCGCAAGGCAGTGTCCCGTAATGTCCCAAAATAATGGAAAATCAAAATGTCCATAAGTTATAACACATAGATTCAGGAGGCTCCATGCATGCAGAGCAGAGGCCACACTGTTGGTGAGGTTGTTTGATGCTTGAGCAGCAGGGATGCTTGCAGTGACCGAGGTCCCTGCAGTTGTAGCAGCAGCCGTCTTTTTTTATGTCTAGACATTTCCACTGGCAAATCTTCAGGGCCCGCTACCTAAAAACTCAAGCATCCATTATTAAGGGAAAGGCAGTGCTATTCCAGCACTGAGATCAAAAGGTGAGCTGTCAAACTAAAAAGAAGAATTATTAGCGTAGAAAATAAAAGTTGATCTCTGCTCACACACATTGCTGCTTAAGCTCCCACAAACATAAGCTGGCAAAATATCACATTCAGAAATAATCAAAGAGAAACTGAGGGTGTTTACTGCATTAAAGATAAAGAAAAGCTAAAAGCACTTTGGAAAAATAATTTGTTAGCTGGAATCCTCGAGTCTCTATATACACAGCAATCCTATACCTGTTGAAATAATTCAAATTAATCAGTTATTAAACAAATGAAGTTAATAACAAATAAACGATCCTATGTCAAAACACCAAAATATCAGGTTATACAACATTAAACATATTCACAGCTGAAGAGAAGTCCCGGAGACAACTATAAATCAAAATTGATTATCATTATAATTGATTATCTAATTAGAATATTCTGAACTTATATGAATATCTATCTATCTATACATATATATAGATTATCTAATTAGAATATTCTAAGCTTAAATGAATTAACGTTATTTGGATCTATATCTATCTATTTTTTTTCATAAGCGCTTAATTATTTGTGATGTCACACTAGACAGATGCACATATAAACATATATTTGTGACATCACATTAACATGAAATTTAGACAAATGCACAGACATAAAGACATATATAAAAGAAAAAAAATACAATTGTGTATACACTAAAAGGGGTGAAATGAAATCTGCATGAAGTAGCTTCACCCTTTGCTTATCAGCTTCTTGCATGTTACTGGGTGGAGTTTCTCTTCCCTTTTATAGAATTAAGCCATCCACATGGCTGGGGGGAAAAAGGGTGGATTTCTTCTCAAAGGTGAGAATGGGGTATGAGTTTTCTCTACATATGCAGTAAATATCAATGTATGCAGAACCCAGTAGGTGATCAAAAAAATTTTATTTTTTAATATGTTGAATAGTGTTTCTATTTATTAAGATGGGAGGGTAAAATACTGGCTTCTAAACTATATATATATTTCTACTCTTGTCCATAATTTGCCTTAGACTAAACTTTAGCTATTTGTACATACCCTATAAATATTAACATGTTGAAAATCAGACATTCAAATAAGTATAAGAAAACTCTAAAATAAAATTATAAAAAAGACATTTAAAATTTATTACTGTTAAAATATATAGATTAGTTTCATAAAATATATTACAGAGATTTGATTTAACTTTTTCCTGACTTCTTCCACACCTGCATGAGAAATGGCCATATGGAAAAAAATGCCCTGGAAATGTAAAATTCTGAGTACATTCTATATTATGTTGTTTAATTTATAGTCAAGCTATGATACTAAGTGCCTATCTTATTATAAAGTTTAGTGCTAGGGGAAAAAATGTTTGTCTCAATTGTGTTCCATTTTAAGGAGAGCTATGTATTTATTGGAGAAATATTGGCCTTTTGGTCTTGGTAGCCAGAAAGCTCTGAGGAACAAAATAAAAGGAACTACTCATTTGCAGAAGACAATTCCATGGAGAGCCATGGCTCTCTCGTGTTTCTGCATGTCTTCAAGTGAGGTGCTAACTACACTTTGCTGTAGATTATTGTTACAAGGATCTTTTTACAGCAAACAGCGTTAGAAAATAGAGAGTATGTCCTCCTCCAGAGCAAAGTTCAGACATGCCTTTTGCACATCACAAGACGGAATTTGCTTGAGCTCAGAGTTCTCCTTTTGCAGTGCAACCCCTTGTCTGTGTATAGACCACCTGGTCCTCATACACACTCTGTGGCCTCTGGTGCTGAGAGAGTCAGTTCAAGAAAATATAAACATAGGCTACTGCTATTGTTGTAATAAAGTCGTTTGTCTCTGACCCAAGAGGATCATAAATCTTCCACCATCCATGAAAATGTGGAAGGCTAATTATTAACTTGCAAGTAGGTTAAACCTTCACTGTTCAATACACACATATGTAGCAAAAATCCATAACCTAGGGTTTGATGTGATTCACTTTCCTTCTAGTTTATGAAGCTCTTGATTATCATTTTATTTGCCTTATTTTGTCTTTTAGAATTTGGAAGTTAAATCTTTTCCATCACCTCAGAATTAACATTATGATCACAAATTTTATTGCTGCAGCTTTCTATATGTTGTTAAGGACAAAAGTTCTGAATAAACCTCAAGGCCTTCATGGAGGCAGGGGATCTAAGAGTGGAATCAGACAGGAAGCTGGGACATTATTAAGGAAGCTTTAGCTCATTGTCACAAAAACTGGCATGAGAGTCAATCTGAAGCAAAGATGGCTCATAATCACAGGTCTGGAGAAAACACTAGAAATTATGAATTCAGAGTGGTGTAAGTCATCATGGCAAAACATAAGGCAGGGAGCATGAAAGTACAAAAACCAACAGTGCACACGTAAAAAGGCAACTAAGAATGAGGGACAGTACTTGCAAATAATATATTTGATAGGGGTTAATGTCAAGAACATATAAAAAACATGTACAACTCAACAACAAAAACAACCTGATTTTAAAAATTGGGTAAAGGACTTAAGTAGACATTTCTCCAAAGAAGATAGATGAATGGTCAAGAAGCACATGAAAAGATACTCAACATCACCAATCATGGGGGATGTACAAATCAAATCCAGAAGACAATTTCATATCCATTAGAATGACTGCTATAAAAAGTAAAATAATGAATGTCAGCAAGAATGTGGAGAAATTGGAACCTTTATGCACTATTGGTGGGAATGTAAAATGGTGCAGTTGTGATAGAAAGATTAAAAATAGAATTACCATATGTTCCAGTAATTCTACTTCTGGACTTATACTCTAAAGAACCGAAAGTAGGATTTTGAAGAGGACTTAGCACACCCGAATTCACAGCAGCATTTTCCACAATAGCCACAACATGGAGGCAACCCAAGTGCTTCTCGACAGATGACTAGATAAGTCATTATATATACATACAATTCTATATTACTCAGCCTTAAGAAGAAAGGAAATTGGGACACAGGCTATAATATGGATGAAACTTGAGGACATTATAAAGCCATCACAAAAAAGATCAAATATTATTTATTATTCTATTTATATGAGGAACATGGAATAGTTAAATTCATAGAGTTAGAGGGTAGAATGGTAGTTGCCCAGGCATTGGGAGAGAAGAGAATGGAAGCTTGTTGTTTGATGGGTATAGAGTTTTAGTTTTGCCGCATAAATAAAGTTTTAGAAATCAGGGTTGTGTAAAAATATGTATTCAATACTACTGAACTGTATACTTAAAAATGGTTAAGAAGATATATTTTGTGTTGTGTATGTTTGACAACAAGCTTTGAAAAAACACCAGACAGAAAAGAATAAAACTTGGGCTGACAAAGGGGATGTAGCTCAGAAGTTCCACTGATCCCAAAGCTAACATCTATGAGGCTCTTCTAACCTTATCTAACCACAGTGGGTTTAGGAGGTATACCCTGGACTCACCTCTTAGCAAAAATTATAGTCTGAGAGTCAATCAGGAGCAATTAGAAAGTCTTATACATTTTTTCATATTAATAGCATTTCAAAAATTAACACTTTACTTGTAGCCCCTCTTTGAGCTTTCCACCCTCATCTCAAGATCACTCTAAACAGCTTGATGTGTACTTCCATCCTTGTCCTGTGGACTGATCCACACCCACAGAAAATATGTAGGTTGCTTTTTGAGATTTCATGATTTAGTTTTCTTCTTCATTAAAATGTCACCACAGTTTATATATTGTACATATTGTTCTGCTACTAACATCATGGTTAATCTTAGGTTTAGTATATTCTGAAGCATATGCTTTCGGATGTAAAAATATAATATTCAGACTGAATTCAGTTCAGGATGTTCCTTCAGGGGACAACCACTTCACACCCCAGAAGACACAGACTGTTAATAATAGTAATAATAAGCCTAACCAAAAAAATAGCTGGGGAGTGATGGCTTTCACTTAGTAGGGCATTAGAGAAGTGGTCCTGTTACTTCTCTTAGATTTGCTAAAGGTGTTTAACCATGCTAGCTTAAAGATGAAAGTTGGATCTCCATAAACACAAATCAGGTTGGAAATGGAGGAAGAATCCCCATAGAGAAAGTCAGTGGATTTGCTGTTTCAAAACAGCTGTTTAAATACTAGGTCTTCTCTCGGTGTAGTGGTTCATGGAAGACATGGCAGCAAAACTTACTATGCCATAAAAACACATTCCTTGCAAGTCCTGGGGGAAGTTTGTCCTCCTGGAGCTGGTACAGGGGATGCATTTTGCACAACAAACTAATGTATTGCAATTTTCAGACCAGACGTGGAAATAGTTAATTTAACCTCTTTTGATGTATACTAAAGCTAACCATCCCTGATCTGTTTGTTTTCCACAGTGCTTCTCATTGGAATTTCTACTGAATGCCAGAATAATAAAAACTCAACACTAGACTGTCACAGGACCTGGCACATTTAAAGTTCTCAGTAAATACTTTTAAAAAAAATTTTATTATTCTAATTTGTTTATACACGTTTGCAGAGTACATTTCATTTCATATTACATATAAAGAGCACAATTTTTCAAGTTGCTGGTTTTATAATAAAGTGTTTTTACAACAATTGTGTCCTCATACATGTATTTAGGGTAATCATGGATAACTCAGTCTGCCATTATTCCTATCCCCTTGCCCCGTCTCCTCCCTCCCCCCTCTTTGTTCTATTTAAAGCTCTTTCATTCCTCTCATTCCTTCTCTCTTGCCTTGGTATATATACACAATGGAACACTACTCAGCACTAAAAGAGAATAAAATCATGGCATTTGCAGGTAAATGGATGGAATTGGAGAAAATAATGCTAAGTGAAGTTAGCCAATCCCAAAAAACTAAAGGTCGAATGATCTCTTTGATATGAAGATACTAACTCAGTAAATACTTTTTGAATGAATGAAGGTTTAATTAATGCAGCAAACTTGTGTTTGTAAAGCATATTTTCAGTTCTGTAGAATGAAGGTGTTTGCTTGCTTTTCCTTGTTTTGAGATGACAATGGAACAATTCTGGAAGATCATGCCACCCTCCTAAGCTGTAGATCAGTTTCAATGACATTTACTTTCTCCACCTGGGGAGTGTCTGTCATGTCTGAGGACCATCAATGACTCATCTAATAGAATCTCACTGGAAATTTATCTTTTGTATAGAAAAAAATAGAGCTTCTCTACTAATGAATGAAATTATTCCACACTTTACATAACATCTTGAAGTTTATGTGCATGTAAACCTCATGAAGGTGGCTGGCAAGCCCATCTCTTCTTTTCTTTCAAGGACTAGATCAACTCTTATGTTTTTGCTGCCTAGCTAGCCCACACTGACTTTTCCTTTACTGTCCTTTAGGGTCAAGGGAGTTAAGCATGCATAGAAGAATTCTTTGCTTGGGATTCGTCCTTTCCCCACCCTGTCTTCCTTATAGATGAAATGGAGCTTCAGTTACAGTAGCACTAACTCCTCTAGACAAGGCATTAGTGTTGTGGGCCATCATCTCATTTATGATTGAGGCAGAATCTCAACTCCATCTCTGTGTAGATATAAACTTGAGTAAGTTTTATAGCTTCTCTAAGCTACAGTTTCCCTGTCTGTAATATGAGGGTATAATAGCACAGAAGCCAGGATTACCAGACGGCTAGTAAGAGAGAGTTCACATAAAGCAAAAATTACACTGTGTAGAGCACACAGGAATCACCCATGAAGGTTCACTATGATTAACATGGTCTCCATTATACAGAATGAAAACTGAGACTCGGGTTAATTACTTTGATGAAGATCATAGTCCAGTAAATGGTGGAGGCACAGATAAGTGCATGTCTGCCTGAAACCAGAATCTACTGCTGTATAGGAACCTGCCAGTGCTGTGGTGCTCCAGTAAGAAGTGAAATGATGGGCTGTCATTGTTGGCCTCTACCCAGGAGGATGTAATGAGCACCTGCCAGATGAAGGCTGCCTGGCCCTGTCAGAAGTAATGGAAAACTACCAGGCAGGAGGCCTTTCACTCTGGTCCTGTTAAATGTGGGATTTCTGATTCTCTGCATCTGGGGGCTAGAGAACATGGTTAGCCACTTGTTACCATAGCATTTTTATGGCCATATGGGTTTGCAATTTCTCAAATCTAAGCCCAACCTCACACCTTGTCCTGTCCCCACCCCCCATTAAGCATCCTCCCCCAGGCTTCCTCCTGTTCCAGTGTCTTGGCAGCATGGAACTGCTCTGCCTTCTCAGGAATGTGGTGCCAGGGGGAACTAGCCTTCTCTCTGGTCAGCCAACCAGCTGGGACTTTCCAGATTCATTTATGACTCAAAAAATTGCAACCCACTCTCTGTGCAGTGTGCCCAGCATATGCGTCCAAGCCCACATCTGCCTGGTTCCAGAGCTGGCAAGCTTACCTACTCCAGTACACCATTTCTAAGAGATGTTGGGGGCAGGAGCGCAAAGCAGATTCTTAATGACGAAGCAGCCACATACCAGTTGGATTTGGGGCTACCAGCTGAGGGCAGAGGGAGCAGAACAACATGTGGAGGGGTTTTCTACACCTCGAAACTCAGAGGCTTCAATCCCAATGAAGGATGTGGTGCCTTCATAGGAATGTTGCTTTCTTAGGAGTTGACTCTGCATGATAGACAGACTTGAAAAACTACTTATTTGGGATGGTTTGGAGGAAGAAAGTTGTTCTTATTTGAAAAATTTTTCCCCTCTCTCTTTCCTCTTGAATAACCTCAAGCCAAGGGGGATTTCATTTGGGGTGGCTTTAGATTGTTGAAATCTCTTCACAGTTGAAGGCAGTCTACTATTAATCCTGACAAGAAATGGAGACTCAGAGAATGAAAGTAATTTGCCAAAGAAACACTGATTATAAAGAATGGAGTCATAATTTGAATCCAGATCTGCCTATCCCCAAACTTCAGTTTTATTCATTATTCCCTGAGGCACCTGCTTCCCAGTCTCTCACATTTTCTATTTTCTAATCATCCAGTCAATATCGTCCTTTAAGCATTGTCCATTACTATTCAAACTTCTGGAAAGGTAGATTCCACTTGGAGTGTGAACCTACCTATAACTGAACTGGGTTACCCTTCTTTTATTGGGACTTGATTTATATGGTCAGTCTTTCCCTGGCCGAGGATCCTTTTCTTGTTAGCTTCCCTTCTGTATCACCTCTTCCCTCTGAAACCAAGCCTTCCTGAGGTAAGCCTAAGTCATGGCAGAGATGAGTCAAACCTCGCCTCTCATGCCTTAAGCTCAGGGCACTGCCAAGGGACCTGCAAATTAGGTGTGCCCTCAAGATGATCCATTGAGGTATGGCAAGAAGTTACTCAGATGTATATATTTTTTTAAAACTTAATTTTTCATCCATTCTTTTTATAAAAGATATGACATATAATGTTATAGTAATACACATATAATTTATAAATATATGCATACATATTGGAGACTAACACTTTTTAATGGATAAGGATGTATGATTTGGGGGCTACTCTTCACTGGTGTTAGTCAGCTTTCTGGTATTGTGACAAAATACCTAATATAAAGAGGGAAGATTTGTTTGGGTTCACAGTTTTGGAAGTTCTAGTCCATAATCAGGGGGACCTATTGCTTTCAGGTGCAGCATGGGCAGCTCCTAATGGTAGGAGGATGTGGCCAAGCAAAACCGTTCACCTCATGGCCAAGAAGTGAGAGAGAAAAGGGTTGGGGTCCCACTATCTCCCTCAAGGGCATTCCCTAAATGACCAGAGGACTTCCCACTAGGTTCCACCACCAAATAGCACCAAGCTGGGGACAAAGCTTTTTTCATGGGCCTTTGGGGAACATTTAAACTCCAAACTATAACAGTGCTTCATGAACATTAATGTTCATATAACATTTTTAAATGCAGGTTCAGATTCAATGGGCCCTGTGGAGCTAAGATTTTGCATTTCTAACAAATTCTAACAAATTCCCCAGTGAAACCCATGTTTTGGTCTGGGGATCACACTGTGAGGCAGCAAGGTTTCCACACCGCACTGCTCTTCTCAGCCTGGTGCTATGGAGCTGCATTTGGTGTTCAATTAATACATGGATATTGGATAAACAAGAGCAAACAAGCAAGATATATATGCTCAGAGATTATTTTTATGTTTCTTATCTGAAGAAAACCAAAGTACCTGCATTTTTATTATATCTAATAAGATTGATATGAAATAAGGTTAGTTGTCATATTGTATCAGCTCCACCCTGTGACAAAGTGTTTGGTTTTAACACTCATTTAAGATAATATTCTAGATGGAAGAAAATAACAACAGCAAAGTGACTAAGCAACATGTTAATGTTTGAATTCCCAAAAGAGACCTTCTGCTTTCACCCCCAGCATCTCTCTGGGGTGTGTGTTCAGCTCAGGAAGGGCACTTCCTTCCTATGTATTATCCAAAGTCCACTCTGGTGTTTCCAAATTCAACCTTTCACTCTGCAAGACTGAGTACTAAGGGATCTAGTCATGGATTGGTAGCAGCTTCCTTGCAGTTAGTTCTAGGGAATGAATAGGGCTGGAGGCATTAAACTTAATTAACACCTAGGCTTGGTTAGAAGGTTGGAAAACAGCTGGAGAGCATGCCAATTACCTCCCAGTTGTGCAGCGCCTGTCGGAGAGGCTGGATGGGTTTAGTTGGGATGATGTATGCCCAAACCCTGGGGGTCCCAGAGTCACTGCAGAATGTAGGAGAGGAGAGGCAGGTGCCCTGTTTCAGAAGCACCTTCTACCCTCTTACAAAGAGTTTCCTTTTTGAAATACTTTTCACTTTTTTTTTTTTTTTTAATTTTTGTACTTTATTTTGCAAGAAAACAACGTGTTGTTTTTAAATGGCTATGTCATTCTTGGGCAGGAAAGGAATTCATTTAAATGAACCAAAAATGACATATTTGTGAATGGTCCTGCTTAGTAGCTAGAGGCATGTTAATAATCCAGAAATGGATGATTTAAAGAGCAATAGTGACAATAATTTTTAAGGACATTATTACTCTGAAAGCCCAGTTTATGTGTATTTTCTACTGATGACATGGGGACAAAAATTTAAGTGTATTTGATGGTGAAAAATCCATGGCAGATAGATAGAAGTAAATTTTTTCACCAAGTTTTAACCTCTCCCTGCCTACTTTCTTTTTCTTTTTTTTAAATTAATTTTTTATTATTCTAATTTATTATATACGTTTGCAGAGTACATTTCATTTCATATTACATATAAAGAGCACATTTTTTCAAGTTGCTGGTTTAATATAAAGTCTTTTTACAATAATTGTGTCTTCATACATGTATTTAGGGTACTTTTGTTTTAAGATTTTGTGTTATCTTTGGAGTCACAAACTATACAAAAAATTAACTGGTGGACAATTTTAACAACTTTGAAGGTATTTATAGATTTGCATTTTTAAAATTGACTCAGTTCACATTATTTATTATATATTATATTAAATTTTAACATATTTTTCATATACTTTATAATATGAATTTATATTTTGTTCTATATTTGACTTTCAGTATTAAGCAACAATTACCCTAATTAATCCCTCATAGAGTCATTATTTCAGCTTTTCAGGAATTCATTTCAGATTCTCCTTTAACTAATATTTCTTAAGCATGTGTGATACACAAGTTAAACTATCTCCTAGGTTCTGAGAATACAGGGGGGCAGGTATTGCCCTTACCCTTGAGAACCCATGCTTTGTGGGCCAGTATTGGTATAAAGACTTCTTTCTCTTAATCATGCTTCTCTTGCTCATACATTTTGTTTTACCTACTTCTGCATTTATTTTATTCATTCAATGGAAACTATAGTAAGGATATGCAAAGACTCATCATTACAGTATCTTTTTTACAATTGACTCAAAAACTCCACCTGCAGAAGCAGCTGTGGTCCTGGACCTGTTCTCCTCTGGCCTGTTCACTTTGGTGTAGACCAGTTATCTGAAGGTACCTTAATGAAGTCCTCAGAGTTTTGACTTCGCTCACCTTATGGGTCCTTTTTTATAGTTATCCTCACATGACCTGTGAAGACCTTGCACCTGGTCTAGTGAGGTGTTTCTGCGTGTCTTCTACTGGTTGCTAGGAGAGCAAGTGGAAGCATTCAGAGCATTAGTCCAAATCCACCCCCACTGGTGAACAAACAAGCCATAGCTCAGGTCCTGCAGTCAGAAGAGGCCTTTCTAATTAACCCTGAGGCACTCTTCACAGGTTTTATGGCACACAGTCATTGTTTTCTGGATCAATAAATGGAGTTGGCCCAGAGCCTGTATCCTGGTGGATTCTAAAGGACAGGGACATGGAAGGCCTGTCCACAGCAGAGAGGGAGAAGCCACCATGCATGGAAATTACATGGATGGTTGCTGCATGTGTGGAAGTTTAGGATTATAGGGGGATCCTAGCATCACAGAAAATGAGTACCCTCTACCTGGCCCTGCCCCTGGGAACACAGACAGGAAAGGCATAAAAACAACAAAGCAAAGCCCTTCTTTTGTCAGCCTTTGGGATGTGGGGTCATCTATCTTTATATCCAAAGCCTGAGACACAGAACTGTCTCTGGCGGTGGCAATGCTGGTGTATTTGAGGGCCATATCTACAGCCTTCAAACCTGGTTTCTGTTTCTGCTTCTTTCTCCCTTAATTCATCTTTTATTCTATTGCTATGTTGGTTTGTTAGTCTATTTTCTTTTTAAATTCTTAGCTGCTTGAGGACCAGGATCCGTAGCTCCAGTGTCTGACCTGGTATTCAGTAGACTCTCAGCGAATGTCTGTGGACTCCATGGGTGCTGGATGGGAACTCTGGGTCGTCGGTGTCAGCAGGCAGAGCTAAAAGGTGTCTACAAAGGTGGCATTGACAGCTTGTAGGGGTCTCATGAAGCCCCCAAGAAAAGTGAAATCTGCAATGAAGTGTGCACTGGGGGCTGGAAGAGGGCAGGGGCAGCAGCAGTACTGAACAGAGCTCTCACCAGAGCACGCTGAAGAGCAAGGCTCCTCTGGTGATTTGGGGGGTTGAAGTCAATACTCAGTGTCAGCCATTGAGAAGCTAGACTGGTCAGAGCCCAGGGAATGGCTACCAGAGTAGCAATACATGAAAGGGTGGCCAGGGCCTTGTAGAATTATCCCCATGGGAATGAATGGAATTCACATGGTCCAAACACTAAGTGACAGATTTGATATGCCAAAGACTTTCATGGAATCTCAAGCAATCCTTCAAACAGATGGAAATGGCAGCATTATTATACCCATTACACAGATGAATAAACTGATCCCAGGAACCTGCCCAAGCACACAACTAGGAATTCAGAACTCAGATTTAATCCCAGATCCTGTGACTCCATGCTCAATGCTATTTTACTGAAACATACCTTCCTGGCTTCATCCACATGAGCCATATTATTTGGAGCAGAGGGTGGGTGTCACTGTCTTGCCGGGCAGGTGATTCATTTCTCAGTTTTGGAGAACCTCAAGTGGTATCTCCTGAGTGACAGAGACTCCACCTCTCAATCCAGTGAGTTGGTCCCAAGACTCTGGGTGGGGGTACACATATCAGAGAACATAGTCTCTGTATGAATGTGACTTTTCTTAAGAAGAAGACAGGGATTTCATTATACTTATTATAATCTGAATTTACATTGTTTACATTGTTTACATTGTTTCTGTTACCTTCAATTTGTCATTCAGTTGACCTTCTTTTCTTCTGAATGTTATCAACTAAGGCTTAAACTATTCAGTCTTCTAAGCTAATAATACCATCACTTTTTCATTCATGTTATATTTACCCCTTTTGCAGAGAAAAAGAAAAATGCTTGTTAATAACTGATACAGAGAGTTCCATTGTTCATTTCAAAATCAACTGTATGCTTGGTTGCTTCAAGAAACCACTAAGACATTAGCCTCTGTCTTAAAAGAACTTAAAGAATAAACAACACCTGAATCAGCATTTAATACCTGCTTAGTAGAAGTACAAATAATATGGTCATGGAATTCTGGGGAAAAATTATTCTAACAGTACCTGAGAGTTAGGTTAGCAATAACAACTCTCATCTTAGTGAAACTTAAAAGATAAGAAAGATTTTCAAGGGTTAGAAAGACTGGGGAAAAAAGTGAATCTGCCATTTGCTTGCTGTAAGGGCTTTTGCTGCTCTTTCGGCTACATAGCTTTGTGTTAAAGATACAGATTCAAGCTAGACTCCCTGTGTCTCAATCCTGGCTTCTGCCACTTACATCAAACAAATCACTGATCTTCCTGTGCTTCAGTTTTCTCATCTGCAAAACGGTAATAATAGCCACCTTTTTAAGTTTGTTAATGGGAATTAACTCTGTCAATATATGCAAAAAGTACCTGAAATTTTGCCTGATACAGTGTTACATAAGCCTCAGTTGCTATTATTTTCCATGTCTTAGTTTCTTTATGTCTAAAACAGAGATAACAATTCTGACCTCATGGCTTTGTTGTCAAGATTAAATGAGATTATTTATGTTAAGGACCTAGCACATAGTAAACATTAAACATCAGTTCCCTTCCTACATTCTTAAGAAAAAATGCATTTTCTCAGTTTAAAATAGACAATAATATGCACATAAAGATGCTAGCTAAAGGATTGCCTTTTCAGAAATTGCCATGCTAAAGTTTTAGAAATTTGTGAACCTGCCAGTAAAAGCGTTGGCTCAAGTTTTACTGGACAGTGTATTATCTACACTTAAGGTCCAAAAGTGATCAAGTTCCCAAAATTGACATGGCATTTTCCATGATACACTCCATGAAGCTTCTGAAGAGGCTTATTTATGTCATCATTTCAGAATAAAGTGATCCTATTGACAACTATAAAGCTTTGCCACACTCATTTCTTCCACCCACTCTAACAACTCTAAAGTCTGTAAGCTTGTCAAGAAGCTGTTGTTTTTCATTTCATTTTGGAGCTCTCCATGATAATAAATGAGAAGGCCTACATTAAAGGGCATTTATAATAACAGTAATAAAACACTCATACATTTGGAGATAAACCAGCTTTAAAAATGAGTTTTGGCTGCAAACTTATTCTTTCACATTAGCATATATTTTGAACAGGGACTCTTACAAAGGCATGGAAATGTTTCAGTGTGGGCAGTAGTATTTTTTTTTAAATAGACTATTTTTTTAGAGTGATTTTAGATTCACAGGTAAAAAGTGAGTGAAAGGTGTAAAGGTTTCCTATAGATCCTCTGCCCCTATATACACATAGCCTCTCCCATTATCTGTACCCCCACCAGAGTGGTGCATTTTTACAGTAAAAGAACCAACACTGACACATCATTATCACCCAAAGTCCACAGTTTACATTGGAATTCCCTCTAGGTGTTGTAGATTCAATAAGTTTGAACACATTTGTAATGGCATGGATCCACCATGATAGTGTCATATAGAATAGTTTTACCATATAAATAATGACATGACCATATAATATGACATGAAGTGTCATATAAATAGTTTTACCATATATAAGATCTTCTGTACCCTCCTGACTATTCATCCTTCACCCTATGACCCCTGGCAAACTTTAAAATTTTCACTGTTTCCATAGTTTTACCTTTTCCCTCTCATCTAGATGGGATTATAAAATATGTTGCCTTTTCAGATTGACTTTTTTTCATTTCATAATGTGCATTTATGTTTCCTCCATGTCTATTTATGGCTCGCTACTCATTTGTTTTTAGCACTGATTATTATTCCATTGTCTGGATGTACCACAGTTTATTTATCCATTCCAACACTGAAGGACATCTAGGTTACTTCCACGATTTGGCTGTTACAAAAAAAAAAAAAAAAAAAAAAAAAAAAAACTCTATGAAGCTCCATGCACAGGTTTTTGTTGAGCACATGCTTTTAGCTCCTTCATGTAAATAAGGATGATAATTGCTGGACCACATGATAATAGAATGTTTAGCTTTGCAAGAAATTGTCAGTCTTGCAATGAATCCTTACAATTTTGCATTACCACCAGCAATGAATGAGAACTCCTGTTGCTCCACATTCTTATCAGCATTTGGTATTGTCAGTATTCTGGTTTTTTGGCCATTCTAATAGCTCTATAGTGATGGCCATTGTTAGTTTAATTTGCATTTTCCTAATAACATGATGTGAAGCAACTTTCAGGTTTATTTGCCATCTGGGCATCTTTTCTTGGTAAGGTATATATGCTAACATTTTGGGTCCATTCTTTTTTTAACCTGGGATTTTTTAATTTTCTTCTTATTGAGTTTATCAGTCTGTTCAGGCTTTCTATTTCTTTCTGATCCAATCTCCAGTTGTAAGTATCTAGAATTTATTTATTTTAGAATCCATTTCCTCTGGAATATACAATTTGTTGCCATGTGATTGCCTATAATTTTTTTTTTTTTTTTAGAAACTCTTTTTTATTTCTGGGATTTTCATGATAAAGTTTGAACTTCCATTTCTGGTTTGATTTATTTGAGTCTTCTTATTTTCTTCTGAGTTAGTCTAGCTAAGAGTTTATTAATTTTCTTTCTTTTTTCAAAACACCAACTCTTAATTTTTTAAATTTTTTTCTATAAATTTTCACTTTGATTTATTTCTCTTTTGATCTATATTCTTTTCTTCTGTTGTGGTTTGGATCTTAAATGTCTTCTGAAGGTTCATGAAGGCTCATGTTTGGTCCTCAGCTGGTGGTACAAACTGGAGGTAGTGAAAACTTAAGGATGTGCGGCCTAGTTGGAGAAAGTGAATCACTGGGGAGTATCCTTGAAGGGGATAATTGGACCTCAGCCCCTCATCCTCCTACCTCCTGCTTTCTAGCCACCTCTGATCCACCATGTACTCCCCACCATGGTGTTCTATCTTGACATAGGCCCAGAGCAATGGGGTTAAGCAACCATATTCTGAACCTCTGAAATCATGAGCCAAAATAAATCATTCCTTTTTATAAGTTGGTTATCTCAGGTATTTTTTCACAGCAACAGAAACCTGACTATGACTAACCCACTTTCCTTCTGTTAACTTCAGGTTTAGTTTGTTCTTTTTCTAATTCCTTGAGGTGCAGTGTTAAGCTGTTTATTTGAAATTTTTCTTCTTTATTCATGTAGGCTTTCATCACTATTAAGTTTCACTCTTTGAACTCCTTTAAGTTTTGGTATGTTGTTTTCATTTGTGTCTCAAGATATTTTTATATTTCTCTTTTGAGTTCTGCTTTGACTCATTGGTTATTCAGGAGTGTTTTTTTAATGTTAACGAATGCTGTTTGATTTCCACACGTTGTAAATGTGCCATGTTTATACCATTGTGGTATAAACCACAAAAATACTTGATATGATTATAATCATCTTAAATTTGCTATCATTTGTATCTGAACACATGATCATATCTGAAGAATGCTCTATGTGTACTTGAGAAAAATGTTCATTCTGGTGCTGTTGAATACAATGTTCTGTATAAATCTATTAGGTGCATTTGATCTAAAGTGTAGTTCAAGTCCAATATGACCTTATTGAGTTTCTATCTGGATAATCTGTCAATTGTTGAAAGTGGGCTATTGAAGCTCCCACTTTTGTTGTATTGTTGCTTATTTTTCTCTTCAAATTTGTTTGGAGGTATAACCAAAAACCTCTCAGTTAATAAATTTACAGAAAGAACCCCTCATGGCAAAATTCTACTGAACATTCAAATAAGAGTTAGTACTAATGCCTCATTAATCTTCCAATTTATATTTCTACTAGAAAGTTAATTTTCTTAAAATAGAAATTAGATATTTATCCATATCTGTTTATCTGAGGCAGTAACATGCTTTTATTGAGAGGAACCAGGCCATTTCCTGGTGCTCTTCCTGTCTTCAAACTTAAATACTATGTCAATATTTTTCTGTTTGGGGCAATTTTATTTTGAATAGTAATGTGCCACCCTCAGAGAGGAGGCTAGATAATCCACTTTGCAACAGGAGCCAATTCAAACATCTCTCTCTCTCTGCTTTCTTGAAAATAAACAAATGCTGAAGTAAGAATGACATTATAGTGACTGATAGATTTTAGCAAGCATTTGTCTTAATTTATTTTTTCTTTCTTTTTTTCTTTCTTTTTTTTTTTTTTTTTTTTTTTTTTTGGTACCAGGAATTGAACTCAGGGGCACTTGAGACCACTGAGCCACATCCCCAGCCCTATTTTTAAACTCATTCTATGAAACCACCACCATGCTCATACCAAAGTCAAAGACAGTACAAGAAACACACAAACTAATACCTTTGATGAACACAAATGCAAAATCCTCAATAAAATCCTAGCAAACTGAATTCAACATGACAAAGATTTTATACCATGACCAACTGGGATTTATTCCTGAAAGATTATAAGGTTGGTTAAAAATAAGCAAATTACTCAGTGTGGTGTACCATAATGGTGATATGAATGATACAAACCATGCTACCATCCCAACAGATGCAGAAAAAATATTCAGTAAGGTTCAACAATAGAATAAAGGCCAATTATAAAAACTCATACTTAACAACATAATCAATGGGGTAAAATCTTAAAAATTCCCTCTATTCTATTACAAAGAAAGGATGCCTATTCTCAGTATTTCTATTGATTCTACTGCAAGTGCAAACAGGAGCAATCATACAAGAAAAAGAAACAAAAGTTATCCAAATTAAAAAAGAAGAAGCAAAGTTATCTGTATCTATAGATGACATAATTCTACATGTAGAAAAGCCTTTTTAAAAACTGCTATATCTAATAAATAAATTCAGAAAAATTAAAGGACAGAAAAGAAACATGAAAAATTTCTTTACACCAATAATGACTTATCAACATAATTGATTACCAAAGCAATTCTAAGTCCAAAAAGCAATTCTGAAGGCAACATTATACCTGACTTCAAATTGTACTACAAAACCATAGTAACAAAAACTGGCATAAAAATAGATTAAAAGACCAATGGTAAAGAATATAAAACACAGAGAAAAACTTACTTAGATACAGTCATCTGATCCTAGACAAAGGTGACAAAAGCATACACTGGAGAAAAGACAACCTTTCTAACAAATGTTGGGAAATTTGGTTATCCATATGTAGAAGAATGAAACTGGACCCTTATCTCTCACCCTATACAAGAATCAACTCAAAAGGGATCAAAGACCTAGGAATTAGACCAGAAACTGTGCAGTACGAAAATATAAGGTCAATACCCCAACATATAGGGCACAGGCAATGACTTTCTCAATAGGACCCCTAAAAGGAAATAATGCCAAGAGTTAATAAATGGGGTGGCATCAAATGTAAAAGCTTCTGCACAGCAAAGGAAACTATTAAATATATGAAGAGCGAACCTACAGAATGGGAGAAAATCTTTGCTAGCTATTCTTCTGACAGAGGATTAATATCCAGAATATATAAAGAACTCAAAAAACTCAATACAAAAAAAAAAAAAAAAAAAAAAACCAATAAGTAGACAAATGAATAAAACAGACACTTATCAAAAGAAGAAATACAAATAACCTATAAACATATGAAAATTTGTTCAACAGCTTTAGCAATTAGGGAAACAAAAAAATCAAAACTACATTGAAGATTTTATCTCAGAATGGCAGTCAGAATGGCAGCCATTAACATTACAAACAGTAATGAATGCTGGAGAGGATGTTGAGGGAAAGGAACACTTTACACTGTTGGTGTAAAGTGTAAAGTAGTACAACCACTACTGAAATCAGTATGAAGTTTCCTCAAAAGACTAGGAATGAAACTACCATACAACTCATCTATACCACTCTTTGGTACTTATTCTAAAGAATTAGTTATCATAATCTAGATACAGGAATGCCCATGTTTATAGCAGCACAATTCACAGTAGCCAAACTATGGAACCAGCCTAGGTATCTACCAATAAATGAATGGATAAAGAAAATGTGGCATATAAACATAATGGAATTTTATTCAGCCATAAAGAAGAATGAAATTATGTCGTTTTCAGGAAAATGGATGGAACTTGAGAATATTAAGTTGAGCAAAATAAGGCAAACTAAGAAAGTCAAGTGTCATATTTTGTCTCTCATATGTAGAAGTTAGAGAGGAGAAAGAAAAGATATCATGAAAATTGAAGAGAGATCAGTAGAGTAGAGGAAAGGAACCAAGGAGGAAAGGAGGGAAAGGGAAATGCTGGGGAATGATATTGGCCAAATTATATTGCTATACTGTGTGCATGCATGAATATATAACAACAAATCCCTCCATTATATACAACTATAATGTATCAATAAAAATGGAAAAAGATTTAAAAAATCCAATCCCATTTACAATAGCACCAGAAAGAATAAAATGTTTAGCAAAAATTTAAAGAAGTAAAATACCTGTGAACTGAAAATTATAGAACATTAACGAAATAATCAAAGGAGACAAATAAGTGGAAAGATACTTTGTGTTCATGGATTGAAATGGTTAATATTGCTGAAATATCCATACTACACAAAACAATGTACAGATGCACTGTAATCTCTATCAAAATTCCAATTTGATTTCCAATTCCATGGGGAAAAAATCTCTAAAATATCTATGAAACCACAAAAGACCCTAAAGTAGCCAAAGTAACCTTGAAAAAGAAAAATCTAGAGGTGTCACAATCCTGATTTCAGTATATTCTAAAACTATAGTAACCAAAACAGTGTGGTGATAACATCAGCAAGATGTCTGACTAAAGGCTCCTGGCACATGATCCCACCAAATAAATAAATAAATAAACAAGTGTAATTATACTGGACTGTTTGAAGGAGAGCATCAGTGCAGTGGGGATGCAGCAGAGATTCTGTGGAGCATGGGAAAGCATGATGGCCTTATAAAAATGAGAATGAAGCAATAGCATATACCATATACTGTTGTACCAAAAATGTTGTATCCAGCATAATGCCAATTAAAACTCCAAGCCACGTCACACTTGAGCCAATAAAAAGCCTTTATTAAGCTGATCAGCGGCCACCATCCTCACACATCACACAGTGTGACAAGATGGCGCACAGGCAGTGATTTTTCAAGGGTTTATAAAGAGCAAAATCACAGAGGGCGGAATATTCAATTGCAGGGTTTCAGCCAATGCAAGCAAGCCACAGTACAGAAGCTGAATTTAGGCAGTTAGCAAGACAAAGCAATGGGTACAATAATATTTCCCACGGGACTTTCCAGGTTGATATAGCAACGATCAAGTAGAAGGGAATGGGGTCATGATGACCCTAGTTGAGTACGTGTTAGAGAATGGTTACTAACGTCTAGACAATCAATTTCTGACAAGGTATTTGCCCAGGAAAAATGGAAACCAAAGAAAGCAATTTTACATTGTATAGGAATTGCTGTTTTTATGCTGTCAAGCGTATTATGCTAGGTAATGATTAATGGGTACACAGGCAGGACTTTCTGTATTCTATTATTTCTGAGAAACAGAACTATTTCTCGGAACTCCTAAGATGGCTGCTGAAGAACAAGATGGAGTCCCTTTAGTTCTCTTATCACATATACCAGATGAGATTAACTCTGAACCCAGAGGGAGTTTACAAGATGGGGAATGGGTAGGCAGGTGCCTCCTGAAGTGCCCATTAATATCATGGACAGTGGAAGTATTTTCCACTGAGAAGTCTGAAACCTTCACAGTCCCTGAGACCAGTTTGGGGAGATGACAAGGAATCCATGCCACTGCACTGCTCTGGAGAGAAAGCCCAGCCCTCATTATACCTTGCTCCACCTAAGTTTTATCTGTATACCCAGCCCACAAGTCATTGTCACACTGCCATCCACTCTTCCATGGTCCTGGGAAGCAGCCAGGCAGCCTCACCCATTCTCCCACAGCTCTATCAACCCTCCCTTGGCCATGGAAAGCTTCTGAGTATCCTCCCCTCTGGTTCATTTTATGATTATGATCCAGCAATTCCATCACTTGGTTATATATCCAAAGGAAATGAGCTGGACATGGTGGTGCACACCTGTAATCTCAGCAATTTGGGCGGCTAAGGCAGGAGGATCACAAGTTTGAGGCCAAACTTGGCAACTTAGACCTTCAGTAAATTAAATTTCTTTCTTTCTTTCTTCTTTCTTTCTTTTTTTTTTCTTTCTTTTTTTTTTTTTTTTTAAGAAAGGGCTAGGGATGTGGCTTAAAGTACTCCTGGGTTCAATCCCCAGTGCCAAAAACAAAAAAAAAACAAATATGTAAACAAAAATCCAAAGGAAATGAAGTCAGTCTATCAAAGGAATACCTGAACTCCCAGGACTATTGAAGCATTATTCATATTAGTCAAGATATAGACCCAACGGAGGTGTTCATTGATGATGAAAGAATAGAGAAAAATGTATAATACACAATGTAATATTCAGCAAAAGAGGAATGAAATCCTGTTGTTTGTGGCAATGTGGATGGAGCTGCAGGATATTATGTTGAGTGAAATTAGTCAGGCACAGAAAAGCAAATATCATATCATATGAACTCACTACTACGCAGTAATTAAGAAAAGCTTTATTTCATAGAAATGATAGAACAGTTGTCACTAGAGGATAGAAATGGTAAGTGGGTAGAAAGGAAAGAGAAATCAGGTAAGACATACAAAAATGCAGTCACATAGGAGGAATAAGTATTAGAATTCTACGGCACAGTAATGGGACTATAGTTTGCAATTTATCACATTTTTTATAAAGAATGAGAAGTTCAAAGATTTCCAACCAAAATAAGAATAAATATTTAAGGAGAAGAAAATACTAAATTATCTTGATTTCATTATTTCATATTGAATACATGACTCAAATTATCACACTTTACCCTATAAAGACGCACTCTTTGGTTTTGGGGGGAAAAAAAAAAAAAGAACAGAAAAGATATAGTACTTTAATAAAAATGGCATATAGACCAATAGAACAAAGTAAAAAACCCAGAAATAAAGCCAAAAATAGTCAGCTAGTTTCCAAAAGACACCAAAAAAGGCACAGTTGGGAAAGAATAAATGGTTTTGGAAAAACTAGGCATTCACATATAAAAGACTGAAAATCAACCTTTATCTTACACTATACACAAAAATCAACTAAAACTGGATTTAGGGCCTAAATGTAAGACATGAAAATCCTAGAAGAAAACATAGGGGAAATATAGTTGGCATTGGCCTTGGCAATGATTTTTTAAAATATCACACTCAGGCAGAAAGGGTAAAAATAAACAAGGGGGATTACATCAGACTAAAACACTGTAATCCAAAGAAACAATCAACCAAATGAAAAGAGAGCCAATGGATTGGGAGAAAATATTGTGAATGGTAAATCCTATTGTTGACTTCTAAAAGGGTTTTTAACATTTTGAGTAAGAGTCCTTTATCCACTATGCCTTTGCAAATATTTCCTCTCAGTCGGTGGCTTGTATTCTTGTTATTCAGCCACTGTATCTTTTGCAGATTGGACCTCTTGACAATACAGAGTCTTCCTAACCATGAATGTGGAATATCTCTCCTTTCATCTAGTGCTTTTTTGATTTCTTTCATTAGAGATTCATAGATTTCCTCATATGATCTTACATATATTTTGTCAGATTTATACTTAAATATTTCATTTTGGAATGTGGTAATGTAAGTGATATTATGTTTTTAATTTTGATTTCCTTTGGCTCACTACTGGTAAGTAGGTTATTAACTTTTGTATATTAACTTTACAACTGACTACCCTGCTATAATAAATTATTATTATTTGTTCCAGGAGGTTTTGGTAAATTCTTTTAGACTTTGTACATAGATAATCATAGTATTTGTAAACGGAGATATTTTTATTTATTCCTTTCTAATTTATAGAACCTTTTTATCCTTTTCTTTTCTTAGCATTCATTGGGACTTCAGCATGATGTTGAAAAGTGGAGATATCCTGGCCTTTTTTTGTTGTTGTTGTTAATGGGCAGAGCTTGCAGTTTTTCACCAAATATGATATTAGCTGTAGGATTTTTGTAGATGTTCTTTTATTAAGTTAAGGAAACTCCCTTCTATCCTACTTTACTCTGTGTTATTATCATTAATGGGTGCTTTATGTCCAATGTTTCTTCTGTATCCACTATATAATCATGAGCGTTTTCTTCTATAGCCTTTGATATGGTGAGTTATATTAACTGGTTTCAAATTTTATGCCAGCTTTCTGGAATAAATCTCACTTGATCATGGTGAATAAGTCTTTCAATATATTGTTTGGTTTGATTTGCTAATATTTTGACAAGGACTTTTGCATTAGAGCTCATGAGAGATATCTGTCTGTAGTGTTCTTTTCTTGTAATGTGTTCGTATAGGCCTCATAGAATGTCTTAGTAAGTATTTCTTCTGCTTTTATCCTCTGAGAGAAACTAGTAAGAAAGATAAAACTTCTGAAAACTCTTGGTAGAATTCACCTGTAAGCCATCAGGGTCTGGTGTTTAGTTAACTTGGCTAAATGATTGACTTTATTGATCTTTTTCAAACATGCAGCTTAGGTTTTACTGATTTTCTCTATTGATTTTCTGTTTTTAATTGCATTGATTTTTTTAAATTTTTATTATTTCTTTTATTCTGTTTATTTTGTATTTCATTTGCTCTTATTTTCTAGTTTCCTAAAGTGGAAACTTAGATTATTAATTTTAGATCTTTTTTTTTTCTCTTCTATTTGCATTAAACGCTATAAATTCCCCTCTAAGCACTGTTTCACTGCATTTCACACATTTTTATAAGTTCTTTTTTTCTTTTACTTTTAGCTAAAAATTACTTTAAAATCTGTCTTGAGATTTTATCTTTGACTCATGTTTATTTAGAGGTCTGAATACTGGGAGGTTAAGGATCCCTCAGTTATCTTTCTGTAATCAGTTTAAGTTCATCATGGTCCAAGAGCAGATATTTTTATTATTCCTGTTCTTTTAAATTTGTTAAGGTTTGTTTTATAAGGTATTCTTCTAATAAGGAAGATATATATATATATATATATATATATATATATATATATTAACTTTTTTAGTGTTTGCCCTTGAGTTTAAAATATGCCTTTACAACACAAATCTGCTTTCAAATGACACTATACCACTTCATCAGTAGTGAGTATCTAATAACAACATAATCCTAATTCTTCCTTCCTGTCCCTTATATCATGTTGTCATTTATTTCACTTGTACATACATGTATATATATGTGTGCACATGTAATTGAATAAATTATTGCTATTATCATTTTGAACAAACTTATCTGTTGGATGAATTAATAATAAGAAAAACAATATTTATAATATTCATTTATTCCTCTTCTGATGCTCTTCCTTTCTTATGTAGATTCAAATTTCGGATCTATATCACTTTCCATCTTCCTAAAGAACTTAAGACTTTTAATATTTGTTACAAGGCAGAAATAATTATATGTCAGAGAAAGCTTTATTTCTCTTTTGCTTTTGAAGAATGATTTTTTTTAGGGTAAAGAATTCTACATTGATGACCCCTCCCCCATTCTTTACATGTTTCGCTGTGCTCTTTCCTTGCTTGCATGATTTCTGAGATGTCTGTTGTCATTCTTTTTTTTTATTTTTTTATTATTTATTTACTTATTCATCATGCACAAGTATAGTATCTTTTTACATACAACTGCTTGTATACAAAGTATATAAGTACCATTCAGATCTTCAATCATGCATTTAGGATAATGATATCCATCTCATTCAACCACCAATTTTTTTCCAAACCCCCCCTTACTCCCTCCCTCCCCTCCCTTTCCGTTGACCATTCTAGTGTTCCTCTGATCCTATGTACCCCCTTCCAACAACACTGTGAACCAGCCTCCTTATATCAGAGAAAACATTCGGTACTTGGATTTTTGAGATTGACTAATTTCACTTAGCATTATATTCTCCAACTTCATCCATTTACCTGCAAATGCCATTATTTTATTCTCTCTTATTGCTGAGTAAAATTCCATTTTGTATATATTCCATATTTTCTTTATCCACTCATCTACTGAGGGGCATCTAGGTTGGTTCCATAACCTAGCTATTGTGAATTGTGCTGCTATAAACATTGAAGTGGCTGTGTCACTGTAATATGCTGTTTTTAAGTCTTTTGGGAATAGACCCAGGAGTGGGATGGCTGGGTCATAGGGTGGTTCCATTCCCATTTTCCCAAGAAATCTCCATACTGCTTTGCATAGCGGCTGCAACATTTTGCAGTCCCACCAGCAATGTATGAGTGTGCCTTTTTCCCCACATCCTCTCCAACATTTATTGTTGTTTGTGTTCTTGATAGCTGCCATTCTGACTGGAGTGAAATGAAATCTTAGAGTAGTTTTGATTTGCATTTCTCTAATTGCCAGTGATGTTGAGCATTTTTTCATGTATTTGTTGATTAATTGTGTATCTTCTTCTGAGAAGTGTCTTTTCAATTCCTTAGCCCATTTATTGATTGGGTTATTTGCTTTTTTGGTGTTAAGTTTTTTTAGTTCTATATACATTCTAGAAATTAGTGCTCTATCTGATGTGCATGTATTAAATATTTGTTCCCAATTAGTTGGCTCTCTCTTCACCTCACTGATTGTTTCTTTTGCTGAGAAGAAGCTTTTCAGTTTAAATCTATCCCATTCATTAATTCTTGGTAATAGTTCTTGTGCTACAGGATTCTTATTAAGGAACTTGGGGCCTAATCCGACATGTTGGAAATTGGAGCTTACTTTTTCTTCTATTAGGCGTATTGTCTCTGGTCTAATTCCTAGGTCCTTGATCCACTTTGAATTGAATTTTGTGCATGGTGAGAGACAAGGGTTTAATTTCATTTTGTTGCATATGGATTTCCAGTTTTCCCAGCACCATTTGTTGAAGAGGCTATCCTTTCTCCACTGTACATTTTTGGCGCCTTTGTCTAATATAAGATAGCTGAAATTATATGTATTAGTCTCTGTGTCCTCAATTCTGTACCATTGGTCCACCAGTCTGTTTTGGTGCCAATACCATGCTGTTTTTGTTACTATTGCTCTATAGTATAATTTAAAGTCCGGTATGGTGATGCCCCCTGCTTCACTTTTCTTGCTCAGGATTGCTTTGGCTATTCTGAGTCTCTTATTTCTCCAGATGAATTTCATGACAGCTTTTTCTATTTCTTTGAAGAATGACATTGGGATTTTGATTGGAATTGCATTAAATCTGTATAATGTTTTTGGTAGTATGGACATTTTGACAATATTGATTCTACCTATCCAAGAGCAAGGTAGGTCTTTCCATCTTCTGAGTTGTCATTCTTATCTTTGCTCCTATATATATAAGTTTTGTTTTCCCTCTAGCTACTTTTAGAATTTTTTTGTATCTTTCTTCAATTTAAATATACTATGCCTAAGTATAGGTGTTTTGGAATTCATTATGTTCGGTGTTATGATTTGGATGTGAGGCGTCCTCCAAAAGCTCACGTGTGGGTTGTAGCCTGAACCTAATCAGTGAATTAATCCCTTATGTGATTAACTGAGTGGTAACTGGAGGCAGGTGGGGTGTGGCTGGAGGAAGTGGTTCACTGGGGGTGTGGCTATGGGTATATATGTTGTATCTGGAGAGTGGAGTCTTTCTCTTTCTCTGCTTGTTGATCACAAGGTGAGCTGGTTCCTTCTGCCATCTATGATGTCCTGCCTCACCTGGAGCCTCCAGGAAAGGAGCCTGTTGTCTATGGATTGAGACCTCTGAAACCATGAGCCCACAAATAAACTTTTCCTCCTCTACAGTTGTTCTGGTTGGGTCCTTTTAGTCACAGCAGTGAAAAAGCTGACTAAAACATTTGGTGTTCCTTAAGTTTTCTGGACCTGTAATTTGGTATCTGACATTAATTTGAGGGAATTTCTCAGTGATTATTGTTTCAAACGTTTCTTCTGTTTCTTTTTTCTCTTATCTTTTCAGGATCCCTAGTGTATATTATGTTACACATTTTGTAGTTGTCTCACAGTCCTTGAATTTTCTGTTCTATATTTTCAGTTTTTTTCATCTTTGTTTTTTTTTTTTTTTTCTGTTTAGACAGTTTCTATTGAGATATTCTCAAGATCAGAGATTATTCCCCAAATAAGACTTAATAAGGCCATCAACAGCATTCTCTTCATTACAGTGTTTTGGGCTTTATTTATTTTTTTTAACCTCTCACATTTAAAAAAAAATCTTTTTTAGAATTTCCATCTTTCTTCTTACATTATCTTATTAGTGTCAATTCTTAATACTATCTACTTCATCCACGGCAGTTCCTAGCATAATAATCATAGTTATTTTAAATTCCGATCTAATGGTTCCAAGTTCCCTAGTATGTCTTGTTCCATCTCTTCACACTAATGTTCTTTGTCTTTTAGTATGCCTTGTATTTTTTTCTTGATAGCCAGACGCGATGTACTGGGTAAAAAGAACTACTTTAGTGACGTGGTCGGGAGCTGGGGAGAGGAGTTCTATCATCTTGTGATTAGATTTTGGTCTTAGTGATCCAGTGCCTATGGACTATGAACTTCACAAATACTTCACAATTTCCCCTTCCCTTTAGGAGGGATGGTGTGACTAGAGTAGGCTGTAACTGGTACTTGTCTTTTGCCACGTGAGAGATTAGAGAAGCTTGTGTTGGGTATTTCTCTTCCCCTAGGTCAGTTGGGTTCTAAAGAAACTCCAGCAAGTTAGGCTCTGGTTAAAGAGACTCCTTAGGACAGACTTTATTAAGAAGAATGAAATGCTCTGGTGTATTTTCAAAATGGTGATTTTTGCCCTCCCCCAATGGGAGTCTCTCAAATATACACTGTGAGGAGCTGGTAGAACACCCAAAGGCAAAAATGACAGTGTGGGGACCCCCTATAACTAGGTCCATTTGAAGTGTTTAATCAAACTCCAACAACTCAATTAGGGTTCAGGTTTTCCTATACCAGCACTAGTTCCTGCTAGCATAGGATTTTGGTCATGGGTTTCTTCCCTGGCAAGTTGTAATTCTCCGTATCCACCCATCTGTCACTTCAATTCTGGGGTCACTAGTTTTCCCTATGACCTCACCTGTCTTAAAAACTATTGACTTTTCAACCTGTTTAGCTTTTTACTTGTTAGTACTCAATGGTGGCTTCTAAGACCCTTACCTGACAGACCAGAAACTGGAAATAGACAGTAGTGTTTTAAATTCAAATCTATTCTACACACTTTTCTCTCACTCTACATATCAGTATTTTTGCTAAAGGAGATCAACATTTTGCCCTTTTGAATAGGAGTAAGTAAACTTCTCTCTCTCTCTCAAGAAGCATTTACTGGATTTGTCCCTCTCTATTTTATCACCAACTCCTCACCAACTGCAAGCTGGTGAGTATTACATCTTCTTGAGATGCAGTAAAGGAATCATGCTTCCTAGAAAGATTCTGGGTCCCATTAAATGATATTCAAGAAGAAGGTAGTGGCTCCTCCTGGTGCCCCAGTGTCATCCAGCTTAAATAAAATGGCTGTTCTAAAATGTTTCGTTTGAGTTTTGTTTTATGTTTTGAAGTGGGTCTTCCTAAATAAGCCTACCAATTAGCTTTTACCACATCAAATTTCTCCCCTGCCTACTCTTTGAGGCCTCCCCCAGCTCTTTGAAAATATAAATGAAGGAAAACAAAAATATTGGGGGTACCATCACATGGCTCCACTTCTATAGACAGTTTTAAAGTTCTCTTTAACTGTAACTTAACTTCTTTTGTTCTAAGAAGTTCAGCCGGCTGCATTACTGCCTTCTGCTAAAGAGCTTTAAATAATCCCTGCCTGACACTATTTTTGGTATCCAGGACAATAGATTATTATAGGCAAAAGAAAAAATTCAGGGCAGTACTCCAAAAATAGGGCATTTCGTTTCAAAATGAATTATCTCTTACTTGGTCCCAGGGTTATCTTGCAGGGACCAAAAAAAAAAAAAAAAAAAAAAAAAAAAAAAAAAAAAAAATTCCCTGGGGGGAGCAAAGCAAGGACCTTGATAGTATTTTGGAGCAGCAAGTTGGGGCTGATTCTATTTTGTTCAATCTTTAAGTTTGACCAATTTTCTATGTCTGTTTGCATAACTGTACAGCCTGCAAAGTTTCCCCAATAACTGGATGCATTGGCAATTTCAATTTAGCTCTCTTCATATGGTTCATACATCTTAGCAAAACCAAGAATGCAAAGAAAATCTCAAGAAGCTGCATCCATGTTCTTTGCCTTGCAATAGGGATTATTTGTGTCTTAATAGACATATAAATTTATATACATATCATTACACCATTTGCAAACAAAAATACAACATGACATAATGACTCCACAGTAAGCAATGTATGCTAAATACTTCTGTTGGTATCTCTGTGTATAGTCAAGTTACACTTCTTCCACTATTTAATTTCTCTGTGAAGAACAAATTCAGCTGAATTCAAGTCAGCCTACAGTTATGGAGCCTGTACAATGAACTACCAGATGAAATGCTGGACACTGGTTATAAGAGTGGCATGCACATGTTCCCCTAATTACAGAGCTCACAGGCAGGAAAGTGACACCAACATGTGAGAATAAAACCATTCCACATATGGAGATAATTTAAGCACAAGGACAAAGATGAGAGAGCAATTCCTTCTGTTTGGGAGGGTGTTTTGCATGGTTAAAATAAGGAGAAGAAATCCAAGAAAGATTTCGTGAATCACAAGGTTTATTGCTATACAGAGTGATTTTTTTTAAAATTGACTTCCCAATGCTCAAAAAGACAAATATAAAGAACAAATTTCACAAGAAATATACTCAATAGATGAAATACATTAAACACATAGTGAGTTCCAATTTCATTTAAAATCCAATTGCAAAGTTTGGTTGGCCCATTAGGATACAGGCAAGGCCTCTGTGGTGTAAGGTCTAATCAGATTTTGAGGTGTAACTCTGTGAGGGGTTCTTGGAAGAGAAAGCTTTACCAACACAGCAGAGTTCCATGACAACAGGTAAAGTCTCTGATGCTGGAGAGCAGTGTGGGTGAGGGTTCAGATAATAGCTAGAAGGCTGATGGAGAGGAAGCCCTGCCATAGCTTCAGCTCTGAAACCCTCTGTCAAAACCTTGATCTCACAGTGTTTTGGAGGTCAGTAGTTGAGGCCTTTAACTCACATCTGTGGTCTGAGAAGGTGTGATGTAACATTCTCTCTCAGAGGGGGATTACACCCATGTTCTTAACACAGGAGTACACACATCACTCAAAGCTGCATAACAGAGAGGTAAGGAGAAACTAGTGAAGAAGTTTGGTAGATTAGATAATAGGGAATGAAGGGAAGGCGGCGGGGAGATGGTGGAATGAATCTGGCATGGTTTTCCCATGTACATATAGGAAAACATCACAGTGACTCCCACCATCATGTACATCCACAAGAATGGGATTCTACCTAGAATAAAAATATATTCTGTGCTTGTAAATAATATCAAAATGGATTCTACTGTCATGTGTAACTAAAAGGAATAAATAAATAATATAAATAGTGATCTTCCTTCTGTGTTGTTTTGATTTTCATTTTGTTTTACAGGGGATGACATAACAAGAAATTTAAATTTTTGTTTTTGACCTCCCCCTTTTCTGGAATCTCCAAAATGGTAAGTTTCTGGTTTGTATGTTAATGAAGTGACAAGGCTGGGGCCTCCTGGATAGCTCAGGATGGGGACTGATTGCCGGAGGAGGAACAACCTATGATCTGAGGGTTGGAACTTTCAGCCACACCTCCTACCTGCAGAGAAGGGTCAGGTGCTACAGGTTGAGTTGATCACCAATGGTTTACTCTATCACCTCTACATAATGAAGTCTCTATAAAACCCCAAAGGAAAGGGTTCAGAGAGCTTCTTGGTTGATACAGACACATGGAAGGCTGGGAAGGTGGCTTGCCTGCAGACGGTTTGGAGGCTCCAGGCCTCTGTGCCCTCTACCTGTCTTCCAATCCGCTGTTCCTGAGTTGTGTCCTCTTGGAATAAACCTGTAACATCATAAGGAAACTGCTTCCCTGGGTTGCATGAGCCATTCCAGCATATGATCTAACTGAAGGAAGGGACTGTGAGAACTTCCAATTTATATCTGTTGGTTGGGAACACAGGGGACAAACTGGACTTGAGATTGATTTCAGAAGTGAGAGAAATCTTTAAAGATCGATCCCCTACGCTGAGGGACTTGATGCTATCTCTAAAAAGTGGCACAATTCAGGGAAAGTAGTTGATGTGCCCCAGAGAACTGAATTAAACTGTGTGGCAAAAAATTTCACACATTGAGTAGCCAAAAAGTTGAGAGTGATAGTAAAGAAAACAGATTTTTTTCTTATAGACAGACACAGGAATGTAATAGGGAAAGATATTTCAGAAGCAAGAAAAAACAAAAGACAAAAAGAAAGAAAATTGGGCTGAAAATAAAAACAAACTTACATTTTAATTGAAGTCAACTGCCTGCTAATGATTGGACTTTTTACATTTTTACCTTTCCTGAGCTTCAGTAGCACTATTTATAGAATGAAATTAATGACAATTGCTCTTCCCACTTCCCCAGGTGAAAAAATAAGCGACTAATTTTGTTTATTTGTTTCTTATCTGGGTACAGTGGAGTTTACTAATGGTACATGGCAAAGTAAGTCTCCCTTAACCTCTCCCTTTTTTCAAGGGTTCTGGGATGAAAACTGTGCCAAGGAGGGGAGATATGGAATAAAGTGAGAAATTGAATTGGGGCAAGGGCTCTGCAGGAGCTGAGAGTCTCTGTCTTTCTCTCCTGCTTTCACTGGAGTTAGTGTTTCAAAGGGCTCTTGTTCCTTGGAGGCCTGATGAATTATAAAGTTCACCACCCTCTTGCTGTAACTGAATTCATTGTCATACCAAGAAATGAACTTGATAGAGTGATGGTTAAGGACAATGCCAACCCCAGGATTCATGGTGGAAGAGTGAGTGTCACTGTTAAAGTCATAGGAGACTATTTCATCCTCAGTGTAGCCTGGGATGAAATAGAGACTTGGGGTCTCTTTTTGATGGCTGCCTCACTGCCTTTTTGATGTCATCATACTTGGAAGCTTTCTTTAGATGGCAGGTCAGATCTGTACCTAACAACACTGAAGGCGGGGCTATGGAAGGCCATATCAGAAAGCTTTCTATTCATCTCAGAGATGAAGTTGACCATAGCCTCAGAAGCACCAAGAAATGCAGGAGGATGTTTTGCATCCTGAAATGCAGCCCCACAGCCAGGATGCAGCAATTTCTCAGAGGATTAATCCATGGTCTTCTGAATGGTAGTTTTGGCATGGACCATGGTGTTGAGCTCCTCCATGATGCCAAAGTTGTCATATATGATCCTGGCCACATGACCCAAATCCTTGGTGGTATTGGAGGTATTGCTGACAACTTTGATGGAGTTAGGTTTCTCATGTTTCACATCTATCACAAACCTGGGGCATCAGTAGAAAGCAGAGATGGGAGAACTTAGGCTTCACCCTTCAAGTAAACTCAGCTTTCTCCAATGTATAAAAGACACCAGAGGACTCCACGACATATTTAGTACTAGGTCATCCCACTTGATGTTGGTCAGTCTCATTCTTGGAAGATGGAGAGCTTTCTATTGATGATAATCTTCCCAGTATCAGCCTTGATTGCACCATTGAATTTGCCAAAAATGGAACCATACTGGAAAATATGATGTTCCATGTAGTTGAGGTTAATGAAGTCTGCATTAATGGCAACAATATTCACTTTGCCAAAGTTAAAAGCCAGCTCTGGTGACTGGTCTCCCAATTCAGCCAAATCCATTATTCTAACCTTCATCTTCATGTCTCAAAGACTCAGCTGTCCCTACATGAAAAGATGCAGTTTCCTTTGGAGTGAAAGGGAGCAGAGAGCCTATCAACTTCAGAATTCCATTAGTATCAACTTCTTTACATGTATTACATCTAATTCTTACAACAGTCCCATGAAGTAAGATTTATTTATCTCATTACTCAAATGATGAAACAGAAATACATGAAAGTTTGAAGAATGAAATACTGTCATTTGTAGAAAAATGGATGGCACTGGAAGACATCATGTTCCATGAAATAAGCCAGACACAGAAAGACAAGTATCATATGTTTTCTCTTATACATGGAAACTATAAAATATAACAAACCTGAAAGTAGAAAATGGACTATATCAGATGGGGCATAAGTGCGTGGTGGAGGAGGGGATAGGAGAAGGGAGAGTGGATATGATCAGGGCTTAAAATATGCATTATGGAAATGCTATAGTGAAACCCATTAATATGTATAATTAATCTGTAATAATTATAATAATAAAAACAAAAGGCTAAAAATATTACAAAGCATAGCAATTCACAGAAAAGTAGCAAAAATAAGGTGTTTTTCCTCCTTTACACACACATATTGGGCAATCAGTAGTACAAATTCATAATCATGGTACCAGCTATGAGATATCACATCATCCTGTAGCAGGCTGGGAGAGAAATGCATTCCCAGATGCACTCTTATATCAGGAGGTCTAGCAATAACATAACTATACTGAAATAACTGATAATATGGCAGATTTATTTAATTAAATCCAAACCAGATGTATCCTTAATTCAACTTCTCCTTAACTAGATTTCAAAAATGTTCATAACCACTCTAGTGCTACCCAGCATAAACTTAAGTGTGATAGGAAGAGAAAGAAAAGGAAGAGGAGGGGGAAAAATAGAGATCATAATTGATTGCCATGAAAATATCCTGTTTTGCAGCTTTTTTGAAAACATATGACTTTTAGAGCATAATTGTTAAGGCTCTTTCTGGAGCCCATGCATGTGTATATAAAAATAATAAATAAACAAGATTAAATAATTTTCTCAGGACCACAGACCTAGACAGTGATGAGTTTGGAACTGAACCTACACAGATTCATTACAAAGTTGGTGCATATTACTTTTTACACATAGATTATCAAATGAGATGAAGAACTTTGCTATTTAGGGGGAGCGAAGAGGCAGGCTCCAAATTGAAATATTATGATTACTGTTCAACTGACTATTCAGATTGTTCAGAGATTCTAAAAACACATTAATAGTTTCTTAAAATTGTCAGATGAAATTATATATGGAAATATGTAACTACAAGTATTTTGCTGCCTATACCCTGGTCTGCAAATTTTGATACAAGCATTTTACTTATGCTTTGTCACATGTTAAGTTGAATAGAATGTAAAGGATCTGTTGTCTGCCTGGTGGCGTCTGCACTATTGTTAAGAGGCCAAAGGCATCTGCCAGTGTAGAGACATGGCAATAACCAAGTGTGACTGAGCAAGGAAGTCATTTGTTTTTAAATTTTCTTTTGATACATTCGGACTACATGGAAGAGGAAACCTTAGTTTTATGCTACTTTTCTCCATCTTCCTAACACTTAATGCCTTCCCTTTTTATTAAAAAAATAATAAAAGCGGAGATTCAGTCTTAAATCATTCACTGGGTAACCTGTATAACTAAATATTTTCCTAAGATGGCTCTGTTGTCATCTATTTTCACAGTTATCTTCTATTTATAGCAAACTGTTCTGGTTTTCTACTTATGGCTATGACATATAGTTTTCTTTTGTAAAAACTGTATTTGAGTGAAAACAAAGTGAGTCAATTTTTTAAAAAAATATATTAAGTAAATAATAGTTTGCATGGAACCAAACTATGGCAAAAAAAAAATTATCCAAATGGTTTGCAGATCTCTGAAGCTGGTGAAATTGTGACCTATTCCAACAACATAAATTTACAGATAAAAGTCCAAAGTGAAGGCTTCATTGTGGTCAAAAAACTGAACGAGAACCCAAGTGTCCTCTGTCTTTGTTGTCTATACCATCAACCTCCCTCTCCAAATGATAAAGCTTTTCTCCTCCTCCTTCTTTTCTAAAAATTTCTTGTCTATCAGCAAGCTGTTTTCTTTTGCTGAAATTCAGGTGACACCTGTTTTTATTGTACCCAGGTCACAACACTGGCATAACTGGGTTCAGGAAGCTTTTCTGTCAATTAAGCTGTTTAGAAGTCTACATTCAACTAAAATCCACAAATTCAGAGCTGACGACGTCTTCATTAATAAATGATATAAAAATCTCGTAATATTAATTTTTAGGTCAACAAGTTCTAAATATACCTTATTATTGATTTTAAGGAACTTAGAACTAAGTTGAGAAGATTCATTAGCTAATATCAGTACTGGCAGCAACCACAGTTAAATGCTGAGAACATAAATGCAGTTGATTCAATTAAAATTTGTTGAATGTCAACTATTTGCCATTTGCTATGCTCAGCACTGAAGGTGTAAGATAAATTTAATATCTTAATGGTTTTAATATATTGGGTACATTTAATTCATTATGCCATTTGGTTCTTCAACAGCCCTCTAAGAGAAAACACTGTTACCATATTTTACAGATGAAGGAACTGGAGCTCAAAGTCTCATCCACTGGCACAAAGTTCACGAGGGCAAGGATCAGAGCTTTAGTGTGTGTAAGGCTAATCCTCGGGTCTTCATGTGACCTTCCTTAGCCTCTCAGAGTCCCAAACTCAAGTATTTTACAACTTAGCAAGATGCATATGTTGTTTATATATATAGAGAGAGAGACTAATAATGTACTTGGAAAGAAAAAAACTTGAAATACAAAAGGGAAGAAGAATAATTCAGAATATTCCAAATGCCAAATGAATATAAAATCTTACACATGCCCTGTATTTAAAACTGTGTGGAAAGTGAACTCCTTGGAGGAGTTACACTTACTTGAACCCTGGACTTCATAAAAAAATTTCCAGGAAGTAAAGGTAATTTGGAAGGTGTTTGAGGAAGAGAAATGGCAGTGAGCAAAATGGTAGGTTAGAAAGCACAGAAAGAAGGCAACCAGAAAATGGTGAACTGTCCCTTACAGTTAGAGAAGAACATTCATATTGATGATCAGATGGAGAGGAGCAGAAAGATTGGCAGAAACCAGGCTATAAGGAAGTTGAATGTAGCTTTAGGCTTTATTCTAGAGGCAAGGAACCCACCCATTGAAGGCTCTTAAACAGTGGAAATGTGTGAAGAATTGTGTAGGAAGACCATCCATCTGGAAGAATATGCAGGTCAAGCCAGGAGATGAGAGGAGATTGTGGGTGTGGACATATAGTAGCTTCATGATGGTGAAGGGTTGGTCCCAGAAGCAACCATGGAAAGCCAAAAATGCAGGACACCTCTTGACCACTCAGTAACCTCCCAGAGATAACATATCCACAGTGCTTCCTAGGTCTCTAGGTCTCCATTTTTACATACAGGCCACAGTAAGGAGTTGGGGAAGAGATGAACAGAAAAGAAACATCAAGGTAGGAACACAAGAAGAAAGAAGCTATTAGGATCTGAAGATGACGTATTTCATGGCTGAGACATCATCACAGATAACACTAAGATAGTACTTTAAGAAAATAGCAGGAGGGGCTGGTGAAAATGCTCAGAATCAGACAAACACGTACAGATGTGAATGACACAAAGAGGAATACATATATAGGGTAAAAGTGATTATTCCGAGACTTTCCTAAAGCCTTGTTGAAACCAAGACCAAGGAAAAGAAATATGTTAGACCTTTGGAATTCTACCTCAACAAGGTATTATCTGCTCTGCAATGGCTGTGTGCTGCCTGCCAGGAAGGTTTTGTGAGGTTTGAAAACGGCTGCCTGTTCTGACATGTAACTGCTGTGTGGTAATTTGCAGTCATGTATATTTTCTGTTTGCCTTATTACTTGACTGTCCATTTATGAAGCATAATTAGGACCTAGTAAGCTATAAATAAGGTAGAGTTATACTTTCTGGCAAATTCTTTAATGTGACTGATTACCCTTGGCACAAAAACTACAGTTGCATGAGCTTCTTAAATAAAAACCGCATAATGATCTTTCCATCTGTCAAAGTCGCATAATTAAAGGCATCAGCAGTGCATAGAATTAGCACTTCAGGTTTTGTTCACAGGTTTGGACAGCATCCATCATCAGTTTGACAGATGGAATTGTTTTTTCTTTATTTCTCCATTTTGCTCTCATTTCTGCAGCTACATAGTCCCTATTGAGGGCCCCTTGGAAGAGTAAGACTCATGGACCCAGGATAATTGAGTGCAGGCAGGATCTGTTAGCTTGCTTCATTATTTATCACCAGACATAAGCTGAGACTCTAGCTGTATGCCATTAGAGAGGGGATCAATCTGCCCCATTATCCTTTTGACACAGGAAAGAACCATCTCAAGGGCACATGAGGACACCTGGCATTCTCTAGACAGGAAAGGATGACTCCTTTGCTTAGTGGAATTTTCTGAGCACCTGCTATGTACTCCGTGGTGTTACTACAAGAATTATAGGTGAGTCATCACTTGCCTGCAACTTCTAGCTCCAGCTCTAATTTCAATAATAACAATGATGATAATAATTGCTTGTGTTGTTGAGTATCACATCACAGCACAATCATCAAGTATTTTCCCATTTTATGAAAATAGATGAAGAAACTGAGACACAGAGAGCTAAACTCTCATGAAAATTCACATACTTAGTACTGTAATAAAACTTCAACTCTATGCAGAATGGTCTGTATAAGTAGGTAAAGGTGGCCAAGTGGTAGGCAGAATTATCTCTTTTTTTCCATACACATAAGAATGTCCATAAGGGAGAGAAAGTAGAAAATTAGTAAATCCATTATTTAACTTGAGGTGGAAATACAGACAATCTTCAAATCAGTGGAGGGTTGTGTTCTAAAAATGTATCTGTAAATTAGCTACTTGGCATTTATTCATGAAATGATACGATGTCTGGGAATTGTTTCAAAACAATGGTAGAATGAGATAAATAAGATTGGTCATGAGTTGAAAATTGTTGAAGCTGGGTATGGGCACACCGAGGTTTATAACACTATTCTTTCCACATTTGTGTATGTTTTAAGTTTTCCATAATTTTTCTTTAAAAATAAGAAACTTATAAAAATCCAGCATCCTCACTGTGGAGAAATTGTACAGATTCATATATGGTAACACATACATGAAAAATTCCACATACAGTTCTGAAGATCCTTTGTTGCATTGGCAAACATTGTTTTTATACAATCTGTCTCAAATTGCAAGAAATCTCTCAGATGACTATTCATATCATAGAACTGGCTTAAGAAATAAAATAGTTTCTAAATTCTCTTTCGTCTATATAAGAATTCACGAATACAATATCTGCTAGGAGACTATATTAGTCTGGATGCTCCTAACAGCACCAAAAGGAGGGGTGTGTGTGTGTGTGTGTGTTTGTGCAAAGAGAGTTTGTTGTATGGAATTGGCTCATGGTTATGTAGGCCAAGAAGTTCAGGATCTACAGTTGGCACACTGTAGACCAAGGGGAGACAATGGTGCAGTTTTAGTTCTAGTTCTGGTATGAAAGCCTGAAACTTCGTACAGCCAATGGCATAATTTCTACTGTGAGCCCAAGTCCAAAAGCAGGAGAAAACTGAAGTTCCAGCTTGAAGATAGTCAGAAAGAGTAAATTCTCTTATTCCACCTTTTGTTTTGTTGAGACCTCCCATGGATTGTGTGAGGCCTGTCCACACCATATAGGGCAATCTGCTTTACGAGTCTGATTCAAATGTTAACACATCCAGAAACAACCTCACAGAAAAATGTTTAACCAAATATCTGGGTACACCCATGGCCCAGTCAGCATATAAAATTAACCATCATGGTACTTAATAAATCATAATCCATTCAGAAGTAAAAGCAACAGAAAGAACCAAGCAAATGAGTTACCTAATAAATCCCCAAGGTCCTTATTTGATCCATGATCACAAGAAATTTGATAGACTTGCTGTGATTCCAGGAATTTAATTGACCCCCATGTGAGTGAAAATCTTTTCACTTACCTCACAATCAGCTCTATTAGAGAGGTCTCTATGGAAGGTAGCTGGTTTCCTTCACCAGTTGTTGCAAGTACTTTTACTTCCATCCACAATTATTTTCTTCATTCTTTCTTTGCTTGTTTTCTTCTTTACTTTCAGAATTCTAATTATTGATTAAATGCTATTTACTTGGCATAATGCTAAGTACCAGGAATACAGCAGTGACTCACAGATATTGTCCCAGTGAGAATCAGATTGACAATTTCTATGCAAAATAGGCTTAAAGGAAAAACTTGGTATAAAGAAAGGCAGGAACTTGTCCTGAATCTCGTTTAACCTAATATTTGACACAGCACTAGTTAAATGCCAATTGTCCATATCAAATCAACATAGGGTATTAAAAGGGGGACAGCCACCTCCCCACCCCTTGAAATTGCCACTACTTGTGCCTCCCTCTAGATCTTAAAATCTAGTGAGGCAAATAGACAATTAAAAAAGAATATATTATTGTTGGGCTGGGGTTGTGGCTCAGCAGTAGAGTGCTCTCCTAGCATGTGCGCGGCCCGGGTTTGATCCTCAGCACCACGAAAAAATAAAGGCATTGTGTACAACTAAAGCAAATAAATAAATATAAAAAAAGAATATATTATTGTCAATTGTGATAAATGCTATGAAGAAAAACCCAGAACATTCTAAATATAATAATGAAGCTTAATTTAGATTGAGATATTTTTCTCTTTGAGAAACATTTCAGTTGGGTCTTAAGTAAGAATGTATTAGTTTTCTAGGGTGGCCATAGCAAAATGCCACAGACTAGATGGGACCTATTCCATTAATATATGAATTCTGGCAGGCAGGGGGTAAAATTCAGCTCATAACAGAGGCCATCCAGGAAAGGGGGGTTGGAAGAGAGAAGAGTACATTATAGATTTGGTGACCAAGTATAGAGACACTTTTATCTGATGACTTCTATCTTCTCTAGGATGTCTTACACATGTCATTAGCAGAAAATGTCAATATTGGAAAAAGAGAAGGGAAGTCAGAGAATAGGTAAAGTATGAACTGGTAGTTTCTATGGATGGAAGACCAAGATTGTTGGAAAGAGATTTCTGGACAATGTCAAAGGCTCAGTTGAGACAAGTGGACAGTGTAGGTTGTTCAAATGGGAGTGGGATATGGTTTTCTCTGCCATCAGCTTAGCTGCTCTGGTGAGATCTCAACAAAGGTCAGTGTGGTTCACTCAGGGCAGGGTTTGGCAGGAAGGTGCAATTGGAGAGGAGAGGTGGGATTAGAGAGGTGGCAATTGTTATAGTTTAGATATGAGGTGTTCCCCCAAAGGCTCATGTGAGAGATAATGCAGGAATGTTGAGAGGTGAAATGGCTAGATTATAGGTACTGTGACCAGGTTGGTGGATTGACACATTTGATGGATTAATCATTTGAATGGATTAGTGGGTGCTAACTGTGAGCAGGTGGGGTATGGCTGGAGGAAATAGGTCACTGGGGACATTGTTAAAGTGTGATTCTAAAATCCCAGGTAAAACTCAGGGTCTTTTGAAGAAAAGACAAAGGATTTATTCTGGCCAGGGCCAAGGGAGCAGGAAGCAAACACTTCTGCAGCCCAAGACACTAAATGCAAGTGGAGGGGCCACTTAAACAGAAAAACCACAAAGGAGGGGGGCGGGAGAGGCAAGTAGAGTCCTAAGTACATTCTCAGATTAGGCACTTTTTTTGAACCCATTAAAGAAGTGAGCTAACATCTGTGCCATAGTTTAAAGACATTGTGGTCAGGGTGCAAGTGGGTGAGGGTGTCATCTTCTATGCAAGTGGGCTCATGAGGCAAGCAGGGGGCAATTCTGTGCAGGGTGAGATATCTGAGCAGAATGGAGTCAGCCTGACTTAACTTCCAAATCATCCCATAACATATCCCTGCTTGTTGTACTTGAGCTCTGACTGCTTGCTGCCCGTCATGACCTGAGCAGCTTTCCTCTGCCATGCCTTTCTGCCATGATGTTCTGCCTCACCTTGGGCCTAGAGCAGTGGAGTTGACTGACCATGGACTGAACCTCTGAAACTAAGATCTGAAACAAACTTTTCATCCTCTAAGTTATTCTTGCTGGGTATTTTGGTCACAGCAATGAAAAGCTAAGACAGCAGTCTTTGTGATCATGGGCTATGAAATCTGAGCTAGATAAGGATGAAACTGAAGGAAGGCAGCAATTGATGAATATAAAGGAAAAGAATAAATCAATGAATTAGAGGTGGGGATTTTTTTTTAGTGACACTGTAATTTTCTAGGCTATTGGACACCCAAAAGCACTTGCTTTGTCCACAGACAATAAGCTCTAAAGAATCCTAGTGCTTTTTCTACAATAGAGCTTGACAGACCTTTCCAGAAAAGTTATTTTACCCCTTAATCCAGAGGCTGAAAAACATCCCCTTCATAACAGGAAAATTCAAATCATTTTGCTGTTTTGCTGAGTCTATGATTTCTCCTAGACCTGAATTCCTACCTCCACTATCCTCTTTGTGCCTTATTGCTACAAGTTAAAATGACATCCAAAATAGCTCTGAAGGACTGACTTCAGTTCTCATAGATTTGAGAAATAGGAGGTTGGTGCCAGGAAAACTTGTTCATGCTAAGTAGAACTATAGATCTAAATGTCAAATGCTAACTGAAATTTATCAAAGGATCTGCTTTAAAAATGGTAGAATTCATTATTTTCAGAATTTCAGTTGCTCATTATTAAAAGTTTCTAGCTTCTCTCTGCATTACAAACACATGCAAAATTTACTTTGCACAAGGATGTCAAGTAATGCTTTTTGACTGACCAACCATATTTGCTTTTATGACTATAGGGATGGGCCCTGTCCCAATTACATTAATTGGTAAAATATTTGTGGCCCACAGAATCATAATGTATGTGCAAATATTAGTGTGATGTTGGGTGACCCAGATACTAGCCAAGAGTTCCTTCTCTAGGATTAAATTAATTGCTCTAGACCCCATCTTTCAATACTATTGGTGCCCAGGATAAATAGATTGAAACTACAGGGAAGGAGCACAAGAGAAGCAGCTGAGAAAAACTGCTCAAGGTCTGTACCTGAAAGTACATAGGATATCACCTTCAGGCAGCAATAACAAAAGGCAAATCAATTTGCAGCTTGCCTACTGTGTGCAGGTCCTTTTACCTCCATTATTCTGTTGATCTTAACAGTAACACTGCGAAATCGATGTTTGCTGAAGAGAAAACTATCTGTGAAGATAAATGATCTGCCCAAATTGGATGTCCAGGATGAATGGCAAGTCCAGATTCTAACTTAGGTTTATGTTTCTTGAAACTCTTTTCCCCACCTTTACATGCTCCTATCTTGAGCTTCTCTGAGAACAGGTCTTTTTGCTACTTTTCACATTTGCTCTTCCACCTGCCCTTTAGTGATTTGATTTCCTTCCAGGTTACTCATCATATTCTTTGTAACCTTTTGTCATCTGGATAAAAATGTCAGTAGGAGTTGGAGATAGTACCTAGTCAAACTGTCTTCTTGGTCCCCACCACCTTTTTTGACAAAATGACCTGTAGATCATATTCAACTCATTCGTTTTCTTAATGATGAGTCTGCCAGTTCTATTGGAAAGATCTGAGATTAGCTAATGATCCTGAATATTAATTCTTATTTCAGTCTCATTTGTTTCAGTATATCAAAAATTCTAACATAGTAGATTTATTGTGATAGTCACTTAAGAATATTTAATAAAGCATAAAATAATATATGCTGAATACTGCAGTATTTGTAAGAAAAGTAATGAACGGAATTAGATAGTAGATTTACAAACAATACCAACTTCTGCTAGGTTTCATAAGGCCTTGCTCCTGAAAGTATGGCAGCTTTAGCAGTACCTGGGAGCTCATGAAAAATACAGAATCTTAGTAAGGGGTGTAACTCAGCCATAGAATCTGAATTTGATTCACAGCACTGAAAAAATTAATAATAAAGAAGGAAAAAAATAAAAAAACACAGAATCTCAGATACTCAAACCTCCTGATCAGAATCTTCAGTTATCTGCATGTACATCAAAGTCTGAGAAGTATTGTTATAATATACCTATTTTTAGTATCCAATGCACCAGTGCACATGAAATCACTTTTGCTGGAGAAGTTTTAAAATAGCAGAAACAGTAAGGATTTGGGTGTCAGACAGAATGATGTCAACACATACTAGTTTTATGACTTTGGGCAAGTAATTTAAACCTGGAAGTCTGGAAGTTTTAATCTACAAAGGCAAAAAAAGGTTGAAGTGGCCTCCAAATGGAACACCAGGTCAAGAAAGAGTTGGAGGGGGAAATAGACTGTGCCAGAGTTGGCCAGAATGTAGAGGCAGAGAAGTGGCAAGTACCCCGTCACCTGCTGTTGTGAGTGTGTACTGGTAGCATTGGTTGACGTTTAGGAAGTGAGGTAAATTTTGACTTTGGCTTTATCATGATTTTTTGCCTTAGAACAGTTAAAAGTTTTGGATAAATAGTAATATAATATAGGAAAACAATACAACTGGTGAAACAGAGGTGACTTAAGGATATGACAATCAATGTAATGGAGAAGTTCTTACAGGAAAAACAAAAAATGTCTTACAAAATACATCAGCAAAATGTATTTCTTAAAGTTACTCTTGTGATCAAATGAGTTGAGATATTTTTCTATATCCAAGTCTATGATCTTTAAAAATCTGCTTTGATAAATTTTAATGATTTTTTAAAGAAATAAATCATGGATATTACCTTTTCTGGGCAGAAAAAATGGTTTAATCAAAATGTCTTTAATTTCTTTGATCTATTGATATGATTTCAGAAATGAAGGAATGAATCAGGGGTTCATCTATTTCAGCATTGACTAGGTAGAACAAAATGTAAAATTTACCATGTTGAAGATGTTGTTCAGTTTCCCAGATAGAGACATTCTTTCCAATAATTCCTTTGTCCAAATATAGATGTTGCAAAAGTGTTTTTTTGAAAGAACATTACTGAAAGTATTAAGGCAGTGTTTTTAAATAGGGAAACAATATTTATATATTAATATTGTAAAGTTCTCCTTGTGCTCTAACTTATCCTTGTTCCCCTCCCCCCACTCCTTTATTGAAATATCTTGCACAAATATACTACCTAGGCTTCCAGAAATAGGTAAAGATCTGATCCTAAAATAATGCACACACACACACAAAACACACACACACACACACACACACACACATTTAAAAATAGCTTTACCTTTATTTGATATTTATTGGGACAAAAATACAAAAATATGCTATGTTTTCCATAGAGGGTTCTACTTGTATCAGCCTATATATTGGCTGTGGGGTTGTTTTTCTCTGAGCAAAAGAGTCCCATAAAACAAAACAATATATTCGAGCAGACCCATGACAATCCTATGAAAAAAAAAAAAAAAAAAAAAAAAAAAAGTTGTTACATAATGCTGGCATCTACATAAAGAAAAACATGAAAACATCTTTGTATGACTTCAGGTATTTTGAGTTTTTAAAAAAGCTTTGTTCTAATTTTGGCAAATCATTATACTTTATTTACTCCCTGAAAAATCTAGAACACAAAAATGATTCAAATAAAATTGTTACATCAAAAACCAGAGGAATCAAGGCAAGATTGGAGCACATATTTCAAAGAAAGCAAGAAGATTATAGAAATCTAAAACAATGCATAATTCATGACAAATCTTGGCATATTTGAAATGTCCTTGAATTTTAATTGGATACCCAGATAGAAGTTTCTATAAATTCTGTTCTACAATGAACCTATAAAGAACTTTTTATATTTGTATAATAATTCCAAAGTGTCCTTGCAAAGGGAAAACTGTGAGTTGAGGATTTTCTGATGTAAAGTGTGTGCTACTATTGAAGAGGCTGAACTGAAAGGCTGATAAGCATGACATGTGAATCATGGGTATATTTCTTATCATTGAGAAATGGAGGAAAGGATGTGTCTTAATGAAGATACAAAACTATTGATATGGAACTTGAAGTGGCCCTAACAATTAAATGTTGCCATTTATAATTCAACGATGTTGAAAACATAAATACACCAGTCATATTGTCTCACAAAAATCTGCAGACCAAAATTCCTCTCTCTCTTAGAAACTTACTCCAGTTTTCAAATCTTCATGTGTTCACCAAGTGCCCTGGCACCAGTTTACAGACAAGCAGTGGTTAACTACCCCGTTATGCAAATCACAGATGGTAGCCAGAGAGCTATATATTCTAAATAAGAATTTATTTTTAGAAAGGGCAGGCATCTGAAAATATTAATTGTACAGTGATCAACCATTATCTCTTGAGAATTATATAATGTTATATAGGTCTATTTTAATTAAGTAGCATATGTTGAGAAATGATTTAGAGGAAAGTGATTGGGAGAAAACAAAAGACAGTTATGTAAGTTTAAAATTATATTATCTAAGAATAATTGCTAATAATGCTTAATATATTGTTGTTTTCTTTTATGATGATAAGGAAACATATTATAATTTATATAATATTTAACTATGTAATAATTTATATAGTATAATTAATTATACATAATGTTTGATTTTCCATTCATTTTAAGTCAAGCTAAATCAAATTACCTCTCTGAAATAAAATTTCTAAATAAAGACTGACATCAAATAGTGAGCCCCTACAACATCACAGACATGTACCACCTGATTTGAGATCCTGGATGGCTATAATAGTTTCCTAGGGCTGCCATAACAAAGTACTACAAGCTGATACCTTAAAACAACAGAATTTTATTCTGTCAGAATACTGGAGACTAGAAGTCTGAAATCAAAGAGTTGGCAGGGCTCTTTCTAAAGCCTCTAGGGGAGAATCCTTCCATTCTTCTTCCTTCTGGTAGTTGCTAGCCATCTGCAGGGTTCCTCAGATTATAGATATGTTTGTCCAATCCCTATTTGTCTTCTCATGGCCTTCTCCTCCCGGTCTCTGCATCCAAATTGCTCTCTTCCTTATAAGATACCAGTCATTGGATTGCCATAATCCAGTATAAATTTTACCTTAACTTGATTATATATACAAAGACCATATTCTTATTTCTGAATAAGGTAACTTTCTGAAGACTCACGGGTTGGGACTTCAACTGATCTTTTTGGAGGACACAATTTAACCCTTAACATTGGCTTATTGTTTAGCATACCAAAAACAGTCATCTATTCACTTACAAATATGTATTGAGAATCTGCCTGCTCTCAATACAAATATGTATTGGGAAGCTGCCGCCACACACACCTGTAATCTCAGAGGCTCAGGAGGCTGAGGTAGGAGGATGGAGAGTTCAAAGCCAGCCTCAGCAAAAGCAAGATCCTGTCTCTAAACAAAATAAAAAATAGGGCTGGGGATGTGGCTCAGTGGCCTAATGCCCCTGAGTTCAATTCCTAGTACCCACCCCACCAAAAAAAAAAAAAAAAAAAAGTAATGTCAGACACTGTGATGAACAACTGCCTTTAAGGAGCTTATGGCTTGAAGTCAAGTCATATTCTATGGTAGTATATACTTTATAATTTGAAATCATATGTAGTTTATAACTTGGTGTTATGGATTAGATCTGAAATGTTCCATCAATGCTCATGTATTGAAGACTTGGTCCCCAAGTTAGCAACGTTCAGGTAGGACTTTTAGAAGGTGATTATATCATGGGAGTTTTAACCTCATTGATGGCTTAATCCATTGCTGAATTCATGGCTTATTGAGCTACTAGGAGGTGGTGGAAACTTCAAGAAGTGGGCCTCATTGGAGGAAGTATGTCACTGGGGGCAGGTCCTTGAAGGATATATTTTGTCTCTGGGGCTCTCCTACTCTTTCCTTTTCCTCTCCCTCCTAATCTCCCTCTCCCTCCCTTACTCATACCTTCCTAACCACCATGAGTTAAGCAGCTTTTCTCCACCCTCAACCCCCATAATATTCTGCCTCATTACAGGTCCAGAAACCATGAAGCCAAGTAACCATGGTCTGAAACTGAACCAAAATAAAATTCTCTTCCTTTTAAGTTATTTTTTCCTCAAGCATTTTGTTGCAGAGATGGAATGCTGACTAATAAACCTAGCAAAATCTTTTAATTTAAATTTCTGCCAATTAATCCTCAGAATAGTCCTGTCATGTATGCTGAGTAAATATTAGCACCTATATTTTTCTTTTTTGCACAGGAAAACTGAGACCTAGAAAGGTTAGCACTTGTCCAAAGTCACATATCTGGGAAAAGCAAAGCCGAATCCAGAATTGAGGTTGAAATGTAATAGCATGCAAAATGCTTCATTATGTTCACTTGCCATTTGCAATTAATGACAAGGTCTGTTTCTATATATTAAGAGTATTTTATAACACTTCTTATGAGAATGTGATTAAAAACTGAAGGACACTGGCTCACAAGGCAAAATGTGATTATCTCAGCAAATTTATGTTATTTCTAATTATTCATGATACCACAACAAACATTCTGTGATATATTATCAAAAAAAGCAGCAGTAATACTTTAGAAGTGACAACAGGCTGCTGTAGATATTCACTGATGAATACAATGAAGCAAGATTGTAATGGGAATTCATAGATTCATAGTTACACAGGAATTTCAGTGCTAAAAAATGTCAGGATGAATCTAAAGTTTCATTTCATTCAATGGTATATCCTCTTAATTCCACATATCTGGAAATAAAGTCATGATAATAAAGAATGAAAAACCATGAGCATGGTGTAGTTATTCCCCTGTAATTAATTTAGGGCAACGGATGGTATTTTATATATTAGAAACTGTAATGAATAAGATAATGAGTGGTAAAAATTCTGCCAACTCTTAATGAGCCACAGTCAGTACCTGATGACACTACAGTGGAGTCAGAGGTAGGAAGATGGGGAGGCAGTGGGTGAGCTCAGATTCTATCCCGCAGTTGTTTTTCCTTTATTTTTCAGATATGTTTCTGGGACACCCACTGATGAGAAATGCTTCAGCAGACCTACCATTATTACAGCAAAGCTGCTGCTAGTACCAAAGCCAACACTAAGAAAGAGAAGAAAGCCAGGCAAAACCGAAACCAAGATGATAGAGACATGAACTCAAAAATCAGCCAAATAAGGCAGCTGAAAAATGGGAGCACATCCTGGTTCAGCAAGTGACTACATTATATAACAAAAATAATGGCACATCCGAGAATCAATAACAAGAATGGGGAGAAGCATGAATATGCAGGAGAAGGAGCCAGCAAGAGACAAAATTTGGGGAATCTCAACTGTTGCTCCTGGGCAAACAGCATAGTTTGATCAATTTAAAGAAAAAAAAAAGAGTTAAAATTTCTAATGACAGTGGATCTTAGGTCATCTACATACACATAGGAGAACATTTTTTAATACTGTCTCAGTGCTGAAGTATCTTCTTGTGAGGAAATTAACCACTTTGGGAATATGTGTCCACATCTTGCAGTGTGGAATTTAAATTCTAAAAACAACCATAGAGCAGGATTTTCTTGTGAGTAACTCATCTTATGCTGTTGTCTCTAAGGTCATTTTTTTTTTTTAGTCACATATGCAGGGAGTCAGCCATTCCCCTTTGTACATCATTAAGTGGACTCTCATTTCTCATTCATGCTGAGAACTTTAGAAAAGATTTCATGCCCCCATGCCTTGCATCAGCAAGTCCCTCAGCATAAATTTTCTGCTATGTTTTCCTGCCCATAATCTTTTTCCTTCAGACATCTACCTTGAGCATGTCCCTTAGACTTTTTACTTCTTTCCCACTGTCAGGGAAGATGCTCCAGGATGTGGGGAAAGGAGACAGACGTAGCTAATCACAGACCTTAGTTCTCCTGGTATCCGTGATTCTTCAGGGTGCATGCATGACTGACGTCATACCAAAGACACCTGACTCTGGGACTTTTGCTGAAATTTAGAGGAATAAAAAGTGTTTTTTTTGTTTTGTTTTGTTTTGTTTTTATTTTGGTGCCAAGGTTCCGAATCTCTAGTGGGATGGTAACTTGGGACTGTGGTAGCCATTTTTATGCTTGAAAATTAAGCCTTACTAGAGAAAAGTAGAACAAGAGATGCACAGAAAAATATTTCTGGTGTTAGTGTTTTAGTACACAGAGTGAAAAAAAAAGTTCCCCTCAATTTTTCAGTTACTTTGGATAAATTTCCTTTAAACTAGATTAAGTCTGGTCTTCTATTTATTTTGATCCAAAGATTCCTGAGCATTCAAGCATTTAACACTCAACACACTTGATTCAAATTCCATAAACCTTTGCTCCTAAACTACATGCTGCCAACATTTCCTGTTGTCAGTCCCAGTCCTACCATACTCCACCTGTCAGAATCACATTGATCTGGAGAAGGGGGAGGTATTGTTTATAAAAAGATAATTTATTATAAGAATATGTCATCCTTGTACTAAAAAATTAATCAAAATAATAATGTATGAAGCAAAAAGTACAAGATAGCTGTTCTTTCCCTTTTTTCATCCCACTCCATTTAGCTTGTGGGTACATCCAGACATTTTAAACTCAAATGCAAAACTCTGTGTTTGTTTGTGTGTGCGTGTGTGTGGTGTCGAATGACAGAAAAACATTTCAACAGTACAAATATAGTGCTCCATAAAGTATATCCACACTCAAAAGTATCATAGAATCTTTTAACAATTTTAAAGTACATGAAAGTTTTGTATAACTAGCCTGATCATCCTTCAAGAATCACCACAAAATGAACCTCTTCCATAAACTCCTTTCTCCCTAAGGCAAATTTGAGACATCTTCTTCTCTCACAACTATTTGCTTGCTTGTTTACTTTAGTTAATTTTACTTTCCATTATAGATAATTACTTACATATATTTGACTAGTTTCTGGACTATAAGTTCTTTGATGGCAGGGAATGAATTTGATTCATCTTTGTACTCCTAGGTTTCAATGCACTGATCATTTTTATGTTTTGAAGCTATCAGTGAGTAAGTGAATAATCAATAAATGTCAAGATTCAATTGATAAGTCTTCTATTCCACATTGAATTTTAAAATGGATATATAGACATCCCCTATAGACATCCCCTTCATGTTAACATAGACTCATTCTCTCATATTTCCTGTCTATTAGAAACCCAGTAAGTTATGGGTAGGCTTTTAGTTCCATTTCTTTGGGGAGAGCAAACACTCATCTGAATTCATCTTCTCCTTAATCAGTGCAGAATGATGACAGGAAGAAGAAACTAAGATGCATTTACCATATAACATCCCCTGGAATATCCAACTTCAATTAGTTAACTAAATATTTTAACCTAACCCCTGCATCCTTCTAAACTTGATACTGTGCCCAGCTAGTGAACAGCTCTTGGCTTGTTTTCCTGTTTTCTCTGTCTAGTAACTTGTCTTATAATTCAAGTCTCTCCTTTCATTCTTCGTTCATTCCAAAGTTTAGAGTTGGAATTTTAGACTGATGCACAGGGGACATGCGATGGGACACAGATTTTTATTTGCTTGCTTAGAGATCCACATACCGATGGATTCCCAGCAGTTCTGTTTAGTCTCCTCCATATCTGCTGCTGCGTTGCACTGCCAGCTATTCCTGTCTGTTACCCACTTTCTAAGGGAGGTAATATCACATGATGGAAAATAATCCAAGAAACATTTCAAACCAAACTTTGATATGATGCCTGCGTCTAAATCCATGTACTGCCGATAACAGCTGTGTGATCTTAGGTAGCTTCTCTGTGCCTGAATTTCCTCTTATAAAGTAGAACTTATGATTATATGTACTTTGTGGATAACATAAGGGATGTTTTCAGTGCCCCCTTCCATCTGCCTTTGCTCTTTGTGCCAATTATTTGCCTTTTGGCTTTCAGCTCCACTGCTTCATTTTCATGCTTTTCCTAACATCATAGTTAGCAAGAAGCCTTCATTTTCCAGACTGCCTTGCCAATCTACTTCCAGTTACCTTGGACAAGAGCTCTAGAGGCTCTGATAAGGGCTCTGATGATGGAAGGAAGAAAAAGACTGTTGTTTTCTACAGGCACGTAGAAGCAGCTGCTGCCAACTCTGGGCTGCAGGAGAATCCACAGCAGTTTCAGGAGTATTCAACTAGACTGCAAGCTCAGCAGAAGTTGTTTGATCCCACCCAGAGCAGCAAAGGCCATGCCTCCAGTGTATCTGTTGTAATTTTTGAGAAGGTATGGACGTGACTCTCATGCAAATACAGAATGAACATGGTCGCACATTTGATTCAACTTTATAATAAGAGAGCCAGCAAGATGGAAAAGCTGGATCAAAAGGGAAAAGTTGAAAGTGAATATTTATAAAGTCAATCATTCAAAAGAATGAGGAAATTAATTTGCTAAGAGATACAAATTTATCAAATTTACCCCACAAGGCAATAAACTATAACTTTTGGTGCTGTCTTTTCAAATGGGAAAAACTATTTGCATTCTTACCACAAGATCTATAAGTTAATTGTAACATTTATTTTTACTAAGTGTAGACAAAGTACATTCCCCTAAATTTCCTTGGGTAAATCTGTTAAATGGTCTTCTCATTAGACAGTGAACAGAATGTGCTGTCCTACTTTTACTCTCATTTTTAAGTTTTCGATAATGGTTTAAAAAAAATAAGAAAAAAAACATGTCGTTGTTATGCAAGTGTAGCTTCAGGACACATTTCCACCAATCCAGAAAATGGTTCACAGAGGTTATCTTGATCCATTGCTGTTTCAATAAGTTATAGAGTGCCTACTGTGTGGTCAGTAATAAGTGAGAGCAAATGTAGTTGCCACTGTTGTTTTTCTTTAATTGTACTTGAACAACTAATTTGAATAGATAGAAATTAGAGTGGTTTTTTTTCAGTCTCTGACCCATTTTAATAGTTAACTCTAGTTTGAGAACCTGGTACCTCTTAGGCTAGTCATTCCAGTGAGTCAAATGATATCTGGCAATATCATATATTAAGCGATGACAATGACAGTGAAAGAATCATCGTCTCCTTCATTTGGTGATTTTTCTGTGTCTTTAGGAAACTTGTTGAAAATCAGTGCCAGATGGAGGAGCTACAGCTGAGGCTGTGTGGTGGCCTAGCTCAGGCAAGATAGCCTTCCCAGATGGCCAGCAAAGTGAGCCATGCTACTCTGTCTTCTCACCACATTTGTGTGGCACTGGATACAACTCCATAATTCCTGGTAAAATGTGGAAATAGGATAACATCTGGAACACATTTTTGTTTACCTAATAAGGCAGGAAAAGAAATTTACTATGGATTGGAGAGACTCATGAAAACTTTTTTACCCATAGCTCTATACTAATTCAGGAGGCTTAACTCATTGTGGACATGAAGAAAAGTATTAAGTGTTAACAATCCACTCAACTTTCTGAATTAAACTAGAGACTACGAATCCTTCTTCTCCATCACTTTATTTCAGGGCATTTTAAGTCATCAGGACTTTGCTTTTAATCTGAGTCTAAAAGTGTTTTTTAGTTCCATTCTCTCATTGGTCTGGCTCCCATGGCTGGTAGTATCTGAGGTTTTGTGCATTGTATCTGTATAATCCTCACTACTGGATTTGATCAGTTCTGTTCCTAATTTGATATATAATTCAATGAACTCAAGATTTTATGTTGAGAGGCTTAGCATCAGATTTGCCTGATCTGGTATGCATACAGCTTTTTCTTTTCTCTTTCAGTTTTTGTTTTTTAATTTGGGAGTTTAACAAATTTATACATGTATTTTACTGACATATATTCATTGTATGTATTAATGGGTTCAATGTATTTTTTCCATGCATACATGCAGTGTGTATTAATCATATCCAAGTACATTTTTTCCCCTATTCTCTCTCACCCTACCCTTCCCAATCCATAGCAAACACTTTTACTTTTAGGTTGACTTTTTTTTTTTTTTTTTTTTTTTTTTTGGTTTCCACATATGAAAGAGAACATGTGGTAATTTTCTATGTCTAGTTTATTTCACTTAACATAATGTCCTCCAGTTTCATATAATTTGTTGTAAATAAAAAAATGTTGTTCTTGGTGGCTGAATAATACTCCACTTTTTATATATATCACATTTTCATTATCCATTCATCTTGGTGTTCACCAAGGCTTATTCCAAACCTTAGGTAGTGTGAACAGTGCACAGTAAACATGGGTGTACAAATACCTCTTTGATATGCTAATTTCATTTCTTTCAGCTAGATCATATGACAGTTCTATTTTTAGTTTTTTTGAGGAACATTCAGACTGTTCTCCATAATGGCTGTAGTAATTTACATTGCCACCAACAATGTGTATAAATGTTTCTTTTCTCCATATCCTTGCCAGCATTTGTATGTATGTATGTATTTAATACTAGCCATTCTAACTAGGGTGAGATGACATCTCATTGTGGTTTGATTTGCATTACCCTCATGGCTAATGGTATTGAATGTTTTAAAATGTATTTATTGTCCATATAAATTTCTTCTTTTGAGAAGTATCTATTCATCTCTTCCAAAATAATGTCTCAGAGGAATCCACAGTGATGCAGCAGCTCTCCAAGAGTAAATTAAATCAGCAGTTCTGCAGCGTCAAACTGAGAAGCACTGGAGGTTGAAATTAACACTTGGATTATGCTGAGCCTGTGTTGAAGCTCAGATGTATCTCCAACACAGCACTTACAACAAAGAGACATCCAAGGAACAGCCATCTAAAAGAGGAAGAGGAATTCATTTCAACTGATGTGCAAGTTTAGGACCTCTGAAAACATAAAGAAACAGGCAATAAATCTCCTCCCCAAACCTGCAATCCCCCCAAAAATGAACCCACAGTTGTCAAAGAAGATGAAATTTCAGAGAAAGGCTACAAACAGTTGATTACTAAAATGATTAATGAGCTAAAAAAAAGATATAAGGAAGAAATTAAGAGAATAAATATAGGTAGTAAAAGACCTCATTCAAGAAAGAGAGATTTTGAAAAGAAACCAGCCAGAACTCCTGGAAATGAGAAGTAGTTATGCAAATCATTTTCCCATTTTGTAATTGAATTACTTGTGCTTTTTTATTATTGTTTCTTGAGTTTTTTACATATTCTATATATTCATTCTCTAGAAGGATGAATAGCTGGAAAATATTTTCTCCCATTCTGTAGGTTATCTGTTTATGCTGTTTATTGTTCCCTTTGCTATACAGGGACTTTTAGTTTAATGCAATCCTGTTTATCTATTTTTCCTTCATTTCTTGTGCTTTTTGGGGTCCTCTCCAGAATATTACTACCTGTATTAATGTCTTGAAGTATTTTCTCTATATTTTTCTTCTAGTTATTTCATATCTTACATTTAGGTCTTTGATCCATTTTGAATTGATTTTTAACAGTGAGAGGTAGGAGTCAACTTTCAATCTTCTGATATCCATTTTTCCCAGCACAATTTATTGAAGATTCTGTCCTTTCTCCAATGTACATTTTTGGAAACTCTGTCAAGAATCAGTTGGCTGTAGATGTGTGAGTTTATTTCTGGGATTTCGATTCTGTTTCATGTGTCTGTTTTTATGCAAATACCATGCTGTTTTGGTTAGTATGGCTCTATAGTATGTAGAATTATGATACCTCCAGCTTTGATCTTTTTGCTCAAGGCTTATTTAGCTATTCAGGGTCTTTTGTGTTTCCATGTGAATTTTAGAATTTTTTTTCTAGTTCTGTGAAAAATGTCATTGATATTGTGTAGGGATCTCATATCTACAAATTGCTTTGTGTAGTACAGACATTTTAAAAGTAATTATTCCAGTCCATGAACATGGGGGCAGAGGTCTTTCAGGATCTTCTTCAATTTTTTTCATCTGTGCTTTTCCATTTTCATTGTAGAGGTCTTTTACTTCCCAGGTAAAGTTTATTCTTAGGTATTATATTTTTTGTGGCTATTATGAATGGGTTTTTTTTCATACTTTCTTTTTCAGCACATTTGTTATTGGTATACAGAAAAGCTACTAATTTTTTATGTTGATTTCATATTCTCTTGCTTTGCTGAATTTGTTTATCTGTTCTGATAGTCCTTTGGTGGAGTTTTTAGGTTTTAATATGTATAAAATTATATTCTCTGTAAATAAGTTGTGTTTTGACTCCCTCCCGTCCTTCTGTTTCTTTATCTTTCCTAACGGATCTGGTTAAATCTTCAAGTACTATGTTCCTATACTATGCAGAAAAAGAGTGGTGAGAATAGACATCCTTGTCTTGTTCCCGATCTTAGAGGAAATGTTTTCAGTATGATGTTGACTAGGGATTTGTCATACATAACCTTTATTCTGTTAAGTTCTAATTTTTCTTGATCTAATTTGTTCAGGATTTTATAATGAAGGCATATTGAATTTCTGCATCTATTGAGATGATCTTATGATTTTTATCCTTCATTCTGTTATTATGGTGTATTATGTTCATTGATTTGCATATGCTGAACCATCCTTGCATCCCTGGAGTGATGGTATATGAGTTTTTTGGTGTGTTCAATTTGACTTGCAAGCATTTTGTTGAGGATTTTTGTATTTGTGTTCATCAGGGATATTGGTCTATAGTTCTCTTTTTCTGTTGTATCTTTGTCAAGTATTGGTAACATAACGCATAGAATGAGTTTGGAAAGGTTTTCCTCTCTTTCAATTCTATTGAATAGCTTGAGAGGAATTCTATTTAAAAGTGGTAAAAACTCAGCAGTGCATCCATCCAGTTCTGGGCATTTCATCAATGGAAGATTTTTAAATTACAGATTCAATTTCATTACTTGTTATTAGTGTATTTGTTTTTTCAGTTTTATTAATGTCCTCTTACTTCAAATTTCATTGGTAACATTTGTCCAGAAATTTGTTCTTGTCATCGACGTTCTCCAATTTATGAGCATATAGTTTTTCAATATAATCCTTAATTATCTTTTGTCTTCTGTGATACCATCTCCATTTTCAAATCTGACTGTTTATTTGGGTCTTCTGTCTTTTGTTCTTGGTTAGTCTAGCTAAAGGTTTGTCAATTTTGCTTATCATTTCAAAGAACCAATTCTTCTGTTCCATTGATCTTTTGTGTTTTTAGTTACTAATTAATTATTTCTGCTATGATCTTCATTTCTTCTTTTCTTCAACTAATTATGTGATTGGTTTGTTCTTGCTTTCCTAAGTCTTTGAGATACATTGTTGTGTTATTTATTTGTAATCTATTTTTTAATGTATGCACTCATTATTATAAACTTTCTTCTTAGTACTACTTTTGCTGCATTTCATAGATTTTGCTAAGTTGTGTTTCCATTTTTATTTGTTTCAAAGAATTTTTAAATTTACCTCTGACTTCTTTAAAGACCCACTGTTCATTCAAAAGTATATTGTTCAGTTTTTATGTACTTAAATAATTTCAAATTTTTCTTTTATTGATGACCTCGAGTCTTATTATATTGTGATTCTAGTTTCTTTTCTATTCTATCAGAAAAGATTTAGGATATGGTTTCATTTTTTAACTTGTTAAGACTTGCTTTGTGACCTAATATATGGTCTATTGTAGATCAAGTTCCATGTATTGATGGGAAGAATATATACTCTGCAGCTGTTATATGGAGTATCCTATAAATTCTTAAGTTCATTTGAACTGCAGTGTAGTTTAACTGTAATGTTTCCTTGTTAACTTTTTTGTCTGAATGAAATGTCCATTGACAAAAGTGAAGTGTTAAAATCACCTACTATTATTGCATTGAAGCCTTTCTTTCCTTTTAGGTTTAATAATGTTTGTTCTATAGAAGTGGGTGCTCTAACATTAGGTGTATATAGCTTTATAATCATTATGTCATTTTCCCATTGATCCCTTAATCATTATATAGTGACCTCCTTTGTCTCTTGTTACAGTTTTTGTCCTAAAGTCTATTTTATCAGATATAAGCACAGCTCACAGCTACTCCTGCTTGCTTTATGTATACATTTGCTTGGAGTATCATTTTAGATCCTTTCACATTCAGTCTGTGTGTTCCTTTTTAAGTGAGCTCCTGTGGGACACATTTTATTTTGTTTTCCAGTCATCCAGTCTGTATCTTTTAATTGGAGAATTTAGTACATTTATATTACATGTTATCATCAAAAGGTAAGGACATTTTCTTGTTGATTTTCTTCTAGTTGTTTTGAATATTCTTTGTTATTTTCTTCCTTTCTTCTTCATCTTTGTGGTTTGATGGTTTACTGTATTGATGATGTTTGATTCTTTTCTGTTTTTATTTTGTGTAGCTACTCTTATAGTGGGATTTATACTTTCATTATCATGATATTAGTTGTCTTTTACTTCTAGATGTAGAACTCTCAAGAATCTTTTGTAAGCCTTAGTGAGCCCAGTCTCATGGTCATGAATTCCCTTAGTTTTTGCTTTTCTTGGAAGGTCTTTATTTCTTCTTTATTTTTGAAGAATAGCTTTGCTGGGTAGTAATTTTGTTTTATTGATTAATTTCATTTGATAGCTATTTTATTTCAATTATTGGAATATGTAATTCCAAGGCCCTCCTGGCCTATGGGGCTAAGAAATATGCTGTTAGAATAATGGGGCTACCCATAAATGTGTGTTGGTGCTTTTTTCTTGAAGATTTTAAAATTATTTTTTATTCTGTATTTCGACAGTTTGACCATAATATGCTATGGTGAAGATCTTTTCTGCTTGTATCTATTTATGGTTCTACAAGTCTCCTGTACATGGATGTCTATATCTTTCCCAAGATTAGGGAATATTTCTGCTATTATTTTTATTGAATAGGTTACTATGCCCTTAATCTTTATTTTCTCACCTTTGGATATTCCACATGTGCAGATGTTTATTCATTTAATGATTTTCCAAAGATTTCAAATGCCCTCTTTATCTTTTCATTATTTCTTTTCTTTTCTTTCTTTTTTTTTTCTTCTTTTTATGCTTTTTTTCTTTTTCTTTTTTGTCCAAATCAGATATTTTAAAAGACCTGTTTTCAAATTCAGATATTCTTTGTTCCACTTGATCTAGTCTGTAGTTAAGGCTTTCAACTGATTTTTAAAAATTTTTTATTATTCTAATTTGTTATACATATTTGCAGAGTACATTTCATTTCATATTACATATAGAGAGCACAATTTTTCAAGTTGCTGGTTTTATACAAAGTATTTTTACAATAATTGTGTCTTCATACATGTATTTAGGGTAATCATGGATAGCTCAGTCTGTCATTATTCCTATCTGATTTTTTTTATTTGACTTTTACTTTGCTGAGATCTTCATTTCCAAGAATTCTGTCTGTTTTTTTTTTTCAAATATCTATCCCTTTGCTGAATTTCTCATTTATATCCTGTATAGTCTTCTTAAACTGTTTATTTGTATTCTCTTGGATCCCATTGAACATTTTGTAATAATTATTTTTTTGAATTCTTTATCAGGCATTTCATCCATTTCAATTTCTCTAGAATCTGTTGCTAGAGAGTTAATGATTTTTTAGAGATATCATATTATCTTGATATTTTACATTTGTGTGTGTGTGTGTGTATGTGTGTGTGTTTATGTGAGATTTGCACATCTGGTGGACCCAATGTCTCTACCACTGTTATGGGGTACCTTTTTTAGTAAATGGCTTTCTCCTAAAGATGTGCCTTGGAGTGTCAGTTTGTTATGCAATTTTGGCTTTTATTCTAGCTGGGCTTCTTGATGTAGTCTCCCTGTAGCTCCCTTGCCATGATTCATGAGTTTGGACACAATTTCTAATGTGTCAAGGCAAGAGACACCCAGTATCTCTGCAGGTCTTGCAAGAGTAAGGATGCTCAGTTGGTTCAGGCAGGTGTGGTGTAGACAGCTGAATGTGTAGGGTGCTCATTATGTGGCTATTCCTACAATGAAAGTTGCAGCCTTAATTAAGTCAGTAGGGGAGGTTTTCATCACACACTGTTGATGTTGATTCTATTACTAACAAGGGCCTCTGGGACTGGAGGTACTAGTGCTGGTGGGGGGCTGAAACATTTGTCCTCCCACTGAATAGAGGTGCAGATCCAGATGCTACCTGTGGAGAGGCAGCGACAGGAACTACATCCACACTCAGTTCTGACAGCATTGCATGGTCAGACGAGGTGCAGAGTGGCTGGCAGTGGGAACCATATAGGTAGGGTAGCAACAGGAATACACATAGTATTTTTAGCACACACAGCAATACCAACAAGTTTAGCAACATGTTCAATTTCTAACCTCTAAAATGATGAGAGACTACTGCTTTGTGTTAGAATTGAGATTTCTCCCTCAACCCAGTCCTGTTGCTGATTCCTTTTCTGTAGAAAACAGCTTCCTGGATTTCAGGCAGTTTCCTTTATCTGGAATAATGTTGGTTACTAGCAAACTGTGGTCATTCCTCACCTACCTATTGTGGAAAATGAACCTTATAGATCTTTGCTGCTCACTTTCGGGACCCATTCTTATCTGATTCTTTCTGGTTATCATCCTTAGTCTATCAAATGAATTTATTCCCTGTTTCCTATTTAACCAGTCCTAAAACATTTCTACAGTGATTCACATGTTCTGACTCTCCTTAGGGTGCCTTTTTGGTTCTCCTTAACGAGCTCCACTTATACATGGATGATTTCCACAAAGAAAAGAAAAGCAATAATGACTGTTGGTTTAAAAAAGCTGTACAGAGTCCTTCAATATTGATTGCCTAGGAAACATAAATGAATGATTCAATCTAGACAGTGAGTTGAAGACCAGAATCTAGGGACCATTATTTACTTAAAGTCCACATAGCTTGCATCATGTGGTAGTCCTCATCAGAACTCATATACAAACACATGATTGCTGCCAATTCTCATTTTCATGGAACAGAATTTTTATTTTTAATCTTACAATTTTAAAAATGTTGGCAATATTTTCAAGGTATTCATGCCAATCAGCAGGATTCAATCCATAAGCCACTAGTGTGTGTATGAGTCAGTTCCCAAATGGTCTCTAGAGATGAAGACTGTGGTAAAAGAGGTAAGTTGTATTTTTCCAGATTTGGTCCCTTTGTTAGGCTATAAAACTTGATTTTCTCACTTGAAATTTTTCTATATTGTTTCATTCTCATACTCTTCACTTCCAAGTAAAATTATTTAGAATAAAATCTTATTGTTTAATCAGTCATTCAACATAGGTAGTACCCATTTAAATTGATTGATTAGGCTTATGTAGTATCATATAATAAACTATTGTGTAGCTACCACATTTTCCCCCCAAAATTATATAAGTATGTTATGGCTTAGATGTGAGGTATCCCCCAAAACTCACATGTGAGACAATGAAGGAAGGTTTGGAGAATAAATTTTTGGATCATAACTTTACCTAATCAGTGAATTAATCCCTAATGGGATTAACTGTGTGGTAAGTGAAGGCAGGTGGGGTGTGGCTGGAGGAACTAGTTCATTAGGAGCATGGTTATGGGGTGTACATTTTGTATCTGGAGAATGGAATCTCTCTCTCTCTCTCTCTCTCTCTCTCTCTCTCTCTCTCTCTCTGCTTTCTGATCACCATGTGAGGTGCTTCCCTCTGCCACACTCTTCCTCCATGATATTCTGTCTCACCTCGAGCCCCTAGGAATAGAGCCAGCCTTCTAAGGACTGAGACCTCTGAAATGGTGAGCCCTCAAATAAACTTTTCCTCCCCTAAAATTGTTCTGGTCAGGTATTTTAGTTACGGCAACAACAACAACAAAAAAAAAGCTGACAGAAAAAAAAGTATTATGATAGGACTATTGGTGAATTCTGATCAGTTGAATTTGTTTCAATTTGACTTCTTGTAAAGTCTGATATTATTATATTAGAGTAAAGGCTGGAGCTGGGGTTGTGGCTAAGTGGTAGAGCCCTCACCTAGCACATGTGAAGCCTTGGGTTTGATCCTCAGCACCACATAAAAGTAAATAAATAAAATCAAAGTATGAAAAAAGATACTGATAAAAAAAAAAGTAAAGGCTACACTAACTACTCTTACAGTAAGGTAATAATGTAGACTTTTATTTATGTGTTATGTAACATGAAATTTCAAAACCCTAGACCTAAAAGCATTTTTAAGATGTAACATAAGACCCACAAACTAAACATGGATTTACATTTGGGGCCTTAGGTCCTTCTCAATTTTGTCCAAAGTATACCTACACATCATACTTCCAGTGGATAAGCCCATAACTTCTCACTTCAAGGTTAAAATATCTTTTCCATTTCTTGATTTTAAAAATATTATGAAATTATATCACAGTCTACATATAATCAGGTAAAAGGATACATATAATCAGGTAAAATGGAGTTAACTCAAAATTTAGGAATAACAGAGTTACAGTGCGGAATTTTACCCTGAGGAGAAAAGAAAGGATGTCAGGAGGTACTCACTGTCTATCATACTGAAAGGTTATCAAAGGATGAAGTGTGGAGCCAGGTATTGAATAAAGTAATACTCTGTTCCCTCTCTGACTCAGGAATCAGCTGTAGTCAGAACTCAAAGCTCTTCTCAGACAGGCCAGCACATTTCTCCTGGGAATCAGTGGTGACAGATGTCTAATACAGTTTTCTTGTCACTATAATATCCCTTGATCTAAAAACCTTTGTTGGGGGAGTAAGCCAGCTTGAATAAGGAGTTTAAAAGTTTCCTGAAGAAAACTAATAAGCTGGGTACAGCAGCACACACAATCCCAGCAGATTGGGAGGTTGAGGCAGGAGGATCACAAGTTCAAAGCCAGCCTCATCAACTTAACAAGGCCCCAAGTGAGTCAGTGAGACCCTGTCTCAAAACAACAACAACAAACAAACAAACAAGTGAATAAATAAATAAATAAGCAGGGTTGGGGATGTGGCTTAGTGGTTAAATGTCCCTGGGTTCAATCCCTAGTACAAAAAAAAAAAAAAAAAGTAAGAAAGAAAAGAATGAATGAGCTTTTGAGCTTTTCCTGATTTTGTAATTCAAAATTACATTTTTGAAAATTCTTATTAATAGCTCCAACATAAATTTGTTGCCTGGGAAACTCACCAAAAATCCCATTAATTGAGGGTAATTCATCATAAGAAAAAAGGGAGGTTGAGTAAACCCAGACACTTTTAGAAAAGGTTGGCTTCAGACTCTATTTAGCTAAGGCTTAAGATGTTTTGTCCAGATTCATCTACCAAGAGTCATGTCTGGGGGAACAATGGTGACCTTAGAAACATAAACTAAAATAGCAGTGAACTTGGAGGCCAAGTATGGACATCATTGCACCAAGTACCAGCGAGGACATTGTTGTGCCTAAACAAGCACTTCTGAGATGGGGGTCCCACAGCCATATGTTGGCACAATGTCCAAACCAATGGTGCTGATAGACAAATTGGATTTTCTGCTTTCCTTTGCTTGGCATTTATAGAAGGCACTAATCTCTATGGACAGAGCTCTTCTTGAATGAGTCAGAGAACATGAACAAGCTGAAAGTGTGCCTCTTTGTAAAATTTATCTGTATCTGTACTTGTGCTGTAAGTCAGTAAAAGAGACCATGTCAGGTACTTGTAGATAAACTTCAATCACAGAAGGCAAACAGTCTGGAAGTGAGATGGGACTTGCCTGAGGAGAGAGCAAAAATTTATTTCACACAGGTAATAAGTCCCTGTGTGAAATAAATAATAAGTCCCAGGTTTAACTTTTAACCCAAAGTTAAACCTGGAAATTCCTGAAGAACCAATACAGAAAAGAGTGGTATTCCTGTCCTGAATTCAGAGGAAGGGAAGGCATCCAGAGAAAACAGGGCATCCACAGGGTGCCAGGGAAGAAGAAGTAAATGGCTTAGACAGAATCCACACTAAACAGCTATGTTAAGGTCGACTGGAAGCAGTGCCACACAAATGGCCAGGTTCTCGGATGTTCAAGTTCAATGGCCATGTTTGTGTTTCCCTCCATTCTTAAGGAAGATCATATGAGATCTGGATCAACTAGTGAAACCTTATAACAGACAGACTAACTTTCTGGGCTTACTTCAGTGACATCAGAAAAGTCACTAGAATGGCCTGGGCATCCTGACAAAGTGGGCAGGTGGGCTCTAAAAATTGTCTCTGGAGTTCTGCTTTATAATGACATTGTTTCTATTCCCAGATGATGAATAGAGATTCCAGTGATACATATTTGTTTAAAATCAAATATTTTCTTCTAAAGAGTTTAGTAAAATAGGCATTCCAGGAATGTGCAACTTGTGTCATGAAACTTCTGTCACTTTGCTATGAACCTTCGGGACCCAGCTTAAGATGTATATACCCAGCACAAGGTCAATAGCCTAAGATTTTTGTTTGTTTGTTTAATCCTTTTCCCCCGACTATTTCCACATTTTTTATTGATGCATTATAGTGTACATAATGATGGAATTTGTTGTTACATATTCATACAAGCACACAATTAACTGAATAATTTAATCAACAGCCTGTGTTTTAACCTTTTCTCTGCTCTGTAGCAACTATGGGTAATTTTATCTCTCTAAATTTTAAATTCCATAAGTCAGGCACAAAAATACAAACACTTGCATGGTCTCACTTATGGAATCTAAATCAGTACAAGAGACTGTGGAGAATAGAAGGGGAGAGATTGGACAATGGGTACGGTGTTACAGACAGGAGAAATAAATTCTGGTGTTCTTTGGCACAACAGGGTGAATATAATTAACAATAATTCATTAGAATAGGAAATATCAAATGTGCTTCCATAAAGAAATGATGAAAGTTTAAAGTGAAAGATATGCTGATTACCCTCAGTTGATGATTATCCAATATATTCATGAATCAAAACACCAAATCATATCTCACAAAAATGTTCGAATATTTTATGTCAATTAAAATAAACTTTAAACTTTATCTATAAAATAGGAATAATGTTGTTATCCTTATAAAATTCTTATGAAATAAGACATAAAATTCTTAGCATGGAGGCTATCAATGCCAATTCTAAAATGTTGACCACTATGAGTTATTTTTATCAATAGTTACAGCACATGACTTTTTGTATCATAAATCTGAATCATTTGGAGAAATCTTAGTACAATCAAGAAGCTATAGGGCCCCCAGCTCTGGCCTGGCTGCCGGCTCATGTGGACATTGCCTCCAGGGCTGGGAATAGCAACTCCATGCTGCAGGCAGGGCCCCACTAGAGGAAAAGCCCATCTACTCCCTGAAGAACTGCGACCTGCCCAGCTGTGACCAGAACAAGAGGTAGACACCCGCCAGAAGGAGCACCCCAGCCACCAGCCCGCCTGACCACTGGCCCAGGCCATCACCAGGACCAGGAACTTCAGGTTCCACCCTGTGGAAGGGCCCTGCTGCCCACCTGCCCAACCCCCTCTGAAACAACTAGACAGGGAGGAGATCCAGGAGAAGGAGAGTGGGGAGAAGAAAGCCAGACTGCCTGCTCCACCACACTGCGGCCAGGAGGTGATCCAGAGAGAGAGGCCCACTCCATGCTCGCAAATCGAAGAGGCAACCTGCATCTGCCTGGAGAGACACACCAAACTGGGATCCCATGGCTGCTCTACCCAACACCAATATAATTATAGGCCTGAGGCTACCACTGCCACAAAACTGATTTAGCTACGCCACTACCAAGGAACAACAGAAAGGTTCAGGTAAGACATCAGTAAGGTCCCTAGAGACCAGGATGCACCAGAAGGTGCAACCAGTTATGATGTTATGAACTAACAGGGAATCTTACACAGGGTTGTCTATCTCTGGCTTCTTCTACTAACAGCCAAATCCTAATGATTATACTCTCACTAGCCAAATAATCTAATACCTCTATTTTTTCACACCTTACTTCATAAATGTTTAAGCCAACCTCTAAGTCCCCCCTTCTATCATTAGATACTGTAAACCACCACGTAAACATAGAGACTATATGGTATAAGATAACTGATCTCATCATTTCAGTTTATAGTGACAAAACGGTAAATATAAAAATATAAATAAACTGATATATGGACACACATTAGGTACATTGAAAGATTTAATATTGATATTTCCCTAAAAAGTGAGGTTTTGGTGACCTAGAGAGACCTTATAAGAAAAAAGGGCAGAAGCTGTAATACCTCAGGCTTACCTTGCAGGAGAGGAAAATACATAGACATCATGAGAAAACAAGGGAGGAAAATGCCCCAAACAAACAAAGATACTACAACAATGGAAACCATAGAAAGCACAGTAGGGGAAATGTCAGAGAAGGAGTTCCGGATATACATAATTAAAATGAAAAAGGATTTTAAAAATGACCTAAGTGATTAGATACAGGCAAAAATGGATCTTTCCAACAAAGAGATAAGAGATCAAATACAGGCAACCATCAATCACACCAACAAAGAGATAAGAGAATAAATCCAAGTAACAAAAGATTACTTCAAGAAAGAGAGAGTTTGAGAAAAAAACAAACAGAAATCCTTGAAATGAAAGAAACAGTAAGCCACTTTAAAAATTCAATAGAAAGCATCACCAACAGATTGGACCACTTGGAAAATAGGACCTCAGACAATGAGGATAAAATATATAATCTTGAAAATCAAGTTGACCTCACAGTGAAGATGGTAAGAAACCATGAACAGAATATCCAAGAACTATGGGATACCATCAAAAGACCAAATATAAGATTTATAAGAATAGAGGAAGGTGCAGAGATTCAAACCAAAGGAATGAACAATCTCTTCAATGAAATAATATCAGAAATTTTCCCAAGCAGGAAGAATGAATTTGAAAATCAAATACAAGAGGCCTATAGGATGCCAAATGTATAAAATTACAACAGGTCCACACCAAGGCACATTGTAATGAAAATGCCTAGCATACAAAATAAAGATAGAATTTTAAAGGCTGCAAGAGAGAAAAGTCAGATTACCTATAAAGGAAAACCAATTCGCATCTCAGCAGATTTTTCAATTCAGACCCTCAAAGCCAGGAGAGCCTGGAACAACATGTACCAGGATCTAAAGGATCAGGGATGCCAACCAAGAATTTTATATCCAGCAAAATTAAGCTTTAGATTTGAGGATGAAATAAAAAACCTTCCATGATAAACAAAAGCTAAAAGAATTTACAACAAGAAAACCTGCTCTACAGAACATTATTGGTAAAATATTCCATGAGGAGGAAAAGAAAAATAATAATGAAAATCTGCAAAGGGAAGAACTACAATAAAGGTAAAAAAAAAAAAAAAAAAAAAAAAAAAAAAAAAAAAAACAAAGGAAAAACCGAGTCAAACTAAATATCAAAAATAATAAAAAAATAAAAATGACTGGTAATACAAATTATGTCTCAATAATAACCCTGAATGTTAATGGTCTAAACTCACCAATTAAAAGACATAGGCTAATAGATTGATTAAAAAAAAGACCCAACAATTTGTTGCCTTCAAGAGACACATCTCATAGGAAAAGATGCCCATAGATTGAAGGTGAAAGGATGGGATAAAATATATCACTCACATGGTCTATGTAAGCAAGCAGGGGTCTCCATCTTCATATCAAATAAAGTAGACTTCAAGCCAAAGTTAGTCAAAAGAGGTAAAGATGGACATTTCATACTGCTTAAGGGAATCATAGATCAACAAGATATAACTGTTATAAATATATATGCCCCAAATAATGGAGCATCTACATTCATCAATCAAACTCTTCTCAAGTTCAAGAGTCAAATAGACCACAAGAAAATAATTCTAGGTGACACCCCTTTCACCACTGGATTGATCTTCCAAACAAAAGCTAAACAAAGAAACTATAGAACTCAATAATACAATCAATAACTTAGACTTGCCTGACATATATAGAGTATATTATCCATCAATGAGCCAATGCACTTTCTTCTCAGCAGCACATGGATCCTTCTCAAAAATAGACCATATATTATGCCATAAAGCATCTCTAAGCAAATATAAAAAAGTAGGGATACTACCCTGCATTCCATCAGATCATAATGGAATGAAATTAGAAATCAATGATAAAAAAAAGAAAGAAAAGCTACACTAACACCTGGAGACTAAATAATGTGCTACTGAATGATCAGTGGGTTGCAGAAGACATCAAGAAGGAGATTAAGAAATTCTTAGGGCTGGGGTTGTGGCTCAGCAGTGGAGCACTCGCCTTGCACGTGCGCGGCCCGGGTTCGATCCTCTGCACCACGTAAAAATAAGGGCATTGTGTACAACTAAAACAAATAAATAAAATATTTTAAAAAATATTTTAACAAAAGAAATTCTTAGAGGTAAATGAGAACAACAATACAACATACCAAAATCTCTGGGACACCCTGAAGGCAGTACTAAGAGGAAAGTTCATTGCATGGAGCTCATTCCTTCAAAAAAGAAAAAGTCATCAAATAAATGAACTAACATTACATCTTAAAGCCCTAGAAAAAGAAGAACAAATCAACCCCAAAAGAAGTAGAAGACAAGAAATAATTAAAATTAGAGCTGAAATTAATGAAATTGAAACTAAAAAAAAAACAATTGAAAAAATTGACAGAATGAAAAGTTGGTTCTTTGAAAAAATAAATAAAATTTATAGACCTTTAGCTATGCTAACAAAGAAGAGAGAAAACACAAATTACCAACATCTACGATGAAAAAGGAAATATCACGACAGACACTACCGAAATACAGAAGATAATTAGAAATTATTTTGAAAATTTATACACCAATAAAATAGAAAATAATGAAGGCATAAACAAATTTCTAGAGATATATGATATGCACAAACTAAATCATGATGATATACACAATTGAAATAGGTCAATTTCAAGCAAAGAAACAGAGGATGCCATAAAGAACTTACCAACCAAGAAAAGCCCCGGACCAGATAGATACACAGATGAGTTCTACAAAACCTTTAAAGAAGAACTAACACCAATACTTCTCAAACTATTTCACGAAATAGAAAAAGAGGGAACACTCCCAGACTCATTCTATGAGGCAAATATCACCCTGATTCCAAAACCAGACAGAGACAAATCAAAGAAAGAAAACTTCGGACCAATATCTCTAATTAATATAAATGCAAAAATTCTCAATAAAATTCTGGCAAATCAAATACAAAAACACATCAAAAAATAGTGCACCATGATCAAGTGGGCTTCATTCCAGGGATGCAAGTTTGGTTCAATATAAGAAAATCAATAAATGTAATTCATCACATCAACAGGCTCAAAGATAAAAATCATATGATTATCTCAATAGATGCGAAGAAAGTATTTGACAAAATACAACATCCCTTCATGTTCAAAATGCTAGAAAAAATAGGGATAACAGGAACATACCTCAACATCGTAAAGGCCATCTATGCTAAGCCCCAGGCCAACATCATCCTAAATGGAGAAAAATTGAAAGCATTCCCTCTAAAAACTGGAACAAGACAGGGATGCCCTCTCCCACCACTCATATTTAACATAGTTCTTGAAGCCCTAGCCAGAGCAATTAGACAGACAAAAGAAATTAAAGGGATACGGATAGGAAAAGAAGAACTCATATTATCACTATTTGCAGACAATATGATTCTATACATAGAAGATCCAAAAAATTCCACCAGAAATCTTCTATATCTAATAAATGAATTCAGCAATGTACTGGATGTAAAAATCAACACCCATAAATCAAAGACATTTCTGTACATCAGCAACAAATCCTCAGAAAGAGAAACTAGGAAATCCACCCCATTTACTATAGCCTCAAAAAAAAAAAAAAAAATTGGGGAATCAACTTAACAAAAGAAGTGAAAGACCTCTACAATGAAGACTACACCACACTTAAAGAAAGAAATTAATGAAGATCTTAGAAGATGGAAAGATCTACCTTGTTCATGGATAGGTAGAACTAATATTGTCAAAATGACCATTCTACCAAAAGGACTATATAGATTCAATGCAATACCAATCAAAATCCCAATATCATTCCTCACAGAAATAGAAAAAGCAATCATGAAATTCATCTGGAAAAATAAGAGACCCAGAATAGCCAAAGTGATTTGGAGCAAGAAGAATGAAGCTGGTGGCATTACTATTCCAGACCTTAAATTGTACTACAAAGCAATAGTAACAAAAACAGCATGGTATTGGCATCAAAATAGACCAGTTGACCAATGGTACAGAATAGAAGACTCAGAGACGAACCCACACACACCTTCAGTTATCTTATATATTAGACAAAGTGCCAAAAACGTTCACTGGAGAAAAGACAGCCTCTCAACAAATGGTGTTGGAAAAACTGGAAATCCTCATGTAATAAAATGAAATTAAATCTCTTTCTCTCACCATGCACAAAACTTAACTCAAAGTGGGTCAAGGACCTAGGAATTAAACCAGAGATCTTGCACCTAATAGAAGAAAAAGTAGTCCCAAATCTCCATCAAGTTGGTTTAGGCTCCACCTTCGTCAATAAGACCCCTATATCACAAGAACTCAAAACAATAAATTGGATGGATTCAAACTAACAAGCTTCTTATCAGCAAAAGAAACAATCAGTGAGGTGAATAGAGGACCTACAGAATGGGAGCAAATCTTTACCACAAATACATCAGATAGAAGACTAACCTCAAGACCTCAAGGATTTATAAAGCTCTTAAAAGCCGTAACACCAAAAAAAAAAAAAAAAAAAAAAATCAATAAATGGGCCAAGGAACTAAGCAGATACTTCTCAGAAGATGATATACAAACAATCAACAAATATATGAATAGATGTTCAACATCTCTAGCAATTAGAGAAATGCAAACCAAACTACTCGAATATTTTATCTTACTCCAGTCAGAATAGCAGCTATCAAAAAAACAAACAATAAATGCTGGCGAGGATGTGGGGGAAAAGGCACACTCTTACATTGCTGGTGGGGCTGCAAATTGGTGAAGCCAATCTGGAAAGCAGTATGGAGATTCCTAGGAAAACTGGGAATGGAACCACCATTTGACCCAGCTATCCCACTCCTTGGCCTGTTCCCAAAGGACTTAAAAACAGATTACTACAAGGACACAGCCACATCAATGTTTATAGCAGCACAATTCACAATAGCTAGATTGTGAAACCAACCCCGATGCCCATTAGCTGAAGAATGGATAGGGAAACTTTGGTATATATACACAATGGAACACTACTCAGCACTAAAAGAGAATAAAATCATGGCATTTTCAGGTAAATGGATGGAGTTGGAGAAAATAATGCTAAGTTTAGCCAATCCCAAAAAACCAAAGGTCGAATGATCTCTTTGATATGAAGATACTAATTTATAAAGGCAAGAGAGAGGGAATGAGAGGAATGAAAGAGCTTTAAATAGAACAAAGAAGGGGGAGGGAGGGGAGGGTACAAGGGGATAAAAATAATGGCAGACTGAGTTATTCATGATTACCCTAAGTACATGTATGAAGACACAATTGTTGTAAAAATACTTTATTAAACCAGCAACTTAAAAAAATTGTGCTCTTTATATGTAATAGGAAATGAAATGTACTCTGCAAACGTGTAAAACAAATTAGAATTTAAAAAAATAAGAAAAAAGAAGTTATGCTCAAGGAACATTTCTCCAAAATCAGTTTGTGGTAAAAGATACAGCTCTTTTTGAAAGCAGTTTGTGTTAGAAACCATTGGTAGAAGTCACTGGTTGCTGCTAACAGCAACCCCAGAAACTATGGGAGTCATTAGATATAAATGCATGATAAGTAAGTGATGAGGAGCTGACAGAGATCTTTCCAAAAAAGAAAGAAATAGAGATCAGAAATATTAAATATTACAATATGAAATCTGTGTGCACTTGGTTAGACTCACTTTGATTGCCAGTATTCCCTTAGAGGCAAAAAATGTAAGCAGGGTTGTGGGGAGAATTATGGTCTCCACTGTTTCATTTTCTCAGACTAGAAAATGTACCTGCATCTTAGACTCTCCTCCTTCCTTCACTGCTGTCTCTGAGCTGTCATGATGGATCCCTCCCTTTCTCCTTTCCTTCCTTCAAAGTGGCTCTCAGACCATCATTTATTACCAGTACTTTCCCACCTGGCTCCCTGCCTTGGCCTCCAGAGCCCCCCAAGGTCTACTTTATCCTCGCTAAGATCTGAAGACCAACTTACTATGAGACTAGGAGATTTAATGTAGGCATAAGCCAGATAGTTTTATGCTCTATCCTCAGGTGAGCCTATTCTAATTCAAAATCCTTGAGAAATCAGGAGAACAAGCAGATAACAAGGCATGGAGCAAAGGATACGCAAGACTCCCTTCCTCAGCCCCTCCAGGGCAAAGAGTCCAAATTCAAATCCACTTTCCAGGAATGAAGACCCTACCACCTTATTAAAAGTGGCTTATGAAACTTTAAAATATACAATAGAGCCAGGTGTGGTGCCGCACGCCTGTAATCCCAGGGCTCAGGAGGCTGAGGCAGGAGGATCATTAATTCAAAGCTAGCCTCAGCAACATAGCGAGACCCTGAGCAACTCAGTGAGACCCTATCTGTAAATAAAATATTAAAAAAGGTTGTGGATGTGGCTCAGTGGTTAATTGCCCCTGGGTTCAATCCTTGATACCAAAAAAATTTTAAAAATTAAGTAGAATAGAATTAATACAATAGAAGTTGCTACTTATGAAGCCATTGTTTCTATGCTACATACTGTTCAAAGTACTCAATATTTTCTCATTTAATTCTCACAAATACCTCTCGTGGCCAATTGCATTATTATTCCCTTTCTAAGTCAGGAGAAAAATGAGACTGAAATAGGTTTTACTTGACCAATTTCTCATAATTAGAAATAGGCCACATTAAGATTTGGATCCATGTTTGTGTAACTTTAAAGCCCATCTCCAGGTATTGAATCTTGATGACTGTTCCCACTTGGTTACACTTTTGAGTTTGTTTGCTTTTCACCTCACATCCAAATTGTCACAGCAGCTTGATAACCAAGCTTTGGCACTCTCCCCATTCTAATCTATGCCATAGGTGCTTGGCACCTCCTCCTGGCCCCTTTCTGAGCAGAGGTCAACAATGATAGGACTGATATCAACCCAGGGTCTTGATGTCAGCTCATCCCTGGTACCTTGGCAGGTACTCATTCCTTTACATTCTCTCCAACATCAGAATTTATTCAGGAGTGCCAAACAGAGCTGCAGTTCTCTGAGATGTTTTATGTAGTATGGACAAGGGACAAATGACCATTCTGTGAAATAATGAATCATTTTCCTCCATGAATTCCTTATGAGAAGATAATTCTTGTTTTATCACTCTACTTCTTGCAGCCATTTCTTGTGTGATTTATTATGTAATTTTACCAGCTGAAAATGTGGATAGGCAAGATGTAGGTGGAGAAGCACACAGAATCTGGGACCACAGAAGATGGTTCCAACCAACTCTCACTATTGTCGCTTCAAGCTTACAATAAAGCATGCAGCAAGTGAGGAGGCACATACTTGTAATTCCTGCAATTTGGGAAGCTGAGGGAGGCGGGAGGATGGCAAGTTTGAGACCAACCTCAGCAATTTAGCAAGGCCCTTAAGGACTTAGGGAGACCCTGTCTCGAAATAAAATATATATAAAAAAAGGGGGGCTGGGGATGTGGCTCAGTGGTGAAGCAAACCCTGGGTTTAATCTCCTGTGTGTGTGCAGGGGGTGGGGGTATGTGCAGCATTCAACAGTAAGCGACAGTGCCAATTTTCCATGATTGATTATGGGTGTAGGCTTCTGTTCAGAAGAAATGCCTACTCAAGAAGCTTGTGAGAGAAAAGTAACTAAAGAATAGCCAAAAAAAAAGTATTTGTGATGCTTTAAAAACACCTTTAATGTAACCACATTAAAATTTCAAATTTTCAGAAGAGAAAAAAATCACCTATAAGTCTAGTCCCTAATACAACCTCTATTAATATCTTTGTGTGTTTTCTTTGTGTAGTGTGTGTGTATGTGTGTGTGTTTCTCAATGAAAAATTAATGGCGACAAAACTACAAATGAACAGTTCATAGAAGGAGAAATATTAAGTGGCCAATATGCACACTTAACTGGTAATTAAGAAAATTAACATTGAACCAATAAAACATCATTTGTTGGCAGAAATTCAGGACATTGAAAAACTTTTCTGGGTAGAGGCAGTTCTATATTCCATTCATTGGAAAAAGGTTGGGGGGTGGGGACCAGTCTATTAAACTCTATTTAGGTATCAACCTAAAGAAATATTCACCCCAGTTTGCAGAAACGTGCGTGCAGCAATGTTCATTGAAATCATTCTTTTCAGAATTAAAAAAAAAAAAAATAGAAACCATCAAAATCTGAATCAGGAGAAAAGCAGTTTAAGAAATTACCACATATTCATATTGCAGAACTCAAGAGATGTTTAAAAATATGAAACAGTGTTAACAATAGCAGTGTCAGTTAGGGAAAAGATTTCCAATACATATCATTAAATAATAACAGCATGTTGTAGAACAATAGATTTAATATAATCTCATTATGAAAAGTGACGCATGGAAATGTACATAGAATGTGAGAAGGGAGATGCACTGTGGCATTAATAATGATTACAATTGGAAACAAAAGTGAGATCAGAAAGAGTCAGAGAGAGAGGGATTACTATATTTTTTTAGTTTTTTGAACATTTTAATGAGATTATAGACATGTATTTGAATGTTATAATGTGATTATATACCTATGTTTGTTGTGTAAATATTAAGTGTCAAAACAAATAATTACAATACTCATTTAAATGTAGATAGCATCAGATTCATTCAGCCTTATACCCAATGATTCTCTCTGCTTTTCATAACCAATATTTTAATAATGTATCACATTCAATCCGGTGAATGTGGGACTTTACCTCCATACATACTAATAGCCCTAAGTCTACATTTTTTTCATTGTTAACATCACTATCAATAATGCTGCAGTACATGTCTTTTTTTAAAGATACAGTTTTAGGGTTTGGGGGGGTTGTTAGTTTTTTAAAATAAATTTCTAGGATAGAGACTTGGGATGGGATTACTTGTACAAGGTTAGGAATCCTAATGATTTAAAGACTCCTACTGAAATCAATCCTGTTGCTCTTGACCCCACTGCCAGTCTCCTGCCAGCAAAGGCTTTGTCTTATTTTGTCATTGTTTCCCTTTATTCCTTTGATCTTAAATTAAGAACTTAATGAACAATGTATCTGCCCTCTTGAGTTGGAGCCCAGCTCGGACACAGTAAGGTGAAGCAAGGTGGCAGGATGATAGCTTGTTTTTATCCTAATGTGCCAGCAGAGACTGGGACATCAGTAGCTGCTTGCCATTCCAAGTGCAGTCTCCAGTGGGTGAGGACAGTGCTGCGGAACATCTTTCCCCAGAAGGCAATGAGGTTGCTTAGCCAGCGCTGCCTTTTGTAGAAGAAAAACCTGATAAAGATTGAGTAGCCCCAGGCGCGGTGGCGCAAAGCCACTTTGGGAGGCTGAGTCTTTGTTTTTAGAACAAGGTGCATCTTGATCTATATGAAGTGAATCTGGTATAAGCCAAACTGTATTGATGCAGTCCAAGACAAACTTATTCCCCTCTTTTATTGTTTGTGTTGCTTATTTCCCCCCGGATGCCAGATACCTTAAAGTAATATATGAATTCCTAAAGCCTTTCCATTAGTTCATTCTCTGAAATGTTTCTCATTAGGAAATAGTAGAGGTTAGACAACATACTGGGAGTTTTAGGAAATGGGTTCTCATGATTCAGTAGTATAAATCAGCAGCTCAAAATGTTTGAATCACAATACCCTGTATCAGAAATGATTGGTTTGTCAAAAGTGTTACAAGGGAATATTCTCTGTCTACTCACACAGAGTGATAAGGGTAGGTATTAAATACCTACTCTGATGTTTTGCATCCCAAAGATCCATGCAGAAAGCAGTATTTGATCTTAACCCCCTTGAGTCACCTCCCCAAGGGCTCTCTTTACCTACCCTGCTCCAGCCACTTGGATACCTCTACTCTCCTAACCACCACCCATTCTTTTGTTCTTGGCCTAGAGTCACCCTCCAGAAGATATATATCCCTGTTCTTCCTTGTACTCTCTGGAGAAAACCCAGGAATGTTTAGAGGAAATGCTTTAATTAAGTTACCAGACAATGCTTACAGAATTAGAAAGGGCGTAGACCCACAAGTAACTATCACATGTAGTAACAAGCAACAATTATATATAGGTCATTTAGAATTTAAATTTTGTAATTGGCACTTTAGAAAAGAAAAGATTACTTAATTCTCCCAACAAACCCACAAAACAAAATCACTGCTTCTTCCCATTTGTGGTAAACTAAAATTTTCAGGAATGGCTACAGCAGTATTTATGGTCCCACATGCTTTGCTAGAGCCTTGTCAGTGCTGCAGCCAAAGGTGGAGTTTATTTCCCCTTCTCTCGAAATTGGAAATGGCCTTTGTGGCTGCCTCAGTGAACAGATGTGCCTGAAGTGAAGCTGCCTCCAGAGCTATGTCATGAAAACACAATGGCTTTCCTCCTCCACCCCACCTACAGACTCTGCATTGGAACTCAGCCACCATTTTGTGAGAGGGAGCATCATTTAGGAGAGATCTCATGGAGATGTTCCAGATTAAACATGAGTCCCCACAGAGGTCCCGTCAACACCAGCAGCAACTGTCAAATACGTAAGGGAACAAGCATTCCGATCATTTCTCAACTGAGGGTAATTTTGTCCAACCCTATTCACCCCTCACCCTGAAGGAGACATCTGGCAATTTCTGGAGACATCTTTAGTTGTTGCAACTAGAGGGAGAGTGCTACTGGCATCTAGTGGGTAGGAGCTGGGATGCTGTTAAGTATCCTACAGTACACAGGCCTCCAACCCACTGAGGGCGAGAAACCCTGCTTCATTTCACTCCAGCTTCCAGCCTTTGATCCATGCCAGCTGATGCTAAGTGGAGCAGAGACAAGCTGTTCCTGCCAAATCCTGCCCAAATTGCAGTTTCATAAGGTGATTTGTTTTGCAGCAATAAATAATTGGAACACTGTCAAATAAGCAGAAGAACTGAGTCATACCCTCAGGTCTTTGAGACTCTAAAGCTCATGTATCTTCCCATGCTGCCTCAAAGGGACACAGGGACAAAGAAAGAGCAAAATGGCTTTAGTCAAAGTAAAAGTGAGACTGGGGTAAGAAAGAAAAAGCAAAGGTGGCTTATCAACTCTCATACCTTCCCTCTCTGGAGAAGCTGGGGAGAAAACAGTTTCCTCCACAAGTTCCTGGTGAATGTGTCTCAGGTTTGTCCTGAGAGTTTCAAATACTTGTCTAGTGACCTCTAACATCTGAGAGGCCCTAAAGAGGCCCATCTTTCCCTGATACACTGTGGAGAGAGTAAGTTTTCCAATGATATTACATATTCTCCTTTAGAAAGAACTGATCCATCAGGCTTTTCTCTCAAACTGTCACACCCTACTTTGTCCGTAAGAATCTTTTTAAGAAATAACCCATTTCCACAGCACCTCACCGTTTCAAAGTGGGATAAAATCTCTGTAATTCCACTTCTGGGCATCTGTCCTAAGAAAATAACCTTAAAATTAGACAAAGATGTATGTGCAAAACTGTTCTTGCTAGGTTATTTGTTAAGAGTTCAAAATTGGAGAAAAAAAAAAAACATTAAGGTCTGACACAGGTAATGGAAACATAAATTACAGTTCAAATCTAGAGAAGAACATAGGGTAACATAAATGAGCTGCTCTATTTTGGGCCCTACTTCTAATTTTACTTGGTATACACCTTCCCTACGCAATTGATCTACTCCTATGTCCACCATGACCCTTCATATTTCTTACCACTGGATCTCACTCCCAAGTTCAGACCCACATATTTCAATGTGTGCCATTCACCTTTTCACTGATGATGTTCAATGTGTGTTCAAAGACCATTATCTTTCAAATTTTCATTCCCTGTACTCTCTGACACTACCATCTACCCAGAAATCAAGCAAGACACATGGGCAGTATCAGTGATTAATTCATGCCTTTCCTGCCTGTTCCATATCTTCTTCTCACTGGACTAATGCAAGTTGCACTGAGAGTGGTCCAAGAAAACAGATGGGGATTGAGGACTAGCTCACTCACTACCTGGTGGGTATAGAGGATAATATCCTGTTTGGTCAGTGAAGCGTGGATATTCATGGATAATCCCTAGCATGAGATGGCAGGTCAATTGATAAATATTTCACGGGTGGTGGCCTGGTGAAATGTCCTGGTAAAGGATGCTGACACAATTCATTGGCTTTAAGGCACTTTCCTGAGACATGGGCTTTATCATTCTGGCCAAGACCACAGGAAATATGACAAACTCACTGCTAGTTTGGCTATTAGACACATGGAAAAAGTAATGGCCGACATTCAGTCACACTGAAATATCTGAATTGTCCTGGCAGGTGATAGAAAAAGAACCAAAAATGCTAAGGGAAGTGGGCATGGTGCAATAGATATATTATGGAAGATGAGAAGACTAACCAACAGACAATATTCTAATGAGGACACATCATCCCCAAGGCCGTTAGGATCTGCCACTAACTGGGGCCAGCATCACTCAGAATTTAGTGGTGGCTATTGTCTGCAAGGCATTGGTACTGGTAGAACACAAAATTAGGCTTTTTTTTTTTTTTTCCTTTTCAAATAATTGGGCTCTTTAATAGCCTTGATGATGGTAGTGCCCTAAAGTAATAGAGACCTAGTGGCCATAAGTGGCTGGAGATACAATCTTTGCTAATGACCAGAAAAGTCAAAGATTACCAGTAGTCAGTTGGTCCTCTTAATCTAGAAACTTAGGTCTTCAGTACTGGAAAAAATTTTTTTCATACATTCTTTGCTAATTTATTTCTTCCTATACTATTTATTCTTTTTTTTTCTGGAACTGATTAATTCAATGGTTTCCCACCCCAACCATCACCACTTCTGATTGTTTGATGCTTAAAAATTCTTTTTCCTATACTTTTATCTATTCCATCAGGGTGTATGTGTGTGTGTGTGTGTGTGTGTGTGTGTGTGTTTTGACCTTTTGTATCACTTCCTCATTTTCCAGTCCTTTTATTGATTTGTTATTGTTGTTTTCCTCATTCTCATTTTTTTTAATTTCTAAGATTTCTTTCTTGGTCTGGTGTAGCTGCCTGACGTACAGCCACAACGCCGCGGGAGAAAAACTCGGAGGCAGAATGAAGATAAAAGAAGGTTTTTTTTATTAACTATCTCTCATAATTCTAACACTGGCTCTTTCACCAACCTCTCTGACTCTTTACTTTCTTCTGACTACTGACACTTTACTTCTTTACTTTACTACTTTACTTTCTTTTACTTTCTTAGAGAGAGCTTAGAGAGAGAGAGAAAGAGAGAAAGAGAGATTCTTCTTTCTTCTTTAGCTTAGAGAGAAAAAGAGAGAGAGATTCTTCTTTCTTCTTTAGCTTAGAGAGAGAGAAAGAGAGAGAGTACTTTTACTTTCTTCTTCAGCTTCTTCTTCTTCTTCTTCTTCTTTTTCTTCTTCAGCAGCCTCGGCCTGACTCTGACCAGCAATTACTTCTTCTATTTGGTTTCTCTTCTGACCAAACTCTTAACCGCTCTGACTCTTATTTCTTCTTCTGACTACGTTCTGGCCTCTCTGACTCTTTTCTTCTTCTCCGACCCGAACTCTTCTTTCGACCGACTAAGCGACTGCATGACTGACTGAATTCATTCCGTTTCTGACCTCTTTCACCCGGCTATATACCTTTAGCTTTGTGGGTGCGTCACGTGCATTTACAGGTGCGTCACGTGCATACTTATTATCAGGTGGAACTCATGGCTTCCAGCTAACCGCAATAGCCATCTCCCTAACTGGGGCTCCTTCAGTCTGGTTGTTCATTTTGTATGCTATCTTGTTATTATTTCACTGTTTCAATATTTTCTCATATCCTTCTGAGAATATAAATTACAGAAATTTTTTGTTTTTCTTGTTGTCTTTTTAAGCACTGTCCCCCCATTCCTTCTGAGGATTTCATTTGTTTTCTGTTTGCCTTGGTCTCTCTATATCAAGTCGGAGATCTTCTCAATTTTCTACTTACTGTTGGTATACCATGTGTATAAGAGAAAGTTTCCAAGAAGCGGTTGGAGCTTTTCTGGGAAAAGAGAAAGGGTGGGAATATGAGTTTTAAATTGGTAGGCTCTGTTTTAGAGACATTAGGCAGAAAGATGGAGTTTTAGATAGTGGAGCCCAAATATAACTGAGATTGGGGCACCTTGTCAATTCCCAAGAAGATGATCATCAATGTGTGATGGATGTGACCCATGATTCAGGCTGTAGACATCCCCCAAACCTGCTGTTCTCAACCTTGCCCCACTCCCCTCTGTCACTGGACTTCATGTCACTTTTACCTAAGTTACAACTTCCTCCCCTCTTGAGTTAATTACTGTTTCTCTATTTGCTCTCTGTCTTCCAAACCTTTGCATTTCTCATCTGCTTTTGTCCTTTCTCCTGATCCATTTGTACTTATAGATCTGTGTCTTTTTAAAATCTTTTACTGATATATCGTAGGGTTTCCATAAAAGAAGACATAAATTCATCTACTCAGTCACACTCATTTTTTTTTCTCCTTAGTTTAAATGCTACTTTCTTCATATATAAAATTTTATACTAAATTTGGCATATAATTGGCAATGTTTTGAGGCATTCTAATCTATTCTACCATGCTCTCTATTTATATACCAGTACCAGACTTCAAATTATCGTGAATTTAAGATATATTTTTATATCTGGCAGTATAATTTCTAATCATAATTCTTTTTCACAATATCAAAATTTTCTTGGCTGCTCTAACACTACTAGTTTAATTTTAAAATCAAATTTATAAATCAATTTGAGAAAATTAACTGTTTTCTCTTAGTCTCCACATCTAAGAACTTGCTATGAGTCTCTATTTATTCAGTAAAGTTTTATCTTTTCTTCCATATCAATACTGATTAATTCTCAACTCTATTCTCAGGCATTTCATATTTATATTTTATTTTGAAAAGAAAGTTTTTAAATTATCTGTTCTAATGTTTTTCTTGATAAAATAAGAAACTACTGAAAATTTATGTCATAACTTGAGATTTTACCTGTTCCTAATTTTTCCAAATAGTTTTCTTCTTGAGTCACTTAGGTTTTCTAAATATATACTCAGATCATCTGCAAATGGTGATAATAATTATCTGGCTTCCAAGAATTATTTTAATTCATTTTTCCTAATTCTTACCTAATTACCACTTGAAGTATAACATTAAATAATGGTGGTAATAATGGACCTTATTATCTTGCTATAGATTATCATAGGGATATTTTTAGTGTTTTATTACTAAAAATAAATGTGTCTGCACTGTTGGTGGGAATGTAAATTAGTACAGACATTATGAAAAACAGTATGGATATTCCTCAAAAGAATAAAAATGGAACTACCATATGATCCAGCAACCCCACTCCTTGATATATATCCAAACGAAATAAAATCAGTATGTTGAAGAGACATCTGCACTCCCATGTACACTGCAGGTCTACTCACAAAGCCAAGAAATGGAAACAACCTAAGTGTCCGTCACCTGAGGAATGGATAAAGAACATGTGGCACATATACACAATGGAATACCATTTAGCCATAAAAAGGAATGACATCCTGTCATTTATGTCAACATGGACAGGACTGAAGGATGTATGTTAAGCGAGAAGAAAGACAAATACCACGTGATTTCACTAATATGTGGAATCTTACAAAGTTGATCTTATGAATATGTGTAATTTTTTATGTCATATATCAGTTGAAAATAAATTTAATTTAAAAATATGCTCTGTTGGTTTCAAGCAAATAGCTTTTATCACCTTAAGAAAGTATTAACACAGCACAGAGTGCTTTTAGAGAACCCTCCTTCCACCAACCAGTGAGCTCTGGACTCTTCCCTTTTCCTCTCCCTCTCCATATCCAGTCAACACCAAGGTCTCACAATTTTACCCGTAAATAACTCTCAGTCTACCCTACATTTCCTTTTTGGCTGCCACTGCCTTAGACCATGCTGTTGTCACCTCTCTTCTGTTCTCATGTCAGCTTTTAACAATTTGTCGCCTGCACTGAGCCCTTCTAATTCATCAAATACTGTCACTCATATGAACTTTCTGAAGTCTTTCAACGACTCTCTTATTATACTCTTAGAATAAAATTCAATTTCCTTGGTATAGTTACAAGGACCTGAATGATCTGGCCCTGCTCATGTCTCTGGCTTATCTCTAGCCACCAGCCAACTCTTGCTCTACACTCCAGTCATACTGTAGTTTCCCTCAACCAGTGGTCTTTACCCTTCTTTGCTGGTGAATTCTTCTTCTTCTTCCAATAAGCCTTCCCAAACTCACAAGCTGAGAGAAGTGCCCCTGCTCTGGCTTGCGGGGCACCTATGATTCCCCCAGTACAGCCCCTTCATTCTGCATTACAAATTCCTTAACCAGGCCTCTGTTTTCCCCCATTATAATATAAACTACCTGAAACCTGGAGCATGAACCTTCTTTTTCATTATTTTATATCCAGTACCCCTGGGACACCTGGAATTCAATAAATTTTATTAAATAAATTAATGATCCATGAAGAAAGAAATATTGGGTAATATAAAAATCTTTTGTCATCTACAAAGATGATTATTGCATATTTTTTCTCAGAAATATCCACTGTTGGCATTAAAAACATTTTTTAAAAGAATGTTTCATCATCCTTATATGTCTGGGATTAAACCTAATCAGCTCTGGTATATAATTGCCTCCTAATACACTACTAAATTCAGTTAGCTAATATTTAATAGACTACTTGGGACCTATTTATCTTTCAAAAATTGTTTTCTGTTTGCTATCTGTGCCAGATTTTAATTACTACAATTGCAAATACAAGGAGAATTTGGTTTTACCATTATTTTCTAGATTTAAGTGAGAATTCTCATTTAATGCTATAACCTCAAAATCTAGTAGAGCAAACACCACAATAAATATTTGTTAAATGAATAAATAAATTGAACGGGAAAGTTTTCCTTATTTTTTTCTCTGTGAGTTATAACAGTATATAACTTGATAATTCATAAGTTAAGTGACCAATATCCCACACACTATAAACTTGAAGTCTTTCACAGAGCAGGAAGGAAGGAGAGGAGAGGGAGTTTGATGGGTACCTCTTAATTTTCTCACCTTTTTGATCTGTTCATATTTTATAATTTCTTTTATTTAATTACGTGTCTAGTATTCATGAAAATCTTCCACTCAGTCTAAATTTTAGGTTGTATTCATTTTTTTTTTTTTTTTTTTTGCCAGGGCGGTGGGGGTGGTACCAAGGATTGAACTCAGATACATGCAACCACTGAGCCACATCCCCAGTCCTATTTTGTACTTTAGTAGAGACAGGATCTCACTGAATTGCTGAGGCTGCTTTGAACTCGAAATCCTCCTGTCTCAGCCTCCAAAGCCTCTGGGATTACAGGTGTGCACCACGGTGCCAGGCTGTATTCTTCATTTTTAAACTATGTTTTGTTTTTTTTTCTTGAAAAATGCCAACATGATGTAAAAATCACTGAGATTTTCCATATATGTACATTCCTCATCCAATCCCAGCCCCAGAAATAATCACATTTGCTGTTTATTCATTATGTTCATTTTTCACATCTATTCACTCACACACTCATATATTAGTGATCTTTTACTTTGTGGCTTGCTGAGGAAAGTCTCCTTACATCAAGGCTACAAAAATATTCCCATATTTAGTTTTAATATTTCGTAGGTTTTAAAAATATTTAGATATTTAATTCCTCTGGAATTTGATTTTATGTAGTGTAAGGTAGTGATTGAACCTGATCAGCTTTCTAATGAATCACCAATTGTCCAATGCCATTTCTGTACTAATTCCATTCTTTACTGGAATTAAATGACACTTTCTTCACTTTAGTGGCTATATAGTCACCTATTTGTTTCATTGTGTTAGTTATATTTGATATAATAGCAATGTTGCCAATCTTAAAATGGCAGAAAATCTCCCTCTAATATTAATGGAAATGCCCTTAGAATACTCCTCTGGAACCAGATCACCTGGGTTTGAATCGGCAATGTGCTGCTTGAAAGGGCAGATTGTGTCTGTCTCTTCCCAACTCCACTTACACAGTGTCGGTGAACTGACCGTGGAGGGAGGACACAGACACTATGAAAAAGGGCTTTAGCCGGGAGGCGAGGGGGAGGAAAGCTGTTTGTCAAATATTGCCAAGCGTTTGCCAACAGGCCCTGCTTTCAATCTTTGTTCTGTTATTTACTAGATAACTGGACAAATTTTCTATCTGTACTTCAATTTCTTTATCTGAACTTGAGGATAATAATAGCAACTCCCTTATAGTTTGCTATGTGGATTAAAGAAATTAAAGGATGAAAAACAATTAAAATAGCATCGGATATGCTACAATTATAATTTTATTTTTATAATTTTCTATTGTATCCTGATTGTTCCTTTCTTTATGGCCTCCTTAGTCTTGTTTTCCTAACCTGCATGGTATGCTTGTTTCATTTATTTTAATTCTGTCTTATTTTATAATAGCCTTTAAGACTTTAAATTTAATTCTGAACTTATTTTGACCACATTCTGCATTTTTCTGCGTAGCTTATTCATCTCCATTTTATTTTACAGAGCCTTTGAATTGCAGATTTATTCAAAATAATGTATGCACAGGATAAATATTAGAGTTCAGAAAGATCTATAATTAACCAGTTTATGCCCTACCCATCTCCACTCAAATATCACTAATTTATGATAGCCATTTAGATCAATTTTGTTTTATTACCTCTATTGACAATCTATCTCTAAATAAGATCACTGTGCTTCTATTTCAATATTCACATAATTCAGATATCAACATTATTTTATTTGATAGCTAAGTTTTTAACATGCTCCTATTACCTCTCCATCCTTCTTTTTGTTCACCAGACTTATATCATTATTTTTAATTTCCATTTACAGCAACATTCTTAAACCCACACTTGTTTTCCTTGTAACAATACACACAACTTTTACCTACTGTCTTTCAATGACAATAGCACTTATTATCCATCATCATTTGTCCTTCCAGATACTATCCAATATTGTCTCTACTTGTCATTTTTAAATAACATGTTTATTTTACTTTTAATCTTAGTCCCTCTATGCTTTGCCTATGAATTATAAGATCCTAAAGGTTGAAAACCAATAAATGGAGATTACATTTCAAATGACTAGGCAATTTTTCAGTAGTTTTCTTAAGTTTCAATGTCAGTTCTCCTGTGCCACCCAAAATATTATGTTCCTGGGTTGAATTCAGATTTATTGCTCCTGTTTACACTCTACTGACTGACCCACAACTTTGACTGCTACTTTCTAGATCGTGCCTTTCTTGTATAGTTTTACTTATTTTGCTTTCATGGGCTCTAATTGCATTTACCTCTGTGCTTTTATCATATAAAATATTCCAGCCGGGCGTGGTGGCGCACGCCCTATAATCCCAGCACTTGGGAGGCTGAGGCAGGAGGATTGCAAGTTCAAAGCCAGCCTCAGCAATGGCGAGGCACTTAGCAACTCAGTGAGACCCTGTCTCTAATAAAAATACAAAAAAAGGGGGGGGGGGGGGGGGGCTGGGGATGTGGCCCAGTAGTTGAGAGCCCCTGAGTTCAATCCCCGATACCAAAAAGTAAAATAAAATATTCCAAGCTCTCTGTTGTAGTTTATGTTCCTTCAAATTCTAAGTTGTTGCTTTTGTTTTGTTTTGTTTTTTGTGTGTGTTGTGTTGTATTTTGTTTATTTTCCTGGAGCTCATTAGAGCCTGGAGCCTTTCCACTTTGGACTATCCCCTGTACCACAAGTAGAGTTGTACTTCCCCCTCATTAATTCCTGGCCTCCTATTCTAGTTCATTCCCTGACTTCAGTGGAATACATACTCTTTAGGAAAAAAATCCAAGGAAGACAGTCTGAGTCCTGTGTATTTTAAAATATCTTTATCTTGTCCTTACACTTGATTGGTAATGTGACTGGGAAAAGAAGTCTAGGCTGGAAATCACTTTCCCTCACATGCTCAAACGCATTTAACTCCATTCCTGAAACGGGATTTCAGGTGGATTCTCATTCCTTTGTAGCTTATCTTCAGTTCTCTCTGATGTTTTAGGAACTTCTCTTTATGCATGATTCTCTGGCAACTTCATATGTCTATTTATTTATTCCTCCGTCTAGTGCAACACTTGATTAATCTGATCCATTCATTTCTAACTATAATATTTGTATGTATAATTTAATCACTTTCTCTCCAGCTCTCTGGTTTCTCTTTTTTGGATGGCCTAGTAATTGAATATTGGACTCCCGAATTGACCCTCCATGTCTCTTGTTTTTTTGCACAAGTCTTTTGGTTGTCTGCTTCTTTTACATTCTGTGGAAATCTTTAACTTCATCTTCCAAATGTACGTTATTTTTTTAATGTACTGAACATATATTTAGTGTCCCAGAATTTGTCTTCTCTATATTTTCTTTTCCCATAGTAAAGAGTACTAGTTTTCTGCAATTAATAGTCTTGAATACCCTGAAGATCTTAATTACACTTTTCTTCCTAAAGTCCTTTAATTTAATTTCATTTTCTCTAGAGACTGTTTTTTCCATTTTATTCTCTTAGTTTTTCTTTGTCATATTGTAGAATGTCCTAAAAAATCCACGATTCTTGTGCTTCCATGTGTATTTAATATGTATCCTTGGTATATTATACTAAGGAAATATATTTATCATTTCTTTGATTTACTGCTATTCACTTTTTCTTCATCCCATATGTACTTTAATAATTCATAACTTTTTCTTTTGCCACAAATCATCTGCTTGAAATTTTTAACCTGATTATCTTAAAGTTGAATATAATTATTTCTATAGTTATAATTACTTTCTCACCTACTTTATATGCCCTTTCCTCTAATTTTTTTGTACATATATATTTTTTAATATTTGCCTTTTATGGACATGAGCTGATCAGTTAACAGACCAGAATTGGCTGAAGCATAACTGCTGTGATTGGTTGAGGATCAATTGTTTGGATACAAGAGTATATTCTTAGGTTAGGTTACAATGGGTTTACACATCAAGCTAGTACATATGTAGAGGCTGCTTTGGGCCAGACTTTATCATCCAAGTATGAAGAAAGCTGAGGCCAAGCATTTCAGTTTAACAAGGGATAAATGAGGCAAATTAAGATTTATTTACTTGACTAGACTTACCACTGACAAATGAAGAAAAATGGAAGATAGTCTGCAATTCTCAGGAACTCATAATACTTTTTGAAAATTCACATCAAGACACAATTCAGCAAGCTTGAAAATGAATCAATAAATTAATTCACAAATGGAGGAGTCACAGTTAAAAAAAAGTTCAAAAATTTGGCAGCAAATCTAACTCCCTTTAGATACACAGTAACTAGAAGCACAAAACAAAGTAATGATTCTAATTCTTGAAATTAAATTTCATAAAGTACATATCATAATATTTTGGATGGAATAGTATGGAATAGAATAAGCACTTATAGAAGGAAAAAATTTCAACAACACCAATGAAATGGGATAAGGGGACTTAAAAAGAAAAAAATGGTGAAGAAAGAGGCAATGTAAAAATGAGAATGTCTATATCATTCAGAGTAGGGAGTCAAAACAAAAGATAAAATTTAATTTATGAAGTGTATACCTTGAAAATACACTTAATTACATTCATGAAAGAGACAAAAGCCATTTTAAGGGAAGTTTCAGAAATACAGGTGATGTTTGTTTTAAAGCAAATATATGCCCCATTTTTTTAAAAAAAATAAACATTGACAAATTAATATCAAGAGTCTTTTTTCAAATGCTTTTACTTAGTTATTTTATTTTTTCAGAAAATTGCATCCAAAGCTCAGTAGAAAGTAGAAGATGCAATTTAGATTCCTTGTAAGATCTTTTTTTTTTTAGACCAGGGATTGAACTGCAAACCACTGGGTTCCCCAGCCCTTTTTTTTTTGTATTTTTTTTTAGATTCCTGAGTGTAAGATTGCATTTTTGAACATCCTCCTTCATAAAGCGCTGGGATTAACCGCGCCCGGCGTAAGATAAGGGTTCAGAGGAGATGATAGCAACCGTTAGGAAGCTAGAATTGATACAGAAAGCTCAGTTCTTGTCCCATTGCTGATCCAATAACATGAATAAGGTTTTGAGAAAAAAAAAAGAAAAAGGAAGTTTTAATGATTTGCTAGCCCAAGATAAACACATGGAACTCCTGTCTCAGAGACTTTGATTCTCTCTGCCAGGGGAATATACAGTTTTTTTTTAAAAGAGGTTTACAAGGCCTGGGATCCAAATATTATCAGAAGATATAATTAATTAGTGTCCATTGGGTGTCCTTGAGCGAGCTGTTGCTCCAGTTCCTAGGCATGGTGTTTCTTTGTTCTTGGGGACAGTAAAACTCTTCCAAGCAGTGAAAGACATAGTAGCTCAACCGGGATAGGAAAAATGTTAGTCTTGCTTCCCCTGCTTTTAGGCAGGGAGCAGGCAGAAGAATAAGGAAGTAGTGGTGGTGGTGTGGTGTCAGCTATATATAAGCCACCTGTGGTAGAGCAGCAAGGTTTATACTCAAAGCATAAAGTGGGCCCATGTTACAGAATTAATAGCTAGAATTGGACATTGGAGTAGAGCTGGTGTTTAAAACCTAGAAGATTTAATCCAAGGTAGAGTGAGCGAGGTATCAAAGTGTTCTGAAGGTGTTTGACTTAGAAAGTTGATTTCTTAATGGTATATTTTGATAGCTATGTGTTTCATTACTATTCCTCAAAGATATTCTGGCTTGAAATTTATTTTAACACCATAACTCAGTCACTCTGTTGTGTCCTAGCTGACAGAGTTTCTAATAAGAGGATTTCTATACTTCTAATCTTTGTTTTTGTATGTGCACTTTTCCCTACCACTCCTTTCTGCTGGCTTCAAGATTCATCTTTGTTTTTGAGAGTTTGAGTATTATGTGTAGATACATTTAGGTTGTGAATTTTGTTTGTTTTGTGTTGATTCTGTTTGGAACTCTCCAAGTTACTGGAGTTGTGGATCTTTCATTATTTTTGGAAAATCCTCAACTATTATCTCTTTTAATATTCCTTCTTCTCTATTCCATTCTCTCTCTTCTGAAATTAAGACCATCTGAGGTTGTCCCACAGTTTTTGATGCTATATTTGATGCACTTTTTACTTTATAATTTTCATTATCTGCAAGTTCAATGTTTTTTTTTTTTCTTTTGTTTTGGCTTGAGTCTATAGGTAAGGTTTTCAAAGGAACTCTTCATCTCTGATATCACATTTTTTTAATTTCCATCATATCTACTTGACTCACAGTTTCTTTCTGCTGAAACTCCTACCTATTAATATATATTGTCTATTTTTTATACTTGAGCCTTTTACCATGACACATTTTAAATTGCATCTGATAATTCCAACACCTGGGGCATCTAAGTCTGGTTTGGCTAATTGTCTATTTTTTTTTTTTTTAAGTTGAGGGGTGTAATAGGGAAATATGAGAGGCATAAATGCTTCAAGTGATTAAAAAAAATCTGCAAATGACCTTTGAAGCAAAGTGGGGGCCTGGCCTTGACCTTCCAGAGCAAGACATTGATGAGTTGGCAGCAACATTCTCTGGCAAGCACTTTGCCAGGGCATAAGTGTCCCAGCCAGGTCAACCCACCTTCCACTTGGAATCAGCGTAGAACCAGGCAATAGGGCTGTAAGGAAAATCTGAGAGAGAAAAATGAGGGGCAGGGTGGATCTTAGCAGATTCCCAGGCTTTGGCCTCTGAACACAAGCACCTCAAACACATTCTAAGTATTTCTATAAAGTGTTTCTGGAAAGGTAAAATACCTAATGTTATTTCCAGGAGTCCTCCTGGACTTGTCCCTATCTGCCTCATCACATGCCCAGATGTACATGGAAGAGCCAAAAGGTCACATGTTTGTAAAAAGAAAGACAAAAACAAAAAAAGCCCTGCTGCTCCTTAAGAGGCACAGAAGGAGCTGAGGGCTGGTGGGGTCTTTCCCACATGGCCTGAAAGCAACCTCCCCACAGCAGCATGGCATAGTTCTTCAGTGTGCTCCGATGCACTCTGTTCTCCAACCAAGTGCTGTCAATTTCTCTCAGAGTTGCAAGTCTTGAGTAACAAGACCTAATTAAGGAGTTGAGAAAGTCTGTGATTTTCTTGGAGCTGCTGGTGATGACCTCAGTGTACTCCCAATCTGTGCAGTCACGGCGAATCTCCCACTGCACTGGACCCTCTTGTCCTGCCCCAACAGCCATCAAAGGCAGAGAGACTGGACAGATACCCCAACTCTACAGGCTGCCTTGTCTTATACCTTGAAATCTTTTTCTTTCCTTGGTGTGTGTGGGGTGGGGGGGCGGTGGGGAGAAGGAAGAAAGGAAGGAAGGGAGGGAAGGAGGGAGGGAAGGAAAGAAAGAGGAAGACTCATTTTTGTGTGTGTGTAAGAAAGTAGAATATATACTTTCATTCTTAAAAATAATATTTATGCTGTTTTTCTGCTATGTGATTGGCATGAGTAGTTGAGCAAAACAAATTAGAATAAAAATTAATGAAAAAAAAAACAGAACTGGTTACCCTTTTAGGATAATAGGAACTAATGCATTTCCTTGAAAACTGTGGAATAAAGGAAGAGTCCAAAAAAAAAAAAAAAAAAGAATTGGGCTGAGTTTGGTTTTTGTTGCTACAACTGCTTCAGTCCAGCATTACCTACTGCTTAGGTTAGAGGTTAGTGTGCCTGTGATGTTTTTCTGAATAATTTCTGCTGCGTCCTCAGATTTTGGGCTTTTCTGTGCACCTGTGCCTTAGAGGTCTCTCTGCATCCTCTTGCTCTTTTCCCAGTGGTAGAGAGCTGTTGATTGTCACTTGGGTTTTTCCCTACGTGGTAATCGGATGGTAGTGTATTATTTTTGTCTTTGTGCAGCTTGTCTAAGGGAACCTTGGATCTCTGGGTCTTTAAGGTATAGCTTTACCTGTGATCTTGTCCCCCATGGTAGTCAAAGTTTTTCATATCATCATAAGGTCTTATGAGAGGTTATTCTCCTTCCCCAACAGTAGAATAACTATTGGGTTGGGCCCAGAAAGATTTCTACCATCCCCACCCTTGATAGAAGGTTTTTGTTTTCATTTGTTGTGTGTTTGTCAGGTTTAGTCTTTCCCTAGATCCAAGTCCTCACTGCATCCCAGAAACAATATGTTTCCTTTCCTTCCTTCAGAGGCTTAAGATGTCTGCTTTGTAAGTCTGTAGGACACTGAGTCCATGCCTTTTCCATAGGGGAGTACACACCTTTTCCATGGCTGTACTATCCACAAAGGCTTTCTCTGATCTCCCACCCAATCTTTCTCCTATGTAACCACTACCAGTGTGTGAGAAGACCTTGTGAGTTTTTGAAAAATTCTCTTGTATCTGTGGCTCTCAGAGATTCCATATTCTGCTAGCTGACATTTTCCATTTAGCAATTTATTACAAATCTTAGCTGAATCTTCTTGCCATCTTGAATTGTGCCTGGCATCTCTCCTTCTGTGCTCCACCAAAGCTGAGCATGTCCCATCTCTTTGGAGGGACTGACAGACCAGGGACCTCAGTTTTCTGGTGTATTTTAGGAAAGTAATGATTTATAGTTGGCTTTTTCTTGTTAGAGTGGGAGCAACACTTTTCCCAGTGTTCTACACACTAGGCAGAAAGTTATTTTTTACTGTTTTTTTTTTTTTTTTTTGTGTGTGTGTGTGTGTGTGTTTCTTTCTGTTTTAATGTTTTCTTATTGTTTCTTTTATCTTCCTTTACATTTGTATCATCTATTTTCCTTTTCTGGTCTTGTGTTTTAATGAACACGTGCCATTTTCTTTTAGTGCAGTGGTTCTCAATAAAGGTGTATGCATTTACCTGCAAATGTCATTATTTTATTCTCTTTTATTGCTAAGTAAAATTCCATTTTGTATATATACCACATTTTCTTTATCCACTCATCTACTGAGAGACATCTAGGTTGGTTCCACAACCTAGCTATTGTGAATTGTGCTGCTATAAACATTGAAGTGGCTGTGTCACTGTAATATGCTGTTTTTAAGTCCTTTGGGAATAGACCCAGGAGTGGGATAGCTGGGTCATAGGGTGGTTCCATTCCCAGTTTTCCAAGAAATCTCCATACTGCTTTCCATAGTGGTTGCACCATTTTGCAGTCCCACCAGCAATGTATGAGTGTGCCTTTTCCCCCACATCCAAATACCGAATGTTTTCTCTGATATAAGGAGGCTAGTTCACAGTGTTGTTGGATGGGGGTACATAGGAGGATTAGAGGAACACTAAAATGGTCAAAGGAAAGGGAGGGGAAGGGAGGGAGCAAGGGGGAGGGCGGGGGAAGGAAAAAAAATTGGTGGTTGAATGAGATGGATATCATTATCCTAAATGCATGATTGAAGATCTGAATGGTACTTACATACTTTGTATGCAAACAGTTGTATTTAAAAAGATGCTATATATGTGCATTATGAATTGTAATACATACTACTATTATAAATTAAAAAAAAAGGAAAAAAAAAAGGTGTATCACCTGGGGAGGGCACTTTAAAAATTGATTGGGGTGATTTTGTTATTGTAATGACTCAGGTGGATTATTATGGGGTTTTCCATTTCATTTATATTGTGGTAAATACACATCATATAAAATTTACCATCTCAACCATTTTTAAAATACAGTTCAGTGATATTAAGTACATTCAGTGTTGTGTGATCATCACCACTGAACTGTAGAACTCTTTTCATCTTGTAAAAATGAAGCTCTTTTACCTATCGAACAATAACACCCATTTCTATATTCCCCTGCCCAAAATTATCATTCTATGTTTTATCTCTATGATTTTGACTACTCTAAGTATCTCATATAAGATGAATCATAAAGTATTTATCCATTTGTGTCTAGAATATTTCACTTAGCATATTTTCCTCAACATTCATCCATGTTGTAGTATTTGTCAAAATATCATACTTTTTTTAAAGGTTGGATAACATTTTGTTGTATATAGAACAACATCTTGTTTATCATTGATAGATACTTGGGTTGCTTTTACATTTTAACTAATTATGAATAATGCTGCTATGACTATAAGTATACAAATATGTATCTCTTAAAGATCTTGCTCTCAATTCTTCTGGGTATATATCCAGAAGTGGAATTTGTGAATAATATGGTAATTCCATTTTTTTAGTTTTTGAGAAACTGTCATATTATTCACCACAATGGCTATGACTATTGTTTGTAAGTGTGCAGAAAACATATGCTAGATACTAGACTTCCTGCAACGAGAAGGAAACTTCCACACAATGTGTTTTTTCTCATGGCTACACAGTTTCAAACATCCCACTGGAGAATCATGCATGCAGAAACTATAGTTATTTTAGAACTTACATTTATTTCATAGAGGAACACAAATTTTAAAATAATTTTAACAAATACTGAATTTTATAGAATGCAAAGGATTTAACTTGTTCAGGATTTAAACAAATGCTAGTCTATCATTTTGTAAATAACTTCTTCAATGGCAATTCTTGTGAAGCTTGACCTCCGTGACATACATCTATCAGTCTATATTTATACTTTGGCACCCAATTATTCTATATAAACGTATGAACATCTAACTATTTCATTATATTTTCTAGAGTTATTTTACATGAGAAAGAACATGTTGAAATAATTATGTGTTTTATACGCCACTGAGATTCTGGGATTGTTTATTATAAAACAACCTATCACAGCTAATACCCACCACTTAACTCCCTAGCACAATTTGTGTTTGTTAGAGAGAAGTGATGTCAATCCTCTGTCCTGTCCCACCTGCATGCTGTCAATAGAAAACTGCTGACTCTTCTAGCAGGTGAATAATACCATTCTTCATTTCCAGAATTGATGCAGGTGGATCTTGGAGCATCTTTTGTTGTTGTTTTTATTAGTGACTGGATTATTTCCATGGAAATCTTGGCTGGGTGTGAGGGATGCACTGTCTTCCTTAACTTTTACTGAAGCCTCCATATTCCACAGTATCAGTTACCTTGACTCAGGATGATTTAATCACAGATTCGCCTGGGTAAAACTCTAAGACAAAAAGAAGGCAGGTAAAAGAGACTTCAATGCACTTCGATTTCCAATGAGTATAGGAAAGATAAAGAGATGGAAATAAGAGATTTTAAAAGACGCTCCTGAAAGACAAAATTGGCACTTTACAAGGCCTCACTGGTTTATTCATCACACATTCATTTTTTAGGTGTAACTTGTTACTGAAAATAAAGCCCCATTCAAAGAGGCTGAAAAAAATTTCACAACTCTAGGGAGCCAGATGGTCTTTTATTCATAAAATTCAATCACTTCAGGACATTATGAAAGTTTTAAACAAACAGAGGCCATAAAGTATATTGAATTTCAACTGAAAAGAAGTATTTTTTAAATGTAGATACATAAAATGAAATACCCAATAGTTGATGAACATGGATAAGTTATTTTGACTTTAAGCTGCTATAAGAAGTCATTTGTTGGTTTACTTCTAAGAGTATTTCCTTTGAGTATCAAAGCAGAGGACAAATAGCTGAAGTGAGTTGACTGAAATTAAGGAACAAAAAGAGAAAAGTGATAGATCTAATAACTGTGGGGATCTACTGATTTTTAGACATTTATGTGTGATGTTTGACATGATAATGATCAGAGCTATCAAAGCTATAAGAAGAGTTTGTGTTGTTGCTATGAAACAAACATCTTAGAAGGAAAAATACAGAGTGAAAACTGATTAAGAAAATAGGAAGCAGAGGGATGGTGAGAGAAAGAAAGTGAGAAATGGAAGAAGAGAATGAAGGAAGGAAGGGAGATAGAGATGGAGGTGAAGGAGAGGGAAGAGGAAGTTTAAGGATAACAAAATAAGGAACATACCATAAAGCTATAGTGATCAAAACTTCAGGGTATCAGCATTCAAAACAGATGCAACAGAACAGAGAGCTTAGAATTAACCCACATATCTATAGCTAACTGATTTTTGATGGAGGTGCTAAGAATACATTGGAGGAGAGTCTTTTAAAAAAAAATGGTGCTGGGAAAATGGACATCCACATGCAGAAAAAATGAATCTAGACTCTTATCTCTCACCAGTTACAAAGATCAACTCAAAATGGATTAAAGAATTAAGTGGAAAAATTGAAACTGTTAGAAGAAAACATTGGGAAGTACAGGGGTTTCCTGTATTTCAAGACCTTAGAATTCAGGTCCTTAGATTGATCAAGGATTTTTATTAAAAAAAAAAAAAAAAACTCAAAAAAAAAAGGAAATAAGACCAAAATAAACAAATGGGATTATATCAAACTAAAAATATTCTGCACATCAATGAAAACACTCAATAGAGTGCAAAGACACAGAACGTGAGAAAATATTTGAAATATACACATATTACAAGGGGTCAATATCCAGAATATATAAAGAACTAAAAAAAAATCAATAGCAAAACCCAACAAATAGCCCAATTAAAAATAGGCAATAGGTCCAAATAGATATTTCTCAAAAGAAGACATCCAAATGGTCAACAGGTACATGAAAAACAAAAATACTCATCACTGATCATCTTGGAAATGCATATGAATACCATAATGAACTATCACTTTATCACAGTAAAAATGCCTATTATCAACCTCATTCCAATAAAGAAAGATGCCTGTTATCAAAAAGACTAAAAATAGGAAGTGCTGGCAAGGACGTGGAGAAAAGGAAAGCAGTATTGACATTTTGCACAAAATTAAAATAAAAGTAATATATGACCCAGCAAGTCCAATACTGGTTATATAGCTAAGGAAATTAAATCAGTATGTTGGAAAGTCATCTGCAACCCCATGCTCATTGCAGAACTCTTCACAGTAGCCAAGAAATAGAAACAACTGAAGTGTCCCTTGACTGATGAAAGAAAAAAGAAAATGTGGTACATACACTTAATGTGATAGTATTCAGCCATTTAAAAAAAAAATGAAACCTGTCATTTGCAGCCATATGTCTAGAACTGGGGATCATTATGTTAAGCAAAATAAGTCAGACACAGAGAGACAAGTATCACATGATCTCATTCACATGTGGAATCTAAACACGTTGATCTCATAGAAATGGAGAATATCTCTGTCGTTAACAGAATTTGGGGACAGTAGTGGGATGAGGAAGGATGAGAAATGGGTACTAAGGTACAGTTAGATAGGAGTAAAAAGAACTAAGGTATTTTTGCACAGTACAGTGACTATAGACAACAAATATGTACTGTACATTTCAAAAAGCTAGGAGAAAAAAGGATTTTGAAAGCTTTCATCACAAATAAATTATAAAATTTGAGGACATATATATATATATATATATATATATATATATATATGTTTAGCCTAATTTAAACATTGCATAATATATTCATGCATCAAACATTACATGTTACCCCATTAATATGTACAACTTTGTTTTTATGTCAGTTAAAAATAAAAAAGATAGTCTGACAATTAAATTTTCCAATTACAAAGAGATAGTTCTGAGAGAAAGAAAGTGAAAGATGTTATTTTATTAGATGTCATTGTTTTTATAAACAAAGCTATTATATTATAGAAATCTGGATTTTCATGTAATAGTTGAAATGGCTTAAATGGCAACAGTGAATTAGAATGTATGAGTTGAATTCTGAAAATCATACACCTGGGAATCATAACTTGAGTGTTTCATGTAATGAAAATTTTGGCCCCAAGTGCTTCAATTTATAAAGAAATTTGTAACATGCAAATTTTCATTTCTTTTAATTGCTGGCTAACTGTGTCTTTTGTGATTTAGTCTGTGAGATGACTCAGTTTTTTATCTCAAGGAATAATGGAGTGGTTTTGATTGGATCCAACATATAGTACCATCTCTATTCTCCCACCCTCTCAAGCTCTGCTGCAGTGATCATGAACCACTTGTGCTCCCTAAATATATCACCATCTCTTTTGACTAAATGGGCAAAAGACCATTCTGCTTTTCCTTAACATGCCCTCCTCCCTCCCCATGCCCTGACCCCAATTATACACACCTTAACCTGTCAATTCCTATTCATTTTACAGGTACCACCTCCTCTGGGGTGAGTTTTCTTGCCTGGATCTTCTTGGATTAGGAACCTGTCATCTAATTTCCTGAGCATCTCCCTATACTAGCCCATAATTCACTAAAGTTTCTTCACAACCTCTTTGAAAGGTAAAGATAGTTTGTTCTCATGCTAAATACAGTACCTAGCATACAGTAGACAAGTTTTTACAGACACTGTTATTTAGCTACCTCAAAGTTTCTTCGTACTTGTTTTCCCTGACTGTATTCAACTTTCCAAATTCCTTTGCTGCTAGAGGTAATCCATAGTCCATACTTCTGGTCAATTATATATAGGTATAAGTTTCTATGGATGGCTTCCCTTCCCAGATTAATAGCACTGATACATGTGAGCAATTGAAAAAAAATAGTTACACATCTTTTGATACTTCCCCCATTAAAAGGATATTCTAGGTCCCCCTCCCTTGATTCTTGGCTGGCTTCTGGCTGTTTTGACCTAAAGAATATGATGAAAATGAGGAAGGCCTGCTTACTTGAATGGGAGTCTTTGTAGGTATCTTATGACATATTCTTTGTGTATGGGGGACATAAAATTTGTCTCTTTAGCTCATAAATCTTCAGCTTGAGAGAAACTCTGTTCATGGAACTGGAATCCAAGAACTACACCTCTGAAATCTTCTATCTCCCTACGTGTAATACAGATTGTGTGATCTTAGATCTTGAGCCTAAATCTGCCACCATAATGGAATTAGACTTTTTAGGTCTTGGAAAAAGTAAGTGTATTTTTGTATGTGGAAAAAATGTAACTACTTTATGATAAGTGTACAGACTTCAGTAGAGATAAAGGTAAATTCTTTGCCACTCCTACTGAGAATTAGAGAATAGGGGAATGTCTATTTCTCTTGAATATTGGCTTTGACCAAAAATGCATGGTAAAAGTAATGTTATGCCACCTTAGCAAGCTTAACCTTCATGACACCTGGTATTTTTCTCTTCCCTTTGGAGTCCTGAGCTAGCATACAAGAAATCTGATTATCCTGAAGAGACCAAGCTATGAGGAAGCCCAAGCTAGCCATGTGGAGAGGCTGTGAAAAGAGGGAAAGAGAGATGCCTGTGTAACTCTGAGCTATTTCAGCTCCCTTCCCCACAGAATCATGACATATAATATTTTTTATTTCTTTTTTAAACCTATTACATTTTGTAGCTTGCTACGTGGTAAATAGATCATTGGAATGCTAGGTAAACATCACTTTTTCTTCTCTGTGTCTGTTCCCTTCCTGCCTGGATATGAACACAAAATTCACAAATCAAAGAGAACGCTTGAGATTCCTGGGAGGGACAAAATTGGTGGAGGAGAAGAAAGTTGCAATTTCCAGTTGCTCTGTGGCTTGGAATTCAAGCAGTGGGAATACTGCTTCCCAGTGGGGCAGGTGACAGAAGGAATTTCAATATCAGAATTATAAGGACAGAAATTTGGATATGTTGAATACCCCAGGAATACAGTCAGTAACCCCTCTGTGCCATTCCACTGTAGACGGGTAACTCAAGCAGAAAGAAAGAATAAATTTGCCAAAAAAAAAAAAAAAATCTGGCTTAGGGGAACCCATGGAATAGACGGTATGTGTGAACATGAGTAATCAAGAAACAGTGTGGTCATCCACAGTGTGAGGAGTGCTCTGTGTTTCTCAGCTGCAGAATACAGAGCTGTCAAGGGACACCATCTTGAGGTGACCTCCCAGTGGTCTGCTGCTGCAGGAGCCAGAAACTTCATAAGCAGCATCATTAGCCAGTTGCCCTAACTATGTCTGCCAGAGATCTAGAGTCCTCTTGGCAGGGTGTGGCTAAGGTGCACAGAGGGACTTGCCCTGGGGAACTCAAGCAGCAATACAGACTGGAGCGTGGCTCTCTTTCCCTTTGGGTTTGGCAGCTTGCAAGATTAGCCAGAGAAGCTGGGCGCGGTAGCGCACGCCTGTAAACCCAGCACTTTGGGAGGCTGAGGCAGGAGGATCGCGAGTTCAAAGCCAGCCTCAGCAATGGTGAGGCACTTAGCAACTCAGTGAGACCCTGTCTCTAAATAAAATACAAAAAAGGTCTGGGGATGTGACCCAGTGGTCAAGTGCCCTTGAGTTCAATCCCCGGTACCACAAAAAACAAACAAACAACAAAAAAAAAAAAAACAATTAGCCAGAGAGGGGCTGGATTGTAGCTCAGTGGTAGAGCACTTGCCTGGCACATGTGAGGCACTGGGTTCAATCCTCAGCACCACATACAAATAAATACATAAAAATAAAGGTATTGTGTCCATCTACAACTACAAAAAAAATTTAAAAAAAAAAAAAAGATTAGCCAGAGAGAACTCAGAAACTGGACAGGTGGGGGTCTGGTCCTGAGAAGGCAACATTTGTGGGCAGTGGAGTATTCAGGAAGAGTGAAAAGTTTGTTGCTTTGTCCCAGAGCGGAGTTCTTGGGAGCCCTTCCCGCCAGATCTAGACACTTAGTAGAGATCAGCATCTGCCTGGCAATAGGGTGAGTGGAGGTTTTCTCTCTAGAGCAGATACCTCATGACAAAGCTTGAAATGTCAGTCAGAACTAAACAGACAGCTGCCTGAATTGCATGTTTAGAACTCTGCATCAGCCCCTCCCTGCAAGTGCCTCTATACAGTTTGCTTAGAAAACTCCAATTTCACTACTTCCTATTCTGTCCTAACTTAAGCTCATGAGAAGGGAAGCTGAGAGCCCCTCCAGCCAGCTTGAGGTCCAGGCCACTCCAGCTGACAGCTTATTGAGTAAGCCAAAGAAAATGGGTTTAACAGCCTCCAGCCCTTGCACGTGCTGTCTCTCTCTCTCTCTCTCTCTCTCTCTCTCTCTCTCTCTCTTCTCTGAGGGGTACACAGGGACAGTAAAGCATTGGCAGTGGACATTCATTCTTGGCAACAGTTTTAACCACCTCAGCACAAAGCTTTCATTTTTCATTAAGTTTTTTTTTAAATTTTTAAATTATTTTCTTCTTTTCTCCTTTGCTATTTAGTGTGAATATAAATCTGTATATGTTTATGTTCTAGATGTTGACTGGCTTGTGGATACATGCACATACAATTTTTTTATTCTAATTTGTTATACATGCTTGAAGAGTGTAATTCATTTCATATTACATATAAAGAGCACAATTTTTCAAGTCACTGGTTTTACATAAACTATTTTCACAACAATTGTGTCTTCATATATGTATTTAGGGTAATGATGTCTAACTCATTCTACCATTATTTCTATCCCCTTGTTCCCTCCCCTACCCTCCTCCCCTTTGTTCTATTTAAAGTTTCTTCATTCCTCACATCCTCCCTCCCTTGTCATTATGTCAGTATCTTCAAAACAAAGAAATCATTTGACATTTGTTTTTTGGGGATTGGCTAACTTCACTTAGCACTATTTTCTCCAACTCCATCCATTTACCTGAAAATGCCATGATTTTATTCTCTTTTAGTGCTGAGTAGTGTTCCATTGTGTATATATACCAAAGTTTCCCTATCCATTCATCTGCTGATGGGCATCAGGTTTGGTTCCACATTCTAGCTATTATGAATTGTGCTGCTATAAACATTGATGTGGCTGTGTCCCTGTAGTAAGCTGTTTTTAAGTCTTTGCAGTATAGACAAAGGAGTGGGATAGCTGGGTCAAATGGTGGTTCCATTCCAAGTTTTCCTAGGAATCTCCATACTACTTTCCAGATTGGCTTCACCAATTTACAGTCCCACCAGCAATGTATGAGTGTCCCTTTTTATCCACATCCTTGCCAGCATTTATTGTTGTTTGTGTTTTTGATAGCTGCCATTCCTGACTGGTGTGAGATGAAATCTTAGAGTTGTTTTGATTTGCATTTCTCTAATTGCTAGAGATGTTGAACATTTTTTCATATATTTGTTGATTGATTGTATATCATCTTCTGAGAAGTGTCTGTTTAATTCCTTGGCCCATTTATTGATTGGGCTATTTGTATTTTTGGCATTAAGGTTTTTGAGAGCTTTATATATCCTTGAGGTTAGTGTTCTATCTGATGTGCTTGTGGTAATGATTTGCTTCGATTCTGTAGGTTCTCTATTCACCTCATCAATTGTTTCTTTTGCTGATAAGAAGCTTTTTAGTTTGAATCCATCCCATTTATTAATTCTTGGTTTTACTTCTTGCACTATAGGCATCTTATTTAGGAAGTAGGAGCCTAATCCAACATGATGGAGACTAGGGCCTCCTCTTTCTTCTATCAAGTGCAAGGTCTCTGGTTTAATTCCTAGGTCCTTGATCCACTTCAAGTTGAGTTTTGTGCATGGTGAGAGATAGAGATTTAATTTCATTTTATTACATGAGGATTTCCAGTTTTCCCAACACCATTTATTGAAGAGGCTGTCTTTTCTCCAATGAATGTTTTTGGCACCTTTTTCTAATATAAGATGCCTGTAGATATGTGGGATAGTCTCTGTGTACCATTGGTCAACTGGTCTATTTCGGTGCCAATACCATGCTGTTTCTGTTATTATTGCTTTATAATACGGTTTAAGATCTGGAATAGTAATGCCACCAGCTTCACTCTTCTTGCTAAGAAATGCTTTGGCTATTCTGTGACTCTTATTTTTCCAGATGAATTTTATGATTGCTTTTTCTATTTCTATGAGGAATGATATTAGGATTTTGATTGAGAGTGCACTGAAACTGTACAGTGCTTTTAGAAGAATGGTCATTTTGACAATATTAGTTCTACCTATCCATGAACAAGGTAGAACTTTCCATCTTCTAGATCTTCTTTAATTTCTTTCTTTAGCATGCTGTAGTTTTCATTGTAGAAGTCTTTTACTTCTGTTTTCAAGGTGATTCCCAAGGTTTTTTTTGTTGTTGTTTGTTTGTTTGTTTGTTTGTTTTTTTTGAGGCTATGGTAAATGGCGTAGATTTCCTAGTTTCTCTTTCTGAGGATTTGTTGGTGCTGTACAGAAATACCTTTGATTTATGGGTGTTGATTTTATATCCAGCTAATTTGCTGAATTCATTTATTAGTTCTAGAAGATTTCTGGTGGAATTTTTTGGATCTTCTATGTACAGAATCATATCATCTTCAAATAGTGATAATTTGAGTTCTTCTTTTCCTACCCATATCCCTTTAATTTATTTTGTCTGTCTAATTCATGTACATACAATTTTTTCTCTTCATTTTAATCACTAATTTTCCTTTCAGTTTTCTTTTTTTATATTTTATGTTTCACTTTTTTTTTCTTTCCTCAAATCTTTTGTTATTTCACCTTGTTTTGATTTTAGAGGAGTAAGGGATTTTTGTTTATGTGCTTTTGTTTGTTTGGGCTCTTATTTTCTGTTTCTCCTATGACCCTTCTCACCTCTCTACCTCTTTAATAGCCTATTCACTTATTCTCTTTCTCTCTTCTGTTATTTATTTTATTTCTCTTATTTTTTATTCCTTCTTTATAACCAGCACTTGCTACCTCTCTCCTGCTGTACTTCTGTATACCTTTTAAATATTTTAAACTTTCCTCATCTTCCAACCCCATTTTTCTTTCCTCTTAGTGAACTGTAGTTTTATTATCTTTAAGAACAATTTAGTTTATATAATTACTGCCCCCACCATTCATGTTGTTGTGGTTATTAATATTGGAGAGATTGACACCCACTGTACATTTTAATGCTAGATCGAGTTCACACTGTTTATTGTTGCTATTTTAAAATACTGAAACCATTTTTCTTTTTGCAGTAATTAATGTTGCAAATGCCATAATAGGCACTGAATTTTATTGTAATGTTGTATATTGATCACAACTACTGTTTCCATTGCTTCTGTCACCCTTTTATGAGACTGGCTGCAAACTTACTAATACACTATGAGTTCACAGGGGAGAGACTCCTTGGCTGAATCACACCCACAACTCAGCAAAGTTACAGTGTACCTTCTTCCACACACAAACCAACCACACAAAAAACCAGTCCAAGCCTCAACAACACTTTAGCACATAGAATAGGTATTTTGGTTCAGATATAAGGTGTCCCCCAAAAGCTCATGTGCAATACAATTGCAAGAAGGTTTGAAGGAGAAATGATTGGGTTATAGTCTTAACCTAATCAGTGAATTAATCCTCTGATACGGTTTAATTTACTGGTAATTGAAGTGGTGGGGTATGGCTGGAGGAGGTGGGAGTTGGGGTGTGGCCTTGAGGTATATATTTGTATCTGGCAAGTGAAGTCTCTCTCTCTCTCTCTCTGCTTCCTGATCACCATGTGAGCTGCTTCCTTCTGCCACACTCTCCTGCCATGTTTTTCCTCTCTCACCTGGAGACCTGAGGAATGGAGACAGCTGTCTATAGATTGAGACCTCTGAAATAATGAGCCCTCAAATAAACTCTTCCTCTTCTACAGTTTTGTTGGTGGGGTCATTTAGTCACAGCAGCGGAACACTTGACTAAAACAATAGGGGAGACAAAAACCCCAAACCAATGACTAAGCCCTATGTAGGAATGAATAGAGGGGGACATCATGTCCCACCTTTGAATATTTACTCCTACAGAAAAATCAGAGAAAGATTCCAAAAATAAGGCTCAAAAAATCCACAGTGTTATAGCAGCTTTAAAAGAATGAATAAATTCAGCAGTTCTGCAGTGGCAAATTGAGAGGCATTTGTAGGAGCCCTAATTAAGGAGATAGCTAAGATTGCGGTTAGCTGTGAGCCATAAAGATGTTCAAGCATTACCACTTTCCATGGTCTCGCGAGACTTGGCCTGGGACAGTGTGGATCAGGTCGGCACCATTTGGTGGTGGTTGGAGGAGTGTGGATGATGTTGGAGTTGTTGTTGGAGCCGGAGAGAGAAGCTAGCAGAATAAAGAGCCTGTTCGTTTCCAGTCTGCCTCTGAACTTATTCCCACGGCGTCATTGCTCCAAGCGGCAATCGCTTCAGGCAGCGACAAGTGGTGGCCCGTACGGGGAGTTCGGTCAGCAGGTAAGAAATAAGAAAATTTAAAAAATGGGAGTGAAAATAACAAAAGGTCGGATAATAAAAGCCATGGATGAGTTTTTCGATATCATGGACTCAGTGAATAGTGAGGAAAGTGATCAAGAAAGCATAGCCTCTGAGTCAGTTAATACCGGTGAGAAGAGTAGTGGTGTAAATTCAAAAGCAAGAGCTGCAAAAGCCATCAGAAACTTATTGAAATTAGCCAAAGAATATGTACTCTCCTTAGAAGCTGAAATTCAGGATACCAGTAAAAGTGATAGTAGTAAGAAGGAGCCAAACCATGAAAGTACGGTCTCCCCCACTAAGCCGGTTAGGAACTATGAAACTATTAGTGAAGAGGAATCAAAAGGTGATTCTGGGAGCACAGTCTCCAGTAAAAAGAACAAAAAGAAATTAAAAAAGAAAAAGGACCGGCTGGGGTTGTGGCTCAGCGGTAGAGCGCTTGCCTAGCACAGGTGCAGCCCAGGTTCGATCCTCAGCACCACATAGAAATAAAGGCACTGTGTGCAACTAAAACAAATAAATAAATATTTAAAAAAAAAAAAAGAAAAAAGGACCGTCAAGTAGAGGAACAGTAGGAGCCCTAATTAAGGAGATGGCTAAGATTGCAGTTGGCTGTGACCATAGAGATATTCAAGCATTGCCACCTTCCATGCTCTCGCGGAACTTGGCCTGGGACATTGCGGATCAGGTTGGCACTATTTGCATGCTCTCGTGGGACTTGGCCTGGGACATTGCGGACCAGGTCAGTGCCATTTGCATGATCTCGCGAGACTTGGCCCGAGATTGCAGACAGGGTTGGAGCCATTTTGTGGTGTGGTTGGAGGAGTGTGGATGGCGTGTTGGAGTTGTTGTTGGAGCCGGAGAGAGAAGCTGGCAGAATAAAGAGCCTGTTCATTTCTAGTCTGCCTCTGAACTTATTCCTGTGGCTTTGTTGCTGCAAGCGGCCATCGCTTTAGGCAGCAACAAGAAACCACTTGTGTACTCTACTACCCCATGGGTGGAATCCATTACAGAAAATATGAAGGGTATTACTAGGCATTTGCATACCCTAGAAACAGAAATAAAAAGTCTTTCTGAGCACTTATGCGCTCTCGAGGGTAACTCACAGATACATTGGAAACTGCCAGTATTTGAAAATGAAAATGGACAGAGTGTCCACCAGTCAGTAGATTTCAAAACAATAAAAAATCTCAAAGAGGCAGTAATGACGTATGGGCCCCAAGCTCCTTTCACATTGAGTATGCTGGAGTCCCTTAACACCTTTAGCTTAACTCCCTCAGACTGGAAAAGTCTATGTAAAGCAGCATTAAGTGGGGGACAATACTTGGTTTGGTGATCGCAATTTCAAGAACTTTGTATAGAAACAGCTAAAAGAAACGCAGCTGCAAGGTTTGAAGACCATAATATAGAAATGCTCACAGAAGAAGGGCAGTTCGCAGACTTACAGGCTCAAAAATATTACGACCCAGGTGTATATGCTCAAATAAATGCAGCTGCATTAAAGGCATGGAAAACTTTACAAGGACCTGGGGATCTACAAGGTAGCTTGTCAAAAGTGATTCAAGGACCTAATGAGCCATATGCTGACTTTGCTGATCGACTTTTGAGAACTGCAGGTAGAGTGTTTGGAGACGTTGATCAAGCTATGCCATTAGTTGTTCAATTAGCATACAAAAATGCTAATAAATACTGCCAGGAAGCCATCAGGCCATGGAGAAATAAAAAGGATCTTTCCATATATATACAACTATGTAAAGATATAAATGATGCCTTTGTCACAGGAAATGTGATTGCAGCTGCAATGAGAGGTGTTTCCCCTCAAAATTTCACAAGGGCTCAACCTAGACATTATAATCAATCAGGATATTCCAGGAAAAATTATCATAATCAATCAGGCTATTCTGGGCAAAATCCCCAAAGAGAAATAAGACCAAGCTCATACCGTGCCCCAGGCCGCTGCTCCAGGTGTAAAAAGGGAAATCATTGGGCCAATAAATGCCATTCAAAATTTGACATCCATGGAAATCATTTGTTCAGGAACTCAAAAAACGGGGCACGGGGCCCAATGCCCTAGGGCCCATAAATGTACGAGGCATTGGAGGAGGAGCATCCTCAAGCATCCACTCAGATGCTTCCCCAACACAATCCCTACTACCCATCCACTCCCTCGCCAGAGGAACAGGAGGAAATGCAGAATTAGACCTCTGTTCCACCGCCTGAATAGTGTTAACACCTGAAATGGGGGTTCAACTGATTCCCACAGGGGTCAGGGGGATCTCATCTCTCAGGGACTGTAGGACTTATTCTCGGCAAAGTCCTATAAGCTTATTAGGTTTGCAAGTGACCCCAGGTGTAATAAACTCAGACTACAAAGGGGAAATAAAAATAATGCTTAGCTAACCCCAAAGTATAAGTTCTGTTAATCAAGGAGATGGAATTGCTCAGCTGCTTCTCCTTCCAAATTTACATAATTCATTTAAAATGAGTATGCCTCAAAAAAGGAACAATAGAGGATTTTGTTCCACTGACTCGAGACCCATGGCTTGCTGGGTTCAGGATTGTTCAAGGAGGCCTATGTATAAAATAAAAATCCAAGGAATAGAGATGGAGGGACTGATAGATACTGGAGCTGACTCTTCCATCATTAATCTACGGCAATGGCCCAAGCACTGGCCTCTGCAAAAAGCTTCAACCAATTTAAGAGGCTTGGGATATAATAACCTCCCAGAGAAAAGTACGGTAATTTTAAAATGGGAGGATGATGAAGGGCATAAAGGAACATTTCAGCCTTATGTTTTACCTAACCTACCGGTTACTTCATGGGAAAGAGATATTTTGCAACAAATGGAAGTACACCTTGCAACCAAGCCTGCAGGTGGTAAAGGTGAAAATCTACAGAGTAATCTTAACCCTAAAAGAAATCATTATCAAAAGGTACAGGGTAATCTTAACCCTAAAAGAAATCATTATCATAAAGGAAAAAGATATTTTTTTTCGGGGCCACTGAGAAAACAATTTTGAAAACACCATGGCTTTCTGATAAGCCAGTGTGGGTCCCTCAGTGGCCCCTATCTAAAGAGAAATTACAAGCGGCTCACCTACTAGTTCAGGAACAACTAGAAGCAGGGCATATAGAACCTTCCACCTCTCCCTGGAATTCCCCCATATTTGTGATCAAGAAAAATCAGGAAAATGGTGATTGTTACATGATCTTAGAGAAATTAATAAAACCATGCAAATCATGAGCCCTACTCAACCTGGACTTCCTAATCCTATAGCCATTCCAAAAAATTTCCATCTTATTACTCTTGATATAAAGGATTATTTCTTTTCCATTCCTCTACACCCTCTGGATACCCCCAGGTTTGCTTTTTCAGTTCCTTCTATTAACAATAATGGCCCTGATCAGAGATATCAATGGAAAGTTTTGCCACAGGGAATGGCTAATAGCCCCACTATGTGTCAAACCTATGTAGATAAAGTTATTCAGCCTATCAAAAATAAATACCCAGAGCTTATGTGCCTCCATTATATGGATGATGTATTGCTTGCTCATCCTAATCAAGAAGTCTTATTCACCATATTGAGTGATATATCAGAAAACTTGAAACGATATGGACTAAACATTGCTAAAAAAAAGGTTCAAATTAGATCTCCAATATTATATTTAGGATTCCAAATTATGGACACTTTTATTAGGCCTCAAAAAAATATTAATTAATAAGGAGCATTTGGCCACTCTGAATGACTTTCAAAAATTGCTAGGAGATATTAATTGGCTTTGCCCTACACTAAACCTCACTACTGGCCAACTAAAACCTTTATTTGACATCCTTCGTGGGGACCCTGATTCATCTTCACCGTGAACATTGACTCCTGATGCTAGGAAAGCTTTAAAGTTAGTAGAAAAAGCCATCAAAGGAGCTCATTGTGATAGATTTGATTTAACTCAACCGCTGATATTGATTATTATTTCTTCACAATATACACCCACAGGAGTATTTTGGCAACAAGGGCCTTTATTATGGATACATTTGCCCATCTCTCCTAAAAGTATAATTGAGTCTTATACCTCCATGGTGGCTAAACTTATTCTTCAAGGACTTAAGACTTCTACTAAAATATTTGGCATTCACCCTGCTACTATTATTACTCCCTATTCATCATCACAGATTGAATATTTATGCTTCAATGATAATGAATGGGCTATAGCTAGATGCTCTACTTCTGCAAATTTTGATAATCATCTTCATAAGTCTCCTATATTACCTTTTTGTATCAATCATCCTATTATATTTCCACAGGTAATAAAAAATCAACCTATTCCTAAGGCATTAAATGTATTCACAGATGGGTCCTCAAATGGTACTGCTGCGGTAGTCATTAAAAAAGAAAATATAACTTACATAACTGCACACAAATCAGCTCAACTAGTGGAACTAGAAGCTGTGGTAAGAGCTCTGGAAAATTTTAGAGAGCAGCCCATGAACATTTTTTCAGATGGCCACTATATTGTACATGCCGTCCCAAAATTAGAGCTAGCAGGACCAATAGCACCTCATACTCCAGCCTTTAAATTGTTTTTATCAAATACAAAAACTTTTGTGGGCAAGAAAAGAACCTGTATTTGTAGGTCATATTAGAGCACATACCAACTTGCCTGGTCCCCTCCATGAAGGTAATCAAAAGGCTGATGCCCTTACCCAAACAATCTTTATACTTTCAGCGCTCCAGCAAGCTACTTTATTTCACTCCCAGTTTCACGTCAATAGCACCACCTTGCAGTGTAGATTTAAAATCACAAAGAAGCAAGCCAGAACAATTGTAAAAGATTGTAAATCTTGTATGACACATTTGCCCAATCCTCATTATGGTGTTAACCCTAGAGAATCAATGCCCAATCATTTGTGGCAGATGGATGTTACTCATGAGCCAAGTTTTGGAAAATTGTGATTTATTCATGTGACCATAGATACATGCTCAGGCATGATTTTTGCTTCCTTACATTCTGGAGAAAAAATTAAAGATGTTACATCTCATTGTTTGCAAGCTTTTGCTGCATTGGGCATCCCCAAAATGCTTAAAACAGATAATGGCCCTGCATATACGTCCTCATCTTTCAAACAGTTTTGTGCGAAATTCAATATATCCCATAAAACAGGCATCCCTTACAATCCTCAGGGTCAGGACATTATTGAAAGAGCAAACCACACACTGAAAATTATGTTATTAAAACAAAAAGAAGGAAATTATAAAAATCCTAGGGACAGATTGGCAGTTGCCCTGTTTACCTTAAATTTTTTAACTTTAGACTCTAATGGTTATTCTGCTGGAGACAGACATTGGAACCCACACCAACAACATAAACCTTTGGTTTACTGGAAGGATGTTCTTTCAGGTACATGGAAGGGTCCAGATCCAGTATTAATTTGGGGGAGAGGATCTGTTTCTGTTTTACCAAAGCACGAATCCTCTCCAATATGGATATCATCTAGATTAATAAAGCAGGTACCAAATCATAAGGATCAAGATGAAGTTGTTGAGGAATCAAGATTAATAAAAAAGGTACAAAATCAAGAGGACCAAGATGAAGGTATGGAATTATTCCCTTAAAAGAGTCCTTCAAAATATTTCACAACTTAAGTGTAATTCCTCCCGGCTGGGACGAGATCTCTCTTTAGTGTGCACACAATTGTATTTTTTTTCTTTTTATATATGTCTTTATGTCTGTGCATTTGTCTAAATTTCATGTAAATGTGACATCACAAATATATGTTTATAGGTTTGTACATCTGTCCAGTGTGACGTCACAAATAACAAAGCTCTTATGAAAATATATATATATATGTATATATATATATATATGGATCCAAATAACTTTAATTCATTTAAGTTTAAGAGTAAGTGCAATATAACCTGATATTTTGGTGTTTTGACATAGGAATGTTTATTTGTAATCAACTTTATTTGTTTTATAGCTGATTAATTTGAGTTATTTCAACAGATAATCTCATGGAAGGTTACAGAGACTCGAGGGTTCCAGCTAACAAATTATTTTTCCAAAGTGCCTTTAGCTTTTCTTTACTCTATCTTTAATGCAGTAAATACCCTCAGTTTTTCTTTGTTTTGTTCTGAATATGATATTTTGCCAGCTTATGTTTGTGGGAGCTCAAGCAGCAATGTGTGTGAGCAGAAATCAACTTTAATTTTCTAATCTAATTCTATTTTTTAGTTTGACAACTCGCCTCTTGATTCAGTGCTGAAATAGCACTGCCTTTCCTTTAATAATTGATGCTTGAGTTTCTAGGTAGCGGGCCCTGAAGATTTGCCGGTGGCATTGTCTAGACATAAAAAAAGACGGCTGCTGCTACAGCTGCAAGGATCGTGGTCGCTGCAAACATCCCTGCTGCTCAAGCATCAAACAACCTCACCAGCAGTGTGGCCTCTGCTCTGTATGCATGGGGCCTCCTAGATCAACGTGTTATAACAAATGGACATTTTGATCTTTCATTGTTTGGGACTTTACAGGACAATGCCTTGCGGGTATTTGTCTGGAGAACTCAGTGTGTTACTCGATAGAACTCAGGGCAGCTGATTTGTTTAAAGAATTTGATATGCTATGCAACTTGGCTCGTCAGTAGAAGGCCTATCGCCTTAAAGCCGCAGCATCTCCTCACAATTGGACGGCTGTTAGTCATCATACACAGTCAATCCTGAAGGACTCGATTGGATGGCTGGTAGCCAATGACGGGTAAGATACCCAGAGGGGGACAACCTAAGACAGGCACAGTCGCACGGGACAGTCTCATGTGGCCAACATTCAACCTAAGACAGGAGTCAAGGGCACAGCCTTGATTATCCAATGACGGGTAAGAATGTTGGTTGCACATGGACGTCCTAGAGCATCCCCTCTTTTAAAACAAAAGGGGGGAAATGTGGGAGCCCTAATTAATGAGATTGCTAAGATTGCGGTTAGCTGTGAGCCATAAAGATGTTCAAGCATTACCACCTTCCATGGTCTCGCAAGACTTGGCCCGGGACATTGAGGATCGGGTCGGCGCCATTTGGTGGTGGTTGGAGAAGTGTGGATGATGTTGGAGTTGTCGTTGGAGCCGGAGAGAGAAGCTAGGAGAATAAAGAGCCTGTTCGTTTCCAGTCTGCCTCTGAACTTATTCCCGTGGCATCGTTGCTCCAAGCGGCAATCACTTCAGGCAGCGACAGGCATTAATGATTGAAATGACACTTGTATTACACTGAGCCTACATATTGAAGCTAAGAGAGACCAACAACATGGGACTTATACCAAAAAAGATAACCACACTTCAAAGGACATCCCCTTGAAATCAGAAGAAGAATCTATCTCAAGAGATGTGTAAGTACAAGACTGTTTTTTTGCTGTTTTGGTACCGGGGATTGAACTCAGGGGCACTTGACCACAGGGCCACATCCCCATCCCTTTTTTATATTTTATTAGAGACAGGGTTTTACTGAGTTGCTAAGTGCCTCACCATTGCTGAAGCTGGCTTCGAACTCCTCCTGCCTCAACCTCCCAAGTGCTGGGATTACAGGTGTGCGCCACCACGCCCAGCTACAAGTACAAGACTTTAGAAACCCTAAGGAAACAGGCTAACAGATGTCCCTTCAAAAGTTACAATCCTCCAACAAAGAAACACATAGACATGGAAGGGGATGAAATTCCAGAGAAAAGAGTTTTAAAAACTATTAAAATGATTAATGATTAAAGAGCTGAAAGAAGATCTAAGAAACAAATTAAGAAATGAACTTAGAAAGCAATCACAGTGCTTTCTAAGGACCAGTGAAGGACCAGTGAATAAAGAGATAGATATTCTTTAAAAAAATAAAAACATTAGAATTCCCAGACATAAAAGAAACAATAAATCAAATTTAAAAAATCACTTGAAAGTATCACCAACAAACTAGATTACATAGAGAATAAAACTTCAGGCCTTAAAGATGGGGTATTTGAGCTGGAACACTCAAGAAACAATAAAGGGGAAAAAAATAATAAAAGATCATGAGCAGAATATACAAGAACTTGAGACAATATTAAGAAACCAAATTTATGGTCACTGAGTTAGAAGAAGGCACAAAAATACAAGTTAATGACATTAAGAAACTTTTCAGTGAAATACTAGCAGAAATTTTTCAAACATTACAAATCAGATGGACATACATCCACATACAAGATGCATGTAGAACCCCAAATAGACAAGATCAAAAAAGAACCTCTCCAAGAAACCTTATAACCAAAATTTCCAAAATAAAAAACTAAAGATAAAGTATTCAAAGCAACAAGAAAAAAATGTCAGTTTACCTTTAGAGGTAGACCAATAAGATCGACTTTAGACTTCTCAACTCAGACTTTAAAGGGCAGGAGGACTTGGAATGAGATAATCCAAACTCTGAAGAAAACAATTGCAGGGTTGCTCTATATACAGCAAAGCTATCATTCAGAATCAACACTGAAATATACTTTGCACACAGTTTTATGTATAAAGATGCTCTATATGTGTATTATGAATTGTAATACATGCTACTGTTATAAATACAACAATTTTGAATAAAAACATACTTGAAAAAAAAACTTTCTGTGATAAAGTCAAACTAAGAATTCATGACCACTAAAACTGCACTATAAAAAGATGCCTAAAGAACTAATATACAAAGATCTAAAAAGCAAATTCCACAGCTCTCAAATGGATAAAACTCTCCAGAAGAGCAATTAAACAAATAGAAATTAAAAATGAATTAAATCTATGATGCAAACCCAAATGACTGAATATAATAAGCATCTTTCCATAATAATTTTGAATATAAATGGTTTCAACTCTATTTAAAAGGCATAGGCTGGCAGAATGGATTTAAAAACAAGACTCAATATACGCTCTTTGCAATACACTATAGTCTTATTAAAGATATACACAAACTGAAAGTAAAAGGATGTAAAAAGATATTTTGTGCAAATACATCCCCAAAATAAGCATTTCTTTTTCTTATATCTGAAAGATATTTTGTGAAAATACAGCCCCAAAATAAGCATTTCTTTTTCTTATATCTGAAAGCATCTTTGAAGCAAAAACTAATCTGAAAAGAAAAGGAAGGTCGTTACATACTGCTAAAAGGAACACTCTGACAAGAAGGTATAATGATAATAACTATTTATGTCCCAAACATTTGCACACCTAACTACATAAACCAAACACTTGTTAAGTCCCAGATAAACCCAATAAATTATACTTGGTGATTTCAACCCACCTCTCTGAATAAGAGATATGTTATTCAAACAAAATCAATAAAGATACTCTGACCTTAATGATACTATAAATCAAATGGACCTAACAGACATCTGTAGAACATTTCGCCCAACAACAGCTGAATACACTTTCTTCTCAGCAATTCATGAAACCTTTTCCAAAATTGGCCATATTTTAAGGTTCAAAGCAAATCTTAGCAAATACAAAAATCAATAATATTCCATGCATCTTATCAGATCAAATGGTCTGAAATTAGAAATCAATGGCCAGAAAACTTATAGAAGCTCCATAAACATATGAAGAATGAACAATACTCTTTAAATGATGAATGAATCATAGAATAAATGAGAAGAGAAATTTAAAAATTCCTTGAATCAATCATACCTTCCCTATGTTCAAATGTGAATACATGACCAGGGTAACTTCATATCATGTACAACCACAAGAATGGAAAGTTATTCTCCATGTATGTATAATATGTCAAAATACACTCTACTGCCATGTATATCTAAAGAGAACAAATTTTAAAATTTCTAGAATCAAATGAGAACAGTAATGTAACATGACCAAATCTCTGGAACTCAATGAAGGTAGTACTAATAGGAAAGTTTATAGCATTAAGTACCCATATGAAAGAAAATAACAAAAAAAAAAAAAAAAAAAAAAAAAAAAAACAGAAAGATCCTAAATAAACAATCCAATGCTACATCTTAAGGCCCTAGAAAAGCAGGAATAAACTAATTCCAAAACCAGAAGAAGGCAGGAAATTATTAAGATCAGAGATGAAATTAATGAAATGGAGAATTTAAAAGTGATACAAAGTATCAAAAGAACAAATAGTTGGTTCTTTGGAAAGATAAACAATATTGATAAACCCCTAGCCAAACTAACTAAAAGAATAAGAAAGAAGAACCAAATCAACAAAATTAGAGATGAAAAAAGGAGATATCACCAGACATTTCTGAAATTCAAAGGATCATTAAGTACTTTTTTGAAAACTTATATTCCCATAAATTGGAAAAATCTAGAGGATATTGACAAATTTCTAGGCACATCTGACTTATCTAAATTGAACCAAGAGGATAAAGAAAACATAAACCAACCAATAGCAACAATGATATTGAAGCAGTGGTGAAAAGAGAGGCCCAGAACCAGGCGGATTCTCAGCTGAGTTTCTCTAAAAAAGAACTAACAGTAATTATTGTTTTGATCAACTTTTCATCACTGTGACCAAAAGACTTAGCAAGAACAAAATAAAGGAAGAAAACTTATTTTGGCCTATAGTTTCAGAGGTTCAGTACACAGTCAGCTGATTCCATAGCTCTGGGCCCAAGATTAGGCAGAACATCATGGCAGAAGAGTTTTGAGGAGGAAAGCAGTTTAGGACCTGGTAACCAGGAAGCAGGGGGAGAGGGAGGGAGGGAGAGAGGGAGAGAGATCTCATAATCTTATCATTCTACCCCTGAAAATTTTGGCATTGTCTCACATATGAGCCCATAGCACTCCTCCAACAATTCCGTGAAATAGAAAGGGAGGACCTCCACACAAATTCATTCTATAAAGTTAGTATCACCCTGATTCCACAACCAACGACAGATCAAAAAAGAAAACTACAGAGCAATATCCCTGATGAACATAGATGTAAAAACATCCTTAATAAAATATTAGCAAACCACATTCCAAAACACATTAAGAAGACTGTATACCATGATAAATCGCTTCAACCCAGGGATGCAAGTTTTATTCAATAAATATAAATCAATAAATGTAATTCATCACATAAATAGAATCAAAGACCAAAACCACATGATCATCCCAATAGATGTAACAAAAAAATCTTTGGCAAAATTTAGCACCCCTTCAGTTTAAAAATACTAGAGAAACTAGGGATCAAAGAAACTTACCTCAACATCTTCAAGTCTGTATATTACAAACACAAAGACAACATCATACTGAACAGAGAAAAACTGACAGGATTTCCTCTAAAATTAGGGAAGACAAGATGTTTCCCTTATTCAATATAATACTTGAAACTCTAGCCAGAGCAATTGGGTCAGAGAAGGAAGGTTAGGGATAAAAATAGGAAGAGAAGCCAAATTATCTCTGTTTGCTGATGACCAAAAAAACTCCACAAGAAGATTTCTAGAGCTGATAAGTTCAACAGAGTAATAGAAAACCAAGATCAAAAAAGATCATAGCTTTCTTATACCCCAATAATGAATCTGTCAAGAAAGAAATCAAGAAAAGTACTCCAGTCACAAAAACTTCAAGGAAAATACTTTAAGAATAGATCTACATAAGGAAGTAAAAGACCTCTACAACAAAAATTTTTAAACACTGAAGAAACAAATGAAACAAAAAACATGATAATGTGGAAAGACCTGACATGTTCATGGATAGGTACAATTAATATTATCAAAATGTCTGTTATGGCTTAAATATTAGGTGTCCCCCCAAAAGCTCATGTGTGAACAATGAAAAAGAGCATAGAAATGAAATTATTAGGTATGAGAGCCTTAACCCAAGCAGTGAATTAATTCCCTGAGTGGTAACTAACGGCAGGTAGGTTGTGGCTAGAGGAGGTAGGTCTTTGTGGGTGTACCTTTGGGGTTTACATTTTGTCCTGGTGGGGAGAGCTTTCCCTCTCTTTGCTTCCTGGTGTGATGTCTTGAGCTGCTTCCCTCCACTACACTCTTCCATCATGATGTTCAGTCTCACCTTGAGTCCCAAGGAATAGAGCTGGCTGTCAATGGACCGAGACCTCTGAAACTGTAGGCCCAGAGATAAACTTTGCCTTCTCTAAAATTGTTCTTGTAAAGTCTTTGGTCACAGCAGTGAACAAGGCTGACTAAAACAATGGCTATATAACAAAAGTAATCTACAGAGCCAATGCAATCCCGGTCAAAATACCAATGACATTCTTAACAGAACTAGAAAAAAATAGCTCTAGATTTTATATGGAAGAATAGAATACCCAGAATACCCAAAGCAATCCTGAGCCACAAGAACAAGGCTGGAGGAGGCATCACAATATTAGACCTCAAATTATACAACAGAGGTACAGTAACAAAAACAACATGGTATTGGCAGAAAAAGAGATTTAAAGATCAATGGAATAGACCAGAAGACACTGAGACAAATCTATATAAATGTGGTTATCTGATCCTTGAAAAAGTTGCCAAAGCCATATGTTGGAAAAAATAGCCTTTTTAACAAATGGTGCTCAGAAAACCGGATATTCACTTGTAAAAGAATGAAAGTCGATCCCCATCTTTACCATACACAAAAGTCAACTCAAAGTGAATCAAAGACCTAGGATTTAAACCAGAAACAGTTAACCTGCTAAAAGAAAACATAGGAGCAAAACTCCAACAAATTTATACAGGAAACAACTTACTTAATAAGACTCCTAAAACTCATGAAACAAAACCAAGAATCAATAATGGGGTTAGCATAAAAGTGAAAAACAACAAAAACAAAAACAAACTTCTGCACAGCAAAGAAAACCAGAGCATGAAGCAAGAGCCTATAGAATGGGAGAAAATCTTTTGTCCAACAGAGGATTAATAACAAGAATATATAAGGAACTCAAAAAACTTAACACTACTTTGAGTTTTGTGTATGGAGACATAGGGATTTAGTTTCATTTTGCTACATATGGATTTCCAGTTTTCCCAGCACCATTTGTTGAAGAGGCTATTGTTTCTCCAATGTAGATTTTTGGCCCCTTTGTCTAGTATAAGATAATTGTATTTATGTGAGTTTGTCTCTGTGTCTTCTATTCTGTGCCGTTGGTCTGCATGTCCATTTTGGTGCCAATATCATGCCGTTTTTGTTACTACAGCTTTGTATTACAGTTTAAGGTCTGGTATTGTGATACCTCCTGCTTCACTCTTCTTGATAAAGATTTCTTTGGCTATTCTGGGTCTCTTATTTTTTTAAATGAATTTCATGATTGCTTTTTGCTTTTTCTTTTTTTTTTTTTTTTTTTTTTTTTTTTGTACCAGGGATTGAACTCAGGGGCACTGAACCACTGGGCCACATCCCCAGCCCTTTTTTTTTTTTTTTTTTTTTTGTATTTTATTACAGACAGGGTCTCACTGAGTTGCTAAGTGCCTCGCCATTGCTGAGGCTGGCTTTGAACCCTCGATCCTCCTGCCTCCCAAGTGCTGGGATTACAGGCATGCGCCACCGCACCCGGCACTTTTTCTATTTTTATAAGGAATGACATTGGGATTTTAATTGGAATCGCATTGAATCTGTATAGTGCTTTGAGTAGTATGACCATTTTGACAATATTGATTCTGCCTATCCAAGAACAAGGGAGATCTTTCCATCTTCTAAGGTCTTCTTCAATTTCTTTCTTTAGTGTTCTGTAGTTTTCATTGTAGAGGTCTTTGAACTCTTGCTAAGGTGATTCCCAAGTTGTTGTTGTTGTTGTTTTTTGTTGTTTGTTTGTTTGTTTGAGGCTATTGTGAGTGGGGTAGTTTTCCTAATTTCTCTTTTAGAGGATTCATCACTACTATATAGAAATGCATTTGATTTATGAGTATTGATTTTATATCCTGCTACTTTTCTAAATTTATTTATTAATTCTGGAAGATTTTTAGTAGAATTTTTTAGATACTTTAAGTATAGAATCATGTCATTGGCAAATAATGATAGTTTGAGTTTTTCTTTTCCTTTTCATATCCCTTAAATTTCTTTTGTCTGTCTAAACTCAAAGTGAATGAAGGACGTAGGTATTAGACCAGAGACCCTATGCCTAATAGAAGAAAAAGTAGGCCCAAATGTTCATCATGTCAGATTAGGCCCTGACTTCCTTAACAAGACTCCTAAAGCACAAGAAATAAAATCAAGAATCAATAAATGGGATGGATCCAAACTAAAAAGCTTCTTCTCAGCAAAAGAAACAATCAGTGAGGTGAAGAGAGAACCTACATTTTTGGGAGCAAATTTTTGCCATACACATCAGATTGAGCACTAATCTCCAGGATATATAAAGAACTCAAAAAACTTAACACCAAAACAACAAATAACCCGATCAATAAATGGGCTAAGAAGAAATACAATCAATCAACAAATATATGAAAAAAATTTCAACATCTCTGATAATTAGAGAAATGCAAATCAAAACTATTCTAAGGATTCATCTCACTTGATTCAGAATGACAGTTATCAAGAATATAAGCAACAATAAGTGTTGGCGAGGATGTGGGGGAAAAGGCACACTCACATATTGCTTGTGGGACTGCAAATTGGTGCAACCTCTCTGGAAAGCAGTTTGGAGATTCCTTAGAAAACTTGAAATGGAACCACCATTTGACCCAGCTATTCCACTCCTTGATCTTTACCCTAAAGACTTAAAAACAGCATACTACAGGGACACAGCCACTTCAATGTATGTAGCAGCACAATTCACAATTGCTAAACTGTGGAAGCAGCATAGATGCCCATCAATAGATGAATGGATAAAGAACTGTGGTATATATGCAAAATGGAATATTATTCAGCATTAAAAGAGAATAAAATTATGGGATTTGCAGGTAAATGGATGGCATTGGAGAATATCATGCTAAGCAAAATAAGCCAATCTCAAAAAAACAGGGGCCGAATGTTTTCTCTGATAAGTGGATGCTAATCCATATGGGGTGGGGGAGTGCATGGGATAAGTAGAGGAAATTTGGATGGGGCAAAGGGGAGGGGGGAGGTGGCAAAGGGGTAGGAAAGATGGTGGAATGAGACAGACATAATTACATGAATGATTGCACAAATGGTGTGACTCTACTTCATGCACAACCAGAGAAGTGAAAAATTCTGCTCTGTGTACAATGCATCAAAGAGCTTTCTACTGTCATGTATAACTGATTAAAACTAATAAGTTTAAAAAATCAACAATAAAAACTAATAACTTCCTCAATAAATGGGCAAAATTTTGTTTACTAGAGAAACTAGAGAAAAAAATAGTAATTTTTAAAATGTAGATCTTGTGAAAATTGAAGGGAGATCAGTAGAATAGAAGTGGGGGACCAAGGGAGAGGGAGTAGGGAAAGGAAAGATGAAAAAATGGGGAGTAAAGTTGACCTGATTTTTCTATGTGTAAATAAGAATATATCACAATGCATTCCAATTTTAACTCTAATGGCATCAATCAAAAATAAACCAATAGTAGGAAGAAACAGTAGAAGAAGGGGATCAGGAGAGGGATAATGGAGAGAAGTGGATATTGCTGGGGTTGGAATGGAGAAAGCTATGTCGTATGCATTTGTGAATATGTAAAAAATCAACCCCATTATAAATATAATGCGCTAAAACTCAAAAAAATTAAAGAGAACACTTAAGATTATAAGACAAAAGACACAAGAGTAAAGAGGTTAGAGTGGAAAGACAGCTTGGATCTTTGCTGACACCTTTGATACATTTATACCAGCCAGATCTAGACCGGCTCATCAGGAGATAAAGCCTATCTGCTTAGGCCAATGTTATTCTGGCTTTGTTACAAGCTACCAAATACACTGAGATCTGATTCAACTATCAATAAATACTTGTTTATTGGTTGTTTCAATTTCATTGAATCCTTTGTTCTCCAGCCTCATCTTTTGTGAAAACATTTACCTTCAACAATGTGATTTTGCTGGGATTTATGGACCTTACTTAAAAAGCACACTATCATGGTTATTACTTTTCTCAGAGATGTTCTGCTATGGTCGGTCTCCACTCACCCAACTCTGGTCCTTTCTTTATAAAGTGTTTTGTTTACTGGGCACCCCTTCGAATCTTCAATCTGAAGTCTGTGGCTCTAAGATGTAGGGTCATTTTACACTAAAACACCTCCTCTTTTTGCCTCAGTTGTAAGTTAGAATGAGAACTTTCTGAATGAGGGGAACTTCCCATCACAGTCAGAAATTCCTTTTGCCTTTATTCTTTGGCTTTTGAGCTCTTCTGATTATTGTGGTTTCTCTTAGTAAAGCATAGACAACAAATCAAAAAGAACAAAATAAAAATTCTTTACATAATTATCTCTTCTAAATTTTCAAAAACTGATGACCCTGAGGCAAATGTTGGGGGGAAAAATGGCAACAACACCAGAGACTATCTCAGTATGGACTTCCTAAAACGGTGTTCCTTTTCCTCCACTTAAGCCCCTGATAGCCAATATTATCAGAGCAATAAAAAAGAGTGTTCTAGCTTCTCTTGCCTAAAACTTTAATCTCTTATGGCATGATGGGAGAGAGTACATTGAAGCCTAGGGATAGAGCATAAGAATTGGAGTTAAGCAGGTCTAGTAGAAATTACTCATTTTTTCTCATTTTACTCATTTAATCCTGAGAAAGTTCTTTCAAATCCCTGAGTTTCCTCTCCTATTGATGCCATAATGGGGTCTTCAAGGGGAGGGTTGTTTTGAAGATCAAATGAGACAGTATACATAAAATGTCTTCTCCAGAACTTGGCTCAGAGAAAAGAAATAAATGACAACTGTTTACTCCACTGTAAAGATAATAGAGTAATTAAACTTAACCCCCACAATGCACTTATAAGATTCTCTTTTTAAAATGAATTTTGGAGTTTATCATATGTTGATCCTCTACTCCCATAAAATGGGAATGGGAATAAAATAATGATAAACTAATAAGAAGCCAGGCTTGGTGGCACAGTCCTATAAGCCAAGCTACTCACTACAAGGTAGGCTAAAGCAGGAAGAATGCAGGTTTGAGGCCAGTATTAGCAGCTCAGTGAGATCCTACCTCAAAATAAAAACTAAAAAGGGTAGGGGATGTGCTCAGTGATAGAGTACCCTGGGCTTCAATACCCTGTACTGCAAAAGGGAAAAAAGAAAAATGAAAGAATGCTAAAACACCAAGGTGTTACCATTAGGTATAATTTAGATTTCAAGTCTTCTAAACAGAAGTATTGAAAAGGAAATAAAAACTACTTTGGAAATACTATTTCAGATAAAAACTAAGAGTTTTCCAGTGTTGAGTTTAAAATAAAATAACTTAGTAGTAAAATGAAGTAAGGAAGAATACCAAAAATGATGTTATCTCAACAAACCAACCATAGAGAATATCTAATGAATCCTGATGGTTAAAGTGGTTGAGTGGCCAAATGACTTGCTCAATTTCTCTAGTAAGCACTCTCTGAACATTTGTTCTTTTAAAGAGAAAATTACAAAAAATAATACATCCTCTTGAACTATATTTTTACATGGAAAAAAATAAAATGTAGTTTCCATATTTAAGGATAGACTAAATGAGACCCTCTAAAAACTTTTGTTCTATAACTTAATATGTGCTTGGACCTGTTCACTCAGGTGATAAAGATTTTCCAGAGTTCACAGAAGTTTTCTTTACAAAGATAGCCCATTTCTGTGAAGTGATATTGGGAGACCTTATTATTTGCTTTAGAAGCCAAGTCTTCTCACAAAATCACAACCAGAACACTTGTTTCTTACAGTGACAAGTTCTGATATTTCTGAATTGGGGCTGAGAGTATTGATTTCATTCCTTCCTGTTTTCTGGGACCTGAAAGTGAGCACTGAATAGGACATTTTCAAGATAATAATCTTCATAGTGGCTTTCTGAGAGATTATCTTTAGAAATAACACTTGGAAAGGGGGGCAATAATTTGCACCTAATGGACATGCAGTGTGCAAAATTCTTTTTTTTTTTAAGAAAGTATTTTGCATATGAAAAGTCAGGCTAAAATTTACTTAAAATATAGGAGTGTACTGATTGATTCCTCCTTATTTGACAGGATTGAAAGTCTTTACTTAGTCAAATTATTCATTGAGTAAGAGATTTTTCAAGTGGTGCATCCATTTCAGTAAACAGACTTCAAAAGTAGCCCTTCAAGGGGGAAGACTTCTTTGTGCCAGCCCGTTGTAAATCATTACAGCACAAAACTGCAGGAAACCTAAAGTAACAAAACATCCTACAGAAACCCAAAAGAAAAAACAATGCCAAAATTAAGCTAATACTTTTGGAAACTTCATTTACATAATAGAGCAAAGCAAGGGAGAGTTAGCTTTTGCTCCATAAAGGTCTTCCACCATCAAATATTACTTAAAAATAAAAAAGGAAATTTAAAAAGAAAGAAAACAGAAAGTCACATTCTGTGCTTTGTCTGTTATGGATGCTGCAGTCGGAAAAAAAAATAAGAAATCATCTTTGCTCTTGAGAGCAGCCAATTTAATGACAATTGCAGTTAGAGTTTGCACTTACTTTCTCTGGGTAAAAGCAACAACAGCAAACCATTATTTACAGTTTTACTGCTTCATGGCCTAGCAAATCTCTAATTAAGAACAAAGAAAATAAATGCTTCTTGAAATGGAAATTTTCAGACGATTACCTAGTGTGTTAGTCAGCTTCATGTCTCTATCATAAATACCTGAGATCAATTCATAGAAAGAAAAAGTTCATTCTGGCCCACAGTTTTGGAGGTTCTGGTCCACGGCTGGTCGGCCCTGATGCTTCTGGGGCTGTGGTGAGGCAGCATGTCATGATGGAGAGCACAAGCTGGAACAAAGTTGATACTGAAGTTTTGAAATGAAACTAAATTCTCTGCTTCACCAATTTTCTTCTGGGTTCTTGTCTCACAAATTTGAGGAATAACACCTACAGACAATAACAGCAGGGAAGAGTAAACAGAGGAGGACTTATTTATGTGGGGAGAGAACTCCTGATATGCAGGAGGCAGCCTGAGAGCAGGAAAACCCAATTTAGTGTGCTAACTTAGGGGCTTATACAGTTTGGGGTAGAGCATTGAGCAAAGTTATAGAAAACAGGCATTGAAAAAGTACCAGTCATTGGTCAAAATCTATGTAAAACAGGCATTGGAAAAAGCATCAGGGCCATTGCCTTTGATTTTTAATCCTTCTTTTAACTCCCATTGAGTTTCCCTCCACTTTCCATTTTCCTGCCTCTGGTACAGAAAGGTTGACTGGAATCTCCCCACAGGTGAGCCTCATTGTGTTTTACATTTGAAGAAGGAATTGATGGTGCCCATTGATGTTTTCACTGGTCACCTCCTGGTCTGGTCTCTGCCTTTCAATGGGGCACACTGCCCTGACTGCCTTGTCATTCTACTATCTATTCTATTCTATTCTATTCTCAAACTCACTCACCTTAGGAGGAACCCAAAAGAAAGCAAGAGAAAGGGGCTGGGGAACCACTATCCCCTTCAAGGACATGCCTCCAATACCTGAAGACCCCCCCACACATCCCCATCTCCTAAAGGTTCCCCATCTCCAAAAAAGTGCCACTCTGGAGCATAAGATTTTAGGGGTCATTCCAGATTCAACTTAGTGTCAGACTCTCCCATCTTCAAGCAGTCTCCAAGAGCCAACACCCTCTAGAAGATGAGGAGAAGAGAAAAGATTTGGCTCCTGTCTCTTCTGAACCTCTCCTGACCCCTATCTGCAGTTTCCACCTCAGTCTCAGAAACTCCTAGGCCATGGATGTCTGACTATTCTCATGAGATGAACTGTTGTTATTGTCTTGCCAATTTAAGAAAAAGAAAAAAAAAAAAAAAAAAAAACTACTCCAAATAGGACTATGCCTGGGCTACACTTCACACCAGTTACTCAGGATCTCTAGAGTGAACCTTCATGGATATTTTAAAAACCTGCTCAGATGTTTCCAACATGCACTTGGGATGGTGAGAAATTCAAAATCTATTCACCATTGAGGGTGCCATGTATGTCCTCTGCCCCTTTATTCCACCTGTAATGTCTGTCCTTCAATGTGTAATTATCACGAAGAATAAGAATTCCAAAGTCCTTAGACATACACACACAATTCCCAAGGACTAAATCCTTTTGACATATACTTTTCATAATATAACTTAAATTCATATCTAAGAAGGAAAGAATTATCCTGAGTTCTACTCAATCTGCAGAAATCATTCTGTCCCAAAGGGAGAAATCAGTGTATATTATTAGGCAGAACTGCCCAGGTAACTAATAGAAAATAAGGAATGAGACACATGACAAAGTACATCTTGATCTCTGCCTAGGAGACCAGAACATTCCACACCAAATATGAATGTGGAATACCAGAATATGTTACCCCAAAAATATGTCTCTTGGCATAAGGATTATTTGGGGCTGATAATTTTGAGAAACTATGGACACAGGATATGCTCTGAAGAGTAGGCATTGCCCTTCTGTAGGATAAATTCACACTTATAAAGGACATCTCCATTCGTAAGTCTGTCTCCTACTCTGTACCAGGAAGAGAAGGATGACTTTACACTAGATACTATTGTCAGGGGACAAGGCACCAACATAAATATAAATAACAAACCACCCTTTTTGCAATGTTTTTTCCTGGCCACCTCCTGATAACCTGGCCCTCTCCATATCCTTCTTGCTTCAAAGCAAGAGAGGGTGGTATTAAAGCTTGAACCCAAAGTGACCTCTTTGAGACTTACACATTTCCGTGGGTATCTCCCACATACATATGTGATACACATGAATGAATTTGTCTTCCTCTTGTTAATCTTTTGTCCTAGGAATCCATCCCAACTAAGAACTATGAAAAATAGAAAGAAAAATATTTCCCCTTCCCTATGTGTACCTTGCATCACACACCAATGAAAGCTTCAAAAGGAAAGTAATTAATAAATAAATTTTTAAAAAAATTAAAGTAAATGCTTGTTGAGAAAAATGTGTCACAACGAAGAACTCTGGAAAATGTAGTACTTTATTGGTTATTGAAAAAAACAATATTGTCATAAAAATATACATATATTTAAATGTAAAAAAAAGTGAAGTAATTTTCCCTTAGGACAAGTATTACCCTCCCCTCCAATCTCCATAGGTAGTAAAAGGAGCTTTTTTCTTCTTCTTTCCTTCTCCATATTTCTCTGTGTTAGAGGCCAGGTAAGAGCTGCTAAACAAGTCACATTACTATATTTGTGTCTTTTCCATCAAATTAGGGAGTGGGTCAACCTCAAATATCCTTAGAATGATGGAGTACATAGGGTAAAATGTAGTTTCCTATGCATTCAGGTCAGAAACTGCTAGAGGTATAACTTTTTTTCCATCAGATTTATATGAACAAATAAGCTATAGTCTAGTGCTTCTCAAGTAACAAAAGAATTCATATAGTGTACCAAGCTTATTTGCACACAACTTTTGAAGAGTTCATTTGCAGGGGTAAACTAAAACTAAGACAAGGCTGTGGAGTTCACCTACAGCTTATGTGAACAAATGAGATTTTTTATAGCCAAATGTTATGCAAGACTGGTGATTATCGAAAGCTTAACAATTAAGAGATTTTTAAACAACTTTGTAGTTAAAAAGTTGAATATCCCAGAGAGCTTTTTATTCTTATTCCTTTGAACATGGAAAAAAGAGAAACTGTGATCATAATAGAAAGAAACAAGATGAATGGTTTTAAAATTACATAAGATATTTGTCACAATTATCTAGTCTCTAACAATCTCTTCTTCATTGTATGTTTATCGTCCCTGGAATATTAATATTCATTATCCTTCTCTTCTTTATCTTGCTACAAAGGACAGTAGACACCACGCTCTAGAATTTCAAAGAGAAATTTTTTTGTCAACAAGATTATTTATTTTCTCCAAAGTTTTCTCATCAAATACTATTATGATCTATAACTTATTTTACATTTAACCAAAGTTGATTTCAGTCTTGAGGTTTGCAATTTTGATTCCCAAACAGAAAATTACTGAATAGTAAAAGAAAAGTCTACTAGTGGTGTTGTGGCTCAGAACATGACACCCCAAAGTAGAGGTACCTTGGTGTGCTGAAAACTCTGAACTGAAGAAGATTGAAGGGCCTCAGCAGCAAGGTCTTTCTGATCTTTTCCCATCCTCCTGGCTCATCCCCTACATTCTCCCCTAATGTGAACAATAGAAACAATAATTACTCTTTCCTGAGACTCTCATAAAAACTGGAACTTCTCTCCTCTAAAGCAAGCCAGAAAACATAGAAAGGGTCACTCTCTGCCTTCTCTCTTCTCCTTCAAGACCCTCATTATAGAGGAATCCCACATGAGAAAAAGAATGCTACATAGAGAAGCTAAGAAAAATCTGAACAGAGAGCTCTTGCTGGATCCCCTCTCAATCTATTACGTCATACCCTTTTGTCCAAATCACATTGGTTCACAATTGTCCATGTTCATCAAACCTAAGCATAAAAACAGAGAATTTTCCCTGGGCACTTGGGTCTTCATTTCACAAAGTTCCTATGTCATGTAAAATTTTGGTTAAGCAAATTTACCACAGTTTTCTCTTGTTAACCCCATGTTTTGCTGTAAAAGTATTGGCCTGGGAGCTTATGATGGGTGAGAAATTTGTCATACCTTTCTGCACCTGCAGTGGCTAACCTGAAGAATTCCTCAGATGAAAAATTAGAAGTATCTCTATACAAGTGTCTTTTGGACAGTTTTTATGTTACAAAGAAGAGAGTAGAGTGTTTTGTTGTCCATGGTAACAAAATAGATAAAGTTACAGTTTACTGAAAAAATTCTCGGAGCTTTGCACATTATCATGTGCATCAAGAATCTCTGAGAGAATATAATAGAATATATATATAATATAGCCCTTCTCAAGTTTATCTGATAAAATACTTTTTTTTTTCTTTTCTTAGAGCATCTTCCCTGGAGGGCTTTCGGATAGCAAATGTAGAAAAGTCACAGGTTACCTAGCTATAAAATATGCCTATGGGTCTGCAGCATGGGCTGCAGAGTAGGTACTCTTATTAGAAAGGCTGAAGCTCAGGCCCTACCCACACCTACTAAATCAGCACCTGCAAGATTCCCAAGGCCATTCTTGGCATATTCAAATTTGAGACGACTTGGACTTCAGGATAATCCTGAGGCCAAGGTGACAATGCAGTTTAGATATGCATATTGCATAAGTATCTTTCTGGAATGTAAACTTCTTGATAAGAATTGTTTGCTCACAGGTATTTCCCACATACCTGGAATAGTGTTTGTAGAATATAATAGGTATTTGATAAATGTCTATGGACCTATACCTTATTATTCCATACAATGTGTTGATTAATTATCCATGATGTTCTTCCCATAATGTTTAATATTAATTTAACATAATCTTGATTTGATGCCTCAAGGGGTTGGACATGGGTTTGGGGGAGAAGAAATTGTGATCTTTCTAGAGGACCTCACTCCACAGTAACTTGCTGTCTTCCAGATGGACTATAAATTTATTGCAAACATTATAGAGGATGGTTGAAAAAATTGGCTGTGGGAAAATAAGTAATAAATATTTGTCCTATAGGTCATGGAGGTAATATTTCCTGCAAGTGTTTTATCATCTTAAAATCTAGATTGACTGTATTACAGCAACGTCCCTCCAAGCTCTACAAGATCAGGTTCTCTTTGTTCACAGAGGTTGTCTCCCTGTAGCCATTTCTTTGGTGTGTGATCTTCACCCTGGACCTCTTTCTTCCTCCCTTCTTGCTCAGAGTCACATTCCTGTAGATTACAAGCCTAGCAGTGCCACATGGTTTCCAACACTAATATGATTTACAATTAAGCTCCTGATGATCTTTGTAAATTGAGATAATGGATTTAACTCCTATTAAGGGTAATTGTGGAACAGCTTTGATGTGGAATTATAAAATACGGACACATTTCCTGATTCAATAATGATGTAGCTTTTATATCTAAAAATACCACAGAAGTATAATTCAGTATAAATGTGTAGTTAATGGAATCAAGGACATCTTTATGGGATAGCAAATAGGTCATTGCTCACAGAGGGTCTAAAAACACAGAGAAGAGCCTCCTTCCCTCCACTATCACCACAAAATCGTTCCTCAGAACTTTAGTACAAACTCAAACTTCATCATTAGTAACTTCTGAAGAAACCCCAGCTTTCCTCTCCAGGCTTTCATTCTCTTCCAGCATCTACCTTTTCCAATTACTCCCTCAATATTCTGTTCTAACTCACTGAACTACTTAACATTCCCCAGAAGCATTTCATACCTGCAGGCTTTTGCTCAAGTCATTCCCTGGAATACCCAGCCAACTTTTCCCTCTGCCTATTTCTTTGCCTGGTGAATCTTAAAAGTATAAACCCTTCAGAGCATAACTCAGCTACAACTCTAGGAGGTCTTCCTTGACTTCTTGGGGACTTCATTATGTCTGTTGGGAATATACTGAGTCTCCTCCTCACTACATATAGCCAGTTAGGTCTTGCTGGACTATGAGCTGCTCAGGGATGGGCGTGTCCATTTTCTCATCTACATATCCCCAATACTGAGCATCATGGCATTCATTCATTCATTCAATAAGCATTTTAAGGAATGTAAAAGTGAAAGACCAATGACCAAGGAATGAATAAATAATTTGGCACTAAAAATTATAAGCAGAGTTCATATGTGTTGCAAATTTAATGACCAATATAACAGTGTTGAAAGATGGGACCTTTAAGAGGTGATTAACGTCATTATTGAGGGAGCAGTACAGTTACCAAGTGAGTGGGTTCCTCACATGAAGAAGGGGTTGCCTTCCACATGTACTTGTTCACCACATGATACCTCCATCCATGTAATGATGTAGCAGTGAGGCCTTCCCAGATATTGATCCTCAGTCTTGGACTCCCAATCCTCCGAAATCCTGAGCCAAAAGAACTTCAAGTTTTTATAAATTACCTACTCACTGTATGGCATTTTTTTAGAGCAACTTGAAACCAAGTCAGCAAAACAACTCTTCTAAGCAAGACATATTCAAATCCCATTTATGCCATTTCTTCCTTCAGTTTTCAAATGCTTTACATGGTCTATTATAATAATAGCCAAATTTTATCAAGCATCCATCATGAAGTAGGCACTGTGCTAATCACTTTGAGAAAGAGACAGATTCTGAAGTACTTATGGCTTTCTCTAATAAAAAAATAAACAAATTAATAAATATCTTTCTTTTTGGAATTTTTTTATTATTCTAATTTGTTATACACATTTGCAGAGTACATTTCATTTCATATTACATACAATTTTTCAAGTTGCTGGTTTTATATAAAGTATTTTTTACAAAATTGTGTCTTCATACATGTATTTAGGGTAATCATGGATAACTCAGTCTGCCATAATTCCTATCCCTTGTCCCCTCCCCACCCTCCCCCATCTTTGTTCTATTTAAAGCTCTTTCATTCCTCTCATTCCCTCTCTCTTGCCTTTATAAATTAGTATCTTCATATCAAAGAGATCATTTGACCTTTGGTTTTTTGAGATTGGCTAACTTAGCATTATTTTCTTCAACTCCATCCATTTACCTGCAAATGATTTTATTCTCTTTTAGTGCTGAGTAGTGTTCCGTTGTGTATATATACCAAAATTTCCCTATCCATTCATCAGCTGATGGGCATCGGGGTTGGTTCCACAGTCTAGCTATTGTGAATTGTGCTGCTATAAACATTGATGTGGCTGTGTCCCTGTAGTAAGCTGTTTTTAAGTCCTTTGGGAATAGGCCAAGGAGTGGGATAGCTGGGTCAAATGGTGGTTCCATTCCCAGTTTTCCTAGGAATCTCCATACTACTTTCCAGATTGGCTGCACCAATTTGCAGTTCCACCAGCAATGTAAGAGTTTGCCTTTTTCCCCACATCCTCGCCAGCATTTATTGTTGTTTGTGTTTTTGAATAGCTGCCATTCTGACTGGAGTAAGATGAAATCTTAGAGTTGTTTTGATTTGCATTTCTCTAATCGCTAGAGATATTGAAAAAGCAATCATGAAATTCATCTGGAAAAATAAGAGACCCAGAATAGCCAAAGCGATTCTTAGCAAGAAGAACGAAGCGGGTGGCATTACTATTCCAGACCTTAAATTGTACTAAAAAGCAATAATAACAAAAACAGCATGGTATTGGCATCAAAATAGACCAGTTGACTAATGGTACACAATAGAAGACTCAGAGACGAACCCACACACCTACAGTTATCTTATATTAGACAAAGGTGCCAAAAATGTTCACTGGAGAAAAGATAGCCTCTTCAACAAATGGTGTTGAGAAAACTGGAAATCCTCATGTAATAAAATAAAATTAAATCTTTCTCTCACCATGCACAAAACTTAACTCAAAGTGAATCAAGGACCTAGGAATTAAACTTGAGACCTTGCACCTAATAGAAGAAAAAGGAGGCCCAAATCTCCATCATGTTGGTTTAGGCTCCAACTTCCTCAATAAGACCCCTATAGCACAAGAAATAAAAACAAGAATCAATAAGTGGGATTGATTCAAACTAAAAAGTTTCTTCTCAGCAAAAGAAACAATCAGTGAGGTGAATAGAGGACCTACAGAATGGGAGGAAATATTTACCACAAGCACATCAGATAGGACACTAACCTCAAGGATTTATAAAGCTCTTAAAAGCCTTAACACCAAAAATACAAATAACCCAATCAATAAATGGGCCAAGGAACTAAACAGACACTTCTCAGAAGATGATATACAAACAATCAACAAATATATGAAAAAAAAATAAATATCTTTCTTGAAGACAATATTCAGTGATCTGTCTCAATTATCACCTGTTCCTCTGATTCTCCCAGGTTCTTTTCATCACAGTTTAAAACATGACTATAGTTTCACTTTTACAGTTCTCTATTTCCTATGTATTAATTTTTTCTGTAATTATTCATACATTTTTAATGTTGTATTTCTTGTCCCATTCCACTCCAATCCTCATCAAAATATTTATCACTAAAGAGGTATCCACATACTTGATTTTTTAGATTCTCTTCTTTCTCTATCCTTTCTCTCTTTCTTTCCTTTCATTTTTTTCTCTTAAAGTTATATTGATACTTAATGGCCTTTAAGCATTATAACATTAACATTGTCCCAAAGGGTATACTCTCTGTCACTTTCTGTCCATCAATATTCTAGTTTTCATCTGTTGTCCTTCTATGATTATTAGCAGTGCACTTTTACACTCACAAAGTCCCCAATTTTCATGAAAAATTACATGGTCACCCTAACTACAGGGAAATATGCTAGAGAAGATTGAGCAGGGACTCACTGGCTAGAAAAGTGTCCTATCACCTAGGTAACTACAAAGAAGATGCAATGTAGGTGTAGTAGTTCTGAGGTTATTTTTATCTTATACAAGCTCTTCTACCACACAGACAATGATGAGGTAATTTACTAATTCATTGTGACTACAGTGCAAAAATATTGTCAAGAATAGAATAGAAAGAGAAATTATGGGTCAATTTTTCCTTCAAGTATACATGTAGAATTATTAATAACTTAAAAATTATGTTCAAATAATATATTATGGCCAGCCTAAGAATTATTCAACATTGAAAGAATGTAATATTAAGGTGTCCATTTGTAAAATTCACTGTTTCAATTTTTTTTTTTTTTTTACATTTTTACCATGTTTATTTTATATCCTAATTTCTTAGTTCTTATTACATTGACACAATTTGGGGAATAAATACTCCCTTCCCATTTTTTATTTTTTTGTTACACATGTATTAACAAGAGTAGGAAAAACAGAATATGAAAGAATAAGCAAAGTGTGCAGGAAATGGAAAGACAGGAAAGATGAGGTTGGGAGAGAAGTGAGTGTTTATCTGAAAACTCTCTAATAAGCAGTATCAACCAACAAAGTCCAAAGCTCACAACACAAAGTGTTTTCTCCTCATAGAAACAATCTGGGAACATTGTCAAATTGTATTAACTATATAGTATTATGGTACAGGCTCTCTTTCAGACACCCCATGTACATATTTTTTCTCACTATTTAAGCACCATAGATAACATTGTTCATGAAGCATTTTCAGTGTATTATTCATTAATTGGGTCTTATAAACATTAATTGGGTCTTATAAACCAATCCTGGTTAGCAGAAAGCATTGTTAGCTCTCATGTAAAGGTCCTTCTTTCAAGTGAAACATTTCTACACCTAGAGCTCTGTATCAGAGGAAATTCTTGAAGGAAATTCCTATTTCAGTTGGGACTGCAATGCACTACAATCCTAAATATAGATTAAATTAAGTCATACCTTGGTTAAAGGTATGTATATAACACCCTCTGGGCAAAATTAGCTAATATCTTGTCCAGGTGGTAATTGTAAATGAATCAGTTTTATCCCAGTTCCTCCTCCAATGTCCTAATAAAGGTCTTTATCCAATGCTTTGGTACTTCATAAATGACTGAGGACAAGCTGCTTTTGTGCTGGAAATGCTTATCACAGAAGATCAGAATGTGGAAAAAATCCTGCATGTGTTTATCTCATCACTTCCGCCCAATCCACAGGGGTAAAAAATGGATGAGATTTGGTATCTTCAACACCAGCAACGCCAGCACCCAGAGGGTTAAACTACAAAAGCCATTGAATGAGTGAATGAACCTCTTCAGAGATACCTTCTGGCAGGCTCAAGGTAGTGTGGGTATTTATTCCTGCTGGATGGCACTCAACCAAAGTCTTGCCAGTGAGAAGTTCAAAGAGGAACACACCCAAATTCCACTGATCACAGGCTTCTGTTTCTTCTGTGATTGCACCAATCTCTAGGGCACAGTAGATTCTCTCTAAGGCATCACTGTCACAGGAATCTTCAACCTCACTCCACCTGCTAAAATACGTTAGCTGAATGTGTCCTTTATCATTCAATAAGATGTTGTTTAGATTCAAATCGCGGCACACAATTCCCTCTCTATGTGAGGCATCAAGGGCTCCCACCATTTCAGCTGCCCATCTTTGAATGCAACCAGCTAGGCTATAAAACCTGGAGTTTGGTGCTAATTTTTTTTTTTTTTTTTTTTTTTTTATCAATGTCCTCAAAAATCTGAAAACTTTCCTTGTCTTTCTCTAGTGCTAACACACTTTCTCCCTTCCTTTCAGTCTTCCTGGTTCTTCTTTAGCCAAATCAGCAGCTTGATCTGTAAACAGCAGTACTTCCTCTGTTTTTAAAGTGTCTGTGTTTGTATCAGATTCATTTGCACCTGAGAGGGGATTAGAAATACAGAATAAGCTTTCTTCAGGTGGTGTTTGCAGTTACTGCTGACTCCATCACTCCAAGTCCTTGCAACTTAGCATCTGAGCTGGATAACAAAGGCATGTTCCCTGAGCTACTATGATCAGCAGCTGCTGCAAATAACATACCAAGATCCTCCTGTGCATAGTGTGTCTTGATTATACTATAGGGCTTGGGCCTGGAGTGATCACTCAGTTTCTCTGTGCCTTTTTCTTCAGGGGCCCGGCATTGTTCAGTACTAACCCTGAGGCACAGCACATCTGGGGCTTCCAACAGTTTACTTTCTATCATGCCCACCTCAGCCTGTGTAAACGAAGTAGGTCCTGTGGCAGCAGCTTTTTTGTTGGCTCCAGTTCACCAGGGAGATTTATAAGAAGATCGTTTTTTTTTTTCCTTCATCAGTACCACTGACATCATCAAAAGCAGCATTCTTAAAGGAAGTAACTGGAACTGAGTCATCTGAACCCCTGCTAATGGTATCCTGAGCTTTGAACTCTACCTTGTTCTCAATGGAATTAAAACTCTTAGAAGTGCTGTCCCCATCGGGAAGAGTAAAGAATGGTTTCAAAGGTTCTTATTTTAGACTATACAATTTTTCTCTAAAATCAAGTCCCAGGAGTTCACTTGTGCTATCCTTACTGTCTATCCTAAAGAACTCCATGGGGCTGTTTTTTGATCTACTGAGGGAATCAGAGGTTCTTGGAGAACGAACTTCTTCTAGGTCCTCCTCTCCAGGGAAGAACTTCAAGTTGTGGGCTCTGAGCTTCGTGCTAAGGCTGTTGCTGTCAGCAGCAAGATGTGATGCAAAGCTCCTAGCAGCTTTGGTATTAATGTCATTTCCTTCAGTCTTCATGAGGGGCTCCTGGTTCAAAGACCTGGTTCAATCTTTTCATTGCATAATGTTAAATAACTAGTAGTGCATTCCTCTTCTGAACTCAAACCAGAATCTGGCCATTTTGGAGAGCTGTCTTGGCCTTCATCTTCATGGTTGCTATCATCTTGAGAATTTGGAGTAAGACTAGGTTCAGAGGCAAAACTTTAAGTGTGCTTCCCTCATCACTTCCTCTGGATTCAAATCTGCCACTGTCCTGAGGACTAGAAGTTGGCTGCTACAGTGTGGACTTTTTCACTTCCTTGATGTCAAAGCTTTCTTCAGGACTTCTGGTTAGAAATTTACTGATGTATAAACAGAGTTTGCCACCTTCCGTATGTTGCAGCACAAGAAATACGGACTCCTCAGAGATGATGTACATGTGCAGACACACCATGTTGGGCACACAGTGGGGGGGTGATGGTCTTTCTGTTCCTGCTGTATTCACTGCTTTTTCTTAGAAGTTTTAAAATGAATGTCTATTCTGTCCTTGTGTCCATTACAAGTAAAACGTTGTCAGTCACCCCAAGGAGTCTGAAGGCCTTCAGCTTCTCAGCAGAGCTCCTTAGGTTCCAAGGGGGCCTTGAACTTAGTGATCCTGGAGGCTGAGATGCATTTTCAAGCTGTGGCTTTCCATAAAGGCTGGAGAAACTTTATGCCTGCATAAGATACTCTGCTGTTCTCTTCACAGCTTCTAGGCAAGTAGGGCTTGACTCTTCTAAAGGAGAAAAGAAAAGTCTTGCACACCTTCTAAGAGTAAATCGACTCTCTTCCTATAAAAATCAGAAGCAGCTTCATAGTCATCTTCTTCCTCTTAAAAAGCCAGCTTTATTAATTCTCCTACTTTTCCAGATAATCTCTCTTGCCAAGCTTAGTTTTTAAACTGCCAGGAAAGAGGCTATGACTTTCCTATTCTTCTGTTTTATTCTGTCTACTGTCAGAAGCAACAGCCCCTAATGCTGACGAATCCAAAGAAAGATTGAGAACAAAAGTTCTTCTAGGAGAGAATTTTGATTGGAAGACATTCCATCATCTAACTCAGCAAGAGAATCCACATCAACATTGTTATGGTTTGGATATGAGGTGTCCCCCAAAAGCTCACATGTGAGACGATGCAAAAAGGTTCAGAGAAGAAATGATTGGGTTATAAGAACCTTAACCCAATCAATAAATTAATCACCTGATGGGATTAATTGAGTGGTAACTGAAGGCAGGTGGGGTGTGGCTGGAGAAGGTGGGCATTGGGGGCATCACACAACTTTGAGGTATATATTTTGTATCTGGCAGTAGAGTCTCTCTGCTTCCTAATCATTATGTGATCCTCTTCCTCAAGCCCTACACTCTTCCACCATGATGTTCAACTTCACCTTGAGCCCAGAGGAATGAAGTCTGCAGTCCATGGACTGAGACCTCTGAAATCATGAACCCCTAAATAAACTTTTCCTCCTCTACAGTTGTTATGACTGGATCCTTTAGTCACAACAGTGAAAAAGCTGACTGACAGTAAGAGATATCAGATCACTGTCACTGGAGAAGCCTTCTATACTACCCCTCAGGAAAGGTGTCAATGAGGGAATTTGAGTGAACTTCAGCAGGACCAATTAATTCAGAACCTTCATTAATTATTATTCCACCCTCTCTGAAAATATAATATAATATGATATAAATATAATATAATACAATATAATTACAACAAATGTAATATGGACTTGCAGGGTTTTCTATCCAGAGAGAAGTCTGCCACTGAAAGATACCTTTAAAAAAAAAAAATCCTCAAGCTGTTTACTGTTGTAAAGAGCTAGAATATTGGCCAAGAACTATAGCAGGTCTCTGGCACACTGTCTTCTCTCTTCAATAACCATTTTATCAAATTGCCACTTTTCTGTTCACAAACGGAGGGAACAATTCTGAATGTCCAAACAAGTTATTGTGAATTTGCTATAGTTCATTGTGCAGTTTCTTAAAGTCACTATGTCTCTTCCATACAATTATCTTCTGGTTATCATGTAGCCCCTCGGGTGTCACTGGGGTTCGGTGACAGTGTAGAAATGAGCCAGGTCTGCACTCTGCTCCCGGAGAGCAGTCATTCTCCCTCTGCCTCTGCCGCTGCCAGCCCAGGATCATCAGGGCAACCCAGAGCTGCTGCAGTCCAGGTCCCCAAGTGGCAAGGAGAAGGCTCCATGGCAGCACCTCCCCACTATTTCAATATATTAAAGATCTAAAAGCATTTGGTAATGTTTTAGTAACAATTTACTTAATTTCATGATGATATTTAAGAAAGCTTATCAAAAACATTTTAAATTTTTCACTGTGGTACAGAGCTGGAGAGGAAGACAAATTCTGACTGGATCTTTCTTATCTCCTTAATCTGTGTAGTAAGGACAACAAGCAACCTTGTCTTTTATTATTATTATTATTATTTATTTACTTATTCATCATGCACAAGTATAGTATCTTTTTACATACAACTGCTTGTATACAAAGTATATAAGTACCATTCAGATCTTCAATCATGCATTTAGGATAATGATATCCATCTCATTCAACCACCAATTTTTTTCCTCCCCCCCTCCCTCTTACTCCCTCCCTTCCCCTCCCTTTCCGTTGACCATTCTAGTGTTCCTCTGATCCTATGTACCCCCTTCCAACAATACTGTGAACCGGCTTCCTTATATCAGAGGAAACATTCGGTATTTGGATTTTTGAGATTGACTAATTTCACTTAGCATTATATTCTCCAACTTCATCCATTTACCTGCAAATGCCATTGTTTTATTCTCTCTTATTGCTGAGTAAAATTCCATTTTGTATATATACCACATTTTCTTTATCCACTCATCTACTGAGGGACTTCTAGGTTGGTTCCACAACCTAGCTATTGTGAATTGTGCTGCTATAAACATTGAAGTGGCTGTGTCACTGTAATATGCTGTTTTTTAAGTCTTTTGGGAATAGACCCAGGAGTGGGATGGCTGGGTCATAGGGTGGTTCCATTCCCATTTTCCCAAGAAATCTCCATACTGCTTTCCATAGCGGTTGCACCATTTTGCAGTCCCACCAGCAATGTATGAGTGTGCCTTTTTCCCCACATCCTCTCCAACATTTATTGTTGTTTGTGTTCTTGATAGCTGCCATTCTGACTGGAGTGAAATGAAATCTTAGAGTAGTTTTGATTTGCATTTCTCTAATTGCCAGTGATGTTGAGCATTTTTTCATGTATTTGTTGATTAAATGTGTATCTTCTTCTGAGAAGTGTCTTTTCAATTCCTTAGCCCATTTATTGATTGGGTTGTTTGCTTTTTTGGTGTTAAGTTTTTTTAGTTCTATATACATTCTACAAATTAGTGCTCTATCTGATGTGCATGTATTAAATATTTGTTCCCAATTAGTTGGCTCTCTATTCACCTCACTGATTGTTTCTTTTGCTGAGAAGAAGCTTTTTAGTTTAAATCTATCCCATTCATTAATTCTTGGTAGTAATTCTTGCACTACAGGATTCTTGTTAAGGAACTTGGGGCCTAATCCGACATGTTGGAAATTGGAGCTTACTTTTTCTTCTATTAGGCGTATTGTCTCTGGTCTAATTCCTAGGTCCTTGATCCACTTTGACTTGAGTTTTGTGCATGGTGAGAGACAAGGGTTTAATTTCATTTTGTTGCATATGAATTTCCAGTTTTCCCAGCACCATTTGTTGAAGAGGCTATCCTTTCTCCACTGTACATTTTTGGTGCCTTTGTCTAATATAAGATAGCTGAAATTATATGTATTAGTCTCTGTGTCCTCAATTCTGTACCATTGGTCCACCAGTCTGTTTTGGTGCCAATACCATGCTGTAAATGAATTTGGCAAAGTAGCAGGATACAAAATCAATACCCATAAGCCAAAGGCATTTTTGTACATCAGTGACAAAGCCTCTGAAAGGGAAATGATGAAAACTACCCCATTTACAATAGCATAAAAAAAATAAAATACCTGGGAATCAACTTAACAAAAGAGGTGAAAGACCTCTATAAGGAAAATTATAGAACACTAAAGAAAGAAATCATAGAAGAACTCAGAAGATGGAAAGACCTACCTGCTCTTGGATAGGTAGAGTTAATATTGTCAAAATGTCCATACTACCAAAAGCATTATACAGATTTAATGCAATTCCAATCAAAATCCCAATGTCATTCTTCAAAGAAATAGGAAAAGCAGTCATGAAATTCATCTGGAGAAATAAGAGACCCAGAATAGCCAAAGCAATCCTGAGCAAGAAAAGTGAAGCAGGGGGTATCACCATACCGGACTTTAAATTATACTATAGAGCAACCTTGTCTTAAAGGCACTGTTAAAAATTCATTGCAGCCAGGCGTGGTGGCGCATGCCTATAATCCCAGTGGCTCAGGAGGCTCACACAGGAGGATTGCGAGTTCAAAGCCAGCCTCAGCGAGGTTTCTAAGCAACTCATGGAGACCCTGTCTCTAAATAAAATACAAAATAGGGCTAGGGATGTGGCTTAGTGTTTGAGTGACCCCAAGTTCAATCCCTGGTACCAAAAAAAAAAAAAAAAAAAAATCATTGCAGTTGAGGAAAATAAATGGGGCAGAAGGAGTGAGCCTACTTTTGGAGGATGGACAGGCAAAAAAAAAAAAAAAAAAAAAGAATCAGTCCTCTGATAATTTCTGTATCTTTAAACTACAGCCAGAAGAAGATGTGTTAATCAGATTTCCATTGCTGTGACAAAATACCTGAAGAAACCATTTAAAGAAGGAAAGACTTTTTGGGCTCACACTTGCAGAGGTTTCAGTCCATGACTGACTGATCCCATTGCTTTGGAACTGGAACAAGGCAGAGCATCACAGTGGTGGTAGTCTATGACTGAGCAGGATGTTTGCCTTGCAGTGACCAGGAAGCAAAGAGAGAAAAGAGGAAGGGGCCAAGGTATCCAAAGGCATGTCCCACTAATCTACTTCCTCCAATTGAGCTCCACTACCTAATGTTTCCACCACCTCCTAAAAGTGCCATCAGCTGGGGACCAACCCTTTAATACATGAGCTTTTGGGGGACATTCCAGATCCAACACATAACAGAGACACGGGAGAATTGAGAAGTCATACTTCCAAGACCTTGGGACATCATGCATTACTAAAACTAAAAACTATTCAGAAAATCAGAGGGGATACTGTTCCACAACCACCATTGCCCAATGCCAAAATCCAGGCTTAGAAAAAGAAGAAACAATAGCAGAGAAACACTACAAGAGGGACAGGAGAGAATGCAAAGTAAACATGTCTGAGATGAAACATAAAGGGAAGTTTTAAGACTCAGGATTGAAAGGATATTGCGCTGGCCATCTAATCCACACTCTAACATAAAATGTCTGTATAAGGAATTTGAAGTCTATGTTGCAATGAGGATAAATAACAAAAATATCTCAAGTTTAAGCCAACTCTACCTTGATATCACATAACACTAATCAAATGTAAGCTTGAATGGTTAGATTAAAATCAAATAAACTATATTTCAGAATAAGGGAATCCTACCATCATGTATATCCACAAGAATGGGGTCCTAATTGAAATAAGATATAGTCCATGCTTGTATAACTATGTCAAAATGAATTCTACTGTCATATGTAACTGAAAAGAACCAATAAAAATGTGAAAATATAAAAGAAGAATATTAATCAATAAAAGCATTATTACATACAGATCAAATAGTCAATTTTCCAAAAACATGAACCATTCTAAATGAGGACGTACCTAAAAATGGTACTTCAAACTATATGAGGCAAAAACTATGCAAATGAAGAGAAATAGACAACCACAATGATAGTTGGAGACATAAGCCCCTCTCTCACCAAATAGAAGGACATCAGGGAGCATAGAGAAGATCTAAATAACACAACCAATTGGACTTAATTGACATCTGTAGAACTAATAATACTAAGAATAGCAGAATATTTTAAAATTCAGATGGCCCATTCAGCAAGATATACCAGAATAGAAATCATATTAAGTCTGTTCTAAGACTACAAAGAAAATAAACTAGAATTCAATGATCAAAAGGTATCTAGAAGCCGGGCGCGGTGGCGCACGCCTGTAATCCCAGCACTTTGGGAGGCTGAGGCAGTAGGATCGCGAGTTCAAAGCCAGCCTCAGCAATGGGGAAGCACTTAGCAACTCAGTGAGACCCTGTCTCTAAATAAAATACAAAAAAGGGCTGGGGATGTGACCCAGTGGTCAAGTGCCCCTGAGTTCAATCCCCGGTACCACAAAAAAAAAAGGTATCTAGAGATGACTTGCCACCACTGGACAAGTATTAAAAAACATATTTCAAAACAATCTATGGGAAAACAGGATGTTTCAATGGAAGTCTTTCTGGAAGTTGAAAATACTTGAGTAGAATGTAAATTAAAATAACAATATAGCAAAAGTTGTGATATGAGTAAATTCGTGCTCAGAGGGAAATTTTTATTATTAAATGCTTATATTAGGGAAGAAAAAGTTCTCAAATGAATAATTTAGGTTTCCACAAGTAGAGAAAGAGGATAAAATCAAATCCAAAACTTGCAAAAGGATTTAAAGATCTGAGCAAAAGTAAATGAAATTGAAAACAGAATAAAAGTAGAAAACAATTAATAAAATAAAAACCCGATCCATTGGAAAGATCACTAAATTGTTAAACCTCAATTCAAACTGAACGAGATTTTTTAAAAAGACATAATTTGCCAATGTCAGTAATAAAAGAGAAGATTAATCAATGGTTCTCCTAGAAATTAAATTAATTATAAAAGAAAACTTATGCCCATAAATTTAACTACTTGCATTAAATGGACCAATGTGTTCAACAATACAAACTACCAATATTCACTCAAGAAATATATATTTATACCCATTAAATAAATTTCATTTATAATTAAACTCCCCCAAAAAATGTAAAGAAATCATAAGCCCAGATGGTTTCACTGCTAAATATTTTCATTTAAGGAGAATAGTTAAGAAAAGAAAAAAGAAAAAGAATTCTACATAATCTTTTTCAGGGAATAGAACAGTAGGGAACATTTTCCAACTCATTTTAATGAGGCCAGCATTATTGTATACCATTGAACTTTGTAAGAACATACAGACTAACATTCTTTGTGATTACGGGTACAAACATCTTCAATCCAATATTAGTATATGGAACATAGAAACATATAAACAGACATGCTAATTCTAAAATTCATCTGGAAGGGTTTTAATGTAAAAAATGATCAAGGTAAAAGAAGAAGAAAGGAAATATGTCTTATCAGGCATAAAAATATGGTCTACCTTATAGCGCAAGAATTAAAACCAAGTATTAATAAATGGGATAGATTCAAACTAAAAAGCTTCTTCTCAGCAAAAGAAACAATCAGTGAGGTGAACAGAGAACCTACAGAATGGGAGCAAATTTTTAACACAAGCACATCAGACAGAACATTAACTTCAAGGATATATAAAGCTCTCAAAAACCTTGACACCAAAAAACCAAACAACCCAATCAATAAATGGGCTAAGGAACTGAATAGACACTTCTCAAAAGATGATATACAATCAATCAACAAATATACGAAAAAATGTTCACCATCTCTAGCAATTAGAGAAATGCAAATAAAAACTACTCTAAGATTTCATGTCACACCAGTCAGAATGGCAGCTATATAAACACAAATAACAATAAATGCTGGAGAGGTTGTGGGGGAAAAGGCACACTCATACATTGCTGGTGGGGCTGCAAATTGGTGCAGCCAATATGGAAAGCAGTATGGAGATTCCTAGGAAAACTTGGAATGGAACCACCATTTGACCCAGCTATTCCACTCCTCAGTCTATACCCAAAGGACTTAAAAACAGCTTACTACAGGGACACAGCCACATCAATGTTTATAGCAGCACAATTCACAATAGCTAGATTGTGGAAACGACACCGATGCCCATCAATAGATGAATGGATGGGGAAACTTTGGTATATATACACAATGGAACACTTCTCAGCACTAAAAGAGAATAAAATCATGGCATTTGCAGGTGAATGGATGGAGTTGGAGAAAATAATGCTAAGTGAAGTCAGCCAATCCCAGAAAACCAAGGGTTGATTGATTCCTTTGCTATGAGGATACTGAATTATAGTGGCAAGTGAGGGGGGATGAGAGGAATGAAGGAATGTTAAATAGAACAAAGGGGAGGGAGGGGAAGGAGGGGGCCGGGGATAGGAATAATGGCAGAATGTGTTGGACATCAATATACTAAGTTCACGTATAAAACCTCAAATGGTATGAAAATACTTTGTGTAAAACCAATAACTTGGAAAACTGTGCTCTTTATATGTAATATGAAAGGAATTGCACTCTGCAAGCATGTATAACAAATTAAATTAAATAAAACATGGTCTAAAACTATAATAATTAAAACAGGATAGAATTGGTTAAAGAATACACCAATAGACCACGGTATCACAAAAAGAATTCCAAAACATGACCATTTATATGTGTACATTTGTATTTTATAATGATGTCATTTCAAAGCAGCAAAGAAAGGAATAAATATTCTACAAACAGTATTGGGACAACTTAAAAAAACAATTCATTTGGGAGAACAATTAAATTATATTCTGATCTCACACTCACAACACACTCAAAAACAGATTCCTACTTGATCAGATATCTGTACACCCATGTTCAGCATTATTCACAAAAGCTAGAAAATGGAGACAAATGTCTAGCAACAGAAGAATGAATAAACAAAAGGTGGTAGATGCCTACATCAGAATATTTTCAGTCTTAAAACAGAATAAGACTTTGGCACCTGCTCTAACAAGAATGAACCTTTAAGATATTATGCTCAATGGAATGAGCCAGACACAAAAAGACAAATTCCATATGATTCCACTTATATGAGGAACCTAGAGCAAACTGACACAGAAGGAAGAATGATGGCTTCTAAGACTAGGAGCGGGGGAGGAGATGGAGTTACTGCTTAACTTATATAAAGTTTCAATTTGGGAAAGAGAAGAATTTGTGGGGATGGATGGTAGTGACGAATTCACAATGTGAATGTGCTTTGTACCACTGACATATACCTTCAAAGTGGTTAGAATGGTGACTTTCATATTATGTATATTTTACCATGATGAAAAACTCCTCATGGATCAAAGTACAAAATCTAACATACTATGGCTTATAAAAACACTGGAAGAAAGTTTGAGATAGTTTAAAGTTTGAATCACAAAAGACACTATAAGTAAAATTAAAAGATAATGAAAAAGCACCAGCAGGGTGCGGTGGCGCACGCCTGTAATCCCAGCACTTTGGGAGGCTGAGGCAGGAGGATCGCGAGTTCAAAGCCAGCCTCAGCAATGGCGAGGCACTTAGTAACTCAGTGAGACCCTGTCTCTAATAAAATACAAAAAAAGGGCTGGGGATGTGATCCAGTGGTCGAGTGCCCCTGAGTTCAATCCCCAGTACCAAAAAAAAAAAAAAAAAAAAAAAGCCAAGATGCATACCTATAAATTTTTATTATTTTTTATTATATACTATATTTATATGATGTATAAATAATTCCTATGTACTGTGTTTACATAATACATGAGTTTAATTCCTTCCAAACAATAAGAGGAAACAAAATAGAAAGAAGGGAAATTATCTGAACTGACAATTCAGAGAATACACCTCAAAACAGAAGACAACCAGAAAAGCTTCATGCTAGTTATTAAACACAATAAACTATAAAATATTAGAGGAAAATAAAGCATTTGGGAAATGCTTCCTAACAAGATAACCAAATCCAGCAGCTATTAAGGGGGAAAAATAGTTTTGACTGTCTATAAATTTTAAACCCATACAACAAAAGCACCATAAACAAAGAGATGATGACAGAAGATTAATATACATGTTATATAAAGAACACCTACCAATTTATAACAAAACAAAGACAAACCAAATAGAAGATAAATAAGAGTTTAAGAAAATAATTTGCAAAAGAAATATGAATGCTTAACACATGTGACAAAAGTTAACTTTATAACCAGAGACTACACACCAGAAGATTAATGAAATAATTTTCACCTTTTAGATTAGCAAAAATTCAAAAGATAATATCCAAAGTGGGCAACTTCCTCATCATTGCTCAGGAAATATGAATTACTGCAGAAGATTAAAGGGCAATGATGGGTTTGATTAATATTTTAAATTTATAAATCCCATTGCCCAGGAATTATTTCTAGGCATTTATTTGATATCTGTAAAGAATGCTTACTGCAATATTATTGTAAGATTAAACTAATAAAAACCAAACAATCACCAATAGAGAAACTCTTGAATTATCAATGTTCATAGTACTGAATGTCATTTAACAGTTAATTAGATCTATATGTACTATCATGTAAATCTCACAGACATATTAGTAAATAAAAAAACACAGAAAACATTTATACTATGATCCAATTTCTATAATATATTACTGATCAACTGGTTTTGTGTGTGTGTGTGTGTGTGTGTGTGTGTGTGTGTGTGTGTGTGTGATAAAATATAGTTTGCTTCAAATGGTAGAAAAGGGAAAAGGGAGACGTTTTCTATATGCATTTTCCAAAAATGTATTCATATACTGTACACAGAATTATATTTTATTTTTAGATTCCATAAAATGTAAGTATTTGCATGTTTTTAGAAGTACAATTTTTTGCAGGTGGGGGGGTACCTGGGATTGAATTTAGGGGTACTCATTTACTGAACCACATCCCCAGTCCTAATTTTTGTATTTTATTTAGAGACAAGGTCTCACTGAGTTGCTTAGTGCCTCACTTTGGTGGAAGCTGGCTTTGAATTCGTGATCCTCCTGCCTCAGCCTCCCAAGCTGCTGGGATTACAGGCATGGGCCAGCGCACCTGCCCCTGGAATAAACTTCTAAAATAAGAAAACAGAAAGTTAAGAGGCAATGAAAATTCACAATATGCTGCTGCTGCTTCTTTTTTCTTTTCTTTTTTCTTTTTCTTTTTTTTTTTTTTTTTTTTTTTTTTTTTTTTTTTTTTTTTGTACCAGTATTCCCTAGCCCTTTTTATTTTTAATTTTGAAACAGGGTCTCACAAAGTTACCAAGGTCCTCTTTAAGTTGCTGAGGCTGACTTTGAACTTGCCATCCTCCTGCTTCGATGGAATTATAGGCAAGTGCTGCAACCCACCCAGCTCACAATATGCATCTTGGAACAAACATAGTTCTGAGTGAAGGCCCCAGGAAAACTCTGCAGTGGGGAGTTTGCCCATGGCCTTTCCTCTCCTCAGTAGACAGCAGGTTCCCAGGGATTTGCTGGATTTCCTCTTCCTGGTTTTTGTTGCTGTTGTTGTTATTGTTTCTGTCTTGCTCCCTGATTGTTCCATAGCACTGGTTCAAGAATGAGATAGGCCCAGCAGGGGATTCCTCCAAAACACTGACAATCCCCCACAATTCCTCCTAATCTAAACTCCTGCCCACCCTCTACCAAGCTTTGGTTAGCATTGGAGCACACTGATCTTCACAGGGCACACCACACTGGGGAGAGCCCCACAGGTTGACACAGACTCTCCTGTTTCTCACCATGTAAAAGCAACTGGTCATTAGTGCCCCTAAGGAAACTCTAAATTCTCTGTGTGACTCCTTAGCTGCTCATCTATTTTGGTAAGCTTTCCTGTGAGATGGATGGTTCTCATCAAAAGCTGAGAACTACCAGCCAGAACTGTAGCAAGGCATTTACACCCACTGCCAATTTAGCTTCCCCACTTAACGATGAGACAAAAGTTATTCATGTCCCCATTTTACAGATGAAGAACTGTAGCTTAGAACTGTTGCATAATTGTCCACTTAAATTGGATAGTGAGCAGCAGATTTAGGAATTTAAACCCAAATTCAAACCCAATCAGTTCCTAACCCTGTAACTTAATTAGAACACCAGGACTAATGTGGGCTTAACGAGGAAAAATGATCACCTAGCAAATGCTTCTTAGGTGGTGGACCTTTTTAACGTAAGCTGGTAGCTTAATTCTGGGGATATTTATTAACACAGCAAGAGTTACAGGAAATAGCAAGACTAGTTCCAAACTAGTGCAACTTGCTCCCCACTGTCCACATGGAATTGACAGATTTCCTCCCCTACAAACCTGACTGCAGGACAGTGTCATCACCCCCTTCCACAGAGAACACCAGTCAGCAGTTTTAAAACCAGATTGAATCCATTCAGGATACATTACCCTGGAACACTTCCCTCTTAGATCTATCAGTGAAGGTAAGTTCACTTGAGAGTCCTCAAAAAAGCCAATGCCAAAAATCAGACCTCAAAGTATCTTTACATTGTAAAGGCCTTCCATCTAGTGGTGGCCAACCTTTCCTTACTCCCCTAAGGAAAGCCAGCAGCACAGGCCTGCCAGGCCCCTCGGCACTCCTGTCAGGAAAGCACATTCCTTCCCATTACTCCAGGCTGGAGATCTGAGAGAAGCAAAGGAAGGCTTTACAAGAGCCCAGTGCATGCAACCATTCACATCTGCCACCCTGCACCTCCAACCATGGAACACCCAGATTTAATGAGAAGAAGCTGGAATAAATGAGAGAAAGCCTCCAAAATTTAACGACTTAATACTTTTACTTCAGAACCCATAAACAACTCCTGCCATCTGGCCTCATTTTATTTTTTATCACACCGGAGGGAAAGTCAGCCTACTACATGATAGAAAAAAAAAAAAAAAAAAAAAAAAACACCCAGAATCAAATCCTTCCTCCCCAGCCTCCATTTCCAGCTTGGAGCACAGAGTTTTGCAAAACAAATCTCTGCTATTATTTTTACACAGAAAGAATTCTGGCAGGGATGAAAAAGAACTCAGAATAAGACAAGCACAAAAGGTGTTTTGTTTCTTTGAAATCGGTGTAATTTATACAGCTGTGCATAAGAGCAAAACCATTTCATGGAAATAGATCTGAGCCCCGGCAGGGACTTCTGGGTCTTGGCACCTTTTCCCTCAGAGCTGTTCTCAAATCACTTTACCTCACTCCACCTTTGGGTCTCCATTCAAACTACTAGAAGAACAAACTGAATAGAGTAAGGAGAAGCCTGAATAAAGAGGACCAAATTACCCAGACAGTAAGGACAGTCACTCATGTTCTTTTTCAGACTCTACCTCACTTCGAGTAAGTGGGTGGTGCACCAGTTATAAGTTTAATGAAAGCCATTATCTCAAGCTTTATGAAAGCCTGGCCCTTTGTTCCTGGTCAAATCTCATGACAAAAGATAAGAATTTTCGGGGCTGGGATTGTGGCTCAGCGGTTGAGCGCTCGCCTAGCATGTGCGCGGCCCAGGTTCGATCCTCAGCACCACGTACAAATAAACCCATTGTGTACAACTAAAGCAAATAAATAAATATTTTTAAAAAATAAATTAATTAAAAAAAAAAAAAGATAAGAATTTTCAAACAGGGCCAACTCTTACCCATGGGGTGAATTTGACCATGATTTCACACTCTGGAGAAAAAGAAGCAAATGGAAGAAATAGATTTGTTGAATGAATGAATGAATGAGTTAAAACCATCCTTCCATCATTACTGCTTGTGTTCAAATTAAGTAACAGTTGGCACCTCAGGTTTAGCTTGTAGGCTGGACCTCAGTTTCTGTATCTCCTTTACTCCCCCCTTTCTTTAAGTCATCAATGTACCTTCTTATTCAATTCAGTCATGTGTTAAGGAAGTTGCCTTATTGTTTCTCCAATTCTCTATACCCTAAACTCAAGAAAGAGGGTCTACTTAGTGAAGACTTAATGTAGATCCACTTTCTGGAGATTATTAAAAACAGCTAAGACCCACACTGAGTACTGTGTATAGACCCTCTCTTTTAATCCCTTCAACAAACCTATTTGGTGTTGTTTGTTATTATTGTTATTATACTGAGAAATTAAAGCTTCTGGAATGTTAAGTAGATGGAATTTACACAGCCAGTGAGTGACAGTCCCTGAATTTAAAAGCTTAAATATGTTGTTTGAAACTGGGCTCTTACCTAGGGTCTACTGTACTAGAAAGGATAGACTTTAGAGCTAGTCAGACCCTAAATCCAAGAGTACAGGCTGGTAACATCAGAAAAACTGCTTAAAACTGAGCTTCAGTTTCCTTACCTTAAATACATATAAGACTGTCTCAAAATTATTGAGAAACTTAGAAAATAGACTCTGGTACATAAAAAGTTGTCAACATATTGAGGCAATTGTTTTGGTTACTATTAGCAATGTTAAAGAATCCAATAATGCTAAAGAACCCACTCCATTTAGGTAGCTTGCTGACAGTAATATATGATATTATGGCTTTCCCCTAAAGTCTACTCCTTAAAAGCCAATGATTTGTTGAAGAACATGTTGAGGATAAATAAGTCAAATTAACTTTCTACCTTCTCAAAAGAACAAAAAAAATTTCATCAAATACATTCTGATTTTCATCCCTAAAGGCTAAAAAAGATGCCATATTAGCAGAGGTTGTATTATTCTAGAATGTTTTCTCCTAGAACTTTGTGGAATACTCTATTCTCTTGGGATTCCACTTCCCTTCCCTATTGAGAGCATGAGGGCAAGAGCATAGTATTAGCCTCTGCAAGGCTGCAGAAATGTTTTTCATTTCTCTTCTGTACATGAAAATTAAATTTAATTATTCCCCAACATGTCAAAGGCACTCATCAAGTTAGGCTGGTTTATGCTGAGCAGGAACTGAGAATAAGATTTAATTTGGAAATACTTGTTTCCGCAAATCTTCCCAAACTCCAAGGAAGAATTACTATTTGTGGAAATACATATGGGAAACCTACTGTGCTGACTAAGAAATGCCATTTGAGGTGGAAAAGCTGTGAAATGCACTGCACTTATTAATTCCACCACATAGTAAATCCCTCACTGAAAAGTTATGAAAGATGAAGCTTTGTTCCTAGGACCCAGCCCCCAGGAAGCTATGATTGCATTAAAGAAGGCAGCAGGAATTTACAGAACATATCAAGCTTATCAAATTTGATAGGATCCTTTCAGAATTAAAAAAATAAAGCTGAAATGCTGACAGCCCAAAACACTCATCATGCAGAGCGGGGCTGTTCTGAAAATGTTACATGCAAAACCAGAGGACATTATACACTCAGGGTATAGTAAGTTGCTTTGAGAGTGAATAATGCAGACAAAGGTATGTAACTGATACCCTGGAGTTGAGCCCACACAGACTTTTTTGCTTTTAAATGGGTCTGAGTCCAGTTCTTAGTTCCATGGTTAACCATGTGTCCTTGAGTTAGTTACCCTTTAGAGGCCAGTTCTCTCATGTATAAAAATAAGAAAATAATGTCAGACTCATCAGATGGTCATGAGGATTAAACAAAATCAAATACGTAGATGATGCAGAGTTAAGTCGTCAATGCACACGGCAGCTCTCGTGTGCTGGTTTGGCTGTTGAGCTCTTGTTGCTGGGAGAGTGCATACAAGCCACGGGGAAGCAACACCTGGAAGTTGTTTCAAGGAGGTTAAACGGGATTCTGGTAGTACAAGCAGAGAATGTCCACAAGGGGAAGATTTGGCATCAGTTTCAAACACATAAAACCCCACATGCAGAGTAGGACCAAGGAATAGGATCATAAATTCCTTGGGTCCACCAGATGAAAGTTAGTATCAAGAGTTAGGTAAAACAGATTTTTAAATTCAGCCAAATCCTTTTGAATCAGGAGATGAACTATATATATGTATCCCATTCTCTTAAAAGTATTTGAAAAACATAGAGGAATTGTGTGGGGAACTCAGGGGAATTATTATTGGTGACAACATTGGAGGATGCCACAATTCCATAAAGAGATACTAGGCAAAGGGAATTTGGCTTTTCTAAACACTTTCTAAATGTTTAGAAAGTGATAGGTACTGACAATAATATATTTTTCTTGAAAATAATGAGGAAAAATCATTTATATTAGTTAAATGTTTCACCACACACAAAAATATATTCATCTCCAATGTTTTATTGGAGCCCCTCAGAGCCCTGTAAGGTAGGCAGAGCCATCCATGCGATCCTCAATGTACAGATGAGGAAGACAAAGCCCAGAGAGGGAAAGTGGTTTGCCCAGGCTCACTCAGCTCAAAGTAGAGAAGTTTCTTCTGAATCCTAGCCTGGAATTCTCAATACTAAATTCCACTGTCTCTAATTATTCCTAAAATTTTAAGTTATAGTACAAGATGTTATTTTTTGTGATTCTCCACCCATAGGAAAACAAATGTTTAAATAGCAATTTTTAAAAATTTCCCATTTATACCAATAATTGCCATTGGGATATCGATTGCTTTCATGCAACCCCACCAACACATCCCTTAATGCCTTTCGGACAAGATAAAATATCCCATGAACAACATGCCAAAGTCTTGATATCTAACGTAATTACATGCCATGTCAATACTCCTTTTCCCTTTTTGCCAATACCACTCCTACTTTTAACTGTCTAACTTCTCAGGGACTGAAAATTGAGTAAGCCATGTCACTAGACTTTGAAGGTAAAATTATGAAGTGCCAAAAGGAAGTGGCAGGTCATAAACAGGTGTCATTTTTTACATATCAGGGCAATATCTGCAGACTCTAGGAATTCTGATCAATTTGTTAAGACCATATATTAATAACAGTAAACGGACTTGTGGGGTTTGTGTTCCTGATTGTTGAAATGTAACAGAAAGGTTAAGAATACACACACACACACACACACACACACACACACACACACACACACACACATGCAATCATATGTGTCTTGAGTTACTTTGGTTGGCTAACAAAGTGGCCACCAACTCTCTAAAGAAATAGAGTAGCAGCTGATTACATAGAAATGGGTGGTAATGTGGTCATTGTTGTTCAGAGAAGTTCCTGTTGATAAAAATGACTATTAAAATTAAAACTTGGGCTACTTTGTATTGTATGTCTAAAAATCCTTCATTGTTTCATGTGTACTTAAAATTAATTAATTTTTAATTAATTTTCTATCTTTAGCTCTTCAATTAGACGACTTTATGAACTTTAGTGAAAACAAAAAGCAAAAAACATTATTTTGTTTTTCTCTTTTTCTTGCAATATCAGGTCATACAATGGTAAGTACTCAAACTTCTCAAACTTATAACCAATTGTCTTCTCTACACATCTGTGTGCCATTTTAAATGCCCATATAATTTACACAAGGATACTATGGACTCTAAATTAACACGGCTGAATGGAACTTAAAGATCATCTGATTGATTCATGGCCCAAGACTCATCATATTAGGTGTGAAAACATGGACTTAAAATGTCAGGTGATTTTCCAAAGATTACATATCTGGGCAGACAAAATTAGCACTAAACCTTAGTTTTCAATCCAAAGATTTTCCCATTTTATTTATTTAAAATACCAAATTGTGATTGTTAGTATTTTTTCATTGATTTGAATAGCAACAAATTAAAAAGGCTTAATTCTTCTCCCAGTATACGTTAGAGGAATTCCTTTTAACAAATATTGACTTTCCCTGCCTATTAACCAACAACTGACCACTAATGTGATATGTGAAGGCTGAATCTCAGCTAGATTTATAACACTCAAGCCATTCAGCCTTTCATTTTGAAGTGATTTGCTAGGGCTTATCATTTTTCAGATTCTTCTTTTTGGTTAAACCATAATTTGATCCTTATGGTTAAAAACGAAAGAGAATTTCACTTTCGTTATTCTGTATCACATATCATGGAAGTAGTATCCAGATGTTTTTTACAATGATTGAAGCCCTTTTCCCCAAAGGCCTCTCTGATTGATAACAGTCCTGGGCCCTGGAAATGACACAGCTACTATATAGTAGGAGGCAAACATAGGAGTTTGCCAAGCAAAGTCCAGACAAACCTCTAGAAGAAACACTGTAGAGAAATGTGTATGTGTTTATATAGTTAGCAAGTAGGATTCTGATCAAAGACATTTTATATAGAGATCTATGTGTGTCACATCTAAAGCAGATCTTTAAATTCAGCCAAATACTTTTGAATTAGGAGAAAAACTACATATAGTTATGCCATTCTCTAAGGAGTATTTGAAAAACATAGAGGAATTGTGTGGGGAATTCAGGATGATTATTATTGATGACAACATTAGAGGACACCACAATTCCATAAAGAGATACCAGGAAAGGGGGATTTGGCTTTTCTAAACACTTTCTAGATGTTTAGAAAGTGATAGGTACTGGTAAGAATATATTTTTCTTGAAAATAATGAGGAAGAATCATTTATATTGTTAAATGTTTCACCACACACAAAACTACATTCATCTCTAATGTCTTATTGGAGCCCTGTAAGGTAGGCAGAGCCAACCATGCGATCCTCAACTTACAAATGAGGAAGACAAAGCCAGAGAGGTATTTATCCATCTCCTTCCTGTGAGGAGAAAGAAAAATCATGACATAGAGGCTCTTGAGTCTCACCAAGAGGATTTTTTTTCATTGGGTTTCTATTAGTGGAAGAATAATATGTGTCCATCTAGTGAGTGTACAAAGTTAAACTTGCATTTTTGTCTTGATAAGCATTTTTCGATTTTACTTGCCATCATTTTCCTCAAGCATTTTGCTTGCACTTCATTTATTCAATTATTGCCTGATATGGGCAGACACTTTTCTGGGCATATTAAAATGAAGACATATGGACCTTGTCTTCAAGCTGACCATTGCTTTATAATGGTGACAAGCTGGTAAACAATTTATTGTGAACAACTCAACTCCGAAACACAGACAACCTCAGTCCCTCTCACATTCCTCCGTTTTGTTCCACTTATGGGCCATTGAGGCATTTATCGTGTTCCAAAGCACTGACATCTTTTAAATGTTCTCTCTATGAATTATCTGTCATGACATGAGTTTGGAGCAGTGCAGGACTTATTAGCTTGAATGAAAGCTCAAACTAATCAGGATAAAATATTTCAGTATTTGCTATGATTTTAAATATTTTATAAAGTATAGGAATTAACTATTAATGTAAAATTTAAAACAATTAAACATGACAATTTTCATTTTAAAAACATTTCTGTACAGTTTTATTCTAAATTATTTATTAGAAAAATCTCAAACAGAAAATAGTATAATGAGCTCCAGGTACAGTTCACACAGCTACAACAATTATAACCAATCTGCTATTCTTGTTTCAGCCATACCCATCCCAATTTCTCTCTCTCTCTCTCTCTCTCTCTCTCTTTATTTTTATTGGAAGTAGATGCTGTAGCACTTTAAGGAAATACCAAGCATATAATTTCTACCATAAAAACTTGGCACCTTTAACAAAAAGAAATTCTTCTTAAAACACATATATACATTAACCTTATCACACCCAACACAATTAAAAACAATTCCCTAATATCACCCAATACCTTGTCTATATTTAATTTTTCCTAATTCTCTCAGAGCGGTCTTTTCCACATTTGTAAGGACTACATATTGCAATGGTTGTTTTGGGGTTTTTTTTCTTTTTAGTTTAATTTACTAGTTATCATTGTGTTCTCCCTTTTTTTTTTTTTTTTTTTTTTTTTTTTTTGCTGTCATTTATTTTTGGTGGGGAAACAATTTTCTACTTTCTGGATTTGGCTTGTTATTTTTATGCAAATCAGTATATTTTTTGTTTCTTTTCTTCTTTAAACTGGTAGTTATATTTGCAGGCTTAATTAGATCAAGTCCTTTTTCCAGGCATATTATCTGTAAAATTTCTGTAACTTCACATCATGTAGCAGATAATATTTGTATGGACTGCTTTTGGTGACATTAAAATTAATTAGAGGGCTCAGGTGGTATCAACTCAGATCAATCCATTACAATTCTCCATTAATCACTCACCTAATAATTTTACCAGCCACTCTTGGTTGTTGCCTAGATCCATTATTTCATTATGTATTACAAAACTGAAACTTTCTAATTCCATCATTTGCCCTTCATGGATTTATTGAGGTTCTTTTATTTAAGAATAATTTTCTAGCTGGGCGCGGTGGCACACGCCTGTAATCCCAGCACTTTGGGAGGCTGAGGCAGGAGGATTGCGAGTTCAAAGCCAGCCTCAGCAATGGCGAGGCACTTAGCAACTCAGTGAGACCCTGTCTCTAATAAAATACAAAAAAGGGCTGGGGATGTGACCCAGGGGTCGAGTGCCCCTGAGTTCAATCCCCAGTACCACAAAATAATAATAATAATAATAATAATTTTTATTCAATAGCTATTTGACTTCCTGTAACACACAGGAAAGGAAGACTGCTTGATTCTTTACCTTCACTTATCAATTTCCAAAACAATGAGTTGGTGCCCTATTTTGCTTTTATGCCAGATTTCCATGGGGTTTAAAATATAGTAATATTGTTTTCCATCTTCATGCAACACTCCTTTGTCTTATATTGTTCCTTTTCCATGGTATCCTGATCTGATCTCAAAAAGGAACATTCTCTTAAATTTCAAATCCTCTTGAATCCATAAATTATAACTCCTAAAAATTCTTCTGCTTTATGTTAAGTCAGTAAGGAAAAGAAGTCATGCTAGGTTTTTCAGTCAACAGAAATTTAATACAGGACATTGGTTGCAAAAGTAATAAGAGGACTAATGACGTAACAAGGGAAAGACAGTAACTCCAGGAAGTGACTACCCACGTATGCTGAAGGATAAAAAGGGAAGAGGGTATGCAGTGCCTCCAGCAACGTCTTCACTAAGCCTACCATGGAAACCAAGGCTGCTGCCATCATTGTGCTCCCATGTCCATGGATGCTGCAGTTAACTGAGAGGTCATCTGTCACTGTTACTGCTGATGCCAGAGCACCTGAGCACTGCACCAAAGGGGATAATAAAAGAGCAGTCACTTCTTCCTCCACTGCTGGAAATACAGTGTCAGAGGAACCCAAGACCTGCTTATTTCCTGTACAGCTGTCACTGCTACAAGAGCTACCAAAAACTTAAAATAGGAAGAAAAATGACTTCTCCCTCTGCCTCTCTATCTAATCTCCTACAGTGCCTTCCATTGACAGAACCTAACCACAAAAACCAAGATGCCAAGGAAGTCCATGGAATATAGTTTTCAGCTTCTATCCCTCTGCAATATCTGCAAAGCAGAAAAGGGCAAGATGAAGCTGGCATCAGACTGACAAAAGACCAAATATCCTTCTTTTAGTAAATCTATTATTGCAGAGGAAGCCGCTAACTCCTCTAAGTCTTCAGTAATACATGGTATATTGACCTGTAGAAATTTTTGTAGGTACTATGGTTTCCTTGTTTACCAATCTACAAATAGGAAGTTTTGTGCCTATTCTTTGTGGTTTTTAACAGTCAAACAGGGGTTAAAATTAATTCAGTAATTCCAGACTATGGCATAAAATTTAAACATACATAATATTGTCATCACACTAGTTTGGACATCAAACTATCTGAGCAACAGAAAGAGCCAAAGCTATGGTCTCTACTTGGAGCTTCATATCTATAAAATAATATGGGTAGCAGCTCTAAGGAAAGCCCCCCACAATACAGGATCTTTATTGACAGTTTTTGCCTGGATCCAAGCAGAGCCTTTAAATGTGTTCTTATTACATCACAATGTACTCTTATAACATCTGTAAACACAAGAGGAAGCCCAAGAAACACCTCCAAAAAGTCCCTCAGATTGTCCTTGCTCTCCATGTTTCTCCTCAATCTAATCAACATTTGCCTTGTAGATATTTTCCAAATGCCTGGCAAATAAATAATACTTAGCTTTAGTTACCGAAGCTGGTAATTTTTTTTTTCATTTGTAGCTTTTAATTTAATTTTATTTTATTCTTATTTAACTGATACATAATAATTGTAGGTATTTAAGGGTTCTAGTGTTATAATTCAATATGTATATATAGTGTAATAATCATTAGTTTTTTAAAATAGAAATTTAATTAGAGAAAATGAGGTCTAAGATCATAAAAATCAGCTTTGTTGAAAATATACTTATTCTATAATTATTATTTCAACACTTCCTGTTAACATACTTAGCTATAAACCTATGTAAGATCTATTTTTAAATGTTGTCATATATGTGGAGTATTTAATACTTTTATCTAAATTTCATCCATTTACTGATAACGTAATACTTACATATTGATAAAAATATTAAAAAATCCACAGTGAAAAGTCTTTTTCCCATCCTGTGCCCCATCCATTCCTCTCTTCAGATCCATCTCTTGTGTATCTATGCAAATACAGTTTATGAATGATAGCATAGCATAGCCATATGTCCTGTTTTGCACATTGCTTTTTTCACTTAACAATATATACAAGAGATCAACTTATATCAGTCCCTGGTGTACATTATCTCAGTGAAAAGTCCATTTTGACACTTTCTAGATGTGCAATTTAGGTAAGGTGTGTAACTGTGTGTGTGACATCTTCTTTCTAAAACCCCCACCACCACCACCCAATTTCCCCCATCTGTAAATATAAATAATAGTAGGCCTACTTCGTCAGACTGTGCTGAGGACTGAATGAGATCACACACTGGACACCCAGAATCGTGCTTGGCCCATATTAGATACTAAGAAAAGTTATTGTTAATCTAATGATGGTTGTTGTATCATTTAGTAGCTGATACAACATATCAGTGTGACACAAAAATCATTTTAACTTTCACTTTACAGAAACTAGGGTTTTCTGTGTTTCCCAGTCTCCATAGCTAGGAAGTTACAAAAGAAAAGAATGAGCCAATCTCTTCTGAGCACATTCCAATAAAGCCAACCATACTCGTGGCTAAGAATCCTAAAGTTATAGAATTTTTTCTGAATTTAATACTAAGCAGTGAAGAGATCTTCCTGTCCTTTTTCAGGTGCTTTTTCTCTGCATTATTATGTCTCCTGGCAAAATTGATGGTCTTCAGAGATCCAAAATCCTTTGTCAGGTTTGAAACTGACTTGAATCCCCTTTCCTCAGCACTTCATTATATCTCCTGAGTCGGTCCCTTCAAATAGTGAAACAAATGCCACCAGTTGTAATTATATTCTAGAATATAAAGTTAACTTTGAGACAAAGCCCTGAGGCTTTTCACCAAGGTCTTTGACATTTTGTTCTTTGTTCACATGCCTCACAAAAATAATAAAAATGAAATCACCACTGGAGCTTTAACACCAAAAGGACTATCTTATTCAGCCTCTCTATCCCTTGCTATGTCTGTAACAAATAAATTTTCCTCCTTTATAGAGGAGGGAATTCAGTCTCAAAAATTATTCATTTCTCAAAGTTATTATCTATGGTGTAGTTGAGATAAGCCCTGGGAAATGCAAGTCTTCCATTCCCCAGGCAGTAGAATCAATCCACGCCTTGTTGACCTTGACCTAGATATGCCTTGCCTATGTCATATAACCCTCTGAAATAGTGTTATGTTGCACACCTGGTGACTAAGACTTCCATGTAGAATGACGGGTGCAGGACCATATGGCAAAATGATGGATTTTTTAGGATCTGTGCTTCAGGTCTTCTTGTAAATCTATGTGCTATCTATGTATCTATCTAACTTACCTATTCATTCATTTGTTTATCCACTGATTCAATAAACAAACTTCTGGGTCAGGGCAGCTAAGGCCAATAAGTACCCACTATTTCAGCATCAGAGGATTTTACTGAAATCTAATTTTAAAAATGTTTTTAAAAACCTTGGTGGAGAAGATCAGTAGATTAGAGAAAGGAGAATGGGGAAGGGATGAGGGGAGGGAAAGGAAGAGGACATAAACTGAAATTGAATTCCATGAATGTACAAATTTGTAGAGATGAACCCCACTACTGTCTATAACCATGATACTCTAATGAAAAAATTTTAAAATTAAAAAAAAAAACCTTGATGGAAACAGTACCTGAGTAAAGATATCGACTCAACTGAAATTGGTCAAGAAATTGGGAATGTATTAGTTCATGTAAATAAAAAGTTCAAGGAAGAGCTGGAATTCATCTGGAATGAATTCATCTGGAAACTCTTTTCCAATCTTGCTTCTCCTTTGTTTATTTGTGTGTGTGTATGTGTGTGTGCGTATTTGTGTCCTCTAGAAATTTACATGTTGAGATGTAATCCCCAATATGATGGTATTTGGACATGTGGGGTCTTTGGTAAGTAATTAGTTCACAAAGGTGGAGCTCTTGAGATGGGATTTAATACCCTTCTTGGAAAAGACAAGAGAGAGCTTGCTTCCCTCTTGGCTCTATGCCATGTAAGAATACCCCAACATAGACCTGGAAGAGGGTCTTCACCAAAACACAACCATACTGGCACCCTGATCTTAGATTTCTCAGACACCAGAACCATAAGAAATAAATTTCTGTCATTTAAGCTACCCAGTCTATGGTATCTTATTATAACAACTTAAACTGACTAACATATTTTTGCATTTGGCTTCATTCTTAGCCATTCTTCTTCCATGGAGCTTAATATTACTGCCAGGAATTCTAGGGTTAGTTTTATTATCTTACCAATCTCAATATAAACCCAGTGACTCTTTCCCAGTGAGTCCAGCAAAACTCTCAATATTCACTCTAATTGAGCCAATTTTATTGATATGCCTATCCATGAATCACAGGGCCATGAGGAAAGAAAATATATGGTTTTGCCAGGTCTTGAGGGTGAAGTCTTCTTTCCACTCCACTCTGTCCTCCAAACTACATGAATTGAGAGTGGGGAAAAGATGGTTTCCCATAGGACAGTGGAAGTGGCATTTCCAGAAAGAGGTCTAAGGAATGCCAGGCTGGTAAAAGCAAATATTTACTCTACATGATAAAAATGCACATTTTTATATACATGATACTTTTATTTTTTTTTCCTGTTTTCTTTCTACTTTATTATAATTCGATTGTAGTCAGAACTACAAAGTACAGTTATAAAAAACAGAATAGTCCCCTCATTTGCCAAATCTCTGGAACCCACGTACAACATAATATGTGAACCTTTTTTGCTAATATGTGATATATAATTTTGTTTATTCATCCAAGCATTAAGAGAATGAAATATCAATGCACAATCCTTACCCTCATGAAAATCATAGCATTTTGAGATAGTAACATTTTTTGTGATATTGTAGGTTCCATTGTAGGTACACACATAAAATGTGTAGACTATGAGTGTTAATTATGGTTACAGAGACTTTGCCTTTGACTTTGTTGCAAGTTTCACATTAAAGTCCACTAGTAATGTGCTAGCACACATAAATGTAGGGAAAAAAGTCAAACAGAGATCTCACTCATTCTTGCTAAGATGACTAACCTTACTTTAAATGCCTCTACAATCTGAAATGGAATCAACAGCTGAGGTAGTGATTTTTTTTTATCATCTGTCACTGCTTGATGCTTTTAGGAAAGAGTAAGCTGGCAGCATGTACAGCAAGAATTTGTTAACTTCATACACTGCAATTTACTTTTTGATGTACAATGCCACAACTACTATTAAATTTCACGGGATGGCAGGTAGTTATTTATTAGATAGAAAACTGCTCCCTTTAAAAAAAAAAATGTCTTTCACTCTTGTGCCACTTGGAAAGCACTGCAGTTTAATTGAAAATTGGTCTAGTCAATCTACCATGGGCTCCTGAGAAATAATTTGTGTGAATAACTACCACCAAGAGCCTCCCCAAGGAAAAGCTTTCATTAGGGCTGAGAGCACTTTCTGATGATTCTAATAATTACCTTTCTTTGAGTTACTGTCTCACCAGCATGGTTGTCATAAAGTGCTTCGCTGATTTTCCTTCCTTACTCTTGCCTTTATAGCTCAAGTTCCCATGACAAAAGGAAGAAACTGTTTGGTCAGGACATGAATGCTTATTAAGAACTGCTTCACCCTTAAGTGTTTATCAAAATGTGTGTAAAGAAAATTCTGAATGCAATGGAACATGGCTCCAATTTATGCTTCTAGGTCCCCAAGAATTTTCTCCGATCTGGTTGTTATTATTACTTTAGTAAGGCTTGAGAGTATGGATAAGGAATCTCAGAATCAAGAAGGGAGATCTGGGTTTAAATTCTGGTCCTAGTTAAACAATAAGCTTAAGTGGGGGGTAAAAAAATGTATGACTTCCTATGGTTTATCATGATGATTTAATAAGACAGAGTACAGGAAACACCAAGCATTATGCATAGCACACAGAAAGTGTTCACACATCTTAGTTGTGCCCGAGTAAATGCTACAGAAGTTGAGTTAGATCTTCTACCTTTCTAACAATCACTATTTGGATAGCAAGAGTTCATTAAGACTACATGTCTTAATTCAATCACAAAATTCAACAATGGAGTGCTTCCATTTACTTAATACCATAATAAATTCTTAGGTTGAAAAGGAAGAAAAAAAAGAAAGGAAGGAAGGAAGGAAGGAAGCAAGGAAGGAAGGAAGGAAGGGAGGGAGGAAGAAAGAAAGAGAGGGAAAGAAAGGAAGAAGGCAAGAGAAGGAAGGGAAGGGAGGTGAAGGGGAGTGGAAAAATGGAAAGGCCAGACACATCAGTCTCTGTACCAATATGTGGAAATTCAAGGGCATAAATATTTATATCATGTTCTGTATTAAACAGAGGCATGAACAAGGATTATTAGAAATATGAAAAAGGATCTCTTTAATCTTTCTGAAGAAATCAGAGAAAGTGTCAGGCTGGACCCCATTTGAGCTGAGTAAGCAAGAGTTTACCAGATGGATTTGGGCAAGATGAATAGTCACCTACAGTCAGGAAGGAGCATGCACCACACATGAGAGCAAATGGCATGATGAGAGCACAGACAGCAGGTCAGTATAACCAGGAAGAAGCTGCAGAAGAAGATATCCAGCAGCTCAAGATCAGGTGGTGAAGGCTCTGGTGTTCCTTTCTAGAAACCTGGACTTGATCTTCTAAGCAAGTGTGTCCCATCACTTGCATATCTTTTGAAAAATCTAGATTCCATGGAACTATTCTGAAAAAGTTTTGAATTAATAAGACTAAAATTGAACCAAAATAAATAAATATTATATATATGTATATTGTGTGTGTTTGTGTGTGTATGTGTATACATACACATATATACACATGTATATACATGTGTATGTTTTAAACTTCCCAGGTAATTTTGATGAAGATTCAGTTCTGGGAGTTTTTATCTTGGTAATTGGTAAGAACTTAAAGGTATCTAACAAGGGAACTAGGGAGTGGCATGATGAAAGTAATTTTTTTTTTTTTTTTTTTTTTTTTACAAAAACCATTTTGGAGCACAGGGTGGCGCATGCCTGTAATCTCAGCACTTGGGAGGCTGAGGCAGGAGGATCGAGAGTTCAAAGCCAGCCTCAGCAATGGTGAGGCACTTAGCAACTCAGTGAGACCCTTTCTCTAATAAAAATACAATAAAAGGGCTGGGGATGTGGCCCAGTGGTCGAGTACCCTGAGTTCAATCCCCAGTACCAAAAAAAAAAAAAAAAAGAAAAAAGAAAAAAACACCATTCTGGCATCAGAGTTTACATGAGTACTGGAGTTGGAAATGAAAGAAGTTTGGAGAAGATCATAATAATCCAAGTAACAGCAGACGAAGACCCACATTAAAGCATATCAATAGAGCTGAAAGAAGCATATTTGTTGGGTAAGGTCAGATATTGAATTAACAAGATTCGTGTTTCAGCATGAAGTTCAACAGAACTTCATTCTTTCCATCACTCTGTCAAAATACCTGAGAAAATCAAGTTAAAATCAGGAAAGGCTTACTTTGGATCATTGTTTCAGCTCATAGTCAATTGGCCCTGTGGCCTTTGGGCTTGTAGTGAGGCCAAACATCATGTCAGGAGATCATGGAAGAAAAATGGCTTATTACATGGTGGATAGGAAGCAAGAGAAAGGAAGGGGCCAGAGTCCCAATCTGCTTCAAGTGCACACCCCCAGTGACCAAACTTCCTTCCACCAAACCTCAAGGTTCCTATACTTCCCGATAGTGACATATGCAGGTAACGAAGCCTTAAATACATGGACTTTGGGAGTCACTTAAGATCTAAACTATAATAATTGTGAATGTAACTAACACCATTTAATTTTACAATAAAGATCACTAAAATGACAAATTTTGTGTTTTATAAGTTTCATTTTAAAAAAATTAAAAATGCAATATGTCAAAAACCATTGAAGTGAACACTTTATTTTATTTTATTTTATTTTATTTTATTTTATTGTTGGTGCTCTACCACTGAGCTACACACCCAGATCCAAAGTGAATACTTTAAAAAGGGGGTTTATATAGCATGTGATTTAAATTTCAATAAGGCTGTTCCTAAAAAGGAAGAGAACTCCTGAAAGCTTCTGGAGTGTTACTTGTCCAAATATTCCTGATAGAAAGTGGGCTTTCTATCCTGTACCTGTACCTACAGGGAATTTCATTAAAAATATATATCTATATCTGTATCTATATTTCAATAAATCAAATTCTTCATCAACATAAATGTAACATTTTTTCATAAGCACTTAAGTTGAGTACAATAGAGGACATTAAATAAACTAATCACCATGTTATCACATAAAGTCTTAATAACATGCATAATACCTAAAAAATTCAAAACAGATATTTGAGTCACTTAATTCAATCCCATATCAAAATCACTGAGATGGCAAAGGTGATGGTTACTCGTCAATGCTGGGCAGGAGAGGCTGATCTGGATCAGCCCTATTCTGAAGGTCAAACATGTAACAACAACAGACCAGAAACAAATTCAAAGGCAGGAAACTGCCTCTTCCTATCCAATTAAAGTTTCCTCAAGCAATGCCAAAGGATTTTGATGACCATAATGAAGAAGAAAAAGAAGAGGAAGAGTAAGGGTAAATTATAAATTCAAAAGAAAACTTCTAACTTACTGGATAAGGCATAGATGCCATTGGTAATATCTGAGACAGGTCACAAATAGCATGGTGGCCTCCTCCTTGTTCATTCTTTCTCTCTTGAATCTAAACACAAGAAGCCAATCTAAATACAAGAAGCCAAGTTTTCAACTAGACAGAAGTAGACATTTTGTATCAATTTAAAAATCATTTGAGATAATTCAGTCTAAACACCTTATTTCTTGGATTAATAAGCCAAAGACCATAGGAGATAAATATGCTTCAAAATCACTCAACTGGTTAGTGGGAGGATAATCCTCCTACCTAAATATTCTCATTTTTAGCCCAGTGACTTTCCCTTCCATTCACCATGCATCAGAACTTATTTTGTATAATGTCAAGTCCAACCTAGTTTTCAGCCTCCTCACCTCCATTCCTTCCCACAGGTTGCCATTTGATGCCGACTTAGTGGCTCATCCTCATTTCTGAATCTCAGGACCAACCCAGACTATGCCAAGCCAAGATACAGTAGTTCACTGTGATAAAGTCCCCTTACTAATCAACTGAACCTGACATTAAGTCCCTATTCTGATGACTGGACTTATGTCCAAGCCCCACATTTTTCAGTAAGTTTTCTAGAAATTTATTTCCTTCTCAGTCACCAAACCTATCTCAGATTCTGAACCTCTAGTCCTGAGGTTATGTATTAGTTTATCTATCTCTGTGCAACAAATAACTCCCAAACATAGCATTTTTAGGGTACCAGAAATTCAAGAATAGATTTTTCTGGGTGCTGTAGCTCAAAGTCTCTTACGATGTTGAAGTCCAGACATTGCTCAGTGCTGCTATAAGTCTGAGGCTGGAGAATCTGCTTCTGGGTGGCACACTCACATTGCTGTGAACAAGAGAATTTGATTCTTCATTATAGGTTCATCTCTCTAGTGCTGCTTGAGTATCCTCATGACATGGCAATTGGCTTCTTGTGTTTAGATTCAAGAGAGAAAGAATGAACAAGGAGGAGGCCACCATGCTATTTGTGACCTGTCTCAGATATTACCAATGGCATCTATGCCTTATCCAGTAAGTTAGAAGTGAGTCACTAAGCTCAGTTCATACCCAAAGGGAAGAAAATTAGGCCTTAACTTTTCAGGGAAGAGAGTTGAAGAATTTCTAGAGAATGAATATTTTTTAAATTACTAGAGCTCCTGCTCCATTTCCACACCTGTTAGAAGCAATCTGGCTCCTCTGTAAGCCTGCTTGCTCCTATTTCAAATTTTCACTTCTCCTTTGATTCCTTGTGGCCTGTGGAGATGCTCCACAGCATTGTTTTGAGTGTCACTCCCCAGTTAAAGCTACTGCCACACTCGTCCAACACTTCACTCTTTTAATTTCTCAAACACCCTCCTCTGTCTGGATGACGCATCAAACCTCATGATCTGACAAATACCCTCCAAATCTCTTCAGTGGAGCCATGGAAAGAATCACATGACATGTGTAGCCTTGTTCAGTAAGCTTCTTTCACTTAGCCACATGCCTTTAAATCTCTACTGTCTTTTGTGGCTTGAGAATTCAGTTCTTTTTGTTATTGATTAATATTTCTTGTATGAGTGTTCCATAGTGTTTTTATTCACTCATCTATTGAAAGACATCTTGAATGTTTCCAGTTAAGGGCAATTATGAATCAAGTTGCTAAATTTTCAACTCATGTGGGTAAATACCTAGAAGTTCAATGCTTAAATCATAGATACTGAATTTATGTTTAGATTTCTAAGAAACTGCCAAACTTTCTTCCCACGTGGCTGTACCATTATGTACTTCCACTAGCCATGGATGAAAGTTCATGCTGATCCACCTTCACCAGCATTTGGTACAATCACCATCTTGGAATTCAGCCATTCTAATAGTGCTTGCTGTTTTAATTTGTAATTCCCTCTCTCTTCAATTGCTTGTTTGTATCTTCTTTCCTCTTTTCCCTTGGCAAGATTGGCTAGGTTCATCAATTTTGAAGAATTTGCTTTGGCATCTTTGATTACTCTAATGATTTTTTTGTTTTCAAGATTTTATTTTCTGTTTTTATTTTCATTATTTCCTTTCAGCTTTAACTACTCTTCAATTTTTCATTTTTAGATCTTTAGTCTTTTGTAATATATGCATTTGATGCTATAAATTTCCTTCTAAGTACTGCTTTTGTTGCATTCCACAAATTTTGATGTTTAGTTTGAAATATTTTTAAAACTTCTCTTTGAGAATTTTTTTTTTTTTCAGATACTGAAGCTTGAACTCAGGGACTCACACATACTAAGAAAGTGCTCCACTACTAAGCTACAATCCCAGCCCTTTTTAAAATTTTTTGTCTAGTCATAGGGTCTCAGTAAGTTGCCCAGGCTTACCCCGGACTTGTGATCCACCTCTTTCAGCCTCCTAAATAGCTAGAATTTTAGATGTGAATCACAAACCCAGAATTTGAGGTTTCTTTTATCCACTTGTTATTTAGAAATTTGTTGCTTAATTGCCAATTATTTGGGGCTTTTCAAACAGTCTTTCTGTTATTGACTTCTAGTATAATTTTATTGTGATCCAAGGACATATTTTGCATGATTTTTATTCTTTTAAGTTTGTTAAGATAGGTTTTATGACTCAGTTTATTGTGTATCTTGATGAATGTTCTGTGTCTGCTTGAGAAGAATGTGTCATGTGCTATTCTTGCATGAAGGCTTCCATGAATGTCAGTTTGATCCAGGTGATTGATGATGCTGTTCAGTTCAACTATTGTCTTACCAATTTTTCTGCCTGCAGGATCTTGCAATTGCTGAGAAAGGTGTGTTGATGTTTCCAAGTACAATAATGGCTTATCTATTTCCCCTTGCAAATCTATCACTTTTGCTTCATATATTTTTTAAAGTCTGCTGTTATGTGCCTATACATTAGGGATTGTGATATCTTTTTAGAGATTTGACCCAATTCATCATTATGTAATACCTCTCTTTATTTCTGATGGTGTTCTAGTTTCTTTGTTTTGTTTTTGATTTTCCATTTTTTGTTTTGTTTTTAAGTCTTCTTTGTCTGTAACTAATAATTTAGGTAATAATTCCAACTTTCATTTGATTTGTATTGACATAGTATATCTTCCTTCCTGTCTGTGTATTTATTTATAAAGTTGGTCTTTTGTTAACAACATGTATTTGGGTCTCATTTGTTTATCTAACAGTCTCTTTTATGACATTCATATTTTCAGTGATTGGTATGCTTAAATTAGTATCTACTATGCTCATAACTGTCTTCTATTCCTTGCACTTTGTTTCTTGTCTTCCCATTTTGTTTGCCTTGCATTATTTTAATAGAGCATTTTATATTATTCCATTTTTATCTCCTTTTCAGTTTGCCAATAACATTTAATTTTTTAAGTGATCACCCTAGACTTTGTGATATATATTAACAAAACTAATCTAAGCTCACTTTTAAATATCACTCTACCACTTTGCTGGTAGGACAAGTACCTTACAACAGAGTATTCTCAGTTTCTTTTTCTCATCTTTTGTAACATCGCTATCATTCATTTTATTTATCCATATGCTATAATCAGCTAAAGCATAGTTGTCATTATTGCTTTTAATAAACAGGAATGTATGGGATCCATTAAGAATTGGAAAACATTTTACATTACCTTTGTCTTAGTTCTTTTGTGTGGCTATAGCAGAATACTAAAAACTGGGTAATTTATAAAGAACAACAATTTATTTTCTTACAATTCTGGAAGCAGCAAAGTCCAAGATCACAGTAAAACAGACTGAATTTAGGGGTACCCTCCCTAAAATTAAGAAATACAGATGCTGGTCTCAGGGAGTCCCAGCTCCCTTTGATGTGATAAGGAAGGCTCCAGGGACTGGAAGGAGTCAAAACCTGTGTTTACGGTTTAAATATGAGGGGTCTCTCAAAAGCTCATGGGTGAAACAATGCAACAAAGTTCAGAGCTGAAATGTTGGGTTATGAGAGCCTTAATCTAATCAGTGCATTAATCCAGTGATATGGATTTACTGGGCAGCAGCTGTAGGCAAGTAGGACATGGCCAGAACAATCAGGTCACTCAGGTGCGTGGCTTTAGGGGTTCTATTTTGTCCCTGGTGAGCAAAGCTCTCTCTGCTCTCTTGTTGCCAGTTCTGAGCTGCTTTTCCTCCTCGGTGATGTTCTGCCTCACTTCAAGCCCAGAGTAATGGCATCGGTCATCTAGGGACCGTGACCTCTGAAACCCTGAGCCCAGACAAACTTTTCCTCCTCTACATTCTTCTCCTCAGGTCTTTGGTCACAGAGACTATGAAAAAGCTGACCAAAACAACCAGTGAAATTCCTTCGGGCTGTAATGACTCCAAAGTAAAACCTGTGTGAAAGCTGGGACATGCTGTCCTTTGTCTCAGTGAGTCCCTTCCCCCTCTTAAAATCTTCCCTCCTCCCAGGGCTTTTTGGAGATGGAAAGTTTGAAACAACAACGAAGTTCCTTGTCTTCCTTCAAAGATGGCTTTGAATGAAACCTATTTTCCTACCAATTAGACTCTGAATATTGCTGGAGCAGTGAGAATTAAGATCTAGCCTCTTCCTGCTCCCCAAAGGCCTGTCCCCGGCCAGTGCTGGTGTTACCAGTAACCGAAGCACCAGCAGATTCGTTTGTTTGTGAGAGCTGTATCCTCTGGAGAAGAGGAGCTCTCCTTCTCCACACTGGGGAAGGTGAGAAGAGTAGGGAGGAAGCTAGTAAAATAGTGCATGGAGCTTGTGTTACAAGGGCCTTAATCCCAGCAGGAGGGAGGAGCCCTCGCAGCTATAACCTTCTTAATGGCTCCAATTCCTAATGTTATCACATTTCCAACTCCTGAATTTTGGAGGGGCACATTCATACCATAACAGTTTTGTTTATTTCTTCTCAGACATTCTTCATTTCTGTATGCAAATCTAACTATCTAACCTATATTCTTTTGCTTCACTATGACGAAATTTTTAAGAATTCTTGCAGGGAAGATGTACTGGTGAATTCCATCAGTTTTTAGTTGTCTGAGAATGTCTTTAGTTCCCTTCACTTTTAAAGGATAATTTCTCTAGATACAGATTTCTAAATAGATAGGGTTTTGTTTTGGTTTTTGTTTTTCAAGACTTGAAATACTTCACGCCATTCTTAATCTGGTTTGCATAGTTTCTAACTAGAAATTTGATATAATCTCATCCAGGTTTTTCTATATGTATGATTTATTTTTGCCCTGGCTTATTTCAAGATTTTCTGGGTTTTTGTTTGTTTGTTTGTTTGTTTTTGTTGTTCAAACATGATATGCCTAGACTACCTTTCTTCTTCTTCTCCTTTGCTGACATGTCTATTAATATCTTTTGCCTATTTTTTAGTTTGTATTCTTATTATTGATTTTTAAAACTTGTTTATTTTGAATAAGGGTTCTTTATCTGATATGTATTTTGAAAATATTTTCTCCTACTCTTTGGCATCTCATTTTCTTGACAGTGTCCTTTGCAGTGTAGAAATTCTTAAATTTACTGAAGTACAGCCTGTCAATTATTTCTTTTGTGAATTTTACCTTTTGTGTTGTATCTACAAAGTCATTGCCAAAAAAGTTTCTAATTCCTCATCATTAAATATGATATTAGCTGTAGCTTTTTGTATATATTCTTTATCAGATTGAGGAAGATGCTCTCTATTCCTAATTTATTAAAAATGTTTCTTTTTAATGCTTTTTTCATTTTAGCATTTTAGTTTCTACTGACGTATCTCAAGCCCACTTTTCTTGGTAGTGTCCTGTCTATTAATGAGCCCATGAAAAATAATGGCTTTCTTTATTTCTTTTACAAATTTTTTTATTTCTAATGTTTATCTTTCATTCTCTTTCAGAGTTGCCATCACTCTGCTTAGACTATTCATTTGTTCTTCCACATGGTCTACTTTTCCAGTAGAATCTTTAATATATTAGTTATGGTTATTTTAGTTTCCAAAATATATGCCATATCTGAGTCTAGTTTTGATGCTCATTTTGTCCCTTCAGAATATTTTGTCTTGTCTTTTTGCATGCCTTGCAACATCTTGTTAAAATCAAAATATGATATATTGAGTAATAGAAACAGAGGTAATTAGGCATTCATTGTGAGCATTTAGGATATTCTGAAGGAACTTAGCTGTGTTAAATGTTTACCATAGCTGTAAACACTAAAGGTTTCAATTTCCTACAGGTTTTTTCTTTACTTTTCTTTTTTATTCTTTCTTATCATTGTACTTACCTAAGAACTCCTTCATAAATTGTCTCAGCATGTTGTAGTTCTTTCCACTGATATTATTCTAGAGCTCTGTTGATGTGATGTTAAGGTGTTGTGGAAACAAAGCTTTTTATAATCTTCGATAAAATCTCTCATGTTTTGAGGAGGCCTGCAATCTGGGGTGAAGGGCAAAAACCACCATGTTTTAAGAGGGGTTATTAACTGGCCCCTAATGGCTGGTTGGGACCAAAGGGGAACGTAGAGGGGAAGGGAAGGGGAGAAAGGGAGAAGGGGAAAGGGAAGAAGGGAGAGGGAGACCAGCAGGGAGGAGACCGGCATGGATGGAGTAAAGACGGAAAAAAGGGATGAGTTCCTGCCCGGTGGGGGTTTAAGTAGCAACTTGGGTGGTCCAAAGGACCCCTGACTCCATAGGCTGCCGGGGGTTGGAAGTGAGACTTGTACTCTCGGGATTGGCTCAGAAAGGGAGAGCCCGCCCTGGGGTGGATTCCCTCGAGATGCGAGTATTCTTGGGATTAAGGGTAGGAATTCAGAGCCCACCAAAGGTGGGTTCTCAGGAGATATGGGCACTTCCAGGAAGTTAAATCTCAGGCTTACAGGATAAACTAATGCACCTATGGCGTGGCTAATTTAGGGCACCTGGGGGTATGGCCTGCCAGCCTGAATTTTATCTAACATTCCCCCCTTTTTGTTTTCTTAGGGAGCAGGGCATTGTGTATCGATCTGGCTGCTTTGAGCTGAAACGGGGCAACATGAGGTGTTATGGATGGGGGAATGTGGGCATATAAGACAGGCAGGTCAGGCTTGAGGGCGAAAAAGATTCCCAGGAGGCAGGCACCAAAAAGATGAATCTCTGCAGGTGTGAAATGGATAAAGTTTCCTTGAAGCCATAGATCGGTGAGGGTTGTCAAACCAGGCTTCTGTGGAGGTCACCGGGGGAATCAGCCAGCCCCCTCAAAAAGCATGTAGGAATTGTAGGCCTCACAAGTTTCAGGTAGCGTCTTAACAGGTAAAGAGGCCAATGGAGAGTAGGAGGCTTGAAAGCAAGGTCATCATAATGAACATCAGGTGGCAGATTAAGGACCCTTCACAGGTAGCCAGTGAGGAGTCATTCAGGATGTAGTTGATCCCTCTAGAGACTGGTAAGTCCATCCCAAGGTGGTGAGAAGTCATCTCTGGTTGGAAAGTAATCCCTGAGGAGAAGCTCAGAAGGTTTGATTAGAAATCTGAGTAATCTGATTTTGAAAGCATCTTATGACACAAGAGGCTAACATCAGGATGAGACATATGGTTATAAGTGGGCCTAAGAGGAGGAGGATACATGGAGCCATCCCTTCCCATAATTCCCATGAAGACCTGCACTGCCACCAAGTCTTCTTATCCCCCAGATCTTTTACCACCTTCTTCAAGCGATGTACATTGTAGTCAACCTTACCTGACTGGTTGACAAAATCCATTATGGAGTACAACCTCCGCTAACAAGGACAGTTGTTGCTGCAGGGCCTGTATGGAGTAGGCGGAGGCTTCAGCTATGGTGGTAATCTAATCTGTGAGATCTGAGAGTTCCTGGCTAAAGGATTGGGCCACTACCAATGAGTGAGCCAATCCTCCAATTAAGAGGCCTGCAAAGGCAATTGAGGTGACTAGGCTAACATCCACTAAGACCGCCAGGGTGGCAGCTCACTTAGAGCATGCCCTCTTGAGACTGTAGGGAGATAAGAAGGTTCTCTACCTCGCTTCCATATATAAGGTCAGGCTTGGAATCTAAACAACAGGGTAGCAGAGACCTGGGGCCTCAGCATCAATGCATTGGAACACGTGAGTGGAGCACCAAAATAGAAGAGGGGAAGGAAGAGTCAAACTGCCTGTTATGGGGTGCCAGGTGTGTTCTGGGAAAGAGTCATTGACGGCAGCCCAACAAGAGGTAACATTAAAGAAAGGGGGAATAGTGGAATAGTCAGAAGAAGGAGAGAGAGAGAGAGAGAGAGATGGTTGGTCATGTCCATGAGGAGGCTGGGGTGATGTTGGCTCGGACTGGGATTGGGACCAATAGAGGCCTGTGAAGTGGTGCACAGAGGAAACAGGTTGAGGCATTAAAAGTGGAATAGTCCGCTAATAAGGAGAGAGATAAGGAGAGGATGGAGTCCCAAGAGAAAGAGAGAGACTCATTCAAACGTTGAAGATGTGTTTCGGGTCTGTTGCCTGTTGACATTAAGTATCTCGAGGGCCCTGGCAGTGGTAGAGTCTTTTATAGTCTTTTACTTTGTTGCCCTTGACATTAGGGAGAAGCATTGGTAAGCACATGTGGAGACTGCATCAAAGGTGAGCAGGATGAATGGGCAGTTATGAAAGGGGCAGGATGACTGATTAAGGAGGCGCATCTTTTGCTCATAGTTATCTAGTTGCCAAACCTCAAAAAAGTAACAGCATGGAGGAGTAGAGCAGTAAGACACAGAACCTGCAGAGGCAAGCGGGAAGAGAGCCAGAGGTAGAACGAAAAGGACAGAAAAGATCATTTTGGGGTCAGTGTCGGAGACACAAGAGATGCGAATTTTTAGGGGGTCGGTGGGAAGGGGAGAGCAATACTGAGGTAGGTGCCTGTTGTCCTTTTGTGGATCCTCAGCTGGTTGAGCAGCTGGTTTCAGCCTGGAGATATCAATCCAAGATGTCAAGTTCCCTGAGGTTTCACGAAGCTTAGCAGCCATGGGTGTGCACAGCACAACCTGGAAGGGGCCTGTCCACTTTGGCGCAAGGGAGACTGCTCCCATATCCTGGGTAGGAGAGAAATATACCCAAGAACCAGAATGAAACAGAAAGTCTACCCAGGTCAGGCAGGATGTAATCTTGGCACTTCCATAGCTGATGTCTGATGAAGGACAAGAGGGGGAGAGATAGATCTTTGGGTAAAGGCCCTTGAATTGGGGAAACTCTGGGTGGAAGATCTGGCCACCCAAACTTAACCTCAAAAGGGGATAGTGAGTAAGGTTTCTTTGGGAGGACTCAGAGCCTAAAGAGGGCAAGTAGAAGTAGCTGGACCCAGTCTAAGTGAAGCTCCAGAGAGAGTTTAGTCAGAATGTTCTTAAGGGTTCTACTAGTTCTTTATACTTTCCCTGAAGACTTGGGGTGATATGGGATGTGAAAATGCCAAGGAATTTTAAGGGAAGTAGAAATATTTTGGGTGACATGAGAGACAAATTCAGGCTTGTTGTCAGACTGGATGGATGTGGGCAACCCAAAGTGGGGAAGGATTTCTGAGACTAAAATAGAAGCTACTGTGGAGGCCCTTTTGTTGGGAGTAGGGAAGGCGTCCACCCATCCAGAGAAGGTATCTACCAAGACCAGGAGATATTTGTTTTTCTGGACAGTTGGCATGTTGGTGAAATCTATTTGCCAATCGGCTCCCAGAAACTGACCTCGAGCTTGGTGAGAGGGAAATGTTCCTGGTTTAAGGGGAGTATATGGGTTGGTGCACTGGCATGCAGTGCACGTGAAGGTGAGTTGAAGGAGAAACTGTGTATCCTCTGAAGTCAGGGTGAGGAATGAGGTTGCGAATGTTCTGATGGCCTAAGGGTTAGGATGGAAAAGAGAATGGAGATAGGAGAGGATTGATTGTACAGAAGGGGATGTGGGGGTCTGGGTAGTAGATTGGACTGAAGCCAGAAGAGGAGAAGATAGTGCTGCCTCCCTTGCTGACCTATCAGCCTTTGTCTTTCCCTGAACTATGGGAGAGTCACCATTTTGGTGCAAAGGACAATGAGAAATCCCTATTAGTTTGGGCAGAAGAGAGGCCTGCAGGAGCTTTGATATTAATTTGGAATTAGTAACTGCAGAGCCTTTTGTGGTCAGGAGGCCCCGCTCTTTCCATATTGCCAAATAGGAAAGTAAAATATGATAGACATATTTTGAGTCTGTGTAGAGGGTGAGGTTTTGGTCAGCCACTAATTTGAAGGCATGAATAACAGCTGTTAGTTTATCCTGTTGGTTTGTGGTATTGGGGGGAAGGGGTGTTGCCTCGATAACCTCTGATAGGGAGATGACAGTGTAGCCAGCAAAGCATTGCCCATCCTTAAGGAAAGAGCTGCCATCCATGAACCAGATTAGGGAAGAGTCAGGAAGTGGTCCCTCTTGAATGTGAGAGGGGTGGGGGATTAAAGCCTCAAGCGTCTCTATACAATCATGTTCTGGGAGCTCGGAGGAGACTGGGAGGAGGGTAGCTGGGTGTAAAGAGGAGCAGGGTTGAAAAGAGATTGAGGAGTCATGCAGAAAAGAAATGAGGAGAGAGAGAACGAGACAGGGCAGGAGGGTTTGAAGGCTCTTATAAGTCAGTAGATCTTTAAAATGGTGAGGAGAGGCAACAGTGATATGGGCACCAAAGGTCTGCTTTTCGGATTCCTGTAGAAGTAGGTAAGCAGCAGCCAGAGCCCGAAGACACGGGGGCCATCCGCAAACAGTGGGATCAATTTGTTTAGAAAGGTAGGCAACTGGAGCAAAAGTGGAGGCCTTGTATTGGCCTAAAACACTTAGAGCCAGACCCATCATTTCATGGACATAAAGGGTGAATGACTGAAGAAGGTCTGGGAGGTGAAGAGCTGGAGCCCGTATTAGTGCCTGCTGCAGATGCTTAAACTCAGCCCGAATGCCTTCGGGGAGGAACTTTTCCTCAACCCACTTAGCTACCTCATATAGGGGCTTTGCGTAAAGAGAAAAATTGGTAATCCATGCACGGAAATATCCTGCTAGCCCCAAGAAGGGAAGAATCTCTTCCTTTGTATTGAGACACAGGAGGGACTCAGTGAGGGCCTTTCAGTCTACAATAATGGCCTTCATTTGATGGGAAATCTGAACTCCTAAATAAATTACTTGGGTCTGGGCAAGTTGTACCTTAGATGGGGAAACACAATACCCGTGAGAAGCAAGAAAATTTAAAAGGGTGTAAGAGTCTATATGAGCTGTGGAGAAAGAAGCATTGCAAAGGAGAAGATCATCTACATATTGCAGAAGAGTGGAGTCAGAGAATTCAAGGTCTTTGAGGTCAGCAGCCACTGTCTGTCCAAAGATATGAGGACTATCTTGAAAACCCTAAGGGAGGACTATCCAGGTCAATTGTTGGGACCCTTGAGTATCGGGTCTGTCCAAGTAAAAGCAAAGAGGTCTTGAGATTCCCAAGCTAAAGGGACAGTAAAAAAGGCATCCTTGAGGTCAATAACTGAGAAATGGGTGGATAAGGAAGGAATTAGGGAAAGAAGGTATAAGGATTTGGGACCAGAGGGTATATGGGCCTGACGGCTTTGTTGATGAGATGAAGATCCTGGACTAGCCAGTATGACCCATTGGACTTGTAACCACCAATATGGAAGTATTTTGAGGGGAATGGGTGGGTCGGAGAAAAGGTTTCTGCAGAAGGTCTGAGATAATAGGTTGGAGACCCCTGAGGCTAGCAGCCAGGAGTGGGTACTGGGCTCTGTTGGGGAAATGCTGGGGATATTTAAGGTGTATTTGTACCGGGTCGCAGTGAGCAAGGGAGGGAGTCTGGGTGTCCCAGACTTTGGGGTCTACCAGTTGGGAGGGGGCAGGGTAACGGGAGGTTTCTGCATCGGTAGAGGATTGAGAGGTCTCTTCAGGGTTATCAACTCCTAATATGGTGAGGAGAAAGACAGAGGAGGAGACAAAGTGAGACGAGCCAGGGAGCACAACTGAGCAAGGCAGATCAGAGAACACAATTGAGGCCTGAAATTTGGCCAGTATGTCTCAGTCCAGTAAAGGCACAGGACATGGAGGCATTACTAGGAACTGGTGGGCAAAGGAATGGAGGTGGAGGCAGCAAGACAGCATGGGAGTCTTGTGGGGTGAATGGGTGAATGGTGTGTCCCTCTACCCCGACAATAGGGGACGATGCTATGGTGGTGGGCCCCCAAAACTCCCTCAAGACCAAGAAAGTGGCTCCTGTATCTAGTAGGAAATTTATGGGGCAGCCATCAACAAGAAGGGTGACCCTAGGCTCCTGTGTGACAATGTCAACTGTCAGGAGAGGAACCCCTGGGTCCAATCTATCTTCCGCAGCCAGTCCCAGCAGGTCAAGTTTCACGACTAGTCCAGTCCCCCTGCAGGAACTGGGGCAGTCGACACCTCAGTGGCCCATCTTAGAGCATTTAGGACATGGATGTGTAGGGGGTCTGGGGTTGGGGCAAGCTCTAGCCCAGTGCCCTTCTTTCCTGCACCTGAAACAGGGCCTTGGAGGTCCCCTCTGTGTGGGGTTATGGTCCCACATTTGTGAGGCCCGAGCATTAGAGCCCTGTAAAGCCTGGGCCAGCATGTGAAATCTTGCTCATTCGGCCTTTTCATATTTCTGAAACCAATGGCGTTCAGTATTTTCATCTCTATTATGATAGACCTTAAAGGCCATGGCCAAGATCTTGGGCTGAGGTGTTGCAGGTCCTTGCTCTAATTTTCTCAATTTAACCCGTATGTCAGGGTAACTTTGGGACAGAAAGTAAGTCATAAGGACCTGACGTCCCCTGGAGATTCAGGGTCTAAATTCATGTATCGTTGGAAAGCTTTTGTCAGCCAGTCAAGAAATTCAGAGGGGGCCTTTTCCCTTTTCTGTATGATTTCCTGCAGCTTGTAGAAATTAATGGCCTTCTGTGCCACACGCTTAAGACCAGCTAGTATACAATTAGAAAATTGATCTCTCAAGGCCACGTCCCCTGGGGAATTATAGTCCCAGTTAGGGTCCCTTTTGGGGATGGCCTGAGGTCCAATGGGATGGTTAGGGTTAGTTCTATAGTTCTCATCAGCATAGGCCCTTGCCTGCTCCCAGACTCGCCTATGTGCCTCAGGAAGGAGGGCATTTTCTAAAATCATATATATATCATGGAAGGTGAGGCTATAAGCTTGGAGGACCCATTGAAATTCCCTGAGGTATGTGGTTGGGTCAGTGGTATAAGAGCCCAACTGTTTCTCGATTTGCACTACATCAGTCATTGAGAAGGGAATGTGGACACAGACAATTCCTTCTGCCCTTGCAACTTCCGGAGTGGGGCCAGGACTTGGGTGGGAGTATGTGAAGGAGGGCAAGCAGACATTGTGTGAGATTGCATGGAGGGTGGGCTGAAGGAGGAGGTGGCAGGAGTGGGTAGGAGTGGGGCTGGAGGGGCCGAGGGAGGGGGAGAGGTTTCAGGTCGGTATGGGGGTGGCTTGTCCGCGGGATCAAAATCAAGAAAGGAGGGGGATGGTAGGGGAGCAGCCCATTGACAGGCAAGGAGAATATTTTAGGGGTTGCAGCGGGTATAGAGTGAGGGATTTGAATGGAGGAGGGAGAAAGCCTGAATATATGAAATCTCTACCCATTTTTTTGATCACGTGCAGAAGTTGAAAAGATCTCTCAGTATAGAGGGATCCAGCAGCAGGCCATGTGTTTTGGTTATTTAAGGGGTAGTGGGCCAATCTTGGGTGCAAAACTTGATGAGTCTTATTGGTTGTATATCGGGAGTTAGGCCAAGAGTGGCTAGGTTGTTTAAGAGGCATTGTAGAGGGGAGTCAGCTGGGAAGGATAAGAGTGGGTACGAAAGCGGCAAAGAGTGAGTGATAGCGAGACAGAGGAAGAGAGCGAGGATGAGAGCAAAGAAGAGAGTGATCAGAGGAGAGTCGGCTGGGAGGGATAGGAGTGGGTCAGCTGGGAGGGATGAAGAAGCACCCATTTTCCTGAACGGGAGAGATATATTATCCTGAGGAGCGTTCCCCTCAAGATATATATCAGAGAGATTCAAGTCCGTGAGACCCAGTTGTCACTGGAATCAAACAGACATGGGGTCCAAAGGGACCAGAGAACAATGGGCCACCCTACACAGGGGTTTTCGTGTGCCGTTCCGAACGGAAGAGATGAGACCCAAGTCCAGAGTAGGCCAGAGGCTGGAAAAAAGGCTTTCTTCAACTGTTCCCAGGAAAGGGGGGCAGGGGTAGAGAGCGCGCTCTGTGAGGTCCACTGTGACCATGAAGGTCTAGGTGGGGTGCAGTCCTCCCTGTACGGGCCACAAGCGGGGCTGCCGGACTATTGATGGTCAGTTCCCACTGTGAAAGGCCCTTTGGGTTTAGGAGCTCTGGGAATAGGGAGCTTACCAATCCGATGGCCGGTGGTGGATGCGTTGGAGTGGCTATTGAAAAAATGAGCAAAAGGCTGAGTCAGGCGGTTCAGGGAGGGTTATGCCTTCCAGAGGGATGGTTCCTGGGTTTTGGCACCAAATGAAGGGCAAAAACCCACACCAGAAACTGCTGTGTGGTAAGAGGGGTTTATTAACTGGCCCCTAACAGCCAGTCAGGACCAAAGGAGCAGGTAGAGGAGTAAGGAAGGGGAGAAAGGGAGAAGGGAGAGGGGGACAGACAGGGAGGAGACGGGCGCTGATGGGGAGAAGAAGGAAAAAAGGGAAGAGTTCCTGCCTGGTGGGGGTTTAAGTAGCAACTTGGGTGGTCCGAAGGACCCCTGACTCCATAGGCTGCCGGGGGTCGGAAGTGAGACTTGTACTCTCGGGATTGGCTCAGAAAGGGAGAGCCCGCCCTGGGGTGGATTCCCTCAAGATGCGAGTATTCTCGGGATTAAGGGTGGGAATTCAGAGCCCACCAAAGGTGGATTCTCGGGAGAGATAGGCACTTCCAGGAAGATAAAGCTCAGGCTTACAGGATAACCTAATGCACCTAGGGCATGGCTAATTTAGGGCACCTGGAGGTATGGCCTGCCAGCCCAAATTTTATCTAACACTGGGCTTCAATCTTCAGCAGTAGTTCTTAGTCTTATTTTCCTCTCCCTTTGCCTTCGGTGAGGAGACTATAGGGAGCTAGATAAAACATATTGTCCCACCCTGTAGTCAGATAAGATTCTCATAATGTAGCTTCCTCTACAAGGTCAGGGTTTTATTATGGAAGAACTCTGGGTATGTTTCAAAATTATTTCCTTTTTACTTTCTGCTCCAAACACAGAAGAGAATTTTTCCCTGTCTTAAAGGTGGGAATTTAGAGAGGTTGCCAGAAATAAATCCATAAACACTTGGAAATGTCCCTAAGACTGGGTCTCTAGGAGTTTTTAACTCTCAAGCTAGAACATACCCAGCCTCTAGAAATTCATTCAAAATTATCATGTGTTTCTAGATATTTGTGGTTCCAGTTCTTTCTATGTCAGCTGATCTTGGCCATAATTCTCTGCATTCATCAACCTCACCAGATTTTAGGGTGGTTAGTTTGCTCTATAACCTCAATCTTTGATGGATATTAAAAAAAAATCATTGATTTTCAGTTTGTTCAATGTTTTTCTTTTTGTGAGGTTGGGAGTGACAATTTTCAAAGTCTACATGTCAGGCCTATAAAATATATTTTAAAAGCTCGATTGAGTTATATTTTACATATTATAAAATTCATCTGTTATAAGTTTATCATTCAATTATTTTAGCAATTAATTCATTTATTATTATTTTTTATGTGGTACTGAGGATCGAACCCAGTGCCTCACACATGCTAGGCAAGTGCTCTACCACTGAGCCACAACCCCGGCCCCTGTTTTAGCAATTAAACTGAGTAGATTAGACATTACCATAATTAATTTTAGGGTAATTTTATCCCCCAAATTACGCAGTGTTCTTTATAAAAATCTCTCATAGAAACTCTCCCACATGTCCAGGTCTAAATGCCCTTGCTGATATTTCCCCAAATTTTTATTCTATCTGTTAAAATACTACCTGTTGGAACATCTCCATATCCCTGGCCATGTTTATCTCAAAGATTAGATTTAGAGTTATAAGGTCCCACACTGCCACTTACTGTCTTTTTCACCCACCTTTTGCAATTCATTTTAACTTAGGAGACTTAGAAAAGAAAGTAGAAATCACTTATCCTGCAATTTGTAATCAATACTTTGCAACTAACAAAACACTGGGCACAGAGGCAATAAATATTTATAAATGATCAATAAATATTTGTAAGTGAATGAAACTGGAATTGGTTTCAAGATTTCTGAAAATATGAAACTGACAAACTCAAGAAATATGTCCGTGGATCTCTGTATGTCCTCTCCGGGGATAAGGAGTGCCCTCAGACTTCATAAAAAAATTTGTCAGTAGAACTTTCATAACATTTTTGAAAGTTTCCATGTACAAAAGTGTTAGCAACAATGCAGTAGATGATATCCAAGGACTTTTTTAACTCGAACATTGATTCAGCCAATGTGTACTTCTATTTGTTCTTCCTAACTAAACATTTTTATATTTCAGTTGTTATGTTATTGGGAGCCTTCTCAATGATATTTTTCCTTGTTGACAAAGGCACACAGTATATTCAGGTACATATCTTTTATACTTTAATTCTTCATTTTTAAAGTTATCTTGGCTATTCCTAGCTCTTCTCTCTTTCCCATATTCATTTTAGAAATCATTTCATCATGTCTGTGAAAAATGCTAATTAAATTACCTTGCAATTGCATTTAATGTACATCTTAAAATAATCAATATCTTTGTAAATTTGAATTTTCTGATTCAAAAATGTTTTTCTCCAAAATAAATCTTATAATTTATTCATAAATTATTTTGCATATCTCTGTGAAATGCATACATATAACTTGCATAAATATATTGTTTCAATAAATATAATCCTTTTTGAGTTATATTTTTTCTTATTTTATTTTTTGTAGTTAGGATAAAATTGTATTTCTCAATTCACATATTTGTTTTGGCTGTTTTACTTCATTCTTACCCTCAAATGCCAATAAAATCATTCTTAAGTCTTAGTTCTGGATGTATTTTAGTTGGAATTAACTAAATGTTATGGACCAGTAATGTTTCACTTGCCTAGAAAAACCAAGTGAAAGAAATCAGTATTTGGGAAATTATATTTCACTTTGAAGCTTTTCCTAAAATTTTTTTTTGGACCTCTTTCTGTTTTATCCTTTCTTTTGGCTTTTGTCTCTAGTTACTAATAATACTTTCTATTATACTATAAACCTGACTTTCTACAAACGCTAATAAAAGGCTGAGGACTGCAAAGTGATAGTGCTAGTTCCCTCAAATATAAATGTTGGCATCCTGTCACATCTAGCTGACCATGAAAACAAAGGACGTTGGAAGGGTGAAGGGAGAAAAATGACTAGGTCTGGCTTAACTAATCTAAATAACTATATGTGTGGAAGAGATGGAAATGAGAGAGTCCCAAAGAGCCAGTTTAGACCTACATAGCACTTCAAAGCAGGAAATACGCAGTAATGGTACAGTTTCATACCTTAAAAGGCCATCATGAATCAGGTTGCAATTTTTCATCTCTTGGAGAGCAAACAGGTAGGTGAGCTAAGAAGAGGATAAACAGAAGAGTCAGGTCTGATATAGAGTTAGGGATCAAAAATTTGTGTCCCTCCTCTCTTGGACATTGTAACTTACTTTGATTGATAGGCTGTTATTCATCACTCAAGCATGATTTCCCCTTGAGCCTAACTTCAATTTGATGAATGCCTTGTTGTAGTAATAGTCTTGTTGTACATAACCTTCCCTGAGGCCAACTTCTTCGATGTGTCCTTATGTGGTCATGCAGTCACCACTAACACCTAGACTCTTAATACACTGGATTTATACTTAATCATATTTTTACTCATTCATATCAAATATGGAAATACATATTTGTTCCAGTATTTAGTTAGTAAATCTTTCTCAAATAAATGCATAAAAGAATCATTGCTGGCTTAAAGTACTTAGCTTGATGGACTAACATGTTGTAATATATTCATACGTCTAATCAAATCATTCTTTTTCATCCTTACAACTGATTCATACCAGGTAAGATAAAAAGCAGTAGGAGAGGACAAAGGACAGATGCGTTTAGGAATGTAAGAAGTCAACATCAAAAGAAGAAATTTCCATTGCCTGGACCCTCAGATGCCAGGAACCATAATGAAATGTTATCTCCTGGCTCTTCACAGCAGCCTGGTGGAATAGGTAGAGCACGATATATTTATTTTCTGGAGAAGCTAAATCCAAGTGAAATTAAAAGGTCAAATCAATGCCAACTCCAATTTAGCACACAGCAAGCCTCCTTTTACCCAGTGCCTGTTCAGACTTTGAATCCAGGGCTCAACCCATAGAATAGGTTGACCTATAAAAATGAACCAGAAGAAAGTGATTTTTTTAGTTCCTGGCTGCATTGTAGCCCATCTCTGAGTGAACCGTCATGATGGTAAAGACTTCCGACCCAAGCATTTTATGCTAAAGAGTTTTTTCTTTGAAACAGCTGGAGTCAAAGTTCATTAGTAATAAATGAGCTGCTGAACCCACAACTATACTTTTTTTTTCATTTGACATTCTTAATTAAGATTGATTTGCTTATGGTTTCTGAAAATGGCACTACAGTAGGGGGTGGGTTCTGAGATGATCTTACTTATAAATAGATAAGCCATTAGCATTCTAGGGCAGGCTTCTACCCATCTATGTGGCTGCTGTGGGAGGGCCAGGACCAAACAGACTTGGCAACAACACCTTTCTCAGGAAAAAAAAAAATGATGTATTTCCTTGATAAATCAGGATCATTTGTCTGAATCGATAATTAAGCCATAAGATCACCTGGGGCACTAGTTAAAAATATAAATTCCAGCCAACCCTTGCTTGAAATTGTGACTACATGATTCTTGCATATATATCAAATAAATGTGCATCTTTAACAAGTACTGCAGTTGATTCAGACATAGGTGCTAAAGCTGCACTATAGTATAAGCCCAGTTTGATTCTATAAAAAGGTAAGTTTGCATTCATTAAAATAACAGATTTATGAATAATATAGAATTTCATTCTAAAGAGATGATGCAGGTGCAGTCATGTTAATATATATACAGTCCTTATTTAATAGGACAAAAGTGATGAAAGAAAAAGTGTCAACTTTTTACCTGGAGAATTTGGGGAAGAATCATAAGCTTTCCCTTTTTGACAATATTTCTGCAATTTTACTCCCACATTTCTATGCAATTCAATTAAATACTTCTTCAGTACCTACCACATGCTGGTACTTAAATCTCTTCCCTCTTTTCCATCAAGCTTAGTAAAGGAGACAAATACAGATAGATATAAATAACTTCAATACAGACATGACTATGATCACTAAAACCTGAAAGACAATAGATTAGAGAAAATGCCTGAAATTTCAATTGTTAGCATAAATCCTTGTAGCTTACTTCAGAGATGAGTTCTCCAAAAGAACTAACAGATTGGCATTGTTCTAGGTATCCATATGTTCAGTAAATACTAAATGGATAAACAGAATCAATTGTCTAATTAACTATATAACTCATCACAAATTGCCTTGGTTAATGGTTTTCAATGTTCTATTTGAAGTGCAGTCTTTTCTTTAAAAAAAAAAAAAATGCACCTAGGACTCCTAGCTGGATGTCTTTGCATCTCCCATACACTCTGCCAAAAGTCTCTGGAAACTTCCTCTAGGTGTTCTGGAGAGCAGTCCAAAACCCATTATTGGAAAAAGGAGAGGAAAAGATCAGAAAGAAAAAAGAGAAAGCACAGAATAAGTTGGTAGAGACAAATTCAAAATTATTAGTAATTACAGTGGATATGAATGGATTCACATCTGCTTCTAGAACAGATGGGTAAGCGTGGTTTATATTACGGGCTTTAAACAACTAGAAAATCATGGGGAAAAAAAATACATGGAACCATGGTTTCCAGACATTGGACAGATTGGATCTTAAGAGAGAAGGATCACAAGCAGTATTACACCAGAATACTGCCTCAGGGATGTTTCCATGATGTGTGGTGCACAAGGTTATGACACCCTGAACAGAGCCTTTTGGTCCTGATGAGTTGAGGAAACAGAGATCATAGTGGCTATAAATTATGAGAAGTATACTGTAGATTAGAGAGCTAGACAGAAAAGAGACAGAGAGAGAAAGACACTACAGATCTGTAGAGGGGGGCCCTCTTGAGCCTTTGGGTACTGATATGCACGTGTATGAGGAAAGAGAATGGAAGTAGGACCCAAGGTGAGGCATTTGTCAATGTCAAAAGACTAAAAATTGTCATATACTTTGACCCAGGAATCCTACTTCTGAAAAACATTATGTACATCCATGTACCCAGAGTTACTTTAATAAGAAAATTTTAAAAGAAATTCATCTGTCTAAAAATGTGGATAATTATCAGCTAAACTGTGTCACATAAACAATGATAGCCTGAGTCCTTGAACACAAAATCCATAAACTCTATCAAAGTATGTAAAATTTAAGAGCATATATGTTCTGTAGCCATATCACAGGTTCTCAATCCAGAATTCATTAAAATTATCTGTTTGTTTTTAAATGCTGGTGCCAGTGCCCTGCTTCTGACTGACCAAGCCTGAACTTCTAGGAAGAAATCATGCATGGTGATCTAAAGCCCCCACATTCTTGTGAAACATACTGGGGGATGAGTGTCACTGGAGCAGAAAGTTCATCACGTTTAGCCATTACGCAAACTATTTTAACCTAAAACATAAGAATTATTTTGTCAATTAAAAAAAGTGTACGCAATCATTAAAAATGCTTATTAAAATATTATGTAAAGCATGGAAAATGCTTATAATGTTGAAAAAATACAATGCTAATTTTTATGTATACCGTGATTACAGCTACGTAAAAGAACATATGTGAAAGTAAAAATACTAGAAGGAAATATAGGACAAAGTCTTGCCAAGAAGGATTTGATTAACACATGCATCTCTCTCTCCATCCCACCCCCACCCCCGCAAATTTTCTGGCTCATGTTGCAGGAGTGAAGGGCGCATGAGGTGGGTGGAGACCCTGGTAGATTGCCCTCCTGTGGAGCCTTCCGGTATCCCTAGCCTTCTGACACTTCCCTTTCAGACTCCTATGCCACTGAGTAGTTGCTTGGCCTGCATCAATCCGAGTATTATCTTGTTAAAACTAAAAGACAGGAAGGCTTACTAACTTAAGGGTTTTCCTGCAGCGTGTCTGCCTCTAACAACTGCCCTGTCAGCATGACTTGTAATCTTTCAAACCTCTCAAATCAGAGGTTTCAGGTCCAATGTTTCTTTGGACTCAATGTTATAGAATAGCTATTTTTCTTCCCTGAAGAGACTTAAAAGATGAACATTTGGGACTCTAAACTCTTTTCCCAGAGAATGTGGAAAATCTTTTGTGGAAGCTAGGAAATAGCTGATGCTAACCGTAGCAAGGCACAAAGCATGCAACTTTTAAGTACTGTAAGACTAATGGACTGATTATGACCTCTTTCCTGCTGGGCCTAAGAACCTGCAGTCATTCTTCTTTTTTCAGAGGTTAGATAATAGCTGCTGTTGCTCTTTCTTTTAATTTCATAAAATAGCAAATCCCTGTAGTCCTTAGTGATTTAGCCAAGTAAGCAATTACAGGAGATTGCTGGATCCATCTGCTTTTCCCCAGTAGATTTGAGGATGAGAATGAGTATGCTCAGTTTTTCATTCTTCCAAAAAGTCAATCAAACTCCTACTGTTTTGTAAGGTCATTGAATATCTCCTGCAGGCTCCTTCTAGAACTCTGACTGAGAAGCTTCTCAAAACAGTCATCCTAGGCCAGCACTATTAGTCAGGTCTCCTTTACTTGTAAATGGCAGAAGCCTCTCAAACTAGCTTATGTAAAAATAAACAAATGAGAGGAGGTACTATTTAATAGCTCACATGTCCTAAAGTCAAGAGGCAGGCTGGATCTGAGATATCAAATACTTCATTCTCTCCTCTGTGTTCGCTTCATTTTCCACAGCCTGCCTCCAAATGAAGGCAAAAATGGACACCCTCACCAAGCTTCTCCAGGTCATCCTTGTATGGGATCTCAAAAAGAAAGAAATCCTCTGCCTCCCAGCACTGACATCAATTTTTGCAGAAGTTTTGGTCCTACTTAGATCATACAAAGTCTGTGTGTTACATTCTTAACCCTAATAATTGGCTAAACTTGATCAAATGCCCAAACCTTTCAACAGAAATCAAGGACTTGTGGTTCACGGTTTTATCACACAGCAGAACGCTGTGTGTGTTTGTCAGTTTTGCATCATTATGACCAAAATACCTGACAAGAACAACTTAGAGGAGGAAAAGTTTATTTGGGGGCTTACAATTTCAGAGGTCTCAGTCCATAACTGGCCAGCTCAGTTACTCTGGGCCCCAGGTGAGGCAGAACACCATGACACAAAGGTGTGGTGGAGGAAAGTAGCTCAGGACATGACAGTTAGGAAACAGAGACTCTCGTTCACCAGGGACAAAATATATACCCCAAAGGAATGCCTCCAATGACCGACCTCTTTCAACCACAACCTACCTGCCTATACTTACCACCCACTTAATCCCTCTCAGGGCATTAATGCACTGGGTAGGTTAAAACTCTCATAACCAAATCATTTCACCTCTAAACTTTCCTGCATTTTCTCACATATGAGCTTTTGGGGGACATCTTGCATATAAACCATTAACATCCATCAAATGAATTCATACAATAACGAGTTTATATCTCTCATAATCTACTTGTTTCACCTCTGAACATTCCTGTATGGCCTAACATAATCTTCTTGAGGGACACCTTATATCTAAACCATAACACCATGCCTTCAGCATAATGTATATCCAAAATAATAATTATCTATTTAAAACTTAACAAAAGCAAAACAGGGAAGAAAAGAGAGAATTTTAATTGAAAAATTAATTTTAGTGATAACTTGTCACTGAAGGAGAGAGGTGATATAATAAACAAAAAGGCTAGAAAAGAAATGTAAAGTACTACAAAAACTGAAGTTGATCAAATTGCCTCAATTCTCTTATCATTTACTTCCCTCTTTTAATCACTGTTTTAAGATGCTTTACAAGATCATGGAATACTCCAGTTTATCTTTAGAATTTTTTACTTCTCAATGCATATGTATTTATTAACCAAATATTATAACAATGCAAACATAACATTAAACAAAAATAAAGGAAGTTTCTCTCCATAATCTTAACACTGAAGAACACTCATAAAATTCAACTGGAAAACTTTTGATTTATTCTTCTTTTCAGTCTTTGTCCATGCAAATATTATGCTAGGTCTAACTGAAATTTAGACAGAACTCACATTCTAAATTTGAATATAATATATTGTATTTCAATGCTGGTGTTTGGTCTTTATAATTGTAATATCTGTATAATATTTATTGATTAAATAGTCTATATTTAACTTAACCAGCCCCCAATCTTAATATGAGGTTACTTTTCACTTTTAATATTATTAATAACATCACAACAAACATCATCATGTATTTTCTTAAATTCCAAGAATGAAATTATTTTGTTAAAGATAGGAACAAATTTAATAAAATGATTCTTGCTACCTGTTGCTATGATTATTTATGAAATGACTATACATTTACTTGAATGTATTATGCACTGCTATAATATCTGTTTAATAAATACATATGCATTAAGAAGTAAAAAATTCTAAAGATACACTGGAGTATTCTATAATCTTGCAAACCATCATAAAACATTTCTTAAAATGTACTAATGAATGGATGAAAATGTGGTACATATATACAATGGAATAGTGTTCAACTATAAAAATAAATGATATCCTGTAATTTGTGACAATGTGGATAAAACTGAAGATCATTATCTTAAGTTAAATCAGCCAGGCACAGAAAGTCAAGTACTACATAATCTCACTGATGTGGAATCTAAAAAAGTTGATCTCTCAGAAATCAAGAGTATAATGGTAATGGTAATTGGGACTTGGGAGAGTCTCAAGGAGGGAGGGATGGGAAAGGTTGATCAATGGTACTAAGTTATAAACAGATAGGATGAAGAAATTGCGGTATGCTGTTGTTCAACAGGATGACTATAATGTCCTATATATTTCAAGAAGCTAGATGAAAGGAGCTTCAGTGTTTCACCATGGAGAAATGATAAATGTTTGAGGAGACATATATGTTAAGCCTGATTTAAACATTATAGAATAGATATATGTACTGAAATATCATGTATATGTACATAACATGATATGTACACATCATAAATATGTGTAATTCTTATCTTTTATGTATCATGAAATAAATTTAAATTCATAAAAATAAACATAAGGTACCTTTTGCCATAATTACACTAACATTGGGTACTCTAAAACTTTACCACAACCCATTTTCCCAAACAAAAGTCATACTTCCTAACTCACACTGTATTCTCACATCCTGCTTTATTTTACCTATAGCATTCTTCACTACCAGACATGATATTTGCACTTAGAGTTTCACTCTTCCTTCATACTATCAACATAAATATATGCTTTTTTAGTCTAATTTGTTATATATGACAGCAGAAGTATTACAATTCATGTTACACATATAGAGCACAATTTTTTATATCTGGTTGTATACAAAGTATATTCATGCCATTTGTGTCTTCATACATGTGCTTAGGGTAATGATGTAATGAAATGGACATAAATATATGCCTTATGCTTTATAAATATATGCTTTAAATATAAGCCAGAATGTTATATCTATTACCCATGCTCTCTCACTACTACTGACTACAACAGTGCATGGAAGTAGTAGCATATCAATATTTTTTCAGAGCTTATTTTTTAGTAAAGGTAAAACTTAGGGTGAAATGTACATACCATAAACATACAGTAAAATGAATTTTGATAAGTGTTATACCAAGGTAACCAATGCACTACGAAGACAGAGAACATTTCTGTAACCCTAACAAGCTCCTTAGTGCTCACTTCCAGTCAAAACCCTCTCGTGATTAGCCTCCTATTATTATCATTTTTATCACCATAAATTAATTTTAACTTTCTTAAAGTTTATATAATTGGAATTACTCAGTATGTGCTTTTTAATACCTAGCATTTTCACTCAAAAAAAAAATGAAAATGATATATTTATATTTTGAGATATATTTTTGTATGCATCAATAGTTCATCATTTATTGATAAGTATGATTCCTTTATGTCAATATCCATGTTTCTGTTGATAGACATTAATATGATCTTTAATGCAATGATAAATAAATCTTCTGTAAATAGTCTTGGGCATGTTTTTTTGACTATATATTTTCATTTCTCTTGAGTACATCCCTAGGATTGAAGTTTCTAGGTACACATTGAATATATGTGGGGTTTTCCTAGACTTTCTATAGTACTTATTTTAGTCAGCTTTTGCATTATTATTACAAAAATACCTGACAAGAACAATTTAGAAGGGGAGAAATTTACTTGAGGATAACAGTTTTAGAGTTCTCAGTCCATAGATGGCCAACTCCATTGCTTTATGCCCAAGGATAGGCATCACAACATGGGGGAAGGACCCCAGAAGAGGAAAGCTGCTCAGATTATAGTGAGGTCAAGAAGCAGAGAGAAAGAAAGAGAAAGGGACCAGGAGGAACAACCCTTCCAGGGTATGCCTCCTCCTCTAGTAACCCACCTCCTCCAGTCAGTCCATTCAAACTAGGATAGACTGATTATGTTATGGCTCTCATAATCTAATTATTTTACCTCTGAATATTCCTGCATTAAGGGCTTTTGGGAGACACAACATCTACCCCTGGCCAACAAAAGCTCATGTCCATCTCACAATGCAAAATGCATGTAGTCCATATCTAAGAGTTTAACAGTTTTAGCATTACCCAAAAATCCAAGGTCTCATCTGAGACCCAAAGCAAACTCTTGGCTGAGAGTTCTTGTAAAAATCAAAAGCAAGTTATATATACCAAATAGAGTGGCACAGAGTAGATAAACATTCCCATTCCACAAAGGGCATAAAAAGAATGAATGGGGCCCAAACAAGATGGAAATCCACCCAGGCAAACAGATTTCCTAACTCTGAGTACAGCATCTAGCACACATGGCTGTGCCATATGATCTTAAAAAGGCTTGGGCAGTTCTGCCTCTTTGGTTTTGATGGTCCTTTAGCTTATCTCTCTCTACAGCCAGCATCTCTTTTTGGGAAACAGTCCACATTACTGGGATCTCTTAATTCATGGGTTCTCCTTGCCAGCTGTGGCTTCACCTGCACAGTTTCACGTTATCACCCTCTCGGGTGAAGCTTTCAGGGATTCTGACCCTGATACACTTTGCCTGGACTCCAAGGTCTTCCTTTGAAATCTCAGTGAAAACCTCCATAGGTAACTTTAACATCTTGCATTCCTACAGAACCAACACCAAGTGGATGGTGCCATGGTCTCCCACCAGCTTTCACAATACTTGGGCCCCCTGAAATCACAATTTCAGTGACCTCAGAGTGTCTGTGCAATTCAACATGGTGAAAGAAATTTCTAGGCCCTCCTGTGCAAGCAGGATGCCCACTTGATCTCTTCTCAAAGGAATCATTTCTTCTACGTCCTCAAGCCTATAATGAGTATGGTCTTACAAATTCCTGAGAAACCCTCAAGGCTTTTATTGTCTCTGTGCAAAGTACTTAGCATCTCTTTGGGGACTATAATCCCTTCAACAAGCATATATTCCTTGGCCCCAGCTTTGTATGAATTTTTTGGCCAAATTTCAGGTTTTAAAGTCCTTTGTTTTCTGCTCCCAATTTTCACAGCAAATTTGGCAAGAAGCCAGCAGCAATATCCATGCCACTGCCTGAATGCTATGCTGCCTTGAAATTTCCTCTATCATCTTAATTAGTTCATCACTTTTAAATTCAGTTTTCACACAAAGGCTCTGGACATGGAAAATGTCTCCAACCAAGTTCTCTACCAGAATAAAACACATGGCCTATAATCCAATTCTTAATAGAGTCCTCATCTCCTTCTGAAACCTCATTCAACATTCTAGTCTTCTGATCTCCTATTAGAATCACTCATTAAACTCTGCCTACAACATTCTAAAACTTTTCCAGCTTACATCTCTAAACATTTCAAAATTTCTCCTGCCAAGAAACTCCAAAGGCTTCTGAACCACATGATCAAATTAGTCACAGCAACAACCCCACTTCCCATTTCTCAGTACAAATTTCTGTTTTAGTCAGCTTTTGCATTGTTGTGACCAAAACACCTGACAAGGACAATTTAGAGCAGGAAAACTTTATTTGGGGCTCATGTTTTCTGAGGTCTCAGTCCAGCGATGGCCAACTCCATTGCTCTAGCCCAAAGTGAGGTGTCATATCATGGAGGAAGGACCCAATAGAGGAGAGCTGCTCAGATCGTGGTGGGGGTCAGGAAGCAGAAGGAGGGAAAGAGGAAGGGGCACATGAAGAACAACCATTCCAGGCTATGCCCCAGTGACTCAGATCCTCTAACCATGCCCACCTACCACCCATTTCATTCGAACTAGGATGGACTGATTAGGTAATGGCCCTAGTAATTATACCTCTCTATATAGCTGCATTAGTAGAAGCTTTCCAGGAATACTTCATATCCAAACCATTACAGTATTCATATGATCTACTTGTCTTATTTACTCTAATATCATAGTATGCCAATACTATAGCTTTATACTAAGTTTTTAACATTAGGTAATGTGCAGGAGCCCTGTTTGGGGAGATGGCTAAGATTGCGGTTGGCTGCGGGCCATGGAGATGTTTGGGCATTGCCGCCTTCCATAGTCTCACGGGACTTGGCCCGGGATCTCGAGAGACTTGAGCCGAGATTGCTGATCAGGTCGGCATCATTTGGTGTGTGTGGGGTTTTTTTGGTGGTGTGTGTTAAAGTCGTTCTTAGAGCCAGAGAGAGAAGTTATCAGAATAAAAAGACTGTTTGTTTCCAGTTCGCCTCTGAACTTCTTCCCGCGGCTTTGTTGCTCCAAGCAGCAGTCGCCTTGGACAACAACAGTAATGTGTTTCAACGTTGTTTTTTTTTTTTTTATAATATTTATTTTTTTGTTTTTTAGTTGTACACAATGCATTTTATTTTTACATGGTGTTGAGGATCGAACCTGGACCACGCACATGCTAGGCGAGCACTCTACCACTGAGCCACAACCCCAGCCCTCAACATTGTTTTCATTTTTGAAGATCTTTTATAGTGACTAAGATGTAATACTGAAATATTGGAAAAATATATTATTTTGTTATAACAATTATTTTGTAGATTTTCTACAAATCCAATGATGTCATATACAACTAAATGCAAATTTATTTCTTGCTTTCCAATATACATGCCTTTCAGTCTTGCTTTATATCACTGAATAAGACTCCTGGTAAAAATGCTAAAGGAAGTGAGAACAAATACCCTGACATCATTCCCAATCTTGAAGGGAAAACACTCAATAGCTCACCATTAAGTATCATATTTGATATAGACTTTTAGTAAATACTCCTTATGAGATTAACAGAATTCTCTTCTATTCCTATTGTTCTGAGAGCTTTTAGTTATGAATAACTTAGTGTTTACATGGCATATTTTTTCATCTTTTATTTTCAACCTCAGTCTTTATTAGATGGTCTTTTTCAGAAGTACACGTTTGGGTCTTCCCTTCTTTATGTATAGTCTAATGATTTCTATCTTTAAAGGGGAACGTTCAATCCCGATACATTTAAGGTAATTATCTACATGGTAAGTTTCAAGTCTGTTAGATTTATTATTATCCACTCTGATCTTTGTCCCTTCCTTTCTCACATCTTGCCATCTTTGGGATTAATAGAATATTTTAGATTTTCATTTCATTTTAACTATTTGCCTTTTAGTTATGTAGTTCTTAATATGTACTTTGGGTAGTATTCCTGGTAATTATGATATATATCCTTTACTTACTGTTGTGTGTCGGATCTTGAGGAATTTTCACTAGGTGAAAATTCAAAGACGTAAGCAAAATCACACAAAGACTTCTGGGAACTCCTGCTGTACCCAGACCCCTTATCTCCTATCTCAATTACACAAATTTCAGCATTCCTATAGCCCTGGACTCTAATCTCTGCCCCTTGAGAGGCTGGTCTCTCCCTTGATTTGAGATCAACCTATTTGTACTGTAGTCAGGAAGATGCCTCAGGGCAGAAAGCAGGGGTTAATGCGGATCTCACCCGCTGTGCTTCCCTTTTTTTTCATGTATGAGTCCTGCACTACCTGCTCACCAGTGCCTGAAGGCAGTGATTTATTTATTTTGTCCAGTTTAATAACTGTTAGTGTGTAAGGATAGGACCTATGTAATTTTTTTTTTTTTTTTTTTTATAATTTTATTTATTATTTATTTACTTATTCATCATGCACAAGTATAGTATCTTTTTACATACAACTGCTTGTATACAAAGTATATAAGTACCATTCAGATCTTCAATCATGCATTTAGGATAATGATATCCATCTCATTCAACCACCAATTTTTTTCCAACCCCCCCCCCTTACTCCCTCCCTCCCCTCCCTTTCCGTTGACCATTCTAGTGTTCCTCTGATCCTATGTACCCCCTTCCAACAACTCTGTGAACCAGCCTCCTTATATCAGAGAAAACATTCGGTACTTGGATTTTTGAGATTGACTAATTTCACTTAGCATTATATTCTCCAACTTCATCCATTTACCTGCAAATGCCATTATTTTATTCTCTCTTATTGCTGAGTAAAATTCCATTTTGTATATATACCATATTTTCTTTATCCACTCATCTACTGAGGGGCATCTAGGTTGGTTCCATAACCTAGCTATTGTGAATTGTGCTGCTATAAACATTGAAGTGGCTGTGTCACTGTAATATGCTGTTTTTAAGTCTTTTGGGAATAGACCCAGGAGTGGGATGGCTGGGTCATAGGGTGGTTCCATTCCCATTTTCCCAAGAAATCTCCATACTGCTTTCCATAGCGGTTGCACCATTTTGCAGTCCCACCAGCAATGTATGAGTGTGCCTTTTTCCCCACATCCTCTCCAACATTTATTGTTGTTTGTGTTCTTGATAGCTGCCATTCTGACTGGAGTGAAATGAAATCTTAGAGTAGTTTTGATTTGCATTTCTCTAATTGCCAGTGATGTTGAGCATTTTTTCATGTATTTGTTGATTAATCGTGTATCTTCTTCTGAGAAGTGTCTTTTCAATTCCTTAGCCCATTTATTGATTGGGTTATTTGCTTTTTTGGTGTTAAGTTTTTTTTAGTTCTATATACATTCTAGAAATTAGTGCTCTATCTGATGTGCATGTATTAAATATTTGTTCCCAATTAGTTGGCTCTCTATTCACCTCACTGATTGTTTCTTTTGCTGAGAAGAAGCTTTTCAGTTTAAATCTATCCCATTCATTAATTCTTGGTAATAGTTCTTGTGTACTACAGGATTCTTATTAAGGAACTTGGGGCCTAATCCGACATGTTGGAAATTGGAGCTTACTTTTTCTTCTATTAGGCGTATTGTCTCTGGTCTAATTCCTAGGTCCTTGATCCACTTTGAATTGAATTTTGTGCATGGTGAGAGACAAGGGTTTAATTTCATTTTGTTGCATATGGATTTCCAGTTTTTTTTCCCAGCACCATTTGTTGAAGAGGCTATCCTTTCTCCACTGTACATTTTCGGCACCTTTGTCTAATATAAGATAGCTGAAATTATATGTATTAGTCTCTGTGTCCTCAATTCTGTACCATTGGTCCCACCAGTCTGTTTTGGTGCCAATACCATGCTGTTTTTGTTACTATTGCTCTATAGTATAATTTAAAGTCCGGTATGGTGATGCCACCTGCTTCACTTTTCTTGCTCAGGATTGCTTTGGCTATTCTGGGTCTCTTATTTCTCCAGATGAATTTCATGACTGCTTTTTCTATTTCTTTGAAGAATGACATTGGGATTTTGATTGGAATTGCATTAAATCTGTATAATGTTTTTGGTAGTATGGACATTTTGACAATATTGATTCTACCTATCCAAGAGCAAGGTAGGTCTTTCCATCTTCTGAGTTCTTCTATGATTTCTTTCTTTAGTGTTCTATAATTTTCCTTATAGAGCTCTTTCACCTCTTTCGTTAAGTTGATTCCCAGGTATTTTATTTTTTTTGATGCTATTGTAAATGGCGTAGTTTTCATCATTTCCCTTTCAGAGGCTTTGTCACTGATGTACAAAAATGCCTTTGACTTATGGGTATTGATTTTGTATCCTGCTACTTTGCCAAATTCATTTACTAGTTGTAAAAGTTTTCTGGTAGAGTTTTTTGGGTCTTCTAGGTAGATTATCATGTCATCAGCAAATAGTGCTAATTTGAGCTCTTCTTTTCCTATCTGGATCCCTTTAATTGCTTTCGTCTGTCTAATTGCTCTGGCCAGAGTTTCCAGTACTATGTTAAATAGCAGTGGTGAGAGGGGGCATCCCTGTCTTGTTCCAGTTTTAGAGGGAATGCTTTCAATTTTTCTCCATTTAAGATAATGTTAGCTCTGGGCCTTGCATAAATAGCTTTTATAATGTTGAGTTATGTCCCTGATATTCCTAGTTTTTCCAGTGTTTTGAACATAAAGGGGTGCTGTATTTTGTCAAATGCTTTTTCTGCATCTATTGAGATAATCATATGATTTTTTATCTTTAAGTCTATTGATGTGATGTATTATGTTTATTGATTTCCGAATGTTGAACCAGCCTTGCATCCCTGGAATAAACCCCACTTGATCATGGTGCACTATCTTTTTGATATGTTTTTTGTATCCAATTTGCCAGAATTTTGTGAGGATTTTTGCATCTATGTTCATTAAGGATATTGGCCTAAAGTTTTCTTTTTTGGATGTGTCTTTGCCTGGCTTTGGAATTAATGTAATATTGGCCATCATAAAAAGAGTCTGGAAGAGCTCCCTCTTTTTCTATTTCTTGAAATAGATGTTGAAGAGCATTGGTATTAGTCTTCTTTGAAAGTCTTGTAGAACTCTGCTGTAAACCCATCAGGTCCTGGACGTTTCCTTGTTTGGTAGCTTTTTGATGACATCTTCTATTTCTTTGCTTGTAATCGATCTGTTTAAATTGTGTATAGCATCCAGATCCAGTTTAGGCAAATCATATGACTCTAGAAATCTGTCAATGCATTCAGCTTTTTTCTGTTTTATTAGAGTACAAGTTTTCAAAGTAATTTCTAATATTATCTTCTGTATATCTGAGGTGTTTGTTGTGATATTCCCTTTTTCATCACAAATGTTTAGTGATTTTGAGTTTTTTTCTCTTCTTCTTTTTGTTAGCATTACTAAGGGTCCGTGTCAATTTTGTTTATTTTTTTCAAAGAACCAACTTTTAGTTTTGTCAATTCTTTGAATTGTTTCCTTAGTCTCACATTTCATTAATTTCTGCTCTGATTCATCCATTGTTAATGTATGATTATCAGCTGAGGTTTCTCTCTGGTTGGTATAGCCCTGGACTCTAATCTCTGCCCCTTGAGAGGCTGGTCCTCTCCCTTGATTTGAGATCAACCTATTTGTACTGTAGTCAGGAAGATGCCTACAGGGCAGAAAGCAGGGGGTTAATGCGGATGTGTACCATTCCTTAGAGAAATGTTTTTAGATCTAATGCACATTAACGTATTAGGATATTGCATTTCCAAAACTTACACTTTATAGTATAAAAGTCTTAGAAATTTTTTAAAAAATATTTAAACCCTTATGTATCTCTACTAATTAAAAAAAGAAAAAACAGCTAATGGAAGAAGAATGATCCTTTTGATCCTCAAATTCCCACTCTCTATTTGCCCCATACTTTGCCTATGGTAATTTGTAATTTTAAGTACTGCCTTTATAGCACAAAAGAGCAAGTATATTCAGATAACATCCTTTATAACCTTATCACTTTTTTTGACAGATTGTGGGGCATTATTTTGCTTATGTAATTCTCTATTTTATTTATTTTTTTACTATTGCTATTAACTAACAAAGATGATGGGAAGAGTGAAAAAAGTTTATGCTCAAAGGAACATTTCAGCATGAAAATTTTTTCCTTCTGGGTTATGACGCCTCCTCAGTTTATATGCATATACTATATTTATCAAATGTCTAAGTAGAGGGCACCAGGTACAGGACAGAAAACAAGGAATCAGTAGATCTTGGTCTAGCTTTTCTGACTTTCACTAACCAGCTGTGAGACCATACATTTCACATATTTGATGCCTTTATCACCTGTAATATTACATCATCTGTAAAATTTGAGTTGGACAAATTATAGTATTAAACATGTGCTGAACACTTTACATGTGCTGGGTACTATACCAAGAACGTGTATAATATTGCTAAATTTCCACAAATCTATGAGAAAGGTATTATGATTATTATCCCATTACATAACTGAAAACTAAGGTTCAGCATCAATTGGGATTTCTTCTAAGTGGTTTTCATACCACTGTATGTGGAAGAACCAGTATTGGACTTAAACCTGTTCGAGTCCTAAGCCTAAAATGATAATAATTCCAGGTGAAACAGATTCTAAGCATTCTTCTCTATGTTTTAAACTTAACAGTTTATTGAGAAAAGTTTTCATGCAAGGCCTCATAGCTCTTCCTTCTGTCAATCACAATCCTGGCTGGTACTATGTTTGCATGTTGTCTGTCAGAGTCATTTCCAAGCAGAGACTTCGTCTCACACGTCATTCTGCTTAGAGGTTCTCACATTGCAGGCACTCAGTAGGTGTTCATAATAATTTGAATGGCATCTGTTTAATAAAAGAAAATTTTATATTAACATTTCTTCCTATTAGTTTGATATATGTTTAGTAATCCTAAATATTAAATGTATTCTCTTCTGCTTAATACTATAATGTATACATTTAAAAGATTATTTGCATACATATTAGCCCATAACAGACCAAATATGGCATAGTGTGGTCTATATAGACTTCACTTCCAGTAAACATTCCACCTCAAGATTCCTAGTCAAGATTCCAGCCCATTCGTTGGTTCGTTTGTTCATTCATTCATTCATTCAGTGAGTATTTAGCACTTAGGTTAAATATTTAGGCATCTTGTGTAGTATAAAGTGCTAGAAAACACAAACAACAAATACAGTGCATGCTTGTTTTATTTTGGATCTAGAATGTCCCCCAAGGCTTATGCACTGAGGCTTGGTCCCCAGCTGATGGTACTATTGGGAGGTGGTAGAACCTTTAGGAGGTAATGGCCTAGAAGGAAGTAGGCAGACTGGGGGAAAGTCTTTGAAAGGTATATTTCATCCCAGACCCCTTTCCTCTGCTCTTCTCTCTTTGCTTTCTGGCCACCATGAGGTGAGCAGCTTTGCTCTACTATATACTCCCCACCGTGATGTTCTGCCTGGCCAAAGCCCAGAAACTATGAAACCAACTGACCATGGACTGAAGCTTCTGAAGCTCTGAGTCAAGATAAATCCTATTTTACATTGTTTTATCTCAGGTATTTTTTTCACAGAGATGGAAAACTGACTAACATAGTAAATACACCAGAGAAGACATTTAAGCCAGGATTGGTGATCCAATAAATCATTCTACACAAGTGCTATCTCAATGAGAGCTGAAATGTTCTCATGAATTATCCAGGCATAGAGAAAATGTGTAAGAATTTCTGAGCAATAATGTTCACAGACCCAAATTGGGTCAGAGAGGAAGCCATTATTTAAAAAAACGGAATATAGTTCAGAATAGTCAAATTAATGAGGAGCGGTAAGAAATGAGATGGAAAGGTGGACAGGTATCATTCTAAAGAACTTTGTAAGACATCTCGTGTGAGACAATGTAGGAATATTCAGAGGTGAGTGAAATGATTAGGCTATGAGAGCTGTAACCAAAACAGTGGATTAATTCATTTGGTAGATTAATAATTTGAATGAATTAAGGGGTGGTAACTGTAGGCTGGTAGAGCATGGCTGAAGGAAGTAGGTCATTGGGGGCATGCCTTAAGGATCATATTATTCCTGACTCCACGCACTCAAGCTCCCTGCTTCCTGGCTACCATGTCCTGAGCTGCTTTCCTCTGCCATGCCCTTCCACCATTATGTTTTCCCTCACCTTGGGCCCAAAGCAATGGAGTTGACTGTCCCTGGACTGAACCTCTGAAACTTTGAGCTGAAACAAACTTTTCTTCCTCTAAATTGTTCTTATCAGATATATTGGTCACAACAATGAAAAGCTGACTAACACAACTACTAAAAAGATAAAAATAATGAAGTAAAATAATCGGATTTGCATCACAGAGAAGTCTTTTTGGCTGTGGTGTAGAAAGCTAATTACAAGGGATACATTAGCTATCTTTCCATTATTGTAACAATGTGTCTGAGATAATCACCTTACCAAGAGGAAAGTTTATTTTGGCTCACAGTTTTGGAGGTTTATGTCAATGTTTGATTGGTCCCATCACTTTGGGGTCTGTAGTAAGGCAGCACATCATGGCAGGGAGTATGTGGTCAAGCAAAGCTTCTCACTCAAGAGCTGGCCTGAAGTGAAAAGAGAGAAAGAGGAAGGGGGTGGAGCCTCAATATCCCCTTCAAGGGCATTCCCTCAGGAGACAAAAGACCTCCTACCTGCACCCACCTCTTGAAGTTTCCATCACCTCCCAATAGCAACACTTATTCAAACCAAAGCAAGGGCAAGGATAGCTAAAGGAGAGGGTGCCTTTTTTTTTTTTTTTTTTTTTTTTGCAAGAATGGAAATTTATTTATTTATTTTATTCTAATTTGTTATACATGCTTGAAGAGTGCAATTCATTTCATATTACATATAAAGAGCACAATTTTTCAAGTCACTGGTTTTACATAAAGTGTTTACAAACCATTTGTGTCTTCATACATGTACTTAGGGTATTGATGTTTAACTCACTCTGCCATTATTCCTATCCCCTTGCCCCCTCCCCTCCCTCCCCTTTGTTCTATTTAAAGTTCCTTCATTCCTCTCATCCCCCCTCCCTTGCCATTATAAGTCAGTATCTTTATAACAAAGTTTGGTTTTTGGGGGATTGGCTAACTTCGCTTAGCATTATTTTCTCCAACTTCATCCATTTACCTGCAAATGCCATGATTTTATTCTCTTTTAGTGCTGAGTAGTGTTCCATTGTGTATATATACCAAAGTTTCCCTATCCATTCATCTACTGATGGGCATTGGGGTTGGTTCCACAATCTAGCTATTGTGAATTGTGCTGCTATAAACATTGATGTGGCTGTGTCCCATGCCTTTTAAAAAATAATAATATCCTTAATGGTAATAAAGGCAGTGGATGAACTGGTGTCAACTGAAGAGGTACAATCAATGGCACATGGTAGGTTAGAAGAGAGTTGGTTGGGAAGAGATAGAAGTCAGGGACATGCTCCATGAAAAACCAGATGGAGATAATTTTATGCACTGAGTATCAGAAAAAAGCTAAGTCAATTTCAATCATGTACAGAGATAGTTTTTTCTGTTACTGCTGCTGCTGCTGCTATTGTTTGGAATCTTTTCTGGAACTATTTCAATTCTGATGTGCTTCTAATCCATAATACAATTAGCACCTGTGAACCAGAGTAAATCCAGTTTTATCTTTTTCCATCAACTTAGTCAAAAATACCCTTTGATTACTGGAAAGGTGATGATAGAAAATAGAGATTACTCAACCGGAACCTCACTGATTCTTGGAGAAGCTGGCAGCAAAATATACCTCACAGATTTGACCAGATCCTGTTGAGAGAAGTAATGTTTTAGGCTAATCAGGAAAATTTATACACTCTCTTAAGGTGGCCAGGACACATTTACTACAATACTGCTTTTGGAGAAAATGACGGAGAAAGAAGGGCAATGGAAATTGCAAGCTAATCTCAGCTGTTAAAGCATCTCTGGGACGGGTGTGGGGGGGACCGCTTTCATTGAAATGGACAAGAGACCTGCTTATGAAAATTTAACTGAATGTCTCAATCTAGTAGCTTTCACTGCCCACTGCTATGGGATCCCCACCCCCACCCCAGGAGACCCCACCATAAATCTGGACCAACTCTTTGAATGAAATAATGATAGAGACTCCGATAAATTGCCTATCTGCTAAAAGTAGAGATTATTTCAAAAATAAAACTGGAGATTATTCCAAGGAATCCTGTTTCCACATTAAGAGGCACCCAAATGCTGCCTAGAGCACACTATTTATTGTGCTGCAGCACGACTGATTAGTATGAATGTGAAATCAAAAGAAGGTTTCATTGAGGGCTTAAAACACCTGGCAATTTAAGTTATCTGTGCCTCAAACCAAAATAAAATTAGATTGAGTTACATTTAGGAGTGCTGTATACCATGGACTATGCAAGTCAAATTGCTAACCAAGTCCCAGATGCTGGGAGAAATCTCTGCTATGATGCTAAAGCTAAAGACAAAATTCAGAAGATGTCAGTGAGAAATAATAATAGGCAAATTCTTTATCCCAGTGGAGTTTAAAGAATCACAAGAAGGTAAGGTTTTGGTCTTCAGCAAGACCTGAAGTCCAGGCAATGTAATTCCCAGGTAAAAGCTTTTCTTTACCACTTTTTTTTTCCCCCAAAGATTTTAGTTTAGTTTAGTTTTCTTTCTTTACCACTTTCATAGTCAACAAAGAAGCATTTAGAGTTTATTTCCTCTTAGCAAAATTAAAAAAAAAATCCTGGCTAGACTACTTAAGAGCCAATAATGGGCCAAGAAAATACCAATCTTAGAAGTCATATATATGTTGGAGCAGAGAGTGGGGTCAGTTGGGCAGGGGAAAAAGTGAGGATAGTAGACTAGACTTTTCCATGGTAAACATTCAACTGTAAATACAAGACTGATGGGGGGGGGGGGTGTTGGTAGAGTTGGGGTGGGTTGCCATGGCAACTTTCTCTACTGAAGATAAAGATAATAGTTCATGAAAGCATAAAATATTATTCATTTCACCTACAAAACATCTTCTTAAAATTTTCATCAACATTTTAAAACTGGAGATTTGAGCACACACCCTCAAACTAGTCCTTGCACAATATGAAGATGTAGCACCCCTGAGTCTGCTGATTATCTGGTGCTTTGGGGGTGGGGTGTGTGCTCCCAGCTGACTATGTTTTTTACCCGGGCTGCTCTGCTCTGCTCACTACTAACCTCTCTACCATCTGCATACATCTGTTTGTACTGTGCCCAAGACAAGGCTCAATTACTTTAGCCTTGACATTTTTCAGAGGAAGTGTTAAAACCACAGGCATAAAACAGAACTACCTGATGAAATCCTTCAGCATAAATTAGCTGCAGGTATCTTAATGAGTTGGTGTGATGGAGGCTGTCTGCCAAGAAGGATGACTTTGGCTTGAAAGCAACTGATCTTAGATCCTTCCTTCTGAAAATAATTGGGTAATATGTCTGGTTGGCTATAGTCTTTTGAGGGGAACTCCTGGCTTGTGACAATAAAATAATTCTCACTTCAAAGAGAAACCTTCCATTTCTCACAAGGGCATTTATAGTTCTTGCAAAAGTGGCTTAAAGTCATTACAGTAAAAGTTTAAGAGAAAAATAAAAGATGCCCAAGAACACACTGTTGTATGCTTCTTTGCATTGTCATCTTTAAAATGACACTTCCCTCTCCAAATTCTCAAGGTGGTATAATAAAAAAAAAATGTGAAGAACATCTTTGTAATCATCTTCTTAGATTAAAATTCTAAAAGTAAGATGATATCTTGGGTCAAAAAATTTGCTCAACTTACAATTTGATTTATATATCAAATTACTTACAAAAAAATACTCAATTCTCATTAAAAAAAACAACATGAGAATGATTATTTCCCTACACTTTTATCAACAATGGCTTTTGTCTGTACTTACAAGCTATGCTAATCCAAAAGCAAAAATATGTTTCCATCATATATTATTTAAATTTACCTGATTATTACTATATTTATTTTTTTAATGTTTCTTGGTCATTTGTATTTCTTTCATATTAATCACTTTTAAATTACCATTGTCTATTTTTCTTTTTATTTTAATATTTTTTATTTAATTAGTTATACATGACAGTAGAATGCATTTATGCACTGTGATATATGACACATAGATGGGATATAATTTCTCATTTTTCTAAGTGTACATGTTGCAGAATCATATTGGTCATGTAGTCACATATATACATACAGTAATAATGTCTGTTTCATTCCACTGTTGTCTATTTTTCACTGAGGCAATTAACTTTCTTATTGTTTCACTTTCCCCCTATGACTTATAAACTTGTAATGTCAGTAGCATTAATATTTGATTTTCTAACTAGGAATCAGCTTCCTTTGATATTAATGTAATGCTTTTTACTTTCTTTTTGTCTATATTCATCTGATATAGATTTGTCATATATATTTACCAATAAATTTCTTTAACAAACTCTATTCAATTCTCTCAAATAAAGTTAAGTCCTTAGTACCTTTTTATCCATATTCTCCCAAAGTTTCTTCATCTCATTATCTAAATTCTCTTGTTCCACTTTAAAAGTACCTAAAATCTTTTTGCATGGTATAGTTAATTGCACATACCAATTTGTTTGCCAATTTCTGAACTTGGTCCTTGCATCCTATTCCAACCCTTGAAATTCCGTTGAGCAAGTTTTTATGCAAGAATCTATGAGTGATAAAATTTCTAGATCCTTATGTGCTTAAAATCATTGATTTATTTGATCCTTACCCTGTTAGTATATTTTAATTGGACATAGGATCCTAACTTAAAAATTATTTTCCCTCAACTATTTTAAGGCATCCTTCTTTTGTCTTCTGACAATGCTTGCTACTGATAAGAATTCTGCTGTTGCTTTCTGGCTATCTTGCACTTTGATTTTCTGAAGTTTCACTTTATTTTTCCTGTTCAGTGCTTACTGAGTATTATTGGTTGAATTATATCCTTTCAAAAAAAAATGTTGTATTTCCAACCCTTACCTCAAAATGCAATTTGATTTGGACACAGGATCTTTACAGAGAAAATCTAGTTGAAATAAGTTCCTTGGGTAGATCCTAATCTGATTTATGTCTCTATTAAAAGGTGGAAAATTGGACAAAAACACAGACATGCATGGAGGAAAAACAATGTGAAGAGACAGATACAAGGACAATGCCATCCAGACGTCAAGGCAAAGATCAGTTGATGCATCTACAATCCAGAGCATCAAAACTAGCAAACACCACCTTGTTCTGGGGTCTCCTTTCAAGTACTAGATGATATCTGTCAATAAGTTAATGGATGGGTGGGCCCACGTCTTAGCTTTGAATCTGTGTCTGCTTACAATAATCTGTCTCTCACAATGCACAGCTCTGTGTAATCCATGACCCAGGAAACTGTTGATGTCCACGTTTTACAATCTTCTTTCATAAATTCTGAAGCTCCAACGCAGCCCCCATTTTTAAGCCCTCAGCCTGATCCCAACTTCCTGCCTCATGTAGGTCACTTTCCCAACTTGTTATACCATCCCCACTTTGCCTAATTCTAGTCATAAATTCATTAAATTTATAATTTGCCGTTTGGGTTTTCTGTTGCATTTTGAAATGCATAGGTAAATTTTTAGTTCTGTCTTGTCTTCTCAATTTTTTTTTCATTTTAAATTATCTCTATCATTGCTATACATTTAGGATGGCAAGTGAGGAGTTATAGACATGAATTCACAACCTCATCTTGAACTGAAGTCATGGGTTATATGCCAATTCTAAACCTTTGTGAGTTGTACCTAGTTAACTGCTATGAACTTGGTTTCCCCTGGCCCAGTGTGAGAACTCTGTTGGCTTGGAATGACCCATGTGACACAACATTTGAAAAAAACAGGCCAAGATGGGCTCTATTTGTTTTTCCAGGTTGATAAAATACACACACTCCACCACCACCATGTGCAATATAAACAAACATAGACAAAGAGTTTTCCTTAATTCTGAGTGCCGAGCTGGTATTGCTTTCTTTCTACAATGCTGATACAAGGTTCTGGGCCCTTACCACCTCAGCCTCATGGAGGGGAAGCACAAAAGAGAGAGACATGCCCACTTGCACAATCTTTTAACTTTCATCCCACAAGAACTCTTTCCCTAGCACTCCCAGACTACTTGTTGCTATAGTATCTGAGCTTAATTCTCCTTTCTCCTTGAGTGGAAGAAGTAATGAAAATAAGCCTGGAATTCTTCTGTAAGGATTAAACATCAAATTTTCTCAAAATCTTTTATTGTTGTCCCACTATCTTCTAACTTCTAATAAAGCTGAGAAAATGCAGGTCTTGCTGAATCTTTTCCTGTGATGGACAACTTGTCAGTCTAGTTTAAGAACTCCTTTATTTGTGTTGAACTTCACTAAGATTCTATTCCTTCTCTACTTGCTCTTTTTTGTTTACAATGTATATATTCACCTACTTTTTGAGCTGGAAACCTAGTGTTCACATCTGTAACTCTCAATTAGTCATTAAGTTACTGGAGGCTTTGTGAAGAAACTGTCTATGAAAATCTTTGGATATTTTCCATAATCCTAAATAAAGGGTACCTTATGCTCTGTTGTGCTCCAGCTTTGGACTTCCTACAAGATATTTTACAGATTTCACTAATTTACTACTACTCCCCCTCCTGCTACAAGAAGTATTATTTACAATCTCTTTTTAGGTTTAAATGTGCCTCCAGGCATGACTGGATTCTTTTTTATCGTTTATTATTATTAGAGTACATATTTATACATACAAGTTTGGTTCATTTTGACAAAATCATGCATGCATGGAATCCATTCATTTCAGTCATTCAGTCCCCATTCCCCATCTTTTCCTGTCCTCTCCCCTCCCCCTATTCTCCTTCCTCTACTCTACTGATCTTCCTATAGCTCCTTTATTTATTTGTTTATTTATTTATTTATTTATACATAAAGGTGAAATTCCCTTTGGACATTTATATATGCACATAACATCCTTTTGTTAAATTCATATCGTATTTCCTCCCCTTTCCCATCCTTCCTCCCTCCATCTTGTTCTCCACCTTCTACTCCACTATCTCTGTATCTTTAAGATATCTAATTACCCTCACCTTCTTTCCCTTATTTTGCTCTAGTATTCACATATGGGAGAAAACATTTAACCCTTGATTTTCTGAGTCTGGCTTATTTCACTTACATGATGTTTTCATTTCCATCCATTTATCAGCAATGGCTGGATTCTTATTAAAAATCCACCTAGGAAGTTAAAATGTTGTATTATATGGTTTTTCCATTGGACATATATTATTCTCCTATTCTGTAAAGAGAAGATAAGTCTCAAATAGACCACTTCTTTTTTTCTACCATGGTTCTTTCACCAATGGAACTTCCTTACTATTACCAATCCAAAATGCAGTATCTTCATTTATCTTCATGCAAACGTGTTACATCTGACAAAATTTTAATATGACTTTATAGCCATACAACTGGTTTTCAACTAAAGTTGAAGCTTTAGCTCTATTTTAGTACTTGATATTTTGTGATTAATTTATGTGAATTCTACACAAAGATTCAAATTATATAAACATGCTTGACTCTCCACTCTTTCAATAAACTGGAGTCTAATTTAGGAATTTATCATGAAAAGTGAGAACTAGTAGACAACCAGATGAAGAACAGGGAAAGAATAAAGGGTGTTCAAAGACCCTGAGGAGGACCAAGAAGTTCAGTTTGGCTAAAACATAGATTATACCTAGGGGCATCATTGGTACTTCTTAGATTCTTATCAGAAGGACTCATAGATAAAATAAATATCAATACTATCAGACATTTTATTGCTCATTTTGTTATGATAGTACAATGTACTTAACAACATATTAAAGAAGAGCAAAGGAATAAATAGGAGTTGCAGAAACTTGTATATTTCAAACTAGAAACAACTACAGTTAAGTAGCTCTGTGTGTTTGGAAGTGGCCCCTAAAGTGTCTGGAACTCATTTACTACAGCTGTCAAATAAGACAGTGAAATTCTCTCTTCTCTAGGACCACCTAAGATGCCTTTATTCCTATTCAAATGATATAAAGATGACTTTTTATCTGTAGGTGAAGTCACATGCCTACAGAAAATATATTTTGTTCCCTGCCAAGCTACTTTTTCAGGATTTTGTGACCCATGATATCACAAATAAAATTGGGAAACCTTAATTGAACACATTCAACACTCTTCAAGCAGAACCTAGCAGATTTCAAAATTGCATTCAAACAAAATGTTTATCTTTTCCAAAATTTCTGTTTAAATGGATTGTGAAGCAGAACTGTACTTTTTATTTGAAAGTGGAGTCAAGAGAGTCATAATAATAGTGTTTGGAGAATAATTCATTAAAAATAGCTTAAGTTCATGAAGTAACTTCTGAAGACTCTTAGAGTTCACCTACCTCTGAAGTGAAGGACATTTTACACAAGCACAAAGTGGAACAAAATGTAAACAACCATGGTTATTAATAGGCAGGCAGGTGGCATTGATTAAAAGAAAACAGTAAAAGATTATCATTTGGAAGCAATTTCACAATTACATGCTATTGATTAATCTAGCCTAGAAACCACTATATGAAAGTAATGCAAATTTTGCTAAGCTTTATGATTGTGAAGTATTTAAGGAGAAAAATTAGCAGCCTAATCACATTATCCTATACACAGAATTACATGAGATATTCTTGCATATGAATTTCTCTCCAATCATAGACTATTACTATGTATCATCTTCTAAACAGCAAAGTTCAGAAGAGGGAAACGGCAGTGTTATTTGTCATTCTGTTCTGTTTTTCAATATGAGTACATAATGAATACCCAGTAAATACTGATCAATAATGTCTTTAATGAAACTTCAGATTAAAATAAATGTTTAATTACTAATGATCTTTCTTTTGAGTACAGTGCAGCTACAAAGATCATCTTGACATAATTTCACATAGATCACAAATTGGACAAGTTTGGGAAATTAGTTCACATTGCCACCTATTATTTTCAATTTCGTTATTATGATCTCTCCTTAGATAAGAATAGAACTGACCTTTGGTACAGTGTCATCTTCTCTGACATCTCATAATTCACTCATGTAATGTATAAGTGAAAATATTCTCAGGTTTTTAGATAATGTCACCTTTGACCAGGGAAATGACTTTAAATAACAGAGAGAACAAACTTCTCCCCATTTGCTTTTCTTTTGTAAGACATTCTCTTTTGCAACGTCATCCATTGCCTTCTTCTCAAAATCCATTGTGAATAAAAATAACCTAGGGAAGTTAAAAAAAATCAAATTCCTGAATCTAACCTAAAAAGATTCCAGTTAAAGAGGAGATAATGATAACTATTTTGACCACTTCACAGACTAGATACTTTTTAATTTGAATTTTTCACAAAGTATAAAGTATTATAATTAATGCATATAAAGAACCTCTGTAGGAAAAGATTCTTTCTAATTATAGAATTATATGATTATGATATTAAGTTTGGGAAATAATGAAAGACAAACACAATCTAAAATTTGCCCATATTCTACTCTGAAGAAAGAATAGCATTAACTCTTCTTTTTTTTCTTGGAAAATTTCATTGCTATATAAAAATACAAAGGAAATTGCAATAATTTTATGTATTTAGTGACTTTTCATAAGCATCTCACCTATACAAGCCTCACCCAGCTTCTAGATCAAGAAATAGTATATCACCAGCACGTGAGAATCACCCCCATTTCATGCCCCCCTTGCTATTCCCCCCCACCCAAAGACACACACCACTATCTTGATTTGTGATGTCATAGGTAGGTTTCATTTGCTTTTGATTTATTTATATATTTTAGTATATACACTTCCTTTCAGCATCAAGTTGAGAGAATATGGACATTTGTAAAATTTATTCATATTGTTTTGTATAGAGTGATAGGTTCATTCACTCTCTTAATACCACAAGTTTGGGACAATTACAATTAGTTCTATGAACATTCTTGTACATGTTTTGTGGTAAACATATATACCCATTTATATTGAATATATAATAGAAGTGAATTGTTGAGTCTTTGATACACATAGGATATGTATACATTCAGTTTAACAGATACTGTCCAAAGTTTTTCAAACTAGTTAGATCAATTTATACTCCTACTAGGAGAGTATGAATTCTAGTTGCTCCTCATCTTACCAAAACTTGGTATGTTCTGTCTTTCATTTTAGTCATTTTTAGTGAATAAAGTGTCATCATGTTGTCTTTTTAATTCATATTTTCCTAGTTAAACTTCTAACCATTCTTAACATTTTCATGTTTTTTCCTGTCTTTTCTCTATATGTATGTGTATACAATAAATGTGATATTTTAAAATTAAGATTACATTGCATATGAAGCTTTGTATATACTTTAAATTGTTATGAGAATTTTCCGTATTCATAAATATTCTTCAGAAATATGATTTTCAGGATATCAGTCTGAATTAATGCACTAATATCTAGATTAAAATATGCCAGAGGAAAAAATACCAAAATTTAATTGAATAACTGATTTCTCTAGTTTGGTTTTTAATTCCACTTTTTTCTCTTGTCCAAATCATGGACATTAAATTGTAAAACTGTGATCATTTTTGTCACAAGATGAGAAGCAGCAGTGGTCAGGTCACATGAAAATGATGGCTGATGCCTTGGTAATATTCAAAGGGTTTTGAGACCAAGAGAAGGTCCTGTGAATCTGAAAACATGCTGTACTGTTTAAGGCATTATGGTAATTTAAGGATTAATATTATAATCTTAGTACATCATCTTTTAAATATGATTCTCTTGATAAATGTTTGCTCAAAACCAAAAGTACAGGTGGCTAGCTACTCTACAAATAAATGTTATTCTGAGAGTTCTATAGTTGCATTGTTACAAATGCCAGACACCCTACAGATGCCAGAAGAATTAATTTTACTTATAATCATTGTAGAGAAATTTAATATTGAATATAATGTTATCCCATGAGAACAGACATAAAAGATTACAAGATTTTAAAATAAGAACGCTGATACTAGCAAGAGTTTAGTCTTAACTTGTTCACCTGACAAAGGTAGTCCATTACTTTTTTACTTTCTTAGTTCCATTTTCACTACTACAATAAAATACTTGATGCAGTATAATATATAAAGAAAAGAGGTTTATTTGGGCTTAAAGTTCTAGAGGTGCAAGAACTAGGGGACTTATCTGGTGATGGCCTTCTTGCCGACAGTTCAAAGTCAATGCAAAGCATCACATGGCAAGAGACAGGGAGCACATGTGTGTGCACGTGTCTATCGAATCTCTGTCCCTTTTCTTATAAAGCCATCAGGATTCAATTATTGGGGCTCCACTCTATTAATCTCATCTAATACTAATCAACTCAAAAGGCCCCACATCCAAACACTGTAGTTGGGTTAAGTTTCCGTGCTCTTAATACCTCACAGTCAGGATTCAATTTTAATACAGGAAGGCTTTAATACAGGAGGACACTGAAACCATAGCACTCCCTCCTAGAATTGATTTAATGAACTCATTTTTCAGGGCAATTCTCAGCATCAGTAACATGCTGGGTATATTAGGATGAATTTTAACGTCTTCACTATAGATAGCCAACACTGGCTCAGGAACCAGGCATATATATTTCAAATATATATATTTGAAAGGAAGAATCATGTTCTATAAACTTCACAAGGTGGTTTAAATAACCAGTGCTTAATTTAACTAGAATGTGTCACCGAGTGATAGATCAACCTTTAAAACATTGAGGTAGCCACGATACAAACCTGTTAATGGAGAACAGGTCTGTATTCGGCACATATTTCAAACCTCATTGGCTTATATTCTTTTTCCTTTGTTTATGTGGTTCATGAGGTTGCACTTAACACCTGGCCCTTTCTTATCTATACCTTGGCCATTCAGTAATGGCCTGCATTTCCCAGATACTGAATACTACTCTTTCCCCTTTTCTCCTACTTGTAAATTTTTATATACTTTTGGTATTCATCTCACCTATTGGTACATTACATGATGACAAGATTTTGGGTGCAACTTGGTCCACATAGTGACACAACAAGAGTGAATATGTGCCATAGGTCAAACAGAACTCACAAGGAAAAGATAAAGCTCCTAGACCAAAATCCCAAATACAAACATTTCTGAATTTGCAGTAAATATCACATTTACAGATCAGCTTATTCCAATTCTTACAAACCCTTCTAATACAGTAGGACGTTGACTGTTTGGGTGCTAGAGAACAGAAAAGGGTATAGTCAGTGTTTCAGACCCTCAGAATCACTCTCTAGGGGTTAAGCCAGTAAATTTTGATTTCTGTTAAGTTCCCTAGATGATTCCTGGACCTGATACAGTCTCAGCATCTCTGCTACAACATATAACAATATGTATCAAAGACACCTTCCTGAAATTGGGCTTCAATGCCTGGTCTCTTAGCATAATAATCAGGACACCATCCACACAGGTCAGGAAATTCTCTGGACATCCTTCAAGCAAGCTCTTCTTTGTTATCATTCCTTTATCAGGATGCTCCAGGGGGACCGGGCCAACTAACAGCAGGTCTTGATGGCAGTAACAATAGGTTCCAACTGTAGGTCACAGCCTTATTTGTGATACAAGTTTCCCTTTGAAGTATGCATGGAGACACACATGCACAAACATATGAGACACCATGAAGCAGTGGGAAAAAAATGTGTCACTATTAGATCTAGGTTTAAGTCCTATCTCCAGTAGTTACTATTAGATGATCCTTTATTCTGTCCAGCCCTGAGACTTTTCTATGTGATCTAGGAACCTCACTTTTTTGTTTGTTTGGTTGGTTGATTGGTTGGTTTTTGTTTGTTTCACCAGAAAAACAGATTCATAGCAACTACTTCAACCATGTACCAAACACGGTTCTTGAAATACAGTAGGTGCTTATCAAGTCTTAAAAAGGCCTTACACAGGCTGTACAAATTACTAAGCATTACATAGAAGAATGCAGTGAGTGGTCAGAATGAGCAGGACTGGTGACAAACCTGTGACAGAATTGCAGCTCTGTCACTTTCTGCTATCCAGATAATGTTGGGCAAGTTCCTTGACCTCTCTAGGCCTCACTTCCCTCATCTGTAAAATGGGGATCATAATGGTAACTATCTCATAAGGCAATTTTAAGAATCAAATAAGAGAATACATGTAAATCTCTTCGTACACAGTCTGGGACATCAGGAGCATGCAGCAAAATGCTCACTATTATTATGTTAATAGTGTCAGATATTATGGTGATGATAATATTCATTATTTTAATTAATGTCCATGATAGCTGTCAAACCAGCCAACTAGGTCTGCTTTCCTCATTTTACAGATGAGGATACTGAAATTCATAGAGTCCAAGAGCATTGGTCATCACACAATTAATAAATGGCAGTCACCTCCAAGCAGATTGTATCTGCTCCCTGTTCCTTCTTCTTTAGTAGCATCAAGTATCTTCAAATTATCTGGACGTTTATGGCAAGGCTCCATTTTACTTTGACTGTATAAACCTAGATTAGAACTAGTAAAACACATTGTTTAATATTTATTTCCAGAAAATTCTTTTTCCTAAGGAAAGCAGTGAGAAAATTCTTCAGATTGGACACAATAAGGAATCATCCTTGATTGGTTTCAAAGCCATTTATACAGTGCAGTGCCTCCATTGTCAAAGAGCCTGAGATTTTTCTGTTAAAGATGTATCCATCGCTATGTTGAAGGCCATCTATAAAACTTCTTTTATCGAATTAGCTGATGGAATTAGTGATTCTCTCGCAGATCTCTGTCCATCCCCTTGACTCTGCTCTAGTTGAGTGCCTTATTATTACTCTCTAGAACTAGTGCCACTTATTTTGTCATTCTAGTCCAGTCAATCCTCCACACTGCTCCCAGAAAGAATCTAAAAATTAAATATTATGAGGTAACTCTTTGGCTTAAAAGTATTTATTGCATACAACATTTACTTTTTGAAAAAAACCTGTTACCTTGACTGACCCTTAGCACCCCACAACTTAGCTTTCTCTCCAGCCTTGTATTATCCATTCCATTCTGCAGCCACATTGAATATACAAGAGGTTTCATTTGCTGTTCCCACCGACTGGAATGTTCTTCCCGGGAAACACCCCTTTACCTGGAAACTACTTAACAGTCAACTCCCGGCTTGAGTTGAACCTTCTTTCTAAGACATTTGAACAGGGCTTTGTTGTGCAAGGACAAATGTAAAACACATCTTACTGCTTCAGTGTGCATAGTCATTCCTTCCTCTTCTGCCCCGTGGCCTTCCATCGATTAATCCAAACCCCAATGCCTAGTGATTACTGTGTCTTCCACAGAGTAGATGCTCACTACATAGTCAATATACAAATGATTAGACAGCAAGAGCAAATTTGAGCAAGGCCTTGTGGGAATAGATCTCAGGACTGGAGATAAAGCTAGGCAGGGATGTTGGAGAAAGGAGGCAGGAAATAAGTCAAATTTGGCTTTGTTGGAGTTCTGTCCAGGAATGACATTTGAAGATGTTCTTTTGGAGTTCAAAGAATCTTCTTGAATTCTGGTTCCTCTTGTACTTCTCCTATCCAGAAAGGTTTGGGTTACAAATGTCTGTAAAGATTCCCCTGAACCAGATGAGTACCAAAGTTAATAGCAGGGAAGCAATTTTTTGCAATTACCACAAAGAGGAAGGTTGCCGGTTTAGCAGTGTTATGTGCCAGACTTACATTCTGTTTTACATCTGGAAATTCTAATGTTTTTCTTTTACTTTTCCCTTTGTTTGTTTGTTTGTTTGATTGATTGATTGATAGATTGTTTTTGTTTGTTTGTTTTTAAATCCAGCAACTGTAATACAGGGCCATCAATTTAATTTGGTGATGAGTATTTTATTGAATTTGTTAATGACCCCCCCTTTTCTTTAAAAAATATTTAAATCATCTTAAAGCAAAAGACATAAAGTAGGTTAGTAAATTAGAAATAGAAAACCAGGAATAAGTAAAATCTATAATTAATGTAATTGGGTTTTAAATTTTGCCCTAAGCTTTCTGAAACTGTTCAAACAAGACATGATAAATTGCACAGGTCTCGGGATTTAAAAAGATCATTCCTTAGAGAGAAAATGGTACTATTAACATAAAGAGGAAATGTGCTGTTATGGACTATATTTCTATTAAGTAAATTTGGATTTGAGTCCCTAAGCAAGTCACAATAGCACTCTGAATCTCAGTTCAGAATATATCTATAAAACAGGATTATTATTGTCTGTTCTAGTTATCTACCTATTGCCATGTAATAAATTACCCCATAAACTAGCAGCTTAAAACAACAATCATTTTATTATAACTCATTACTCTGTGGGTCAGGAAATGAGGCAGTTCTGAGTTGGTAATGTATCTTCTCCGTGCAGCACTAAGGCCATTCAGTAGTATTCACCTCAAGAAGGAACTTAACTGCAGGTCTAAGATGCTGCCATTCACTACTCTGTACCTTACCAGGGTTGCTGTTTCTCTGACTTAAATGTTCTTTCCTCAACACACTCCTCCACCTGGGGTATGCCTTAACAGGTTGTATGGAAAACCAGGCCCAGCTGGGACTGTGGTCCAAGTAACAGTGTGTAATCTCTACAGCATGGCAGTCTCAGAATCTTGGACTTCCATCATGGCAGCCTAGCGTGCTCAAAAAGATTGTTGTCAGAGACAAAAATCTACCTCTTCCATGCTATACTGGTTAAAACAGTGACAAATCCAACCCAATTGATTGTTTTTGTAGATTGTTTGTTTGTTTGTTTTTAAATCCAGCAACTGTAATACAGGGCCATCAATTTAATTTGGTGATGAGTATTTTATTGAATTTGTTAATGACCCCCCCTTTTCTTTAAAAAATATTTAAATCATCTTAAAGCAAAAGACATAAAGTAGGTTAGTAAATTAGAAATAGAAAACCAGGAATAAGTAAAATCTATAATTAATGTAATTGGGTTTTAAATTTTGCCCTAAGCTTTCTGAAACTGTTCAAACAAGACATGATAAATTGCACAGGTCTCGGGATTTAAAAAGATCATTCCTTAGAGAGAAAATGGTACTATTAACATAAAGAGGAAATGTGCTGTTATGGACTATATTTCTATTAAGTAAATTTGGATTTGAGTCCCTAAGCAAGTCACAATAGCACTCTGAATCTCAGTTCAGAATATATCTATAAAACAGGATTATTATTGTCTGTTCTAGTTATCTACCTATTGCCATGTAATAAATTACCCCATAAACTAGCAGCTTAAAACAACAATCATTTTATTATAACTCATTACTCTGTGGGTCAGGAAATGAGGCAGTTCTGAGTTGGTAATGTATCTTCTCCGTGCAGCACTAAGGCCATTCAGTAGTATTCACCTCAAGAAGGAACTTAACTGCAGGTCTAAGATGCTGCCATTCACTACTCTGTACCTTACCAGGGTTGCTGTTTCTCTGACTTAAATGTTCTTTCCTCAACACACTCCTCCACCTGGGGTATGCCTTAACAGGTTGTATGGAAAACCAGGCCCAGCTGGGACTGTGGTCCAAGTAACAGTGTGTAATCTCTACAGCATGGCAGTCTCAGAATCTTGGACTTTCCATCATGGCAGCCTAGCGTGCTCAAAAAGATTGTTGTCAGAGACACAAATCTACCTCTTCCATGCTATACTGGTTAAAACAGTGACAAATCCAACCCAAAATAAAAAAATATGGGGACACAGAAACCATCTTTCAATGAAAGAACATTTAAAAATTATATGGCTGAGGTCCTATGGTCTAAATGTTTGTGTCGCACAAAATTCATAGGTTGTACCAGCCCTTAAGCACCCAAGGTGATCTTGTTAGAGGTAGGGCCTTTAGGGAGAAATTAGTAACAGGGCAGAGGCCACAGTAAGTGGGCTACCTGCCCTTACAGGGAGAAAAGAAGAGAAGAGAGAGATACACAAAAAGAAGAGAAAAAGAGAAAAAAAAGAGGAAAGAAAGCGGCAAAGAGACAGAAGGAAAAGGAGAAAGAAGGCAAGAAACAAAAACATATGGCTGTGTCCTATGGTCTAAATGTTTGTGTCGCAACAAAATTCATAGGTTGAAGACCTAACACCCAAGGTGATCTTGTTAGGAGGTAGGGCCTTTAGGGAGATAATTAGGTAACAAGGGCAGAGGCCACAGTAGTGGGCTACTGCCCTTACAGAATAGTCCCACAGGACCTTGTTTGCACCTTTGGGATGTGTGTGTATATATATGTACACAAACACACACATCTGGAAATTCTAATTTATTTTCTTTTTCTCCCTTTTTTTTGGTTTGATTGTTTTTGTTTGTTTTGCTTTTAAACCCAGAAACTGTAATACAGGGTCATCAATTTAATTTGGTGATGAGTATTTTATTGAATTTGTTAATGACCCCCCTTTTCTTTAAAAAATATTTAAATCATTCTAAAGCAAAAGACATAAACGAGCTTAGTAAATTAGAAATTAACTATGTGTAATCTCCACATATTTACAATGTGTAATCTTGGAATCTATATAATCTAAAAATCTATTAGGAAAAGTGTATATATATATGTATGTATATATATGTATACACACACACACACACACATATCAGTTTATGGCATTTTGCTACAGCAGCCTTAATGGACCATTTTTAATCTGTCACTCTGATTGTTCACCAATTCATGAGAAGATGGAATGAGGTGATATATACAAAAACACAAATAATGTAAATGTCCCAATAGGACCTAGGGTGCCAGTGCTATCAGAGTTTCCCTTCCCTTAACTATCCCCCCTTCCTAATCCCTGCTAAAGACAATCCTTTAAGCCAGGGAAAAGTAAAAATTGTTCTATGTAAATCAGATAAGCATCTGATTATCCTCACCAATACCCATTGGGGAAAAAAATACATTAATTCTGAATGTTAAAAGTGACTGACAGGTAGATAATGATTTTCAGCTTTCAGGATATTGAACCCTGCCATAGACCATCAAAACAGAATAACTATTTTGGTTTTCTCAAGAAGTGATCCAAGTGGTCAAGAGCATTTACTTTTATAGTTCTGGGGATAACAGGGCTTACACATGAGAGGCCAGCCCTCTAACACTGAGCGACAGCCCCAGGCACAGAGCCATTTTTTGAAGAGAAATTCATATACTTTGAAGTCAAGATATCAGACTCCCAAGATGACCAGATATCTACCCTAATATGAGGTGACTTCTGAATAGTACCCAATTAGCACATTGTGCCTGAAAACTTCCACCCTCAAATGGCCACAAAGACCTTTTTGGTCTTTGTAATCTCCACATATTTACAACGTGTATATTAATGGTAGTTCCCAAGACTGGGAAGAAAACCCTCAATTACTTTGGGGAGAAAATACTGTAATATGACCCAGCCATCCCACTCCTGGGTCTATTCCCAAAGGACTTAAAAACAGCATATTACAGTGACACAGCCACTTCAATGTTTATAGCAGCACAATTCACAATAGCTAGGTTGTGGAACCAACCTAGATGTCCCTCAGTAGATGAGTGGATAAAGAAAATGTGGTATATATACAAAATGGAATTTTACTCAGCAATGAAAGAGAATAAAATAATGGCATTTGCAGGTAAATGGATGAAATTGGAGAATATAATGCTAAGTGAAATTAGTCAATCTCAAAAATCCAAATACCGAATGTTTTCTCTGATATAAGGAGGCTAGTTCACAGTATTGTTGGATGGGGGCACATAGGAGGATTAGAGGAACACTAGAATGGTCAAAGGGAAGGGAGGGAGCAAGGGGGGAGGGAGGGGGAGAAAAGAAAAAAAAAGAAAAGGTGGTTGAATGAGACGGATATCATTATCCTAAATGCATGATTGAAGACCTGAATGGTATGAATATACTTTGTATACAAACAATTGTATGTAAAAAAAAAATGCTATATATGTACACTATGAATTGTAATTATTATAAATTAAAAATAAATTAAAAAAAAAAACTACACTGAGGCCAGGCGCGGTGGCGCATGCCTATAATCCCAGCGGTTCAGGAGGCTAAGGCAGGAATATCATGAGTTCAAAGCCAGCTTTAGCAAAAGTGAGGCACTAAGCAACTCAGTGAGACCCTGTCTCTAAATAAAATACCAAATAGGCTGGGGATGTGGCTCAGTAGTGGAGTGCTCCTGAGTTCAATCCCTAGTACCCCCCTGCCAAAAAAATACACTGAGATTGCATCTCACTTTAGTCAGAATAACAATCATCAAAAATAAATGTTAGTGAGGATGTAGGGGAAAAGTTACATTCATGCACTGCTGGTGGGACTGCAAATGGGTAAAACCACTATGGAAAGCAATTTGGAAATTCCTCAGAAAACTTAGAAATGAACCACCATTTAACCCAGCAATTCCACTCCTTGTTTATACCCAAAGGACTTAAAATCAACATACTACAGTGACACAGCCACAACAATGTTTACAGCAGCTCAATTCATAATATGAATTCACAACTATGAAACCAACCTAGGTCCCCTTAACAGATGGATGGATAAAGAAAATGTGGTATATATACACAATGGAATATTACTCAGCTTTAAAGAATAAAATTATGGCATTTGCTGGTAAATGGATAGAGCTGGAGTATATCATGCTAAGTGAAATAAGATAGTCCCAAAGAACCAAAAGCCAAATGTTTTCTCTGATATGCGGATGCTAATTTATAATAAGGCAGAGGAGAGGGCTAGGAAAGATTAGAGGTACTTTGGATTAGACAGAAGGGAGTGATGAGAGGGGAGGGGACATGGGCTAAGAAGGATAGTAGAATGAATCCGACATTATTACCCTATGTGAATATATGATTATATGACCACTGTAATTCTGCATCATGTACAACCAGAAGAAAGAGAAGTTATACTTCATTTGTGTATGATGTGTCAAAATGCATTCTAATGTCATGCATAACTAAGTTGAACAACACAAAAAGGATAGTAAACAGTTACATAGGAATGTCTGTACTACCTTCACAATTTTTTCTGTAAATCTAAACCTATTCTAAATAAAAATTTTATTTAAAAAAAACACACACAAAAAAAATTAAAAACGTAAGGGGTAGGGATGTAGCTCAGTGGTAGAGTTCTAGGTAAGAGTTCTTACCAAGAGGCATAAGGCCCTGGGTCTAATCACACTACCAAAAATAAATAAATAGATAGATAGATAGATAGATAACATTTGGTTCTTAAGAAAAAAGGATTGGGGAGTTTATTTGTGTGTTTTATTTGTTTGGATTTGTTTTGTTTTGTTGCTTTTTGCAATGCTGGAAATGTTAGATAAATGCTCTACTTATGAGCCCAAAGAAATCATTTTCTTAACAAGAAGGCTAGTGCTTTTTTAACTAACAAAAGAAAACTTTAAAACTCCACATAATGAGCTGGGTCTAAAGAATATACCCCCAGGACTGATTCCCTACCACCATGTTTCTCCCAGAATGTCAGGCATGCTGTTCCTAACTCCATTCAACAGTAGCACAAAGATTTAAGAAGAACCAAAAGATTCCCCCCATTGCTCTTCTGTCCCAAAATAGTTCTGTTATTACCATTGAGTCATTAGCAGAAAAATCTTCATACTATGGCATTTAATCTCTGAGGCTAACATAGAACTTCAATGCAGGAAAGGACTTTAGTCTTCATTCTGAGCCAAGGAAAAAAGGTGCTCAGATAAATTTAAGTGATCTGTGTAAGCTCACTAAACTTGGAGTGTTATGGCCAAATCTCATTAAAAAAACAAAAACAAAAACTCTACATCTGTATCATATTTAGTAGGCCATAAATCTCTTCTGCATATTTTTGCCATTTTATCCTCATATCCTCTTATGAAGTTCTAGCATCCAAAGCACCCGGGGACTGGCCAAGGTTTCTTTCCACTATGTATCTACACAACATTTGGGCCCTGGGGAAATGGGACATGGGACAGCTTGGCTTTGCAGGATTGGAGAGTGGTACAGTGATGAGTTGGTCCATGACCCAGACAGGCTAGGTATATCAGAGAAGTGAGGAAAAGGAGGAAGGTGAAGACTGGGGAAGTAGGCCTGAGAGAAAAACAACTATTTCCCAAATTTTCTCAAGGGTTAATCTGAATAGCTTCTTCCTTTCCCACAAGTCCTTTAAATGGCCTTAAAGTATACCTGGCCTCTTGTTAGCATTTCTACCAGATGGCTTACCCGAACATAGACTGTTTAGCCTTCTTTTCCTTTTTTCTAACTGCTTTTGCTGAACTGTCAATAAATTCCCAAGTGTTTGAGCTCAGCAATTATGGGAATTTCCATATCTGCTTCTCTCAGCATGCAAGAAAGCAATCTCTTTCCAATCCAAAAAACTTGGTTAGCAAATGTTAAGAAATAGCAGAAGCCACCAATTTATCTGACCCTTTTTACTTACTAAAATGCACACTCACATTTATACAATATGGTTTTTGTTTGTTTTGCAGTAGGAGGAATTTGCCCCCAAGCTTCTGAGATGTTATTTCCAGACTTGTTACATCAATACCTGATGAACATATCACTGCATATATGGAGATAGCTTTTGGATGCACAGAGGTGAAAATGAACATCACACAGACCCTCAAGGTCCACCATTGCCAGGGAGCCTGAGAGTATCTTTATATCTGTCATCAGTATCCAAAGACCCTGAGTGGTCTTTTATCAACAAATCCAGCAGTTGAATTTCTAAACTAAATAGTTTGGAGTTATTTTGCAGCATCTAAATTTTAATACATAGCTTAGATAGAGATAAAGAAGGAAGAAAATTAATTCATTTATGTGTATTTTAAAATTGCAGACTATCATTCAATAATTTTTTAAAATCCAAAAGTAATAAGACATAGCCAAGTATAATGATTGATCTCAATGAGAGAAATAATAAGGAAACAATGGTTTCATGTGTCTTAGTGCTATGGAAATAAATAACACAAGATTGGTATAGACAGTAACATTAATCCCAAGAGATATTATTATACCAGATATCTCAGCTGCTGTCAGGAAGATATTTTTCAAAATTAAAATATATTTATTATTTTTATTATTATAAATTATTTTATAATTTTGCCTTCAAGTATAAAAAAAGAAAAACTTTTAGGTAGACCAAGAGGATTCCCTTTATCCTCTTCCCATCCCTATAATATATACTTCTTATAATCCTAATTCCTAGAGATAGCTATACAACCTTCTGAGTTTTTATGCACAAACATTTTAAAGTAATATATTCATACTTTATAAAATATTCTATAATGTGCTTAAAAACATCATATATTCACTTCACCCATAATAAAAATCATCATAAAATTATTTATAATCATCTATAATAACTACCTACAAATTCATTTCCTGAGGTCCACTAACCAAGAACCTGTTGAGTTTAGAGGGTTTCCAAATGTTTTGTTTCAAAGAATGCTTCAGTGGATTCTTGATCTTGTGTCATGATATGTTTTAATGAGCATATTCTTTTTTGTTTTTTTTTAAGATTCAGTTGCCTTTCTTTTTTTAAGTTCTTTTTTTTTTTTTTTGGTAATTGTAGATGGACAGAATGCCTTTATTTGTAACCGGCTGCGGGCAAGTTACGGCGAAGCTGTGGAAAGAACTCAAAAGACAAAATAGAAAAGAAAAGATTAATTTAATTTTCTCGGGCAAGATCCCACTACCACGCGGTCCGGCAGGAGAGAGAGAATGGCCCCTGTTGGTTATTTCCTCTGGTAAAAAGTTTTTTCTATCTCGCATCAAGTCCCGTGAGATTTTAAGGCGAGCGAGATCCGGAAGGCATTTCCGATGTAAACAAATGGTCTCCGCAGACTCTTCAATCAGGGCTTCTGCATTTATTTTATTTGTTTTTTATTTTTATGTCATGCTGAGGATCAAACCCAGTGCTTCATACATGCTAGGCAAGCATTCTGCCACTTAGCTACAGCCCCAGCCCTTAATGAGCATATTCTTAAGGTAAACTTCTTAAAATAACATATAGAGCCAAAACATGTGCACCATTTATAATGTAATACATTTTTCTAGATCTTCATTTTTTAAATTATAACATTGAACACTCACACTAAGAACCTATGAACATTCCCAGAAATATCTTGATGTTCTCAGTGGCTACTTCTTGGGAAAATAAGATTGTCTCTGGCATTCAAAAACTATTGAGAAAGTGATGCTTCCTCCAGGAGCCAAAAAATAATGGGTAAGACACCAAGGGACCAAAGGCTGGTTTGAAACGCTAATGGCTTTCTTAGAATTTGGTGCCATTTAAGATATTTGGCTGTTTGAAAAGTGTGTGTTCCCATGTCTTCACTGAAGGCTGTAAAACCCCCTCTCCCCCTCCAAAAGCTACTCAACTGAGTATATTTGGGTTATTTTCTTTCTACTTTCCAGGCAGAAGGCACTTAAAACAATATACTAGGTGAAGCACTGGGCAGGGAATTATAATACATGTCCTTGGTACCAATTATTCACCAAATAGCCTGTGAAGTACATAGAGGGAAACTGATATGTCAGGGCAAATCACAGATCAGGCCAAGCATGGACAAAGCTATTTAAAGTCAGGCAAGCATAACAGTCAGAACTACTAGATGTGGTTAGAAGTGACATGAAGCAGAAATACTAATTTGTATCAGCAGAAGTCAAAATTGGGTGAGAATATTAGGAGAATGCACTTCAAAGCAAGAAGAACAAGAGGACGTGTGGAAGAAAGTGCTTCACAGAATTAGTCTAGGTCCTGGATACCTCCCTACGTCCACACAGTTAGACCTGGTTGAAGGTCTTCTGAATTGACAATGATTCAACAAACATCTGAACACATACACACATACACATGCATATAAACATACATATAAGTATGTGTGTGAATATAAGTACATATGTCCACATACGTATGTGTGTCAGAATATAGAAATAATCAGATAAAGCCTGTTCTCACAGACCTCTATGTCAGTAAGAGGACACAGAAAAATAAGTGAAGAAAAATACATTGAAGCCAACTGGTGACAACTGATGTGAAAAGAATTAAAGCAGAATAAAGGGCATAGAGTCATTTAGGACATAGGAATAAAGGACATAGACTAATTTAAATAGAATGATTACAAAATAGATTTTATAATTTTTTTGTTGTTGTTGTTAGAGTGGAAAATGGAAAGTTTTATTTAAAGGATAGCAAAGACTTCCCCCAGAGGGAGAAGGGGACCTGGAAACCAGGTATCCCTATATTATAATTTCTTTTAAGCTAAGATTTAAAGGAAGTGAGGTGAGCCATGAGAATATCTGGAGGAAGAGGCTTCTGGGGTGCAAATTCTGAGGTTGGTGTGTGTTGGATTGTCAAGCAACAAGGAGAGCAGTGTGACTGGCGCAGACTGAGCAAAGGGGAATATAGAAGATAACGTCTGAGGGGTTACTTGGGACAGATCATGGAGTGTGGCAGGCCTAAGGACTTATGTTTTACTTTGAATAAGTTGGAAAGATTTGAGCAGAACAGTGTTGTTGAACTTTTTGTTGTTGTTGTTGTTTTGTTTGTTTTTGTTTTAAAGATCATTTCTGGCTTTTCTGGAGAAAAGCTATAGAGGGGGAGGGGGAGAACAGGAAGAGCTCAAGAGGTTTTTGCATATCGAGGTGGGAGATGACAGCCACCTAGACCACAGGGGTAGATGCAGAGGTGTCGGCCAACTTCAAAGATGAAGTTGATAGATCAGCCCATAGAGTGGATTTGGAATATAAAAGAGAAGAGTCAAGGATGATCCCAATATTTTGGCCTGAACAACTGGAAGAAGGGGATTGTCATTTCCTAAAAGAAAGAGCTGTGAGGAGAGCACATTTAGACAGAAGTGGGAAGCAAGAGTTTGATTGTGGGGAGGGGGGGTTCTGTTGGGTTTGAAACGTTTGTTAGGCATCTAAGTGGAAATATCAAGTAAGCAACTGAAAATATGAGTCTGGAGTTCAGGGGCAAGAATAGGGCTGGAGATAAAGATGGTGAGTCATCAGTGTGGAGAAGCCAAGGGAACTGGATGAGCTCATCACAAGAGTGACTGGAGGTAAAGACTGGCACAAGAATTGAGTGAGCCCCAGGGCACACAGATGAACCAGCCCAGGGGTGGTGGAAGGAGCAGACCAGAAGTAAGAGGAAGACAAAAGAGAATCCACAGGCAAAAACAAAGGAGTGTTTTGGGAAGGAGGGAGTGACAATCTGTACCAAAAGCTGCCAATGGGTTGAATAAGGTGGGGGCTAAAATTGACCATTGCATTTGTTGACATAAAGGTAATTATCAAGATTGACAAAAGCAGTTTTGGTCTATCAAGATAAAAAAAATAATGAGTAGCTTAGATTCCTCAAATATCTCAAGGAGTTTAGATATAAAGAATCAAAGAAAAGGATTGGTAGACAGAGGACTATGAGGAGATAGGGGATTGTGTTGCTGTTTTAGGGTGGTAGACTCCACACATGCTTTGAAACCAATGAATTGATCCAGTAGAGAGGGAACAAAGTACATTGCATGACACAGACCAGAAAAGTGCAGGCATGAAATTCTTAAGCTGACCAGAGCAAACAAGACCCAATTCACCAGTGAAAGGGCTGACCTCAGGAGAAGAAAGTGAGCCTTCAAAACAGAAAAAAAAAAAAAAAAAAAAAAATAAAGCCTTCAGGCTCAGCTACAAATAGCTGAATGGATGTGATGGTAGAAGGGTGGGGAATTATCTCCTAGGTTTTTCCTATTTACCTACTGAATTTAAAAGTGAAGTAATCAGTTGAGAGTGAGCGGAGGGACAGAGGTACTGAGGATTAATAGAATGAAACAATGATTGACTGAGGAAATGTTGCAGAATGTATTGGGCAACCCCAGTGACCTCCTTCAGATCTTTGGCTCTGTGCTTTTTATTTCCCCCAGTGCTGGGGATTGAACCCAGAGCCTTGCACTTGAATTTCAGATAAGGCCAGCAATGTCTTGCAGGAATGGAAAGAATAGAAGGTGGATTTTTTTTTTTTTTTTTTTTTTGTATTTTTTTTATTTTTATTTTTATAATTTTTAATATGTACAACTCATAGTGCATATATTTAGTATCTTTTTACATACAACTGTTTGTATACAAAATATATTCGTGCAATTTAGGTCTTCAATCATGCATTAAGGAAAATGATATCCGTCTCATTCAACCACCTTTTTTCCCCCCCCCCTCCCTCCCTCCCCTCTTGCTCCCTCCCTTACCCTCCCTTCCCTTGACCATTCTAGTGTTCCTCTAATCCTCCTATGTACCCCATCCAACAATACTTTGAAATAGCCTCCTTATATAAGAGAGAACATTTGGTACTTGGATTTTTGAGACTGACTAACTTCACTTAGCATTATGTCGTCCAACTTCATCCATTTACCTGCAAATGCCATTAATTTATTTTCTTTTATTGCTGAGTAAAATTCCATTGTGCGTATATACCACATTTTCTTAATCCACTCATTTACTGAGGGACATCTAGGTTGATTCCACAACCTAGCTATTGTGAATTGTGCAGCTACAAACATTGAGATAGCTGTGTCACTGTAATATGCTGTTTTTAAGTCCTTTGGGAATAGACCCAAGAGTGGGATGGCTGGGTCATAGGATGGTTCCATTCCCAGTTTTCCAAGAAATCTCCATACTGCTTTCCATAACGGTTGCACCATTTTGCAGTCCCACCAGCAATGTATGAGTGTGCCTTTTAGAAGGTGGATTTAATCAGAGCTGGCTTTTTTCCAGGTGCTTGTGACAGAGGGAATGAGGAACAAGGGAGTTAAAGATGTACTCCTCCTCACCATAATTATAATCACAACTCTCATAATTTATTCATCATCTATGATGACACTAAGGGCTAAGACACCATGCTTAGTACTTTACAGAATTTATCTGTAATCTTTGCAACAAGTCCTGATGGTAGCTCAGAACATGATAGGGTTCATTAGTGGAAGGGCTGTGCTCAGGACTTTGAAACAAGAGAAGTAAAGCATTCAGACTCTGAAACCAACAGCTGAATCAATGTGTCCATAAATAATGGGGGAATAGAAGACCCATCTAACATAGTATTCTCCAGGGGAAACAGGAGAATGTGCAGTTGGAAATAGCAATGTCTGATCCCCAGCTATTTTACTACTTCTATATACTAACCCCCATTCTATTAACTTCATGCCTTTGGTAAGGTTTCATGAAAAAACACAACCGGTTCTTAAAAGTTTGAAAGATTTGGGATGGGACCTCTGTCCACACATGAGACAAGGTGCTGTGTGAACTGCTCCAGAAGCCTGAAGAAACTGTTACAAGAAGTGAAGAAACCTCCTAACGCCATCTAGATGAAGAGGAGACATGGAAGTATGCCCTGGGGAATCTCAGATAAAGGAAGTAAGTAACCAAGTAACCTGCCAACCAAGGAAGATAAGGAAACCCACTGTCACCATAGGAGGGGAACTCCAGAGGACTAGGGGTGGTGAAATTACACAAATGACACAAAGTCTCTACCACACAGTCTTATCAGTACTTGCAAATATTCATGTTTGTTCCTTATACACAATATAAATACAAGATATCTATCCCTTGTGATTTGTCACTTAGATTTTTGTGGTCCTATCCTATGGTTCACAGTGCCATTCAAAAGACACAAAGTGACATGAAATGCTTCTGATGCAATAAGAAAGAGAGAGTGTTGCTAAGCAGCTATTCACAACCCTTTTCTCAGAACCCAAGGCAAGCACTCTAGGTTTCAACCATGACGAATTTATGTAAAACTTATTTCTTCCCATACCTTCTATACAGATAAGACACAACCTCTTCCCTCCCCACTAAACTCACTGAAATTGAATTCTGAAGCCCTTATTTATCTCTTTTCTTTTTTCTACTTTCTTTTTTCATTGGCAAAGTTTCATGGCATACCTCTTTTCATAAAATTTGGAAAATATGGAAAAACAGTGTAAAATTCAACATAAACTCAGTGTCACAGACAACACACTGATAACATTCCTAAGCATTTAATTCCAGATCAAAAATTTAAGAATACACACACACACACACACACACACACACACACACACACACACACATCTCTCATCTTCAGTACCTGAATGTTTTCTGCTTCTCAAAAAATGGTGAGTAGCAAACTTTTCAGTTAACGGGAACCTATATTTCATTACTCAAAATACAAAAATAAAATATGTTCTCAGCCCATCAAAACCCTCCCAATAACTTCCTCAAATATCATTAAATTAATTCTCCAACATCTTGGTAACAAGCTACCAAGAATTTCTGCATAGTACAGAGCATATAAAACACCAATTACTTAATTATGAAACTCTTAATGAACTCATTAGTATGCATGTTTGCATACAGTACAAATGGAGACTGTTCCTTAGCAAATACAGATTACATTTTCCTTCTACACCACAGGAAATAGGTACCATAATGCAAACAATAAACTAATGAACCAGAGAGTAAAAATAACATCTGAATTGAGCTGGGGGCTGGCAGACTCCTGGGAGTTTAACAGAAGAAATCTCTGTTGTCCTTGAAAGTGTAGACCCTAGGGAAAGGGTGGGGAAGACAAGAGCAAAAATGCCCCACAGTTCAGACTCTTATCAAGAACAGGGGCAATAGCCTGCAGCACTCCGTGCATCCTCTTGCCAGGAGTCAGGGCAATATAAGAATTTTCCCTAACAAATAATTTGCACATTCCTCACACTCTTTAATAACTACCATTTTGACAATGAATTTGAATAGAAAACTAGTTAACCAATTTTTAATCATTTTTGTCACAAGTGATGAGTATTCATGCAGTAAGGGTCAAAAAGCAAAGCATTTGACATATTATGCATCTGCATGTACATATACACACAGAGCCCACATACATTCATACACATATTGCCATGCATATTATAAACAGAAGTCACTTTTTCCTTAATATATTTACTAACATGCTTTCCATGCCATCAGTTTCCAAATCATTAGTTTTAATGACGAATGGTGTTCTGTTATACCCAAATTAATAAATTATCACTTTCTTATTGCTCATTTGTTTCCAATTGTCTTTTTAGGCAAATCTGAGTGAAAATTTGTGATGATCTTAGAATTCTTGAAAGTAGAACTACTGAGTCACTAGATATAAACATTTTTGATACTCTTGATTCATTTTGCCAAATCATCCTTCAGAAAAGTCATACTATGAAAATATCCCCTGTAATGTAGGAGATACTTCCTCTAAAATGTGCACTGGGAAAAAAAAAAAGTAAGAAACAAACAACTTTGCCAGCTTGATGACAATGATGTTCCTATGTTTAAACAGCCATTTCTTTTACCATTTCTACTTCATTTGTTGATCATTCATATTTATTGAACATTTATATTTCCTTATTTTATGAATTTTCTGACCATGTTTTGCCCATATTCCTTGTTTGCCTTTTAAAATTTTGTTCAGAAAACGTATTTTTATATTAAGTTTATACTTAATATTTTATATTAAGTTTATACTTAATATACCCAATCTCTTTAATTTATGTCACGAACATTCTTTTCTTCTCAAAGTCTAAAGAATTCCAAAGTTCAAGCTATATTTCCATTTACCCAAATGAATTGGACCCCCTTAGGAGTATTTGCTGGTATAAAACAAGCCTCATCTATTTACAGCAGAGAATCTATCAAATTTTCCCCCACCCCACTTCAAAAGCTTTCCTCCTTCACAATGTGTGGGAGAACCACATTTTCAGCACTATTCTATGGCTCCCTAGACCCATCTTGATTTTCAGGCAGGTCTAATAGACCGGTCAGGTGGTTCCTGCAGTCCTCTCCCAGAAGCACTCGTGCTCTGAGATTCCAGATCTTTGGAGCTGGGCAAAGAGAGTTGACCCAAGCTGAGGCCTTGATCAATTTAGTCCCTCAACTTGTTCGGCCTCATTCTGCTCTTCATCTGCAAAATAAAGACCAAGATCCAGATAATTTCCAACATTTATTTCAGCTCTCCCCTTCTAAACTCTCTGATATAGTTAATATTGCATGTGCCTGCAAATCACTTTTCATTAAAGGGCTTAAAACAGTTCACTGGACTTGAATGCTGAATTCTTTATTTTGCAGAATGGATAAGACCATTCTGCAGTCTTTGTCTTGAGTAATATACTATGTTTCCATGTATTTATTCACTGAAAATTGACTTTAGAAAACCGAATATATTTCATTACAGACATTTATTCATTTAACAAACATTTAATAAGCACTCATAGTGTGCAGGCATGGTATTTAGCCCTGAGGAAAGAATGGTGTAGAAGAACAGCTGTTGCTTGCTAGGACACCCTAGTGAAGGAGGACAATTTGTAAATAAACAACTACACTCCTGCAAGATGATGACGAGTACATAAAATCACTCTGCAATCACTAACAAACCATGCAGAATAATGAAAACTTCACAGTGCAGCTGACACTTGAGCAAAGGCCAGAAGCAAACATATGGATTGCTTAGCATGGGAAGGAGAAGGAAGGGAGAGAGTTGCAAGTGGAGGGATCATAAGCACAAGGCTGAAGCTGGGTGCGATGGCACATGCCTGTAATCCCAGCACTTGGGAGGCTGAGGCAGGAGGATCGCCAGTTCAAAGCCAGCCTCAGCAATGGCGAGGCACTTGGCAACTCAGTGAGACCCTGTCTCTAATAAAATACAAAAAAGGGCTGCGGATGTGGTCCAGTGGTCAAGTGCCCCGAGTTCAATCCCTGGTACCAAAAGAAAAAAGAAAAAAAAAGAATGCATAAGCACTAGGCTGAAGGTGTGACCCAACCTGGCACATTCAGGGGACTACAGACCTGGAATACACTCAGGGACTTGTCAGAAAAGAAGCTTGGAAAAAAATAGTGAAGACCTTGACTTGCCCTGAAAAAGATGTAGCTGTGTTGTTAATATAGGAAATTTGATTTATATTAAAATTTATATATAAGTAACTTATATTTATTTTTGAATATTGAATCTCATTACATTATAGAGAATAGATTAGAAAGAAGGGATATGGGAGGATGAAAATTTTAGGCCTTTCCAAATAGTCCAAAAGGGATATAATAAGAGTCTAAACTAAGGTACAATGGACATTTATTACAATCATATGCAATATTATAGTGATTTACTCTTTGTGGAATTAAAAGCAAAATAGACTATGCTATCCAGCTGCTAAATGTCATAAACATCAAGATTACTTTGTTTTAAAAAGTTATAATTTTACAAGAATTTACCGTAGGCATTATTTATAACACAATCTTCTTTTAAAAATAGCCTGAAGATTTCATTTTCCCCCATGTGACTATCTGTTGAAATAGTAGGTAAATTGGAATAGTATATTCTAAAAGAAAAAGAATTAGCCAAAATTTGAAATCATAATTCCCAATCTTTTATATGATTATATCACCTCTTCAATTGCTTCAGGGCTGCTTATGCCTCTCTCTGACATGAATTGTTTTAAGAATCAAATCCTCTGTCGCTAAGTAGCAAGACCAAGGTCATTTTTCATTGATATAAGGTAGAGATCTGATTCTGTAGCATTCCTAAAATGAGTTCTCTAACTATTCATCCACTGCATTTCCTCCCTCAGGGTAACAATTTATCCAAAATTTTTTCAAATATAAGCATTTTGTGGTATCCATTGAATTTTGTGTGCTAGTAATAGTGTATTTTGAGTTAATTATAACCCCCAAGTTCCTTTACTCAATCAAAAACCTGTTTCCCATCAGAAAACACTTCAAGAATAAAGTATTGGTCCTTATATTCTTTTGAAAAAGGTGGAGGTTCATCCACAAGAGTGATAAGCTTTTCTTTCAGCTTTAACATTCCATGATTATCTATAAAATCAACAACAGTTTAATTCATATTTTATTTTAAGAAATTATATCTGAAATTTGTCTTTGGAGTAAATTGTTTCTTAATTATTTTATTTTCAAAATTTCCAAATACTTCCAAAATAATTTGTATTCTTCAATAATTACTGAGAATTTTATACATATAAGATATAATTTAAGAAAAAAAAAAAAACTATTTTTTCTCCATTTATCTTGAATAATAGGGAGAAAAAAAGCACAGGAATAATTTTAAAACTATTAAGAGAATTTCATATTATAAAGGCGTTTCCAGCAAAGTGTGGACATGGGGGTTAATTGAAGAGTCAAGAAAGTGTTCATGAAAGAAATAGAATTTGAGGCCAAGTTTGAAAAATGAATCAGCTTTCATTCAAAAGAAGTGGAGAGAATGTGTACATTCCAAGGAACAGAAAGTATGTGAGTACAACTTGGGCTCGTGTTGGGGAATACCACAAAAGCAGAACTACTGCAAAAGTTAGTACAAACAGCCGAAAAAAAGACAGGGATCAGGTAATGGAAGGCCACTGTATTTGTAAGTATTCTTTTGGTTGTGACAGAACGTCCAACTTCACCAGAAAACAAAATGTACCTGCTGAAAGAACTGAAAGACTACCATTGGCTTGCTTGAAGTGTGGTTTATTTAATGGCAAAAAATCCATAGCCTGAAACCTATTCAGACTCTTTCTCCCCCAGGTTGGTTTCTTTTTCAGGTTGGGAAATCTAGACACTGGCAGCTTCAAAGTTTGTATCATCAGAGAAACCAATCCAAGGAACAATCACTACGCTCCCAACAGTCCTGGAGCTGAGTCCGTGTTGACTCACTTGGGCCATATGCCTAACCCCACTGTGACCAATGCGGATTGAAAGCACTGGTTGGCTCAGTTTAGGTCACATGTCCCAACCCCAAAGCTTAGGAGAACAATGTTTCCCACCACACAAAGAGACCAGAGGGGTCAAGAGATGGTTTTGCAAGCAAAAAAGCTCCCTTCCCCTAGAAGAATATGTTAGTCTGGGCAACAAACTAGAGTCCATGACTATGAATAAGAGGCTAAAGATTTGGATGTTAGTAGACAATAGGAAGTCATTAAAAGTTTTAGAACTCAATAACCACATGACTATGAAATTCATCTATCTGCAATGCATATGCTACATTGGAGCAGGAGATGGATGGGAGTGATAGAATTAGTGTTGAGATTGGTGAGAGGTGTAGGGAATTTAAACAGATTGCTGTGCAGTGGTCAGAGTGAAAAGGAAGCGTCAAAAGCAAGAGACATTTTTGTTTGCGAATGTTTTCTCACCAGGACTAAGAAACTTTGGAAAGTACGTTTAATATTAAAAGCAATACTGCATTGCTGAAGAAACATTGTCATAAAGAATGAACAAATGCTAATTATTTCAATGTAATTTCTTAAATGGGTTTAATAGGAGGTCTGACTATAAAGCGCCCAGCTTGTTTGCTCATTTGGAAGAACAGTGCTGCCATCTCCCAGTCACCAGAGTCCATGGACTTTTCCTCATTCATAACTCCCCTGGCAGCGTAGGGTCTGCTGTGTGGGCTTTCCACATTCCTCCCAGATCCAGTGCCCTGAACACCAGCTAATCCCATTCAGTGTGTCAAGGAGACAGAAAGGGCAAGTGGGCAAACTTTAACAAAATGTTCCTTCCTTTAACAGAACAATAAAAACCAATTAGTCATTTTAATTTGGGTCTACAGTTATTTTGACTTTTGTTCTCTCCCACACCATCTTTCAGCAGCAGGGTTTGAATTGTAAAGATTATAAAAGAATGGCTGAATCACCAAAAGACTATTTATTATCCTTGATTTTTTTAAGTCTACAAGAACACTAATTTCATCATTTTCAAAGATTTAATCCTGCATTTTCAATACCTGGTTAATATGCACGAGGATTCACTTACTAACTAGCAAAATTTAATTGGATCAATACAAAATAGATTCTACTGTTACCTCTCAACTCCTAATTTTGTTATGGTTATTAAAATTTCAGTGGTATTAGCACATTTAGTGCTATAAGAAAGCAGGTGTGCTATGATTTTATGGCAAGCCCACTGACCACTCAAAATACAGTGGCATTATTTTATAAATGGAGAGAGATATATGATATGCCTCTCTCTAGATACATATGCCATCATTGCAAAAGATAAGAGCCAGTTTTGCCACAACTTTATGGGAACAAATCTTTGAAGTTTTATGGTGCATATGAGGCAGCTGGGGATCCTCTTAAAATGCAGATTCCAATTCAGTAAGTCTGGAATGGGACCTGAGACTACATTTCTAACAAACGCCCAGGAGGCACCCACAATGCTCCTCCACAGACCACACTTTGAGTAACAAGGGTCTTTGAATTTAATTACAAAATGAGAAAAAAAGCTTGACACCTGAGATCTGATATTAAAGCATATCTAATCTAGATTGCAAAATAACAGGAAAGTAAAAGGAGCAAGATATGGGTTTATCTTCCTCAGAAACATCCCTTAATTTAGCTTTGCTATCATAGTCCAGTCACTTTAAGTCAGATGCTGCACATGGTAACATCACTGCCAGTGAGATATATCCCTTTGTGCAGGCTTAGTTAGGATGATTCATTAGTAACTCTATCTTCCAAGTACATATATAGACATTATTATGATAGATGCAATTGTTGGAGTTCGGTACACATTACAAATTCATCTTCCAAGTTGTTTTTACATAATTCTAATCATTAATATGAAAACTAGAAAATCCTATGAAAGGTAAAAATAAAGTAGTTAGATGTGTGGCAGAAATTTCCATTTTTATTCAAATATTCCTGGCATCAAAGTAGATAAATAGCTGTTGTCACTTGCCTTTGTTCCCAAAAACATCACACTCTTCCTTAACTCTGGTGTCTGGTTACTTTGCCTTCTGTTAGTTTACCATAATGATTCCCTGAAGAGAACAGAGATTACGCAGAGATGTTTCTCTAGGATTACTGCAGTCACAGAATAATCAAAGCTCCAAACTTTTTTCTTTTAAAATCTCTTAAAGGGCTAGGGTTGTGGCTCAGTGGTAAAGCGCTTGCCTAGCATATGTGAGGCACTGGGTTCAATCCCCAGCACCACATTAAAAAAAAAAAAAAAAAAAAAAAAAAAACACTAAATAAACAGAATAAAGGTATTGTGTCCATCTACAACTAAAAATAACTTTTAAAAAAGATCTCTTAAAAACAACCAAATTTGCAAAAATGGATTACTACAAATATGTTATGACTCAGTGTTTTGTTATATGTATATTGCACAAACGTTTAGGGTTCATCGGAAAACAGTTCATACCTGCCCATTTTCCCCCTGGTATATCTACTTGAACATGAAAATTTCTTTTTGTAGAAAAACACCAAATTACTTGAGCTAATATAGTAGATTTGGATAAATATTTTAGTCTATCCAAATAGGATGTACATAAAAAACTAGATGGTTCTGTGAATAGATAGTATCTTAAGATATTGTCACTTGAACTGACCATCAGCCAAGTGACTTTGCTCATGTTTATAGGCATTGAAGCTCATGTTTATAGGCATTGAAGGGCATTTGCACCACAGAGAATATTAAAGTTCAAAACTTGGGCAGGGGGCTGTTAACATTGGACATTAAAATGCAAACTCTTAAATAAGAGAGATTGTGGAACCTCTGTATATGTTTTTAAAGAAGTCTAAACAGATTGATCTTTCTGATATAGTAAATGTCTTTGTGTCAGGAAGCTGAAGTATAGGTTGCAAGGCCCCTTGTACAGAATTCCCACATGCTAAGGTGTCAATAAATATGAATAAATCAATGAATGGATTGTTCAATCAATGAATGGAAGGCTATTAGAGTGAAGCAGCTCTAACACTCTGAATTTTTATATAAGCAAACCAAAACCCAACTTGATGTATACAGTCATAGTCTAGGAAATAAGCTTAGCCAATCAGAAACCACCAACTAACATCTAACTATGGACTCTCCACTGTAATGATCCAAATAGGGCCATGGCTCCACTTTAACCAAATAATTTCTTTTCTGTGCTAGTAATTCACCCATAAAAGCCTTCCTTTCTACTATTGCTGGCAGTGTCCCAATTGCCCAATTCATGAATAGCTGTTTGCTCAAATAAAATCTTCAAAATTTTAATGTGTCTCAGTTTATCTTTTAAAATAATGAATGACTACAGAGAAGAAAGACTTCACAGAGGCAATCTTTCATCCCTGAGATTTTATGGATATAGGGAGCAACTAAATGAGTTACTTGGGTTTAAAAAGAAGGTACACTAAGTTCTATCTTCAACTCTAGGTAGTTGCCAGGCTCATTCAAATGCTTTTATGGTCATTGGCTCCTTGAATCTACTGTTAGATAATAATTAATAAATAACAGAAGAGAAAGCTTTTACCTCACTGTTACTTCAAATATTTCTAGCACTTTGAAATCAAAACATGGGCATTTCCCCCAAGATTTTTAGACCAACAAGCCAGTATAAAAAATAATCCTCTTTTAAATTTGTAGTGCTTGAGGTTTTCTGGAAATCAGCATTCATCTTTTCTGGACTGGAAAAAAAAATCTATTTACATATTCACGTATATAGTGGTTTATAATTTACAACCCTTTCCATATATTCAGTCCTCAGCACCACGGTTAGGCAGATATCTGCCTTATTTCAAAAATGAGAAAAGAAGGAGTTTATACATTCGCCCCAGAAAGCAGTGACATAGTGAGACAGAACAAGCATTTCTACCTGCTGAATTCTGGTCCTGTTTTGGCCCTATAAAGGACAATAAAACAAGAACTGTATGGTCCTTTACAATTTACAACATTTGTGAACATGATCAATCTTTAGGATAAAACAGTGAGTTTATTATGCAGGGTTTAGTCATGAAAAAGCTGAAATCCAAAGAAATAAAATTGTCTAAGGTTACTATTGGTGGAGTCTAATAGGAATGCATACCTCCTGCCTACAAGTCTTGGTCCACTTGCTTGGTTGTTTTAGGACCTCAGATGCATTGAATTAGATTAATCACTTTTTGGTTCATTTCCCATTCTCTTCACTGGTCCATGCATGGTTCCGTTTTATTTAGCTACATAATTATTTTTTAAAAGGGTAGTAAGTGTCCTGTGAATCACCAACATGAAAGCTAAGATATTGATAATTAACACTCATGTAAAATATTTCTTCATCCCTTGCCCCTTTCTCCCCTCACCTGGCATCATCAACAATCTGAATACTATATCTGTTGTTTTCCTGCTTCCTTTTTCATGTAGTCATATGAATACATATTTATATTCCTAGGAAATTTATAGTTTCATGCTTTTAGCTTTGTGAAAATTATATCATGCCATAGGCAGTATTTTAGGGACTATATCATGCTGTCCATAATTTGGGAGGCATATTGTATGATTGGAGATTCTTCTGCCAACTAATAAACTAAATCAGAATTCACACACGTACATCAGCTCTTTATATGCATATGTGCACCTATAAACATTCAATGTATAGATTACATCAAACTCTCCAGTCTCTTGACTTAAGAAATATTTAAATGCATTCCACCTATTATATGGTACAACTCATTCAACAAATATTTATTGAGGGCCTACAATGTGCTAAGAGGCACTGGGATACATCAGTGCCAAAACAGATTCAATCTTTTCTTCCTCCATTCCCTCCCCCCAATCCCTGATCTCATGGAAATAACACTGTATAGGATAGACAATAAATAAAAATAAAAATGGAAAATATAGAGGATTGGGGGTGATTTTAAGTGCTAGGGAGTAAAAACCAGGTGTGTACAGACCTTAAATACTGGGGTTTGCCATTTTAAATAGAATGCTCAGCTATGAACTGGAGGTGGGACTGAAGAATCCTTATTCAGAGGGTGATATGGAGGTAACTTGCCAGAGAGCTGAATCAGAACCAAGTAAACTCTTCGGAACCTCCTCACGTTTAACCTATTGTGTCTGCAGGATACGGGATCAGTGGATACGAATGTCCCCCCAGAGAGACAATGCATTTCTTCCCACGTTTCTTCCAGCTGGTGGTCCCCTCCATTAGATTCGCCCTCGAAGCCCAAGCCACACCTGAACTCCATGCGCCAAGCGCTTAACACTAGCAGGACCAACGCCCGCGCGCACACCTGAGCACGCGCGCGGGAGAGCGCGCAACCGCCCAGGGCCGCCCTCGGGCCGCTCCCGGCCCCACCGCGAACGCGCGCGCGTGCGGAGCCCGCGGCTCTCGGCAGGGACGCGGCCGGGAGGGCGGCGCGCGCCCCGCTCGGCAGCTGCGGCTGTGGCTGGTGTGGGCGCTCACGTCAGGGCTGGGAGGAGGAGGGGGTTCGCGGGGAAGAGAGTGAGAGAGACATGAGGCAGCCTAGCAGGAAGCGAGAAAGAGTTCGGTGGAGGAGTGAGTTTTAGAGGCGCCCTGCAAGCAGGACCTGCGCCTGCTGGAGAGCGTGGCCGACTGGGCTCTTCGCCTCCTCGGCGCTCTGCTTGTCCGCTTTCAGCACCCCGAGTGGAGAACAGTTCCCGGCAGCCCGCAGCGCTGCCCAGGGGCCAGCAAACCAGGGTACCTGGACCTTCGAGGGGGTTCAGAGGGACCCTCTGAGAACCCAGTGTGCACTCCACCGTCTATTTGGTGTGCAAGTAAACACGGGGGGAAAGCATCCGGCGGCCTCAGGGAGCCCTGAAGAAGCCGAAGCAGAATGTACCAGGGACACATGCAGGTAAGATATTTCCATGGTGCTGGAAAGAAATCTTGGAGCTAATTTAAGAGCAAGGTGGTTCACCAAGTTACTATGGTTAAGTACTGCCTTCACACAACTCAACAAGTGAAGTGGTGCAACATGACCATGACATTTCTGTCTGGTGCTGTCGGTAGAACTAGACAGGTTTCTGAGGGTGGGATAGGGGAGGAAAGACCTCGGAACTTCAATTGGGGAAGTTTGTTTTCTGTGCATTCCCTGAGCCTGTTCCTTTAAACAGGATCAAGGAATCCAAACAGAGGAAACCCTGGAGATGACCGTGTTTCCGTTGTAATCCTATTGATGCATCTCGGCATGTATGTCAACTGAAGGGCAAACAATAATAGGAAAGACAAAGCTTTTTCTTTGTCCATCTGCAAAGGTTTCTTGACAGTTAGAACACTTTACCACTTTCGCATTATTTTTTTTAAATGCTATATTTTAAAAATGGTTTATGCTGTATTTTCCCCTTTCAGATGATGGGATGTTGTCACCTGTCCCATTAGTCACAGGATGATTTGAGAGAATGAATTTTCAGCATGTGTCCAAGAGGCTCTAATGTTTTTCAGGGGAGGTGCTTCCCCTGCTTGTTATTAATGCTCATCTGAGCTGAAGCACTGCTTCTTTCAGATGCAAGAACTCTTCTCTTTGGGGCAAGATTACTTTAACCTTGACTCCAGTTCTCATTCACACAATTTGTTTCTCCTTATAAAGGCAGATGTATGCTCTGGGAGAAAAATGAAATACTAACTCAGCTTCCTCAAGTATGAACTGAGCTCTTTTTGTTGTCCCTGAATGCTTTAGTCATCAGGTTTGATGTTTGGGTTTCTTTTCCACTCCAAAGATGTTCAAATACAATCATCACATGAAGTGCCTTCACCCTGGTGTGCAGCCTGTGAATACCTAGGATGCTGCTTCTGTGCCTTTTAGAGCAATTGGAAATAGATAAATAAATATGTTGTTGCATTCATGACTTAATGTTACTCAATATTCAATTTCTAGGTCTTGGGGAAATTCTTTTGAAGTATAATTTACTTTTATGTAGTGCACAGTAAGGTATCATACCCCTAAGTTTTGTAAGAATTCTGAATCAGCACTACCAGAATTCCAAAAGCATTTCTCATAGTACTGACATTCTGTTTTGAAAATTAGTGAAATTATATCACATCTGATGGACAATAATTAGTGGCTGAAATATATTTATAACTATATGGTAAATATGCTCTACATGTTTCTTATAAGTGCTGTACTAACTAGAAAGTTCAGGATCAAAGAAGCTTTCAATTGATGACTGCTGAAAAAATTAACAAAGGATTATTACTCTAATTTTTATGCTATATTTTCACTAAGAATGATATTAAATTTTTATTTGTTATCTATTTATTCTTTCTAAACAGCTTCTTCATGAGGATAAAGTAGGAAGGTTTTAATAAATAGTCAATCCTAGAAATTTGCTCATCCACAGAAAGTTCATCATTGACAACTTAGTGCAATTTATAAAAACTTTCCACAATATTTTTTGTTTGAAAAAAATGTTATTGTGAATGAAGAATTCAAGCAACACTCTGGTAATTTCATGCCCCCACCCCCATAAACAATTATAACTCATATTTCTATATAGTGCAAGGGAGGGTGTTATTGAAACTTGAATTATCTAGAACAATATCTGAGGGATGAATTTCACTTTGAGAGAATAGACAAAATACAACTCTACTTATGCTCCCAACTTGATGTTTCTTGCTTGTGCACTTCTGTAACAGCAAATATGATGGCTTGCAGTAAAACTCCCAAATATTTTCTGCCAAGCCTAACTTGAAAATGTAACTAAATAAAGACTGTAGTCAATATACTTGCCAAAATTTCAGAGCTCAATACTTTTTCCCTCTTTACTATTGGCCACTAATGTTAAATGTAAAATTTCCAAGGCTGTAATAGGTATGCTTAGTAAATATTCAGTGATGATCTGAATTGGAATTCTTCTCACACAAAAAAAAAAACACCCATTACAACCCAAATTATGACAAACATTTGTTTACATGTTAAATACCAAATCTCTTCCTCAAATAATATTATTTATCCCATAGACAAAAGTCTCCATTGTGTTGGTATAGTTAGATTAGGTAAAGAATGGCTCCTTCTCAGAGATAGCATCATTCTGTATGTACCTGACTTTGAACACAGATGAGAAGAAACAGTCCAAACACTCCAAATATGTGTTAAAATCTGAACACACATTTGGTAAAGTAGAGTAAGGATGAGCAAAATTTTCTAACATTTCTTCCAACTTTGGAGTTATTTCAAACACTGGTGTTACTTGGCTGATACCTTAAAACAGGAGTGAAACAGAAAATGTTTGCAATCATTTGCTATGCCTTCTAATTCTCTTTTTTTGTACCCAAAGTTATTTCAAAATAAAGTGTTTTGGGAGTCTGGGAGGTATTCCCATGAAACCTTTAAAATATTCTAATTTAAAACTCCTGTGGTACCTTTGTTTTTGCAACTTAATGATTTTAAAAATAAGGTCTACTCATTCTGATACGCAGAGCTAATTCATCTAGTTTGTGGTAGAACCTAAATTCATTTTAGAAGCCACAGACTTTAAAAAGCAAACATTTGGTTTATTCTGATAGTTCATTAGAAGATTAAAAATTGGCATCTATTACAAATTGATAGTGCACAAAATGGTAGCATATATTTCTTGGTTTCATAGTAAATGCCACAAGTATATTTCTTAGTTTCAGGGCCCTAGAGCTGTGTTGTTTTCCAACTATCTCACCAATTTTCTCCAAGGGGAATTAATCACCCCAGCAACTTAAGCAAAGGTGGTTTCTTTAGTGACTGTTTTAGATTGCTTCTTTTCCCTTTGACCAAGGGAGCCAATGATGATTAAACACACTTTAGCATTTACTCTGACAAAGAGTTTTATTACTCATAGATGACTTATGGTATTAAGCTCACCAATACCTCTGTGTGCTCAGTACTGAGGTGTTTATTTGTATGTGCTCATTTGAGTTAAGGCTGCCAATTAGAACAAAGTTGTTACCTGTCTCTGAATATTTCATTAACCAAACTTGATTTTTTTTCTGGGGTAGTATAAATATAGAGCAATATCATTTCAATTTTAAAACTAAGTTTTTTATTGTTAATGAAACATCCACGGTGATTTCTTTTTGCCATAAAAGAAAGTTATTTCAGAAGGCAAACTAAAAATCTATTTATAATTATAACTGATCTTTATCATAGGCATTGAAAACAGATTTTTTTTCTTATTCAGGCCATATGAGTAATCAGTTCACTCCCTCTAGCTTCACAAGACACATAAGCCAAAAATTTTTAAACGATAAGAAGTTATTAACAGCTCTAAGAGAGGTTTGTGATTGTTTTTATTTATGACTTTACTTAAACTTTTTCTTAAAATCTTCACCAAGGGGAACAGCTTAGGTAATATAAATTATGTTTATACATTAGACTTGGCCACTGGAGAGTCATTTAGGTTCACTGAAAATGATGCACATAAGAAGTCAGGCCAAGGTAAGGTGTGGGATGCTGTTTTTAACATCTTTAAAAACATCTTGTCATGGTAGAGACTAAAAAGTAAATCTGACGGTATTTATCCCAGGTACTTTCACCTCTTCAAAAGATACATTCCCCCTCTCCACATGCCACCCTTTTCTATCCTGTGTCATTTATTAACCCTTCACCAAGGTGTCAATTGCTAACTAATACCAATACATTGCACACCCATATCCACATAACGCAGTGATATTTGCATTTTTTAGAGGAGAATCTTTGAGATTACTTTGGAATGGGGCAGGGTGTGATATTTTCAGGTGAATGAGCAGTGCTGGAGTTGATTATGTCATTTGTGTAGGGTGGCTGCAGCCCTCCCCAGTGCCCCCAGCTCAAAGGGTACCTGCCCCTCCTCCTCACAAGTCTTCCCACAAGTAATGACACCAGTACAATGAATTTATTGTCATGAACATTAACTAGGACTCTATTGAAGGAAATTTATGTAGTTAAGCTGAAGCTCAAAATTGTGACAAAAGCTCCAGCAAGATCCTGAAGTGCCTTTCTACATATTCACAAGCAAATCATGTTGAGCCTTTAACATTTAACAAATACAATATTTATGGTCTACTATTATAGAATATTTGATTAGCCAGAAAATCTAATTCCCCAGTGACACTGGCCAACAGTTTTACATTATATACTTACTCTCAGAAACATAATATGAACTTTATAATTTCTTTATGATTTACAAATATGCTAAAATGTGTGCTTGAAAGTAAAAATTCTAGTATATAAATATTTTGACTATAGAACACTTTTTAAAGTAAAGACTAAAAGAAAAAAGGTTTAAACAGAACTTGTTAATTTTGAAATCCTGAATTTCTAGTATTACCACTTCCATCCCTGGAAGCATTAAGATGTGATGCACCATGTAGTCAAAACATCTGGCAGGCTGGGTTTTTTTTTTTTTTTTTTTTCCCTGCTTTTATTGAGATCACATGTTTTCAACACTGGCATCAGCTAGAGCTGTTTAAAGGTTTTATTTTTTAGTTTAATTCTTAATATGTTTTTAGAATAACCAGTGTGCACTTCCTGCACTAAAGGTGAGGGTCAACCTGTCTACCTTTTCCCTTTTAAAAGGCCTAAGTACAATCTGAATCTCTGGAACCTCTAAAAATGATGTAATTTCAAACAGGCTGATAGAGAATACAGGTTGCCAAGTTTCTAAAATATTTATCACCTCTTTATAATTCTGGATTTGCAAAAGACAAAATCATCTTGAACTATGGTATGTAAACTACAAGTCAGAGACACAGGTGCTATGAATGGGAGATTATATATCTCTCAATGACTCTTTTCCTCACTTTCACCGCTCCTGCTTCTACCATACCTCACCTATGATGTACCCTTTCATAAGGATAGCAAGTGGAAGCTTTCGTTTCCCAGTCTGCTACGATTATTATATCCTATACATAGTATATGTTATATACTATATAGTACAGAATATAAATAGATAGTTAACACACTATTAGTTCAATATCAAGACACTTGCTAATTATTCAGAACTCATGGCATAATGCAACACATTGCCAATGTTGTCTCATAATGTCATTTTTTTTCCTAACTTTTTTTATCAGTGCATTATAGTTATGCATAATAATGGGGTAACTAAAATGTGGTATATATAAACACAATGAAGTTTTACTCGGCCATAAAGAAGAATGAAATTATAGCATTTGCTGGTAAATGGATGGAACTGAAGACTATCATGCTAAGTGAAATAAGCCAGACTCGGAAAGCCATAATGTCATTTTTGACTGATCCTTATTAGGAACTAACATAGTACTGCTATTCACATTGCATTAGATAAATAACCAATATTATACTCCATGTGAGATTGCACTAAATAGATCATCTTTATGGATTGCTTTTTTTTAGACAGTTGCTGTTTGAAGTTGCTCAGATGAAAAGTAATGAGCTCATTTAGATAGGAAGAGGCTATTTATTCACCATTTCATTCAAGAGAAATACACAGAACTCTGCCAGCAGCTGACAGTGGGGTAAACCTAAGCCAAGTAAGATAGTTTGCATTTGCAGATGCATATTCAACTGCCCCAAACCCCCGCCCATGCACAGATAACTCTGGAAAACAAGAACAACCCTACAAGTGAGACCTGGTGAGCAACATTTTTTTCCTTCCCAAATGAATGCCATATGGTGATCTATGAATCACAGAGATTCCAAGAGAGGATTGGTACTATTCTGATGCCAGAAATCTACCTAGGGAGTCACAAAATTCTCACTCCCATACACTCATGTGGTTCTTTAAGCAACTGGTATGGTAGAGGAATTCATAACCATGTCATATGAGTAATGACTAAAAGATCTGGGGATGTTTGGCGTGGAAAGAAAGACTCATAAACCATGATGACTAAGTATAAAGTATCTGAAGTGTTGTTATTTAGGAAAAGGGTAAAACTTCTCTGTATCGGCTTGAGGGTTCAAACTGGTATCATATCAGGATAAGGTAAAGAGCTTCTAAAGGCAATGACAGTAAAAAGGTACTGCAGGTAGCACCCAGGTGGCAAGATGCCAGCTTGGAGAAGGAGGAGGCCTAAGTGAAGGGAAAGCTGATAGCTGAGCAGAGCAGTTTCCCTGTACACACACAGGTGCCTCATGGAAGAAATCCAGTGAAAACCACCCTGAGAAAAACCACCTGCATATGTAAATATGGGATATGTAAATTCACATGTGCATGTCTGTGCATGTAAGAAAAAAAGAATAGGTATAGTCAACAAAATTCAGCATTTTCTGGGGAAACATTTCCTGGATAACCAACAGCACATGGGTGGCCATGGGTCAGAGCCTTGCCAGCATCATCACACGATGTGAGCAGACAGTTAACAGAAAATATGGAACCTCCTTAAGGAAATCAAAAAGAAGAAAAATTAGAACACCATTAAGAATGAAAATCAAAGGGATATCAGTAGACTAGAGGAAAGGAACCAGGGGGAGGGAAAGGAAAAATACTCAGGGGTGGGGGCAATATTGGCCAAATCATACTGTGATAGTGTTTGCATGTATGAATATGTTAAAAAACAAATCCTACCACATGTACAACTACAATGCACCGATAAAAATATGGAAAAATAAACAAACAAAAAACACCGTGAAGAAATGAAGCCACTAGGGCTGCCAAACATCCCTTCACGGGCCTTCACATGAATGTTAACAGAAACATGTGTGCTGTTCTTGAGTGGTATCTGGCCATTTAGTCACATTTGAGTCAGCAGTTGGGTACATGCACGTGATATACCTGAGAGCTTGTTAGGAATGCAAAATCTCAGCTCCTACTCCAGACCTACTGAATCAGAAACTGATTTAAAAAGAAAAATACCCAGTGATTTATATGCACATTAACATTTGAGAAATACATATCTGAATAATCTCTACTTAGAAAACAGAGCCTGGTCAATTGAGCTGATGTTGGGTAGCTTTCTGACATCACAGAGGCATGACGATGTTCCTGAAAGAGGAGCTGGCAAAAATAGCTACCCCCAGTTGTTAGAGTGTGAATGTCATCCTTATATTGACATTATATTCATCATAATGACAACATGACAGCCACCCAGTGGGTTGTAGTTTTTTCTTCTGGGGAAATGCAAACTAAATCCATTAAGTCCCATCTAAATAAGACAAACCTTCAAATATTTACAGAACTATTATGTCTTCATCCCCTTAAATTTTTCCTTCTTCCAGATAAACAGCCCCGTTCACTCAATTGTTTCTCATAATGACATTTCTGATGTTTTAATGGAACCATGAAAGTATGGAAATGGCCATCCAAACAAGACACACTGCCCAAGGTCTGACCAGTGCCAAGCACTGTGAGACTGTTTATCTCTTAGTGAAGACATCTACTCACACAGCCTAAAACTGCTGTGGCCTCTTTTACTAAATTGTTTTCTAAATTGTTCTGATGTTTCTATTCTCTGAATCACTTGGGAGTTATTTCACAAGTGTTGGGTCTTTATACCAAAATAATCTTGGATCCAAATGTGCTGATTAGAATATTCTAGGTTAACATTTCCTTATGTCTCTAACAATTGTGCTAATGTTAGCTTTGAGGTCATAGAGTCCTTAGTTTGAAGAACCTTTGAAAAGTTCTGTTCAACTATCTCATTTCACAGATGAGGAAACTGAGCCCCCCTCCCCACACACCCACACAAATTAAGATATTTGCTAAAAAAAAAATCCCACATTGGTTAGTTAGCAGAACTAGTATTGGAATGAAATCTGCCTTATTCTGGTATATATTTCCATTGCACCTTTATTCTTTATTTTAATGTTTATTACATTCAAAAATCTAAGTGAAAAGTAAACATTATAATAAACCACTACATGTTTCCAAATATCCAGGTGTTTGGTATTTAGTCACTCAAATGGATATTTCCCTGTTTTTCAGTTGTAGTATAACTACTTGATATTTATGTGTTCCATTTTAGCAGTCATTTGTCTGACAGTGGAAGAAGTCTGGTGTGAAAATGTGGGTGTGTTGTGTTGTGTACTGGGAATTGAACTCAGGAGCACTCAACCACTAAGCCACATCCCCAGCCCTATTTTGTATTTTATTAAGACAGGGTCTTACTGAGTTGCTTAGTGCCTCACTTTTGCTGAGGCTGGCTTTGAACTCTTAATCCTCCTGCCTCAGCCTCCTGAGCCACTGGGATTACAGATTACTGGAAGTGTGTTTTATGAGTGCAATGAACTGCTATGAAAAGTTGTGTTATTTCTTGCCCAAAAAGTGTTTACCACTGTGTCTCCTCACTAGATTGACCATTTGAGTGAACTTGTTTGATAGCTTCTTGAAACTAGTTGCCTAAACATATAAGTAAATCAGTCAGGGCTTCTTAGTTATAAGTAACTGAAACCAACCCTGTCTCTCACTTAAGCAGAAAGAAGATTCATTAAAATTGCATTCAAACAATGCACATGGAAGGAATGATAAAGATAGAAAAATCATTGTTTTGCAATCATCATGATAAAAATGGGTTTGAACAAGAAGGATCAATAAAAGCTAACTCTGAGGTGGGAGGTAGTTTGATTGCAAGCAGGATATTAATATAACATCAAATTATCACCCATAAATTAAAAAAAGAAAAAACATAACTTTTAAACAGCTAAACTGGACAGTACCTTAACTATATAATCAAAATCAAGATCACCAATAAGAGACAGATGGATGTCATGTGCTCTGGATGTGATGCCCTGAGGAGACAACTGCTCGGGAAGTGGTCATGCTAAAATGCAGAACTTGAATCTAATCATGAGAAAAACCCAGACAAACTCAAAATGCGGGATAGTCTACAAAATAAATGGATTGCGCTTTTCCAAAATATCAATGTCATTTTTAAAATACATGGAAAAAGGGAGAAGCTGTTATAAATTAAAGGGAGACTACAGAGATTAGACACCTAAATGCAATATATGATCCTAGGTTGGATTGTGGACTAGCAATGGAACTTAATCAAGAACACCATCAATGCACGTGATTGACAAAACCTAAATGTGGACAGAAGTTTAGGTTGGTATCATGTCAGTGTTAAATTTCCTGAATTGGATGACAGTACTGTCCTTGTGTAAAAGAATATCCTTGTTCATAGGACATATGTGCTACAGTATAGAGGGGTAAAAGGGCACAATATATATAATCTACTCTTAATTAATTTGTAAATGATAATAATAAAGTGCTTTTATGGAGACAGAGAGAGTAAGGGAGAGGGAAGAGGGAGAGAGACAACAAGGCAAATATTGCAAAGTATTAAAAATTAGTGAATCTGTGGGGAAAGGTGTTTGGGAATACATTGTACTGTTATAATTTTTCTGTAGTCTTAAGAGATTACTTCAAAATAAAAAGTTTTATTTTGGTTTTTTTTTTTTTCCCTGTGGGGTATTTCTTGGGGGGAGGGCAGTACTGGGGATTGAATTCAGGGGCACGACCCCTGAGCCACATCCCCAGCCCTATTTTGTATTTTATATAGAGACAGAGTCTCACTGAGCTGCTTAGTGCCTCACCATTGCTGAGGCATGAGCACCAGCAACTAGGCTACAGATAAAGGGACCAGGCAACAGGAGGGACACAACCCAAGTTAAGCCCTGAGCCAAGATAAAATGGACCCTACTGCTGCCCTCACAGGACAGGGAATGCCAGAGCTTGTCCCTTGGCACCACAAACTTGGACACTGATTTAGCCGCTGCACCGCTGCTGCTGCTCACAGAAGCCCTGTGCTGGAGCTTGGGCTGCTGTCTCTCACTGCCAGGATGGATTCTCTACAATGGATGATTCTGTGTGTCCAAATCCCATGTGAAAGTGGGGCCAGGTGGGGCTGATTTGTAGAGCCAAACCATACATTCATAACCTAGCTGCCGGATAAACTGGAAAAATGATTATCTGCTTCCCACTGAGAATCAAAAACTGGGCCATTTCCCAAATGTAGAAAAACAGTTTAGATTTTGAAAAGGTTGTTTCTTTTTTAATTTAAGCCGTGATATGTTCACTATGATATGTTCTAGATATTGCTTGAAAGTAAAGCAAACACCTAGCTCTCTATCTTGAAAGCAAAATAAGCACCCAGTTCTCTGTTGACTAGAGTCCAGTCTGCCTAGAGAGATGAATCAAAGGGAAATAATTTTCTTTAAGCCCAGGTTTATTTAGTACCACCTGCCCTTGGATACAGGCCTCTAGGAGAATATGGTAAAAGTAGAGTATATTGGCTTATTAAGTCATGCTGCGAAGAAGAGCAGAATGATAGTGCTATCATCCATCAATGTCCATCTACCGCTCACTTCTATTCTTTTTGAGAAATTGGAGAGTGCCATGTGAAGAATTCAGTAATTAATTAGGAAATTAAAATACATATCATGTACCACAGAGATAAGAACATCTTTTCCTTCCATGTGCAGGAATTTAATATGAAAAACTGGGTACATTAGTGTTACATATTCATCCAAAGGATGATTATAATCAAGACACCCTATGCATTTGAGTCATTAATATTGATATGCAATTTCTTATATAAGTCTTTAGGAAGATTTATGTAAGACCAAAAAAAGTGTTCTTAAGCTTGGGGAAAGATTTAATTAAAATAGAATCTTTGAAGTATAAAAGTCTTTAGAGTTCACATAGCACAACTTTGTCATTTCACATATGAGAAAACTGAGTCCCGATGGCTCAGACTTTTTGAATTAATTTCCCCTTTCCAAAATGAAAAAAAAAAAAAAAGTATGCTGAGAGATGTTTGGTGGCATCATACATCACTCAATAATCTCTTTGAAGAAGCAACAAAACACGTTGGTTAAGGGCTTCTTCCCCAAGGAGCAGCAGCCCTAAGTTCATGTCCTGGCTTCAGCACACAGGGTCTGCATGACTCTGTTCTGATCCTCCATCCTTTCTAACCCCCACTTTGCCTGTCTGTGCCAGGGGATAATAAAGGTACCCACACATGGCAATGACTTTGTAAGGATTAGACAGGATCATGAAATACAAAAGGCTTAGCACATGATAATTTCTCAGTTGATGTTGTCTCATGTTTTTATAAACTGGAAAAATATTTTTTTTTCTTTTTCCCAACCCCAACCTTTGCCTACCATACCCTGAACATTTACTCCTCCTTCACCCTTCCACTCATATGTCACCCACCTCAATGAGTGTTGCTCTTCTGCACATCAGCACCCCATGCCTGGCCATGCACAATGAAAGATATCTTCTTCCATGTTTCTTTAGCACTTTATATGCATCACTAATGCCATAATCAACATACGACTTTAATTTTTTGTGTTTGTCAATCTCCCCAACTACTTATAAGCCCATCTGAGGCAGTGACTATATTCTATATATTTGCACCTTTGGAGACTAGTAGTGCCAGGTGCATACTCTCACTGCAGTATATTAAAGAGATAAGAGAAAGAATGAAGGAGTGAATGAATGAATGAAATATTCCAAAGAATCCGTCAAGAGTAAGGACTCCAAAGTACAGTTAGGATGATCTCCCTGATCTAAGACACACATGGCCCCAGGATCTAGTCTATTCCCATGAGTTTCAGAAGCAAATGCTTATCAAGTGAAGTTTCCACACACTTGAAAGGGAATCAATTATAGAGAAAGGTTATAATTAGATTGCCCCTGTAATTAACCAACACTCCACTGTCAAAGCAGTCTTCACAGTTTAATGGATTCAACCTCTTTAAAGCCCGAGGACAGTCTGGGGCTTGCAGATTTAGAAATATAGTACATTCCTCTATCTTTAGATGGTCATGGTCATTTAGAATTAGAATGCTTCCAGGTTCTAGACACCTCCTTATCACCTCAGCTAGTTGTCAATAACAATTTTAATAACAATGATAATACACATCCCTGAGACCATGGCTGATTATTATAGTTGGAACTGCCCCCCAGAAGGCTGTTGTAATGGTTGCTGACCTCTCCAATTACACAAACACACACACACACACACACACACACACACACACACACACACATGCACACACACAGAGACCAAGTCCCTTATGCAGGAGACCTCCTTCAGAACCCTATGTATGACTGTGAAAGAATGTCTGAATGAGGGGCCACAGATTAGGTGTGACCTCCAACACTCTCCACATGTCAAGCTGTGTGCTGAGAGGTGGGATTGTGTGTGCGTGCATGTGTGTGCATGTGTTCTTGTGTGTAGGTGATATTAGCTCTGTTTTAACAACGAGGCTCACACCCAATCAGGGTGTGTCTGTTAAGGCCTTCATGGAAGATGATCAGTTTATAGAACTACTGGTTTTCCTTCCAGCCCTTGGATTATCAGACCTTTAACTAGTGATACGACATAGTTAGGAGTGCTTGGTCAGGGCAGATTTCCCCAGTTTACTACTAAGCATATCAAGAAAAATAAATTTTTAAAAATTTCTTATGAATCCAAAGATTAACCTCCCCTAATCCTTCAAAGAATATGCAGATCCTGCCAGACTTTTCTTTCTCATTCTGCAAATACTGAAAGAGATACCTTCCTACAAAGCTATCCCGGATATAGCAGATCCTTGGTTGAGATAAAATACTGATATCTCTGCTACATAGTCACTTTTGTGAGTGCCTTATAAAAGTTAATCTGTAGAGTTCCTCAGTGAGATTGGCAAAGGATAGATATTTTATCTCTGTCATACTGATAAAGAGAATTCAGCACACAGGGTCTGACTGTCTCACCTAAACTTCCTTGTCAAATCAGGTGGGGACTGAGGACCAGAATCTGGGTCTTCAGGTTTTTACTCTATTGCTTCAGCTCATATAGCAAATTCAAGCCATGTCTCCATGCCAGTTCTTTGGTTACTGAAAAATGATTCAACCAACAGGAAGGAAAGGATTTTACAAGTTTTCTGGAACATTGCAGTGGCCTTGGAGGGTAGAAATCTCTGATGCATTCTATCATTTACTCAAGATAGATACTAAATCCATACAGCTTTTCCATTTTCTGAATTCAACATCTATATATTTAGTACTTGGCATGTGATGGGGTCTACCTGCCTAGTAGAGTACAGAGCAATCACGAAACATCCATCTTTTTGTGCAGAAAGCTTCTATAGAATCAGAAATACCCAGGAGGCCAGAACATGAGGCTCTGGGATTAACCAAAGTCTAGAAGCCTAATGTAGCATTGCTTTGTATTTCATGTGTTGTGTGTATAAACATGCATAGATTGCATGAATACACTAGGCCAAAATAAACCCACTCCCAAAATTCTGTGACTTACATTAATGTTTTCATTTTGTTTTATTTATACTCTTTTTGCTGTTATAAATCATTCAATAATAATAGGGCTGTTATGTTAGTTTTCCATCACTGTAACAAAAATACCTGAGATAATGAAGTTGTAAAACGTAAAGGTTTATTTTTCTTCATGGTTTCGGAGGTTTCAGCTCCTAGTCAGTTGGCCCCATTGCTTTGAGGCCTGTGGTGAAGCAGAACATCATGACAGGTAGAACAAAGCTGCTCACTTCATGGCCAGGAGGCAAAAGAGGAAGAAGAAATCAGGGCCTCCTAATCCCCTTTGAAGGAAAGTCCCCAGTGACCTCAAGACTTCCTACGAGGCTCCACCTCTTAAAGTTTCCACCACCTCCCAATATCTCTGAGCTGGGAATTAAGCTTTTAAAACATGGATCTATGGGGGACATTCCAAATTCAGACTATAGCCACATTTAACCAAATGTGTCATATTTACTTTGTTTTAACCTCTACTAAATTCATTTTATAAATATCTGACTTTACTATTTAAAAATTGGTTGCTTTTTATTTGAGGGAGTTTTATGAATTTCATATGCACTTAAACATCAATTTTGTAAGGAAAAGAGAAAATACTAGCTTTATTGAAAGAGAACTATGTCTAAATGTCAGGTTTAAGGTTACTCTGGAGGAAATATGCCTATATCTTACCTACCTCCATTCATATTAAAATTATATTTTAAACAAAACCACAGTTCTCTGATTTCTTAAAATCAATTTTAAACTTTTAATTAGCTTAGAAATTGAAAGACCAAGAAGTAACACTATACAAATTGGAATGTGATAGCATTGATCAATTAATCCAAAGTAAAATTAAAAGTACCAAAACAAAAATCATGTTTTCCTTCATAGACAGTTTTGTTAAAATTAATATTTTAGTGATCATCTTGTAGCACAGTCACGTGAGCTGACTTTAAGATCAATAAATAATATAATTTAAATTGTTCTGTTTTATATTAAAGAATCTTTAATTGTCTACATTAAGAGGGAGAGTACAAATATTCTGCACCTAATTGTCAAAAATTGTGATTTAACCTGTGGTTTGTACTGCACATAATTCTTCTGTTTTAATAAATGTTTAAATAGCCGTCTGCAGATAAAGAAATTTGAAGTAATTAAACTGAAAACGTAACTTATCTGGCATTTAGATACATCTTCAACAGTTGTCTGCAAGCCAGTCATAGCTTCCCAGATGACCACTGGTGCCACTAGCTGACCCCTTTACCTGGTCCAACTCAAAATGTGTTCAAACGTGGACTCGAAGCACCCCCACCTCCATAAAGCCGATGTCCCCTCCTGATTTCCTCTATTGTTGAACAGCCCCACCACCCACTCCATCACCTAAGTCAGAAGTCTGGGTGTCATCCTTTCCTCTTCCTCACCCCTAAATCAAATCTAAGGGCTCTAGCACTTTCTTCCCAGTTAACTCCTCCATACTCTCCCCACCTCACTGCCACCATACTACATCACTTTATCATCTTCACCTGAAAAGTCACCAAAGAACCCCAACCAACCCTTTTGCCACCAGGCTCACATATGTCCTACCACTCTTTGTTGCTGAACCATTCATTTGATCACACCACCTGTCGGTGAAAGTCCTTTCATGCTACACCAACATCTATTCCAGAATTCTGGATACACTCTCCTTTAAAATTAACTTAGGATCCTTGTTAAAAACGCAGATTCCTGGACCCCACTAAAGCCCTGATGAATCAGATTCCCTAAGGAGAATCTGAGAAGCTGCCCCTTAATACTTTATAGGTGAACTTAATGCACACTGAAGAGTGAAACACACTGGCCTCCAGAATAAGATATGATTTAGAAGGCCTACCTACCTGGCCTTCTCATGTACAAGCTTTACTAGATTTTGGACACTTCTCCAAATTGCACCTGTATTTCTATGCCTCTGTCCTTCTTTAATGGTGTTCTCTCTGACTGGCATGCCTGTCATCTTATCCCCTGGCTAATCCTTGCTTATCTATCAAAATCCAGTTAAATGTTATTTTCCCAGGAGGCAGTCTTTCCTGAGCCTCCAGGGCTGGGTTAGACATCACCTCTTTCTCTAGTGAGGTGGGTTTCCTTGGCCGTGTCCTGTTGTTCATTTGTTTAATTCTGAGGCCAAGCACAGAGCCTGATCGTGGGGATGAACAATACAGTCATGCCCCCTCATCCACAGGAGATATATCCAAAGACCCCAGTGGATTTCTGCAGCCATAGATAGTACCAAACTGTTTACTGTGATTTTTTTCCTATATGTATACATCTATGATAGTTAATAAATTATAAATTAGGCACTGCAGGAGATTAACAACAACAATAATAAAATAAACAATTATGACAATATTTTTTAATTTTTTATTATATTTTTATTTGTTTTAATTAGTTACACATGACAGTAGAATGCATTTATGCACTGTGATATATCACACATAGATGGAATATAATTTCTCATTTTTCAAAGTGTACAAGTTGCAGAATCATATTGGTCATGTAGTCACATATATACATACAGTAATGATGTCTGTTTCATTCCACTATCTTTCCCATCCCCATATCCCCTCCTTCCCCTCTCTTCACTTCTCTCTACCTAACCTAATGTTATTTTTCCTTAGTGCCCCCCTCCCCTGCCTTATTGTGAATTAGCATCCACATATTAAAGAAAACATTCAGCCTTTGGTTTTGTGGGATTGGCTTATTTTGCTTAGCATGATATTCTCCAGCTCCAACTGGAGAATGCTCTAATTTCACCCTTCTTTAAAGCTGAGTAATATTCCATTGAGTATACATACCATATTTTCTCTATCCATTCATCTATTGAGGGATACTTAGGCTGGTTCCAAGTCTAGCTATTGTGAATTGAGTTACTATCAACATTGATGTGGCTGTGTCACTATAGTATGCTGATTTTAAGTCCTTTGGGTATAAACAAAGGAGTAGGATAGCTGGGTCAAATGGTGGTTCCATTCCCAGTTTTCTGAGGAATCTCCATACTGCTTTCAATAGTGGTTGCACCAATTTGCAGTGCCAATAACAATATAATAAAAGTTATGTGACATGTTCTCCACTCTCTCTGTCTTTCACAAAATCTTATTGCACTGTACACACCATCTTCTTGAGATGATGGAGATGACACAATGCCTATGTGATGCAATAAAGAGGAGTGAATGACGTAGGCATTTGTGACATAGCATCAGCCATCACAAAAGGGATATTCACAAGCACCATGATGCTGTGTCAGTCAATCCAATAACCTAGGTGGCTCTTGGTGACTGATGGGCAGATAGAATATCCAGAGTGACTTACATGCCAGTTGGGACAGAATAGGATGCTGTGAGGTTTCATCATGCTACTCTGAGGAAAGGGCACTTATAAATTCACACTTGTAAATTGTTTCTGGAATTTTCCATTTAATATTTTCACACAATGGTTGATCACAGATAATGGAAACCATGGAAAGAAAAGCTAGGAAATAAAGGGGTGGGGCACTGGATGTACAGGATTGAGTGAAGAGCCATGGAACTACCTCATTTTTTTTTAATTTGCCTTAATTAATGCTCTTGGTTTGATTTAAACTTCTGAAAATTCCCATAGATCATATATGTTAAGCATTTTATCTGGGGTCTTTGTAGATGGAATTAAATTATTATGAAAATGTACTACTTTCTTTCAAAACCAATTATTCTTGAGTAATCTATTCAAACTCCTCTGATTTAAAAAGGAAAAAAAAGCAGGTAAGAGGAAACAAGAGGCGTATGCCCTGGAAGGCAGACGCATAGATCCCAGGCCTGTTTCTGCCCACAGTGTGCAACTTGGGAAGCATGACTTACTTTCTGTGGGCCTCCATTTTTTAATCCACAAAATGGCTAGATAGAGCCTTAATCTTCTCCAGTACCTCACTTTTATTATTCCAAACTAAAATGTACTCAATTAGCATTTTAGATTGTACTTAATACAATAAAAAGTTATTTTGATAAATGATTATCTAGTAGAGTTTATCAAATATATGTATGTAATTCAATTTATTGTGGAAAACCTATTGATTCAATTTTACCATAATATTAGACCAATATTACATGAACCCTTTCCTACTTATTCATACTACATTTTATGTGGGTTTGGGTTTTTCTTTTAACAGTTAATTGCACAATTTAAATATTATATGAAATGATAATCTTCTGTTATTCAAACTCATGAATTATATTATTATATGTGAAATGAATGTAACAGCATTATTTGAGAAGATTACCTTCATATTTGCCATCTGGTTTTCAAAGACATGGGAAAAAACTTGTAGTGTGATACTTCACACCTATCTGTGTGACCTTGGACAAGTTTCTTAACCTATCTGAGCATATCAGTTTAGAAAACTGAAGTGTGCATCAAATACTTCATTCCAAAGTCTTGGATGAATCTCTGCCCCTTGACAAGAAGAATATAGATTTGTTTCCAAATTTTAATTCTGGATTTTCTGCCTAATAAATACCCTTCTATTATTGAGGGTGAACATTATTTAGTTAATGAAGATTATCTCATAAAAACAGAGACCACCACTTCCCGTTTTTTATAATTTTACTTGACAAGAAGAATATAGATTTGTTTCCAAATTTTAATTCTGGATTTTCTGCCTAATAAATACCCTTCTATTATTGAGGGTGAACATTATTTAGTTAATGAAGATTATCTCATAAAAACAGAGACCACCACTTCCCGTTTTTTATAATTTTACAATAAAATGACCAAAATGGAAATCATAGCCTCAAACTAATTAATCAAATAAGTTGGTTGCAGAGAGAAGTATTTATATTTCATCTTTCTAATTTCTTTAGTCCCAAGAAAATTCATAGACAGCTATATCAGAGACAGGCTCTTTATAAATGCCTTTGTTGTACTCATTTAAAAATCATTGGAGGAGGAAATTAATGATAAATAAAAATGAGAAACTAGAATCTAAAGCTATGTTTCTACCTTAAATCACTGAAATTGCCTGTTTGAAAATTTAGAATAAGATGTTCTCATAAGTCTGAGATAGAGACCAGAAATTAAAACTTTAACTAGAGCCAGGAGCACTGTTTTATAACAAGCTAGTAAAGTTAATATCTTTGGGCAGTGAAATTTTGGGGCTAATGCTAATTTACTAGAGAATAGAAAAAGCCTATCAAATGGGAGGAATATTATGCATTTATTCATGCATTCCTTAGTAAGCATGATTATATGAGTAAATCACCATCTACATTAAAACCTAAACTCTCAGAAAATTGGAGTTCAAGTTGTTGTCTTTATTCCCAACTGTGACCCAACCTGGCCTTAAATAACCATTCCACATCCTCATCCACAGCCTGTCAGATGCCTCCCCACTTAGTAATGGAGAAGGTTGTCACTCTTCCCTCTCACTCCTCACTCTTCTGTGCACACAATTAAAATAGACACCAATCCACAGAGCTAGAAAAAAAGGCTTGCTACTGTTGACCATCCACTCCTGACAGTGACATGGAGTTGGTTCCACAGATCTATGTGTCTCCAAAGATACCTTTAATGAAGTGGGACCCCAACTCCAGCCCTACTCTTCCAGATCACAAAGAACACCCCAGAAAACTAGATCAGACTGAGTCTGCAGCAACCTCAGAGAGCCATCCTAGAGGCAGGGGGAGCCCTTTGAGAAGCAGAGGATGTCAGCAGATGAGACAGGCAGGCCTGGATGAGAAGTTTCTTGGAGCTGTCTAGATGTCACACTGCAAGCTCTCTGTGAATCTGTGTGCAACCACTCTCCCGTTAGACTGAGCAAGATCCCCAGCCAGCAAAAGTGTTTCTTCCTCTATAAACAGACCACATGAAAGGCAGAGTTGGACATGGCTGCACAGCCACAAATATTAGCATCATCTTTAACATGAATTTTGCACTGAAAAAATAAATAAATATATATAAATGTTTTGATTTATATCATAGTTGATATTTTCGTTGTCAAGTCAGAAAAACAGACCATACAACCAGCCAAGGCAGAGATTGTTAGTTATCCCTCATCCTCAGTAATCATTGGTCACAACAAGTTAGTGGTAAAGCAGTGGGAGCCTCCCAATGCTACCTTAAGTGTTCATGTCCTTCAGGATATTCTTACATGAGCTACACACTGGCCAAAATGGTTCCAGCCTATTCAATGGCTAAGGTTTACACAGAATTATCAAATGAGTGTGTAAATGCCAGCATAAAACTAATCATAACAATCTATAGGTACAATAATAATATCTGAACCAAAATAGCATATGTGGGTTTTTTAGATTTCTGCAAGGTATATGGTATGTAAGTATAATAACGTTTCCACGTACATTGCCTTTGGAGGGAAAGGGCATTTCAGTGCAATATATGTGTTCCATACAGAGCCTGACACACTATGCAACCATAATAAATATAAATCACTGAAATCCAATTTGTTTTCTGGCCACACTCCCAGGAAGGCTTATCTGATTTCCAAACTGTGGGTGCTAAAATAAAATCTGAGAAGCAGAGCAGAATAAGAAATAGATCTCTTCCACATATCTGATACCACTCACCCCCGACTCCTCATTCTTCATCTTACTTCTTTTTAAAATTTTGAACTCTGATCCCTTTCTCTGAATCTCAACCTCTTCTAAGAGATACTTAATCAAGTCACGTTTGTAGAAAGAAAGATTCATTCATTCATTATCAAATATTTTCAGGCACCATCCTCTATATAGAACATCAGATTTAAACAAAACAATTGTTATTTGAAAATTTTCACAAGGCAATATAATTAAGAGTAAAGGGTCTGGAAAATAGGCATTTTAAAACTCTGGCTCCATTGAGATGACTTATAGAAGTACAACAATCAGTTTGAGTGTAAATGAGTACATCAGGCACAGTGTTTTGGATGAAGTATTGAAGAACAGCCCCCAGTCAAATAGAATACATTTTCTTAAAAGTCTGCATTAAAAATGGTAGCTTTGTACATAGTTCAAACTGACCACAGCTGTAAACACATTTAGGGATGTACAAAGGGGGATAAGTTTGCAAAAGCATTCTGGCTTGACTAGGTAATCCATATATTCTTTTTTCCCCACCGTTATTGCACAACCTAGATATTATGTGAGAAAAATATCCTTTTTCCAAAACAGCAGAGAGAAAATCATAAAAGATAATTTCTGTCTGGAAATAGGTAAACATTTAAGTTTGGTAAACAGCCATTCAAGCTATTCATAAGTCAAAAACATTGTAGCATCATGGTTCTTCCAATTACATTCAGGCCAAAAAAAAAAAAAAATAGACTCAAATCCACAAATATCTTTTTTCTTTTGATCATGACAACACTGACTTACTTATTATACTAATCTAGTATAAAATTTCATTGTGGAAATGTAAATTCATGTACAAATATGACATGTTAATGAACATTACTCTTTTTATGAAAAAAATCAGTAATAAAATTTTGAGTTAAATATTTGCCTTCATAAATCATTAATTCTCTGTTTTTCAGAATTCCTGTGGAATTAATTGTCTTTATTACCAAAGCAAATGACCCAAAACATAAATTAAAAAGTACTTCTATTTATAAAAAATGTTCAGATATTGGTGCAAATGAATTCACTAAATCAATCAATCACAACCTTTAAGAATAATACTTCACAACTAAATATAGTACTTTCATCAGAAAATTGATAAAATCTGCCCATAGTCCTTTGAGTCCTTGGAAGCTCAGTATCGCTCACTTCATGGATGAAGTCCAAGCCTGGTGTTTACTGAGAGCATTGTCACCTCTTGAGCTAACCCTGCTCTGGCTGCTCTGGTGGGACACTACTTCTTTCAAGGCAGAAACCAGCAAGAATTTTCTGTATTGCTTATTTTTGTATGGCAACCCAACCACGTATATTTAAGAAAAAATTAAATAAGCAAATTGAAGGCCAATTGGGGATAGAAGCTCTTGGTTAGGACCTCGTCAATCTCACCTTTTAAAAGTTATATAAGTTCCTCAAACACAGAAGCAGGATCATAAACATTTACTTATATAGAGAGCTATATATAGATATATAAAACTCCTCATAGCACTGAGCTGATACCTACTTAATAAGAAGTTAACTTAAACATTAGAGAGAACAGTAAGCATTTATATAAAACTTTTTAAGTGCTATGATCTAACCACTGATCATTGTTCTCCATGGTATGACCTGGCCACATTCTCCTGGGGATAGGATCCACACACTAGGATAAAATTAAAGATAGAGTTAAGGACAAAAAAAAAAAAAAAAAGGATATTGCATGTCGATGTTGAGGTTGTTACAGCACTGAATTCCTTGCTTTAAATGGAAAGGAAGGCTTTTTTCCTTCAATTAGTCATGCCCAATTACTGTGACCCGAATCACTGTCAGTCATTATTTCTGTCTTTATAGGTTTAAGCCCAAATAGCCTATTATACCTTTTAATTATTTCACATGATGATTATTCATTCTATTCTTACCCTTTTATTTTGAATATCTTCATTGAATACTTGTAATGTGTCAAAAGTCCTGAAAATCAGTCTGAACTTTTCCACCACTGCCGTCCATCCTTCCAACAACTATCTCCTCTACAGCTTGGCTTCCTCATCAGGAGTGAGGTAAGCAACACACAGAGGGGTCTGAGGTTCCCCTGGACTCTGGAGTTCTAGTTCATGAACACCTATCACCACCCTGACTTCTTTTATTTTGTGAATGTCCATGAAAATACTAAGGAAGACTTCCCTAAAAGTAGGCATCAGAGATGTTGCTGGTTTTGGTTTTGAATAATACAAGCTGTGTTCAATTATGAATGCCTCTCTCACGAATGGAGTCCACAGTTGGAAACTGTTTTCCTTCTGTTATACCGACAGCATGACATCAGAATTAACATACACACACACACACATACACACACACACCATTTTGAAGAAAGCACATTTTCTGTCTTGATTAAAACCTAGGAGTTCATCCCCTAACTTGACAGAGGTAGGATTGGCAACTCACTTGTGCACAATATTATTAAACTAGCATGTTTTAAACGTTTACTGAATGTGAGCAGAAGAGGTACAGAGACAAATGAGGCCCTATTGCTGTCCTCGAGGGGTTTACAGAGCCAACTCATCTTTCAGCAAAGCATCTCTCCAGGGCTCTGCTGAGGAAGAAAACACAGTCCTTTCTGCCCAGAATCCCCACAGCACCTGGTCTGTTTCTTCCCCCACAGCACCTTTACAAGCATGTCACTGCTATTTGTGTTTGTCTCTCAGTTTCCTTCCTCAAAAGGGAGGTACCACATTCAAGTTTATATTTCGTGTCAGTGCTGAATAAAACAGCTTTGAAATAATGGAAGGAAGCACTGATGTTTCCATATAGCAAGCATCTTATGGTAAGTGCTGTGCAAGGGTAAAATGAAAGCCTTTGGTGAAATAGCAGCAATTGCAAGATCAAAATCACTGTAATAAATCCCAATTCAAATTTCAGGTTTGTTTGTGTGTTTTGTGTTCTTTTTCTTTTTCCCTCCCTCTACCAGAAGAAAGAAGAATTTAGGGGCTGGGGTTGTGACTCAGTGGTAGAGTGCTCGCCTAGCACGTGCATGGGCTGGGTTCCATCCTCAGCACCACATTAAAAAAAAAAAAATTGTGTACAACTAAAGCAAATAAATAAATATTTTTTTTAAAGAAAGAATTTAGTGGAAATGGGTGTGGCTTATTTTTTCAGTAAGCATATATAAAACAGAGCACTTTTTTTGCATTTTAAAAACTATCTTATCTGACTTAAGAGTTAAACTTCTGTTAAAGCCAATTAATTCTTAGGATTTCTTTTGTCCTTTTTAAAAACCATTTTCCAGATTTAAATTTTAGACATGCTTTCTGGAAAATATAACCTCTAGGACTGTTTTTTAAAGTTTCAATTAAAGTAATAGTTCCACTTGCCTGTAATTTTGGAATTTCGTGTCTGCATTCTTTGCCTTTGCTTAGGACTAAAGTCATGTGCATTGGACCTGGTCCCTTAACTGAAGCCTAGGATTGAGAAGGGTGGATCCTTCCTCAGCTACTAGTTTCCTGATAGAGACCTGCTGACATATCACAGAAAACACATTTCATTAATTTTCATTCTGCCCTCAGACTCTTCAAGGGCATGAGCTTGGATGAATTCTCTAATTTCTCAGCCTCTGGTGCCAAGAACTTCTTGGTGCCATCCGTCCACACTGGTAGCTCTGGCAGTTCACAATGAAATATAACAAACATGCTTGTTAAGGAAGTTCCGAAAAATTTAAAAGGCAATTACAAATTAAAATTGATTTTTTTCCTAATCACAAAGGTCTTACATGATTTTTGTAGAAAATTTGGACAATAAATAAAGAAGTTTAGAAATGATTTACAATACAATCATTATTAATATTTTCCTCCAGTTATTTTTCCTGGTACAAGTTTCTGTACAATTTTCTGAATGCCCTCAGGGAACCAGGAGATACGAATTATATTGTATTACCATTGCATGAATAATAATCATACCAGCTCATTTTATTGGATGTTTTCTGTATGCCACGTGTTCTACTAAGCCTGTCACATACATTATGGAGCCTGAATCCTCTCTGGAAATGGCATCAGTTCTAAAGCAATACTTTGAGTTCCAAGCTGTGGCTGAAGACAAGGTGATAGAGCCCTTAGTCCTAAGTAATCTGAATATTATGGAAAATAAGTATTCACATGGAAAATTAATGATTAAGATATTAATTTAAAACTAATTTAATTTAAAAACTAATTTAAATTAATTTAAAAACTAATTTAAAAAATTAGTTTTGTAATACAGAAAAAATCTAAACATAGTAAACTGTGTATTGTTATTGCCCAAATATGCTCATTCCCATCGCTTTAACTTACTGAGACTTCATTTGGGTGTGAGAAATATAAAGGTTTTGAGAATGTTAAACACATATGCACGTACACACATAAAGACTTATAGGTGTTGCATTTAGTACTTTAACATCACAAAATGCATCGTGCGTAATTCATTGTTGTGGCATTTTCATTACTAAAGACCAATCTTTTGTAGTTTTGTATTTGTATAAAGTCTTTTAAGCATGTTTAATTTTATAAAAAATAAACACCAATTTACTCAAGAGAACAAAACTGATCATTTTTCCTAAAATGAAAACAATCTAGGAAAAACTACACTATGAAAACTACATAAAGCTCAATTGGGAACCATTAGCAGTTACTTACTGAAGATTGCTGAATAATTAGAAGAAAAAAAACCTTTGTAACATAATTGTGAATAGAATTCTATTATTTTTATCTCCCTGGAATGAATGCTTGATTTTTCAATGTGATTTGGAGATTTGTTTTTAATCAACTCTGCATCCTAAATAGTTTGATCATATAGGCTATTGCAAAGATATACTGAATTAAAAGCATTAGAAAGGATTAATATAGGTAATTTAATTTATTCTTTCCATGTATGCTACACATTCCAAATATTGAAATCTATTGTTCTCTCATACTACACACACACACACACACACACACACACACACACACACACACACACACCTCCTTATTGTTAAAATTCAATTATCTTATGTAGTTGCATTATTAATTGAAGTATGTTAAACATGAAGTTAAACATAGAACCCCTTTTTTGTCGTACTTAGGTCAGGGTCAATATTTTATACATTAATTATCCTAGCTGACTACAGTAATTACACAGTTCTTCTACTGACTCCAAGATTAAAAATCAACAGTTTGAAGCTATTTCTTTCCTTTTTTAAAAAAAACAAAATCCCTATTATCATTTTATTGTGATAACAAACAAAATAGAGTGTATAAAAATACTCTAGTTAATTGAGTTTTGTTTATGTTAGGGTCCAGGTAACTCTAAATGGATCATAGTTGACAGACACTAGCATTAATATACAACTAAGGTAAAGTATCTGCTATGGTAAGATTTACAGATAAATTAAATTGGGAACCCTTTTCCTCCTTGCTTATCTCAGAGTAGTGTTTAAAAGTCTAATTACAGATCCTATCACTACTCTGTGAGGGGTATTTGCCAATCCTGGGTCAGATAGGATTATGATGATAAAGCCATTTAGGGATTAAGTTATTTTAGGCTCCACGATTCTTTTCCACTGGACAAATTGCCATGAGATGATAAGAGGAGGAAATAAAATTAAGGAATAAGATTGTTTTCTTTCTGTAAGAATGCCAGTTACCAAGTTAGATATTGAAGTTTATGGTTTCTCCACAGACAGGCAGTGCTCAGAAATTGTGCTCATCGTCATTCTTGCCTTTCAAATTTCAGCGTCTGGTTACTTCCTGCCTTTGAAAAAGTCTTGCTTTTTCAGTCTCCTAGAGTTTAAAAATATAGCCCTTTAAATGTGGTCTGTTTTCATTTCTTTTTAAAGGATTAAAAGATGGGGAGAGAGAAAAGGATGGAAGAGTGACAGAGTTCACTGTTTAGTTCAACCTGATGGTCACGGGGTAGAACACTGCATTAGCAAACTTCATCTCATTTGTATTCAAAATCAAATATTCTGGTCCTTTTAAATTAACTTAAGCAAATTATCACAAAGACCCACTGAACAATGCTCTTTGTAATTTCCTATAAAGGCAAAAGATGGGGAAGAAAGAAATGGCCATATTCTCAAAACACTTGATAACTTGTGAACGATCAAGTATCTTAGTAACCATAAGTCACATGCATTTCCCCAGTTGTCTTCCTAGGAGGACACTCCTGTTTTCTTACAATATAGCTTACACTGCCCTTTTTGGTAATTAGTGTAATTTGACACATTTTAAGATAATGATGCCACCTGCTCTGAAAAGCTACATCACCATTAATGCTTAGAAGCTGTTCTCTCAGCAACTAAAAGATTTGAAGGAACTCACAATCCAACTTTGTTTGTAAAGTTGCATTTTCCAGAGAACATTTAGAATCATCAAAATTTGGATTTCAATAATACACCGTAATTGACCATAAATTTTGTAGAGATCTCCAAGGCAATTTTTCAAGGTGTAATAACATTGTGTAATTCAGAGGGTAGTGATGGAAAGGTAGTTGGTGTGCACGGCTGCAGATTTTTATTTTCCTGAGCTCTGTGTGAAATGCTCTCACACTTGGGTCTATTTAAATGGCACACCTTGCCCAAGGTCACATGAACCAATTGGAAAAGGACCTTGTATCTGAAAGACAGGTCTCCTAATGACCTTTCCACCACTTCTTGCCCGTTTCCTTTTGTAACTTAATTCATTTCATAGATGAGACTAAGAACAAATAACATTAAAGAGTAAATTTTTAAAATAGTTCAGTGAATCACACAAAATTCATAACAATGCTACCAAATGTTTGTAAGAAAAGGCGGTCAGGGCAATGGGATGTGGCAAAGATGATATGAACAGCTTTTTAATGCAATGACAGTTTTCTGCAGATAAAAGTACACGATTGATACCAGATGAGAAAGAAGTTACTGAAGACAGTTTTAGCTGTCTTTTGATTCCATTTGCCCTAAAAGTAAATGAACAAGGAGAAACTTTTGTTGAGTCATTCAATAAACCACTCCTACAATTGAGTTTTGCCTTGCTAGAGTAATTTATATATTTTTTCAATGGACAATAAATTAGAGGGTAAAACAGGGTTTTTCAATCTTGGCACTATTCATATTTTAGGACAGATTTTGTTGTGGGGGGGGGGAGGGGCACATCCTGTAGGTTTTTAGCAGCCTCCCTGTTGTCCACCCACTGGATACCACTAATTTCCTCCCAGTCCTGACAATCAAAATATCTCTAAACACCACCAAATATCTTTGGGGTGGGAGCATTAAATCACCACCTGTGGAGGACCACTGGAGTAAACAACCATTTTTTTCAACATTTACTATTTATTGTTCAGGCACATAGATGTGAACTAAACAAGGCCTTTGCTCTCATAGAAATGACATTTTAGAGAGTGAGACAGAAAATAAGACTATATATTGTAGTGACATGTGTTGAAAAGGTCCAGTATGGGCATAAAGGATGCTGCAGACAGACTGTGCATGGTGGTGCACACCTGCAATTCCAGCAAGTCTGTAGGCTGAGGCAGAAGGATTGCAAGTTCAAGGCCAGCCTGGGCAATTCAGTGAGACCCTTACTCAAAATAAAAAATAAAAGGGCTGGGGAGATAGCTCTAGGTTCAATCACGAGTAGTGAAAAAAAAAAGAAGAAAAGAGAAGGAAGGAAGGAAGGAAAAGGGACAATCTTGCAGATAACATTTAAGATCAGTCCTTTGTCAGGCATAGTGGCACAAGCCTGTAATCCCATGGATTAGGCGGCTGAGGTTGGAGGATCACAAATTCAATGCCAGCCTCAGCAATTTAGCAAGGCCCTAAACAATTTAGTGAGACCCTGACTCAAAATGTAAAAAAAGAGATAGGGATGTGGCTCAGTGGTTGAGTGCCCCTAGGTTCAATCCCTGGTACCAAAACCAAAACAATAATAAAAACAACAACAACAAACAGGATTCTGGAACCAGCTTTTTTTTTTTTTTTTTCAAATTTTTTTTTATTCTAAGTTGTTAGAAATGACAGCAGAATGTATTACATTTCATAATATCTTTTGAGCAGAGAACTGAAGAAAGTCATGAACATGTGGAACACCAGGGTTTCAGGTAGGTGGAATGGCAAGTTGAAGGTCCTGAGGCAAGGAAGTTTGGAGTGTCTGGTAGTAGCAAGAAGACAGTTGTTGCTCTAACTGAGATAGTATGGTGCAAAGAGGAAAAGAGTGAGATTAGAGAAAAGTTAGGGGAAGATCATGCAGAATTTTAGATCAGCTTTGTACAACAGACATTCCTGACACAATGAAAATGTTCTACATATTTTACTGCCCCAAACAATAATCCTTGGGCACCATGTGGCTATGGAGTCCTGGCAATATGGCTCTGGTGACTAGAAAACTGAACTTTTAAAAATATTTTTAATTAGGGCTGGGATTGTGGCTCAGCAGTAGAAAACTCGCCTAGCACCTGTGCAGCCCGGGTTCGATTCTCAGCACCACATAAAAATAAATGCATTGTGTACAACTAAAGCAAATAAATAATATTTTTAAAAATATATATTTTTAATTGACACATACTAATTGCACATGTCTATTGGATACAATGTGACATTTCAATACATGTGTATAATGTGTAATGATCAGCTCAGGTTAATCAGTGTGTTTGTCATTCATCATTTCTTTGTGTTAGAAACATTCAAAATGAGAAAATGAACTTTTAATTTTAATTTATTGAAATGTACATAAACACATAATAAGCTACTATGCAGGTCTTGATCACAAGGACTTTTAATTTTAATCCAAATAGGATGAAAAACCACCATAAAATTTGGAGCAAAAGACAGACATGATCTTTTTAGCTTTAAAAGGACAGTAAAATTATAAAATCCAATAAATTTCTCCTCATTTTAGGAGAGCAGATTTAAATCTAGTAATCCAGAAACCTGAACTAAAATAACTCATGCTGGGCTCCTGGGGTCTTCTACTTCCCTGGTCCTTGTAGCAGACTTTCTTCAGTTTTTATTTTTTAAACTTGTGTTTGCTTGTTTGACTACTTAAATTTGTAGAACTGTTTCACATATTTTTCTTGAATAAAAATGAATATAATCTTACAAATGTTAAGAGACTATGTAGGCATAATCCCCATTAATTAATGGTTGGGAGAAAAGAATTAATTAAACTATTGTGCTTTATAAGATAGAACTGAACTTTAAAATATATGTTAAGGAAGGTGATCTGAAAACACCCCCCCACACACACACCTAATACAATGTAATAAATTAATTCATAAAGAAATGCAGACCATCAGTTCTTATGGTCAAGAATGTCGTGAAGAAGTAAGTATAAATATATAAAGGTTAAATTGATGAATAGGAAAATGAATTATTTAAAAACCATCCCTTAACCAATTAGAAATAGCAACAATGAGTAAAATTATCATTTCTTCATCAAAATCATTTTTATATATAATAATGAGATTAAACTTTGGCAATTATTTGTTTAATCTAAGGCATGCAAGGAAATTAATCAAAACATTTGATTCTAAAAGTCAGCTGTTTAAGTTGAATGAAAAAACAAGAGAAATGATATCAAAAAAGGCTAGTTATTGGTAAATGTGATTTGAGGGTTTCTTCCCACTTTCAATATTCTCCTTCCCAGTGCCTCTCACCCATCTTCCTCTAACTTTGACACTTTTCAAGGACACAGGTTGTTTCCCTCATGCAGATTTAAGACCTGCTCTTGTCCTTGTATATTTCTTCACTGCTGAAGGGATTGGGCTTATGCACCATTGTAACAAAAAAAATAATTAATTAATCAGGAAGGAAATAGTGAAGGAAATATAAGACCTTGGTATGAATGGCAATGAGGCTGCTGAAGCAATTAATTAAAAATGTCATAGACTGCCATCAAGGGAAGGATCAGCAATTAAAGCAGAGAGGTTTTGCTAATTACTCAAGGTTGAAGCACAGAACAACCTCAGAGCAATGAATCCATTAAGGAGTATTATTGCAATGGAAAACTGGGTAATTTTTTGTGTCATTGATGGAAGTTGTACTGAAAAAGCTTGAAGTAATAACAATAGCAGGAGGCTTCTACAAGATAAACACAGTAAGAAGGATGCCCTTGTGCACATATATTTTATGTCTAATAATGACATATCACATTTGTAAAAGCTTCAATTTTGAATAGACAGGAAGGAAGGCATAACTGTTTTAAGAATAAAATAAGATTCATCAATTCATTTAAAATTAGCTATTTTCAGTTTTAATATTTCTGTTCTACAAAGTCATGATTTAATGAAAAGTAATTAAGTATAAATTCACCATTCTCTATGCTATGTTTAATACATTCTCTTCCAATCAGAAAAATTACACATTCCTGTTACATATCATGAGGGGAAAAAAAGTCACTGTCTTATATTTAAGCATCAATACAACAATAGAAAAAGTGTTTCTGACTTAAATATTTATTTTGAAAAGTTTTTAAAACACCTCTGACAGATTTTGTAGAGTCACTTTAAAGTAATGTACTCTAAATTCCACATTTTATATAAATACTAAGCAAAATTTTAACTAGTCAGGTTAATATGAAGTGGCTAATATGAAGTTTTAACTAATGCTAGTCTGTATTTCACATTTCTTTTATTCAAATTTTTACTAGATGATTCAGATCAAGCAGTCAATAAAGGCAAATAGATATTCTGCTTTGTCTAAATCTCTGATGTTCAAATCTGATTGCATAAAAAGACCACCCACAGCGCTAGGGAAAGTGCAGCTCCCTCTGTCCCATCCCATCAACTTAATACAACCTGGGTGCAGCCCGGGAATGTTATTTTTAAACAAAAATCCAAACAGTTCTGATACAGCAAGGTTTTGAAGTTCTGAAAAACACAACAGCTTAGATAACTTGGTACCACATTTTTCATGTCATTTAATTTGGTAAGGATTTGGGTCCCAGTGTAGATCTGATACTATTTCATTCATATTAATATGCCCAGTTGATTAATGTTATCTCAATATTTTGTGAAAAAGATACAGTTCCCTTTAGCTTCACCAAAAAGCTTTATCTGCAATGTGAGGCTACATTCCATCTTATATCCAAAGTTTATCAAGTAGTAACCAGACAGTAAATATTCTTTAATAATAACTAAATTTGACTTGTATATTATGAGGACAAAACTGTGAAAATTCAATCTGCCAATATTTTATTAAATTTGATTGGCACTGAAGCTAGAAATAGAGACCTCTCAACATTAAGATATATAGAAACTTGCTCATGAGGATACACAGAATTTAATATTCAAGCCAAGGTTTTTTTTAGTCAGGTCAGGAGGCAGGATAAAAAATTATACGATGAGGGGCTGGGGTTGCAGCTCAGTGGTAGAGTGCTTGCCTAGTACGTGTGAGGCACTGTGTTAGATTCTCAGCTTCACATATAAAAATGACTAAAATAAAGGTCCATCAACAACCAAAGATTTTTTTAAAAATTATAGGATGAACTTTCTGAACTCTTATTAGTCAAATAATATTGCTCCAAAATTGGAAAAGGCTAATTCAAATACCACTCTTTCTTCATAACTGCAATGGTCAGATCCCTTGGGGGAGAGGTGAATATAAGATATGCTGTGTGAATGGTCAGAGGAGATACTGATGGGATAAAAGCAGTTGGCAGTTGTCCCTGAAGTCACACGCCTCATTTCCAAGTTCAAATCACTGCTGGATAAATCCACTCATTTGTGTGACACAATTCTATGGGATTTGAAGGATTTTAATTACCCTTTTAATATCACTGAATAGCCACAGGAAGCCAAAGTAATCTTTTAAGGAACACTAGGTAAGATGTAATTATTAAGTAGTTGCTTTTTGTTCTTCTTGGAAAACTTTTAGGTAAATTTATGACATTTTTATATGAAATAAAAAAAACCTTTTCCAAATTGAAAAACAGTTGTATATGAAATCTTAATTTGAATCAAAAACCTGAGGATTCTGGAGCTTTTATACGTGTGAATTAAAATCTGTTTTTATTTTTATTAAGCCTTTTATATAAAATTTATCGCAGCTTTTTTTCTCCTTTCCTTTCCTTTTTTAGTGACAAGGTTGAGACCATATAAGTTAGAGAATCTTTTTAAAAACCTAACATACCGCTCATTCAGTAACACATAAGTAAACATGGGACATAATACAAATTGTTCTAATAAATGGATTAAAACCCAGATGTTTTCTGTGTTCTGCATGATAGAATAGAGTGAGCTAAGCTCTCTTTAGAGACTGATTTCTGAGTCAGCTTGTTTATAGAGCAGCTAAGACTTCAGGTTTTATTTAGAAAAGTATCAATAGAGTATTTGAAGCCAGGCCCCCAAATCCTCACCTGAATTGTGTCAGTTTACATCTTTCTTAATAGCCCAAAATGGATATGATTTATATTACTCTCCTCTCTGTTTGGAAAAAGAAGCTTCTTGGTCTCATCTATCATAAATTCCTTGCCTGTGAGATGAAGATTTATCTAAAAGTAATATTTAATATTCCCTCCAGATTTAACATGCTATGAAAATATAAGATAATTTAGATCTTTATGGGACTTTCTGTATTGCTGTTGCAAGTATTTTCTGATTTAGCCAAATTATCAACTAGACATATCAATTTTTTCCTGAAAGGAAAAGATTTATTATGTTTGCCATTCTCTTGGTCTCATACAAAATACTATTTGTCAGGTAGTCTTTCCACAAATATTGGCAGCTGTATTTCAAGCAGCAGTTAAAAGTAAAGAAAATGTATTTCTTGATAGAAAAATTAAGAATATGCACCCAAACAGGATTATATCAATAGACAAACAATAGATTTGTAAAAATATTTTCAACCCAGCAGACAAAGGGTTAACAGTCATTTTATGCAAAAAAATTTTCACAATTGCCAATAAACATGCCAATGACCCAAGGAGAGGATACAAGTAAGGAGATTCTGAAGAAATGGAGTTTTGTTTTGTTTTTTAATTATTTTATTTTATTTATTCTAATTAGTTATATATGACAGCAGAATGCAATTCAATTCATATTACACAAATAAAATACAATTTTTCATGTCTCTGGTTGAACACATAGTCATACCATTTGTGTTTTCACACATGTACTTAGAATCTTTCCTACCCCCATATTCCTACCATCCTCTCCCTCCCCTTTACCCTATCTAAAGTTCATCTATTCCTCCCATGCTCCCCACCCCATCCCCATTATGAATCAGCATTCTTATATCAGAGAAGACGTTTGACATTTGTTTTTGGGGGATTGGCTAACTTCAGTTAGCATTATATTCTCCAACTACATCCGTTCATGTACCTGAAAATGCCATTTTTTTATTCTCTTTTAATGCTGAGTAATTTTCCATTGTGTATATATACCACATTTTCTTTATCCATTCATTTACTGAAGGGCATCTAGGTTGGTTCCACAGTTTAGCTACTGTGAATTGTGCTGCTATAAACATCAATGTGGCTGTATCCCTGTAGTGTGCTGTTTGTAAGTCCTTTGGGTATAAACCAAGGAGTGGGATAGCTGGGTCAAATGGTGGTTCCATTCCCAGTTTTAGAGAAAAACAGATTTTCTAGAAAAAAAGTCCAAATAATCATCAAACACCTAAAAATGTGTTAAATTTGGAAATAGAATGAATTGTATCACTTTACACTGATTAGACCCCCCAATTTTTTTTGTTGTTGTTTTTAAAGCAGCAATGCTTATTGCTGTCAAGAATAGAGGAAATGCATAACTATGTATTGCAGGCTACCTGGCTACATTGTATAATAATTTTAAAGTGAAAAGTGTGTACATTCCTCTACTTAGCAATCTCACCCTACATGTCTTTCCCATGGAATGGAAACAATCAGAACTTAAGAAAATATGTGCAAAGATGCCAATTGCAACCATTGTTCAGAGTTGGGAGAAAAAGAAAACCAAGGGAATTCCCATTTTTAAAAATGTTTGAAAAGGTATATCCATACTTAGAATAGTACACAAGTATTAAAATGAAATGGAACTATAAAAGTTGACTCAAGTTATTATTTATTAAATAGTTGAAAAAAATAAAGACATGAAGAAGGAAGTATAATATTGTGCTAGTTGTAAAATAATGACAACCATACCAATGTAAGCATATATATTAGTAAATATGTTCACTGTAACTATGTGTCTGATTCTGGCTATGGATGAAATAAATATTTATTAATTGTTAATTTTGCACAAATGAATAAAATATGTGTTTGAGTAGGAGGCCAAGGCAAGCAACAACAATAACACTAGGCTCTAAAAGTAGCATCCTATTAAAGATTTTATGTTAAGGTACATATGTACATAAAATATATGCATAAATTATATAATTGAAATAATTGAAATGTAATAGTTTCAAATAAAATTCACAGTTCATTAGCTGAAAACAGAATGTAAAATAAATGTAATTCAGACTATTTATTGACCTCTTGTTCAGAGGGTGTGCACATAGGTTTAGGTACAAAAGTGTGCTTTGAAGCTTTATTTTATGATCAATGACAACACCAGAAGGGTTGTTTTGTTTTTATTTGACACATTCACAAAGAGTTCTTTTACCAGGTTTGTTCTTTTCCAAGACAGGAGTGGATCTGAATAAAAATTGAGGAGTAACTCAAAGGCCAGGGAGAAATGCTGTGCCACCTTTCCCTGGAAGTGAGCAAGTGGTCCACAGCCTGAAGACATCATGCTAGAAGCTGGCAAAGGTCTATACCAATATCAGAGTCTAAGTCAATCAACTTTTGATGTGCAACAAACCATCCAAAAATGTAGCAGCTCAAAACCTCAAATATCTGTTATTTCCTATATCTTTAGTTGGCTAGTCTAGACTGGCCCAGCTGGTGGCTAGATGGTCTTGGATGGCCTTAGTCACCTGTGTGGCAGTTGACATGCAGGACAACAATAAAATTCTCTAAAAGCCTGTCACTGGGTATGGTAGTGCATGCCTGTAATCCCAGTGGCTTGGAAGGCTGAGGCAGGAGGATCATGAATACAAAGCCGGTCTCAGCAATGGCGAGGCACTAAGCAACTCATTGAGACCCTGTCTCTAAATAAAATACAAAATAGGGCTGGGGATGTGGCTCAGTGGTCAAGCGCCCTGAGTTCAATCCCCAGTATCAAAAAACAAAAACAAACAAACAAACAACAACAACAAAAAACCCTAACTGTCCATCAATGGGCAAAACTATGTAATACTACATACATATTTAAAATGATGTTGCAGAAGTACACATATTTATGGGAAAGAAGCTCATAATATGGAAAATTAAAAGTAGGTTATAAAATGACATATACACAATGATCCTTTTAAAAATCATTTTTAGGGGTTGGGGTTGTAGCTCAGTGGTAGAGTGCTTACCTAGCACATGTGAGGCACTGGGTTCCGTCCTCAGCACCACATAAGAATGAATAAAATAAAAGTATTGTATCCATTTACAACTAAAAAAAAAAAGTCATTTTTATATCCATCAAAAACTCAATAGAAATATAAGATATGAGTAAACACTTCACCAAAGAACTTATAAAAATTGACAACCAACTTGTGAATTATATGCTCAAACTCACTAATAAGAGAAATAGAATTAAAGAACAAATACTTATATAAACACTGGAACAACGTGTGAGCAACGAGCTCCAGTGGCAGTTTTATCAATTTATATTTCTTTATCTTACCTATATTTCTAAATTAAATATGTCAATGTTGTAATAACAAGGGAAGCTACTTTTTCCATTTTTTGTTGATGCATTATAATTACATATAATGGTGGGATTTGTTTTTACATATTCAAACATGCATATGATGTAACAGTATAATTTGACCAATATCATTCCCCAGTATTTTCCCTCTCCCTCCCTGTATCCCTCTCTTCCTGGTCCCTTTCCTCTACTAATATCTCTTCAACTTTCATGAAATAACCCCATCTTTCTTTTCCTTTTACCTCTCTGACTTCCACATATAAGAGAAAGCATATGACCCTTGACCTTCTGAGCTTGGCTTATTTCACTTAACACAAGTTTCTCAAGTTCTATTCGTTTTCCTGCAAATGACATCATTTCATTCTTCTTCATGGCTGAATAAAACTACATTATGTATATATACCACGTTTTAAAATTTATTCATCCATTGATGGACACCTAGACTGGTTCAATAGTTTGGATTTTGTGAATTGTGCTGCTATAAACATGGGTATGCGTGTTTCACTATAGTATGCTGACTCTAATCCTTTAGGATAAATACCAAGGAGTGATATTTATTTGGCTGAGTCCTATGGTGGTTCCATTCCTTGTGTTTTGAGTAACCTCCATATTGATTTTAATAGTGGTTGTACTAGATTACAATCCCACCAACAGTGTAGAAGTATTTCTTTTCTCCCTATCCTCATTGGCATTTATTATTGTTTGTATCTTTTTTTAAAATATTTTTTATTTATAGTAGTAGTATGTATTACAATTCATACTGCACATATAGAGCATCTTTTTACATAAAACAGTTTGTATACAAAGTATATTCATTGTTTGTATCTTGATGGCTTCCATTCTAACTGGAGTGAGATTAAAGCTAAGGGTAGTTTTGACTTGCATTTCCCTCATTGCTAAAGATGTTGAACATTTTTTCATGCGTATGTTGATTGTGTGTATTTCCTTTTGACAAGTGTCTGTTTCATTCATTTGCCCATTTATTAATTGAATTGTTTTTTGGTGGTTTTTTTTAGTTCCTTATATATTCTGGATATTAATCCTCTGTCAAGAGTAACTTGCAAAGGCATTCTCCCATTCTGTAGTTTCTCTCCTCACATTCCTAGTTGTCATCCAAACATAGTAGATATAATCATACAATCCTTTAACTAAATCTTATTTGTCATCACTTAAGAAACCATTTAAGAATCATATCAAATGAAATCTTCTGAAATAATTCCATCCCACATTCTTCTTACTGATTTTCAACATTCTTATGCATGTATATTCTATTCCACATAGTTGAATGCCTGCTCTCTTTTAAAAATATTTTTATTTGTTCTTTTTAGTTATATAAGACAGTGGAATGTATTTTGACGTATTATACAAACATGGAGTATAACTTCCCATTCCTGTGATTGTACATGATATAGAGTTGCACAAGTTGTGAATTCATATATTAACATAGGAAATTTATGTCTGATTCATTCTACTGTCTTTCCTATTCTCATTCCCTCCCTTCCCTTCATTCCCCTTTGTCTAATCCAATGAATTTCTCTTCTTCCCTCCCTTACCCCCTTATTGTACGTTAGCATCTGCATAGCAGAGAGAACATTCTGCCTTTGGTTATTTTGGGATTGACTTATTTCACTTAGCATGGTAGTCTCCCCATTTACTGGCAAATGCCATATTTCATTTTTATTTATGGCTAAATAATATTCCATTGTATATATTTACCACATTTTTTAATCCATTCATCTATTGAAGGGTATCTAGATTAGTTCCATAGCTTAGCTATTGTGAATTGAGTTGCTATAAATGCTGGTGTGGCATGCTGATTTTAAGCCCTTTGGGTATATTCCAAGAGTGGAATAACTGGGTCAAATGGCGGTTCCAGGGCTGGGGTTGTGGCTCAGCGGCAGAGTGCTCACCTCGCACGTGCGCGGCCCGGGTTCGATCCTCAGCACCACGTAAACATAAATGCATTGTATTGTGTACAACTAAAGTAAATAAATAAATATTTTTTTTAAAAAATGGCGGTTCCATTACAAGTTTTCTGAGAATCTCCATACTGCTTTCCATAGTGGTTGCACCATTTTTTAAATATTTTTTTGTAGTTGTCAATGAGCATCATGCCTTTATTTATTTATTTATTTATTTATTTATTGCTTGCTTGCTTTTTTATGTGGTGCTAAGGATCAAACCCAATGCCTCACGCATGCTAGGCAAGCACTCTGCCACTGAGCTACAGCCCCAGCCCATGGTTGCACCAGTTTTTAATGCCTATTCTTTAATTGCTTCATTTTGGGAAATTTTTATTTATTCAACAAATCATTATTGAGGATCTGAGTGCTTTACATGGTACCTCCTTATGAGAGGGGGCCATTTGTCACCATCACACTTCCATTGCTTCTCCTATATTCCCTGTTTCAGCTCTGGCCTAAGAGCAGAGTTTGATAAGCACATAGTGGTTGGATATTCCCATTAGCATCACAAACATATGTTGAGCACCTACCATGCATGATAATTAAGTCAATCATTAAAACAAAGCCTTGAAGAGGTTTTTCATCTTAACAAATTAGGAAGAAACTCTCTGAGGTGACAGATTCTAGGACCAGCTCTGTCAGTTGTGTAACTTGACTGAAGTAAATCAATGAGCTTCCCTTTTTCTGTGACATGAAGGGGACAGAAATTGGACTAAATGTTCTTAAGATTCTTTTATCTCTTAAAAAAAAAAAAAACAAATAATTTTGTTTCCACGTTTTCCAAATACACCTGGCAACACCTAAATCTCTAAGTGACCATCTGTACACTTGTATGAGGCTGCGCAGAAGATTTTGCTGTAGCAGTACTTCAGAGTGTGTCTGTTCTGTGTGTTTGTTCTCTGAGGACATATTCTAAGTCTTATTCACTCATATTCCTCAAAGACCCTCATACACAAATGGAGCTCAGAAGATGACATCGTTAATATCTCCTTCTATTTTATAAGAATAAAAAACAAATGTCTACTTTTATAAGTAATAGCAGTAGTAGTTAAATATCTAAGAACCAAGATAAAGCTTACACTAAATTTGTTTTGTCAAACAAATAACTAAAGAAAATAGTCTTCATGTTTGGTATGAGTTATCTTCTTAAATACGTGGGGGAAAAGAAATACTGGTTTTAGAGGGAAGGGAGAGAGAAAAAGAGACAGTCTGGGAGATTATTTCTGCAGAAGAGCTATGCCTGAGTGTACGCAGAGGGATGGAGAGATGGAAGGTACAGGTGAGAGAATAATTGATGAAGCAAAGTGGCAAATACGTGTGAGAGCACCAAGATTCAGACCACAGAAAGCTACTTCCGGCCAGACAAAGCTTCCTCCTAAAAACCAGACAAGAATAAAACACGGGAAGATGAAGATCCAGAGATTAGGAGGAAGAAAGGATGCTGAGGTCTTGAGAATCTCAGCAAAATAGCCAGGTCATCCTGAAGAGGGAAGAGCTCCCACTGGCAAAGGGGGTCAGTCTTCATGGCAAGGATCAGAAGAAATTGCCTGGCAGCTGTGAGGACCCAGCTATTATAAAACAGCATGAGTCTGCAGTGCAAATAGTCACCTTGGCCTTGTGACTTTGCTTATAAAACCTGATGATCTGGAAGAGGAAATGCAGCCAGGATGCAGTAAGCATATCATTGAAATGACTTATGGGCAGCCCCAGTGCTATGCTGTCAAGAGATACCAGAAGTTGAGTAGGGAGGTGGCTAGGGCCTCCGAGTCATGTTATAGCCAAAGAGTTATTCGATGCTATTACCGTGAGGGTGAGCAGCAGGAAAACAAGCTGTTGTGGTGAAGGGGAGCTCTGACAGGACTTCTCCCAGCTTTTCAGATACACACAAGAATGCATGGAGGATGCAAGGAGCCAGCCAGTCCCTAAGTCTTAGCCACCCCCCATATTTTTCAGGGAGCAGGGACGACAGATCTTTTATCCACTGGGAGTATTATAGAATTGTGAATACAGGGAAATAGCAATTACATGAATGGGTTTGAATTATGCTCTAAAACTGACTAGCAGAGTGAGCTAATGGAAATGTACTCAATACCTTTATGTCTCAGTTTCCTCATCAATAAAATAGGAGTGATAAGAGTATTTACCTCAGGACGTTATGAAAATTAAATGAAATAATGGAAGTAAAATGCTGAACAATGATCCTGGCACAGGTAAGCACTCTGTAAATCATTTGTATTTAGCAATCAACAGTAAATATCTTACAGTGACAGAACAGGATGAGAAAGCAGAATGAAAGGAGAAAAGAGTTCGGTGTTACTCTGAAATGTGGGGGGAAATGTAAAAACGCATGAGCCAAGATCTTTTCTCTATTAGAAATGATTGATGATAATACCTAGTGAGATTTCTAATTGTGAATTAATCTCATCTGATCCACACATTTTACATGTGAGGAAACTGAGGTTCCAGTGTTCCAAGTCACTGCCATGAAATTAAATGGTATAGACTTGACAGTGGGAACGTAGGGACTTCATGCATTAGAACCTCAGCTTCCTCACAATTAAATGCGCAGATCAGATGAGATTATTTAGTTTCTTCCAGCTCCACATTCTCTGCACCTATGCTTATAAAAGAATGTTTCTCTGGTTACAATTATAAATTCAATATGTCACCATAGCCCCTTAAACTAGGGCACCCACAGTGCTGTTTTCCTGGTATAATAGGTAGTTCATCCATACAGTCCAAGGTGAAGAATTCCTACACTATTACTTAGTCCCCGGTGGACTGAGCTAGTTTCTGATAAGCTGGTATGTCCAAACACTGTATTACATATGCAATTTAGGTAACCTCTCTCATTATGGCCTAAATAAAGAAGAAAATTAGTGGCCCTGGGTGTAAGAACACTGAGTCTTCAGGTGAACAAAGGAATCCTGAGTTCCTAACCATGCCAGTTTATCTCATTGGTGTTCTCTGCTGATAACTGCCTCTGTGTGTGCTCTGGAACATTTTCCTGAGAGGCAATCCAGCTGTTGCATTCCACCAGTTTCCAGACTCACACTCGAATCTCAGTTTGGCTTTGACCCACTCAGGCCTACAAATGACTAGCGGAAATACTAATCCATCCTCACTTACATTGACCACTCCCTACAGCAAAACATGTAGAAGTCCCCTCCAACTACACATCCCTACATTTAGGAATTTGTGCCAAAAGGGATTTCAGTGCATCCATTTATTGGGCTGCTCTTATGCAGGGAGCAACTGAGACCAAGGCATATTGTGCTCATGGGGCCACGTGCTCCCATTTCCCAGTCTTCACCTCTACCACAGGCACTAATAAATCTTCCATATGCAATTCAGCCAGTTTCTCAATACAGTAGATTCTTGGATTTCATGAGGTCTCTGGACTGGCCTTCTAGATTTCCCCAAATTTAATCATTTCCTACATAAATCAGAAATGCAATTGTTTCAGTTGTAAATCACTCCTCGATTGGGAGCACTATTTTGGCCACATAATTTTCAATTTTTGGTAAATCACCTAAGAGTTCTATAAAGTAATACTGATGCCCAAGCCTACCCCAGAACTAATTGTATCATAATCTCTGGGAGTGGAACCTGACTGTTGTATATATTCAAATCCTGGACATTCCTTGGAAAAGCTACTTAAATTCTTTTTCCTCAGTTTCTTCAAATGTACTATGAAGATGACAGAGTTTTCATATGATTATAATGTGAACTAGATGAATAAATATGTGTAAAAATTTTAGAATATGCCTGCCCCCATCATAAACACTCAGTAAAGGTTAGTTGTTATTATCACCTCATAGAGTTATCCTGAGAATAACATAAGTGTTTCAATAAGTATTAAACAAATCAACAATAAAAGTACTTTGCAAATACCCACTTGTTACAAATATTTGTAGAATTTTTTATATTGCATGTAGTATGTCTGAATATTTCAGAAATTAGAAGTTTATTTAAAACTTGTATGTTTGCCTTGCCAAGAACAAAATACTTACTAATAACAAATTTAAAATCGATTTGATACATTTGAAGAGATCAAGTGATAATTCTAAACGGACTATTGACAATATCTTGACAATACAGTGGAATGAGACGTTTTTTAAATAGTTCATCTACATAGTAAGATCCTGGAGAACAGGGCACTAGACTGATGCACTTTCATGTCTCCTGAGTGTTGAACCATGACTGAGACTTACTAGGAATTCAGTTAATGAGAAGAAGGAGTTGGAACAGGTACATATCTCTTAGTTCAATTTACCAGCCCAAAGGGAAATACATGTGTTTTTAAGTACATGCATTACCTATTTTTGTTAACTTTGATCTCAAATAAGTTATTTAATATTTCTGTGTGATTTGATTGTTTCCGCTTTAATGTTAATATTGGTGTATAAATTAGTACAACTATACTACTTGATTTAATGAATTTGAATTAGTTATTTTAAAGTTTAAATAGCCTTTAGTATAGCAATGGAAAGGGGTAACAGAGAGCTAGAGGAGTGGGTTGATTTAATTTGATTTAGTTGGTGTCCTAGGTGTTACTTATGCTGGGAGAGGGGAATGCTGATCCTTATCAATCAAATAAATAAAATATTTACAGCACGTTTGTTTTGTACCAGAAACTGCAATGAGTGCTGGCTGGACAGACAAGGCAAGCAGGAGCCAAGGTTCCTGACTGCACAAAGGGCTAAAGCCAGACAAATTTGTTCATTTCCATGGACTCCATATCATTCCTACCATGGAGTTATGCTGGTTTCCTCAAGAGGCTGTGCCAGAAATTGTTCATGCATGCAGTCACCCACCTGCCAAACCCTGGCAATTCTGTTCTTTCTACTCATACCTTCTTTCAGGCTGATTACCTGCAATTTGGCCCTTAACTGCATTTGTGTCTTCGTGTTTCACTTCCTTCAAGGAATTCTACACCTTGTGGCCTGATTCATTTTTCTGAAGCAGGTATTTACAAATACATTTAAGGACAATTGAGCACCAATATGTTCCTTCTTGAGAAACACATTGATATATCCAATTTCAATTCCTTCTTTGTGTTGTTTTGGAATGGAGATTTAGTTTTCTTTTAGCTGTTTCTGTTGGTTATTAAGATATGTTCAGTTTAACAGATGGAGGGGAATTGTTCACAGCAGTTTTAAGAAGACAATAAATGTTTCTTGGTTATATATTACATATAACATATCAACATTATCTGTATTTGAATATTTTTTATCAAGGTTAGCCTCTTGCTTTCATTACCAATGGTACTTTCTTCATCACAACAAAATTACTAGTAAAATGACTTCCCAAGAGTTAAAAAAGAGATCAGAGAATTGGCAATGTTAAAAATAATCTAGTTAAAAAAAAAAAAAAAAAAAAAAAAAAAAAACCTTAAAAAAGGGAAAAATGAGCTCAAAAGAGTTGAAATGACAAGCCCTATTTAAAAAAAAAAAAAAAAAAAGTGATGAAAACAAGTCTGGAACCCAGACAGTGGCACAGACCAAAGTCTTCTGCTACCTACTTTCCAACTCCACCATCTGTAGCTTTTTCTGTATCCTTAATATTTTGCACATCTCTGAAACACACTATAAAAAAATCCAGTTTGTGTTAAAAGAAGATTTAACAAAGAGGTGAACTTCAAAAGAGTCAGCAATGGAGGTTCCCTGCTGGGCTTCCGCTCCAGTTACTTGACAGTAGCACCTGAGTTTGGTTTAGTTGGCTTTTTGTAAGGTTGAAGGTAGGGGGGTTGGTGAGGCCAGGACTCTTCATGTTGCTTGATTTTAGGTTCACAAGAAAGCAAACCATCAAGGGGATGTTCTGATATATCCATGAACTTAGCTAAGCCATTCAGGGTCTTCTTAAAATAAAGCTCTGCTGGGTTTTCTCAGTACAACATTCTAAAAGTTGACACAGCAAGATTGCTTGCTTCTCACCAAGCTCTATTTTTAAATACCAGTTTAAAAAAAAAAAATGTCTTTTAACTTCAAGATGAAGTTTCTGAGCCATCTTTGGTGAGTCTTGCCATCTTGCTAGAAAGATTGTTTAGCAGTTGTGCACTGTCAACTCAACCTGTTAGAAAGCTAAGAAAGGAAGGGAGGAAGGAAAGAAGGAAGGGAGACGGAAAGCTGACAGGAAGGAGGGAAAGAAGAGAGGAGGCAGGGAGAGAGGGGATAACTGAAAGATGTAAGCTAATAATCTTTATTGTTATTAGATACAATACTTATTGTTACTAAATATGTTGAGTTTTTTTGTTTTGAGGTTTGTTAGTTTATTTGACGATATTGGGGATTAAACCCAGGTCCTTGAGCATGCTAGGTAAATGTTCTACCACAAAGTGACAGTTGTATAAAGTTGTATATACCTATATACATATATAGTACATACATAATATGTAATATTATATATATAAACAAAACACAAGATTGTGCCTATGAATGCTATTATTATCTTATTAGATATCAGCATATACTTGTGCTTTGTTGGGATCAATGTGCAAAGAGAACTAAATTAATATCCTCTGTTAACCAATGGGTTCCTCCAGAAACTCTTACCTCTCTTGTCTGGTCATAGGGCTGCACACCCAGACAAATCTTACCAGCCATGCTTCCTGAATGTCACATAGTTGAGGGCTCTGCTTGGGCCACAATGAAACCTGACACTGATTGCACACTGTGGGCCTCTCTCTGGCCCAGCGCTGCGCCCTCCTACCTCCACAGGTGGGACACAAAAGCCTGGGCCAGCAGCAGGATGCCTTCTGTGCAACCAAGAAGGACTGAGGTGAGATAGAAAGGGCCCCAGAGAGGCACTAATCAAAGTCCAAGAGAGTCATCCAGCCCTCACGTGACTCTGAAGGACAGAGAAAAGCTCCAGGTGTGAAGACAAAAAGACCAAAGCTAGGAAAACATGGCGGGGGAAGGGGAGTGTTTACGCTAAGATTAGATGGCCTTGCCTGGATTCTCAAGGTTTAGTTGGCTTTTTGTAAGGTTGAAGGTAGGGGGGTTGGTGAGGCTCAGGGGTTTCTGGGGCTCAGGTTGGGATAGGGAAGAAGTTATTAAAGTTGGTGACATTCAGCAACCACTCAAAGCTGGATTCTGCAAGCAAAAGTGTAATGTATTGACCTACCTGGTCACCTCTAAATTTGAGCACAGAGTTGAGGTGTAGGTCAACAGTATATATAGAATGACCTTTGGCTTCCAGCCTGGAAAAGGCTGCATTTCTGCTGTTGCTCAGCCCTACAATTGTTCTGAAGCTTTTTTCATATGCTATTCTTCTATTTCTGTCTTATTGACTGAGTGATTTCATATTTGACCTAAGAATTGGGTGAAACCAAAGCTACTCTGGCCATGTGAAGTTACATTGTTATGCTAAGAAGGAAAAGTAATAACAACAGAGACTACTTTATATTAAGCACTATTCTAAGGTGCCTTGGAATACATTATTTCCCACACTTCTTATACAATGGAGGAAATGGCCTGCCAGAAGTCAGGAGCTGTGCCCAAATCCCAAAGGCATCTCAGTACCCAACCTTTGGTTCTATCAGACGAAAGCAGCCACACGGTCCATATTAATGACAGTCAGAAGGCTCATTTTGTTCTACCTAAAGATGAAAAAGATCATAGGAACATAAGGTCAAAAGACCCGAACTCGATTCTGTGTTCTAGCAGTATTTAGACAGACAAAATGCATTTCTTCTCTTAGAATCCATTTCTTCACCTAGAAATAAGGAGGATAATGCAGACCTTTATGAAATTGCTATTCAAGTATTTAAGTGTTTGTAAACTCTAAAGCTATAATCATTAAATACAATCCAAATGTGTACTAAGTAACACATAACTATCATAAGCTTAATTGGACAATTTTTGGCATGGCCTATTCTCAGAAGCTATTAAATAAGGTAAACTGGCTTTATTTATCATTATTACAAATGGAGAAAAGAAAAACTAATTTTTAAAGGCAAGTTTTCTACGATTTCAGGAAAATCTTGCACTATTTCCAGTGTAGCAGTAGTTTCAAACATTTGTCTCAGTGCCCCAGTCTACTCTTTAAAAATACTGAAGACCCCAAAGAACTCTTTTTTATATGGTATATCTCTATGGGCATTTACTGTATTAGAAAAGAAAATTAAGAAATTTTTGACTATTTGCTTAATAATTCATTGAAAATTAGAAATAACAAACATTGCATGTTAATTCAGTAACATTTTTATTTTAAAAAAAAGTCCATTTAAAATGTCTTCAGTAATAGCTAAGGCATTGTTGTACATTTTTGCAAATCTCTTTAATAGAAGAGCTTAATAGGGGAAAAAAACTGACTTCTGGTATGGGTTTCTTCATTTGGTCTACTGCTGTATACTTTTTTCCCATTGAAATGTGGGAAGAAAAATTCATCTTTACATAAACTTACTGAGAAAAGAGAAAGTATTTTCATAGCCTTTTCAGATAATTGTGGATATTTTTTGATACTACATCAAAACTTAACAAATATTGGTACTTAAAACTTAGTAGTAATGTGAAATCTGAAGCTAAAATCCATTGCTCTGCCTTACACTTTGAATGACTCTTTAATTCATGCATGATTTTGGAAACATGCTAGGTGTTGGTCATTTGGAAAATACTGGTTCATTGGTTCATTGATTCACATCTGCCATACTTCATTATGCAACATCAAAAATACTCGATTAAATCACCTCTGATCTCATCACAAAGAAGCCATCAAGTACACGGTGGCAGGTATGAGTTTTCCAAAACTCTATATTTTTGAATTTTGGATTTAAAATGAATGGCTCTTATCATTTGTTTTCTGGGGGTGGGTAAAAATGCCAGATTCCTAAGTTTGAGTGACCATAGCTCACATATTAACCATCCTTTGAAGTAAAAATGGTGTTATATATATTTTTTAAGTGGCCACTTCTATTCCCAACTAGTACAGTTAGTTTTTACCACCTTGATTTGTACTCAGGTGCCAAAAGCTTGACCAACATTGCTTTTCACCACCAGTGCAAATGTCTACACAGTGAAAAAGATAAATGGCATCTTGGTATTATTATAAAAGTAGTTTTCACTTTTACAACCACCTGAAAAATTCTCAGGAACAACCAGGGCTCTGCAGGCAATACTAATGTGCTCTTATTGTCTCTTGAATGTTATGTGGTGCTAAAGATCGAACCCTGTGCCTCACACATGCTAGGATTTCTAAAACTTCTTCACAAAAACTGTTAATGTCAGGTGAATTTAGATGTATAAGGTATATATGGATGTGTATTAACAAGGAAAAGTACTCACTATATTATTAAGTAAAAAGAGTAGATTAGCATTTATTCTACAATCACATGTTTAGCACAAAATACATATGAATATATATTAATTTATTTATGTACATATATTCATATATATTATGCATATGCCTGTATGTCTATGTATCAGCATCATAGTTTGCAAGCAATTATATCCAACTTTTTTTTGTAATGGTACCAAGAAAAAACAGTAAGAAAGGTTAAGAATAATGGGAATAATACTTTTCTCTTGTTATGAAGCAAAATTTTTAATGTAAAACATTTATTAAATACCTACAATGTAATAGGCATACTCTACACTTAAAAAAAAATCCACATTTCTTATAAGAAGAAGTTGCTAGTATTAACATTTTAAAGAGGTTTTTGTTTTTGTTTTTGTTTTTACCCATTTGGGGCATGATACTATCCATGGTAATTTAGCTGTACCTTGTTAAAACCTTGCTTCATCTCTCCTTAAAACCCTCACATTTGCCTACTTGGGACCATTATACAAGAATGCAGGAGTTTTGAAAAGACTTTTTGTGAAAGCTTAGATCTACTTCCAAAGATATATTTATAGTAATTGAATACCCATCATTTTTCTGTCTCTGAGTGCTATATTGTCAATATATAATTCACTTTGGGATATTAATCAGACATTTCGAGAATCTTCCAAAGAGCCCTTACAGTGTTATCAAGTTAATGAACTTCTTGCTCTTCATCTCTAAAATTTCTCTGCTCTATATTGTGCAAGAAACTTCTGCATTGTCTCTCTAAAATTTTGTGACAGTCTCCCTAAGTGAATCATCTAAGATTTGAAGTTTGATTCCTAAAGAGAGAAAGGGAAAAATGTAAAGACTAGAATTATAAATTGTCAGTAATCATCTGTATTCAACACAATACCTTGTAGAGAAAAGTCCATTCTGTCACTCTGATCTATGCTCACACATAGTCGACTATTCTTCAGTATTTTCCATATAACATGTAATTATTTTATGTTTTTTTTTTTCATTTTTTTATAATTGTAGATGGACAGCATGCCTTTATTTTATTTGTTTATCTTTGTGTGGTGCTAAAGATCGAACCCTGTGCCTCACACATGCTAGGCAAGCACTCTGCCACTGAGCTATAGCCCAAGATCAATAACATGTAATTATTTTAGATATGAATAACGAAAGTTTCCTAAGAATCAAGAACCCTTAAACAAACTGAGAAGATGAATACCATGGTTGACTCTACCTTGCTCCACCTGACCTTACTCAAATTTTCTTCCATCTTAAAGTTTTCTATTCTGATGGGTTAAAAACAATTGAAATGTAATGGAAGCACCTGATTGTTGTTGTTGTTTAAACCAAGCTCTAAATGTGCCATCTCATTTCTTTTTAAAACACATTATGCTTGACGATAGCGCAAATACACTTTAGTAAATACATTCCTTTTCAATATTTCCTACTCCCTGGGCAGTTCAGTTCTTAGATTTGCATAAAGAATTCCTGTTGTTGGTATCCAAATAACACAATAAATCCTTTTAGAGGCTCTACAGTCCTGAACAATATCACATTGTGTTTCTTAAAACAGACTCACTTTGTTTTGGCAAATAGCAAGAAACAAAAAAAGTTGAGATATTGCTTAGGACTTTACAGAGTGCAAAAATATGTATCCTTCACTAAATACTATATTTTGTCCTGTTGGTCAGAGTCAGTCTCTCTCTCTCTCTCTCTTTTCTCTCTCTCTCTCTCTCTCTCTCGTCATTTGTTTTATTCAATTTCTTCCTGAAATAATTTTACACATTACTAAGTTTGGTGAATTCTGAAGATATGTCTAGTCTGGGCCCATTGATTGCAAATTTAATTTCTGACTACAGAAAATATGGATTTTTTTTATTACTTTTAGTATCCAGCATTAAAAAAAGTAACCTCGTTATGCACAAAGTGATGAATGAAGCACATCTTTATGAAATCTGTGTGTGGTCGTCCCTCTCTGCCAACCTGTATCTCAACCAGCTCCAGCTGTCCTGCGCTGACTGCTTCAAGAGGTCCCAGCCATGCTCCTTGCCTCCAGTCTCTTTCCTCTGATCCACTTCCCACCCTTCCCCAAAGTGGCTTCCTAAAGCACCCATTTGATAATGTCTCTTTCCCAGGCTTAACGCCTGCAGTGGCTCCACACTGACTACAACATCAAGAACAAACTCTGTGATGTGATTCTCAAGACTCTTTCTCTCCAGCCTCATCTGATATGGTTCCCCACAACCCTGACTTTGCTCTGCCTGACACCTCCTCCTGTCAGATGCTAGAAGTCCCCACCAGTCCTCACCATTGGGTCTTTCCTCTCTGACCCTCAAGCCCCCCCCCACACACGCCAGATTCTCTGCCCCACCTGGATAGCTCTACTCAACATTTACATCCCAGTGTCTCCTCAACAAGGCCTTTTCTGACCTTGACCAGGACAAAATCCTCTGTGTCATTCATGCCCCTACTCCTCTGTGATAGCCACCTCATACTTTTATAATGGTTTGTTTAGTTACCTCCCTTCTCCAAAAGGGATCAAGCATTCTGGGGGGAAAGATATGGTAGCCCTGTGTGCTCTAGAGCCCCAGAATTTAACACATTCATAGTAGTTGATCAGAAATATCTATAGAATGAATGAGTGACACAGTCCCTGACCTAAAAAAAAAAAAAATATATATGGTAGTAAGGTATCCCCAAAACAATCACAAACTGTCTTATTATCACTTTATATGTGATACCTAAGTCACTTTTATGAAAAATATCCAGATAATCTCAATGTATAGGACATATTAAAAATAAAACTTTAGCAATACATATTTATAACTTTATTTTATTTTACTTTTAATGTGGTGCTGAGAATCAAACTCGGTACTTCACACATGCTAAGCAAGAGCTCTACCACTGAGCTACAACTACAGCCCCTAGCAACACATTTTATTGTGAACTATAAAATATATAAAATGTTTGAACCTGTCCATAGTTATGACAAAGAAAAATAAAATCACCATATTTAAGAAGTTCCCCCATGTCTCCCTTATCTAATCACCAAATAAAGTAGGATTTTCTGCTTGTTTTTTGAAGATCAAATTCTTTCTTCTCAGCTGATTTAGTCATATGAAATGTCCTATAGAAGCCAACAAAGTAACGAACACCATATGTATTTGAATGCTTTAGTGCTTATTTTCTCCAGTAATGAATATCACATTTATTCAAAATATCACAGGTAATCCAGTCTCACATTTTGGGGAGGTAGTAATACATAACCATATTCACCAAATCTGGCATCCCTAGTATAAAAGGATGACCATCTACCAACAAGAAGCAACCTTTGCTCCATACTAATGTAACATTGCTTAAACAAAATTTTTATTTAATTTGTTATACATGCTTTTAGAGTGCAATTCCTTTCACATTACATATAAAGAACACAGTTTTCCAAGTCATTGGTTTTACACAAAGTATTTTCATACCATTTGAGTTTTTGTACATGCACTTAGTATATTGATGTCCAGCTCCTTCTGCCATTGTTTCTATCCCTTTGCCCCTTTCCCTCCCTGCTTAAACAAATTTATCAACCACTTGAATGTCAGACATTTTGATACATTCTGTCTTGCATCTTCTCAAACTGATCTTGCCTTTATGACTCAAATGCAGAATTTGTAGACATCAAATCCCTTTTTACTTGAGCCAAGAATTCACAGACTATTTAAGCTCAATTGGTTGGTGGCAATGCTTTCTATAAATTATTCTGGCTTTGCCTTTTATTATAAGCCACCATATTTTCCCCTCATTTAATGCTTATTGTAAAATAGTATATATGATTTGTATTTTGCCTAGTGTCCTCTGGTCTCTGCTATATCAATCTTTTAACTGATTATCACATACTGAGTAGATAAATAAGCCATCCATGGTCCCAAATCTTTCTTGTCCTATACATCCTGTGGCTTGGAAACTCCCTCAAAAAGGAGTTACCCAGAAGGCTTTATTCATAAAGAAATGGATAGGAAGTTCAGATAAGCCCACCATCTAGGAATGGTCATGTCATATATAATATGGTCATCATGAATTTATAAGCCATTGGAGAAATGGGATGAATAAAAGAAGCCATAGAAAGACTGATGGAGAAATGACAAGAATTGTGGCACTGGGTTGGGATGCCTATGGTTATGGAGGCCATAGTTAGAGCTCAGAGGTGAGAGTAGCAACTGAAACCTCCAGGAAATGTTTATCATAATAATTCTCAAAAGTCATTTGAGGGGCTGGGGTTGTGGCTCAGTGGTAGAGCGCTTGCCTAGCATGTGTGAGGCACCGGGTTTGATTCTCAGCACCACATATAAATAAATAAAATAAAGGTCCATTGACAACTAAAAAATATTTTTTTAAAAGTCATTTAAGCCATAATAGAAATGCTGATTATAAGTTCTTCAGTCACATAGAGGTAACTTAAAGGTAAACAACTGCAACTTTCCACATGAATTTTATGGCTGAAGCACAAACATTGGGTTGGCTCTTGTCAGAAACAAAATTTCATAAACAGCATTTTCTCGAGCATGTGTCAATGTGTCAAAAAAATGTGCTAGCTTGGAGAAGGTATGAAAATAGAGAAATAATATTGGAATTTAGAATGCTTATAGAAGCAGTTAAGGTTTTTTTTTCCCTTTCTTTTTATTAAAGTAAAAAGATTGCAATTTCATTTCACAAGTCATAAATACATAAAGTGCAGATCAGTTGTTAAAAAAGAAGTCAGCAGCAGCTGCGGGATGCCAGGTGTGCTGACTGCGGGCAAGAAGGGAAAGGATCCACTGGAGAAGCCAATGATAAGTGCACCTGTGTTTGAGATTGGTCTCATAAGCTCTCCTCCCCCATGGACCAGGGCCAAGACATATAAGAAATAATGTCAATAATGTTGTTGAAGCAGAACATCAATCACTAGGTTGCAATTTTAAACGGATTACTTCTTGTTTTTCTCATGCTTCAAGGACACAGAATATGCAGTTTACCCTTTCCTGCATTGCCAAATGGGGGTGGGGGTGTGACAGCATTGTTCACTCATCATTTTGGGATCCAAAACACTTAAGTCTGTTCTCTCAGATTCATTATTACCTTACACCAGTTACCACTCCAGCCCTGCGATGTAGGTGATGACAACAGTAAAACCACCAAACCAGAATGCTTGTTAGTTTCATCTTGTCTTGCACATAGCAGCAAAACTGCATAATTCCAAGAGATTAGCAGATTAAAATATATAATTTGTCATTAATGTCGTCAGCAGAAAGAAAATAATTTTTATGTATCAGCCAAAACATACCATACACTACAGTTACCAGCTTCCAATAAGACCAAATCTAGAGGGAGTAAGAGAATGATTTTTTGTAGAGAAAAAGAACTTCCCAGATTTAAAAACAAAACAATTGGACTCAGAATTTTCCAAAAAGATTATTTTTGTTTCCTTTTTCTTTGAATGTGGTTTTGTTTGGCTTTGTGGGTGGGAGAGTATTAAAAGTTTACTTATTGTCAGCAAAGTAATGTAGAACATTGCTGAATCTGACATAATTGAAATTTCAAGTTTAAGTTTTGTTTTCTGCCTACTCCAATCTCTCCAATCTCAATTTGCCACCCAAGTACTATTTGGTTAAAAAAAAAATGTGACCCCTCTGAGAAGCCACTAGCCATCCTGGCCCCACCTAGGGGCTGGCTACATTTTTTGCTTGAACCTGGGGTAAATACTTATTATGTAGCCCAGAGAAGAGTGGTTTTCTATTTTTCATATATGCAAGAAATGTTGATGATCAAAGGATTGAAATTGAGGACATGGTAATTAACATCTACTCAAACTGCCTATCAGACCATGAATTTGTCTCAAAAAGTCGAGTTGTTTGATCACTTGCTTTTGATTGGGAACTATAAAAATCCCAGCCCTTTGATCAGAAATCCTCTTCACTAATCTTTAGAGATAGGACTTATCGCTAGCACTTAATGCTAGAAATGTACTTTGTTGATTTGTTTTCAAATACAAGTTGCTATAGAGAACAAATGCTGAACATATAGTGCTCTTATTTGGGGGGTTTATTGAAGCAATCGTCTTGCTCTTCGGAGTTATTGAAAGTAATTAAATGTGTGTGTAGAAATGTGATGTTACAGCAAGGCCCTATGCAAATTAGCAAGACCCTGTCTCTAAATAAAATATTAAAAAAGGTCTGGGGATGTTGCTCAGTGGTTAGGCACCCTGGGTTCAATCCCCAGAACCAAAAAAAAAAAAAAAAAAAAAAAAAAATGATAGTGTATATTATATTTCAAAAATGTACAGATGATGGACGGGGAAAAAAGCAAGTATAATAAAAGACTAGTGGTAAAATCTGGATGGTAGTATTCAAGGACTCATAAAATTCTTTTAATTTTGCAGTATGTTTAAAACTTTTCATGCTAAAATACTGGAAAAGATGTATAAGAAAGCGCATACCTAAAATTGAATTTTATACACTTAAGAAAATTGTCATTGCACAATTACACAAGATTGAGTGAGCTTAATGGATAATCTGTTAGAAAATTCTCGTTTCTGGAAAACTTAGAAAACTTTTAAAAATCATTTAAAAACCTTTATAAAGTTTTATGTTATTATCTTGTAGATCAAGAGCTACTTAAAGATAGAAAAGCCAGCATTAAAGGGGAACCTCTAGAATAGAGTAAAAATTACATTTTGCATCTCTGCTGTTTCATTACCCAACTAGTAAGTAAACAAATATCTATCTTCCCCAGTGGATTTAATCTTAATTTTTTTAAACTTCTAACCATCTGGGTTTATGCATATGGTTTACAATTCATTCAAAATGACATAACATATTTATTGTCTTTACTTGCTCTTCTCACCTAACACTAACTATACCTTTAGAACTGAGTTTATTGGCCAGGTCTGACCCAGAACTAAAATCAATGAACGGTAGCTATTCAGTTTTACCATAATATGACCACATCTGGAGGGGACAAGTCTCCTGTGAATGTCTTTTAAAAAGAAAAAAATAGTTCTTTAAAAATGCCAGATTGAACCACCCCCTCTGCAAATGACTCTCCGAAACAATGACATTTCCCCTTCAGAAAGTTGATTTCTCCCATACATAAGAAAAATCAGAGATTCAACAATCATCTTCATAATGGCTCAGACACTTCCTCTTTAAAAGGTACATTTAGACTTATGCCCTAAAATGGGGAAAACCCTCATCAAGGTCTTCTTCCAGTCACTTCTTTCTCCCTGTTTTCTTTTTTTTTTTTTTTTCTTTGTTTGGGGGGGTTGTTCTTTTATTTGTTTGTCACTATTGTTTCTTTGGCTCCCACAACATGGTGTTTATGGCCAGACTGTCACTGTGGGTCTTCAAAAAACACCAGGGATGTGGGACAAAAATGCTGTCAAACAATGAAGAAGCTTAATGCTACAAGGGAGAGTCAAGGGGAAAGGGACAGATTAAATGCAACAAAACCCTCACTCCACCCTCCTCCCACAGTTGCCACAAGGGCCATAAACAATAACTGCAGCACAAATCTCTACATTTAAAAAAACAAAATTTTATTCCCAGAAACATAATAAAGGAAGAGTAAAGCCCTGACCCAGTCTTTTTCTCTGCAAAGTAGTCTTTAAATGAATCTTTTCTATGACAATTTTATGACTCCTGTAAGCAATCGTATTTTGTTCCTTTTTTTAAATTATAAAATTCATTTTCATTTCCAAAAAGTACTCCCAAGTATAAAGAAAATGCATAGATCATGCACAATTCCTTCTCTCAGAGAAAAAGACTCAGTATTTGGTGTATATTCCTCAACGCATTTTTCCTAGAGTTAAGCACATAATTGAAGAAAAAACAGTTTTTCTCCAAAGGGTCTTTGCTCTTATTTTCTTGCTTCACTAATTATCCAAACTTTCTAGTATCTATGTTTTCACTAAGAAGAAGGAGGAGGAGGAGGAGGAGAGGAGGAGGAGGAGGAGGAGGAGGAGGAGGAGGAGGAGGAGGAGGAGGAGGAGGAGGAGGAGGAGGAGGAGGAGGAGGAGGAGGAGAAGAAGAAGAAGAAGAAGAAGAAGAAGAAGAAGAAGAAGAAGAAGAAGAAGAAGAAGAAGAAGAGGAGGAGGAGGAGGAGGAGGGGGGCTGGGATTGTGGCACAGCGGTAGAGCGCTCGCCTAGCACGTGGGTGACCCGGGTTCGATCCTCAGCACCATGTACAAATAAAATCATTCAATAAAACGCATTGTGTACAACTAAAAAGCAAATAAATAAAAATATTTTTAAAAAAAAAGGAGGAGGAGGAGGAGAAAAGAAAAGAAAAAGAAAACTAGCTCCTTCTTTTTGAATTATCAATATGCTGAAGGCTGAAGACCTGTCCATAGGCAAGTGGTGGCAGGGACTATGACTTCTCCAGCATTCTCTCCCCAGACTAGCCTTCTTGCTTCCTATTTCTCTTTTCATTCAAGCTTCCATAAAATGTAAAAGCCTTTTCTCCTTATCTTTATTTCCTATTTCCAATGTATCCAACAACTTCATCTAGCTTCCATCTTCACCACTTCTCTTCCCAGTCATCGATGACTGCCAATGCCAAATACAAGGAAAGTTTGCAATTAGTATCCTTTTTATTTCACCTTATATGAGCATTTAAAGCAATCTAGAAGTCTTTTTCCTTTCATTCCATTTATTCTTCTCCTCCATCCATGACCTCTCTCCTCTTCCTCACCCTTTACTGACTTCTTTTGCCCATTCTTTGAATGCAACCATGCTCTAGAATGGACTTTGATTTTAGTCCTCATCTCTTCAGTCTCTCCATTTTCTTCTTTAATGTGCTCACCCACTCTTGCAATGTTAATTATTTCCAACACACTGCAAGCCCTGCCCTTATCTCTCTCCTTGGATTTGGACCCATATATCTAAACGGTATATCCAAATGTCGACTCTCTCTTTCCACCTGGATGCACTTTCCAAAGACACCACAAATTCAACAAGTACAATGAGTACATTACCTATTATCTTCTTTTCCAATCCTCCTCCTTCTCATTGATACTCTTCAGTTTGTTCTAAGAGTGCTAGATGATTTGGTAATGCATCCTGATCATGACTGGTTTAGAAGGAAAGGGAAAATAAGAAACTGTTTCTAGTAAGTATAGACCATTCTTTCAGTTTAATAGCAAAGAGAAGAGAGATTGGTCTTTAGGGAAAAACAGACGTGAAGAAGTCACCTTTTAGGACCCGGAAAATCTAAGCAATTTTGAAGCTAAGGGAATGTAGTGGAAAAGAGATTGAAAATAAGAGACTAGGCACTGAATTCCCACAACTATGAAGAAGACAGTTGGAAGGTCTTTTCTTCTTGCAGCTATGGTATATATATATTCTCCATGTGACATTTGCTTTAATAAATTCAAACCTAGTATGCAGCTCTTATTGCAGTAGTAAATAAATAATTATAAACAATTTTGAAATATTTATATGACATCTTTCATCTTTATGTTTATACTTAGGCAAAAATCACACTTGGGCTAATTTGTACAATTAGTTAAATCAAGCACTCTTTTCCTTTTCAAACTTTCTTATATACATATTCCATTCCTAATCAATATGAAGAATTCTTTTCACTCAATCCATACACAATTGGTATTTCAATTAAAACCTCTAACTTTTTAGAAAACTCATACTCTGAGATCAACATGTTACTTCTTTTTTTTTTTTTTTTTTTTTTTTTTTTTTCAGGTCTCTATCCCATCCAATTTTGTTGTAATTGTTAAATTTCCCTAGGTGACACCCCACATCGGTAGTTATGAAAATTGTTTTCCTATACAGTTTTCAAATGTAGTGGCTTCTTTAATTCAAGTGAATCAACTCACCTTCCCATTCTACTTTTGGTGGGGAGAGAAAAGGGAGGAAGCAGAGGGTAGATAGGGTTAGGAAGAGGTGGTAGAGTCTGTGCAAAGCAGAGGTTCCCCATTAGGATCAATGTTCTTAAGGAAACTACAATTCTAACTGAATAGTATTTTAAAAGTCATCAGCACTAACAAAGCCAGATAATTCTCCTTCAGGTTACTCAGAAACTGCTAATGGTGTGGGGAAGTGGGAGAGACTGGGGTTTCAGAGGCAGGACAGCTCCCCTGAGCTGAAATTGTTTTATAAGGAGTAAGGCATTGCCAGCAAAGGAGGGCTACCTCTTTTCTCCCTTTCCCCCGCTTCTCCCACCTCAAAGTCCTCATCATTTTAGCTGTCTTGCACTAATGCTTCCTCCTCAGCTACACTTAGTGAGAAATGCACAAATTGGCCATAAGCAGGCAGCAGGCTCGGGGCAGAAAGGGCCCTAACCTATTGCCTCAGTTGAAATCCTCAGCTTCAGTGTCTGGACGGGGAGGTGGGAGGAGCACAGGAAACCATTACCCTCTGGCTTCTCCTCCCACAGAAGCCCTGCCCCCTCACACTTGGACACTAGAGAGATTAGCTTTCTTCTTCCTTCTAGTTCAGTCCTTTGGCTAATAGGAAAGGCCACGCAGAAGCTATGGAGCTGCTTCTCTGTGCTTGATAAAAGTGCATAGATAGAAGACAGGGCTTCCCGGCTGGGAGGAGGGAGGAGAGCTGAAGATCCCTGCCTGGGCTGGCTGATCTAAGCAGTCAAAGTGGGCAGCTGAGTGCTTGAAAGAGGATTATGCTCGCACTAGAAATAAGCAGTAAGTGAGTGAATATATGGTTTAGAAAAGGATTAATCCCCCTGGGGCTATGGGGTAAACTAGAAAATATTGCTTAATTCTAGAGTAAAACTGTAAGACTTCCTTCTCTTTGTGCTGTGTGTGTTGTTTGGAGAGCTGGGACTTAAGTACAAAATCAGAACTGTAATGCCTCCTCCCACTCTTAGGAAGGGCCAACTTCTACTTGGAATAGTTGGGGATGTAAGCTCTTTCTCTGACCCAGCCTCTTCCTAGGAAAATTTACTACTAAATCAGATAAGGAGGTAGTATTAAATTGGAGAGGTGAAATTTGATATTGGCAGAAATTGCAATTTTGAATTATGTCTTGTGAGTGCTGACATTATTATATCCATTAGCAGCGATTGTCAAGAAAGTCTGGGGCAGGGGTTAAAAAGAGAAAATTAAGAGCTTTTATGATAAGGAGGCTGAGCAGTCCATATGTAAAGGATTAAATACAAAAATTATATAATAAGCAATAAGTGATCTTTGGGAACAAAACATTAAATGGGAACAGGAGTCAGAGAGCATAAAAATACATAGATTAAAAATTAGTTAGGAAAAGAAATTCTCATTTTAATGTTTTTTTGTGTGAGCCAAAAATTTCACAATGTTTACAAAGTCAAGACAATGATTCAGGAATACATCAATTATTGTTGTACATTATTAATACTGTTGCTGGGCAAGATCTGTGGTTCTCTGGTCAGCAAGTTCTGGCTATGAAGCCACCGGCCGCTGGTGCAAAGAATTCTGGGATGTCTGACAGTGAAATGGATGGAAGGACTCACATTCCATCTCTACTTAATGTCCTTTTGTCCAGAAATCGGGTCATGCAAATGAGCTACTTGGTACGTATACAGATCAATATTTGGAAAGGCGTTTCTAAATGTTTTTGCTTTAGAGGGTCTCTGGACAATATCTTATGGACTGAAAGGATACAAAAACAAAGTGACAGGAAGGAAGTCAGCTTGACTGAAACCAACCCTGCTCTTTTTGTTTTCCATCAGTCCTGAAATGGAACCTCAAATGAGGACAAGAGTCAAAATAGAGAGAAATATTGTGACCATCTGTTCTGTTCTAAGTGGCTGAGTTCATTAATGTATGAATGAGAATTTGAATTTTATTTATGCATTCTAATACTTGAAGATTCAGAAGTATCTTATTACAGTGATAAACACAAAAATAAGAGGTATGTTTATGAGGGGAGTAAATATGTAAGTCTGGTTTTTGAAATGCTATAAAAGAAAAATAAACAGATAAGAACTGTGCCCCACAGTGCAAAGATTTATATCATGGTCACTGAAGAATGTCTTTCCTCTCCGAACAAGATAGATGGGGATCCTGACATGACACAGTAAATTGAAGTATACAAAATATTTTTAATTATCTTAATTCTAGTTGATACAGTTAATATTTAAAGCAAGGTTTCCAAAAACTTGGACTATATAATTAAGTATGTAGTGATTTTTATTATGCATTTGTTACTGGTATGAAGAAGAAAGATGGCATTGGTTGTATTCCCATCAGCTGTTGCATTGGGGGGAAAAGAAAAAAGAACTCAAATATACCGTCATTCTCCTGTAGTGCAATAATAAACTGATTGTCATGATCTATGTTCTTTTCCAACTTTAGAACTTATAATTGTAGATTTTGCTATGGGGGAGTTGGATGGGAGTGGTCATTGGGACCAATAATAAGAAAAATAACAAAATGCCAATAACATGCATTCTTTTAAATCTACTTACTTGGTACTCTTCCAACTTTTTGAACTACCTAGTTTAAATTTATTTTATCTTTGAAAAGTTACTTGAGTTGTTTTTCCCAGTGTTAGCATCCATCTGATTTATACACAATATTGAAAATCTGAAGATTTATTATCTGAGTTGTGTAATACTTCTTTTGTTCTTAAATATATTTAAGACATTAAAAGAAACATTTAATAGTTGAAGCCTTAAGCATAGTATAATTACAAATGAAGTTTCAATCTTTAAGAAAAATGTGCTAGGATTCTTCAAGGAATTGCTATTTATCTCAAAGTGTTAAAGAATCTTTTCTGAAACTACAAAATAAAAGGGAAGCATAAGAATATTGAGAAAATGATTAAAGGCATAATTTGAATGGGGGAGGCTAAGCAGAAATAATAATGATAAGCCAGCAGTTTGAAAACATTTGCTGTTGTAATGAGAGACGGACAGAGGATGATGCATATGACTAATAATGAGGATAAGTAAAGGATTTTATCTTTAAAAAGTATTATGTGAGAATTAAGATTATTACTGGAAAGAAACTAAATGATCATTTAAAATTATTCTTTCACAAGAAAAGTAAAGAACAAGGATATGGAAAACTAAGCAGTGATGAAGACCTCGAAATAATTGTTGATCAAAAGCAGGTAAGTGAATGCTTACGTACATTTTCTATTGTTGCACTGTAGATTTTTGACACCTGAAGCCTTTGAGAGCTCACCCTTCCCTGACAGTTGTATTAGCCTGACTAGCTGAGGCCTGCATAACTAGGTAGATTGTGAGAGCAAACAAATCTCTCCCTATGATTTGTCTGACCCACTGACTTCTTTCTGCATGCCAATACTTCTTTCATGCCAATATGTATGTATGTTCTGTATGTTAAGAACAATGAAAAATAAAGTCAGAACAAGATAAATTTGAAAAATTAATATCTCCGTTGGAAAAAAGGAGTCAGAACAACCATGATAATTTGGGGAAATAAAAGATTTAAATAAGAATAAGAAAGTACATTATTTTGAAAACAAGAGACCCTACCATTAATGTATCATATAAAACAACATATATGATTTCGAGGGCAGGGAATAAAGGGTAGAAAATTGAGAACTTTAAATGTATGTCTTGACCAATGTAATTCCTCAGATTGTCTGCAGTTTAAATTTAGAAATGACTTTTAAAAACAAAAGGAAGAAGCTACTTAATAGTCTATAATATTGCCCATTATTTGAGAGACCTCTAGCTTGGATGTTATATGGGCCCATAAGGAGCAATGAAAACTGCTTAATAGACCATAAACAAAGACATACCAGGTAGTGGAAGGTATCCAGCCCATGACACTGAATTGGCATTAGTCCTTAACATCTTTGTTAATTTTCAAGAAGACATGATAACTGCACATTTATTTAATGTATAAATGGCACTGAATCTGAGGTGATGTAAACCCAGGTGTTAATAGAATTATAATTCAAAGGGACTTGAGTAGATTAGGATATTAGAAAGAAAGTCATCCATAATTTACAGACAGGCAAACTGAATTTGGACAGTTTTCTAATCATGCAGTTTGTTTTGCATCCAAGTGATTACATTAAAGGAGCCATTGTGTATATTTCTGACAAAAAGGAAAATGGCCACCAGAAGGTAGAAGCCTGAAACAATAGACTTAGAGACTCATTTGTTCAGCCTGGAATAATTAAGGCAACTGAAGAGGCCTTCTCAAAACAACTGGCTACACAAAGCAGCTCTGTGGAGGTGCAGATATATTGTCTTACAGGGTTCCCTCATTCAGGGTATTGCCTTATCACCACTTTCTGGCTCTAAAACAGGGTAGGAGGTGTATGGGTTTGGCCCTGTATTTTGCCACTTAATGCCAAACTGTCAGTTCAGATAATAAGGCAAGTGGGGCTAGTGCCCAGGTGCTCTGCTGAGCTATTAACTCATATTTTAACTATGCCAGATAAATTGCTTGGGCCTGCAATAGCCACCTCTAACTGATCCTACCCATAGACTAAAGAATCAAATCTACCTGGCAAACAAACTAGTAAAATACAATTGAGTATATTAAGACAATATAAATATGTATTTTTTCTGATATATATGTATATACATATATATTTCTGTTAAAGTGAAATTTTATTTTTATTTTTAATTTTTATTTTTATCTCTTTAATCATATGGAGGGCAAATTCTTATCTTTTTATTCTATAATATCTTTACTATCTTCCTCCTCAAAGCTTTTATTTTATTTTCTTTCCTTCCTTCCTTTTGTTTTTTCATTTTTGGTCAAATTTTTGAGCTTTAACTAAATAATTTCGGTGTTCAGAAAATTACAAAATTATATATTGAGATCATTGGAGTAGAAAGCCCAAGGAAATTGTTGTGTCATTTTTCTTTTTTATCTTATGGTAACTTCCACAAACTTTATATTGTTGTAACTAACCACAGCTTACTAACTATTAAGGAATCTTAAAGAAAAAAGAAAACCAATTTTCCTGCTTCTTCAGAAAATAGCAGTTTCCTTACTAGATGGAATGATGGTGGGTTTGATGTGCTCAGTGTCCTCCAGGGTCTCTGCAGTTCTGGTTCCTTCCAGGGCCACTACACAAACTGGTTCCATTAGTGGTGGCCCAGCTGTGCTGAGTCATTCATGATAACACAAAATTCAGGACATGAGTGATTAAAAATGTGAGCTGGCTGTGGTGTTGGCCTTTGGCAGGAAGAGTGGTCCTTTTCCATTTGGCAAGCATTTTTTGATGTTCACGTTGTGAGCAAATCTTAAAACAATGACAATGTCGGCACCTCACATTGTAATTAGTCTTTACAAAACTACAAAAAATTATTCCTAAGTTTAATAGATTGACAAATTGTGTGTGTGTGAAAATACATTTACTTACCAGAAATGGAATATTACTTTATCTCATAGATAAGAGGTTATCCTTATGATGTAATTTACACAGTATATATAACAAAATCAAAGCTCTATAGCCCTATATATAATTTTGTTAAGAATCTTTATGTTCAATCTGTATCTTTTGCAGAAACCTAGTAGAAATTTGTCGATCTTCAGTAATGGCAAATAGCTTTTTCAGTAACTGATGCTGAAAGGAAATGTAACGAAGATAAATAAAATAATTAGAGTGCTGTGATTGGCACAAGTCAACTAATCGCATTACGTCCATCACTTAGAAGCTGTGGCTCTACACATGCTGTGCAAGCTATGTGCCATTTTATCAGTCATGTGATTTCTAAGTCTTGTACTTGTTCAGAAAGCCCACAGTCTTGCTTATATAAGCAAATAAATAACAAAAGCTGTGCACAGTATATACATTTTTTTTCCCTGACTGCCCTCATTCAAGGGGGTAAAAGATGAGTCTGTGTTATTTCAATATGAAAAAGAGGAGAAAATTTGGATGAAATGTGTAAGGTTTTTATTCTTGAAAGGTAATATTGTGTTCTTCTCTTTCGGTGAAATTTTACTGGCAAATTTATTTGGGGTGCACTTAAAAACATCCCAGAGAATTCATAAATTATTGTTGTTCTAAAGTAATAGGTGCCATATAATACACATTACACACACACATACACACACACACACACAGAGTCACTTAAATATAAATAGTCACATTCAGAGCAGAGTCCTTATTTTCCTCCAGAAATCCCCAGAGTTTTTAAACTTCAAGCATAGGAAAGTAATCAAAGAAAATGTGTTGAAATAAAATCTTAATGCCTCTAAAACCCAGACATTTGGCATAAAATATATGCCATACAATAAATCTATAATCAGTGAATATAATATTCGGCTTTCTAGAATAAATATTAAAGAACAAATTTTAGATATACATTTTGGATTATTTTTATTATAAAAATATTCTTTCCTGATTGGAGGAGGGGAGAGGTCTTCTTTAGAAATCCATCTCATGTGAATATGAATTTTCTTCTGAAATTATTGAGATTTTAGTGGGGAGAAAGGGAGAATAGATGGCCAAGTACCCTTAGTGAAATTTAAAACATTAACCACTTTGAATAAATAATAAATTCATTCTATTTTAAATTACCATTTTAATTAGAGTCAACTTAATTCAAAATTTATCATATGATGAATCTAGTCAGCTTTTCTTCTCAAATATTTTGAAATTCCAAGTAGACTTTAAGGAGGTAACAAAGACTAACAAAACTATAGAATATTATGATTACATGAAGGATACAATTATAGGTTAAGTAATAGGTTCAAGCATTGCAAAAATGGGCTTAGCAAAATGCGGTGGGTCAGTTGGTTGTGGGACTCAAACTTGCAGCTGCGTAGCCTTCAGTGGAGTAAAGTGGGAAATGTCAAATGTCAGCCAGTTACATCGGAACAAGTGTGCCAAGGTCAGAGTAGTAGTGCTCAAGCTTCAGCTGCTTCCAATTCCCCAGGAGGGCTTATGATAGCAGAAATAAATGGGTCCCCCTCCAGGAGTTTCTGATTATGTGATCTGGGGTGGGGCCTGAAATCTGCATTTCTAAGTCCTCAGCAATTGCTGCTGATCCTAGACCATACTTGAGAACCACAACCAGAGAAAATAGTGCTGTCTTTTTATTTTTATTTTTGATGGTACTGGTTATTGAACCCATGGCCTCACATATGCTAGGAGCACTATACCACTGAGCTACATCCCAGACCTTTTTTTTTTTTTTAGATATATTTTTTAAATATTTATTTATTTGTTTTAGTTGAACACATGCCTTTATTTTTACGTGGTGCTGAGGATCGAACCCTGGTTGCATGGTAGGCGAGCACTCTACCGCTGAGCCACAACCCCAGCCCCCATCCCAGACCTTTTAATTTTATTTCAAGATGGGTTTTGGGTTTTCGCTAAGTTGCCTGGGCTGGCCTCAAATTTGTGATCCTCCTGCCTCAGTCTCCCAAGTGGCTGGGATTACAGGCTTTTGTCATTATGCTTGGCACTAATGCCATTTTAAAAGGGAAAAAATATTATGCACATAAGCATTGATAAATTTGATATTCTTCAATAGGACATTATCTGGAAATTTTAAAACTAGAATTCATAGTCAAGCAATGTAATAATACTGAAAACAAGAAAACAACAGCCATTTACAATCAAAGGTAACTTTAAAGGCCCAAGTTTGACATCTGTCTAAATTCTACACCGTAGCCTTGTGATCTTAAACTTGTCTGAGCTCAGTTTCCTCATTTGTAAAATAATACTCTGCTCTTCTCATTTCCTGAAGTTTATCTAAGATAAAATACATAATCTCTGCAGCTCCAGAGGCTGAGGCAGGAGGATCCTGAGTTCAAAGCCAGCCTAAGCAACAGCGAGGTGCTAAACAACTCAGGGAAACCCTGTCTCTAACAATATAGGGCTGGGGTCATGGCTCAGTGGCCAAGTGCCCCTGGAGTTCAATTCCCAACACACACAAAAAAAAGATAAAATATATACAAATGCTTTATAAGGTGTAAGTCATGTAGGTTATTTTAATTAGCTACTCACCCTCACACAACACATGCCCCCCCACCCCAACTTCAGTTTAACAAACAGGTACTTTGAGATCCAGAAAGGTGATTGGAGTTTCCCAGAGTCACTGATGAAGCCTAAAGAGCACTGAAAACCAGCCCTCCTCCGTCATGATATACAATGTGCTTCCTGTCCATCCCCCACACTCCCACCCCCACCAGCTCTGCACCATCCCCTACTACTAGTCGTACTACAAGTGGGTTAAGAAGTTTTGCCTCACACTCTAAATACACAAAATAACTATCAGGGATTATTATAGTTGGCCAACATTTATTTATTGAACCCTCATAGGGATAGATATTCCCGCAACCACTCTTTAACTGTTTCCTTCCCTCTTGACCCCTAGGCATTGTCAGAAGGGAAATGCCCCTGCACACAGACCTATACACAGTGAGGACTAACGGGCAGTTGTCAAGGACCACTTACTTTTCCTCTCACAATCTCAGAGGGAGGGCTTCCACCAGGCATAAGACGTCCCATGAAAAGAGACAACACACACAATCCTTTCTGCAAGTCTCTTAAATTCTGCAAGAGAAGACTGAATAGAAAGTGATGGACATTAGGACTTCTATGATCTTTGTCCAAAGAAAAAGAAGACACAAAGTAGAGTCAGCCCTTATGTCTACAATAGCACATAAGCATTTGAGCAGTGATGCAGATCTGCCCTAGTGGTTGTTCTGGGGATAAATCCCAAAAAGGAAATAAAGGCCATCGTGAAATTAAAATGGAAGAGCAAGTATAACAGATGAACAGAAAAGATACACAGCTTCCTTCTGGTTCTAACAGAAAGCATGATCCGGCCATCATCTAAGAAATTGAGTGCAGTCTCAGATTCACAAATAGCAAAAAGGATGAGGGTGATATGTGTCCCTGCCTTGCACTCTGTGCTTTCTTGGCCATATCGGTGTGATGGCTTCAATATCATTCAGATCCCATTTACCCTGTCTCTTGATATCATGTGCAACAGTCTCTCTCAGTACCTTCTTGGAACTTTGTAGTTGGCCAGCAAAAACACAAACCCTTCCAGAGCTGCAGAAAGGAGAAAACCTGTTCAGCTTAGAGACCCTGAAACAGGGGATCCCTGGGACACTAGGAGGACATAGCATATCATGCAGTGTGGTGCCTCCACCATGGTCAAAGTTGTAGGAGGTTCATTGGTGATTTCCTCACAGAAGACTGATCAATGATAAATGGCAAATGAGTAGAGGCCAGATTTATTTGCTATCAGTCTGAAATAAGCATTGGTGTAAATAAAGACTCCCTACTATAATCCAATCAATTGCATCTTGTCTGCAAAGCTGTTTATCATCAGTAGATATTGTACAAGGAAAGGGGAAAGTTCTCTACAAAGTTAAATAGAAAACTTACTGAAATGAAAATAGTCAGCCTGTATTTTATTCCTAAATATTCCCCATTTGTATCAAGGAATATAAGAAAATTCCAAGTTATAGATAATTCAGGGGGCAAGCCATAGTAATGCAAAATAGTTTGTGTTTTCCTTGTAAACTCAAAATTTTTATTGTTCCTTTAATTTTGTGCATTTCAGTTTCATGTACTAGTTCCCCAGAGCATCACCTGACTCTAGAGAAAACACAAAAGGCAAACCCAATACATTCATTTCAGAATCCTCTGAGAACTTACTGAAATCTGAAAATATCAGGACAGAAAATGCAAAGGGTCACTCTTTACAGAGTGGCATGGGCCAAGCGCGAAAGTTAAAGTAGGGATCCACCGGCCTAGTTTCTCGTCTTGGCTCTGCTCCTTACTAAGCAGAAGACTTTGGAGTAAGCAATTTAAGTTTTCTGAGTTTCCGCTTCTTCATCTGTGCAAAGGAATAATACCATCTGGGTCGGACGTCTGTTGTGAGGCTCAAATGGGAATACTTCCTTGGAGGTAGCTCAGCCTCCTCTGGTCAGAGCCAGGAGGAGAAGCCAGTGCCACGGCTGTTTTATCTGCTACTGTCTCCACTCCTGCTTCCCGAGGGATGAGCTGGAACTGGTGAGATCCTGACATCGTCACTTTGGTTGTTTCCACCAGTTTGCTCCTGAGTGTTCTGCACACCTTCCATGGGAGACTAGCAGATACTCAGTTCCGATGCATTTTCAAGGATGCCAGCTCCTATGCCACACCATGTCCTCGGCATTGACAGAACACATGCTGGCCACTCTAGCACAGTGGGTAAGATCAGAATCTTTACAGTCAGAGATCTGAGAGAGAACAGGCTGTGGCCACATAGCAACTGTTTTATTTTGGGAAATTTAATGGGCTTCTCTGAGCCTCTGGCTGCTCTACCAGCAGATGAGGAAAATAACATCTACTTTACAAAGTAGTTGGGAGAATTAAATAGCTTCCTGAATATAAATGCTTAGCCAGGTGTATGGCAGGTAATAGGTTCTTTGTAAGTGGCAGGCACTGAGCTGAGTGGTGGTAAGAGCAGATGGTACTATTCGTGGATATATTAGCAGTAGGATTCCCTTGGATTGGCGGGGGTCTGAGTTATAAAGATTTTAAACGTTGCAGTATTTTTTTGTGGTCAGAGATGCACATACCTCCTCTGATCAGCCAGGAACAGACGTACAGGTAGCAACTGGGAGTGAGGAGGACAGTGGCTACTTGGCATGAGCTGGCCCCCTAGAGTGGGCAGCACCTACCAGCTCCAGCTGTTTGCTACCTTGTTGGAAATGGGCTCAGGGCCACATACACATGCTAACTTTTCAAGAAATACAATCTGCTTCCTTGGGTAATTACAATCAATTTTTAAAAATTTAGATGATATGTAACTGAAATAACATGTGCATTGCCCTTGGGGACCCAATTTATGATCTATTGTCAAAGGAGAGCAGGGTGTGGACATAGGCCTGGGCAGGTCTCTGCTCACCTCTTCTGTTTATCTCCTGTTTTACACTTTCCAACTTGAAAACTAACCTAACCTAATTGCCGATCTGATTAAAATAATGGACACTAAAGCATAATTGACAGATAGCCTTAAATCCTCCAGGAAGTTCAAGTACCTTAAAAGGAAACCAGTTAATCCAAAATGTTAGGAAAAAAAAAAAAAAAAAAACACTTGAAAATGAGTAGGACAGATATTCATAAGCAGGAGGTATTCAGGTCTGTCTTACCACCTTGTACCAGCACTGTAAAGTAGCAAGCAAGCACCCCAGTTTCCTCTACCAACCCACCTTCCCCAGTTTGTCAGACAGTAATGCAACTCATCAGGGAACAGTTAAAAATTATTATCACTGAGAGCTTATGAGTTACCACATTCTAGTCAACAAATATTAGAAATACCTTTATATATCTTTATTTTAAGATATTAATGTATGGCCTATGTTCTTACAGGGAAAAGAAAAAAGAAAAAAACCCTTGGCTTTCAAGTTGAAAAATGCATAGATATGAAGTCATTTTCAAATAGTCTGTGTTTTCTTCTTTTTAGTCTAATAGCAAAAAGTGGTACTTGCAGCATGTTTAGTCAGTGAGAAAATAAAATGCATAATTGAAATGATGTGAGCTGGCATGCTGAGTGTAAAAATGATGTGATATATGAAAGTAACAGAGATGGTAGTTCTTAAAGTGCTCAGCCACTTGGAATATAACTTGAAAGGAGACCCATTCAACCTCTCATAGTGGAAGATGTGCTGTGGCGCTTTTAGTTTTTGTTAAGTAGATTCATCTGATCAATATGAGAACCTTAGACTTCAGAGCTGGAAGGAACTTTAGAAGATAATCTAATCCAGTGCTCTGTAGGACCCCTTCTCAGCCACCCTGAATGGGGGAGGGGCATCTATGTGTATGGTGACACCTCTTACAGAGCGACTCAGGTGTGCATACAAGCTTTGTGATAAAAGGGAGTGGCTGCCAGGAGTTCCATTATGTTGGATCTAACTCAAGCAAAATAAGTGAGTCTCAGAGTAGGGAAGTAGCTTGACTGTGTTTACCAAGTTATTTCACATCAGAGGCAATATTAGAACTCTGTGGCATCCAGTCTTAGGTTCATTCCTCTATCCAGTTACTGCCTTCCTGACTTTCAATGTTTCTTATCCTCTCTTTTAAAGTGTCTTTATTAGTAGGCTAAGCATCCAAGTCAAAGCCAGAATACTCACCTGAAAAAAGTGTGCATTTCAGGAGCACAGCTATGTGATAGATGATTATGAAAGGTTTATATCTAAGATGCTTCCTCATTCTTCAAAACAGGTTTTCTCAGACCCTGTGACAACTTCTCAGAACACATGAGGGCACAGATACTAAAGATTTGCAAAGTGACTTTGAAGTCTCCTGGACTACACAATCAGATCAGCTGTGTTTTCTTCATGTTCACACAGACAGTTTTTCTACAGCTCATCTTGCAGGGCTTCCCCACCTGGTTCAGTTTGTCATCTCGCCCAAATTGGTCATGGAGACTATGAACCAATCCCCAGTTGGGCATCTGGGGATTGCACTGGAAGTCAGGGCCAGTGCTCTAACACACCAGGCAGGTGAACTCACTGACCACTGATTGGGTCAGCCTCAATTGTCAGGAGGGCTTCAAAAACCATCTGTGGCTAGAAATATTTGTACTAAATGATTTATGTTCTAAATTGAAAAGCTGAAAAAACTGACAAAGGAAGAGGCAAACTGAACTAGTTTTTTTTGTTTTGATTTGTTGTTGTTGTTGTTGTTAACACTTAAGCTGCAGGGAGAGTTTGGGGCATAAACTTCCCTTTCTTCTCTTCTGATTTAGGACCTAGATGCCTGCGCTCTGCTCTGCCCTTGCCCTGACCTTGTCATTTCAGTGGCTGTGTCATTTCATTTCTCTCCCATCCAGACTTTGCAGTCAAGTCTTTTCTCCTCTGCTCAGCACCACTCTCTGATCCTGCCTCTGGAATGCCTCTTGTTCTGACACTGCATGTACAAGGTTTGACAGAAGCTCAGTTCTTGCAAACCTGCTTCTTTTAATGCTCCATTGCTTCCTTCCCTTTCTCCAAAACAACTATAATTCTGTCATCCCCATTTTTAATCACTAGTTTTGCACATGGTCTACCCCCAATCGGGGTGAGTACCACTTCCTTCCGATCTTGTGATTTAAGAAACACACACAGATGACCAGTCAATACAATTGGTATTTATTCCTCATCCGAGTATTTTTTGGCCAAATGATCTCATTCTTGAAGGATATGAATAAGTGACTTATTAAAGAAATGGTGAGAGAATGTACCATCTCGGCTTTGTTCTGGATAATCTGAATAGAAAACAACATTCATTCATCCCTTTTTTTCTAATAAAATTATCTCATTTGTATAATTAGTGAATAATTAATGAATTTTTGTTGTAGAGAAACACTAATCATAGAAGTAGTTTTCTTCCAGTCAAGGGTTGTCTAATTACCACTTCCCTACACTCCTAGCTTCTGTCTATAAACTTTGAATATATTCTCAAAATTGTCACATTAATTTTTGTGAACGATGGGAGTCGTCCCAAAAGAAAAACAAACGATGCTACATCAGTTGATGGATTTTGTTAATCAAGTTTTTTAGCATAAGATAAAGGAAATAAGCCGGGCGCGGTGGCGCACGCCTGTAATCCCAGCACTTTGGGAGGCTGAGGCAGGAGGATCACAAGTTCAAAGCCAGCCTCAGCAATGGCGAGGCCCTTAGTAACTCAGTGAGACCCTGTCTCTAATAAAATACAAAAAAGGGCTGGGGATGTGGCCCAGTGGTCAAGTGCCCCTGAGTTCAATCCCCAGTACCCAAAAAAAAAAAAAAAAAAAAAAGATAAAGGAAATGGAAGCTCACAGACAGGGTTAGATATTCTTAAATTTTTAAGCTAATCGTCTAAAATCTTAGAAATTTTTGATTTTTTTTAAAAAAAGCAAGCAACTCATTTTTTCCTAAATGTATGGTCAATGTTGCCCTTTTTTTCAAACCCCAAGGAACTTGATTCAAAATCATACCCTTGGGATCAGGACTTTCATGAATAACAGTAGTCTTGCCCTGTGGACCCCAACACTGCTTGGCTTAGTAATTGGTACCTAAGGTGTGGAGAGAACCGACGGTTCCCACTGTCTGAAATAAAAGGCCTACTCCTCATTGGGCCTACAGGCTGTGTCTGGCCGTCCAGCCTCTAACTCTCCCATCACCCCGTCCAATGCAACCTCGACAACAGGCTCCACTCCTGCACAAGCCAGATGCTCTCTCTCCCCCTGGGCCTCAGCCCTTGCTCTTCCTTCTGCCCATGTATGTGTATAAGTATGTAATAAGTCACAAGTATTTTGATAGATCTGCTAGGAATAAAGGGGTGTAGATTAGAGGGAAGAAGGGGTATAGATTAGAGGGCTACATAGTGCTGATTGAGGCCCCTTGGAGAATCAGAATGGTAAGAGAACAGAGAATTAAAGAGCAAGTCCCCCTTGTCTCTGTAAATAAGGAGACTTCTCAAGTCCTATCAATATGAGGAAAATGAGCAGGAAAAAGATAAACAAAATTAAGCCTATTCCTTAAAAGAGGGAACAAATAGAGAAACAAACCAAAAAAATCTGATAATCTATTATTTAGGGAAATTTGGCATGCAAATTTTGCTGTGAATATTCTCAGACAGGGTTGTGGGGGAAAATGTGTAACTACATTTAGTATATGAATACATTCTGGAGTTCTGAAAAAAATTAGGTTTAACTCTGCCCTGTTCCCAAGATCCTTCTTCCTGTGTGGCAAGCAAGGGAAAGCAGTGAAGAGTCTGGCGGGTCAGGTCAGGGGATGCTGGTGACCTTGAACTTTCAAGTTTCAGGAAAGAGAATTGTTTACTTTTAGAAACTGCTTCTAAAAGACACTATGTGGAAAAAAATAAGTTTTCTTTTATTTTCTCAGTTACGAGTAACTTAAAATAACTTCAAAGGGAACATAGCATGTTGATTTTGATGGTAAAATGGTTTTCATGGAAATGATTCAACATGTCTCACTCATTTATTGTACACAGATATATTTACAGCTCTTTTTATTTTTTCTTTTATAAGTGTTTTCTAGGTGCTAAGACTCAGAGATAACATAGCCAGTCACGGCCCTTAACAAGCCAGTAGTGTCATGGGGCCCTGTTGTCCACAGCCAGTGCTGGTGCTGGCACTGATGCAGAGCTACAAGAGGGGGCTGAGGGGGCACTCAGAACTCCAAGGTGTGCATTATGGCCTCTTACCCTAGTCAGAGTCCTGGAAAAGCATTCCTAATGCTCAGTATGTTCCCAGGAGGGGACTTGGACTTTGAGAACAATTTCCAAAGTTTTGGTGTTTTTTTTTTTTTTTCCCCCTAAACTTCCTTTCATCCCGGTTCCCTGATTTATCAAGGAGATTTGTTACAGTCTTGGCTGTGCTAGGAAATAATGTAACATGGTGAAATTTGAGAGAAAATTCCTGATTGCAAAGAAAAGGTACAATAAAGAAGAGCATCAATAAACTGAGAGAGGTAAACTGGGAAATAATACTCTCCCTTCAAAAGAACATATTGGGCAGGAGGGAATACAGTTATATACACACCCAAAAGCTAATCTGCAAAAAAGGAAATTGCTCATCCTTGGATAAATGTCCACCTCTGAGGCCATGGTGCACTACACTATTTATTCTCAATGGCCAGGACCAGGTATCAAGACAGCCCTGTAGGGCAACCAGTAAGACCCTGCATGTATTGCCTTTGGGTTGCTCTCTGTGTTTTGAGTCCTCCAATTTGAGGTGCTACTCACAAGTTAAACTTTCCTGTGCATGACAATTACTTCTGTACCCACCACCTTTGTAAATTTCCATACCTGGCACAAAGCCAGAAAGTCTGGCACTTCAGCATTGGTTGAGCAGCTCTCTGTTGTGGGAGTAGATTTCTGTGCTCTGAAAATGTCACTCCCTCTGCCACTCCACAGGAGCTGACCTTTCTGCTCAAGCTGAAATCCCTGATGAACTGTTCAGTGGCTCTAATTTATCCCGGGATGTTAGCAAATCTCCCATGTTACTGTCTGGAAAAGTGGTCTGAGAACTGATATTCCACCCCGCCATTTAAACTTCTCCTGACCTGACTGTCCCTTCCAGTTCCTTGTGATTCCTTTTGTGATCCTCCTAAATTCATCCTCCAGCCTTCCTCTCTCTGGCTTACCTGTTAGTGCTAGAGGATTGACAATTGCCTCTGGGGTCTCTTCTCACTGGTTATAGTATGCATAATGCTTCTCCAGGAATTTTGGACAAGAGATAACATATCACTCATAATCCCAAGGACTTTTCAGTTTGTATGGTCTCTTTTTTCCATTATTACAAACATGATTTTAAGTTTTTGCAGTTGCAGCCAGTATTTATTCAATTTTGTATCACCTTCTTTATGTAGAACTTATTTTCCAAATTGCTAACTTTTATAAACGTCATTTTAAGAGGCACCTTATATTGATTCAAGGTGATATTTAGGCATTTTTTCCCCCCGTGATTTTCCCTTACTCATGCAGTGACCATTCAAATCTTTTCCTTTCAGGATGCAAGTTATCAAATTAAAGACAAAAAAGAAAGGAAAGAAAAGATTGCAAGAAAATCATGTACATTGCTATGATTAGACATATACTGAATTTTCATGAATTATGCATGAAGTTTAAAGAATTTGCACAGTGTAATCTTTTCATATCCCCACTGCACCTTTAAGCACCACTGAAGATGGCCTCATGCATGTTGCATTGCTCCATAAAACTTCAGGTTTAAAATTTAAACCACATTCCATGTGGCAGTTATAAGCATCCTGCTTCCTGAGGCTGACCAGAGCCAAACCACAAACGTGGATTTGCATAAATTCAGTTCACATGAATTTTAAAGTTTTCTAAGATAGGAAACTGACTAAATATTGTTAGAGCCACAAATACCCTGGGAGATAATTTACTCAGGTAGCATATTCATTGAGGAGACAGATGTATAGATCTGTTAAGCTATTCTCAGGCCAAAAAACATAGAGACTGTAAAAACGTGATATTGAAGTCTAAACGACTTACATGAAGAGGGCTCAACTTAAGGGGTTATGGAATTAGGCCATATGACTGCTTCATATTGAAAGGCAATGATAGAAATAATTTTGAATCTATTTTAGAGTATATAATTCTATAAGAATTCTGAATTTAAAATTTTTTTTCCTAGGGTTTCAAAATGCAAAACTCTTAAATTAATATGGAACCAACAGTACATGATTAGAGTCCATGAAGCAGAGCTAAAATACAAGTAAGGATGCTAGGATTCAAGTTCCTGATTCTGCCAATGACTTTTTATTTGACCTTGAACTAACCTCTAACCTTGACTTCCCTATCAGCAAAGTCATACTATTTTTTCTACTTCCATCTTATGAGAATAATGGAAGAATGTCTAGAAGAAAACTATAAAAATAATCATTTGAGCCACTCAAGAAAATTACTTTCTGTGGATACATCCAAGATGGTATCATCTGTAGAGAAGCCACTGATGCTCAGGGGTTATGAATCACCTTCTCATGTTAAAGAGTAATTTAAAAATGAAATCCCCGGTAGAAAAATGAATACATCCATAATGATTACTTTCAAGTCTGAGTCCTCGGGAAGGGGGCAGAATGTGGCTTGATTTTATTAATTTACAAGCGATGGAATTACATAGGATTTCTTTTTGAGTGATTGTTTAGATAAAGTACTCATATTTATGTATTTTAACTGCCTCAAAAAGATTGCACCGTCATAATAGTTCTAAAGAAGTAACATTGGCATTTTCTTCATTCCTGATCATATTTCTTAAATGAACACCATTTTTTCCCCTCTGGAAAAGCAAAACTTATGCTGAGGCTTCTAGACTTTCTTTTGCATTCAATAAATGACATATCCAAGCAAAAACAACGTAACAGTTTATTTCCTCTAAGCCTACAAAAGACCTCCCTGATACATTTTATTAATGCCTGAGCCATCTTTATTATTTTTAAAATGAAAGGCATGGAGAATTCATGATGAATCTTTAGCAGAAAAATCATATAACATCTCTCAAAAAACAGAGAAACCCAATTAGCTTCATCCAGGTACAAAGAAAAGGAGAACTTTCTCTCACAGAGCCAGTTGACATTTAGAAGCACTCAGTGTGGTTCTGAAGGGGAATCTAGACTCTATCAATAAGCTGTCTTCAGAACAATTATTTCAGGCTATACTTACACCAACACTTAGTAACCACATATGAGTTCTTACTATTTTCACCTATTTAGAAATCTGCTTCCATGACATCACAAGGAAGGCTTGAACTAGCTTGAATTAACTTCCTCAGAACTTTCAGCCAATCAGGAAGGAGAAAGAATCCAGACGCTCCAAAGTTCATGGTAAAACCATGTTCTAGGAAGGCAGGAGGCAGGGACATTTAGGCAGGTGTGTTTCACAGAGGTTGCATTAAACACATCCAAAAACATTGTAGGTGAGACATTGTGAAGTTGAGTAGGTCAAACTCTATACCCCAATTGTCTGATGCCATCATTTTCTGCTGGGAATGAGGAAGAGGTGAAATTAAAATGGAATTCACATTGTTGAATACCTACTGTGTGCCAGAAAACAAGCTGAGAGCTATTGTCATTATGAGGAGGAGGATGCCAATTTTTCAGAATGGGAGAAAAAGATCTCAGAAGGGTTGAGCATCTGAGAAGAGTCATAGAACCAGTAAAACAGAAAAAAATGGAATTTCAAGTCTGTCTCTCTCCAAAGCCCAGGCTCTCCCTCTGTCAACTGCCTTCCCGCAAGCCGTCAAGAAGATTAAACTGCACTGCATCTTGTTTAACTTAAAGATACAGTCAGTAGTTGCTTCACAAACCCTAGCACACATAGGAGTTTAAGTTTAAAAGCCTCTTTAAGTTAAAAACAAAAAAGTCACAAAAAGCAAAGAGAAAAGTAAGGCTGGGTCAAAGCAAAACCCTCGCTGGTCAGCTCCTGCCACTTGCCAGCTCCCTCCTGGTGGCTCTTTAGAAGAAGCTGAGAACTGAATTATGGAATAGAGCAGGCAGAGGGTTCCCTTGAAACACAGGAAACAAATAAAAATGAAGAATGCATTGTCCTCTTCCCTAGTCTGCACACAAATATGTCTATATTTTCTCATAATTGGCCTAAAGATATATTATACTAGAAAAATAGGATGGCTTATATCACCAGCTTCTCTCCCATTCTACAAGAGCCCAATCTCCTTTCTTCATGGAGGATTTCTGTTTCTTTCCACTAATAGTTAATTCCTGTCCTCGTAGAATTTAAATAGTAAAGGTACCCAAGCCTCTTTGGGACTCCTCACATCACTCCTCACATCCCCCCTAGGATTTGTAGAATTGACAATATTGAGAGACACAAGAATTAATTTTTGCAAAAGACTAAGGTAAAGGGGGATACTTAATCAAAATAGTTCACCTGTGGAGATATTTTGAATACCTTGCTGATTTTTAGCTTCATTAGTTACCATTTTCCTTCTCGCTATATTCACATCAGTTGGTCATGGCCCCCAAGGCACTTTACTTCCTTTATGACTTAGTAGCATCTTGGCCTCTGAGTCCCCAGCTCTATCCAGGGGAGGCTGTTTATTCTTCCACTTTTTTGAGGATGGCTTTCCCAGCACCACTCCACCATTTGCATCCTGAGACATGGGGAGCACCCCCCTCCCAGGTCCATGACCTAACAGTCTCTCCCCACTGAGGATGGGTCATTTAGGGACAGTCCTCACAGCACCATGGATGCCAACTTAAAGACACTCACAAATGGTGTAGCTGCCTTGCTTCTCAAAACAAAACAAAATGGAATCATTTAATGTTAAATGGACCCAGAATTTTTATCAAACAACATAAACCTCCTTGGTTACACTTTCATACAGAGGAATTGAATGGCATCGGCAGCAGAATCTTTAACTGAGAATAACTTTACACAGTGATGTAAGTCATTTTGTTTTCTTGTCGCTCATTTCATCATCATCTTCATCATCACAGTCATCATCATTGTCAATGTTGAACACCGACCATGGACCATGTGGCATAAACGTTGCTCCTACTCTTAAAGAATATAAACTTATTGATGAAATCAATGCTTGTACAAAGGAGCTGAAACAAAACAGCAGTTTATTTTTCTTTCTCACTTGAAAGAAATCTGGTGTTTTGCCATGCAGACCAGTACCAGAGCTCTCTGAAGTCATGTAGGGTACAGCCTCTTCCAGCAATCTTCCCTGCTCTACCTTAGAAAAGGCCCCAAATAGTTGCAGACTCCCCATCCATCATCTCAAAGTTGTAGGCAGCAAGAACAAAGAAAGGTGGGGAGGGAAACGTAAAGTAACACCTATCCTCCTCTGAAGTTCCATAGAGTCCTTTTGTTAATATTTCATTGCCCAGAATTTAGTTAAATAGTAAAAACTAGATAATGGAAAGGGGTTGTTCCCGGGAAATCGTCACTTATTCTGCATGGTAATACATCAGCCTAAAAAGCATGTTGCTAAGGAAGAAAGATATTGGAGTAGAAAACTAGCACTCCCAGCCTTAATTGTCACTCTCAACCTACCAAAAATAAGTTTCTCCTCTAAAATCAATGACAAAGGAAAATAAGCATCTATCACACATTTTCAAAAATTTTTTGAACAATTTAATCTTACAAAGTCACAAAGCTCAGTATTGTTTCCTTAAGATGAGGGGCAGGAAGAACTGTTTTTAGGGAACTGCAAAGTATTATTCTAACAGTCTTCAGCATTTAGCTGACAAAAGGAAAAAAGACTCACTTACATATGTTCTAAATTAGAAAAGGCCAGCATGATTTATGTCCTGTAGGATCAGTAGGTTCAGGCAATCTGGTGGCCTTCACCATTGGGCACCACACGTAGGCCTGGAAAACCTTTTGCTCCAAACCCCTTCTCAGGTTTCCTGTTTCAGAACACTCACTAGTGTGCTCTCAGCCCTTCCTTGTCCATTGTTCCCTTAGCCAGGAGTCTTTAAATAGCTCCCCATACTCAGGGGTTTCACTGGCTCTGTCTCCTCGGGATGCACCTAATGTCAGTGAGGAGCAGGTTATCATGATCTTCCTTTAGTTTATCAAATGTTTTTAACTAAACTGAAAGTGCCCCTCAGTCCAATTCCTGTATTAATCTTCCCAGTGCTCACTGGGGGTAGTGTATACAACAGGCCTTCAATAAATGCCATTAAATTTACAAAGAAAGATGTGAGAAGATGAGAAAGGAATTTTTTTTTCTTCAAAATAAGGCTGCACTGCTGGGTGCAGTGTTGCACACCTGTAATCCCAGCACTTGGGAGGCTGAGGCAGGAGGATCGCAAGTTCAAAGCCAGCCTCAGCAATGTCGAGGCACTTAGCAACTCAGTGAGACCCTGTCTCTAATAAAAATACAAAAAAGGGCTGGGGATGTGGCCCAGTGGTAGAGTGCCCCCCGAGTTCAATCCCCAGTACCAAAAATAAATAAATAAGTAAATAAGCCTGCTCTAGTTGTCCAACAGCTTGGACTGCCCAGCACCGCAGGGCACTGGGAAAGGACTGAAGAAGAGCCTGACACCAAGAAGCCAGCAATACAAGGCCAGTGTCACCAACCAAAAAAGCTCAGGTGGCAGTGGGGCTCCAAGCAGTGGGCTATCTTTGAACCACAGTTCATGGTACCAGGAGAGCAGGCATTCAGAGCGGATGCTCCACAAAGGCTGGTGGTTCTGGGAAGGAGAGTGTTAAGTGGTAGGTGAGGTGTCAGGGTCTCAGCCAAGATGAGAACAGGGTTCCAAAGCAACTGAAGGTGAGCCCAGTGGTGCAGGCTGGACCCATATTGACAGCCTTTATAAGTAAAAACTACATCATTTCTTTTTATATTCCCAGCACCTAGCCCTTTCTGGCCCATAGTAGATTTTAAATAAAGCAGTCCAATAATCAATCACAAGATGATTTCAGATTTCACCTGCTCATCAGCTCTGGTTCCTTCCATCTTTGAGGGTTCAGTGGGCCTCACGCTGCAAGAAGAAAGTAGCAGCTTCTTCATTTGCACCTGCAAACTTAAAATGCATCCTCATCTTTGTCCAGCCATCCCATGTCAACACAGTGCTTCTGTGAGAGTTCTACCAGATGTTTTATGGAAAAGGAATATTTAATGGACTCTAAATTCAAAAGGTAGCAATTGCTTATTTTAATTTTTTTTAAAGAAACAATTTCTAGTGCGCATGTATTGTGGAATACTCCATACAACAAAATTGTGGCTCACATGAAAAAAATGCTCGCAACACATTGAGTAGAAAACCGAGACAAGACAAAAATTCAAAAAGATCCAACTGTATTAAAAATGTGCTCAGCAAAACACTCTAAGGAATCATTAAACATATTGATAGCGATGATCTCTGGATGCTAGAAAAAGGAGTGATTTTTAAAACTGCTTTTCTATTCTTTACATTCTGTCTTTGCTGTTCATTAGTTCTCCCAGAAACAATGTTTTAAAAATAAAACATTGCAACATTGACCAAAAGTAAGAAACAATGAGAAAGACCTGAGCAATCAAACTAGAAATCATGGCCACTTCAAACATCAGCTATAATAGAGCCATGTGTTTCATATAAATAGAAGAGACACAATGGAATTTTCACCAGGAAACTTAGTCATAGGATTTGCTTACTATTGATGTGGCCTTTAATTAAATACTATTAAAATCTCTTTCCATGAATGTAGATACACTGATTGCTTGTGTTTAAAATCAAAATCAGCAAAAAATGCTCTAAAAAACTTCCTAGTTGCCAGTTTATGTAATTGTTTTAAAATGGCATTTTAACAATGAACATTAATAGCTTTAGAGACTTCCGATTAATAAATGAGCCCAGTGCTTCCACAGAGAAAATCTGAGGTAGGCATTCTTTTTTGTTTATCCTGTAATTTGCTTTTTTAGTTTGCCAAAGGGGACCAGAGATTAGGATGAAGTGAAGAAATAAACAATACACCTACCCATTTTAAAATTGATAGTATCATTTATAATCTTACAGGATTGAACTGGTAGTTTCTGCAGGGAGGGAATTTTGCTGATCTCTAATTCTCTCCTTGGCCACACACATGAACTTGCATTTCTTCCATGCTGCATTCCTATGTGTCTGCTCATTCATCTTCTCTGGTCAGATGACAACTCTGTCAGTACTCATTTCCAAATTTTAATTTTCCCTCTCATAATTTCTCACCTTGCTGACCACAGTCAAACAGGTGAAGGGGAACCAAGCTGTCATCAGTAGATGCTTTATATGAAGACCAAACTCGAGTTTAAATCCTACAGGAAAGAAGACAATTTGCTAAATAAGATTGCATCAGGATTCTATTCTGCTTTTCACCTTTTTTTGTTAAGTTTGGCCAATTAATAAGCACAGGAGGTGTCTGCCTCAAATGCAAAGACCCCAGTAGGACATTGTGAATGGAGACTCCAGGTCCCTTGTCTTGAAATATGAATCCATGAAACATCTATAATTATGGAAAGTCAACCATGATGTTATTTATTCTTAGATTTTATTGTGTTTAATTAATAAGGAAAAGCAACAGGTTACTAACAATGCCCAAAATAAGAGATCTGGCCTCTACTTTTAAACCATTCGTTATGTCCCCTTTAAAATATGGTTCTTGTTTTAAATAATTGGAAATTACAAAGTAAGGAATGATATTTACTTTGTATCAGTACTATCCTCGTATTGTTTACATCAGAGAGTTAAGTAGAATAAGCCTACATTCCTGGGCGCGGTGGTGCACGCCTGTAATCCCATCAGTGTGGGAGGCTGAGACAGGAGGATCCCGAGTTCAAAGCCAGCCTCAGCAACTTAGTGAGGCCCTAAGCATATCAGCGAGACCCTGTCTCTAAATAAAATATTAAAAAGGGCTGGGGGGCTGGGATTGTGGCTCAGCGATAGAGCGCTCGCCTAGCACGTGCGCGGCCCGGGTTCGATCCTCAGCACCACCTACAAATAAACCCATTGTGTACAACTACAGCAAATAAATAAATATTTAAAAAAAAAAAAAAAGGCTGGGGATGTAGCTCAGTGGTTAAGTGCCCCTGGGTTCAATCCCTGGTACAAAAATAAACAAATGAATAAGCCTACATTATTCTACTACTGTAACAGAAAAGACCTGAGTTTTAAATGTAACGCTGCCACTTCCTAACTATGATTATGGACAAGTTCTTTAACCTCTCTAAATCTCTTTGGCTCAAAAATGAACCAATTAATCATACCTGCCTCTACAGGTGATATGGGGATTTGAAATAATGTATCCTTGACACATAATAGGTGTGCAATTAATAATAATTATAATTACTATTATACTATAAAATATAATAATTATCCAATTTCTGGTAATTTTAGTCATCATCATCATGCTTTCTATCTTTTAAGTTCAAGAATCTGATTAAACTCTTTTGCAGCTTTTTTTAATGTTCAGGCATTTCAATCTTGCTTCTAATAGATTCAAATATAGTCTGTGGAACTGAGAAAGGACATTTCCAGGTTGTCAGATGAGTACACACTTGCTCAATGCCTAAATAAGGGATTTGCTAAGTCTGCCCTGTACATGGAGGTATGAGAACTTCAATTCAATTGAGAATTACCCAACAAGGAGGGTTCGTGTCTCTTATACTGAAACCCCACGCAGCCAGACTGCTCAATACATACCCACTGTTGCTGACATTGGCCCACAGAGTTAATAATACATGACAAATATTGCTCATTGATTCTTCTATTATGCCAATGCAAAAATCCATGTATATTGCAGCTTTGACACCATTGCAAGGCAGCTCCTGGTGTTCAGGAGAGACTGGACCAAGAAAAGCTGCCTCCACTAATGGAAAGCCTTCCTGGCGTGCAGGGGTGTACTATTCTGATGCAGGGGTCTCTAGCTCCAAGTTCTCAGTCATGTATGCACCCTGAGGACATTTCATTGGTCTGAAGTTGGGCTCAGCTCTAACTCCCCTCACCCCAAGTTTCTGCCCTTTAAGTTACCATTGAAACTCTAAGCATTGACTCTCCTCAGAGTTGAGAGTCCATGTGTGCTTTGTGTATTGGGTGTGTTATCTTCTCCCTTTCTTCTTTTTCTCATCCTCACTTCTGTCCTAACTTTTCCAGAGAGGACTTCTCCATCTCTAGCATTTTTCCAGTCTCCAGGTTTGACCTGCAACAAGCAAGGCATTTCAGTTGGAAGTTTTCTGTCCAGTGAATTCGACTTGGTTCGTCCCTGCTCTGCACCCTCCCCCAGTTCTGGGCTCTTTGATTGAATCTCAGAGTTACTGCTTCACACAGCTTAGTTCACTTGCCCTGTATTATGTGGCCAGCAGAGCCTGGATTCACATCAATCAAATCAATCAAATTTCAAAACACTTGCTCTTCCACTCACTATGGATCACAAAATCAGAGCCTTGGATGATCTGGGGGAAGGTGGAAGTGATGACATAGCAGAGGGAAGCTAAGTATAAAGCAAGAAGGAGAGGTTCAAACAGTGGTAAATAGACAATGAACACTCTTAGAACATTCAGATGCAAAAAAATCTTCAACACAGCAGGTCAACATAACACAGCTCTCTGTACACTGAATTTGACTTGAGGGCCACCAGCATTGAGCCTTTTTTTTTTTTTTTTCTTAAGTAATTGTCATACAACTTCCCTCTACAACTGCATAGAAGAAGCATAAAATATACTGCATGACTTTGAGTGGCATAAATGAGACTAATGGGAGGAAGTAAAGGGAGGTGTATGTTCCATAGACTTTCCTATCAGAGCACCAAGCAGAGAAATTGGCTACCATGAAGCCAATATTCCGCATCAGAACAGGGCACTGGGCTGAATAAACACTTGCAGCACTCCTAAGGAAAGAAGGTTTCTTCCCATGGATGAAGGTTCATTGGTGTTAAACATTCCTCAAGCTTCCAGCATGTGCCATGCGCTGGGCTGGGCTGGGCTGGGCTGGGTGGGAGCTGTCCAGATACAGAACTCCCATGGAGCCTTCAGTCTTGTGAAATAGCAAGCCATCATGCTAAGGAGCTATATTCAGGACTTTTTTAACCCTTATCAGAACCTTGAGAGTTTGGTGCCATCCCGAAGTTAAAAGATGAAGATCTAGATGAAGACAGTTGTTCAAGAAACCAAGATATTAAATGACAGAGAAAGGACTTGAACCAGGAATTAAAATATGGGCTCTTAATAACTGTTCCAAATATCCTCCCTCAGTGGGGACACCAGCTCAGAAAGCTGAGTCATCACTCTGGAAATCTGTCCCAGTCCTGGTGTCCTAGTGCTCAAGCTTTAGGCCATTTAGCACTGTCCCAAACATGCCCAAATAGGAGCAAGCTGAGGATCCCCACTGTGCCAGCCCCTTCCTGGGTACTGGAGATGGGACAGGAGAACTGCAGTGAGACCTTGGGAGAGCTGGTTGCAAATTGACCTCAATTTTTTATTCCACTGTGTCCAAAGTGGACTGTGGAATGGGAGATGCTCTGAGTGCAAGCATTCCAGAGATTCTCTCCTCCCAAATATGATGTGAAGGTCAGCAATACAACAAGATATCAAGAAATAAACATACTGAAAGGTACCCTTGCATGTGAAGAGGACATAGAGGGAGAGCCCAGGAGATCTGAGTTCAAGGCCTGATTTAGCCACTTACTAGTTTTGTGATCTTGCACTTCATGGTGTTCAGTAAGTTTCCATTTGTCTGTTTAGAAATGGGGCTTGCAGAGTGTTATGAGAAAGCAAAGCTTCAGTGTGTTGTAGGCATTCAATAAATATTTATGTTCCTTCCTTGATCAACAGTGGAAAACTGCTAAAAGTATCTCACTGTGGGCATAAACTGAACTCTTACAAGATTTGCAAGAATTGCAAATAGCAGGAACATGTGACAATCCATTCTAAGGGGTGTAATTAGTCTTATAAAAAAGTATTTATTGAACTGGAGGGAAAGGGGATAGAGAGGAAAAACTGACATTTATTAAGCTCTTCATATATATACCAGACCATGTTACATCTTCCCAGACATTTCATTTTTATCCCCATTTTCACAAATGATGAACTATTAAGACAAAAGTTAAGGAAACTGCCCAAGTCTCCACAACTGGATTCAAAATCAAGTTTTCAGACTGGCTGAAGCTTTCTAGTAAAGACCACAGTGACTCTTGATTTGTTGAACAAAATTTCTGCTTAGAAGGTTGAATAAAGTACAAACTTTTCATCTTTCATGAATCTCCACAGTCAGCAGTCTTCTATCATCTAAGTTCATAGTTGTTCTTCTAACAGAAACTCCTGTGAATACATTTCTAAGATTTCTGAGTATTCTCTCTATTCCCTAAAATTTGGAATGGCTCCAGATACAAATACACCAACATTTCAATGATGTGTTTTATATTCAAAAGTAGCCTGTGTCTTCCTAGGTGGTTTGAACTGTAATTTGAGTGGAGTGAGGTTTATCAACTTTTGCAGCCATTACAGTTTCTTTGGGAGGACATATTAGTCTGGCAAGTTTGTTGAGAGTCCCATCGAAATAGGCATCTGTTGGTCTAAATATTTGAATTACCCAGTTTTACTGGGAAGATTTATTTGGTCCTACTTTCTTCTGCTTTGCCTAGGGAACTTGAACGTTTGACATGGAAAGGAAAGGGAGACTGTGCGCAGTTGGGAGAATGGAGCATTGTACTGAATGTTGTGACTGAGCCCTTCAAGAGACCTTTGTCTGACTTAAGCATCTAAGAATTTGAGCCTTATTTTTGTCTCAGATATAATGACAGCAGTGGGCCACAGATGTCACATGCTTAGCACTCACTGCCTAGTCTGTCTTATTGTGATTCTCTACCACATAGTAGAAAAAGCATTGCTTACAGAATTAAGCTTCCCAAAGAATTAGCTTCCAGTGGGTAGAAACTTGAGTTTCCATATCTAAATACTATAGCAAAGCATTGGACCAATTGAACATGAGTCTCTGTTCTTCTCACAATAATTTCCTGCAGGCTAATTCACATTTAAATTCTCTGAATAAATGAATTAAAAGTCAGTTTCATCTTTGTTCATTAAATTCATTAGATGATTTCATTTTAGGAAATGAGGAAGTAGATGCGATTCATTATATAACAAATGAGCAATTCATTCATTTTTGCAAGACATAAATATTAGCTTGAATATCTCTGTGCTAAGAGATGGAATGATTTTTTTCCCCAATGCCAAGGTGACCTCTGGGCATACCATGAGTCCTTGTTCAAGGCAAAAGCTGATGACAGAGCTAACCTAATGTAAAGAACTTGCTTAAAATGAGCAAACTTTATGTGCCATAAGTAGAAAATTACATATGGTTCTAAAAGTAAATACAGAAAAAAATAATCCACTCTCATTGGGTATTTGACATATGTGGCATCAGTTGACTGCCATGTGACCCTGGATGTCGGTGTTATTGCTATCCCCATTTTACAGATGAGAAGACTGAGGTTCAGAGCATATTAACACATTGCTCAGACACACAGATCATAAGTAGCCGAGCTAGAATTGGAACCCAGGCTTTCTGATGCCAAATATTTACTCTCTTTCCTTCATATCAACTGTAATTATCATGAAAGGAAAGAACAGAGAGCAAAAGAGGTCAACTTGACAGCTGTGTCCTTTGGCTGTTCTAGCTCACCGTTACTACGCAAGCTGTCTCTGTGTCTCATCAGGTGGCAGTTACCCTCTAAAGGCTCAGTTGAAAGGTGAGCTTTGTCCCTGTCCATTGGCCTTGATGTGTGTGCTCCAGGGAGGACAGAGTCTTGGAAAGAATCCATCTGTCTCATGTGCCTGGGCAGAGAGAGAATCTGAGTGCAACATGAGGCAGGGGAGGGCCAAAAGATTCAAAAGGAAGATTCAAAAGATCTCAAAAGAAAGATTCAGTCCCTCGGAGTACACACGGGTACCTCAGCTTTGCATGTGCTGTGAGCTTTGAGCATGCGCAAAGAGGGAGTAGACAGAGGCTCCAGCCCTGGCCTGCCTGTCTTCCATCCCTGCCGTGTGGTCATTGCTCTGGCAACCATGCAGAGCGGCCACGAGATGGGCATGGGTTCAGAGTGGCAGTCCTCAGGCTGCAGGTGCAAAGTACTCTAAAACAAAGGAAGTAGCAGCTAAAAGGAGCCTTGAGGCCGGCGTGGATGAGGCCCTTGTTTGTTTGGAGCAGACACACAAAACGCTGTCACGATTATTTTCAGTCAGGTGACCACTTTATAAAGGGCTGACTCCTAGAAGTGTAAACATGCAGCAACATTTTTCTTTTTCTCCAAGTGGTAAAAAGCAAGTGAACCTTGAATTCAGACCCTTTTTCTCCTATGAACTTTCTCTTTGAACTAGCTGATTAATAATTTTGTTCTTTTCAAAGAGACAGCCCATTCCCATAGCTGTGAACAATAGCCAAAATGTAATTTAAAACAAAAATACTAAATACCCATAATACGATTAGAAGCTTGGGCTTTGATACGCTTCAGAATGGGACTCAAATTCGTATCATGCTACTTATGAATTTGGACTTTTGAACAAACATCCCAAGAGGTAACCCACAGTTACCTCTTCTGTAAAATAAGGGGAGGGCTTCCAACCTGGTAGAGTGGTTTTGATTATTTCATGAAGAGCTGCGTAAGATACAAACCAGTTATCAGTACAACACCACACACACGGAAATCTAGGCTGGAAGCCGAGGACTAGATGAGAGGGCAACAGGGAGTCTTTGCCTACTGAATGCTGGATACAGAGTTCTGGGTCAGGAAGATTGCAGAACCAAGGTGCTGTTAATATTGCAGAGAGCATGAATGTACTGAATGCCCCTAATCTCTATGCATCAAATGGCTAACATGGAAATATACTTTGTACATTTACCACAATAAATAAGTAAATAAGCAAATTGGTAAATTGTTGACCATAGTACTTCACATACTGTAGAGAATAAATGGTTATAATCCAGTGCCCCACCTTTTACATACTTCTATCATATGCCATTTTTGTACTGTATTTTCTCCACTGTGTTGATCATTATGTTATATTTCAATCCTTTTGAAATATAGGGCCAATGCTTATATCTTATTTATCTGACCTGTCTCCAACCTAGCACAGTATATGGCACAAAATAAGTGTTCATTAAATGGCTTGGGGGAAGAAAGAAGACTGCTATTTCTATTCAGTTCTTTTTTCCTGGTTCAGCCTCCCAAGTTGCTGGGATTACTGGAGTGCACCCCCACCCTCCTATTTTTTTAAATCGTAAAATATCAAATCCTTGAAACATATCATTTATTTCTCCTTGGGTACAAGAAGATCATTTTATTAAACTAAAATAATGAGTGCATACTATTGAGCAAATGTGTTAGGTTCTTTAATCTTCAACAAATGAGGAGGAAATTTCTCTAAGTCTGTGTGAATTGAATCCATGTCGTGCTTAAGGAGTTCTAGCTTTCTCTAAAATATAGGCGGAACAAAAAAAAAAAAAAAAAAAGCATAAGGTTGCTGTTCCTTTAGAGAGATATGAATTAACTATATGGAATATTCTGTATGAGATACTGGAGCCCCACACAGTCTGAACTGTGCTCAGTATCTTTTCAAAGAAGCAGCAGCCAGAGGCACAAGCCTAGAACACTGTAGGTCATTAATGAAGTTTCCTGACAGTGGCAACTGAGGGGACCCAGTAGCATCTTGCACAGAAAGCTTCTCCAAAGCTTTCTATAGCTCTCTGCCCTCTCATTAAGCTTTCTCACTCAACACCATACTCAAATCAACCTCCCTCCTTCTCTCTCTCCCTCTCTGTCTCCTAGCCATCCCCAATTCTTATGCTTTGTTCTCATTCATCTCTCCTTTATCCGTGCCTAGCTGCTATGCAAACTGCCATACTTCCAAAGTCCAGGTCCCTTGTACACGACCTTCTCTGTATATCATCCTTTGGAAGAAAACTCAGGTCCCCTGCACTGACTGGTACCCAAACATGTCAGCTGGTACCCCACCCCTCTCTCTGAAATTCTAGTGGAAAAAAAAAATTCTGTTCTGCAGCTTCCAAAAAGCTGAGTAACCCCAACACCAAGCATTTCTGGGATGTGCTCATGGAGAACTATTGGGCTATTGTCATATCACTCTTGTTTTATTTTTTTTAATCCACCCTCATTTAGAGGACTATCAATTGATAAAAATAGTATGAACTCATTCTTTGTGTGGATCGATCGGTGCTTGCCAAATCTGTACATGTGGTGTGCACCATCACACACTGCTCTTCTCTGGCCACTCTAAGGAGTCGCAGATGTCCAGATCTTCCTGGTCACTAAGTGAGGATCGAGGCATACTTATGGCACCGCTGAGACTTCTTCACAGCTAGGGGCATGTTAACTGAGCTGTTTGGCTCTGAGTAATGGAAGAAGTTTAGAAACGGAAATTTTCAACACATTTGACCTCTCTGCTCCTGGATAAATAAGGGGCATAAGTGGGCTGTAAAGTCTAAGGTCTCCTCCAGTCCTAAAATGCCTGTGAGTCTGTGGTTAACACAGAAAGGCACATGCATGAGGACTGGAAGCACCAGCCTCCACTTCCTTCGGGCTTCCTTTGAAGCTTCAATCCCCCAAACCTAAGTATTTTATTTCCCCTCTTCTGAATCCTTTGAAGACCTTGCTTTAGTTTAAGGCTTCAAGGATGCCCATGAACACAAATTGTAGGATTGCTGCCCTGTTTCTGGTCTAGTAGAGAATTTGCATTTCTGACAAGTTCTCAGAGGTGCAAGTACTTCTGGTCCAGGGGCCACATGGTGAGAACCCCTGTACTAGGGAGCTTCTACCAGCACTTCCTTGTGAAAGGCATTATTCCTGCTTCTGGGAGATGTTAGCTCCTGGTTTCTTTTGCAAGCATCTTCATTTCAAAAGATGCCTATTCAATAAATTTTTTTTATCCTGGAACTCCCATCACCATAAAAAGAAGACCAAGTAGAAAGCCTGATGTTTAAGACAAGGAAACTGAACCCTAATTCATGGGTGCAGTGAATTTCTCAAAGGAGTTGAAATGGCCCCAAGTCAAATGGGGCAGAGTTCCAACAGCACAAATTACTTGCTAGGAAGGCCATCCTTTCAGGGCTGGTGTTCTATGGTCCCTGTGAAGAAAACCCTTCTGACAATTGCTGCCTCTGAACTTAACCTCTAGTGCAATAAATAGGTGACTACAGAGGAGATTTAAGACTGGGGTCTAATGGCTAAGACAGCCAGCCCAGCACTCGTCTCCCAGCCTGCAAGAAGCATCAGTTGCAGGTCTGAGAGCAATTACCAAAGGCAGCATGCCCCACAAGTCAGTCTCTGAGATGGAACTGCATCATCCATAAATTTTAAACCCTCTAAGAAAGGAATTTAGAGTCTTTAGCCTACACCCGCGTCGCCTCCTGGAGGCAATTCCGTTGAAAGTTTCTCTGTCCATCTGAAACTATTTGCCTGTTTCATTGAGTTTCTTTGCGGTATTTTTCCTGTAAACACATTCATGTGGATATGCTAAAGAACTTTATAATGCCAAAGCCAATGGACAGACACAGTCAGTTTTATTAGAAATGTTATTTTCCTTACCTATCAGAGTGTTAAAAGGATGGTTGAGAGGTTTGTATTCATCATGCTGATTTAATTTTATACGAGACAGCTCTTGTTGAATCTCCGGAGTAACAGGATTTGAAGACCTTTTGTACAAACGCCCAATTTTGAAGGGATTAGCAGATTAAATGTCTTTTAACCTCTCAGTCATCCATGATAGGAATGGACAGGGTGCCTCATTTAACATCTGAACTCAGAGGACACAAGGGTGGTCTGATCACACTCTCACATTTCTTGCATACATCCCTGAGCCATTTCATCGCGAGGAAATTCGATTTGAGAAGGCTTACTTCATTTTGTATTCTCACCACTTCAGAGTTTGCCCTAAAAATGTTTACCTCTTCCGAAGCCTTCTGTTGTCATATTTAATGTGGTGGTGATGGTGATGGTGGTAGTAGTGGTGATGGAAAAGGTGACACTGGAATGGGTGGAGGAGGTGATGGAGGTAGTGCAGAGGTACAGATGGAGGAGAGGAGCTGTGCTGTGGAGGTGGTGAAGGTGGAGATGGTGGAATTGATAGAAGTTACAGGGATGGCGGTGGAAGTGCTGCTGCTGCTGGGCATTGGACATAGACAGAGAAACCAAGCAATGCCGGAACTGGTAGCTATCATCCACATTCCAGAAAAAAAGGAACTGAGTCCAGAAAGGAGACAACACTATTATTTCACACCTGAGAAACCTTACTTTCCTGCTTCTTTCCTGTTTCAAATGCACAAAACCTCATGAGTGTTGAACAGCACTAAGAAAGCAAAAACCCTTGAAACAACAAAATCCCAGAACACCAAATCCTTAGAATGAGATATCTACTCAGAAACACTGAAGGCATCTTGCACTCAGCTTCCCTACTGCTAACTCAATGATATGGTAGGTTTGTCCCAACTAATGAACCAACATTGGTCCTTTGTAATATTAGAATTAACTAGTTTCCACACTTTATTTGGGATTCTTTAGTATTTTCCTGAATATAAAACAATATGAAGTTTCTACTTTTGCAACTGGTAATCCATTACACCAGCTAGCTCATGTGTTTGTTTCCTTTAGGACCTCCGATATATATTAGGGGCACAATAGACATATGTTTACTAATATCACTATAATCTGCCACAGATTCCATTTTAGTACAAGATAATTCACAGCTTCATTCAGTCCAGTGATGGTTTTATATACCTGGAATATAAGTGGGTGATGAGGATAATTCATGCTATCATTGAGAAAAGCTGTTAGATTTATTTCACTTAGTTTTATTTTCCAAAAGCCCAGCCCATGTTTTAGAGCTGAAGACAACACTGATAGTCAAGGAGTCAGGGTTAAGTGTTTCAAGGTAATCCCAGACAGAGCACATAAAGAAAGGCTGATACTTCAAGAGCCACATAAACCCCTGCTCCTCTTGATCCTTCCTGGTGTCTGGGCTCTTAGAGAGGCACATGACAACCTGTCCCTTCTCTCTCCAGGAAACTGCACATAATTATGTCCAGCCCTCCTAGAAAATTCTAATTTCTTGGAAGTTCAACTTCTTTTGTATAACAAAGATTTTCCTGAAAGTTAACAGGGACAAATTAGGTTGGGGTGGGGGTGAAAGGGAGGTGGGAAGATCATTAGATTCAAAGCTTAAGTTTCAAAACAAAAGCAACTTCTTTTGATTCGATAATAATAACTAACATTTCCTAAATGCCAGCACTATTTTAGTTAATTAACTCACTTTATCCTCTGAGAATACAACAGCGAGATTCTCTCTTACAAGACAAAATGCTCTTCCTCTCCTTCCTCTTCCACCCATTCTAAAGAGTAGATAAACTCATCTGAAATGGATTCGCATATTTCAGGTTAAGTTTTTTGCATCTTGAAACATGCCAAGGTGGGAACCCCATTCCAGAACTCTTGAAAGTAATGACTGTAAATATCTGCAATAAACAAGTATTTAGCCCAATTCCAACACCGTCACTACCCTACCCTGTCTCCCTCTCCTTTCTTCTTCCCCTTCCTCTTTCTCCTCTTTTCTTCCTGCTTCTCCTCCTCCTTCTTCTTTCTCTCTGACTCCCTTTCTTTCTCTCCCACACACAGACACACCCAGAGACACATAGTAGAAGGTAGACTACCATGATAATGACCAATATAACTGCTACTTCCTGTAAGCCTTGATAGGTACAGAAAGAGTAAGTTAAGTGCTTTTTAATGTTCATTTCCTGTTATTAAAATAATAAATGCTTTATTGTGGCATAAAAAATAGCAAAAGAACACATACAAGTTTTTAAAAGAAAACCAAAAGTGACCCATAAGCACATAACAAATACAGCCATTACTACTAGTTCTTTTTGTAGTTCCTTCAGATCTTTTTTTTTTTTTTTTTTTTTTGGTAATATATACATGGTTTTCCTTAATTGAAATCAGACTGCATATACACTTTGATTCTGCTATTTTTTTCACATAACATGACACATTATCATTTTCCCAAATGATTATAAAATTTTCAAAAATATTTCTTGGCTACAGCCACAGTCCTATATTTCCTATTGTAACTTAGAGCTCAAGTAAAATCATCTCACCTCAATTGCTCCCTCAGCTCCCCCATTTCATATAATAACAAGATCACAGAGGGCTTTCATAAACTTGATTTTTCTCCTGAATTTGATTCATAGCCAGATAGATTCTGCCAAACTCTGGCCCTTTGCTGTCCAAAATGCTTCAAAATTGACATTTGACCATTTATAATGGTAAGGCACATAATCACAGTGACTTTAACTTATAAGATTGCACTATTTTTTTAAAAAAAATGTTTAAAAGGTACAGTTATTCAATCAATTTCTACTACATAGGATAATCCGTATTTTAGATGGTAGTTTCCAAAGAATAAATACTATTAGTATTGAGCCCTTTTGTCTACTCAGCAAAACCCCACACAATCATAGTAGTAAATGGCTTATAGAATACAAATTGCTAATAGATTCATAATATTAATGTGTATATATATACATATATATATTTTGGTACTGGGGATTGAACCCAGGGGTACTTAACCAATGAGCCACATCCCCAGCCCCTTTTTAGAGACAGGGTCTCACTTAGTTGCTTAGGGCCTCATTAAGTTGCTAAGGCTGGCTTTGAACTCAGGATTCTCCTGCCTCAGTCCGCCATGCCACTGGGACTACAGGTGTGTACCACTGTGGCCAGCTTAATATTTTCTCATTAAGCATATTTTACTCATTCCATGATGTATCAATTGGTATATGAGGAAAAAGTAGAGACCTTGAAGACAGTATATGATAATTCTAATTCTAGGTCTGCCATTCAGTAAAATCATTTCTACTGGGAAAGTTGTTTCACCTCTTAATCTCAGAAACCTCATCCATAGAATGAAGATAGTAGTGCCCGATTTATCATGTCACTTGTGCTAAGGATTAATTGAGACAGTGTGTGTGAATACTCTTACTGTACGTGATACATAGTAGAGGCTTCACCAATACTGCGTCTCTCTACTACTTCTTTTCCCTAAATTGCCTGGTTTACCCAACAGATGTTTAGCTTAACCCCTGGTTCAGTACACACAATCCTTCCAATCTTGTATAAATATATATAATCATACACATACCACAGATCTTGCCATGCTCCTTTGTGCAGAATGCAACTTTTACTGTATTGCAAATCCATGTAGGATCTCCTCTAGAGCAGCAGTGATTTGTGTGTGTGTGGATTATATGCCAACCTGCTCAATCTGGATAGAGGTGGTGCAGACTGGATGTGAAAGCAAGCTGACCTAGGGCATCTGTCGTGCCAGGCCAGATTTAGCAGATGGGGTCTAGAAAGTAGCCTTCTGTGTCCCAGTGTGTCCTTCTTGGTACTGGGACAATTTTTCCAGATAGAAAAGTATTCCTTCTCCATCAGGCATGTCTGAGGTTGAAGCCCTCAGATGACAGAAGATACAAAGAACAGACTGCAATATAAGGCAATGCTAGTCAAGTGGCCCTAAGACCAACAAACCAGCATCACCTAGCAGCAAATTCAGGGACTTCCCAAAAAACCCCATAAATCAAATCTCTGGGGATGAGGTGCTTTAGGTGACTCTGATGCCTACAGAAGTTCAAAGTAAAGTGGACCTACGTTTATTCCACAAAGGCTTACTGAGCTCCCTCCACTCTCCCCTTCACTCACCCAATGCCAGATACCGCCTTGCTGTACCTTGAATATGGAGGGAAAAGTAAAGATCTCTGACATAATTACATAGAACTTAAAATTCCATTTTATTTTATCAACATTTCTAAATTTCAGTCTAGATTCCAATTTCAGTTAAAATTTTTATTTGAAGTGCTTGCTTTTTAGTAATAGATATTTCACTGGGGTTGAAATTAGATTTCTCAAAAAAGAGATTTGTGCGTTGCCCCACTGCCTCCAGTCACTGAATCTAGGACAAGCTCTCTGAAGTGCCAGCGTTAGCAGCCTTGGCTGGTGCAATGGATGACAGCTCCTGCTTGGAAGGTACATGTGCTCCTATCAGTTATGTGGCTGGTGGCCCTATCGTTTTCCCTGACTGCCGTAGATTTCCTGGGAACTACAGTCACTAGGGACATGAGCAGGAAGAATAGGCGTGATCCAGAACAGCCATCGCTGCTGAAAACAATACCAGATGTATGCAAATCAGAGTCGAGGGTCATTCATTACCTTAGGAGAAATGAACCAGGCACAGAGTGGTCTCACTTGTATGTGGAATCTCAAAAAGTTAAACTTATAAAAACAGAAAGTAGAATGGTGTTTACCAGGGGTTGGGGACTGGGGAATTTGGGGAGATATTAGTCTAGGATACAAAATTTCCACAAGATAGGAGGAATAAGCTCAAGAGACCTACTGTACAACTTGATGACTGTAGTTAATAACAGTGTATTGTGTTCCTGAAAATTGCTAAGAGATTAGACTTTAAGTCTTCTCACCAGAAATAAATAACAACAATTAGTGGTAAAGCAATGTGAGCGAGCATGATTTAGCCACTCCACGGTATATATGTATTTCAAAACATCTTGCTATACACAATAAATACAGGTTCATTGGTCAATTTTTAAAAATAAATTTTAAAAGTCTGGGGTCATGAATCATTTCATCAATGGCATCCTTTTTTTTTTTTTTTTTTTTCTAAAGTTCAGACATGATTGGAACTATCCTCTATTTTCCAACTTGGAATAATGATCAAATCAAATGCTATTTGAAACCTATCCCTTATGACTTTGGAGATGTCTTAAACGAACTTGCCTAATGCTCCTTCCTCAAAATATCGCAAAGCAGAATTTGGCAATATCAAAACATTATTCAGCTTCATTTTGTTTAAATATGAAGATAGATCTTTTGGGTTTCTTTCTTTCTAATGATAGAGCTTATACCTGCTTATGTATGAAATACAAGCAAACACAAAGGACAAAATACAATTCAGGCATTCCAGGTAACGTTTTAAGAGGAATTCTTATACAAGTCTCTATAATCTCTCTCCTTCCTTCTCCCTCTCTATCTCACACACATGCCACACTTTTACACAGAAAGGGTAATATTATATCTGAGGCCTTGAATTCTACTTTTTCTTTTCCCTATGTCCTGGAGATCTTTCAATCTCAGTAAATGTGATTTATGTTTTTAAATAACTACATAGCATTTTGTTTTATGGGTTATCATAATGAACATAACTAATCCCCTATTTACAAGTATTTAAGTTGGTTTTGGTTTTTTTCAAAACTCAAAATAAGATTGGGATAAACATCTTTGTGTACAGACATCTTTGCTTCTTTCTAATTTTATTATTAATAGAAATAACTAGCCGTGAACTTAGTGACAGGACATGTGCATTTGAAAGTTTGAATCTATCAACAAACTGCCCTCTCAAAATGCTGTCACTCTTTTTTATCTTTGTAAACTGATAGACAGAAATGGGCATCTCATTTCTATTCTATTTCTTTCATTTCAAGTAAAATTAAAGGAAATAGAGTTTAGGCTGCATAAGAACTCACGGATCATCTCAGGAACCCTCTAGTTAACATTTGAGCTAATTGGGCCATGCTGTATCCAAGGAAGTCTTCATTTATAAGCTTGGAAACATCACATCTTTCAATCTCTTTAGGAAAAAAAAACATAGCAAGTTTCTCTTAAAGGAAACAGATAGGAATAATTTAAATACATCAGAGCATACGGCTCTGAAGCATCTTGTCATTTTTTAAAGATATTTATAATCTTAAAAAAAGGATTTAGGGAAAAAGTCATCATTTCCAATGTGGTTCTATCATTATAAATAATCACCAGAAACTATTTCCAAAGCAGACTGTGAAAAGATTAAAAGGAAGTGTGGGCTCTCTGTTCTAGATCTGCCACTAATTCGGTGACCATAAAAAATTGATTTCACCTTTATAGCCCTCAGTTTCCTCCTCCAAAAAAAAAAAAAAAAACAAAAGACAGTTCTTTGAGGTCTTTATGGCCATACTGTCATGATGATCTGCATTCTAAGGGCACAGCTTTGCCAGGTCCTTTATTGACAGAGATGCCAGCCATGGCAATAATTCAACTCTAGCTCCTCATCTCAAACATAACCATAGACACTCATGGTCAAGTGTAAGCAATTCCCTTTTAATTTAGTAGCATTTAGTAATTTAAATAAACTAGAGAAATACACCTTTTATTTTTGTATTTGAATGAATTTATGTGTGTGTGCATCTTTTTCAACATTCATTTCTTTCTTGAACATTTATGATCATCTACCATCCTATAAGCTAGTGCTGGAAATACAGGCTGAATAAGACCAAAATTTCCTTCCTTAAGGAGCTCAATGTCTAGCAGGGAAATGGACAAATAAGTAAGCAGGTGTTATCTGAAAGAAAAATGGAAGTTGTACTTAAATACTACCATTTCCTTCCCAAAATTCACATTTATATGAGATGGCTTTGCTTTTTCCTCCATTTCATGACACAAATGAGAAAGATAAAAGGTTTGAGCAAGTATAAAATATCTTTTCACAAGAAACGAAATAGTGGAGACTCTTTTAGAGTAAAATTATCCACTCTGAATGACAGAGTCTAATAATTCCTCTCATTTTAGCTGCTCAAATATAATTCTTAGCAACCTGGAAAGCATATAGCTTATTTCAAATCCAAAGATGGTTGTTTTGTCCTAATATGTTTTAGAAGGACCAGATATAGGACAGGACAAGTCTTAGGAGTGGAGCTGATCAATAGGAGGTTTAGGTAGGTAGGCAAAGCACTAAATTCCACAGGGTACCACCAGTTGCCCCTGACACCGAAGTCCAGCTTCATGGGTTTCAACATGTGGGCAGAGGTTGCATTGTGGACCCTAATAGCTGACTGCTACATCCCAGGAGTCATTCTACATGTGACAGAGGCCCAGCTACAATTCTAGGATTAAGTTGAACTAGAAGATGCTGGAAAATGAACTAGAAATCATCTAGGAAAAGAAGGTTATATAAACAACTGATAAAGTGAAAATCAAAAGAGAAACTCTGCTTTATGATCCAGTCCAGTAATTTCCAGACTTTAGCATGTATCCAAATCTCCCTGAAGGCTTGGTAAAGCTCAGATTCCTGGACCTTACCCCAGAATGTCTGATTCAGCAGGTTTGGGGTCTAAATCTGCATTTTCCAACAAGTTCCCAGGTAAGACTGATGCTTCTGACCCAGGAACCATAGTTAGAGAACCATAAGCAGAACATATCAGGATCTCGCTTGGTCTCAGCAACTCAAGACACAAAAGCCTTGTTTTTGAAATGGGGACTTTTTCAGGAAGAGGACAATTGTGCAAGCCTGTGATTTTAGCCCCAGTTCTGTCCTGATATGATGAGCAATTAAGAACGATCAGGACTGCAGGGTGGCTATTCACAGATTACCAGGACAGAATAAAAAAAAAAAAAGAGTGGGGACAACAGATACTATGGGAATGTGGGTTGTCTTGTGGTCCAGTTGTGGGGAGCAGGAAGAGGCAGATGCATGGGAAATAGACAGACACTGATCTTATTATCCATTCACAAGGACTCACTGCCATTTCCCTGAACCAATGGCTGCCACCATGAGCCTACATGACCCTTCCCTCGTGCAATCTTGAAAAGTAGTACAATGTCTCAATTCCACTGCAGACTATTAGGCTTAACCCTATGAAATTGCCAGTATTTAACAGCTTTTGACTCACAATAAATGGCAATTTCATGAGGTACAATTTAATACCATAGGAACTATAGAATAAATGCAATGTAGAATGTGAACTGAAAATAATTCTTTTCAGAAGAATTCTTTTATACTAAACTCTGTTCTTCTCTTTTATAAAATAAATTTAAAATGAAGAATCAAGTCTTAGATTTTCCATATTTAGATGTAAGTGCTTTGAGGATTTTTCCATCACAAATTTTCCATCCTTGAAACCACTTTCATAGAACTCTGATCTGCTGCCCCCTGCTGTCAGCTAGGGAAGCAACCTGATTTTAACTGAGGTGAGAGCTATTCTTTAAAAAAAATAATAATAATAATCAGGATTTCTAAACGTGTCACTTAGGATTATCCCTTGTTTCAAATAATCCATGCCACTACTTTTCTCCATGAGAAGATTATTGAGGCCTGATGGGGTAAGTCATAACCACGTAAGTCCCACTGGCCGACATGCTTCTCTTTGGGACAGAACAGAGTTTTTTTTTTTTTTTTTTTTTAAAAAAAAAAAAAAAAAAAGGATAGAATGACAGTTGGATTTTTGGTAACTCACACTAATGGCAGTGAGTGACAACTGCTCACAGATTTCAGTCATCATGCTAAGGACAATGGAGCGAAAAAGCTATTGGAATAAAGAGGCTTGGAGCCTGGGTCTTGGTGGTTTTGCTGAAGTGAGTTAGCATTTAATTGCCTTTGACAAAAACTAGGGTTTATGCTCTGGTAGTTTTGTTCTCGGTGTGATAAAATAAAATGAGTGTAGGCCAACTCTAGTCCTTTCCCCTCGATTTTTCTCCATAACATCAAACGGGGTCTGCTGGGTTTTTATAAGAATCATTGAGTTTTAGATCTAACACTAAATCGGGTACTGCTGGTTACCACTGATGGTTGCTTATAGAAATTGAAAGCAAAGTGTTTAAAATTCAATCTAGAATCAGCTGGAGACTCAAGATTGTAACTCCAATACACAACCATTTAAATGCCTTCCCACCTAAGGCTTGTTCTAAGCCTTTTTTTTTTTTTTTTTTTTTTTTTTTTCTTTATTGGTACATTACAATTGTACATATGGTGGGATTCATTGTTATGTGTTCTGGGCTTAGCCATTTTAAAAGACCACTCCACACACTGTTCAAAGCTGGAGATTGGAAGGGGTGTGTCCCCTTGAGGCCCTGTCCCTGCCCCTGCCCCACTTCCCCACCCTCAGCATTTGCAGATGGCACTCCTCTCTCCTGGAACAGTGAGCCTTGGACACAAACCAGGGGTCCAAAATGGAGTAGGAAGAGTGCTCCCAGTGGGTCACAGGCTGAAAACTTTGAAAATGGCTGTTCTGAATTATAGTTGTAATTTAACTCAGCAAATATTATTGAACTGCTCTTTATAATAAAGTAGGCTCTGGAGACACAAGAACACATAAACCCATTCAAAGGCTTATAGTCCAGTTTTCTGTAAGTGCATATAGCTTGGTTTTACTCAACCATTACTGATGTAAAAGAAATTTTTGCCTAAAACTTCTCTCCTTTCCTTAAAACTGCAAACTCATATGCTGGCTACCTGAGCATTTGCTGCGATTCACACTTATTTCTCACAGGAAAAAGACTAAAATCTTTAACTTGGCTCACAAAGTCTACCCCAGAGCTACACAAACTATCTACACCAAAGGGTCAGTTTTGTATTGTTTTGATTTGTTTTTAATGTCCAATTTCTTACAGATAGATGATTTTATAAATATAATAAAAATTAATTACTCAAAGATGAAAACAAAAAAATCACAAAATGCAAAAATAAACATTTTTATTATTAGGTTTAACAAATAAAATTGCTTTGTGAAATTGCTATAAACATTTCTACCATACATAGTTTTGTTCCTATCTTTGCCTCATCACAGCATGGTAGTAAACAGTTCATAGTCCATTTCTATAAGCTGAAGCCATTTCCAAAACTATGCAAAAAGTTGGTACCATTAAACATTTTATTTTGTAATCCATTTGTTCATTCCATAGCTATTTGTTGTATATCACATGTCAGGAAATACTCTTAAGTATTATGTACATAGGAGAGCATGAGAAAGTCCAGGATCTGCTGGACAGAGTCTCATTCTAGCATAAAAGACAGCAGCAAACACTCAGAAAAATACCCATCATCAATGATGAGTCCTATGAACAAAATATGTACAACACAAAGGGATAGAGAAAGATGGAGACACCATTTCTGATATGATCAGGAGGACACTTCTAAGGCAATGCTACTTGAGTTATTATGAAAGTCTGGTGAAGGCAGAAAGGACCACTGTAAAGCCTCAAGGAGGGAACCAGTCTTGTTATGTTCCAGCAGCAGCAGCAAAGCAAGTGGGGCGGGTGAATGAGCTGGAGGAAGGAAGGGAATGTAGGAGCTGATCACTGAGGCAGGGCACTGACATGACCTGATTTGCCTTCTCAATAAAACACTCTGGTTGTTAAGGTGAATAGTGCAGGTCAGTTGGAGACAGGACATAAGGGAGGGTACTACCCCAGCAGTCCAGGTGGAAGAGGAGTACAGGATGGTAGGATGGTATCAGTTCGTGGGGCTGGGGGGGAGTGGGATTGAGGATATGCTCTATCTGCGCTCTATCTGCTGATGGCTTGGATGTTGGAGGTGAGGGAAGGAGAGGGTTCTGGATAATTGCTAAGTGTTCAATATGAGCAATTGAGTGAACACTAGTGCCCAAAATAGAGAGGTTGAAAGACTCTGGAGAAGCATTTAGAATGTGGATATTGGTTTGGAATCAAGAGTAAAGCCAGGTGTGGAGTAAATGATGCACAGGTAGGCCACAGACAGAAGACAGTTTTTAATAAGGTCCATCAGAAACTTCATGGCACCGACATTTTCTTTAACAATTTTCTCTGTTTATATATTGTGCTATAATTTATCTATGAGTTAGAGAAGATTTATCCAGTATATTAGATAGAATAACCAAGAGTGAAATCTTAACATTCTCATAGAGTACTTGTATAGCTCTTTTTTTGTCTAAAATCAAGATAATTTTCCTAAATTTAGGAATAATAAATCTGCTCCTTGAAAATTGTGTGGCACCATGTACAGCTTATTTATTACAGCAATGATTATAAGCATCAAAAAATAGAAAATAATCTAAATCATCATCCACAAAGTATTAGATAAATAAATTAAGGTACACAGCCTTATGACTGAAAATTATGCAGATATAAGAATAATAAAGACATTCTTTATGCATTTATATAAGAAAATCTCTAAGATATATTAAGCAGTTAAAGTACAGAATAATTATCATGGTATATTGCCTATTGTCACTGAGAGAGTAAGAAAATAAAATCATGTATAATGTTTGGTGGTAAAAGCACAAAGAACCTCTGGAAGGACGCATGAGAAACTAATCAGTCATTACTACTGGTTGGGATGTGATGGATGGGTGAACCAGGCAGGTGGGCGAAGAGTGTGAGGAATTCTTTCCTTTTTAAATTTTTTGAACAATGTCAATACAACACCAATTCCAAAAAAATTAATTAAAAGAAATAGAACATTAGGCAAAATATAAAGAATGACCAGGATTATTAATGGAAACACACTATGCTGCCAATGAAAACATCTTTTAAAGGAGGCCCTCTGGCCTCTGAGCACCCTCCAGGGGCGGGCGGGGGGGGGGGGGGGGGATCACAAGTTTCTAATGTGGGATTGCCCTCCTGCTGGACTTTCCACTCCTTACCTCTCAGATTCTGCACACAGCCCTCCAACTAGGGGAAGAGAGAGTGCTGGAATACCTACCTCCTAAGAAGAAAGTGATAAATAAGTCATCTTATTATATCTGCTTGATTGCTTTCTTATTGCTTTGCCAAGTTAAGTGCTTCACAGCCCTTTTCCTTTTATTTATTTATTCAACAACTATCGATTGAGTATGTTACGTGCAACATGCTACACTATCTTCTAAAATATGAAGATTAATCTAATTTTCTGTTGATCCACTTAATGTATTTAAAGTTCAAAGGAGGCAAGGAAACACAATCCTCTTTGCAGGTGGGCATATTTCTATGATCCTAAGAGATTAAGTCACTGGCCTGAAATAACACAGGGTTTAATAAGGACAGCACACACATTGCTACCAGCCAAGTCCACACATTTCCATTGCTTCTCTAGGTGATGATAAGGATCAAATTGCACCTTGGAGAAGATTAGACAGCTTGTCTCCCTTCCTACATTAATGCTTGTCTACTGTGGTTAAGAGTAAGAAGTGCAGTATTTCAGCTTTGTCCTCAGATTTGAAAACATTCATTCACTCATTTCTTCATTCCCAAATATCTGTCCTACCCCAGGGCTTAGGCAGTGATCATAGCAGCTAAGGGAAGTATGACTCAGATTTGGGCTGTGTCTCAAGAAGGTGACGTCCAGCTTGGGAGTGAGGGCAAGCTCATAAATATCATGCTACGTGGTAGAAATGATCAGTGCCTTTGGGAGGCTCAGATGGAGAGTTCCAAAGAGACAGCTATCAGCCGAGCTGGCAGAGCAACAAGGAAGACCTCACCTCAGAGGTCACCAATATGGCTTGGGTCAGTCCCACACCAGAAAAAAAAAAAATGATCTTTGAAATACATTGCTAGCTCTGATGCCTGAGTAGCTTTTGACATCTCCTGCCTACTTCATTTTATCTGATCAGAAATGAACACAGCTTCACTTCATCCTGCTAGTAAATAAAGTCCATATTTCCCATTAGTCCAGTCACATAGATGGAAAACAGCTAGAGCGCCATTAAAAATAATAGCACTTTCTAAGCATTTACTGTGCCTACTTTATAAGTGTTGCCTCATTTAATCCTGACATCAAACGTATGAATTAGACAGCACTGTGCCCACTTACACTCATGTACACGAGAGTCTTTCTGATACAGCCACTAAGTGACAGAGCTGGAAGCTGAATGAATCCAGATCTGATTCCAAACCTAGGATCGTAAGCACTGTGGCAGCAGAATCACCTGGAGGGCTTGTTGAGCCAGGGCTCAGTCACTCCACCCCTAGAGTTTCTGATTCAAGGCTCTTGTGAACAGGGTCTGGGGGACACCAACACTCAGGCGCTGCCCCTTGAGCACCACTGCACTCGGTACGCTTCTACACATGGTGGTTCTCCCAGTGTTCTTTGGAGCAACTTGAACCCAATCTCACTGGATAAATGCTTATGCCCCCCATCTTTATTAGAATAATCAAGAATTCACATGAAGTCTTTGAACAAACTCAAAGAGTGTTTAAAGCAAATAACCAATATATTAAATTTCCCAATTAAATAATTTATTTTCTATGAAATGAATGTTGAATTCTTTTTCACTAAGGTCAAGGCTGATCTTCCTCCATGAATTATGAAGATTTTTAGATTCATTGAATTGCATTCTGATCACCAGCTTATTATAGTTTCAGTGAATATTTTGTCCTTCAGACAGACATAGGATATGAGAACTAATTCAAGGCAGGAAAACTCTCAAACTTTCAAGGAAGCAGTGAGCAATCAAGAGAAGGAATATTTTGCTGGTACATCTGAATAAAGGAGGCATTTATCTTATGTGCTACTGTTGTCTCTTATCCTAGCACCATGTGCTTCTCCTTCATGCATTTACCGTGCTTGAAAAATTCATACAATATCTCGTGTCCCCTCCACATCCTCGTGTCCCCTCCACATCCTAAGTTCCATGAGGATCACATCTGTCTGTCGTTTAGTCCCCAGCCTGGTACAGTGCCTGGCAATATTTGCTGACTGGCTGACTTACAACTCTGTAATCTGCAATCGTACAGGCAACAAATCATAATCACAGCAGTTACAAAGCGGTTCAGCTAGCTTCAGAGAGAACTTTTTACAGGATATACACTGCAAGGGGTGGGGTGGAGGAGGGAGAATTGTGTGAACGCTCCATAAAGCAGAAGCAACATGATTTTGTTCCCCATTCCCCATCTTTTTCCTGAACCACTTCTCTGAGACACCTTCTTCCTGTTAAATGATTTCTGGGCTTGTATATAAAGAAAACAGGCATCACTTGAAAGGAACTAGAATTTAATGAGGCAAAAATAAAAACATCCGATGAATCCAATCCAGCTGTGTGGATATTTCTTGCCAAAGGTGTAGGAGTTGGCGTAGTAGGGGCTGCGCGTGAATGTGCATGTGAATGGATGTCTAGAGGCCCAGATGGGTTGTAGCTAGCTCAGGGAGATCCAGTGACTGTGTTCCCATTGCCATGCTCCAGATGTCACAGTATCCATCCCTTCCCTTGCACACCCAGGGGGATGCAGACTGAGTCATCACTCAGATTCTGGGATCACAGATGACTCTTCATTCTCACTGCTATTATGATGATAATTTGGGGGGCACAAATAACTGAAAAATAGTCATAAAGATGGAAGGAGTGGATATTAAAAACTTCAGATGAACTCCATGCAGATCATGAACAGAATGCATTAGCAATTTCTTTCAAATGTGAATTGTCAGCATCAGAAAGATGCATATTGTTTGTGCAGACTGATACCTTAAGGAAAAGCCTCCATTCTGTGAGTTCCTTAAGCCCATATTTGATTGACATGCGGATGCTTGTTGCATTATGCTCTAGTGAGATGCTTCTGGCCAGTGTGGAAAGACACAGTAAAGAAAAAGATCAGTAGAACCCATTCATTACCATGCTGCCTTAAAGACAGTTTTTAGGACCTTGTTATACTACCCAGTGCTCTCTCTTAGGGTAGAATTCCCTATGAGGGGAGCAGATTTCTTTCTAGAAGAGCTACACATGTCCTGAGCAATTGGTTTAAGGAAACTAAAGATTATCTGATTAGAAGTCAGTGTTCCTAGCTGCTACTAAAGAGATCAATAGAATTTATGATATTCACTTTTGATACTAGATTACTTTGACTACTATGCTACCATTGTTTTCTCCATTCATTACATACACATGTGTATTTTGTTTTTTATTAATTTTCAAAGCTAACATAGCAAGATGCAAATATGTTCATTGAAAAACATTTTCTAAGCATCTACTAAGAGCCAGAAGTTCTAGGTGAGTGAGACACAGTGTTGAACAAAAATGATGTGCTTTCCATACTCCTGGAGCTTAAGTTTGTGAAGGCATGAAAAGCTTATTAAGGCATGTCTGGAGAATAGGTATTTATTCTCCTGATGGCCTTGGGCAAACAGTTTAACCTCTCTGAGCATATATCCTTTTTATTAAACTCAGGAAGAATAATACATTCATTTTGTAAGATTTTCATGAGGATTAAATTAGGTCAACCACATCATAGAGCTGTCACACGAAGGTTCCCTGTTAATGCTCAGCTCTTTCCTCACTTAAAACCATAAGTTTTTTTTTTTTTTTTTTTTAACGCTTCTGATTTAAACTCTGCATCAGAAAAATGGATGATTCAGATCCTCTGTTAAAGCTAAGGGAAGGATGCTTAAACACAAATCTTATTTTTTAAAAGGCTCAACCTGACTAAATCGAAATGAGGTTGAGAAAGGTGGGAGGGGGCTTATAGGAGGAACCCTCTAGAAAGGAAAGGACTAAGGAAGAAGCCATCTGAAGGAGTGCTGGTTCTGCCTGGAAGCCGTGAGGGCAGCCGTCCTGGAAGTCCCTCCCAGACCACACCCTTGTGCGTTCCTCTTCCCCGCCTGCCTCCAGACTATCTGTAATCACATACTGAGCATCTAACATGTGTCAGGTACTGTGACAAACACCTTACATGTATTCCAATAGGACCTCAGTCACAACCACTCTTTGAGGTATATACTTGTAGCACAACCATGTTTTAGATGAAGTGAGACACAGAGAGATGAAGAAGTAAGAACTAGAAAATGCCTGAGCTGGGCCAAGAGCCCAGAGTTTGTATTTTTTTTTTTGGGGGGGGGGAGCAGTGCCAGGGATTGAACTCAGGGGCACTTGACCACTGAGCCACATCCCCAGCCCAATTCTATATTTTATTTAGAGACAGGGTCTCACTGAGTTGCTTAGCAACTCACTTGGCTTTGAACTTGCGATCCTCCTGTCTCAGCCTCCTGAGCCGCTGGAATTATAGGCATGTACCACTACACCCAGGAAGTGTTTGTACTTTTAACTCCTTTGTCTCATGCCCTCTTTTCAGTGCTATGGTCTGCAGCCAAGTCCGTCTGACACTGGGCCCACACTCTTGGCCATGCCCGTTTCTCCTTGTGGGTTCCACTTAGTGGTACTTCAGAATTTACACTGCAGTCTATTTCCTCCTTGGAGAAAAGCGTATGAATTCTGAGCAACCTCTCTGGATAAACTCCTACTGCCACACAGGACACATTAGGTGGGTAGAGTGAGAGCCAGGATTAGGCACAGGCACATTGGACCCCACTCTACTCTCTTCTACTCGACACTGGATATATTTATGCTGAAAGCCCTGGAGCCACGGTGGTACAGAGGCTTTTTTAAGTGTCACTGAAGTGTTTCATTAGAAAACTCCCTTTCTACCTCCCCCTGGATCAAGAAGCAAAAAAACCCAAGTTCAAGACCAAGCACTCTCACTTAGAAGATGTGACTCCAGGAAAAGTTGCTTTTCTGAGCTTTTCCATTCTCATCTGTTGAAATGGGAATAATGGCATCTACTGCACAGCTTTGTACTGAAAGAGCTCAGGGCAGGGAGTGAGCCCTGTGAACAGCCGAGAAACATTAGTCTTCTTTTCTTTCTGCTTTGCATATTTCTTCATCTGTCCTTTCTCTTGGGCAAGATAAAAGCCATCACCGATTTTTAAATGGCATAAGCCCTCTGCCATCATTGGTGGGTGGCTGCCAGCGTATTGGAGACACATCCACAGGCAGTGGACAGGGAGAGGAGTCTGGTGGAATGAAAGCATTTGGAACTTGCTTCAGAGTCCTCCATCCTCCACTGAACACTGTATTTCAAGGACAACTGAAGATTTGGAAGTGCATTCTGCAGACACCAGGACTTGGTCTCATTCTATGCTCTAGCGACTTTTCGTCTATACATCCCAGATTCTTTTTGTGTATAGCAGTCACCGGTAAAAAGAAAAAGGCAAGGTCTGTAAAGTAACAAGAAAGACATCCTGCCCAATTCTTCATGTGGGAGATCGAGGAGCATCCCTAAAGCATTTGTGCAAAGTGGCTTCTGACACTTCCTTTAATGACACCGCAGTGAAGGGCAGTGGTGGGACGCGAATCTGGGTTTAACGCTGAAGTTGAAGAGAAGCAAGCTGCCTCTAACTATGTGCTTGAAAAGAATGCATGAAACAAATAAAAACAGTTCTTAGGCTGTGAAAACCTTTTCTAGGCAGGATTAGTCCTTGTCAGGAGCAAATGATTATGGGACCCTTCAAAGAAACCATTGAATCACACTTGATGGAATTCAGGCTGCTTCTGTGTCCAAGTTCACAGGGTCAGTGTTTGGCACATGTTTTGAGTAATTTGCAAATAGGATGGGCTGTCACTGGATGAGCAGGGCTGGGACCTATGGGCAGGACACCTATGTATCATGTTTCTGTGATGAAGGGGAAGGTAAGCTTGGCAGAAACTTCTGCTTATCTTTCATATAAAAAAATTTAAAACTGCAAAAAAAAAACTTCCTTAAAATAGCTAAGTGTAAGAAGTCCTTGCTTTTCTTATATCTTCTGAGATAACACTGGACAAAATGTCCATTAGAAAAAAGAACAAGGACTGCCCCTTCCAAATTCCCTGCTCCCTGCTCACCTGTTTCAGTTTCTTCATCTGTAAAATGGTTATGATAAAAGTATACACCTGGGCTGGTGTGGCGGTGCATGCCTGTAATCCCAGAGGTTCAGGATGCTGAGGCAGGAGGATCACTAGTTCAAAGCCAGCCTCAGCAACTTAGCAAGGCCCTAAGCAACTCAGTGAGACCCTGTCTCTAAATAAAATTTAAAAAAAGGACTAGAGATGTGGCTCAGTGGTTAAGTGCCCCTGAATTCAATCCCTAGTAAAAAAAAAAAAAAAAAATACACACACACACACACACACACACACACACACACACACCTGGAAGAGTTGTTGTGATCTAGGTAATATTAAAATACATGCAAAAAAGCATTTGTCACAGTACCTGATACATTTTAGATACTAAATAACTGATTACAATGGCCCTTCTTTTCCATGGTTCCACATTAGTGGATTCAATCAAACTCAAATTGAAAATATTCAAGGATAAACAATCTCATCTGTACTGAACATTTACAGTCCTTTCTTTCTTGTAATTATTCCCTAAACAACTTTTTACAAAGCAGTTGCATCATATTAGCTATGATAAGTAATCTAGAGATGATTTAAGGCATACGAGAGGATGTACATAGGCTATATGCAAATACTATGCTATTTTATACAGGGAATTTGAGCATCCATGGATTTGGGTATCCAAGGGGGTACTGAAACAAATTTCCCATAGATACTACAAATAGCATTACTACTATTGCTAGGTGCCTGTCCTTGAGCAATCCTGTCTCTGGGTTTCAAATACTTCTATGAGGATATGATCATCACCACTCTAAATATGTGCCTGTGAGATGACTGAGAGCTGTCACATGCTTAATACCATTTCAGTCATGATTTTCATTGGCTGCCACTCCAATGGACATCCCTTTTCTTTGGGCCATGACATTTTTCAAAAAGTTTACAATTCTGAGCCATTTCCTTAGAAGTAGAAATTCTCATATTCATTGCTAAACATCAAATAAAGAAATGTCTGGTTCTTGGGAGTTTCGAATTGGAGAACACATCCAATACGCGGCCGCCTTCTCCAGCTCTGACTTCATAAACACCCTCTCCTGCTTCCTTCATTCTCATACCGCGCAGGAAATTGTTTAACTCAGAAAACCAGAAAGTGCTCCCAATCCTCCTCTGGGCAGAACACATAATTACTATATTTTCACATAAAACATCATTGCAATTTTCAACTTTTTCTACTAACCTTCAAAAAGTGAGTGACTTCTCTGCCCATATCTCATCACTAAGCTAATTTGTGTTGGTGTCAATATCACTGAACATGAATGTGCTAGTCCTTCTTTAAGGCAGTTTTTTAATTAAAGTTATAGTTTCTTTTTTTCTGTTTCATTTAACCTCTATGGTCTCCCTGAATCTTAGGATCAGGATAAGACCAACTGAAAACACTCCTGAGCTGTGAAATTCTTCGACACCTCCCACCCCACTACACAAGATTTCTGTTAATTTTCTGGTTCTAAGCACCTGCTTCAACTTTATAGGTTGTTTGTGAATTTTTTTAATTCATTCAACAAACATTTAAGTACCAAAATACCTAACCTGTGCCAGGCACTATTCCGGACTTTTCATGTACAACACTCAGCAAAACACATAATGTTACTCCTCTGTCTTCTCTTCTTCCTCCGCATCTTGTCAAGTTGAACTTGGAACTTGGCTCTGTCCCTCAAATACAAGCAAAAGGCTTCATCTATAGAAGATATTTGTGTCTGCAGCAGATATCACTGGAAATTTGGGAGAATAATTAATAATTGGGGAGAGGAGAAGTAAGTGATGGGGGAAGAGTTAAGTTGGCACTAAAAAAAAAAAAGTTTTAATTTTGTAGAGTATTTTTAGCCAATCTTCATTGTCTCCTTTTCCACATTGCTGCATTCTCCTTCTTCTATGTTGCTATTATATTTTAATCCAAATGGAATTTCCACCACCCTCACAAGGGCTTTGCAGAAAATATGAAAAGGGCCCATGACTGTGCCATACCTTCTTAACCGCCTTTTCCTCAGTTACTGAAATGAGACCAAAAAGTTTGAAGTTATCACTGGAAAGGACTCCCTGGGCCTCTTATCCTGAAGCCATTGCCATCCCCAGCCTCTGCTCAGATGTTGGTGGAAGAATTTGGGAAGGAGATGGTTTTATCCACTGAAACCTAGGTTTGGAAGAAACCTCAAGAAGTCTTAGGCAGACATAACCATGTATCATATGCCAACCTGTCCATGCCTTCATTCATTCAATAAGCCTTCATTTTACAACCTCCACAAGACCCTGTGTGTGTGGCAACACAAAGTAGAATGAGACCCAATGTCTAACTCCAAGGAGATCGCAGTTCAGACTTCAATAAAGAAAAGGTGGCTATTAAGCTGAATCTGGAAGAATTAGTGGAATTCACCAGGTAGCAATGAGAAGGGAATTCCAAATGAAGGAAACAGTCTCTACAGAAACAAAACCAGGGTAATTTGATCTATGCAGCCTTATGCACATGGTGAGTGGTACCTAGACCTGGCAGGGCATAGCCACAGGGTAGGAAGGGATGAAACAGGAGCCTGCAGATCTCAGAACATTCCCTGACATGTTGTGACTCCAAAAGAAAATCGTAAGGGCTGGGGTTGTGGCTCAGCGGAAGAGCACTTGCCTAGCACGTGCGCGGCCCAGGTTCAATCCTCAGCACCACGTAAACATAAATGCATTGCATTGTGTACAACTAAAGGAAATAAATAAATATTTTAAAAAAGAAAATAATAAACTTTCATAGAATTTAAACTGAAAACAAATAAACAAGTAAAATTTTACCATAATAATTAAAAGAAACCTAAATAGACAATAAATTCTGTTCAGAGAGGAATCTAAGTTAAGTTCTTCAAAAAACTGTCACTTGGCTTGTTTACTCTGCCATTGGTTTTATTCTATTGTTAACTGAAACCACAGTGGTGTTAAAATATCCAAATTCAAGAACTATGCTTTATTTCTAATTAAATCTTCTCTGAGAAAATAATGATTTCTTTATAAATGAAGAAAAAATGCAAACTTCGTTTTTACTTTTGAAAGAAAAGGTCAAACCCTAAACCTATAGAACAAATTGTTTTAAAATCTTGGGAAAGTCATGCAGAAAAAGAAAAAAAAAAAATATATATATATATATATATATATAATAAACTTTTTAATCTTGGTGAATTTACTTACAGAGTAGGTTGAGTTTTTACTGAAATGAAAAATCTCTTAAAAATAATTTGCAATGAGAACTTTAAAGACATTTATTATAAAAGAAAATAAGACCATAAAGTGAATATAACTCTTTTATACTGTTGAATTAAAGGCATATAAGTTATGCCTAAAGCAACTGTCTGACCTAAGGAAAAAAAATAGGAAGTAGACCTTTAAAATATCTGACACTTCTAGAACTTTGATGGTAACATTTTGGGAAAAGCAGCCTTTAGGTATATGAAATTTAGAAAGGAAGTCTGTGTTTTTAGGTCTAGTGAAAAACCATAAAGCTTCAAATAATAATAAGACTTAAAGGCACTGGAGATTATTAGAAGGAAAGAAATAATAAAGATCAGAGCCAAAATAAATGAAATACATTCTAACAGAACAATACAAAGGATCAATGAAACAAAGAGTTGGTTCATTGAAAGGAAAAACAAAATTGACAAACCTTTAGCTAGACTAAGCAAAAAGAGAAAGAAAACCCAAATAAATAAAATTTAAAATTAAAGAAAAGGAAACATTACAACTGATACTGAAAAAATTCAAAGAATCATTAGGGACTATTTTGAGAAACTATAGTCTAACAAATTGGAAAATACAGGCAAAATAGACAAATTCATGGACACATATGACCTACTAAAATTGAACCTAGAAGATAACTAAAAAGAAGTAATAAGTAATAAAAAGTTTCCCAGCAGAGAAAAATTCAGGATTAGATCTTCACTGATGAATTTTACCAAACTTTTAAAGAACTAAACCAGTGCTTCTCAAAATATTCTATAGAATTCAAAGGGAGGGAACTCTGCCAAACTCATTCTATATGGCCAGAATTAAGCTGTTGTGACAAGGACACAACAACCAAAAGAAAAAGAAAGAAAACTATATGTAAGTATACTGGATGAACATAAATGAAAAATCCTCAACAAAATATTATCAAATCTCCGGGCACGGTGGCATACACCTGTAATCCCAGCAGTTGGGAGGCTGAGGCAGGAGGATCTCAAGTTCAAAGCCAGCCTCAGCAATGGCGAGGCACTTAGCAACTCAGTAAGACCCTGTCTCTAATAAAATACAAAAAAAGGGCTGGGGATGTGGCCCTGTGGTTAAAAAAAAAAAAAAAAAGGCACTGGAGAATTCTAATTAATTGAAAACTTTCATTACCTCAAGACTAACTAAAGGGAGGAAAAAACCCTCCTTTTCTAGTGATAAATATTCTATATATATGTGCATATATATACATATATATCTTACATATGTTAATATGTCCTTCTCCCTTACAAAGTGCAATATTCTAAGCCTAGTATTTTCTTTGAAGAATGAGGACATCATGGCTTTTGCTGGGTGCATCTGTTCTTGCTCTATAGTTCTTCCAGATGTAGTTGTCAGAAATGGAGCTAAATGACTATTGACATAACTTGAAATTTTAGAATCCTTCAAGTGAGCTTGCTTGCTTGCTTGTAGTCTTTTCTTGTAAATATGAAATTTTCCAGAAAAAAATAAGTGATAATGTTGATCACTGTCTTATGGTACCTGAACAGGTTTCAAGTAACTAGAAGGAAATTATATGGTACTATTAATGAGAGATGTGAGGAAGTTAGGACAAATATAAGTTTCTAGACAGCTTAATTTTGGTAAACCAAAAACATTTTGAACTTTCTTTAATTCAGTGTTTATAAGAATAACTTACATGGAGACTATAAGACAACTTCTACTTTCTGAGAATCTTATAAAAAGTTAATTTAAAATAACATGTCAATGTGGGAATAACAAAGATTTTTGAAGTTAAAGAATATATATAAGACACCTATCTAGAATTTCAAGTTTTCTAATTAAATATCAGTATCATGTAGTTGCTTTTATCTGGGGAACTAAAAGGCCACAATGCATTATTTAGCAGGTTGAACTGAGTTCAATTCAAATTTCTTTTAAATGTTAATTCTTTTGATATATATCTGAGAGTTAGAAAGAAGAAAATGTAGGAACTAGCAGGGAATCCACTTATAGCATATTGGAAAAACTACATAAGCAACTTAAAACTGATTAAATTTCTCTTCTGCCTATTTGTAGTAGCTTGGGACACAAAGTATGAGCATATTTCCAGTACAGGAGACATAGGCAATCATGCTTAATGACCAGCATAGTGGAAATGACCCAATATATCTATGAGTAAAATGGTCCACCAAACTGTCCTAATCCTTTAGAACTGGAAACAAGATATGAAAATGTGATGCTTATTTATAATTCATCAGTCAAAACAGTGAACTAATTAGCAGAAATATATATTTTTGGAACTGCTAGAAATGCTTCAAGAATCTTAATGTCTTCTACATTAAATTCTTAGACTTTGAAAGTTGAAAGTCACCTTTTATATTGTGATTATATAACTTTGATTGGATAGATTTCCTAATATGGCTCTCTATTTGTCAATCCTAGAGCACGTAAAACAGTCCGTGAATTCATTAGCAATCTTATGGTACCTTGGAGTTTTGCAACTGCAGCTATAATAGGCCAGATCAAGACTTGCCTTGGATTCTATTGTTGAGGGAAGTCCATTAAGTTTTTCATTTCACTTAGTGTAGTATTATCAGATTACTATTTCAAAATAATAAATAGTTCTTTCAGATACCATGGACTCCCGAATGCATATGGAAAATAAGTTACTCAGCTAAGAGAATTTTGCTGATTTATAGCATTATTAGAGCATACTGAACACTCACCTTTACATGTATTCTTTGAGCTTCACAAAAACCCTGTGAAGTCAGCAAGGCCATTATTAGCATCATCCCCACTCTTCAGCTTAGAGAAGACCGAATTCTCTTTCCAAGGTCACACAAGAAAGGAAAGTATTGGTTCTGAGTCAATCCCTTACTTCTAACTCCACATCCAGTGCTCTGTCCGTACAGGTCACACCTAAGCTCAGTAACGACATGCACATAAAACCATGGTACCATACAAAGCTGGGTTAGAGCAACCCTCAGCAACTTAATAGTTAACAAATAGGCAAATGGACTAATACATGAGAAAAGGCAAAAATGTTCTTTCCCTTCTGATTTGTCAGTTGAAGGACAGCCTCTAAGAAAGCAGATGTAGAATACAGATAGTGAGACTTGGGTCTATGCATAATTCAAACACTGGGTCTGGAGTCATCTGCCTAGTTGTCTCCTAGCCCAGCCACATGTATATCACCAAGTATGATAGGGGAGAGAACTGAGAAGTGTCTTCTTTGTTTTTTAATAAGTACTTAGGTAGTAGTTCCAGTAGCAACTTTCATACATCTATTGTTATTTATAACAAGAGTCCTACATTTGGAACTAATCAGGACTGCAATTATAGCCAGAAAGTTTAATAGAAAAGTAAAATGAGCTGGTACATCATGTTCATTTAAAGTTCTCTGTAATATCATCCTAAGCTGATGTCTACATACATAAGTCAGAACAGGCCAGCCTATATCTGATAGCCAGAGATAAGCTACAAGCCTCCTCCAAAATATGCTACAGAGAAATTAGCAAAAGCTTTTGGAAAAATATAGAAGCTACCCGTGATATGTGATTTCTTTCCAAGTGTTCCATTTTTTAATTATTCTATTTTTTTGTACACATTATGTATTTTGACTAATGTTTATATTAACTAATTGAACTCTTTAAAATGTATATAATTTAATAAACTTTTAGTTGGAAGCAAGTAATTTCTTTGGAGCTTTAGAAATCAAAGTAAACTTGATTTTCCACAAGAAAATTCTTTTTCAAGAAGTTCCAAACTATAATTCAAGGTCATGTGGCTCAAACATCAGTTCAGTTTGAGAAAGCAGAACCCTGGTTGGCACTGACTAACCAACCACTCCAGGCACAGTGTTCATTCTTCATTTAAATTTCTTTTGGGCACTCTCCCTGACGAGTAGGTCATTGTCTGTTACAGGTGTTCTGAGGTTCTAGTTTTCAGTATCTATGATGGTTGTTTTTTTTGATCACACTAAAAATAATAAATAATAGAAAAGGAATTTGCTGAGAAGGCTTAAAATATCCCTGTGAGTAAATCACCTTTGGATTTTTCTAAACTGATGACTGGTTGACTGAGATACAAAAGACAGACCACTTTGGAATCATTCACAGGTGGTTTCTGTGACCATATTTGTTGGCTGGGGCTTCCATAAAACAGTCCCACAGATTTGCTGACTTAAATAATAAAAATTTATTTTATCCTGGTTTGGGAAGACAGAAGTTTAAGATCAAGGTGTTGGCAGGGTTGGTTTCTTATGAAGTTTCTCTCTGTGGCTTATAGATGGCCATCTCCTGTCTTTTCACAGGGTCTTCTCTCTGTGCATGTCTGTTCTAATTTGCTTTTTGAAGAATACCTGTCAGATTGGATTGAGACCCGCTCTCAAAGGCCTCCTTAAAACTCAATGACCTTCTTTACCAACCCCATTTCCAAACAGAGTCACATTCTAATGTACTAGGATGAAGACTTACAGCTTAAGAATTTCAGTGGACATAGCTTAGCACCTAACAGTCACTAATCCCAGAACATTAGAGAAATTGTTTTTTATTATCTATTGGTGGCTAGATTGAGCATCATCTTCTTACTTCTGATCTTTGATTTCTATGCTTTATTAGTCCTTTTAAGTCATCCCAGCTCTAGGCTTTGCTTATTGATTACAGATACTCAGATTTCCTCTTAATTTGCTCATGGATTAGACCTTTCATCCATGCTGTGATGATTCTGTGTCTCTATTGCTATAATCTAAGTCTCTTTTCACATCTATTTTTCAATTTCCTTTATTTGTCCCTCTATATTCCCTGGGGCTTCTAAATTCAGGCTTATTCAGTGGAACCACCCAAATGTCCATCAAAAGTTAAATGGATAAAAGCTGGGCACAGTGGCGCACGCCTGTAATCCCAGCACTTTGGGAGGCTGAGACAGGAGGATTGCGAGTTCAAAGCCAGCCTCAGCAATGGCAAGGCACTTAGAAACTTAGTGAGACCCTGTCTCTAAATAAAATACCAAAAAAAAGGGCTGGGGATGTGACCCAGTGGTCGAGTGTCCCTGAGTTCAATCCCCGGTACCACCAAAAAAAAAAAAAAAAAAAAAAGGTAAATGGATAAATTGTGGTATATTCAAATGATGGAATACCATACAACAATGAGAACAGAACTATCGCTACTTACTCCATGGATGAATACAGACATAACATGGCACCATTTTAAGTCATCAGAGTTCATAATCTTAGCAGTCACAGTTCACAGTCAATTAATATGTATTGGGTACTCACTATGTGCCAAGCATTGTGGAAAATGTTTTCATATGTACTGTGTCATTTTAATTCTCACAAATTTGTGAAGTAGATAGTATTTCAGTTCTATTTGCAGAAGGTAAAATGGAGGCTTAGGATAATCTACAAAATGCAGAATTGGGATTGAAACTCCTGTCTTGACTCCAGTCCCAGGATGAGAGCCAACAGGCCACATGGCCATCCTTCTTTCTCCACCATTGACTCTGGAAGATGTACTGATGCATTAGTTGATAATCACCTTGACCACACCTGGCTACACTGTGGCTCATAGCACCAAGGTTTCTCAGTCCTTTCCCTATCTACTCACAAGACAAAAGAGAATATGCATCTGCTTTCAAGGAACCCAGAGGCATTCAGAGGAAACAACCCACACATTGTCAATGACCCCCCAGAGGAATATCAAGACAAGCAGAAATGCTAGAGTCCAATCTATAATTTTAGTACAGGAATTCCCAAAGCCTCAGTTTCTCTCGTGGAGCTGTTTCAGAGACGTCAAACAGATGGAGTACCTTACCTGCAGATCTTCTTGGCTAGTAGCTTATGAATTTGGCCTAATTTCTATAATTTGCATTTCCTAAGTTATATCAACAAAACTGGGGCATTTGGTGACTGGGGAACAAGCTGATAAAAGCATTTGCAACTGCCAGAAAATAAGGAAAGCCACAAAAAATGCTACTGAAAACCATCAGGCTCCAAGGCCACAATTCTGGTTCATCCATTAGTAATAGAATTTGCCTGAAATATTCATAGAGGAGGTGAATTCCAGTTCAACAGTGAATGGCCCTCTTCAAGAATGAAATCAGATACAGTGTAACTCCACCTTATGACATCTGGATAAACTTGTCTCAGATTCAATAATTTGGTAAGGGTATATTTAACACATGGTGGTTCAACTGTTTCTAAAAAGGAGGGAATTCAATCTCTTTGCCCCAAGATAATGACCTTCAACATTTAAAGGCCTCCAATGTGGTAGGAGGATAAAATTCTTTCTTGTGACTTGTTCTTTGATTTAGTATGTATATTTTATTTATAAAGGCAAGAAATTGGGAGAATAAATTGAATCATTGATAAGTAAAAGAGTTTCAGGGGTAACTACATAAATTCAAGGGAAGTTTTTCATCATTTTGACCATTTGTTTACCTATACACATCCTTATTCATTATATTTGCTTTGGAATATTTTCTAATTATAGAAAACATAGAAATTATAGTAAGAAAAATTAAGGAACCAACTTTTTATATGTGGTTCCTCCCTGGTTTCCTTATAAGATTCAGTACACTACACCTGCGTGGCTACCTGTATACACTTAGAAACCAGGCCTCAAGATCTCTTCACTGACTCCCTCCCCAAAGAGACTACATCTCACCTCCTGCTTTGCCCCAAACACTATTGATCCAGCATAGTTTCAGCAACTACCTATGCTAGTGATAAATGATCTTCATACTTCACGTCCTCTCAAGAAAAAGAACGTAATCTTAAGGACTTTGTATTTTTAGTCATTTTCCATTTTTCTTAAAACTAACCTTTAAAGTAAATGGGCTTTTGGGTTTTCTTGTTGTTGTTGTTTGTTTTGCAAATTATCTATTTGACAAGGAATTGAAAATAATAACAACAACCCTATACCTTGGATTGCATTTGGGGGTTACATATTTCAAATAGTCATCAAAGGACTCCTAAAATATAACAAATTTGATATTTATCTCACAAAGAGAAAGAAAACATTTCATTGTACTTTTACTTCTTAATTATCAAGTATGTATTCTTTATGACAACTTCAATATAAGGCCAATGTCAAAAGAGGAAAAATGTTTAAGTCAGAAAACAGAAAGAGTTGCTTGCAGGTATACATAAAGGAGCTCACCCTTAAGGTAAAATCAGTCATAATTCAGAGCCACATTAATCAGAGGAAACCTGAAAGTTAAACTTCACTAATTCAGAGTTGGTCATAGGTGGAGGAGGACTGAGTACTCTTGCCTTGACCATCTGTGGTGAGAATAAGGGTAAATAATCTTGGGACAACAGTGTGATTGAAGTGGACCAGAATGTTTAAACTTCTCTAAAGAACAAACAAATGGTGAATTATTTATAGACAAATGGATCTTGTTAATTAAAAAAGTCTTATCTGTCTTTTCAAGCAAATTTTAAGCACCTTTACCTGACAACACTTTATTAATTTTAATGAATTTCCATTTATATGCTTGAAAGTATTTCAATTCCTTAACCATCTAATTAAAACTTCTTATCTCATTCAGAGTCACCTTCTGTCAATGTTGGCTATATCATGTTATTTCAAAATCTTAAATAACTTGAGATAGATACCCAGTACATATATTTATTGTTATGTGCCTGTGGAGTATTTGTTATGTGCCTGTGGAGACCTATACCAAATAATGCAATATCATTCAAAAGTAAAAAACAAAATATTTGCTCTCACAAGATAGTGTTATTGATGAGACATGGCTGAAAACATTTTACATTTAAAAAAAGGATTATAATAAGCTCCCAGGGAGGAGCTTAAGCTACATGCACAGTTAGAGAATTTGGGGTACTGGACAGTTCTGTTCCTCAAGTGACCAACCATGCAATCAGAAAAAAAAATGGCAAGAAGTGCTTTGGAACCAATTGGTGACTCTAGCCATTGAAGATAGATAGATAGATAGATAGATAGATAGATAGATAGATAGATAGATATGGATATATATTTTTTAATAAAGGAAGAGAGAAGTTGACTAAAATTCCTCAGAAGTGCTTCTGGATAATCAGGCAAGAGAGAATGAGGTGCTGACATCTGTTTTCTCTTTTCTGGAGGTGTTTATGGTCTAAGAGTAATGATACTACACTCAGGGAGGAGCTTTCTGCCTTGGCCCTAAATGCTCTGGATTTTTTTCGAAAGCATGTTTTAAGGACTACAAGATGAAATCTACTGATTGGGCACACAGTGAAATTTGAGATTTCTATTAGGAAAGACTCCCTTGATCCTTAAAAATAATGAGAACAGTGCGGCAACGGCAGAGGGGCCTGTTAAGGTGGGCAGCCATGATGGACATGCAAGGACCACTAAACTAGACCACCCAGAGGTGACAGAGACAGCAGCTCCAGGTACAGCACTGTCACAGCAGGATGCCACACTGACTCGAGAAGACACCAACTCCTCCGGAGGAGAAGGGCCAACTTAATTCATTAGGCACAGTGAAAGGCTCATGAAAATGTCTTCACCGTGACATCTCTTAAAATCAAAACCCCCAAAATAACCATTTCATAATAATGAAAGTATTATAATAAATTCAGTCTAGATTACTTCTGCATTTATGCTAATACAGTCATAAAATGTGATTTAATTTTTTTTAAATAGAGGAATGGCCCATGAAGGCAAGCACCAAATATTCAGGCCAAGGAAAGTGAATCTACACAGGGTGGCCTTGAAATCCCAGTGGTTTTTATGGGCAGAGGCTTGTTGTCAAACACCATAGAAATTGTTATCCATATATTTCTCCCATCTGCTCTCCACCCCATCCATCTACAGTCCTTCCAGAAGGGAAAAACAAGAAGTGCAAATTAACACATAACACAAACTGAAGGCACAGAAGTTGTATAATAGAAGGTAATTAGAGTCACTCCTCATTGATCTCAGAAGACTTCCCAGTAAAGGTTATAGCTTGAAGAAATATACACCAGGGTCGCCTAGGTCTGAAAAATACAAGGATGGATGGAGGGGATAAAGACAGTAAGGGAGAAATAGATGGTGAATGGGGAGCTCACCTCTTAAATGCCCTGTGCCATTATTGCAAATAAATAGTCACCAATGTATTTGCTGCAACTTGACTATTCTTATTAGGGAATAGGAAATCACATTATTTCCAGCCACACATCACTGAACCAATGGGGAATTCATTATGAGTTGTGATTCATATTTGAATCTCTGATTAAAAGAATGAATTCTGTCCATGTTTCCCAATTATGTGCGCTTCCTTCGCGATGTTTAGAAAGAAGAACCAATATGCCCAGATGTAGTTCTATTTCTACCACTTTTAAAAATGAACAAAACACTCTATTGGTGGTTGTGGGGGTGTGAGTTAAGAAGATAAGAGTCAGCACGTCTTGAACCCTACACTACGTTGGAGAAAATCTACAGGAACACAACGAACTGGGAAAGGACACCAAATGGCAGACAGAGGCCACCGGAAAACATTACCTGACCTTTTCCCGTGTTGAGAGTTTAAAGAGAGCATGACACTTACCATGACATTTACCTTCCCAAGTGAAAGAATGTTAGCCTGCCTCTGCACATACGTATGAGAACAGCCCTTAGAACTGCCTGTCTTTTCATGGCTGGTTTCATGCAGGTGCTTAAGTCTAGGGTGCAAATTTGTAAGACCTATAATTTTTAGCATATGTGAAACTGAATATTTCATTTCAAACAGTGTTTCTAAAATTATGCAGACATATTTTGTGTTTAGTTACATGTATTATATGTATATGAAGAAATATATGCAATAGATTAATACTTATAAGCTTGAAGGTAGTATGTCTACCCTTAAAACATTCATCCTAAAAATGCTACTTAATTTCCAATATTGTAAAAATAAAATATAAAATTTTGGAAAATGCATGAAAATATCAGAGATATTATTTTTATTTTTCCTATTCCTGTTTTTTTCTCAATTTTTGGCAACAATATGTTCTTGTTTTTGATTATTATAATCACAAGAAGAGAAAGACTATTTTTAAAATCCACATACTAGCTTTAGGTTAGCAGAGTTATTTAATATTATAGTCATTTACTTCCCCCATTTTAATATTTTTCCATTTTTTTTTGCTTAATATCTCTAATAAATAGAGTCTAGATTATTGTTGATAGATAATATACACAATTTTTAAATTACAAACTCCATGGTAGGGGTAATAAAATCAGCAACTAAGAAATTGATTACAAATGAACTGTAACTGTAGAATTGCATTCTTTAAGTATTTCATGCACCCAAAATAGATCTCAAAAAAAATATTTTTTAGTAAAGATGGCATAATGGTGTTTAGTTCCTGTTTAGTAAGAATTAGATTAAGCTAAAGCTTATTAAACCTATTAAGGTCCATAAAATTAAAAGTTTGCATACATGAAATGCTTAGATTAGTTTTCTATGAAGATAAAAAGAAATAGAAGCATCTTGTTAAGAATGTGATCCTGAGTGAAATTGTGGATGGTTTCTTCTTCCAGAATAGAGGAGGAAAACACGTCTCCACATCGATCATCATCTGAGGATGCTGGAGCTATAACTCATTGGTAGAGCACTCACCTAGTATGCTGGGGGGCCCTGCATTCAAATCCCCACCACCACAAAAATAATTGTTTTTCTTATATCTGTAGCCAGTATAATAAGTGACTATACTGAGAAATGACTGCCACCTATACTTTAATATCAAAAATAATAAGATTCATGAAAGTCAGTAGAGAACATGAGGGAGAGCTCTCCAGCTTCCCTCAACCATATGAACAAATAGCACTAGTGTGGTAGAGAAGGAAGCAGACAGGCCTGGGAGGCCAATCTGAATCCTCCTCCTGCCTCCATCACAGAATTGTTTGGGGGCCTTAGGTAAACCACATGATCTTTGAGCTTCAATGTCCTCAACTATCTGAGGAAGAGACTATCTACCCACAGAGTTACCATGAGATCAAACAAGTAAAATTACATCAGACATCTAACAGAGTGCCCAGCACATGGTAGCATCTCAAAATAGTTTAATTCCCTTCCCTGTGAGACAGGACTGCAGCCAACACCACTTCATCTATAGACATCTGGTGGCTGCACAGCCTGGTATGCAGCCTGAACAGATCCTATGACATCCAATATGTTGTACTCTGTATCTTCTGTTACACAATAACAAAAAGGAAACAAGTGGGTCAAAATTGGATTTTCTTAATAATAATCACTTGCTATATTCCCTGCATTGCATTCATTTATGCCTGTTTTATAATAGAAAAAAACAAGACTATTCTCAAGAGTTATTCATTGGAAAGGCTATCATTTTATGATTCATTGGTGAAGAAACAAATGCTAAGAGAAACAGAGAAATAGCAAAGAATTTTCAAGAACAAAGCATCAGGGAAAATAAGTCTCCCTTTATACTAATATTGTTTTCTAAACAGTCAAAAATATCTCAAGAAACTCAGCACAGAAGTGGCAAAACGTGATTTTCACATGCTATTGGAGAAGAAATAAGCTGAAATAATTGCTAGAGGATGTCACAATGTGATAATCAACTTCTGAAGTTTCACAATTCTTTTCTGTTCTTTCCAAGAATGATCTAGTGGCATAAAATCCTAATGTTATCTAAAGTATATAAGCCACTTACATGCTTGGGTGTGTTTCCAGTGTATAATAGATCAGTATTGAACCTTTCATACAGCTTTATTTAGAAAATTGGGTTTGAAGACTGAATAATTATGCATATATACTTCTTATAATGTTTTAAACCACTGACTTCAAAAAAGAAAAAAAATCTGTATGTTCATATTACTGTTAGTCCTGCAGAGCTGCTGATAAGCAAATTATAATAGTTTCACGAATTGCTAAATCAATTATCAGCCACATTCTGAATTCTAGAAGTCTTATCCCACAAGATAAACAGAGAAGTCAGAAATAACACAACTTGATGTTACCATAGCAGGTGGAGTTGGTACTAGGATTCAGGAGAGATCTTCTTGATAGATGAGTGTCTTTCCTTGAGTTGGCAGTGCCTTAGACACTGTATCTGGAGCCATGGAGATGTCATTGGTGGACCTTCCCTTTCTGATCTCAGCTGTATCACACTTGTAAGAGTGAGGTTCGTGGGATAGTATCTCAAAAGCCAAAAGGCTGTACAGAAAAAGTTACTAGTAGGCACTAACATGGGTGTCATGACTCTTTTCAGGTAGTAGGTGTAACCTTGAAGAAAAAGTGGCACTGTCTTCAAAAAAGTGACCTGACCCTGGCTTTGGTGGGTTTTTTCTGCAAGAAATAAAAAGCACCGCATGTGTTTATTATACATCCTTTCTAGCTGACCACTGCTTTGTCCTAGAGTTCAGCATGAAAGGACTAATTTTTGTTTTGTTTTTGTTTTTTGTTTTAGTGAAATGGCATGTCCGTTGCTAATTTTAGCTATTATAGTTGCATATGTAAAAAAAAAAAAAAAAAAAAAAACTCTGTGTAGTGTTGGATTGGTAGCATTTCAAATAAATGGTGTATTGAAAAATTGACCTAAAATTTTTTGAGATGCTTATCAATTGATGTTTTTTTCATAGCCCAAGAAAAGAGTCTGAATTATTATTTCTTAAAATTATATCTTGTAATATTAGATTTGTTCTTTTAAGTATAGTAGGAATTTAAATATAAATGTAAGCATGCCACTTTGTTTATTGCTATATTATGAGAACTTCTTGGAGCATGGAAAGACTTCCTCATATGTGATTTTGCTCTTTTGAAAAAACAACTGCAAAAATATTTGTTATAAACCACATTTAGAATGTAAATGAGTGTAGCTTGTAAAGGTATACTAAGCTTATAGGGTATAATGTTTCAATCAGATAATTTTCATATTTGAAAAAAATGTTTTAGCAGTCATAGTACCATAATAAATCTTTTCCCAGAATTTTATACACCTCTATTTTAGAAAGTTCACATTGGTTCATTAAAGAAGAAACTTACAATCACTATGCACTCTAATTTGCTATACAATGAATCATTATGATTCCTTTATTTTCCCAGAAATTGGATATTCTAAGGATTGTTAGCCATATAACATTTTCAGAACACATATGAAAATTGCTACTGATGTATCTGCTACATAAAATATCTAGCATTTGATATTCCATCTTGAAAATAATACATTATCATTCGGTAATGCTAAAGCCAAAATAAAGCAAAGAAACAAACTTTCAGCATTGTAAACAAATTCACACATTTGAGATCTATTAACTGCAAAAAGTTTCTCTTTGTTCTCATAATAAAAGCTGCTCCCAGCAACAGGTTAGAAAATTAGAAAGTCAATGCCTGACAAAAGGAATACTCTTACGTTCCCCAGAATGTACCTACCTTCCAAGTACTTAAAGCCCTTAGGAAGCTCAAGATAATTATGTCATTCTAGTCTTTTTCATTGCATAGAAACTATCGAGGTTTATCAGGTTCTGGAGTTAATATTGACCCCTGCTCTTAATTCTCTTTCCAGATGACACATGCCCATCTGTCCATTTTTATTTCTTTGCCTATGATATCTCTGTATTTTACATTTGTATTTTTAAGTAGATTTACAATACAGCTGTTTCTATGTGTTCTTAGTTTAAAATGAGTTTCTCTAGCAAGGCTCTGCCCAGTAACCTGAGAAAATGCAAGGCTTTTGTTTTCGAAGTATTTTAAAAATATTTAATTTTTACATAGTATGAGATGTTTCTAATGGGGTCAAGAAGGTGTTCTGTTTTGTTTCCATTATTTCATTTACTCTCAAAAATTTCATTATCTGGTAAACTCAAGACAGAAAGAGCCAGCATACCCCTTTCCACTTTACAATTCAGCTTATATGAAATAAGCAGAAAATAATAGAGAAACAGGTACATGTAGATAGATTAGTGCTTTAATCATCTATTACTTAGTGCTTTAATAATCATTCCTTCTGGATTTATAGGGTTCTCCAAAAAAAAAGATATTTCTAAAATTCTACTAAAATTCTTCCATCTCAAAAACATTGAAAATGGCAAAAAGAAAAAATATATTTTTCACCAAGTTCATACTATCTCCACCAAACAAGATGGGTGAATTCATGGTATGTCAAACCATTGAGAACTTTTAGAGGTTTTGTCTACTCTTTTTATGTCAAATTCACTTAAAAAAAAAAAAAAAAAACAGACTCCAAAGACCCCTCAGCAAAAGCCCTCTGTGAGAATCGGATCCTCATCCTAATCCCTGTCCCAAACTCCTATCACTCATAATATTCAGGGATCATAGAGTAATAATTTTAAATGAACATAATAGGCAAGCCATAGTGTTTTAAAACTGATATTATAAAAAATACATTCATGTCATGTTAATTGCCTTACATATATTATACATATAAAATACTATGTTAAAATCAAATATAATATGCCAGCTGTGAAGGTGAAAGTAGCTAACTAAAAGTTCACAAACCATCTTTTTTCAGATTTTGTGTGTTTTCTCCTCAGCCAAAAGCTTCAAGATGCACTGGCAGCAGCCTACCTCTTCATTTATGTTGGATTGCTCTTTAAACATTAGAATATCTTGTAATAAATAATAAGTTAAAGATTTCTCCTGACACAAGTCATTGTTGATTTCACTGTTGTAGGGAAAAGGCTCTAGGGCGGCAGATAAGGCTGTTGCCATGGTGATGAAGGAGATACCGAGGGAGGAGTCTGCTGAAGAAAAGCCCCTCCTTACTATGACATCACAGGTGGGCAGACCCATAGGGCTCCTGTAGGAAGCTGACATATGTCAATATATCAGACAATGTGATCACTAACTAGAGGGAAAAAAAAAAAAAAACATTAACTCTTGGACCAATTTTGTAAAAGGACAGTTTCAATGAAACAACTGTATAAATATAAATGAAAATCAAAATTGCTTTAAAAATTTAGTTATTTATTCATGATATTATTTTCATTACTCAACTTTAGTTTAAAAAATGGATGTGCAAGTAAAACATGTTGCTTCTTTAAAAGGAGTCTTGTTAATCACTTTGGGAAAGAAATAATTAAGATAACGGTACATTTGAACAACCAAAAACAAATCAAATTCCTATGAATAAATACAGTTATATTGTATACATATGTCAGTTTACCAGTAGAATACCTAAATTTTCTTAAATGTTAAATATATTTATGTTGTGACTATGCATACTACATATTTGTCTATACATATTTATGTGGATACCTAATTTACAGGAATGGGACGGAAGTCCCTGAGTCCCCATGCAGAAAATGGCATTTGTAACCCTTCTTATACTTAGTGACCTTGACAACAAAAATACCTTCTCTATTATAAGCACATGAGGGCCATTTTCAGCATTTATTATAACAAGTATAGAAAAAAAGACACACTGAGACTGTGGATACTGTATGTGCTCAGGGACTTTTGAAACACCCTGTAAAATCTACATAAATATGTATAATATACTCATCACCACTCTGTGGAACTACCAGTTTTAAATTCTTAAATGAAAAAATATTTTTTACTTGCATTTATCTTATAATTTAGATTAGATTGTTATTTTAAACATTTCATTTTTTCCATAATGCAATAGTAAATGCAGTGATTCAGTTCCGATTATATGCACATGCCTAGAATTAGAAAAATGTCCATTTACAGTCCGCATGAAAGGCATTTATATCAAAAGCTAAATTATGGCAACTTATTTTTAGAATATCAGCAGATCTTATCTCCAGCTGCTGCCAACATGTGTGGTTTTATTTTATTCTAAGTACTATGTTGTAAGTAACAAAAATTATAACATAGAACATCAAAATTGAATAATTTTTAAAGTTATTAAAGATTCCAGGACTTTGGGATAACTTTTAGATTCTCAGGAATTTTTTTTTAATTCACAAAGAAGAGATACTTGTTCCCAACGACACATATAGTAGTTGAAATGAAATTTGCATCATATTTACCAAGTTCTCCATTCTTAATTTATATGGTAGAACATATACAGTTTTACATTGATCTCCCACCTATAAGAAACAGATCTTTGTGAATCCCATATCCAAAATGTTCAGTCGATAGTTTCTCAGGTGAATAATTGGAAAGTGAGAACTTTTCAGAGGTTTTAGTGAATGGCAGAGCCGTGCACATCTATGTACCAATGTTGGTACAACTAAGCTACAACATGTCATCTCAGGACATCACAATTTAAGACAGACTCCCATCCTCAAATATTTTTCTCCAAAATCATGCATTGCTATGTATTCTCAAGAAATCCTTTCCAAATATTCAAGATTACTATTATCACCTAAGCATGAATTTAAAATTTAATGCAAAATAATATCTTTGGTTTTTAATTTAGAAAAGAAATTATGATTCTTACCATTCTGTCATAATCAGAACACTTGTGTACCAAGTTCCTTCTTTAATCCCTGTCTAATGTTGCATTAATTGTTTCTAAGATACTACTTACAGTTTTTTCTGCATGGAGATTACATAATGCTTTCTTTGATGCATCATATTCTTGTTGCATACTGGCCAGCTTATGAATCAGCAAATGGAGAATTCTGATTCATAAAATTTAATGCACCTGTTGTGTTGATGATTTTACGGAATTAATTCAGTGACAGCTGTGATACATTATTTCTCAGTCAAATGCAGTTTTATTAGTTGATAGACTTGTTCCACTATACACAAGTGGCTTCTTCCCTGCTATGCACCAGTGGCGTGCATAAATCCAAAAGAAGCAGAATGATCTGAAAAAGTGAGTACTTCCCATGGCAACCATAGCATTCAGTATGTGTACCATACCACCTTCTTACTTGTTACCCTGTGTGAATGTACCAGTGTCTCAACACATGTTTGTCCCAGTGTCTCCTGTAAAGCCCTTTATGACATAGTGCTACATACTGCTGAATACATCTACCCATTCCATCACTGGTATGTCAGTACCAATCTCACATTGTAGATTCCAGATGTGTCCAGTGCTAACTGCTACTCTTTCAATACCGCATTTGGGACAAGTATTATTTTATAATAGATAAAAGAGAAAGTAAGTCACTGAAACACTGACCCCTTGCTTTGTTTAATAACTTCACTCAACAGATTGTAAGTGTACAATATCCCTACATTCAAACATTTTTTAAATGATGTATTCTTATGACATGTTCTACATTAAAAGAGATTTCGCTAAACATACTCCAGTGAAGCCACAAACTGAAGAGAAAAGTAGAGTTGGCCAGATGATCAGAACTCAGAAAGTGCTGACCCCTTGAGATTTGCTCTTTTTGATTAATTTTTTTAATTCTGAATTAACAAACAAGTTCAAGCTCATGGTGTCCTAGATTAACACTAACAGTATGTAAACAAGTGTGCATTGATGAAAGTTTTGAAGAAGAAAGCCAATATGAATCACCAAGTCTTTGTGGGAAAAGCTTCTTTAGATCTGTACTATCCAATACCACAGCTATCAGTCACGTAGGCACTGGGCATTTCCAGCTTCTCAAAATTGAGATATACTATAAGAATACAATGGACAGATTTTAAAGACCTGATTCAGAAAAAAATATGTAAACTACTGCTTCAATAATTTTCGTATTGACCACATGTTAAAATGATAATATTTTGATATATTGGGTTAAAAATATATATTATTAATTTCCTTGGGTTTTTTCATTTTTTTTAATGGCTACTGGAAATTTTTTAATTACAAGGCTCTCACATTTCTACCAAGCGGCGTTGCTTTAAAATGTGATAGTATGACAAATACAATTTGAGAATAGAAAACTATGTGCCAAAGATTGTATCATAGGGAAAAATCCATTATCTTTATGAAAGTTAAATGACTTTAGCAAGTATTTTTCTCTCATAAGGAAACTTGAGAAATTTTTATTTCCACCATATCTCCTGGATTTTTTTTTTTTTTTTTTTTTTTTTTTTTTAGCAAGATACATCTGACTCATTTTTCCAGTAAAGTACAGTGTCTTAGAACTATGTTCCAGGTCTCTTCTGATTAAGGGATTTTTTTTTCACACTCAACCTTTTTTTTTTCTATGTATTCCCACTCTTTACACATCACTGTTTATTTATTTATTGTGTCTGATAAAGATGAAAGGATAATGTCCTTGACTGGAAGAACAATCTCAAGGCTTCTAAACGTGAATTTGTTTGGGTTTCTATTACCAACTTAAAACAATTGCCTTAATTATGTTTGCCTGCCTGCCCCGGGTACTAGTACTACCCAAATCATAAATGACAATATCTGTTTGTTCCCCTACAAATAGACTCATTTTGTAAGTCTAACTATCCTGTCTGGAAAATGTTTGTAATTGTCAGTTGATTGACATTTACTTGAAGTCAGAGAGTTAAAAGTTATCACATGGTTTCCCTTTACAAGAAGAGCCACTGGGACTTGCAACATGAAAACCAGAGGGGAGGCAGGCCATTAGTACCATTAGTCATAGGAACTTACTGTCAAGTGCTAGATTACCATGGCAGACCTCTAAAAGTCTGAATGTTTATGGAATGCATAGTAATAATTTAGTTGTCTTTTCAATAGATTGAATTTGTTAACTTAGTTCAATATTAGTGAATCTCTTACAATATAGTTCACTATTTGAGGTGCATTGCACAAATATCTAAACTTGAATAGGACATAAGACCATAAGCAAGTAGTTCAATTACAAAACTATGAATGAAAACCTACTTAACAAATAACACTTTAAAACACCAATGTCACACATGGTAAAGGAATTTTTCAAATGTACAATAATATACCCAAGCATATTTGTGTTTTGTTCATGTAGAAACTAAATAGCTTAAGTTTTTTTATCATTCAAATAAGATAAAAGATAAATCTTATTATTACAAATTTTTAAAATAAGCATTACAAATACGAGCATTTACTTATCATGTGCAGAGCCCGGGGTTCAATCCCCAGCACAAAGATGTTTGTCAGTTGTTGTAACTTAGTTTCAATGTTTTAATATTTTAAATTAGTCTTTAAGTACTAAAATGCTTAAATATAAAAACAGAATGCTACTTTAAAATAATAGTTCAAGATTATTAATCTGAAAGATAATTTATGGAATTGTGGATTATTATCTTTCATATTATTTCAACATCTAAAATGTATTTTGCTTCTTGATACATTATCATAAATCTTTTGTTCTGTATTGTTAATGGAAGATCTGTGCAATATATTTCTTTAAAGATAAAAAAAGCTTAGATTTAAGTCACAAAACAAGCAACATAAACATATGCTGGAGTTTAACAGCATTTAAAAGTAAAATACTTTCTTTTCATCTTGGTTAAATAGTCCTCTAGAGCTTAAATCACATAACAATTTAATTTTTAAAAATTGAAACGAGAGTAATTCAAGTTGAACAAAGGCAAATATGTTTTCAGATAAAATTTTAAGAAAGACAATAATCCATCAGTGCTAGATGATATTGTCTACATGTGTATTTATTGTGACTAATAGTTCCACATCAACTGACAAGTCTGATTAATTCATGCTTCAGTTGAAGTCATTTGATTGACTATTTGATTGCAAGGAAGGTGTTAAAGACTCAATAGTCTTTTGACTCCTGATTGATTAAAAAAAAAAAAAAAAAAAAAAAAACCCCTCCCTGCAAGTTCTGACTTATCTACATACCTGTTTTCCCTCAAATGCTCCAGATTTGAATCTCTGATTTAAAATATCTGGGGGAGATAATCAGGTTAAGTCTTGAGGTTTTAAGCTTCCTCCCACTCACGTTGGCCCAGGTCCTTCTCCCAGGTGCTAGATGGTGCAGGGCAGGCATAGGCCTTCATTTCCATTTTTCTCATCAGGTGGTTCCCTCTTGGCATTCCTGACTCCTTGGTAGAAGACCTAACATCCTTTGTAAAAGACTTGCATTTGGAAATGTTCCTTTAGGTGCCACTAGATTTCCAAACATTTAAAAAATGTGACACTGGGAGGAAATGGACTTAGACATGTAGTTAATACCTGCGAGGAAATTGCTAAATGTTTCTGAGGACAACTGACTTCTCTGTGAATTGCTCAAACCCAATTGGAAATTTAGGATGGCCATGTGATCATTCTTTTGTACAGTTTACCATTCAGTTAGACTGTATAAAATCAGTCAGCATTTATTAATCTGCTACTGTGGGATGAAAAAATGATTGAATAAAGTCTCTCTTCTCAAGGAAGTTACAATCTAGTGAGGAGTAAATCATAGGAAAGTGGAGATGATCTAAAAAGAAGGTTCCTGGACAATGTCTCCCATTAAATGGGGTCCTGAAAGAGAAAAAAAATTTGCCACCATGAAAAGGGTCTTTTGCCTTTTCTGTTATTGTTCTCCATTGTGCTAGGGATTGAACCCAGGGCTTTGCATATGATAAGCAAATGCTCAATCTCTAAGCTACTCCCCCAACCCTAGACGGGTTTTTGCACTGATCCGGATATTAAGGAGAATTCAGAACGGATAAAAGATGAACATTTTTAAATGTAAACAGTCTGAGACAAAAGCCTTAGCAACTAACAAAGTGAGTCTTTTTAACTCAGCTTTGATAATCTGATTAGACCAAAATTGTACTCACTCCAACTCAGCTATTCAAAAAGAATTAGAAACCTCAGATTTAAACTTTTATTAGTTTTATGACACCAATGGACTCTGTACTCAGAAATGAAATGAGGGAATTTCCATAAAGCATTTTCAAACTAAAGGAAGTCATTCCAAAAGCAAGTCAATAAATCTCATCTTACCATGGAGTAAGAAAAGAATAAATGACATAAAACTTGGAAGTGAAGTTTAGAGTTTAGAGGGATCACTTGAAGAATTCAGTTCAGTTTGAAATTTTCCTTCATTATCTAAAAGATTTATTAATTCTCAATTCACGAAAGGAAAAACCATAAACCTGCTTGAAAATGAGGAGGGGGGCATGGAAAAAAAACTATTAAAATTTGTACAATATCTGTACAAGTAAAACTAAAATAGTATTTCCTACAGCTAAAATAGTCTTAAATCCATGCAATTGAAGACACAATTTAATTGAACTGTTTGAGATGGATATTTTATATTTTCAACTTGTGCCAAGTCGCTACCTCATTTGGCAGCCATTTATTGAACCCCTTTTGCACACAGACATTATATTTGAAGATAAGAAGGATGTAAATAAAACTAAGATCTAGTTGTCTATGACCTCAGTCCTTAAAAGATATCTTTATCTTTGTAATAGCTCTTGTTTCATCTTCCACATCTCCATCAAAACCAAAATTCTTTCTGCTCAGTTTCAATCACCTTTCCATCATGGTGCCTCTCATCCTCTTCACCTGGGAGTGCCACGGTCATCCCATACTCCAATCAGAGCAGTTTTCAACAGCTAAGCTTTGCTCCAGCCTGGAAGACACTGACTCAGAAAGTAGTTTGTTCTTTCTCTTTGGTTTATTTCTGTGGACTAGAGCCATAGGAATGCCACAGTGGTGGGAGGTGGACCATGCTCCCAGCAGTCCAGTTGTACAGTATGGTCAGCAGGTATGGAAGCGACACGGGCCTCAAGGCAGAGGTCTAGAAAACTAGAGAGGCTCTCTGGGGTCTCTCTAAACAACCTCCCTTCTAGTGGTTCTTTCTTCCTATGCTGAGTAAGTCCAGGAGTGCTAGAGGTGCTTTCTCCAGAAAATATGTCTGAAATTTGAATGAGAGACTCCAATGTTTAAAATTCCTATTTCCTTTGATAAAGCAGACTTGTATAAAAGGATAGCCCTCTCACTGATTTGCGCCCTTTCCTTGTTTTTCCATTTGGATGTGTATGGGGACAATTGTCTCATTTTCTAGAATTCTATCAGAGCATAGTTTTTCAGCATTTGGAACTAAAAGTATCTACAGAAATCAAACACCCTGATTTTCTAAAACATAAGTAATTTACACCTATTCCTCATAAATATGCACAGGGTTGTGATTTAGGGATAAATTCTTTGTCCTTTTTTGTAAACAAAAGGTACAAGGAAAACTTTGATGTAATGTCATTTGTATTTATCTACATTAAAATTGATAAAGGTTGAGTATCCCTAACCCAAAAATCTGAAATCTGAAATGCCAGAATCCAAAACTTTTTGAGAATCAACATGATACCACAAATGGAAAATTCCATATTTAACTTCATTGCCAGTCACAATCAAAACAGAGGCACTGTACAAAATTACCTTCAGGCTATGTGCATGAGGTATATGTGAAACATAAGTGCATTTTGTATTTAGACTTGAGTCTCATCCCTAAGCCATCTCATTTTATATATATACACATATAATATGAATATGTATATGCATATATATACATAAATGCATACACATATATATACAAAAAACTATAAATGCATGTATTCCAAAACCCAGAAAGATCAGAAATCTGAAATACTTCTGATTTCAAGAAGAGATACTCAACCTGTATTTTCAAAATCATGACTAAAAGGACACAGTTATTATTAGTTATCTGTTAATAAAATTATATTTTTCATCACAGAAATAATGGTTATCAAAGAGATGGTTATGATGTCATACTTTTTCATACTTTTTAAGTCACAGCTGTGCTGAGTGAATGTAGTCTTTGTGCCTTATTCACTTTAGCCAGTGGGTCAGTAAGACCTAGTACCAGAGGCCAGTAATTAGAGTGCACTGTTCCATTAAGTGCAAGCCTAACTTGCATGAAAATAGTGTGGTGCCATATTTGATGGTAGTGTTCATCTTCCATGAATGATTATGACACAGCAGAATTCAGATCCCACTTGAAATTGCAAATCAGGACCACATCACTATAGTGGTACCACACTAGAAGGGTTTGTTGCACATATGGTTAAAAGAGCAAATTTTACCAGAATATATGCATCAATGTGGGGTTCCCTTGGGAACTGATACATACCTACAGTTTGCACATGAACTACATAAAAGTGAGAGACAGATTCTGGGATACTAATCACCAATCACAAAAATTCACAGAATCACTGAAATTTATCCATCTCTTCATTTTCTATGTTATATTCTATACCAGTGCTTTCAACTACATTTGCCAATAATAAAATTTAGTTTTATGCTAGAAATATATTGTAATAACTCCTAAATTCAAATATACTGTGGTATTTACAAAAACTCAAGTATGTTTTATCTTACAAGCATGGGAGACTCATAGCCCCTCAACATTTAAAAATATTTCAATATGAAGAAGATGGATGGTACCCAAGATCGTTCAAATTCAGAAAGCAAAATGCAAAAGGATTCAAAGTTGCATTCCCAGATTAAAGGCATATCCAAAAATAATAATAATAATAAGTTTAAAATCCAAGCAGACATTGGAAAATTTGTTTCCTAGTAAAATTTATGAGATTCTATACACTTAAACAAAAATTGAAGTAATATCTGTCACTGTAACTTGGAAACTAAAAGGACAAGGGCATTCTCAATGCTTATCCCTCAATAACATTCACAAATCAATATGCATGAAAAACAAGTTTCCCATTCTATATCAAAGTCTTGAGCTCTACTGAAGATCTGATATTTACCTATGTTTAAATAATAGCATGAATATGTTAAAGTATGAAAGGTTTCCAGTGTCTGAATGACCATGAAATACTTCCATATTGCTCTTTTAGAAATAATAGAATTGTACATTTTCTTTCCATATTTGTTAATATTGAGGTCCCTTGCATCTTCCAACAGCTCTAAGTTAGCTGACTGTGCCAAAGAGACAATGAAGTAAAGTTAGTAGACTCCCAAAATATTTTGATTTGGTAATTCCAAAGCACTTGGTTTCTTATTATGTCTCTTGAAACACAAATTATTCTAGAGACTTTGATGCACACCTTTTCCTCATAACAAATAGAAAACTAAATGTCTATGCCACTCTTGAAAAACGAAGCCAGTTAATTTAGGGATTAATGGATTATGTATCATAACGTATTTCCCCCTTAACTATAGAAAGTCTAGATTTAAAGAGGTGCAGAATAACTGAAAGTAAATAGTGGGCTGCCACTGATAACTCAGTACCCACTTAAAAATCTGCCTGAAAGATTGCAGAAGTTATAGCATAAGCTAATGGAAAAAATATGATTGGATTTACAGGAATCTGTTTTACAAATAGACTTTCACAAACATATACTAAATGCCTATGGAGTTAATGTACTATTTTCTATTCTCTTCAAATAGCATTTATTCCATACTACAAAAGTATTCCAAGGAAATGTTCAGGGTGTGTTTTAGGTGACAGAACGTTTTTAAGAGAGGGAGGAAAGGAGAATGCTCATCCATATACATTGATCCATATGTTTGCACTTCTCACCACATTGACACCAATTAACCAGTCCTTACCAGAGCTTGTCACCTCGGAGTCTGTACCCCCTGCTTCAGATCTCTCTAGAAGCATTCTGTCCAAGCGAGGAACAGAATTGGCTCTTAGCAACAGTAATTCAATAAGTGTCATTTTCCACATATTAAAATTAGAGGATAATCCTAAAACTACTCCAGGAGGGAGAGAAATAAAGGCTTAAGCTTTAAATATCAAACTTGGCTGCATCAGAAATACGTTGATAATGCTAAAAGACTCATTCCCACCCTTTGGTATTTTTTTCTTTCTTGCTCCCACCCCCCATTATTTATTTATGTATGTTTTTATTTTCGGTAGGCTTGCTATTCCCATTTTGTTGCAAGGCTGCATTTTAATTCATCTGATTCTGCAGTTTAACAAAGCCCTTTGACACCTATGTTCATTTGTTCTCAGCTGGTGAATGAGCAACAAGAAAGCAGACCCCTCCTGAGCCCCTCCATCGATGACTTTCTCTGTGAAACCAAATCGGAGGCAATTGCAAGGCCAGTAACATCCAATACAGCTGGTAAATTTTTCACTTTTAACTGTGCCTCAAGTAGAGTTCGTTTTAACTATGGTAAAATGTACATTTTTTCCTTCTAGGCATTTTAAGCCAGGAATGATGTTTGCAACCAAATGAAACTTTAGAACATCCACTACTCAGCATAACTAGTAAATCACTTTTTATTATATAAGAAACTACAATGCATATCACCCAAATAATTTTGCTGACTATAAGTGTACCACTGTTAGCAATTAATTTTTCTATGTATCATTTTATATTTATATCTTTGCATTTCAAGTTGCATCTCATTCAAACAAAAGCATCTGTCTCAAAGTAAGTTCTGGTTGATGGCCCAATCATCTCTGGAAATATCGCAGTAAAATAAAAATGGAGTAGTCTTTCCAAGTGGCTTCAAATGACAATTAAAATGTCCTACAACAGGGCTGGGATTGTGGCTCAGCGGTGGAGCACTCGCCTATCACATGCGCGGCCTGAGTTCAATCCTCAGCACCACGTACAGATAGACCCATTGTGTACAACTAAAGCAAATAAATAAATTTTTTTTTTTAAATGTCCTACAACAATAGGACAGTAGAAAGTCAGTTTCATTTTCTGGCAATTGTGTTCCTTGATCCCTTTTATAAATTATTTGAACATTCCAATCTGTCTTAACATTCTTCTGGAATTAAATACACTCAAAGAGTAAATAAACTATCACCTGCTCAGTGCCTGACACACTAGGAACAGGCACTCCAAAGTCTCAACCCAGAGAGTGAAGGCAACACCTGGCATGAATGACATGCTCTAGCAGAGGCAGATTTATGCACTGACTTCATTTGGTTGAAATACACGGTCATAAGGTATGTCATTCAAAGAAGAATGAAAAAACAATGTTTTAGAATCAAAGATTATGTTGGCTGTGTAGTCCAGAATTTAAAGGAAAAAGAAGACAATAATAACATGCTGTCTTGTTTAATCTCTTTCATTTTGCCATCACAGCCACTGCTGGCTGTTGGCATATATATTTTGATTATACTTCAAAGTGAAGAAAATCAGAGAAGAAGGAATTTGTGATTCTTCAAAAATGCTAAAAATTACAACGATAAGAGGAACTATTGTTGTAAGTGCCTTATGTGGGAATACAGCCTAAAACTCCATGAGTTTTAACCCCAGCTCTGTAACTGTGGGTAAGCTGATAAGTTCCCTCATTTTCTAGAAATAGCTAAGTCTCAGTTTCCTTGTCTAACAATTATAAGATCTATATCTCAGAAGTGACCTGATAAAAAATTCTGATATGACTATTTCTGTTAGATAACAGGTGAAAACAGTATTCCTGACACTTCCCTTTCCAATTACAGTATTTTTTTATAATATAACATGAAAGCAATCATTTTCTAAATTCAACTATCACTTTGCGTAATCAAGAAAATGATACTTGGTATATTCTAGATAGGAAATTAAATAAGTTCTGATTTCTATTAAATCAGATTCAGCTTCCTGATCTATAAAATTATAACTCAGCCTCCCAAAACTACAAAACTATTCCAGAAAATACAAAGTTTTGTACTTCTAACTGCAGGAAAATCCATGAGGACTAAATACACTAAGAAGTTGCTCTTCACTTTCTAATTCTCAATGATGAGAAAACAAAATCACTTAGGAAGGATGTTCCCCAACACACACACAAACACACACACACACACACACACACACACACACAGGGCAATTTAAGATATGAATCAAAAGCTACTTTTCACCTTGATTTTCTAATATAAAATAGATACCTACAAAATATTAGAGGAAAAACATCGAAAGAGGGTCTAATTTCTTGCAATAACAATATATATAGCATTGTCCTCTATACTAGCTTCCTAGGACTGCTGTGAGAAGGTACCACAATCTGAGTAGATTAACCACAGAAACCTATTATCACACAGTTCTTGAGGCTAGAAGCCCAACATCATGATGTGAGCAGGGCATGCTCGTAAGGGCTCTCAGGAAGGACCTGTTCCAGGTCTCTCTTCTCATTTCTTTCTGGTAGTCCATGATTTGTGACAGCATAGCTTCAACCTTCACATGGGATTTTGTCTGCATGTATATCTCCCTGTCTGCATGTCTGACTCTATGTCCAGATATTCCCTTTTTAAAAAGGACCCTAATCATTTTGAAATTGCAACATACCCTTTTCCAATATGACCTCATCTTTAATTACATTTCCAACACCCTTATTCCATATGAGGTCACACTCCAAGGTGTCAGGAGACTTTTTATTTATTTATTTATTTTCAGCCTAATTGTTGAGTATGTCTGATTCACACAGATTTTTAACCTGAACAAAGACTCGTGTTGAGTAGAATGTCTTTTAATCTTAAAAGTATATTTCAGTACAGAAACATATTTTTTAAATCCTTAAAGAGTATAGTTCTTATATAAATCAATACAAAGTAAACAATATGGGAAATATTTTTTCAAAGATCAGATGATCAAATTTTTTTCTCTACAGGCACTGAAAGAACATTTTTTTGCCTCAAAGAAATTATTATTATAATTTTTAAGTGCTTCAATTATCTTTTTTCACTTTATGCTTACTTCTACATTAGGATTAAATTTTTGTCATCCAATGATGATAACTTTAAGCTGACCAAATAAGGATGCCCTCCATTTTTTCTCAATTAATATTCTAAATTCCCTTTAATTCATCTGTAATCCAGTTAGACAGCTAATTCCTTGGCCCTCTCAAACTGTATTCCTAGATGATAGGTAAGTTAAAATAATTGCTACACTTTTGATTTTAAAATTGCAGGTAAATAAATCTTATATAAAGATTCATGTATCAACTGCTCTGAAAATAGCTAGGCAATAGATATTTCAAGAGTGTTTATATTATAGCACAAATAATACTATAAAATTTGCTACAATAACTTATTGCTATAATATCCCAATAAATATGATATATGTTAAAGTACAGAAAGCCTCTTTGCTAAAGATCAAGAAGAAAAACAAGAGTCCTTGGTTTGCATTTATCAAGTTACATAATCTAAACTATTTTATCTATAAACTTGAACCAGTAGGTGAATAGTTACTTTAGAAGGAACATTTTCCACGGTTTAAAAAAAAAATTTAATCTCACTCCTCCATTTGGAGTTTGCATACCTACATTTGGGACCTCTGCTGATAAAAAAGGAAAAACTACCCTTAAAACATTCACAATCTTGCCACAGCCACCTAATAAAATATCTTAACTGCAAAATTAGTGTAATCTTTACAAAAATACATTTTTATGAAGCTCAAGTGGTCATGAACCAATGAATGGCATGGCTCTTGGGAGAGTTTAGAAATGTGGTGAATCATTTTAATGACATATTCCAATAAAAAGGAAAAGTTTATTCAATAACTCAAATATATTTTATCTATTTGACATATCTATTTGAAAGTTTCTGGGATTGCCAACCATTGAAATTATGCCTCATTACACTGTAGTGGTATTAATAACACTGTGCTTAACACCAAAGTATCAAAACAGGGCTTCATAGCACGTGTTATTTCACTCTGTTCTAAGCAGAAGTTAGTATTCACATGCATTTACAGTGCCCTGTGGGAGTCTTCCAATTCAGTAGGCTGTGAACTTCAATTTTTGAGAGAATCAGAAACAAATCTTTGCTAACATATTATCTTCCATCTTCAGGAAATTTTATCCAGTGGAATTAGGTTATTCAAAAAAGAAAGTTTCTGGGACTGGGGCTGTAGCCCAGTGCTTGCTTACCATGTGTGAGGCACTGGATTCCATCCTCAGCACCACATAAAAATAAATAAATACATAAATAAATAAAGGCATTCTGTCCATTAAAAAGAAGAATTTTTTTTAAAAAAAAAGGAAGTATCTGAGATTGCCAAATATGTAAATCATGCCTCAAACTATGCAAACTGCCAAATAATTAGGAGATAATAAACACATAAATAAACACCATATCAAGGGAGTCTGCACACTACCTTCAAGCTCAGAGGAAGTCTAGAGAGGAGTGGTAAAGATCACAGGTTTAAAGTGACAGACCTATATTTGAGTCCTGGCATGAGCACTGACATACTAGATGTATTAGTTTCCTATTGTTGCTATCACAAATTTAATGGCCTAAATAATTTATTATCTTAAAGTTCTGGAAGTCAGAAGTCCTCCAATCAAGATGTCATCAGAGCTACATTCTTTTCAGTAGGGTCTAGAAGAGAATTTGTTTCCTTGCCTTTTCCAATTTCTAGAAGTCACATGAAAATTTTTAGCTTCTGTCTCCTTCTTCCATCTTCAAAACCAGCAGTGTAGCATCATCAAAACCATCTGTAAATCTTCCATTTTCAAAACCAGCTGCACCTCAGTGAACTCTCACACCTCCTTCTCTGATTCTAACCCTTCTGACTCCCTCTTACAAGAACTCATGCAATTACACCGTAATATATATTTGAATTACTATTATCACTATGCTTCTAGCATAATCCTAAGAGATTTAAAGTGCTTCACTTAATCCTGTGGGAGTCTTCCAATTCAGTAGGCTGTGAACTTCAATTTTTGAGAGAATCAGAAACAAATCTTTGCTAACATATTATCTTCCATCTTCAGGAAATTTTATCCAGTGGAATTAGGTTATTCAAAAAAGAAAGTTTCTGGGACTGGGGCTGTAGCCCAGTGCTTGCTTACCATGTGTGAGGCACTGGATTCCATCCTCAGCACCACATAAAAATAAATAAATACATAAATAAATAAAGGCATTCTGTCCATTAAAAAGAAGAATTTTTTTTAAAAAAAAAAGGAAGTATCTGAGATTGCCAAATATGTAAATCATGCCTCAAACTATGCAAACTGCCAAATAATTAGGAGATAATAAACACATAAATAAACACCATATCAAGGGAGTCTGCACACTACCTTCAAGCTCAGAGGAAGTCTAGAGAGGAGTGGTAAAGATCACAGGTTTAAAGTGACAGACCTATATTTGAGTCCTGGCATGAGCACTGACATACTAGATGTATTAGTTTCCTATTGTTGCTATCACAAATTTAATGGCCTAAATAATTTATTATCTTAAAGTTCTGGAAGTCAGAAGTCCTCCAATCAAGATGTCATCAGAGCTACATTCTTTTCAGTAGGGTCTAGAAGAGAATTTGTTTCCTTGCCTTTTCCAATTTCTAGAAGTCACATGAAAATTTTTAGCTTCTGTCTCCTTCTTCCATCTTCAAAACCAGCAGTGTAGCATCATCAAAACCATCTGTAAATCTTCCATTTTCAAAACCAGCTGCACCTCAGTGAACTCTCACACCTCCTTCTCTGATTCTAACCCTTCTGACTCCCTCTTACAAGAACTCATGCAATTACACCGTAATATATATTTGAATTACTATTATCACTATGCTTCTAGCATAATCCTAAGAGATTTAAAGTGCTTCACTTAATGCTTTATGAAGTAGAGTTTTATTCTTATTTTAGGCAAGCAGAAACTAAGGCTCAAAGGGACTAAGTGGCTTGCCCAATTACACAGATAATGCATGGCAGGGTCAATAGTTGAATCCAGGCAGTCCTAACCACTGTCCTGTGGTTTACTTTATATATAAGGACTACTTAACATCAGGACACCAAACTGGGTTAGCTGACCTTAAGTGATAAAAAACAGGACAAAGTACAAAAGGGTGACTAGGACAAGATAGAGCTGTTCAGAACTCACTGAGTTGGGCATTCCCCTCAGTAGGGATGATTTCTTTTGGACCAAGTGTGCCCACAGCCTATGAACCGACCAATGTTCCATGTAGAAAAATATGTATATGTGAAAATAAGATTAAACCTAGAAGATATCTTATTGGATCTACATACACATATACGCATGCATGTATGCCCATACATACCAACATTTTCACATCCGTGATAGGAAGAAGTTATCCTTTATGATATCACTTTGAGCAAGCACATGAGTACTGGAACCTAAACTTTTATGTGTATAAGATAATTTTTTTAATTGGGTTAAGTAGATCAGCAAAGCATATACCCCCTTCAATGCCCAGGCACATCGTCTTTGAAGCACATGTGGACTCAAAAGACCCTTATTTCTAAATATTAACTAAAGGAGACACACACACACCAAACTGCCATTTTCTTCCTCCAGATAGTGAAAGACTGCCCCATATTGTGTTTTCAAAATTGTGGTTCTTAGAGACTTACTCAGCTTCAAAGCTTCCCATGTGACCTCCAAGACACCTCTTTCATCAACTGGGTAACAAATAAGGTCTTTGTGTGAACTGAGCATTGGCTTCACCTTTACAAGGCAAGAACAAAGGGACACAGAGCTCAGAACAAACACAGGAAGTGCCCAGGACACTTTGGAGAGGAAAAGAACATTACTGAGCCTAGGTTGAATTAGCAATTCACTCTTTGAGCAATTCATTTATTCCATATGATGAGAAGCAGGGATAGAATTAAATTAGTGCTGCTCACCAGTTATTATTTTGCAACAAATGGACTTCTGATGTACAAGCAAATGATTCCTATATAATTTGCTTCTAAAAGAAGTCCAGGAATGACTAATTCTTAGTTGATGGTAGAATTAATAAAAAGACATGTATGACATTTCAGAGACTGTCATGGGCTTCCTTCCTTCTATTATAAGAAAGTCACATGGAGCCGGGCACGGTGGCGCACGCCTGTAATCCCAGCACTTTGGGAGGCTGAGGCAGGAGGATCGTGAGTTCAAAGCCAGCCTCAGCAATGGTGAGGCACTTAGCAACTCAGTGAGACCCTGTCTCTAAATAAAATACAAAAAAGGGCTGGGGATGTGACCCAGGGGTCGAGTGCCCCTGAGTTCAATCCCCAGTACCAAAAAAAGAAAGAAAAAAAGAAAGTCACATGGGGCCTAAAGTCTTTGCCAAACTAACAGTGTTCTAGAAACTTCTATTTAACCATTCCTTGGGTGTGAAGTATATGGTGTCCTGACCTCTCTTGGCTGCCTGCCATGCTTACATTTTCAACATAAAGCTAAGCAACTTAATTCTAAAAATCACTTATTTCCCTCCACATTCAAAGATTTTCTAACCACAAAACACTTGCCATATCTCAGAGCATCTTAGTGTTGGAAAGTGGCTCCCATCTTCTCAGGAAGACTCAGTTCAGATAAGCTGACATTTTCAGGCCATTTTATGATAAATTTATTTCACAGGATCCTCTGTAGAACCAATATCTTTGTCTCATTCTCAGTTTTATTTCCAATACTGTTTCCTCTATCAGCGTATGGATCTGATTCCGACCTGAAATAGAAAGGAATGGGGAAAATAGGAGGGAAAAAAAATCCCAAATTGGCCTCCCAAGAATAGAAATAACATTTTATTTTTTATTTTAATTCTTACAGTGCTGAGGATCAAATCCAAGGCTTTGTGCATTTTAAGCAAGTGAGCTTGATACTTACCCCCAGTCTACAAATAATATTTACTGAGTACCTATCATAACTCTGGTACTTTACACAAATTACATCATTTAATCCTCATCTCATGCCTAAAAGACTATTAATTCCCCATTTTTCACATGAGAAAACTGAAATTAAAACTGATCAAGGAACTTGCCCAAGTCCCTCTATTAAGCAGTGGTAGAGTCAGATCTCTGTACTTCACCAACAATAGCCAACCGCTATGATTTGGAATTGAAATCAGAAAACAAGATTACCCAGAGTGAATAGTGACTGCTAGTCTAAGGATTTTGTGTGGATGGTTATCTCTTGAAGGTGATATAGTACTAAAGAAATCCTGGGAGTTCAGTGGAACCCTGAAGCTGCTTTGAGTGGCAGGAGGGCAGAGCATTACTGAGCCTAGTTTGAATTAGCAATTCAAAATTCTGTTCAACAAAAATCTGTTCTCCACTAAGAGGAAAAGCTGGTAACTTAAAAAGAGGCATGGTGCCATCATTGTAGACTGGGCCTAAGAGGGTTAATGTCAGAGGTTTCTCTGTCCTTCAGTGGCTTCCAAAGCTACCTGTGTGAAGAGATCTTAGGCCAGGAAGGCACCAGGTGTGCTCTGGTTCTGAGGCAGTGAAATAGAAGGAGCTGGTAGAGAGGGAGGCCTGGAGGGACCTTCTCTAAGTGGACTTTTCTACTTCTCACAATGAACTACTCCAGTACTACTTACTTGCACTGTAAAGGAGAGCAAAGGGTTAACAAAGCTTGGCTTTTAAATTCTCATTTGCCTAGTTTGCATTGGAATAAATAATTGTTTCTGCCTTCATTAAGAGTATTAAATACAATCTAATCAGCCTGCTAGGAAATAAAAGTGTAACAGTTTTATAGCTGGTTACATTGAAATTTAAATTTGCATATTAAATAGCAAAAGCATTAACGTGTGTACCTATTCATCAGCTATGGATTACAAAACACCTCTCCAGTGTGAGCCCAAACAGCATGCCATTTTCTGATTGAACTGCTTAATTAAATAAAAGATGATTAACAGCATTTTTATACCCCGTATACTTTACTGTTTAAAATTAAAACATGAAGATGTTCAGAAACTTCACTAAATTTCTGAACATGATAGATTGACTATTCTCTGGAAATACCTCATTCTAAAATAAACCTTTGCCAAAAATGAAGCAAAACAAGTAAATTGTACCTGAACTCAGATTCAATTTTATCATCTTAATTCATTCAAAGCTTCATCGCTGGTAAGGCTGGTGTAAGTCCTAACTCACTGGTTTGTGCTGTGCCAAATCTAGGGGAACGTGAGGTGAACTTCCCATCTAACAAATTATCTTTCTAAATCAATGGTGAGCCAACATAATTGGTGATTCTAACCTATCCTATGAACACAAGATCTCTCTGTACCCAACTGAAATCTATTTTTAAAAAATCAGTATAGTACAGTAAATGAATTTATCTTAACCTCTTCCGTTTCTGATAGTGTTGACCACAGGCTTGGATCTCCTGGACCTGAGTGAACCAGTGTCTCAAACCCAAACCAAAGCCAAGAAATCGGAAGCCTCATCAAAAACTTCATCCCTGAAGAAAAAGGCCGATGGATCTGACCTCATCAGCGCAGATGCTGAACAGAGAGGCCAGCCTCTTAGAGGATCTGAAACTTCATCTTTAGATTTAGGTAGGACAATAGTGTGTGGTGGCTGCTGCTCAGCCTTGCCCTGCTGGAATTGACAATAACAGCAAAGTTCTGCAGATGATTTTAAAACAGTGAACAAAGAAGTAGGAAAGATGAAGTCCATGTAGGAAACTGGGCAGGACAGAGTTTCTTTTGTGTTTGAACTGAATGCTGCTGGGAGCTTGACTTTGCATAATTGGTGTTGATTCATTCATTTACACATTCAACCAGCATGTACTGAGTTCTTGAGGGATGCCAAGCACCATGCTAGGAACGGAAGTTACAAATAAAAGTAACTTGCTCTCTAGGTGCACTCAGTCTAGAATAGGAGAGAGACACAAGTGAACAACTCCCCCACTAGGCCCAGGGACAGCCAGACAAAACAGTGGCATCTAACAGCTTTGAGTCTATGTCCAAGACAATAATAACAGCTACCATTTATTGTTGGCTGACAATGCCCAGGGATCTATTCTATATTTTATATATATTTTCTCATTTAATCATCACAACTCTGAAGTAAGAAGCCATGTTTTAAAATTTAGCATCAAAGTTCACCTCCTTAAGCAAAATTTCTTTCTAGAAACACGTTGGAAATGCCCTAAAGCCATCTCTTTACCTGGAGGCTGGTAGATAGGACTCCATATGCACATCCCACACCAGATCCCATGGACTCATCCTCATGATTGAAAATATACATAGCCCTTGATATAATAAATTTGGGTAAAACAATTTGATTGCTTCAATTGTGAAAAACAATCCAACTTAAGAAGTATCATTTTTATTTAGCTGTACATGTTTTGATTAATTTTCATGCTTCATTGAAAAGATTGGTCTTGGATCTTGCGAAGACAAACTGAGTAAAGTTCACTTGGATAATGACTTCTTAATTTTAATTGATGTCTCTTCTCTCTGCACCTCATGCTCACTCCTGGGCTCCCTTACTCCCTTCCTTTTCTTCTTAGTAGACATTCAAACCCAACTGGAAAAATGGGATGATGTTAAGTTTCATGGAGAGCGAAATAGCAAGGGGCATCCAATGGCAGAGAGAAAATCATGTTCATCTAGAACGGGATCGAAAGAGCTCTTATGGTAAGACTTTAATACCAGAAAATAGCTGCTATGTGTCAACTGTGTGTGTGTTTCTTGTTCATGCACTGAAGTAGCCAATCAGCTAAATTAATCCAGGCATAATAACCTCCTGCATAACAATGTTAAATATATGGCTTCCACTAACTCTAAATTTTTATCTGAATTGTCCAAAATTAAGTCAATTCAGTCAATAAGAATTTGAGGAGGTTCAAGATTCAATATTTGTGGGTGATTTTCTGAATGTGTTACTGAGCTATTAGTCAAAAGAGGCGCTTATGTATGTGTGAGCATGGATGAGCATATTTAACATATCACATAAATCATAGTTAAACTAAATTTTTCAGATCATTCAGGTAAACTTTCTGGCTTTCTCTATCATCCACTCTAAGGTAATGCAATAATTAAGAATATCCATAAATACCCCTGAGGACATCTATCTTCATGGGTTTTACCATGTTTTTGAAGCTTTCTAAAGGGCAGTACCTGTTTCAGCTTCCTGCTACCTTGCACCTGACCACTTATTATGGCATCTTAAATTATATATGAAGCCGGGCGCGGTGGCGCATGTCTGTAATCCCAGCACTTTGGGAGGCTGAGGCAGGAGGATCGCGAGTTCAAAGCCAGCCTCAGCAATGGCGAGGCACTTAGCAACTCAGTGAGACCCTGTCTCTAAATAAAATACAAAAAAGGGCTGGGGATGTGGCCCAGTGGTCAAGTGCCCCTGAGTCCAATCCCCGGTACCAAAAATAAATAAATAAATAAATAAATTATATATGAAGATATTTAGTAAACTGTGTCCCCCCAAAAAATAAATACAATGTTTTTTCATGAAATGGAGTTTTCTCTAACAAAAATGGCACTGCATTTAATTTTTTTTGCCTATAATTGAATTGAATTCTAAATTAATCAAGAACAGTAACACCTAGCACCTTATAACCACTTAACTGTGAAAGTGGTCACTATAATAGAAATTTATAAAAATTACCTTTCTCATCAGAATTCTAATGAGAGCTTTGCATGGCTTTCAAGGATCCACATTAACTAAGTGTCTTGGCTGGATTTCTAGCTGAATTTGTTTCTTGATGTACATTAATTTCCTTAATGTATCCATCACAGGTCTTCAGAGCACAGATCTCAACCAGAATTGAGTAGTGGGAAGAGTGCCCTCAACTCTGAGTCGGCTTCAGAGTTGGAATTAGTGGCTCCGGCACAGGTAACAAAACCAATTCTTCTTCAGGAAACCCATCTGTTTTATATATGATAAATATTTCATTTAAATTTTGCACAAAAAGTTTGAAGTATTTTTCTGTACTTTGTATTTCATGTGTTTTCTCACCCGGTAGCTGACTCAGTGCTTAGAATAACTGAATGTGTGTGTGTGTGTGTGTGTGTGTGTGTGTACACATGTATGTTTGGCTGGAAAATGTGTTAAGGAATTCACTGTGTACTTAGCACTTTTTGACTATTCCATTATTTTGCAATACAAAAATTTGTTCTACTCCAGGTTTAGCACTATTTATGTAGCAGGATCCAAAGAAGAGGAAATTATATCTTGAGTGTTCATTCACATCTATGCCCTGTGGAATAAGGTACTTACTATTTACATCAGAAAATTGCCTGTCACATTAAGATAAATTTCATGCCAAAGAATATATTATTTTAGTTATTAGCAGCAATGATGATATTAGTAAGAACTCCCATTGTGAATGCCCACTAAGTATTAGGGACTTACTATGTACTTTTCAGGTGTTATATCTAATACTCAAATAATCCTGTGAATTATTATTGGCTACACTTTAAAAAATACTTAAGGATATTATTTAGTCAAACACATTTTTCTGGGGCATAATTACTGGTGGGAGTGGGGTCTAAGCCAGATCTGTTTGTCCACTGCTTGGCCCCCAACTCCAGTGTAACACAGGTGTCTATAACTATTCATCCCCTGTGGTTAAGACCCTCTCTCCTATGATTCTAAGAGGGCCCAAATTAGTCTCAGCCTTTTCATCCCCTGAAACATTTTTCAAGGCTGCAATCTTGACTTAAAATTATACAGATCTCTTGAGAAGTGTGTGACCACTCACATTCATGCATTCTATAGTCTAGCTGGTGTGAGACAACATGTTTAAGGAAAACAAGTGGGCAGAAATGAGCAGGAGAAATTTTTGGAGTTAACTAGTTTCAATGTTGAGACTAAGAGGGGAAATAAAATATCTGAGGTGAAATAAAGGGATAAGTATGATAACAGCAAGTATTATTGAACACTATGATTAGAGCTTCTAATATAGATCATATGATCATCTTGACAAAAGGTTGAATGAGGTAAGTTCAGTTATCCACCCCCCCATTTGTACAGATGGGGAAACTAGAACACAGCGAAACAAGAAACTTATCTATGTACCCACAACTTCTAAGTGGCAGAGAGAACAAGGACACAGGGAGGAAATGGAAGGCCACTGGAAACCTTGCTAAGCCAGCAGTAGCACCCCCTACAAACACTGCACCCCCTTCAACAGAGGACATGACCATTCCCAGAACTCAGCTGGAAAACAAGTCAACTAACTTCCTGAACAAATCACCCTGCCAACCTTAATGAATTGTAAATGTAGCATGAAAGTGTATTTTCTTTCTCTGTATTCATTCCAAATGTATCTTTTAAAAAGAAAAATTACAGCACTTATTAGAAAAAACATTTCTTGATAAGTGCACTAGAGATTTAGACTCAGCTAAAGTAATTGGTCCTATTTCATGAACTGGAATCCCTGGAACAATTTAATGCGGCAATAAAAGATTTGTTTCAAAAGCAGGGTGAAACTCGGCACAGGTGGGCTGTTCTACAGAGAGCTGGGGCAGGAGAACAGCTGGGGTCCCCGGTTACCATAGAAACCCACAATGCCTTTATCCTATTATCCCAATGACTGCTACTCTCCTGCTGGCTGTCTGCTTCCATCCCACCACACAGTCCTTCCACTTACCCACCAGCATGCCTTACTTTAAGCGAACATAGTGTGCTTTGGAAAATCGGTATGAGATTCCTTATATTGTCTTCCAAAATACAGTTTAAAATGTACAATGAGAGTTATGTGTCTAGGTAAAGCTTAGTGACTCCTTTTAGAAAGATAATTATTTGTAAGGAATTTATACCACCCCCCACCTTTTTTAAAACATTGCATGTTTACTTATCAAGATTGGCTCAAACTAAGAAAATACATAATCTTTTCTTTTTGATTCAAATCTATCCTAAAATAAGAAAAAATTTATAGTTTGAGATCTAATGCTATATCTAAAACACCAACTCACTCAAATGGAGTAGCAGGAGAATCGAGTGATTGATCTACTTGTAATAAAAATGAGTGGGTCCTCTCAGAAGAGAGCAACAACTTATGTCCCAGCATTTCATTGAAATGGGAAGGAGATTGTTAGCCAATCCTGCCTGAGTATCACCTACCGGCTCTGGGTTGACAGACTATGTTAGCTAACAACCTAAAGACAACTCTTGGACATCTTGGCCATGGCTGATAGGTCCTCATTGGAACTGGTTTTATAGAATGTATGGCTGGTGGGCTTCAGTACTTACAAAAAGAGGAAATCGGGCATAGAGTCACACCATTCAAATAAACCATCGCAGCCCTTGTTACTGCTGCCTTCTCACTCAGATGGCTAACAGGAAAGGCAAAGAAATGTTTTCTTCTTCCTTGAACCAACATACATTACCTTAGGCAGCTCGACACATGAGGAACTATTTACAAACTCTGTCTTAAACTCACATTTCAGAATCACAAAGAATGTGGAAGCTCCCAAGTTGAAAAATTCTTAGGTTTTCTCATTGTCTTTTCAAGATGGGAAAAGGGGAAAGCTTAGTATAGCCTCTTTTAAATAATGTTTTGAATACACTAATCAGAGTGGAAAGAGAATACAATAAATTATTTAATCTCTATATACTTAAGAAGAAAGTATTTCAACACTTATGCAAATTCCCTGGAGTTCATTGTTTAAAGAAATCATGCAATCTGGAAAATTAGGAAAACAGTTGAATAAATGAAGAAAACACAGAAAGTAATGATGTAAAATTAGCTTTTTCTAGAAATGTGTCGAGATGGTGATTGGTGAAGCAAAAGAAAAGACGTCAACCTCTGCTGAAGAATGATAGTTCAAGACTTTCCTTTACAGTTTGGACTCTCCAAGACAGGCTCTTGCTAACCTCAGTAAGGTTTGGCCAGAATGGGCAGCAGCAGGCTCTCCAAATGCTGAGTCATGATCAGATAACCACCGATTTTGCCAACTTTGGCACAGAGAATGCTGCCTTTCACATAACCATTGTCAAGAGCCAGAACAATTTGAACTTTAAGTGCAAATATGCTTTCTTTTAAGTAATATAAAAAGGAAGGTACTGACGGCTGCCATTTATTACATACTTCATGTGTTTAATATGAGATCATATTTCTTTTATGTTATTTGAAGTGCTTATAATGATCTTGGAAGTTAACATCATCTCCATTTCACAGATGGAAATGTGTATTAGAGAGAAATAATTTTCCCCAGGTAATGCAGCTGAGAAGCCAGAATTCAAATCACACTCATTAGCTTCTAAAGTCCATTTTCTTGACCACAGACCACTTCATATAAACTATGTCCTTAATACACCCAAACTAACTCACACCCAGCTATTTCCCTTCTATTGCAAACTGTGATTATTACTTAACTTATATAGGGTTCATATGAGCTAAGTAATTTGAAAGAATATTTTATCACTGTCTTCCAGAAACTTTGGAAGACAAATTATGATTGTCATCTGATTTGATACCACACATAATTTGGTGCCTCCCCCTCCTAATTTCATTCTTAACCCCTTACTTTAAAAGAAATGCTAAGGGCTTCCATTTCATTCCATTTCAATTCAACGAAGTGACTGTATGCCTATGATCCATGATCCATAAAGCCATAAGCAAGTGAAAACATTAGAAAGATGAGTTAGATTATAAGAAGTAGTAGACTTTTATATCTAATAGCAACAATTAGATACACAGTAAATATTAATAGTTTTGCTTGTTGGAAGACAATACGGTTATCACATCAAGATCCCATTTCCCTCTGGGCCACACACACACAGCGAGCTATTGAAGAGAAGAAAGGAGCAAAGATGGAAGGAAGGAATAAAGAAAAGAACTTGATAAAAAAGGAAATAAACCTGAAGGATCATTTCAGCCTAATAGGAAATCTATACATAGTAGTTTCTCAGCAAAGGTTTGTTACAGTGGGGAAAAAAAGAAACCGAAGGGAATGCTAAGAAAAAGGAAAACAACACTTATCAAACATAACAACAGAAGCAGATCCTGATAGCAGAAAGGGCAGAATTAAAATTTTATTCTTGATCATTTTGAAAACTCATTTTAGTAATAATTTTGTTAGTTATACCTGGTAATAGACTGTTAGAGCTTTAAAATCAGCATTTATTTGCCTTGATGTTCTGCATAGAATTTCACAGTCATATGGAGATGGGGGAAATGTATTGCCATGCCCTCTACAAAGGAAATTTGCTCTCCACACATGAGAGATGGGTTCTTTGTGTACCTCCCATGACAAATGTCTGTTGAGTAATTAAGAAAAACATTCCAAGCATCTCAATGAAGCTAGAGTTTCAGTTATCTGTTCCAGTGTAAGAATCTAATTCTTCCTCATTGACCACTAAACTTAAGGCTTTAAACACAGATTTTTTTTAATGATTGTTGATCTCACTTGATAAGTACTAACCTAAAAGATAATAACAAAAGCCAAGTTTTATTAAGCATTTACTATGTCCTATGGATTTGTACTTCCATGAATGATTGTACTAATTCTTACAGGGACCCTACAAGTGCATATACATTTTGCAGATGAGAATATAGAGATTAAGTCATTTGCCCACCTAGTAGTAAATGGTAACCTAGGATTGGGCCTCAGGCAGTCTGACACCAGAGACAGTGCTTTTAATGACACACTGTCATTCAAGTTCTGTTAGCTGTTATATTTTCCTTTTCTACAATGAAGCATATTCCCTTTTCCCCGTTTTAATTTCTTTTGAAAGAATGTTGAGCTTCTGAAATGCATTTTGGTGGGAGAACTCTAGCAATAATATAAAGACAAGTGTCTGAGAAATAATGAACAGCCATCAGAACGCTGAGGCAGGGGGTTACCCTGGGACAGCCACAGCCACCAATCCAGCAATTTTCAAATCAAAATTTTGATCACAATCATAACTTCAAATAAAGAGAATGAAACACAATATTCCTTTTGAAAAGTTACTAAATTCTTTCTTCTCTCTCTTTACCTAGTGCTTATCATTTAGAACAAACAACAGCTGGAGGAATGAAAAGCTTTCTTCTTTGAAGAGTGTAATACCCTAAGATCCAATTAGCTTAAACCAATTAAAATGCCATTTTTAAAACCAAAGTATTTCCAGGAGGTTGCTATAGCTGTAGAACATTTTTCAAAATCATGCAAAAAGACAAAAGGTCACAGTAGAGTACATTTATGATCTGCAGAGTTCCACCCACACACGTAATATCTATAGAATTGCTTCTCTATGTGGGTCCCAGCCCAGCAGGGGCAGCATCACCTGGGAACATTCTAACAATGAAGATTGTAGGGCCCCACCTCAGGCCTGCTGAATCAGAAACCCTGGGGAAGGGGCCCAGCAATCTGCATTTTAACAAGCCCTTCCAGGGGATTCTGGTGCCCACTAAAGTTTGAGGGCCATGGATACAGAAGTTGTGCCATCAAAACAGCTGCAGCTCAAACTTATGGATGCAGTTGTTTTGTTTATTAAACCTCTATTTAGGCACTAGGCAATATCAACACTTAGAAGCCTTACTTAGATACGTTTTCCCAGATTAAAACTTTTGCCTATAAACAGTATAACAGTATTTCATTCTGTTTTTAACCAGCTTGTCTGGACATACTGCTAAATTGTGGGAAATTTTCATAATTTTAAATTGCATACTTATCTCAGTTTTAAACTGCCTCTATTTACATTTAGTATTTACCTGTGGTTTATAGCATTCATCTTATGCTTCCTTGGGGGGTGGGGAGATAAGATAAACACTTGTCTTAGAAATAACCTAAGACCATTTCTAATGCAGAAAATAGTGCTTCCCTAAATAGTAATTGTACTATCAAAATAAAATATCATTCGCACAGTAAGATTCTGTTTGCACTTGGTGTTTTAAGTGGAAAAGAGAATACGAATTGGAAACCTAGAATCCTGAGAGAGAGATTCTGCCTCTTCTTCCTGATAGATGGTGCCCTTTGTATCCGTGATTCATAATCCAGCTGGGTCGTGAAACATTGATGAAGGGAAGATCCAGTGACAGTAATGGAGTTCTGTTACGTCAGGCTTCACAGGAAAGCAGATCCTGTTTCACTGGCAAAAGTGCCTGCTAATAAAAGGCAGTGCCTTGGACAAAAGTATCAGTGCTTTCTTTTTCTTGTAACACCATTCATGGGTCATTTGTGACATGATAAAAATGCACCAAATTATTTATTTTTTTATTTACTGATCTTTTAACTAACAAATAAAAAATGTGCATGTGTATCACGTACAGCGTGACGCTTTGAAATAGGTATACATTGTGGAATGGTTGATTGAGCTGCAATTAGCATATGTATTACCTCTCATATTTATTTTTGTAGAGAGAACACTTAAAATCTCTCTTGGTGACTTTCAAGACTATAATACATTGTTATTAACTAGTCACCATATTGTACAGTAGATTTCTTGAACTTATTTCTCCTTTCTAAATGAAATTTTATGTCCTTCGACCAACATCTCCTCACCTACCCCACCTCCCAGCCCCTAGTAACTACTATTCTATTCTCTCATTCTTTGAGTGCAGCTTTCTTTGGATTGCACATAGGAGTGAGATTATGTTATATTTGTCTTTTGGTACCTGGCTTATTTCACTTGATATGATGTCTACCAGTTCCATCCATGTCACAAATGACAGGATTTCTGTCTTTTGTTAAAGCTGAATGGTATTCCCTTGTGCATATGCACCACAATTTCTTCACCCATTCATCAGTTGATAGACACACTGATTCTATTTTTTGAATATTGTGAATAGAGTTGCAATGAACATAGGAGTACAGATTTCTCCTCAACATCAGATTTCATTTCCTTTGGAGATATATATATATATATATATATATATATATATATATATATATAAAATACTGTTTTCATAACGGCAGTACTAATTTGTGATCCTACCAATCGTGTACAAGGGTTCCCTTTTCTCCATATCTTCTCCAACACCTGTTATGTTTTCTTTTTTCAATAGTAGCCATTCTAGCAGACATGAAATAAGATCTTACTATGGTTTTTATTTGCTTTTCCCTAAGGATGGCAGTGTTGAGTATTTTTTTAATATACCTGTTGATCATTTATACATCTCCTTTGGGAAAAACTTCTTCCCAGTGTTCAGTAGCGTTATTTGTTTCCTTCCTACTGAGTTATTGGAACATCTTAACAAATTATGAAAGTTTATCTCTTATCAGATCTATCATTTGCAAATGTTCTCTCCCAATCTATAAATTGTCTCTTCATTCTGTTGGCTGTTTCCTTTGCTCTGAAGAAGCTTCTAGTCTGATGTGCTCCCATCTGTCTATTTTTGCTTTTGTTGTCTTTGCTTTTGAGATCATATTTAAAAAATTAGTGCCCAGATCAACATCATGGAGATTTCCCTCTATGTTTTCTTCAAGTAGTTCTATAAGTTGCGGTCTGACATTTAACTTCCTAATCTATTTTGATTTGATTTTTGCATACGGTGAGAGATCAGGGTCCAATTTCATTCTTGTGCATGTGGATATCTGGTTGTCCCAACACCATTTATTGAAGAGAATGTCATTCCCCATCATGTGTTCTTGGCATCTTTGTTAGAAATCAGTTGGCTGTAAGCAAATGGCTGTTGGGGCTCTCTATTCCATTCCATCAATCTGCATATCTATTTTCACACTGTCATGTGGTTTTGTTTACTATCGTTTTATAGTATATTTTAAAATCAATGATACTCCACTTACGTTCTTTATGCTCAAGATTGCTTTGGCTGTTTATGGTCTTTTCTGATTCTATGCAAATTTTAGGATTTTTTTTTTCTATTTTTGTGATGAATGCCATTTGTGTTTTAAAAGAGATTGCCTCAAATCCGCAAATTGCTTTGCATAGTATGGACATTTTAAAAATACTTATTCTTCCAATTCATGAACACAAGACACCTTTTCATTTATTTTCTGGCATACAAAAAATAGCCTTGTGCAACAAACTCAAAAGTTTACTTCTCACCATGTGCTCGCATTTTTTTAAGATGTATTTGTTTATGTTATTTGTGAAGGGACCAACAGGAAGACAAAAGAATTGGTTCCAAAAGCAAAGTATTGAGGAACAGAGATTTATATCCAGTTGGGAAAGAAATACCAAACTAAGTTTCTTGATTAACTTTCTACAATACAGTAAAAATCAAATTCCCTTTGGAATTTGACTTAATTTGGACTTAATTTCTCTACCACGCAGTAGCATCTTAAGAACTTAGCCATCTTAAAAGGTTATAAGCATCTGCACATTTATATTTGTATATATTTGTCAATATATTGCAACCCAAGAGCATCATATGAGAGTTGTAGTAAACTGTATGGTGGCCTCCAAAAGAGATGTCCACATCCCCCAGAATTTGCAAATATTACCACATATGACAAAGATGTGATTAAATTACTATAGAGTTCCAGAAAAGTGAATGATTCTTTTTTTAATTTAATTTTTTATATATGACAACAGAATGCATTACAATTCATATAACACATATAGAGCACAATTTTTCATACCTCTGGTTGTATACAAAGTAGAGTCACCTCATTTGTGTCTTCACACATGTACTTAGCATAATGATGACCATCGCATTCCACCATCTTTCCTACCCGTATGCCCCCACCCTTCCCCTCCCTTCCCCTCCCTTCCCCTCCCTTCCCTTTTCCCCTTTGCCCTATCTAGAGTCCATCTAATCCTCCCATCCCCACCTTCCAGCATACTATGAATCAGCATTTTTAAATTAGAGAAATCATTTAGCATTTGGTTTTGGGGGATTGGCTAATTTCACTTAGCATTATATTCTCCATCTCCATCCATTTACTTGGAAGTGCCATGATTTTAACTTTATAAAAGTAACATGGGGTGGGGAGAAAATTGAGAGAAAAGAGGAGGAGGTAACATGGAGTGACATGTCCATAAACCACCTGAAGCCACCAAGTACTAGCAGAGGCATGGGACAGATTATCCCCCCAGAACCCTCAGGAGGAACATGGCCCTGCTGACATTTTATTTTGGACTTCTAGCCTCCAGAACTTTGAGAAAATAAAGATCTGTTGTTTGAATCCACCTTATTTGTGGGAATTTATTACAGTAGCCCTACGAGTCTAGTACAGGAGTCAAGTGGACTTATTAGAAAATGCTCTAGCATGATATTAGGAAATCAAGCAATCTAAATTTGCCTTTTTCAAAGTTGGACTTACATTTTTCTTTCACAAACGCTACTGGACTTCTCAGATGTTTCCTGGAAGATGACTACGGTGGTTCTACATCCCAATTTGTTGAGTTTAAGTGCTCAGAGAATATCACACTAGGAAATAGTGCTACAATCCCATGGGAAGGGGGTGTCAGAGGCAGATCCTCTGCACTGAGGCTGCTGCCCTCTGCAGACAGCCCAGAAGAATCACTGCGAGCGCAATGCCCATGGCTCGACACTATGTGGGTCTGAGTATTAATGTGGCTGCGACCCATTCACGTGAGGGTCCCTTTTCCCCACTAGGACTCAGTTGTGTCTTTTTTTTAGCCTTTGCTTTCATTTCTTTTCACCTCTGCTAAGTAAATGGGGACCCAAGGAAGCCACCTTTGCTGGTTTTTCCCGCAGGGCCACATTACCTCTCCCTGTCAGAGGACAGCCATGTGCTTTTGAAGGCTTGTCATTGCCAGAAACAAAATAGTGTAGATTGAGAAATGTAATGTGCATAAATTAGAAACCGAACAGCTGCACATTTCACACTCTGCATCAAAGTCAGACATAAATAAGAAGAGTTTGCAGTTCACAAATATTCAAAGTGTAAGTGACCTAAGCAGTCCTTTATTAAGCTAGAAGTTCTTTATGTTCTTTTCAATCCACTGAACCCAGGGACCATGCAATTTCCAAACAAAAACATTCAGCCACAATCAAAAAAATCACATTAGTTGACACTAAATATATGTATATAAAGGCATGTAGCATCACCTATAAAATACAGCTCTCATAACTTTCTTATGATTTATAGCAACCTTTTGACATTTATGTCTCCACCCTCATGGGCCAAAATCTAATTAAATGTTCTTAATTTACTTCTTGGAGATTATGAGTTAATTGTTGACTCCGAAACTAAATGTGGTATTCTTGGTTTTAAACAAAACTTGATCCGTATTTTTAAATTGAATCCAAGAACCTTGGATTCTTTTGCTTCTGCGATAAGTACGAGTTTGTTTCCACAATATGAGAGTCCAACAAATTGGCCCATCATTTTTATAAACTTGTATAAAATCTGGTTCTAAGGCCCCACTGGCCAGGATGGTGTAACAGTCAATCTCACTTAGGTCTGAGGTCCCCCTCCCTGCCAACTGTCTGGACTGGGAGCAGGTGGTCACTTTCATGGGGCCCAGAAAACCTCCCAGGAGGCTACTTGCTCACAGTGCCCAGTGAGCCCAGCCCACCTACCAGTGAGACGCTGGCACCCAGGCAGGTCCAGAGACCTCTCACCACCCTTTCTGACCACAAGCACACTGCAGTGGCCTCACCCCTACACACTCACAGACCAAGGCCTTTATTAGGCAGCTCCTTTGGGCACCCTGTAGCCATTCTCTTCCCTAGTGGGACGGCACTACCACAGATCTCAGCCAGTCCAGATGCAGGACAAAAATCAAGTGCCCTCTCCATCTCCCATGAGCTCCCCCTTGCCCAGGAAGCCTTGATAGAGAACACCTCCTAGGGTCAGGGAGAGAAAATACCTTTCATTCATTCACTTATCTTTTCACCAAAGGCATATTTTCAACACATGTGTGTTGACTACAGGAGCACCTACTATCTGCCAGGAGATCACGAGGATACAGCAATATAGACAAGAGGGAGGAGATAACAATGTTTTGTAAATTAACCTTCCACATTCATCAGAGCAAAACATAATCCGACCCTCATTTAGGATTAGAAGTTTTTATGTAATTACTTCATTACTTCATTGTTTTCAACCCACAATATTTTTAAAGCTTCTGGGTCCTCACCCAGCCTGAACCCCTTGGGGACAGCTTTTCTGTGTTTTACATCTTCCTAAATGGTCAGGTGAGCATCATCTCCCATGAGAGACCATGCAGTGCACCAGTTATGACCATGACCAAAAGCACCAGTTCTTCTGCTTACTAGCTGTGTAACCCTGAGCACATTAATTAAACTCTCTGTGCCTCAATGCCATCATCTTATTGAAAGGACAAAATGGGTTATAGAATCTAATGTACTTAGAACAGCGTCTGGCATGTAGTGAGCCTTGATAGTACTATTGTGTCATAATGAAATGGGGTTCCTCTTCAGGACCAGTGATGGTAGAGAACAAAAGAAAAGCAGCTGAGCTATATAGATGCTTAGTGCTCAGCGAAGAGCAAAGTTTCGCCAGAGAATAGCGATTTTCAAACCTGACTGCTTTTGAAAATCACCAGAGGAGCTTTTCAAACATCTGATGCCCGGGCCCCATCCACCAGAGATTCTTATTTAATAGACCTGGGATGGCGCCGCGTCTATTCAAGTAATTTCTGTGAAAACTAGACTTGAGCATCCTGTGTAGAGCAATTTCATCCAAACCTGCAATAAAAGGGGACCGGGAATTCACTGCACACACCCCTCTTGTCTTTCTCCGCGAGGCCTAGCCATCTCATCAGTGCAATCCCTCATCCTGCTGTCCAGACACCTGCAGGGCACTCATCACTGTCAAACCCTGTGCTATACATAAGGAGTACCAAAGTCACCAAAATCCCGCCTTCAGTTGTATGTGGTGGATCCACAAGTACTAAATGTGTGAATGCTCAAAATACAAGGTTGAGTGGGGAAAAAAAAGCAAGTTGCAGAACAGCACACCATTTACGTTTTAAAAAAATGTCAAGTACATTACCGTAATCTCTCTGTGGGCACATAAAAACATGAATGTGACCTCAAAGAAAAAGATCTAGAGGCACAATTCTTATATTTGATATTTTCCAACATAATATTTCCATTTTTATGACATTTTTAAAACTTTTTAAAAATTACAGCAGACTTGGGGGGGGTTCTAGAAATAATCGCATTTAGCTAAGTTAAGATAGATATCAGCTTGCCTATTAACTGTGACAAAGCAGTTGGCCTTATCAGACATGATTTTATCCAAAAAAAAAACTCATTATTTTGTAACAGAGAGCAATGCTCTGAGAAACGGGACATAAGATAGTACAGAAGGCAGAGGAAAGAGAACTCTGGGCAAGGAACAAAGGAGGCCTCGAAGCCATACTTAGTCTCTGAAGCTTTTATGTTTTCACCTGAGGCTGGTCTGGCTAACAAGCCGAAAGCTGGACATCAGTTGTCTGGGTGGTCTCTTCTAATGGAGATTCTCTATCCTACTGCAAATTAGAATCATGTGGACAGGTTGACTCCAATGGCAATGACGAATGAGGTCCTACTGAAGTAGTATGTTTGGGAGGTGGGGCCTGGTTTCAACATGACCAGGGCTGGACACATCGTGGGAAGAATCGTGCATGCTCACACACATTCTGGCACCATCCCAGTTAGCGCGACACCATGCCTGCCATACTCCAAAAATGACATGAATCAGAAATGCTTCTTGAATTCCTGAACTCTAAGGAAGAATTAAGATGAGAAAAGGAAAAAAAAAAATGCCTGTATTTTTGTATCATGTGATTCTAATATTATAACTTCTTGTGTTTGATTTATTTCAGGCTCGACTGACCAAAGAACATCGCTGGGGAAGTGCTTTACTTTCTAGAAATCACTCCTTAGAAGAGGAATTTGAAAGGGCAAAAGCAGCAGTGGAGGTAACTTTTTTTTTTTATTGGTTTTGGGGGTTTCTTTTTGTTTGTTTGTTTCTAAGAATGACATTCAAAAAAACTCAAACTTCCACAGCATATATATAAAATGAAACTTACTATATAGACAGGAAAAAAAACATTATTATGATTGTCAGAGTGAGACTTGTTACCAGAGAACTTTTGATTTCCCACCAGGATGTCACTTCCTATGACAGTTCTGTGGCAGGTTAGCACTAACTGTCTGGAATCCTGGGTCAGAAAAGGGTCTGAGCCTAGTCTAGGTTCCTGGGTGAATCAATGCCATGTATTCGCTATCCCCTGGTGAGACCAAATTCATGCCTGATATTTTTACTTCTCTAGCATCTAGCACAATGTCTGAAACATGAAGGTTTTGCTGCCCTTGGGTATTATGTATTTTTCTTAACTGAGTGGAGAAAAGGTCATGACTAGAATATTCTAGCCTATGGATAACCCAACTTGACCCAAGCCTAAGTTTGTTTGTTTGTTTTAATTGAGAGTTCAAAATATTGCTTTTTAATGATATTGTATTTTTATACCTTTATTTTGTTTGTTTATATTTACGTGGTACTGAGAATTGAACCCAGTGCCTCATGCATGCTAGGCAAGCACTCTACCACTGAGCTACAGCCCCAGCCCCAGAGTCCAAAATATTGTTGATAAATAAAAGGAAATTCTTGATTTAAACATTGAATTCCATATTTAGCCTTCTAATGAGTAGGGGCAGGAGATGGGGAAAGGAAGCCAAGGGGAAAAAAAATCTGCTTTTGCTCTTTTTTTATGCATTTCCTTCCTGGCTGGAATCACAGAGTGCCTCACAAATGCTATCTACAATGCTCATCAGAGCTTTCCTAGATTGAAGTTTGAGGGGGAGCTTTTCACTGAACTCAGGCATGAGCTTGTTAGGGCCTCCATTTCTATTACTGATATGAAATCTTGAAAATTGAACGCATTCTCAGAACAGGGTTCATTTATGTGGCAGTCTAACCCATAGGATTCAGATGAAATGATTATACTGTGGGTGGTCTTCCAGTAACTCTATATTTGCAGTTTAATATCACAAGGATTCCTTCCACACTGAGAACTAATTCCAACCACAATTTCATATCATCATTCAGAAACTTGCAAAAGAACATTTTTATCTCATCACACTAAAATCAATCCAAATTTCTTTTTTCAATCTTAACCTTCACTAAAAAAAAAAAAAGCTAATGAAAATTTAGTACTCTTACTGTGATCAACTGATACAATTGGCATGGAGCTTATAGCTTAATTTATCTAAAATAACTTTTCCAGACTTTAGAGCTACTTTAAATTTATCTTTTGAACTCCTACAATGTATGGCACATTGAATTAACACTCAAACTATTATTTAGAACCATAGAACAAATCTTGTGTTAAAAAAGACATTAGAATTTATTTGGTTCCACTTATAATTAGAAAAATAATGGATTCACCCTTAAAGGACTTCATCATCAAGTAACAAATTGCCAATGATAAAATAACTACCTACATATAAAGATATATATTCACAAAGTCATTTAGTCTTCATTTTGTTAGAGACCTTAGAAGTGGTCTATCCCGGGCTGGGGTTGTGGCTCAGCAGTAGAGCGCTTGCCTAGCATGTGCGCGACCCGGGTTCGATCCTCAGCACCACATAAAAATAAAGGCATTGTGTACAACTAAAGCAAATAAATAAATATTTAAAAAAAAAAAAAAAAAAAAAAGAAGTTGTCTGTCCCTACCAAGCTCACAAAACAAAAGTTTTTTCTTTTAAAAAGCACTTGACAAATTATTGCCCCATTCCTACTTGAACATATCCAGTTAGGGGTGACACTTCTTTTCAAAAAACACATTTCAGTTTGGCCAGTACCAATTAGCAAAAGGCCCTTCTTTATATCTTGCTGAAATTAGCCTACCAGGAAGTCCAATTCTTGGTCTTGACTTTGCCCTCTCTGGAGCAAGGCAGCATTAGTTTAATTCTCTACATGACACCCACTTCCCCCACCTAGCCGTGGCTTCTCCTGGCTTCTCTCTTCTAGGACCTGAGTCATTATTCCAACTCATCACTGAGAGCAATATGGCAGCGTACATCCCATTAATCATCCTAGACCTCCACACCTCTGTAGTCCTTTCCAGCCACAAATACTAGGAGGCTGTGAGACACTCTAGATAGTTATTTATTTAGTGAACATTGCTGGCTGTTCACTTGTACTGGCTGCTGAACTAGGCACTGAAGATAAAGAAATGAGCCAGTCTTAAGTAGCTACCTAGCTATAGCATGGGCCACAGGATCAATTGGACAAATCTCTTGCCCCTTCTATTTTGGTTTCATATCATCTATAAGATGAGGGACTTGTATTTCTACTATACCAAAACCCTGTGAGTTTATGCCTTTGAATGGAAAGTAAGTACTAGGTGCCAGACACTAAGTACAGAATTCCCAGCAAATCAGAAAACTATAAGTGAATTTTTTTCAGCTGAAATTCTGGCACTGAGAAGCTTCACTAAGGAATGAGGAGAGATGATGCTAACCAGAAGGTAAGAACAGGTGTGGAGAAAAAAAAAAGTCTGAGAGTATATGGGGGAGGAGGGTAGAGCATTTACCCTAAGCTAGTGATAAATCACACCTATAAAACTTCACACATATGTGGACCATTACTATATTCACTGTGGAAGACATGATAATATTCGTCAAAGTCTTGGAAATATACATGCCCATTGACCTAGTCACCTTTTAGAATTTATCCTAGAGAAGTAGTTATGAAAGTTTGCTATATTTTGCCTGTAGCCTTTTTTAAAATAGTGAGTATATGGAAAAAGTCTGAGTGTCTCAACTACAATAGATGCTAATATAATTTAGAAGTCATATCCTCATAGCAAAATGCTGTGTAGCTATTTAAAATGACATTATAGAAAAATATTTAAGATCATGTAAAAATGGTTAGTGTAATTAGAATAATTGTCTATGTACTGACAGTTTTACAATATAATCCCAGCTTTGTAAGATGACAATAGCTTAATAGGTAATATCTTGAAGTATGTACTAGGTGCCAGGCACTAAGTCAGGAGTGTTATGTGAATTCTTCCTATTAATGCTCACAGTAGTTCTGTGAAGAAAGTAATATTAACATTCCCATTTTGCAGAAGTAAACTGAGGGTTAAGGAGGTTGTTATGTGGCATTTTATAGCAGTTAAAATACATTTACAAATGAACTACCCACATATAGCAAGTTGCAGAGCCATGAGTCTCCCCAGGCTCCAGAGTCTGTGAACCTCTGCACTATATAAGTATAAAGAGCGTCTGTCTTGGTCTTTTCAGGCTGCTATGACAAAACAACTTAGACTGGGTAATTTATAAACAATTGAAATGTATTGCTCATAATTCTGAAGGCTGGGAAGTTCAGGATCAGACTCAGTGTCTGGTGAGGGCCAGTTCCTTATGGACGATGCCTTCTGCTGTGTCCTCATGTGATGGAAGGGCAAAAAGGGCTACCTAGTTCCCTGGGGTCTCTTTAATGAGCTCCACCTCATTGCCTAACAAAGGCCCAAACCCCTAATACCATCACCAGACCATAGCAAAGTCTGTGCCCAAATGTTAACAGTAGTCTTGGGTGGCTGGATTTGGGATAATTTTTGTTTTTATTCTGTTGGCTTCTCTGTGTTTTCCAAACATTCTGTCTTAAACATGTATTATGTTGCTAATCAGGGGGAAAGTTATGGGTTACAGAGACTATGGTGGAATGTAAATTCTGAAAAGAACTAAAAATGCCTTAGTCATCGTTGAAGAAAAAAAAAAAAAATGGCACCACAGATTGCCTTTGTCAGAGGCAGTTCTAAATACCAGTAAGAACTGATGGATATCGTGCCTGGAGCAAGTTGAATTTTTCCCAAATCTCCACCTTATATTTTCATATCATCTGATTCCAGGGTTCCTTCTCTTTCTTATTCTATTCCTTTTTGTTCACTTGTCATCATCCTGCCTCCTGATGGGGCACCTGGTCCCCTCCCCATCACCTTCTTCTGCCCCTGCCCCTCACTGAGTCCCAGGCACACTCCTTTCTCCCCATCCTCTCAAGTACCAACTTCACTGCCAACTTCCCCCACTTTCTCTTCTCTTCTCTTCATGGGGAACACTCTCCCCTCAGGTCTGCAGGCTGCAGTATCCTTCTTGTCGTTCAAGCTGTAGCGGAAGTAGCAACTCCTCAGAAAAGCTGGACCCAGTTGCTATCACATCTCCTAGGACTTGTTTTTCATTCTTGTATTTATCACTGGGTCCTGTTGTCTATCTTTCCACTTAACACAGAAACTCTATGAGAAAGGAGCCTTGTCTCTTGTTTACCACTGTGCCGCCCAATATCTAGAACCGTGTCTGGTATGTACTCAATAAATATTTTCCAAATGAATGAATGTACAGATGATATGAACAACACTTCTTTTTTTATCTCTTTCTGTTGTATATAAAGCGACATATAACCTTCTAATGTAACCATATATGCATTTTGATGCCTACATAAACAAATGATTCTGTCCCGGAGACTGTGCTGAATTGTCCTCTGCAGTTGTCTTGGGCTCAGTGTCAGTCAGTGAAACACACTTAGAATAATGCAGGGAGTGCCAATCAATCTTGCCATGAGGTAACATTGAGCATGGTTTGTGTTTTACATGGTATGAACTAATTTTCACTTGTACCAAATAAGACCTGAAAACATGCAAGCAACTAATTATTGAGCTGAAATACACTAAAATACAATATCCATTACTGATTAAAAAAAATAAGACTGTTAGTACATTTATTGCATATATTGAATGACCTGGAAACCTGCTTATGTGCAAGACTGACATTCATCGTTCAAGGTCACATTGAATGGTTAAGTCTAATGAAACCTTCTATGGGTGAGGCTTTTTCTCTCCATGTTATATGTTTTATTGAGAAAAATTACTGTACATTCACCTCTGACCAAAGTGTTATGATGTTAGTCCTATTCCAGTCTTTAAAAAACAAAAATCCATCCTCCCTGTATAATAGCGAGAGGTGCTTCCTCCATGCTTTTTCCTGGATTTTCCTCATAGCAAGCAGCCTAAACGCACTGTCAGTTACAGTGGGACCCCAGAAAGGATGCACAGGGAGGCACAGAAATGAGAAGCTGGGAAGGAGCCCCTGGAGCTCGGTAAGGCCTGGAGCTGCCTCCCAGGAGCAGAGATCCCTAGGGAGAACTGTGCTGCATCTGTAGAGAAGAGAGAAGGTCACATGGGAAGTCAGCATGCCTGAAACTACAACCCAAAAATACCTCTTTCATCACTGTTAGCAGGGAGAAAAAGAACCAGCTGCCATCTGATATTGTTCTTAGTTAGTATCTCTAGACACCTCAACCTTTTGAATAATTGGAGTTAGCAACAAATTCATCAAACCTGTTTAATTAAGCTCCTTCTATGGGTCAGGCACTGTACTGGGTTCTAGCAATAAAAAAACTAATAAGATCTCTGACCTTAAGGAGTAATTAAGGTAAAGAATCACAGGAGATCACTCAAGTGTAACTTGGCATGTGGCACAGTTCCTTACACATCTGCCAGACTGTGACATGGATTTGACCTTGTCTCATCCTTCTTTATGTTCTCAGTGCCTATCAGAGAGCCTGGTGCCAAGCAGGGCCCCACAAATTTTTGCTGGATAAATAAATTAATTAACAATTTATTCCTCTAATGAACCAATTTTAACTAAGTATCTCTCCTCCAAAGGTGCTTAGGATATATTACAAATTTTGGCTAATAGAAGGATGGAATTTTTGCCCCTGAAATCAAAGTCATGTTCTGCTTAGTTCCAATATTACGATAATGCTTGTTTTATGCACTTTAAGCAGTATTTTCACAGCTCCACCTTTACCTTAAAGAGTTATTTCTCCTTCACAAATTGTATAAAGGAATAATGAAATGTGTAAATGAAACAAGGTTAAATGGACGAAGGAAAGTACAGTGTCAGAGGCAGGAACAGGGAGCATTCCTTTAAATCCCAATTAGTAGAAATTACAAAATTCTACTAGCACCTTTAAACTTTAGACCTCTGAACTCTTCCTGTCCCCCAGTTCTCTTCCCTTTGAGCTTCACTTGTGGTGGTTTAAAATGTCCATGAATTATTTTATACTCTCTTCAAAATTCTCTCTTGAGGGTAGGCTGGACTTGGTGACTCATTTCCAAGAAAATAAAGTGGCAGTCATGGTGTGTGACTTTGAAGATTATGTCACAAAAGGCACTGCAGCCTACTCCCTGATCACTCTTAGATCAGTCACTCTGGAGAGAACCCAACCACCACATCGTGCAGACCCTTAGTCTACTTGGGGAGGAACCAAGGCCTCTACCAACAGCCAGCAAGGGAAGACCTCCTGCCCAGACCACACAAGTCTGCCACCTTGTGAGCCTGGCAAAGACTGTAGCCCCAGACAACAACTTAGTTCCAACCTATTAAAATGCCCTAAGCCAAGACCTTCCTTATAGCTTTTTCCAAATTCTTGTCCCTCAGAAACTGTGATATAATAAATGATTGTTATTTGAAGTTGCCACGTTGGGATCATTTGTTTTGCAGCAAGTGATAACTACTGCATCACTCTGCTCCTCACAGTCCCCAGCCACAGCCTGTTCCTCTACTCTCTTCCCACTCCATCCCCAACACATGTCAGTGCTGCACAATAGAAAGATTTCCCTGTGGAACAGGAATGATGCATTCATTCATTATAGATTGGAAATTTTTGAGCTACCTTTTCACTTCTAACTGGTCCTCCCATTGTCCTTTCAGATCCTCAAGGAAACCTGAACATAAGAATTTTGGTAATAGGCTGTGTTCTTTAGATGACATTTATACCATCCCCAAGGATCCAGTCAGGGTCTTATCTTTTCTTCTGCACAACTACTAGACCTTTCTGCAGGACAAGCTTCTTTGGAAGCTACGTTCTAACCTGTTTCTGTGTTCTATGGCAAAGGACACAACCTCAAAATAACTTCTTTCCAGGCTCAGCCCAGCATTCCCTCCAGCAGCATAGGAAAACAATCACAGCAAATTGATAGTTACTGCTATCAGAACATGGATAGGGGTAAAGTTTAATACCGATTCCTTATTCTACAAGTATGAGCAACTGCTATTATCTGAATAGTCCCATTCCCCACCCAATTCACATGTCAATCCCCATGGGATCATATTAAGAAGAGAGGCCTTTGGGAAGTGACTAGGTCTGAGGGCAGAGCCCTCAATGATGGGATCTGTGCCCTTTTACAGTAGAGAACTTGTTTGCCCCTTCCACCATGCGAGGAGCACCATCAATAAGGAGCAGGCCCTTGCCAAACATTGAATTTGCTGGCACCTTGATCCTGAGCTTCCCAGTCTCTGGAATGATGAGAAATAGATGTTTGTTGTTTATAAAACCCTCAGCTTATGGTAGGTTTAGTAAGTAGTCCAAGCAGGCTAAGACGGTAACCTTCTTTATTTCTCTTTAACTGGGAGATGCTATATTCAAAACCACACAAAGGCCAAATCCAGCTCTAGTGACATAAGCTTGAACATGCTTTCCATATTAAAATTTTATTTCCACCTGACACTATTTTTGCATATATGCTACAGATCTGATAGGCACCTCAAAAACATTATATGATTGGGTGAAATCAGAGACCATTCTTGAACAGCGTTTATTAATGTAGGATTGCATGAGAAACTGCTGACTTGGGTGCCCTCCTCTTCCAAGAAGATTATCTGTCTCCTGTACCCTCTCACATTTCCTTTTGCTTTCTGTGACAGTATTGCCTCTTTGAAGCAGGTGGAAGGGATTAATGGATTAAAACTACTTAAATCATTCTGGCTTAGATTCAATATCCGAAAAAGAGAAAACCTTCTGAAAATATATGAAAACGTTCTTTGGGCAACACTGAAAGAATCTTGAAGTTAACTGCTTAAGATACACATTTCCTCAAGCTGAGCTTGTCATACTAGCTAACACACTTCCCACATCAAATGTAGACAGGTCACATAAAGATTAGATGTGTTGTGAGTTCATTGAAAAACTGGCAGAAGTTCCTCTGCGCTCACATTGATTCAATTTCCTTCTGTCTTAAACAAATGAAATTTTGTTTCTAAAAACAAAGCGAGCATGAATAAGAACTGCTGTAGAATGACTTGTGATGAACCCTCAGAGGTGACATGATAAAAGCAGAATGTCAGATAGTCATATGATAAGCAGTCAATTAAAAGCAAGAGAGATGCTGAGAGTTTATGACTAGTCTTTTAAAGTCAGATTTATGGGCAGTTACTCTATTCTTTGCACTGTTCCCTGACACCCACTATGTAACTCCTAAAGTAATAAAATCTTTTAACAGGACCCATTCTAACAAAACCTCAGTTATCCACAGATTCCTCTCCTAGACTATATTTGTACACTATTTCTAGACCAAAAAAAGTAGCTTGGAAAAGTCTTTACCTTCAAATTTGAGAAATCTTGGATTGTCTACAAATACTTACTGAGCAAATAAATATAGAAGACCTGGGCATGGTGGTCCACGCCTGTAATTCCAGCAGCTCTGGAGGTTAAGGCAGAAGAATCACGAGTTCAAAACCAGCCTCAGCAAAAGCAAGGTGCTAAGCGACTTAGTGAGACGCTATCTCTAAATAAAAAAATAAAAAATAGGGCTGGGGATGTGGCTCAGTGGTCTAGTGTCCCTGAGTTCAATCTCTGGTACCCAAAAATAACTAAAGAAAGAAATAAGGAAGGAGGTGAACATGAAACGATATAAAGTCTGTATGAGGCAGGCTTCAGAAGTTAAGATTATTCTGTAATTCTATTTCCCTTTTGGAGGAAACAGGACAATAATTTTTGTTCCTCCCTCCTGAAAGAGGTTCTCCAAAGATCAGTGAGACCATAGGTTAAAAGTAGTTTAAGCCATTTGTTGGAAGGCTTTCTACCCAGGAGTCACATGTTAAATGTACATTGAAAAAAAAATGAAGTAGCATAGCCATGTATGTGGCAAAGTCTCAAACTAGACATGGGTCCTGGTCCTAATTCTGTCAATCCAGCATTGGGCCTCAACTTTCTCATCAGAAAAATGCATGGTTTGAATTAAATTGGGTTTTATGTGCTTATAATCTTATGTGCTACAAAAATGAATGAAAATCTTATTTAATAATTGTACATTTGTTTTAATATATGTTATAAAATATAACTGGCACTTCAAATTGGTATTCCACAGATATAATTTGGGCAAGGCAAGAAAAGATTGCCTATTTAGGTAAAAGAACTGTATCAATTGCAAAGTAAATTATGAAACTAATAATAAAGAAATGACAAAGTTAGGATAAAAAAAAAACTCAATTTAGACAACTAGAATTGATGGTTTTTAAGGTCCATTTATTAGTTAGGTTAAAGCTAGTAGCTATCAAGTTTTCCCAAAATGCAGTCCCTTTTGTGTAACAATGAAAGTCCCAAGCTAGTTGGCAGATCTACCCCATGATATGCATGGTCCCAGGTTCCTTACAAATTGTTTCTTCTTCATCTGCATGGTCAAGGCCAAGTTGAAGCATATTCTTGCTCCATCCTCTACCAAGAAAAAAATCTTGTTCCATCCTCTACCAAGAAAAAAAAAAGAGAACTTGGAGGAAGCATGCCCACTTCCCTACATTCCTTGACCCACATCTCATCTACTCATACACCATTGATGGGAGCTTCATATCACACCACCACATCACCAGCCACCCCACTCTAGACTGCATGGGAGACCCAAGAAATGGCCAGAGTTCTGTCACCACAGAAGGAAGGGTAGAGTGTGTTTTGCTAGCTAATAGCAGACTCTGCTACAGGTACCTACTACCACTGATGTTATAAGTAAAATTTGAATTATAGGAATATTAGAAAGTTCATGTATATGCATATATATACACATACATATGCACAAATATATAGGATATGTGTGCATTATTATTATTATTTTACTGTTAGGAGTAGTTATCTTAAGCAATTGTCTTTCTATAAAAGGAATAATATAATTCTATTTCTACAAAACTCTCAAAATCCCTTCTCTTGTTTAGCAGTGTTGCATTATATCAATCGTTCTTTGGTATTCTATATAACTTCCCATAATTTTGAATATTGTTATTCCCAGCTGATTGAAAAGGGAAAATAAAACATATCTGCAGGTTAAGTACCTTATTTTTGCACTTATTTTTGAACTCAAGATTTGAAAGAGTTCTGGTCTTTAGTTCCATATTCAAGTCAGTAAAGCAATTTGCCCAACTTGGTTCTTATAGAAAGCACTTTTGATGAAGTAAAATAAAAAACTGATTGATGAGAGACATCTCTTTTCTGACTACAACTACTTAAGCTGCTCATTGTTTTAATAAGTAGAACATCAAACGCACAGCCACACAGGGGTCCAGGGACAGTTAGTAGAGCCCATGTGGGCAAAGAGGCATCTTGGATTTCTTTTATGCATTTGACTAGGACATATGATACATTGTACAATGCTGGACATATAGCTGTTGTTCAATAAATAAATACTTCCAACTGATTAAGAAGCGGACCTCTTCCAAGAGGGTAGAAATTTCTACCTCTGCCTCCCATATGATGGATCATCAGTCACTCAGATCTTATATCAGTCAGGGTTTTCCAGAGAAATAGGGGGGAGAGAGAGAGAGAATGATTTAATGATTTATTATAAGAAATTTGCTCATGAGAATATGGAGAGGATGGGATGTCCTAAGATCTGCACACTAGAGACACAGATAAATTTGTGTTGTATTTCCAGTCTGATTCCAAGGACACAAAGACCAGGAAAACCTTTAATATAAATTCTAATCCAAATCTGAAGGCCTATGGACTACTTGTCTAAGATCCAGTGTGAGAGCAAAAGAACAATGTCCTGGCTCACGTAGTCAGACAGAGAAAACAAATTCTCCCTTTTTGTTCTATCTGAGTCCTAAACAAGTTGGATGATGGCCTCCTACATTGAGGAGGACAATCTGTGTTACCCAGTCTACTGATTTAAATTCTGATCCCACCCAGAAACGCCCTCACAGATGTACCCAGAAATAATGTTTAACCAAAATCTCAGCACCCCATGGCCCAATCAAGTTGACACATAAAATTAACCATCACAGATCTTAATGACATTTCCAGCAGTCCCGGGCTTCCCTGGAACCTCTGGTACTGTCCTGTGAAATGTCATGGTCCATTTTAGAGTCTGGGCCTTATAACCAGGATTTCATAAGACCACCCCTCACAGTAGAGAAGTGGTTGAAATACAGAGATGTCCAGGGACTTGAGAGCAAGCACACACTGCCAATTATTGGCAGGCAGAACTAGAAACCACATTTGTACATTTCCTTGGAACTATTGATAGAAGAAGGAAATGCTAAATCCAAATAGTAAACAATACCAGAATTTACTTGAAATTGGAATTTAGTTTGGAGATATATTTTTCTTTCCTTACATCCAATTTTTAAATATGTTTTGATTCATATTAAAATGACTTGGCATTATTTGAAATATACATCAACCCACAATAAGGGCAACTACCTTTAATGGCCTGAGAGGGTTGGAGGTGTGGAGAGGGAGTAAGCAAGGAGCAGAGAGATATCAAACATACCTAGAAATTTCTAATACCATACATGAGCCACATGCAGATAATTGCAGATGAATTTGATTTCCTATGAAAGGCTGAACTGCATGGTGGACCCTGAGAATAAGCAGTTTACAGGGATATCCTATTTCAGTTACCTTGCATTGAGAAAGTGAAAAATGAATACATATATAACTTCAAATCAAGTCCTCAAGTCATAACATTGTGGTTATTGGACACCAGTTGCTTCCGACATCAAGAAGCTTAGATAGTCACAAAAAAAGTGTTGAAAGGCTGAATATTCTATGTCCTTCACATCTCTGAAGTTAACATGCAGACACATGCAAGGCTTGGCTATGTAATCCAACTACAGAAGAAAGTAGACTGTAGAAGGCCACAGTATCCTTAAACCTCAATGTGGCCAGGTGTGGTGGTGCATACCTGTAATCCCATTTCCTGGGGAGACTGAGGAAGGAGGATCACAAGTTGGAGGGAAGCCTGGGCAACTTAACAAGACCCTGTCTCAAAAGTTTTTAAAAGTCTAAAGGGTTTGGGATGTAGTTCAATGATAGACCCCTTGCCTAGCATGCATGAGACCTGGGTTCAGTCCCCAGTACTTGTCGGGACCTTACACTGCTTTCTGGCTGCTTGCTACATTACCACACCCTGTTACAGGACCTAGGCTAAGCAGGGGGCGTGGCTGTGAGAACTGAAACCACCCCAAAGATAGGCCAATGGCTCCGCCAATGGCATCCGCCCATGATCCTTATGTGTCCCTATGATCTTTCTGTTGATTGGCCCATCTCCTATATAAGACCGTCCAACTTCCTCAATAAACCGAGTTTTTGTCATTGCTTTCTACCAAAACTCCCCGGGTGTGGCGTGGTGTCCGTCAATCAGGCGGGGGTAAGACACTCTGCGACTTTTGCCCGTTAAGCCTAGCTTCGCCAGGTAAGCTACTTTAACTCTTTCTGCTGGCAGAAGGAGCCCCCTTTTGGGGCCCCAAAAGGGGGGTAGCTTTAGACCTCGGCCCCATTAAGAAGTAAAGCAGCAATCCCGACAAGTACTGAGGGGGGAGAATTCAATGCAAAAAAATATTGTATTTTCACAGAATAAATAAATACATAAAACTAATCTAAGTGCATTTCCCCAATTAAGTTCAAGTGTGTTTCTGGGATGGTAGCAGGTTTTTTATTGAATCATTTATGAAGCCCCAGTGAACAAAGGACACATGTTAGAAAAAAATTAAAGTTAACCATTTCCTTGACCATGACTCATTTGGACTTCTCAATACAGTCTTTCTAAAATGAGCTGGGTTTTGTGTTTTTGTTGGTATACGTGTGTGTGTGTGTGTGTGTGTGTGTGTGTGTAAAACCATTTGTTCTCTAGCTTTTATAATCAGATCTTAAATTGTGAGAATCACATTTAAGAGTCACTCCATAAATTAAATTGTAGTTTTAACTAACCAGGTGGTAATGATACAATTAGAGCTTCAAAATTGGAAGTGTTCCTTTTGTTAGTGGCATTTGATTTTATGGAGCCACCAAATTACAGTGGATCAAATAATAAAGATATACACACAGGATGTGGTGGTATACACCTGTAATCTAGTGAATCCAGAGGCTGAGGCAGTAGGATCACAAGTTCAAGGCCAGTCTCAGAAACTTAACAAGACCCTCAGCAACTTAGTACTATTTGCAACTTGGTTGTTACAAATAGTACTGCAGTGAACTTCAAAGTACAGGTGTCTCTTTGACAGATGGAATTCATTTCCTTTAGTTATATGCCCAGTGGTGGGATTGCTGGATCAGAACCTTCCATACAGTTTTCATGATGGCTATACTAATTTACATTCCCGCCAAAATTATGCAAGAGTTCCCTTTTCGCCCCATCTTTGAGGGCAAGTGTTATCTTTTGTCTTTTTGTTATTTCATTGCAGTATTTATTCACATTTCCCTGATGATTCGCTCTGAGCATTTTTTCTTGTATCTGTTGGCCATTGATATGTCTTCTTTAGAAAAAAGTCTATTTAGAGCTCCTGCCTATTTTTTAAGTGGGTTATTTGGGTTTTGTTTTTTTGTTTGGGGATTTTTTGTTGTTTGCTTTTCTATTGAGGTTTTGGAGTTCTGTATATATTCTGAATATCAGCCCCTTGTCAGGTGTATAGTTGGCAAATAGTTTCTTCCATTCTATAGGTTGTCTTTGCACTCTGTTGGTTGTTTTGTTTGCTGTGCAGAAGCTTCTTAGTTTAATGTAATTCCATGTGTCTGATTTTGCTTCTGTTTCCTATGCTTTGGGGGAAAGGGATCACCAAAAATTCCTTGCCTATTCCAATGACCTGAAGCATTTCCCCTGTTTATTTCTAGTAGTTTAATAGTTTCAGGTCTTACATTTAAATCTTTGATCCATTTTGAGTTTTTTCTTGTAACTGGTGAGAGATAAGAATCTAGTCTCTTTCTTCTGCATGTGAGTGTTCAATTTTCCCAGCACCATTTATTAAAAAGACTGTCATTTCCCCAATGCCTGTTTTAGCACCTCTGTTGAGAATCAGTTGTCAGTAGATGTAGGGGTTTACTTCCAAGCTTTCTGCTTCATTGCATTGGTCTATGTGTCTATACTTATGCCAATACCATGCTGTTTTGAGTACTACAACTTTATACTATTGTTTCTTTTCTTAAAATACTTCCTTTCTTAAAATACTTCCTGTATATATGATCAGGTTCAGAAGACTTGGGTTCTAGTCCTCCTTCATCCCTCTCTGCCCTGGTAATTTTAGGGAAATACCTTCCCCTCTCTGGGCCTCAATCTCTTCCTCCATCACATGAGACCATTAGATGACTCTGTAATTTAATTTAGCTGCTATTGAACTAGCTGGGGAAGTTTCCCAAAACCCTGATACCTTTGTCCCACCTCCAAAGTTTGTGATTTATTTGGCCTTAGCCATGCCTGGCTTTGGAATCTCGAGGTGATTCCTTATACAGACAAATTTGGAAACCTCTGGATTCAGTGATTTTTCTGCTGTCTCCTACTGTGATGGTCTGTATATTTAGAGGTTTCATTTTTGCCCAGGGCCATCCCTGAATATCTGTCCTATTTTTAGCAATTGCTAAAAAAAGATGTTCCAAAACTTGCCTAGGTAACCCATCTCAGTGTCTTTTGAGCCATTTCAATCAGAATATATTTTCTTTTTGTCCATTCTAAATTCCTGCTGCAGCAATTTAAGCCATGATGGGAAGAGAACATCTAGTTGTGATTGGATTTGTTGAATTCCTTGCACGAGCTTACAGCACTAGCTGCAGTCATTTTTCACTCCTAACTACATTCTCTCATTACCAAGCCTTTACCTACTAAGCCCCTTCTCAGAGCTCAACAGTGAGAGGCAAATGCAAGTTTCTTGCTGCTACATTGCCCAAAGTATGCTTCCCGGTTTCTGCCAAATTCATTCCTTGATCAGTGAAAAGCTCGCAAGAAGTGCATATTTTCAATCCTGTAAAATTTGTTGTTGCTTTCCTCAGTCTTCTTCCCAGAGTTTCCTTATCACTCTTCGGTGGTATTCTCTCTTTCATTAATGTGTTTATTTAAGATACCAGATCTCAAAAAAATAAAAAATTACAAGGAACATGTCAGAAGAGACATTCCAGGTAAATGCTCCACGTTCAACTAAAATGACTGAAAGTACTGTGCCATTTACAAAATAACCCCCAATGCTAAAAAGCATGATTTGTCAGTTTTTACTATTATATCAAAATTCAGGAAGGATGAATGGCATGAACATAAGACCTCTTTGTAAAAAAAAAAAAAATTAAATAGGTCCTATTTAGGTCTTAGCAGTAGGTCCCAGGCTTATTTATTCTTTGTACATTTATAACCAATCAATGTGAACCCTTCTGATGTCTTACTATGCTAAAAATGAGGTGTGTTGAGTATCACTGTGATCCAGTAAAATTATTCAATTCATTCGACCTACTTGTGATTTTGACAGGATCTTTGGAATATTTTCAAAAGAATAGAAGCATTTTACCTAAGCCCAATAAACTATAACAACTTCCAAGGAACATTTATGACATGACTTGAGCCATGCTCAAGTAGTCACCTCAACTACACTGATGACATCTAATTGTTTTACTTTGTAATGGTTACATTTATAAAACCCTGTCAAAGGGGGTTTCTCTTTCATAAAGTACATTATGTATGTGATATGTACCAAAGATCTCTTCTTTTCAGTGAAATATGCACAAAATAGGAAGCACTGAACATGCTATGCCACCTTATTCAGAGTTTGGTAAACTAGCCAGATTGTGGGATGTAGGGGTGGTACATAAACAAGGGAGAAAACTCCAAGTAGGTTAAGAAGTTGAATTGATCCTCCAAAACTTAATTGTACATTTGTTTATTCATTTAAATAGCATTATAGTTATCAAATGCTATTAGCTGTCCAATCATAGGTTAGGCACTAGGGATACTGAAATGGAGGGACACCATCCCTGCCCTCAACCTGCTCAAAATCTGGTAGAAGCTAAAGACAAATAAGAATCCTAGCACAACATAATAAGTACTGTTTCACAAGTAAAGCCCTGGTGCTCTGAGTGTGTAGAGGAAGGAGACAGAGGAAGTTTCCTACAAGAGCTAATACTTACATAAGAGCAGGCATGTTTTAGTCATGCTGTGACCCAAAGATCTGACAAGAACAACTTTAGAGGAGGAAAAAGCTTATTTGGCGCTCACAGTTTCATAAGTCTCAGTCCATAGATGGCAACCCCATTGCTCTGTGCCCAAGGTGAGACAGAACGTGATGGTGGACAGATGTGGCTCAGGACATGACAATCAGGAAGCAGAGAGAGAAACTAAGCTTGGCTCACCAAGGACAAAATATATACCCTAAAGGCATGTCCCAGAGACCCACCTCCTCCAGCCACACTCTACCCAGTTAATCCATTCAAGTGGATTAATGGACTGATTAAGTGAAGGCTCTCAAAATCCACTCATTTCTCCCCTATACTTTCTTGCGTTGTCTCTCAATGCAAGATCTTTTGGGGGACACCTCACATCTAAACCAAAACAAGGCATCACACACACACATTTGGAAGGGGGAATGAGAGCAGAATGGAGAGGAGGCATCTGAAGCAGAGGGAAGAAAACATGCAAATGTACCAAGGCAAAGATGAATGCATGGTTAGAAGTGGGATGGGGAGCAAGGGGTCGGGGGAGATGAGATTGGAGGCAGGAGTGGGATCAGCTTCCATGCAGTAGTTTTGTACATCGTCTGTGTGCCAAGTAATGGGTTGTAAGCATTGATTTCCTGCCACCTTGCTGGCCGTTCCTCCCACTGTCCTTTTCTGGCCCCTGCTCCTGCATCTGAGCTCCCTTCTCCATCTACACTTTCTGCTTGGCCATCTCTCTCAGTCTAGGGACTTAAATACCACCTATCCCTGATGACTTTCCATCTGACTTTTTAATCTCAATACAGACACTGCTACTCAGTTGTCTAATATCCATGTGTATTTAACATATCTAAAACAAAACTCAGGATTCCCACCCCAAACCAGCTCCCATAATAATAGCACCAGTCCAGTGATAGCACCTCAGCCCACTCACACTGAAATCACCACAGCCTCATGGTCAATGCTGCAGTTGATCCTGCTACAACAGCCTCCAGCGACAGGAATCCAACCATTCTGTCACCGCCCCTGCCCAAACCTTGCTCCACACCAGCAGCATCTCTGGCCTGAACCACTCCACAGCCTCCTGCTTTGTCTCCCGATTCCCAGTCTTGCTCTCTCAAGAGTCCACACTCTCCACAACCCTCACATTCTCTTCTCGAAAGCTACATCGTCTCCCCTTACTTCCCTGCTTACAATCCACCAATCATTTCACATCACAAATAAAACAAGACCCTCGGTGCTTACTCAAGGCCCATGAGACATGATCCTGCCCCTGTTATCATGCCCTCTGCCCCTCCTCCCCATCCCATACCACATCCTAGCCACACTGCCCTTTTCTGCCTGTTTCTGCTCCTTCCAACCTCCAGGCACACTCTAATCTCTGCATTCTCAGCCCAGGGTACTCTGACCTGGCTTATTAAGTCTCAGCTCAATGTCACCACCACTGAGAGGTCTTCCTTCCTTGATCACCTTTTGGAAACAAAACTTTCCATAGTTTTGTTATATAATCATTTCTTTACAGTGCAAGCAACAATCTGAACTTTTATTATTCATTTGTTTCTATGTTTAATTATTACATCCTTCCCCTAGACGGGAAAGTCCATGAGAGCAGGGAGATTTGTCTTGTTTGCTCAATGCAAATGAAGGAAAAGTACAGAAATACTGTGAGTTTATATGGCATTGAAAAGTAGCATTCAACCTCCTGTGACCCAAAGAAATTCGGTTCTTCTTTTCAGTGTGAGAAATCAACACAATAGCTTCATTTGGTCAAGATTTAGTCTAATACTCATTTGGACATTTCTGTCCTATTTTTTTTTGGGGGGGGTGTGGAAAGGGAGTTTGATCAAGTGACAACATTTATCATTTTGTGATCTAGCAATGAAGTTTGCAAAAGCTTGAGTGAGAAATGTGTCTTATTCAATCTTAGAATTTTTAGCTAAAGAACAAAGTTGGTATTATTTGTCACTTTGAAAAATGATGCTGAATTACAGTATGTGTGTTCAAAGAAAACTTGTACAGAGATCTACAATTAATTTTCTACTTAAAAAAACTTTCATTTATGTCAGCTGCCTTTTAATCTATACCTGATTTTGTAAACAAATTTGAATAATCTTCTTGGAATTTTTCCTGAATCTCTTTGTTTAGAGTCAAATCCTTATGTTTTCTTACCTCAAAGAAAAAGTGAGAGGAAAGTCAATAACACTGCATCGTAATACATCATCTACCAAAATCTGTCCTCACCTCTTTCTACCAACAAAAGTCAGTTTTCCCTTCTCATCTGAGAAAGCCCATTCCTTCAACAGGATTGAGAGAGCCTAGATCTGCTGATTAGTTTAGAGACCGTGGTCTCCATAACAACCAGCACCTTTAACAACCTGCTATGGAAACTTCTTCTCCCTAAAAGTCTGTCATTAGAAAGCAAGCTACATTGGAACACTGAGGGAGAAAATGATATTTAAAAATACATATGAAGTGTTTTCTCCTTAGGTGAAAAGAATCAATAGATTGGCTATTTCTTTTTCAAGACCCTTATTTTGAGACATCTTTATTTGCTGTTAGCCTACCACCCTCTTATAGTATCAAGCATCAATTGTCAAACCTATAATAAGTTTTTGTTAGTTTGTTTGTTGTAGTGCTGGGGATCAAACCTCGGGCCTTGCGCACTGGGCAAGTGCTCTACCGATGAGCTACATCCACAGCCCCAGCCTATGCTATCTCACTTATTCCGCAAAATGATCCCAACCATTAATAGTGAGAATCCATTTGCAGATGAAGAAATTACCCACAGGCACACAGTGCTATATTTCCTAAGTAGCCCGGTTAATATTCAAGTCCAAGCCTGGCAGCAACAAGGACAGTGGTTTTCTGTACATAATAATGTTTCCTTCTCCAGAGATTTTAAGTAAGATTTCCCAAGTCTAATAACAGAAGTGGAGTTGGAATCTAAGTCTCTTAATTCCCAGTGAAACTCACACAATTTATCAGAAGTAAATGAGTTTCTGGCTTTAAGAAAAGAAACTATTAATATTCCTTTAAAAAAAAAGCTATGGGGTGAAAATAGAAGAAAGATCAGTGGAATAGAGGAAGGGGATTGAGTGGGGGCAGGAGGATGGGAAAGGGAAGAACAGTGGAATGAAACTGATCAAACTGTCCTGTATATGAATATACCACAGTGAGTTCCACCTTCATGTATATCCACAAGGTACTAATTTTAAAAACTATAAATAAATAGAAGAAAGATCAGTAAAGGAAAGGGAACAGGGGAGGGAGGAGGGGAGGAAAAGGGAAGTGCTGGGTGCTGAATTGGAACAAATTATATTCCATGCTTGTATAATAATGTCAAAATAAACCCCAGTGTTATATATGTCTCTAATGAACTAATAAATTTTTTGAAAAAAAAAAGAAAAGCAATGGGAAAGATCACCATTATTCTTTAATATACCTGAAGTCAGATTCAGGTGGTTTTTTTTTTTTAAATATTTTTATTTATTTGCTTTAGTTGTACACAATGCGTTTTATTCAATGCATTTTATTTGTATGTGGTGCTGAGGATCGAACCTGGGTCGCCCACGTGCCAGGTGAGCACTGTACCGCTAAGCCACAATCCCAGCCCCCAGATTCAGGTGTTTTGGTGACATTATAGCAAGTAGAGGAAGCCCTGGCACATCTGGATTAAATGCAACGTAAGGACAATTAATTTTCTGCATTCTGAATTTCATGATTTCTTTGATTTTAACCTGTATTCAATTCTTATATCTTAAATTACTATTGAAATAATTAAAGAAAGAAAACAGGTATAAAAAAGTCTTATCAATACTAGATGATAAGAGCAGATGCTGCTAAAAGGCTAGAAACTGGAAAGAATCTGAACACATTCTAACATTATTTTTGAAAGATGCATAATGTCTTTATTAATAATCTAAATGCAGAAACTTTGTTTCCCAAGCAAATACTAGGAAATCAAGGTAGACAATGAAGGAGTAAAATGTATTATAAATCTCTCATCTTAAATGAAGAAATTTAATATTTTATTTATTATTGAATCATAGAGAAATAAAAGATTAAAATTGTTTTTAATTGAATAGTAGCTACTAACATAATAATGTAATACTTTCAAATTAATAACTCCAATTAATAGACAACAAAGTAGGAAGAAAATCTTGATTGATAGGGCACGTGAAAGAACTGAAGAGTAAATCTCTCAATTTCCTCAATAAATATATGAAAAGAATTTAACATGTGTTAAATTTTTCTATTAGAAAACGAAGATGCAGAGTCTCAAAAATAACATTAAATAAAGTATTTTGGGAATAAATACAAACAAATAAATTTATATAGGAGACAAAATAATATAGAAATTTAAAGAAAATTATATAAAAATACTAAAAATGAGATTGACAAAGTTAAATTAAACACATTATCAGGTAAAGTACAATTAAATTTAGGGTTAAATCCTCTTTTACAAGTGGAACAAGGGACATTTTAAATTGATTAAAGGTAAATTTGTTATTGAATATCTAATAGCTATGAATATTTCATGCATTGTATATATGATCAAAACAGAAAATAAAAAACATAATGTAAGTTCTGCAACAGGCTAGGAGTAGATGCCATTAAACTCCTATAAATATTTAGTATTAATGATAATATACAAGTGCAAATATTAAATACAAAAGTCATCTTCTTAAATGTGTGCATTAGCTTGAAAATCAGTAAAAGAAATCCTCCGAGGCTGACAGTGTGAAGTAGGAGCATAAACTCAGTGTAAGAAAGCACTACAGCTGGCAGCGACCTTCAGTTGTCTCTAATGGCATTCACTTGCTGCTATGGGTGTTCAGTCACGTGGGTAACAGTAAGCAAAGGCTTGGACCCAAATGAAGTGGAGTTCAGTTTTCAAAAACCCAGGGACTTTGAAGTGCTCACTGAAAGAATAAACTAGAAGGGGTGGGGGAGTGAGGGTATGAATCAGTCATTGCTAACAAAGATGCATTAACAGACAAGAAACTCTGAGAAATTCTAAAACATATAGGGTTGGGAAAAAGAAATCTCCCAAGTAAATTTGGAACAGTGGACACTCTCCATGCAAAATACGTTCTAATCACACAACCGATGTGATCTAAAAATATTAAACTAAGAAGTGAGAGCAGCTCCTAGAGAGAACACCTCAGATGCTGGTCAAACATGCATACGCACACAAACACACACACATGCATGCTGTAAAGATATGCTTTGCAAACTGAGCCTTAAGAAATTTCCAGAAAAGTTTCCAAAAATATGTAACTTTAAAATCATGTATCCCAAGATACAAAAAGGAAACCATGAGTGAGAGTCAGCAGGACCCACAGAAGATCATCCCCCCCAAGACTGGAGTGTTATCAGATATAGGATGTAAAGAAGAATGTTTGAGACATTTAAATCAGTGCTATAGTTTGGATCTGGAATGTCCTCCAAAGAGCCAGGTGTTAAAGTCTGTGTCCACAACGTGGCACTCTTGGGAGGTGGTAGAACCTTTAAGAAGTGGGACCTAGTGGAAAGAAATTAAGTCATTGGCAGCATGTCCCGGAAGGTGATATTGGGCCTGGTCCCTTCCTGTCTCTCTTTTTGCTTCCCAGACACCGTGAGGTAAATAGTCCTCCTCTGCCACACACTCCTGCCACGACATACTGTGACACCACAGGCCCAAAGCAACAGGACCGAGTAATCATGAACTGAAACCTCTGAAACCATGAACCAAACCTTGTCTCCTTAAAAGTTGATTATCTCTGGTATTTTGTCACAATGACAGAAAGTTGACTAACACAATTAATAAAAGAAAGGATTGAAAAAACATGAGTGAAGGACAAATGACTATCAGAAATAGCTGGGCAAATTTAGAAAAAAAAATAACTTTTAGGAAAAACACAATAAACTCAAGTAGAATCTAAAGTTTTGTGTTTTTTCAGGCTGACTAGATTTTAAATAAAATTCTAGACTATTTATGAAAGCATGCCTAAAACATAAAGACACACAAAGTTTGAAAAAAAATCATGGAAAATATGTACAAGGCAAAGGAAAAACCAAAGAAAACTGGCATAGTTATTAGTATCAGGTGGGGGAAAAAAAGAAAAACTTAAGGCAAAAAGCATTGCTAAAGGCAAAAAAAAAAAAAAAAGCACTTATCATGTTCTAGCCACTCTGTGAAATATTTTATATTTGTCATAAAATTCCTTATGATAACTATTATGTGACTTAGGCCTTTTTTTCCCCCTGGTACTCAAAATTTAATCCAGGGGCACTTTACCACTAAACCATGTCCCCAGCCCTTTTTATTTTGAGACAGGTTCTCACTAAGTTGCTTAGGGCCTTACTAAGTTGAGGCTGGTCTCCAACTTGCCTCCACAGCACCCATCTGACTTAGGCATTTTAACTCCTTTTTGTAGATGGAAAAACTAGAGTTCTGAGAAGGACATAACTGGCCCTTCAATTAAGAGTTAATGAGCAACGCCTTTTGTATGTACTCTTTGAGGGGTAACATAAAATATACCAAAGGGCTCTTAGCGATTATACTTTGGTGGTAAAATTACTAGTGTTATTTTTTTCTTTTTTTGTTCATGTACTTTATAACTTGTAACAAAGAAGGACATTATATAAATTTTAAAAGCTAAAAGTAGTTTATCAAAATAGTAACCCAAATACATATACCTAAATGAAGTATAATCCTTGCCGCCCCCGTATTTCAAATGAGTTTTAAGAAGACTCTAAAATACACCCTTAACACTCAATCATGTCTAATTTTAAGATTGGGATGATCCCTAATTTAAATCAGTTTTAATCCTTCTATTTCCTGCCATGTACACAGTTAATAAGCTCTGGAGAGTTCCCCATATGAAAACAGAGCATGTTTATAGTTTATTTTCATTAAATACTCAGTTAAAATGTGGGCTACAATTATCCCTGAAAACAACCTTTTAATTATTCAAATGTCGAGGCAGTATAGCATAGATGCAAAAATTGACCTTTATGTTTCTCTTGAGTCAGCAATGTTCTTCAGATTCCAAGTATCCTTTTAAAAAATAAATCACAAGCTCCGTCTCCAAAAGAAAAGAGAAAAAAAAAAAAAAGCCGCTAATGCTGTTTTGTCCCTATGGAACTCAAACAGAGTCGTTTGGGGCTGTGCTAGTCAGCAGCAGCCATCTTTGACTGGTGTTGTCTCACACCTCTGTGAACATGCAAATCATACAAGTGTTTTTATTAAAAAAATAATAATAATAATAATAATAATACCTGACTCTTGTGTTATTAACTCTTCGCAGTTTACAGAAAACATACACAAATATTTGGCCATGAAAGAAGGATATTTGACTCGGCTAAGACCACACTACTAGAGAGTGGCAGGCCCAAGACAAGAGGACAAGCAGGCAACACCCCAAGCAGGTGTCTGAGCCCTTCATGTCAGGAATCCCATTCCCAGTGTCATAGCCCAAGTACAAGCAGAGTGTGAGCATTCAGGGTTCAAGGCATGATGAATTTATTTGAGATGCACAACATAGTCTCAGCCTGATTTTCTGTTGATAAACTTTTAGATTAGCTAATTTGAGAATAAAAATGCTGAGAATATGTATTCTTGCATCCAGATTCTTGGAAATCATTTCAAATGAGACAGAATTCTCTGAATAGAAAATACAAAGGAGGTCACAAGCCAGTGAACGTCTACCCAAACTTTTCTGTATTAGCCTGGTAACGATGGAGTAGAAAAACAGATTGGAGTCAGGCAGACCTGTGTACAAATATGTTTTTCACTGATAAGCCATTTTCCTTAGGCAAATAATTTAATCTCTGTGACATCTGCTTCCTTCTTTATAAAAATGGAAATAATGTGCATAAGCCCATTTGAGGAATCAAATGAGATAGTACTCAAGAAAGGATATATCTCAGCAAACTCAGGAAATCATTTATCTCACAAGTATTTGTTGAGCACCTGTCGGGCATTGGGTCTCTTGGACATCGTTTCACCTAGAGGGAGAACTTCATAAGTTGACAGTAGAAGAAAACATCACTTTATCTTCTACTTCCCACCAAGTCCATTTGTGAGCTTACTTTTATCCAAGCTCTCTCACTGAAATCACAGCTCAATCCCTGTATTAGTTTGCTCTGGCTGCTATAACAAAACACCACAAATTCGTACTTTGGTCTTTAAACAGCAGAATTTATTATCTCAGTCTAAAATTAGGTGTTGCAGGCTGAGCTTCCTTTGAAGATTCTGGAGAAGAACATTTTCTTGCTTCTTCCAGTTTCTGTGGCCTCAGGCATTCCTTGGTTTGTGGCCCGGTCAGTCCAGTCTCTGCATTTCTGCAAAGCTGTCTTCCCTTGTGTCTTCATATGTCTTCATGACATCTCTTCTCTGAATCCAAATTTCTTTTTTTTTTTTTTTTTTAAGGACACCAATCATAGCAAACCCAAAGAGCCTCATCTAGACTAGATGACATCTGCAAAGTCCCTATTTCCAAATAAGTTCATATTCACAGCTTCCAGGGGTTAGGACATCAGTATATCATTTTGGAGAACACAATGCAACCCATCAAAGTCCTTAGCTTTTCCAGTCACTCTAATAAAAAGTCTTCTATACATTTTTATTCTATGAACAGTATTGTTCCAAAAGCTAAGATAACCAGTCCTCTATTAATAAGACTCCTTCAATATTCAGAATTTGAACCTTTGTACCTCCCCAAACTAGGATCACCTTTAGGCCTGATCCTCTGCAGTGGGGAAGCTGCCCAGTTAACCTTTTGTCTCCTGATTCTTCCCTCTAGGGTTGGACCTGGAGCAGCGAGGGGTAGGTCAAGCGGTCCAGCCTTGCATGACCTGGGCATGGTGGTCATTTAACAAAAAACATATTGTCCCATATTCTGTTTTTGTAGGTCTCTCAGAAATTTTTGTTGGGAATATGCAAGCGCAACTGCAGTGAGAACATCGCTAGTCTTCAATCTTCAACGAAGGTCTCTCGGGTGAAATTCAAGATAGCTCCATCTTGCCTTCACCCTTGGTGGTGGTCCAAATTCAGTCAAAAAGAAACACATTCTAGACCATTCTTTTCATAACAGTGCTATCCCCTGACCCCTAAAATTGATATCAAGATCAATTTAGATCTCTAATAGAAGTTACAAGTAAAGTTTTGAAAATTATATGTGTGTATATATATATATGTATACACACATGTAGACTTTTAAAGCATTTCTTTTGAATATCAGACACCTAATGTTATTTTCTTTTTTCTTTCATTCTTTTGGACTCACAGCCAAAACTGAGAGTCCCATTTTAGCATTCCATTGTAGTTTCCTTCGTTCTTGATAGAAAAGAGATTGAGAGCAGGATCATTGACCTTGTATTTTCTAAGCAGAATGAACCTGGTTTGTCTTGGAAAATTAAGTGACAAGAGACAAACAGAAGGGCTCTGTTCTGCTCTTTTCCTCCAACCAAGATATTTGCCAAGCAATAGCACTGATTGATCCTTAAAGCCAAGGACAGGTTAGAGATGTAGGGAGGGATGAGAGGAAACAAGTCTGCATTGATGGAAAGCCTACAAGAGCAGAAATGGGAGGCATAGTTCTGGCCCTGGTTCTGCTATTAACTAGCTTGTGACCTTGGACTTATGAAAGTCGAATGAGTCAGCACACTAAAAGCTCTTTTAAAATTATACATATTCAAGATGACAATATTCTTGCTGTTTTGTCACCAAATCCTCCTATTTCTTCACTTACAAAATCTCCGAGATTCACCTTTTCCTCTCTGTTTCACTGTGATCACCTGGTCTAAACCCAGTTTAGCCTCCTAATGTATCTCTGTTCTGTCTGCTTCCCACAGTCCATTCCCATAATGAGGGGTTGCACTAGACCCTCCTAAGATCTGCTCCTTCCTGTTGTGATCCCCAAATTCTATAAGACAATAGAAACAGGAAAAGGAAACAGAATCGTGGCTCCCCTCTTCCCTCCCATCCTTCACTTTAGCTATGATTCCAATAAGACAGTTAAAGATTAGACATGTAGATAAATAGGTATGTGGGCGGGTAAGTAGATTTTAAAAAAGCATATAAAATCGATTGAGAAAAAAAAGGCCAATTAAGTGAAGATAGAAATTTTTTTAGCTACTTCATGGTTTCAATAAGTCTGCATTACAACGATGCTGCTTTTACTGTTCCATGTAAGACAATGTGTGCATCATTTTATGCTCATTTGCTGTCAACCCGTGGTAGTCTGGCTTCTTCCCCTATTCCACACAGCTTGCTTTGGACAAGATTATGTCTTCATGATTGTGAACTCATAGGCGCACCTCAGCCTAATCGAGCTTCTTTGTAGCATTTGATGCTGCTGAACACTTTCTTTACCTCATGATTCCCTTCTGTTGGGTTTTCTGACCATTCTCTAGTGAGTTCTTTTACTGCCCACTCTTATTGCCAGTGTTCCTGGGGGTACAATGCTGGAAGCCCACTCTTTTCTCTTGACACACTTACTGGTCAAATGTATCCCCTTACATTATTGCAATCAACACCCACATGCTGATGACTCTAATTTCATATCTCTGCCTCTGGTTCTACACCTGAGACAAAAACCCACATGGCCCACAACCTACTCAACACTCAACATCTGTGTTTGAACACACCAGAGGCCCTACATACAGCTGAACACATCCTGGTCCTAACTCTATTCATAACCCTGTTTTGCCTTTTCTGCTCTCTGACTCAGGAAACAGGAACCCCCACGGGAGTAGCCCTGTCCATTCATACTCTCTCTTCCTCCACTTCCCTCCAAAGCAACATCTAATTGAGCATTAAGTCCTATTGATTCTATTAAATATCTCTTAACTTCACCCTATCTATGCCTCAGTCTCCATGCCAATATCGAACTCTAGTCACCATCTTCTCTTATGCAGACAACTGTAACACTTGATAGCTGGTCTTGCTGCCTTCCAGATGGAAAATGCAATGCCCTATTTGTTCCATTCTCCTCAATCCAGACTGAGTAATCTTTCTAAAAACAAAGGTCTAAATAATGATTTCTCACTTGTCCACAGAATAAAGTCCAAACTTGCTGACCCAGCTTTACAAGGTCCTTTATGATCTGGACCATTCCTGTCTCTGCATCCCCAACTCTGACTCCTCCTACCTTGATATCAACCATCATGATACATTATCAGTTCCCAAAACAGCTTGGGGAATCTTGCTCCTAGCTTTTGCACGTGCTGTTCCTCCTGCCATGAATGTTCTTTCCTCACTCTATTACCTGGCTAACTTCTGTTCAACATCAGAGCCTTGCCTGGCTGTCTCTGCTTCCAAGGAGATGCCTACCTTCCATGTCTAGGTCGGCTTCTCTCCTCTTCTCTCCCAGAGCATGCTGACGCCCCTTCTCTCAGCCTTCGCAGCACTGCGTGGCCTGTCTGTCCCCCACAGGCTGCATGCACCAGCAGCACATGAGCCTCTCTCTTGTCATTGCTACACTCTGGTGACTAGAATATTGCCTGCCACATAGAAAGCTTGTCAGTAATGTTTGCTGAATACGTGAATTAAGTTTAAATGCTCCCCTTCAAAATTTATGAATTTCCTCAATCAAAGAAGGGTCTACATGAAAAAAAAATCCATTTTGTAAAAACGTTGAATCTCCTGCACAGGCAAGTATTTCTTTTTTTAAAATGTTGTATCTGGCTTTTCAAAATGTATTCCTAATTACATGATAGCTCCTGGGACCAATGCAGTCACAGTATAGCAGATCTTACTGGTAGAGTCAAGTAAATGAAAATAGAGGAAGGCCAGTCCACCAGAGCCTCCTCTGCTCCATCCATCAGGTTCTGTGGGAAAGGGAGCTCTGATGACAGATTTTCTTCTGCACTGGTGGAGCCTCTGGCCTGGTATTTTATTGAGCCTCTCTTTTTCAGTGTTTTGATACTGAAAATGAGGTAGCTGCTGCCAAGAAGCCAGATCCCATGCCTAGTATCCTTGGCAGAGAAAATATTTCTCTAATCCTGTCCAAATTAATCCTCACAGGCCAATAAATCAATACACAGGGAGAATGTGTGATGATTTGGGCCATCTGGATTTTTTTTAAAGCATTGGTGGGTGGAACAGAAACTCGGGGCTCCACTGGATCCATCCATAGCATGGGCTTGTTCACTTTCCCACGTGGTGTCAGCTACCACATCCAGGGCTGGGCAGCCGCTGGCAGATTTTCAGAATCCTCCCTTTGCTGTTGAATCTGCTCGTTTGATTCCAGCATCAGAGAAAGCAGTGTGAACCATCTTCTTACCCCACAGCCTCTTAACAAACTGGATCTAGATTCTGTCTTCACATCTGGTCCACCATCGTCACAATCAGATAGGCATCAAGAAAAAGGAAGGAATTCGAATATCAGCACAAAATGATCAATACAATATAATGGACTTTTTTTTATTGGACTTTTCTTGCCAAAATGACAGAATCAGTTTTGGGGGGCTATTTTTGTTTGTTTGTTTTTAATATCCAAAAAAGTTGGGGGTGAAATATTTCCACAGAGTGAGAGGTAGAATCTACACAGGTATTCAATACAGCAAGTTTAAATCCTTTAGTATAGAGGAAAATATTGCAAAAGAAACTCCTTTTAAAGTAAGCCCTCTCGCAGCCTTTTCAAAGGAAAAGGAAGGAGGAAGGAACCACTTATCTCCATCCTAAGGATGCTTTAGCAGTAGCTTTAAGTGCTGCCCCTGGGTGGGTGTTCTGTGTCTAAGCCAAAGGCTTTACCTCCATCATTCACTGTGTGCTCACAACAGGCCTCTCACGTGAGTGTTTTTCCCACTGGTTCAAGGTCACACCAATATGAAGTGCCAAAGCTGGGGTGAAAACCTTCTCTCACTCCCCAACTCCTGCTCTTAATCTGTATTCCCAGTATGAGATAATGTTTGGATGCTATTATTTTTGCAGGCCCTGACCAACCACAGAACTGGAATCTTGTTGGTTACCAGAAAATAATTCCTTTATGAGAGTTTCTCTTATTTAAGTTATTTTAAAAGAAACAAAAAGAAAAATCAAAATGTTGGTGAGGAAAGATCAGAATTCCTCAGATAGCCCATGCCACTAATAGATTACCTGTTTTTATCTTTCCATGTTTCTTCCAGTCTTTGTCCATTCTCTATACATAATTATATGTTGTTTCAAAGGCCATTTAAAATAACTGGTTAGCATTAAAAAGATGAATACATCGAATGAGTTTTCTTCTCAAAACACACTAAGATATATTTTAATTTTTCCTTTTACATTCTTGGTTTCGTTTCCCTTTCTGGAACAATAACAACAATAAAATCTTGAAGAATTCTGATTCACACAGCAGATGTGAGGATGAGAAAACCTGCTGGTTAATTGGAGATGAGTTTCACTGCGAACAATCACATAAAAACAAACTATGTGTGATAAACTCCTACCCCTGAGAGCTGGTCTCAAGATACACAAAAATTATCCCACCAGAGATCTCTGTTTTTGTGGAACTTTAGATTTTCACACCCTGGGTCTCTATTTCAGCATTTTCCAAGCTGTGTTTTAGAAAACCTTAAACTAAACGCTCACACATACACACACACACACACACACACACACACACACACACACACACACACACACTTCAAGATAAAAAACATTCGGAACTATTGCTTTTATTCCCCTCTCAGAGATTTAAAATATACATTAGCATATAAAGATCCTGGCAGTTCACACAGAAAGAGACCTATTTATTTCTGTTCAGAAGTTGCAAACTCACGGGCTGGGGTTATAGCTCAGCAGTAGAGCGCTTGCCTCACACATGTGAGACACTGGGTTCAATCCTCAGCACCACATAAAAATAAATAAGGTAAAGATATTGTGGGGGGAAAAAAGAAGAAAAGAAATTGCAAACTCAGTTGCCCACAGAGCCAGCCAGGTAGATAAGGAAGGACCTGGTAGTGGCTGGAATGAAGGGGACCACATGTATCTCTTGAAGCTCTCTGTTTTTGAAATGTGAGCCTAGTGTTAATTGATCTTTATGAAATGTTTTTACTACAGGTTTTTATGTGAAATTTTGCAACCAGGATGAGGTGGGAGAAACACATGTCTTGGCTACATCTACTAAAGAAGACTAGAGTTGAACAGTAATGAAGGCAGTAAAAATGGATTTTATTCAGAAACCATTACAAAACAGTAAAAGAGATCTTAGTATAGAACTGGGCTCAGTTCCAAATACTGACAAGCATGGACAAGTGAGGATCTATAGCCATGGAGCAGGGTCAGGGTCCATGGATAGAAAATTATTAAGAGGGAACAACAGGGGTAGAGAAGGGTTTTGGTTCAATAGACCTAACAGGATTCTGACGAAGGCAGGCTAGGGCAGTAGACCAGCTGGGAGTGGGAAGATGAAGAATTCCATCAGATATAGAGGTGAGGAGATACTGAAGATGGAGGATTCTCACTAAACCATCTTAGCAGGATCCTTGGTACAACTAGACTCTGCAAAAGACAGACAAGGAAGCCAAGGGTTGAGACCTGTTGAAAAGAGAGGTCAAAGGAGCCTTGGTCCAGGAGTCTTAGTCAGATCTGGTCTTCAAGTCACCAATCTGCAGCCTCATGTCTAACCTAAAGAATCTTTTAAACCTAAAGAAACTCTTTGCTCCTAGAGCACTCTCTTGGGGAATGCTGCTGAGCTTCATCAGCCTGCCACCCCTGGAGGAAGCCCCAGTCATGTGGCCCCTAATCTAAGACTAGTCTTCATTCCATACTCCAGCCCTCCAACCCAGAACAGTAATAGTTGTTCCAGTTACCATGACTGTGTAAGAAATTACTTCAATACTTTTGCAGAAGATAACGATTTTTATTTTGCTCAGAACTCTGGAATTCCAGTGGAGCTCAGAGAAGATGACTCATCTTTGTTCTCCTGGGTGTCAGGATGACTTGAGGATGGGGACAAAGGGGAGGAGCTGGAATCATGTGAAGGCAGCTTGCTCACATGTCAGAACATTTGTGCTGTCAGTCACCTGAGACTAACTGAGGTCATAGCTGGAACACAGACATGTGGCCTTCCTCTGAGGCTCGAGCTTCCCAGCAACATGGTAGCTAGATTCCGAGGGTAGAATCTCAAGAGAAAGAGGAAAAGGTGTAGAAAGCTATATCACCTTGGGAGTTGGCTCCAGAAGTCCTTCCAGGTTGCTTCCATTGCATTTTATTTATCAACACAGGCATTTAAAGACAGGGCAATAGACTATACCTCTTAAGGGAGTGTGGCAAGGTTCTGAAGAAGATGCATGTCAATCCATTTTGTGCTGCTATCACAAAACACCACAAACTGGGTACTTTATTTTAAAAACAGAAATTTATTTCTTATAGTTCTGGAAGCTGGGAAGGCCAGGATAAAGGGGCCATATCTGGTGAGGGCCTTTTTGTTGTGTCATAACATAGTGAAAGCCACCACATGACAAGAGAACACACATGAGAGAGAGCCAGAGAAGGCTTTTCATAACAAAACCATTCTTATGATAGCCAACACACTCCCATAATCATTCCATCAATCCATGCATGCATGCATCACAGCCTAATCACCTCTTATTGGGTCTCACCTTCCAATACCTTTGGATTAGGGATTAAGCTTCACACATGAACTTTAGGGGACACATTCAAACCATAGCAGTGGGGAACCAGAAATACTGCTCTGATCATTTTTGGAAGATCTGATCTACCACAAAAGGAAAGAGTGAATTGTTTTGAATTCTGCCTCTGTCATTTATCAATAGTAAGGTAATGATGAACAAGTAATTTCATCTCTTTCTGCATCATATTTGCTCACCCTCTCCTGAATTACAGTTATCACCATTTTTATTTTATCATTGGACAATTGACTTCTTGAGGGTAATACTCATATCTATGTGTTTTGCTCTAATATTCATGTAATGCAAAGCACAATGATATGCATGTAGTTTGGGTTTAGTACATATGTCTAAGAGTTTATTGTTTTAACAAATAGGGAGTTTTCCAGGTCTGTTCCCTACCTGTTCAGATGGTTAAAGGAAAAGAAATCCTATTTTCAGCTGAGGCACGTGGCTGGTAGCTCACTGTCCACATATACCAACTTCCTTTTTCACAAGACTTGTCATCACACATGACATGAAACTAGGCTCAAATGCAAAGGACCTTATCACCATCTCCTCTTGCCCGTGGGAATGTAGCCCTACCTAGTCACCTACACTTACTGGCCCAAAGAGCACCCAGGAGGCCTGCAAGAAACAAATGGCTCCTGAGAAATTGGCCCCACAAAATCCAATTCCCAAATCATCAGGAATCCCCAGTGGGTTGTAGAGCAACCAATGCAATGCTTCTTTGTGAATGAAGATACCACTGCTACAATCATGTAAAATTCCATTCTGCAAAGGCAAGGCTTGACTGAGGAGTGTGCTCTGAAAAGCCTTTCCCTCCCATTTGAACAACATGTTTTGCTCTTTGTTCTTTTAGACTCCATTGCACTTTTCCCCCTTGCCAGATGAGAAGAGAAAGCACAGAACAGGAAACTACCTTAGATTCTGTTAGAAACAGCTCTCCATTTCTTTCTGATATCCTGCTCAAGCCTTGTGTTATTTCCAGCCTCCTGTGTCCTTTCTTCCCCTTCCATCATTTCTAATTTTTCTTTTCCATGTTTCTGCACCTGTTCTGCTAGTGCAGTGCTTGGTAAGAGCCTCAGGCTATTTGCCAGGTACCTGCTGGAGACCGCAGTGATGGCTGACTCCATTAAACCAAGAAGCTTGTCTATCCAGAGGCAGCTGCAAAATTTATGTTGAGTGCTAGCACCAATATTTTTGTTTTCAACACTTCTGAACCACACTGTTTACAGTTTGTAAACTATCCTAGGAAACACTTTTTTCCATTTACAAATAATAAAATGACATTAACTGCCTATTTCTTAGGGCTTAGATGTTACAAATTCTATGCACTTCACATGCATTATTTCATCTAATCCACACAACCACTCTGCAGGGTTTGTTTGTTTGTTTGCGTGCTTGCTTGCTTTTTTACATTTGACAGATGTGGAAACTCAGTTGAAGATGTGGATTGAGTTGCTTAAGGTCATATGACAAGGGACATAGGGAAATCCAGACTGTTCTACCTGAACCCAAACCAATGTGTTTTCCTCCCTGTACGGTTAGTTTTGAGAAAGGGAATGTATGACAGGTCATACAAATTTTACTAATTTAGAGTCTTCCTGATTGACCTAATAAATACATTTATTAATAACAGTGCAAGCCGGGCGCGGTGGCTCACGCCTGTAATCCCAGCACTTTGGGAGGCTGAGGCAGGAGGATCGTGAGTTCAAAGCCAGCCTCAGCAACGGCGAGGCACTTAGCAACTCAGTGAGACCCTGTCTCTAAATAAAATACAAAAAAGGTCTGGGGATGTGACCCAGTGGTCGAGTGCCCCTGAGTTCAATCCCCGGTACCACAAAAAAAAAAAAAAATACATTTATTAATAACAGTGCAACCAGAGGAATTCTTAGCTTTTAGAATTGATTGAGTCAAGCCCCCATCTGATCTGTGACACATCTCTATGACCCCTCACATTGGTCATTCTGTCTCTGTTTGAAGACTTCTAATGTTGGGGAACCCCTCCTTCTCAGAAAGCAGGAGCCCAACCTATTTCCAGGCAGTTTTATATTACATTTGGTAAAAATCTGTCCCCCTGGAATTGCCATTCATTCATCCTTGTTCTGCTGCCTGCAAAACAAGGCTGAGCCAGCTCGCCTAGCTCTCATCACACCCCTGAGCCTTGCTTTAAATTGCTCCTCTACACATTCTTCATAAGCAAGACTCTTCCTGCCTGTGGTGTCTTTTGCCTGAATAGACTCGTTTGTCAGCGACCACTGACATGAGGATCTCACCACTGCACCCAAAACTCAAAGTAATTCTGCCCACTCAAAAGTTTATCTCATCCTCCATGAGGGTGCTGCACCCCTATCAGTACAGCCCAGTTGGACTATGCTCTCTGGGCCATCACATGGAATCCTCCTGAACTATTGGACTCCAGGGTAATGAGGCTGCAGTCTGATCTGCATGTGGTTTCATTTCCACAAAAATTGTTTGCTGTGATAAATACTTTATCTGAACTTATACAGTGGTTTTTATTCCCTGCCACATAAAAGAGAATAATTCCTTTTCTTCTGCATAGGCAGAGCTGGTTGGTTTTGTTTGGTTTGGTGTTTATTTTGTTTTTGTTTTTTGTTGTTTTTTTTTTTAAGTTTTTGATCCAGTGACAGTTAATCAATGGATGTTAAAGAGGCAAAAAGAAAGCCAGACTTCTCACAGGCAGAACTGGCACATGATCTCACATTGATCGGTTCTTTTACAACAAAGCTCCAGGATCTTTCTAATCAACAATTAGGTTTGACCACAAAATCAGAAGTATCTCTATTTTAACTCAAGGATAACTAAAATAAATGGGTGAATTGGAACTGCTAATATGCTGCCATCCCTTAAAATCCCCAGTGGTATATGCATGGTGCTAGTGATTAAGCCCAGGGTCTCGGGCATGCCGGGCAAGTGCACTACCACCAAGCTACAACCCCATCCCCACTGATTTAATTCATATTTAACTTTGCCCTAGTTCATATAGAAATTTTTATTTTCCAGTTTTACAATCAAAAAGTTAAAGGAAACACATCAAATATACTTTAAAATGCTTTAAAATGTAATTTTTAGAGATCAGTAAACAACGTAGAAAGCCCCTTCAAAAAGACTACATGAGGGCTGGGGTTGTGGCTCAGCGGTAGAGCGCTCGCCTCATGCATGTGCGGCCTGGGTTCGATCCTCAGCACCACATAAACATAAATGCATTGCATTGTGTACAACTAAAGCAAATAAATAAATTAAAAAAAAAAAAAGACTACATGATCTTGTGCTAAGATCTCCCCTCCCCCTGATTCTAGTTTAAGTTAATCTGTGTAGACAAAGAAGCTTGAACTACTTTCTAATAAATGCCATATTCCAACTTTATAAATGAGGATAAAATAAGGTTTAAATGACTTGCTTCATAGAGATAAGGGAGCTTCTAGAACACTTCTCTCTTCTTCCACAGAATATCAATGCTGAAGGAACAGATTTCAGTTCCACAGAATATTAGTGCTAAATATCAAGGATGAAGAAATTGCTCTATTGTGTGGTCATTGAAGAAGACATCATGGAAAAGTTGAATTTGAAAACAATTAAGCTTTTTTTTTTTCCTTTTTTTATGCCCTTACTTTTTCACCAAAATAATGTTTGCTTGCAATAGAAAATTTAAGGAAATTCTGAAAAGTACAAGGAAAGGTGTTAAGATGAATTGCTCATAATCCCATCCCATAAAAACAGCACTACTTGTATGCTTCTCTGCAGTCTTTCTCCCTAGCGCAGTATTGTATCATTAGCAATCATACTGCTATATTTGCTATCATTGCAATCATACTGTTTCTAAGGAACATTATAACTCAAGGACTATTCAATGTTTAATATAGTCTTCAAACACAATTTTAATTGCTATCTAACAATCCATTAAAGAACTTTGCCATGATTTTCTTAACCTTGCTCCTACTTTTGAATCACTACATTGAAGAGAGAGATTTAAATGAGGAGAGAGGAAGTGTCTAGAAGAATATGCATTTATAAAAAATTTAAAAACAGAATATTCACAGCATTTCTAGATAAACTTTGAGGTTTGTTTTCTTTATATTTTTCCCAATAGGATAAAACACTAATAAGAGCACCTACTTTTGTTGAATATCTACCATGAGATTTATGCCACAGATATATTTTCTCATTCAGTCAGGATAACAATTAATCCAAGTTTCTATAATATCTTCACCTCAAAGATGAGGAAAACAAGAGCTAGTTTTCTTAAGGGACTTGCAGAAGGTCAACAATGGAGAAAGAACTTGAACCAAGGTTCATCTGAGAAGAAAGCTGCTCCTCTTGACCACCATACTGCATATTTCATGTACTCTTGATATCGTCAGAGAGCTATTCTTAAAAATGAAAATAGATTGTAAACAACAGCTCATTTCTGATATAAGCAGATAACTTGTTACATGTCAGGTATAAAAACCAATTTACCTAAATCTCAGAATAGCTAAGAAAATCATCAATAAATAAAATCCCCCTGGTCATGTCTAAAATGTTTAAAATTCAAATATATTTCAGGTTTCTCTAAAATTCAATAAAGGGGGAGCTGTGTTAATTGCAGCTACGTGAATGAAGTCTGGATTCTGAGACTAGATGAAAATTGATTATGCTAAAAGTAGTCTCCTATAATTAAATGAAAACCATGCTGTGCACTCTAATTAGTCTGCAGTAACTTATTTTAAGTGAAAACAGTCAATCTTGGTGTATCTCATGAAATAAGAGCCCAGCAAACCCTCTCAGCTAAGGTTCCCCAGCAGTCACCTACAGCTCTAATTTGAAACTGTAACTCTGGCGTAACTCTGAAGCCCCCTCATTCTTTCACTCACAAGATGTAATACACTTTGAATTCCAAGGACTCTCTCTAGGGGGAAGATATCTGCTTTACAAAGTGTATGGAGCCCTTGGCCTCTTGCATCTCCTAATGGAGGTTTAGGGAAGTCAGTAAATATCATAAAATTCACTTGGCATATTTTTCTTCATTTCTAATGAAGACAAATTGAACGTGCATATTTGAAAAGTTAACATGCATCCTCTGAAATTTTCTCCAAACTCTTCAATACCTAATAATATTCAGTTTTCTCAGTATTAAAAAAAAAGAGAAGATAAGTTATTTGTTCTTGTTGTTGTTGTTTAACTTATTGCTTAATTATAAAAAGCAAAGCCTACACATCATAGAAAATTTAGGACATACAAAAAGCATAAAAGAGCAAGGAAAACATCACCCACCATTCTTTCATCCAAAGACAGATCATTATGGACATCGTAGCATATTTCCACCCATAACTGTTGTTATTGGTGCATTATAATTATATACAGTAATGGAATTCATATTCATAATGCACATAACTACCCATAGCTTTTGTACGTTTGAGATCATTCTGTTTGCGCAATTTGGTATTCTACTAGAAAGATCCGTCAAAAAAGAAATTTTACATTTGATTCCTTAACCTAAATACCTAGTCATCATTCCGTACGCTTCCAGCATCTCAGGCAGATTGTCCAGTTGCATTGCCAGAAGCCCTCCTGGAGAAACATCCTCTGCCAACAGGATGGAATCCATTCCTGGGTAGGAATGAGTATTCTGGACCAAATGAAAGAGGAGATCAAGACTCACTACTTATTTAGTAGCTTGGGATTGATCACACTGGATGGGCCCTTATTCCCTAAGCACTTTTAGCCAAAATAAATAATGTTATGACTATCATTCAGAGCAACTTTGAGAAGAATTATTTTGGGGTAGAGACAGCACCCAGGAAGACCAGGAGAGTTAAAAAAAAGGAGATTAACCCAGCCAAGTAGATGGCATGTGGACAAGTCACAGAACTTAGAGTCACAGAACTTGAGACTTGTAGAGGGGGTATGAATGTCAGTTCCAGACCCAGTCAAGGAACACCAATTTTGGGTTTTATTTTGTTCAAAGAAAATAAAGTGGTTTCCAAGCATCTTTCTTAGCAAACTGTCAGATAACTTAATCTGAGGCACAAAATCTGGAAGGCTTATGTAGTACCAAAACACAAGGCCAGAGTGTCCTGCTAACAGTCATCAAGCCCAAAGTGGTTCCTCAAAGTTCAGTTTCTATTGCCTGTAGGGCAAGGATCAGCATTCAAGCCAGCCCTGGCAAGTCGCACCCTCAGACCCCTTCTTGAGGTCAGGCCAGTTTCCTAGGAAATGCCCAAAAGCTGAGCAAGAGTCTCCTCCTACTCAGCACACAGCGCTCTCCATCTTTTCCCCACCCCTGCCTCTCTCTCTTAGACTCTATAACACACTCACTCCTTCCTTCTCCCTCTAGGTCATCAAAAGTACCTTCTTCAAGCTTAATAAAATGGAAACCAAGCACGAGCAGCTCTTAAAAAAAAAAAACATTCTGCTTTCTTGTAGGAATACACACCTTCCAGGTGTCAAGGAGAACCATGGCCTAGTTTCCCTTATAGGAGCTGTATGGGAAAGCTAAAAAGAAAACACACACATACACACACTCGCATGTGCACACATACACATTCGCGCATGTGCACACACACACACATGCAATAAGTAATACTTTAAAAAAAAAAAAATTCATCCTGCCACAGAAAAGACATTGAAGAAGATTCAGTCATTTTCACACCCAAATTCTTCATCACTAGGAGGCCAGGTTTGCCATAAACTGAGAAGGCTGGGCTTGGAGGCTAGATGGAGCTCAGAGCCTGTGAATCCTAGCTCTGGAACCATAATCTGTAGACTCCATTTTCTCCTATCACTGTGCTTGGCACAGAGTAAGATCAACCTTCCCTGTCCACTGCCCAGCCAGTCCCAAAGCAATTATTCTAATTCCTCACATTCTAGGAGCAACTTTGGAAGAGGGCCCCCTTAAAATGTGGATCTGGTGTCACACTTAAAACTTTCTTAAATGCAGAGCTCCCCAATTTATAACAGCTCAACTTAGGACTTTTTTTTTTTTAACTTTAGAATGGTGCGAAAGTGATACACAGCCAATAGCAATCATACCTTGAATTGTGAATTTTGGCCTTTTCTTGTGCAAGTAATATGCCACAGGACAAGCTCACAGTGCTGGGCAGAAGCAGTGAGCCGCAGGTCCCCAGTGTACCATGTGATCACAAGGGTAAACAGCTGATGGTCTTTAGTATACCATGCTGTTAAGCTGTGATGTTCAGTAGGTTAGGTGTATCTTCTTACAGTGTCTTCAGCTTACAATAGGTAAGTTGTAGCGCATCTGCAGTGGATTTTCTGGTCCTTCAAGTGGTAATTGTTACACTGTTAGCAAAGAGAAAATCACAACTGGTCCACTTCAACATTTTCACTTCCAGAGATCTTCAACCAGTTGTTGGATGTGGCCAACTCAAACACCTTCTGCCTCCTCAGAATTCATTTTGGTGAAGAAGAAAAACTGTCTCTCCAGGAATAAACCAGACAACGTGGCATGTTTTTAAATCCATCTCCTTTGGGTTTTCTGTCTCCTAGTCAGATACAGAGTTTTGGGATAAGATGCAAGCAGAATGGGAAGAGATGGCCCGGAGAAACTGGATATCTGAGAACCAAGAAGCCCAGAACCAAGTTACAGTCTCAGCTAGTGAGAAGGTAAACATTCTTACATGTGCTGACGAATTTCCTCATCCTCTTCACATCGTGTTTTATAGATTAGTTCATAACTATTTTGTCAGAAATCTAAAAATCAAAGATAATTTAATATAGATCTGACCTAGGAGAAATCACTGATAGATGGAAACAAGATAACCATCCAATGGGTAAAGGTCGTGGGCTGGAATCAAAAGCTCTTATTTTCCTCCATGTTCAGACCATTTGGCAGCCACCCAGAACCTGGATCCTGGCTGCTTGGGCAGTTACAGAACTAACATTTAGAGTGGGTTGGCAAGAACTGGGCTCACCCCGCAGTGCTCCATCAGCCACTTTAGTCCTTCTGGTGTGCCACAGTAGAAGCGATGCAGTGGCAAGGGAGTGAAGGAGGGCCTGGGCTGGGTTTCACAGGTGGTTGTTACACTGTTAGCAAAGAATCACGGTGGAAAAAAGGCTTTTCACACCACCAGGTCAGGTCCCAAGGGGAATACTCAGAGACCCTCCCCTGATAGGCACCCCAGCAACTGTACATGTACAATTAACAGTCGTGAAGTCCTGGTGGCTCTAAGATTGATCCTTCAAAAACACTTTGGGGGCTGGGCACGGTGGCGCACGCCTGTAATCCCAGTGTCGGGAGGCTGAGACAGGAGGATCACGAGTTCAAAGCAGCCTCAACAAAAGCAAGGTGCTAAGCAACTCAGTGAGACCCTGTGTCTAAATAAAATACAAAACAGGGCTGGAGATGTGGCTCAGTGGCCGAATGTCCCTGAGTTTAATACCTGGTACCAAACACACACACACACACACACACACACACACACACACACACACACACACTTTGGGGACAGCCAGTACAGAGGGAACTAACTAATTGATGTAGAATTTTCTTACACAGAAAAAGAATTATGTGTATGTGTCTGTCTGTACTGGGGTTTTTGTGAAGGAGTGAGTCTCAATAACATTCATTTCTAAATAACTTCCAAGATATTTTGCTCCATGCAACAAATATTGAGAATCTACTCTGCAGTAGGTACTGGGGTTAGGAGACTCTGATTTGAAGAAATCTGTAATTTACATAGTGATTAAAATGTTTCACTCCTCCCAGTACTCTCTCTCTCAGGAGGCCAGACAATCATACAAAATCAGAACAAACATCTCATTAAAAATAACTGTCTTTTCCAAAGAAAGCAAAGCTAAGGTAAGAAGAAAGAAGGTTGATGTAGATCATCAGACACTGGGCTACAAGCCGTGTGCCTGGGGCCTGCCTGGGACCCTTAAGCCCCTCACCTCTAGAACCCTGTTTCCACACTATCACCACATAGGCTGGTTGTAACTGTGGTTTTGATAAGGGGTTTTGTCTTTCTGAGAACTAATGAAAAATGAAGGCCTCCACCTGATCTATTTTAAGCCTTAGTTACATCATCAATGGACTGGCTTATTTGTATCTATCAGATGAGAAAGGTTTTATGATGATCTATGCCAATGAGGTTACAATAAATAATATGGTCAGAAATTTCAGGTGAGAGTTTAAGTTGGGAAAAACTTTCTCAAAAAATATTTAGCTACATATATCAAAGGCCTAAAAACAGTTCAAAGCCTTTAACCTAATTGATCCCTCTAGGGTTCTATCTTTTTTTTTTCTTTTTTTATTTATAATAGTAGTATGTATTATAATTCATAATGCACATATATAGCATCTCTTTACATACAACTGTTTGTATACAAAGTATATAAGTACCATTTAGATCTTCAATCATGCATTTAGGATAATGATATCCATCTCATTCAACCACCAATTTGTTTTTCCTTCCCCCCCCTTCCTCTCCCCTTGTTCCCTCTCTTCCCCGCCCTTTCCTTTGACCATTCTAGTGTTCCTCTAATCCTCCTATGTACCCCCATCCAACAACACTGTGAACTAGCCTCCTTATATCAGAGAAAACATTCGGTATTTGGATTTTTGAGATTGACTAATTTCACTTAGCATTATATTCTCCAACTTCATCCATTTACTTGCAAATGCCATTATTTTATTCTCTTTTATTGCTGAGTAAAATTCCATATTGTATATATACCACATTTTCTTTATCCACTCATCTACTGAGGGACATCTAGGTTGGTTCCACAACCTAGCTATTGTGAATTATGCTGCTATAAACATTGAAGTGGCTGTGTCACTGTAATATGCTTTTTTTAAGTCCTTTGGGAATAGACCCAGGAGTGGGATAGCTGGGTCATAGGGTGGTTCCATTCCCAGTTTTCCAAGAAATCTCCATACTGCTTTCCATAGTGGTTGCACCATTTTGCAGTCCCACCAGCAATGTATGAGTGTGCCTTTTTTCTATCTTAATAAGCAAATGCAGCCCGAGTTTGGGGCAAGAGGCTCTCACTTTTAACTTTATTAATAATAATAAAAATTTCAAAGTAATATGAAAGTCCATCAGTAGAGAATCAGATAAATAAATGTAATATATCAAAAAAATAATTTTAGTAGCATAGGGGGAAAAAATCACAATGTACAAATGTGAGGACTAAGCCACAGATTACAGATGTAGTATGAGCCTATTTAATTTACATACTCACAAAAATACTAGATGATTATTGTTTGTACTGTTTAAATTTTTGCAATGAATAAACCCTCCATCTTTAAAACATGCATTTTCTTTTTTAGGGGGTGTGGGGGGCCAGGTGCCAGGGATTGAACTCAGGGGCACTCAACCACTGAGCCACATCCCGAACCCTATTTTGTATTTTATTTAGAGACAGTATCTCAGTGAGTTGCTAAGTGCCTCACCAGTGCTAAGGCTGGCTTTGAACTCATGATCCTCCTGCCTCAGCCTCCCAAGCCACTGGAATTACAAGTATGCACCACCACGCCAGGCAAGACATGCATTTTTAACAGGGGCAAGATAGGCCCCAGTACAGCAAAAACTTTTCTGGATGGAGGCAAAAAGATCTTACATATTACAGTGTTTCTTAGTCTTGGGTACTATTTGGGCCACAGTACCCAAACAGATGTACAATATATCTTATTAATATTTTAGGAGGTTGGGTGGCAGCACTCCATGTCTGAAGAGTCAGTATTTTTGAAATCTTCAGGGGAAATAGCTAAAACAATAAGAACAAAAGACATATAACAGAAAGAACACAGCTCCCTATCGTATTTAAGTTGAGGCATTTTGAGTAACTTTTTATTTTCTTTTATGTTATTTGCTATTATCTAAAATTTATTCAATGAACATGTACTATATTCATAATAAGGGAAAGTATTACGTGTAATTTAAATTGAATACATTAATCAAAATAAGTCAATTAAAATTTAAAGAGGTCTTGCTGAATGGAAGAATGCAGAGATGGTGGATGGAGTGTAATGGCCCTTCTCTGTGACCTAGGGCTATTACTTTCACACTGAAAACCCCTTCAAGGACTGGCCTGGAGCATTTGAAGAAGGCTTAAAAAGGCTGAAGGAAGGGGACCTGCCCGTCACCATCCTGTTCATGGAGGCAGCGATTCTTCAGGACCCTGGAGATGCAGAGGTCAACTCTTCCCCTTCATTTTGGTAGACTCAGAAAGCGGCTTCGTGTGCTAAGGACAGACAGGATGGCACAGGGCTCTCCTGGGTGGCATTTTCACCAAGCAAAATTTCCCAAAGGGATTAATCTGGCTCAGTGTGATATTTGTTCTAAAGAGATAAATAGGTACCTGTTTCTAATCTGCAGTATCTACAGTGCCCAAAGATAAAGGTTGGGGATGAAAAATGAAAAAAAAAAAAAATCAAAATTGCCAACCTGAAACACACCAGCAGTTTTCAGGGAACAATGTGTAGTTTTGTCTAGGTCTTAAGTCACACTGTGTATCACCCTTGATTTGCTCACTCAACATTTATTGAGCAAATACTATACCTTCAAAATTGCACTAGGTCCTGGCTTGAAATATTGAAGAATTGGGAAAGCAGAGCTGGGAATGCGAAGACACCTTGGTGGTCTATCTGGGGAGATGATGCAGTGTCATGAATACAGTGTCTGGATGTGCACAAGGAGGCTAGGAGAGCAGAGAGCAGGGTCCTAACCCAGCCTTCCCCTACCGGTGAATCCAAAGTTGAGTTTTGTAGGACAGAGAATTAAAGACCATAGGAAGTCACATTGTTTTTCAGGGAGAATGGTGCAGGGGAGGCAGAAAGGCTTGAAACATCATGTGGGTCAGAAGAGGGGAGGAGAGAGTGGTAGAGGGGAGGGAAGGAGAGAACAGCAAGAGTTTAAACTGCATCTGAAGGCCATGGGAAACCTCTAGAGAATGACCTAGAAGAGGCATTCAGTCTGACTGCATGTAAGAAAATCCCTTTCTCTGGGATGAGAGAGGTGATTAGAGACAGACACTCGGAGACCACCAAGGAGCTTCTGCAGTCCACTAAGGTTTGAAATCCATAAAGGCTTGTAAAATGATAGTGGCTGTGTAAAAGCTTCCTTTTTAGACTGTGAGTGATTTTTATAATTCATTATAATGGATATTCTGAAAGCAATTTGCAGAGATTTTAGGGATAGGTGTTTGTGGTATTGAAAAGACAAAATTGAGGAACTTTGGATTGGGCAAAGGGGGAGATAGGGAGGGGTTATGGGGGTACGAAAAATGCTGGAATGAGATGGACATCATTACCCTAAGTACATGTATAATTGCACGAATGGTGCGTCTCTACACCATGTACAACCAGAGAACTGAAATGTTGCACTCCATTTATGTACGATGAATCAAAATATATTCTGCTGCCATGAACAACTAAGTAGAACAAATAATAATAATAATAATAAATAAATAAATGAAATTTCTATACTCAACTACCATAACTACATAGGTTCAAATTCCTATTCTACTTGTTAGCCCTGTGACCTGGGACATGTCATTAAAACTTTTTATGGTTCAGTTCCCTCATCTGTAAAATGGATATCATAATAGTTACTATCTCATCATATGTTCTAAGGAGTACTAGTTCCTGCAAATGAAGTGTTCAGCTTAAGGCCTGGAACATCCATAGTTAGCCTTCACTCTTATTATGGATAGTTCTTGATTTGTATACAAAGAATAAGTAAACTGCTCACCAGTTAAAGCTCCAAATATCTTATTCCTCAAAAGGTTTACAGTGGAACAAGATTGAACTGACAACTAAAATTCTGACAAAATATTGTCATATTTTAAAAGTGGCATGAAACAAAGTCATCTTAAATTTGTTCATGCTATATATTTTACAAGATGGTTTTGTGTATACTGTATCATTCAACACAGCAACCCTGGAGATTAAACAGAAAAGGAAAAAAAGTATACACTAGTTTCCCAGATTTATAAACAAGAAAATTAAGTTCCCTTATACCTAATGGAGCCTGGCAAGGATCCAAGGTTTCATATCTATGGAGATTCCAAGGCTAAGGTAATGAATGACATTGTGGGCAGTAAAAATGGTACCATGGCCAAAGCTAGGAAGAAGCCTGCTTGATCAATCTTTTCATAGCAAATATTCTAAGATTTGTGGTAGGTAAAATCAAAATGGAGGCTGCTCTAAGAATCACCAATATTCTTGGGGGAAATAATCAGTATTTTTTTTTAGTTTATGTGATATATTTATGTTTATATTTATGTTTATGTTGTGCATCGTGATGTTTCTAGTTGTAAACTTTAGCTTATTTACATTTCCAGGTTATTTTCTACTCCCTTTCTTTATAATTATGTAATCTTACATATTGATCTTTTGGTTTTAAGATGCCTGATATCATGGGATCTCAGAAATTCAGAGACTTCTAGAACACTGGGTGATAGGAAAGGATAAATCCTGAACTAATTTAGAAATAATGTCAGAGGATCTTGACCCAAATGTCACATGACAGTTTGAACAAAGAAATGCATGTGATATTGTCTCCTTTTATGTGGCTCTCACATCTGAGTCAGGTAGCTCTGCATACAGGAGCTGCCACAGGTAAGCCAACTAAAGCACAGGAGTAATCCCTGCTTCCTTTTGCAAGGTTAATAACATCAATTGTCTTTTGTAGGCTTGGCAGTTCCTCGGGATAACACAGGCAGAGAATGAAAACGAACAAGCAGCCATTGTCGCCCTCCAGAGGTACATGAAGCTAAGTACATGACCAGGCCAGGTGCACACCTGGCAGTGCACTTCCTCAGTTCCAGATTTGTCTTTTGACCCCTCCTGAAGCACAGTGTGAGAAACCAGGCCAGGATCAGTACTGGATGCCACATATCACTCACACTCAGCTCTAGAAAACAAGAACTTATGAAATAGTGTTCTTAAACCGTAATATTTTGCTATCTGAAAATCAATATGTTCATTAAATACATAGATCATTTTAATTTTCTAGAATTTTGTAGCATCTGAAAGTTTTCTTCAGGATAAGAATATTCAAATAATAACTATTTGTGGGTGAGGATGGGAACAGAGGAAAATGTAGGTAGCATCACCCATTAACTTGATTAGAATCTCTATGAAGCCCTGAAAAAGTAGTTTCTATCAAATAGACTCACACTTTCCCTGCCCTTTCTAGAAAGTACTTTTCATATAGTACTGTAGGAAGAGAATGTGCACGTGCACAAATAGTCCAGAGGTTCCATTTGAACGTGTGCATATATGGATGTGTACATACTCTGTGTGCATGTGTGTAAATCCTAGAGCTTTGGAATATTAGAATGTAAGAATTCTAGAGCTGGGGCTTGCCATCCCAGAATCCTAGATTTCAGGATTCCATAGCATCCAATGGTGTCGTGATGCCTGGGGTGTTGTTCTTCCATGAGAACCATTTTCTCTAAAGGAGAGAACCAGGGATCAGGGAAGGTCAAAGTCACACAGATAATATGTAAAAGAGACAAAACTTTCACCCTTATGTCCTGACTCTGTAACTCTGGGTCAGTGATTCTTAACCCTGTATACACATGGCCAATAGAATGATCTGTAAAAAAAAGGAAAAAAAAAAAAACAAGACTCTCAGGCACACCCTGGTTTAATTGCTTGTGACTAGGAAACCAAGCATCAGTACTTTTAGCCTCCCATTCTAATGAGCATTCAGAGTTGAGCACTCTGCCCAGTATTGATAAATTTCTGAGGTTGGGACCACCACAACAGGGAGGTGTTAGGTGCTGCTTAGAGCTTGTTACTCATAAAATCCTTTCCAGGGACTACCATTATCATCATTACCTGGGAGCTTGTCAGACCCATACTTCCTTGGCCCCACCCCACCTTCTGTACTACTAGAATGTGGTACAAAAGAAAGGTTCAGGGTCCCAGGTACTTCATTTGCACTTCAAAGTTTGAAAAAACCTTTTCTAGAGGCCAGATGAATAGAATAAGGCGGTTCAGTCAGTAGCCTCAATCCCTCGTAAACCCACACTAGTAGTCCGGAAATGGGAATTTCCCTCTCCTCTCCAAAACACTGTACAATCTTTCTCTCTGAAAATCCAAATACAATTCAAGTCCAGTTTGGGGGCAGGGGATAAGGTAGTAATACTATCCTTTTCTTCTCATTAGATTAACTAGTAATAATTTATGTACAGGAAGTAGCCACACTTCTGTAGTTGTAAAACCATTCATTACAATTAACAAAATGGGCCATCATCAGGATGAGTTTTAAATGCTCTTAAAAATCCTCTTTGGCCGTGATTTTCATTAGAAGATATATGGTGTTTTCCAGGGACTTAAACGAATTTAATAATGTTTAGCAACATTTAATGAGTAAAGACTTCACATTTTCTAAAGAATTGTTGGAAAACTGAAAAATCTAAAATTACTTCTTTTTGTCTTCTTTCAGGTGCTTAGAATTGCAGCCCAACAATTTGAAAGCTTTGATGGCTTTGGCTGTGAGTTACACAAACACTGGTCACCAGCAGGATGCCTGTGAATCTCTGAAGAATTGGATTAAGCAAAATCCAAAGTACAAATACCTTGTGAAGAACAAGAAGGGATCTCCAGGCCTCACTCGGAGGATGTCTAAATCCCCAGTTGACAGGTATCCTTCTCATTATAACTGGCAGCAAATACCCAATACACAATTAATCACCTTAAGGGTAATGAATGAGCCTCAGATCTCTACCATCACTCCCTCCGCAACAGCTTTTAGGACAGCATTCTGCTAGAAGAGAGCACTGAATAGAAAGATCGATGTTCTCATCAGAGCTATCATGTTAATCCGTTTTCCATCACTGTAACAAAATACCTGAGAGCATCAACCTACAAGGAGGAAAGGTTTATTTTGTCTCATAGTTTTGGAACTTTCAGTCCATGGTTAATTGGCGCTGTTGCTTTGAAGATCACAGTGAGGCAACGTGTCATGGTGGGAGCACACGGCAAAGGAATCTGTTCACCTTATGGCGACCAATTAGCAAAAGGAAAGAGAGAGAAAAAAAAAAAAAAAAGGTTCAGATCCTAATATTCCCATTAAGAACACAACTCCAGTGACCCAACTTCCTCCCCCAGTCCTTATGTCCCAAAGGTACCACCACCTCCCAATAGTGCCACAGAATAGTTACTGACCCTTTATTTAATACATGGGCCTTTGGGGAATACTTACCCAAACCCCAGCCACCATCCTTTGGACACATGATCTACATCATGGGCACCCACAGACATTTCTCTGAGTACCATATTTTAAAGCCAAATGCTTTGGACATAATATTCACCTGAAATATAATAAGTACTGATGGATGCTCCATATTTTATGAAGTCTGAGAGTTAGGAATGGGTAAATGGAAGCCCTTTCTCCTAGGAATTTTGTTTCCATCCGCAATAAATTCTGATGTTAAATCCTTTCTCACTGAGGCCCTGGAAAATTTAGTTGTAAAGTTTCTACACTGGTAACTCCCAGGGTCAATAGATATGTCCCTGTAGAGACCTTACTTAGGATAGCCCCATATGTGTGCAACAACATATTTCATGAAAATCAGCTGTATTATTCAATGTTCGGTATTAGTAGTCCTCTCATTAAGCTATTTTGACAGAAATTTTCCAGTCTGCAATAAAGCAAGACTTGAAATAGAGTCAAAAGAGCTTCAGTAGTCAATCATTCATGCCTGGACTATTTGGGTAAAGAACCTAATGTTTTCTTTTGTAGCTCTGTTCTGGAAGGAGTGAAGGAATTATATCTGGAAGCTGCTCACCAAAATGGAGACATGATCGACCCCGACCTACAGACAGGCCTGGGGGTACTGTTCCACCTGAGTGGAGAGTTCAACAGAGCAATAGATGCATTTAATGCTGCCTTAACTGTTCGGCCAGAGGTAAGAGTGCACAGCACAGCAAGAAACCACCATATTCTCTGTGACAAGTTTCCACAGCCTACTTTGCACATTTCTTCTACACTCTATTTTCCTTCCTCTGATGTTTAGAGTGGTACTGATGATAGGCTACGTGGCAGTTAATATTGAAATATCTAGAATAGAAATATTAATTACATGACAGCGGCAAATCGTGACTGCTGTTTGATGAATGAAGGCCATTTCACAAAGTAATTCATGAAGATGTGTGTCTGAGTAATTCACCTCCCCATGATACCTGTCCGTGCGCACGGTGTGATGGAGGCTCCTTCTGGTTGTTAGAGAACTCTGCTTTTTGTCATCAGGACTATTCATTATGGAACCGTCTTGGGGCGACCTTGGCCAATGGAGACCGCAGCGAGGAAGCCGTGGAGGCCTACACACGAGCCCTGGAGATTCAGCCAGGCTTTATCCGGTCCCGATACAACCTGGGAATCAGCTGCATCAACCTGGGCGCCTACAGGTGAAGGATGGGACAGGCGAGACCTAAGACCACTCTCAGGGCTGAGATCTAATCATAACGTGACAGGCAGTCTCCAAGTAAAAGTACCTGTTTTGGTAGGAGTAGTCCTGAGTAGTCCTCTTCCTACCATTAAGAGTAATTCGGGAGGCTGAGACAGTAGGATCGTGAGTTCAAAGCCAGCCTCAGCAAAAAGCAAGGTGCTAAGCAACTCAGTGAAACCCTGTCTCTAAATAGAATACAAAATAGGGCTGGGGATGTGGCTTAGTGGCTGAGTGCCCCTGAGTTCAATCCCTGGTACACCACCCCACCAAAAAAAAAAAAAAAAGAGAGAGAGAGAGAGAGAGAGAGAGTAAATGTGGAACTTTCAGACCCTGAGGCCTATTTAAGCAGGGGACAGTACACAGCACTGGGTCTCAATCTTCAGCTGCAATCATCTTGACATCCTGGGAGATGTAGATTCCCAGGCCCCTCTGCCAGAGATCCTGATTCAGTCAGTCTAGGTTAGAACATTGTCTGTTTTAACACCCCCAAGGGCAGCTCTCTCTGAAGCATGAACAGTCTAATCTTGCATTTTCAACTTAAGGAAAAAAAAAAATCTTGGGGGCATGGGCAAGCAGACTTTAAATATTCCCAGAACCAGTGTTTGGCTAAGATTCCAGGTTTTCTAAATCTAGTGATTTTAGTTGGGTAACAACAAAGAAAAAACATGGTGGGCTATAGTTTGAAACACCTTTCCTATTTCCTTATGACTTGTCCTTATCACACAGGTTTATATCTTCTCTTTCTTTTCCTAGGGACAGTGACCATAAATGACCTTTATTTCTTTTGGGTAATGAAAATATGGGTGATTTTTTTTCTTCTTTATTTCTATTTTCTAAGTAAACAGGTATTACTTTTATATTTGAGAAAAAGAGAACTAAATGTTAGCTTTAAATCCCACAAATAATGCAAACCTTTCCTCCTCTGAAAGAGCAGGGTTTCATAACCAAGTAGGCTTGGGCTCAGATCACAGCCCTGCCATTCACTGGTTTTGTGACTCTGGTCGTATAATTTTGAGCCTTCATATCTCCACTTATAAAGGAAAGAGAGAGAAAAGATAATAACCACCTTGCAGGATTATTGTGCACATTGATTATAATTCTCTAGTACACAGCAATAGCTCAATATCTAGTGGGCATTTATTACAATCATTGCCATCATAATCCTCAGTATCCTTGTTGTTTATTTAGATAAAGTATTTGAGACCTTCATAACGAGGTTACATTCTTTGACATCTGAAGAATTGCTTTTTCCAAACTGTGTTGGTGTGTTTTGCCAGTGGCAAATATTGAGGTCTTAGAAAATAGCTGTTGCATTTATACTAAAAGGATCTTATAAAGGACATTAGCTACTGGATTATACCATATCTTCTAAGAGGATTTTGCTCAGGTTAAAACCAGGAATAGCTGAGTGGCTCCTGAGCAGCTGATTTGTTTTATTTATGGATACTAAAAAGTGCTTCAGCAGAGGCCCTCTTCACATGGGCTAAGCAAAAACACAGAGTTGGCGCTGGGCCACCTCCCCGCATAGCAGCTGTCTGCAGACTGCTGATGTCCATTCTGTACGCTCACTTCCTTCCTGGTTTCACCCAATTCTCCTAACCTGCTTCTCTCCTTCCCCCTTTTAGTCACTCTTTTCTAGGTATGTTCTGTTTATCTATTTCAGGAGACACCTTTGTCCTTTTGAGGGGAACAAGGGAAGATGTAAATACACACACACACACACACACACACACACACACACACAGAGCCCAGAGTCAATTAAAGGGAGCATTCATAAAGCTCTTGGATGAGTTTTTCTTAATTGTAACTTTTTAATGTAAAAAACAAACTTGCAGCTTGGACAGAATACGTTCTTGGCATTTCACTGGTGTGAAATTCAACCAGGCAACAATTTGTCAGAGACCATGACAGCTGAAGACCGGGGACTCGGTTGAGCTACAAAGTTTCAATTCTCAGGAAGAGCAAGTCAATTTTCAGGTTGCCAGAATGCCCAATGAAATTTGAATTTCAGTTAAAGAACAAATAAGATTTTTACTACAAGTGTTTTCTAAATATTATATGGGATATACTTGTACTAAGATAACTTCATTCATTGTTCATCTGAAATTCAAATTTAACTGTGCATTTTGTATTTTTTATTAGCTAAGTCTGATAACCCTGATCAGTTGGCTACTTTGAAACAGTTCAACCAAGCTTCATGGATCTTTATTTGTCATGCCAAATGTGGAAATCTCGAGAAGTGATAAATAAGCATTTTGTGTTTTCTCCTAAGGGAAAAAAAGCACAAAACCTTAAATGAATTCTGAAAAGAAGTTTAACTTGAGGTAGAGGTACATGCTTAGGAAATAGCAACTGTCATTAGAGATATGACTCTGAAGAAAGCCAGGAATGAGTACAGATCCTTCTCTCCTCACAAAAGACCTCGCCCTCCAGAGCTGCGGGTGTCTGTGAGTGCCAAAGGCAAGCCTTATCCTACTACAATGGAAATAAAGGACACTGTCAAGATGAAACTTGGGTGTAGCTTAAAACATTACACCCTAGTCAGCAAGAGCTTCAGAGTAGTTAGCCTGTTCAAAAATGAGGACCCTTTCTAAATAAAAACAGAAACCACCCCCTTCGAGAGTAGTATTTTTAGTACCAGTATAATGAGGGAAAGATACTATAAAGTGAGTAAAGCTTTTAAGTGAAGGGGCTTTTGTTAAAGGTGACAATATCCTCAGACAATTGGAATTATTCCCATGTATATCTGGGAACATTTGAAAGCTATTCATACAGATACATGTGCAATAGTCAGAGTCCCCCAAAAGGACTCACACGTTAAGAAACAGGCTTAGACTATCTTTACAAAAACACCCGGAGTGGCTTGGTGAGCTTAGTAAATTTCTTCTTCTGTTACTCTCCAAATCCCTCTGAACTGAAAGCCACAGACAAGAGACCAGGGCAGCTGATAAATGGGGGATCTGGGATCTTCCTCCCGCCAGGTTCTTACAGGTCTAAGATTGGGAGACATATCATTAGAGCTGCCACCCTAGGAAGAGGGACCAGAAAGGGCTTCCCCATGCCCACCCATTTACAGATCCTCTTCTGGAGCCTACGGGCCCAGAGGAGAGGTGGTTAGGACACCCACTCCATTGTATCCCCCAGGTGGCTGCATACAGCTCCATTTCCCAGTGCCCTTTTTCTCTCAGGCCAATCTAACAATGCAGATGAGCACGTGCCTAGGCCATGTGCGTTGGAATTAGAAATCCAGTCTCACTTTCGAGGGTTCTTCCCAGACACTCAAAGCCCCCTTCCAGGATTAAGTAAAATCAAGTCTGCGAAGTTTTTGAGAAGGGTAAAGTAGATACACATTAAAATGGTATGCTTACTTTTAGCAAGAATAGTTTGTCAGACACATGATACAAGGTTGGAGTGACAGCGGGCTGCTACAGAGGGAAGAACAGCAGGCTGACCTGGTGCCCAACACAGTCCTGGACTGGATGGCATCTATCTCAGCTGTTCTCAACTTTTCTATTCTCATGGTCCCTTTAAGCTTTTAATAATTACTGAGAATCCCAAAGGGCTTTTATTTATGTAGTTATATCTATCAGTATTTACCATTTTAGAAATTAAACAGAAGTTTTCAAAAGATTCATTTGAAAATTACAAGTCCCCAGGCATGGTGGTGCTTGCTGGGAATATCAGTGACTCAGAAGGCTGAGGCAGGAGGATCACAAGTTCAAAGCCAGCCTCAGCAACTTATTGAGGCTCTCAGCAACTTAGGGAGACTCCGTCTCTACATAAAATATTTTTTAAAAAGAGCTGGGGATGTGGCTCAGTGGTTGAGTGCACCTGCGTTCAATCCTCAGTACCAAAAATAAATAATTTAAAAAAATAAAAATAACAAGCCATCATGTTAACATAAATAACGTTTCACAAGAAAATAATTATTTTCGAAAATTAAACTGTGGTCAGAGAGAATAGTGGCATTGTTTTACATTTTTGCAAATTTCTTTAATAACTTCCTTACTAAAAGACAGACTCTTGTACCTATGTCTGCATTCAGTCTGTTGGGACAACACACCTCATGTAGTCTCTGGAAAATTCCACCTCTGTGCATTTGAGAAAATGGAAGTGAAAAGGTCAAATAACATCTCAGTTTGTTTGTTGGTTGGTTGGTAGTACTCTACCCCTGAGCCACATCCCCAGCCCTTTTTATTTTTTATTTTTTTAATTTTGAGACAGAGTCTCACTAAGTTGCTTAGGGCCTCAAGGTATTGCTGAGTCTGCCCTCAAACTTGTGATCCTCTTACATTAGCCTCCCAAATTACTGGTATTACAGGCATGTGCCACTGCATCTAACACATCTGCGTTTTATTAAGAAAATAATTTTGACCTCATTGGACCCCTAGCCTCCCCATTCCATACTTAGAGAACTATTGATCTTAATAATAAGAGCTTTTATATACATTGATTTAACTGCAGCTCACAACAAAGTTCTAAACTGACTTTTGTCATCCTGATTGTCGACACACTGAGGGAAACTGAACTTCAGGGGAAAATGAGAAATTTGCCTGGCGCTAAATAATTAGGTTGTAAGCCCAAGTGCTCTGCTAATCAAGTCAACTTCACCCTACCTGCATTCCATATTTCCAGCACAAATAGGAAAAATTAAACCACTTTGTTTCTGAGTAAAACCATATTTTTCCTCTTAAAATTCAGTAATATAAATCCCATCTGCAAATAGATTAAATCTTCAAACCATTCCTGGAGTAGGAGAAAATCAAATTCACTAATGAGTTAGCAATGGTTTTACTATTCTTTCTTTCCCAAGTGGCATTTGTAAAATAAAATTTGCTTTTCTTTCTTCTTTGTGATTTCACTATATTTAACAATTATTGTTCACAAAAGATTAATGAGAGAATCAGAAAGTTGTTCATCTGATCATCCAAAATTCTACAGAGAGATGCTTTAAGAGTTTACATTTAAAATAATTCAATCTTTTTTTTTTTTTAAGTTTGCTAACTCTGAAATGTATTGCATTTTAAAATGTTTGTTTTTCTGCCCTCTTAGAGAAGCGGTCAGCAATTTTCTCACTGCCCTCAGTTTGCAAAGAAAGAGCAGGAATCAACAGCAAGTTCCTCATCCCGCCATCTCTGGGAATATCTGGGCTGCCCTCAGAATCGCACTGTCTCTGATGGACCAACCGGAGCTCTTCCAGGCAGCCAATCTCGGCGACCTGGATGTCCTCCTAAGAGCTTTCAACTTGGATCCTTGAAGGAAACAAAATAATAATAATAATAAAGAATAATAATCCCTTATCCATGTTATTGTACTGAGAAATGAAAAACTATTTTATTATGAATTTCCAAAAGGATAAATCAGATATTCAAAAGGCCATGGTCACATAACCCAAGGGAATTAATGCCTACAGACAATGCCCAGCCTGTGTTCAGATCCAAAAGCACAAAATGTTGTATATAGAGTCAAGGTCAGGTTCCAAAGAAGAACTGAGAGACTAAAGACAAACCAAGATAAAGTAAACTACGTGTACTCGTCACAAGTTACAAGTATATTGCAAATCCTGTTTGGTGAGGTCCCCAGTTGCAGCTGCCAGCACATCTGAGGAAGATGTTCACAGGACCCATGAAGAAAGCACTGCTTCAGATCAGGGAATACTGACTGTTTCAAACTGTCCCCTGAAATTCCCCCTTTTGCAAGACTGAACATAGTTTGGGCCATTGGTGCATGCACATATATTAACTTGACTAAAGACAGGCATTGCTTAAACCTGTTCCAGTTTTAACTTTTACTGTAGCCCTGTTTCCAGAGAGGGAGCTTTGCTGGCAAAAGCAGTTTTTGCACTAGAAATTTTTGCTGTTCCCAATCAAAACTTTTCTGGGATTGTATATATGCACTTTAATATCTTATTTATGCCTTGCTGGAGTTTTGTTTTGTTGCTCCAATTTTTAACTTGGGGGGGAAAGATTTGAGAACTCAGAGTTGTTAGATCAATGGACCAAATAAATAATTCCTGAAAATAGTTTTTCTTAGTATAGGGTTTCAAAGGAGTGTTTTTCTTAAAGCATACATGACATAGGGTGTAAATGTGCAAACACAGATCTTTCTGGGACTGTATGAACTTGGAGACCAGATTGTGTCTCTTCATGCATTCTCTACAGGAGGAAAGCTATCAAGTGATGACAACGTGATTTCTATTGAGTTTGCATTAACTTGCTTAAGTGTCATATTTTACTAGCTTTCTAACTGCCCTGCATAACAAAATTCCTTTTAAACTATTCCTATTTAAAATGGTATTTCTTCAGAGTGATAATACATTTTTCCTAAAAGGGATGCATTTCCTTCATTCCATGATGATCTGCACTCTTCACCTTCTTGCATTGTAATGGAAGATCAACATTTTCTAACTGAACCTCACTGAACGTCAGCAGTTTAATATGAAAGATGCATGCCCCATTGGGTCTTATTTTAAACATTTAGCAAGTTTCAGAAATTTTCTATTGGCAGTAGTGTTTTGTTTAATTGGTTACCTTCCACTTAGTTCTTCAGAGTATTTTGTGTGTATTTGAGACTTGATAATTATTTTAACAGATACATTTTTAAAATAATTAGAAAAAAAATGTTTGAAAAATGCTAACCAAAATATCACGTTACCCAGGTCCAGTTCTATTTGTTCTCCTATTGTTCTTCACCTTGTCTCCTTCCTTCCTCCAGAAACTCCCTCAAGGTAGTCTGATTCCAAGTTTTCCTTCATGGGTTTATTTGTTTGGGTTAGTAGTAGCTCATTCCACTCATGACTATAATTATCAAGACAGAACTGGGGTCAAAACAGTTTAATTGGAGAACAAGCTTCAGCTGAGAGGGAAATGTGCCCACGTGCTGGGAGGAGCGTGGACTCTGGGCTCATGTGTGAACCTTCTATGTTACCTTGGAGTCCCTGGGTTGTGAGGGGCCTCAGGATAACATGAAACCATAAGTCTTTGAGGTGTATAGGCGAGGCACCATGGGGAGTGCCAGGTTTTGCTATTCATTGTCAAAGCTCACGTGGGTCTTGGCTCCAGCTGGGCAGCAGGAAGCAGAGGCATTACAGCATTTACCTTTGGACAGGAGGGACAACCCAGTCTTGGCCTTTGTTTCCTTACAGTCTGAGCAGCAAAATAAATCTCAACAATATTTTCAAGAATGGCATTCTTTAGAATTTTAGAAATTATTAATTTGGTCTGAGAAGGACCCTTGGGGCCAACCTCCAGCCTATGGTAGCTGCTTGCCTGACTATTCCTGGTAGAGCAGCCTCCATTCTCCGCCTAGTCCTTCCTCCTCAGGATCTCTGTAGACTCACCCACTGGTCAGTGGACTTGAATCCATCAGAGTCCATTAGGAGCCTCTGAACAAGGATTCAAAGCAAACTTTATAGTTGTTCTGCTTTTAATGCCATTCTATACTCGAGCTGCAACTGAATTTGCAACGCTAATGATATGCTTGGCTCTAGGTCTTGTTCACACTACGTACAGGATATCAGTAACAATCTAAAGCCCGAAAGTAAAGTAAATGCAGGGTGCTTTGGTTTAATTTTGTTGTTGCTAGGTGGGGACAAATTTCATGGCCCAAGTTTATATTTTACTATTGGAATACAAAATTACTTCAAAGTGCAGGGAGTTGTTATAGGGGAGAGTTGATAATTTTCCATTTCTACCATTATTTAGCAAATTGCAGAACACTTGGTGGGATTTAGTGCCAGTCTATCTACTATTGTCCACCAGAACTAACCAAAATTATTGCTCAAGAGGTGCATTTTTCAAAAATTAAGTAAAAACCATTACTAAAAAGTAAGTGAAAGTTTATGGAAATAAAACACCCCCACCAAAAATTAAGTTGCAATATTTTAGAATATTCTTTATTACATATAGCATATACTTCTTGGTGTATACTTTTTTTTTTTTTTAAGACAACTGTTTTGGGCATCATCTTTATGGCAGGAAATTGTCACTTAAATTACTATTTCCATTTGAAAGAAGAGGATGTCCTTGGTTCCCTTCTGAGGCTCTCTGAGAAGACTGCTTCTTTTTTTTTAATAGATGAGCAATGGCTAAGAACCCTGGAGGATGGCACCCACTTACTACAATGGCCACTCAATTGCGTAGAGGTGACTTTCAGAGGCTGACTGTACCAGAAAATGGAATGCAAAGGCAGAGAGACCCAGCAATCCTGCTAAGTTTCAAAATACAACCACTTCCCGTAGAATATCTCTATGGGGGGCTGTACCTCAACAGGGAAGAGGAGGCTGGGGGACCGGAAGGGGAGGAGTGAAGGGTCCTCTAACTGGGCCGAGCTCAGCGATTCTGATTTCTGTACTTTCTCTCAAGATCACCACCTGGCTCCTGGAAGAAAGGCAAATCTTATCCACAGGGAACTTTAATAGAGAACTATGAAATGTGCCTTCTCGCCAATCTGGGTTCCTACCAAGATGGCAAAGGCATGGCGCACAACTGGGTACAAGAGTCCAGAACATGTTTGCTTTCAGGGGCTTATTCCACGTTCACGTTAAGAGGCCTATTGTGTTCAATCTTGGGCCCACGTCTAAATGCTTATGTAGCTAAATCTCTCTGGTATATTCTTGCCACACAAGCAACACTTGAACACAGTAGTAGCTAGTCCCACTTGGGGTTGCCATATTCTTTACTTTAAACTTGTCTGTGAGCTCCTTGAGAAAATAGATACAGCAAGATAGTCCTTTTGTGTCCCTTCCTCATTTGTTCCTGCATCAGGTCCACAAGACTGGACTGTACTTTTTGTTGTGTTGGTGGCTGTGACTCTTCTCCACCTTGAAATACTTCTAGGTACATACTAGAAGCAAGGTGTTCTGAAGGGTTAATTCATGTGCCATCTTTTGAGCCTTCTTGTTTTAGAAATTAATACACAGCCATCCTCATAATTTCAACTTTGTAAAACAATTTCAAATTCATTCCCTGTTCAGATTTTTCTGTACAGTTTCCCTCTTGTCTCAGCATTTGCAGAACTGGTTGAAATTAAACTGTTTTGAACTAAGAAGCAGATACATATATATTTTTAGAGTGTTCAGAGATGAACTCTGGCATAAAGTTTGTAAAAAGGCAATTTTTAAAAAACAAAACATATAACCTCAGGTACAAAAATATCGCATGCATTAGTACTTACAAATCTGCCTACTCAAATATTAACCAAAGCATGCAAGATAACGTTACTGAATGTAAATTTACACCATGCATGATTGAGTCTCATAGGTTAGCTTATTTTTCCTTGCTCCTGAACAAGAGAGCAATTTCATGAACTTTGTGTTCCAGTTTTTCTTTTTTGCTTTTATCCTATCCCTGAGATCGATTCCGTAAGATCACATTGAACTTGACAGATTATTATATTATTATTATATGACATGTTTGGTTTGTGCAGTGTTGCAGCTGGTGCCAAATTAAAGCTCTGAGGAATCTGAGTGCAGACATCCAAATGCTTCTCTTAACAGCCAGTTGGGGCACAAAAGAACCAAATTGGAACAATCCATGTGTCTGGAAGCTATTAAATTAAATCATGTTCCTTACATCAATACATAAAGGTTTGGGCTCTAAATTCTTTAAAATTCATTTTAAATATTTTTTAAAGTTTCAGAAAATTAGAAAAACTGACATTTTAAGTAATGCAGGGAAGTTAAAGAAATGTCTAGACACATAAAAATCATCATAATGCAAAGTGGATGTAGGGCCTTAATTTCCATAAATGTCACATAGAGATGACACAGTGTCACATGGGATGTGTGGGGTATCAGCATTGCTCTGACAAAGCCCTATGTGTATGGAAGGTGAGCTACCTGGGACCTTCTCCCTTGAGACCAGGTTTGATCAATAGATCTGAAAGCACGGAAGTTCGGGAGTGAAGCAATGATTTCACGGTCACTGAGAAACAACTTTGAAATCTTCTCACTCTTTGCCCTTTTCCTGTAACCCCTATTTTTAAAGAGACCAGAAATAGAGAAAAGCTCAGTAAGAGCATGGGGTCTTATGTTAGTAAGAGCTTCATTACCCACACCATACACCTGACATCTCCCCGACACATGTAAGCTCAAAGACCAAATCACACAAACACAGAGCAAAGACCATGGCAGGAGACACTGAACAGTTAAAAGAGAAACAAATATAAAAGTGTGAAACTCAATAACCTCTCACGTGGCATTTTGCCTCACCAAGTTTCCAATACCTGCAATCTCTGCAGAAATTCAAAATAACACACTCTGGAAACCAGTGTCCGTGTCTCACAGCTGTTTCCTTAGAACCTTCTCTGCAAGAGAAAACTAACTTGCAATGTTGCAGAGTGTCACTCGGTGGGGACACTTTTAGAAAACCTGCACTGAAATAATATCAAGATTTGGAGAAAGAAAAAAGAAATAACCCAGTGAAGTAATTCTTTTCTAAATGATAAAATGTGCAAAGTTTGCTTTTAGTTTTCTTTTTTTGTTTGTTTTTCCTTCAAATTTCTTGGCGAGGGAAATGGTGTGATACAAAAAGAACAAAGAGCCATACACAGGTAATATGCACATCTGGCATTTTCACTGATATATATATATATGATATTTTTGCCATGGATATCATAAAAGGATTGTTCCATGTGAAAAATGTGTTCATGATTGACTATGTTACCAGTAGCAAGGAAATACAGCAAACCTAGATTTTACCAACTTTCTTTCATTTTCTCCACATATCATGTAACCCAAACCCTCCAGTTTCATTGCCCAAATTTGTTTACATTGGTTGAAAAAAAAACTGATTAATTTAGTAAACTTTTTACAAACTATAACAAGCATTTATTAACTATTTAGAAAAGACATTTCTATATATTTTGTATATCTATGAATATTGCATATCTAGTCTAATCTATAAACACTGTTTTAGACAAATTCTGTGATGCTTCCTCATCATGCTCAATAATGTTTAAAATCTTAGAATTTCATTTTCAAGCTGAATTAGACGACACAGAAGGAAAACAACTTTAAATGTTTACAATGAGTTTCTAAATTAACACCAACCCAAATTAAGTGATCTATAGTAAATTAATGACAAGGGGGAATTTAAAAGTTACTGGCATACTACATGATACTGTATCTGTGATTTAGTGAAATAATATGTATCATAGCACAACTCTGTTAGGTATGAAGTCTTCACCTTGGTCTTTCTCTGCATTGCTTTTTGAAATAAAATTAATACTGTAAAAATAACCTCTTATACTGACGTGTTTAATTTACTCAGATGGCTTATAATTTGCAAAGTACCAAAATATTAAGGTAATATTTTTGTACTATTATTGGAAGCATGCCTTCCCTTTTTCACATTACTAAATTGTATTTATATTTGTGCAGTTTTAAACTATATTTTCCAATAAACTTTGTCTGTGGCTTCAAGGTCTTGTCAGGAATCTTTCAAAATGGAATTTGGAGATCAGATTGCTTCGAATTGAATAGAATCCAATTTGTACTACTGGTTAAAAGGTTCTTTTTTTGACTATCACTGCATATGATCTTGCATGAGATATCTGGAAATCAGGAATGCATTTTTAGATATGCAACAGAACTTTAAAACCTTCCTCCTTTGTTAATTTTTTAAGACTAAAATACTATTTAACCTGAAATTGAAATTTGTGACCTTTTTAGAATAAAAGTATTAAAATGTATTTCACTTTAGGGTCTTTTTTGGGGGGAGGTCAGTCAGTCAGTCAAAAACTGATTCTATGTAGGCACTATTCTAGGTGTATGATACAGCAGTAAAGAAACAAAATCAATATTTTCCTTAAAGAACAGAGATTTCTGTGTCAAGAGAACTGCAAAACTTTTTTTTGTTTGTTTGGTACCAGGGATTGAACTCAGGGGCACTAGACCACTGGGCCACATCCCCAGCCCTTCTTTGTATTTTATTTAGAGACAGGGTCTCACTGAGTTGCTAAGTGCCTCGCCATTGCTGAGGCTGGCTTTGAACTCACAATCCTCCTGCCTCTGCCTCCCAAAGTGCTGGGATTATAGGCGTGCGCCACCGCGCCCGGCCTGCACAACTTTTAACAAATAAGAATGCCTGCACTGCACCATGGTAGAACAGGGCAAATGAATATGAGCGAGCAGAAGCTCCCTCATCTGTAAGGTGGTTAGATAACTTTTTCTTTTAGTTGACATCAGGCTGAGATTTGAACAAGGACACAGACAAATGAAGTTGGAGACAACATTCCTGGCAGATCCAATAGTTGATGTGAGATGCCAAGGCAGGAATGAGCTTGGTGTGCAGTCAAGATGAAAAGGGGGTGGGGGTGTGAGCAGGGAGACCTTGGGAGGTACCAGTGGGGTGTGAGATCAGGGTGGAGTGGGACAGGGGCTTCCCATAGCACAGTAAAGAGTAGAGTTGTCCCCAGGGAGAGGAGGGATGGCAATCAGATGTCTAGCTCCTGTTCCCCGGGTATTTACAAATGAAGTCCTCCACTGGCCAGGCTGGTGATGGAGGGAACCTTGAGCTCTAATGAAGGAAGAGAGCAATGGGAGCAGGGGCTGGAACAGCCCCTGCTAACTCTTTTTTTTTTTTTTTTTTTTTAGATTATTTATTTACTATTCATAATGCACAAGTATATCATCTTTTTTACATACAACTGCTTGTATACAAAGTATATAAGTACCATTCAGATCTTTAATCATGCATTTAGGACCTGTTAACTCTTTTATTGGTCCCTCTTTTGATCACTGGCAGCACTTAACATTGGTGGCATTCCATCTTTTCCTCTGTAAAATCAAGTTGTGCTTTTTCCTTCCTGCCTCACTGCTGTGCTATATAAAGCCAAAATGCTTTATCTAGTAGTGAATTGAAGCCTTTCTCTCACCCGTAGGATAACTCAAGCCTCTTTCATGTCTCTGACCTCCACTTTTTAAACGGTAAGTTATATTAATTTCCTGAAATAGCTCCTTCTCTTCATGTGTATGTAAGAAGCAGCCCAAGGTTTGAAGAGTTCTTTGTAATTCTTTACAAGGTTCCTTAAAGCAATACACATTTTAGGGCTCACAAAAAAACTTTGAAAGTTTTTTTCTTACTTACATCTCATAATAAATAATGCTTCCTGGTCTTTTTTTTTTTTTTTTTTTTTTTTTCTTTTGCAGTGCTGGGGTTTGAACCCAGGTCCTCCCCCACCGCATCTGGAAATCAGATTAATGTATCAGAATTTTGGAAAATGACGACTAATTCTAGTATTTTTCCTGTGGAACAAAACTATTGATTCTCAGTAGGCCCAAACTTCAGTTTACTTCCCCAAGTTGAGATGGGTGGAGACCAGCCTTCCTGCCTAACTACTTTGAAAGAGAAACAGACAGGAAGCTAGTATTTACTGAAATCTGCCACATGCCAGAGTCCTGGACCAGATGTTTCTATTCTGCCATTTAACCCCAATAGGCACCCATGTCCCATTTTTTTTTTTCCTGTTAATTTTATCCAGTTTGTGGTTAATATTATTGCAAAGAATGCAGACAAAAACCATTCAAGATTTAAAAATAAAACCTCTCAGATTAAAAACTGACTAAAGTTCACATCTAATACTAAAAACTACAAAAACATACCCAGGAAAAAGTAGACTTGAGAGAAGTAGTAAGAGAATAGCTAACATTGCTAGTGGTGAAATTTGCTATTGATTAAAAATGGACAAAAGAAAAAAAATTTTTCTTGACAAAATTTAGATTTGCCAATTTTCACCTGTCAAAACTGGGCCCCATGAAAATGATGGCTGCAAAAGAACATTCACACTAGCAAAAGTTATAATATTGAAACTTTGACAAGGGCCCAAAACTCACAGGTGATTTTCACTAATCTCATAGAATTTTCAAAATTAACACCAATTAAACTAATTGGATTAAAATAGAAAAATGTAAAAGCTTAAAAATAGTTCAACTAAATATTGTTTTGTACCTTCTCCTCTCTTCAAATCTCCAAACTCCCCCATCCCTTCTCAGCTGATTATCTGGCTTCCTATTTCACAGAGAAAATTAGAGCAGGGAGGAGAGGGCCCCAGACTCACAGCACTCTTGGTCTCTGCCTTCTTCCCACTTCTTTGCCCCTGGCTAAATCAACTCTCCATTTTGGCACTGGATACCATCCCTCTTGCTGCTCAAGACCATCAATCAGACCAGCAATCCTTCCATCTCTCTTTTACATTTGTCCACCTTTTTTTCTTATATTTCAAAACAGAAATCTTTTCTTGACCCCATGCCAGCTCCTCTGCTATTCATCATCTGCTTCTTTGCTTCTCTGTGTAGCAGAAACCCTCAAGAGTTGCCTGCATTTATCATCTGAAATTCCCCTCCTTCCTTGTTGTTGCCTGAAGCGATGGCCGCTTGGAGCAACAAAGCCGCGGGAATAAGTTCAGAGGCAGACTGGAAACAAACAGGCTCTTTATTCTGCCAGCTTCTCTCTCCGGCTCCAACAACACCCCGACACGCCGTCCATGCTTCTCCAACAACCACAAAATGGCCCCGACGACAACCCACAATCCTTCGGGCCAAGTCTTGAGAGATCATGTAAATGGCTCTGACCCGATCCACAATGTCCTGGGCCAAGTCTCACGAGACCATGGAAGGTGGTAATGCTTATGGCTCACAGCTAACCGCAATCTTAGCTATCTCCATTATTAGGGCTCCTGCATTTCCCCCCTTTTTGTTTTTAAAAGAGGGGATGCTCTAGGACGTCTATGTGCAACCAACATTCTTACCTGTCATCGAATAATCAAGGCTGTGCCCTTGAATCCTGTCTTAGGTTGATATGTCGGCCACATGAGACTGTCCTGTGCGACTGTGCCTGTCTTAGGTTGTCCCCCTCTGGGGATCTTACCCGTCATTGGCTACCAGCCATCCAATGGAGCCCTTCAGGATCGACTGTGTATAGTGACTAACAGCCATCCAATTGTGGGGAGATGCTGCGGCTTTAATGCGATAAGCCTTCTGCTGACGAGCCAAGTTGCATAGCATATCAAATTTTTTAAACAAATCACCTGCCCTGAGTTCTATCAAGTAACACACTGAGTTCTCTAGACAAATACCCGCAAAGCATTGTTCCGGAAAGTCCCAAACAATGAAAGATCAAAATGTCCACTTGTTATAACACATTGATCTAGGAGGCCCCATGCATGCAGAGCAGAGGCCACACTGCTGGTGAGGTTGTTTGATGCTTGAGCAGCAGGGATGCTTGTAGCTGTAGCAGCAGCCGTCTTTTTTATGTCTAGACAATGCCACCGGCAAATCTTCAGGGCCCGCTACCTAGAAAATCAAGCATCAATTATTAAAGGAAAGGCAGTGCTAATCCAGCACTGAGGCAAGAAGCGAGTTGTCAAACTAAAAAATAGAATTATTAGATTAGAAGATTAAAGTTGATTTCTGCTCACACACATTGCTGCTTGAGCTCCCACAAACATAAGTTGGCAAAATATCATATTCAGAACAAAACAGAGAAAGACTGAGGGTATTTACTGTATTAAAGGTAGATTAAAGAAAAGCTAAAGGCACGTTGGAAAAATAATTTGTTAGCTGGAATCCTCGAGTCTCTGCATACACAGCAATCCTTTACCTGTTGAAATAATTTAAATTAATCAGCTATTAAACAAATGAAGTTAATAACAAATAAACAATCCTATGTCAAAACACCAAAATATCAGGTTATACAGCGCTAGTTATATTCTTCGCTAAAGAAAAGTCCCAGGGACACCTATAAATCAAAATTGAAAGTACCTTCACTTATAAAATTATTTACCTAAATTGAATACTCTTAAACTAAAATGAATTGAAGTTATTTGGATCCATATATATATATTTTTTTTCATAAGCGCTTTGTTATTTGTGACATTACACTGGACAGCAGCACAAACATACAAACATATATTTGTGACGTCACATTAACATGAAAAGTAGACAAATGAACAGACATAAAGACATGTATAAAAAGAAAAAAAAATACAATTGTGTGCACACTAAAGAGAGATCTCTTCATCCCAGCCGGGAGGAATGACACTTAAGTTGTGAAATATTTTGAAGGACTCTTTTGAGGGAATCATTCCATACCTTCATCTTGGTCCTCTTGATTTTGTACTTTTTTTATTAATCTTGATTCCTCAACAACTTCATCTTGATCCTTTTGATGTGGTACCTGCTTTATTAATCTAGATGGTATCCATATTGGAGAGGATTCGTACTTTGGAAAAAAACAACACAAACAGATCCTCTCCCCCAAATTAATACTGGATCTGGACCCTTCCATGTACCTGAAAGAACATCCTTCCAGTAAACCAAAGGTTTATGTTGTTGGTGTGGGTTCCAATGTCTGTTCCAGCAGAATAACCATTAGAGTCTAAAGTTTAAAAATTTAAGGTAAACAGGGCAACTGCAATCTGTCCCTAGGACTTTTTCAATTTTCTTCTTTTTGTTTTAATGACATAATTTTCAGTGTGCGGTTTGCTCTTTCAATAATGCCCTGACCCTGAGGATTGTATGGGATGCCTGTTTTATGAGATATTATTGAATTTTGCGCAAAACTGTTTGAAAGATGAGGACGTATATGCAGGGCCATTATCTGTTTTAAGCATTTTGGGGATGCCCAATGCAGCAAAAGCTTGCAAAGAATGAGATGTAACATCTTTAACTTTTTCTCCAGAATGTAAGGAAGCAAAAATCATGCCTGAGCCTGTATCTATGGTCACATGAATAAATCACAATTTTCCAAAACTTGGCTCATGAGTAACATCCATTTGCCACAAATGATTGGGCATTAATCTTCTAGGGTTAACACCATAATGAGGATTGGGCAAATGTGTCATACAAGATTTACAATCTTTTACAATTGTTCTGGCTTGCTCCTTTGTGATTTTAAACCTACACTGAAGGTGGTGCTATTGACGTGAAACTGGGAGTGAAATAAAGTAGCTTGCTGGAGCGCTGAAAGTATAAAGTTTGTTTGGGTAAGGGCATCAGCCTTTTGATTACCTTCATGGAGGGGACCAGGCAAGTTGGTATGTGCTCTAATATGGCCTATGAATAGAGGTTCTTTTCTTGCCCACAAAAGTTTTTGTATTTGATAAAACAATTTAAAGGCTGGAATATGAGGTGCTATTGGTCCTGCTAGCTCTAATTTTGGGACGGCTTGTACAATATAGTGGCTATCTGAAAAAATGTTCATGGGCTGCTCTCTAAAATTTTCCAGAGCTCTTACCACAGCTTCCAGTTCCACTAATTGAGCTGATTTGTGTGCAGTTATGTAAGTCATATTTTCTTTTTTAATGACTACTGCAGGAGTACCATTTGAGGACCCATCTGTAAATCCATTTAATGCCTTAGGAATAGGTTGATTTTTTATTACCTGTGGAAATATAATAGGATGATTAATACAAAAAGATAATATAGGAGACTTAGGAAGATGATTATCAAAATTTGCAGAAGTAGAGCATCTAGCTATAGCCCAATCATTATCATTGAAGCATAAACATTCAATCTGTGACGATGAATAGGGAGTAATAATAGTAGCAGGGTGAATGCCAAATATTTTAGTAGAAGTCTTAAGTCCTTGAAGAATAAGTTTAGCCACCATGGAGATATAAGACTCAATTATACTCTTAGGAGAGACGGGCAAATGTATCCATAATAAAGGCCCTTGTTGCCAAAATACTCCTGTGGGTGTATATTGTGAAGAAATAATAATATCAGCGGTTGAGTTAAATCAAATCTATCACAATGGGCTCCTTCGATGGCTTTTTCTACTAACTTTAAAGCTTTCCTAGCATCAGGAGTCAATGTTCACGGTGAAGATGGATCAGGGGCCCCACAAAGGATGTCAGATAAAGGTTTTAGTTGGCCAGTAGTGAGGTTTAGTGTAGGGCGAAGCCAATTAATGTCTCCCAGTAGTTTTTGGAAATCATTGAGGGTGGTCAAATGTTCTTTATTTATTAAAATTTTGGGGGGGGTCTAACAAAGGTATCCATGATTTTAAATCCTAAATATAATATGGGTGATCTGGTTTGAACTTTTTCTTCTGCTATATATAAATCCATATTTTTTAAAATTTTCTGCCACGTCACTGAATATATTAAATAAGATTTTTTGATTAGGGTGGGCCAGTAAAACATCATCCATATAATATAGACACATGAGGTTTGGATATTTATTTTTAATGGGTTGGATTGCTTTGTCCACATATATTTGGCATATGGTGGGGCTATTAGCCATTCCCTGCGGTAGCACTTTCCATTGATATCTTTTATCAGGGCCATTATTATTGATAGAAGGAACTGAAAAAGCAAACCTGGGGCATCCAGAGGATGTAGGGGAATAGAAAAGAAACAATCCTTTATATCAAGAATAATAAGATGGAAATTTTTTGGAATAGCTACAGGATTAGGAAGTCCAGGTTGAGTAGGGCCCATGATTTGCATGGTTTTATTAATTTCTCTAAGATCATGTAACAATCACCATTTTCCTGATCACAAATATGGGGGAATTCCAGGGAGAGGTGGAAGGTTCTATATGTCCTGCTTCTATTCCTGAACTAGTAGGTGGGCCGCTTGTAATTTCTCTTTATAGGGGCCACTGAGGGACCCACACTGGCTTATCAGAAAGCCATGGTATTTTCAAAATTATTTTCTCAGTGGCCCCGAAAAGAAATATCTTTTTCCTTTATGATAATGATTACTTTTAGGGTTAAGATTACTCTGTACTTTTTGATAATGATTTCTTTTAGGGTTAAGATTACCCTGTACTTTTTGATAATGATTTCTTTTAGGGTTAAGATTACCCTGTAGATTTTCACCTTTAACACCTGCAGGCTTGGTTGCAAGATGTACTCCCATTTGTTGCAAAATATCTCTTCCCCATAAAGTAACCGGTAGGTTAGGTAAAACATAAGGCTGAAATGTTCCTTTATGCCCTTCATCATCCTCCCATTTTAAAATTACCGCACTTTTCTCTGGAAGGTTATTATATCCCAAGCCTCTTAAACTGGTTGAAGCTTTTTGCAGAGGCCAGTTCTTGGGCCATTGCCATAGATTAAAGATGGAAGAGTCAGCTCCAATATCTATCAGTCCTTCCATCTCTATTCCTTGGATTTTTATTTTACACATAGGCCTCCTTGAACAATCCCGAACCCAGCAAGCCATAGGTCCTGAGTCAGTGGAACAAAATCCTCTATTGTTCCTTTTTTGAGGCATACTCATTTTAAATGAATTATGTAAATTGGGAAGGAGAAGCAACTGAGCAATTCTATCTCCTTGATTAACAGAACTTATACTTTGGCAATTCTATCTCCTTGATTAACAGAACTTATACTTTGGGGTGAGCTAAGCATTATTTTTATTTCCCCTTTGTAGTCTGAGTTTATTATACCTGGGGTTACTTGCAAACCTAATAAGCTTTCAGGACTTTGCCCGAGAATAAGTCCTATAGTCCCTGAGGGAAGAGGTCCCCTGACTCCTGTGGGAATCAGTTGAACCCCCATTTCAGGTGTTAACACTATTCGGGCGGTGGAACAGAGGTCTAATCCTGCATTTCCTCCTGTTCCTCTGGCGAGGGAGTGGATGGGTGGTAGGGATTGTGTTGGGGAAGCATCTGAGTGGATGCTTGAGGATACTCCTCCTCCAATGCCTCATACATTTGTGGGCCCCCGGGGCATTGGGCCCTGTGCCCTATTTTTTGAATTCCTGAACAAATGATTTCCATAGATGTCAAATTTTGAATGGCATTTATTGGCCCAATGATTTCCCTTTTTACACCTGGGGCAGCGGCCTGGGGCACGGTATGAGCTTGGTCTTATTTCTCTTTGGGGATTTTGCCTAGAATAGCCTGATTGATTATGATAATTTTGCCTGGAATATTCTGATTGATTATAATGTCTAGGTTGAGCCTTTGTGAAATTTCGGGGGGAAGCACCTCTCATTGAGGCTGCAATCACATTTCCTGTGACAAAGGCGTCATTTATATCTTTACATAGTTGTATATATACGGAAAGATCCTTTTTATTTTTCCATGGCCTGATGGCTTCCTGGCAGTATTTATTAGCATTTTCGTATGCTAATTGAACAACAAATGGCATAGCTTGATCAACATCTGCAAACACTCTACCTGCAGTTCTCAAAAGTCGATCAGCAAAGTCAGCATATGGCTCATTAGGTCCTTGAATCACTTTTGACAAGCTACCTTGTAGATCCCCAGGTCCTTGTACAGTTTTCCATGCCTCTAAGGCAGCTGCGTTTATCTGAGCATATGCACCTGGCTCATAATCTTTTTGAGCCTGTAAGTCTTTGAATTGCCCTTCTCCTGTGAGCATTTCTATATTATAGTCTCCAAACCCTGCAGCTGTGTTTCTTTTAGCCGTTTCTATACAAAGTTCTTGGAATTGCAATCGCCAAACCAAGTATTGCCCCCCGCTTAATGCTGCTTTACATAGACTTTTCCAGTCTGAGGGGGTTAAGCTAAAGGTGTTAAGGGACTCCAACATACTCAACGTGAAAGGAGCTTGGGGCCCATAAGTCATTACTGCCTCTTTGAGATTTTTTATTGTTTTGAAATCTACTGACTGATGGGCCCTCTGTCCATTTTTCTTTCAAATGCTGGCGGTTCCCAATGTATGTGTGAGTTACCCTTGAGAGCGCATAAGTGCTCAAAAAGACTTTTTATTTCTGTTTCTAGGGTATGCAAACGCCTAGTAATACCCTTCATATTTTCTGTAATGGATTCCACCCATGGGGGAGTAGAGGACTCAAGTGGTTCCTCTACTTGACGGTCCTTTTTCTTGGTCTTTTTTAGTTTCTTTTTCCTCATTTTCTCAGGATCACTTTTACTAGATTCCTCACTACTGCTAATTTCACTGACAGCAATATCCTGAGTCCCAGATTCCATGAAGAGCAAGTATTCTTCAACTATCTCCAATAACTCCTGAATAGCTCTAATAGCTTGGATTTTTGTCATTTTTGGGACTCTTCTAAGACTCTCTTTACTGGTCTTAGTTGACCCAGTGGAAGCTATGCTTTTTTGATCACTTTCACTTTTTTCTAAATCCTCCTCACTGACAACGGAGTCAGGTATATCAAGGAGTCTTTCCATAGCCTCTATCACTTGGGATTCAGTTATATTCGAACCTATCTTTAGAGACCTTTCGGTTCTTATCTGTCCGCTCCGAAGTCCCCGTATGGGCTGCCACCTGTTGCCACCTGAAGCGATGGCCGCTTGGAGCAGCAAAGCCGCGGGAATAAGTTCAGAGACAGACTGGAAACAAACAGGCTCTTTATTCTGCCAGCTTCTCTCTCCGTCTCCAACAACACCCCAACACGCTGTCCATGCTCCTCCAACAACCACAAAATGGCCCCGACTACGACCCACAATCTTTCGGGCCAAGTCTCGCAAGATCATGTAAATGGCTCCAACCCAATCCACAATGTCCCGGGCCAAGTCTCACGAGACCATGGAAGGTGGTAATGCTTATGGCTCACAGCTAACCACAATCTTAGCTATCTCCTTTATTAGGGCTCCTGCACTTCCTTCTCTCTTCAACCTTCTCCTTCCACCATTCACCAAAATTGTTACCTACAGAGATCTTGATGACCTCCAGGTTTATCAATCTCACAGTTGATCCTCCGTCCTCACCTTAATTAACCTATCACAGTTATTATCAGTGGCTTGCTCTCGCCTCTGCAAGACACTTGCTTCCCTTAGCTTCCACCCCAGGCACCATTTTCTTGGTTTTCCTCTCCCTTGGCACTTGCTCCTGTCAGTCTCCCCTGCAAGCTGGCCTTCTCCCCAACTTCTTATGTAGAAGTAGCCCAGGGCTCAGTGTCTCCATCTATTCTGTTTCCTGTCTCCCTCCACTAGTGATTACACCTCTCTCATTGTTTCAACTACCATCTAAATGTCAACAACTTCCAAATTGATATCTTCAGTCTAGAACTCTCTTATAAAATTCTGAGTTGTGTATCCATCTGCCTACTCAACATCAACCACAGAGGTCTAATAGGCAGAAGCTACACATCCCAAACTGGACTCCCAATCATCTTTCTCCACTACTAGCATCCCAACCTGCCAAGCCTTCCTTCTCTTATTTGATTGATAAAAACTTTGGGGTCATCAGGAAATCCTGCTGATCTGACCTTTAAATGCATCCAGAATCTAATCACCCTCACTACCTCCACTGCTAGCACCCCCTTCTGAGCTACCATCTTCTCACCTGGCTTACCACAGTAGCCCCTACGTCAACCCTTGCCCTCCTAACATACGGTCTAAACAAATAGCCTTATTAAAACTTCAGTTAGATCAGGTCATTGTTCTGATCAAGACCCTATAATGTTCCCCACTGCAATCTATAGTAAAGACCTCGATGGCCTCCTGGGCCTAGGTGAGCTGGGTCCTCTTTGACTTCCTGTCCCAACAGTTTCCCATTTCTTCCCTTCTCTCTAGCCATTCTGGTCCTTTTGATGATCATTTGACATATCAAATGTGCTGCCACTGTGGGGCCTCTGCACCAGCTAGTCACTCTCCCAGCTACATTCTTTCCCCAAATATCTACTGGATGATACAATTCATTCAAGTCTTGGTTCAGATGTCACCTGTAAATGATGACTTTTCTGAGTACCTTATTCATAGAAATCTACCCTCCAACCCTGCTGTGGTTTCTATTCTCCATAGCACTCAAGATCCTTTAACATATTAAATAGTCTGCTTATTTCTTATGTTGTCATCTGTCTCTCCCTGCTAGATAATAAATTTGACAAGGGTGAGGACCTCACATGGTTTGTTTACAATATAGATGTTTGCTATTTGTTGAATTTGAACCATGGTATATAATGAATCCATTGACTTAACTGAATAATCTCCAGAAAAGTACTTTTGTCATCAATGTTGGTATATTTTGATAAAAAAAAAAAAATTTTTTTTAGACTGAAACAAGGGATCAAAACCTCCTTAGAGTCCAAATGCTAGATGGGATAAAATAGTGATGTAAAAAAATGCCCCGAGTCTACCAAACTGCTAGATTCTTTACATAATTAATCTGAGGTATTGTAATGCTCACTGCACAGGTAAAAAAGACTGCATTTTAAGCCGGGCGCGGTGGCGCACGCCTGTAATCCCAGCACTTTGGGAGGCTGAGGCAGGAGGATCGCGAGTTCAAAGCCAGCCTCAGCAATGGCGAGGCACTTAGCAACTCAGTGAGACCCTGTCTCTAAATAAAAAATACAAAAAAGGTCTGGGGATGTGACCCAGTGGTCGAGGGCCCCTGAGTTCAATCCCTGGTACCACAAAAAAAAAAAAAAAAAAAAAAAAAAAAAGACTGCATTTTAGATATTAAATGCTTACCAAAGTCAAATTGGCCTCAAACTTGCAATCTTTCTGCCTCAGCTTCCCCAGGCCCTGGGCTTACAGGCATGTACCACCATGCCCAATAAATAGAAATACTTTAAAATAGCATGCCCTATGTGGTTAGCCAAATAATGCCCCCACCCCAGATTCCACATTCTAATCCTCAAGCCTTGTGAATATGTTACCTTTCATGGTAACAGGAACTCTGCAGATGTGATTGAGGGTCTTGAGATGGAAAGAGGATTCTGGATTATCTGGGTAGGCCCAATGTAATGGTCACTATAAGAAGGAGGTGAGAGAGTCACTGGAAGGAGACGTGACAATGGAAGCAGAAGGTGGACAGATGCCAATCTGCTAGGTGGCGATGGGCCAGGGAATGTAAACAGCCTGTCGAAGCTGGAAAAAGCAGGAATGGAAGAATAGATTCTTTCTGCAGCTTTCTTGCTGATACCTTGATTTCACTCCCGTAAGCTATTTTCAAACTTCTAACTTAATAAATGTATTGTTGTAAGTCTGTAAGTCTGTGGTAATGTGTCACAGCAGCAATGAGAAACCCATACACTCTCGAAATGTGGTGTCAAAGAAATGCTGAAGTCCCTTGATATAATACATGTCCATTCTCTCTTGCCTACCTTACAGAGACCATTATATAACGGAGAGTCAAGAACCCAAAGGTCTCATTACTTCCCTAAGTGACTTAGCATCCAGCAGGGAAAGACTTAAAGACCTCAGACCCCTCCCTCCCAGTCCCTCCCTCCTACACAGAGGGAGCACCTTGCCATCACTGATATTCCACCATGGGTGGGGACCAAGCAGCCACCAAGGCTACCTGTCCACATCAAGAAATCCTAGAAAGAAGTGAAGTTAGTCATTGTCTCCAGTATGTTCCCCTGATGGTTCTCATCCATCAGTTTACTTGGCATTTAAAAAAAAAAAAAAAAAAAAAAAAAAGAGCCATGAAGAGACCTCAGATTGTGAGAATAGCTTTTAATTTAAAACAATCGAAGCTATAAATCATCCATCTCTTTTCATCACAGGCAAATATTCTCCCAAAACATTTGAGATAGTTTAAACAACAACTGTGACCAGTGCAAAATAAAATAAATACAAACTCTTTCAGCAACCAACATCAAAACCTGCTGGGCAGGTAGGCACAGGCCACGGGTTCAGCCTCTGCCCAGGCTGAGAGAAACAGCACATGGAGAGCACAAGCTTAGCACAGCATTTCACCGTGCCCAGCTTTGAACAGACTAAACAAAACCTGGGGGAGGCGGGGGTAACCACAAGAGAATGTTGCCTAAAGTGAATCTAAGATGCCTAACACCCTCGTGTGGCCAACATCCTTGGCACCTGGAAGATGCTAGAAAAATAAGTGTAAAGGTAGCAGCTCCTAGACAAAGCTGAAAGAAGGCAGTTTGGGGCTCACTTGTTTTTATGTAAGTGTGTGTGTGTGTTTGGCAGAAAAATTTGCTTTCTGGAAGATGATCTGTGCCCCACAGTGCTTCTGACTCCAGCAAAAATATTTGTGTCACTTCTATTTGGATGCTCTGCAGAAATTACCTTCCTACCTATGGTATGTCATTGCTTATCTCACACCATGGAAGTTTAGAGCAGCACTAACAGAAGAGCAACATTGCAACATACATCTAATTTAAAAATTTTCACTAGCCACATTAAAAATGGATTAAAATTGACATTGATTTTGATATTTTATTTAATATATTCAACATAATATTTGTAATCAACATAAACTATTGATGAAATATTTATATTCTTTTTCTGGTGTGAAGCCTTCAAAATCTGGTGCTGCATTTTATGTACACAGCACAATCTCAATTTGGACAGGCCAAATTCCAAGGGTCATTTGTCACATGTGGCTACCATGCTGAATGAAAAGCACATATCTAGAGAATTTTATGCAAACTCTTTCAGGACAATTTGTTGAATAGAAAATCTCTATTATACTGTGTAGACAACTGTATACACCAACAGAGGAGTTCAGAACCTTCTGTTGCCTGGGCTTTTTTACCTAAAGGATAAAATCACATTTTCATCTAATCCCATCCCCTGGTCCTGCCATCTCCCCACAGACAGCCTGATCTCTGAGATTTAGCAACAGTAACACCTGCATGAGGCAAACGACACTCCTTCTTGGATAGATACCTTTTCCAGCACCCAGATGGAGATTATAGCAATCTATAACCAAATCAGAAGATTAGAGGAACACTAGAATGGCCAATGGGGAGGCAGGGGAAGGGAGGGGAGAAAAGGGTGAAGGAAAAAAAAAAAAAGATGGTAGAATGAGATGGGTATCATTACCCTAAGTGCACGTATGAAGTCACGAATGGTGTGAATATATTTTTCATACAACCAGAGATTTGTAAAAAAGTGCTCTATATGGGTAATATGAAATGTAATGCATTCTGCTGTCATTTATAACATCTTAGAATAAAAAATAAATTAAAAAAATATTCTGCAAATGTTATGGACTTAACTAAAGATCATTCTGATGCTTTTCCAAAGTGATATTTTAAATGGATTGTTTCTGTTTTTGAGAGGGATGATAGCAAAGTACCTCACAGACTAGAATGTTCTGAATTTCCGGGGGGGGGGGGGGGGGAGGAATGAGATGGTTACTAGAGAAAGGAAAGCAGGAACAGAAATGGGGAGGGAACACTAAAAGTGACACAGGTCCTACATTGGGGTGTATAAATTGTAATAATCCAAAAACCTAACATCTAAACCTCTAAGTGATCCCCACATTTCACATGTCTGATTCTGGTAGTTACCACAGGAAAATAACAATAGAATCGGACGTTAGGGCAGGAAGGGACTTCTGAGGTTTTCTGGTCATTTAAAAGACAAAGACCCAGAGAGGTCAAGTGACTCGGTCTCATCAGATGTAGAAGCAGAGTTGGGATACAAACCCGGGTTTTCTCTGTGGACTGCAGGTGAGGCTCTGGCTCAAGTAAATGATGCAGGGAGCCCAAAGTGAGCAATGGGGAAATGGCAGGCACATTCTCTTGTAGGTCTGAGAAAACGGGCTGGTCATTTCAAAAATACTGAAGCAACATTGATGTCATTAAAACATGATTCTTCCCATAGTTTTCTCTGCATATATATATATGCATATATATATATATTTACTTTAAAAGAAAAATACCAATCTGAACCAAACTGGATTTCTGATTAGTTATTTGGGCATTTAGATCAATGGACAAAATAAAAAATTTTGATACATTACATTTTCCAAGAACACATTCATTGGGATTCTACACAAAGATATCAAAAGGTATTTACAGGAAGAAAGCTCTGTCTTTCGCATAGACATCTACATACAGTGAGAACTTCACAACTATACCACCAAGCCTCACACAGAGGACTCTTAACAGGCTGACCAGTTGACATAACCCACATGTTATTCCAGTTTTCAGTCACAAATAATCTTGTCTACATCTATGTGTAATATTAAGCAGTACATTCCAGACTTTTATTCCAGGGAAACTGCTTATGTATATAGAGAGACACACATATAAATACATTTTCTTAAACAGGAAAGGAATCCATTGTTTCCTCCAGTTTTCTCCAAGTCTAGATCTGAAATAAAGACTAGTACATATACAAAACTTTGCCTTGTAGAAATAGCCCTTTGTTTCATGAGACAGAAAAAAAGGCAGCCGTAGTACACTTTCTTTACAGTATGTTTTAGGCATCAAAAGGGCTAAATGATGTTTTCTACCTAGGGAAACCAAATAATTTAGAGCCTGTAATTTTAAGTACAGATTTTATGCCATTAATTTTGGAAAGTTTATTACAAAAATTTTAGTTTGTTCAAAATACACATGCTGTCTTTGTCTACATTGTAATCCAAACCTCCATTTGTCCCCTACTGCCCCCAGAAGGCCTTTGCTTTGCAACATCGTTGAAAACAAGCCATTTTTGATGAGTGTTTGGAGACATCATTCACAATACTTGGCCCTAAGGGCACTGGATTTTGTAAGGCTGCTTAGTGTGGGGATTTCCACCGGAGTCAGGGACCTGCACAAGAGAATAGGTCTGCTCAGGACCTCTGAGTCAACACCAGAAGGTGACACCGGTGAGCACAGTGTAGTAGAGAATGACTGCACCATGAGCTCCCTCCTTCTGCCAATCTCATAAGGCAGGGAGCATGCTCTACTGGGACCCACCATGGGCCAACTCTTCTACCTGTGCAGGCTCAGATCTCATCAGAGCCTCACAGCACGATTAGAAAGAGAGGGCAGATGTCATACACCATTGTGCGGACGAGGAGAGTGAGGCACAGGGAGGATGAGGGCCTTGCCCACACCAGTCAGGGGCAGCACCCAGGTCTGAAGGCCATTGGCCTCCAGCCCTCGTCCCTCGCTCACACGGCATAAATGATCTCCTGTGAGCCAGGGCCCCATCACCACCAATCCCAATTATTCCAGACTCATCACATCCCAATCCAATGCCTCTGTTTCATTTCCCCCAATTTGTTCTGCTTTATTTTCCTACAGTTTCAGAAAGATCCTTTCAGTTTCAACAAACATGTGTTAAGCAGACAGCAATTAATCCTTTTTCATTTGACCGAATAATCTTGAAATAGAAACTTCAGAGACTCTGGGATTTGGTACCAAGCAGTAGGAAAATTATTCCTCTTTGTGTATTTGTATTAGAAACTCTGATTTAATCCCAAGTTGCACCTAAAATACTTCAATAACCAAAATGGAAAGGGTGGCCTTTTACAATGACTAAGTGTCTTTGTATCACATTGTCGGTCATAGCCGATAAGCACTGAGGGCAAGTCACAAGGTGACAAACCAAAACAGGGCAGAAACGAGACTAGCCCCAGAAAAACATGGACGGGGGAGGGGGGGGCAAGCAAAGAGCTCAGAGACAAGAGAATGACAAAGTTGGGGTATATAACATGACTCCAGGGAGTTATCATGTGGTATAAGAAGAGAGTAGCTATTCTAACTAAAAACAAACACTACACCTTTGGGGGAATGGGCTCCTAAGAAAGAGAGACTTCATCCACCTTTGGCAAAGTACGATCATAGGTTCCTGTGGACATGTGGCGTTATACCACCAAATGTCACAACCCCAAGTGAATTCTTGACAACACTTAAAGGGGATAACTCAGCCCTTTTTACTCCTTAAAATCTAAGTGGGGTACTAATTTTTTTTTTAACTGTTCCTGAGTTATAGTTTTGTCAAAATATTAACTTGCCTTTTTCAGATATGCTTAATACCAACTATTTAGCCTTTAAAAGCCAACCCATCACAGATTTCCTAGTGGACTAGAAAGGTTGCACACTCTCACTCACTCTCACACACATTCATACAATTGTATTATGAATTTTGATATGATTTAAATTAAAAATATCTTTCACTGTGGATGTTCTATTATACATGGATAGGTCAGAAATTATTGTGCGTAATGAAAAAGACTATGCCACAAGTAAAGCCCAGCCCAGTTGCTGATTTTCTATATGAAACAAAACGTGGGCTTTTTATTTACTATAGGTGAGGCCACACCATGGGCCTCATTGATTGATTTCTCTGGAGGCCACTACCTCTTGACCCCCAAAGCAAAACAGAGGGCTGGGGGCACATCCCCATTTCTGATGTGCTGATGGTAGATGCCACACCAGCAATATGAATACCGAATACCTTTGTTTATATTACCCTCTCCTTGAACATTTATAAAAACTATCTACAATAGAGTATCATCACTAATAGAAATTTCTTCCCAATTCTATTTCAGAAGGTGCCAAATGATCGTGCTCTTTAAATAAGCTATAAATACCCCATGTATTCCTTCATGTTGACTTGTCCCAAATTTTTTTTTAAATTTTTTATTTATTTTTTTGGCAAATTAAAAAGGCGCTATGGCTTCTTCTCGCCAATTCTTTTGTGTGAGGTTTAGCTTGGTATCCTGCGGTAAAAGTACAGATAGCCCAGGTCTTTTGGGGGCCTTTCTGAGGCACAAACTTTGTGGTCATTGTAGATCACCCATCTGAAAACAAAAGACAGAAGCAGTTGATGGATTTATGTCAGTTCCAGAACACATTGCACTTTGCAGAAATAACTTATTATTAGATGGAGCATTATACTTAAAATAACCAAGAGGTGTAAGATAACCAAAGTCCAATTTATTGTGGAAAAATGAACAGAATCCTGTTGGGGAATCACTATTGCTTTCTGATTCTTAAGCTTAATCAAGATGCAGTTACAAAATCTATCAGGATCCTCTAAATATTTTAGGCCCTTCATGCCATAAATCACTTCACAGACTCAGAAACTGAGGGAAAGAATCATTTACAACAATGTTTATTTCAGTCTTAGCTAAGAATCAGAGATAAATATCTATGCAGTGAACCATTATGACTATTAAGATTTCTTCTAAGAAAATTTGGTGAAGTGAGAAAATAATCACAATATAATATGAACATGTAATAGGAGTCACAATAAAATATGAAAAGCAGGTCTAAAAATTATATGTGCTCTGTACATGCTTTAAGATTTTACAAAAGTTGTAAATATATACATACATTTACATATGTGTGTTATGTATATATAGAGACATTCATACCCTCCTCCAATGGGACCAATAAAATAAAGAAAAATATATTAAAATACAGACAATGGCTATCTTTAGGCTTCCCAAGTGCACATTCTTCACTTTTATTTTATTTTATTTTGGTACCAGGGTTTGAACTCAGGGGCACTCAACCACTGGGCCACATCCCCAGCCCTTTTTTGTATTTTATTAGAGACAAGGTCTCACTGAGTTGTTAAGTACCTCACCACTGCTGAAGCTGACTTTGAACTCGCGATCCTCCTGCCTCAGCCTTCCAAGCGCTGGGATTACAGGTATGTGCCACTGCGCCCGGCTCTTCGCATATTTTTTTTTTACTTTACAAATTCGTAACAACGAATTTTATTGCTTTTTAAACTATATTTTCTTTTTAAAAATTACTTTTTAAAAAAACTGTCATTCTTGGCAATAAAAGAAAATTCACTATAAATACTGGTCCCTGTGCTCAATGGTTGATTTTTATTAATCAAGTTAAGAAGATAAAACTAAAAGACACACCAAAAAGAAAACACAGTAGAGTCTGGGTAGAAAGGGAGCACTCACTCCTGCAGTGGGAGGCGGGGGAGGAGTCGACCTCCAATTACTCCTTTACCAGGAGCCTGAGCAAGGCCCCCAGAGAAGCAGGGGCACAACAGGAGCTGTAGGAAGGGCACCCAGGGTGGAAGTTCTGAAAAGAGCAGCAGCTTCACTCTCATTTCTCTACCCTAACAATCCTACTAAAGAAGCAGAGAAGCCATACAGGGCTGCTAGAAGTTCACTGGAAGTTCAGGGTCACCAGGTCAAACACAGGTTACTCCAACTAACTCCCATCAGGTAAGCAACAAATCATTTGTTGATATAAGTACTTCCCATGTGATATGGGGGACATGCAATTATTTGAAATATATTTATACTAAAAAATTATTCATTATTTCTCTAATATTTAAATTAAATATGGCATTTTGGTTTTCTCGTTTTGTTGGCTAAATATGGAAATCCTATGGAGGTTCCAAACATGGCATGAATTCTGCTGCAGGATGCATTTTTATTTTGGGAAGCCACCTTCCCAAAAGTACCTTTGGGAAGGTACTTTTATTAAAAGTACCTTTGAATATAAGCTCTGACACAACTATTTACTAAGGCCAAGTTATTCAGCCTCCTTGAGCCTCAGTGTTTGGATGTATAAAATGGTGTTACGAGTATATCCCCACAGACCATTGTGAAAACCAAATGAGAACATACAAAGCACCACGTAGAGTGCCTGGCACATAGTAGGGGCTCAATAAATCATATCTAACATCCACCTTCTCTAAAAGACTCACCTTCCTTCCTTCTTTATATGGCAAACATAATGGCCACTCATTGTAGATGTTCCCATGTGACTGATGAATGCAAATAATTCATACACTATGAAAAAAGAGATGATTCAGTTATAAGACAGCACTTCTAGAACCAAAAGCACTTACCAACAATCATGTAATCCAACAATTCTATAGATCTGAAAGATAAACTCAATTTATCTTGTCATACTTACACACACACATACACCTCCAAAGTGACAGCAAATTCTATATGCACATTCGTATGACAAACGTTGGACCTAAACTATCAAAGCATATCTGATGTTAAATTCAAATTGGAAAGGGAATTTAAAATTACACGGTCAAATCCAGCAGCAAGCTCATGGGTCTAAAACCAGTAGCCCTGGTTCTGTTACTTCCAAACATCATGAGAATGAACAAGTTGTTTCATCTCTGATCCTATTTCTTCATGGAGGTTTAAAAAAAAAAAAAAAAAAAAAAAACTACCCACTTTACAGGGTTGTATGAGACTTACATGAGCAATTTAGAATAAAAGAGTCTACAAATGTCAGGATTACAAGGAAAATAGTTATTATCATTTATAGGAAGAGATAATGCTCCACACAAGATGCCTGACTTGCTCATAATTATAACCTTTGTGAGAGCAAACTTCAGGCTTCATGCTTTCTGAATAAGGAAACTCTTAGAGAATGAGACTGATGTTGATTACCTAACCAGTACTTCCTGCCATCAAGTACAATATTCCGCATCTAATCCTTGGTGAATCAATTTCAGTTCACATTCCTTCAGCTAATCCTAGACCCACAAAACATAAAGTGGGCTCCATGGACTAGTACCAGTCTGTTCAGCAAATAGTTACAAACTATGAGACAACATAGCAACAGAGTTAGCATTTATAAACTTATATAGCAATTTGTGAGCAATATTCATATCTGAATATAAGAAGTAAAAAAAATGGGCTTGCATATTCATTTTTCTAATACTCGATTTTTTATTACATTTTCCCAAAATAAAAAAGTATTGATTCTGGACAGACCCTTTGCTTACCCTTACTTCTATCATTCTTTCTCTCTCCAGGCTCATTCATTATTCAGTAGTCATTCCCTGGTCTCATCTTATTCACCCTTCATCAGCATCATACACCCTGTCTACCAATTCCTCCTTCCTCAAGAGCTTGTCCCCAGGACATGACTCTCCTGGCTGCCCAGCTGTCTCCTTTTCTCCTCACTCTATCCAGACTCCTTTCTCTTTTTCTGAGGGATCTCATTCAGTCCCACAGCAGTAAATGGTATTATTTTCTTAATTTCATTTCTGGAATGTTATTGATCATATATAGAAATAAAACTGAATTTTATATATTGATCTTGTTTCCTACAACCTTGTTGAGCCCACTTAGGTCAAGTTCTTTAGTGAATTCCTTAGGATTTTCAATATACAAGATTATGTAATCTGCAAATATAGCCTTAATAATCTGGATATCTTTTACTTCTTTTTCCTGTCTAATTGCATTGGTTAGAACTTCCTCTACAATGTTTAATAGAAACGGCAAGAGGGGACATCTTCGTCTTGCTTCTGATCTTAGGGGGAAAGGATTCAGTCTTTTATATTAGGTATCACATGAGCAGTGGGGTTTTTGGTAGGCACCTTTAATCAGGTTGAGGAAGTCCCCTTCCATGCCTAATTTGTTGAAGAGTCTCCCCTCAGCCTTATCTATCTCGGTCAATAACAATTCCATGCTTCCTGTAACTCAGGACAAAATCTTGACTTTTCTCTTATATTCTTTACATCCACCCAACCCATCAGCAAATCCTATCAGCATTTCCTTCAAAATATATCTGGAACCCAATCATTTCTTATCGTCTCCATTAGTAATCCCTAATTCAAGTCATCATCATCTCTAGTCTGAATTTTTATAAGGGTCCTTTAGCTGGATTCCCGTAAGTCCTACTGAGTACTCTCAGTAGAGCTTCCAAGAGGTTTTTTTTTTTTTTTTTTTTAATGGAAATCAAATTTTGGTCTGCTCCCAAATCCTCCAGTGGCTTCCTGTATCTCCCAGTAATATATTACTACTCTAGCAGCAAGCAGCCTATGAAGTCCCTCTCCCTCTTCCCATGCTTCCCCTTCCTCTATTCGAACTACCCTAGACTCTTGGCTGCTCCCCAAGAACCCCAAGCTCTGGACTTCAGGTCTTTACACCTATAATTCCTTCTATCTGAAACTCTAGTTACAGATAGCATATGACTCACCCCTCACTTCACTAAGGTCTCAGGTCAAATGTCATCTCATGGGGAAAAAAAGCTTACTTGAACCACTTGATAAAGTAGCAACCCTCCCTGCACCCCCACCCCCACTCCTGCTGCTCCCTCTGCACTCATCCCACTTTACTGCCCACACAGCCTGGAGTACCACCTGCCATGCCGCAGATTTCCTTGTGCATCTACTTATGTTTACCTCCTTTTCCCCCAGGCTAGAATATAGCTCCATAGGGACAGGAGTTTGTTGAGTTTACTGACCTACTCCAGCGCACAGAGTATAGTGCTTTGCATGTGATAGGCACTCAATAAGTATTAACCAAATGTATGAATACGTGAATGAAGAAATGGCTCCCTTTTTCTCCTCACTTGTTTTTATATCTTCATATATTGCAAATATTTTCATAAACCACTCACCAAAGTATAAATTGGAATATAAACTAGTGAAATAATTATTTAATCAGAGGGGACTGCCATCATTTCCCATCATTAACTAAGTTTCTCTTGCGGTCATGTCCAAGTGACAAAAAAAATCTCCCAGGTTAGAAATCAGACACCAGTCACAAACAGTTGGGAATGACAATCCTAATAACATGCCTGCTTCTTATTTTTCAAAAAAGAGATCCAAGGACCTTACCCATGCCCTGCTCTGTGCCTCCCATACTAAGAACCCACCACTGCCTCAATACACAGGAAAGGGTGTGGGCTGAGACTTTTCTTGACCTCAGGTGGTCCTGAATCCCTTTTGAACAATTCTATGTCTAACTCCATTCAAGTTCCATCTCTCCTGGAGAGACACAGTGCTGCTTTCCCAAAAGGTAGCAGCCCTCTAAAGAATTAATAATGAAGAGAGGACATAATACTCCAATATTCTTTCCCAAGTAACTGTTCCCCAAAATGATGACTTCAGCAATCCAACAAGATGTTTAATGAGCACTTCCGTCATAAACCAGCCTCACACCAATGAAACAGCACTGACACAGCCAAGAGAAAAGGACAAATCCAGAGCCTCCCAACACATCCATACCTTAGCCCGCAAAGGCACATTTCCCTCTATGGTTAAGAACAATGCATGTGTTTGCTCAGAATCAAAATAAAATGTGAAAATTTAGTATAAATCTCGGTCCCATAATTAAAATGAACCATGTTTATCAACATCAGCAACTACCCTGTGCACGATTCAACACCTCCTGCTAGTAACCAACAGCCAAAGAGAGGATCTCTTTCAACACATTTGCAAAGCCTAAACAAGTAAAAAATTCTGATTTCTAATTTGTTTGTAAGAAGAAAATCAAAGTGAATAAACCAAACAGGGAAGCTACTGTCGACTCTTCCCTAAGTTTCCAGAGATCTCCTCCAAAATAAAAAACAAAAAGAATGTAACACATTCCTAAAAATATTATAGCAACTCCTTCTTTTGTAGATTTAAAAAAAAAAAAAAAAAGCATTTTGAGACAATATAGTTGACTTCCAACTGAAGTGCCTAGAAGAGGTAGACACACCTGACCACTATGTCCCACATCTGGCGAACAATGTCTGTCCCTCTAAACTGCTAGAATTAAACTGGGTATGAAACTAGCACTCTTCCTTCCCATAAATGTGTCCTTTTTAAACTCTAAAAGAACCTTCTCAGCCAGGCACAGTGGCACATGCCTGTTATCCCAGTGACTCAGGAGGCTGAGGAAGAAGGATCTCAAATACTTTGTGTACAAGCAGTAAAATGAAAAATTGTGCTCCATCTGTGTACTATGAATTGAAATCCATTCGGCTGTCATGTATAACAAAATAGGAGAAATTAATTAATTAATTAATTAAAGAAATAAAAGAGCTGGGGATGTGGCTCAGTGGTTAAGTGCCCCTGGGTTCGAAGGAAGGAAGGAAGGGAGGGAGGGAGGGAGGGAAGGAGGGAGGGAGGGAGGAAAGGAAGAAAATCTTCCCAACTTTCTAGTAATGAAGATTTTGAACGTCACATTTTACCACTACCATCCCCATGCAACACAACAGCAATTGTATTCTGATTTTGTTCTTCAAGAAAGCAACTGTCGGAAAATCCCAAGAAACTTGTAAGGTACAAGAGGCAGGCAGCATATCCCTTCGATGTCATGTGAAGGAAAATCACCCAGAGATCATCCATGAGAGGGATCACCAATGACACATTGGTCAAATCTGGCCTATAGCCTGTTTTTGTTCTGGTGAGGAGGAGTAAATATGAGATAGATACATACATGGCCCACAAAATTTGACACACTTATTATCTGGCCTTTTAGAGAAAGTTTGCTATGGCCTGGCTAGGGGGATGAGCTTGGTTCCACCACTGCTTAGTACTGATTAATGCACACAGACTTAGGAAGTCACTTGTTAACTAACAGATTTTTGTCTAATGAAGATACAAAGAATTTCTATCCAGGCAGACTCATAACCTCATAAGTTCATAGTCCTGACAGACATTAACTAATATTTTAACTTACCCAACAATCTTATCCTCAAATTTCTTGGTCAAGTTGTCTGTACATATCCTAGCTTTTCAGATGTTGTTAAATAAGGAGTAACATCTGACTGGTTCCTTATGAACAAGTTAAAAGAAAACCTGTGAAACGTATTCATGTTATATTCACTTGAAGGTCATGATTTTACCCTCTGGAAAAGTATGGCTTTAACAACACAAAAGGACCAAAAGCAACTCCTGATTCTGGAGGGCCTTTACATGAATTCATTTTCATAAACCATTATAGCATCTGCATTCATTTATCAAGTAGTAATATCTCATCAGGGCATGATACGCTAGTCAGTCCACAGTGAATGCTCAAAACACAGAGATGTCCAAAGACTCCTTGAAACAACCCAGAGACTCTGCCCTCTTCTGGGGAGATAAACTGGGTTTCCTCATCCAACTCCTAACTTGAATAATATGTATCTTTATATATATATATACTAGTTGTAGATGGACACAATACCTTTATTTTTTTTATGTGGTGCTAAGGATTGAACCCAGTACCTTCCACATGTGAGGCAATCACTCTACCACTGAGCCACAACCCCAGCCCATAACATGTATCTTTATCTGTCTAACTCCATCTGTACAACAAGCAGGTGTTAATAGCCCTAATTTACTAACACTGACTCCTAAGTGCCTTATATATCTGCAAACAATTTCTACTCCCAACAGCTTGATTCCTATCACCCTGCTCTGAGGGAAAAAAAAACAGGGAGGGAAGGTAATTTGGAGCTTTCACAAAACTTCTGAATTCTCAAAAAAAAAAAAAAAAAAAAAAAAGAACCTTCTGGATAAATCATAAAGGCTTAAAGGCGGCTGCCAACAAGGATAGGATGTTAAAGGGACTACAAATTGCCTCCCCAACCCCTGTCAGCTCAAAATTACCACTCTCTTTGTTATACTGCCTAGAACTCCAAATATCAAATACTCCTCTCCAAATTTAATAGTTCTCTCATACTTTAGTAGAAATTAGGTTACTCCACATAGTGGCTTCCTCTTGACATTCAATAACAAAATAAAAAGTGGGAATTGAAACAAGTACTAAAGTGGTATGAGAATTAGAGCCCAGGTAGAAAGAAGTTTTCAGAGGTGTCAAGTAGACCACAGGTCTCAGCTCCTCCTGGTGGCATTCCATGTGGGGGTCCCACCACCAAGCAAACAGTCACTCTGACCCTGGCTGGGAGATCTCAGCTGCTGCTGAAGATTTATGAACTGTAACAGAGATGAGCCTGAAGGAGCCAGATCAGGTTTTGAGTCATCAGAGCCTCACAGGTAATCACATGTTAATTACACAGGCAATCAGTGAGTTCTTAAAAAAAAAAAAAAAAAAAAATAGACACTCATTAAGTACAATGGGAAACAGAAATGATTTTGCAAATAGTAGAAGCCCAAGTAGGTCAGAGTGAAGGACTGATTTCTCACTACTAAAAACTTTCTAAACTCAACAGAAAGTTAGGTGCTAGCCTAACATGTGTAGGACAACACAATAAACAGTCTTTTGACAGACTTTCACCTCCATCCCAATACAAAACATGAAATGCAATGACTCACGTGAAATAAGGGGGTAAAGGAGAAATGGCACAGAAAGACACACAGCTTTGGTGGGGTGGGAGGAGGTAGGGAAACATGGCGTGTTCCTGGCTAGAAAAACTCAATGTTGTAAAGCTCTGAGTTCTTCCCAAGCTAATCTACAATACAGGAAGCTCTCTTACAAATCAATTTTTTTTTTTTTTAAAAAAAAAAACCCGAAAACCTCAATAAAAAATGGGAAAATGGCCAATGGAAGTGAGAAAGCCATTAACACAAGAGGAAATCAACAAAGCAATAAAGAAATGAAATGCTCAACTAGACAGCACTGCAGGGAGGCTGGGGAGGAGAGTCACCAACACAGCCAGCACTGGCCAGCACTGTGCTTCTGGAGGGTCACATGAAGGTCAACTGCACTGCCTTAAAAATCTGCATTTCTTGCCGGGCACGGTGGTGCACGCCTATAATCCCAGCACTTTGGGAGGCTGAGGCAGGAGGATCGCGAGTTCAAAGCCAGCCTCAGCAATGGCGAGGCACTTAGCAACTCAGTGAGACCCTGTCTCTAATAAAAACACAAAAAAGGGCTGGGGATGTGGCCCAGTGGTCAAGTGCCCTTGAGTTCAATCCCCGGTATCAAAAATAAATAAATAAATAAAATCTGCATTTCTCACTTAAAAACTTCTCTTCAGAAACTTCCCCTAAAGAGCTGGGCTCAGTAGCACACACCTATAATCCTAGCAACTCGGGAGGCTGAGGCAGAAGGATCACAAATTCAAAGCAGCCTCAGCAACTTAATGATGCCCTAAGCAACTTAACACAACTCTGTTTTAAAATTAAAAAATAAAAAGGGGCCGGGCATGGTGGTACACACCTGTAATCCCAGCGGCTCAGGAAGCTAAGGAAAAAGGACAGTGAGTTCAAAGCTGGCCTCAGCAATGGTGAGGTGCTGAGCAACTCAGTGAGACCCTGTCTAAATGAAATACAAAACAGGCCTGGGGATGTGGCTCAGTGGTTGAATGCCCCCGAGTTCATTCCCCAGTACCCACCAAAAAATAAAATAAAACGGGGGATGTGGCTCAGTGGTTAAGTGCTCCTGGGTTTGATCCCTTGTAACAAAAAAAGAAAGAAAATTCCCTAAACAAATAATGAAATGAGGGCCCGATACTGTTCATTACAACATTATTCTTAAGAAGGAAGAAAGTTAAATGTTGAACAAATATTTATTCCCTGGATAGGGATTAAGTCAGGCATTTGTTGGAGTTCTATAAACTGAATCCATCCTTTAAAAAAATTCATTATTTAAAATTCATTGCTATCATCTGAATGTGAAAACATTTCCATTATTTGAAACTCCTCCTGTAACAATCTTTTATTTAAACACCTAATTAGCCTAAAATTAGGCATATCACTTATGGGACATATATATAATAGAACATTGTTAACATGTGTTCAATGAGATAAATAAATGTATATGTACAACCACAGTTAGGAAGAAATCTGGTTATAAAATAGAATGTATAGAATAGAATGTTACATTTTTATAATTATATATATATATATATATATATATATATATATATACACACATTGATTTTTATACATTTAATGCATTGAAAGGTCTAAAGAACATACACAAAACACTATCAGTGATTATTGCCGGATAGTAGGATTATCTTTTTTAGTTTCCTATTTCACATACCTATATTTTCTCAACTTGCTAAAATATACATCTTTTTAATTATAAGAAAAATAAACAATGTAAATTTATTTTAAGTGCTGAGGATCAAACCTAGGCCCTTGCACATGCTAGGCAAGAGTCGGGTCACTGAGCTACATCCCTGGCCTAATTTTTTAAAAAAGGAAAAAGAAAGCAATGAGTGACATACAAGTTCAGGTGCTACTGCAGAAAAGTACAGGAAATCAAATTTTTTTTTCTCTTCTTCGATTGATGCGAACTTACACAATGGTACACTGCCAGTTCCTCCCATGCAGCACTGAGGGAGGCAGTGAAACACTGAGACCTCTATTTCCTGGCATTCATTTAATTCTTCCTTCAATCAGTTATTTACTGGTCCCTTACCCTCGGCTGGGAACAGTAGTGGGAAGCTACTTTAAAAACATTTGTTCTTGTGCAAAATCAGACTCAAGATGCATTTGACAAGTTAGGGTGGTCTCTGCCTTTTTATTTGTTCATAACTAAATTGTTCACCTATTACTACCTTTATAGCCTGTCTATGGTTTCTCACAGCTCATCTCACAGTGCACCCTCCCCTCCCTCAGGTACCACCCACTAGTCTGACCCATAGTGCCTTAATGGGTGCTTTTGCATCACTGTAGCATCCTATTGGAGAAGGCATCTTGAAATCCAGCAGGACCAGGACTACCTCAGAGGGCCATGAGGTTCAGTATGTTCTGAGGAGGTGACATGGCTGTCCTTTAGCAATGGGCCATATGAGAAAGAGGTCAGTGCCTCAAACTCCATCAGAAGAAAGGAAACCCAGTGATCAGACACCCCCCCCCGCCCCCTCCCTGCCCCGCAGACAAATGCCTCCGCAGCTTCACATCAGCCCCATCTTGTGGTTTATTCCTTCTGTGGGAAGGCCTCATCATCTCCAAAGAAAAAGTCTACAGCGGCAAGGTGAAGAAGCAGTGAACCAATGCACCGGGAACACGCAGTGAACCCTGCTCGTGAATTATTGAGCAACTTGTCCATTACGGCTTCTAATGTTTTAGGCAAACTTGGGATTTCTGAAAAGTGACGCCAGACCCTTTAGATGAATATGAGAGTTGGGAGAACTACATCTCATCCTTTTCTTACCCAGTTGTGATTACAACAGCTTCAGTGAATACATTTTTGTTTTGTGTTTTAAAAGAAGAAGATTTCCCTCCCACCTTCTCTCTCCAGCTCTAGATCAACACATACAGGTTAAGTCTGGTGAGAGCAGTAGTGAGCAGATCCACAACTCTATGATCACAGGAACAAATTCTGGAAATATAAATTTAGTTAAATCTGGTTTTTCTTTACTCGGTGCTTTCTGTCAGTTAGACACCATTCATTTCATAAAATGGCCTCTGTCCTCCACAAGCTCCCAGTGAAATGGGAGACAGAGGGCTACAAAAATAATCTTTTTTTTTTTTTTAATATTTATTTATTTGCTTTAGTTGTATACAATGCATTTTTATTTTTACATGGTGCTGAGGACCGAACCTGGGCCACGCACGTGCTAGGTGAGCGCTCTACCGCTGTTCTTGTGCAAAATCAGACTCAAGATGCATTTGATCAATCAGCCCCTACAAAAATAATCTTGCTGCAAGATTAACATGATACCTCTAAAAAGAGAAGAACAAATACACTATAGTGACTACAGGCACTGGCCCTGGATGCAGACCACCTGGGTTGTTATTCTGGTTCTACCCATCAGAGTCTATATGGACTCAAAAAGCTACTTACCCGTCCCTACCTCAGTTTCCCCACCTGTAAAATGGGGATAGTAATGGTATCTATCTCCTATGGCTACTGGGAGAATTCAATGTGGCACAAATGGAAGCATTGTTAATACTGGTGTAACGATTACTAGAATTAGTAATAGATAGGGGCTGATTATGAGCATAATAAGGATCTAAGAAAGCAGAACAATAAATGAAATCGCAGCCAGGTTCTAAAGAACAATAAGGATTTTTCTGTGTGGCAGAGGGAAAGAAGGGTATCTGACAAATAGAGATTAGCTTAGCAAGCCCCAGAGGGAGGTGAAAAGAAAGTGGGCGACAGCTGAGTTACTGGTAGTGAAGACACAGTACCAGGCATCCAAGCTGTAGGTACAGGAGGTACAGAGGAACTAACACAGAAGCAAGAGAGGCTGGGATGCGAGGAGGGCGTGGGGAAGCCAGACTACAGAGCTAAACATCACCCTGTAGGCAACGACAGCCCAAGAGGCAGGATGTCACGATAATTAAGAATGTGGATTCTGGGTCTGAATCTTGCCTCTGCCTCTTAAAAGCTGTGTAACCTTAGGCAAAGTACCTAATCTCTCCAAGCCTCCACTTTCTTGCCTATAAAATAGGTTGCAGTGATGATTAAATGAGCATTCAAATGCATAGTGTGTAGAACAGAGCTGGGCAAATGGTGACATATGTCAGCATCTGTTTATAAAAGGCCTATGTCAACTGAGATAGCCCCGCAGAAATTTCTCAGCAGCTGGCAATGATATAGTCAAGAATTTGAGACTGCTTTTCTACTGTTCAAAACACACCACCATGAAAATAAATGCTCTCTTTTTGAAAAAAGCTCCCATGGTCCATGAAAAAATGTATCTCAAAGGAATAGACAAAGTCAAAACTGGCATGAAACACACACACACACACCCCATTTATGAGATGGGATCCATGCTAACTTTGATCGATGCAAAAGATTGGGATATGTACTAGTGAGGGAAAGGGAAAGAGCAGAATGTACAGTCGTGACTGCTGAGACAATGTCTAGGGCAAGAACTTACTTCCAGATCCATCCTTGACTCTAGGTCCTTCAGGCTTGGCCTCAGAAATAATGTTTGCGTTGGCATTATTCTCCATCTCAATCACAAAGTCACTGTCTTCTTCGAATTCAGGGTGGCTAAAGATCCAGTCCAGTGCTCTTTCCAGGTTATTATTCTAATAAAATAAAACATTTTTATGATGCATGCAGTCCCTGGGTCTCATTAAATCCTGACCGTTTGAACCAGATGTCTAGCAGATAGGACTAATGAATTCAGACCTCCTGCCCTAAGTGCCTCTGAGCAAGAAGCTCTGACTCTGCATATGACATGCTGGCATTCTGCAAGCCTCCCAACCAAGGCTTGTGACTGGGAACCAGTTCTAAGCAGCCCATCAGCATTCCAAAGTCCCTGTCAGTCTTGGCTCAGCATTTCTGCAGGGAGACGCTGATAATGATGGTGCAGGATGCCCAAAGGGATAGCAGTCAAGTGAAGCCCTTTCTACAGCCACAGAGACTGCACACACCACCTGCCCTACCAACTGCATTTTCTGCAGATAATCCTACAAGATAGAGGGGCACCCACCTCTGCACTATGTTATGACTCCTCTCCCCAAATGTTGAGAGAATGGTTGAAATGCAGTAGAGACAACTAATGCTTTGGTTAATGAGTAATTGTTCTAAACTGAACTCCATGCAGCTCAAATCAATTCACCATGAAAGCATTTCTGTCTTCCCCTGTTTGTGATATCACTGGCAGGTTAAAGAACTTGTTTAGACATAGAAACTCCAATGAAACCCTCTAGCAAATAAGTGGGCACAAGAAAGTACCCTAAGTAAAAAAACTCCAGTTGAGATATTTTGAGCATTTTACAGGACTACATCATTCCAGCCACAATCCCATGAGCCAGTCAAGAGCCACTGTGACTTCCACAACAGACCCTACTAGGTACCCAGTCAGGATAGGCATGGAGGAACAGGTGACAGACATCCACTCAAAAATGGACCAAGATGTGGCAAGGAAGGTGGGTTTAAAAAAAAAAAAAGTACTTTCCCTGAATCTTTTTTTTTTTTTTTTTTGGGGGGGGGTGGTACCAGGGATTGAACTCAGGGGCACTCGACCACTGGGTCACATCCACAGCCCTTTTTTAGAGACAGGATCTCACTCAGTTGCTAAGTGCCTCACCATTGCTGAGGCTGGCTTTGAACTCGCGATCCTCCTGCCTCAGCCTTCCAAAGTGCTGGGATTATAGGCGTGCGCCACCGCGCCCGGCTCCTGAATCTTAAATGGACATCTATATTGCAAAAGGAAGATTTCCATCCATGCTCCAGTTTCACAGTCCCTTCTTTCCCGATAATACCAGGACATTCCTAACTACTGGAAGAATCTTCTCTTTAAAGAGAGAAACAGCAGCAGAGAATTCTAAGGTGCCATTCCATCTTCTATGGGGGCTTTCAAGAGACATTTCTCCAAGGTTTTGATATCAGAAAAGCATCGTTTTCACCTGAAGAACTTTCTTACTGAACATGGAATCTCATGCATCCCTCTCGGCTCTAAGGCCACAGCAAGCTCCAAGTCAAATCTGTGATCCCCACTGACATCACACGGAGATAACATGGAGTTTCTTGCAGTGTGGTCACCTTGCCCCAGGCTTATAATCTCTTAATTTGTAAATCCACTGCATGATTCCCTCAATCGTTTACATTAACTTCACATATATGGGCCAAGGTGGGAAACAAGTCAGGTAAACGTGATTTAAAATGACCAAAGAATGTTGCAAACTCTCATCTTCTCTGACAGAAATACAAACCACCTCCAATAAGAAGGGGGTCCACACACACACAGTCCCTCATGCGCACCGTGGCCCGTAGAGCCTGCACAGCCTGATTTCGCTGGAATCCCATGGAGGTGATGATAGCTACGATCTCCTCTGGAGGTTGGTTGTCCAATCCAGTAGCACCAAATACAGAGGCTCCAGCAGATGCTGCTCCTCCATAACCAGGGATGGTCAGTGGTTCAGCAAAATCTGAGGAAAATGAGAAAATGATCACACTCTAGCCTCTTTCATTTTATTTATTTAGGTCTTGAAATGGGCCACATTTTAGAGCTAAGAAGGAAAAATACCTACAACATTAACAACAATCAAGTCAGTCTGGGGCTGGTATAAGGAAAGACATACAGATCAACTGAACAGAATTGAGAGTTTAGAAATAATCCCATCTATCTACGGTGAACTGATTTTCAACGAGACTATTCAGTGGGAAAGACCAGTCTCTTCGACAAATGATGCTGGAACAACTGGCTATCCACATACAAAATGATGATGTCAGACCCCTACCACACACCATAAGCAAAATTAGCTCAAAATGAATCACTGACCCAAATGTAGGGCCTAAAACTTTAGAACTTTTAGAAGAAAAGGGAATGTAAAATGGTTCAGCCACTGTGTAAAAAATGTTTTGCAGTTCCTCAAAAAGTTAAACATGCAGTGACCACATGATAGTAATTCCTCTTAAGAGAATGAAAGCATCTATTCACACACAAAAAACGTGTACACAACGTTTATAGCAGCATTCTTAATAAAAGACAAAAAGTGGGAAGAACCCACTTGTCCATCAACTGATGAAAGGATAAATAAAATGAGGTATATCTGTTCAACAGAATATTATTTGGCCTAAAAAGGAATGAAGAACTGATTTACACTGCCAACACATGAACCTTGAAAACATGATGCTCTCATATTATATGATTCCACTTAGATGAAATGTCCAACATAGGAAAATTCATAGATCCAAAAAGTAGATTCAGGATTGCCAGGGTCGGGGGAGAGCTGAGGAAGGACTGCTAATGTGGACAGGATTTCTCCTGGGTAGACAAAAATGTTCTAAAATCAGGTTGTGAGAATGGTTGCATAACTGAATTTATTGAAAACCCTTGGAATGTAGACTTTAAATGGGTAGACATGAGAATTATATCTTAATAGAGAAGATAAAAGAAAGGCTCACTAAAGGGCCTCTGTTTCTTTATGCAGATATTTCCATTTGAAGTTTCATCATCTCTTCATCAGAAATATACCCCACAGCTGTACGCAATGGCGCACACTTATAATCCCAGCAGCTTGGGAGGCTAAGGCAGGAGAATTGTGAGTTCAAAGCCAGCTTCAGCAACTTATCAGGGCCCTCTGCAACTCAGTAAAACCCTGTTTCTAATTAAAATATAAAAAGGGCTGGCAACATGGCTCACTGGTTAAACACCCCTGGGTTCAAACCCCAGTTAAAAAGAGAGAGAGAGAGAGCGAAGTATACCCCAGATCTTTCTAACAATCATTTTGCTACTGCAAATTAAAATAAATAAATAAAGGGACAAATTATGCCTCAATAAAGCTGTTATTTAAAAGAAGTGGAAGAAAGACAAAGATTGTGACTTTGTCCACTATTAGGGCAGATTATGAGCTGAAATGTTATTTTCCTGGGGACACAACCACAGGGGACAGAGAAGGACCAAGGTCTAGCATCACCAAGGATCGCATCAGACTCCAAAGCCATTCCACAGTCCCACCACCTACCTGGCTCTTCCATGTGGACAATGATCCAGTTGAAGGCCACCTCAGCTCCCATGTTTCCCGTGAAGTACACAGCCTTCCGACACGCTTCCAGAGGGAAGCCCATCTCGGCCAGCTGCATCACTGACGACTCATCGATGTCGGAGGCTGCAGAGCACAGGACATTCTCATGTGAGAAGATCACTCTCCATTTCCTCTCGCCTTGGTTGCTCTTCACCCCATATCCACAGGCTACCCAAATAAAGCGCTATTCTGTTGGTGCTAAGCAATGGCTCATTTTGTCTTAAGCCACCTGAATCCAAAGCTATTGGAGGGAGGAAATGGCACCCTTACCCTCCATTCACACCTGAGGAACAGAGGCTCAGAGATGGTAAGTAAATCATTCCAGGTCACACGGGCAAAAATGGCAAAGCCAAGGTTCCAACTCAGGGCTGAGTGACTGTCACACTCCTGAGCCGCAGGAGCTACCTAATCATCAGGACGACATTGGTTTACATTTACTGCTTCCCTGACTCAAAGAATGGTTCCCACCCAGGAAAGGCTACATACACAAACACACACACACACACACACACACACACACACACACACACACAGTGAGAGAAAAATGACACTCTGCTGAACTGTCACAGAAAAATAACTACTGAAACATTTAAAAGGTACATACGGTCTATCAATTGGTTCATCAGCCGATCTGAAAATTGAGAGAGCAGAAAATGAGACCAAACCCTGTCCAAGGGTTTTAGAATAAGAAAGGGCATTCCCCAAATCCCTCACCCCTGGGGACCCCACAAAGACAATCGCAGTCTGCATAACATAAAGTGATTACTAATGAGGGAAAATAACAGGTTTGAGGCATGTGAGAACTGATAGAACATAATGTTCTGATTAGCATCTTCATGAACTCAATTTTTATCCCTGTATTTCTAAGAACTCTGTATAAGCACAAACCAAGGACTCTGTTATAAACATTGGAAAGCATGAGAGTCATGCTCATTTACTGGCCTGTGCTTCTCTGATGCTCACACATCTCCTTTCTTACCCCTCTCAGGAACCGCCTGCCCACATGACCCAGAAGGCCTCCTGCGCGCAGTTCCCTGCTCGCCCGCCCGTCTCACCCGCACATGACTTTGCATTCGAGAACACTTTAACAGAGTCCTGTCTTGAATCCTATCTCGCTCCTTCTGCATTCCTCTCACCCTTCTGCAGGACTGAACATCAGCAATAACCTTCACTCCTCAACTGATGGGAAACGTTTGGCAGAGAGGCCCAGAGGGCTCGATCATTATTAGCTAATTTACCTAATGAGCTCATTAGGAAGACAAATGGCAAACAGGTGAGCAAACAAAGCCAGAATGAAACTGATTTAATCAGAAGAAATGAGCTAATAATTAAACCAAGAATTTTATGACAATGGTTTTGAATCCATGAAGGTAAAGCACCTATTTTTTTGCTTGTACTTTTCCTTTACAGAGTTATGTATTCTAGCCAGGTGCATATGCCTGTAATTCCAGTGGCTCAGGAGGCTGAAGTAGGAGGATCACAAGTTCAAAGCCAGCCTCAGCCACTTAGCAAGGCCTTAAGCAACTGAGCAAGACCTTATCTCAACATTAAAAAGTTAAAAAGGGCTGGGGATGTGGCTCAGTGGTTAAGTGCCCTTTGGTTCACTTCCTGGTATGAAAAAAAAAGTGATATATTCTGAGGGCCGGGTGTAGCTCACTGGTAAAGCACCTGCCTAACATGTATCAGGCCCTGGGTTCCATCCCCAGCACTGCAAAAACATAATAATAAAGTTATATATCCTGAGCAATGACCAATTTAGTGATCAGATTAAGAGGAAACTCAAACATGCCCTTGCTAAGAAGCAGTGACAAAGTTGGAAAGGTGAAATGTGATCCAGACTTTTAAAACCAATACACCCTGTTGAATGGCCCCTTTTGGTTATCTAAGGGCATTGTCGAGAATAACACAGTCCCCGAGACTACGAGCCACTGAAGACACCTCTTCTTCACAGGCAGGAAACAACTCCTTTTCCCATTTGGGGGAAGCAGAGGGAGGGTTAAAGGGCTAAAGCCAAAGCCAGAGGCAATACAACCTAAAAACTCTCCCCCTCAACTACTCACGATGGGTCTGTGCCCTCGTAAGGTGAATTTCTAGATTAAAGTTGCACCCATGCCTCAATTCTGTGTTATCTATGGTGGGCCACATCACAGGAAGGCAGCCAGCCACGGGACACCCTAAGGAGTGGTGGAAGAAAATGATGGTCCCGTGGAGGAGGGTGGCAGGTGCCGCACATGCTCCTGGAGGCCGGGGTACCTTTTGAGTCATCAGGGATGACTATGGGGGGACTGATGTCCGGAAGTTCCTCCTCTCCTGGCTGTAACCCCCTGGCTCGGAGGTGGCTGATATCAAGTAGGTCTGGCATGTCAATAGAAACGTCTGAAAAACGAGAGAGGTTCTATTCACAGGACTGTCCGAAACTCCATAATCACCTAATTATAAAACCAGGACTACAGAATCCATCTGCATGTGTCTAGGCAGAGCTGAAGAAGCTGTCAGCACACAGATCCCCAGAGCAGCAGATCCATCAGGACTAATGAGAGGTTAATGGAGAACTCGGGTGAGCATAGAGGGTGGCAGGATTTCACACTTAACAAGAACAAATCCGCTGAGCCAGAGGTCACAGACTGGCAGCTCATAGATCAGTCCTGGCCTGGACACATTCTATTTGGTATTTTTTAAATAATGGCAACATATTCCAATCTCTAAATCTTAAAAGTTCATTTAAATTTTCAGGTTTCCAGCTTATTTTGAAAAACATGAAGCTGCAGCATATTCTCACACAGTAACTGGACTTGACCAGTTATCTGGAGTTATCAGTATCTGGAGCTGACCTTCAGCTTCTACTTGGACACTGGTGCTCTGACACAGACCCCACTCTTCCCTATTACCCCTACAACCCCAAGCATCATATTCATGCTATTCTGATTCTTATGGTAGAGAGATGATTTTCTAATCTATGTCTTTATCCAAAGCGGGAATACACAAGCAAGACCAAGATCATGGCTATGTATTTCTTATTTTGCCTACTTCGTACATTTAGTTTATTACACCCCGTCCTTGCTAGGCATTTGAGTTTGAGACCCTAGTTGATATCTTTTCTCAAACCATAATAGGTACCATGATCATTCTAAGGTAATAAATAATTAAGTTTTAAAGAAATTAATTGAATCTCGAGTGTATTAGTCCTGGGGACACATTTTTCTTGAAAAACTTTTTGGTTCAGTTGTTATTGTGTTGACTTACTCATAAACAAAATTTATAATAGCATGTGGAGATTTAGCATTGCATATATTCAGATAAAATAATAATGAAAAACAAATTCAAATGCTGGGGCAGGATGTCTTATGGCAAGCAAACAGAACCTGAAAAATTTTGTCCCCCAAACCATTTATGATTCTGGGAATATATATCCTACTTTAGAACAACTCAAAGAACAAAGTCAAGTTTTTATTTAAATTTCTTTTTTAATTTCAGGGGGCAGCAAAACTGACCAACAAAACTGATAAAATTTTTCCTCATGAGAAAAATTCAGGTTCATGAAAAATTCAGGTTTAGCCAAGCACAATGGTGCACACCTATAATCCTAGCAACATGGGAGGCTAAGGCAGAAAGATGAAAAGTTTGAGGGCAGTCTCAGCAACTTATTGAGGCCCTAGCAACTCAAAGACATGGTCATATCTCAAAATAAAAAGATAAAAAAGGCTGGGGATGTGTCTCAGTGATAAAGAGCCTCTGGGTTCAATCCCCAGTAACCCCCCCCCAAAAAAAAAAAAAATAAAATAAATCAGGGGTAGCTTTAGGACTCCATGAAATTCAGTAAATCACTAAAGTTTGATTCAAATTTTTGTTCCTTATAGAAATTCCAAGGATAAAGAAAAATAAGGAAACTGTTTCCAAAGCAGATCAAAGCCTTTACAACAAATCAGTTTCTTCTCGCAGGTACTTAGAGGCTCTCTCAGAGTCCAGCAGAGAAGCTGGGTGATCCACATCTGCCGTCAGCCCCACTCCACACAGAAAACTATCCCAGCAGCCAAAGCAAGGGCCCCTGCTCTTCACTGGCCCTCTCCAGCACAGCTTCCCTTGGCAGACACTGGCCTGTATTTGACAGTGCCTGGGGTCCTGGGAGTCTCTCCAGTGGATTTTTCTTTTCTTTCTTTCTTTTTTTTAGTCTATGGTTATAGTTTACTTATTTTTAAATTACAAATTGTGTCAGTTCTTTTGTTACATTTACACTGTTACCTTATATTTGTGGCTGTTCTGGTTTTTTGTTTGTTTGTTTGTTTGTTTGTTTCTTAGTTCATTCTTCCAAGCTAATCTAACATAACAACTAAAATTTATGTTGATTATATTTCAAGATGAACTAAGTTCATGTCCCAAGGATCTTTTTTTAATAACATATTTTTATCCATTTATTTATTCATTTTTATTCTAAGTTGGTAGAAATAACAGCAGAATGCATTACATTTCATAGTATACTCATAGAGCACATTTTTACACATCTCTGGTTGTATACAAAGTTATTCATACCATTTGTTTCTTCATACAGGATTTTACATTCTCTTTACCTATCTCCTCAGGCAAATGCTTGGTTAGCCATAAAACATGCACTGTTTTCTTTTGTTTCCATAAGTGTTCAAAAACATGGAAACTGTAAGACAGGCAGTCGTAGGTACCTGCTTGGGAAACTACACAGGGCAAAACTATACATCTTTTCCACAACACTGAGTACAGCCTAACAGCCTTCATATTCAATCTTGATGGTAGAGAAAAAGGTTTTATGCATTGTCTGGAAAATTAAACTCTAATAATGGTCAAGGGCCTTTAAAATTAGCAAGAAGAAAGCCCAATAAAGTCAGAATCACATCCCATTTTTGACTGTTTGACGCAACCCTTTCTATTAGATTACTAAGGAGATGTGTATGATTTAAGGGAATGTCACTAGCTACACCCGACTGCCTCAGAGGCAGAAGAGGGATGCTAGGAGGAAGGCGTACCTCCAACTAATGCTACTCAAAGTGTGGTCTTTGGCTCAGCAGGACCTGGGAGCTTGTTAGAAGGACAATCTCAGTCCACCCCAGACCTAAAGAATCAGCATCTGAGCCAGGCGCAGTGGCGCACACCTGTAATCCCAGCACTTGGGAGGCTGAGGCAGGAGGATCGAGAGTTCAAAGCCAGCCTCAGCAATGATGAGGCACTTAGCAACTCAGTGAGACCCTATCTCTAATAAATACAAAAAAAAAAGGGCTGGGGATGTGGCCCAGTGGTCGAGTGCCCCTGAATTCAATCTCTGGTACAAAAAAATAAAGAATCAGCATCTGTATTTTCCTAAGATCCCAGGTAATTTGGATGCACAGGAACATTTGGGAAATTTGGGAAGCACTGTAGGACATGAAGGTCCTGCTTTCACTCTCAGAATCTGGTCATTTCCAAACCCATTACTGGAAGGGAGTGGATTGGCATGTGGTCATTTTTACTGTTAGTGCCTATCATACATTCAAAAGGGAAAGAGGAATAATGGAAAAAAGAATGTAATGGAACTGTTTGTGGAGTCAATTACATGGGCTCTGTCACAGGCCACATGTTTTAAATGGCAAAGTTGACATTTTAAGCAAAAGCATACAAAAGATACATACCAAATTTTTTGGGAACCCAGTCAAGACCAAAAGTGAACTTCTTTATCTGCACGACCAAGTATTCAGGGAATGAGGCAAAGCGGGATGTTCTGAGAAAGACAAGGGGATTACATCAATCAAATGAGGTTTAAAAAAAGGTGAATACAGTTCATGAAGCAAAATAAGCCCTGTCTGAGGCATACCTGACAATTCTTGTCTTAAATAATCTTTTTTTTTTTCCAGAGATTGAACTGGTACCAATTGTATACAAAGTATACAAAGTATATTTGCAAACACAGTCATAAAAGTGTGCACACACTCACTTCTGCTTACTCGTCCTGGCCTCTCCCCAAGAAGAAAACGTTTAATGTGGAAGAATGTTGTCCCTTGAGAATGATTTGGGCCCATCTCAAAATTATTACTTTCACTTTGCAGCAACACTTTCTATTTCTAAAACGTATTTCCAAGCATTTGTTTTTCTAAACTCCTTGCTGGAATATAGCATCTGTGTTTGTAGGTGTTCACGGGCATGCGTGCTAGCACTGAGTGTCTATAAAGCTCCCAAGTGATTCCTGAAACAACCATCCCTCCATTCCCACCGAGAATCACTCACTACCTTACCTCACAGAATTGGCATATGGACAGCTTATTGGAACTTTGGTTGAGGTGGACTATTGGAAATGCCAGGGCCTCATTAAATAGTACTGCACCTAACTCCACAGTCACAATGATCCTAAGAGTAGCTATGTTATGGGACAATTATCTAAGCTATCTAAAACTGAGACTTAAATTTTTTTAAAAAATATTTTTATTTATTTGCTTTAGTTGTACACAATGCGTTTTCATTCAATGCATTTTATTTGTACGTGGTGCTGAGGATCGAACCCGGGTCACCCACGTGCTAGGTGAGCGTTCTACCACTAAGCCACAATCCCAGCCCTGAGACTTAAAATTTAAAATTAATACATGTGTGCAATATCTTGTGTTCTCTTCAAACTTTCAGAAAGGTCAAATTACCTGGGCTTGGGTTTGACAGTTTTATGTAGATTATAAAATTTGCACACCAAATTTATACCCCAGGATTAGTTCATTTGCTCCACATTTATAACCTTTTTTTATAGTCAATGTGGGCGTGATAGGTGTGTGTAAAAAAGAAATTAAGTAGTAGACAAATATTACAAGTAAAGATTCTAGAACTCCCTCATCAAGGCCCCACTTTTCAAATCTGAGCCCGGGCCTTCTATTTAGAATTAGAATGCATTGTCCTATAATTCACAAAACAAATGCAATGCTGCCCTCTAGTGTAAAAGAGAAGCAATAGCACAGGGCAGAGAGCACTACAAAAAGAGTGGAAAGATGTGGATTTGGGTCTTGGTTATGCCCCTCAGTGTACTCCAAATCTCATCAAATCATTGATCCTCCTGAGGCTCTGTTTATACACCTTAAAAATGGATTTACTAATAAAATCTACCTTCCATGGCTGTGCTCATGAAACAGTATAAAACCACTTGGCACAACAGAAAGTATGTTCTATGCCTAAGAAATTGGCATGAATTTTGTTAATCCTTGAGGTCTAGGAGACTGAATCAATGTATTGCTGACTTTTATTTTACCCCAGACAAGTTATGTAAGCCTCTCTGTATCTCAAATTTTCCATCACAAGGATGGTAGGTAGCTATAAGCAATAACATAAGGGAGCCGTTCAGAAAACAGGAGCTTTGTCATGCTAAGGATATTCTGGCTCTCTCCAGAAATTTATATTATCTCTAATTAGGTTTTTCAATCTTCTGAGAAGCAGTAATAAACACCACTCTTATTCAAATGTAGCCGAGTCCTCAATTTTACCAAAATCCAACAAACTCCATCTGGTATTATATTTTCAACTAATGCAAAGATGTTACTTTTCTGACCTTCTCTTCTTACATTAACTTAAAATCCCAATAAATACATAACAGTGAATTCTACCAAAAGTCATCACTAAATCAGTGATTTAAAAATATGATGCAGGAAGCCGGGCGTGGTGGCGCACTCCTGTAATCCCAGCACTTGGGAGGCGGAGGCAGGAGGATCACGAGTTCAGAGCCAGCCTCAGCAATGGTGAGGCACTTAGCAACTCAGTGAGACCCAGACAAATTTATTATTTGTCTCTAATAAAATACAAAAAAGGGCTAGGGATGTGGCCCAGTGGTCGAGTGCCTCTGAGTCCAATTTCCTGTACAAAAAAAAAAAAATATGATGCAGGAGTCCTGAGATTCTTGCCATAGCTCTGTGTTCAACAGCTAGGTAAAGTTTTAGCTGCCAAATCCACGTGGGTGGTAGACAATGGGTGGCTGGGGAAGGCATGGGGGGGGGGGGTCATTTGACACATCACTTAAGAGGTTGAGAGAGCAGGCCAGATTGTCTCATCACTGGATTCGCCCTAAACATTCTTTATTTGTCTCTGTAACTTCAACAGGGGCTCTAGTTGACCCACACACAAAGCAACTGCTCAATATGAACCTGTTCATTTCATCTCAAAAGTAACAGTATTTTGCATTCATTAATCACTGTTCAGGGTAATAAAATTTGTTAAATGCAACAAAGTGATAAATTATGCTCTTTTATATACTCTTTTGTTCCCAAAAATCAATTCCTGGAATTAAATTTTTTCTTGAAAGCCATACATTTTTTAAAAATATTTATTTATTTGCTTTAGTTGTACACAATGTGTTTATTTTTACGTGGTGCTGAGAATCGAACCCGGGCCGCGCACGTGCTAGGCGAGCACTCTACCGCTGAGCCACAATCCCAGCCCCCCATACACTTTTAAGAAAAGCTATCAGCATATAAATCATTCACACAGGTCTAAATGGAAATATAATTTACTTCAAAAAGTCATTATGGGAATTTAATGAGTTAAAACACATAAAGTACTTAGAATAGGTCCTGACAACACTACTGACAACCTATTAACATTATTTAAAATATGCCAATTGTTCACTAATTACAATTAAGGCAAAAATACTAGGAAGACTTTTTATTAAGAAAAAAATACAAGCTCTCCCTCTCCCTAAAATGATTGTCTATTACATTAAAAATCTGGCAACTAAAACACATACACACACACACACACACACACACACACACATAAATTCTATCCCTTTTACTAAGTACATTGAAAATACAATAATTAATCAACTACTCATACAATCCAAGCACCCCCAAAAAGAGGAAAGATGAAAATTAATAACATTGGCATCTTATAGTCCCTCTATGCCAGGCATAATGGTTTACTTGGCTTAATCCTCACCTCAACTCTGGGAAGAAAGTACCCATATTATCCCAGTTCACAGATGAGGAACCCAGGGCCTGCGGAGGTAAGGTCAAGTGGCCAAGGTCTAGACTGGAGATTCAAGGGCCATGCAGCTGACCTAGAGTGTGTGCTAAAGGGTGAGTGGAAATCTCTCCCTCTCAACCCTTTACCTGAGGGCATGAGCCCGGGCTTGTTCTTCTCACTGTCTAGAATACACTAGGGGAGCAATAACATTTGCTGGGTGAATGAAAATTTCAGACCCTAATATTCTTCCCAGACATGGTCCATTTGCAACCACATAAGGGAAGGGACATCATGTCTGGTCCACAGTGACCCAAGAGGTCCACCAAGATCTTCAGGACACCTTTTGCCTCTTTCTGGCCTTTCAGGCTCTGGGTCCTAACGAAAGAAATGTTCAAGTCCCCAAATTAACAATGTATAGGCTGAGTCACAGCCTTTCCTGCTGGAAATAAAGAAACAAAACTAATAATGTTTAGAGTCCACTAACTGATTTTCCCAAAAATAGTACTTAAAACATGATAAAGCATGTTAAAGAATAAGGAAAGCTATACAAGCATGGTAAGGAATAAGGGGGATCCTTACATAGCACAGCAATTAAGAGCTTAATCCCTAAACACAATCAGACCTGAATGAATCTCAAGTCTGCCCTTTGCTGGCCATTACTTCTTTTATTAACTCATCTGTAAAATGGGAGAGTAATGGTACTCACCTCACACTATGAAGAGGACTAAATGCGATAACCAGTGGGAACTGTCTGACTCATGCTCTGGCAACAAATGTGCAAAAAATGATCGTTGTTTTATTACTTTTAATATTTTTTTTTCTTTCCCACAGAACCATTTTTCAGTTACTAAGAATCATCATTACCTAGTACTAATTTTTTTCATGTATATTAAAAAAACCACAGAAGGGCATGTGTGTGTGTGCAGAGAAATAGCTACTTTGAAGCACTATAGAAACTCCCCAAAGATTCTAGATGTTAGGACTGCCCACAACTGAATATTTTGGTAGCATTTGATGGAAAAAATTCTCCATTGCAGATGGGAAAACACTGGGCAGTGACTTTGCCCAAAACACTTGACAAGCTGGGCAGTGCACACAGAAGAATCCGGATCTCCTGAACACCAGCCCAGGGCTCAGAGGATCTGTCTGTCTGTGGAAAGCTAATACCTTCCAACTCCATTTTAAAGATGGGCCTTTTCCAAGCGTTGAGAAGGCTTCTTCCTGGCAGGACACATGCAGGGAGGGGAAGGCCTGGACAGCGTGCCACGCCCAGCACTCTAAGGTACCAGGTCACTGTTCTGAAGAGCAGAGAGGGGTGGCCAGGATCCAGGAAAAGGAAGAACAGCTTACACCTGGCCTGGGGGCTTCTAGGCTCCCAGATCCACAATCCCTTCCTACCCCCCACTACAGAATCACAATAAGAGCAGAAAGAGAAAAGAACAAATGTTTGAAAATCTTCAATCCACAGTCAATGATTAAAGAAACTTCTCCATCACTGATGTGCTGCGAGGATTTCTCACTGCTCAAAGGCATCTCCAAGTTTCAGTGAGGTCTATCTCTCACATGCCAGCTACCAACAGTCATCTGCAAGGACACAAACACACACGCATGCACACACACAACACAACATAAATATTCTCCCCCACACATACACACACCACAACCAGGAATCCTGGGATGAAAACTTACCCCAAAATGGACAGCTAACAACTAAATGAACTCTTAATAGTCTTCATTTGAGTATGGAGCTTCTAAAAAATTATTTTGAGAAAATATGGCTTCTTTTTTTTTTCTGTTTTGAAATCAATTGTTTTCCTTTCCCATTTTTAATATATGAAATCTCTAATCTGAAATAAAGTAGAATCCTGAGAGATGGGTTCTGCAGAGTATAACTGATTTCAGGCTTGACCACTCCTTGAGATATGGTAAAAAAAAATGGCCAGCAAAAGCTCTCCATCCTTCACTCAGCTTTGCATCAACTGAGAGTTCAAACTTAGCCTCTGAAAAGAGCCAAAGAATATCTAAAAGTAGCAAAACTCTCAGAGCCAAACTTGCAGACCTCCCCTCATTCCATACCACTATAACTCTTTCTGCAATTAATGCAGCAATAGGTAGTATTTAGCAAGGACCAACTATATCAAATCAATTAAGGTGCCAAGTACAGAAAAAAAAAAAAATTACATTGACCTGACAACCAGCTTCACAATGTGAACACAAAACATATCCTGGCCAAGTCCTAAGCAGCTTATTTGAACAATGCTCAGAAGCCCGTATCCCCACTTTGCAATGCCTTGGGACTCCTAGTCTTCAAATGGGAACACAGTGAACCAAGTTCAAAGCCAAATCTTGATTACAGAATTAAAAGATACCCCAGCGGAGTTGAAATATTGAAGGCTGCCATAAAAAGTTTTATAATGTCTTCATTAATCATCATTCTTGCCACTTGGGAATAAGGATGTCTTTTGGCTGTAAGCTCTTAACACCAACAAAAATACAGAAAAGAAAAAAAGGCAAATTCCTAATAAAGAACAAACCATAATCTTGCACTTAAAAAAAAAAAAAAAAAAAAAAAGTATTCCCTCTTAGTGCAGAATATAAAATATAAGCCTGTCTCAATGGACAGATCTCAGGTAGGTATAATCCTTGACCATCAGAGTGTATGAATCATAATCCAATCCCACCACACAGGAACAAGTATGCACCAACTCCTGGAACATGCCGTCTCCTCTCCCTTACCCTGTCCCCACCTCTCAAGGCCCCTCCCTCCTCACCCCACTACCACATACACTCACTTCACACCCGCAGACTTTGCTTGTAGGGCGCTGCTCCAGAAATCGTCAACATTTTCTGGTTCAGAAAAGGCCTGAAGGCAGGCACTGAAGGGTATCTTGGCTCGCACTAGCTCAGGAAGGGGTCTTCTGTTTGCTTCTGCTTCCCTTCTCGTTAATTCATAGGCGATCAGTTCATCTGAATTAAAAAAAAAAAAAGAATAAGCTTGCAATTCCTCTGGTCTTCTTGAAATTAAAAACATCCTCTTTGGAAAATCTTCCCTGAAGGCTTCTGGGGCTGGGTCGGGGTCTGTCTTGGTGGCCTTATCAGATCCAGATAAGCCTGATGCTCTCTGGGATGTCTTTGGAGTAGCACTGACAGGCTGCAACCAGTCATTCACCTTTTCCTCTTCCCCTCTGATACCAACAGGAGGGAACTATGTGCTTGGTTCAGATCATGCATGTGGCATAAATGGTGCGTGAACCTGGCATTTCATTTGCCCAGAAGTCAAGCCTGGAATTGCTCAAATGCTACCCTCCAAATACAGACCTTCACACCAGAGCACTTAGAAGCTGAAAGAGATCCAAGGTCTCACCTCTTCCCAGGCCCCTTACTCCCTTGATGAAGAAACGGAGGCCCAAGTTCAAAACCAGTTAATCACTGACAAAGTCAGACTTAAAAGCCTGATCAACACTCATCTACTACCCCACAAATGAGGCCAGAAAGGCATGCTAAATTGTGTCCAGTGATAAATTTTGCAGATGATCCAACACAAAAAGTCATGGAGGGGCTGGGGTTGTGGCTCAGCGGTAGAGCGCTCGCCTAGCACGTGCGCGGGCCCGGGTTCGATCCTCAGCACCACGTAAACATAAATGCATTGCATTGTGTACAACTAAAGTAAATAAATAAATATTTAAAAAAAAAAAGTCATGGAAAAATTCCTGTGAACTTTATAAACTGTCCTAAAATAAAATGACCAAGGGAGAAGTTTAAAAAAAATTTTTTTAAAACAGATAAAAATAAAGAGAACTACCACTGAGCTCCTGACAATCACCAGACCCCATGGTACACATTTTCTGATTTGGTTCCACCAGCAACCGTGGTTGGTCACAAGTTTCAAGCTGGTGCGGGACCAAGGAGGAGGACAAATATGAGGACTGCAGTTTTTTGCCATCACACAGCTTGTGACAATCAACATGGCCAAGACGGCAGCCTGTCGAAGTTTCCAACACCTCAGATGTCAAAGCAGCCCACCTACTCACCTGGCAGCCTTTCTGTAGGATCCCTACATAAATGATCAAATTCTGAGGGAAAAAGAAGTGACTGTACCAGGAACCTCCCAAGAGTCAGCAGATCTGCCCCTGAAAACTAACTGCAGTCAAAGCTTCACAAGTATTTTAAACGGCCTTTCTGGTCAATTTTTTTTTTTTTTTTTTTTTTTTTTTTTTGTGACCAAATAACAATAACAAAAATTCATTCCTGATAGGTCAGTTTTTAAACCCATTTATACACACATGTATTTTCCTGGATGTCTTTTAAAATTAATTTCCCTAGTCTACAATTACTTGATGTATGCACTTACATGTGATATGAACATTAAATGTTCCTGGGGACCAGTTTCCAGGGACTAAATTGTAAATATCCTTTCTAGAAAAGGTAGTTACCACCTGTAAATTATAAATGGTGAGTTAGAGACCACAGGACTGTGAAAGTGGCTAAAATCAAAATGGAGTCACTTCTGTCAAACCCCAATAACAAAAGTCCACAAAGCAGGGAGGTTTTAGAGGAAGGGATGTCATTCTTACATGCCTGATAACATGAACTGTCACAAAAGACTGTCGGAACCACAACCTCACACCAACGCCACCATGATCTCGCACAGAAAATACTTTTATAAGGACGCCCACCCAGAACTGTTCATCATCAGACCAGAGCCACCCTTATTACTGATCACTGAACCAAGGATTATTGTAGGGAAACAACTCACATCATTCTCCTCATTTTGCCCTTCAAAACTTTCCCTTTCCTCAATCTCTTTGAATACCTACAAAGTTTCCTATAGCATGCACATTCCCTTTGCAGTGCTGCTCCCAAATAAACCCTCTCATCTTTGGGGAATCTCTCTGTTATTTAGGCTGATAGAACTGGGCAGGACACATAAGTCAGCAGCCCTGAAGTGGGCAAGAGAGATTAACCTAGCTCTTAAAAAGGAACAAACCAGACATCCCTTATTTCTCTACCTTGCATGATGGATAAGAGCTTAAAAACTGGTCAAAAGCTGTATGAGTTTATAGAAGAAGAAAATCATTTCATCTGGAAATCATTATGATCATCACTTTTCAACTATAATAAGTTGACACTCTGTCTCTCTCTCCCTCTCTCTCTCTCTCTCTCTCACACACACACACACACACACACACACACACACACACACAAAGAGGAAAAGAGGTCACCCACAGAAGTGTTGAACTTCACAAAAATGACCAGTTTCCAAGAGATAAGCAGTCCAGTAGCCATTTTGCCACTCTCTGCTCTGAGATATTCTAGTATCATTCATCTATTCTGCCCGGGAAGAACTGGATCAGACTGACGGAAGAAGGAACCATCCCCTGAGAACCTGACAAGGCTAAGGTATCTCTAGCTCATTCTCCCTTCTCAAGTCTCTAGACCCTCCTAATGGGCCTGACTCCTACAGAGCGCCCGGCCACAATTTATATCCCACAGAGGCGCCATGAACAGTGCCAGATTCGGAAGCAGACTTATTTCTAGAGACCTCGACTTACCTCTTTACACCACAAAAGGCAGTCCTGATCATTTCCCTTAGACCTCATAGCACAACCTATGAGGGATGGATGATGCCAAAGAACCTTCTACAGCCACCATTACAAATAATTTCCCCCAGAGTTACACTGACTGCAACCAGTTGGCCAAATTCATAGGCATTAAAGCAGGTTCCACCCAGAACACCTCCATAAAGCCTGCAATGCATTCGAAAGTCCCATAGGGACTAAGGAAAAGGTGACAAGAGATGTGCAGCCAGATGCATCAGGTGTCAGCGCTGGCTGCTCCTGAGTCCCCCCTTCTGCCTCTGGTGCAGGGTTTTCCCACACAAAGCCACACGGGGCTGGTTTCCCACTCTGGAACAGTTACCCTTGTTGGTTGCTGCCTCCATGGCCACGGGCAACTGCATCAGGTAATCCACCCTCTCCGTGTAGCGGACCTTCCGGGTCTGACAGCACTGAATACGCTCTTCCACCAAAAACCGGAAAACATCACTTGGGTTTTCTGAGCCGATGCGGTTCCTCTGAAGGTTGGATTATATCACATTAGTAAATTTAGGAATGTTTAACAGCCGTGAATAAAAATTAACGTAATATCAAGTATTAACCTATTACGAAGACCTGGCTTTTACTAAACATTTCCTCTGGCCATGACAGTCCATCAGAGTACTTTACAACAAAACACTGGAATTTACCTGACATCCAAAACTGGGGAATTGGTTAAATAAATTCTAGTTCATCTGTGAAGTGATATTATGCAGCCATTAAAAATCATGGCAGACCTGCTGGGCATGGTGGCAAACACCTGTAATCCCTGCAACTTGGAAGGCTAAGGCCAGAGGATCACAAATTTGAGGCCAAGCCTCAGCAACTTACTGAGATTCTGTCTCAAAAAAAAACTTTTTTTTTTTAAATCGGGGTTGGGGAGAGATAGGGAGGTAACTCAGTGGTACAGCACCCCTGGGCTCAATACCCAAGTACCAAAAAAAAAAAAAAAAAAAAAAAATGGCAGAGGGACCAACATGAATGGAATTAGAAGAAAGAGAGGGTAGGATCCAAATGAAAAAAAAAGGGGGGGGGGGGATAAAGAATTGTCCTGGAAAAATTAAAGCATGTATGACATGACTGTATAGATGGATTTTTATAATCAGAAAAGAGGGGAAAAAAAAAAAAGATTGCTATTTTTTAAAGGGAGACAAAGACCTTACTTAGGATTTTCAGTAGCTTTTAAAAACCACAGTGTTTAATGTGATTTGACTCTGCTGAGAGCAGTGTGACCTCTGAGCTATGCAGGAGGACACCAATTACCACATGGCTCTGTCCAGGGACCAAAAACAAGGGCCAATGAAATAACTGATAAACACTCCTATAACATGCACAGATTAAAAGAAGCATTGGCAGATCCACCAGCCTCTGGAACCCAGGGCTTGAGGAACGGTTGCATCAAGCACCTGGGGCCCAGAGAGCCGCAAGAGGCCCGGCTAGACAGAGATGGAGGTAAGGAGAATTGGGGCATTCTGGTCACGCCACAGTAGACTCTTACGCGCACTTCTACAGCCCTCTGAGCATTTCTGAAGACTTACCTCTACAAGATTCACCAAATGCAAGAAAAATTCCTGGGCATCCTGCTGCCTGTTGGAGGAGAACTCTGGGTGGCTCTTGCTGACAAAGGCCTTAAACATGCGGGGAGAGATCCCATTCTGTTGGGGCTAAGCAGAAAGATAAAATCGACTTACAAAACCTTCACACACATCGACAGCCCTAAGGGTGGGCAGAGCAAGGCTTACCATGAACTTCATTTATCACATGAGAACACAGAAGCCCAAAAAAGGTAGATAAGGAAGAAGGCGAACATTCATTGGGTGTTCAGCACGGGCTGGGCACTGCAGCCTTATGTGAGAACAGGCTGGGACTCTTTCTGTGGACTCAAGACTAAAGACAGTGTAAAGACAGACACGAGGCCCATCTTTATAGGACCTGCTACATGGTGGCCACACCAGTCTGTCACAGACCATTTCAGAGCTGAATAGACACGTAGGAAGGAAGAGCCCTCAGCAGCAAGGTGAAAAGGAGGAGTTCTCCACAGCGTCTCCCCTCTGCTCCCTGGGGTACAGAAGAGAAGCCCTAGCAAAAGGTCAGCGTGTCTGCAAGCAAGGACAATGGCATTGCATGGCTCTGTGACCTACTCCAGAGCTTCGCAAGGTCCTGATGCACCCTGCACTGTTTGTGGACCAGCACACAGGGAGCTCCTGGGGGCTGGCCGCCTTGCCCCTCACCTGAAGAAGCGGGAAGAGGCCAGCTGCTGTTGCCAGGATGGCAGCATGGGAAGAGCAGGAGGCGGGGGCAAGTACGTCAGGACAGGGATGCTGACCTTGCCCAGGGGCTAAAAGGAAAGCTCAGAAGGCATCCAGGCACCCCCCCAAAAAAAGACCCAGCACATGCTGGTGGGCTGTCTGCCAGCAAAGGAGGCTCAGGACGGGACCTGGGATAGAGGGTTTCAGAGGTCAGAAGAAGAGGACCTCAGGGAAGGTCCTTGCAAGGTCTCTGAGATGGGGAGGGGAGATGTTGGAGGGGGCTTCTCACAAGAACCACTAATGTGTCACCACAAGAAAAGGTCAGCCATATCATAAAACGTGACAGCCGAGAGGGGGCCAAACAGCACTAGCTAGGTGAAAAGACCCTACCCACCTCCCTCATCTCCCCGTCCTACATGACCCTCAACTCTGAAGGGGACAGAGGGAGTAAAAGGAGGCAAAGAAATGGATCAAGGACCAAAGTGAAAAATAAAATAAAAATATACATTCAAAGCAGTGACACCAACGCTCCTGTACTGCTGTTTTCTAAGACTCCTGACTTGGTGAAAGGGAGAAGCATTCAAGTGGCTTTGATATGACCTGGACTTTTCAGTACTGGGAATCTAGGAAACTCGTCTACACTCCAGCAGGTGGGGAGATTCCAGGTGGCCTTTGGTGCTAGAGGCAGGCACCTGACAGACCCGTTTCCCAGGTGTTACCCCAAGTTCATCCACCTAACAATGGTGACACCTGCTGACCTCATTAATACCACAATAACCCCAGAAGGCACGCGTGCTCTGCTGATCCCCACCTAGGGAAACAAGAGACTGGCAAAGAAGGGACAGATGAGTGGTCTTAACAACAGACTGCCATGCAGCTAACAGAGCGGAAACAGAGTGGACTTCAGGTTCAGCTCTGACTCCAGTGTCAGGCTATTTGAAGCAAAACCAAAGTGGACCCACTAGACACGTGTTAGGGAGCACTGAGCAAGTACCAGAGCTCAGTGAAACACACCTCACCTTGGCAGTGGAGCCAAAGGGGGTTCCTGTCCTCTCTGCAAATGCGGTGGCTGCTGCTTGCCCACATTTGATAAAAACTCCACTTGCTTAGCTTCCAAGCCACACTCCCCTGCTCTGACAGACACCCAGAGAACCTGCCATCTGGGCCATCACTGGCTCCGAGCACAATTAAGACTTTAGGCCTGCTCTGGCTCATCTCCATGGGCCGACTGTGGTGCTAGCAGGGGCAGGCCGTATCTCGCGCCTGCCTGAGTTCTCATGGACATCCAGGTCAATTCCTACAGTCTGGAGTCCCTGATGGGTTTGCAGACTTATTGTCAGATTCAACAGGCGATGAGAAAACTCCTTTATCTCCCTGTGGCCAAAGGGCAGCGCTATGCATGACATCTCTCCAATGCACTCATTCTAAGCAATTGTTTATAATTTAAATCCAGTGAATTCTCCCATCTTGCTGAGGGCTCACCGGCCTAGGGATCCAGTACTTACTGACCACGTACTCTCTGCAGAGCATTACTGGGAGTTCTGCCCTCTAGGAGTTTATATAAGTACATCACACACACACACACACACACACACACACACACCTGTTGTCAACACTACAGAGGACCCGAAACAGTACTAAGTAGCCCTTAGAGAATTCCCCAAAATGGTAGTGATTGGACATCTGACGACCTGGAACCAGTACATAAATGATCAGCTTACATGGCTTCAAATGTGCTTCCAATGCTAGATGGAGACCAATTTATTCCTGACCCAATTAATTTTGCTATCTATTACACATCCCCTCAAAAGTATGTAAAAGGTGTACCTTTCTTCACTCACAATGCTGGTGTGTGCCTACATAGCAACAGCTGATGCACGCATGCAATGATGATGCCTCATCTTGGCATAATGGCTAATATTTATGCATTCATTCAACAGATACTTACTAAATACTAGAAAATGTCAGACACTATTTCAGGTGCTTGGATAAAAAATATTACTGGGTACCAGGCACAGCTCTTCACATTGTATATGCGTATTTTGCGTAACTTATCCAATCCCAAGAAGTGATGATGAATATTATCTCCACTTGATAGAAGGAGAAACTGAGGCACAGAAGTATTAAGCGACTGGTCCGGGGTTGCCATAGCTAGACAAGCCTCTCCATTCCCTCTCTCTAGTGTCCTAATGCTCTTTCTGGTTCACCCATGCCTCACTCTCATCACTGAGTCCAAACAACTAGTTGCCAAGAAGAGAAGATAGTACATCCTGGATTCTGGAAAGGTCTTCTCCAAACCCAGCATCACAGGCCAGCCCAGCGATTATTTCTGCACTCTTAACGGCACGGAGACACGGAGACACCACGTGGGCTACATCTTTTCCCATGTGTGCACTCTCTGTTCAGGCACTCACGTGAGCAGGCATTCGCTGCCTGCCACTGCGGGCGTTACTTCTTACTAGCTGTGATTCGAGTGTGGTGTGGCTGCCAGTCCCCAAACACAGAGAGCAGTTGCTTTGGAAAATTCAATAAGTCAGTAAATTCTGAAGAGCTGGCTGTGCCTCTGTGCCACCAAGTAGTGATACAACTGAGAGGAGAAGTTTCATGAGAGACCATGGTGACAACCACAGAAACAGCCCTGTGGTTGGACTGTGGCCCAGCTTCATTCATCCCCTCCCACCTCTTCCCTTCTGTACTCATCTCCTTTCTTTGTTTTCCCTTGACCTTTTTTTTTTTTTTTTTTTTTTTTTTTTGGGAGGGGGGGACCAGGGATTGAATTCAGGGGCACTTGACCACTGAACCACATCCCCAGATCTATTTTGTATTTTATTTAGAGACAGGGTCTCATTGAGTTGCTTAGTGCCTCAGTTTTGCTGAGGCTGGCTTTGAACTTGCGATCCTCCAGTCTCAGTCTCCTGAGCTGCTGGGATTACAGGTGTGCATCACCACTCAAATAACTATCCTTGTTCAACAGTCCAGTGATTGCTTGAGAGCAGGTGATCACCTGCTCTTCTTACCTCGAGAGATGTACTTCTTTCTATGCAGCAAGAGGTACAGACCAGCTCCTGGGGTTGGCAGCTGGGTTTGAGCATTTGAATTAAACTTAGCTACTCCATGCTTCATGCCTTGAATATCAGCTGGCCCCATCTTCCTACACCCACACCCCACATCCATTGTATCTTGGATTTCAGAGGGAAGGTCCTATTTATTCCCAGCCTCAATTATGGCTACGTTCAATTCATATCTAGATAGTAGGAAGTCAGGCTCTAAAAAAAAAGTTGAGCCAGAATCTAATCAAGCCTCCATATCTATCTACCAGTTTCTAAGAAACACGGGTTGAGCAATACCTCACAGTATTGAGGGAAAATGATCCAGCTCCTTCAACAAATCAAGAGCTTACAAAAGGAAGAGGAAGAGAACTTTGGAAAGATATCTTTAGCACTGCAGGAAAAAATCTGAGTATTAAACAATAGCAATCATCTAACAGACTGGGTATTAGATGAGACTAAAGAAAGATTTTTAATTTTGTTGACATATCTTTAACATTTTAAATAATATTTATGGTAAATAAAAAACCAAGGCATTATAGTTACAAATGCATTCTAAATATTTACAGGTGAAGAGGTATGGATTTTGTGTTAAATTACTGCAGGAAAGGGAAAGGAAAGAAAGAAAAGGGAAAAAAGAAAGGGAAAGGGAGAAAGGGAAGAGTTTAGGAAGGTTGATAATAACCAGATTGGCAAAATGGCCAGTCCAGCAATCACTGAGCTAGTAAAGCTGCTGAGATTCATTGCACTTTGGAGATTCATTATACTTTGCTCTCCACTTTTATGTATATATGCTAATTTAAATAATTTTCTTTTTAAAAAAAGCGTAGGCTCTGTATAAAATAGTTTTTTAAAAGCTAACATAAAAAACAAAGAATTGAGCTAGAGAAAGCATGTTTCCTACTTGACAGCACGTCTGTGACATCCCCTGAGGGTCCCTATAGACCTAACACACAAGATGAGGCCCAAACTGACCATGAGTCATATCTGCCTTCTGAGAGGATGCACTCTCTGGTGAGCTGGCTCTTGGGACACCTGAAGCAAAGGCTAGTTCTGAGTCACTATAACAGGGAGGCCCAAATAGTCTCCAAATAGCAACCGCCCAGGGAACCTGTCGTATTAATAGGATACTGTACTTACTTTCTCCATCAGCAATTGCAAAAACGATCAGCTAAAATTAGAGAGAAGACTACAGTGTTCAGAATCTCTCCCAGAAGCTTACACAGGACTTTCTGTTTAACACTGTGCACCAGGCAGACAGCCAGATGCTAGCCACTCATGCTCCCCTGAGTGTAATGCTTTAATTAATCAGCAAGCAGAGAGATTGAGATTGAGATTTTTAGCACATTAGAGCAACACTTGCACAGATATTTATAAGACCAAGGAACAAAAGGGAGATAAACACATCTCAGCCTGTCCCCAACACATGATTTAAACTTTTAATCTTAAACCTTAAACCTTAGACCACTAACCATTAGCTCCTACCCCATATCCAAACCCCAAATCTACCAAGCTACTCTTCATATTTCAAAAGGTAAATTAGAAATATTATACTTGCCCAAAATAGGAAAATAGAGTTTAGTGAAAACAAAGTTCTTACATTTAGAGTTTAAGTTATATCACCTCAAAGTAGGACACTGGTCACCTCATGTTGATAAGAAGCTGAGACCAGTGGTTATGTGTCAAGGATCTCTTAGACACCCAGATAACTGATGCTTAAGAAATAGTTTATTCAAAATACACAGTTATGTAAAATAGGTTATCTTCAGAAGAGGAAAGAAATTACAAAGTATCTGACTTTAAAATGTTTGAAAGCACTGTCTTAATATGCATAAAGATGAAGAATATATATACATATAATTTTTTAACATAGGTCTTACTATGTTGCCCAGGCTGACCTTGAACTCCTGGGCTCAAGCAATTTTTTTAACCTCGGCAGGGGTTAAAAAAAAAAAAAAAAAAGACTCCTTTTCTCTAATGATAAAGTGTTATCTACTGCAAATGCAATTTTATCTTAAAAGTCAATTCAGTAGGGCTGGGGGTAACTCAGTGGCAGAGTGGCTGCTTAGTGTGCACAAGACCCTGGATTCAATCCCCAGCACCAAAATGGAGAAAAAAAAAAAAAAAATCAATTCAACAAATTGGTTGGTGCCCAGTACAAATATTGCAAGTCTTTTTAATAGACAAAAATATTTATTAAACAAGCATAATATTAAACACTAACTTTCACCTTGTTTCATAGCAGACCAATTTAATATCAGGAAGTATATGTTCTAGAAATGACCCAAGTTATGAGACGGAGATAAGCAACCCACACTATTAGGCTACCTGGTAATTTGTGAACTTAAAATGCCCCATTTTGTCATCCACCCACTACCATCTACTCACTGAGACACCGTGAACCTACAACAAATCCTGAAGCACCAGTTAGGGAAACAGGAGTGTGTAGTGGTCCCAGGAGACAGATCGCTTGGTGAGGTTCCCAGGTCTGCCCCTGAAAAGCTAACCTCAGGCAAGAGTCCTCTGCATCACTTCTGGCATCAGTGAACAGAGAGAAAGAGCCCAGCCCCTTGCCAGCTCAACGTGATGCCAGCTCTCAGTACCATGGTTGCTGGTGGTCCTGTGAAAGGCATTCCTGCCAAAGGCTCTGATCCCTCTCTCATGCTCCCTCTCTCTCCTCTGCCACACATTCCTCTCATAATCTATCCCTTCTTTGCTTCAGTGCATCTTCTTTCTACTCGTGAGACACTTTGGGTTCGTCTCTAAGTCACCAGAGTCTTGGGACAGGACCATTTGACTAGAGGGCTCCTGATACCTGAGAAAAGGAAGAGTCTCACAAACTGGTTCCTTTGAAACCAATTACCAGTGACAATCTTGATGCCTCAGAAAGTAATTCCATCCATCCCCTGTCAAGGGGAGTAGAAATTTCTGTTACGGATTATTTATCTCTTTGAGTAACAGCTTAACACAGACACCTGCAGGACCACAAAGGTCAATTCAAGCTCTACTTCAAATGTCAGAGGAACCTCACTGGTGCTGGGACCAAAGTCCTGCTCATCTCGCCCTTTGCAGGATGGGGCCTTCCCCTCCACTGCCACGATGTGTGATGTGCACTGATCACATTTGCGTTCTTTTGTCAGGACCACGCACTAGATTATGGTGCCTCAACACTTGGAAGCATTTTGTAAGTCATCTAGACCAAAGGTCACAAACCCAAATACCCACAGTACCAGCCAGGTCACAAGCCACAAAGGGACTGGAGCCAGCTGGGGACTGTGTGTCCCATGCAAAGGGAGGGTAGAGTGGGACTCCAGCTGCCACTGTGGGACTGGGACTGCCAGGGGTTCTGGGTGGTTCAGAAAAGCTGGTGATTCAGATAATCTGTGTGAGTCAAGCAAAACACACTTGCAGGCCACATATGGCCCAAGTGCTGCTATATCACATGCCTCAATGCAGACAGAGCTGCAAGCCTCAAACCGACCCCTGGAGTCTATAGAACAACTGCAGGATGGCCACTAACCCCTATGTGGGAAGAAAGACCAGAGCTCTAAGCAGTCATTATTTCTAGCATGAATAAATCATATGCCTTGCTCATATAAGAACCAGTTTTTACCAGCATAAAAGGACATTATAATATGTTGACGAGGATGTGGGGAAAAAGGCACACTCATACATTGCTGGTAGGACTGCAAAATGGTGCAACCACTATGGAAAGCAGTATGGAGATTCCTCAGAAAACTAGGAATGGAACCACCATTTCACCCAGCTATCCCACTCCTTGGTTTATACTCAAAGGACTTAAAATCAGCATACTATAGTGACGCAGCCCACATCAATGTTCATAGCAGCTCAATTCACAATAGCTAGACTATGGAACCAACCTAGGTGTCCCTCAATAGATGAATAGATAAAGCAAATGTTGTATATATATACTCAATGGAATATTACTCAGCTTTAAAGAAGAGTGAAGCTGGGTGCAGTGGCGCACGCCTGTAATCCCAGCACTTGGGAGGCTGAGGCAGGAGGATTGCGAGTTCAAAGCCAGTCTCAGCAATGGCGAGGCACTTAGCAACTCAGTGAGACACTGTCGCTAATAAAATACAAAAAAGGGCTGGGGATGTGGCCCAGTGGTCGAGTGCCCCTGAGTTCAATCCCTGGTACCAAAAAAAAAAAAAAAAGAAGAAGAAGAAGAATGAAATTATAGCATTTGCCAGTAAATGGTTGGAGCTGGAGAATATGATACTAAGCAAAATAAGCCAATCCCACAAAACCAAAGGCCAAATGTTTTCTCTAATATGTGGATGGTAATCCACAATAAGACTTCTGGTGGAATTTTTTGGATCTTCTATGTATAGAATCATATCATCTGCAAATAGTGATAATTTGAGTTCTTCTTTTCCTATCCATATCCCTTTAATTTCTTTCGTCTGTCTAATTGCTCTGGCTAGTGCTTCAAGAACTATGTTAAATAGGAGTAGTGAAAGAGGGCATCCCTGTCTTGTTCCAGTTTTTGGAGGGAATGCTTTCAATTTTTCTCCATTTAGGATGATGTTGGCCTGGGGCTTAGCATAGATGGCCTTTATAATATTGAGGTATGTTCCTGTTATCCCTATTTTTTCTAGCATTTTGAACATGAAGGAATGTTGTATTTTGTCACATGCTTTCTCTGCATCTATTGAGATGATCACATGATTTTTATCTTTGAGCCTGTTGATGTGATGTATTACATTTATTGATTTTCTTATATTGAACCAACCTTGCATCCCTGGAATGAAGCCCACTTGGTCATGGTGTACTATCTTTTTGATGTGATTTTTAATTCGATTTGCCAGAATTTTATTGAGAATTTTTGCATCTATATTCAATACCCATAAATCAAAGGCATAAATCAAAGGCATTTCTGTACATCAGTGACAAATCCTCAGAAAGATTTGTCACTAGGAAATCCACCCCATTTACTATACCTCAAAAAAAAATAAAATATTTGGGAGTCAACTTAACAAAAGAAGTGAAAGACCTCTATAATGAAAACTATAACACGCTAAAGAAGGAAATTAATGAAGATCTTAGAAGATGGAAAGATCTACCTTGTTCATGGATAGGTAGAACTAATATTGTCAAAATGACCATTCTCCCAAAAGCACTATACAGATTCATTGCAATACCAATCAAAATCCCAATGTCATTCCTCATAGAAATAGAAAAAGCAATCATGAAATTCATCTAGAAAAATAAGAGACCCAGAATAGCCAAAGCAGGAATAATGAAGCTGGTGGCATTACTATTCCAGACCTTAAATTGTACTACAAAGCAATAGTAACAAAAACAGCATGGTATTGGCACCAAAATAGACCAGCTGACCAATGGTACAGAATAGAAGACACAGAGACAAATCCATACACCTACAGTTATCTTATATTAGACAAAGGTGCCAAAAATGTTCAATGGAGAAAAGACAGCCTCTTCAACAAATGGTGTTGGGAAAACTGGAAATCCTCATGTAATAAAATGAAATTAAATCTCTTTCTCTCACCATGCACAAAACTTAACTCAAAGTGGATCAAGGATCTAGGAATTAAACCAGAGACCTTGCACCTAATAAAAGGAAAAGTAGGCGCAAATCTCCACAATAAGGTGGGGAGCACTAGGAAAGATTAGCATTACCTTAGATTAAGTAGAGGGAAGTGATGGGAGGAGAGGGAGGGGGTGTGGTGATGGGAAAGTTAGTGGAATGAAACAGACATTATTACTGTTTGTATATATGTGACTACATGACAAATATGATTCTGCAACATGTACACTTAGAAAAATGAGAAATTATATACCATCTATGTATATCACAGTGCATAAATTCATTCTACTGTCATGTATAACTAATTAAAACAAATTTAAAAAAATAGTAACCAAACCAGATTTTACAAACACCACTAAGTTGATTTTGCATTTTCACATTTTGGAATGTCAAATGAGAACCAGCTCCTCCACTGCATCCCAGATGAGGGTCTCACTCCCCCTGGTGGAAAAGGAACCTGTCATCTTGCAGTGCTGGGTAACAAGGCAATGTGAGAAACAAAGTTCTTCCCACCCGGGGACACTCTGATCTCCTGGGCTCGCCGTCCAGAATGTCTGTTTCACCCCCCCTACCCTCTTTACTTCCTTCTCTCCATCCCGAAACACTGCCTCTCTCTGTTCCCTTCAGAGCCTTCCTTCCCTTGTTTGCTCCATTTCCACAAGCAGCTGGCTTCATGTGAACAAGAGAGTGCTCACTCTCTTGCTTTTGGTCTACAGGCATTAGTTAAGGACTACTGACCTAAGATGGGAGCACAGAGGTTAAACACTCAGACAGACTTGAAGGAGCTTGCCCACTAAGTCAAGGCAGAGTACTCCAAAAGGACAGCAGGTGGTAGAGAAGGGGCATGCATTTCAACTCAGGACACTTGCAGCAATGAGAGCTAAGGGTGCTGAATACAACTCTTGTCAGCCGTGCACTGCATAATTCCAAGGGCACTATTCAAAAAGATCAGGCTCTGAGTAGCACCTCCTGGAGATTGCATCAGAGAAGCCCAGGGAGTGGCCCACTGTGCAGGCACATGGAGCTCAGGTCTGGTATTGGGAGATAATGCCCATTTTTCAATCATTATGTCAATCAAAAATGATTGGCCAATGGAGTTTCTCCTACTTGAGTGTGCATAAAAACCACGTGACCACTTACCAGAAATGAAACCACCCAGCCCTCCCTAAAAATTCTGAATCTTCAGCTCTGGGAAGAGGCTAGGAACCCGTGTGGTGGTGTTTAACAACCAGCATTTTGAAAAACCCTAGCACACAAAGCTGAGGATCAGGAGAAGGAGGACACTGTAAGGGCCAAGACTGTGCTACTGAGGGGGCGATGTTATATTGTTATAAGGTTTATTCCTTCTACCTCAGCTCTATTTATGAAGAACATCATTTCTGAAGATCATTAAGGATGGCACATACATATGATCTAGATGGGGAAACTCTGACTCTGACTATTCCTATCACAATTTTTTTTTTCCAGTACTAGAGAGTGAAGTCATCTAGGCAACTATTCTGCCACTGACCTACATCCACAATCCCTTTTTCATTTTTATTTTTTATTTTGTGACACAGTCTCACTAAGTTGCCCAGGCTGAGCTTGAATTTGCAATCCTACTGCTTCATCCTCTAGAGGAGCTGGGACTACAGGACTGCACCATTGCACCAGGCTATTACAATTTTTTATTCATGCATAATAATTATGCAGAATAGTGAGTTTCATTATGACATATTCATATATGCATATAACATACTTTGATCAATTTCACTCCCCAGTCCCTCCCTTTACCCTCCCCTCCTTCCTTCCCTTGATCCCCTTCCTCTACCCTACTGATCTCCCAGTTTCATGAGATCCCTTTCTTTCCTTTTTTCCTCTCTGGCTACCAGATGAGAGAAAACATGACCCTTGACTTTCTGAGTCTGGCTTATTTTGCTTAATGTGATGTTCTCTAGTTCCATCATTTTCCTGCAAATAACAATCTATCTATCACAATTTTTAAAATGAGCACACAGACAGGCACCACTTGCTCTGAAATGACACTGCTATTCTGACAGCTTGCTAAATTTGCAGACACCATTTGCCTATGCAAAAGAAACCTACCTTGTGAAATGTGGTATGTTATACAATGGAATATTACTCAGCCTTAAAGAAGAATGAAATTATGGCATTTGCAGGTAGATGGATGAAACTGGAGAGTATCATGCTAAGCAAAATAAGCCAATCCCAAAAAATGAAAGGCCAAATGTTTTCTCTGATATGCAGATGCTAATTCACAATAAGGGGTGGGGGCTAGGGAAGACTAGAGGTATTTTGAGTTAGACAGAGGAGAGTGTAAGGAGGGGAGGGAATGTGGGGGTAGGAAAGATAGTAGAATGAATCTGACATTATTACCCTATGTGCGTACATGATTACATGACCTGTGTAATTCTACATCATGTACAACCAGAGAATGAGAAGTTATACTCCATTTATGTATGACCTGTCAAAATGCATTTACTGTCATACATAACTAATTAGAACAAAAAAAAAGACAAAAAAGAAACCCACCTTCTGGCTGGTAGAAGTCCCCCTTCCCCATACATCCACGCAGCACACCCAGGACACGTACCTTGTGCTCCTCTTTCATGACCTGCTCAATGAGCTCTGATTTCACTGGAGGCTTTGAATATTGACCCGAGAGAAGGCCATGTCCTAACTTAGTCCTGACCAGGAAGAGACACAAAAAGCAAAGAGTTCATTGTTGTCTTCCCAGAGAGATATTATAATTATTTCTGAATTCTGATAAATATAGCTGCTTTGAGGTGGAACATTTTCTCTTGATTGTTCACAAATAACTTATTTGCCTTGTTTGCTTCTGATTACATTTTAAAATTTTCCTCAGTACTTTATATACTTTATTCATTTCTTCTCATTAAGGTAACACAGGATCATTTTAGGGCACTTAAAATATACAAGAATTAAAGAAGAAAAAAATTTGCCTTTAATTTATGCAACCCAGTGATAACCACTATGAACACTCCATTGGATACTTTTTCTAAAACAACATAATCTGGTACTTACATCTGTGTGTTGAAATCTTGTGTTGGATCTAAAGGCGAGTAGTCAAATATTCTTGGAAGGTTTCCTACATACCTAGGGAATGAGAAGCAATAGTCAAAACATAGGAACTAAGAGAAGAACAGAACTGATACAAGCCTTCATTCTCTCAAAGACCTTCCTGCCTTCCTGTCAAAATCAAACCATCTGGGCTGGGGATGTGGCTCAGTGACAGACTAGTGCCTGCCATGCACAAGGCCCTGGGTTTGATCCCCAGCACCACAAGGAAAAAAGAGAGAGGGAGAGAACAATAAAGACAAACATAATGATTAAAAAAAAAAAAAAAAAAAAAAAAAAAAAAAAACACCTGAGGAACAGTTTTATCTGAGATCTTTCTCAACCACCAAACTCAAGAACCTTCCTGAAACCCTGATACTTCCATCATTGAGTCTTAACCCTGGTTACAAATCAACATCATCTACAAAGCATTTTCTTTTTTAATTATCAACGTCAGTGAGGCACAGTATACACACCTGTAATCCCAGCAACTTAGGAGGCTGAGACAGGAGGATTGCAAGTCCAAAGCCAGCTTCAGCAACTTAGCAAGACCCTAAGCAACTTAGTGAGACCCTATCTCAAAAATTAAAAAAAAGCTGAGCATGGTGATGAACGCCTGTAATCCTAGTGGCTCAGGAGGCGGAGGCAAGAGGATCATGAGTTCAAAGCCAGCCTCAGCAACTTAGCGAGGCCTTAAGCAACTCAGCAAGATCCTCTCTCTAAATAAAATATCAAAAAGGGCTGGGGATGTGGTTCAGCGGTTAAGTGTCCCTGGATTCAATCCCTGATACCTAAAAAATAAAAAGAGGTAGGGATATAGCACCCCTGGATTCAATCCCCAATACCAAAAAAAAAAAAAAAAAAAAAAAAAAAATTACCAAACTCAGAGCTACCCCTAGATGTTCTGATATCCTTGCTTGAGACTGAGACTTGGGATTTACAGTTCCTTTAAAAATTTCCCACATGAGGGCTGGGATTGTGGCTCAGTGGTAGAATGCCTGTCTAACACATGTGAGGCACTGGGTTCGATCCTCAGCACCACATAAAATAAATGAATAAAATAAAGGTACTGTGTCCATCTACAACTAAAAATATTTTTTTTAATTAAAAGCAAAAAGTTCCCCACATGATCTTAACATGTCTCCATCCTAAGTTAGAGACCACTCTCTCCTTTGACCAAAATTTTCATCACTCTCCTCCAAGTCCTCTGCCTGGCTGGACCAACCTAGAACTTCCTTAACTGTCCTTGTAGAACCTATTTTGAGTGAAAATACTGAGTCCATTTAGTGAAAATCCCCACATTAGTACCCAACCACCCTGACCTGTCTTCAGCAATAATCCTATCAAGACAGCTGAGCCAGAAACCCCTTACCCTTGAGGTTCCCTCTTAGTAGTGCTCCATCCACTGATGCCCCCCCCCCCCCGCTTGGTTATAAATCCCTACTTACCTTCCCTAAAGTGGACACTGAGTCCAACCACTCACTCACTATAAGAGGCAGCAGCAGTCCCTGTGCCTATCACCAGGGTCCCTCTTGAATTAAGTCTGCCTTACCATCTTAGCCAGCATTCAGATATCTTTTTTCTTTAACATTAGGAATTGTTCCTATAATCTCAAAATGAATAAATAAATGCAGTGACAACCATCATTTCTGAAGGGCTTTCTATATTAGCTCGGTGAGTTTTCATTACACCCACATGAGGAAGGGATTTTTATGCCCATTATCCCATTTGAGAGATGAGAAATTGGGATACAACTTCATTAGGCAGCTTCCAAAGTCACTCAGGGAGTGAGTGCCTGAGCCCAGAGTGGGCCCCAGCAGCCTGGCTCCAAGATCTTGCTCTGCAGCCCTCTGCTGGCAGCGCCCACCATGGGCAGCCCACAGCCCTTCCCGACTGCTGCATCTCCCGCCTTCACTCCCATCCTCAGTCCCTTTCCTACTTCACACCCTCTACTTTGTGTCATTCTTCTTTCCCCCTCCAGGCTCTGACTGTCAAAGCCTGAAAGATCTGGGAAGAGGAGTCCAGAAACAGACCCCTTCCTATGGCCCTTCATGCACCCTTCTCTGACCCCTCTGTCACCACTCTACCCCTGCCCACAATGCCCTGGCCCTTTGGCCCCTGCTGCCCCAGGGCACTCCAGATTGACTCCTGCTACAAGGCCAGGCCATCTGCTGTCCCTTTCCTGGGACACTCTTTTCACAGATGCTTGCTTGGCAGCCCCTCCTCAGGGCTGCTGAAAATCACCTCTCCAGACTCAGCCAAGAGAGTAGCCACCCCCACCCCTTCCTAACTCCCTATCACATGCCCCAGCAGACTTTCTTCTTAGCATGTTTAACTATTTGCAATTTTACAATTTATTTATTTTTTTTGTTATCTGTCTCTCTAAAGATTATATAATAGAATGTAATCTCTATGAAGGCAAACTATACCTGTCTAAATCACTGTATCTCTAGCACTAGAATAGTACCTGACATGTAAAGGGCTTCCAAATATATTTGTTAAATGGATACACTCATGTCATGTAGTCACATAACCAATTTCTATAACTGACTACCAAGAACCAAAGAGAAAAGGCATTGCTATGGTTTGGATATGTGTCCGTCCCCTCCACAGACCACGTGTTACAGGCTTGGTCCCAAACACATAGCACATAGCATTGCTGAGAGATGGTAGAACCTTTAAGAGGCGGGGCCTAGTGGGAAGGAAGTTAGGTCACTCAGATGTGCCCTCAAAGGGGGTTGTGTAACCATTTCTCTTTCTCTCCTCCTCCCTTTTCTCTCTCTCTCATTATAACACCCACAAGTTAACTGGGCCTCCTCCACCACATGCTTTCACCATGATGTATGGTGCCACTACAAGCCCAAAGAAATAGGACCAAATGGTCATGGACTAAACCTCCAAAACTGTGAACCAAAATAAACCTTCCTTTTTTCAAGTTGATCATCTCAGGTATTATACACAGTGACAGAAAGCAGACTAACAGGCATTATTGCAACAAAGCTCTAGCAAGAAAACCATGGCATACTAGCAGTTAGCATTGACCTCTGATTGGATCCCTCAACTAGTAGAAACTTCAAGGTACCCCTGTCCACAAACTCAAACTTTGTTTCACAGATTATGTATCTACACCAAAGTTCGCTTCTCTAGACCAGTCCCATCCTTGTCCCAGCTCTCAAATGTGTCACTGGGGCAACAATTTCATCTAGAAGTTTCAAAGGACAGAGAGCCAAACAACAGATAAATCAGACTTCCAAGCTAAATTATTTAGATACAGAGGCCATGCTGATGAATTCTGTATAATACACAACATGACAAACTCATTAGCTCACCTCTGATCCAGTTTTTATCACATCTCAAAATCTGTCAAGACAAAAAACTCATCAGAAAGATGAATGGTTTATGCTTAAGGGGAAACTGGTAGAGCAACATAGAGTTACAAGAGGTAAACTTTGATGTCCAAATGCCCATTTTGCCAGCAATCTATATACCTTTTCTAATTGATGAGACATATATCCTCCATTACAACAAAACTAAAGTAAAATGCAGAAGTAATATTAGGTAATTTTTAAGATTACACTTGCAGTTTATAATCTAGTGATCCTCCAAGAAAAAGACGTAGTTTTGCTAACTGACAATCTGGCCAACTTATTCAAGTTGCACACCAGTCTATCTAGATGTGATCCTCAGTGAGAAGTATGTTAAAATGTAAACCAGTGGCAGAGAAGGTATCAAGGAATCAGGCTGACATTTCTGAATTACACTGTGGTGTTCATAAGTCATCTAATCTTTCTATGAGTCACTCTATCCACTTACAAAATGGATACACTGCCCTGAACCCAGCTAAACTGAACTGACCTGCTGGGAAAAAAGGGGTTTGAAGAGTTAAGTATTTCAATCCGGGGGCATTTGGCCAAACAATGAAAAGAATGAGAAGGAGTTGCTCATATTCTAACACATATGGTAAAAAATTATAAAATAGCATATAAAATATTCAATAATAAGAAATAAAATTCCAAAACTCTGGAAACAAGACTACAGGGAGATTCAAATCTTAAATCAAGAAAAGAAAAGAATGGACTGGGGTTGTGGCTCAGCGGCAGAGTGCTCACCTCGCACGTGTGTGGCCCGGGTTCGATCCTCAGCACCACGTAAACATAAATGCATTGCATTGTGTACAACTAAAGTAAATAAATAAATATTTTTAAAAAAGAAAAGAAAAAACACACAAAATGAGATACATTTTTTTTCATTTAAAAAAAATTGGAAAGTTAATTCTTTGTCAAATGGCCTGTCAGAAGTTTCTTGTTGTTGTTGTTGTTGTTAATTGTCGATTTTAAAGCACTAAAAATGTTGTTGGATTTTGTCAGAAAAAAAACAAAAGTTTCTTCCACTGTAGTTTAAAAGAAATAATAACTATACAACATCTCCCAAAAGGACATTCCTTCAACATTTCCAAAAAAGATCTTGGAGCATGAGTCACACAAGATGGAGTTACATTATTCTCTGATCAGATGAATAATAACACAAGTGTGGCTGGGGTTATGGCTCAGCAGTAAGAGTGCTCACCTAGAATGTGCGCGGCCCAGGTTCGATCCTCAGCACCACGTAAAAAATTTTTAAAAAGGCATTGTGTACAACACAAGTGTGAGATGTGGGTAAGAATTTACAAAAAATAATATGATGTTCACCTTTGAAAAGGGTTTCCCATCTCAGGGCTTCAAACTTGCTCTTCCCTTTGCCCAAAATCCTCTGCCCCCCACGCTTCCTGCACACCTGTCAGGATGGGCTCCCTCTTCAAAGGGTCCTCTCTGACACCTCCTTAGTTTCTCCTTCATGGAATGTACCACATTTATAACCATGTAGTTGTTCTTACGACTATTTAGTCAATGCCTGTTTTTTGTGCCTTCCCTGGGGCCAGGAACCATGTCCTTTCATTTACCATTGACCCACCCACACACCCAGCACACTGCTGAGCAGAACAGAACTCACTCCATTGGCGGAATGAAAACATGAAAAATCCATATGGAAAATTGACCATATATTTTCAAAGCCAGATAATGGCAAGAAGTTAAGTCTTCAAATACCAAGGGAAGAAAAGGTTCTCTGACATACTTTTGATTAACCCCTATTAAAGCCACTAGGATTTCAACTCCAGGTGGGTAAAACATTGCCCTGTGCTATTCCTAGCCTGTTGTGTGCCTGTCAATCTTCCTTGACACACATGTGTCCTCTTCCACACTTGAACCAAGGTGGAAGCCTACCCTCTCTGGAACACACTAGAGATAATTTTCTAAACTTAGGCAGTGGCCCTAAGTGCACCACTGAGCGTACCAGCTGTAGCTCCTGGGCTCTGTGGCTTCCTGTTCCAAGTACAACCCAAGGAAGAAAATAGTCACAGCCATACCAACTAAACCACCAGGTGTGGGGTGAGGAAGGCAGTCTTGTACATGCAGTTAGGAAACACCCAAAATCAGTGCCTCCCAAAGTGTCCATGGTAAGGGGCCAGCTTTTTCCAGCTCAGACAATACCTTTAAAGAATACCATAAAAATGAATAATCAGAAAAATGAAATACTACTTATAAGACATGACAATATAAAACTGCTACAAAAATTTCTAAGTGCTAACTCTCAGTCCCCATACTTAACTCACTGCAGACCCATACCCAACCATCCACAGAATAGCACCAGTGTGTGAACCACATTTTTTTTTCTTTTTTTTTTTTTTTGGTACCGGGGACTTGAACTCAGGGGCACTCGACCACTGGGCCACATCCCCAGCCCTTTTTTGTATTTTATTAGAGACAGGGTCTCACTGAGTTGCTAAGTGCCTCGCCATTGCTGAGGCTGGCTTTGAACTCGCGATCCTCCTGCCTCAGCCTCCCAAGTGCTAGGATTACAGTCATGCGCCACAACATCCGCCATGTGTGAACCACATTTTCGATCAGCAAATAATGAAAATCCTAAGTCACTGAGGAACTCTCCTCCCCCAGAAGAGACAGACTGGACAAACCAACCACTGGCTCTCTCCTAGCACATCTATAGGAGGAATTTGGCAGCTTTCCCTTGAAGGTTAATGGTTAGTGTATTCTTAGCATATAGGGTGATGGTCTAAAAGCGGAAGTCATAATTAATATCACCTTGTAGGGTGTGTTTTCAGTTTCCAAAGTTCCCCTTATCTCACCTGATCCTGTAACATTTGCTTAGTGTTCTCACCCAGCCTCGGGATGAGAGGTCATGCCACAGATGAGGTGGCAGAAGGTCAAGGTGATGAAGATGTGCTTCCCCAGGGCCCCTCTGCTGGGGAAGCACTTACGCTCTCTGGAATTCTGGGATGCTGAAGATGGCCTGCATGACTGAACTGAGGTAGCAGCTGTTCCCCAGATTCTTCAGACCCGTGTACCCGGGGCCATACATGGGCTTCAGCTTCGTCCCCGACTCCTGGATCACTTCCCACTCGCTGACCCTGGGCTTGATGTCATTGTCCCGAAGCCCATTCTCTGTCTGGGGCCAAGGCATTAAAGAAAGATAATTTTAAATATGATTCCCATTCAAAGATCATGTCCCATGAATTATTTCTAATGTCAATGGATAGTTCTGCATTTTTTTCCTAAGTACATGAAGAAATAAAAAAATCTAGCTAAAGGACATTGAGAGACAGTCAGTGGCCATTGCACAATGATGTGGAGTAGTTAATGCCACAGAACCGAACACTTAAAAATGGCTAAAATGGGAAATTTTATGTTACACATTATTTCATCACAATAAAAAGCATGAAAAATATTTTTTTAAAGAGAAAGATTGAAAAGGCAGGAAAGGGGATGAGGATAAAAGTTAGAAATTAAAAAAAAAGAAGCAAGATGACTATAGAAGAAGCAACATAAAACAGCAATGAAAGGTGAGGCAGTGGAGAGGGTGTGGAGTAAAACCTGGGGGCCTGGGAGAGCCTTGCTAGAAGAAGGAGGTATGAGGAAAACAAGCGAGAAGATAAGTATGCCTGAGAAAGTGGAGACAGACTAAGAACAGGAAGAGAGGGAGATGGCCTGGGAGGAAAGAGCTAAAACAAAACATGTACATTAAATAGCTTCTCAAAAAAAAGAAAGAAAGAAAAAAAAAAAAACTACGGTCATGATGTCAACTCAAGAACACGTTAATAAATGAAGCAAAGCCATTTCCATCAATAATAACGTGTTGGCTTATTCTTTCCACCACCCCAGGAGTTCTGCTTCCCTTCCTGAAATTAATTAAAAATGATGTTGGTCACAGATAATTTTAAAGGTCATCTCCCTGTACTTTCTCCCTTCAGTGAACAAAGTGTGATTCATGCAACTGTCCATCAAAGGAGACAGAAATTGTGCAAGTAAACGCCAACAAAAACAATATGGTACTTGATCAGATGCTATTTTTATTACAACATAAAACATTAAAGCTGGTAACCAAAAGAAAAACGCAAATTAATTAAATCCAAGAAGTAAATGTAACAGTTAAAACATAAAATTTATAAAATAAGATCTATGTTAGAGGAATGATGATATTAAATAAACTAAGCAGCTCCCTCTCCCACCCCACACCCCCATATCCCCCCTCAAGGTGGGATTAGAGACCAAAGTAGACCTTCTTACCCCATGCATGTGAAGCATATCAATTCCGAAATGCGCTAAGTGCTTGGCCAAATGAGGATCCAAAACAGGTTCCTCTTCTTGAAAAGAATAAACATCTAGAGGTGAAGAGAAAATAAGCAGAGATCTGTAATCAAGTCATTCAATATTCAATATATACTTATTAACTCCTAGTGCACACCACACTTGGAGTACAGCAATAAACCAAAAACCTCATAACACTCAACCAGGAAAAAGATGATAAACAATAAACATAATAAACAGATATGTCTTACAAATACACACACATCAATTCTTTTGATATTTCAAAAACTAAAAAGAAAGTTTCCAAGATAAGACAAAAAGAAAAATACCTCAAGTTAAAATTATTTAAAATTAAACAAATATAAACGCCCAACATTGAACTTTTTTAACCAAAGATACAGTGACATGATGCTAAGGTCAGAAGAGGGCAGAGTGAAGGAGGAGGAGGTGTCCTTTGTTTGCCGTGGGGGAGAATCAGCAGGGACAGAAAGCACACAGGTGCTTAGCTGCTGCTAAATGGTTGGACCAAACAAAACTATGCCTGTGGAGTCCTCTATATCCTCAGCCCTCCCACCTGTCCCTTCCCTGTGCCCCTTCTTTTCCTACACTCCATGGAACCTGATAGAGATGGGTGCAGACTGTGAGGTGCTTCCCCAGCCTGCCCACCTCACTCACAGCACACACGGGCACCAAGGATGTGTCTGGCACACCTGGGTAACTCAGGAGGCTCCAGACACCCCAGGTCCTGCGTGGTGGCACATTCAAGTTTGGGAGCTCTGCGATGCGGTGCACAGCTTCTCTCCTCATGATAACAACATCCCACCCGACAACATAAAGCTTTAGGCTGAACTGGACTCTACGGGGTGGTGCAAGGACCAAGCTACAGCATCACTTGGGGAAATGCAGCATCTTGTGCCGCGTTCCAGACCCCCTGAAGCAGAATCTGCATTTTACCAGGACTCCCAGGGGCACAGTAAAGTCTTCAGAGCAATATTTACAGTTTTCAAAGCCAAAGGATCCCCTGCCGTATCTGTCCTCCCACAGCAATGTAGGGAGGCAGACACTTTCAGGCCCATACTACAGAGGAAAAGAGGTTCTCAAAAGTGAACTGATTTCCGCCCCCCCCCCCCCCAAGCCCCACAGGTGGCCCACATTCATGGCCAATCCCCTTCCCTGCACATCAGAATATTCCTTGAGAGATCTCAGGGCACCATATCCTAGGCCCATTCATAGAAAGGGAGACCTCAAAAAAACACAATTTCTTCACTCCCAAATTTGAAAAATAAAATCTATTACAAGGAAAACAGATGTAAAATTATCACCCTTAAGGAGAGTAAGAAAAAAGAGATTGCCCAAGGAATTTCCTATTCCTCAGAACAACTCAAAGAAAAAAAAAAAAAAAAATTGTGTGTGTGCACATATATGTGCACTGTGTGTGTGTGTGTGTGTGTGTGTGTGTGTGTGGAGAGACAGTAATGTGTGGATGCTACGGGTTACCCTCTGACCTATGTGACATATGTAGAGACTCCCTGCCCCCAAAAGCAGTCAGTCTTCCTATTATTAACAGATTAAACATTATATACCTTTCTTTTCTACTCCTCTTCTCCTAGGGACCCATTTTAACTTGCAGATAGCAACCCTCATTTATATTTATGTAGGTCCATGTTCTCAAAAACCAAAAACAAAAGACAAAATCCCCAGTCCAATTGAGAGGGAAAAATCCAAAAAAGTTTGAATAATAAAAAACAAACAAAAATCTTTGAACTCACAACTTGAAACACAAACATCAACACTGTTTTTAAGCTAAGACAAATAACAGAAAAATGCCACTCAAACACTGGTGCTCTCTAGGCTCCATTTTTCTCGAGCTTTGGTTATCACTAACTAGTGAGACAGTTTCAAAGGCTGACTCTAGGCCTCTAATTATCAAAGATCCATTAGAAAATATAAAATTGCTAAAATGACATCATTAGCTTTGGCCTAGGATTTCGAAATCAATGAAAATCATACAGCCTTCTGTGGTCCTCAGCCTATCAGGCTCTTGCAACTAAGAAAAACCACACTTCCTAACTCCAGTCATTAAATGCCCAGAGATACAACAGGATTTGGTCAGATACTATTGATATTTCTTACCTCAATGAAAAAAAACAGTTTAATGAGTACCACACAAGAAATCTAAAAATGAACGGTGACCCTTAAACTTGGCAATCTTTAAGAATTTATAAACATTATAGAGTCATAGAAAAAAAAATTTTAAGGAGACTCAGTGGCTGAAAACAATTGCCTTATGTGTTCTTCATTGGGAAGCTTGTTTTATTCCAACTTCAGCTTAACAGTCAGGTCTTAGCTCAAAACTGTCACAGCAAATAAGTCTTGCCTAATAAGTATTACCCTCCACGCCCCCCTAACTTGACCTAAAATTTGGAACCAAGAACTATAGTTGTAAAGTCCATGGTGGGTCCCACTCAGGAATGGCCCAAGTCATGTTTGATGAGTAACTGGGATCATTTTAGAAGTAAACCTGTCATTGTTTCATTTCAAGTTAAATGACAAACTAAACCACAGAGAGCATGAGGTAGCAAGCATAAAAAATAAAAGAAAATTTTTAGCGCAGGAATACCCCCCCGTTCATGTGAGAAACGTGTTAGAAAATAGTACGTGCAATAAATTTAAAAATTAATTCAGCTCCAGTCACGGTGGAGCTGCCTGTAATCCCAGCTACTTGAGATGCTAAGGCAGGAGGACTGCAAGTGCCAGACCATCCTAGGCAACTTAGAGAGACCCTGTCTCAAAATAAAATAAAAAAGGAGAGCTAGGGATGTAGCTCAGTGGTAGAGCACTTGCCTAGCACGCATGAGGCCCCGAGTTCAATCCCCAACATCACAGAAACACACAAAAAAAAAGAGAAAAACAACAACAACTAATGGAAGAAGGGTCAGGAGAAGAGATCATAACCCAGCAAGTATTGAAGTCAAGACTGTGAGAAACAGTATCAAATGGCAATGATTTAGTGAAAAGATTTCTTTTACTTTTTTTCCCTTTTTCTATGTTTCCCAAATTTATTATAATACTCTGACTGGAAAAAAAATGTTTTATAAGTAATTCCAAAGATCAAAATGATTCTCTTGGATGCTATGCACCACAGTTAACCTTGTTCAGCCACACTGATTAACTCACTCATTCTTTCATGTATTCATCCTATTCAATAAGTATTTACTGAACACAAAATAATACAGATACTGAAGATATAATGTTAAATGAGATCAACAGGGTCCCTGCCTTGGTAAGGTTAAAGTTTAATATTTCAAATAGTCTTGGACGGCTGGTCTGGCATAAACAACCTCAACAGACATCTCCCTAAGGCTCACTTGTGCAATTCAAGGCTCTCCTCTTAAGCCCCAGAAAATGGCAGAAAGTTAAAGATGTGCCTTGATGGACTCTTGAGTTTAGAAAGAGAGAGCAAATCAGGGAAGCTGGCTTTGCTGCTCTGCTCAGAAATTGGAGAGAAAACCTGATCTCTTGGTCAAACACAGCATAGAAAGTCAGAGAGGCCAAGAGAAGGTTCCCTTCAGAGGAAGGGCTGACCCCTCTACCAGAACCACCTCTCTCCACCATGAGTTTATGTCTGCGTGCCGACAGGCCATCTGCCACTAAAAGGATATGAAGAGAAAGGAGAGAATGCTCCCGCAATTACAATAGAAAAATAAGCACAAAATGAATGAGGTCAAACGCATGTACAATCACTTTAAAGAATGAGTTTAAGCCGGGTACGGTGGTGCACGCCTGTAATCCCAGCACTTGGGAGGCTGAGGCAGGAGGATTGCGAGTTCAAAGCCAGCCTCAGCAATGATGAGGCACTTAGCAATTCAGTGAGACTCTGTCTCTAATAAAATACAAAAAAGGGCTGGGGATGTGGCCCAGAGGTTGAGTGCCCCTGAGTACCAAAAAAAAAAAAAAAAAAGAATGAGTTTAACTCTCAGGCCAGACAAAATCTAGACTGTAGTCAAGGAAGAAAATTTTAAAAGCTGATAAGAGTAAGAAGACATCAAAAAATTTCTTGTTTAAGGAAAGAAAAAAGGTGAAGCTGAAGAACATATTATTGGCATGTCTTCCACTGTTTACTCCACACATATTTACTGAGCACTTACTATGTGCAGGGGCTATGCTAGATGCATAACAAACGTGGTACTCAGTCCCCAGGATCCCAGCTGGCCACTCTTGAACAAATGGTTACAGAATCCTGTGAAAAGTGCCACTGTGAAGCACCACCAGCTGATATAGGCACAAAAGAGGGGCACAAGCCAGATCAAAACCAAAATGAGGTAGTCATGCCTTGCTTCCAATCAGGCTGTGAGAAATGCAAGGGAACTTATGCCCAGGTCAGAGGTCAAGGTGAATACTATGACCAAAGAAGAAAGACCAACTTGAGAAGCTTCAGAGCTGGAGCAGCCAGTGGAACGGGCAATCTCACAGCTGCCTTGGGCATCTCTGGACCACTCTCTTGTAGTCACCTGTAGCACAGAAGCACCTTCTTGGTGTAATAACTAGTTTCCATGATGGAATAAAAACACGCTCTCCAGCCTCCTTCTCACCTTACTCCCATCCCATCAAGAACCTCCTCTTTGCTTGGCCAAAACAATGTCTCGTCCCCCATAGGAAAGCTTTTGTTTGTTTGTGTGGTATCTGTTTCTTGTTTTGTTTGTTATTGTCCCCATGGGGACCCAGAGTGGAACTGGATATGGGGCCTATTTTCATGACATATTCCAACCACCCCGGCCTAGCCTAGGGGAATCAGGGCTTCTTTGGAGAACTATAATTTACACGGACACCTCAAAGATGAGAGGGAATTTCTCATTGAACAGGAACATCCTTATTGGGGGAAAGGAAATCAGGATGATCAGATCACGGAATCATTAAGTATTTTAATCCACAGCCTTCTTGAATTCCATGTCCACAAGGCAATCTTCTAAATATAATTCATCTCCCCACAGGGAGGGAATGTACTGGTCAAAACATCCCACATACTGGCAGTTGTGGTTCATGTTATGACCTAAAACTGAATGTCCTGACTTTGAGACTTTGTCTCTTGTGAGTTGAAGTAGTGCCTTAGGGCCCAAGAGTGTATAAGATGGTTACCTTGGCAGGGGACCCTCACCAGGACACGTCCCCAATCTCCAAATGGAGGACACCACCTCCTACACCTCAGGGACCATAGGTTCATCACTAAACACTTCAGGAAACTTTATACACACTCTTACTGATTCATCTGGCTTTTAAATAAACAGTAAGTTATAGCTAACAAACAGATTTAAACGTATTTAAAGGAAACAAAATAGAATTAATACTACCCATGAACGAATAAAAAATGATAATTAGACTGAAAACAATCATTTTATTAAAACTAAAACTACACAACATACACAGGCATCAAAGCCTGATCTTTTTTCAAAAGTTGACATTATTTCAGCTACATGAATTCAAGAACCATATCCACAGGGCATGGGGCTACACTGCTGCCCGTGTTTCATACACTCCATGAATGAACAAAGATCTATCTTCAAATACTCTCAATTATATGATAAGACAAACTAAAGTTCTCCCTTTTTAACAACAATAACAAAAATAAACCCACTTAACAACTACGGCACACAATAGGTTAATATTCTTTTTTTTTTTTTTAATATTTCTTCATTTGCTTTAGTTGTACACAATGTGCTTATTTTTACATGGTGCTGAGGATCGAACCCGGGCCGTGCACGTGCTAGGCGAGCACTCTACCGCTGAGCCACAATCCCAGCCCCACAATAGGTTAATATTCTTTTTTTTTTTTTTTTTTTTTTTTTTTTTTTTGGTACCGGGGATTGAACTCAGGAGCACTCGACCACTGGGCCACATCCCCAGCCCTTTTTTGTATTTTATTAGAGACAGGGTCTCACTGAGTTGCTAAGTGCCTCGCCATTGCTGAGGCTGGCTTTGAACTCACGATCCTCCTGCCTCAGCCTCCCAAAGTGCTGGGATTACAGGCGTGCGCCACCACGCCCGGCTAATATTCTTAATAGCTAAAGAGTTCATTAAAAAAAAGAAAAAGACCAACACATATACCTACTAGAAAATCACTCTAATACATTTATAAAAAGAACTACACCTGTCCAAAACCAATAATGAGTTAAAAGAATTCCATGAAATCTGGGAGCAAGAAAAATTTTCCAGCTGGGCTTGGTGGCACACACCTGTAATCCCAGTGGCTCAGGAGACTGACGCAGGAGGATTGCGAGTTCAAAGCCAGCCTCAGCAAAAGCCAGGCACTAAGCAACTCAGTGAGACCCTGTCTCCAGGCTGGGGATGTGGCTTAGTGGTCAAGTGCCCCTGAGTTCAATCCCTGGGACCCATCCCCCTGTAAAAAAAAAAAAAAAAAGAAAGAAAAATTTCCCCAAATGACAAACTAAACCCATTTAATGAAAAGCAATGGTTGGTGAGATGAGAAGTGTTCCAGACTGAGTGAAAGATCTTGACCAATTAACTCTGAAGCAAGCTAATTCGATCACAGAAAGATAACCAAGAAGAAAAGAGAGAAGACAGATGTCTTTATATTTCTTCTAAAAACATGGTCTTACCCTAAAACACAGAGGCAACAGTGACTCAAGAAAGCTGGGAAAATGGAGAAGGTTGGGGTGGGTACTTGTGTAAACCTGCATTTTCAAGGATGATTAGATGGTGGGTTCTTATTGGTGCATTATAATTATACATAATAGTAGGATTTCTATGCCACATTCCTACTTCATACATGCATCTAAGATCCATCTCACTCCCTAGTGCCCTCCCTTCTTATAACTTCTGCTCAATATCTAAGTTTCTCATTCCGGACCTGAAATTATTTCCCTTTCCATCACAAAATGGTAGGAGGAATTAACTATAAAAACATGGCCCAAAGCTATCACTTTAGGGCAGGCTGCATGAGAGCAAAAAGAAAGAACTGATTCTGAAGCTGACAGTCCAAGTAGGAAGCCATCCTAATCCTTCAAAGAATGTGAACACCATCACCGCCAGGCGATTTCAGGGACTCTTAACAAAGACAATTTGTTAAAACTCATCTTCTCCATAACTAACCCATTTGTTCCTAAAATGGTACTAATCCCCATAATGAATTCGAGGACTTTCTCCTACTGTTCTAATAGTGGGTTTAATTATGCATGTTCACTTCAAAATCCTCATTCCTGCTTCTGTCCTCTTAACTGAGAGATAAACAGAAGGATATAACAATAGCAGCTAACTTTTTTTTAAAGCTTTAGTATGTGCACTGGGCTAAATGCCCTATGCTCATCAATAAACATGAGTGAGGTGCCATTTCTATTCTCCAGACAAGGAATCAGAAGGATTAGAAACTTGCTCAAGACTTCACAGCAAATAAGAGGCAGAGTCAAGACTCAAACTTGGGCTGTTTGAGTTCAGAGCCTACACCCACCAACCATGGGGATAAAGGGATGGGTTAAATCGAAAAAGCCACTGCACGTTCCCAGATTTGGAAAAGGCATACTCACCTGCCCCATCGGGAGTGATGGTTCCCAGCTTCACGGCTAGAGGGTAGCCCATGTCTCTATAGTGTTCCAGCGCATGCCCATTACCCCCAGAGCTGTCGAAGAACCACTTCCCACACAGGACAGAGCCGTCGGTCAGATTCAACCAGAGATTCTCCCGCAGGTCACACCTGGCACACTTCCAACCACTGGAAAGTAGTCAGTGTAGAGCAGTCAGAACAGCAGGAGCACAACAAAAATACTGACATCTAAGAAAACAGCGTCTCAAGCTGGCAGGTCAGAGGAAATGCTCTGTGGAATAACAAAGATTGAGGCCACCCCACCTTCTCCCCTCCAAACATTATCATTACCCCTCCCAGAGCAGCAGGACCACACAGCACCCTGCCTGCCTCCCAGACGTGCGCCAGCTCCTCCTAGCATCTCCAAAATGGCTCTTTGGCTTTAGAAAACTGACACACAGCATAAGGGGTAGAAGGAGAGGTCATTTTCTCAAAATTCCCATGTGCTGGACATTGGACCTTGAACAAGTTGCAAATATTAAGGGTCTGTGTATATAAATGGCTAAGTTCTAAAGCATTAGCCACTAGAGTGACCCTAGTTTAGACTAATTGCTATTGTTATACCCTTCTGTTTATCTCTTGGATAAAAGGACAGAAGCAGGAACCAGGATTTGTGAAGTGAACATGCATAACTGAATCTACAATTAGAACAGTAATTCTAGTTTAAAACTAGAGTAAAACTAGTTTAAACCAAACCTTATAAAAGAGTCTGGATCTGGAGTGTCCTCCAAAGGCCCAGGCATTAAAGGCTTGGTCCCCAGCTTGGCACTACCAGGAAGAGGTCCTCCGGTCATTGGAGGCTGCCTTTAAAGAAGCTATCAGAACCCTGGCTCCTCCTCTTTCTCTCTCTGTGTGCATCCCACCATGAGGTGAGCAGCTTGCTCCAGCAGCAGCTCCCACCACATTGTGCTGCCTCACCACTGGTCCAAAAGCAAAAGAACCAACTGATCATAGGTTGAAGCCTCCAAAACTATGAGCCAAAACAAACTTTTTCTCTTACTAAGCTGATTTTTATCTCAGCTATCTCAGGTATTTGTTATAGCAATGGAAAGTTGACTAGCACATCCTACTACACTAAATTAATGAGAAAAGAAGCCAAGTAAACTAAATGGGAAACGTCAGCTATGTGCCAGGTAACTTACAAAAAGACTTATTTAATTCTAGTCAATGCTGTTTAGCATCCTTTTACTACTCCCATTTCTACAAAGGAAGAAACTGAGACTCAGAAGTGACACTCCTTTCCAAAGACCACTCAGAATGGAATACAGTAAAATCAGGGTTCAACCAAATCAGTCACATTCCCGATCCATCTGCCCTTTCCTCCAGGATCTCTGCTTCTATAAACACACCAGCACCCAGTAAGAGGAGATGCTAATGCAGCCCCAAGAGCATTCCCACCAAAATGTGACAACCAAAGACTGTTGCAGAACAAACTCTGAGACAAAAACTTAAATGCAGTGGCTTACGTGGGAGGTGAACCCCATGGGAGTGGGGAAGACAGATAGGAAAAGGCAGGAAGCCAGAATAGGGTGTGTTGATGAGCAGGTGACCATCATAGGCAACTGGGGCTCAGGCCAGCTGGGGAACTACAGGAGACAGTTTTCCCACCTGGAGGGGCAGGAGGCTGGGTATTTATCCACCCACTCCACTACCATTGGTTGAGGGCTCTTCCAGGCTAAGAGGAAGGAGTTTTAACTCTGTGGCATGTCCAACTGCCCTATGTGGAGCCCAGCTGGCTTCGGCAGGAGTAGACAACCCTCAAGCCAAGAACCACAGATTTTTGCAACTGGCAGCTTTAGTGCAAGGAAGGGCTTAGGAGATGGCCTGGGCACACTCCATAGCTACTGCAAAGGTATAAGCTATTTTAGGGACAAGTTTTGGGCTTAACTTTTAATAAAAGGCATCTGGTGAGAAAATATGTAACTGCTAATCAAGAAAAGAGGTAGAAAAGCAAATGTTCCTTTGGCCAGTTTTAGGGGCTAAAGTTCCATCTTGCTATTTGGCTCTCACCTTGGAGGAATCCTGACACCATTGTCCAACTGGGTGAGATTATTGGCATATTTAGATACTGGCAACTCATTTTCCCATGTGTCTGGGTCCTGCTTTCTGTACGGAGATTTTGAGCTGAGAACTGCATCACAGGCAATTGTTACCTAAAAGACAAACCCAGATGTAACATATAAAAACATTTTGTGAGAGTAGCAACTGCTGGAAAGTGAACTTAAAAGCATATTAATAAATACAGCTGAACTGAAGAAAATTCAAACAACACATGTACCACAAGGGTGAGACCCTAATTTCCTGCATTTTCCCCTGGATCTAATCAGGTTTTGTCCCAGGTCTAGAAATAGGAGTATTGGTAATGGCACAAGGTAGCAAGTAACCAAATGCAGTTTGTAAGCTCAAGCTCAGAGGTCAAACTGAACAATTCCAACCACTTAGCAAGCAGGGTAAAAGTATGAGGTGGAAGCATTTACAAGGATGAAATTAGGTACAGGAATGCCTGGGATTTACCCAAGTGGTGTTTTCCTCCTAACAAGTGTACACCGTCATATCCAATATCCTCAACTCATCACACAATGGCATTCAGTCAAGGGCATTTGAATGGAATGTACGCAGTGTGGCTCCACTTCTTAATCTGGTGCAAATGTGACCCTGGACAGGGACATGCCTAGGTACATTTGTGCCAGATCATTCCACATCATGAGCAAATGTGTGATGTCCTGCTTGGCACCAACTGATCCAGAGAAGAGGAAGATAGTTTCTCTGCCTTCCCCCAAACCCAATTCATCCCAGCCATTTGCCAAGTGATAACATTTGCTACTTGCTTAATACCACAAACTCTTTCTAAATGTCTTTAAAAACTTATATTCTGGGGTTTGGGGTTGTGGCTCAGTGGTAGAATGCTCGCCTAGCACATGTGAGGCACTGGGTTCGATCCTCAGTACCACATAAAAATAAACAAATAAAATAAAGGTATTGTGTCCAACTACAACTAAAAAATAAATATTTTCTAAAAAACTTATATTCTGGTGGAAAGGCAAAATGGTACAAGCACCTTAGAAAACAGTCAGTTCCTCAAATGATTAAATAGAGTTACCACAGAACCCAACCATTCTACAACTAGGGTTATACCCAAGAGATATGTTGATTTATGACCACATGAACACTTGTAAGGAAATGTTCATAGCAGCCTTTCTTATAAGAAAATGGAAACAACCCAGATTTTTATCTGGAATAAAGAGAATGTAAAATAAAAGGTAATGTGTTCATAGAATGGAATATTATTTGGCAACAAAAGGAAACAAACTACTGATATGGGCTATAATGTGGATAAATGTTGAAAATATGCAAATAACAAAGACAATCATAAGGAATAACATATTTTTTATTCTATTAATATATCCAGAATAGATAAATCTATAGAGACAGAAAATAGATTAGTGATCGCCACAGGCTAGTAGGGTAGTTTGGAGGGTGATGATTAAGGGAGGTGGTCTTTTGGGGGAGCAATAAAAGTCTCTAAAATTAGATAATGGCAATGGATACATAATAAAAGTGAATGAATTGTTAAAAGAAATGTTTGCATTCTACATCACTAACTTCCTGCACAATCAGCTGACCATTTCCCCCTGAGTAGCACTGACAACCAACCCTAGGACCACATAAGAAACAAAAGAAGTTTCTCAGCTGCCATCCCACCCCCACCCAGGCCCTGAGCAAATCCTACAAATCTTCCATCCACAATATATTTGACATCTACCTCTTCTCCATTTTGGCTCCTAGTCTCAGCCACTATCATGGCTCACACAGATGGCTATACAACAGCCTAAGAGTCTCCTTTCTTATACTCTGTTCCCTCTTCTCTACCCAGCTGTCAGAGTGATCTGCTAGGAAAACAAGATCCTCTCCTTCCCTAGAGTGAATTCTCCAGGGTTACATTTAACCCTACCAAGTGATGACACAGGGCCAGGTATAGTCAGAAACAAGGAAGAGGTCCCAGCCCTCAGAAGTCTGGGAATCCAGCTGGGCATGTAATCCCGGCAATTCAGGAGACTGAGGCAAGGGGATCACACGTTCAAGGCCAGCCTCAAGAATTTAGCAAGACACTGACTCAAAATTTAATATATATATACATATATATATATTATATATATATATATATTAAAAGGACTAGGGAGGCAGCTCAGTGGCAAAGCACCCCTAGATTCAATTTCCAATACCAAAGGGAAAAAAAAAAGAGGTCTGGGAATCCATTACAGAACAAGCAGGCATAAATATTTAAATCTTTTAAAAAGAGAAACTTTCATTTATCTCTCACCACAATGGCTATATGTAATCAGTCTTTCCTTTCAATTATCAAAATTCACCTCCCACCACCTTCCAGAGATGCCTGTGAAAAACATGGCTCAGTACTCTAAAAGCCTTTTCCAGATTTTCCCAGTATTAAGCCCCTTCTAGGCCACCTTAGTACTCTGGCCAGAGCACCTCATCTTTTTAGTCTGATCTGATATAAGCCCCTTATTTGTTTCACCAACTACATGGATCATTTCTCTGTCTGCCTCTGGATTTTCATTCCCCATTAGATCATTTTTAGTGCTCTGGTTTGCAATGCACAGCGATATTAAATAAGATTTAAATATAATCTTCCCTTTTCTTTGAATATCTTTTCTGGTGACATCCAACAAAATTCCCTTAGACTTCTGAACCACTTTTATAAACTACTGATCTAGTGCTTTTAAAATATCATCAAAAAAAAAGAATCACTTACAGGCCCTTTTTATGAACAGCTGAAGGTCAGGATCAATCATTCTATAATTACTCTGTGAATTATCTTTTCCTTGGATTTATTATCTGGAGCGAAGTGAGGAGACCTTTTCTATCCCAAGTCTCCTAAGCCTCAAGTGCAGTGGTACATCAGAACTCACTTGAGCTGCCTCATGGGAGTTGACGGTTAAATTTTAAGAAATTTTGTGCTCCCATACTTATTGCAGCACTCTTCACGACAGCCAAGAAATGGAAACAACCTAACTGTTCATCAACTCATGAATGGACAGAGAAAATACAGCAAATATACACAATGAATACTAGTCAATCATTTAAAAAAAAATGAGATCCTATCATTTGCAACAACATGGATGGAACTAGAGGTCATTCTGTTAAATGAAATAAGCCAGGTCCAGAAAGACAAGTGTCTCAGGAGCTTACTCACATGTGAAATATAAAAACAAGTTGATCACACAGAGGTTGAGAGTAGAATGGTAGTTACCAGAGGCTGGGAAGAGTAGAGGGGAGGGAGGGATAAGGAAAGTTTGATCAATGGGCACTAGAGTAACAGTTAGATAAGAGCAGTACTGAGATAACAGATAACAGCTCTATACTATATATGTTTAAAAGCTTAAAGAAAGGATTCTAAATGTTTTTACCATAAAGAGATGATAAATGTTTGAAGAGACGGAATGTTTAATCTTATTTAAACATCATTAAATATACACAATGTTGAAACATTCACATGGTATCCCATTAATATGTACGATTTTTACATTTGCATACACCAAAAAAAAAAATTAAGAAACTTTGCAAGATGGTTGCTAAACACAATCCTTATTAAAAATTAAATTATATAGCCGGGCGCGGTGGCGCACGCCTGTAATCCCAGCACTTTGGGAGGCTGAGGCAGGAGGATCGCGAGTTCAAAGCCAGCCTCAGCAATGGCGAGGCACTTAGCAACTCAGTGAGACCCTGTCTCTAATAAAATACAAAAAAGGGCTGGGGATGTGGCCCAGTGGTCTAGTGCCGCTGAGTTCAATCCCCGGTACCAAAAAAAAAAAAAAAAAAAAAAAATTAAATTATATAAACATACAAAAAAATCTTTAAAAAGGTAACACACAACTCCTCACTTTCTAGATGTCTTACTGTATCATCTACATGTTCTTGAGGATACCTACCCCTACTTTAGCTGGATAGTGGGAACTGTAAAAAAAGGTCTGCTGGGGCTGGGGTTGTGGCTCAGCGGCAGAACACTCGCCTCGCACATGCGCGGCCCCGGTTCAATCCTCAGCACCACATAAACATAAATGCATTGCATTGTGTACAACTAAGGTAAATAAATAAATATTAAAAAAAAAAAAAAAGGTCTGCTACTGCACCTCTCTGCCAACTGCCAACTGCATTCAGTGATATCACGATGTTAGACTAAAACCGCCTAAAACCGGAGTATGGACGTTGTGGGAATCATCTCACACCACAGGCAGGGCTGTTTCCCTCAGGAGCCTGTTGTTAAACTACCAGCAAAGCACTTGCTGCTCAGGTTCCTGATGTGGGAAATGAAGGCACTGAATCCCAGACTGCCGGGCCCCACCTGAGCCCACAATGTTGCCTCTGTGAACCCTCCACCACCCTGATGTGGCTTCACTTTCTGATAGAACCTACAGAATTACTCTCTCAACTGAAATTGTTCTGGGCTGAGACACTCAAGAGATGAAGGAAGAGTCACCTCTTGGGTGTTTTTGAGACCAATAACTTTATTTTGTTTGTAAGTTCAAAAAGAGCCAAGCACAGGGACATCCTCCTGTAATCCCAGCAACTCAGGAGGATTCCAAATTCTAGACAAGCCTCAGCAACGTGGCGAGGCCCTAAGTAACTTGGCAGGACCCTGTCTCAAAATGAAAAATGAAAAAAAGGGCTGGGAATGTGGTTCAGTGGTTAAGCACCCCTAGGTTCAAATCCTGGCACCATAAATAAATAAATAAACTGTCAAGTGAGAATCATCAAACACCAAAGATGTGGCAAAAGCATGAAAAGAAAATACAATAACTGGCATCTTCTGTGTGGTTAAATCCTCTTGGTTACCATCAGACAAATCCAGATTTGTTATTCAATATTCCCACTCAACCACTTCCAAATATTCTTTTTTCTCCCCATTCTTAAAGTATTTCTTTAAAGTAATAAAGTTCTTCATGTTAAAATATTCTAAAAAATACTCTATTAAAAATTATGAAGCCGGGCGCGGTGGCGCACGCCTGTAATCCCAGCACTTTGGGAGGCTGAGGCAGGAGGATCGCGAGTTCAAAGCCAGCCTCAGCAATGGTGAGGCACTTAGCAACTCAGTGAGACCCTGTCTCTAAATAAAATACAAAAAAGGGCTGGGGATGTGACCCAGTGGTCGAGTGCCCCTGAGTTCAATCCCCGGTAACCACAAAAAAAAAAAAAAAAAAAAAAAAAAAATTATGATATGGATTCAGATTTCTGTGGCACTTGCCTTTTAAATATTTTTGTTGTTATTGTTGTAGATGGACACAATATTTTTATTTTTATTTATTTATTTATTTTTATGTGGTGCAGAAGATCGAACCCAGGACCTCATGCTTGTGAGTCAAGTGCTCTACCACTGAACTACACCCTAACCCTGGCACTTGCCCTTTAAATAAGGGTATTCACAGTTTGAATTTTACTCTGAATACGCAGATGATTAAGAAGTTTTTTTATTCACTTTTTTCACATACTTCATCATGAGTGACTGAGAGAAAACTAATTTCTCAGGACATTTATTCATAATATGCTTCTCCTTTTCCAACAGCAGAAACAAGAGTTATATCAAACAAGGGCAATAAGAACCTTCAGTATTACAGAGACATAAGCCTTAATGTATAATTTCAGGTAATGGGATAAAGTAAGACCATTTTGTCCACTAATATATTTTATCCTTGCTAACAGTCACATGAGTCAACATGGGGAACCTGAGAAAACAAAGGTAATTTAATTCCGCATGCTTCACTGAGTACACTAGGCACTTGGGATGGAAAAGGGTGTGTTCCATGTAATAAGTAGAAGGGCTACAACAGACAAATACACAAAATTCTCATCTGGATGGTCACAAATTTAGATATAAAGTAGACTGAGGGAAAGAGGTTAAGTGGTAGAAATCTGGTCCCTGGTAACATGGAAACCTTAAGCACAAAGGTCCCCTCTTGGCAGAAGCAAGTGAGCAGATGGCTATAGTCACGTAATGTCCAGAAGACGCTGGGACCTAAAGACTTGGCTTTGGTTCTGGCAGAGTTTGAAGAAGAGGGGAAAAATGAATTGGCATGTCTACACTCGACTCACTCAGACCCCCCTGCCATCTGTGGCAGGACCTTGGGAGGTCAAGGTGTGCTCGAAGTTGAAAACAGGGGGAAAAAAAAGAAAAGGAAGAGGAAATGGAAAAAGGAAGGAGGGTGGAGTGCTGGAGGCATCACAGGAAATGAGGAAAGAGCAGGAAAAACATTTAGGGTCCCCATAAAAACTCTGTGCCCTCTTGGAGGATTCCAGAAGCAAAGGAAAACAACCTGGCATCCCCCATCACCGCCACCAGTCCCAGATTCAAGTAGTTCAGGAAAATTAAGATCCCTTCACAAAACTGGATTCCCACAGAAGGAAAATGAAGAAAAGAGAAAGGAAGGGGGTGGGGAAAGCTCACTGCTAGAAATATAAATCGTCTTCACAGGAGCAGAGCTGGACTTCCCCAGAGCTCCCGCACACCTGTGATTTTTGAGGGTCTGGTTCTTTTCACAACCATGTTGCTGTCATTTTACAGTGGAATGCTTTTAGTTTTCCCAGACAAAATCTTACATGGAAAGGCAACATGAGAAGCCCAATTAAAAATCGTTCTGGGGCTGGGATTGTGGCTCAGCGGTGGAGCGCTCGCCTAGCACGTGCGCGGGCCTGGGTTCGATCCTCAGCACCATGTACAAACAAACGCATTGTGTACAACTAAAGCAAATAAATAAATATTTTTTTTAAAAAATCGTTCTGATCAGAAGACAGTCCCTCTCCAGCAGTCTATGCACATAGGACGGGCACACTTTGGAAATCAAAGCAACAGATTGACCAGGAGGCCAGACCACCATGGAGGAGGCCAGACCACCATGGAGGAGGCCAGCCTGGGGAGCAATGAAGCCCACCAGCACCAGAAGTAAGTGGCAGTGAGGGGTGTCTGGCCCCAGCAGTACCAAACCACAACCCCACGAGACCCTGTCACAGAGGAGAAGCAACAGGCCCGTTCATGCTCTCACCTTCCCTGCCCCCGCCCCATGCGCGCGCGCGCACACACACACACACACACACACACACACACCCCGCACACACACCTGACAGAGTCACGCGCATCTAGCTAGCAGCCGTGCACACTCACTGACCAGGGCTGGTAACTCCTCAATATTTGGTAGTGCTATTTCATAGTGGTCTGGGAATATAACCAGTTTGGCTTCATCTTCATATTCATAATCGTCGCTATTTAAATCGTCATCAGTATCTAGATCTGAGGAGAAAACAAAAACAAAGACTAAGAAGTGAGGAAAGAAACATCCCACATTAAGGCAGCATGCACTGGGAAAGCCAGAACCACAGGGACGCAATACCAAGCATGTGACATTTATGATTACCAACTCTGACATGACTGTCCCTCTGCCCTAAACCAGAAATAATAGATCCTGCCATCTTTCCTAAGTTATAAATATTTATTTACCAGTGACAGATGTACGAAGAAGACTGAGTCATATCACAAAGCCTAGCAGAATAAACATATGAGCTATATACAGATTTCTTTTTTTAATTTTTTTGTTTTAATTAGTTATACATGACAGTAGAATGCATTTATGCACTGTGATATAGCATACATAGATAGGATATAATTTCTCATTTTTCTAAGTGTACATGTTGCAGAATCATATTGGTCATGTAATCACATATATACATAAAGTAATTATGTCTGTTTCATTCCACTATCTTTCCCATCCCCACATCTCCTCCCTCTCCTCCCTTCATCTCCCTCTGCCTAATCTAAGGTAACGCTATTTTTCCCTAGTGCCCCCCCCCCCCGCCTTATTGTGAATTAGCATCCACATATTAGAGAAAACATTCAGCCTTTGGTTTTGTGGGATTGGCTTATTTCACTTAGCATTAAAAGATTTTTAAAGGAATATGTTTTTAAATATGATTTTTGGGGATACCTGACGGCTGATTTCACAAGAATGAGCTATCATATAGAAGAAAGTGGTTTTGAGAATTGGTAAACCTAGATTCAGTGCTGGTCCCAAAACTTCATGTTACTTTGGGCAAGTCACAAACTCTGTATCTGTTTACTTTCCTCATTTGCAACATGGAGATAATAGCACTTATCTCACACCATCTAGGTAAGAGATAAATGAGAAATTGTAGAAAAGAGACCTGACACATATGGGTAATTAATAAATGGCAGCTATTATTTTAAAATAAAATCTCCCTTGCGTGGGTGCAGTGGTGCGCGCCTGTAATCCCAGCGGCTCGGAGGCTGAGACAGGAAATAGTGAGTTCAAATCAAGCCTCAGCAACAGTGAGGCACTAAGTAACTCAGTAAGACCCTGTCTCTAAATAAAAATAGAAAATGAGGCTGGGGATGTGGCTCAGTGGTCGAATGCCCCTGAGTTCAATCCCCGGTACCAAAAAAATAAAATCTCCCTTTCATTCTGTCTGTCTCTTTCCTATCTCTGTCTCTCCTCCTCTGCCCATTCCCTTCCTGTAAGAGTCATTGAGATCTTGCAGAGTAAACCGGCTGGGAAAACCCTGTCATGTGAGCAGTCCTGTTGTCCTTGGGCTGCAGAGAATTCTCAGGAGGAAAGATGAGATTCTCCAGCCTGTTGTCTCTGAAGTCATCACCTCTTCATTTGACTAATCTCTGGTAAAGGTTAGATGAAGCCTCAAGGAAATGTTTTGTCACAATATTTACAGGGACACTTCAGTCTCACATTCATGGGGATGCCAGCATCCCAGATCATGTTTGTATATTTATAAGTTTGGAACTATGGTGACAAAAAACAGCAATTGGACTATATGCCACTCACACACACAAAACCCACACAGAAACAGGTACACAAACACATGGAGAAACACAGGCAATGTAGATAGAAGAAAGTCATTGACTAGACTCTGAAGGTTGCCTGAGAACCAAAGGATCCAGATTCTGTTATTATCTTGTATGCCTTTAACCAAAAACCGAGCAAATCTTACCTCTATTCTGGAATTCTCAAAGGTAGGACAGGTGTAAGTAAGAAATAAGATATAGAGAAAACAGAATCCAAACATTTCAATATGAGATTCTAATTATAATAAGAATCAGAAACTACAAAATGAAGAACCAAACAACATGTCTAGATAGACATGAAAGGTTAATTTAACAAAAGATGATGTTAAAGATTCTATTAGCTTAAGAAGAAACTAAAGGCATTTGTTTAAAGCAAATAATTCAAACAAAAAGGCATTGTATGTGCTATAAAAATTTGAATGCCTCAGTATCTATAAGAATATCTATAAAAAACTGGAACCTAAATGTTCAACAAAAATGATGTTCAACACAACAGAATATTATTTAAGTGACAGTTATTTAGACTTATACAGAAACATGGAAATGTTTCTGCTACGTTAACACTAAAAATTCATCTTCACTGTCAAGACAACTTTGTATTACGTTCATAGATAAAACTTGGAAGGAAACCTGCACCAATGAAAATACTAAGTGGGTGAACTTTGCTCTTAAAATATTCTTTTTATTGCACATGTAACCATTTTAAATAACCAAAGTACAAATATTTTGTGTTTATGTACAGTTGAGTTCATACAAGATAATATTTATCCCTTTTCCACAGAAAACATATTATCTTAATGCTAATTCAAATCTTACCTGGTATAAATAAGCAAACAAAGTCCAAAAGAAATCCTGCTCTAACATTTACTAACTCTGCCACCCTGGGTGAGTTTTTTCCAAGTTCATTTTCCTCATGAGTAAGCTATAGATAATTTTATCTACTGCACAAGATTAATAGGATTAAGCAAGATAAGGTCTTAAGGCACCTGATAAGATCTAATGAATACTAGGGACTCACAGATAATCACCGACATCACCATCTTCATCACCCTATCCACATTCCCAACAGTTAACACCATCCAAAGTGCCTCCCCTCCCTCTAGCTGCACCAGCTCAGAAGCAATCCTTAAATAAGTTTCAGGAAAACCAGGGCATTGTATGGGGATCTTTCACATTATCTAAGTTTGGAGAAAATAGATCTACAAATGCTTCTCGATTGTGAGCTCAGAGAGGGAAACAGGTCATATTCGTCTCCCATATTTCCAACCTCTGCACAGTGCCCCAAACACACACCATGCACTCAGCACACATGCACAAAAGGGGACTTCAGGAAGCCAAGAGCACCAGTGTGCTCAGGAGAGCAAAGCAAGGGCATCCAAGGAGGTGCTATGCTGCTGTTCTCATTGGCTACTCCTCTGTGTTGAGGAAGAAGAAGCAAGACACTAGCACGCAAGCAAGCAGAACTTCACTGAACTTCTTTACATTTAGTTTATAGTTTACTTGTATTTTTGATTCAGTAGGATAGAAGGGGGCCATGATCCTTCCCAAGCATCTTAAAGTAGGGAAAAGTCTTAGCAGAGGTGAACTACATGCTGAGTTTAAGAGCCAAATCTAAGGCTTTTTCTGAACATATGTGCCCCAGAGCCCCAACTATGATCTAAAATTTCCATATTTCTTTAAATCAAGTCTCACAATGCAAATAATATCTAAATGAGGAACCTACAGAATCACCATACTGTGGGGACCCACAGGACTTGGGCTTCCTACTCCCCCAGCTACTACTTTCCACTGTGGCTATAACTGGCAATACCCATAAGGGCTTTCTATAAGTTAAAACAAAACAAAGCAAAACTTCTACTCTACTTCAATAATTCTCCTAAGTCCCTGGGGGAAGAGACTGGGACTACACCCAACTCACCCAGAAGCCTGGGCAGCACAAAACAAAACCAGGGCTCCCCTTCCTCCTACAGAGTCCTCTCAGCTTGACCACACTGACTTCATCTTACGTGCTGGAGGTGAACAATCTGTCCTGTGGCTGCAAAATCTGGCCAACTATTTACCTTTGAAAGAAGACATGAGGGAAAAGCCCCTTGAAAACACAACGCCTCCTCGAACCCATTTCAGAAGGAAATGGCAAACGGAGTTGATTTGCACCTTCCAGCCCCAGCAGCTTCGATGAGTGGTCTGAACAGGCCCAATCCCAGAATTTTTCACAAATTTTCTGTTTTCAACTTGTTTCTCACTGAGTATGAATGCCAGAGCTAAATTAAAAAAGTGGAATTTGAGCTCTCTGAGGTTCAGTAGTAGCTTTTCAATGCTCCACTTCTTCAAACGCAGAGAAACTTAACTCATTTACTCCTGTGTGTGAAAACTGGGATAGGAGACTCAGCAAAAATGTGAGTATTTAACACTATTTTTATGGCATACCAGTGAGATGGTACCTTAAATGCATTTCCTGTTATTTACACATTTGCACACATTTGTAGCTTTATTGCTACATCTACATGTACAAATATGTGTGTGTGTATGTGTGTGAATAGATATAGATACAGATATAGATATAGATGTATATACAGGTGTATGAATGTTTAGGCCAGAATCGCAATGCAAGCCCCAGGGTATTTCTTTGAAGATCCTGGACTCCCTTACCTTCCCCTGCTTCCCTCCTTCTTCCTCATGAAACACTCTAGTTTTATGTCAGTTAGCTTCTCAAAATCACAAACTCTCAGTTTGTTGCAAGTTACATCTTTCTAAAAGACAACCTAATGGTATCTCTATCCAGCATAAAAACATTAATGAAAAATTACCCAACAGTTTTTTCCTGGGGGACCTAAGCCAAAGGAAATGCCTGATCGTTCTGTTCATGTAGTAGTTAGGTCCAGAAAACTAACTATATATGGTATAACTTAGTAGTAGCTACTTAATCAACACATATTGAAAGAAAATGTTTTACCTCATTCTTAATCACAATTCCTTACTTACGAGATGTGCGCACCAGCTGAACACTGCACAACTTCTTTTTTAATTCCTTGAATTAGATTAGACACTGCCACCCCTCCACATTGATCTTTATAAGGTCCTGGTCTTTTACCATAGAAACAAACAAACTAACTTTAAAAAAAAAACGGGGGAGGGCGGGGGTGCTGGGATTGTGACTCAGCGGTAGAGCACTCGCTTAGCACGTTCATGACCCTGGTTAAATCCTCAGCACCACGTAAAAACGCATTGTGTACAACTAAAAGCAAATAAATTAAAAAAAAAAAAAAAAAAAGGAATACAGGATAAATCACCAGAAGGAATAAGGATAAACAGTAAAACAACATCAAGGTTAGTTCTTGCAGGTTTGATCATCACTGTTCCCTCAAAGATTTAAAATATTCTTGTGACTTCACTACAGTATCTCAGGGTGCCTCAGAGCACAGTTTGGGAACCAAAGTGTCAATGGCTCACACTACTCATGGAAAAAAATCTAAAAGCATGGTCTATGTACAAACTAGTGTTGAAAGGATAAATAAGATATACAAACTGAAAATATTATTTGTCTCTGGGAACAAATGGAAGGGGAGAGAAACTTTTCACTATACAGCCTCATAAAATTTTAAGCTTTGTCCATATATTGTGTTCAGAAAATATTTTTAAATCCTAAATGCAAAATAGTATAGAATTCAAATGATTTTAAAAATTCCCCATAATCATAGTTGTTAGTTTAAAAACAAACTTGAATGGACATCCAAGTGTTTGGGAGGAAGGATGATTTGACCACTGAGAGGCGGGATGACTTGTCCACTGAGTGGCAGGATGACTTCACCACTGAGAGGTGGATGACATGTGGGAGGCTCAGGCCGGCTGTTCAGTACCAGCTAAAGGCCTCAACCTCCCTGACAAAATCATCATTGAAGGCTGTAATCAAAGAGTGATTTTTTTAATGTCACTGTTGAGTCACTGGAAAAGAAATTATTCACAAAATCATCAGGTGAATAGAAGGGAAGAAAAAAAAAAAGCTTCAATCCAAGATAAAGCATTGGCCATTACGTCTGCTTTATGAAGGGGAACGCAGGGTATCACAACAACTACATTTCAGAACTAGTGAGATGGTGCTTCCCAGTCAAAGAAATGAAAAGAAACTGCCAGAGAGGTCTGAGTTCTCCTCCTTTCTATACAGAGATGACCCCAATGTCCCTTTCAAAAAAGGAAATGTCTGTGGCAAAAGTTACTAGCTGCCTCCACTATCTATTCTCCCTTTTCTCTTTAGTAAGAACCCCCAGCTTTACTCAGTGAAGCAGTCAGTAGACGTTATTTTCTAGTCTCCTCTGCAGCAGGGTGTGACCAAGTTCTGATCAGAGAGGTGTACTCTAAGTGGGGATCTATGAAAAGTCAGACAAAAAGCATGCAATTATACTGGAAAATTAAATTTTTTGGTTTGTCCTTCCCCCTTCCTCTTTCCTGCTTTCCAAATGGAAAGGAGATGGTTGGAGTCCCAAAAGCCACTTTGGACCAAATGACAATGAGGTTGGAAGTCACAGGCCAGGATGGGAGAATAAAGCAGAAATATATGGAAAAATCAAGATTCCCTAATGAGCATGAGGGCATCCCATTAGCCTGTATTTAACTGCTTCCCAATATCCTCCACGTGAGAGAAATAAGCATCAATCTTATTTAAAGTTATCAATATCTTAAGCTTTCTGTTACATAAACTAGAAATAATCCTAATAGGACCCACCACTGCAATTAATCTACAGGCTATATCTACTTGTACTCAAGAGCTGTGATTAGTGTGACAAGAGAAAAAATGCTTGCTCCTGGGACATGAGAAGCAGCAGTGGAGGGGACTGCCACTCAAGGCCTGCAACACCAAGTTCTTATGCTGATGGAGACGCTAATGTAAATACACTTGAGTGTGAAACAAGAGGGAAAAAAGGGGTCTGGGGAAAGCCCCAGAGAGCTACTGGCATTCCAGTTTAAATTTTTAAAACATGAACACGGTCCAAAGAGAACGCTTGAGCTGGGCTGTGAGGTTCAGATACATCCTGTGGTCTTACAAGTCATAGAATGTTGAGCGAACATAGTGGCTTGTAGGAAAAGCCCCATTCTAATGAAATGATGGGTAACAACCAAAGGGGCCCATGGAGTGTAAAGTACAAAAACTCAGAGCTTACCTTCAAATTAAGTTTTAATTAATTTTTATTGGTTCGTCACAACTATACATAATGGTGGGATTCATTTTTACATCTTCATATAAAATATAAGCACACAATATGAAATACAATTTGGTCAATTTCATTCCCCAGGAACCTCCTCTTTCCTTCCCCTCTTCCCTCCCTCTGGTCCCTTTCCTCTATTCAATTGGTTAAATAATTTTTTAAAATAGTGACTTGACAATATCCTCTAATATCAAAATAATTACTAAAAAAAAAAAAATTCACCCTCAAAGTCTTCACAGTAAGACGCAAAGGTTAAATAAAGGCTAAGAGTTATTCTAACTTCTTCATTCAACCAAAAATAAATAAATAAATAACAACAGTATGTCAAAATGTTAAATTATTCTACCTTCAAAAAGTTCATACTGATATCATTTAATTCAGATGTCACATCAACTATGTTTAGTGGAAGGGAACCAGAAGGCTAATAACCAGAGCATCATAATGTATTCAATCATTTAACAGGCCTCATTCAAGGCTGGCTGGAGTGGGTTGGTTGATTAGGGTTGTGCTACAAGGTATGTTGAGAAATGGGAAAGGCTGACCAGGGTGGAAGAAGCAACTGCAAATAAGCCTTCTAAAGAAAACCCAGAGGGGCTGGGGTTGTGGCTCAGAGGTAGAGTGTTCACCTAGCATGCATGAAATGAGGCACTGGGTTCCATCCTCAGCACCACATATTGTGTCCACCTATAACTAAAAAAAACAAAAAAATTAAAAAATAAAAAGAACTGGGCCTAGCACAGAGTGAGACTCAAACCAGGAAGGAAACTCCACTCCATGACTGTTTCAGTGATTCTACTTATCAAAAATAATGCATGTGACTTCACTGCAACAATAACATACATTTGTTATGGAAAAGTTTAAATACAAATTAAAAAAATCAGAATCATTTTATCATCAGGAGGGAACTACTATTCACAATTTGGAGTACATTCTTCCAGATTCTTCCAGTCTCCCAGTTATATATTTATATATGGGTGCGTGTATATATATGCACATATGTACATACAAAGATAATCATATGCATACATGCATGCATACAAACATATATATGTACACGTGTGTATGTATATAGTATATACACATATAGATTTTTTTTTACCAAAATGAAATCATACTATTCAAGCAATTTTGAGATTTCTTTCAAATGAGAGATGTAAACTGGTTGGTCAAACATCAGATCATTTTTTTTCTCCTGATTAAACTAATATCAGAAGCCTAATATAAAATATGACCATAGTTATATGATATAGAAATCAATAGTCTCTTGCATAAGCAAAACAGACTGTTCTTGAATGAGGGAAATTAAAACACCACCATTAGATAAATAAATACCCCATAATAATTAGTACAGGCAAGGTCCATTAATAGATGCTAAAATCAGTTTAAAAAAAAAAACAAAACTCTAAGAAACATGACATTAGCATAGTCTCAAAGCATCCCCAAGGTATTTATCAATTACATTATAAGTTCACAGTGAGAAACCCTGTAGACACAACCTTAACAAGTGATCAAGTTCAACATCACCAACATGAAGCCATACCAAGGTCGTGTACCTCCTGATAGCATGCACTGACAGGGACACATTCCTTTTGTGGAAATCGCCCCAGGAATATGTAACTTCAGACTCTTCATGATAAAACATCAGACAAACCCAAACTGAGGCATAATCTACAAAATAACTGACCAATAGTCTTCAAAAGTGTCACAGTTATAGAGACAAAGAAAGCCTGAGGAACTAACACAGATTAGAAAAGGTGATGGACACATGAAAATTAAATACAATGTGGGATCCTGGACTGGGTTCTGTAATCAAAAAGGGATGTTAGTGGACAAACTGCTGAAATCCAAAAACTTGCAGTTTGGCTAACTTTTTTTAAAAAAAGAAAAAATGGCTCTTCTTCCAAGTCAATGAAAAAGAGACCAGAGCTAGGTTCACAAGTGACTCTCTAGTCACTATAAATATAATCACTTCAAGGCACTGGAGCCAACTAAGGGTGCCAAAGCAACTGTCATCACTAGGTAAATGCAAAGAGGAGTCAGAGCCTCTCGATTTAATTTGAGACTCTCATCCTTATGTTGTAGAGCAATAAAGAACCCATTATTACTTTAATTCAGACATGCACAAGCACACACAAACACACAGAGAAAATCTGAGGAAAATGTGACAATTATTTACATTACCTAAAAAAATCTTGGAATTCCTCCTTTTTGGTAAAGCTCCACCAGATGCCCCTCTTACCTTCTGGAAAAAAAAAAAAAAGAAAGAAAGAAAGAGAGAGAGATCATTAAAATGCAGCCTACAGAATAAAGTTTGAAAAAATATTTACATGAGTGTGTGTGTGTGTGTGTGTGTGTGTGTGTGTGTGTGTTTCAGAGGTTCCCAGTTTTTAGGGGAAATGGTCAACCTGATCTAGAGATTCCAGGACAAACAGGAACTGGACCCAGTTCCATGCAGGTAGATAGAGGGCAATGCTATGGTCCCACCTGATTATTTTCACCAAGTTATAAAGAAAGGTCTTTAGGAAAGTTAAGTGGTAACCAGGGATCAAGATAAAGTAGGTGCTTGGATTTCAACTAGCACATGCTCACAGGAGTCCTGGGAAAGAGGCCTCCAAAGAGAGGCTGTCAGGTATGACAAAGAGAGGCTCAGGAAAGACAATGGTGACTCCAGGAAGTCAGAGTCCTGTTCCCTTGCTTATTCAGCGGATCCCCAGAGCTTGTTCCTGGGCATTCTCTACAACTATTGTTAAAAGATTAAATAAATATCAATATGCATCACTGATATTCTTGTCACATGAAACCTCAATCCAGCCTCCCTCAAGCTTTCTGCAGCACCATCAGGTGGCTGTGTTTGCCATCCTAAGCTTCGGATATTTTTTGCCTATAGTGAAGGTCAGCAGCAACAATGAACAAATGCCTAAGAAGCAGTGGACTAAGGAGGTCATTCATCTGATGCTCACACAAATAAATAATTTGATTCTCAGATAGGACTACAATAACTTTTGTTTCCAATGGTCCAAACCATTTCTACACTGTATATTTTTTTCAGTTATTAGAGAATAGCATGTTTCCAATAGATCACGGCATGTGGCACTAACCCCAGAATCCTTCCAAGCGGCTGCTGTGTCAAGGTTTTGCTGTGAACTTTCTACAGCTTTAATTTGTCTTAGGAGTCCTATGTCTGCTTTCCCACATTTAATTATTTGATATTAAAGGCCAACGCATTTTTGTGCTTCTCAGATCAAGGTTTTACAGCTTCTACTAAGGTTTACCAATCACATCTTAGGAATCGTGAAATTATAGAACACTTCAGCTTTCAAAAACCTGTTCCTCCAAATACTGAGGCCAAATGTATGTCTCCTCTCTTAGAATCCTTCCCCTCCCCACCACTCACCTTCCTCAAAAAGAGATAAAGTGGAACCAAAGGTTCACTTAACAATCCTGAAGGTAGCCTTAAATCTCTATGGAAATTTACGATGTCCTCTTCATTGTTCCAATCTCACCACCTCCCCCATTTCTGCATGATGTAGAGGTAGAACAAAGGAAAGGGACTGTGTGAAGACTTCCTAGAACATGGGGCTCTCCCTGATTGTGAGAGGTCATTCATTCTCCCTGAGACTGAAGCTTCAGGGTGCCACAGATGTACGGCTTTATGCACTGGGAAAGACCATTCTAGGGGAGGATACAGACCGGGTGGGACCAAAGGCAGCCAGTTTAAAGGAAGGAAAATCAGTCATGCAAAGACTTGGGGGTAGGGTTTGGACTTCCTTCTAAAGACCATCTACTCCTACATCATTCCACAGTGGAAATCGACAGGGTTTGAGAAGCTAAAACTACTCTATCAGCAAATATGGCTGTGCCATGTGTCAGATTCTATACTAGGGCTCAGGGTGCAAACTGAATGAAGATGCATGCCAACTCATGAGCTCACCAGTATAGCAGGGGAACAACAACAACTAAATAAATAAATAACTAAATAAGTTGTGGCAAGCATAAAGAGTTTTTTTTTAAAAAAAAGGTACAATCATATTAAAAGAAGGAGGGGCTGGGATTGTGGCTCAGTGGTAGAGCACTCACCTAGCATGATCGCGGCCCGGGTTTGATCCTCAGCACCACATACAAATAAAGGCATTGTGTACAACTAAAGCAAATAAATAAATATTTAAAAAAAGAAAAAAGGAGGAATTGCTTGACTCATCTGGAGTAGGAGCAGGGGCAGGGCTGGTCATGTAACAAGAATAGCAATACCTACAAACAGCAACTCCTCATAAATATTTGGATGGATGGATGGATGGATGGACGGACGGATGGAGAGACTGACGGACAGATGGATATTTTAACCACAGAGAGTACAACAGGTAAACCAGGAACAAGGGTTGAAGTAAGGCATCCCAAACAGAGAAAAAAGCATACACAGAGGCCTGAAATCTCCGGGTGTTCCAGAAAGGAGAAGTGGTTTGCCATGTATGGAGCATAAAGTTGCTGGAATAAGAGTGAGGGTTATAAAGGCTGTGGGGACCAGACAATGAGAACCTTGTAATCATGCAAAAGAGTTTGGACTTCATCCCCAGGGTGACACATCAGAGACTGAAGCTTCAGGGTGCCACAGATGCACAGATTTATGCATTGGGAAAGATCACCGTAGGGGAGGGTGCAGACTGGGTGGGACCAAAAACAGCCAGTTTAAAGGAAGGAAAATCAGTCAGAAAGCCACTGTGCTAGTTCTTTTTAGGGAGAGTGAGCACTCAGATGAGAAGAGCAAGGATGAAGAAGATAGGATGGATTTCAGAGCTACCCAGGTAACAAAACTTAGTCACCAAGTAGACAAAAAGGAAAGTGACCCCAAAGGACCTGGTATTAAGAGGAAGGACAACAGCCAAGCACGGTGGTGCACACCTGTTATCCCAGCACTTGGGAGGCTGAGGCAGGAGGACTGCGAGTTCAAAGCCAGCCTCAGCAATGGCAAGGCACTTAACAACTCAGTGAGACCCTGTCTCTAATAAAATACAAAAAAAGGGCTGGGGATGTGGCCCAGTGGTCGAGTGCCCCTGAGTTCAATCCCTGGTACCAAAAAAAAAAAAAAAAAAAAAAAGAGGAAGGACAATTTTGAGAAAGAGGATAATTTGTACAGTCTGGGCACACTGAACTTGAGATGCCTATAATATACTGGAGAAGAATACTCCAGGTCAGAGTTGGATGGTCAGATCTTTAGCTCTGGTGAGGTATTAATTTGGAAGCCATCAGCTTAGGGAGTGAATGAACAAGGATGTGGATGACTCCGATGTGGGGAAGAGCATCTTTGAGAGAAAGAAGGCAGGCTGATCAAATGGAATCGTAGGATATGCCAATAACTATAGGGGTGAAAGGAGAAAGAGATGCTCCTGTAAAACACTGGGAGAAGGCAGTCAGAAAGGAGGCAGAAGGCTAAGATAGGATGGTACCAAAGGAAGCAGAGAAGGAACAGTTCCAGGGAAAGAACAAACTCAAATATTCAAACACCCAAAAAACCAAGCAACATTAGAGCTAAAATGTATCCATCAATGGTGGCAAAGGGAGCTCTCTCGGACCTCCTGGGCACTCTCAGTAGATTAACAAAATCAATCAGACTACAGTGTTGAGTCCCTAAAGGGCAATGTAGAGGAGACCATAAGAACAGTCTTGCCGGGCGTGGTGGCACACACCTGTAATCCCAGCACTTGGGAGGCTGAGACAGGAGGATCGCGAGTTCAAAGCCAGCCTCAGCAATGGCGAGGCACTTAGCAACTCAGTGAGACCTTGTCTCTAATAAAATACAAAAAAGGACTAGGGATGTGGCCCAGTGGTCAAGTGCCCCCGAGTTCAATCCCCGGTACCAAAAACAAAAAAAGAGCAGTCTTTAGGGAAGCTTCAGGTGAAGGATGCGATGACTACAAGAGGACACAAATCGGAGGGACAGTTTGGTGAAGTGTTCTGCTTTAGGCAGGAGAAAATAAGCCAAAAGACATTGAAGCTATAAGAGAGAGCAGAATTAATGAAGGAGCAAGTTTCCTGATGTAGGAGAAACCAGGACCATGAGGATAGACGGGAATCCTGCTGCTGAGATGGGAAGGAACAAAGGTGAAAACATGGAGATGAACTCCATAAAAGAAGTTATGTGGACACCTGTCCAGGGCCCCTGTTTTCTCCCCAAAGTACAAATCAAAATAATTTTCTGAGAACAGAAAGTGGTAGTAAAGGTTTGAGGAAGGTATCCAAAGTTCAGAGTAGTTACTCAGGGCAGTAGGAGGACAAAGAGAGTACGAGGGCTCAACAGAAAGAAGAGTCCAGAAATTTGACCTGATCCCTGAGATGCTTTGGATGTTGCTTGCCCAACCCACCAAAGGTTCATGCTTTGGAGATGGTACTTCAGGGTGGTACCGGACAGTGGTGAAACCTTTTGAAAGGTCTCTCCTTAGTCAGTGGTGACATGCCTTCATTCCTACAGAAGGGACTGTAGGAATCTAGTCTCCCAAAACAGGCTTCTGCCCTCCACATGCACTCTGCCATCAGTTACTAGCCATGGGATCCTTTCCAGAGCTTATGCAATGCTTTTTGGACTTTTCACCTCCAAAACTATGAGCTAAAGAAAACTCCTTTCTTTATAAAGTTAGCTGTCCTCGGGTATTTTGTTACAATAATGCAAAACAGACAATATAGTCCAAAACCCCACGGTGCTGCTGTGGACTTTCCCATGTATGAAAACAGAGGGAGACATCAATGAGCTAACTGGGGTTCTGATGGATAATTAAGGAGGCAAGACAAGATGATATATACATATCAGTTAAGGGGACTGTACATGACAGAATATTTATTGCCATACATCATAAGAAGCAGGCTAAATAAGTGACAGGCCCAGAGGACTCGAGGAGAATGAATGACTAAAAGTCAAAATGAGTAGAGGTTGTCACCAAAGAGTGAAATGCTTAACTTAAAATTTCAGAGGCAGAAGTGACAATAGAAGATAATCAGTGTTCCACAATGTTGCTGCATCTTTGTGAACTTAAGCAAGTTACTAAGTCTCTAGAACTCAGTTCTTTTTTTTTTTTTTTTTTTTTCTTTTCTTTTCTTTCCATCCCCCAACCCCCACAAGTTTCCTAAAAGCTCATTACCCTACACTAAGATATATGGGACAAAGCAGACTTTGTAAGAATTGCCACATATGAGCTAGACATGGTGGCACACACCTGCAATCCCAGTGGCTTGGGAGGCTAAGGCAGGAGGTTTGAGAGTGCAAAGTCAGCCTCAGCAACAGCAAGGTGCTAAGTAACTCAGTGAGACCCTGTCTTTAAATAAAATAGAAAATAGGGCTGGGGATGTGGCTCAGTGGTGGAGTGCCCCTGAGTTCAATCTCCATACCCCCCCCCCAAAAAAAAGAATTGCCACATAGAATCAAACAATAGTAGTGAATGTAAATCTCATATGTCAGGCCAAAATTAAATTATTTTAAAGCTAATCTGAATTTGTGGCTTATCTGATCTCCTGGCCTTTCTGTTAAACAGAGAACATATTAGGTAGGTAAAGGTGAGAGATTATTAAATAAAGTTCAAATCACAATTGACTAGAAGATGCAAGATAGTCTACAAACTATTAGGACTACATAACATGGGCATTTGAAAATTAATAATATCCCCAATCATAAACCAATTAAATAACAACATCAAAAAGCAATAAAAACTTATAAAAAAAATAAGATAGCAGTCACGTTAGTAATATATATATATATATATACATATATATATATTTCCTTTAAAAACTAACAAAATATAAATCCCTTTACGGAAAATTATAAAATATTATTGAACAAAATAAAAAGACCTGAATAAAAAGAGAAAAGCAGGTCAAATGGACATTCAATAAATATTTGTGAAGCACCTACTATATGCTAAGAGCTATTCAGTGCTAAGACACGAAAATGAACAAAGCAACAAAGTCTAGGCCCTCATGAAACTCACAGCAATAATCCTTGCAATGTGGATTATATGTTTATCTATGAATTCAATGTGGCTGTGATCAAAATCACAATAGGATTTTTTTTAACCAGATGAATGAATTCCAAAGTCCATTTTAGAAAAATAAATGTCAAAAAATGCCCAACGAAGTTCCGAGGGAAAAACAAACATGTAAAGAGTGCTTGCACTACCAGATAAGCAGAGACAAACAAGATAGAACACAAGCAAGAGCCCCAAAACAGACCACAGTATGAATGTCATGCTACAATATAAAAAAGATGGCACCATAAATCATTCTGAAAAGCAATACTACTTTATTAGTAGTGGGACAGCCAGTTATCAACAAGTGGGGAAAAATTACTTTTTACAAATATGAAAGTAAATTACAGAAAATTTCAAAACTTAAAATTTTAGAACTCTCACACACACATACGCACATACTTGCTTTAAAACATCAAACTACTAGAAGAAATTTCTTTATGACCTTCAGTTCTGAAACATTTTGTTAGAGAAGATACAAAAGGCATAACTTATAGGGGAAAAAAAAGTTTAGCAAATTTAACTACAATTTAAAACTTCCACAAATTTTTTTCATTAAAAAAAAGTGAAAAGACTATTGGCCCAATTATTTTGTTATATTGTGTGCACGTACGAATGTGTAACAATAAATCCCATCATTATATACAACTACAATGTGCCAATAAAAAAGAAGTGGGGGAAAAAAGACATGGGTTATCTACCACTTACCGTTTAAAAAAAAAAAAAAAGTAAAAAGACAAAAGACAAACCATAGACTGTAAGAAAATTTTGCATATAATAGGCAAGGAGGGGCTGGGGTTGTGGCTCAGCGGTAGAACACTCCTCAGCACCACGTAAATAAACGCATTGTTTACAACTAAAGCTAAAGCAAATAAATAAATATTAAAAAAAAAAAAAAAATAGGTAAGGATTTGGTACCCAGAATGAAGAAAGAATTTATTAAACTTACAAAGACAAACCACAAAGAAAGAAGCAAAAAACATAAATAGGCAAGTCAGAAAAAAAGAAAGCAATTAAAATGGACATTAAATACATAAAAAGGTGTTCAATCCTCACAAAAGGAAATGCTAAATATTTAGGTGTCAATTCATAACCAGTAGACTGGCAAAAATCAAAAGTCTGGCTAAGGGTTGGTGAGGGTATGGGAAAACAGTAATTCAAAATCACTGCAAGCAGGAGAACAAGTTGGTGTAATCACTCTAGGGAGACATTTATCTTCATCTAATAAAAATAAAGATAAATGCACTCGTGAGCCAGCAATACCACTTCTAAGATATATTTCCTAAAGAAATGTGGCATGTGTATCCCCAGGAGAAATGTATGTGAATGTTAACTGTTACATTGTTTATAGTAGAAAAACAAAAAACGAAAGAAACAATTTAGATGTTTATCAATGGGAGAACAGCATAAATTACAAGATAGTCATAGGATGGGATACCAAATAACTACTAAAATAACTAAGTATATCTAGATGGAATTCAACATGGATAGATTCTAAAACAACACTGAGAGGGAAAACTAGACAGAAATATAAGAAGAAGTGTGATAGCATGTAACTACATCTTTAAATACATGAAGTCATACCATGTATTGTTCATGAATACATATATTTAAATAAAATATAGACACGTATGAGAATGAGAAACAATGATTCACAGCAGGGGTGTGATTCTTTCACCTAGAAGGAAAAGAGAGCTACATTCCTATCAATTTTAAAAAAAAGGGAAAGAAGGTACAATGATTATGATATAATTATTATGATTATTATGATATAATTATAACATGATATAATTATATAATATAACTATAATATATATAATGTATATATATATTATGATTATTATGATATAATTATAATCCATCAATGAAAAAATAAATTTTAAGAGCCAGGCGTGGTGGCGCATGCCTGTAATCCCAGCACTTGGGAGGCTGCGGCAGGAGGATTGCGAGTTCAAAGCCAGCCTCAGCAATGGCGAGGCACTTTAGCAACTCAGTGAGACCCTGTCTCTAATAAAATACAAAAAAGGGCTGGGGATGTGGCCCAGTGGTCGAGTGCCCCTGAGTTCAATCCCTGGTACCTAAATAAATAAATAAGGGGCTTTTTAAGGGGCTGGGGCTGTAGCTCAGCAATACAGAGCTTGCCTAGCATGTGTGAGGCCCTGGGTTTGATCCTCAGCAACACATAAAAATAAATAAATAAGATAAAGGTATTGTGTCCAACTACAACTAAAAAATAAATATTAAAAATAAATAAATAAATAATTTTTTTTAAAAGGAGGAAAAAACTATTCTGAAGCAAAAGCATTTAATGTTTTCATTTCTGACTTTGAGGTTCATGATGAGTATCTCTAGCATTATTTGCCATACTTTTCTGCATTTTTAAATTTCTTTTTATTTACTTATTTTTGGCACTGAGGATTTAACCCCCAAGGGCACACTTTACCACTGAGCCACATCCCCAGCCCTTTTTTATTTTGAGGCAGGGTCTCACTAAGTTGCTTAGAGCCTCCATAAGTTGCTAAGTCTGGTCTCAAACTCAAAGCCTACTGACTCACTGGGATTACAGTCATGTGCCACCATGCCCAATTAAACTTAAAGTGATTTTCTACCCAGTCAATCCATGTCTTAACCCATGTTAAGACAACTCCAATCAGAGGTCTAGAGGAAGAAAAATAAAACTGGTTAAGATTATGTTTGGGGGCAATCCATGCATTTCTACAAACAGTACTTTTTTTGTTTGTTTGTTTGTTTGTTTGTTTTGTTTTGTTTTTTTGGTACCGGGATTGAACTCAGGGGCACTCGACCACTGGGCCACATCCCCAGCCCTTTTTTGTATTTTATTAGAGACAGGGTCTCACTGAGTTGCTAAGTGCCTCGCCATTGCTGAGGCTGGCTTTGAACTCATGATCCTCCTGCCTCAGCCTCCCAAGTGCTGGGATTACAGGCGTGCACCACCACGCCCGGCTTAACAGTACTGTTTTTAATTTCATCATCCAGGAGCATCAGAAGTTATGCGGGCATAGTTAACTCTCCCTGTGATATAGCACACTAAGACAATGTTGTGGGGAAGATATCAAAGCAAGTTCTCCAAAAGTGTTCATCTCACCTCTCGCACATGTCTTTTCAGGTGCATGTACACACTCTGTCCAGTTTTTCGAAAATGTCTTTCAACGTGTTCCCTTCCAAAGGCCAAGAATGTATTCATGCATACATAGAGTCCACCTTCAGAGTTCTAGAAGAAAGAGACAGGGTAGAACATTAGCCGAGGATGCCTGGCCAAGAAGTTTAAATACAGAAAAAGGGAAGGGGAAGAGAGGTAAATCATGAGACGAAGCCTGCTGAACGTGCCCTTGGCTCTTGCAGTCATCTGCAGTGACCCCCAGAGACTCACAGCCCAGCCCTGAGTGGCAGGTGTTCTTGGACAGCTGAGCCCTCCTTTAACAAACACAGACTATCTTCACAGTCAGGTGAGAGCCTCAGAGGCCCTGGAAAATAACAGGCTTGTCTGACTCCTCAAAAGGGGGTAAGGAGAGGAAAGAAAAGAAAAATTTGGCAAAGGGACTGACATCATTGTCACTGTCATATTTTAACCACTTTCTTCCACATTCATCAGTGTAAGTGTCCAGGAACACAAAGTGTTAGATTTTTGTAGCAGGACAGGGTTCTTCAAAGATATTGCTTCCTTCATTTGTGTACACACGAATAAATGATAAAATTACAAAAATTTAATAAATAAATAACTTGAAAAGTAAATAATAAAGGGTGGAGCCCTATAATGATTCTAGCTATGTTTATTATGTGCACAATATGTGCCAGCTTCCTGTGGTATATTATTTCTAATACTAACCACTGCAAGCTGCTTATAAGTATTTTCATCTTTATAGTTTAAAAAAACAAGCAATCAGAAACACCCTCTGAATAAGTCACTTGCCCAAGTTCACACAGCTTGGAATTGTCAGGATTAGATTTGAATCTATTTGTCTTTTTCTCTCTCTATGCTACATTTCAAAGCGCATAACTTTATTGAATTAAAGACACAATACCAAAATGAACAAAGATGCTGTTCACATTTTGATAGTTGATTCTCAATCTCAATTTCATCTCTCCTTTTTTTTTTTTCCACTTTGCTTGCCATGCTTCTCTGTAAACACAGGCTTTTAAAGCAGACACCTTTCCTTCAAGGAAGTGGATTTTATTAAGCTTCCGTTAATCTCACAAAAAACAGACTTCTGAAACACCTGTCAAAACTGCCAACCAGGGGCTGGAGTTGTGGCTCAGTGGTGAAGCGCTCACCTAGTACGTGCGCGGCCCAGGTTCCCAGGTTCAATCCTCAGCACCACATAAAAACAATGGCATTGTATACAACTAAAGCAAATAAATAAATATTTAAAAAAAAAAAAAAACTGCCAACCAACCTATCAGAATTTCTTACACTGCATTTCAGTAGAACACAAATGACAATATCAAAACAGATGTTAATGCTCACTGCAAATATATAAAAAGTAATCTTTAAAGGTCCGATAACTCAGGGTTGTTAATTTTTTTAAAGTTTCTAGTAATGGAAATCTCCAATATTGTATGTATACTTTATAAACCAGGCTATGGAGGAGTCCTGTCATAGCAACAACACTGTAACAGCATTAGCTCAACTATGTGCCTGTTACTGTAGCATATAGACTGAAAAAAGGCAATGAAGAGTAAAAACAGAGATAAAAGATATAAAGATTATGAAAAAAGAAGTAAGAAGATGGTCTGTTGCTAATAACAATAGAGTTTATATAAAAAAAAATCCTAGGGAATCTACAAACTAGTAAAAATAACAACTACAACAAATAAGTGAATTTAGCAAGGTCATAAGATAAGGGTTAACTGACAACAGTAAATCGCAATTTTATACACTAGTAACAAACACTTGCAAATGGATTTTTAAAACTTGTCTGCAAGCCAGGCGCGGTGGCACACGCCTGTAATCCCAGCACTTTGGGAGGCTGAGGCAGGAGGATCGCGAGTTCAAAGCCAGCCTCAGCAATGGTGAGGCATTCAGCAACCTAGTGAGACCCTGTCTCTAAATAAAATACAAAAAAAGGGCTGGGGATGTGACCCAGCGGTCGAGTGCCCGAGTTCAATCCCTGGTACCACAAAAAAAAAAAAAAAAAAAAAAAAAAAACTTGTCTGCAAAATAGCATCCAATAAAACCCATAAACTATTATATAGCTTGTGCTTCTACATTTTCCCCTTAAATAAAACCATTTAGATTAAATTAGGAAAGTTATTTAACAAAAGACAACACACTGCATTCATTTGATTAGGTGTTTTTTATTTTGCTTGTTTTTGTTTTTGTTTTTAAGAATTTTTTTAAAAATGTTTATTTATTTGCTTTAGTTGTACATAATGGGTTTATTTGTACGTGGTGCTGAGGATCGAACCCGGGCCGCGCACGTGCTAGGCGAGCGCTCTATAGCTGAGCCACATCCCCAGCCCTGATTAGGTGTTTTTAAAAAATAAAAATAAAAAAAAAAGTTCTCTGTTATAGTCATAAACCTTACCAAAAAATGTATCACATCATAGCTGAGGGTGTAGCTCAATGGTAGAACATGGGCACCACAAAAAAATAAAATAAACATAGAACAGATTATAAATGAAATTCATATTGAGTTGATTTTTAAAATAAACATTAGCATAAAATATAAAGTCCATAAATAAATATATTTTGTGATAATTGCTTAATATATGTCAAACCATAAGAAACAAAAGGGAAAAAAAATCACTAATAAAAGTTGATGGAAGGAGGGGGTGTAGCTCAGTAGTAGAGCACATGCTCAGCATGCACAAGGCCCTAGATTCCAGCCCCAACACTTCAAAATTAAAAAATAAATACAGCCTAGAAAATAACAGAATAGCCTATTTATTCCACTTCTGAAATAGAAAATAATTTCTGGCCAAGAAATAAAGGATATCATCAGAGATGACATAACTCAGTATTAAAATATAAACACTAATGAACAAGTTTTACACTAAAAAATGTTATCAAATAGAAAACAACAACAGAAAGGGGAAAGATGTAACCTATGATGACCAGAAGATCCAAACTATGTAAGTTTAACACATATTAAGCAATTATCACAAAATGTATTTATTTCTGGACTTTATATTTTATGCTAATGTTTATTTTAAAAATCAACTCATAGCCGGGCGCGGTGGCACACGCCTGTAATCCCAGCACTTTGGGAGGCTGAGGCAAGAGGATCATGAGTTCAAAGCCAGCCTCAGCAATGGCGAGGCACTTAGCAACTCAGTGAGACCCTGTCTCTAAATAAAATACAAAAAAGGGCTGGGGATGTGGCCCAGTGGTCGAGTGCCCCTGAGTTCGATCCCTGGTACCACAAAAAAAAAAAAAAAAAAAAAAAAAAAAAATCAACTCAATGTGAATTTTATTTATAATCTGTTTTATGTTTATTTTGTTGTTTTGTGGTGCTGGGGATTGAACCAGGATCTTGTGTATACTAAGCACATGTTCTACCATTGAGCTACACCCTCAGCTATGATGAAATATAAACTCAGATCCAAACTATGTAAGACCTGATAAAATTACAAGACACCAACATTCAAGTTCACCTTAATAAGAGATTTTCACACTTTTTTTAATATTTATTTATTTGTTTTAGCTGTACACATTGCCTTTATTTTTACATGGTGCTGAGGATCGAACCCAGGCCAAGCACGTACTAGGCAAACACTCTACCGCTGAGCCACAACCCCAGCCCCACATTTATTTGGCTTTAAAATGTGCCAAAATATGAAAATCAAATCATAACTTCCTCACAACTTCCTGAAATAAGCATATTAAAACAATCTTTAGGCACATATATACACCTACTAAACCAGCAAAAATTAAAATTGCACAGTCTAAAATCACAGAGAAGACCTGCAAATGTACTCCCACAATATAAATTAGTTCAGATTCTTCTAGAGAACAAGAAAACTGACCCTCTGACACAGTATTTCTCTTGGGGTACAGATGTCAGGAACACACACACACACACACAAAGCGGGGGGGATGCTAATTTGTACAAAAATATTCACAGCTACACTATTTCTTAAAAAGAAAAGGTAACAATGGCCCCAGAAAGAGGAGCTAAGATACTATGATGTAAAAACACAATAGAATACGATAACGTTATTTTAAGTGATGAACTTAAGAAGTGTGTATAATACCTACGAAAATGTGTATAGGATCATGTAAAATGCTTGCAGAAAAATAATGTCAATGAAAGGAGCACATCAAGCAGACAAGTGGGAAGGGGGACAAAGGGAGGGATACAATGACAAAAGTCTGAAGAGAAACTGAAATGTGATAACCAGTTTTATTTTCACTTAAGTTTATATTTACTTAAGTTCTTGATTGGGGGGCCCACAGCCTCACCTCCCACTATTTCTTCTTCTTCTATTTTTTTTTTTTTTTTTTTTGTGACGCTATGGATTGAACCCAGAGCCTTGTGCATTTCTTTTATATTCCCTGCCATTTAAGAGAATGCTAAAACATTCCCGAATACAAAGGTCAAGGTTTCATGTTTGAAAGTAGCAAACACTCTACCAACTGAGCTATATCCCCAGAACCCCACTATTTCTTGAAACTACTGTGCTGCAGGACAAGGCTGCTTTGCTGTGTTTTTCATTTGTGTCGTGGTCCCACTGCACATGACTCAGTCATAGATGGGAACAGGTATGAACCTTCTCACACATGAGTGCCACAAAAACCAAGTGCATCTCTACCCTGTTCAAACAAATCCACTGATCATGCACCTGGATGTGGCTGCAATATCAAGTTGATGCAGAAATCTCTCAACACTCACTCTGGGCATTGGTACCTACCTCTTGGCAAAACTAAACAATAGGGACCATCAAAATTCAAGGGATGGCCATGTGTGGAAAAACAGCCTGATGAGATGCCAGCTAGCTTTTCAGGTCTGTCAGGCTATGATCACTTTCAGCAGTTTGGACATATAAACCCAGCTGCTGTAGCCCTCCTACCTACTGTGACCGAGTCAGCCTCCAGTGGTTCCTCAGGACAGTAGATGGCATCTTCACACCCTGAACCCTGTCAGGCTCCTATTTTCAGGGACACCCAGACCAGAATGACCAAGCTGCACTTCTTTGCACTAAACTAACTAGGATTCTAATGATCATTTTCATAATGCACTAACCAGAAATTTGGTCATGATGCAAGACTTTATTTTGACACCTAAAATAACAAGAAAGTCAAAAAACAGTTCTTGGAGCTCTATAACATTCCCTTTTAAAGGTCTCCCATCAGCATGATCAGACCATAAGAGGCAGGAGCAGCACCAGAAGCCCACGTACTGCTAAAATCCATGCTCCACTGCATTTCAATATACATAGGTACATAGCCATTTGTTTATCACTTACATTGTATTACCCTACGTGTTATTCAGAAGCAACCTCACAGACAAGGTCATTTCTTTTGTATTGCCTGCCATTTAAGAGAATGCTAAAACATTCCCGAATGCAAAGGTCAAGGTCACGCATTTCAAAGTAGCATAATACACCCCATTGTCAATCAGTAGGTGTTCGGAGAACTCTGTTTACCGTGGTGTTTCTAGGAGACAGGAAGGGAGAATGAGCACGTGTGAGCAACGCACTCAGGAAACAGTCGTGAGCAGCCCTTGTTTTCGTAACCACAGAACGGAGTCTCCTGTGGAAAACAAGAGGTCACTGCCATAAAGAGAAACATGAGGTGGGGAGATGGAGTCACAATAAATCCACATCCAGCACAAATTGCATACTAACACCATGGTGCGCTGTGACTCACACTCCCTTGCAAAAGAGACTAAAGGGATAAGGGCATGGTGTTTTCGATAACATGGGCTGTTAAAAAAAAGAAGAAGAAATCATTACCCTAAGTACATGTATGAAAACACGAATGATGTGACTCTACTTTGTATACAACCAGAGATATGAAAAACTGTGCTCTATATGTGTTAATACGAATTGTAATACATTCTATTGTCATATATAACAAATTAATTTTTTTTTAATTTCTTAAAAAGATTAACTAAATTTGCTTTTTGGAGTCACAAAAGGTAGTGACCTGAATGATTAATAATTTATGGTACATCCCTGAAAGGCGATACTCATCTGCCATTTAAAATTGACTTTAAATGAACATTTACTGATAGAAAATATGTGCATCGTATTTTTTGAATGAAGAGAGCAGGTAAAATAAACAGCACTCGAATGTTATAACACATTTAAGACGTACCCTCTGCCTGGCATGTGATGATGTTATCTTAGCATGGGAGAATAAGAAGATGTTTTTCATGTTGTCTTTTGGCATTTTTAGGTTCTTCAGGAATGTAGATTAGTTTTTGTAATTTAAAAAAAAAATTAAACTTTTCTTAATGTATTTAGAACCCAAATATAGGTATACAGAACAGAATAGTCTTTAAATGTTCCTTTTATTTGGTTTCCCTGGCTTCAGCAACCCAACTGCACAGCTTTGAGGTGCTGTATATTCTTACTACTGAAAAAGTATGGTTGAGCTGGGTGCAGTGGTGCAAGCCTGTAATCCCAGAGGCTAAGGAGGCTGAGGCAGGAGGACTGTGAGTTCAAAACCAGCTTCAGCAAAAACAAGACAATAAACAACTCAGTGAGACCCCGTTTCTAAATAAAATACAAAATAGGGCTGGGGATGTGGCTCAGTGGTTGAGTAGCCCTGAGTTCAATCCCCGGCACCTCTCAAAAAAAACAACAACAAAAATAGTATGGTTGAAATAACTAAGAGATTATTTTGAGATGTGTAGCTAAAGAAATCTGGGAATGTACAAGTACAATAGAGGTAATAAGGAATATAATCTCAGAGGCAGAAAAGAATGTGATTACAACTGAGAAAAAAATGAAACTTATGGAGAACACTACCCCAGCTGGAGGCCATCCTCAACTGCAGAAGGGGGTAATAAGTGTGGAGTCTGGAAAAGAAGTTGTGAAAGAGAAGGAGGCTGTCATGCCACATCCAGGGGACAAGAAAAGTTGATGGGTGTAGGGCAGCAGGAGGGCTTCAGTCCCTCCACAATCCACACATGACCATAGAGACACAAGCAAGGCTGGTGCCCTTATGATGTTTACATCTCATCAGGAGGGAGAGAAAATAAGCAAAAAAGATGTAGAAGATAACTTCTGGTAGGGATAAGAGTAATAGGGGGTGGCCGAACACGATGGCATATGCCTGTAATCCCAGCCGTTTGGGAGGCTGAGGCAGGAGGATCACAAGTTCAAAGCCAGCCTCAGCAACTTAGCAAAGCCCTAAGCAACCTAGCAAGACCCTGTTTCTAGATAAAATATTAAAAAGGGCCAGGCACAAAACCAAAGGCCAAATGTTCTCTCTGACATGTGGACACTAACACACACAATAAGGTGGAGGGGAACAGAAGTTCAATGGATTAGAGAAAGGGAAATGAAGAGAAGGGAGGGAGGTTGGAAATAGGAAAGACTTTAGAATGAATTAGACATAACTTTCCTATGTTCATATATGAATACACGACCAGTGTAACTCCCCATGGGAAGTTACACTCCACGTATGGATAACGTGTCAAGATATACTCTACTGTCACAAATAACTATAAAGAACAAATTTAAAAATAAAAAATAAATAAAGGGTTGGGGATGTGGCTCAGTGGTTAAGCACCCCTGAGTTTAATCCCCAGTTGTTGCCGCCTGAAGCGCTTGGAGCACCGGAGCCGCGGGAAGAACTTCAGAAGCAAACTGGAGACAAACAGCTTTTTATTCTGATAACTTTTCTCTCTGGTTCTAACAACTAACTCACGCCAAACACACCACTAAAAAATGGCGCTGACCCGATCAGCAATTTCGGCCAAGTCACTCTAGATCCCGCAACAAAATCCCGTGAGACTACGGGTGGCGACAATGGCCAAATCTCCACGGCTCATAGTCAACTGCAATTCAAGCCAATCCCCAAACAGGGCTCCTACACCCAGTACCCAAAAAAAAAAAAAAAAAAAAAAAAAAAAAGTTAATAGAGGTTGGAGATCCTTATACAGCCGGTGGGGTTGAGGGGAGCTCTCTGGGAGGTGAGATCCCCAGTGTGAGGGGCCAAGCAAGCAAAGAAAGAGAAGCCAGGTGAAAAAAACCCATGTAAAGTCCAGAAAAAGCTCTGTTCTTCTTCAAAGAACAGAAAGCCAGGGTGCTGCCGAGGCACAAGAGAGGAGGTGAGGTCTGCGAAGGCCAGCTCCTGGAGGCCCCATGGGCAGAGGGGCCACTCTAATCAGGAAGTGCAACCACTGGAGGGCTTTCTAGTGAGAAGTGCCACAGTCTCATCTACATTCTTAAAAGATCACTCTGGCTACAGAGGAAGAATTACAGGAAAGAGGTCAAGAAAGCATACAGTGAAGAGGTGACTGTACAGCCTAGCTTCACACTGTCCAGTACAGTAGCCACCATCCACAAGTAGGTATTCAAAGTTAAACTAAAAGTTCAGTTCCTCAGGCTGGGGTTGTGGCTCAGCGGTAGAGCACTCGCCTAGCACGCGCCTGGTTTGATCCTCAGGCACCACGTAAACATAAAGGCATTGTGTACAACTAAAACAAATAAATAGACATTTAAAAAAAATTTGCCTGGAGCAGTGGCACACGCCTGTAATCCCAGCATTTGGGAGGCTGAGGCAGGAGGATCTCAAGTTCAAAGCCAGCCTCAGCAATGGCGAGGTACTTAGCAACTCAGTGAGACCCTGTCTCTAAATAAAAACTACAAAAAAGGGCTGGGAATGTGGCCCAGTGGTTGAGTGGTTGAGTTCAATCCCTGGTACCACAAAAAAAAAAAAAAAAAAGTTCAGTTCCTCAATTGCACACACTGGCCACACTAAGTGCTCACTGTGCTTCAAACGGCCAGGGCCCACCCTACTGGACAGTGCTGATACAGGCAAGTGCTCTACCACCAAGCTACATCCCCAGCCCTGAAAGTTCTTGCAGAAAGCCTTTGTCTAATCAAGGCCATATGGTAGCTTAGCCTGGGAGAGGTGGCAATAGGAAGAGGGAAGGGCTCACAGGAGAGAGGGGGCAACTTAGGCAGATTTAGGAGATGATCTTAGAATAGCGCCCATGGACATACAATACAGGTTAGATGTAGGGGTGAGTGGGAAAGGTGGAATCCAGCACAACTGCTAACTGGTTTGACTCCTTATGCCATAAGACACCCCACCGCTCTCTGCCCAACTCCTGCTTTCACCAAGCAGCTATCTACCTGTAAGTACCACTTGGGTACTCCATGTATGAATGGCAGACATGCACTCAGATATTACAATAGCCACAGCACAGATCCCAGGACATTCTGGCTTCTAGAGTAAACCAGAGGAGTTTAAAAATGCAAACATTAAGTACATGCAGATGAGGCATAAAGGTATAACAAAAAGTAAAACAAGGTCCAGATCAAGGGCAGCAGGCATGCAACACATAGAAATGGGAAATGAAATAAAGAAAGAGCATTATCAGAAAACAGGCTGGATAACAAGGAACAAGCAAAGCAGGTCACCTGTAAAACACAGTATTTGCAAAATCCAAAACCTTGGTTTCAACAGAAAAAACACTGAAATAAATTTGTCTACATAAACTAAGTAAAAAAAAAATGAATATAATCCCAAGGGAGTCTATGTCTTTCTGCTAAACATTGATAAATCATGTTTATGGCCATGAATTCTTAAGAAGAGATACAGGGCTAGGGATGTGGCTCAATGGTAAAGTGCCGGGGTTAGATACCCAGCAAAAAAAAAAGTAAGAAAGAGAAATGTGAAGGTAGTAATGATACTTAAAGTATGCTTTTGGAAAGTTAGATTTCTCTCTCCAGAGGACTCCTATATCTTGTACAGCCTGGACACACTAATTAAAGGCAGAGTCCAAACAACTAGGTTTTTTTTTTTTTTTTAATATTTATTTATTTGCTTTAGTTGTACACAATGCATTTATTTTTACGTGGTGCTGAGGATCGAACCCAGGACCCGCGCACGTGCGAGGCGAGCGCTCTGCCGCTGAGCCACAACCCCAGCCCAACAACTAGGTTTTGATGCCACTATAAAGGTACTGCTTTATTGAAGTGTCATTTATTCACTTTTTTCTTAAATATAAAACTGAATCCTCGCTATGAGTATTTTGAGCAATGAGAATGTTGTCACTGGCAACAGCTGGGGAAGGGATGAGGCAGGAGATGAGGGGCCTCTATCACAATGCTCACAGGACAAATGGCACTGTAAGAGCCACTTGTAGATATAAAGCTCAGAAGACTCTGAGCTGAGCGCCTTCAGCTGTGCTAAAGTGAAACTATAACCCATATATGCAGTTCTCAGCTTATATGTAAAAAAAGAAAAATGTGAAACTACCTTGTCAACAGTACACCCCTCTAGTCATCTATTTTTATTTTTTAAGACTGATGGTTTTCCACCGCATGGCCCAGCTCTTCCACTCCTTAGTATTTATCCAAAAGAAAATCAGCATATTATAGCAATACATGCATACCTGTGTTTATAGCAGTGCAATTCACAATAGCCAAATTGTGGAGCCAGCCCAGGTGCCTGTCAACAAATGAAAGGATCAAGAAAATGTGGTCTATATATACAATGGAGTTCTACTCAACCATAAAGAAGAATGAAGTTATGTCATTTGCTGGTAAATGGATGGAACTGGAGAACATCTTGCAAAGTGAAATAAGCCAGACTGAGAAAATCAAAGGTTGAATGTTTTCTCTCAGACATAAAAAGGAATGAAAAAAGGATCTCATAAAAGGGAGAGCTGTAGAATGTAGGAAAGGGATCAATGCAGAGAGAGGAGGGGTGAGAAAGGGTAGGTATTAAGGAATTAAATTGGCCAAATTGTGCTATGTGCCTGTACGAATATATCACAATGAATCCCACTCTTATGCATAATTATGATACATCAATTAAAAATAAATAAATAGAAGGGACACCAGTAGAGGAAGGGGACTGGGAAAGAAGTGTTTGGGAATGAAATGAACCACAGTATGTTATGTGCATGCATGATTGTCACAATGAATCCCACTACTATGTATAATTATAATGCGCTCACTAATAAAAACATTAAAAAAAAAAAAAAAAAAACTAATGGTTTTCTTCAGGATACATTTCCCCTGATAAACTATGCTAACCATGAGGACTGGGATTCCAGGCTAACTCATACAGCCCATCACTCTGAGCTAATTTAAGTATGGGTAATAGCCCTGCCTGAGCTGAATTTTCCTCAAAGAGGCTAGCCACTACTCATGGCCGTGGTTTTCACTGCAGGATAAAACTTCACGCAAGAGTGTCACACACAGGATCTCTCTCTTTGGCAACCCCAAGACCCCTATGATCACCATGTTACCTTCTTCTCAGGGGAATCCCCCCACCCTACCTCCAATGGTAATCCCGCTCCAGCTCAGATCCTCTGGCTAGAGAGTGAAGGGCAGCAATAACAGCATTTCACTAGCAGCACGGTGACAACAACCCTGCAGGTAGGTCCTCGCTAGAGGAAAGCCCAGGCTTAGGGAAATTCAGTGAACACCAAGCCCTTGCTGAAGTCACGTGGCTACCAAATAGTAAAAGGGGAGTGTCTGGGCCCAGGCCAACCTGTCCCCCACAGGCTGCCTCATGCCTCTGAGAAGCAGATGTCATTTTGGTGGCAGGAGCCAGGTGGGTGGCTGTCAGCAAGCACAGACATCGTCATGAGGGCTTGAAGAAAAGAGCAGTTTCTCCTTTTTTCGAGGCTGTTTCATTCAAGGAAAGCAGGAGGGGCGGGCCACAGAGAGCCACCCCACTCAAGTGAGTGGCCTGTGCCAGGTGCTCTGCCAGGCACAGATGTGAGGAAGAGAGGTATCCACTCCTCAAACTCCAAAGGACAGCTGGGGGGCCCTGGGAGGTGGCCACTCCTGGCTGACAGCTCCCTGATGAAAACAGTTTCAAGACCCAAGGGACAGGGCTCTGAAATGCTAGTGAAATAACCCAAGGGTTACCAGTCCCCACAGGACACCTATCCTTACCAACTGGTGTCCAGCAATTAAACTGGGGCCCTGGAGAGATAACCTACACCAACTGAGGCTTATTCCAAAGCCTCAGGCAAAACACTCAATGACAGAACCCACCAAATGGCACATTCAAAGGATTTTTAACCAAAAATACATCAGTTTTTAACCATCAGTTTTTAACCAAAAATTCAACATGTGAATTACTTTCACCCCTGCTTCCTATATCCACCCCCCACATCCTGCTCCTTATGTTCTCTTTCCTCCTGGCCAACCAATCCACTAATCCCACTGCCAGACCACCAAGAATATTTCTAAGGACTACTGGAGACAGAGACATTTTTGTCCAGGTCACCACCACATCTACAGCCACACCCAAAGAGTTAACCAGGACAAGAAAAACAACACTTGGTTCAAGTAAGAGAAAGTTTTCATAATTGCAATTCACTTAAAAAACATTCTGCCTCTTGGCCAACTGCCTGCGTGGTGCATGCACAGCACACTGCCTCCAGATCGGCATGGAACAGGAAGGTCCGCGTGTATCGCGTGTACAGTGGCTCACGCAACGCAACTGCCTGTTCACACTTTCAACTCCTGGAACAGTGACTCTTGAATCCAGTCTCTAAACTAGGAATGTCCAGACTCTGAAATCCAAACCCTGACCTCCAGGCTCCATTCCAGTTCCCAACTGCCCAGGGAGGCACTCAGTCCTTGACTGCTAGCATTTACTCCCTCACCTTCCCTCTTTATGTCCTTGGCACATTCCATCTCCTGAGATACAGCTGTGAAATCTGCCTTAGCTCCTCCCACTCCTTCAACATATTCTGTCACTAAGTTGGGCCTTTATCTTTCATCAAACTCTGTATTGGGTATACCCCCCCACCCCCCCAACCCCCCCACCCCACCCCCACCCCGCAATACGCCAGATCTCTGTCACCACTATCATCACCCTGGGGCAAGCACTCCCTGCCAGTCTACAGCAGCCTCCTGTCTGCACTTATTCAAGGTCCCAGCCTCCCTCCCCATCCATTCACTCCACTTCCGGAACAGCAGCACTAAATGACTAGCATTCTCACATTGTTCTGGCTCCTAACTGGCTGGCCCATTAGTTTTAATCTTATCAAGACCCATCTCCTCTGTAATCCATGGAGAAGTCAGTCTTGCCCTTCTGTCTCCCCAGTGACCTTAGTTTCCATAAGACAACTCACTCTCTCACACACAGGCTAAGCTTGGCTCTACCTCCATACTGTCCCTTCCTCCTCAAAAATGCCACCTATTCAGATTCCATCCAATTGTCCAGCCCAGGAACTCTTCCAGATTTATTTATTGACTATTCCCAGGCCTTCTGAAGGCTCCATGCACACATTTTAAGTGCCACACTGTAAATATCCTGTGAGTGCTTCAGGGTCTACCCTCACAGGGCACATCAGGACTCCATTCCTGTCTCTGTCAGGCACCAGTCTTGAACAAGTCCTTTAACAGACTGCCTAGCCTCACTGCTGTAAAACAGTAGGAACAGTAGAACTGTATCTTACGAGTCAATTACTACCATAATTAAATGAGATGATGTACATAAAAAGTGCCTAGTTCTATGTTGGTTCATAATAAGCACATGACAGTAGCACACACATTCCAATGACAGTGATCCCCTTCACACTTTTCCTTCCTGTGGGTCTGCTTCCTCCTGTTTATGCATAACATCTCTGCCTACTACAGCACTTATTTTTTTATTTATTTATTTGTGTGTGTGTGTGTGTGTGTGTGTGTGTGTGTGGTACCAGGGATTGAACTCAGGGGCACTCGACCACTGGGTCACATCCCCAGCCCTTTTTTGTATTTTATTTAGAGACAGGGTCTCACTGAGTTGCTAAGTGCCTCGCCATTGCTGAGGCCGGCTTTGAACTTGCGATCCTCCTGCCTCAGCCTCCCAAAGTGCTGGGATTACAGGCGTGCGCCACCACGCCCGGCTATTTATTTATTTTCAGTTGTTGATGGGCCTTCTATTTCTCTATATGCAGAGCTATGAATTGAACTCAATGCCTGGTGCATGCTAAGCAAGCGCTCCACCACTGAGCCACAACCCCAGCCCACTACAGCACCTATTGCAGTACTGGGTACGAGGTAGGCTCAAAATAAGTAGTAATACTTGCTAATTAACCCCCCCTAAAAAAGGTCTCATTTTTAATTTTATCATGGAAAGCAGAAGTTCTTCTGCACCTCAAGCAACCTCTCAGGCTAGAGGCATGTTGAGATTTGTTAAATTCTTGTCATTGTTGCATTGTTCTGATATTCCAGTCCTAAAAATAGCAGCCTTGTTCACTTCTTTAAGGTGCATGGGGACAAAGGGTATCCTCCATAGGTCACCACAATACTGAACTTGAGTGGCAGCGTGGAGTCCTGGCCTTTTCATCCACAGAGACCAGGCCTCTGGCCATCTGCATTTACACAAGCCACCCAAAAGCAGAAAGGATGGTGGTCACCAGGGATGAAGAAAGGGGCCAAGAAGGAGTTAGTGTTTAATGGGTAGAGCTTCAGTTTTGCAAGACAAAAGACTTTGGGAGGTAATGGAGGTGATAATTCATGATAACGCAGAAGTGCTAGGTGCCACTGAAGTGTAGTGGTTAAGGTGGGGGGCTGGAGGAGAGCTCGGTGGTAGAGCTCAAGCTTTGCATGCACAAGGCCCTGGCTCAATCTCCAGCATGTGCAAGCAAGCCCTCGGGCGCACACACACACATACACACACAGTTAAGAGAGTGAATTTTTTTGTTAAATGTGTATTTCACAATTTTAAAAATTACAAAGAGAGAGAAAGGAAGGCAGAGTGAATTATCTTGCACATCTCCTGGCCTGGGATACTGAAAGTGATGACAGTATCTTTAACTGAGCCATAGGCTGGGAACAGGAATGCAAGGGAGGGAAGAGAGTATTCAAACTGCACAAAAATCTAGATTCAGTCCAGAAAAGGAAACAAATTTCCCCAAAAAAGGCTTCCTGGAAGGATCAGCATCATCTCTTACACCCCAAAACTCTATTTAAAAGGTAATTAGCCCCTGCCAAAGAGACACAAGTGACTTCTTGATTATTACTTTGGAAAAGTAGGACTTTATGGTACACAGGACAGATGGCACACAAACATTAATTTCACTCCTTTCTGAAGCCCCAATAAAACACACAAATTATCCCCATAAAACGGAGAAAGCTGGACTACAAATAGATGAGGTCTAAGAGGAAGTGACAGAGCTGAATCCTAGACCAACAGGCAACATCCAGCCTGGATCCAATGTCCAGATCCTGAGGCCACTCGGGTCCTCTTCTCCCACTCTGCTCCCTGAAACCAGCAGATGGGCCTTCACTTCCCAGGAAAGAGAAAAGAAAAGTCACCTAACCACTGTACAAAAGGGAGAAAAATCAAGATAGTAGCATTTAAGTTACCCCAAAGGAACAGCCCAGGCATACCACCCTACAGTGAAGTTCACAGTCAACAGAATGAAGAATTCTTACCTTTTCCCAGCAGCTCAGGAGGCTAAGGCAGGAAGATCACAAGTTCAAAGCCAGCCTCAAGCAACTTAGCAAGGCCCTAAAGCAACTTAGAGAGACCCTGTCTCTAAATAAAATACAAAAGGGCTGGGGATGTGACTCAGTGGTTAAACGCCACTGGGTTTAATCCCTGGTACCCCCCACAAAAGAAAGAATTCTTACCTTTGAAGCAGCCAAAGATTCACAACCCAAGTAGCTCCATTTTTTTCCCAAAAAATAGTCAATTAAATTCTGTACATTTTAGCCGGGCGTGGTGGTGCACGCCTGTAATCCCAGCACTTGGGAGGCTGAGGCAGGAGGATCGCGAGTTCAAAGCCAGCCTCAGCCATGGTGAGGTACTTAGCAACTCAGTGAGACCCTGTCTCTAATAAAATACAAAAAAAGGTCTGGGGATGTGGCCCAGTGGTCGAGTGCCCCTGAGTTTAATACTCAGTACCAAACAAAAAAAAAAATCTGTACATTTTAATTGGCTTTATGAAGAATGTGCTTGCTGTGACACATGACACCTATAGATGAACTAAGACTAATACAGTAACTTAGTACGAACCCCAAAAAAACACATTTCAGGCAAGGTATGTGATCAGAGAAAGCAATTGTACTTTTCTTAACTAAACTCTATCACTTTGGTTTTCAGGTATGGCCTGGGAACCGAGCAACACCCCAGAGATCCTCCAAGCAGTTTGGGAGGCCAAAACCATTTTCATAGTATGAAGTTATATGTCTTTTTCACTCTCATTCTTTCATAGCATATAGGGGGCTGGGGACATAGCACCACATAGAGCTCTGTCCAGACATGCTTGAGGCCCTGGGTGCCAGCCCTTATTCTCCTCCCTATAAGTAAGCACCTTCTAGGCACTTCTAGGCAATGTGCACAGCACAATGATAAAAAGCAGAAAATCTACAGTGACCCAGATATTGTACACCAATGATCAAAGCAGCTTTATTCACAATAGCCAAAAGTTGACAATATCTCAAAGTTCTGCAATAGATGAATGGATGAGCAGCACATATATACTGTGGAATATTATTCAGCCTTAAAAAGGATTATAACATGGTCGAACCTGAAAAATATCATGCTGGGTGGAATAAGCCAGACACTAAAGGTAAAACACTGTGTGATTCCACTTAGATGAGGTACCTAGAATAAATAAAGCCATAAACAGAAAATAGAAAGTGTTTACAAGGAGCAAAGAAGAAGGGAAATGAGGAGCTATTGTCTAATGGGTACAGGGAGCACAATGCCTGATGTAATACCAGGCACATAAAAACTATACATATTTGTAGAGGAAAGGACAGAAAAAAGGACCTACTTAACTCCTAGCATAAAGTTTTCCCATAAGCAGATAGAGATCTCAAAGCCTTTCCTAGTGTGTACCTAAACCAGTCATGACCACCAGGACTCTGTCCATTAGTTTTGCAAAGAATCCCAAGAAACAGGAGAACCAACCAAGACGTTTCAACATCAGCAAACCATCTCAGAAATTCAGAGAATGAAGGTGGGGGAGGGCCTTCTTCTTAGAAAACAGCCCAGATGCTGGAAGGGAAGAAGAAGTATTGGGGGCACTCTACACTGAGTTTCACATCTCTTTGCACCACCATTTTTGTACAGCCACTGGGTGCAGCTGATTGTCACAACAGGTGTGGCCTGAGAGCCCTGGCCTCAGCTGCACCCAGGAGCTCTTGCTGTTCAGCTGCTGGTGGTCATACAAAGCCTGCAGATCCTACTCAGCCTTCTGGCACAAACGCAAACCTGGAAGGGTGAGGGCATTTCCACTCCTGGAGCAATACTTGCCCAGTGGGGGATGGGAGCCAGTGGATAAATAATTCCCTCTTCCATGTCTCAAGTGGAGGTCTCTGAGGGATTAAGCACCAGTTGTACACTGCAGAAACCAGCTCTGTAGTTTTCTTGGAATGGCTTTCCTTCCTTCTCTTTGTCACTATTCTCTTGGTCACTCTTCCATTTCTGTTCCTGGGGACACCTTTCCAAAATAAACTGGTGCTCTAAAGCATGATCTCAAGATCCACATTTCAGCTGACCCAGCTGAGATGAGGTATAGGCAAGCACTCCACACAACACCGACACCAAGGGGGTGTGACCAGCACCAGAGTGGCAGACTCCTGAGCAGCAGGAGATGCTTGCTACAAGGCTTCACACTTAGGAAATGCTTTAAAAATAAGAATTAAATGGGGGAAAGAAAATAAGATAATAGCCAACTAGAGAATATAGACTATAACTGCAGTGTTACATGACACAGACTTTAAGCAATACAGGCACTGAGAGGAAAGGATAAAGTCTAAAGCAGAGAGGGTAACGGGTGGTGAAACAGAGCCTTGAAAAATAATGATGAGAGGAAGGTGGCCTTAGAAAAGGAAAGGAGTCTTAGGTGTGGAAGAGTCCTTGTCAGGTCTCACCAGAGCTGTCAACCTAGACACAAAAGAGGTACAGCCAAGAAATGAGGATAGATTTTCATGGTGGCCCATAAAGGCTGCTAGTAGAAGGCCGAACCACTTTCAATGAACATAACATAACATGTGACAACCAAATTCTTGGGCTCACAACTCATAATTGACTCCTTTTCTTCCTTCCTTCCTCCCACCCTCCCTCCCTTCATTATTCCTTCCCTCTCCCCACCCCCTCTTTTTTCTTTTTTAAATCAAATATATATAGGCACACTTTACATATTAAATTATTTAATCCACAGAACAACTCCTTTGATTGGTTCTGTTATGGTCTGTTGCCGCCTGAAGCGATGGCCGCTTGGAGCAACGAAGCCGTGGGAAGAAGTTCAGAGGCAAACTGGAAACAAACAGCTTTTTATTATGATAACTTTTCTCTCTGGCTCTAACAACGACTAACACGCGCCACACACACCACCAAAAATGGCGCTGACCCGATCAGCAATCTCGGCCAAGTCACTAGAGATCCCGGGCCAAGTCCCGCGAGATCCCAGGCCAAGTCCCGTGAGACTACGGAAGGCAGCAATGCCCAAAACTCCATGGCCCATAGTCAACCGCAATTTAAGCCATCTCCCCAAACAGGGCTCCTACAATGGTCCCCGTTTTATGTATGGAGAAACTGGGGCACAGAGAAGTTATACATCTGGGTGACAGCATCAGAAATTGATCCCAGCTAGTTTGGCTGTCTCTTTCACAGTTGTCCCCCACAATCAATGAAGTCACCACATTCTATGTGATCATCCCACATGATTCCTTTCCCAGTGTTTCCCATGTGTTGTACCCTCACGGTTTGCAGAATATGTCACCCATGTAATTCATGTGTTTCCTAAACATGGGAAATCCTGGTATATATGCCAGCTTCTGGGAATAAGACAGAGACCTAGTTTTGGGAAAGGTCACACTCAAAGGCAGAGATAAGCACGTAAACATGTTGCTAGTTGTTCAATTGAGATGCTTGTGGGGCCCAGTGGGGGGCACTATGGAAATGACTTCCAGAGAAAGAACCACTTGAATTGAGTCTTAAACTCTGATGAGAAACGGATTACAGAGCTCAGGAGAAAACCAAATCAGAGAGGTGAACAAAGGTAGGTGAAAAAACAAATTCTGCCTCATTCCAAAGGAGCCATTATGGAATTCCTGCTACATACCTAGCCCTAGAAGAGGGGCGGAAAGCAAGGAGAAGAATATTGAAGCCGGGCGCGGTGGCGCACGCCTGTAATCCCAGCACTTTGGGAGGCTGAGGCAGGAGGATCGCGAGTTCAAAGCCAGCCTCAGCAATGGCGAGGCACTTAGCAACTCAGTGAGACCCTGTCTCTAAATAAAATACAAAAAAGGGCTGGGGATGTGACCCAGAGGAAGAGTGCCCCTGAGTTCAATCCCCGGTACCACAAAAAAAAAAAAAAAAAAAGAATATTGAAAATAGTTACATGCTGTTCCATTCAATACATCCCACAATGTGAAGAATAGCAGAGGTCTTCACACTGTACCCAAAACATAATAAAAATTTGTTGTTTCAGTCTTCTTTCAACACCACTCTAAATCACATTATTTAGAGTGGCTTTTTGTAACTAACTATATAAAAGCAATATCAGGTGCTGAGGATATAGCTCAGTGGCATAGTGTGTGCTTAGCAAGTGTATGTCCCTAGGTTCAATCCCCAGCACACACAAAAAAGTCAAGATCAAACAATTTTTCCCATCATCTCTCTATCCCCATCCACTCTCTTCTTGATTCTGAGCTTACTTCTTGTTACTTGCCAAATCAATCTTTTTCTTTTAAAAACAATATAGGCAAATAAGAAGAAAATATTCATACTTGATACATTTGCACATGTAATTTTCCTTCGCTACAATGTTAGTCTCCTTGATTTTCTATCCATCTTTATCTATAAACTTTCTCAAAAGTATCCAATACACAGATGATTTTCTTCACTTGTTTTTGCCTTTCTCTACTGTAATCCCACAGTTCTTGTGAGTTAAGAAGACTTTGATGTGTATGGCACCAATGAACTTCATTCTGAATGGTTCTTACAGCCATGCATGTATGACCTCGCACACAGTAGGTGCTCAAGAAATGTGTAATGGGTTCATTACCAAATGTTAAGAAAGTGCCACAAGGAAATAGTTCACATTATCAGGCACTGTGCTTTAAGATAACTAATATAAAACCTTCCTTCTCTTCCTCCCCTGGAACACAGATAATGAAATATAATGATTCATCAGACTTGTAAGTAATCCTACTCTCCCCCAAGGAACTACTGTGATACAAATGAAATCATCATTTTATACTGGACAAGATGTTTCTAGAACAGCGTTTGGCACACAGTAAATTCCCATTACCATTTGTATAAGTTAATTAAAACAATCAGCTTTTTCTCACACCTGCCATACACTATATAACAAGTTTCTCCAATAAAAAGTCTGATCTTGAAGAGCAACCCAAATCAAACATGGAGAAAATCGTCTACAATCCTAAAAGACTTTCTTCTTCGTGGAGTTCACAGCTTGTCAATTGCTGAAGTTAGTTATTAATTGACCCTCATCCTTCTCCACTCTCAGGGGCTATGAAGTGTATTCTGCCCAACACTGGCCACACAATCTGAACAAGGCATTCTCAAATATTTTGTGGATAACAGGAAGCACCGGTACTGCTGATGGTCACTGTGAGTACTGGGATCATAATATCCTGTTTTAAACACAACCATTCCACCCCCCTTTACGTAGATCTTTTTAAAAGAAAAAATAATAATAAGTTAGATTTTATCCCCAAATGACCTGGAATAACAAAAGAAAAACTAAACATCAGAGGAAAGATAATAATTCTGGGACTCCAATGAACACCAAACAAAAATGCTCTGAAACCAACCAAATCAACCCACAAAGTAATAAAGGAAACTTTGGAAATTTTGCACTCATTTGGGTATTTTTCCCTTCAAGGATACTCTACATACTATGAATAAAATGCGTTGGACTGTTGTGAGACCGCCGCCTCTCCCTCCAACCCATGCACCTCCCCATGCATTGAGATCGGCTCGGTGACACATGAGATCTAAAGTGGGTGGATAAAAATAACCCGGTCCTCAAAAAGACATGATAAACGCCAGACAGCTGAGTCACTTTGAAGCCCATCTTGACTCCCAAAAGGGACAATTCACCCTCCTTCTGGTTTTCACACATTCACATACAACCAGGTGAAAACTACCAACAGCCGCCCTGGGTGGAGGGCGGTGATGCGTCGTAACTTCCCTTCCAGTCTCTGAGGTCACGACTCGGGATTGAACTTTTAATAATTTATACTAGCGCACGTCAGCCAAGTGACTCATTTAGAAAGGAAAGGAAGAAATGTTTAAGAAAACCATCACAATCCAGTAGACCCCCATTTCTGCTGCCGGAGTGGAGACACCCGAAGATTTTCTCTGACCATTCTAATGCCCAGAAACAGTGGGGAGAAATGGGAAGTGGAAGGAGAAAAGCTCAGAGAGGACATAAGAATTGTCCAGGAGTGGGAATCCCGGGGCAAAGAAAATGGTCCCAGAAAGAGAAATGCTGTGTGTTCGGGGGTACCGGGTCGATCTCTACCACCTACCCGCCCCCCAACCCCGCTCTCGCCCCAGGGAGGACGCAAACGGTCTGCAACGTGCAGCTCAGAGCAGGGAACTCACTCTTTGATTCCATCTATCTTTCAAACGGTGGCGGGGCTGTGGGAAGGCAGCTGGGGACCGGGGCCCTTGCAGCCTAGCAGCCCGGCGGAGCAGACCACTCTGGCGACCCCGTCTTCGGCTGTAGCAGCCTTGGGGCGCTCGTTAAGTGGCTGCCGAACTGCAGTGCACCCGAGCCAACTCCGGGAGGAGGAGGTCCCCGGCCGCCGCTGCGCATCTTCTCCCCTGCCTCACTTGGCGCCGAGGTCCGCGGCTCGCGGCCGCCCCAGGCCGCCGGCACCGCGACCCTCCCGGAGGCGCCTCACTTACGGGGGAGTCGTAGGAGAAGGCGCACTCGTTCTTGTAGACCCTGTCCCCGGACCTGGGCACGCGGATGGTGGGCATGTGGGGCACCAGGAGCTCGCCGAGGTCTCCTGCAGCCATCTTCCTGCTGCCGCTGCCGCCCGCCCGGCATGCTGAACAGGGCGCCCCGGCGCTGCATGGCCGCGGCGCGCGCCGAGCAGAGCCGAGCAGAGCCGGGCCGGAGCGCGGGGTCTGCTGGCCGCCGCGGCGCCAGCGGGCGGGCGGGCTGCGCGAGCGACGCGAGCCGAGCCGGGGCGGGCGGGCAGAGCGGGGAGAACCGGCCGCGGGGCGGGAGCGGGCACCGGGGCCCCGGGCTAGGGGACGCTGCTATTTTTAATCCAATGGCGAGTCGCCGGCCCAGCTGCAGCGTCAGGCGGGGCGCTGGGGAGCGCCAGCCGCAGCGCGCCGGGGAGGGGGCGCTGGAGGGGGCTCTGCGCCCGGCCCGGCTCAGCGGCGGGGGCCGGAGGGCGAGCCCCGGGCGGCGGAGCGGGATCCCCGCGCGGGCGGGGAGCCAGAATGCCCCGCGGGAATGCAGCGGGCTCCTCGCCCACGCCGGCGGCTGCGGCGGGCCACCTCCGCGGTGTTCTGGATCCTGAATCCCTAGCTTGCCTGGGGACAGCTCCGAGGAGGCCAACACAAAGAGCAAGACTGAAGGCTTACAAGAAAAAAAAAAAAAAAAAAAATAGAGAAGAGGTAGTGACTTGGTAGGGGTGGGACTCGATGTGCAAACCTGGAACCTAATGTGAGGATCAAATCCATATTTGCGCTACGTTCTTGGGTGTTACCTCAATAAGGATTATTCCTCACTTTTTAACACCCAAAGTGAGAGAGAGAGAGAGAGAGAGAGAGAGAGAGAGAGATAGAATAGAATGGAACTCAGTATAGAGGTATATGTTTTGCAATAATACAGGTTTTTCTTACGTATTGCAAGGGAAGATCAGGATTTCAGGGCAGAAGAGTTTTTATATTTTTCTCTACCTTTCGAATATCTTCTGTGTGATTCAAGGTCTCCAAGTCGAATATTCAGTGGCCTGATTTGAGGTTCTTATGGGTAAACATACATATTCCTGACTTGCTTATCCATTTCTTCAAAAAATAAATGATAGCCGGGCGCGGTGGCGCACGCCTGTAATCCCAGCACTTTGGGAGGCTGAGGCAGGAGGATCGCGAGTTCAAAGCCAGCCTCAGCAATGGCGAGGCACTTAGCAACTCAGTGAGACCCTGTCTCTAAATAAAAAAATACAAAAAAGGGCTGGGGATGTGGCCCAGTGGTCGAGTGCCCCTGAGTTCAATCCCTGGTACCACAAAAAAAAATAAATAAATAAATAAATGATGAGTGGGGTTGAGTTGGGGAGCTAATTATTTGTGAACAGAGCATGCCTTGGGGGAACTCTCATTTTCTTTAGGAAAAAAAAAAAAAAAAAAAACTCTTACAACACTGGTTCGATTCCATTGAGATTCCCTTTCTACATACATGTATGTATACATATATAAAAATGTTTTGGGTTGGCTGGGGTTGTGGATTGGTGGTAGAAAGCTTGCTTAGCACGTGTGAGGCACTGGGCTGGATCCTCAGCACCACTTAAAAATAGATAAATAAAATAAAGGTATTGTGTCCTGGACTGAGCATGGAACTCAGTGCCTCACACGTGCTAAGCAAGCTCCCTACCACTAAGCCACAACCCCAGCCCACCCAACACACTTTTAAGGCAGGGTATTCAGTAAAACCTGCCAAGGAATGAAATGCAGAATACCAAGAAATGGTTAATGGGGCAACTGATTTCTTTAAGCCTCTTCTAGATCAGATATAGTCCTTAAAGTCTTGTTATATTATTTCTCTGTTACTCTTCCAGGTCTCTCTAGTTCTACAGAATTGTCTCTAGATTTCCCTAACTCACAATTCCAAATGTTGCCCAGTGGAGATGGAGAGGGAACTGTGGCAGAGAGCAAGGAATTAAACATGATCTCTATCCTCTCAGCCAGCTTTTGTTTGGGATTTATTCTCACCAGTGTATCACCTTCTAGTATCTATGTGTTTTAGTCAGCTTTTTCATTTCTGTGACCAAAAGACCTGACTGAAAACAATTTTAGAGGAGGAAAAATTTATTTTGAGGCTTAAGGTTTCAGAGGTCTCAGTCCATAGATGGCCCACTCCTTGCTCTGAGCTGGAGGGTAGGCAGAAGAATATGGTGGAAGGGTGTGTCAGAGGAAAGCAGCTGGGAACATGGCACTAGGAAGCAGAGAGACTCCACTGCCTAGGGACAAAATATAAACCCCAAAGGCACACCCCCAAAGACCTACCTCCTCCAGCCATACCCTACCTGCCCACTGCTACCACCCAGTTAATCCCAATTAATCATGAGATTAATTCACTGATTGGGTTAAGGGTCTCATAACCCAACTATTTCACCTCTAATCTTCTTGCATTGTTTCACACATGAGATTTTGGGGGACACCTAATTTTTAAACCATGACATTCTACCTTAGGTTCATTGATGATATATACTCCAATTGCAGAGAAATTTTTGATTCAAAACTTAATCTTAGCTGGGCGCGGTGGTGCACGCCTGTAATCCCAGCACTTTGGGAGGCTGAGGCAGGAGGATCACGAGTTCAAAGCCAGCCTCAGCAATGGTGAGGCACTTAGCAACTCAGTGGGACCCTGTCTCTAAATAAAATACAAAAAAGGGCTGGGGATGTGGCCCAGTGGTCGAATGCCCCTGAGTTCAATCCCTGGTAACCACAAAAAAAAAAAAAAAAAAAAACTTAATCTTAGGGGGTGGGCATGTAGCTCAGTTGGTAGAGTACTTGCCTCACATGCACAAGGCCCTGGGTTCTATCCCCAGCACCACAAAATGAAAATTTAAAAAGAAAAAAAAAACTTAATCTTAAATATAAAATAAATCAGCAAGACAACAGCTGGGTGCCGTGGTGCACATCTGTAATCCCAGTGGTTCAGGAGGCTGAGGCAGGAGGATTGCTAGTTCAAAGGCAGCCTCAGCAAAAGCAAGGCACTAAGCAACTCAGTGAGACCCTGTCTCTAAATAAAATACAAAAATAGGGCTAGGGATGTGGCTCAGTGATCCAGTGCCCCTGAGTTCAATCCTCAGTATCAAAAAAAAAAAAAAAAAAAAAATCATCAAGACGCCATTTTTCCATCTTTCAAGTTAATAAGATATAATAAAGTTGATCATAATTTTAAATGCATATACTGTTTACCCAGCAATTCCTTGTCTAGTCATTGATGCCACAGATAAATTCATACTGTATAAGAATATTTGTTGGAGAACCATTTTAGTAACAAAAAGCTGGGAACAACCTAAAGGTTCTTCTATAGGAAGTGGCTAAAATACAGAACCACTGAAAAGAATGAAGTCACTCTGTATGTGCTGATTGGGACCATCTCCAAATCACCTTGCTAGTTGAAACAAGCCAATGGCAAATTAGTGTATAAAAGTAAGGACCTCAGTCGGGCATGGTGGCGCACACCTGTAATCCCCAGCACTTGGGAGGCTGAGGCAGGAGGATCGCGAGTTCAAAGCCAGCCTCAGCAATGGCAAGGCACTTAGCAACTCAGTGAGACCCTGTCTCTAATAAAATACCAAAAAGGGCTGGGGATGTGGCCCAGTGGTCAAGTGCCCCTGAGTTTAATTCCTGGTACCAAAAAAAAAAAAAAAGTAAGGACCCTCATGCAAGCCTGATAGCATGCAGTGTGCACTCAGACACATCCTATATACCAGGGGCTTCCTTCTAGTTGTTTCTGCTAGTACTAAATATTTTTAATGTTGTTCATCAAGATATACATGCATATGTATGTACACATTCCTTTAGATGTCTCCAGAAGAATGCACAAGAAACTAATGACTGTTGGGTTCTGTAGAGAGGAAGAGAAAACCTGAAGTTAGAGAGGGACTTACTACCACTCCTTACCTTTCTATACTATTCAAATTTAATTGTGTGCAAGTACTATGTTAAAATTAATTAAAACTCAATTGTATATATACTCCAAGTTCAGTAGCCAGTAATAGTAATAGAAGTTGAAGACAATTAGTACATCGATGTAACATAGCATACCAATTGTTTTCATACAATGAAATGGGTCAAATTATAGAAAATGATATTCAGAGAGTCCACTGAAGTAATCAGCTAAGAAGAGGCTACTAGTCTGGGGGCTTCACTTACCCCAGCCCATATCCATAACTTCCCAGAAGGCTGACATGATGTTACACCTAAATTCAATTCTGCATATCAGAATACCAATGATGTATCAGTGGAAAACACTAATCAAATCAGGGGAAAATAGAAACCATCTTAACAGGGATATGATTAAATTTGGTAAATCGACTCCAATATGTTTATTCAAATTCTAAAATGATCACTGTGAAAATAACCATCTTAATTTTTTGTAGTATATTGTTTAACATACAATGCTTATACATATTATTGCAACTGGGTAAAAAATAAACCTGAATTTTACATGACTGGAAATACATGTAAAATTTAAATAGTTATGTTTATAATTTGGTTATAGGATTTTATTTCTACTTTCAAAATGTCTCCAATTATGTTACATTTGTTTTGTAATGTGAAGTCATCGAGACAAAAATGTTAACAAAAGGAACTTCACTGAATTAAGACAATGTCTTAATCAAGTGGTATATAATATACTACAAAAAATTAAGACGATTACTTTCATAGTGATGATTTTAAAATTTGTATATAAACATCTTGGAGTACATTTACCAAATTAATTATTCTAGGGGCAGACACATCACCCCAGCTTCTTGAGAGGCTGAGGCAGGAGGATCACTTGAACCCAGTAGTTTGAAACTGGCCTGGGCAACATAGTGAGACCATTTCAAAACAACAACAGAGACATTTGAGGAAAAAATTCTGGCTCAATTACTGGAACCTTTAATTTTGCAATTTTTTATTTTTATTTATTTATTTATTTATTCATTTATTTTTTTGGTACTGGGGATTGAACTCAGGGGCACTGAACCACTGAGCCACATCCCCAGCCCCATTTTGTATTTTATTTAGAGACAGGGTCTCACTGAGTTGCTTAGTGCCTCGCTAAGTTGCTGAGGCTGGCTTTGAACTCACAATCTTCCTGTCCCAGCCTCCCCAGCCGCTGGGATTACAAGCATCCACCACCATACCTGGCTAATTTTGCAATTTCTATACCTGAATTTATAACAGAATGATATTACTACTAGGCCAATTTCTGCACATGGATCTCAATCAGTGAGCAAGAATGATATAAGTAAGGATGGCTAAACAGTTTTAGCTTCCAATATAAATTGAAAGTCTGTAACAAGAGATTTGATATTAAGATGAAGAACTGGCCGGGCACGGTGGTGCATGCCTGTAATCCCAGCACTTGGGAAGTTGAGTGATGCATGCCTGTAATCCCAGCACTTGGGAGGCTGAGGTAGGAGGATCACGAGTTCAAAACCAGCCTCAGCAATGGCGAGGCACTTAGAGACCCTGTCTCTAATAAAATACCAAAAAGGGCTGGGGATGTGGCCCAGTGATCGAGTGCCCCCGAGTTCAATCCCCAGTACCAAAAAGAAAAAGATGAAGAACTGACTTTCCATATCAAGGAATTAAGGCCACCACATCACTCTACTCTCAGTAGCTTCCTTCCATGATGTTCAGGGTAGAGCCAGCTCTCATGGCCTGGTGTTCTAGGACATCACCCTTCAGACTTCATCTCTCACTCCAGCACCTCTGAAGATCCTCACTTACTTGTCTCTGACCCTTTGTGAGAGCTCTCCTCTCTCATTTCTGTCTTCTCAGTTCTTTCAAGACCTGTCAGTTGGGGCTAGGCTTGTAGCTTAGTGGTAGAATGTTTGCCAAGTATGCACCAAGTCCTGGGTTCAATCCCCAGCACCAGGAAAAAAAAAAAAAAAAAAAAGACTTGGTATTTTTTCCATGAAGTCCTTTGTGATTGCTCCAGTCCTCAAAGATTGATCTTAAAAAATTATAGCCCTTATCATCAGTCTCATCACTAGAAACTTCTTTATGACATCTCTCATATTCTTATTTAATTCGTCTTGGTTTAATGTCTTAAACCTCTATATAGGGTGTAAACCCTCTGAAAGAATTTGTATCTCTTAATATTTTACATATTGTGGAAGCTCAGTGTTTGTGAAATATTGCCCTCCTAGAATGGTTTTATTTTAGGCACCCAGTAAGTACCTACCAAGTGAATGACTCACATCAGTGACATTGTAATAAATATGTTTTACAGTCTACTTTGTGTCTTTTTCGTAAAATTCATTGCTGCACAAATGTTATTCCAAGAACTGACAGAGGTTACATTAAAATGTGATGTGAATATTAGTTACAATGACTAATGCCCCAAAGGGGAATTGAGCGAATCTACAGAGAAAAGAGATATCTCAATTATTTCAATTAGTGAAATAACTCTTGACCTCAGGTGTCTTCCAATAAAGTGCAGTAGTTCTATAAAGCCATCTATGGTGAGACTTGTTGGGGAGACATATCCATACAATTTTCTGTCACAGCCAATAACCTTTGCAAGAAGCAGTGATTACTAAGTGTAGAACAACAGGGCTCTGGTTAAGAAATTTATGACATTTTCCCTTTGAGACAATTCTTTGTTGCCATAAAAGTCATATAGTATAAGAGTATTCATTGAGATGGAAAGATGATCGCTATAATGCAAGATGATCACTATAATTTATACTCTTCAAAAGCAGACTATAAATGAGCATATACATACACATATAGGATAGAAAAAAGACTACATTTGAATAGATTATATGTTAACAGTTGTTCTCTTTGATTAATTTTTTTCTTTGTGCTTTTCTGTGTTAATATTTTATATTAAGCATTTGTGTATGTCTCTGTGTGTGTGTGTGAATAAAAAGGAAATGTTAACTTTTCCTGATGATCTTAATTTTCTCTACCACTTGCCTGCTTTTTTTATTTTCCCCCTTTACCACATATATAAAAGTAAGCTGTATTCTGCTGTTAGATTCACAGATAATTTATCTAACTGGAAGGTAGATTCACACTGGGATAAGCAAACTCCATGAGCAGCTTTAACATCAGGATGAGGTAAGCTGTTATTCAGCTTAGGAAGAAATCTGAGATGCCCGGTCACCTTTTCTGATTTCATGATGCATAACATTCCCCACAGTCCTTCCAGGAGTCTGACTCCTAAGATACAGGGGTAGGCAGATTGTCTTTCAGGCCAATTTGACAACACCATCCCTCCCCATGCCCACCACCATCCATGTGCATACAGGAGAAAACACATCCTCCATTCAGGTGTAGAGAAGCTCAGTGTGACCACATTAATAAAATGTTAACCCTCTGGTTAACCCAAAGGCTGCTTTTCAGATTTCCCCACAAATGGATCAGAGCAGGTTATTTAAATATGAAATATAATGCCTACAAAATCCAAAGAAGCTTATCAAGGATTGTGTCTTATTCTAGTGGGAGCTCGCTTTTCTAGGTTATTAAGCTCTGCTCCTGAAATTTCAATGGGATAGCAAGCCCTGTATTTCCTCAGACCATATCTTCCACCTTTTATCACAAAGCACCTGCCACATCCTGTTCTCCAGGTCCTATACACATATTGTCACTAACGGTGGGATTAGCAAGGATCATGTCCCATAGTTGTTGATGGTCAAAACTGGGGGTGGGCAAATTACAGCCAGTGGGCCAATCCCAGCCTATAGCCTACCTTTGTAAGTTAAGTTTTGTTAGTACAGCCACAGTCCCCCATCTACATATTATCTATGGGCTACTTTTGTGCTATAATAGCAAAGCTAAGTAGTTGCAACAGAAATTACACAGACCAAAGAACAGAATATTTACTATTTGATCTTTTACAGAAAAATTCTCCAAATCCTGATCAAGATCCCATGTTGTGACACAGAATAAGAGACCTGGCATAACTTTGAGTGAGACTCAAGTGTTCTTTATCCTCAAGTGATGGCAAACCTTTTAACCTAATGGAAGAAAAGGCTTTCACCATACCAGTAGCTGCAAACCAAATGCCACAAGGTATATTAATTTGTTTCCATAAGGAGATCATTTCTGGAATATCAACCAAACTGAAATCATTACCCTGTGAACTTTACCATGGTGCAGCATTGCTCTCCTTTCTCCTTGAAGCCAGGAGACAGAATGGGAGTATGATAACAAGCTTCAAGTTTATTGCTCTTTGTTCTTTGATAACAGCGTAGATTTCTGTGGCTCCATTAGAATTGCTGTCTTGTTTCATATTTCTACTCTATTAGGGAGGAGAATACTCATTTATCCCCTGGATCCTTCCTCTGTAGTCATTGTTACCCCACAGTTCAGGGAACCAGTGTGAAGATTCTGGAGTTTTCAAGGCTATGTATTACAAACATACTTTCAGGAACTGGGGTACTATTCACAAGATGAGCTTAGGGTCCCACTGGACCTACCAACAGATAAAATGAACAAGGGTCAGAACCTCATATATTGTCCAGTCCCCCCAGTAAGTTTCCTTTCTGGCAGATAGAATAGTCAGTCTTGCCAGACTCCAGTTTTGCTCAAAGCCTAGTTTCTGACAGTCTCTAAAGTGAAGAGCAGTTATGGGGGCGTGATAGCAGAGAAGAGTAGGAAGAAAGTTCACAGTGGTCATATTGGTTGATACTTCATTATCTTTCCAACAAGGAGCTCTGGTTGTGCCAACCAACTCCTGTCTGTGACCACAGCTATCTAGTGTGGTTGTTTGATTTAGACTTTTTTTTTTTTTTTTTTTTTTTTTGTAATTGAACCAGGGGCACTTAGCCACTGAGCCACATCCCCAGTCATGTTTATATTTTTATTCAGGGTCTCACTAAGTTGCTTAGGGCCTTCCTAAGTTCCTGAGGCTGGCTTTGAACTTGCGATCCTCCTACCTCAGCCTCCCAAGCTGCTGGGATTACAGGTGTGTGCCACAGCTCCTGGCTGCTTGCTTGATTTAGACCTCTGCTTACTAATCATGAAGATGGTCAGGGTGGGGCATGATATCTTAGTGAAACTAAGTGGACTTTCTGGAAACCCTGTAATGAACCACAGCCAGAGTGATGTGTGAATTAGACATCCCTGAGATCTGTTAATCACATTTGGAGTGCTGCCTAGTATCATAACCATGCTGGCTTTGCACCTGGCAGTAAATCATTGCCACCCAGGGTGTCCACATGGGACTCCTTTCACCCCCACAGGAATCAGAGAGTCCACTTCACAGCTACTCCTGTCATCAGCATTTTGAGCCAGTTGGAACAATAAGCACATTGCCTTTGAAAGAGCTGGGCCCAGTTGTAAACATACTTGATAGATTAAATTCAGCATTTCTGTCTTGAGTCCCTTCTTCATAGGCTTTTGTTCTGCCAAGAGACTTCCAGTCCTTTGTCATCATCTAGCATGAACCATCATTGGCCCGAGTGTGTATTAGGCACCTAGGGTTTGCATTAGGATCATAGCCCATGCTAATACAGTCTATACATACTGCCTGATGCATAAATCCATATCAACCAAGTTGGCTTGATCCAAATTCATGTTTTTCACTTCTTGGTCAAACAACCTCACAATGTATCCCCAAAAGCATGGTTCCATTTTGTAGAGTTTGTTGAGTCCCATGGTTCCTTTGAGTATCAGTGGATTTTGTTCACTCTGATTCTGCAGTTTACTCTGGGAGACCACAATTTGAGTTAACAGAGAAAATGGTTATCAGGAGAAAACACAAAAGGTTGGACAATGGGGGAAAGTGCTAACTTGCTCTGGGAGGGAGTTTTGACGTGAAATAGAATTTTCAGCAATAGGATTAGATTCCCAAAGGTCTCACTCTATCGTTATAAGCAGGAAGTAATTCTTTTAACATGGCCACGTAAATACTTTGAGTTTCATTCTATTCTTTGAAGAATTTAAAGATTTGAACATGTCCATCCTTTACATCAAATTATCTAATATCTTAAAAAAAAAAAAAAAGAGTCCTGATATTCCCCATCTTTACCTTTTCACCTCCAAGATTTGGAGTACCAGACACATTTTCCCAGAGGGAAATGACTCTGCGCATATGGTCCCGGACAACACAGGTGCTAATTTGATTGACTGAGTTCATACCTGCTGCATTCTATCTTGAAATCTGAGTGAAAGTCTTACAGCCTTCTATTCCATTTTCAACAGGAAAGCAATTCCAAACACTCTCATATCACTGAGGATCAACTACTTGTAACACATTGTCTGAACGTGAAAAGTTTATAGTTTTACTGTTGTAAACAATAGAAGCTAGCTTTGACTAAGATAACCAACAGGAAGGGGTGTCATGGAAGAATAATGGGTGATTCCTAGTACTGAGAATAGGCTGTGCTATCATCAGAAACAAAGAATCACAGTGATGTCCACCTACAGATTCCCTTCCACACACTGCAAAAATGTGTGGATGCAAAAATAAAGCCTTCCATCCATATATAGCTTTACTTAACATCCAAATTTCTGGAAAACAATCTATTTGTCTGAACCTCAGTATATGTCCATGCCTGTAACTGGGAAGAGGCCATTCTGCAAAGAAGTAGTGCTGGTGAGACCATAAATAATAAGTCAATAAATAAATAAATACTACACCCACCTCACAGAATTGTGACAAGCATAGAAAATGTTTGTAAAGCACTTAGCAGCTTGTTTGGAATATGCTAGAAATAATAACAGTTAGCATATTCTGGATAACACCCATAAAAACAAACTTTTTTAAAAAAAGCAATTGCTATATTTAGAAGCATGGCTCAGGCTTGGGGATATAAAAATGTAGTAAGAGGGTCTCTGCCCTTAAGCAACTTACAATGTAGTTAGAAGGACAGGGAACATAAATAAAATATTTACAAAATATTTTTAGTATCTAAAAGTGTGTAAAGTAGACTTCCTAAAAAATGTAGGGGAAGTAGAATTTGGAAAAGTTGAACCAATGTGTTCAACTTGGATTCATCGAGAGCAGAAGTACAAAAGTAAGAATACTCCTGAGATGATCAATGAATATCAACTACAACTATTTGATAAGAAGTATACACAGGAAAGCAGTTCCCCCCAAATAACCTACCTGCAGTTGGTCCTGTAGAGAGAGAAATAATTAATCCTCAAAACTGATCTAAGTCCTATTGAAGACCTGAATTATACGAATATACTTTGTATACAAACAGTTGTATGTAAAAAAGATACTAAATATATGCACTATGAGTTGTACATATTAAAAATTATAAAAATAAAATTAAAAAAAAAAACTGATCTAAGTCCTAATGCCTCGACCTGTGAACATTACTTTACATGACAAAAAAAGTCTAGGCTTAGCATGCTGGAGTAAATCAACGATCTTGAGATGGGGAGATTTTCTCAGATTATCTGAGGAGCTCTAAAATGTAATCACAGGTGTCATCATAAAGAAAGGCAGAGAGAGAGTTGACACAGACAAGGAAACTCGAGTGTGACCATGGAGGCTTGTGATGTGACCACAAGCCAAGGAATCATGGCAGTCACACAGCTCAGGGAGGCAGGAACACATTCTCCCCTGGGGCCTAAGAAGGAGCAGACCTTGCCAGAACCTTGATTTTGGCTCATTGATACTGTTTTTGGATTTGGCTTCCACCAACTGAGAGAATACATTTCTGAGCCAGGCACAGTGGTGCACGCCTGTAATCCCAGCACTTTGGGAGGCTGAGGCAGTAGGATCGTGAGTTCAAAGCCAGCCTCAGCAATGGCGAGGCACTTAGCAACTCAGTGAGACCCTGTCTCTAATAAAAATACAAAAAAGGGCTAGGGATGTGGCCCAGTGGTCAGTGCCCCTGAGTTCAATCCCTGGTACCACCAAAAAAAAAAAAAAAAAAAAAGAATACATTTCTGTTGTCCTAAATGGCTACATTGTTACAGGAGCCACAGAAAACTAATAGGAAATTATGGTTCTCCTTCTCTTAGGAATTCTGCTCTCTTCTACAAACCACCTGTTACTTTCCCATTTTCTTTTCTTTCTTTTTTTTTTTTTTTTTTTTGGTACCGGGGATTGAACTCAGCGGCACTAGACCACTGGGCCACATCCCCAGCCCTTTTTGTATTTTATTAGAGACAGGGTCTCACTGAGTTTCTAAGTGCCTCGCCATTGCTGAGGCTGGCTTTGAACTCGCGATCCTCCTGACTCAGCCTCCCAAAGTGCTGGGATTACAGGCGTGCGCCACCGCGCCCGGCTTACTTTCCCATTTTCTATCTCCCAATACCTCAAAACTGACCTATCCATGATGCTCAAAACATATTGGGTGTGAGTCCCCACGTTTCCTGAGCCTATCAAAGAAACACTATTCCACAAACAATATGTACAAGATTAAAAACTGCATGACAGAAAAATAAATAGCACGCTGGGGGAAAGATACAAAATAAATTTAAAGGACAGGCTGGTTCAGTAAGAACTGAGAGCCTAGAAAGCAAAGCACTGAAAAAAGTACAGAGCAAAGATATTGGGCTTTCTCCTTTCAGGCTCTCTGGAGCCTTGGAAGGTTGTTGAGCAGGAAAGTGGCATACACGACTTTCGAGGAAGATGAGGCTAATGGCAATGTGTAGCATAGGCTGCAGAGGATGGCTGCTGGCACAAAGAGCCCGAAGGAGGATATTGCAGCAGTGAAGGTGACAAGAAATGGCCAAATCAGGAAGGAGCCAGTGAAGATTATGGTTTGCAAAGGAATTTCAACACAGACAAATCAACAGGACTTTGTTCACCCAGCTATGGTTATCCAGCTCTACTTCCTAGTGACATGACCTGAGATGACTAAATAACTGCTCCACACTTCAGTTGTTTCATTTGTAAAATGTAAAGTAGATGAAAAATGCTTTCTGTGTATGAAAAATATCACCTAAGAATTGTACCTTTCCTCTCTTATTATTCTCATTGCCTCCTGTTTTTGTTTTTTATTTTTAACTCAAACATCTCCCAAACTCTCCTGAAATGATGACATGACAAAAGATCATGCTAGTAGAAAACATCAAAGTATTTGAGAAAGTCAAGATGTGCTAATGAAACTTCTGACAGATACATATGGTGTTGCTCATTATAAATTATGTTGTATCATTTCCAAGGGTCACTTCCACCGTCCCAGCTAAATTAAGTGGTCTGCAATAAAAGGTTAAATACTTGAATGTTTCACAAGAAAAGTTTATCTTTGAAGAAATAAGACATGACATGGTATCAAGCCCATGTGGTATCTTATGGTATTTTTCCAAACTTACTCACTCCTGGTCTGGCCCTTCTCATGCTTACCAGTGGGCAGAGTGTTTTGTTCACCCAATGTCTTCAAAAGCTGTTCCTTTGGTCTGAAAGAGAAGACACATGGTACCAACAGAGCCAAGAAGATCCAAAGCTAACCCTCAGCCCTTAAGAACAAGAAGTAATTGGTCATTATTTTAAGTCACTCAGATGTTATGATTGTTTGTTACTGCAGCAAAAGCTGACTATGCAGACTGAAATGTGCAATGCTGCTTCAGGCAGTCAGGTTTCCTCAGGTTACCAGCTCTCAATAAGGGAGGGGGGAGAATAGAAGTTCACTGGATTAGACAAAGGGGAATGAAGGGGAGGGGGGATGGGAATAAGAAAGACAGTAGAATGAATCGGACGTAACCTTCCTATGTTCATATATGAATACTTGACCTAACTCCACATCATGTTCAACTACAAGAATGGGGTCCTAAGTTATACTCCATGTATGTATAATATGTCAAAATACATTCTACTGTCATGTATATCTAAAAAGAACAAATTAAGAAATTCATCCAACTTTTAGAAGATTATCCAAAAATGTTTTACAGGCAAATGCAACAGACCGACCATTCCCTCTATGCCTTAGGGATGACGTTGCTGCCAATGGGCAAGAACACAATTTGCAGAACCATAATAAGGTAGTCACAAACAGGTTGGTTCTGCAGAAAATGTAGCCTCATAGCCGGGGTAAAGTGAACTTAAGGTTTTCCAAAGATTCACTGATTAGAGACATGCTGCTTGTTGAACAGGTGCCAGTGACTGTGTTGATGCCACAGCGTCATGCAAAGTCACACAGTCAGCTCACAGCACTGGTCTAACCTGGTAAAGACACCCTTCTTTCAGACCCAAGGTCTCTGGGGTATCTCTGGAACCTGAGGAGGATGTCACTAATTAAACTGGAGAGAGAATAATTCAGCAAAGTCATACCGTTGAACATGTTGACTATCCCCATCTTTATCTTCAGGTCTCCTAGCAGGTATTTTGACAAAAGCAGCATTTCTTACCCTAAAACACTTGACATTCTTCCTTGCTATAGGGAATCCACAATGCTGCCTCTGTCTGTTCATGGATTCATTAACCATAATGTTGCATCAGTACTACACCCTATGATCAGTAGGTAGGAGCGAGGCCTGTCCGTTGAGGTTGACTTCATTTTTAAAATGCTCCAGTATTGGTCTGGAGCAGAAGCAAATGCAAGGAAAACGGAGAGCTCACAATGAAACAAAGTAAGAATACAAGAAACAAGGCACCATGAGTGAGAGCAGCAGAACAACCAACACAAAAAGAGATTTGCAAGAGTTCAGACACTTAAATTCTTAAATAGAATACAAATAACCATGATTGCCATGTTAAAGAAATCAAACTGAAGGCTGGTTTCAGGAGAAATTTGTTTTGTTGGCATTAATCATCTTTCATTGCAATTCAATGAGTACATCAAGTAATGTGATAAACAAACTGCGGAGACGTGCAATGCAGAGGAAAGTTATGCAGTCTGTGCTAAGTGAAATACTGTATTGAGATTATACTGTTTATAAGATCTTGGTGGGTGTTGAAAGAAACTGTCCATCACAAAATCCTACCATCAAGCTGATAAGACTTGAAGGCTTTAAGACTTTAGGGCTTGAGAAAATTGATGCCCTCTTGCGCTGCCTGTGGGAGTATGAATTGATACAACCTTCCAGGAGAGGGCAACTTTGAAACATCAAAAGCTGAAAAAAAACAAACTCTCTGGCCAAATAGTTCTCTTCTAGGAATTTATTCTAATAAATCTAAGAATGCATGCCGATATTTGGCTATGAAATTAGAAGCAAAATAAATATTAGTTTTAAAAAGAGGGGATTATTAAAGGAATGATGCATATCCAAGGGAAAGGTAAGACTGGTGTGCTTTTAAAATTTTTCCTGATATAGGGGACTGAACCCAGAATCTAGCACATTCTCTATCACTAACATACATCCCCAGCTTTGCTTTTTTTTTTTTAAGTATTTATTTGCTTTAGTTGTATACAATGCATTATTTTTACGTGGTGCTGAGGGTTGAACCTGGGCCGCGCAAGTGCTAGACGAGCACTCTACCTCTGAGCCACAACCCCAGCCCCCCCCAGCTTTGCTTTTATTTATTGACATCTTTTAAAAATATATACATATTTTTTTTGTACTGGGGATTGAACTCAGGGGCACTTGACCACTGGGCCACATCACCAGCCCTTTTTTGTATTTTATTAGAGACAGGGTCTCACTGAGTTGCTAAGTGCCTTGCCATTGCTGATGGCTGGCTTTGAACTCACGATCCTCCTGCCTCAGCCTCCCAAGTGCTGAGATTACAGGCATACACCACTGCGCCTGGCTAGGATATACATTTTTAAAAAAATTTTTTTTAAATTTATTTGCTGTAGTTGTACACAATGCGTTTATTTGTACGTGGTGCTGAGGATCGAACCCGGGCCACGCTAGGCGAGCGCTCTACCGCTGAGCCACAATCCCAGCCCTGGGATATAAATTTTATTAAATGTAACTTTAGGCTACTTAATTTAACCTTTAGAAGCCTCCATTTTCTTATTTAAGTGAAAATACACGGAAGCATTAGTATAAGAATAAATGGAATAAACTATACAAAGTGATTAGTTCATGTTTGCTACATATTCCACTTAATAAATGGCAGCTCTTTTCCTATATTAAGTTTCTTCCATTTACAATAGCAGAAAGGAAAAAGTGAAGTTAAATTTACTATTGTCAGCAGGGTTCAGTGGTACATGCCTATAATCCCAGTGGCTGGGGAGGCTGAGGTAGGAGGATTGTGAGTTCAAAGCCAACCTCAACAAGAGAGAGGCACTAAGCAACTCAGTGAGACCCTGTCTCTAAATAAAATACAAAAAAAAGGCTGGGGATGTGGCTTAGTGGTTGAGTGCCCCTGAGTTCAATCTCCAATACCAAAAAAAAAAAAAGAAAGAAACCACTATTGTCAAAAAGCCTATAAAGTCTAAAAGAGGAAATGCTATCACTTCTCTGTAGTCTTAACATTATTTACTATCACCACATACAAAGCCTATATGCTTCCACTATCCTTCTACAAAAATGGTTCACATAAGCAGGGGCCCTAGGATAGTATGCCTTCTCCCAAATCCTTGGGCAGAGTTACAAGATGGTACAAAATCTGAAGTAGCTGGGCATAGCAGCCCTCTTCTGGAGACATAAGAAAAGGCCAGGGGTCTAGTTCTGTGGTCCAGAACTATGTTCAGCATGTAAAATACCATGGGTTCAATCCCCAGCACAGGAAAGGGAAGGGAGGGATGGAGGGAGGCAGACAGAGAGGAAGGCAGGCAGGCAACCATTCCAAAGGATCTTGTCTGGACTGTCATTTGCATATAGTGGACACTTAAAGGTATGCTGAATGAGTGGTCTGGCTTCAATCTTATGAAAGCTGGGTTCACTTTTACTTTCATGTAGAATGTAAAAACATAGTTCTTAAAAGTAAATGATATACTGATAGGCTGTTACAGGTTTAAAATTAAAATAATGAAATCTTGAAGCTAAATAGCCAAATGTTTACCTTTATAAATATTGAGTGTTTAGGGCTGGGGTTGTGGCTCAGCAGTAGAACTGCTCGCCTAGCACATGTGAGGGGCTGGGTTCGATCCTCAGCACCACATAAAAATAAATGAGTAAAATAAAGGTATTGTATCTAACTACAACTAAAAAAAAAATTTTTTTTTTAATTGAGTGTTTAAAATCTGAGTCTCAGGTTTTTCATCTGTAAATCTCAAGAGTAATAGTACCTTATAAGGTGATTTTGAAAATAATGTGAACAACAAAGGCAGTTTTTTGCCACAGTGTTTAGCAGACAACAAATGCTTAATAAATGAGGCCATTATTTTCAGCTTTTACTCACATTTCATAATCTTTGCAAGAATCATCTTACCTTGTACAATACTTCTCGAATGTTTACAAAAATGGACTCTAAGGAATCTTAGAGATTACCTCTAAAAAACATGCACATGTAATTTTAAAAAGAATGATACATGGCCATAAAAAAGAAAACATGAAAACCTTGTAAACTTTAAGATTTGTTCACCAAAAATTTGTTTATTAAGAGGCTAAATTCTATATAGTTGGCTCAACATTTTCATGTAACTTAAGAGCCTGAGTAGACCTGAACAATCCAGATGCCCACAACACAGACATGTATACAAATGACTATGTTCCTGATCCTTAACATGAGACTTCTGTGACTTCCCTTTGCCCAATAAATAAAACAAACCTTTCAAAGTTACCACAACTTCAGAAATTCACAAATTCTTAGTTCTTCATATTTTTTAACCCCAAAATCAAAGCCTTCATCTGAACCAATACTGAGAAAAAGAACAATGAAAGAAGCTCTTTTATTCATTACAGAGCAAAAATACAGACTATATTTACTAATTTATTTTCCACTTTGGCAAATATACTTTATATTTAAAGAAATAAACAATTAGTTGTCAGGAGTTGCTTTTGGAGAATGATCAATAAGTGCCTTGTCATTCGTTGGATATTGATACCATGGCCCATCACCTCTCTCACGCATTAGTCTTCGAACTTCCAGCTCCTTTAACCTTTAACAAATGGAAAAACAATACCGTGATTCCAGCTTTCCAATTACCAGGAGAACTTTTTTTTTTTTTTTTTTTTTTTTTTTTTTTTTTTTTTTTTGGTACTAGGGATTGAACCCAGGGGCGCTTTACAACTGAGTTACATCCCTAGCCCTTTTCAATTTTTATTTTGAGACAGAGTCTTGCTAAGTTGAAGGGCTTGCTAAGTTGCTGAGAATGGCCTTGAACTTGCAGTTCTTCTGAATTGCCTGAATTACAGGTATGCACCACTGTCCCTGGTTCCAATTACCAATTTAATGAATCAGTTCCATAAAGAACCACTAGAAAGTTTATGTACACAGACCATGTATAGGCACACATCTAGTAAGTACCCCAAAGCAAAATTTAGGACTTATTTTTTACTTTTATCTTGTTTATGCACTTAGTTATTGAATAGTTTTGGCATCTAAATATTATTTGAATTGATGATTAATTCTCTCCTTTACTATCCCTGCTCTTTGTCTGGACAGATAATTTTCACCTCAATCGTAACAATGCTTTTCCTGTCCTCCCACCTTTTAGATGCAAGGAGTCATTTATGGTACACCTGCTATTTTGACCCTATGCTGTTTCGAGTACTAGGAAAATGATATGCTTTTCTAGAGGAGCTCACATTCTGTCTATACTGGCTGGTCATCAATATTGCTCAGAAAATTTGAGGACAGAAAATCGTATTCACAAGCATTATACTGTGCCCAGTCAATGGTAGATCCTCAGTCAATATTTGTGAAGAAAAAAGAAAGAAAGAAAGTATGTTAGTTGGACACAGTGGCATGAGCATCTAGTTCCAGTTCCTGGGGTCAGGGGGTCTGAGGCAGAAGGATCACTTGAGCCCAGGAGTTTTGAGGCCAACCTAAGCAACTGTGAGACCCCTTCTCAGGGAGAGAGGGAGAGGGAGAGAGGGAGAGAGAGAGAGAGAGAGAGAGAGAGAGAGAGAGAGAGAGAGAGAGAGCTCTCTTAAAAGCATTCTTCAACTCTAAGATATACTCTGTCCTCAACCTTCTTCACAAATTAAATAATTTCTATTCTGCAAAGATGTTCTACCCCTCTTCCATACTCAAAATCTGCATAAACTACTACATATTCCTGAAGCAGTCCCTTCTCCATTAAACCTTTTACATTCCATTTTTTAAAGATTTTTTTTTTTATAGTTATCTAGATGGGGTACACAATATCTTTATCTTATTTATTCATTGATTTATGCCTCGTGGTGCTGCCTCCCAAAGTGCTGGGATGGAACTTTATCAGTGCCTCACACTTGCTAAGCAAGCAATCTACCACTGAGCTACAACCCCAGCCTCTTACATTCCATTTTAATAGAACACATAAGAACTTTTCACATGACTGGAAATTCACCACAGTTAAATAATACACTTTATCAACAATAACAAGCTCACCGACCTTATCTAAAGAGACAACGTACCTTTATAATTGTGTACTTATAAGACTATGTCTATTCATCTTTTTTTAAGGTTTAAATACCATCCTCTTTTTTTTCTACTTTTGAATGCAATTATCCAAAATACAAGTAATTAAAATAGTCACCAACAGGGGACTAAGTAAATAAGTTATGGCTTATCTACATAATGGATTACTATGTAACTACTAAAAAGAATAAGGAGAATCTATACATAGTAATGTGGGAACATATGATAAATATATTGTTAGGTTAAAAATACAAGGTATGGGGATATAGCTCAGTTGGTAGAGTGCTTGCCTTGCATGTACAAAGCCTTGGGTTTGATCCTCAGCACCATACACACACACACACACACACACACACACACACATACAAAAGCAAGGTATAAAATGAGTATGTGGGCTGGGGTTGTGGCTCAGTGGTAGAGCGCTTGCCTAGCACATACACAGCCCAGGTTCAATCCTCAACACCACGTAAAAATAAAGGCATTGTGTACAACTAAAACAAATAAATATTTTTTAAAAATGAGTATGTGTAGCACTTTCCCATTTCATTAAAAAGTGGTAAATAACCATTTGGAGATCAAACACATGCACATAGCATTAAAATCTATAAAGGATAGCAAGACGTGGAGGCATATGCCTGTAATCCCAGTGACTTGGGAGGCTGAGACAGGAGGATTCCAAGTTCAATGCCAGTCTTAGGAATTTATTGAGGCCCTAAGGAACTTAGTGAGACTCTGTATCAAAATAAAAGGACTGGGGGTGTGATTAAGTGCCCCTGTGTTCAATTCCTAGTACCAAAAAACCAAAACCAAAACAAAACAAAAACCTATAAAGGACTAAAAATAACAGTCATCTCTGGGGGAGTCAACTATGGGAGATAATCTCTTTCTATTTTATATCTTTCTTTAATGTTTCAGTTTTTAAAATATCTAAACGCATACTTTTTAAAACCCCACATTCTGCTGGGTGTGCCGTTGCATGCCTATAATCCCAGTGGTTTGAGACTGAGGCAGGAGGATCACAAGTTCAAAGCCAGCCTCAGCAATTTAGTGAGGCCTAAGTAACTTGGTAAGACCCTGTTTCAAAATAAAACATAAAATGGGCTGGGGATGTGGCTTAGTGGTTAAGCACCCCTGAGTTCAATCCTCAATACCAAAACAAACAAAAACAAAAACACCCCCCAACACACACACATTCCATCAACATATCGCCATCTTTCCTTTAGGGGTAGAAGTCAGGATTTTGGTTAGTTTGTTTTTTCTTTTTTTGTTCTGTAACTGTTAAGAATCTCTACATGTCTGAGGAATTCTAGGATCTGATCATTTAAGTGGAACTCTAAGATGTCAGAAGTTCAAAAATGTCTTACTAACATTACTAAATATAAACCATATTGCTGTTCCATGCTCTCAAATACTGAAAGATAGTTCCATATGGTAACTACATATCCAGGAAATAGCCAATCACATTTTTTCGTCACTTAAATACTTTTCAATATCATAGAAATTTTTATAAACTATAAAATTTAAAACATAATGAATAGAAAGACCAATGGTAGCCTGAGGCTAAGAATAAAGGATGGAGAATCCCTAGAATGGATGAAAAGAAGCTCACGAAAACATTATAGGATGATCAAAAGATATGAATCTGGGCTGGGATTGTTGCTCAACGGCAGAGCACTTGCCTAGCACGTGCGCAGCCCAGGTTTGATCCTCAGCACCACATAAAAATAAACGCATTGTGTACAACTAAATTGCAAATAAATAAATATTTTAAAAAAACTAAAGGACAAACATGACAATAATTAAATGAATAAATACATAGAAAGTAACTGTAACATTGGTATATAGTATTAAAAATCTGGGCTGGGGTTGTGGCTCAGCGGTAGAGCACTCGCCTAGCCCTGGGTTTGATCCTCAGCACCACGTAAAAATAAAGAAAATAAAGGTATGTGTCCAACTACAACTAAAAAATAGATGTTAAAAAAATACATTTTTGTTATCTGAAACATAAAGATACTGCTATGTTGCACTTAATTTTTCATTGCCAAAAGACAGATGACAAACTGAGAAAATATATCTGCAACAAAACGAAGGACTAATTTAACTGATGTGCAAATCAGTTAAAATCAGTAGAAATACCAGGCGTGGTGGCACACACCTATAATCCTAGCACTTGGGAGGCTGAAGCAGGAGGATCGCAAGTTCAAAGCCAGCCTCAGCAATGGTGAGGCACTTAGCAACTCAGTGAGACCCTGTCTCTAAAAAACATACAAAAAAGGGCTGGGGATATGGCCCAGTGGTTGAGTGGTTGAGTTCAATTCCTGGTACCACAAAAAAAAAAAAGTTCAGTTCCTCAATTGCACACACTTAATAATCATCAACTCCCAGTTTTCATTCTAAATAACAAAATTCTCTCATATTTTCTCTTGTGGTTTGCAATCCAAGAAAAGGATTTTCTTCCCCACCCTTTTTCCTACCGTAATTCAGACTTTTCGGATTCAATCTGAAGAATAGCCATTGTTCTTTCATAATTCTTTTCAGGGGAGTCAAAGAAAGTACGAGCAATCCATCTTGATATAGGATGCTGCAAGAAAAATTTGTTTGAAATTAGACAGTTTATAAACATTACTTGGCTTTTCTAGTTGATTATTCTTTAAAACGGCCTTCTCAGATACATCCAAAATACCTACTATATGCCAACCATTTTATATCTATTTTAAATAATTTCAACCCATTAGGTAGATACTATTTTTGTCCTCATTTTAGAGATGAGAAAATTGCACAAATTATGCAGCTAAGTGGGAGTGTCTAGATTCTAACCAGGTCTGCTTAACTCCAAAGACTGTGCTCTTTCACATTATACTATGCTTAGATATGTGAAGTGGCAGATTCAGGAGGAAAACCCAGATCTTGTTGATCCCAACATGAAGCTCCTTCCACCAAAGAAAAACTAATTTCATAGTTTCCCCTCAGATTTAAAATGAAACACTGCTTTTATAAAATACAATTCATTAAGACAATAAAATGAGGCATACTCTATTCAAGGCCATCTCACTATAATACTTGTAAAGACAAGTAACAGGTTAACTCTGTTTTGGCTGTAATAACAGCCTGGTATAATGACTAACAGTGGAAGCTCTGGAGTCAAGCTGAATGGGTTCAGTAAGTACTGGCCCTCTCTCTCGGACAGGTACTTAATCCATTAATTCACAAATTTTCAATTTTGTGAATATTTCAACAAAATTGACACACATGAATTAATATGGGCTGGAAACCATAATCTAAAGCTCAAATTATTATATTAATTATTAATAACATCATATTATCATCATACAATTATATAATTATATATTGCATGCCATATTTAAGTTTTTTTTTTTGTTTGTTTTTGTTTTTTTTTTGGTACCAGGGATTGAACTCAGGGGCACTCGACCACTGGGCCACATCCCCAGCCCTTTTTTGTATTTTATTTAGAAACAGGGTCTCACAGAGTTGCTAAGTGCCTCACCATTGCTAAGGCTGGCTTTGAACTCGTGATCCTCCTGCCTCAGCCTCCCAAAGTGCTAGGATTACAGGCGTGCGCCACCGCGCCCGGCAATATTTAAGTTTTTATAGGTGTTTCACATCTGGGAAAATGGGACAAAATGTGTTAAGCCTTTTAAACCCAAATTTTCTCATCTTTAAAGTGAAAATAATAATAGTTTTGCATGGAATGAGAAAATATTTGCAAAGCAGTATAGTGTCTGCTACACAAGCCAAACGTGGTGGCACACGCCTGTAATTCCAGCACTTGGGAGGCTGAGGCAGGAGGATCGCGAGTTCAAAGCCAGCCTCAGCAATAGCGAGGCACTTAGCAACTCAGTGAGACCCTGTCTCTAATAAAATACAAAAAAGGGCCGGGGATGTGGCCCAGTGGTCGAGTGCCCCTGAGTACAATCCCCAGTACCAAAAAAAAAAAAAAAAGTGCCTGCTACACAGTAGGTGCTCAACAAAAGACAGCTATCATTAGCACTGGTAATAGCTTTCTTACAGCATTGAACTTAGGACAAATTCTGTTATTTTGCTAGATTGAGAATATACTGCAGACAATTCTTTAAAAAGCTATAAAAACTTAATTAATAAAAGAAACAATGGAGAAATATACGAAGAACAGTTGCTTGAAATCGAATATGATATATATAAAGATACCAAAGGGAATTTCACTTTAATGTATATATTGAAGAAAGGAAGTTTAATAGAATAGAGGAGGGAAGATGGGGGAGGGAGGAGGAAACAAAAAGGGAGAAGGATGGGGCTCAAAAATCAAATTCCTTGCATGTAAGATTTTGTCATAATGAACCCAATTTCTATGTACAATCATGATGCTTTAATTAAAAAAAAACAATGAATAAACAAAAAATTAAATATGAAACTTTATCATCATTTCCAAAGTAAGAGATTAACTAGCATGTTGACAAGTACCCTAACGTAATTTTTTAAAAAATCTTTGTAGTTGTAGATGAACAGAATGCCTTTATTTTATTTGTTTGTTTTATATGGTACTAAGGATCAAACCCAGTGCCTCACACCTGCTAGGTAAGCACTCTGGCATTGAGCTACAGCCCCAGGCCATTAACCTAATTTTTCATGACCTATACAAACCTTGTAATATTCCCAATGTTCTGGGATGTAGCCTTCTGGAATTTCTGCTAATTCAGCTTCACCTAATAAGAGAAAATGATGGTGGTTCAACTTCAGCATTAGGAGTTTAAAATATTAACTCTTCACCAATAAAGAAACCAACTTCTTGTGGGTTTAAAGGATCTTTTTAACTTTTCTTTCATTTGTACTAAAGAAGATCTAATATTCTAAATTAACTTTAATCTGGTTGAAAATCCATTCATTATGGATTTTTTAGATGTGTTCTGAATGTAAGGCATTATCTATAAGCATTATATGAGAGGTTCCCATCTTGTTTTTATAATACATAACCAGATACTATAAAAGACATTTTTTGGTCTTCTAAGACAAAATATTTTAGGATTCAAGGTTTTAGAAGCACTCTGAACAGATTTCCCATGAATATCTGAAGTCTACTGTCATTCACACTTTCATGTCTATTTTAGAGGATTTATAGGTTTATATATTTCAAGATGGATTTGAAAAATTCTCTCTCTCTTCCACCTATGCCTTTTTCTACTTTTATTATTCATACTTATCAAAGCTAGTTTTGGAAAAGGAGGAGGAGAAGAAAGATGAGGTTTTCAGAAGCCTCCAATGTGACCATAAAATTCATAACCTTCAAAGTTTCTGGAGGGGGGGAAAATGTGTTAAAAAATAATATTGTACATTATTACAGATTGAGATTGATTATTTTTTTAAAAAACTGACATGCTTATATTTATCTTACTGAGTTTTTCATTACAATACTGGTATTTTCTTTCTTTAAAAAATTAACGTATATATTTTAAAATTTACCAATTTCATAGTGTTGGCTATAGGGGAACTTACCAATAAATACATTCACCAGAGTTATGCCAATTGCTACTGGAATCCCAGTCAACAAAATGTAGAATCTCTGTTGAAATTTTTAAAAAAATAAATAATAATAAAGATTTTTCTTACAACCATTTCCTAACTTTTCCCACCCTCCAATTATCCTCACAATTCCCTTTATTTCTTATAAAATAAATTTGTCAAATTGAAGATACAGTATCAAATTATTGATTTCTGTGATATTCTTTGGTTCTCGCTTTGAGACACCTATATTTAGTACCAAAAATGAAAGAAAAAAGTCAAGGTTAAATGTACAAGTATAATACAATATATATTTAAGTGACTTTTTACTTTTTTATTAAAGCAAGGTCATGAAAGTTATGAAATTCAGTATTAAGAGCAAAGTATAAAAACATTAGGGTGATTTCAACCACTGAACAGGGTTTGAGATGATCATGACAAAAAAAGGGGGAGCTCAGGGTTGGGATGTAGCTCATTGGTAAAGCCCTGGCATAGCATGCTTGAGGTCCTGGGTTTGAATCCCAGTAGCACTAAAAAAATCATGAGCTATTTTGCCAGGTATGTTGGTGCATACCTGTAATCCCAGCAACTTGGGAGAGTGAGGCAGGAGGATGGAAAATTCAAGGCCAGTATCAGCAACTTAGCAAGGCCCTAAGTAACTTAGTGAGATCAGGTGTCAAAATTAAAAATTGAAAAAAAAAAAAAAAGGGCTGGGTATGTGGCTCAGTGGTTAAGTGAACCTGGGTTCAAATCCCTGGTACCAAAAAAAAAAAAAAAAAAAACCCCACACACACAAAAAAGGAAAAGTGGAAGCTTAACCAAGGGGATAAATAGGGACATTAAGCACAATGGGAGGGTAAGAGAAGGTCTTGAGGCAGCCAGAACTCAAGTGATGAGCCAAAGCTTTAGGAACAGCACACAGTCCAGATAATCTCGCATTTTCTATGCCTCTAGTTTCTTTTAAAAGCCTTGAGATACAAATACACAGCACCCTAAATAAACAATTATTATTGCTAAATTGAGATTAAAGGTCAACATCACTCTGAAATCAATGTTCTCAAGCAACATATAAATTTTAAAAATCATATCCCCAAATAATAGATCTCCTTTATTAAAAGAAGTCTTCTAATGAATTCTTTGATAATTTAAAGGATATTTTAGTAATACAAAAAAAACTCCTCTCATGAGTCAATTTTTGGAGTTTTGTCGATTTTCACATTTGTCTCTCCCCACCCACTGCCCTCTTCTTTCTGGTGGGATGCTGGGTTCATATCCAGGGCCTGGTACAGGCTAAGCAGGCCTCTACCACTAACCTACACCCCCAGTCCTGCAGATTCTTTTTACTCTTGAAGTAGAGAATACAAATTAGATTACAAAGCCCCATAATCTTGAGAAGAAAGGATTGACTTAAGTTTTACTTCCAATTTAGTGTGATTGCTAATTTAAGAAGAGATTTATTAACAAATAAGACTTTACTACACAATCTCAAATATCTTCTGAGGAAAGAAATATGAATTTGGCTGGGCGCAGTAGCACATGCCTATAATCCCAGTGGTTCAGGAGGCTGAGGTAGGAGAATCACAAGTTCAAAGCCAGCCACAGCAAGGCCCTAAGCAACTCAGGGAGACCCTATCTCTAACTAAAATATAAAAAGGGGCTGGGGATATATAGCTTAGTGGTTAAGCATTCCTGGGTGTAATCCCTGGTTCCCCCCACACCCCCAAGAGAGAAATATGAGTTTGCAGAATCAGATCTTTTATAAAATGAAGATGTTTTCTAAAGAGGCAATTTTTTTCCCTTCTTGTATGGGAAGATTTTAGTTCAACAAAACTTTCAACTCACCAATAACCTCAAAAAACGTCTGTCATAGAATGAAGAAGGTTTGATGATGAACAGTCTTTTCCCATGGTTTGCACTGTGTCGCACAGGAGCTGGAAATATTAAGTTACCCTGTTTTATACAAGGTTCATTCAGGAATACTGTTATATTATGAGATAAAACCAAATTATAAGAAAATATACACACATAAATGTTTAACATGAATTAGGATTTAAAAACACTTTTTAATTTCAGTACTAAAGCCAAGGCAGATAGGATACATATAGTCCTAAACTATAGCTCCCACCTCCTTTTTTTATGGTGGTAGGGACATAACACAGGACCTCATGCGTGCTACCACTGTACAGCACTCCTCATTTTAATTCAATGTTAAAGAAATACTGAAATAATCATTTCAATTTGTTTCAATAGCAGGCAGGAAAGTTAGATACTCTGGGTGAGCTGCTCATCTTTGTTTCCTCTGCAATAAATATTTGCTAATACTGCAAAAGAAAAACCTTGAAATTGTGTTATTTCACATAATAAGGCAATATATATTTAGGAAGTTGCTGCAACATAGATGCAAAGGAATATTAGTATTCACTCAATAAATTTCCAGCAGGAATTCAAACTTGCTACAAGACTATATCTCTACCTTGACAAAATCCATTTGTAAGCCAATGCAATTAAGAATACCCTCCCCTTCAACCCCTACCCACCCCAGATGGAATTTAAGAAAGACTTGCTGGAGATAAATTGAGACAAAAATTCACACCTGGATCCTCTTTCTACAATTCCTGTTTTGGAAGGATCACTACAGGTATTCCAAGCCTTTTCCATTAGGAATAGGAAAAGAAACGGGGTTACTATGGTTCTGCTGTGTAACTTCTCTTAAATTCTGAATGAGAGTTGCTGTAGAATAAAAATTTTAATTTCCCACTAAAGGAATTTCAATCATAATTGATGTCAAAAAGATCTGTATTTGGGGCTGGGGTTGTGGCTCAGTGGCAGAGCGCTCGCCTCGCACGTGCGCGGCCCGGGTTCGATCCTCAGCACCACGTAGACATGAATGCATTGCATTGTGTACAACTAAGGTAAATAAATAAATATTAAAAAAAAAAAAAGATCTGTATTTCTGGTTTACATTTACTGTCTGGAATGCCCTTCTTTCTTCTAAAATCTATCCTTTATGCCCAGATTACATTAACTTTTCCAAGAAGTCAGCAATGATCCCAATCAGATAAGACCTCTGCTATTTCTGAATTGCTATCCATCTTAGTGATGTGTTCCCTGTTGTCCTTCAGTATCCATAAAGGTCTGGTTCCAGACCTTTCCCTACTACCAATTTTGATTATAAATGCTTTGAAGACAGTCTTAATTAAGACTGTCTTAATTTGGTATCCCTTGCAGCATCTTGCAATGAATTTAGGATATAAATTAATTCACAAGACAATTAGAAGTTAGCAAGAATTTACTAGGTATAATAAAATAGCAAGATTAAGAGAACTTGGCAACATAAGCATGGATTCCAGCAAATCATTTGATAGATACCACTAGGGAATATTTAAAAAGTTTTTTAAGCCAGGCACGGTGACGCCTGTAATCCCAGCACTTGGGAGGCTGAGGCAGGAGGATCGCGAGTTTAAAGCCAGCCTTAGCAATGGCGAGGCACTTAGCAACTCAGTGAGACCCTGTCTCTAATAAAAAAAAAAGGGGGGGGGGCTGGGGATGTGGCCCAGTGGTTGAGTGCCCCTGAGTTCAATCCCTGGTACCAAAAAAAAAAAAAAAAAAAGTTTTTTAATTGTTTTTATTTGTTCTTTTTAGATATATATGACAGTAGAGTATATTTTGACATATATTACACACATAGGCTATAACTCCATTGGGGGAATTTTATAATGAAAAAAATGGGTTGGATGTCACCACAAACCACTCATTAATTCACTAAATATTTAAGTGATTACTATGTGCAGGTCCTAAGCTAGGTGTATAATCAGAGGGATATGGATCCTGCTGGGACAACAGACACTAAATAATTATAAATCTATGATTGCAACAAAGGAAAAATAGTAATAGAAAAGAACAAGCTCTATTCAGACAGGATGGTGGGAGAGGGGTGAGAGGAAGGTATATTATAAGCTGGAAAGGAGCAAGTTAGATCAATTTTTAATAGGTAAATGATTGATCGATTGACTAATTTGACATAAAAGATGTTGATTAATTAATGCAGTAACCTACCAAAGGGATCTCTCAAATGCTCCGCAGCATGAAGATTTTTATGAATGGAATGGGTGAAAAAGTGTGTTCACAGAGCCCTATAGAAGGCTAATGCAAGGAAAGGCATGGACAACAACAACAAAAATAAATCAACTGGACTTAAGGAGAATTTTTAAGGATTTTGAACCAAAATACACTATTAACAAAATAAAAAGGCAACCCATAAAATGGGAGAAAATATTTGCAAGTTATCTAACTGATAAGGGATTGATAATCAGAATACATAGATAACTCCTAAAACTCAGTAACAAGCAACCCCATGAAAATAAAAAGGACTTGAATAGACATTTCTCCAAAAAAGATATACAAATGGACAAGAAGTATATGAAAAGATGCTCAACAACACTAATCATTAGAGAAATATAAATCAAAACTAAAATGAGATATAATTACACACCCATCAGGATAGCTACTATCAAAAACCCAGAAAATAACAAGCATTGGTGAGAATGTGGAGAAATTGGAACTCTTGTACACTGTTCATGAGATTGAAAAATGGTATATCCACTGTGGAAAACAATATGGCAGTTTCTCAAAAAATTAAAACCCAAATTGCCATATGATCTAAAAATTCCACTTCTGGCTATACACCCAAAAGAACTGAAAGCAAGGTCTTGAAGAAGAGTTATGAACTCATGTTCACAGCAGCATTATTCACAGTAGATAAAACATAGAATCAACTTAAGTGTCCTCTGACAGATGACTGGGCAAGCAAAATGTGATAGAGTAGACCCTCTGTGTCTGTGAATTCCACATTCTTGGATTCAACCAATCATGGGTAGAAAGTATTTAGGAAAAAATTGCTTCTGTGCTGAACATGCATACTTTTTTCTTTATCCTTTTTCCCTAAACAATACAGCATAACAATTATTTACATAGTTATATAAGCAATCTAGAGATGATTTATAGTATACAGAAGGATATAGCTAGGTTATATACACATATTAAGCCATTTTATATAAGAGACTTGAGTAACTGAGAATTTGGGGTATTTGTGGAGATCCTGGAACCAATTTACTGCAGATACCAAGGGATGAGATAATTACATATACATATTATTCAACTTTAAAAAGAAATTCTTTCTTTCTTGTAGTATGCTACAATATGGATGAATTTTGTGGACATTATGCTGAGGGAAATAAGCCAGACCAAAAAGACAAAAACTGTATGTTCCCGGGGCTGGGATTGTGGCTCAGCGGCAGAGCGCTCGCCTTGCACGTGCGCGGCCCGGGTTCGATCCTCAGCACCACATAAACATAAATGCATTGCTTGCGTTGTGTACAACTAAAGTAAATAAATAAATATTAAAAAAAAAAAAACTGTATGTTCCCGCTTATGATGTCTTTAAAATAGTCAGTCACAGGGACAGACAGTAGAATGGTGGTTATCGGGGGCTGATCAGGTCAGATGGGGAGTTACTGCTTTGTTGATAGTCAGTTTTACAAGATGAAAACAAATTATAGAGATGGATAGTGGTGATCATTACATAACATCATGAATACATTTAATACCACTGATCTGTAGACCTAAAAATAGTTAAGATAGCTGGACACAGTGGTGCATGCCATTATAATCCCAGTGGCTCAGGAGGCTGAGGCAGGAGGATCCTGAGTTCAAAGCCAGCCTCAGCAATGATAAGGAGCTAAGCAACTCAGTGAGAACCTGTCTCTAAATAAAATACAAAATAGAGTTGGGGATATGGCTCAGTGGTTGAGTGCCCCTAAATTCAATCCTCGGTAACCACCCCCCAAAAACCAAAAAAAGTTAAGACAATAAAGTTTATATTGAGTACTTTTTTTTTAAAGGCTAATGCCAGGTACTATCCATTTTTCCCATTCTTCACAACTACACTCCAAGATACGTTAAAATCATTATCTTTTTAAAGATGAGAAAATGAAAATTATGAGCAATTAAGTGTTCAAAATTTAGCTTTTCAAGCCGGGCATGGTGATGCACGCCTGTAATCCCAGCACTTGGGAGGCTGAGGCAGGAGGATCGCAAGTTCAAAGCCAGCCTCAGCAATGGTGAGGCACTTAGCAACTCAGTGAGACCCTGTCTCTAATAAAACACACAAAAAAGGGCTGGGGATGTGGCCCAGTGGTCGAGTGCCCCTGAGTTCAATCCCCGGTACCAAAAAAGAAACAAACAAACAAAAAAATTTAGCTTTCGAGATGTGATGACTCAAGGTCACAAAGCTTCTAAATTCTGGAATTAGGGTTTGAACCTTGGCAGTCTAGTTCAGAGAAAACAAAACAAGACAGGATTCCCTTCCATATCAGAGCTTATTGTCTTGTAGGGATAAAATAACAATTTTTAAAACAATAAAGATAGATGCAAAATACCTTCAAAAGCAGATACACAGGTATGACAGTCACCCTTAAAATAGTTATGACTTTCTTCCCTGCTCCCATGGAAAGGGCAGAGATTCCCTATAATGATCCTTCTAGAACTCCATGAATGGGGAATAGCATAGCAAGAGAAACTGAGGTGAAACTTTACCTCAGTTTATCTCCAACTAAACTGGATTAAATATTATGTAGGAGAGTATCTGAAGTATTTGTATTTGTATACTTGAGGATATCTGTAATCAGAAATGGCTTACAAAAGGATTTTATCAAAGAATAATAGCAGATATAGTTTTATAAGAAGTGTAAATTCCTGCTGGAAATTTGTTGAATCCCAATGGTCCTTTCCAACATTTTTTAGTAAGTGCCTATGTATATTGTCTCAACAAATTAAAATTGGGGGCTGGGGTTGTAGCTCAGTGGTAGAGCGCTCAGCACGTGCGCGGCCCTGGGTTTGATCCTCAGCACCATGTAAAAATAAATAAATAAAATAAAGGTATTGTGTCCAACTACAACAAAAAAATAAACATTAAAAAAATTAAAATTGGAAGCGGGGACAAGATATTTTGAGGTTGGAAACAATAATTTGTTTTAGGGTAAAAATTTCACTTCCCTTTAGTATTGCACAGGGCAAATAACTTATAGTGTATCTTTGTTCAAGAGGATTAAATGAATTAATATTTTAAAGCCTTAGAATGGTGCCTGACATCAAATTGAAAAGCTTCTGCCTGGCAAAGAAAATAATTAGGAATGTGAAGAGAGAACCTACAGAATGGGAAAAAAATCTTTGCTATCTACTCTTCTGACAGAGGATTAATATCTAAAATATATAAAGAACTCAAAACACTTAACACCAAAAGAGCAAAAAACCAATTAATAAATGGGCCAATGAATTACACAATACTTCTCAAAAGAAGAAACAAATGACCAACAAATATATGAAAAAATGTTCAACATCATTAGCAATTAGGGAAATGCAAATCAAAACTACACTGAGAGGGGCTGAGGCTGTAGCTCAGTGGTAGAGCACTTCCTAACGTGTGAGGAACTGGGTTCGATCCTCGGTACTACATAAAAATAACAAATAAAATAAAGGCAGTCTGTCCATCTACAAATACAAAAAATTTTTTTAAAAACTACACTGAGATTTCATCTCACATCAGTCAGAATGGTAGTCATCAAGAATACAAATAATAATAAATGTTAGAGAGGATGTGGAAAAAAAAGGGAACACTTTTACACTGTTGGTGGATCTGCAAATTAGTACAACCACTATGGAAATCAGTATGGAGGTTCCTCAAAAGATGAGGCATGGAACCACCATATGACCCACTCCTCTGTATTATCCTAAAGAATTAAAATCAGCATAATAATACATGCATATCCATGTTCATAGGAGCACAATTCACAATAGCCAAACTTTGGAACCAGTCTAGATGTCCACCAACAGATGAAAGCATACAATAAATGTAGAATATATACACAATGGAGTTTTATTCAGCCATAAGGAAAAATGAAATTATGTCATTTGCAGGAAAATGCCTGGAACCAGAGACCATTATGTTAAGCAAAATAAGACAAACTCAGATGGTCAAGGGTCATATGTTTTCTCTCATATGTGGAAGTTAGAGAGGAAAAAGGAAAAGAAAGGTGGGGGCTGGGGAATCTCATGAAAATCAAAGAGAGATCAGTAGTGGCAAGAAGTTCTGGAGAGTGATATTGGCCAAATTATATTGTTATATTGTGCACATGTACGAATGTGTAACAACAAAGCCCATCATTACATACAACTATAGTGCACCAATTTAAAAATGTAGAAAAAAAATAAATGGGAATTTATAGACCTTCAAAAAAAAAAACAGAGCAATAACAAAAGACTTTTCTGTATAAAAATACCAAATAAAAGAGAGGATCTCAAAAAACAAACAAACCAAAAAAAAAAAAAAACAACAAAAAAGAATGGTTTCTGACATATAATAGGTGCTCAACACACGGGGGCTGCCATTGTTGCTAATTTAGTAGAGTGGTGCATTATTTTTATAATAATTGGATCAGTTTTCTCATCTGTAAAATGGGGTAATAACATTGCCTTTACTTTGAGAGAATGAGATTGAATTCCAAGCATTTGATATTTTGCTACTGTAATTATTCAGGCCTCAGTAAAGCAGCCCATACTCCCTAAGGGGATCCAAATTAGCCCTAATAGGAATGAATTATGACTTTCCTGGGACCAGGGCAATTTTGTCTTCTTGGGCCCCTTTTTCAGAGCCTAAAAATACTATTTTATGACTGCACTAATATAAAACAAATGCAATCCAGGCCAAATTCATTATTACATATTCATTAGCACAATAACTATTGTACCTAATGGAAAAGTTAGCCCTGAGCTTCCTACGGGTCTACATATTACACACTTAGTAACAAGACCGCATCAAGACTTCCCATCTGTGGGACTAGAACCCAGCGCAGGTGGAACTACCAAGAATGTGGTGCCCTAGAAAGTGACACACACGACTCAGTTCTATGATTTTCTCGCCTCAGCGGCAATCAGTACTAACTGGGATGGTGAATGGCAAAGTAGTTCGCAAATGCTAATAATTAAAACGTGACCGGTCTGATTGCTTCGGGGAAATCCTCACACAGCTCGCGTTCCGTCTCTCCTAAAAGAACCAAGCCCACAATTTGTCCCGGCTCCCTTCAGATCCCACCAAGGTCACCTGGGAACAATCCTCCCATCTCTCACCCAGCACACCCTGCACGCACTTTCTCCCAAGGCCAGCACCCACCGACAGTCTTAGGAAAAACACGGGTGAGGAAGCCTCCGAATCCGAGCCGAGTGCCTGCGCAGCGGCCAGACAGAACTGTCACTGCAGTGACCGAAGCCCGCTGCAATAAACTCATGGCCGCCATGGCTACCACGGGCAATAGGAAGAAGCGGGGTAGAGTAACGGGAGCCGAGAGAGCCAATTTACCAATGAGGTCGAAGGGGCGGGACGGCCATGTTGAATGAGGGCAAGGGCTTATTCCTTTCTCCTCATTGGTCAGCGTGAGATAACGGAAGTGACGACTTCGTTGGCGGAAACAAGGCTGCTTAATTATGCGAAAACATGGCTGCGGCCAATTTAGCCATTATATGTAGAAGAGTCTCGGCGCTGAAAGTTTCCGGGTCGTTAATAACTCCGAAGGCCCCGGCTAGCACAAGGTAAGTGATGTGAGCAGTAGGTTTGTCCACTGCTCCAACTTTTGGTTTTGTTTGGTTGCCCAGATGCCAAGAACAGATCAGGGAACGAAAGGCCGTCTAGACCTCCGTGAGGAGTGGGACCTGGGAGGAGAAGCTCACCTCTGACATTTCCCTTTTGTCCCCCTCAAACATTTTATCGCTGCCTGCTGTGGACCAGGTAGTATATGGTACTTGTAGATGCCCTGAGTTTGTTAAAGTAAACCTAGAGGTACAGAAGCATCCTTTTGGGCCGGGTTGGTTGGAAAAAAAAATTTACTGAAGAGCTTTTTGCTATGGCATTGAATGCTATGTCAGCTTTAGGTGTATAAAGAAAAAGAGGTCTTTCTATATTCATATTCTGTCACAAAGATATCGTTCGGTAAATAGTAAATAATGAAACAAACCAAATGGGTGGAGAGTCACCCTACAAGACTGAGAAAGGAAATCCCGCAAGTGGTGTTCCTTATCAGGGTGGAAAAACCTACTTGTCTTCTGAATAGACCAATCTTTTTTTAACTTTAGGGTGTCCGATTTCCTCTCTTTTATTAACATTTATGTATAATGAGCTGAATTTTATGGAGTATTTTTAAAGGAAACAATGCATTTGTTGTTGAATGCACAGTTGAGCACCTGTTATGTACTGCTGTTAATACTTACACGATCCTCAGAAATAAAGCGATTTTTAAGAAATTTTTGTAGAGGTTCAGAAACTGACTTGATTAGGGTGGCAAATTTGGATCAATTATCTCTTCTTTTTTTAATATTTATTTGTTTGCTTTAGTTGTACACAATGCATTTATTTTTACGTGGTGCTGAGGATCGAGCCGGGGGCGCACTTGCTAGTCAAGTGCTCTACCACTGAGCCACAACCACAGCCCCAATTATCTCTTCTTCATTCTTTTTCCTTAAAAATGAAACAATTTTAGAATTTTTCATTATTATGAAATGAATATCTGCTTATTTACAGACACTTTTGGGGAAATTAGGTAAAGCATTATGAAGAAGAAAATAAAAACCAACTACAGTTCTGCTACTCAGAGATGAACATATTTCTAACTATTGTTTTTAACTTTGCATAGATATGCATGTGTATAATTTTAAAACAAAGTGCTCTACCACTGAGCTAAACTCCCAGCATATATAATATTCTAATAGACATTTTAATTTGTAAATTCCCATGTATGGTCATTTATTTAGTTAATATTTCTAAAAGAATTACTGCATTAAAGGAGGAGGAATTTTGAGTCCTTGATACATGTTGTAAAATCAACTTTTAAAATGTTTTTATTTACTGAAAGACCCACTCACCACAAAGGAGGAAAGATCTAAAAATGTTACCTTAAAATATAATTGTTTAAATATATTATCTCTGAAATCCTAGGATATCAACTTGTACAGTGCAATATCAAAAATACTTTCTGAAGTATCTTAAAAGCTTACTGCTTATAGTGCTGAATTCCCATATAGGTTTTTTAACATTGTAGTGCAGAAATGATTCAGTTTTTTGCTTATAAAATCCAAATATTGCAAAACTTTAATCATTTGTTTCTATTTGTTCATTTGCAGGTTTTCTCTTAGTTTGCTACCTAAGAATATACCAAATGTCACATCCTTTTACCAGTGTAAATTCCTTCATACCACATTGTCAAGGAAAGGACTGGAAGAATTTTTTGATGATCCAAAGAATTGGGGAGAAGAAAAAGTAAAATCTGGTGAGATATTTGGATTGGTCAATATTAAATGTATTTATTGAACCCTCTATTATTCTAGGATTATTTATCCAGCTTAGATATTAGTTAGATGTTTCCTTTTATTTCCTTTGAACTATCTACCAGAGAAAATTAAAAAGTCATCAAAATGATAGAGTTAATTATTCCTTAATAGGTTGGCAAAAGGTTTAGAAGAGGAAAAGATTGAAAGTATTAATTAAAGTGAATTTTTTTTTGCGGGGGACATGTAGGGGTATTCTGTTTTATTTACTGTTAGTGTAAATTGTATTCCCATATTTGGCAACACTGAATTCCTGAGGCCTCTACAAATGAAATATGGTCAACAGACAAAAGTTCACAAATCATCTTCCTCTCTATTAACTCAGTCTCTAACATCAGATTTTACACTGAAAAGTCCTTCATCCCACAACAGTGTGAACACTGGACAGCTGATGTTTGCCCAGAAACCATGACACATGCAGTGCTTTCTCCAGCATTTCAAATTAAACTAATACGACTGCTTTCTCAGGTTGTGTACTAGAGATTGCTGGGATATGCAATCATCAATTAAGATTTTCTACTTTAAGGATACCTCCTTGCTTTTCTACTAATTAAAGTGAAGTTTAAGGCTGATTTTAGATTCCATTTTTTAGTAGTAATTAAAAATTAATTTGTAATTACATGAAATGTTTTGACATTAGTGTCCAAAAATACATTTGATACTGATGCTAAAACTTTCTGAGGCCAGACATGGTGGGTTGACTGTAATCCCAGCAACATGGGAGACTGAGACTGGAGGATCAAAAGTTTAAGGCTAGCCTCAGCGTCTTAGTGAGGCCCTAACCACTCAGTGAGACCCTGTCTTAAAATAAATAAATAAAAATGGCTAGGGAATGTAGCTCAGTGGATTAAATCCTCAATACCCCAAAACAAATGAATAAATAAAACAAAAATTTCTGAATGCTATTGCCAGTTATGTTACTATTATTTTCATATTGTTATCTAATAATGGTATATAACAATGTTATTGTATATTTTACGGTAAAGAAACAGGTTTAGACAGGGTAAGCAATTTGCCAAGGATACTTATCTAGAAACATTATTTCATGTTATGAACTTGTCATTTTAATAGGAGCTGCGTGGACTTGTCAGCAGTTAAGGAACAAAAGTAATGAAGATTTACATAAACTTTGGTAAGTATGCTAATATCTCGGTGTTTGAAACAGTTACAGTATAATGGTGGGATACATCTATCTGATGTAAGAAATTGAGTAAAGTCATTTGTTTTACAGTACTAGGAATGATATATATGATATATAAGAGCATGGGAGATTTATAAATGTGACAGATTAGATTATACTAAGACAGGTCTCAAATAGTTAGGGTTTTAGAAATTTTACTGTGACTGCTACCAGTCATACTAATACCTTTATACTAGCATTTTTCAGTAAACTAATAAAATGAAATGGAAAATAGTTTATCACATTTAGATTTCTCCTTTCCATTACCTTTTTTTATAATAATGGCCTGGCTTCTTTAGCCTATTTGGGGTTTTGTGCTAGAGGGCACATTTAATTGGGAATTTAGGCAGATTTTTCTGGCAGGTTCTCCTAATGAATTTGAGATGGTTCAGAGGATTTAAGAAAGGGTTACCTTTTAAACTGACTATGTTTAGCCCAGAGGTGTTTTGTTTAAGCCATAGTTGCTTTTAAAATTGAGAAGTGTCACACACAAAATAAAGACCCCTGATTTCTTTTGAGTGATCAGACATGTGATCCGGCAACACTGTCCCTGCATTCCTACATGGCAACAACTGGCTGGTCTGTGCAGCAGGAGTCCCTTCTCTCCCTTCTAGATGGAACAACGCATACCACCTTTCCCTACCCTCCTTGTTGTCCTTTCACTCAGCCCACTTAATTCATAATTGTTATCTACCTAGGCACTCTAATAGGCCTTTAAAGTGCTTATAAAACCACTAATATTATATATTTACTATAGAAAAAAATGGTATTAAACACTGTTATTGTGGATTATCAGTAAAGGGATAGATAAGGCTATTTCAATATTCACTGTGACTTGTTGCTGCCTGAAGCGGAAACCGCCTTGGAGCAACGAACGCCGCAGGAAAATTTGGAGGCAGGATGAAAATGAAAAAAGGTCTTTTATTCTTTTTTTCTCTCCGGCTCTAGCAATCACTCCAAACGCTCTAACTCCAACCACCACCTTCTTTTTCTTCCCACACACACTAACTAAACTCACCCAGTTATATACATATCGCTTTAACAAGGACACGTGTTTACAGCTCGAGCTTACAGGTGCATCACGCAGTGTTCACGGGCATACAAAGATTCTTTAGATAATGTATTACTATCAGGTAGAAACTAAAACATCTTTTATGGCTCTCAGCTAACCGCAATCTTTAGCTATCTCCTTGATTATAGGCTCCTTCAGTGACTGAAACCAAACAGTCATGTGCCACACTCTCCCCCACCCCCCAGTAGTATGACAAACCCCAGTTCTTTTGTCTTTATTTTTAGCACCCTCCACATTTCCTTTATTTTCTTCCAACTCTGATTTTTTTGTGAGGGAGAGCGGGGTTACTGAGGATTGAACTCAGGGATGCTTTGCCACTAAGCTGCATCCCAAAAGCATAATTTTTTATATTGAGACAGGGTCTCATTAAGTTGCTCGGGGCCTTGCTAAATTGCTGAGGCTGGCTTTGAACTTGTGATCCTGCTGCCTCTGCCTCCCAAGTCACTGGGATTACAGATATGAGTCTCAACCACTGACTGGCAATGAATCTCTTTCATAAACAGATATAATCACAAAACCTTCCCCTCATCTTAGCTCTGCTGCTTCAATACCTTTGATTTTGGTTGCTTTGCTCTCCTTTCCACCCTAACAAATCCCATCCCCTCTATGAAGCCTTTTCCTCCTGGTTGTTATAGCTGGAAGAGATATCTTTTTTTTTTTTTTTTTTTTTAACACAACTGATTTTTTAGAAAATATTTATTTGTTATAGTTGTACACAATGCCTTTAATTTTACGTGGTACTGAGGATTGAACCCAGGCTGCGCACATGCTAGGTGAGCGCTCCACCGCTGAGCCACAACCCCAGCCCTTATTTTTTATTCTGATACTTGTTGTCACTCCCACTCATTCATACCACATTACAATCTCAGAAGCAGCATAGTATAATAACAATAGAGTTGGTTTAAAAAGTATGTATGGAATGGGGGAACTCTAATGAGAATAGAAGAGAGATCAGTAGATTGTAGGAGAGGACCCAGGCAGACAGAGAAGAGGAGATCAAAGTAGGCACTAGAGAATGAAATTGACCAAATTATGTTACATGCATGTATAAAATGTCACAACAAATCTCACTATTATATGCAATTATAATACACCAATAAAAATTAATTAAAATACATAGAATAGGTTTTGCACACAGCCCAAGATTTGAATGCAGAAGTCACTGTGTGACCCACAATATTTGAATACAAAGTTAGCTGTGTGACCCAGAATATGTTATTTCTCTCAAACTTAGATACTTAATTTAGGAAGGGGGTAGGGTAGTAGTCACCAACCTCAAAATGTTGTTTTGAGGCCAGCTGGGTGACTTGCACCTGTAATCCTAGTGGCTAGGGAGGCTGAGGCAGGAGGATCTTGAGTTCAAAACCAGCCTCAGCAACTTCTCAACTCAGTGAGACCCTGTCTCTAAATAAAATATAAAAAGGGGGGTGGTGTGGCTCAGTGCACCCCTGGATTCAATCTTCAGTACCAAAAAAAAGAAGATTGTTTTGAGAATGAAATGAAATACTGTATGTAAAATGCTTCTCATGTTGCCTGACCTATAACAGATATTCAGTAAATGTTCTTTATCTTCCATTTTCCTCCTCTGTCTACTTAGACTGTAAAGACTATATTTTAGGCTTTTTCTAACTGATCTGTCATTCAACATGTGGCACATGGAAGGTTTTGTAAACAAATGAATAAGCAAGGATATAGCTCTGTATAAAGGATTATCCACAATGATATTTTATGCATTGAGACTTCTAAAGAACTTTCAAGTATAGATCATTAATTTTGGTATCAGAAATCACAGCCACCATAGAACAGCATCATAGGTTTTGTGTTCCTTGATACAGGTATGTCCTATTGAAAGAAAGAAACATGCTTCTAACTCTTGAGCAGGAGGCTAAGAGGCAGAGATTGCCAATGCCAAGTCCAGAGCGGTTAGAAAAGGTAAGGCTTGTGGGAAGCTTGACACTCAAGTGCAGGGTAAAAGCTAAAAGGAATGAGTATATAGGTCCTGTATTTCTTGTCAAATAGACAAATTTTTTTCTATTCTTGTTTGATTTTTAGTAAACTGACAGAGTTGTGCAACCATCACAGCTATCTCATTTGGAACATTTCTATCACCATGAAAATAAAACTCATGCCCATCTCTAGTCACTCTCCAGTCCTACCTGCAACCCCAACATATGAGTGGATATATATATATATATTTTTTTAAAATATTTATTTATTTGCTTTAGTTGTACACAATGCGTTTATTTGTACTTGGTGCTGAGGATCGAACCTGGGCCGCGCATGTGCTAGGCGAACGCTCTACCGCTGTGCCACAACCCCAGTCCTGGATATATATTTAATTCTCTTAAGAAGATATATAGAAGTGAAATTGCTGGGTCATGTGGTAAACCTCTGTCTAACATTGTAAGAAACAGTTGAATTGTATTCTGAAGCAGCTGCACAGTGGTAGAGCACGGGCTTAGCCTGGCCTGAAGCTCTGGTTCAATTTCCAGCACCCCAAGAAATATTTCCATCTCTGGTTTGGCCACTTTCTCAACAATTAGAACAGATTTTTTAAAATGTATTTATTTATTTTATTTTTTGAAAATATTTTTAGTTATGCATTGACACAATATCTTTATTTTGTTTATTCATTTTTATATGGTGCTGAGGATCGAATCCAGTGCCTCACACGTGCGAAGCAAGCACTCTGCCACTGAGCCACAACCCCAGCCCATAAAATGTATTTATTTCACTAGGGTAAAAAACACATAACATGGGCTGGGCACAGTGGCGCACGCCTGTAATCCCAGCATTTGGGAGGCTGAGGCAGGAGGATCGGGAGTTCAAAGCCAGCCTCAGCAATGGCGAGGCATTTAGCAACTCAGTGAGACCCTGTCTCTAAATAAAATACAAAAAAGGGCTGGGGATGTGGCCCAGTGGTCCAGTGCCCCTGAGTTCAATCCCTGGTACCACAAAAAAAAAAAAAAAAAAAAAAAAACACATAACATGGGCTGGGGTTGTGGCACAGCGGTAACATGTGCACAGCCCGGGTTCGATCCTCAGCACCACGTAAAAATAAAGGCATTGTGTATGACTAAAACAAATAAATAAATATTTTTTAAAAAAAACACACATAACATGAAATTTACCATCTTAACCATTATCAATTGTACAGTTTAGTAGCGTTAAGTATATTCATGTGGTTGTGAAAAGGTCAGTTATCTTCTTAATTAGATTGTCTTTATGATTATGAAAAAATCTCTTGTATTCCTAATGCACTCCCAGGAATAATAAATTTTAGATGTTTCTTATTTATCCCTCCAAATTAGTCAATACTTGTAGAAGTGTGTCTAATTATTTTTATTATGTACACAAATTTGGTTATCTTCGTATTACCTCCTAAAACTTGGACTTTTCACCTTCTTATAGATTTCTTTCTATATCAGTATATGTAGATCTGCCTCCTTTTTTCCATGTTTAAAATGTATTTTCCATGTAGAAATTTTGCGTTTTATAAGTTTTTTTCCTAGGTTGTTTTCAAGGTCAAATGTTATTGGTTCTTCTGTGTCATGGAAGTAATCAGAGGAAACAGAATTCTGTTTTTTAACAACTTTAGTCTTGTTGCCTAACCTTAGCTAGTTTCTTTTTCCCTCCTGTCCCAACTATGATTGCCACATTGACTTCAAGAGGGAAGAACATGGTATCCTTAGAGAAAATCAAAGAAAGTATGGAATAAAACCTCAATTATTTACCCTAATTATGGAGAAGATTTCCTGGCTTAGTGAAAATTGAGCTATATAACATTTTTGTTAACTTTATTTTGACATATTATTAGTCTTAGATAAAAGTTACATAAACAGTACAATGAATTTTTGCATGCCCTTTACCCACTTTCCACATGTGAATATTACCATATTTCTGTTATCCTTCTCTGCCTCTTGCACCTCTCTACACACTGTCTTTTCTCAACTCTTGGAGAGTAAGTTGCATATGTGATGTCCCTTTAATTCAAAAAAATACATTTCAAAAAACTCAACAATGTATATAAATATGTAATTTTAAATCAGGAAGTAAACATTATATAATCTATATAATGTATAAATCTTATACAGATTTTATCAAATATCCCAACAACATCCTTATAATAAACAAAATAATCCTGGATTATGCATTTTCTGGTTTTGTGTCAGTCCTATTAATCTAGAGTCTCAGTCTTTCCTAGTGTCCTTGTGTTTTGTGACATACTATTAAAGAAACCTGTTAAACAAAAATTTTTAAAAATATATGACATTGAAGCCGGGCGCGGTGGCGCACGCCTGTAATCCCAGCACTTTGGGAGGCTGAGGCAGGAGGATAGTGAGTTCAAAGCCAGCCTCAGCAATGGCGAGGCACTTAGTAACTCAGTGAGACCCTGTCTCTAATAAAATACAAAAAAGGGCTGGGGATGTGGCCCAGTGGTCGAGTGCCCCTGAGTTCAATCCCCAGTACCAAAAAAAAAAAATATATATATATATATATATGATATGACATTAAGGGGCTGGGATTGTGGCTCAGCAGTAGAGCACTCGCCTAGCATGTGCGCGACCCGGGTTCAATCCTCAGCACCACGTACAAATGAACACATTGTGTACAACTAAAGTAAATAAATAAATATTTTTTAAAAAATATATATGACATTGACATTTTGGAAGAGTATAGTCCAGTCCCTCTATTTGGATTCATCTGATGTTTTCCACTGTTTTTTCTTTGTATCTAAATAAATATCTTGTTAAGAAATAGTTTTAAGATTATGTAAATATCCTGTAACTTCTCAACTTCATTCACTAGTTTTAGCATGCATTCATCAATGGATATCCAACTCAATTCTTTTATGTGTGTGTGTATGTGTGTGTGTGTGTGTGTGTGTGTGTGTGTGTGTTTTATTTATTTATTTATTTTTTGTGTGTGTGGTACCGGGGATTGAACTCAGGGGCACTCGTCCACTGGGTCATATCCCCAGCCCTTTTTGGTATTTTATTTGGAGACAGGGTCTCACTGAGTTTCTAAGTGCCTCGCCATTGCTGAGGTTGGCTTTGAACTCGCGATCCTCCTGCCTCAGCCTCCCAAAGTGCTGGGATTACAGGCGGGCGCCACCGCGCCCGGCGTGTGTTTTATTTTTATGTGGTGCTGAGGATCGAACCCATTGCTTCATGCATGGTAGGCGAGCGCTCTACCTCTGAGCCACAACCTCAGTCCCCTCATCAATTCTTATCTGAATCAATTATTATTATATTTGCTTAAGTAGTGGTTTTCTAATCCTATGACTCATTCCACATTTTTAGTTAGGTTTCTTCTGTAAGGGAAGGCTTTCTCATCTCTGGATTTGTCTTTTTTCATTTATTACCATCAGTGGGGAGTCATGGATTCCAATTTTATTGATTGAGTCATAATCACTTAATAACATCATCCCATATTTAGTTGATATAAATTCCTTCAAGATGGGTGCTGTGTCCTTATGCCAACAAGTGCACATAAGGCACAGCAGACAATTTGTTTGGTACTAACCTACCCCAGCCCTGGAATTAGCCACTTTACAGAGAAACCTGAATTCTTTTATATAATTGAAGACTGAGATGTGCAGGGTACATGTTCTCATTGCTACATAACATTTAGAAAGAAAAAGTCATTTATGTTCATCCATATTTGCTAAACTCTGCTGTGAAGGAAGTTTATATTTTACAGACTCTTTTAAGTGCATTGACAAGTAAGGATGCTTTATAAATAGCATATTCTTTATTTGATGAAAATACTTTAGCTAGAATAATGCTGTTGTAAGACCTTTGAACTTCAGCAGCAGATTATCCCTCACCCTGCTTTAAGTATGTATTACAGGGGTGAACTTCAGCTCAGAAAGCCATATGTACTGTATTTTCTGAATTAGTAGAATCCAAAATAATAAAAATTACTTAATCTAAGCTGAAAGTAACTATAATTTTTTCAAATTTCAGACATATTTAGTGTTCCTGGTGTTTCTTAGACATACTACTAGGGAAACTTCATTAATCAAAATTTTAAAATATTCTTTATAAGATATAAACTGACAATTTGGAACTGTTTAGGAAGACTAGAAGAGAAACATGAGAATTATAACTGGGACAAAATATCACTGGGTTGAACTGGGTATTACATATTACAGACAAATTTTGTTTATAACACTATTAAATTTGAAAGGGAGTCTTTGAATTGTAGCAGAGTAGTTTGCTATGATTGCGACTAATGTCATTAAGCACCCATTGAGATAAAAACCCAGACTATGTGTGCTGATTCTCTTCAGTGTGTCAGGACCTGTGGATCACACAAATATATATTGTGTTAGTGCCTCTGTGTTTGAAATACTGGAACAAAGTAAATGATAAAAGACTGATTTTAATTTTAGCAAGTATATTTTTAGGCTCTTTAAAGTTTCAAGGGCTACTCTCTAAATTTAATTTCTGACTACAAGTAGAAGTATAGGCTGTTACTGTGGAACATCGCCCCATTACTTTAATATTTTCTCAGCTGACACTCTTCACTCTGGGAAACTTTATAAACTAGAAAAGAAGGGTCTTTGAAGTTGACTTGTTTGAATGAGGAGTATCTGATACTCATTGATAAGCTTATCCTGTAGGAACTGCTTGGAACCTGAAATATCTCAGATTTCAGTGTGTTTGGAGTTTGGGAATAATTGCATGAACTTTACTTTTTGAGCATCACTACTCCAAAATCCAAAACTTTTTGAACATTGACATGAAGTTTATCCTGCACTTCTGGTTCTCCTTCTCATCTGTTGGTATGAGCATTTGAATGTTAACTCTGTGGACTTGGTAGTCATTTACTTTGATTTTATTAGATTTGAGTTTGGAGCCTCAAGCCCTACTGTAGTTTGGGCAGATTCTTTAATACAGTCAGTCAACTGCCAGATTTACTAAAGATTCCTGAAGAATCTTTGAGAGGTTTGTATTAGGCTCTTACCAGTGTGCTTCCTTCCCTCTCCTAAGTTTATCTGTCTTCAAAATAGGATTTTTCTTACCCATCTTTTATAAGAATTTTGTAGAAATTCATATAGTTGAGAAAACATAAATTCAGCTACTCTAAGTGAAGTTGAAAATAGTTCTGACTGTTGGCTAAATAAACAGGTAATAAGGTAATTTGAATAAGTAGCTTTCATCTCTTTCAAGTCTCATAGCAAACTGTGGGATTATCTTTATAATTGAATCATCCCTTTTGAATGTTTTTATAAGAAACAAATATGTATTTGTTATTTGTTTTATATATTTGACATATGTTATGTTCAAAGGTGATACACACACCTATCCACGTAAAAATGGCACTGTTATTTAGAAATATGAACAAGTTTGGCTCATGTGACTTTACTATCTCCCAATATATGAATATATATATATTTTTAAATACTTATCATTCTACCAGTGTATTATGTACATTAGAAATCACACAATAAGCCTGGCGCGGTAGCGCACGCCTGTAATCCCAGCACTTGGGAGGCTGAGGCAGGAGGATCGCGAGTTCAAAGCCAGCCTCAGCAATGGCGAGGCACTTAGCAACTCAGTGAGACCCTGTCTCTAATAAAATACAAAAAAAAAGGCTGGGGGATGTGGCCCAGTGGTTGAGTGCCCCTGAGTTCAATCCCTGGTAAAAAAAAAAAAAAAAAAAAAAGAAAGAAAGAAATCACACAATAGAGCGGGCTGGGGCTGGGGCTAAGCGGTAGCGCACTTGCCTGGCATGTGTGAGGCACTGGGTTAGGTTCTTGGCACCACTTATAAATAAATAAAGGTCTATCAACAACTAAAAAATTGAAAAATAAATCACACAATAGAAATCTTAAAATAAGTAAACATTATAGTAGTATCTTTTTGTATCCTGGTTAATCTTTGCAATTACTCTAGTATCAGGATATAGACTGATACTCCTTTCCTTATAATAGCAACAGCTGCAAAGCCAACCAAAATAGTGGTGTGAGCATGTGAAGAAAACAGTGATCCATCCAGGCTAAAATGTATTTTGTAGTATAACAAAAGTAGTGAACTGTAGTAGTTCACAGAGTTTTGAAATAGCCTGAGTTAAATTGGGTCTCCAAAAGGAATTTTATACAAGTGTATCCCACTCCAGGCAAAACTAATAGATGGAAATATGAACTAAATAGGTTTTTATTTAAATGAAACTTTAATATAGAAAGTGATATTATAGACACCCACGTACAAAAAGGATTTTAGGAAGTACTTGACAGTGGTTCCTTGATAAAAACATTCATCATAGATTTAAAAAAAATAATTTTTTTTTAGTTGTAGTTAGACACAATACCTTAATATGTGGTTCTGAGGATTGAACCCAGTGCCTTGCAAGTGCTCTACTGCTAAGCTACAACCCCAGCCCCTGTCATAGATTTTATATATCCTTGGTCTTTTATATGTTCTCTTTCTTTGGAATTCTGTTGTAGGTGAGTGCTGAAATTAAATCTTTTTTCTGATTTCTTGTTAGGTGGTTGATTCCATGGATGCATTGGATAAAGTTGTCCAGGAAAGAGAAGATGCATTAAGGCTTCTTCAGACCGGTCAGGAAAAAGCTAGACCTGGTGCTTGGAGAAGAGACATCTTTGGAAGAATCATCTGGTACATAGATTTAATTACATTGTGATTATCCAAGATGAAAATGGAGCTCCCAGACCTCATTTGCTGTCCACTGTCTTTTTTTTTTTTTTTTTTTTTTTTTTTTTTGGTACCAGAGATTGAACTCAGGGGCACTCGACCACTGGGCCACATCCCCAGCCCTTTTCTGTATTTTATTAGGGACAGAGTTTCACTGAGTTGCTAAGTGCCTCGCCATTGCTGAGGCTGGCTTCAAACTCGAGATCCTTCTGCCTCAGCCTCCCAAGTGCTGGGATTACAGGCGTGCGCCACCACACCCGGCTGTCCACTATCTTTTAATATTAACTCTCACCATTTGAGATATATCAGAGATTTATCGTATGTAAGAAGAGGTCCCAGACCTCTGCAACACTAGGATATGGAATGCAGCTCACTTTGATAAAACCAGTATCAGCTCAACTATCTCACTCCCACAATTGTTATGTATGTATATAGGTTCTTTATAACATTGGTTCTTATCTTTTGTCAGTCATGGAACATTTTGAGAATTTTTTGAAAGTTCTGGATCCTTGATCCAGACATGAACATATACACATATCATTTCAAGTTATAAGATTCTTGAAGCTAGTTTCAGGACACACTACTGCCCTCTTTACCCATTAAGAACCTGCAACTTAAAGTTCTTGAGGAGTCAGTCACAGATCAGTTTCAGTTTGCTATTGTTGCTGTCAAAATAATCCCTAGGCCAAATTATGAAAGTTAATAATTATGCCTCCTTTTCTCTACTACATACAGAATTTTCTCATACTTTGTGAAAGGATCTAATAGTCAGTATTCACACTGAGTTATAAATAATTGGCCCAGGGCAAATAAACCTGTCCTCTGGTGTTTACTTACATTTAAGTTGAGCAGCCAAAATGAAGTTTTCTTAGTAGTATTTTAAACATCCGGCAGCAAAGGGGAGAAGGCATTTTGGGTGGTTATTAGACCTTCCTGTGCTCTTGAAACGACACTATAATATTATGCACCCACTCATTTGACAGGTTGTTGTAATGGACTGCTTGAAGGCAAATTTAGGAGAGTAGCTGTGCTAATTCAACAAAGAAAAGAGAAATTGTCAAAACAACTAAAAACTTAGGGATAGAATGTGGCTCAGTGGTAGAGCACTTATCTACCATGCTTGAGGCTCCATATTGAATCCTCAGTACTGCTTTAAAACAAAAACCAAAAAATATTCATTTTTTAACTTTTGTTTGGATTATTTAAGATGAATTAGGAAAAAGCTGGAAAATTAGTAAAGTGAAAATATTTCAAATGTTTTCTATAGAGAAGTAACTTGTTTTCTTGGCAGGCACAAGTTCAAGCAGTGGCCTATACCTTGGTACCTAAATAAAAGATACAATAAGAAACGATTCTTCGCAATGCCTTACGTGGATCATTTTCTGAGGTGAGCACAAATACCTTTAGTAATGAAACAGCATCTTTAACATCAGTTGACATATATTAAACTTTGTTATGTCATATTATAAAAGTGTAACTTATTCATTGTGTGAAAAAATAGGAAGATTAGTTAATAAAAGAAAATTAAAGTCATATATAATCTCACCATCCAGAAATAGCCACTGTTAACATTATAGCTAATAGTACTATCAAAAGTTGGTTTGTTTTTTTTTTTTTTTTTTTTTTTTGGTACCGGGATTGAACTCAGCGGCACTAGACCACTGGGCCACATCCCCAGCCCATTTTTGTATTTTATATGAGACAGGGTCTCACTGAGTTGCTAAGTGCCTCGCCATTGCTGAGGCTGGCTTTGAACTCACGATCCTCCTGCCTCAGCCTCCCAAAGTGCTAGGATTACAGGTGTGCGCCACTGCGCCCGACTACTATCAAAAGTTTTATTGCTTTTCATCTATTATATAAATGGGAAAATCCTACTGTAATGTTAAAATGCAAGGTCCAAATAAATTAGTTGCATAAAACATGAGCTCGTGTTATTACAAGGTTAATAAAAAGAAAGACTAGGGAGAGAAGTGTGTTGCATTATGTATCAATTCATGCTAACGTGCAGAAAGGTGATATATATTTTCCATAGCAAATTCTCGTGTTAAGTTTATCACTTAATAGGGAGAATATAAGGCTGCTATTTTGATAGAGAAATGAGATAGTTCCAAGAACCACCACCTGATAATTTAAAATTTTTTTTTCACTTTTAAAAATGCTATTTAAAACACTGGATCCACATCTAAAAACATGATTTTTATGGTTGAAAGTAATTTTTTTAGCCTTTCAAGAATGTAGTATAATCTTCAGAATATTCTTTTTTTTAAATTTATTTAATTAGTTATACATGACAGTAGAATGCACTATGATACATCATATATAAGTGGAGTGTAATTTCTCATTTTTCTGGTAGTACATGCTGTAGAGTCCCACCAGTTGTGTAATCATATATGTACATAGAGTAATAATGTCTGATTCATTTTGCTATCCTCATATCCCATCCCTTCATTCCTCTCTACCTAATTCAAAGTAACTCTATTCTTCCCCAGGTGGTGTATATATACCACATTTTCTTTATCCATTCATCTGTTGAAGGGCATCTAGGTTGGTTCCACAATTTAGCTATTGTGAATCATTCTACTATAAACATTGATGTGGCTGCATCACTGTAGTATGCAGTCTTTAAGTTCTTTGGGTATAAACCAAGGAGTGGGATAGCTTGGTCAAATGGTGGTCCCATTTCTAGTTTTCTGAGGAATATCCATACTGCTGCTTAATAGAAAACATTTTCCTCTCATTCAGATGGGTCTTTGTAAATGGCCAAAACCTAATTGGATCAGACTGATGAATGGGTAACATCATTTCAACAATTTTGTTTTTTTCTTTATATGTGCATATTTTTGCCTTTACCTAGATGTGGCTCTTGTTATTTCAAATTTAGGTAACCTCCCCTATAGCACTGGTATATTGTACTCAATGTCTCTTATTATGTATTTCATATCAACTCATGCCGACTAATCAGTGAAGTGTCCTATAAGGTGTCAATTTCTGTACAGTAGAGGTTTGGCATCCATGAACTTACCATCCTCAAATTTGAGGACTACCAAGTGAACCTACAGATCAGCAAAATTTTGCTGAGGCGCAAAGGCCTACTACCCTGGGACAAACTCTTATTTTAAAAGAGAATGGTTAAGTCTAATCAGTGCCTAAGTGTCATCTTTTATTTTGTGTGTATGGAAGATGATAAGCTAGATTGAGTACTATTTGAGAATTCGGGAATTCCTACAAGTCTCAGAATGTTAAAAATCCAGTGTACTCAATAAAATTATATTGTTTTTAAAATAAAGTAGAAAGCTTTCCAGTCATATTAGAATTAAACTTCAGGCCTAGTATATTCCAGGCTTATAAGATTTGACATTCTTTCCAGTCATAAAATAGGAAGGGTATTTAGTATAGCGTTATAGATGATTTTGATTTCACATTTATCTCGACTTTTATAGATTTACAGTGATTATTATAAGTTTGATAATATAGACACCAAATATAAAGAGTGGCATGACGGAAGCTTTTACATAATTGATTTAGACATATTTTGACAGTATCAAGTAACAAAGAAATAGTTTTATATAAATTACTGTTATGCTTTTATTATTCTAGACTGAGGCTTGAGAAACAAGCCCGCCTCAAAGCAAGAAAGCGAAATTTAGAGAAAAAGAAAGAAAAACGTCTTCAAGAAAAGTTTCCACATCTTTCTGAAGCTCAGAAGTCAAGTTCTGGCTAAAATATCTGACCTGTTAATTTACTATATTGTTTTTTTCTTGTATAATATTCTATGTACAAAAGTAAATATCAAGTGGTTTATAAAGAAATTGTGCTTTTGATCAAATGACTTATCAGTTGTCCTGAGAGTTAACATGGCATGCAGATTGTCAAAGTGGTCTGTCTCCTACAAAATTTTTTAAAAATCCATCATAAAGTTCAGATTAAATTAAATTCTGACATCTAAAGAGGCTTTAATATCACCTGCTTATTTTAGAGGGTGTACAAGTGCCAAAGCAAATGCAATAGTATTTGGAATTCAGATAACATTTTTAGTTTTACTATGAATATGAAATGGTGGCTATGTGGGGACACTATTGTTAATAAGCAGTAAATACTTTCACTGAGAAACTTTGGCATTTAAAAGTAGCAAGTCACAGCACACAACAGTCCAAAAATATTTCTGGAATGGCTAGTAATTTTTATTTAAATTTGCAAGCCTGAGGTAAAAGCATAGGCAGTAACTTTACTAGTCAATAAAAAGCAATTCTACCATCCACTGGTAATTAATATACTAAACAAGAGTTGGAAAGCATTTTACTGAAAGCAAAATATTTAGAGAAAATAGACATTTATACAAAATTATAAAATGCTTGTAATAAGAATAAGTGCATTTCAAGGAAAGCACAAACCCATTTTAATTTATAGAGCTAGTTAAAGCCTTAAAAAATTTAAGTGGAAATTGAAATATGCAAAAATGTATAAACATTCTACAAAAGATGGTCATTCTTTCCTGAGTATACTAAAGCTATGAAACATAGGTGACACAGGAAGGTAGAGGTTTGGGAACTCGTTTTCAGGGACATTTCCTTTCTACACATTGCTTCCCTCCTTCTTCATATTCTTGTTTGGAAATCCACATCTGCTGAAAGGTGCCCTACAAAATGAAAAGAGATAATATATAATTGTGCCTTTTTAATGAAAAGTACATTTTGCTTTTAATATCTTTAACAACTCTTATTAAACTTTGAAGAACTTTTAAACTCCCTTCCTAAACAAAGTACTCCATAATTCCTCCAGACCCATCCCAAAATACTATGTAAACTTGCCTTTCAGGTTTTAAAGAATATTAAATCCTTTTATACCTGTGAATCTGAGTAGGACTTAGAAAATGGCTGTCAAGGAAAACAAGTGAGTACTGCTTATGATGGCTAGCTACAAACGTAAGGCAACAACAGAAGGCCTGTGTACTTAGTGACATTTACTTAGCTATTCTGAGGCAAAGGAGAAATCCTCCCAAGTGTAGGGTCCAGAAAAGTACAAAGACTTTTCCTCTTGATTCAAGGCACATACCAGTCCAAGACCCAGCACCATGACTTCATTTGCTCGAAGGACCAACTCCTAACTTCCTATACCTCACCAACAGACATGGGAACAGCTAGAATGATTTAATTTTAAATGCACTGCAGGCAAAGCCTCACCAGTGCCAACAAGGGTTACTACTAGAAGAGGCATGAACACTTCAATATTTCTACCTGTTTGAGAAGGGAAATTGAAATTAAATAAGGCAAAGAGGCATTTTGTTTGAACATATAAAACATTCTTAATGGGTCCTTCCACTCATTTGATAGTTATAAAATGCAAAGATAAATGAAGCACTGGAATTATATTTAGCATTTTTGTGAAATTTAGTATTTTCAGTACATTTAATTCAGTAAGAATCTAAATTTGCAAAGTAGCTTATGTACTAACCAAAGAAGCTAAAATGGAGCCACCAATCCATGAACTAAACCTCCGTTCCACCGTTGTGTTATTTGCAATCAACTTCAACCGCATACTCTACAATAGAGAGGGAAGAATAAGCATTACAACAATCAAAACATTTAACGCAGGAAATTCAACTTTGACAACTTTTCTGAAGTTTATACAGTTGATTTTATCACATATTACACATTGTGGTTCAAACTGATTAAACATGGTAATTCTGAAACAGGCTAATAGTAGGCATAGGGTTAGAATACTTCAAAGAAAGGTGTATTTTTTTTTTGGAGGGGGTGGGGTTTACTGGGGATTGAACTCAGGGGCACCTGACCTCTAAGTCACATTCCCCAGCCCTATGTGTATTTTATTTAGAGACAGGGTCTCACAAAGTTGCTCTCTTAGAGTCTGGCTTTAAAATCATGATCCTCTGCCTCAGCCTCCCAAGCCACTGGGATTACAGGTGAATGCCACCATGCCCAGCCATAGAAAGGTTTTTTAATGTACTCTTGATTATGGCTTTCAATGTGTAATATGTGATAAAATCAACTGTATAAACTTTAGAAAAGTGCATAAAAATGTACTTAACATCATAAATAAGGTACTATGCTAAGTCCTCCATATGTTATTTCCTCCAACACCAAGTCTAATTATCTCAACCTGCTCCCTTTCCACAAGTCCTCCCTGTTGCCGCCTGCAGCTATCGCCGCCTGCAGCAACGATACCGCGGGAAAGAATTTGGAAGCAGACTGGAAAATGAATAGGCTCTTTATTCTTGCTTCTTCTAACTTCTCTCTCCAGCTCCAACAACCTCTCCAACTCAACCACCCCCTCTAGCCAACCTCACCCAGTTAAATACTCTTTGCCTTAACAAGTATACACATGTCAACAGCTCAAACTTACAGGTGCGTCACATAGTTTTCACGGGCATAGAAAGAGTCTTAAATAAATGCATGAAGAATATCAAGTGAAAATACTGAAACACCTCTTATGGCTCTCAGCTAGCCGCCATCTTAGCTATCTCCTTATTAGGGTTCTTACACCTCCCTTTCTAAGTCTTCATGCATTCAAATCCTTCCTTAGTTTACTCCAACCCTTCCAAATCAAAAAATAGTCATCATCAGATCTCAGGTAAGTTTTTTATTCATACTATTCCCCTTCCAAATCAATTCTTCTGTTTTGAACTCCCTTGATAATTCTGTGGTTCAGTCACTATCCCCATCTCACCTATATCTAAAGATTTTCCCCCATCTAGGAATTTGCCTCTGAAGATAGTTTTCAAGTTGTTATTACCTTCCATTATTCAATATATGAACACATGGTCTGAGCTGTTCTCAAAATGAAATAAATTGTGTGAGAGGTGGGAGAAGGAAAACAAGGGAGATAGAGTATGGGATATAGGAGGGGCAGGAGGGGTGAACGTGTAGGTAGGTGAAGAAAATACATACTATGAGAAAGGAATTTTTCTGTTATTTTGTTCATTTTTAATTACAGTAGGTAATTAAAGGACAAAAATATTTTCTAATCAGTCTTAAGTACATCTTGGGCCACCCATGTCTGTATTCATTATTCTGGGAATTCGTATGTAATCCAGTGAATAGTTCTGTATTTTAGGTATGTTCTAAATGAGAAATCCAGTGAGTAGTACTATATTTTAGGTATGTTCTAAATCAGACTATCTCTAAGAATATAGTCAATCTTGTGGTAAATCAACATTCAAATAACACTTTTAATTATAAAAATATGGCATATATAAAACATTCCTTTATATGAGAAGCCAAAGACTGGTAAGTACATATATTTTGTAGATGTCATTAGGGCCTAAGTAACTCCTTATAAGCTTCTTTCTTTTTAAAGCAATAATTAGTACAGAAGACCACTTTATAGAAGTTTTTAAAAATTAAAGCTTATGACTCCTATATTGTTATTGAAAGACTATGTAACTTACCTTCTCAAACCACATTCTTCTATCCTTTTAAAAGTTATCACAATGCACAGAGTGATCTTTTAAAAACACATAAGAGCTCACAGTCCATTGCCAGACTATTATGTTTGTTATTACTGTTAAATAAAATCCAAACTGCTCATTAATAAGACACACCTGCTACCCATCTGTTGTGGTTTAAATTGTGTCCCCAAAAAACATACATTTAAGGTCTAATCCCTAGAACCCGTGAACGTGGACTAATTTGGAAATAAATTCTTTGCAGGTACCATTAAGATATAAGATGAAGTCATAATGGAGGAGGGTTGACCCTTAAACCAATGAGATTAGTATCTTCTGAGAAGACAACACAAATGCTGCAGCTATAAACTAAGGGTTGCTGGCAAACCACCAGAAGTTATAAAGAGGAAAGGCTCAAATCGTTCAGAGGAAGCATGGCCCTGATGACAACATGATTTCAGATTTCTAGGCTTTAGAACTGTGAGACAATAAATTGATTGATTGACTGGACTGAGCACTGAACCCAGAGGGATTTTACCACTAAGTTACAACCCCAACCCTTTTTTTTTTTTTTTTTTTTTTTTTTTGGTACTGGGGATTGAACTCAGGGGCATTCAACCCCTGGGCCATATCCCCAGCCCTTTTTTGTATTTTATTAGAGACAGGGTCTCACTGAGTTGCTAAGTGCCTCGCCACTGCTGAGGCTGGCTTTGAACTCGCGATCCTCCTGCCTCAGGCTCCCAAGTGCTGGGATTACAGGCGTGCGCCACCGCGCCCGGCTCCAACCCTTTTATTTTGAGATAGAGTCTAAGTTGCTTAGGGCCTCATTAAGTTGCTGAGGCTAGCCTTGAACTTGAGATCCACTTGCCTCAGCTTCACGAATTGCTGGGATTACATGCTTATACCACCACATCGAAATTTTTGTTCTTAAAAAATACCAAATTTATGGTACTTTGTGACACCCACCCTACGAAACTAATAAACCATATCACTTTCCTCACTTCTACATAGCCATAAACTGAATACTTTGATTTACTGGAACATGCTATTTTTTTTTTTTTTTTTTTTGCACATGGTATTTTCTCCACCCTGTATGTCCTTTCATAAATTAATTCAAATAACATAAATTCATTCAAATAACAGCTTCTTCATGAACCTTTCCTCTGATACTCCTAGAGAGTTAAGTACTTGCTTCTCAGTGTTCCAAAGACCACCTGAACATACTGAAGTACTTAGCACAATAGTCATTAATATTGTCTCCCTAAAGCCTGACTATTGACACTTTAGTATAAAGTTAAGGAGTAATAATGATTCAAATAATTTAAGAATAACCAAGAGATGTTATCTAAGAAATTTTGGTTAATAAAAGATACTAACTTTAAACGATAGCATTCAAAGCACACACAAAATACCATCTACCTACTGACAAATGAACAACTTACTATAAATTACACCATCAGTGAGTACACATATCACTGAAGAATAGCACCCAAGAACAACAAATAGTACTTACTGGGGGAGTTTTCTGAGAAAGCTCTCTATTCAACCTATCAGTAAAACTCTGTATTAACGTGTTTCCTCCTGCCACTATCACACTGCCATACAGACCCTAGGTTAAAAACAAGAAAAATAAATTAATTCAAACATTTTCAACAGTTTTATTATTATTTGATGCTGGGGATTGAACCCACTCTTCCAACAGTTTTAAGTATGACTACAAATAAAGCCAAGTCCTCCAATAATTTTCTCTTCTCTTCCGCTTTTAAAAAATTTTGACTTAGCCGGGCGCGGTGGCTCACGCCTGTAATCCCAGCACTTTGGGAGGCTGAGGCAGGAGGATCGTGAGTTCAAAGCCAGCCTAAGCAGTGGCGAGGCACTTAGCAACTCAGTGAGACCCTGTCTCTAAATAAAATACAAAAAAAGGGCTGGGGATGTGACCCAGTGGACCTGAGTTCAATCCCCGGTACCACAAAAAAAAAAAAAAAAAAAAAATTTTGACTTATATGTAGAAACAGTTAAATTCAACCAGAGGTTCTCAATCCCAGCTGCACATTCAACTCACCTGGGGAGTTTTTATACTACCAATGCACAGGAAAAATCAGATAAAAACCTCTGGGTATGGAATCCGGAGAAGGGTTTTGTTTATTAAAAACTCCCCATGTGACTCTAACATACTAAGGTTTAAGAAATGCTAACAATTATTTTAAAAATCATAACTTTTTGGCAGACAGCTACCAATATTTGTTTAGAGGTACACTTTATAACTTCACCTTAGAATGCTCATCTGGATGTTATGATATTGAATATTTAAAATTAGATGAGATTATTTTATTATTATGGATGGACAATAATGCACTCTGAAAATATTCCTAGCCAAAATGACTGCTATCTTTCTTTTTTGCAGGGGTCTGCATCAAAACCACAGCAGTAGCTTTTTCAAAATACACATAATGATCAAATAAAAACAAATTCTTATTTTTAAGGAGAATACTTATATTTAATTTGCATGTATGTACCAAAAAGTTAAGTATCAACCTGCTGTTTTTAGTGGCTAAGTTCCTATTTTAAAAAACTTATTCCAAATAACCATATCATCTAAATTTTTGATGATAAATTTTGAAACAGAAAATGGAATGTGAAAGCATCTTCTTTGCAATCAACATTAGATAAAAGAGAATTTCACTAAACACAGAAAGTTATCACTCTTATAGTGAATATACTTTGTTTTCCCCTACCTCATAAGTGGCCTTGGATTTCCACTAAAAAAATTCCAAACTTATACTCCTTTTGTTCTAGAAGCAGCATATACCTGCTTAAGTTACTAGTTGAAATAAAGAACAATTTTTATAGTATCCCAAAAGTCTTTTGAACAAGAGTTCTTATACATCCTTAGCTAACAGCATCATGCTCTAAGCAAATTAACTCAAAGAAAATCAAGGCAGTATGTGTTATAAACTGAATCTAGGGTTTAATAAATTCTAATCAATCTAACAATTACTATCATATATAATCAATAATACAGTATATAATATGTAATTAAGACTTGACAAAGCACAAAAAATATGAAGAACATCTAAAATGAACTCCATGTAAGTTACAGAATTTAAACCACACTCTCCTGAAAACAAGCATAGAAGCTGGGCTACATGCAAGAAAAATCATGAATAATATATATTTTGATTTTCCACATTTTAGGAAATCTGTAGAGCAACACTGTCCAAGAAAATTTTCTGTGGTGATGAAACTGGTCAGAGTAACTGCACTGTCCAATGCAGTATTCACAAGCTACATTTATACTGATATTACTACAACTCAATAACTGAACTATTATTTATTTAATATAACTTGCCACATGTGGCCAACAGCTACCATAGTGGACACTAAGCGCTAGAATTTTGTATCTTTCCTTTCCTAGTATTTCATCTTTCTTTTTTAAGAGGCATCAATGTTTTAATAACTTATAGGCAAATACTAAAAAATAGTCAATAATAATACAGAGTACAGCATTCACATACACCATTATAAAATAGATTTCACAGTCAATGGTCAAAGCTGCCAACCTAACAATGATCTGGAGGCATTTCACTGTTCTAAAAGATACCCTTGTATTATAACAGGAGACAGGCACTTACTGGTCTGATATCAATATCACACATTCCAACACTTGTAGTGACAACATGACTGACTCCTAACATTGTATTTCCTGACAGCCCCTAGAACAAAAGAAAACAAATATTCACATGGAAGGACTTCAACCAGTAAAGCATACCCCCCAAAATTTAGTCTTATTTAGGCCATATAATCACACAAGTGCTTTACATATACAAGAAAAGCCAAGTTAATTATGAAACAAGTTTTCATACCTTTACATTGGAAGGGTCGAATAAGCCTTCAGGAATTTTTAGCCGTTCTGCACCAAAATCACAGTTGTAGCCATTGGGAAATTCATAATGAACAGTAGGCATCTGTGCAGCTACTCTGAAAATACAATAAACAATACTATACAAAAAGCAAAAAACAGTCTCTTCAAAATTATAAACTACTAAGGAATTATCAATTTTTAAGAAATTGGAGAATATTTTAAAACATTATTCAGTATTATCTCAGCTTAATGTTATATACCTTTAGACTGGTTAACCACATTCTATAATTTTCTTTAATACTAAAAATTCTTTCTTCATTTGGCAAATATACTTTTTAAATAAGAAAACTTACTGTTCATCATAAGTTGAATCTGACACTTGAAGTACTGATGCTTGAAAATCCTGGATAACACACTATGGATTAAAAAAAAAAAAAAAAAAAAAAACCTCAAGAAACAAGATTAACATTTGTTTTTACAATCTATACTTTTATATAACATTATATTTAAAATATTCTTCTGAATGAAATTAGACCATATTTCTGGAGAGGGTAAGTCATTTCAAGAGTATAAATCTACCAAGTAAGGACTCTTCAGTCCTTAAGAAACCAAATTGTAAGTTAAATTTTGGAACAATGACATCTGATAAAAACAACCAGGAACCTTTGTACCAGTCCTGCATAACTAAACTAGTTTTAGAACATCACTTTTTTTCCTTAAAAATAAGCTTATATTTAGGAGCAAGACTTCATTATCTGAACAAAACCATGTGTATATATATTATATGTTATGTTAATCTTCAATGACTGCACATGATATAAAATAGTTTAAAATTTTGCTGTAAAATACACATGACCTCTGTGTTGCTAAGGTAAATTATTGTCTAGTATCTCAGCCAAATTATTAATCATCCTCACAAACTTTCCTTGTACTAAAACAAACATACAATCTTTAGGTGCAAAAATACATCAGGATACATCTCATAGTAAATTATGACTTTCACATTCTTTTACCTTTAGGAATTAATTATAATATGGATCTGTAGAGTGACAGATTGTTTTATTAGCTCCTCTCACACACAGAGGCCTATATCACATATTTGTTCAGAGATGAATTTTTGATAAAGAATCTCTCATCAGCTCATTGCAATGAAAAATCACACATGCTTGTGACATCGCTGATTAACACTGGGAAAGAGAATGTAACTAAACCATACCAGCAGGTCTCTAAAAAAATTTAAACTATTTTCTTAGCTAAAAAATATAATAAATTGGGGCCGGGGTTGTAGCTCAGCAGTAGAGTGCTCACCTAGCACGTGTGAAGCCCTGGGTTCAATCCTCAGCACCACAGAAAAATAAATAAATAAAATAAAAGTACTGTGTCAACTACAACTAAAAATAAATATTTTAAAAAATATACATAAAATTGCAAATTATTTATTTCTGCCCTAAAACCAAAATTCTTTCCAGGTCTTACCATAGTAATCCAAATGATATATAATAGTTTTGTAGATATCTGGCTAATATGGTGAGTACCTCTCCATCCAAAACTTTATTCAGTTTGTTTCTAAAATACCATTAAAAACATAGAGCTTGAGGCTGGGGTTGTAGCTCAGTGATAGAGCACTTGCCTAGCACACACTAGGAACTGGGTTCAATCCTCAACACTATATATAAATAAATAAAGGTATTATGTCCATCTACAACTACAACAAAATTTAAAAAAAAAAAGATTGAAAATATAATGTGTCCATATTCTATTCAAAGATTTATAGCCTCTACCTGTTTGTAAATAGAATAAGGGTTACTTACGTTACACATGTAATTATGCCAAGACCTTGTAACCTGTGGCAACTTCTCTTTTCTTTTCCAGTTTGCTGGAGATCCTTCACGGACAGCTTCCTGATAGTAAGAGCATATGCTAAGTTAACAGAGTCCATAACACAGGACTGAAGAATTGGGAAAATTTCACAAGGAAAATCTAATCATTCCTTACCTTTGATGCAATCATATATGGAGGAATCAATTCTATGTTCATTTCTTGGAAGAGTTCTCTGCACTGCATAGTAATAAAATCTCCAGCAAGAGGGGATTTCACAATGCCTAAGATACAGGTTTAACAAGGCTAAGACAGCTGTAAGTTCAATCCTAAGGACAAATTTCTTCTGTAAGTGCTTATATATGAATAATTTTTTCAAAAGAATTAACTGAACTATCCTTCAAAGAACAAATAAAGACAGGCATCAGTTTTAAACATAAATACTAAAATTTTTTTTAAAAACCTTATTATGGCAGGATTTAGCACTGGACCACTGTCCACTAATTGCCTAGCATTTGTGAGACCTTGGATTTGATGCTCAGCGCACACATACAAAAACCTCAATGAAAGACATTATTTGGTCTAACTTCATTGTTTGTGTCCTTACAACATCTAAAATCATCTCAGCACATGATGGTAAAATATAGTTACCTTGCTGAAGAACGTAGCCATCGTGGACTGGAATTGCAGTGGTATGAGTGGCTCCACTGTCCAAAATTAGACCAGTAGAACGACCATTTGCAAATCTAGTTTAAAGCATTAAGGAAAAGAAAGTAACAAGACTCCTAAACTAATATCTATTGCAAAGGGAAGGCTCTCATAAAGTTTCAGAAGCCACTTTTAAAACATGCATTATCATTTAAAATGTGTTAAAATAAACCTAGGGATGAAAATTGGTGTCAAATTCTAGTTTGAGAAACAAACTAATATAGGCAGGAATTCCAGATTGGCTCTATGAGAAACTCAAGGAAACATTTCTATGGTCAAAATTAACAAAACCTTTAGAAGTTAATCAAAGAGGTCTATGACAAAGTGAGATGCATTTATTAATAAAATTTACAAAAATCTGTACAGTGGGAACAGTGGGAGGCTGTGATATCTGACCTAAGAACAGTGGGAGGCTGTGATATCTGACCTAAGAATTACAACAATTCTCACATAGCACTGGAAGAATCATCTCAGCAGTTTAGTAGCAAAGTGGTGGTGCCTATCTTCAACTCAATGAGACAGAAGAGTTAGTCCAGATGAATTCAACAGTTGGTAAGTATAGGCAGATCACATTTTTCCACAGTTCCATGCTGCAAAATGCCTATTTAAGTGAACATCCTAAACTAACGTTTAAAAGTAGGGCCATTCTCTGGTTCACCAAATACCTATGAAGCATCTATTATGTGCTTATTGAGTCTGGTGCTTAATAACATGTCAAAGGGAGGAAAGGTGAGAGGGAGAAAAAAAAAGGCAGACAGGCCAGCTTGCCACTAACATTCCTTCAACATGAAAGATATGTAAAGGTGAACAAAAACTGCCTGTACTCTGAAGGATATCCTGTTAGGAGAGATGAGTTTTGCTGTAAAGAGAAAAACTCAGGATGTCCTATAAGCTGGAAAGGATGCATGGCAGGGGAAGGAGTATGTAAGAGGGACTGGCAAGAGAACATGGTGAGGTCAGGGAACTGCAATTAATTCAGCACAGCTGGAAAGCAAAATGAGAGAAGGAATGTGGAAGATGATCCTAGGTTAAAGCGGACTGGTTCTTGAGAAAGGTTATTAGAACTGTGGTATAAAGAATGGGCAAGAAAAGAGAAGGTGCTGCAATAATCCAAGAAATAGTTTACACCTAATGCAGTGGCAGTGGGATAGAGAGAAACAAATGGATCTAAGAAACAACAGGGAAAAAGAATAGATGAAGCCGGGCGCGGTGGCACACGCCTGTAATCCCAGCACTTTGGGAGGCTGAGGCAGGAGGATTTCGAGTTCAAACCCTGTCTCTAAATAAAATACAAAAAAGGGCTGGGGATGTGGCCCAGTGGTCAAGTGCCCCTGAGTCCAATCCCTGGTACCAAAAAAAAAAAAAAAAAAAAGAATAGATGAGTCTTCATGACAAATACCTTTGAACAGTTGAAGAGGAAAAAAAAAAATACCAGTTTAAACAAATTAATGGATGGATGAATAAGTTATGTTTTTTTTTTTTTTTTTTGAGAGACTACACTAAAATCTTTTAGAAATAAAGTTTGTACTGATAATATAATCCAGGACTTGCTTCAAAATCATAGTGGGAGAGAAAACTAATGGGTTAAAACAGTTGAAGGTAGGTGATGAACACATAGGCGCATCATAATATTCTATCTCCTACTAGTCTGAAATTACCTATAGCTGAAAGTTACAAATGAAAGGCCCAATTCTATTTACACTCTCCTTGTAAGGACTCAAGTCAGATCTATATTCAAATTCAAGACTGCCATTATCAAACGGTGAACTTGGGCTAGTTTACTTACTTTATGACTTCATTTTATGGCAGAGTTATTATGAAAATTAAGTAAGAAACATACAATGAATCTACTAATCCTCTCTCTGTCCCCTACTCAAAATCCCACATAAACTTTAACTTAAAAGTTCAAATTTTAAAAATCCAACATGCAAGGCCCCTATATACAGTTTGACTTAATGCTATTTTTACAACTCCCTCTTAAGTTTAATATATACCTTCAACTATTAAATTAAGTCACAGTTATGAACACTTCTGCTTTCCACTTCCACACTTTTGCTCAAGTTACCTCCAAGACAGCACTATAGACAATGGTTAGATAACATTTAACAGTGATTCTCATATATATAAAACACTTATTTGAAGATTATAGCAAACCAGAAAGGTATACAGGATAAATAAGTAAAAAGCAAAACTCAAGATCACATGTTTACAAGCAGTGCAGCCAGAACTCTAAATACAGGGCTTGTTCCTCTATCTCATGCAACTAAATTCTATTTACAAAGGTTCATCAGGTTCCTCCTCTGAACAGTTACAATTACTGTATGAAATCATCAGGTACAGTTTTGAAGTACTATTTAAATGTTATGTAGCTTTTTTTTGCTTGACAATTCCCTACTTTTATTTTAGTTAATCGGTAGTTAATACTTGTCAGCTTGCACATTTTATTATCCAGTATTATGCTAAAACTTCTGGTATCTTTTATTTCTTGACATACATACACACAAAAGGATAAAAAGTATATTCATTTAGAAAAGTTGACTCCAATCAAAAATGCGAAACAGGTTTCAACAAACTTAGATTTCCTGGTATACCACTCCTAACCCTAAGGTAGAAGTAATGCATTTTCCATTTAACATGCCCACATTTCTGACACAAGCTAAGTGGATGGAAGAAAACTGAATAGTCCCAAGTAAATATGGGAAGCCACAAGAGAAACCTAAGATTTCTCAGAAACAGTGTTAAGTGGACAGCCTCTAATACTACCTGGATGGTACTCTTCTGTGGGTTTCTCAGCCTGAGTCCAAACCACAAAGCACCTTCAAGGACTGGACTACCCAGTAACCGGTACGGCAGTAAGTCCAGTAGGATGAATATAAGAACCATGTGAATACCAAGGACCAGATGCTGAGACATCCCCTTGTGTCTGATGATTCAAATAAATAGTTGAACCCTAGATAGTTTTCTACTTCTTGGCAGATGGTTGCTTAAACACATCTTGTGCTCCAACTGCCTTTTGTTTAAAGAACTTTGTGTTCTGGGCACTCTCTGGGCCCCATGCTGAGTCTAAGAAGGTAGTATCTTGATCCACAAGGTGGGTGGGTGTATTTGGTAGGACCAGAACATCCAAAGTTCTTGACCTGCATGACTTAGGAAGAACAGTTTTGTTGAAATGATCCTCCAGGGTAGGTGCACTAAAATCTCTCTTATATACTTTCTTGTCCTCATCAATGAAGAAGGCACCCCAGTGATGGTACTTCTGTAAAAACTTGTATTTGCCTTTTAACAGTTTTGTTGGTGATGACTTTGTCATTTGCCTGAAGTTCAGCTCATCTCTCTTCCTCAGTCAGGTTTTGCATGTGTTCAATTTCTGCTTCCTCCTTTTCAAGTGCTTTTGGGTCTTCTCTGTCCCTGTTAATTCTTTTTAGCTCTTGAACTTTCCATGCCTCATTCCTCCTCATCATTTTCATCCTCAGTACTGAGTGCATCCATGTAGCCAGGGAATACTTGTTCTCCTCCAGCTCTTTCTTGGTCCTCTTCTGCAATCTTGAGTGTGTACTTTCACCTCTCTTCAGCCATGAGCTTTGCTTCCTGCTCCAGCTTTTTCTGTTTCAATGCTTCGGCCTCACATCCTTGAACTATCACCAGTCCTTCTTTCAAATGAAGACTGGCTTAAGGCGAGGTTCCATCTCATTTTCACTGTCCGTGTACTATTAATACTCAGACTCTGATTCTGACTCCTCCCCAGAACATCCTTCATCTTACAACTCCATGACTTCCATCTCTTCATTTTTCTCTCCTGCCCTAGTTGACACATCATGCTACGAAGCAGCTCTATTTCCTCATCAATTTTTTCCTCCTTTTCTTCACTGCTATCTTTTTGTTCCATGCACCAAGCATCTCCTTCTACATCTGAGGCACTTTCTCCTACTACTCAGGTTCTACTATTTCTGGATGTTGGGCCAATCTCTTTTCCACATCTTCACTAATGGTTCTATAAATGCCGCAGCTGGGGATCACTAGATGAATCCTCCTCCTGTTCATCCGGTTCTGCTTCTAGTTCTTGGATTTTCTTAATGAATTGAAATTCTTTATCCTCCTCATCTGAAGACTCTATAGGTGCATAGTCTGGCTTCTTTCCGGATACACAATGTTTTACCTTTACCTTCTCCATCGAAATCTCACCTCTCTCACTGAGAACCAGGAGGGCCTCAGCCATAAACTAAATGGGCAGTCGCTTCTTGAGTGTGACCAACACATTGACTATAGCAGTGGTGATTCCTGAAACTTGACTGATTCCAAACAGTGAACACTAACAACCGTTATTTAGCTTTTACCAAGAATATTTGCATTACAAATTCTTTGAGTTCAGGACATTTTCCTGTGTGCCTTCCTTAATATCTTACAATAAATATCTGATGACTGAGTAAATATTAAATGAATTTACAGTCAATTTACCATTTTCTGATATTGGAGGAGAGGGAGAAAATGGCAATACTCAAACTCAATTTAAGCCAACTGGCTAAAACACTCCTCTTTAATCACATTCCCCTTCCTAAACATAAACACACAACACACACATACATACCTGTTAACAAGCAGGATTACAGGGATACTTTCCTATTTTCCTCTCAGATCTCTGGTATACCATTAATTATAAGAAATACTGAAAGAATTGATAGCTTTTTAAAAGCAAGAGAACAGGGGGAAGAGGGAGAACCCTTTTGAACAAGCAAGAATTTTCTCATATCTTCTGACACATGTTATTTAGTAACATCATATGTATTCTAGAGAAAAGATGAGTATTATTATTTCAAGGATACGCTGTTAAAACTGCAGTTTTGCAAAGGAAGAATGCAGGGATATTGTAGTGTTCAAACATTAGTTCTGTCAGTTTCTCTCTCTTTGCTCTAGTATTCCACTTGAGAAAAAAAAAATCCAAGTTTTTTATTGTTTAAGAATTAAAGTATTGCTGTATCTCATGCTATAAAATAGCACTGTATTTTTAAAAATAGCACTATGTTAACAAAAATGTGAAACATTAAAAACAATAAAATGGTATGTGTAAGTAATCCTGCATAATATCACCTTACAATATTTATTTATTTGTAAATATATTAAGTTCAATAAATACATCAGAAGTTACGATTTATTATTTAATAGGTAAAACTGCCAACTGCTATGAATTCTAGAAATTAGACTTATCCAAAATATAAATTTTAAACCATAAAATTCTCCCACTAGGTGCTCATAAAATAAACTGGAAGTCAGAAACGGTATGTTGAAAATCTATAATCATTATGTGCACCTTCTGGGACTTTTTGTCTATGTACCAAATGTATTCATGACAGACTTCAGTCTAGAAATTTCTAGCCTTCATTCATCATTTGACCTCTCAGAGATTTAAGTATAAAAGTACAGTGCCCTAGGGATACAAGGGATGATTCATAAATCAAAATGGGAAGGAAAATCAAATGTTAAATCCCTAAAAAACAAATAACCACCAGAACCCATTAGGATATTTTTAAAAACTCTTTGAATATCTTATTTATCAAAACAACAAAAGTTACAATAGTATTTAAAAATTAATCCCATTTTCCCTAATTTTGAAATTCAAAATATGAATTTGTGTGTCTCTTTAAAGAAAAAGGAAATAATACTTCAATGAGTAGAAAACTAAAGAGGGAAAAGCAACTAGAGAAACCAGGAAAAGAAAGTCTTTGTCTCACCGGTGCTTCTGACATAAGAACAGGATGCAGGCTGGCTTCTGATTTGACATGCATTTTATAGGTATGATCCAAAATAGCCTGGAAACTATCCCAGTCTTCGACTAGAATATAAAATTAATAGCTTGAAACAATGCTTAAAAGATGAATACTGCATCCTTAGACTGTTTCTATAACTTACCAAGTAATACTTTACAAATACACAGACTGACTTATTTTGTAGACCAACTGCATAACAGTACTTTATAGAGAGCCCATTTTTGTTTCCTAGACATATAACCTTTTTTTGATCTCTCCAGCACTCAGATCTGTTGCAATTTAATTACCTAGTAGACCTAAAGTATCAAATAAATGTTATAGTAAGTACTTATCAGTCTGTGATCAAAATGATAAGAAGAAATATAAAATAACTGTATGATCTAGACCCAACATTCAAAAAGCTTGCAATCTATTTGGATAAAGAAGATTAAAAGATGTTTAAAAAATCTGGAGAATGACATTATGTCCTCAATTTGGAATCCACTTAAACATTCCACTAAAACTGCTCACATAAGTCATTAATGAGCTTGTAGGCAATTCCAGTTCTGCTACAGCCCAAAGAAGAAATGTCATTACATTATACTGCATGTTACAATATACTTCCACCAAGACTGATTGTGTTGAGTCAATGAACTTAATTGGTAGCTTTAACTTCTCTCTCCCCTTCTTAGTGTAAATCATAATGTCACACCTGGGAATTCTGTGAATCACTGGACTTTTATGCTTCCAGAATCTTTTTCTTCTCTCAACCTTCTGAATTTTCTCTTAATTCTCTTCTAATTGTCCTTCATACTTATCTCATTGGTTAAATACAGAACAACTTTTCACTGAGTACTCAATTCTCAGCTTTCTTCTTATATTCCAAACTTTTTTTTTTTTTCATAGTACCGGGGATTGAAGTCAAGGGCACTCGACCACAGGGCCACATCCCCAGCCCTTTTTTGTATTTTATTAGAGACAGGGTCTCACTGAGTTGCTAAGTGCCTCACTGTTGCTGAGGCTGGCTTTGAATTCACAATCCTCCTGCCTCAGACTCCCAAGTGCTGGGATTATAGGCATGACCACCGTGCCCAGCTCCCTTATATTCCAAACTTTTTCTGGGTAATACAATGTAACTCTATATCTTGAAACCTTTATCATAAACTTTTATTCACCTGCTTAATGAATTATTACATGAAAGTTGTAAATACTTTGAACTCCATGAACTCATTTACTTGCTATGCAGAAGAGTTAACATAGCAAGCAGGGTCCTTAGCTGATGTCTGGGAACCTGAGTAGTAAATAGTTGTCTACATGGATACAAAACTTTCCCCATTTAAGAGTAGCTCATTGTACCTAAACTGCTTACTTAAACAACATGTTTTATGCTGAACACCTGCTTTCCTTCTGGGAGTTGAATTTTGGTACATGCTAATCAGAAGATACCTATATGATCAGTCCAAAATAAAAACTCCTGGCAGATAGCATGAGTATTATTACTTGTTGCTGAGGATTAAGCATATCCTATGTGACTGTACTCTGAGAAGATTCTTGGAAGCTTACACCTAGTTTCCTCTGGACTTCAGTCCCTGCCCCCTTTCCCTTTGTTGATTTCATTTTGCATCTTTTTGGAATAATAAATCTTAGCTTTAAATACAACTACATGGGGCTGGGGATGTGGCTCAGCGGTATAGCGCTCGCCTAGCACGTGCGCGGCCTGGGTTCAATCCTCAGCACCACGTAAAAATAAAAACACATTGTGTACAACTAAAGCAAATACATAAATATTAAAAAAAAAAAATACAACTACATGCTGGGGCCAGGACTACAGCTCAGTGGCAGAGTGCTTGCCTAGCATGGGTGAGGCACTGGGTTCAATTCTCAGCACCACATAAAAATACAGACAGACATACTGTCCATCTACAACTACAAAAAAAATTTTTTTTTTTTTTAAATACAACTACATGCTGAGTCCTATAAGTCCTTCTGGTGAGTAACAACCTAAGAATGATTTATAAGACAAGACCATAAAACTTTCTCCCCCTTTTCTATTCCTATCTCAGTGCATAGTATCTTCTATACAGTTACCTCAACCAAAAATCTAGGAAAATTTTATTCCTTTTTCTTTTTATCCCATCAGTCGCTTAGTACTAATTATCTCCTGGATATCCTGAAAGTCACTTCAAGATCTCCACCATTAGTGTTACAGCTTAAACCCTTTTCACTTCTCATAGGACTCTTACCTCTCTTAACCAACTTGAAGCTAGTATTTATTTCCCTTTAATCTAGCCTGCCTATTGTTAAAGCAATCTTTCCAACTGGCAAATAAGAGCATATCATATCTCTGATTAAATTCCTGTGGGACTATCCTTCAGTTACTACTTAATATGCTCCTTGGGGTGGTTTCCAATTGCTTTCTGTCTACCTTTCCTGCTAGTGACTCTAACTCACACAATGTTGTAGCTGTACTTAATTGTATGACATTTCAAAACATGTTTCTTTCACAAATCCATCCCTTTACACATGGTGGTCCCTCTGTTTTACCTAGCCTTGTCACCTAAGCAAATTCTTATTCACAATGATTAAGATTCAGGACAAAAATAACCTCCTTTGTGAAAATTACCACTGACCCCCAATGATAGAATTAAATACCTCTTCTCTCTAATCCCACAGCTTATTAAGCACACCTATATAGTACTTTCCTGACAGTATTCCATATTTCTATGTATACATCGATCTCTCTCCTACCTAGAGTTTTTTAAAGAAAAGGAATATTTCATATGCATCTTCGTATGCTCAGAGCCTGTAACATTAGTTTGTGGAATAAATTAAAAAATACATAGTTTATGTTTAAATTATAAGCAGCCACTGCTTTATATCTAATATGTATAAATGCACACTTTTTAAAAATCAAATCCATGAGAAAAGTATCATACCCATTCCATTTTTTAGTGGTGAAATGGCCTCCATATTTTCTCTTGGAACACGCAGGGCATTAGTATCTATGTAGTAAGTGGGACCACCTTGTTTGCCTTTATCACCATCTATTTCCATCAATGTGCTTCCATCATCTCTTTCTACCACCATACCAATAGCTGTAGGGAAATCCACCTGCAAGAGTCAAAAAGATTACATAAACTTTCACATACTTTTATTATGGAGTCTTCCCCCAAAAAAACTAATATCTAATGCCATATTTGCTTTTTTTGCTTGTTTTTTAAATGTGTATATTTTTTATACCTTTATTTATTTATTTATTTTATTTGTCCCGGGGATTGAACTCAGGGGCACTCGACCACTGGGCCATATCCGTAGCCCTTTTTTGTATTTTATTAGAGACAGGGTCTCACTGAGTTGCTAAGTGCCTCGCCATTGCTGAGGCTGGCTTTGAACTCTCGATCCTCCTGAGTACGCCCGGGTGTGCCACCGTGCCCGGCTCTATTTATTTATTTATTTATTTATTTACTTTTGTGGTGCTGAGGATCATACCCAGTGCCTCACCTATGCTAGGCAAGCACTCTACCACTGAGCTATAGCCCCAGCCCCACATGGCCTACTTGTTTTGAATCAGAAATTCTACATGAAATTAATTTTATGTAAACAGCTCTTACATATCCAAACAATTCTAACATTACCTTCGGGCAGTCCTCACCAGCATAACCAGCTCTCACAGTATAGGATCCAATGTCAAAAACAAGGGCTCCAACTTCATCTGAAAATATTAAGATTAAACATAATTAATATTAACAACTTTTAGGTAGCATATGAAATTAAAGGTGTACTTAATGTACTTAAAATAAAACTGTATGTGAAAACTATATAAAAATTAATTACATTCATATTATTACTAGTTTGAGACTAGTAGATTCACTGAATTAAAATATAATGTCTTATACTGTGTATAAGTAGAGGTTCAATCAGGAAAGAGATGGTACACTAAAACTGGGTAATGTGAGTTTACTTATTAAAGGAACTATTTACAAATACATACCCAAGGTACAGGAGGACAACTAGAAGGGACAGTATAATACCCTACGACTAATGAATTAGTTGCCATCTTTGAAACTGAATTAGAAGGAACTGTTATCAGAACCTAGAGAAAGTTGTGTGGGAAAAGCAACCTGACAGATGCTATCTTGACCTTTAACTAAGGGATGTGGTTGGCTATGGCTGACACAGAGAAGACTGAACCAGACCTAATAAATATGCCAAACTCCCCACAACCCCATCAACCACAGTGATCCTATATTTAATTTGGATACTCCTGAATGTGAAGGGGCCCTATTTATAATTATACCAAGATAAGAAGCACAGTAAAAAAAGTATGGTTACCCTGTCATTGGGCTAAATCCAAGCAAAAGCCAGAGGCCAAGAAACCCATTGACACAGTCTACAAGGGCACCGAGAGGGTAGAAATAGGTGGAAAATGGATCTGGTAGGGCAAAGGAAACATACCCAGTACTCTTGAGTACCATTCTATCATACATTAAGACATGTTATATTTCATGCAATTAGTGAAGAATCTTAGCAAAACCTCAAGCAAATTAGGGACCCTGGAGAATAAGAGTTTAAAGTGTAATTACACAGGCCAAGTAAAAATCATTAAAATCATTAAAGTTTGCATATTTCAGAGATTATTAGAAGGTAAAGTTAATGTTGAGGAAGAAAGTGGTAAAATCTTCCCCATGGTCAAATTAGTGAAAAGCCTCTAAGTATCCTTAAAAATACTTCACCCAAAACAGTAAGTCAGGGCTGGGGATATAGCTCAGTTGGTAGAGTGTTTGCCTTGCATGCACAAGGTCCTGGGTTCAATCCCCAATACCACCCAAAACAAAACAAAAACAGTCATTTAAAACAAAGCACTTTTTTTCAAGTGTGATTTTCTTTCTTTCTTTTTTTTTTTTTTTTTTTTTTTTGTTAAAATATTTATTTGCTTTAGTTGTACACAATGCGTTTATTTTTACGTGGTGCTGAGGATCGAACCCGGGCCGCGCACATGCTAGGCAAACGCTCTACCACTGAGCCACAACTCCAGCCCCTCAAGTGTGATTTTCAAAAGATTTTGTCAATGAGTAAAAATAATATTTGCCATTATTAAATTGGCCAAATTAGTAAGTCTGATAAGTAAAGATAATTTTATGTTCACATACAGTAATTACTCATATCCTCAAAAAATCCTCTCATATGCCACAAAGGAGACACATTCAAAAATGGTCACTACCTATATGAACTTGAGCAATTTAATAACCTCTCTGCCTCAGTTTTCTAATTTGTAACATATGTATAATCATTCCTATTTCATAAATGCTATAATCATGCATTGAATGCACTGATAAATATAAGCACTTAGAACAGTACCTGACATTACAATAGGTGTTAGCCACTGTTAAAATTATTATCATCACACTGCTTGCCATGGGAAAAGGCAAAAATAATTAAATGGTCTCTCAGTAGGGAAATAGCTATTCATAGTAGAATAGTATATAGCAGTTAAAGTAGTCTATAGCTACATGTATCAACATGGATACATCGCTAAAGAATGCTTAGTGTTTTTGTTGCTGCTGCTGTTTTACAATGTTGGGGTCAAAATCCTGGGCCTTACACATGCTAAGCAAGTGCTCTACCACTAAGCTATATACCTCCAACCCCAACAATGCTTAAGTTTTTAAGTTTTTTTTTTTTTTTTTTTTTTTTTTTTTTTTTGGTGGTACCCGGAGTTGAACTCAGGGGCATTCGACCACTCGGTCACATCCCCAGCCCTTTTTTGTATTTTATTTAGAGACAGGGTCTCACTGAGTTGCTAAGTGCCTCGCCATTGCTGAGGCTGGCTTTGAACTCGCGATACTCATGCCTCAGCCTTCCAAAGTGCTGGGTTTACAGGCGTGCGCCACCGCGCCCGGCAATGCTTAAGTTTTAAAACCTAGTTACAGATACACACATGCACACACGTCATGATACCATTTAACTCATGGATGCATACACAAGTAGTAAAAGCATAAAAAAATGCACAGGGACTGGGAATATTATATACCAACTTCATTTCAGTAGTTAGCTAAAGGAAGGAGGAGTGGAAAATATAAAATCATTAACCACTCATATAACTGAAAATTATTGGAAAGCACTGGAAGATGTAGATTATGTACAGACATTTAAAGAGAAAGGCAAGACAATCCCAAACTTGATAGTGTGTGTTCATTTTGAGGACTCACAGATATCAATTAGATGTCAAAACACTAGATGAGGAAGAGAAATGGTTTTACACAGTTCTGACAATGACATAGAAGATGCAAAAACCGTGGTGTCTCCATCTGACAAAACTAAAAATGACAATGACATTATGGATCCAATTTGTAAATTCACGGAAAGGAAGAAAATCAAAAGAAAGTGGGGGTAAAGGAAATACTTCTAAATGAATCTTTCTGGTTGGCAGAGCTCAATTAAACTTTCCTTGTCTAGTGGAACAAAGACTAACCTCACCAGCCAGTCATCTGCAACAAATCCGCCTGGTTCTCCAGGATCACCTGGATCCCCAGGATCTCTAGGCTCTCCTGGACCTGTACCTCAGAAGACATCTCAGATGGCAGTTATTACCACAAAGAGAGGAATACTGGGTGTAGTATATTATCAAGATGAGGAGGAAGAAATGATGAGGATGAAGACAGACTACCATTATCAAAGAAAGTAAAATCTGAGTCATAAAAAAAACAACTACCTATGATCAGGACCTGTTGACAAAACTAGTTCTCTACCCCTCCCTGATACTAAATCCACAACAAAGTACAGGGGTCTCTTCTAAATGACTGATACCAATCAGTCTTGCATACTTGACGTCTGTTCATCAGTGCCAATTCAATGGAGCAGGATAAATGATAAATTTAGGGAAAAGACATACGCCTCTCTAGCTTAGACTACACATTGCCCTTTTCTCAGGGAAAATGGAAACAAAGAGCCAACAGGATAGGGGTTTTGTAAATGAAACTGTAGATTGACTGGTCAGCTGCTGCGATAAGAATATGCTCTCTTGCTCCATGTTTGAAAGAAGAATGGGCCTTTCTGTGATAATTCTTCACTGATTAAGAATGCTAGCAACTTCTTTGTATAAAGAAATTTGCTTTTAAAAATCATACATTCTGGCCGGGCGCGGTGGCGCACGCCTGTAATCCCAGCACTTGAGAGGCTGAGGCAGGAGGATCGCGAGTTCAAAGCGAGCCTCAGCAATGGCAAGGCACTTAGCAACTCAGTGAGACCCTGTCTCTAATAAAATTTTTTAAAAAAAGGGCTGGGGATGTGGCCCAGTGGTCAAGTGCCCCTGAGTTCAATCCCCGGCACCAAAAAAAAAAAAAAAAAAAAAATCATACATTCTGAACATTTTAGTGAAGCTACAACAGGTTTGGAAAATGTCTCTGGAGAAGGGGAAAATACAAAGTTTCCTCTTTTAATCTGTTCCCTTTGCCCTTTAAACTGAAGATTTTTTTTTTCTCTAAATTGGGGATTTGTACCTACTTAAGAGGAATTCTAGATGTGATCATTTGTGCCATAACTCTGTTTAATTTTGGTTTTGACTTTTTTTCCCCTCTCCTGAGTGTATTCTTAGTTGCAGCATATATAAATGTGGGACCATTAAATTTTTTTGATGTACTATAACCTACCTGTATTACATCACAGTTCTTAATTTGTTTAGAGTTTTATGAAAGATGGCATAGTTTTTATTGACAAAAGCAAAGTAATCTTTCAATTATGTGCATACAAAAGCAATACTATTTTGTTTTTGTTTTGTTTTGGTTTGGGTACCGGGGATTGAACTCAGGGGCACTTGACCACTGGGCCACATCCCCAGCCCTTTTTTTGTATTTTATTAGAGACAGGGTCTCACTGAGTTGTTAAGTGCCTTGCCATTGCTGAGGCTGGCTTTAAACTCGCAATCCTCCTGCCTCAAGTGCTGGGATTACAGGCGTGCGCCACCGCACCCAGCAGCAATACTATTTTGAGACAAAATATTTTATATTAAAATTTACATCAACAACTGTTTTGAGATTTCAGGGAAATAGAGTGAAATTTAAAACTTGATTTTGTTACATCTAAAGACACGAAGTTAGTATTTCAAAGAGATTCTGAAATTTCTTATCTTGGAGAAATGATGGTATATTAAATCAAAACTGAGGATGGGTGATTTTAAAATAACATTATTGACTTCTGAATAACAGAGAAAAATGAAGAGTAAAGGAAAAAAAGAAGGGGAATCTATATCAACAACATCTTATTTCTTAAAATATCTGAGGCAAGCTGGGGATGTGGCTCAGCGGCAGAGCGCTCACCTCGCACGTGGGTGCGTGGTCCGGGTTCGATCCTCAGCACCATGTAAAAACATAAATGCAACTGCATTGTGTACAACTAAAGTAAATAAATAAATATTAAAAAAAATCTGAGGCAAGTATAAAAATAATATATTTAATTCAGTGATAAGTATTAAAAATACCACATAAGCATACATAAATTTTTATTTCTTGGTATGTTTGAAATATTTCAAAAAATTAATTAAAATAAAAATCAATTATTACTTAATATTCACAATTGAGAGATGTGAACTTTTGCAAAATGATTCCATTTTTATTTAAATAAAACAAGGCACTTACGTTAATTTCTAATTTGAAAGGAAGTTATTACATTAGTTATATTTCCCAAAGTAAGAAATCTTCCTCTATAAAATTCTGTTTCGAATTATTCTTTCCATGGATTCCTTGGGAAGGTTGGGAATCCCTGTTAGAAGCCGCTCCCCTAAATTTACCTTTTCCTAGCTAATCTATTCCACTGCTACGGCCTCAACTTCTACTTAAATATGAATAATCCGAATCTCAAATCTCTCTCTCAAATTCTAACCATGCCCTGAACTTCTTACTGTACATCAACATCAATCCACCACCAGCAACGTATCTGAAGCACTACTTCCCTTTTTCCATCTGGCCTAACTTATTCTCAGCATCACCCCACAGCCAGTATCCCCAGTATTCAGAGGCAAAACCTGAGTGTTGTTGTAAACACCTTCATCTTTCAAGTTTTGTCAAATATTTATGCTAAATATATCTCCCTCCTCTTTAATTCCATTGCCACTGTCTTCAATCAATCTCTTACTTCAATAGGAAGCTACAATTTCGTATGGGAATTATGTTTCATCTTTTCACCTTCTCAATCTACCCTTGAACTGCTGCACTGTGAGCTTTCAAAATTGTAACTGATCATTTTGTTACATAAGTCCTTCAATGAAAATAAAAGGGCAAACCATTCAGTGGTTTCTCAGCACCTACAAGATAAAATTTAAATCATTCTACCCAGCTGCATAATCCAGCAGCAATTTCACTTCTTACCTCAATTTTCCTGACTTAATTAGTTTGGTAAACTAGATATAGTACAATTTTAATTTGAGTAGGGCTGTAAATTCTGTTCATTTTCCTTTTTGAGAATGGTTGATACATCCAATTCCTGAAACTTTGTTATGAATCAAAGTATTAGGCTGAGGGTATATAGTTCAGTGGTGGAGCCCTTGCCCAACATGTGCGAGGCTCTGGTTTAATACCCAGCACTGAAAAAGAACCAACCACCAATGAACCCATTGGAGGAGTGGTAAAGGGAATATCATGACAGAGGCCTGGAGTTTTAAAACCTAGGATGCAATCTCCAAAGGATAAAAATCCTAGAGGGTTGAACTCCTTATCTTTAAAAATGTTTGTTTTCGTATTTTGAGGACTTTGTGCTTTCTCCTCAGAATAAATGCTTCCAAGTTTAGGGGTGATGTGATTTCTAGGAAACATGAAGAAATAATGTGAGTTTTGAACCTGGTCTTAAAACATTCCAATGCAATACTGAAGGCTAATGACTTTAGGAGGAGGTAGTAAGGTTTTATTTTTGTTTAAACCAGGGTGTTCCCAGGATTCAGGACCAACTTATGGGGAAGATGATCTTGAAAATATTTAAGGTTAGAGATTCATTCAAAGGAGAAAAAAATTTTAAAAATGATGAAACTAAACAACTGATGAAAGTTAGGCTGGTAGTATATCTGCTTATTTTTATCATGTAAAGGAGTTTGGAGAAGTACCATGAAAGATGGCTGCAAGAATAGGACCAGTTACAAATTATGAGTCACAAATAATAAGAAAACAGGTATAAATTTAAAAAATTTAAACTACAAAAGTCTTTTTTTAAATAAGCAATCAAGTTATAAATACAGTTAATTACTCAAAATTCAAGTGTGAGGTTTAGATGCTTTTTACAGTAAACCTTGGAAAATGACTCATAAATACTATATCTACTTTGGTAGCTCAAACACAAAATCAAACTTATTTTTATGAGTTTTAAATACTACATACACAAAACAGTCTTTCATATATACTTCTCTATATAAACCAGTAAGAAGTAGGATGTTAGTTCTCAGTACCTAAACCATCATGTTTATGCTGTGGTTATAGACATGAAAAATGACTTACAGAGAAGAAACCAAGTAACTTTTTTTTTTTAAGATGGACACAATATCTTTATTTATTATGTTTATTTTTATGTGGTGCTGAGGATCAAACCCAGTGCCTCACAGGAGCAAGGCAAGCCATCTACTGCTTAGCTACAACCCCAGCCCCCAAATAATTTTTTTTTTTTTTTTTTTTGGTACCGGGGATTTAACTCAGGGGCACTCAACCACTGGGCAACATCCTCATCCCTTTTTATTGTATTTTATTAGAGACAGGGTCTCACTGAGTTGCTAAGTACCTCACCATTGCTGAGGCTGGCTTTGAACTTGCAATCCTAGTGTTTCAGCCTCCCAAGTGCTGGGATTACAGGCATGCGCCACCGCGCAAGGCTAGTAATTTTAAGAAGGGAAAGGGTTTTACTGAGATGCCTATTCTTCATCCCAGGATCTTTGTTCCCAACTTAATAAGAAGTTATGTAATTTTCTAGGCTGGGATTGTGGCTCAGTGGTAGAGCGCTCGCCTAGTACACGCCGCACGTCCCGGGTGGGTTCGATTCTCAGCACCACATAAAACTAAAAACACATTGTATACAACTAAAGCAAATAAATAAATATTTTTTAAAAAAAAGAAGTTATGTAATTTTCTTCAATAACAGGAGATAGCAATACCAATTCATACAGTGGTAATGGATTAAATGAATTAATGTATTATTAAATGCAATGGTTGTAAAGTCTTTGGAATGGTCCTTGGCCTACAGTATGCACTCAATAAATGTTAGCTACTGGCATTTATTATCCCTTTCTAACTTAGTCACAAACAGTGCCTTGTAAGAAATAAGGGATAGCTTCTAGCTCTTTGGATCAGTGAGCCTGAAAGTCATAATATAGTCAATAAGTTTTACAAGGCAAAGGCACAGACCCATTTTATCTTTAGGATTGCACCTTAGACTGGAAAGCGGTAAAATCACGAACATCTGCTGGATCTTCTCCAGAGTGAAAAATTGGAAACTACCCACAGCAAGAAACCAAAACAAAAGACACAAACAGGGAGGAAGGAGGTGAGAGTCAGCTTTACCACATCAGATGCTGCAATTACACACCACAAACTACTCTTTATAACCTTATTTTTGTTATTCCTTACCTGTAAAATGCCCTCCTCTTCAGAAACAGAGTCCTTACTAGAAACTGTAACAACCACAATACTTTCAATTTGTAGAGTGGGTCTCTAACTCACCAAACACAATCCAAAACATATAAACGTACACATTGGTGTTTTGTGGTATTTGGGGATCTTGCAAAAAATAAAAGCTCTAAATCAACTGATTTAGAGTGAGGGTTTAAATTCTACATTTCTAAAGGTTTTGCAGGTGATGCTACTACTGCTGATCCACAAATCACACAAGAGAAGCAATGGTAGCATCATCTCATTTAACCTTCACAAACACCCCAAGGGATAGAAATTATTCCACAAATGAACCAGAAGTTGGAAAGGGGTTATTAAAGACTGTCCAAGCCCGGGCTTAAATGAGGCTGGAATTAAAAACCCAGGACGGTGCAATTCCCAGGCGTGGTAATCCCTCTGCTACACCTCAGCCTACCGAAAGGCCCTGAAAGACCAGGAGCCTAAGGCCCAGGTCAACTTTCTGGCCATCCTTAAATTACATGTGTTCCAAATTAATTGCAAACAGTCCCGCCACAAGTAACCTCGCAGTCAACAAATAAGCAGGAGTTACTCATAGGTGTGAGGCGGCGCGAGAGCAGGACGCAGACCAAGGGGAGGATGCATCTTCCAATCAGTTCTGCCCTCGCGCCGGCTGTGCAGTCTACGGGACGTTGCGGAAACCCTCGGTGCACGCTAGCAGGCTGCCAGGACCTCCCAAGTTTAAACACACGCGCGCGCGCGCACAGGCGCACACACAACCCAACAGCGGCGTTTTACAGACACTCGGGGTGAAGCGACCCTGGAGGCCGGTCATTCAACAGGGACGCCCCTCGGGGACTGAGCGCACACCCCCGAAACCCCGCTCCTCGGTGTCCGGAGGAGTCGAGGATGCGGCGACAACCCCGCGCCCGAGACGCCGGTTGTGCCCGTGGGCTCCTGAGGCGGGCAGAGCGCGGGGCGGGGATGGGGCGGGGAGGCCGGGGTCCCGAGAGGGGGAGACCGGAAGAGACCGCCGCGGAGGGGAGGACTGGGGTGGTGGTTACAAGCCCCACACGCGGGAAAGGCGCGCTCTTTCGGCTAAACGCGCTCACTCACCTCCCCCCCATACACGCCACCGCTCATGGCTGCTGTCGGCGCGACTCCTAGGCTAAAGGCTGCGGGGCGAAGTGACTGCAGCGGCCGCAACTGCTGGTCCTGAGGAGCGCTAACCCTCGACCCCCTGAACTTCCACCGCCACCCCCCTCAGGCAACAAAGCGGCGTCCACACACCCTGGAGCGCAGCCACACTTGCTGGTTCCTCCGACCAGCCAATCACGAGGGGGCCGCTCTGCCCTCCAGCCAATAAGAACGCATCTCTTCAGCATCCCTGCCGCGGCGCAGCAAGTTTAGCCAATCGAAGAAACCTGGGGGGCGGGGAAAGGGGAAAGCGACGGAAGCAGGGAAGGAGTTGGGTTGCGGAACTGGAGGGGGCGGGGCTCCCTGGGGGGCGGGAGAGTGGGGTGGAGAAAACCAGAGTGGGGTGGAGAAAAACCAGAGTGGGGGGGGAGCAGGAGGGAGGTTGGAAGTAAATATTGCGGGTAGTTCTAGTCTGGGCACGCAGGAGCGGTCGGAAATCTGGAAATTGAGAGACGGTGTCTTCACGTAGCGATTCCTGGCCATGGACTGTGATGAATATGGATTAAGAGTGGGGGCACTTTACCACTGAACTACATCACAGCCCTTTTAAATTTTTTTTATTTTGGAGCAGGGTCTAGCTAAATTGCTGAGGGTCTTAGCTGGGGCTGACCTGGAACTTTCTCAGCCTCCAGAGTAGCTGGGATTACAAGCGTGTACTACGGTTCCTGACCGGAATTTTTTTTTTTTTAACAGAAAAATATTTTAAACTTTTATGTTTAAAAGATAAAAATGTGCTCCGCGTTGGGCTAGGAGGAATCAGTAAATCAAACTAATAGGATCCTGCGAATTTTAAATAGTTATTAATAATTAAAAGAAAAAAAGAGGTGGTACATTATCTCAACTAAATTTAGGTAGCATTTTAAAAATTATTTTAAGAAGTACGTCAATTTCTTTTATTATGTGAAATATGTATCAAACAAGTGAATTCTTCCTCTTTCAAGGAAGTACCTAATGCTTAATACATCTGAAGTCTGTGTACTGTTCTTAGTATTATTTTTCTGTCACTCCAATCCAGGACAGTGTATTTTCTCCCCTAGATTACTACAGCAATTTGTCCCTCTGCTGCCGCTTTCCAACTCTACAAGCAGCTTGATCTATAAAAATGCTCAAATCTGGTTACCCCCCAGCCTCCCAGTGAGCCCCACACCTCTCCCGCAGTTATCCCCGCCCCCAGCTTCCGCTGCTTGGTTCTCCACGGCTCCCCCGCCCTCTTTGGCCATGCAGGCGTTACTGGACGCATTGCCCCAGACTTTAGCCTCCACTTCCGCAGATTCTGCGACGTGTCCTTTACCAGACACGCCGCCTCTGGCTTTGGCCCCCTCCCCGCGCTTCTTCCTCAGCGTCTTCCATCCTTAACTCTGCGTGCTTTCCCCCTCCCACGCCAGGGGTGCGCTCCTGGTCCGCGCTCTCAGCCCCGCTCAGCGGCCCGCTCGCAGCCTGCACAGCAGTGTGCTCCCTGCCCCCGTTCCTAACCCGCTCCGCAGCGTGCTCCCAGCCCACTGCCACTAGAGTCACAGCGCACCCCTTGCCGCTTCCTCTGCTCTCTTATAGGTCCAGCTCTGACTGGCGCCGTCCTGCTCGCTCCCTGTGGGCTGCTACCCTCCGATAGCCCACGGGCCAAATCCCCACCCCAGCCCCCATGCGTCCTCCGCGGCCGGGCCGCTCACAAAGGCGCCGGGGCCGGCCGCCGCCCCGCGCCCCACGACCAATGGCCCCAGCCGCCCGTCCCCGGGCAGCTCGCCCGCCGCCGAGCCCTAGGCCCGCCCCGCACACGGCGACAGGCGCGTCCCCCCCGCCTGCAGGCTGGTTCCCCGTCTGCAAGTCTACACCGGCGCAGCGAGTCTGTGCCTACATCACGTATAGCCCCAAGCCCTCACCCACTTCTCCCTTTGGTTCAAAAGGCTGTATAAAGTTTCTCTTCAGATAGCAGTTCCCTCCCCGCCCCCTTCCAGACCTCAGCCAGGACTTAAATCCTGGGGCAGGCCTGCAAACTTAGTGGGAGAAAGATTACTCTGAGGCCCGAAAGGAAAAAAAAAAAAAAAAAAATTTGTCTGATTAATTTACAAGGTTAAAATGCTAACTGTTAAATATACTTCAACAGATATAATTCTACATACTTCTCATAAAATAGTTACCAGATGTGTGTAATTTTATACACGAAGGTTTATAAAAGATTGATATGTATGTAGAGGCTGAAAGGTTTTTTATTCCAACTAAAAATACCATAAATAACAAAATATTTTTATTAAGATAAAATAATTCGTCTAAATTCAAATCATTATAAAGATTGTTTCAAAGGATGAACAGAGAAAGGAGTTAACACATGAGAGAAATCAATTAGAAAGTTATAAGCGTGGAAAACCATACTCAATAGAAAGAAAAGAAAGAAATATTTCAAGATAAAAAATGTCTTATAGTTAAGTAAATAAGAAGGTTTAAGTAAGTGATGAAAAGGCCTGTGTAAGTTGGTTAAATAAGTAGATGAAACAATCAGCAAAACTATGTAATTTATCCATAATGTTATGTTTATTAATTTCCTTCCTTTTGAACAAGTAATCTTAAAAAAATTACAAATTGTATAGCTATGGTTAAACAACAATTATTTCAAAATATCATGTTCTCTCTTTAAGAGCTAAACTTGATTTATGGAAACATCAATATGTAAAAACATTTTGCCATTTTTTCCAAAAAGGTTAAATACTCTCAAAATTTCTTTAATCCGTTCTAATTGTAATATTTTGTCAACTAAATGCTCTCAGCCTTTCTTTAACAGAAATCAACTTCAAAACTTAAACACCTGACCTTCAAAAAACCGTCAAGACAGATAGGTACCACAGACCCCGGCTACTGTAAGTTTTATAAATTAAAGCCCAATGTTCTCAATTTAAGATTAGCTTACTGGATGGCTAAGATCAAAACTTTCAAATTAATCAAAAAGGGCCAAGAAGACCAGTATTTGGTTCTTGTCCCAGAGTCTGCCTGTGAGACAAGAGGAAACATCTCTACAGAGCTTTGCATCTCTGGGCCACATAACTTCCCGATCAGAGAGGTTGTGAGACCTATGGAAGAGACAGAAAAGCCAATCAGTGCTCTTGCTAAAAGGAGGGTCCATAAAAAGGGAGAAACATCCCTAATGCTTCTGAGGAAAGCCACAAGGTCAAGCAAGACCTGGACCCATCCTTACAGAAGGCACCGAGCACAAAAGCTGCTCTCAAGTTTCCCCAAGATTCCCATCAGAAACAGCTGACTCTTACCAATAGTCAAAACAGAAGTCATTTTGACAAATTTCATCCTAGACATCCAGTAACAGTTAAAACAGATGCACAACCATTTTCTGAACATTTTAGAAGCAAAGGTAACTTCAGCACTAAGTAAAAGTGTTGTGTTTACATTCCCGATAACTCTGTACATGCTAAAGCTTTGAATTATCATCTTCATGGTATACATTGACGTTTCAGATGCTGCAACATTTCTTCGGTACTCATGTTTTTTGTTCCTCCAATAGAAGCTTCTGTCCCTGATGACGTTACAACCTTCCCCAGGCTTCAATCTGACCTAACTTCTACAAAAGGAACTCCAAACTACTGCCCCCATCACTTCGCCCCCGTTCAGCCTGAAGAAGCCAGATTCGGTCATCGACCCATTCCCTTACAGTAGTAAGGAGGTTCCTAAGGTTAGAAGGGAAGTGAAGCCAAAATCTCATAGGCAGTCAGCATATATAGGTAAATTGAGTCAGGTCGAAAGCCAATTTTGGGAAGTTGGGAAACTGTCCCCTGAGGGATTGAAATACCGATTCCCTCAGAGCCCTTTGTCCACCCTTAACAACCTGCCCCAACCTGTTGCCAAGGTAACCCATCTCAGGAATTGCCCCTCCTTGCAGGGAGCTATCTCAGATCTCCTGCAGAAACGTTTTCTCAGATCCACCCATTCCCCTTCTTCTCTGCAGTCCCTCCTTTCCACAGCTCGTGAGTACTCTTGCACTCTTTTAAACTTTCTTTCCTTTCGTGGGTATCGTGTTTCCCCGTCTAACTTGCTCAGACCCAGATGGTTTACCTAAGAGTTCAGACTTCCCATCAGTCGAGGGCCATTACTGTAGACAGAAAGGCTCTCATCAAGGCCCTTCCATGTCCCAAGACAAAGGAAGAGATTCTTCTCTTCCTAGGCCTAGTGGGATATTTCCATGCCTAGATTCTCAATTTTCTCTCTTTATGCAAAGCCCCTATATGAGGCAGCTAAAGAGATTGAGGGAAAATTCCTTCCTGACAACATTCAGGCCGAATTTAAACATTTGCAGCAGGCACTGTCACAGGCCCCAGCCCTTCACCTCCCAGATCTCCTTCAGCCATTTACCCTTTATGTCCATGAAACAAAGGGTTTGGCTCTCGATGTTCTAGGCCAATACAAAGCCACCACCTTTGCTCCAGTTGCCTACCTCTCTAAACAACTTGACCCCACCGTTCGTGGATGGGCCCCCTGCCTTAGGGCTTTGGCCGCTGCTTACCTACTTCTACAGAAATCTATAAAGCTAAATTTGGTGCTCATGTCACTATGCCTCTCCTCACCATTTAAAGACTAACGTATAAGAGCCTTCAAACTCTCCTGCCCTGTCGCGCTCAGCTCCTCAACCTCGTTCCAGTCCTGCTCCTCTTTACACCCAGTTTTCCTTCTCCCAGTCTCCTCAGAGCCCCCAGAACATGATTGTATAGAGATGCTTCAGGCTTAAACTCCTGCAAGCCTCTCTTCTGCCCAAACTAATAGGGATCTCCCATTGTCCTTCACAACAAAGTGGAGACTCTCCCATAGTTCAGGGAAACATGAAGGCTGAAGCAGCACTGTCTTCTCCTTCTCTTCTGGCTTCAGTCCAATCTACTACCCAGGCCCCCACATTCCCTGCCATACAATCAATCCTCTCCTATCTCCATTCACTTTTCCATCCTATTCCAAGGGCATAAACCTTCTGGAATCACCTGACTCAGCCTCCGCTCATCTTTTCAACCGCAATATCATTAAATTTGGTGTCATTCCGGCAACATTTGCCTCTCAGCTGTAGACGGATACAGAGGTTCCTTTCCGGCCCTTTGGCCTACTCCGGACTTGAGTCTCTCTCTCTTTCCTGTCCGGGACAGGACACGGAAAACCCTTGCGCAAGGTGGCTCATAGTCCTCCGATATCTTGAGCGGCTCATGATATCCCACGTCTGCCTGGCTCCGGTGACGACCGAGTCACAGACCTGGATCTCCCTCTAATACTTACTTTGAAAAGGACGCTTTTCAAAATATTGTATTAGTCGTTGGAACTTCTTAATCCATCCCGGCTGACACCCCTCTAAGGTCCCTTAGATAATTGAAAATTTGTTTTCAATTTCTACTAACGGTCGAAAGTATGGGCAAAGATTCTTTTATATCCAAGCTTTCTTCCTCCTCTGATCAAACCCGATTCAGTTGTGCTCATTGCACTAGTTACCCAGAATATATCTACTTCCCTTAACATTCCTCGGCATTTTTACATCCTGTATTACCCCATGTCTTCAGGGAAGGTAGAGAGTAATAGAACTCTTACTTCCCCTCGCCCTCTTTAGGCTCAGAGTCCTCCCAAAAAGCCTTCCTTACTATCCCCTTTTGAGGTTATGTTTGGGCGACCAGCCCTTCCACCCGGAGTTTCCCCAACTCAGAGACCCTTACCCAAAGATCTCTCTTCTCCTCTATTCTCCTTCATCAGACATCAGATATGGAAGTGCCAAGATTTCATTCTGCCTGACCCAGGTAGACTCACTGCTTCATTCCCATTAATACCCGGTTCTTGGGTATATTTCTCCCCTCCCCAGGACACAGGAACAATCTCCTTTGTCCCAAAGTGGACAGGACCTTTCCACGTTGTGCTGTGCACACCCACAGCTGCTAAACTTCATGAAACCTCAGAAAATTTGACTTCTTAGATTCATATTTCCAGACTGAAACCAGCTGATCAACCAACTGAAGATCCACAAAAGACAACTACTTCAGTATACTTGCTCTCCCATTCCCACCGGTACCCTAAAAATTCGTTTCTCTTGTGTTCCTGATACTGACTCAAAATAATCTTTTCTGTTTTTCTCGTTTTGAACCTTTAACCAGTTTTTCAGGAGGCCACACCTCCCCAGGTGGTTACATCACTCCAGTTCCCAAACCCTTAAGATTGTTGTATATCCTTGTAATTGATAGCAGTTTTTAAGTTGCTATTTGTGGAGTCTAGCCAAATAAAGGCTACTCTTCAATCATAGTGCTAGCAAGGAGGCAAAACATGGGCAGTTAAATGGGTAACAAGGTTAGTAAGAAAATGATTTCTTACTGACTATATAATTACAATATATCTGGTTATTTAGGAAATCTTCACTAGCCCAGTGAGATAATGCAGAGGTCAGCAAACTGTATTCCCCGGGCCAATACCAACCTACCATCTATTTCAAGTGAGCTAAGAATAATGATTCCAATTTTAAGTGTTATAAAAATATTTTAAGAATAATATTTCATTATGTGTGAAAATTATATGAAACTCACATTTCAGTAACCTTAAACTAGGTTTTATTAGGACATAGCCAAGCTTTATTTATGACTGCTTTTGCTCTATAACCGTAAGTTGAGTAGTCAACAGAGACCATGTGGTTCATTAAACTGGAGAACACATTTACTGTCAGACCTTTTAGAGTTTACTGACCCCATGCAGCATACCTAGCACAGTGTGCCTGAGTACTGTATATTAGCTGTTGTCCCCATGATTAAACCTCTCACTGTAGATGCCTGTCACAACCCCAAAATATTTCTACTGTCATATTGCTTTTATGATATGCTTGACTAATAAAGCTGATGAGTAATAAAATATTGCAATGCTTTCCAATAATTCAATATTAAATAAATATACTATTTTGAGTTTATAATACACACAAATCCATTTAAATCAATTTATCATTTAAATTTCCAGTAATTCATATACATCAAATTGAATAGATTATATATGTTGATATCTCTCATCAATACTATATCCAACATCTCCTATGCATCTAAAAGAATGTATTCAGTCCTATCTGGACTGAAGAAGAGTAAAGTATTTGTTCTGCTAGCCCAGAGTTCACTAGAAAATAAAACATTTCAGCAGGGTTAATGAGAACCATACCTCTAGCCTCTGAAGGCTGAAATATTGTGATTACCTTCTCCACAGAGACCATACTGTGCACACAGTGCAGGGGAATCTTAAATCTGACAGCACAAAGAAGACAGCTTGAGAGAATATTGGAAATTCATGCTTAGATGTTTTTGATAAAGCAAGGGATTTGCTCCATTTGATAATTGGGAAAGGTATTAGAAAACAGATCATTTGTTCATTCATAATTTCAGGTCATCGTGGTCTCTTGATGTGTCACCAGGTTCATTGCTTTATTTAACAATAAATCATTGCAATGAACTTCAAAGGAAATGAACTTCTCCACAGTACATCTGATGTGTCAGGACTAATCACATGTTAACACAGATAAAAAGTCCCCACTTACCTTTGATACATTTTATTCATCAAAAAAATACAATAGGAGCCGGGCGGGGTGGCGCACGCCTGTAATCCCAGCACTTGGGAGGCTGAGACAGGAGGATCGCGAGTTCAAAGCCAGCCTCAGCAATGGTGAGGCACTTTGTAACTCAGTGAGACCCTGTCTCTAATAAAATACAAAAAAGGGCTGGGGATGTGGCCCAGTGGTCAAGTGCCCCTGAGTTCAATCCCTGGTACAAAAAAAAAAAAAAAATACAATAGGGTAGTAATATTATTGGCCCTAAAGTATCGAATTGCTGGAGGAAGGGATTGAAAAAAGAAAACCTATTCAGCATCCGAAGAGAATCATGTTGGGGAACTGTGCATTCTTACCAATAATGATATTCCCTTTGAGATGAGACTTTGATAGTATGGCAGCTTTTCTTTTTATCAGTTCTCAAAAATTAGAGAAGTAACAGAAAATACATTAAAAGAAAAATACTGAATCAGGTGCTGTGGCATATACCTGTAATGCCAGTCCTGAATTAATGTTACCAATAACTAGTCAGATTAAAGAAAAAGAACAATCAAAGATTATTTACTTTCTGTTATTTCTCTTCTCAGGGGCACACCATATCAAAACTATCAATGCTTGCAATTATCCCGCTGAACCAGCATATTAGGTGTTATCAGTCTAAAACAAGACATTGAAGTAACATTTAAATAAATTTATCTAGCCCACAGTAGATGTTCCATGGTTGACTCTGAATCCAGATCTACAAAAATAAGTGCCCTTTCAAAACTTTTTTGTAATAGCCAAGCATTTAGAATTTCTTGTGTACTAGATGCGAGACTTGGCTTAGCCTCACTGGGTCGCTGGTCAACGATTCTTGTAATACTGCCCCAGGACCACATGGGGCTGCAGCCTCACTCCTTTCTTTACCAGCTCTGTCAGCACTCTCATTATGGAATTGAAGCAATCATTACAAAACATTACTCATCTTGTCCTCTGTCTCAGATTTTATTAAATTAAATTCAGTGTTTAAAACAATATAATTGTTATGAAAGCTAGGAAACAAATTCAGAAAATTATCATCTGTTAAGAAGAAATGATAAGAAAATGTATGTACATTTAGAATTATTTTATTTCATCCTGTAAAATACATGAAATGAGCAATTATAAAATGCAAATTTCAACATGAACAGTTTTAGTGGAGATACATACATATATATGTATATACATATACATATATATATTCACATATATAGTCATTGTAAGTACCATCCTCTGTTTATTGAAGTTACAAAAATATGCAAGCACTACTGAGATAAATAATATCTGGAATCTAGGTTTTTCCTTCATTTCTTATTCATTCACTTATTTATTTATTGCAGTACTAGGTCCTTGCACAAGCTCTACCACTGGGCTACATCCCTACCCTAAATCTAGGCTTCCAACCATAGTAACATGATGCTAACCATTTCAATAATATATCCTGAATATATGAAGAAGTAAATGAAAGTATGTTTGAGTGTAGTTGGTACGTTTATAATATGCCAATAGGTATGTTATAGTATTAACAGTAGCGTCCATAAAAGACACAGAAGGACCTCAAAAGATGAAGTGCTAGATGAAGCAGTAGATGCTCTGTGAATTTTATGTCTATGCTGTTATTTCATTATCAATTTTAAAATTCCCTTTTTGTTCATTTGATGTAGCTCTTGAGAGAAATCAATCATAGCATAAGTAAGCCATTCCAACATTTAATCAGTTGGTGGTGTGAAGTGACACTGTGCCACCTTGGGTCACTTTGGGCAAGTCAGTCCTCCCATGGATTTAGGTCAGTGCCAACACCAAGTTTGGGGGCTGTTACACAGCTCAAGGAGCAACCCTGACCCCATCCAATGTTCTTGCTTTGTATGGTTTCTTTCAAACCCTTGAAACTTTTGGAATAAGAAAGACTTTATCTGCCTTATGATATAAATGGCCCCAAAAAATGTACTATCACAGAAAAGATGCTTATATAATACTTTCCATTTAATCCATACAACATCCCTATGAGAGTTTAAAGAAGAGGACCAGAGATTCAGCAAGTTGCCAAACATCACACAGCTATTGAAAGATTCAGGATTTGAAATTGACCCTACCAAGCATGCAATTTCTATTTCAAGATACCTTTCCCTCTCCATGTCTATGCTTCTAGTAAATTTTAAAAATAACAATTTCAATTGTGCATATAATATAATCTGTATAAATACATGTATAGGTACACACATGAACACATGTGTACCTATACATGTACTCCCCTTATACATACTCCTCCCTTCCCATCTTTTTCTGATACAAATAAAAACTCACACACAGAGTGTCAAAGTATTTGGTCTTGAAAATTTTTTATTTTAAAACTGTTAGAAGATACTCTACACAAGCTACAAACTGAAACAACACAAAAGACTGAAAAGCAAATCTTCCTCCTTTCTAGTTCTTCCAGTTGCTCAAGTCCTCAGCTCCGCTACCCAGACTGAACCACTTGTTTTTTATGTAGCCTATTAGAAAATCTTTTCAAATAAAAGCATATCTTTTGCCGGGCGTGGTGGCACACGCCTGTAATCCCAGCACTTTGGGAGGCTGAGACAGGAGGATCGCGAGTTCAAAGCCAGCCTCAGCAATGGCGAGGCACTTAGCAACTCAGTGAGACCCTGTCTCTAAATAAAATACAAAAAAGGGCTGGGGATGTGGCCCAGTGGTTAAGTGCCCCTGAGTTCAATCCCCGGTACCACAAAAAAAAAAAAAAAAAAAAAAAAAAAAAAAAAAAAAAGCATATCTTTTTTTTTTTTTTTTTTTTTTTGTACTGGGGATTGAACTTAGGGGCACTCGACCATTGGGGCCACATCCCCAGCCCTTTTTTTTTTTTTTTTTTTTTTTTTTGTATTTTGTTTAGAGACAGGGTCTCACTGAGTTGCTAAGTGCCTCACCATTGCTGAGGCTGGCTTTGAACTCGCAATCCTCCTGTCTCAGCCTCCCAAGTGCTGGGATTACAGGCGTGTGCCACCACGCCTGGCTAAAAGCATATCTTTATATCTTCCCCACCACCGTCATTTTACTTGGTCTATCTACATAAGTAGTAGCATACTGAACACTTATTTTAACCTGACTTTTTTCAGTTACCCATATTATCTTGGAAATCATTCTGTGCCAGCATTTATAATTCTATCTTGCTGAACATCAGCACAGAATTCCATAACACATATATACCAGACCTTGTTTTACCAGTTCTCTATGCAAGTACGTTTACATTGTTTCTAGTCTTTTATTATTACAAAGAATGATGCAATGACTATCCTTTTCTGTGTACATATGTGAAGAGTTTTCATGCAGGACGAATTCAAAGAAGTAGAATTGCTGGGTCATATGCATCCTTTATTGTATTGGTCAAATTGCCAAATTACACAGGAGTTACACAATTTGCACTCCCCCAATAACATGTATACTTTTTCCCCTAAACCTTTCCAACACACGACTTTATCGAAATTCTGCCAAGATAAAGCTATTATATACTATAAGATGTTTTGTTCATTTATTAGCCTTTAGGAAGAGCCTCCTATTGCTGTTTATACCATCAGCGGTACACAGATCCAGAAGTACGTTTCTGGGGCCATATGCTCTGGATGAAAGTATAAACAGAACAGTTTACAAGCTGAACTTGTTCTTCCACTAATGTGAAAATGGCTGTTACTGAATTCCAATTGCTGCCTGGAGGATGGATCCCAAATATTCACCAAAGTTTAGGCTTCCATTAAGGCTTGAGAAGATGTGGGTACTGATTGCACAATTCCTACCATTTTTAAAAAATCTTTTTATCGTCCTACTGACATGTCATTAAGACAATTGCAAACAAAGAAAAGGCATTTGGCACACCTAAAACATGGTGCTTATATTTATTTGTAGTATGCACTATATCTCTAACCAAGAACTTGTGGTAGAATTCATTTTGTTTTGTTGGAAGTTAGGGAAAAGTTATTTCATTTGTCCTTTTTCTGGGGGAAGGAAATATAAAAATTTATTTTATTCAAAATATATGACAAGCAGAGGGATTAATTATTAGTTGCCCAAACCATCTATCTTTGGAATGGTTCAAATATCACCAGCTTCCAACTCTACCTAAGGTGACTGCAGGAAAACCTGTTTAGGCATACCAATATGTTTATTGATATCTAAAAAAACTGTCCACAAGTGTCTGTAATCCAGACAGGAAAATCCCATCATTGAAGAACTTGAGCACTAAGTTAGGCCATAATTAGCCTACTGTACCCAATACTATAAGGTTGTGATTCTCGAGTGCAGAGTCTTTCCTGCCCTCCTCCCTGCCTTCCACTAACTTGTGTAGACTGTACGATCACATTACATTGCTCCAAGATCACTCACCTTGCTTGTCAACTGTCAGACTTTGATAAGTTTACACAAGGATTAAAAAGACTGATTTTACTATTTGTGCCCTCAGCTGTGCTCCGGATCCAAGAATACAGTCAGAGGGCGCTAGACTCCATAGGACAAAAGCAAGCAAATTATGCACAGAAGATGTGATCACTCTGTACCCATCCAACAACTGTTAAAAGCAACAACTGTTAAAAGCATCAGTCATTCCCACTGTGCCAAATGGGCTCAAGTAAGAAACAGAGGCAGCAATGCTCCTGAGATCTTTCTTTTTTTAATTTTTTAAATATTTATTTATTTACTTTAGTTGTACACAATTCAATGCATTTATGTTTACGTGGTGCTGAGGATCGAACCCGGGCCACCCACGTGCAAGGCGAGCGCTCTGCCGCTGAGCCACAACCCCTCCTGAGGTCTTTTTTGGAGTCAATCTCCTGGGACATATGAACAAAGAAAATCTAGAGGAATCACCATGATATCCCTTCGGAAGGTTCATTTGTGATTGCAATTGCTGATTTTCTCCAACAAGGCTACTGAGAGAAAAAAAAAAAAAAAAAGAATAACTTTGCCGAAAAGTGCTGTACTTCAATATAATCATCCCTATAATCATAATCACAAATTTTAACTAATGTTTACTGGTTTCTTGCAAACTGCTGACCCTGACAATCCAATAGATATAAAACAAAGAAAATATATATACTTTGATAAGCAAGTAACACAGATAATGAGTGAAAAAAAAGATAAAAATAGTTATACATGAAGATTAATGTGTACATTTTAAGTGTTTTACTTTGTATCATAAATGTTTTAAACATGATTGCTTTTTTAAAAAATTTTTTAGACTTTACACTAGGAAAAGAATTTTACACTCCTAAATTGTGACTTTTTTTTATCCTCAGTTTAACATTTTGGTACTTATTACATCAGGCTTTTTTCCTTTGCTTATATTATTTATTTATAAAAAGGTACAATTTTATATATAGTTATATATTATTATGATACATATTTTATATAAGTATATATAGTAATGCATAATTTTATTTGCATAATTCCATGTATACAACTTTTACTAAAATAACAGCATGCTATATAAATATACATTTTGCTCTGAAACATGAGTTTTCACAATATAATGTGGATAGGTTTCTACTACATTGTGTATAGATTCACCTAATTTTTAAAAAATGATTTAGAACAGGGGTTAGCAAATTATGACCAGTGGACCAACTACCTTATTTTTGTGGGGGTTTTTTTTGGGGGGGGAGTAATACTAGGGATTGAACTTAGGGGCGCTTGACCACTGAGCCATATCCCCAGCCCTATTTTGTATGCTATTTAGAGACAGGGTCTCACTGAGTTGCTTAGCACCTCGCTTTTGTTGAGGCTGACTTTGAACTCGCGATCCTCCTGCCTCGGCCTCCAGAGCCACTGGTTATTTTTGTAGTTTTACTGGAATATAATCACATTCTTGTTTCCACATTTCTTATGGACGTTTTTGTGGTACAACTACAGAATTGAAGAGTTACAAAGAAGTCTTAGGCCCATGAGCCAAATATATTTACTATGTGGCATTATATGAGCAAAGTCTAAATTTCACTGTAGTGATATTTACTAATTTATTTAAGAAATCTCTAATTGATGGGACATTTCAGTTATTTCTAATTTTCTACTATGTAAAGGTTCATATAGTCTTATCTTGAATCATAAATATCTTAGGTATGTCTGTATAGCCTTTTGCTGAGTTCTCCAGTACTGAATAGGTCTGCTCATCTGTTTTCCATCTAGGTCAAGTATCTCAGTATCGTTGACCTATAGAAGTTTTAAATTTTTAGGTATTTATTTTGATATTAATGTAAAAAAGCATGATGCCTTACTTTTGATAAATATCCAACTCAGAGCCTCCAGGAGCTGTTTTGTGTGTGTGTGTGTGTGTGTGTGTGTGTGTGTGTGTGTGTGTTTGGTACCAATGATTGAACTCAGGGGCACTTGACCACTGGGCCACATCCCCAGGCCCTTTTTTGTATTTTACTAAAGACAGGGTGTCACTGAGTTGTTAAGTGCCTCGCCATTGCTGAGGCTGGCTTTGAACTCACAATCCTCCTGCCTCAGCCTCCCAAGTGCTGGGATTATAGGCATGTGCCACCGCACCGGGCAGGAACTGTATTTTTATTTGTTTTTGTTTTCCAAAAACCTAGCCTTTTGCTGAGTTCTCCAGTACTGAATAGGTCTGCTCATCTGTTTTCCATCTAGGTCAAGAAAGCTGCTCATAACCACACCAAAAGGGGATAGCTGCTCCCCGGGACTCAATCACTCAATCCTGCTTGTGCTCCAGCTGTGACAGAGCCAATCTTCCCAAGCTCTTTGTTAAACTCCTCTATCTCCTTGTTTACTCAAATTCTGACTGGTGAGTGAAAAAGACTGTCTGGGGTCATGTCTGGATCACCTCTCCCCAGACAACTTGCCTGATCTCTCCTGTGTTCTTGCCTCTCCTGAACTCAAGTGCCAACCTTATGCAGGCTTCCTAGACTCCAGACTTGCTAAGGTCCGACAAACTGATTTCCCATGCGCAGCATGAAACTTTTTACCTTATGGCTTCTTCTGGCTTGCCTCTTTATTGGGTGATAACTAGTTGAAAGGCCAAAAGGCTAACAATCATTGACAAATTAAATTCTTCTCCAAATAGTTCCCTGTGAATAGTGTTTGTAAACATGTGTATTTATTACCAAAAGAAAAAAGATATTGAAAAAGAAAAATCCAATTAGTTCTCGGTAGACAATGCCTCACACATATGTTCAAATGCTTAAATTAAATCACAGCATACTTCAAATATCATTCAAGAAGAGATTTGGAGGGCTGAGAGGAAGAGTGAGGAGGAAAAATCCACATGCCATATTAACCCTTATAGTTAGCTATTTCTAGTAAAAATAAAGAGATTCTGAAGACACAGAGGATGGTACTATAGCCTAAAAAATTATGGGATAACGTGGAATTTTCAATAAATTTTAAAAAAATACTTTGTCTTGAAGCTTATGAGAAGTATTGTCGTAGTTGTTTTCTTGTCTCCCAGGAGGTCATTTGTCATAAATTGTACAGAATAAGCTGCAAATAGTAAATACATAAAGTGCAAAATTTCCTTCTAATACACATGTATTTAAAAATACATAGGATTTCTAAAATGCAATAATCCTTTTCTTTTATCCCTCCTCTCTTGTCATTTGTAACTCTCTTTGTTTGGCTCTTTCCAGAAAGAATTTTCAAAATTCTACATAGACTGATAAGCTTCAAAATACCTTAGAAATCAGAAGCATGGGATCATTGTATTTGTTCTAAGAGAGGATTCAGCTATTACTTCTGTTAGGTTTTAAGATGAATGCTAAGTAACAAGTCCTTATTTTGTCACCCAACTGTAGTCCTCGCTTTCCTGCCTTGCCCTGAGCTGAGGAAATGAGAACTTGGGCAACCCTTAAACATCTTTTTTTTAGATGATATACTAGTTTTCTATTGTCTCTATAACTGAGTGCCATAAACCTAAATAGTTTTTTTTTTGTTTGTTTGTTTTGTTTTGGTACCAGGGATTGAACTCAGGGGCACTCGATCACTGGCCCCCATCCCCAGCCCTTTTTTGTATTTTATTAGAGACAGGGTCTCACTGAGTTGCTAAGTGCCTCGCCATTGCTGAGGCTGGCTTTAAACTCATGATCCCCCTGCCTCAGCCTCCCAAGTGCTGGGATTACAGGCATGTGCCACTGCGCCCTGCTATAACCTAATAATTTTTAGCAATACAAATTTTTTTTTTATACTTCTGATGGTCAGAAGTAAAAAATTGGACCTCAGGGGGATAAGATCAAGAAGTATGTCTACAGGGCTGCTTTTCTTCTGAAGGCTGAAATGCAAAGGGAAAATCCATTCTTTGCCCTTTCCAGCTTCCTGGGGCTGCCCGCATTCCTTGGCTTTGGGCTCACATCATTCTGACATTTGCTTCTGTCATCACTTCTCTGATTCTCAACCTCCTACCTCCTTCTTATAAGGAACCTTGTGATTACATGGAGTTCATCCAGACAATCCAGTATAATCTCCTCATCTCAAGGTCCTTGCTGTTAATCACATTTGCAAACTTCCCTTTTCCATGGAAAGCAATATATTCACAGGTTCCAAGAATTAGACAGTAGACACCTTTGTAGGGGGGACTATTATCTGTCAGTAGATGGAGTCTTAACTCAGATATTTTTCCCATTGTATAAGTTTTGTTTAGCTAGCATGCTAGCCAGAAAACACCATTAATATTTTCTGCCTTTAAAACTAAAGTATAAAGGCAATAGCTATGCCATGAAAAAAGACAAAGAAGGTATTGGGGCTGTTGCCACCTAAGGCAATGATACCGTGGGAAAGAACTCGGAGGCAGACTGGGAATGAGTGGTTCCTTTATTGCTCCTTCTTCTTCTCTGCTTTCTCTATCTTCTCTCTTCTGTCCCCCCCTGATTCCCCCACAGTCTCTTTAAATACTCTTTACCTTAACAAGCATACATGTGTCACAAGCTCAACTTACAGGTGTGGTACGCAGTGCCCACGGGCACAGAAAGATTCTTAGTCAATTACATTAAGGTCAGGTGTAAACAAGTAAATGCCTCCTCTTGGCTCTCAGCCAGCCGCCATCTTAGTTACTTCCTCATTAAAGGTTCTTACATGGGGCAAATATTTTTCTGTGATTATATATTTCTTTGATTGTATAACCACATGTCCAGCTAGCTAGTTTTCTCTTTCATACCTTGGGCTCTGAACCCAGGGGCACTTTACCATTAAATACATCCTCTGTCTTCTTTTTATTTTTATTTTTTTCCTCTTATACCAAACATTGAATCCAGGGGCTCTTAACCACTGAACCACATCCCCAGTCCTTTTTTTATTTTTAATTTTGAGACAGGGTCTCACTAAGTTGCTGAGGCTGGCCTTAAACTTGTGATCCTCCTGCCTCAGCCTCCCCAGTTATTGGGATTACAGGTATGTACAATCAAGACTGGCTTAGTATCTCCTTTTATGTTTTAAGAACTCCCTATTTTGAGGTCAAAGCTCCCCTACACCTTGAACACACTATTCATCCTAAATTCAGATCTTACGATTAAAAAGTTGCATTCTACCAATTCCCCTATCACCTTAAATGGAAGCCACTTCACATCATATTTCTCCATCATTCATAGGGTAATGAGGCATTGGGGTATGTTATTTACTTGTGCTTTTCTACTTTCTCTTTGCCAGTACTCTCAGGATCATATCTTTTTGGAAGGAAGTTTATGCCATTCAGGTATGCATCTCGTCTCCAGCCCTATCTTCCCTATTAACATCCGTGGAGATCCAGGACCTCTACACTTTCCTCAGTCATTTCAGGATCTTATCTTTCTTTCTACTCCATCCTCTGCCATAAACCTCAACACACATGGGAACTTTCAAAACAGACTGACCTCAAAATTCTTATAGAGCCAGCATAATTTCCCAACTTTCATCTATTTCATTAATTCAGTCCCAACCTGGTTAAAGACCTCAAGAAGCTTTCCTTTACCCCTCAGAGAGCTCAAAATGCAATAGACCTCCTTGAAGTTGAACTTTTACCTTGTTTTTCAGTTTTAGAAATGGCTTTGACTTGATTTCAAGAACTGACTAATGCGGTATTTCTCATCTGGGGATTTGAGCTCGACCTCCAACCCGTTAATTTGGGGCTGTGAGTCTGAGATCTCCCCAACCTTGAATTGAGCTCGATCCCCCAACCTGTTAATTCAGGGCTGTGTGGGCCTAAATTCTTTTTTTTTTTTTTTTTTTTTTTTTGGTACCAGGGATTGAACTCAGGGGCACTCAACCACTGGGCCACATCCCCAGCCCTTTTTGTATTTTATTTAGAGACAAGGTCTCACTGAGTTGCTAAGTGCCTCACCATTGCTGAGGCTGGCTTTGAACTCGCGATCCTCCTGCCTCAGCCTCCCAAAGTGCTGGGATTACAGGCGTGTGCCACCGCGCCCGGCTTGGGCCTAAATTCTTTTAAACCAGTAATTGAGCCGGGTCTCCGCCTGCTAATCCAGGACTGTGAATCTGAGTTCTTCTTTGGTTATGCAAATGAGTTTGAGCCCAAGCTCCTTCCCAGTGCCTGGAGGTCTGAGCTTGGCTCCTCTTTTATGCGACCACTAGGAATTAACTTTGTCTGTGCCTTTGTCTGTGCTCTTGATGTATTTCTGCTGTATGACCACCAGGTTCTAATATATTTAATTATCAAAAATAAAACCAGTTCTATGGCCCTGTGGAATCTAGCCAGAAGCTGGCTATACTAGCAAGATAACTAAGATTAGCTTTTGCAAATAGCCCCTCCCTACAGGGTGTAACATTACTCATTGAAAAGCTAATGGTCTTTTTGTGTCTGTAAATGACTCTCCCTTATCCTTCAGCAAATCTAGGGTAGATAAGATTGATCAATGAAAGAGCCTATGATCAAGGAGATAGCTAAAGATTGTGGTTAGCTGAGAGCCATAAAAGATGTTCTAGTTTCCACCTGATATTAATACATTATTCAAAGAATCTTTGTATGCCCATGAACACTCTGTGACGCACCTGTAAGCTTGAGCTGTAAGCACGTGTCCTTGTTAAAGCTATATGTATATAACTGGGTGAGGTTGGTTAGAGTGTGAGGGAAGAAGAAGAAGGTGGTGGTTGGAGTTAGAGCGTTTGGAGTGATTGCTGGAGCCGGAGAGAGAAGAAGAATAAAAGACCTTTTTTCATTTTCATCCTGCCTCCGAATTTTCCTGCGGCGTTCGTTGCTCCAGGCGGCTTCGGCTTCGGGCAGCAACAAGTGGTGGCCCGTACGGGGAATTCGGCGGCCAGGTAAGAAAAAAGAAAATTTAAAAAAATGGGAGCGAATATAACAAAAAGTCGGTTTATAAAAGCCATGAATGAAATTTTTGATATCCAGAACTCAGAGGATAGTGAGAAAAGTGAACAAGAAAGCATATCCTCTGACTCAGTTGAGACCAGCAAGGAGAGTAGTAATGTAAATTCAAAAGTAAGAACTGCAAAAGCCATCAGAAGCTTAATAAAATTAGCTGAGTATGTACTCTCCTTAGAAGCTGAAACTCAGGATACTAGTGAAAGTGATAATAGTAACAAGGAGCCAAACCATGAGAGTACGGTCTCCTCCACTGAGCCAGTTAGGAATTATGAAGCTAGTAGTGAAGAGGAATCAAAAAGCGATTCGGGGAGCACAGTCTCCAATAAAAAGAACAAAAAGAAATTAAAAAAGAGAAAAGACCGTCAAATAGAGGAACCACTAGTGCTCTCTGCTCCTTTATGGATAGAATCCCTAACAGAAACAATAAGGAGTATTGATCGAGTGTACGTGCCCTTAAGGTAGAAATTGGCAGCCTTTCTGAGCGCTTATACGCTCTCGAACAACATAGACCGCAGGAGCACCTAGAACTGCCAGTATTTCAAAATGAAGAGGGACAAAGATATCACGAGTCCCTAGACTTTAAAACAATAAAGAATTTTAAAGAGGCGGTAATGACCTATGGGCCTCAAGCTCCATTCACATTAAGTATGATAGAGTCACTTAACACCCTAATCTTAGCCCCCTCAGATTGGAAAAGTCTATGCAGAGCGGTACTAAGTGGGGGACAATAGCTAATCTGGCAAACTCAATTCCAGAACTTTGTTCAGAAATAGCAAAGAGAAATGCTGCAGCAGGTTTCCCTCAACGCAATATAGATATGCTCACAGGGGAAGGTCAGTTCCTCGAACTACAAAATCAGCTACAATACGATCCCGGTGTGTATGCCCAGATACACACAGCAGCTGTGAAAGCCTGGAAGACAATATCAGGCACAGGGGATCTGCAAGGCAGCCTATCAAAAGTTATACAAGGGCATAACGAACCTTACGCTGATTTTGTAGATAGACTCTTAAAAACAACATCTAGAGTTTTTGGCGAAGTCGAGCAAGCTATGCCTCTAGTTATCCAATTAGCGTACGAGAACGCTAATAAATATTGCCAGGATGCAATAAGGCCATGGAGAAGTAAAAAAGACTTATCAATTTATATCAGACTGTGCAAAGACATTAATGAGGCTCTTATCATAGGCAACGTAATTGCTGCAGTGATGAAAAATTCCTCCCCTTAAAATTCCCAAAGGATTCAACCTAGAACAGGATATTCCAGACAAAAGTATTATAATCAACCAAGATATGCTAAGCAATATCCCCCAAGGGTAATAAGATCAAATTCATACTGTGCTCCAGGCTGATGCCCCAGGTGCAAAAAGGGTATACATTGGGCCAATCAATGCCATTCCAGATATGATATATATGGAAATGATTTATCCAGGATTTCAAAAAACGGGGCAAGGGGCCCAATGCCCCGGGGCCCACAAATGTACAAGGCACTAGAGTAGGAATGCCCTCAGATCCAAATGATTCCTCGTCACAATCCCTCCTACCCATTAACTCCCTTATCAGAGGGACAAGAGGAAGTGCAGGATTAGATCTCTGTTCTACTGCCCGGATGGTCCTGACACCTGAAATGGGGGTTCAGCTGATTCCTATGGGAATCAGGGGACCTCTCCCTTCAGGAACTGTGGGACTAATCCTTGGGCGTAGTTCCAAGAGTTTATTAGGCTTTAATGTTATACCAGGGGTTATTGATTCAGATTATAATGGAGAGATTAAAATAATGCTAAGTACACACAGGGGCATCATCTCCATAAATCAAGGAGACAGAATCACACAGCTGCTCCTCATTCCCAGTCTCCATAATTCTTTTAAAAGCATGCCACAAAATAGAAATAGCAGAGCATTCGGTTCCACTGGTTCAGGACCTATGGATTTCTGGGTTCAGGATTGTTCACGGAGGCCTATGTGCAAATTAAAAATTCAAGGTATAGAGATGGAAGGGCTGATTGATACAGGAGCTGACTCTTCCATCATAAATCTACAACAATGGCCTAAGCACTGGCCTCTACAGAAAGCCTCAACCAGTTTAAGAGGCTTGGGATACAGTAATACCCCAGCACAAAGTGCTGTAATCTTAAATTGGCAAGACCATGAAGGCCATACAGGAACATTCCAACCTTATGTTTTAAACAGCCTGCCAGTTACCCTATGGGGAAGAGATATCTTACATCAATTGGGGCTACACCTAGCAACCAAGCCTGCAGGTGTTAAGAATAAAAATCCTAATCATAATAAAAAAGGCAAAGGGCATTTTTCTAGGGGCCACTGAGAAAACAATTTTAAAAATATCATGGCTCTCTAATAAGCCAGTTTGGGTCCCTCAGTGGCCCCTATCCAAAGAAAAATTGCAAGCGGCCCATCAATTAATTAAAGAACAATTAGAAGCAGGACACATAGAGCCTTCCACCTCTCCCTGGAATTCTCCCATATTTGTAATTAAGAAAAAATCAGGAAAATGGAGACTATTACAAGATCTAAGACAAATTAACAAAACAATGCAAATTATGGGACCTACTCAACCTGTACTTCCTAATCCTGTAGTTATTCCAAAAAACTATTACCTTATAACTCTTGATATAAAGGACTGTTTCTTTTCCATTCCCCTACATCCTCTGGATGCCCCCAGGTTTGCTTTTTCAATTCTTTCTATCAATAATAATGGCCCTGATAAAAGATATCAATGGAAAGTATTGCCACAAATAGCCCTACAATATGGCAAATAGCCCTACAATATGCCAACTATATGTGGACAGAGCTATCCAGCCCATTAAAAACAAATATCAAGACCTCATGTGTCTACACTACATGGACGATGTTTTATTAGCTCACCCTAATCAACAAATCTTATTTAATATATTTAGTGAAATAACAAAAAAATTTAAAAAAATATGGATTATATATAGCAGAAGAAAAAGTTCAAAGCAGATCACCTATACTATATTTAGGCTTTAAAATCATGGATACTTTTGTTAAACCCCCAAAAATTCTAATAAGTAAAGAACATTTGACCACCCTCAATGATTTCCAAAAATTACTGGGAGACATTAATTGGCTTCGCCCCACACTAAGCTTCACTACTGGACAATTAAAACCTTTATTTGACATCCTTCGCGGGAACCCTGATCCATCCTCACTGCGAACATTAACTCCTGAGGCCAGGAGAGCTCTAAAATTAGTAGAACAGGCCATTGAAAGATCCCATTGGGATAGATTTGATTTTGCACAACCACTAATATTGATTATTATTCCTTCACAATATACTCCAACAGGAGTATTTTGGCAACAGGGACCTATATTATGGATACATTTGCCTGTCTCTCCTAAAAGTACAATTGAGTCTTATACCTCCATGGTGGCTAAACTTATTCTTCAAGGACTTAAAACCTCTACTAAAATATTTGGAATTCATCCCGCTACTATTATTACTCCTTATTCATCATCACAGGTTGAATATTTGTGCTTCAATGATAATGATTGGGCTATAGCTAGATGCTCTACTTCTGCAAATTTTGACAATCATATTCCTAAATCTCTTATACTGCCCTTTTGTATCAATCATCCTATCATATTTCCACAGGTAATAAAAAATCAACCCATTCCTAAAGCATTTAATGTATTTACAGATGGATCCTCTAACGGTACTGCTGCAGTAGTCACTCAAAATGAAAAAATGATTCATATCACTAATCAAAAATCAGCTCAATTAGTGGAACTCAAAGCTATAATAATAGCTCTGGAAAATTTTAAAGAACTGCCTATGAATATTTTTTCAGACAGCCACTATATTGTACATGCTGTCCCTAAATTGGAGCTAGCAGGTCCAATATCACCACATACTCCAGCTTTTAAATTGTTTTCTCAAATCCAAAATCTCCTATGGCAATGAAAAGAACCTTTATTTATAGGTCACATAAGAGCTCACACTAATCTGCCTGGTCCTCTCCATGAAGGTAATCAAAAAGCTGATGCCCTCACTAAAACAATATTTATATTTACTACAGTACAACAAGCTACTTTATTTCATTCCAGTTCCACGTTAATAGCACTACCTTAAGACAAAAATTTAAAATCACAAAAGAACAAGCTCGCAGAATAGTAAAAGAATGTCCATCTTGTGTAACACTTTTGCCCAATCCACATTATGGGGTTAACCCACGAGGTTTGATGCCCAATCATTTGTGGCAGATGGATGTCACACATGAGCCAAGTTTTGGAAAATTACGATTTATTCATGTCACCATAGATACATGCTCAGGCATGATTTTTGCTTCTTTACATTCCGGAGAAAAAGTTAAAGATACTACATCTCATTGTCTGCAAGCTTTTGCTGCATTGGGCATCCCCAAAATGCTTAAAACAGATAATGGCCCTGCATATACATCCACATCCTTCAAACAATTTTGTACAAAGTTCAATATTATCCACAAAACAGGTATTGCTTATAATCCTCAGGGACAAGAAATAATTGAAAGAGCAAATCGGACACTTAAAAATATGTTACTAAAGCAAAAAGATGGAAACTGGAAAAATCCTAAGGACAGATTGGCAGTTGCCCTGTTTACCCTAAATTTCTTAACTTTAGATTCTAATGGACATTCGGCTGGAGATAGACACTGGAACCCACACCAACAACATAAACCTTTGGTTTACTGGAAGGATGTTCTCTCAGGTACATGGAAGGGTCCAGACCCAGTATTAATTTGGGGGAGAGGATCTGTTTGTGTTTTTCCAAAGCACAAATCCTCTCCAATGTGGATACCATCTAGATTGATAAAGCAGGTACAAAGTCAAAAGGATCAAGACGAAGTTATTGAGGAGTCTAGATTGAATAAACAAGTACAAAATCAAGAGGACCAAAATTAAGGTATGGAGTGATTCCCTTAAAAGAGTCCTCCATTAAATTTACAACTTAAATTTCATCTTCCCGGCCGGGACAAAAAGATCTCTCTTTTGTGTATACACAATTGTATTTTTTTCTTTTATATATGTCTTTATGTCTGTGCATTTGTCTAAATTTCATGTTAATGTGATGTCACAAATATATGTTTATATGTGCGTCTGTCTAGTGTGACATCACAAATAATTAAACACTTATGAAAAAAATATATAGATAGATAGATATAGATCCAAATAACATTAATTCATTTAAGCTTAGAATATTCTAATTAGATAATCAATATATAGATAGATAGATATTCATATAAGTTCAGAATATTCTAATTAGATAATCAATTATAATGATAATCAATTTTGATTTATAGTTGTCTCCAGGACTTCTCTTCAGCTGTGAATATGTTTAATGTTGTATAACCTGATATTTTGGTGTTTTGACATAGGATCGTTTATTTGTTATTAACTTCATTTGATTAATATCTGATTAGTTTGAATTATTTCAACAGGTATAGGATTGCTGTATATACAGAGACTCAAGGATTCCAGCTAACAAATTATTTTTCCAAAGTGCCTTTAGCTTTTCTTTATCTTTAATGCAGTAAACACCCTCAGTTTCTCTTTGATTATTTCTGAATGTAATATTTTGCCAGCTTATGTTTGTGGGAGCTTAAACAGCAATGTGTATGAGCAGAGATCAACTTTTATTTTCTACTCTAATAATTCTTTTTTTTTTTTTTTAGTTTGACAGCTCACCTTCTGATCTCAGTGCTGGAATAGCACTGCCTTTCCCTTAATAATGGATGCTTGAGTTTTTAGGTAGCGGGCCCTGAAGATTTGCCGGTGGAAATGTCTAGACATAAAAAAGACAGCTGCTGCTACAACTGCAGGTCACTGCAAGCATCCCTGCTGCTCAAGCATCGAAAAACCTCACCAGCAGTGTGGCCTCTGCTCTGCATGCATGGGGCCTCCTGAATCTATGTGTTATAACTTATGGACATTTTGATTTTCCATTATTTTGGGACATATGGGACAATGCCTTGCGGGTATTTGTCTAAGAGAACTCAGTGCGTTACTTGATGAAACTAAGGGCAGCTTTCGCTTAAAGAACTTGATACGCTATGGAAACTTGGCTCATCAGCAGTAGGCTTGCCTCCTTAATAGCACTGCCTTTCCCTTATAATGGATGCTTGAGTTTTTAGGTAGCGGGCCCTGAAGATTTGCCGGTGGAAATGTCTAGACATAAAAAAGACAGCTGCTGCTACAACTGCAGGTCACTGCAAGCATCCCTGCTGCAAGCATCGAAAAACCTCACCAGCAGTGTGGCCTCTGCTCTGCATGCATGGGGCCTCTGAATCTATGTGTTATAACTTATGGACATTTTGATTTTCCATTATTTTGGGACATATGGGACAATGCCTTGCGGGTATTTGTCTAAGAGAACTCAGTGCGTTACTTGATGAAACTAAGGGCAGCTGATTCGCTTAAAGAACTTGATACGCTATGGAAACTTGGCTCATCAGCAGTAGGCTTGCCTCCTTAAAGCCGCAGTATCTCCTAAAAATTGGACGACTGTTAGTCAACACACAGTCGATCCTGAAGGGCTCTATTGGATGGCTGGTTAGCCTATGACGGGTAAGATCCCCAGAAGGGGACAACCTAAGACACGGCACAGTCGCATGGGACAGTCTAATGTGGCCGGCATGTCAACCTAAGCCAGGAGTCAGGACAGCCTCGATTCCCATGACGGGTAAGAATGTTGGTTGCACATGGACGTCCTAGAACATCTCCTCTTTTAAAACTAAAAGGGGGAAATGAAGGAGCCTATAATCAAGGAGATAGCTAAAGATTGCGGTTAGCTGAGAGCCATAAAAGATGTTCTAGTTTCCACCTGATATTAATACATTATTCAAAGAATCTTTATATGCCCGTGAACACTCTGTGACGCACCTGTAAGCTCAAGCTGTAAGCATGTGTCCTTGTTAAAGCTATATGTATATAACTGGGTGAGGTTTGTTAGAGTGTGTGGGAAGAAGAAGAAGGTGGTGGTTGGAGTTAGAGCGTTTGGAGTGATTGCTGGAGCCGGAGAGAGAAGAAGAATAAAAGACCTTTTTTCATTTTCATCCTGCCTCCAAATTTTCCTGCGGCGTTCGTTGCTCCAGGCGGCTTCCGCTTCAGGCAGCAACAGATCAATAGTAGGTACTTAGGATAACTATTTTGTTTTTCCTGATTGACCCTGGAATGTCCTGAAATCCTTTAACTATTTTGTTTTTCCCTGATTGACCCTGGAGTGTCCTGAAATTCTTTAAAGTAATCTTCTATAATTAATTACTGGAATTCTTTGTTATAATCTCCCTTACTGGAAATCTTTAATGTAATCTCCCTTACTGGAAATCCTTAATGTAACCTCCTTTACTGGAATTCTTTGTTGAAATCTATAGTTGAAATGTAAATTGCTGTGTTTGCTGGGATGTATAAAAAAATCATGCTGAGAAAAGTAAAATCAGAAGAGTAGAAGGATTTCTACAACCTGTCTCGTGTGTGGATTATTTAATTCTGTCAACGTTCCCCTCCAGCATCAATCGGGCTGACCTTGACTTCTTTGCTGAAGCTGGCCTTCAGCAACTGACCAAGGAGTAAAAGCAGTTTTCATCTTGCTCCCTTGTGTAAGTCTCCATGGGTGCTGACCTTTCTCCTTGGAACTTAAAGCTGGGGCTTCTCCGTGGCAAACTTTCCTGGTATTTATACCCAAGACCTGTATCCTTGCATCATTTCAGCTCTCTAAATGTTACCTGTGTCTAAGATCCAGCAGCCGTGTTCACCCTGTTAAGACATTCACCTGGACCCTAACTTTCATAGTTTTACATATTTCCTAATCACTGTGTGCTTCCTGCTCAATAGGACATCCTCCCAGTACCATTAGCTGGAGCTATATCCCTGGGCACTTGTTTGCCTAAGTAGACAGATCCAACTTCAATCCACTCCACCAACTTGCTGTGAATTGCTGTGCCCAGTTATGAAATGAGATAGGATAAATAGCTCCTTAACTTTCTGCCACATGCTTCTTATCACACTGGATTTTCTTTCTCTGTCTCTAATCCCTTAATTTCTCCCTGGCCCCACACACTCTCCACTTATTTCTTGAACCACTTGCTTCTTTTCCTGCTCCAGGATTTTCCAAACATTTTAGAGTCTCTCCTGTCTTGGTTTCTCTGCCATAGTCTCTCTGCCAACCTCCAAACTTAGTCCTTCAGATCATCACTGGGGCCAGTTAAAAATTTTCCAGTTCTATTCCTCCAAGTACACAGTAGAGTCTTACTTTCCCACCCATTCTACTTTGGTCAACAACAGGTGAGTAATCATGAAGGACCTACTTCCAACTGGAACCTTTAAGAGAGAAGGTGCCTTCATCATGTTATCTCTCCCTTTGCCTCCATGACCAGCAATGCTTTCTGAGTGAGATAGTGGTCCCAACCAAGCTTGAATGAACATACAGGAAAAGAAGCAACAAATCTTTATTGTGTTAATCCTTTGAGATCAGAAGGTTGTCTGTTATTTTGGCATAATGTAGCCTATCATTATAATACTTGCCTTCCTGTAGTTTTTCTCCACTTTTGTCCTCAGGTTATAGTGGGCCTGGTTGTTGTGCATGACCATTATTCCTTTGAAAAACCACCCCTTCTCCACTTTGGGTCCATGTGATTCATGGATTCAGGGCTGAGTGGAGAACCCAGATCCAGCCAAGCAAACTATCACATTCCCTTGACCTCAGTGATTAGTCCAATGATGGACAGATTTGCCAAGCTGGGCCAACTGTGTTCTATAAGGGGGTCAGGTTTTGGTTGGAAAAAATAAGGAAAAGTTCATCTTTTTTTTGCATGAGTTTGCTGAAGAAGGTAGACTGTATTGAAGGAGCTGCTCTTTTGGTGGTTGACCAGGAAAGCTGAGTCAAACAGTGAAAAGAAACATTTTATTTTAATTTATTTATTTGTTCTAATCAGTTATACATGACAGCAGAATGCTCTTTGATTCATTATACACAAATGCAGCATAATTTTGAAAAAAAAAAAACCATATTTTTGAAGACAATGTTTGAGGCCCTGGATTTAGCCATGCCCTAATTCATTATACTCTTTAGACATTTCTGCTATGTAGGCCAATAATATTTTTCTTTATTCTAGTCTAAATTGGAATTTCTATCTCTTGAAACTAAAAAAAAACAACCAGACTAAAACAGCTGCCAAGCATTAATGGGAACATAGAAAACTATGGAAATTCCCATATACTTTTTTACTATACAATACAAACTGAAGTCTCACTAGCTAGCAGTCCTTTTATTCAGCTTTTTTACTTCCTATCATGTTCCTTATGGTATCTATCACAAAGGATTTCTACTCTCCTTAATTCCTTTCAAGCTTTTCAAGATGAGCTAGTCTTTCAATTCTTTAATATCACATTCATCTATCTTGAGCTTCCACAGCATTGGCCCCATTCTTACGTATTTTTAGCTCTCCATTTTCTTTCCAAAGTTAACTACATCATTTGTTCCTTGGCTGGACCCCCTCCAGTGGCTTTTGTGTTTGGTTTTTGCTTTTATATTGCTGACTACCTCTCTGTCTCTCCTGTCTCCTACCATAGCTAGGGAACAACTATTCATAGCCTCTCTCCCTCTTCTCCTTCCAGTGCTCATCCATGAATATTTTAGCTACTCCTTTGGCAATGTCTATCATCTCTAAGTAAATAATTCTCATGTGGATATATTCCAGTCTTGACCTCATAGACTTGTACTTCCATGTTCTAATTGTTGATGTGTTTCCTGTTCATCATGTCCAAAAGTAAAGTCATTTTTCTCTTCTAAAATGTCAACTCTGCATTGTTTAATTTCTGGACCTGGGAAATCTCAGTTACTTTCTCCTGTACCCTTAGACCTAATCAATTACTATGTCTTATCAATATCATGCTGCCATGCCTCTCCAACCTGTACCCTCCTGATTACATGCACAACCACTAATTCTGGCTGTTATTATCTGCTTTTATTCATACAATCATTACCTCAGTCTCCCATGGATGATCAGATGTAAGCTGCCTGGTACCGAAAACCGGGAGGAAAACTCGGAGGCAGAGTATAGCTTTTCTTCTTGTCTTCTTCTTTCTTCTTTCTTCTGTCTTCTGTCTTCCTCAGGAGTCTCGGCCTAACTCTGACCAGTCATTACTTCTTCTATCTGGTTTCTCTTCTGTCTTCTATCTGGTTTCTCTTCTGTAACCGCTCTGCCTACGTTCTGGCTGCTCTGATTCTTCTGACCGACCGAGTGACTGCCCGGCTGACTGAATTCTCCGTTCTCCTAACTCGGACCGCTTTCACCCGGTTATATACCTTTAGCTTTGCGGGTGCCTACAGGTGCGTCACATACATATCAGGTGGAACTTATGGCTTCCAGCTAGCTGCAACAGCCCTTCCTAATTAGGGCTCCTTCAATCAGACTTCATAAGGAAAAAAAAAAAAGTGAAAAAGATACAAATGGGAGCAAATTTTATGTTGCTACCTGCCATGGTTTATAGATCATACTGGATTAGAACCCACTCTAAAGACCTCATTGCTAAGCTATGGAACCAACCTAGGTGCCCATCAACAGATGAATGGATAAAGAAAATGGTGGTGTATACACACAATGGAATATTGCTCAGCCATAAAGAAGAATGAATTTATGATATTTGCTGATAAATAGATGAATCAAGAGACTATCATGCTAAGTGAAATAAGCCAATCCTAAAAAACAGAAGGTCAAATGTTCTTTCTGACATGTGGATGCTAACACACAACAAGGAGGAGGGAGAAGAATAGAAGGTCAGAGGATTATATAAAGGGAAATAAAGGGAAGGGATATGGGATAGAAATAGGAAAGACAGAGGCATGAATCTGACAAAATTTCCTGAATACAGTGAATTTCAACATTGTGTACATTCACATGACTGGGATCCTAATTAGAATAAGATGTACTCCATGTTTGTATCAATATGCCAAAATAGACTACATTGTCATGTATAACTAAAAAGACCAAACAACAATTTTTTTTAAAAGACCTCATCTCCAAATACAATCTCATTCTGAAGTACAGGGATTAGGACTTGAATAGGTGACTTAGAGGAGACCCAATTCAGTCTCTATCACCAACTATCAATCCTCATTTCCCACACTTGATTCTCTATGTACCCAAACTGGCTGCTGGTTATCCCCTGAGATTTGCCTGCCTCTTGTTTTTACTCACATTTCATTCTTTCAGCAACCAGGCATGCCTAAGTCAAATCTACCTGCAAAACCAGCTCAAGCACTACCTCCTCCTCTGATTTCCCAAATGGACATAATGGATCGCTCTTCAGAACTCAAAAAGCACTCCAGGTGTCCCTATTATTTCACCTCATGAATGGTTATTTCTGTGCATATCTTATTTCTTCTATTAGAATTTAAGTTCTATCAGGGCATATCAGTCACCTATTTGAAGACCAACACTACTCTTACAAACACACACACACATACACACACAAGCCTGGGACCTTGCAAAGTAGCTTATCTAAAAAGGTACTAATATATGGGGCTAGGGTTGTGGCTCAGCAGCAGAACACTTGCCTAGCATGTGCGAGGCACTGGGTTTGATCCCCAGTGCCACATAAAAATAAATAAATAAAATAAAGGTATTGTGACCAACTACAACTAAAAAAATTTAAAGAAAAGGTACTAATATATACTTCAAAATTCCTATTTTCAAGCTCAACACAAAAAACATTCTCATGGGGGCCTTGAAATAATAATGTCAATATGCTTCATGTCCAAATACATATTATATACCAGGCAAGATATTCCATATTCTACCTATAACTCCAGCATGTCACTTATTGTAGAAGTAAGGGAGTAAGTCCATTTCAAATGTGTGACTCGGCCTATAAAGCATACTCATTGTTATGGGTTAGATATGAGGTATTCCCCAAAAGCTCATGTGTAAGATAATAAGTTTAGAAGTGAAATGATTAGGTTATGAGAGCCTTAACCTAATCAGTACTTTAATCCACTGATATGATTAAATGAGTGGTAACTATAGGCAGATAAGGTAGGGCTGGAGGAGGTGGGTCACTGGGGGCATGGTTTGGGGGTAAATATTTTGTCCCTGGTGAGCAGAGCTCTCTCTCTGCTTCCTGATTGCCATGCCCTGGGCTGCTTTTCTCTACCACACCCTTCCACCATAATGTTTTGCCTCACCTTGGAGCCAGAGCTATAGGATAGGCTGTTTGTGGACTGAGAGCTCTGAAACTATGAGTCAAACTTTTCCACCTCTAAGTGTTCTTGTCAGGTGTTTTTGTCACAATGGCAATAAAGCCGACTAAAACACTCATAAAATCCTGAGAAATATTCATTTAGGACTTATATAAGGTTCAAGTGTTATATTCCAACTCTTCCAGAATCCATGATCAAAAATCAGTCCCTAGGTATCAGAAATTTGTAGATAGTTTCTCTAGTCTTTTCAAGCTCTCTCTAGTTTTGTCCACGAGGCCTTTTACACTGCACATTGGGAGGACCCGACCTGATCACCTCTATGGCTGGCTAACAGTATCTCCTGAGGTACCTCCCACATTTGTGTTATTAAGATCCTTTTATGCCTCCACTCCCCAGCCCTACCTCTCCTCTCCCCTGTCAGGCTAATCTGCCTGGTTCTACTGTTAGAAGGAGGCTGGACAGGGGTTGGGGTTGTGGCTCAGTGGTACAGCGCTCACCTAGCACATGCAAGGCCCTGGGTTTGATCCTCAGCACCACATATAAATAAATAAAATAAAGGTATTATGTCCAACTACAACTAAAAAAATATTTTAAAAGAAGGAGGAGGAGGCTGGGCAAAGGGCTTTGTTGCTGAGGAGAGAAGACACAAATGTCAGTAAGTTCTCATGGTATTCCGGCCTCAGGTTGGCTCATTTGAAAGGCAATCAGACTTTTTTATGTTATGATGGTTGGTAGTCTCTTTCTTGTACTAAAAGGGAGTGTCTGTATTCCTCCAACTTTTAAGTCATATTACAAAATGCTTTCCTCTTTTTAGATGAGTCAGACTCAGGACAGGGTGAGGGAGAAAAAGGAAACCTGACCTGCCACACACATGACATCTTTCCACAGCCCATGAAAGACAGGCACAGTGGATTCTCATCATTCATATCAACCATCTCTTGTAAAGTCACTCTGAACATGGAATTAGTGAATATTGAAATACTGTTCCTTGAGGAAATAGAGAGTGAGATTTCAATAAGCCTCTAATCACAACATGTTCACCAACAAATCAATACACATAGTCTTGTTTTATGTTTGCCTTTGTTCAACATCTTACTTAAGAGGTATTGTTGATTCACTAACATTGAACTCCCAGCCATCAAGCACTATAGCTCATGCCTGCACACAGCTCATCTAATAGGTGGATTTCCTCTGTGAGGCACATCAAGCTTTCTGGTCTAGGCACTCGACAGAGCTTCAGCACTTCATCAGGCGCCACTGCAAACATCAAAGTCTCAAAAATCATAAAATTGTAAAACAATGGCACTAAATAGACCACCAAAAAGACCTCTGTTTACATTGTGAGCCAAAAGCAGGCAGCAAAGTGTGTGTCAGGAATGTTTGTGCCATGCTCTTTTAAATGTGTGTGTCAGGAATGTGTGTGTGCCAGGATCCTCAAACTGTTCATTGCTCTGCACATGTTCATGAATGACTGCAAAAGCACTGTGAGCATTGCTTGTGGGTTTGCAAATACAGTTTAAATTCCTTTAAATTAAAGAAATTAGTCCATCTGAATTTGAAAAATATGTAATCTGTGTATCACAAGGATCAGCTGTACTGCTAATTCCGTTTTATAGTTGAGGAAACTAAGACTCAAAACAAGATCTTTCGCAGTCCAAGTTCCAGTCCTCCTGAGAGGGAGAGCCCTAGTGAATGGCATAGCTGCTGCTTTCCCAGTACAATTTAAAGGATCCTGAAAACTTGTTTCTAAATGTATCTCCATCCATCATCACAATGCTCAAAGTAAAACCTCTTCTGGAATCATAATGCTTGGCTGGGGCTCAGTGGCCCCAGGTTCAATCCCCAATGCATACGTATGTACATACATATATACATAGCCTAAATTTGGAGATGTATCTCCATAGACCCTAGCAAACTTACATGATTATATATTCATTTGCAGGCATTACCTAGAAGTGGTAAATAGGAGGGTCAACAGCCATCCACTCCTGGGTCTATTCTCAAAGGACTTAAAAACAGCATATTACAGTGACACAGCCACTTCAATGTTTATAGCAGCACAATTCACGATAGCTAGGTTGTGGAACCAACCTAGATGTCCCTCAGTAGATGAGTGGATAAAGGAAATGTGCTATATATACACAATGGAATTTCACTCAGCAATAAAAGAGAATAAAATAATGGCATTCGCTGGTAAATGGATGAATCTGGAGAATATAATGCTAAGTGAAATCAGTCAATCTCAAAAATCCAAATACCAAATGTTTCCTCTGATGTAAGGAGGCTGGTTCACAGTATTGTTGGGTCGGGGTACACAGGAGGATTAGAGGAACACTAGAATGGTCAAAGGGAAGGGAGGGAGCAAAGGGGGGATGGAGGGGAAAAAAAGAAAAAGTGGTTGAATAAGATGGATGTCATTATTCTAAATGCATGATTGAAGACTTGAATGCTACGAATATACTTTGTATACAAACTGTTTTGTGTAAAAAGATGCTCTATTTGTGCAGTATGAAATGTAATACATACTACTACTATAAATAAATAAAATATTTAAAAAAAATAGGAGGGTCGAATTTTTTCAGTAGGAGTTGGGTGGTAGTAGAAACTGGGTCAAGAAGAAATATCTGAAGAATGAGCCCTTTGGGGGAAATTTATCTTGTGCAACAATTAGGAAAACAGGATCAACAACCAAAGGCAATTCTAGTCATTGGTAACTTTGGGTCACCTAGAGAAAAGAAGAGAATTCAGGCTACACTTTGCCCCCTTCGCAGTTCTTCCAAAGATCAGGCTTACATCTTGATAAGGCCAGAAGCTGAGATGAACTCAGCTGCAAGCCCCTGCCTTACAGGCCATGTCACTTCTGAGAGTTCCTTATGAGGCTCTTAAGGGCATGAAGCATTAGCAGCTTTGCACTAACTCACTCCCATTTCCTGTGCTCCTTAAGCTGCTCCTGGGGTTTGAGCTCCTACTGGTCCCAGCTCCATGCCTCTCAAACTGCAGTGTATGTTCCCCTGGGATTCACTAAAGCAGGTGAACAAGGAGAGGAGGTGCTCTAAGCCACAGCATAAACATGGCATATATTCTTGGAGATTATCTTTTTTTCCCAAGATCAGGGACATATGAGAAAGGAATTAAGTTACCTAACCAGTAAGTAAGTGGAAACATCATTCAGTGTTGAAACAAACACTGACATGGCATTGAGTAGAATGCAATATTTAAATGGATTTTTGGAAAAGAAATCCAGGGCTGGGGTTGTGGCTCAGTGGTAGAGCGCTCGCCTAGCACGTGCGCGGCCCGGGTTCGATCCTCAGCACCACGTAAAAACACATTGTGTACAACTAAAAGCAAATAAATAAATATTTAAAGAAAAAAAAAAAGAAAAGAAATCCAAATGGCCTGTTTTGCTGCAGGCCATTTCAGATCTGTCCTCAGATTCTTCACCCCAGGGCTAGATACACATCCACTCATACCTCTGGTTTGAGGAGAAGGGAATGGAATGTGTTTTGGTGGAAAGATTTGAGAAATGTTGCTAGTTGAATAAACCAAAAAAAGAAGAGCACAACATATCCAAGCATGGGTCCAAACTAAATTCTTACTCCTGAGTCAGAGTTAGGATTTAGGATATGTTTCATCAGTTGTTTCATATTTCTTTGTAGTTGAACTTTTGCACCAGTGTTTTAAACTAGTAATACAGCAACCAACTGGCAGGCAAGGAAAAAAAAGTAATAGCTCAATGACATTAAGTGGTGCCAATAAACAATATTCATAATGATGGAACTCAATAAAATATTCCTCTCCCTTAGTTTTTTCAACCACCTTCTGCTGCAACCACCACCTTCCATAGAAGACACTGCACCCACCCCTGTTCATTTTTGTCTATAGCACTCTTACTGCAGAACTCTAGGTTTTTTAGTTTAGTCAGAGTTCTCCAAACTTTATATTCTTCAAACTAGGGATTGGGTCACATGGTCTGACAAGCCAAATAGTAAAAACTTTTTAAGCAGAAATAGTACTAGAAAATATCAGAATCATACTGGGCTGCTCAATTTGGATTTCCATTTTTCCTAAGCAAAAATTTGGAGGCCCTCTATATTGACATCTGTTGAGTACTAAGAGATGCCACAGTACATATAGGAATCAGAGGCAGGAGGATCAGAACTTTGAGGCCAGCTGGACAACTTAGTAAGATCCTGTCTCAAAATAAAATTTAAGAGGGCTAGGTATGTATCTCAGTGGTACAGCATTTGTCTAGCAGCATGCATGAGGGCCTGGGTTCAATTTCTAGTACCACTAAAGGGAGGGAGGGAGGGATGGAGGGGGGAGAGAGAGAGAGAGAGAGAGAGAGAGAGAGAGAAGAGAAGTTCTTTGATTAGCTTGTTACAGAACTTCACATTAAATGTAGGAAATATTCCAATTAACTTTCTGAAAAGATGATTACATTTTAAAATAGATGCCTGTGAATCCAACTGGATGAATCTTTGCTTGGCTAAACATGTGGGGGCGATATTGCTCTTCTTTGTTTTCTGTTTTTTTAAATTTGAATTTCTTTATACATACACTGTAATTTTATATAGATTAATAAATGCCATCACATCGCACATACTGGGTTTTCCCAGTGAAATCTTTTATTTATTTATTTATTTATTTATTTATTTATTTAGTCATAGCTCCCTAATGCTCACTTTGCTATCAGTAACAGTTTTCTAAGGCTACCATAATAAAGTACCACAAATCCAGCGGCTTAAAATAAATTTATTGTTTCACACTTCTAGAGTCTAAAACATTCTCCCTGGAAGCCACTAGGGGAGGATCTTTCCTATCTTTTCCAGCTTCTGATAGTCCCAGGTTATTTCTTGGTTTGTGACAATGTGACTCCAACCTTCCAGCCTCCATGCAGTCATCTCATGGCTGTCTTTTCCCTTTTCATCTCTGCATTATATTCCCCTTGTGAAAATCTGTTTCTGTGCCCAGATTTCCTCTTATAAAGACAAGTCACCATGCCGGGCATGGTGGCGCATGCCTGTAATCCCAGCACTTTGGGAGGCTGAGGCAGGAGGATCGCGAGTTCAAAGCCAGCCTCAGCAATGACGAGGTACTTAGCAACTCAGTGAGACCCTGTCTCTAAATAAAATACAAAAAAAGGGCTAGGGATGTGGCCCAGTGGTCGAGTGCCCGAGTTCAATCCCCGGCACCACAAAAAAAAAAAAAAAAAAAAAAAAAAAAAAAAAAAGACAAGTCACCAGCTCAAAACTATGAAAAATTTTCAGGAAGATGTAGAAAAAGTTAAGTCCTCAGGAGATTGGAAAACAGTGCACGATTTTGATGGAGCAGCATTTGATTCTTTCCCAGAATTAAATGCTTCATTTAAGAAAGATGTTGCTGCCACCATCATGTCAAGCAAAATAAGTTAAAACTCAGAAGATCAAGGGACGCATGTTTTCTCTCTTATGAGGAAGCTAGAGAAGAAAGGAGAAGAAAGATGGAGGTGGATCTTAAGAAAATCAAAGGGAGGGCTGGGGATATGGCTCAGTTGGTAGAGTGCTTGCCTAGCATGTACAAGTCCCTGGGTTCAATCCCCAGTACCACCAAAAACAAAACAAAACAAAACAAAAAACTGGAAAATTGAAGGGAGATCAGTAGAGGAAACAGGGGACGTAGGGACGGAAGGGGGAAGGCCTGGGGAGTGATATTGGCCAAATTATATTGTTATATCACATGCATGTATGAAAATGTAATAACAAATCCCATCATTATGCACAACTATAATGCACTGCTAAAAAATCTGAGGAATAATACCCTTGAAGACTCTGGGATTAATGCTAAATTTGTGAATGCTATATATGATGCCTCACTTAATACTCCTCAGGACATTCAGAAGACCATGTTAAAGGGAATCATTAATAGCCCATTATAAGAATGGAAAGGCCCATGAACAAAAGTTGATTTTAGAGCATTTTCTATACTTTTATAGAATCCTCAATTTAATAAAAATCAATAAATAAAGACACCAGTCTTATTGGGCTAAGGCCCACCCTAATGACCTCGTCTTAACTTGATTTCATCTGCAAAGATCCTATTCCCCCCATAACGTCACATTCGTAGATAGTTTAGGACTTCAAAGTATCTTTCTATGGGGGAGCAGGTGGACAGAATTCAACCCACACTCATGTTACCCCTTCTGCTTTGTATCATTCAGTACTTTATCATGTGCTCTCTTGGCTTACCCCGCCTGCAGGAAGCCTTTCCATTTTCCTACCTCTTTCATCTATCTCTCCCACATCAAAATTACTGGGTTGGCAGCCTAAATTCTCACGTGCAAATTAGACTTGGCCTTGGCTGCAAGAGCAGGGATCACAGCACCAGAATTGGAGGGGCAGGAAAACTCTTCTGGAACTTTTCCTACGAATAAGTTTGGTGTGGTTTCTACATTTGTTCAAGGGCTCTAAGAACAAGAGACAAGCAGGGGACAGAAAAGGACAGATCTGTTTATCTTGATCAAAAGCATATTTCTTTAGGATCTTGATTTAGAAGGTAGTTAAATACCAGCTCCCCACCCAGCATTCCTATACCCACCTCTGCCTTGATGCTTAGGTCAGAATCTCTATAGTGTGGCATCATTTTAATCACAGGGTAGATAATTTTCTTACAGATTTCTTTCTGTGTCCACATCCTTTGTTTTGATGAAAGGCATTGAAAATGTACATGGCATTTTAGAAAAACAAAATTTAACAACTCAAGCACAAAAAAGCAAATGCCTTGGAAAATTTTCTCTTATTGTCTCTTTTCCCATCCCTCAAAACTCCCTCAAAGGCTGATACCAATCCAGTTGAGAAGATTATGGACAGGGGAAGCGTTTTTGAGGGACTCAAAACTGAGGTCAGTCTTGGTACAAAGTCACTTATAATTAGGGCAATTTTGGGGCTGGGATTGTGGCTCAGAGGTAGAGCGCTTGCCTAGCACGTGCATGGCCCCAGGTTCGATCCTCAGCACCACATAAAAATAAATAAAGGCATTGTGTACAACTAATATAAATAAATATTTAAAAAATTAATTAGGGTGATTTGAGTTGCAACCCATTCCATTAGACTTCAACTCAGTTCAGAGTCTGAGCAGTGTCTTGTCTGCCCAGAACTTCCCCTCCTCTTCTCTTGAAGAATGACTCCTGCCCTCCCCGCAACCACTTGGTCCTAGTGGGGCCTGAAAAATGCTGATCTCAGCCCTAGGAAAGTGACCCATGCAAGGCCCATCACAGTGCTTCAGGATTGTCCAAACTGGCACAAAGGGATTATGGATTATCTCCTCTGTGAGAGGAGAGGCAAGTGGGAGTGGTGAGTCTGGAGGGAACTTTAGGACTCTCAACCACCATGGAGTCCCAAGAAAGAGATAGAGGTAAGGAATCCCTGAAGACATCCCTGAAGCCCCACTTCACCCTGCCTTTCCTCAGTTTATAAGAGCCTCCAATTCTTCTTTTTGTTTATTTTGCTTTGGATTAGATTTCTGTCACCTGCAAGAGTCCTGATTAACACAACACCGCTAATATATGTGGAACATTCAAGAATCACTTTGTCCCCTTACCCAGAGTCTAATAAGACTACAAAGACCCCTCATAACTCCAGCTAGCTATTAAGCTATTGCCTCTCTACTTATACCTACTCTTCTACATCTGTGTGATACTGAGGCTGAGCCTCTGAAACATGTACTTATCTTTGGTCATGTGGTCAAACATAGAATGTCACAGCTTACTTAAATGGAATAATGCTGTCTCACCCTACCTTCTAAAAAAGTGAGAAATAAAAATGTTGTTCTGGATGAAATTCAAATATAAATATATAAATGAATCTATATAGACACATAAACATACATATATATATATCCATTTTAAAAAATATTTTAAATATATTAAGTCTAAAAACTTTGTTGAAGAGGGATTTTTTTCCCCACTGAAGCTGTGTTAAGATATAATACAAAGTTGAGGAAATCAGTCAAGCACACTAATATGAATAAAGAACAGCCTTCGTGAAAACATGCCAATTACACGAAGCATACTTTCTGGGAATGGCACCAAGATATTAGTGAATAGCAGTTCACATTTTAAAACAAAGAGAATTGTTGTTAGAAATACAGTACTAATATATTTACCCAATAGCTCCAGAGCCCAAGTGACCTAAATCCACAGCCTTTGTTTCTGCAGTGTTATGCTATCATCTTCTCAAAGAAATTCTGTTTAAGGGGGGGAGGGGACATTCACCCAGGCATTACACAACATTCAAAAATGTAACTAGGGATATATAATAATAGGGCAATTCAAGGAATTAGTTGTTAAGTTTATAAAGGGGCTTTCATGCACAAAAGGCATAGTAGAACTATAACACACTAAACCATAGTTTTAAAAAGCATTTATTAATTTTTTAAAAAAATTATTGAATTTCCTCTGTGTACTGGGTGTTATGTTAGGTACTGAACATCAATGCTGAGTGTGAAATAGTTCCTGCCTTGGTTATATTCTCAGTGTTGTACCTGAGACGGTTTTAAAATATCATTGTGTATGGAAAAATATGAGAGTGTACATGTTCCCTGGCAGTGCCTTTTGTTTCCCCTCTCCTTTTCCATATTGAGTCCTGCTGAGAGCCTCTGAGGAGGGCTCAAGCCATTATCTCCCTTAGGTCTCTGACACAGACAGCACATCAGCAGGTCTGGGCATGTCAGAAGTGAAATTGCAAAGTAGTTTTAAGACCTGGAGAGAAAAAGAAGTCAATGAGTCAGGGCAATAAAAAATAAAAGGCCCTGGGAGTTCCAGAGAAACAGTAGCTTGCAGCATTTTAAGAGATCTGTTTCTCAAACTCACCTTGACTGAGCCACCACCCGGACGCCAGGCTCCACATATTTCCGATTTTCTTCTGCCTCACTGGCTTCCCCCCATACCGTGGTAGACCCCTCCGCCTTCTCAAATTATTCTCTTCTACTTATGATGACTGCCTAAGTGATTGCATCCAATCAGAAGCAGTCACTGTACCAGGAAAGGGACAGCTGTGTGGAGACCTGCTGCTGTGGTGTGAATATATTTGTCCCTTCCAAAACTCAGGCTGACTTTTGGTTGCCATTTTGGTAATGGTGGGAGGTGATTTTAAGAGATGATTAGGTCACTGGGAAAAATTAATGCCTTTCTTACCTAGTGAGTTCTCACTCTTCTGCAACTAAGTAAGTTTACCAAGACAGTGGGTTGCTTTAAAGTGAGGCAGCCCCTCCTGTGTTGCCTCTTTTTCACATGCCCACTTGCCTCCCCAATTTCTGCCATGAGTTGAAGCAGTATAGGCCCTCACCAGAAGCTGACCAAATGTGGCCTTCCCAGCCTCCAGAACCATGAACAGAATAAACCTCATTTCTTTATACACTATCCAGTCTCAGGTGTTCTGTTACAGGAACAGAATAGGGATTAAGATACTTACCTGAAAGAACCTGTGGCTTTTGATCAAAGGACAGAGGCAACTGAGGGGAAACTGTAGGGAAGGAACAACCAGAGGAATAAAAGATTCCCCTTGTTCTCCTCTCTTTTTCTGACCTGCTACTAAGCTGGCCAAATCCACCTAGAAATCATAGCACTGGTGTCTATTGATTTAATCCCTATAGGTCAGGCTGGTTGGAGGCAGAGAGCAGGACAGAGAGGTGTGAAGAGAGACCCCACAGCCCACAAACGTATGCTGCATGCTACATCTGCTAGAGACTCCTGATTTGTACTTTTCTCACCCTACCTTCCAAGTGGAATCAAAAATGGCTTAGTTGCACATCTCTACCTGAATTCCCAATTGATTGTCCTATCCCCCACCCTGGTCCCCTCTTCCCTTCCTCTCTTAACTCCCCTCCCAGTTTCACTGTAAGCTGCCTGTTGTGGCCAGCCACGGTGCCGCGGGAAAATTCTCGGAGGCAGAGTTAAGCTTTTACTACTTTTACTTCTACTTTCTTCTGTCTTCCTCGGGAGCCTCGGCCTTACTCTGACCAGTCCTCTGGAGCCTCGGCCTAACTCTGGCCAGTCATTACTTCTTCTATCTGGTTTCTCTTCTGTAACCGCTCTGCCTACGTTCTGGCGCTCTGATTCTTCTGACCGACCGAGTGACTGCCCGGCTGACTGAATTCTCCGTTCTCCTAACTCGGACCGCTTTCACCCGGTTATATACCTTCAGGTTTGTGGGTGCCTACAGGTGCGTCACATACATATCAGGTGGAACCCATGGCTTCCAGCTAGCTACAACAGCCCTTCCTATTTAGGGCTCCTTCACATTCCTTCCCTTTAGTTTAAAAAGGTGCTTTTGTTCTATTTTCTCTATTTTATTTTCTCTATTTTCTTTTATTTTCTTGTCCCTACCTAGCTTTTCACCTTTTATTTTTGAAAGGGTGGATATTTGAGCCCTTTTTGAGAAGGTGCTGTGGCTTTAAGGAAACCTAATGCTGAGGAGCAGCTAACGCACCTAGTTAAGCACAATTGCATAAGCGGCTTTGACTTTTTTTTTTTTTTTTCTCCTCTTCTTTATTTTTCTTTATGGCTTTCTTGCCAAAGCTCAATGGCTTTTTTTTTTTTTTTTTTCTGCATGGTTTTTACCATGCTATTTAATTCTCTATTTTCTTTTAAGCTCATGGCTTTTTTCTTTATACTAAAGCTCAAGGCTTTTTCTCTATATTTTTTTATGGCTTTTGGCCGGCTACTCTGCTTCGGCTTTTGGCCGGCTCGCTTCGGCTTTTCGCTGGCTACTCTGCTTCAGCTTTTGGCCAGCTACTCTGCTTCGGCTTAATTCTTAACTGGCTTCAACTGAGTCAGAGGCTCTGCTCTCTTGTTTCTACTCTTTTTGCTGGTCTCAACTGAGTCTGAGGCTATGCTTTTTCATTGCTCTTATTTCTTAGCTTTTCTTCTCTGCCTGCCGAGCCCCGGACAGACCACCATTTGTAAGCTGCCTGTTGTGGCCAGCCACGGTGCCGCGGGGAAAATTCTCGGAGGCAGAGTTAAGCTTTTACTACTTTTACTTCTACTTTCTTCTGTCTTCCTCGGGAGCCTCGGCCTTACTCTGACCAGTCCTCTGGAGCCTCGGCCTAACTCTGGCCAGTCATTACTTCTTCTATCTGGTTTCTCTTCTGTAACCGCTCTGCCTACGTTCTGGCCGCTCTGATTCTTCTGACCGATCCCGAGTGACTGCCCGGCTGACTGAATTCTCCATTCTCCTAACTCGGACCGCTTTCACCCGGTTATATACCTTCAGGTTTGCGGGTGCCTACAGGTGCATCACATACATATCAGGTGGAACTTATGGCTTCCAGCTAGCTACAACAGCCCTTCCTAATTAGGGCTCCTTCATATTCCTTCCCTTTAGTTTAAAAAGGTGCTTTTGTTCTATTTTCTCTATTTTATTTTCTCTATTTTCTTTTATTTTCCCTACCTAGCTTTTCACCTTTTATTTTTGAAAGGGTGGATATTTGAGCCCTTTTTGAGAAGGTGCTGTGGCTTTAAGGAAGCCTAATGCTGAGGAGCAGCTAACGCACCTAGTTAAGCACAATTGCATAAGCGGCTTTGACTTTTTTTTTTTTTTTTTTTTTTTCTTCTTTATTTTTCTTTATGGCTTTCTTGCCAAAGCTCAATGGCTTTTTTTTCTGCATGGTTTTTTACCATGCTATTTAATTCTCTATTTTCTTTTAAGCTCATGGCTTTTTTCTTTATACTAAAGCTCAAGGCTTTTTCTCTATATTTTTTATGGCTTTTCGCCGGCTACTCTGCTTCAGCTTAATTCTTAACTGGCCTCAACTAAGTCGGCTTTTGGCCGGCTCGCTTCGGCTTTTCGCTGGCTACTCTGCTTCGGCTTTTGGCCGGCTCGCTTCGGCTTTTCGCTGTCTACTCTGCTTCAGCTTTTGGCCAGCTACTCTGCTTCGGCTTAATTCTTAACTGGCTTCAACTGAGTCAGAGGCTCTGCTCTCTTGTTTCTACTCTTTTTGCTGGTCTCAACTGAGTCTGAGGCTATGCTTTTTCATTGCTCTTATTTCTTAGCTTTTCTTCTCTGCCTGCCGAGCCCCGGACGGACCACCATTTGTAAGCTACCTGGTACAGTAACCCGGGAGGAAAAACTCTCGGAGGCAGAGTTAAGCTTTCACTACTTTTACTTCTACTTTCTTAGAGCTTAGAGAGGGAAAGAAAGATTTTTCTTCTTAGCTTAGAGTAGAGTAGCTTAGAGTAAAGAAAGATAGAGCTTAGCTTTTCTTCTTAGCTTAGAGTAGAGTAAAGAAAGATAGAGCTTAAAGAAAGATAGAGCTTAGCTTAGAGAAAGACTAGAGCTTCTTTCTTCTCTCTTCTTTCTTCCTTCTTCTGTCTTCTGTCTTAGAGCTTAGAGAGGGAAAGAAAGATTTTAGAGTAGCTTAGAGTAAAGAAAGATAGAGCTTAGCTTTTCTTCTTAGCTTAGAGTAGAGTAAAGAAAGATAGAGCTTAAAGAAAGATAGAGCTTAGCTTAGAGAAAGACTAGAGCTTCTTTCTTCTCTCTTCTTTCTTCCTTCTTCTGTCTTCTGTCTTCTGTCTTCCTCGGGAGCCTCGGCCTTACTCTGACCAGTCCTCTGGAGCCTCGGCCTAACTCTGGCCAGTCATTACTTCTTCTATCTGGTTTCTCTTCTGTAACCGCTCTGCCTACGTTCTGGCCGCTCTGATTCTTCTGACCGACGACCGAGTGACTGCCCGGCTGACTGAATTCTCCGTTCTCCTAACTCGGACCGCTTTCACCCGGTTATATACCTTCAGGTTTGCGGGTGCCTACAGGTGCGTCACATACATATCAGGTGGAACCCATGGCTTCCAGCTAGCTACAACAGCCCTTCCTAATTAGGGCTCCTTCATTTCACCACCATTCACTCAGTTACACAGGCCCAAACCTAGTTTTATCCCTGAATCCTTTTTCTTTTACACCACCGCGTGACCATGGTATCTCAGTTCAACTTTCAAAAGATGTCCAGAATCCAGATTCTTCCACCACCTCCATTGCTCCCACCTCGTCTGTGACATTTCATGTTTTGCTTGTATGATTGCCACAGACTCCTAACAGTTCTCCCAGTCCTACTCCTGGCCCCATGAGGTCTTCACAGCCTCCAGAATGACCTGTCTTCAGGCATTCTCTGTCCTTTACTCTGTTATAATTTTTATCTCAGCAACTACTCTGTTTAATACCTATTAGATGTTTATTCGTTTGTTTCTCATTATTTCCTTCATTAAAATGTAGGTTGAGTGAGGGCAGGGATCTCCTTGTCTACTGAGTTGTTCCCTCAGTCAAATACACTACGTGTTGAATGAAAGCAATGAATAATAGTTCTTCAAAAAGCACTGTCACGAAAATGAGAAGACAAGCCACAAACTGGGAAAAAAATATTTACCAAATATATGTTTGAGAAAGGACTGTTATTCAAAACATACAAAGAACTCTTAAAACTCAATAATAAGAAAGAAAAAAAAAACCAATCTTTTTTTAAAAATATTTTTTAGTTGTTGATGGACCTTCATTTTTTATTTATTCATTTATACGGGGTGCTGAGAATTGAACCCAGTACCTCATGCCTGCTGGATAAGCACTCCACCACTGAGCTACAATCCCAGTCCCAGATCCCACAATCTTTAAAATGACAAAAGACCTGAACATACACCTCAACAAAGAAGACACAAAGATGGCAAATAAGCATATAAAAAGATACTCAACATCATATATCATTAGGGAAATGCAAATTAAAATAAGATACCAGCACACACCTAGTAGAATGGCCAAAATCCAAAACACTGACAATAGCAACTGCATGCAGACAAGGATGTGGAACCATGGGAACTCTCATTTATTCTGGTGGAAATACAAAATGGTACAGCCACTTTGGAAAGCAGTTTGGCAGTTTCATACAAAACTAAACATACTCTTACCATATGATCCAGCAGTTGTACTCCTTGGTGTTTACCCAAATGAGTTGAAACCTTATGTCCAAAAACGTGCACATGGATGTTTATAGCGGCTTTACTCATAATTGCCAAAACTTGGAAGCAATTAAGATGTCCTTCAGTAGGTGAATGAATAGACTGTGATACAGTCAGATAATAGAATATTGTTCAGTGCTAAAAAGAAAAAAAAATGAACTATCAAACCATGAAACGACATGAAGGAACTTTGAATGCAAATTGTTAAAAGAAAAGAGTCAATCTGAAAAGTCTACACACTGCACGATTCCCACTATGTGACCTTGTGGGAAAGGGAAAGCTATGGAGACAGCAAAAAGTCAATAGTTGCCAGGGGATTGTAAGGAAGGAGAGATGAATGGGGCAGCAAAACTGCTCTATGTGACTGCAAAGGTGGATACATAAGGTCATACGTTTATCCAAACCCATAGCAGGTGCAACACCAAAAGCCAACCCCCATGTAAGCTAGGGACTTTAGCTTTGATGCAGGTTCATCAACTGTAGTAAATACACTACTCTGGCACAGGATTTTTGTAGCTGGGGTGGCTGTACACATGTAGGGGCAAGGGACAAATGGGAACTTTTTGTACTTTCCACCCAATTTTACTGTGAAACTAAAATTGCTTTAAAAAATGAAGTCTACTTTTAAAAAAACAGTATGTATGGAGACCCTAGAGGGGAAAAAAAAGAACCATAAATTTAGAAAAAGTGATCCACTAAACTCTGAAATGCATCAGATCCTGAAAAGTCCTGATCTGTTCCTCTTCTAAGAAGGCAGCTGGGGGTGGGGGGTAGAAAAGTTCTGCTTCTACAAACATCACAGGGAAGGTCTCCAATTAGTCTATCTTGGGTTAAAACTTACTTCCTCACATACTCAAGAGAATGGGCTGAGAAATATAGGAGGTGCCTGATTCACCCATCAGGAGCTGGACTCACCTTCAGCCAGTGGATACTAGGAGGGCCATATCCAAGGCTGAGATCCTGACACGCCACTATATATTATCATAGTCACTACTAGAATCCCCCAGGTACTTCCCTGCTGCCCAGCTCCTTTGGCGGGTCACCAAGAACCCTAGACTTCCCCTCTCCTCCAGCTGCTGAAGGGGTAGGACCTGGCCCAGCAACCCTGCTTTGCTTCCATGGCTGATATGTAATTTAGTCATCTGAGTCATACCATAACACTTATTCAATATTTTGATCAAGGTCAGCTTCATGAGTGTGGAAACTGTTCAGTCACGCAGGTTTCTCACTTAGTTTATTACTAGGCTGTCACTGTTTGAAAATTTTTTAATGAATTTTGAAAAAGTCCTCGCATTTCCATTCTGTACTGGGTCTCACAGATTGTGTAGCCTGTCCTTATTATGCCTATCATCCATGGAGGTGGGGTATTGTGATTAGATAGCTAAAGAGGAGGGAAAGTAAATGCTGGACACAGTAATGCTATGTGTCACTACTACCCTGAAGGGAACATGTGTGGTTGTACTTTTTAATTTGAAGCATAAATGAAGACCCCAGGACAGCTCAAGGAAGGAGGCTCTTAGAAGTAATAAGCACTGATACCAGGCTCTTAAATATATTTTCAGAAATCAAGAGATTGGTGAGGTGGGGATTGACTAGGAAGCAGCAGAAGAAAACTGTGTGGGGCGAGGGTCAAGTTCTGTGTCTTGAGAGAAACTTGGGTTATGCAGATACAGGCATTTGTCAAAACTCAGCAAATAGACACTTAATATTTGTGTATTTCATAGTATGTATGCATTACATGTATCAAAAGAAAACCCACAAACAAATATTGAATTCTAGTTAACAATATGCATGCTAAAATGTTAAGGGAGTACACTTGTGTCTGCAATATACTTTGAAATACACCAAAATTAGATAGATTAAGGTGTGGATAAAGAGATAGGTGGGTGGATGGATGGATGGACAGACAGTAGAGTACCAGTACCAAGCATTTTAATACCCTTGGTAGTTAGGGTGGAACAGAACACCTAAGCTAACAGCTGAATTGTCATTTTGCTGAAAGATTCTTGTTTCAGATCTCCAAATCCTCAAAAACTTTGTGAAGATGTTCATAAAATGGAAGCTTGTTTGTGCTCATCTTAAAGCCATTTAGTGCCTGCGTGAGCCGAAATCCTCAGAATTATCTATAATGCATGGAGTGTGTGCTCTCAGCAGTGTTTTTTCCTCTTTTCTTGACGTCAGTTGCCATTTGTAAGGGTTGCCAAGGTAATGACCAGACACATCTAAAGACAAGCCTACAAGAAAGGACAACATACTTATTTTTTCTCTTTTAGCATCAAATATATAGTATTTAAAATTCATGACACATTCAGTTTGATGAAATTCTGCTTCACAGAGAAACAAATTTCACAGTACAGAAAAGAACTCCCCACCTTTGTCTCTGTAGCTCTGCTTTTAATGACTGCATTTGTTCAAGAACACTACATAGATTCTTCTATATACCACAAATTACTTTTTAAATTTGTTTATTTTATTTATTCTAATTAGTTATATATGACAGCAGAATGCAATTCAATTCATATTACACAAATAGAGCACAATTTTTTCACGTCTGGTTGAATACACAAAGTAGAGTCACACCATTCATGGTTTCGTACATGTAACGTATATATGTCTCATTCCACCACCTTTCCTACCCCCATGCCTCCTTCCACCCTCTCCCTCCCCACAAATTACTTTTTTCTCAAGAAAAAAATATGAGGAGGCATCAGGTGTAGTTCATAACATAATTTTGGTAGTCATTAGGAAGACCTAGTTTACCTTAAAGGCAGTCACAGAAAACATATGGACCTGTTCAAAAAGGAATACAGTTGTCCCTTGGTATCCAAGGGCAATTTGTTCCAGGATTCAATGAGCTTACCAAAATTCCAGGAAGCTCAAGCCTTCTTAAATAAAATGGTACAGCATTTGCATATACCCTATGCACATCCTCCTGTACTCTTTAAATCATCCCTGTATTACTTAAAATACTTAATACAATGTAAGCATTGTATGAGTAGTTGTTATACTGTATTGTTTAGGGAATATTGACAAGAAAAGGGTCTATACATGTTTAGCACAGGAACAATTTTTTTAAAAAATCTTTTTGATCCATGGTTGGTTGAATTCATGGGTATGGAACCCACAGACATGGACAGATGACTGTATTTCATGTTCCTTGGAAAGTATGTGAGATTTTTTTTTAATACATTAAGAGATAATAGTTGGGGTTGTCAATCACTACAATTAATTGATATTAACCATTCTACCTAGAAAGATCTATGATGTTACATCAGTTCTAAGTTTTGCTGTTGTTTTTATGGTACTGGGGAGGAAACCCAGGGTGCTCTATCACTGAGCTATATTCCCAGTCCTTGTATTTTTTATTTTGAGACAGAGTCCTACTAAATTGCTGAGGCTGGTCTTGAATTTTTGATCCTCCTGCCTCAACCTCCTGAGTAACTGGGATTACAGTTGTGTGCCAATGTGCCTGACCAGTTCTAAGTTTTATATCAATAAAGCATTTATGTAACTTTATGCATTTAACAAATATGTTTCTATTTGTGGGATCACAAATAGAAAGTCTATCAATAAAATGATGGGTTGAGGAGGAATTCCATCACAGTTCAGTTGAATTTCATCATGTTTTAATGAACTCAACCTAGTGTTAGAAAATTAAGTTCTTGCATTCACTTTTTTTAATCTATTTATTTATTTGCTTTAGTTGTACACAATGCATTTATTTTTATGTGGTGCTGAGGATTGAACCCGGGCCACGCACGTGCTAGACGAGCGTTCTACCGCTGAGCCTAAACCCAGCCCCCCTTGCATTCACTTTTAAAAAATTTTTCTTTTCTTTCTTTTTATTTTTTGGTACTGGTTATTAAACTCAGGTGTGCTTAACCACTGAGCCACATCCTCAGCCCTTTTAACTTTTTAAATTTTGAGACAGAGTCTTGCTAAGTTGCTGAGGACCTTGATAAATTGCTGAGGCTGGCTTTGAGCTTGCAATCCTCCTGCCTCAGCCTCCAGAGTCACTGGAATTACTGGTGGGTGCCACCGCCCATGGCCACTTTTTTTTTTTTTTTTTTGTGGTACCGGGGATTGAACTCAGGGGCACTCGACCACTGGGCCACATCCCCAGCCCTTTTTTTTATTTTATTTAGAGACAGGGTCTCACTGAATTGCTAAGTGCCTCGCCATTGCTGAGGCTGGCTTTGAACTCGCGATCCTCCTGTCTCAGCCTCCCAAAGTGCTGGGATTACAGGCGTGCACCACCGCGCCCGGCCACTTTTTATTTTTTTAATGGTGCTGGGGATTGAACCCTCATGCATGCTAGGCAAGCTCACTACCACTGAGCTACACTTTCAGCCCTAGATATTTTGGTTTTGTTACCAGCTTTTTAATTCGAAATAAATTCTTGCTATTGTGTACTCTTAAGTATGTGTATTTTTGTCATTATCAAAATCCACTTATTTACTCTTAAAATGAAACTCAAAACATTAAACAAAGTTGTTTTCTATGGAAATTCTTCATAAGATAAAGAAAGCTTTTTATGTTTGAACAAACATTTAAAAATATTTTATAGCCGGGTGTGGTGGCGCACGCTTGTAATCCCAGCACTTTGGGAGGCCGAGGCAGGAGGATCACGAGTTCAAAGCTAGCCTCAGCAATGGCAAAGCACTTAGCAACTCAGTGAGACTCTGTCTCTAATAAAATACAAAAAAAGGGCTGGGGATGTGGCCCAGTGGTCGAGTGCCACTGAGTTGAATCCCTGGCACCAAAAAATAAATTAAAAAATAAAATAAAATAAAATAAAAAATAAAAATATTTTATGTGATATACAGGGGCATTTTGTTGTTAGGGATGCTTGCCCTCTAGGATGTCAACTATAAAGGGTCAACAACATGTCTGCTCTGAAATATCCTTAGTTTCTTTTAATAATATATTGTGAATTTGATGATCAGATATATCCAAATATTTCTTACACCAACTCTATTTCATTCTGAACCATTTCTTCGGCCAAATATTCAAAAAAACTCATTGCCAAATGTGTAAGATTATAGCATACCTCTTTTTTTTTTTTTTTTTTTTTTTTTTTTTTTGTGTACCGGAGATTGAACTCAGGGGCACTTGACCACTGGGCCACATCCCCAGCCCCTTTTTGTATTTTATTTAGAGACAGGGTCTCACTGAGTTGCTAAGTGCCTCGCCATTGCTGAGTCTGGCTTTGAACTCGAGATCCTCTTGCCTCAGCCTCCCAAAGTGCTGGGATTACAGGCGTGCACCACCGCGCCCGGCTATACCTCATTTTTATGCACCTTAAAAACTGTCAAATTCAGGGGTAATATCATGTTCCAATCTTTTGATGTAGAGGTTTTTTTTGGGGGGGGGCGGGGGGGATTCTGTGTTCACTCACCCAGTCTCCTCCTTCCCTGACCTGGTAGGATTAGATCATTCCTCTCTCCTGTATCTCCAATAGGGGCTCAGTGTTCAGAATCCAAACCACTGGAGGCCATTCTCTTTCTTTTAATTACTTTGGAATTTGTACTTTAGAATTTCTCCATTTTGGTTATGTCTTCTTTGAGAGTAATCAGCATTGCATTTGAATATGCAAATGGTTTTAATTTAATCCTTATTGAAATGGATTAATATATGTTGAAAGATCACATTTTCATGGGCTATAGAAATTGCTGGTGTAGGAAATGGACAGGGGAGGAGAAAATTGAATTTGAAATACCCATGGGTTAGGTGGGGTTTTTTTTTTTTCCCCCAATTTTTCTGAAACTCTCTTTTGCTTGAATTTTGAGGGTCAGAGATATCTATTGACAAATCCCTATGGGCAACTTAGGACAACAAATCAACAAGTCTGACTTGAGACCTTGCTTTGATACCTGGCACTGCCCTGAGGATTTGTTCCATCCTGTGATTGTCTCAAGTATCAATTTCAGAGGCCATGTGAAAAACCAGTATGACCTTCTGATGCTGGCACGATCCATCCCCCTGCTAACCTCCTATCCCTCTCAGAGAGTTGAGCTCTATGCTCTTTTTTCCTGGTTATCCTTACTGTGACTTGTGCAGACCCCTTATCTGGTTTCACCAATGCCAATTCTACTTCCACAGTCCACCTCACTCACCCCTCCTTTGCTGGAATCTGGAGGGACTCTGCTCCCACTAAAAGAGCTCCTCACCTGTGGCTCACTTCCCCCCTCCTTTTTCAGCCTTCTCAATAAAGGAAAGGATTAGACTTCAGAAGTAGAGGTGGAGCTACTCATCAGAGTTCACAGAACATTAATCCTGGGAGGAGGTTGTGTTGAGAGCTGTGCATCCTTGGGAAAGAACTAATAATTCGGAATTTCTTTGCTCCTCGGTAAAATAGGGATGATAGTGTTCATTTTACTGGGTAATGGAGGGGCTAAATAAGACCCTATACAGAATCCTAGAAGACTTTTTTTTTAATTGTAGCTATTTTTACTTTGAGAATATTTCTGAATTATCGTGTGTGATGTTCTTCACACTTGAATCCAAGTCTGAGCAGGTTTAAGAACAACAATAAAACAGCAAGGAAGTCAATCAGTTTGCTTCACATAAATTTAAGTAAACGAAGAAATGGCTCATAGCGATTCTGTTTAAGCTTTTGATTTTTATGTACATGAATTCAACTAATATGTATTAAAGGCTTTCTATTTGCCAGGTGTTTTTTTTTTTTTTTTTTTTTTTTTTTTTTTTTTTTTTTTTAACAATTCCATTTACAATGGCTTTTTAAAAATACTTTTTTAGTTGTTGATGGACCTTTATTTTATTTATTAGTACATGGTGCTGAGAATCTAACCCAGTGCCTTACACGTGCTAGGCAAACGCTCTACCACTGAGCCACAACCCTAGCCCCTTGCTAGGTGTTTTGATGACCATTATCTCTCCTCAAGGTATTTGCAAACTAGTTGAGAAGAAAAACGTGTAAGGAACCATTGTGTGTGACAAGCCTTAAAGGGACATATTGACAATTGCTGTGAGAAAACCTTGACTCTGTCTGGAAAAGTCACACCCGGACCTCAGTTCCTTGTAGAGGCAGCAAGGCAAAGAGGAAAGCTTATACACTACTGAGTTAGCCAGGGTTGAAAAATGGTGGTCTGTGGATCATAAGAACTGTGAACTCCTTTTGTTTGGTTGACACAGGATTTTGAAAATCAAGACTTTCCTACATAAAAATTCAGGTTGGTAGATTTTTCTTGAAAAATTATACTACCTGGCAATGCTGGGCTATAATTGACTGCATCTAAACTAGCCACTTTCAGCTTGTTTATAAGCAAACAACTTGACCCATCTTCTAGAGCAGCTAGCTCCTATAGGGATTTGAGATTTCAACTTTTCAACCAGACAGCCTTGGATCCCAATCTCAGTTTTACAACTGACAAATTATTTAACCTTCAGCGGTGACCTGTCACCTGCTCATTGGGATTGCTAATACCACCTTTGCCTGTTTTAGAGAGTGGATTTTGGAAGGGCATGGATTGGACCAGCACATCTCAAAATGTGATTGACAAACCCCCATCATCAGTGTTGTGCTTCTAGAATTTACTGTGCATGTGGATCACCTGGGTATTCTGCAAACTGTGCTCTTTCAAAGCCGTAAGGCTGGTCATCCAATACAATAGTCACTATTTAAACTACTTAGTGACTATTTAAACTACTTAAAGTCCATTCCCTCAGTCACTCTGGCAGTCACATTTCAGGTTCCCAATAGCCACACGTGGTCTCCCTGGACAGGCAATTTCCATCATCACAGGAAGTTCTGTTAGTTCTGCATCTGTATTGTCTTAGTCTATTGGAGCTGCTATCACCAAATAGCATAGTCTGGGTGGCTTATAAACAATAGAAACTTACTTCTTACAACTCTGGAGGCTGAGAAGTCTGAGATCAAGGTGCTGGCAGCGGCAGTGTCTGACCCACTGTCTGGCACATACAAGATACTTCCTCACTTTGTCTTCACATAGTAAAAAGGGAAAAGCAGCTCTCAGGTCTCCTTTTAGAAGAGGACTAATCCCCAGTTGTGAAGGCTCTGACTTCCTGACCAAATCACTTCCCAAAGGCCCCTACCAGTTAATACAATCACGTTGGTGATGAGGTTTCAACTTATGATTTGAGGGAGGAAGCAAACATTCAGATTGCAGCTAACATTGCCTAATAAGTCCGCCTAGGATCACCTGATTATTTGGGCACATGATTTTGTTTGATCTACTATGTTTCATTGTTTAGGGTTCTCAGTGTTTAAAATTGGATGTGAACTTCTATAAGATTGATAAATTGGGGGCCTGGGGCTATGGCTCAGCAGTAGAGTGCTCGCCTCATATCTGTGAGGCCCTGGGTTCAATCCTCAGCACCACATAAGTAAAATAAATATTAAAAAAAAGATTGATAGCCGGGCGCGGTGGCGCACGCCTGTAATCCCAGCACTTTGGGAGGCTGAGGCAGGAGGATCGCGAGTTCAAAGCCAGCCACAACAATGGCGAGGCACTTAGTAACTCAGTGAGACCCTGTCTCTAAATAAAATACAAAAAAGGGCTGGGGATGTGACCCAGTGGTCCAGTGCCCCTGAGTTCAATCCCAGTACCAAAAAAAAAAAAAAAAAAAAAAAAAAAAAAAAAAAGATTGATAAATTGCAAATTATTTTCATCCTGTAGAGCTACAAATGGTTTGTGTACAATAGAAAAAGAACTCTAAAGGCTTTGATTTTATTGTTCTGCAAGACATTGTGCTTCTCAAAATCCACCTGGGTATTGGGCAGGCTGCACTCTTTCAAAGACATTTCTATTCTCTAATGATGCATTTTTATCCAGTATTCTTTTCTTCCACTGGCGAAATGTGTACACACACACACAATTTCATATCCTCCTCTTTGAACCAGCTGCTTCTCTCATACATGAGGAAAATAAATAGTAGATCTTTACTTACTATGTATTTATATAAAAATCATTATTTCTAACTTTTTTTAAAAAATATTTATTTATTTACTTTAGTTGTACACAATGCAATGCATTTATGTTTTTACATGGTGCTGAGGATCGAACCCGGGCCGCGCACGTGCGAGGCGAGCGCTCTGCCGCTGAGCCACATCCCCAGCCCCCCTATTTCTAACTTTTAAAAAATTATTATTTCTAACTTTTGCAAGCTAAATAGCTAAGTAGTTAAATTATCTAACTTGAAAAGCCTCAATTTACTTATTTGTAAAAAGAGAAAAAAATTCCTAAAACAAAGACTTTCCTCATAAAGTTCTTGAAAATTGAATGAAATAATGAATAGAAAATATTTAGCATAGTTCCCAGCGTGTAAAAATGGTTAAATAAATTTTAAACATTACTATTTAAGAAAGCTTTATCAACTGTATTGCTAGGTGACTAAGCATCTCAGTTCCTACTTTTGTATAACTCCATTCAAATGTTGGAAGTTCCAACTGTATTCTGGGCACAATGCCTGTATCTCTCAACTTTGGCTTCCCTCTATCTGTATTCAGCACATTTTCATGCTTTCTGGAGCAATGGGGAAAGTTTTCTGTCCAATATCTGCCTTCGAATTGTGGGAGAAAGTCTTCCAGGCTGAGAACAACTAAGAATCTTCCCTCTGGCATCCTGCTTGCCTCTCCCTCCCCCTTCCCCTGGGCTCTTTCCTGCCAGCAGAAGTCATTGACTCCATACTTCCGGCCTTGCACTAGACACTCCCTCCAGCTGCAGCCTGCTTTCACTGGAGGTTTAACTATTTAATTACTAAAGAACCTTTTTGCAGAACAATGCATAAACTTGCAACATCCTTATCCTCTGGGTTGGAGAACTGTTCACACACCCAGCACCCTTCCTTAAGCTTCCTTATGCACTCTATGAAGTTCATTTGACTGTTCAAATATAGAATTAATCTTTGTAGAATTAATCTTTGTTGTTGTTAATTCTGGAAATGGTGCCATCCATTTTTTTTTTCTATAGCTCAGAAGCATTATTGAGGATTTTCTATGTGTTTAACACTGAAGTTATTTATCACCAAAGGAACTAACTGATGAAAAAGAGAGGAAAAAAATCTGTTCTCTGTTTTCCAGAGTTTATACAACCAGTTGAAGAAAATTCAATCTAGAGTATAACTTGACAGAGTCTTGGCACTGAAGCACAGTGCAGATTTTCACAATAAAGATAACAAAGGCAGTGTTGAGTTGGAAAGAGAACAAAATACAGATGTTCAAAAGAGAGGTGTGAGAGAGAGAGAGAGAGAGAGAGAGAGAGAGAGAGAGAGTGAGAGAGAGAGAGAGGTGAGCAAACTATTCAAATAGAGCTTTATGGGGTGTCCCTCTAGGGTCCAAGGGGTGTCCCTCAGCTCTCTCCGTCCAGAAACTCCAGTTTTTGCTTAGACATCAGAACTCTGTGAGTAATGTTTGGTCAGATATCTTTAAGTTTGAGTGCCATATGTTTAGCTTCAGCGATTATGGGGTAAAGAGAGGCAAAGAATGCCTGCTGTTTGGATATGAGCCTGAAACCCAATGCTCAATCTTGCCTTTGATTCACATCACATGTGGCATGGAATTTTATCACAGAATTCATTTTCCATTGAAATTTTGGGTCACATCTAAAAATAAATTGCCCTCCACACAGTTTCAAATGGTTATACTTCCTGTTATCATTTTAATAATAAGGACAAATGTCTAAGTAAGTAAATTAGGTCAACTCCAGCTCTGTATTTTCTATCTATAAAACCTGATTCAAGCTATTTCACTTTCCTGTGCCTCATTTTCTTATCTGTGAAATAGGGATGATAAAAGTAACTACCTTATAGGGTTGTTGTGAGTGTTCAATGATCAAACATGAAAAACACTTAGAATAGTGTCAGATACATTGTAACCACTCAGAATAAGCAGCTCTGCTAATTTCATTGTTATTATTTTTATTATTAAGCCATCTCACTGAAATCACTCAGGGTGGGATGGTGACTTTCATATGTTTGTATAAGTGAGCATACCACAAATATGAATGAGTATTCAATATCAGGCTGTAAATTAATTAAAAAAAAAAACAGCAATGGAGTAAGTTTCACTTCTTTAGAGGACTGAAGAACACGAAGAGTGAGAGCAATCTCATCATTTTAAGATGTGACCATTCTAAAACACATCCTTTAGTAAGGAAAAAGAAATGTTTTAAACCAAATGATAAGGTTTCTGCCACGACAGAATACCACTGACTGAGTGGTTTAAACAACAGATGCTTCATAACATCAATCTTTTTCCTCCCACCTACCTCTTTTTAAAACTGAGGTCTTAACACTCTTGCTTATTGAAGAAATTATACTGCCAGGATGGTGGTGTGCACCTGTGATCCCAGCTACTTAGAAGGTAGAGGCAGGAGATTAGCTTGAGTCCAGGAGTTTGAAGTCAGCCTGGGCAACAGAGATACCCTGTCTATTAAAATTAAAATGTATGCACACATATCATGAAAATTCAAATAATTCAGAAATTCCAGAAAGTACAAAATGAAAGCCCTCTGAATTTGTACTTCTCCAAAGTTTTCCAGCTCTACCTGGTTATCAGTGGTATGCAGTAGACATCCCACTCACTCATGCTACACATTTTTCAAGCATCTATGTAGAATAAGACACTGTGCAGGGGAAGGATCATGGCAATGACAAGGATGACTCAGAACCAGTTGGTACCCTAGGAATTCATAGAGGAGCTGAGGATGGACTGATATAAAATGGTGCAAATGAAAAGTGATGAAAGGGATCACTGAGATCTGCTGCTACAGAGCTCAGCTGAGAAGACTAGAGCAGTCTTTTCTAGAAGAAGCTGCATTTAGCCTGGATTCAGAGATACAGGTCTGATGTTGACATGTAGACACCAGGAAAGGGAGTCTAGAGGCAGAAAGCAGAACAAGTGCAAAGAGGATTACACCTTGAGCAAAACAATATCTGATGAATTTTGTTTAAAACACAGAAGGAACCTATAGGAACATCCAAACTTTAATTTTTTCACAGTTTTTGGAGGCCGGAAGACCAAGATTACATTGCCAGCAGGGTTGGTTTCTGGTGAGTCCTCTCTTCACGCAGTCAGGAGAATGAAAGAGGAGGAGTTTGGAGGTATCTGCAGAGGTATGTACATATGCAGAAGTGCTCATCCTAAAAAATTAATTATAATATTTGTGGGGTTATTTGGTTCTTTAAACTACATATATACCTGATGGAAACAAAAACTTTAAAAAAATTCTGCACATGATAGATGACTTATACTTTCTTAGGTATTGAAAAAAATTACTGTACATAATACAGTCCAGCTGAAAATATGACTTTTGTAACATGTTAAACCTGTTACTTATTATCTCTTGTTTTCTTCTTTGGGTCTTCACCACCAGACAGAATGTCATCCCAAGTAGGAGACCATTGGTGCAGAGGAAGGGGATATGTGAGAGGGAGGAAGAAAGGGTGAGAGGGGAGGTCCTGGGGAGTGAAACTGATCCAATTATGTTCTATGCATGTACTGATATGCCACAATGAAACTTGCCAGTCCATATAATTAATATGCATCAATAAAAACAGTACCCAGAGTTCCAAAAGATGTCAGGAAAAAAAAAATGGGGATTATTCTGGAAATTAAAAAGCATACAATCTTTCAGTGAAAATTAGGAGAAGATAACTTTTAATAAATGATAGCATGGTTAAAAAAGAGAAAAGCAGGTAAAATCTATTTCAAAGCATACCTTCAAGCTGCTATGGAATACCTTTAGGACTATCTGCACAAAGCTAAATTCACACACTTACACACACACATGCACACACATATGTATATACATGTTCCTCCTAAGAAAAGGTGTAGATATTTATGCTTATTACACTTAATGCATATGTATAGAACCTGAAACTATTATGCTGCTTTTACTCTGCTTTGAACACAAAGTAGAAAGGAATTCCAAGGAAACATGAAGTGTGTTTTCCCAGAGTCCACTCCTGGCATAGAACACAGTGAGTGTTGTCCTCTGGGAGAGAGACACGCCATTTAAATTCAGAGAACAGATTCTCAACACTGGCAGCTATTTTTAGCTCAAGCCATAGCTTAATTTGGAAACCAAGCAGTTGAGGTCTTGCCTTTTTCTTGGATTGACTTTTTTTGTAATGGCAGTGGATAGCTATACATATGGAAAAGTGTTCTCCAAATGCAGCATTTGAAACATTCTTAAAGAATATATCATCTTAAAGCTGGTTGAAAACAAGTGTTGATGCTTTGGAGGTTTTGTTTATCTGCACACTATTGTCGTTTTAAAATTCATGGTATCTGGTTCTTTAAAAATAGAGGAAGATGCGTTGGGGTTGTGGCTCAGTGACTGAACGCTTGCCTCTCACATGTGAGGCACTTGGTTCAATCCTCAGGACCACATAAAAATAAATAAATAAAATAAAGATAAAAAAAAGAGGAAGATGGGTTTTAATTGGTTTACTCAACCACAGTTTTGGGGGATATAACAACCTGCAAAACTATTTCATAGAATAGCAACCTAACTTAGAGTCAAGTGCCTGGTCTGGGAGGTCTGACCAAAATAAAGATGTGGAGAATCTTTTGGTTCCAAGACGCTGTAATGGTCAAGCTCAGAAGGAGCTGGAGGAAGGATGAGAGGGAAAGGGGAAATACTGGGGAATCATATGGGCCAAATCATACTGTTATATTGTGTGCATTTACAAATATGTAGCAACAAATTCCAGCATTGTGTACAACTATAATGCACCAATAAAAATACAAAAAAAAAAAAAAAAAAAAAAAAAAAAAAAAACCTTAAGAGTTTAGGACAGCCATATATCTGTTCCAATAGCCATGATGATTTGGCTGCTACAATTTCTGTTCCTGACTATCCATGAGGATAGTCTAAATTCAAATTTAAATTAATTAAAATTCAATTCAATTAAAAACCATTTATTTAGTCACACCATCCACATTTCAAGTACACAGCTGAATGCAGCTAATGGTGTAGCACATTACCATTATCACAGAAAATTCTATTGGACAGCACAGCACTGGTCTATACCAATGACAAAATAGCATTAGGCAGTTTTGTGAAAAGCACTAGACAGGAAATCAACAGGCTTAGAATTTGGTTCTATTCCAGTCTCTACTTTTTTTTTTTCTTCAAACAATTATATACCTGCTTAGTATATTCTAAGTACTATTTTAAGTACTAGAGCCTCATACTTTCCCGCTCAGCTTTTACAATTGTACCCATTTTCCAGATAAGGAGACTGAAACAGAGATGTTAAAGAACTTACCAAATCATTGAGTGACAGCACTAGGAATATAAAACCAAACATCTTGAGAGTCAGTGGTCTTAATGACTACTTCATGTGGCCTTCTGAAAATCCATGTTATTTGGGAAATTTTTTCACTATTATATTCATCAGTCAAATGAAGAATGCAACTGGATTTCATCTAAGGCCCTTTCCAGGGCCAATGGTCCTGGCTTCATTCTCTTTCGTGGCTGATGTTTAGTATCTACTCTGGGTAGAGAGAATACTAGATGCTGGATATGCATAGATGAACAAGCAGACATGGTCCCCGCCCTCATATCTACAGAAGAAGGCATTCAACAAGCACATGAATACTCAGCACATCACAATGGGAAGCAGTGTGCAAAGGAATGGTTCTGGGGTCTGAGAGTATTCAGTGAGATTTGACCCAGAGAGGCCAGCCATAGCTCCATTGAGCAGATGGAACTTGAGAGGAGAGGAGGTCATGAAAATCTCCACCCACCAGCTGTTGCCACCCAGCAGGGGATCAGCTGTACCCACTTGCCCCCACTGTGGTATTTACCATGTGTCTGTGTTGAGTTGAGGTTATGAATGCTCAGGACCACAGAGAAGCAAAACTTGCTCCTCCCAGGCCACTCTTTTCCCTGGTTTGCCCAGATTCATATCGCCTGGGCAACCAGCATATATGCCTACGTCAGAGTTAAAAATGGAATGCAGGAGAACATCTGTAACCGATCAAATTTAATTTGGGTCTCAGCCTGCCTATAGCACACACACAGGAGCGCGTTGTGCCCATGCCTGGGTCAGTAACATCAGTAACGCCAGTAACGTGTGTGACAAAGTGAATGCATGCAGAGACTCAGCTAGTGAACTGAGGCAGCAAATTTCAGGTTAGAGATTTGCTTCATGGCTTCTGGTTATAGAGAATTTGCTTCAGGAGAAAGGACTGATTCTCTACTCTGTGAGAAGTGTATTAAAACAATTTAAAAGGAAGGGGAAAAAAGAAGAAACTAGTCTGCCCAATATGAAGAGGATTCTTTTCTTCCTCTCTTCCGTTGTGGGTTTTCCTCAAAGCTCGGGCCTTTGTCTCTTTCTCTCCAAAGAACTCATTCTATTTCATAGCTTCCATGGGTTCATCAGTAAATGGTACAAATGTAGACGGGAGGCCAATAGGGAACCATCCTATTCTGGCCTTGAACCTTGATACTAGGAAGACACATCTGCTACTGAATGTTAACTACTGAATAAGTGCCGCAGTTCAACAGAGGGATCAATCCAACAGAAAAACCTTCAAACCAGGACTGTGAACTCAGTACTTACAGTGGCAAGACAGATGACAGAAATAAGTGCTGGGCTGGTTGGGGTCCATGGTAAAGTGGGGGCCATGTGCAGTTAGTTGGTTACCCAATTCATTTTTCCATTTTTCTTTTCTGTTTTAAAAGTCAGGATTCTGCATTTTCATGTGAAAATAAACCAGTGTTGTGCATGAAGTGGTGCAAACACAGTCTGTAGGGACAGATGTGATCTTTTGCTTGCTAAGACCTGATAGTTTTATCATCTCTAAAGAAAGAGGCTGCCTGGGAAGGAGGGGGGGCCAGAAGAAAAGCACAGAGAAGGGAGGGCCTGCAAGTGAACAGAGACTGCAAGCCTCTGGTGCAGCAATTCTAGGCGAGCTAGCACAGGAATCCACTCCATGTAGCAGGTGCTCACTGACGTGTCTGTGGGGATGTGTGCTCCAGATGATCATAGCTTGATAACATCAGCCACGGGGTTATCCCCACTAACCCTCCTCACTCGGGCTTCTGCTCACCACACTACTTCTGCTTTTAATTTGGCTTCTCAAGATATGTCTGTCTGCATATAGAGAATTTGACTATCCGGTTTATTTAGTAGTTTTATTTTCTTTTCTAAAATAATAAAGGGGTATCCTGATTTTACAAATTAATTGCTTTTGATTAAACCAAGTGTGTCCCCCATATCTTCATCACCTAAGACATGATGATATTTAATTCCTCTATGATGATCTTACCAATATCCATGGAGAAAGCAAGGTGCAGTGCATGTATATATATAGACATGAAATCGTTCATTCCTCCAAGAATCCTTGGTTTCTTGAGTGGGAAATGGTATTTAAAGGCCACAATCTGTGCTGTCATTACTTCTAGGACTTTTCAGTGGACAGAGCTAGGAAATAAGTATTTCTGGAAAAATTTTTTTAAATCACAGGCTCATACTGATATTTCCAATTCAAATTTAACATTAAAGAATCTATGTATGTATATGGATATATAGAGTATGTATATAGATATATAGAGAGTGAGAAAGAGAAATCTTGGTCCTTAACAATATTAGAATAGTTGTTTGCTTTCTCCTGCAGTATATAAAATAGTTTCAAAATAAGACTGATATTACTATTAACAATAAGATAATTCAATGCATGATGTTTATGAGTTCAGCTCTATTTTTCCTTAGACTATATTCTATTGAGGATACATAGTCAAAACACTGTGTTAATAATGTCATTATTTTCTGTATGTAGTTATATCACTAACTCGATATATAGTTAAAAACAATGAAAAATTAACTATGGTTTGGGTGTTGAAGGTCACTCAAAGGCCCATGTATTTGAGGCTTGGTTTCCAGAGTGGTGCTATTGGGAAATGGTGTAACCTTTAAGAGGTGTGCCTGGTGGGAGGTGGGCCTGGAAGGGGACTATGGGACTTCTGTCTCTTCTTATCCCTCTCTTTTGCTTTTTGGCCATGGGGCAAGAAGTTTTGCCTCACCATGTGTTCCTGCCATGATGTGCTGCCTTGCCACAGACCCAAAATGACAGGGTCAACTGACCATGAACTGGAATCTCAAAAAAAAAAAAAAGAGCAAAAATAAACTTTTTCTCTTTATAAGTTGATTGTCTCAAGTGTCTCATTATAGCGATGGGAAGCTGACTAACACATCATTATTTTCCATTTTTGAAATTATTAGGTATTACTTTTTATTTTCTATTTATTTTACCTTTTTGATACAATAATATTAATGAGATAACCAATATCTGAAACTATGATAAGGTAAACTCTAGATGAATCACTTCCATCTGCACTGTTATTAGTTTGGGTTCAGTTACTTTTTGCAAATATAAACAGACAGCTATCTGTTTTAACCCTATTCCCTTCTTACACAACCCTGAGAGGAGGGGTCATTGTGGGAACCTCACACTCCACGATGGTCTGGCTGCTGCCACTCCAGTGAGGAATCAGCTATGCCCACATATCTCCCAAGCTGTTACATTTGCTGTGGATCTCTGTGGGTGGGGGCATTGCAGTTATATAAGAAAGTGTCTGGATTTGTCTTTTTTCCATTTGGGTATTTTCAGTTAAAATTCACTATGTGTAAAGTCAAAGAAACAGCCTTCTCCTCACATTAACTCTGCCTGCAAAGTTCCCTGTTTCTGCTCTCAGTGCCTCAATTCTCCTAACCACCCTGTATCAATATTGGTCAATTGGACTTCTCCATTTCATTTAGTCTTAGTACCCTATCAATCAGCAAAACATGTGGTTATCCATTCAGTTCACATCATTTTTTTGTGTGTCATCTCTCTGCCAAATATATGATGAATAAAACATTATATGTGATCCCAAGGAGCATAAATTGCAGTGGGAAGAAACAAGAACAACAACAACAAAAACGATGCCAGACTGGTACAAAGTGCTGTGATGGAAATAGGCATGTGATGATTAGGGAAGACAAAGTGACTACAGAAAATCCTACCGAAGGAGATAATGCCTGAGCTGTATTTGCAAGGAAGGGCTAAGATTAGGTTTTAATCATGAGAAGAACAGGATGAAGATGGAGGCAAAGAACACACCAGGCAGAGGGGTCCAGAAGTAAATGAGAGCAGGGTGTATTCCAAGAATTGCGGTTTTTAATATGCTTGGAGTGTCATAGTTTGGCCGAAGAAGGAGGATAATTAGAAACCTGATAGTGAAGATTTTTTTTAAATTTTTTATGGTAGATGGACACAATACCTTTATTTCATTTTTATGTGGTGCTAAGGATTGAATCCAGCACCTCACATATGCTAGGCAAGTGCTCTACCACTGAGCCACAACCCCAGCCCCAGTGAAGAATTTTTTCTACTCACCATGATATGGATGGATTTTCTTTCTTTCTTTTCTTTAACCTGGAAAGATTTATAAGTATGAGATGATATAAAATCAAAATTGTGTTTTTAAAAGATCCCCCTGGGGCTTAGAATGCAGCTCAGTGGTAGAGCACTTGCCTAGCATGCATGAGGCTTCAGGTTTGATCTCCAGTATTGTAAGGAAAAAAAGTCATCCTGGTGGTTGGTAAAAGAATGAGAAGGATTGAAAGAGGAAAAACCTAGACACAAGACTAATGCAATAATTCAGGGGGGACATGAAGAACACCTGAACTGGAGTAGTGGCAGAAAAGGTGAAGGCAAGAAGCTTTCTGAGAGGCATGAAGGAAACATAACTGATAAGACTTGGCAAGTGGACTGTGACTCTAGGATTCTCTGCAATTTCTGGTTGACCAACTATCTGGGTGTGATAAGGAGCAGGTTGGAGGATGGGGAGCCACTATGAGGGTGTCAGATACAGGAACACTACGACAGAAACATCTGTTATATACAAAGCACTATGCTACCTTGGGATGAGCAACAGGCTGTAAGACAAGAGTGAGGTTGTACAGGAATTGATTTACAATAGAGAGAGGATTAGAAAGGGTAATAGAGAAAAAAAATGAGCACAAAAAGCAGAGGGATGAGTATTAATGCAAGGAGGGTATGAATCTTAGATTTGAAAGGCGTGATGAAAGTAACTGACTTCAAGGATTCAAATAGTACGTTGACCAAATTTCCTTCAGTGGGAAAGCATGGTGAAGTCCCAGAGTTATAGAGGTTGGTGAACCAAGTTCCCATCAATTCTTCTTTTATGAAGTTTTATATGCCATCCCTTCCTTGTCGTTCTCATTACTATGACCAGAGTTAACTTTATCCCTATTTCTTTAAGTATTTTTCTCTTTCTTTTTGTGTTTTTATTTTAAAATATTGTTCCTTCTTTGCATTGTATAAGCAAAAGTAGACATTTTAAACACCACTTACAATCCTATTACCCAAAGAGAAGTACTGTTAATGTTTTAGGATAATTTCCTTTTTTTTTTTCCTAAATGAGAATGAGAGAGAATACAGTCCATACCCTTTTCTTATTTATAAAACAAGAATTATACTGTATATTTTAATTTTTAAAAACTTAAACAGGGGGCTGGGTTTGTGGCTCAGTGGTAGAGAGTGCTCACTTAGCACGCGCAAGGCGCTGGGTTCGATCCTCAGCACCACGTAAAAATAAAGGCATTGTGTACAACTAAAGCAAATAAATAAATAAATATTAAAAATAAAATAGAGGTATTGTGCCCATCTACAACTAAAAAAAAAAAAAAAAAAAACCAAAAACCTTAAACGGTATTATGTAATATCTTCATCTGTCCTTAAAAATCTCTCTATAACATCATTTTAATCACCTCTAGAACTCTATTTTATTCTGTTAACTTGTTTCCAATTTTTCATGTTAAGAACAATACTGAAGGGCCTGGGAGGCACCAGCTGCAGCGTGGGGAGGAGGCTGAGGCTGAGGCCGCAGCTTGAGGGAGGCTGGCCCCCTCTTGTGCCTGTGTCTGGCACAACCGGTATGAGATGAAGAGACAATCCTTCCCCACCGCCCGGATAATCAAGAGTTTGGGCCGGACCTTTGAGCACACACCGAGATAGTGAGGAGCCAGACGAAAAGTACAGACTATGGTGCTGAAACGGATTAATAAGAAACTTAGTGATTTGGCCCGTGACCCTCCAGCACAATGTTCTGCACAATGTTCAATAAAGGGGATGATATGTTTCATTGGCAAGCCATAATTATGGGACCTAATGACAGCCTGTATCAAGGTGGTGTATTTATTCTTTTTGACAATTCATTTTCCTACAGACTACCCCTTCAAACCACCTAAGGTTGCATTTACAACAAGAATTTATCATCCAAATACTAACAGTAATGGCAGCATTTGTCTTGATCACAATGGTCTCCTGCTTTAACTATTTCTAAAGTTATTTTATCCTATCCGTTTGTTCACTGCTATGTGATCCAAACCCAGATGACCCTTTAGTGCCAGAGATTGCACGGATCTATAAAACAGACAGAGATAAGTACAACAGAATATCTCGGGAATGGACCAAGAAGTATGCCATGTGATGCTACCTTAAAGTCAGAATAACCTGCATTATAGCTGGAATAAACTTTAAATTACTGTTCCTTTTTGATTTTTCTTATCAGGCTGCTCCCCTATCAGACCTCATCTTTTTTAATTTTATTTTTTATTTACCTCCCTCCATTCATTCACATGCTCATCTGAGAAGACTTAAGTTCTTCCAGCTTTGAACAATAACTGCTTTTAGAAACGGCAAAGTAGTCACAAAAGAACAGTTGCCCAAGATTCAGAATTTTTTTTAAAAAATGGAGCATGTGTATTATGTGGCCAATGTCTTCACTCTAACTTGGTTATGAGACTAAACCATTCCTCACTGCTCTAACATGCTGAAGAAATCATCTGAGGGGAGGGGGATGGATGCTCAGTAGTCACATCAAAGGAAGCAGCATTATTCTAGCAGCAACCATTTTGTTTAAACCTTCCACTTTTAGAGATTTGAGGTTACATGTTATACTTTATGCTCATAGCTGATGTGGCTGGAGAATTGGTATTGAATTTATAGCATCAGCAGAACAGAAAATGTGATGTATTCTATGCATGTCAACAAAGGAATGACCTGTTCTTATTCTACAGAGAATGAAAATTGGAAGTTAAACACCTTTTGTATTCCAAAATGGGGTCTCAAAACATTTTGTAATTTTTATTTAAATTGTTAGGAGGCTTAGAGATATTAGTTAACCTATCTTCCAATACACTGTTTCACTGTTTAATATAGCACTGAATAAATGATGCAAGTTGTCAATGGATGAGTGATCAACTTATAGCTCTGCTAGTAATTGATTTATTTTTCTTCAATAAAGTTGCGTAAACCAAGAAAAAAAAAAAAGAACAATACTGATCATTTCAACATGTTACCTTCTGTCTTTACCTTCTCCAAATTCATAACACTGTCATCAGTGCTACTTATTTTACTTCTCATCACAAACACTTTATATTTTCATATTGTTATTTAACTTTTTATGTGTTTAGTTTTGCCAAATATTGTGTATATGTCAGGATATGTTAGTTATGGTGCAGTAACAAACAACTCCAAAAATCTCAGCGTCTTACTAAAACACTGAGATTTAGTGTTAGAAATATTATTTTCCCACTTATATTTCATGTTGGTTGCAGGTTAGCTGTGGATCAGATTCATGTTCTTTACCTTGGGAACTAGGTTGGAATATCAACCTCAATGTGGGACATGCTATTCTTTTGGCAGGGAGAAATGAGCAATAGTGGAATCATGATGACTCTTAAAAGATTTCACTTGGAAATGTCCATCAGTACCACTTTTCTTGTTTTTCCAAATCAAGTTACATGTTCAAGTCTGATGTCAGTGGGTAAGTATAATTTTTTTCACATAGAAAAACAGTGAATCATTGGCAACAGTAATAAAATTACCTCAGCTCCTAATTCCTGTGGATATGTGTATTTTGCTTTTATTAATGTTTCATCTTTGTGAAACTAATTAGATTTCATAGGGCAAAATTATGAAATAGTATTATTTTTCTCATAGTTTTTCAAATATGCCTTAATATTATTCCTTTCTCTAACTCTAGATATTATCCAAGCAGAACTAAAAGCTCTTCTTAAAATTGTGAGGAATTATCACAGTCTCACTTTTAAGACTTAATTCTACTTGATCAAAACTAAATTTTAATCTCTCAGTCAGTTTAAAGCTCTTTATCTCTCCCATAGCTTTCAGACCTAAGTTTAGACTCTTGCAGTGGAAAATCTGCTTTTGTTCTCTTCTTCTACCTCGCTCCCAATTTAACTGATGCTGCCATGTAGGCTAACAGCCCTCTTTCTATCAGGTGCAAAGTGACTGGCTCCTTCTTTCATGGGGCACTTCTGTGGGTTATTGGAAGACTCCCTGCCAGAACTTCCCACTACATTATTCCCTGAGGTAGGCAAGCACCCTCCAGCTGACCCCACAACTCTTCTTCCACTCCCTGCCTCTGGCTTTACATCCCAGGACCACTCTATCTTAGGGCCATGTTATCAGATACCCCTCTACACTGAAGATGTTTTGAGACAATGCATTTTGACCACCTACTTCAATGTCCACTCCAGGCTGCTAGAAATACTCATACTTCTATCCCATGAAATCTTGAAATTTATGGCTATTCCCATTACAGTCTTCACTTCTCACTCTGTTGGTGTCAGGGACAACTCTGATCAGCCCTGTGTTTAGACTTAGCCAGGTGCAAGTCAGTCAGTCTCTGGGTCTGCCAATCTCCTGGCAAAGCTCTGTGAAACGGTCTCTTACAGTTCCATATCTCCTGTAAGGAGGAGGTTGGATAGGAAGATTTCAACACATAGTGTTCCAATGACAGTTCCCAAAGTGATTCTCATTGCCAACATTCTATAGGCTGAAAGTGAGAGGTGGACTTAAATCCACCATGTATTTTACACATTTTAGCAGGTCCTAAATGCTGAATCAGAATTTGCTTGTTTGTTTGTTTGTTTGTTTACAAACTTAGAGAAATAGACTAAACTAAGACAAAAGAAAATCATGTCCTGTATATTCAGAATATATATTTTCCTCCACTGATATAGTTTACACAATGTCAGGTGTGAGTGGGAGGTATAATGTTAGATCTGAGAAGGTGAAATACTTATTTTTATAGAACTTTACCTCTTTCTCATAACTGAGATAAGTACATTTTTAAAAATTCACCATTATAAAAAACAGCTCAAACCTGTGAAAAAGCAAACAATACTAGAAAGTCCAGAATTATGTATGGTTAAGAGGAATAAATGGAACTATAGTATTAAAGGAAAGCAGTTATGAAAACTTCACTGTCCCACTCACTCCTGGAAACAGGCTGTGAGAAAGTGGGGGTAAAGTATACTTAGATAGCTCTAGGAGTTCCGAATTCAAAACCATTCCCCCAGTTGACTTCAACTTAGCTTTATCTATTATTAATCTTACAAGCAATAGAAAGCCTTAGGAGCCATATTTTAAATTTTGACTTTGAGGCAATGAAAAATAGATCCAACAAGTTTGGTTTGTGATTCATTCCCCAATTTAAAGTCACTGACCTTTAATTTAGTCATTTGAATGCTACCATGCAGGTTTGCATCCTTGTATTTGAATAATGGGCCAACCCTCCATGCAGTCTGAAGCCTGTGTCTGGGGCTGCTTGCTGGCACGAGATAACACTGGGTGCTGTGACATCATACACTCATCAGTGCTAATTATAAGGGTCTAAGAATAGAAACAAACAACAAAAATCTAAGACGTTCTAAATTCATGAGTAGTGAACAAAAGGCAGGCTGAGGCTGGGTATGAAAGACACTCCCTCTGTTGGCAATAAAGCCGTTGAGATATTGGTCAGCTATTGAAGACCAGAATATTTTAATGGGATATGTAGTTGATTCTAGAATTTTTTTCCAACATTTTATTATGAAAATGTCCAAATATACCAAAAAGTTGATAAAAATTTTAGTGATCATGCATGTATTCACCACTCAGACCCTATTGACATTTTGCCATACCTGCTTTATTAAATACAATATCAGATCACCTACAAAATATCCTTGAAGAAAGAAAAGACGAGGACTGAGGGCTGAGAGTGTGGTTGACAGGAGAGGTGTTGCCAATTTACCTTCAGTGAAGGATTGAAAACCTAGCCACAGGGAGGGTAGTCTGCTCCTCTGTTTATCTTTCTGTCCACCCATCAAATCCGTCTTTTGTAGTAGTGTGCTTTAAATATGTGGCAGACATCAGTACACTTTATTTCTAAATATTTCAGCACAAATATTCTAAATATTTCAGCACAAAGCTTGAATGTACTGTTTGACAAGTCTTACAAAATGGATACACTTGGAACATTGAGCTTTAATCTCTGATTAAAATGGCTATATTTTATTTGAGGATTAAGTATGCCACCTCATCAGTAGATTTTACTGAAGTTCAGGGGTTTTGTTTTTATCTTTTCAAAAGCACCTGAGTTTCAAAGACCACCTGAAGGATAAACTGGAGGCTACCATTACCTAGTCAATTATCCCCTTCATTCATTAAATGAACATTGCAGCAATAGAAAGCTGAGAAAATATGATGAAGAAGATGATACTTTTAATAAGGCAACCAAAATATAAAAGTAGCTCAGAAGGAGCTTATAAGAGATACACAGGACATAAATAAAGGAAACCATAAATTTTTACTGAAATATAAAAGAAAGTTTTAATATTATGAAAAAAATACTATATTCTTCAAAGGAAAGATTAAATGTGGCAATGTCAGTTTTCTCTGACTTAGTTTATAGGTTTATGACCATTCCGGTATCAATAAAACATATATCAGTGGGACTTTCCCTCTAAAATATGACAATTATGAAATTCATGACAGAAAAATTAAATATAGAATAATGAGGGGATCTAAAACTCTATTTGTTTGATAAGTACATGTGCTTAGAGTAAAGAGGTGGTGGTGCTTGGAATAAAGAGGTAATAATGGTGAGAAGTGACCAGTTTCTGGACATCTTTTAATTTATTTTTATTTTTTAATCTTTTTTGCAATGCTGGGGATCAAACCCAAAACCTTGTACATGCTAGGCAAATGCTCAACCATTGAGTCACACTGCCAGCCCTGGACATCTTCAAGGTAGATAAAACAGTTTGATGGTGTATTGACTGTATAGTGTGAGAAAAATAAAGAACTCAAGGTGACACCAAGCTTTTGACCTGTGCTATTTACCGAGATGTGAAAAGTTGGGGGTTTGGGAGAATAGAATCAGGAGTTCAATTATATTCATGTTTTTTTAGACGAATTAAATGTCCAAGAGAATATATGAAGTAGGCAATTGAACATTTGGTCCTGGAGTTCAGAGGAGCTATGAGGCTCAGGTCCAGGTGAGAGTTATTAATATAAGATCAGATCACCTACAAAATAACCGTGAAGAAAGAAAAGACGAGGGCTGAGGGCTGAGAGTATGATTGACAGGAGAGGTGTTGCCAATTCCCCTTCAGTGAAGGATTGAAAACCTAGCCACAGGGAGGGTAGTCAGCAGGCTGCCTCCAGCTCTTTGCTCCTTTAGGACCTTATCCAACTCAAAGAGCCTCCTCACCCAAGGTCCTGCCCTTTCAAGGCAGCCTTAATTCAGTGATTGAGCAAGGATAGGTACTTTTAAAAGCCCAGGTATTTTCTTCCTGTTGTGAGACAATTGTGACCAGTAACATTTGTTCCAGAGCAGCCCACTGGATAGACCAAAACTTTGTTGGGGCTACATGGCAGTTTGACTTCTCCCTCAGACCATTCCTGCTTTCTCCCTCCTCCTTTCATAGGTATTCACCCCTAAGATACATCTTGTATTCTAAACTTTGTCTTAGCCTCTGCTTCCAGACAACTAAATCTACAACAGAAAGTTAAGGACACACTAGCAAGGAGACAGAGAAAAGAGGCCTTTGAAGCAGGAGGATAACTAAGAAAAAGGGGTGTCTTAGAAGCCAAGAGATCTTCAAATATTTACTCCCTGAAATTTACTAAATCAGAGATTTAGTGATGTCCCTCAGGATCTATACTCATCTTCTTTTTCAGTTTGTGAAGTGAGTTTGGAAAAATGTCTCATATCAGTTTTAGAACTCCCAGATTTTTTTTTTTTCACATTTTAAAAACTGATGTATGATTGACAAACAAACATTGTGCATATTGAAGATGATCGCATAATATTTTGATACACACATACATTGCAAAATGATTCCCTCTCAATCAAGCTCATTAACCTATCCATCACTTCACATTATGTACTCAGAGTTAAGATCTCTCTTAGCAAAATTCAAATGTACAATTCAGCATTATTAACTACAGCAATCATGTTCTACATTATTAGATCTCCAGAACTTATTCATTTTGCAACCATTAGTTTGTACCTATTGATCAATGTCCCCCCATTTCCCCTAACCCCCAGCCCCTGGAAACCACCATTCTACTGTTTTTATTAATTTGACATTCTTAGGTTCAACATACAGTATAATTAATGATAGATAGGCTTGAGCTTACAGGCCACCTCCCCCATGGAAAATTCCACTAGGAGCAACCTGGTTTCAATTTCTCCAGGCAGGAGCCAATCAGCTTAAAGGTCTCTCTGTTCCTCAGGCAGGAGCCAATTGGCTTAAAGGTCACCTTGTTTACTGGGAAAAGAGCCAATGGCATTAAAGGTCGCTCAGCCACCCCCTCCCCCAGAAATCCCTACTTAAGTCCCTGCCTGCCTGGAGCTCACAACACAACAGCTCCTCCCTGCAGAGAGGAAGCAGCCGAGGAAGCAGCTGAAGCAACATCTCGTCCCTGTGGAGAAGAAGCATCTGACACAACATCTCATCCCTGCAGAGATGAAGCAGTGGCTGCAGGGGCTTCAGACTCACCGTCTCCAGCCCCACGGCGCTGCTCCAGCTGACAGCTCTGGAGACCTCGGCCCGCAGACTAGGCACCAACTCTCCATCCAGAGCTTGCACGCTTCCCTCTCCCTGACTCCTCTCTCCCTGTACTTCTTCTGCCTCAGACCAGCCGTAGAGGCTGGTGAGTAAATCTCTTGGCTGCATGATTGTCTCTGGTGTGATTTTTGCCCTTCAATTAAGATTATGCAGTATTTGTCTTTCTCTGTCTAGTTTATGTCATTTCACATTATGTTCCTGTGTTCATCCATGTTGTCACAACTAAGCAGGAGAATTTCCTTCTTTATGTATCAGTTGTTCTCTTTTTTAAATATTTTTATTTATTTGCTTTTAGTTGTACACAATGCATTTTATTTGTACGTGATGCTGAGGATCAGACCTGGGTGCTGAGGATCGAACCCGGGTCGCCCACGTGCTAGGCGAGCGCTCCACCGCCCAGCCACAATCCCAGCCCCCAGTTGTTCTCTTAATTTCTTTTTTGGAGAGTCCCTTGTTGGTGTATAGAAACACAACTGATTTTTGTATTTTGGTCTTGTATTCTGCAACCTGAATTAATTTGTGTTAGAACTAACAGATTTTTGGTGAAGTCTTTATGGTTTTCTGTATGTAAAATCACATCATCTGCAAACAGAGACAACTTTACTTATTCCCCAAACTGGATGTTTTTTATTTTTCTTTCCTAATTGCTATGGTTAGAACTTCCAGAACTATGTTGAATAGATGTGACAAGAGTGAGCATCCTTGAGTAGCTCCTTGTCTAGTTTAATACAGACAAACTGAAAACTTGTATTGGGTATGTTTATTGTAAGTTTGTCATATGTGAACTTTATTATGTTGAGGTACATTCCTTATATACCTAATTTATTGAGAGTTTTAATCATAAAAGAATGCAACTATTGAGATGATTGTATGATTTTTTTTTTGTTGTTCATTCCCATTTAATGTGATGTATCACATTTATTGCTCTGTATATTTTGAATCATCCTTGCATCTTGGGGCAAATTCCACTTGATCATAATGTGTGATCCTTTTAATATGCTGCTGAATTCAGTTTGCTAGAATTTTGTTGAATAATTTTGTATCAGTGTTCATCAAGAATATTGGTGTGTAGTTTTCTTATAGTGTCAGGCTTTCATATTAGAGTAAGACTGGTCTCATAAGATGAATTTAGATTTATTTCTCTTCAATTTTTGGAAGAGTTTTGAGCATTATTAATATCCTTCTTCAAATATTTGGTAGAATTGACCAATGAAGCTATAAGATCCTGGCCTTTGTTGTTGTTGTCGTTGTTGTTTGTTTTAGTTGTAGATGGACACGGTATTTTTATTTTATTTATTTATTTTTAATGTGGTGCCAAGGATCTAACCCAGTGCCTCACACGTGGTAGGCAATCTCTCTACCACTGGGCTACAATCCCAGCTCCCTGGGCTTTTATTTGTTGAAAGAGTTTTGATTACCAATTCAATATTCTTACTCATTGATCTATTCAGATTTCTATTTCTTCATCATTCAGTATTATTAAAAATATGTAGCTGATATACAAAACACAAAATTGTATATATTAGTAGGATAACATGTAAAGTTTTGATACATGTATACATTGTGCAATGTTCAAATTAGGTTAAATATGTCTGACCATCTCCTTAAACATTTATCATTTATTTATGGTGAAAACTTCAAAAACTCTTTCTCCCACCTTTTTGAAACATACAGTACATTATCTATAATCACTCTACTGTGCAATGTCACACCAGAACTTCTTACTCCTATTTAATTGTGACTTAGCACTCATTGACCAACCCTTACCCATCCTCCTGCTTCTTTCCCTGCCTCTGATAACCACCAGTTTACTCTCAACTTCTATGTGATCAGCTTTTTTATCTTTCACATATCAGATGATTCAGTCTTAATAGGTTTTATGTTTCTAAAATTTTTAATTTCTTCTAGGTTATACAATTTATTGGTGCAAAATTGTTCATTCTCTTCTCTTATTATCCTTTTATGTCTCCTTGGTATCAGTTGTAATGTCTCCCATTTCATTTCCAATTTTATTTATTTGAGTCTTGTCTTTTATTCTTACCTAGATAAACATTTGCCAATTCTATTTTTTCAAAAACCAATTCCAATTTCATTAATCTTCTTTTGTTTTTCTATTCTCAATTTCATTTTTTCAACTCTGATCTTTGTTGTTTTCTTCCTGCTGCTAACTTTGGGCTTAGTTTGTTCTCTTTTTCTAGTCTCTTGAGGTAAAAAATTGGGTTATTTAAGATTTTTTTTAAAATGTAGGTATTTATTGATATAACCTTCCCTCCTAGAACTGATTTTATTTCATCCCATAAGTTTTGGTATATTTTCTCTCTCTCTCTCTCTCTCTCTCTCTCTCTCTCACACACACACACACACACACACACACACACACACAGAATTGAACACAGCTCTGCACATTCTTAACACATGTTCAACCATTGAATTATATACCTAACCACTCAAAATATTTTTTTAATTTTCCTTTCTTTTTTTTTTTTTTTTTTTTTTTGTGGTTACCAGGGATTGAACTCAGGGGCATTCGACCACTGGGCCACATCCCCAGCCCTTTTTTGTATTTTATTTAGAGACAGGGTCCCACTGAGTTGCTAAGTGCCTCGCCATTGCTGAGGCTGGCTTTGAACTCGTGATCCTCCTGCCTCAGCCTCCCAAAGTGCTGGGATTACAGGCATGCGCCACCGCGCCCGGCTTAATTTTCCTTTTGAAAAGGAAAGTTTTGCTCCAGAACATATAAATCTTTATATGTTTGTGAGTTTCCCAGTTTTCTTCTTGTCCTTGATTTCTATCTCATGCTATTATAATTGGAAAAGATCTCTATACTATTTTTATCTCTTAAATTTGCTGAGACTTGTTTTGTTGAAATAACATGATCTATCCTGGAGACATAAACTTGAAAAGAATGTGTATTCTATTGCCATGGGATGGAATTTTTCTGCATATGTCTGTTAGTCCATATGGTTTCAAATAGAGTACAAGTCCAATGTTTCCTTATGTTTCTGTCTGGATGATCTATCCATTGTTGAAAGTGAAATATTAAAGTCCCTACTATTACTGTACTGCTATTTCTCTTCAATTCTGTTAATATTTGCTTTGTAAATTTTGTTGCTCTGCTGTTGGTACACATAAATTGTTATATTATTTTGATGAAGTGACCTTTTATTATTATATAATGACCTTCTTTGGTTATTGCTACAGTTTTTGATGTTACATCTTTTTGTCTGATATAAATTCAACTACCTCTGATCCATTTTTGTTCCTACTTTCATAAAACACTTTTCTCCATGCCTTCAATTACAACCTGTCTGTTCTTAAGGTCAAAATGAGCTTCTTACATGCAGCATACACTTGGGTCCTGTTTTTTAATCCATTGTATGTCTTTTGATTGGAGAATTTAATCCATTTGCATTTTAAGTGATTATTGTTAGGTAAAGATGTACTATTGGCATTTTTGTTGATTGTTTTCTACTTTGTACTTCCATTTTTATTTTCTTCTCCTTTTGCTGTCTTCCTTTGTGATTTCATAATTTCTTGTAATGGTATGCTTTGATTCCTTTCTCTTTATGTCTTAAGTATCTACTATAGGTTTTTGCTTTATGATTACCATGAGGCTTACAGAAAATGTCTAACAGTTACAATAGTCTATTTTAAGCTGATAATAGCTTCAGTTATACACAAAAGTTTCATACTTTAATTTCTCTCCCACAAATTTTATGGTTTTTGATGTCATAATTTACTTCATTTAATATTATGAATCCCTTAAAATATTTGAGCTCTACTTAATCTTTATGAATTTTGTCTAGAGTTAAAAACAATTTACATATCACTAGGGTTTTAGAGCATTCTGAATTTGACTATACATCACTTTTACAAGTGAATTTTATATTTTCATGTTTCACATTTTACATGTGAATCTTATATTTTCAAGTAACTAGTCAGTGTCCTTTCATTCCAGTTTAAAGAAATCCCTTTAGCAGTTCTTGTAAGGCAGAGCTGGTGGTGATGAATTCCCTCAGCTTTTGTCTGTCTAATAAAATACACCTCTCTTTTATTTCTGAAGGATGGATTTATTGGATAAAATATTCTTGCTTTGCTGTTTTTCTTTTAGCACTTTGAATACATCATCCTATTCTCTCCTGGCCTGCAAGGTTTCTACTGAAAAATCCACTGGTAGATCATGGGAGCTCCCATATATGTGATGAGTCACTTTTCTCTTGCTGCTTCTGAAATTTTTTATTTGTCTTTTGATTATTTAATTATAATATGGCTTGGTGAAGTCCTCTTTGTGTTGTTCTTTTGTGGGGACTTTTTGAGCTTCATGAATCAGATGTCCATATCTCTCCCAAGAGTTGGGGAGTTTTCTGCTATTGTTTGCTTAAATAAGTTTGTTTCCATTTTCTCTCTTTCTTCTATTAGCAACTCACATAATTCATAAATTGTTTTGCTTAATGGTGTCCCATAAGTCCTATAGGTTTTCTTCACACTCTCATCCTTTTTTCTTCTTTCTCCTGAGACTGGTTAATTTCAAAAGACCTGTCTTCAAGTTCACAAATTCTTTCTTCTGCTTGATTAAGTCTACTTTTGAAGCTTTCTATTTTTTTTCCCATTTTACTCATTGTTTTATTCAACTTTAGGTTTTCTCTTTGTTCCATTTTATGCTTTCTATTCGTCATTGAATTTCTCACTTTGTATATGTATTATTTCCTGATTTTGTTTAGTTGTCTGTTCTCTTGTATTTTACTAGGATTTTTTAAAGTATTTTAAAAACACTTTTTTTCCTACAAAAAAATTAAACAATACCTCAATAATGATAAATAAAACTCAATAAACCAAAAAAAAATTTTTTCTTTTCAGACAATTTGTGTCTAGTTCTTTGGAATTGGTAAATGGAAAATGATTGCATTCCTTTGGTGGTGCCATGTTTCTTTGTCTTTTCGTGTTTCTTGAAGACTTGCATTGATGTTTACACATTTGAGGAGCAGTCATTTCCATTTATGAACTGGCTTGGGTGGGGAAAGACTTTCACCTATGAGTGGGTGTGAAGGCACTGGCTGGGTGAAATGTGGCAGCTATGGTTCTAGGGAGGGTGCAGCAGCATAGTCTCCATGCAGCTCCATCAGCTGAGGTAAGTATCAGCAGAGACAATCAGGGAACCTAGGAGCCTAGATTGCAGGTATCTGCAGTGGCAATGCTGGCAGCAGCAAAGATTGTTGGGGATGTCAGTGGCAAAGGCTGTTGGCATCCTCCTGTTCAATTTTTCCTTGTAGGGGGGATGTCCAGGCTGAAAGGATACCCTCCTGGAATGGGATCTGACATATAAGCACACAGACAGTCACAGTGCTACTGGGTTCTAGGGTGAAGGCATTTATAGTGGCTCCACAGGCAGGGTCCTGGGTGCAGGGACATGTGAAGCAAATATGAAGCCTGGGTCCTGGGACACAGATAGACTTGCTATAGTATTGATGCCTGCATCTTAGGGGTGTGTGTGTGTGTGTGTGTGTGTGTGTGCGCGCGCGCGCGCGTGCGCACATGCACTGATTACCCATGTAACTGGGTTCTAGGTGTCTAGAAAGCAGTTTCCAAGGCTCTTAAGAGTAGGACATAGAAAAAACTCAGGCTCCAGGCGTGGGGCATAGCACAGCAGCAACTCTGATCTTGTGGATGATACAATGCTACAGCAGCTCAAACCGTGTTGTAGGGACATGGTTGTGCTCCCCTCTCCAAAGGGAGCATAATGACATGGACTCTGGGCAGCTCCATCTGCTGAATTTTGAATCATTGAAGACTTTGGAGGTCCTTGGTGGCAAAGGCTGCAGATGTTGCAGTGTTACCAAGAACTGGTGGGGATTCCTGATGTCTTTTCCCTACAAATGGAAATCCCTCGGAGGGATATTCCTCTAGATTCTTAGCAACCCTGGACTGAAGAATAGGAACAAAAGTAAAATGTTTCCTACACTTTTCTATGTGGCCATCATCCATTTTTGCGAGTTTCTGCTACTTCTTTATTGTACTCCAGAGCTCTCCCAGAGCTATTTTTATTGTATATGGTTTTTTATTCATTATTCGTGTTATTTCTGTGGGGGATATGAATGTTGGGACCTCTTAATCCTCAATCTTTCTGATGTTACTCCAGAATTCTTTCCAGAATAAAGAAGACATTTCACAATTTGCCTTAACACTTTTAAGTATGGTGATATTAACTAAGTTCTGATCAATGATATGTCCAAAAATGTTTCAGGGAAATTTCCTTTAAAAAAAAAATCATGTGGGAGTATAATTTTCCCCTCCCTGTTCCTCCTTGCTGTGGCTTGGAACATGCCTGAGCAGAAAGCTCCTGTCAGCCTGGGGTCCAGATGATCTCAGCACGTCTATACCAGCTCTTGAGTGCTTCCATATGAAATTTTACAAGAAAAAAAAAAAAACCTATTGTGATTTTTGTGTCTATCATTCTCTAGCCAACCTAATCCTAAATGACAAAACTATGATAATCCTTATTCTCCCCTAGGGTTTACCACTCCTCCTTCTGGCTTTCCTGTTCTTTGCTTATGCCTCTATCACAACACTTTCAATAATATATTGTTACCTGCCTCGGTAGGCACTCAGAATTTGTTGAAATCTGCAAATGGTTTTCAATCTCTTAATTTGGATCTTTATTCTATTATGTATTCTTATAAATTTAAAATTTCTTATCCTTCCAATCAGATGGCAAGCTCTTTGATCACAAAGACTTTTTAAATTTTTTTAATTTTTAAAATTTGTTCTTTTTAGATACACATGATAGTAGAGTGTATTTTGACATATTATATATACATGGAGTATAATTTATTCTAATTAGGATTCTATTCTTGTGGTTGTACAGGATGAAACTTTTAAAAATTCAGCTTTGTAAAATTTCCACTTGGTTTTTCTTTATATCCTATATTTCCTTGCTGAAAATCTCTGGTTTTTATTTGTTTCAAGAGTGTTCACCCTTCTTTACTTTTTTTTTTCTTAATTTTTTTTAGCTGTAGATGGTCACAATATCTTTATTTATTTATTTGTTCATTTATTTATTTATTTTTATGTGGTGCTGAGGATCGAACCCAGGGCATCACACCTTTGATGCAAGCGCTCTATCACTGAGCACCAACCCTAGCCCCAGCCTTACCCATTTTTACTTTTTTTTTTTTTTTTTTTTTTTTTTTTTTGTGGTACCAGGGATTGAACCCAGGGGCACTCGACCACTGGGTCACATCCCCAGCCCTTTTTTTGGTTTTTATTAGAGACAGGGTCTCACTGAGTTGCTAAGTGCCTCGCCATTGCTGAGGCTGGCTTTGAACTCGCGATCCTCCTGCCTCATCCTCCCAAAGTGCTGGGATTACAGGCGTGCGCCACCGCGCCCGGCTCCCATTTTTACTTTTTTTAAAAAATATTTATTTATTTGCTTTAGTTGTACACAATGAGTTTATTTTTACGTGGTGCTGAGGATCGAACCCGGGCCACGCACGTGCTAGGCGAGTGCTCTACGCTGAGCCACAATCCCAGCCCCCCATCCTTACTTTTTACAGTATTTTTGTAATAGCTTTCTTAAGCACTTTGTCAGATGATTCTAATGTGTGGGTCATTTTAGTGTTGGCATTTTTGTCTTTTTCCTATGAGAGCTGAGACTTCACTTGTTCTTCTAATGCTGAATTATTTTGGCTTGTGTTTTGACATTTACAAGGCTCTAGTCCTTTTTGAAATCTTGCAGAGGATGTTCACATTTTTGTTTAAACTGAAAACTGATTTGACTGGGTTCAGGTTGCAAATTTTGACTACACTTTTGTGTTTGGGTCTGCCTTGAGTTGAGACTAGGAAAAAGAAAATAGGGAAAAAAAATAGGAAAGTCACTGCCAGTTTAATGATAATTCAAATTCTGATCTTTTTCTTCAATCCATCTGCTATATTTATTTTTCAGAGTTCTAAAATAGCTTTTCCATGCATTCTGTCTAGGTTTTATAGTTGCTGTTAGTGGGTGAAACAGATTGAATTATGGTTACTTCATCTTACCCAGAACCGAAATTTACTGTCTTTTTTTTTTTTTTTTTTTTAATGTATGTCCTCAATTTCTGCAGAGGTTAAATAAAAGGACTGACCATCAAAGAATAGTTCTGTATTTCTAGTAAGGTCTTTAAGATGTATGCAGATCTAGTGCTCTGGCAACGCAGTTAGGAAATGTGGAAAGAGTATAAGCCTTGAAATTAGGTAGTACTAGATTTAAATCTACATTTTCCTTAAATGGAAAATGGATTAACATGATGTTCACTGAGAGGATGAAATCATATCATGTATGCAAATTCCCCCGTATGTATAAGGTAGAAAATAAACATTAAATCTACTTCCTTCTAGAATTTAGTACCAGGAAAAGCTTACCTGCAGAAATAGCATACCTCCACTGGTCTGGGGGTCAGAATGATTTAACTTTTATTTCTCTGTGCTTTGGCTGACAAGAGGCTCAGAATTAGGCATAATGATCTATCAGTATGTTCATCTGTAGACTGATTTTTCCAATATTTATTTCATTAGTCAAATTGTACAATGTAACTAACTTTAACAGCAAAATATTTGAAACTTTTTGGACATAAATAGAAGACAGCCATTACAAAGCTAATGTATATGGTCCCTTTTAATTGATATAGTATTACTAAATGTTTTATGCTCCTAGTTAAAATTTTGCATATTTCCTGATAAAGAAAATCACTTCAAATTAAAATAGAGATAGTTATTTCAGAATCTTGAACACTTGGTCATAAGATTGTCATATCTTATAACTTAAATCACACTTTGTAACTAGAGCTAGCATTTCAGATCTTGCATCTGGCATTGCTCTTCTATATGACCCATTTAAAAATATTAAATATTAGGTGCTCATGACACTTGAAGAAGATTTCTCTAACAAAATAAGAGGATATGATGACTATGGTTATATAATCTTCCTTCCTTCAAATGTTATTAGCATATTCATCCTAGTTAACAGCATGCCTTTCTTTGTTAAACACTGTAGAAACTGGCTTATTAAATATTCTGTATTTTGCTTTCCAAGTCTAAAGACATTCATAGTAAGCACATGTTGCATTAAATGACTTATTTAAAATGGGTTTGGTTAGATTTTGGAATAATGAAGTGTCTCATGCTTTGGATGAAAGCTTTCTCTGTCTTTCAAATTTTCCTTAGAAAGAGCCATTTTTAAATACAAGTAGTTTCTGACTACAGGTCCAATTTCTCCAGCTTGATTTATGCCAATATGTTTTAAAAAGGGCTTTATGATTATTTTGTAAGGCCAGATGTTTAAACTTTTTTTTTCTTTTTTCTTTTTTTGCAGGCACACACTTACCTTTCACAGGGCAAGACAACTTACTAATTATTGATTGAGAACAGTTTCTTAAGCCTTGGATTTTCACTAGTAATAAAATTTGTTCAGTGCAGTCATTTGTTCATGGGCCCAGTTTACTGAATCTTAAGCAAAACTTATATTTTAAAATGCGTTTGTTGAGCCGGGTGTGATGGCATATGCCTGTAATCCCAGTGACTTGGGAGGCTGAGGCAGGAGGATCTTAAATTCAAGGCCAGCCTCAGCAATTTAGCAAGGCCCTAAGCAACTTAATAAGGCCCTGTCTCAAAATAAAAAAATAACAAAAAGGCCTGGAGAGGTGCCACTCAGTGTTCAAGTGCCCTGGGTTCAATCCCCAGTACCAAAACTAAAAAATAAAATGGGTTTGTCAGTGTCAGCCTGCTCAGATCTTTTTCTCCTTTGGGTTTCAGTGCATTTGTACTTAGTCACATCCAGTGAAATAGGATCAAAATCTGTTCTATATCCTCAAGAAATCTGTTGAAAACTCATTGGAATCCTATGCAGGCCCACTGGCTTATTACAGGAGACATTGAGGATATTTTTATTTTTCTTTACATTTATTTTTCTTTAGCTGAAAAGTCTTCAACTTTAGGCAAAGATTGATGACAATAACTGGGAATTTAAAAATTTAGATTGAGCTCCTCAAATTGATATTGCAATCACAATATTAAAATGGAGAGTATTGCAAAAAATAAGCTTCTAAAGTTCACCTAATAGAGGACTTGTTAAATAAATACACACAATAACTTAGAAGGATATTTATGGTCAGTGGAGAAAGGGCAGGTTATAGAACCCACATCCCAATCCATCCTCACCATCAGCTATACTGGCCTTCTGTTCACACTGGATTTGAAATTTCCCAAGACAGACACACTCTTCCAGATGAAACTTCTCACAGTTATTCCTTCACTCCCCCCATTTTCTTTAAGTTCCAGCTTCAACATCACTTCTTGATCCCTAGGGAAAGGTTAGACGTTTTTGCCCTATGCACTTCTAAAGCAATAAAGGAGGTAAGCACACTAGGCAGTTATCAATGTCATTTTAGAGATGAAGGGCAGAGATTAAGAAACTGAAGCACAGAGAGTTTAGTTGGTTTATCCTATATTGAGTTAAGTGGCAGATTCTGATGAAGCATCTTCTGATGCTATTTACTGAAGTCTTTTTTTTTAAAATATTTATTTATTTGCTTTTAGTTGTACACAGTGCGTTTTTACGTGGTGCTGAGGTTCAAACCCGGGCCGCGCACGTGCTAGGTGAGCGCTCTACCGCTGAGCCACAACCCCAGCCCTACTGAAGTCTTTTTAATCAGCCAAATGGCTCTTATCCTTAATGATACTTCCTAAATAAATTCCTCTAATTTGAAAATAAACAAATATAAAGGGATTGTAATAGTTTAAACCATCATATTACATTTGGGTTAGAGGAAAAATATTTTATAACTGTATAGTTGAAATATGTTTTCCAAGGACAGGAAGACCAGGAAGGGATTTAAGAGTCAATGACCAACAGTTGGAGCATGATTTTTTTTTAATATTTATTTTTTAGTTATAGTTGGACACATTACCTTTATTTTTTATTTATTTATTTTTACATGGATGCTGAGGATCAAACCCAGTGCTAGGTGAGCACTCTACTGATGAGCCACAACCCCAGCCCCTGGAGCATGATTTTTAAAGTGATAATGTTTAAAGCACATGACACTGAGGTTTTTTTAATGTATTATTATATTTAACTAATTTCTTATTGATAGTATTTAAATTATTTCTAAATTTCCAACCTGTACAAGCAATCATATATATATATATATATATAAGCCTATATATATATATATGTATATAAGCCTGTATATATATGTATATAAGCCTAGTGTGCTTACCTCCTTTATTGCTTTAGAAGTGCATAGGGCAAATATATATATATATTTGGTACTGGGGATTGAACCCATGGGTGCTTTACCACTAAGCTACATCCCCATCCTGTTTACTTTTTATTTTAAGACAGGGACTCTTTAAGTTGCTGAGGCTGGACTTGAACTTGTGATCTTTCTGACTTGGCTTCCTGAGTCACTAGGCATATATGGTTTTGTACCTACAACTTCGAATACTTCTCTGATTATCTTTTCCTTAGGTCACATTTGTCAAATGGGAATCACTGGGTTAAAGGGTATGTGTATTTCAAGTTTTTAAAAATTTGTTTTTTCTAGATAAACATGACAGTAGAGTGTACTTTGACATACATAGAATAAGTATAACTTGTTCCAATTAAGATCCCATTGTTGGGGGGAGGAGGGAGGGGGCAAGGGGATAGAAATAATAGCAGACTGAGTTATCCATGATTACCCTAAATACATGTATGAAGGCACAATTGTTGTAAAAATACTTTATATGAAACCATCAACTTGAGTAATTGTGTTCTTTATATGTAATATGAAATAAATGTACTCTGCAAACATGTATAATAAATTAGAATAAAAAAGGGAATCACAATAAACCCAAGGAGAAGAAAATATTGATACATAAGTGTTATAATTTATTATTTATGATTTAAATATTTAAATAATCTTATCTACTATAAACTTGTTATCTATAAACCACAGTACTTCTAAAGCCTTCCAAAACTATGAAACAAGCCAAAAGATGCAGAGAGAGAATGCAAACATTGTAAATCTATATGAAGAACAAGCTTGCTTTTTAAAAATAGGAATAGTAAAATGCTTCTTAGTATGGTTTATATGTAGTTTTCAAAATTGTGAATGGATGTTCAAACATAAATAAATTGCCTTTAACTTAAAAAAAACACAAAACAAAAACAACAACAACAACAAAAAAGATCCCATTGTTGTGGTTGTACATAATGTGGAGTTACATTGGTTGTGTATTCATATATAAGGATAGGAAAGTTATGTCTGATTCATTCTACTGTCTTTCCTATTCCCCATCTTCCCTTCCTTCCCTTCATTCCCCTTTGTCTAGTCCAATAAATTTCTAATCTTCCCTTCCCTTGTCCTGGGTTAGCATCCACATATCAGAGAGAACAGTTTACCTTTGATTTTTTGGGACTGGCTTATTTCACTTAGCCTGATCGTCTCCAGTTCCATCCATTTACTGGCAAATGCCATAATTTCCTTCTTCTTTATGGCTTAGTGATATTCCATTGTATATATATATATATACAAAATTTTCTTTACCCATTCATCTGTTGATGAATGGTTGGTTGGTTGGTTCCAAAACTTGGATATTGTGAATTGAGCTGCTATAAACAGTGATGTGGCTGTGTCACTGTAGTATGCTGATTTTAAGTTTTGGGGTATATACCAAGGAGTAGGATAACTGGGTAAAATGGTGGTTCCCTTCCAAGTTTTCTGAGGAATCTCCATACTGCTTTCTGGAGTGGTTACACCAATTTGCAGTCCCACAGCAATGTTTATTTTGTGTGTGTTTGTTTGTTTGTTTTTTTGGTACTGGGGATTGAACTCAGCAGCACTCAACCACTGGGCCACATCCCCAGCCCTTTTTTGTATTTTATTAGAGACAGGGTCTCACTGAATTGCTAAGTGCCTCGCCATTGCTGAGGCTGGCTTTGAACTCATGATCCTCCTGCCTCAGCCACCCAAGTGCTGGGATTACAGGCGTGAGCCACTGCACCTGGATTCCCACCAGCAATGTATAAGTAAACTTCTCCCCCTCACATCTTTGCCAACATTTATGGTTACTTGTAATCTTGATATTTGCCATCTGACTAAAGTGAGATGAAATCTCAGTGTAGTTTTGATTTACATTTCTCTAATTAACATTGGGTTTTATATATTGGAAAACAGTGCTAGTCTGAAGTTTGGCAATAATCAAAACACTAGAGAAGCATATTCTGCTTTATGCTTCACAACTTGAGAGAGCAGAGGACTTTAGGGAGGTCAATATAATTTTACAAAATGAATTAAAAATTGCTAGAAATATTATCTGAAACCTGGAAACAGACAACAGAAATCCTAGGTATTCCTAGAATTCTGAGCTTGTCTTGATTTTCTATTTATAGAGCCTCTTCTTAATTCTGTAGAATCAGATATTAATTTGTTGATACAAATGAGTCCACTGCTCGTGGTAGTTATATTCTATAAAGTGACTGTGAACACTGAATACACTGAACCATTGCTTCTATGGCAAATCCAAAGTTAAGCTCCTACAAGCCTCTAGGACAACTATTTCATTTATAATAACATTGAAGAGAATAAATAGGGGATCTGGGTTGTGGCTCAGTGGTAGAGCACTTGCCTAGCATGTGTAAGGCACTGGGTTTGATTCTCAGCACTGCGAGTAAATAAATGAATAAAATAAAGGTCCATCAACAACTAAAAACATGAAAAAAAAGAGAGCGAGAGAATAAATATTCACTCAGCCATAAAGAAAAATGAAATTATGGCATTTTCCAGTAAATGGATAAAGCTGGAGAATATCATGCTAAATGAAATAAACCAATCCCAAAAAACCAAAGGCCTGAGGCTGGGGTTATAGCTTAGCGGTAGAGCACTTGCCTTGCACATGTGAGGCACTGGGTTTGATCCTCAGCACCACATAAAAATAAATAAAATAAACAAAGTAAAGATATTGCGTCCATCTTGAAATAATCTTAAAAAAAAAAAAAAAAAAAGAAGAAGAAACCAAAAGCCTAATGTTTTCTCTGAAATGCAGCTGCTAATTCACAATAAGGTCAGGGGGGCTAGGGAAGAATAGAGTTACTTTGGCTAGGTAGAGGGGAGTGAAGAGAGGGAAGGGGTATGGGGTAGGAAGGATAGTAGAATGAATTGGACATTATTACCCTATGTACATATATGACTACACAACTGGTGTGATTCTATATCATGTACAACCAGAAGAATGAGAAGTTATATTCCACTTATATATGATGTGTCAAAATGAATTCTACTGTCATGTATAACCAATTAGAATAAATAAAAAATATTTTTAAAATTTCAGAGACTAAGATACTAAGAAAACATACCCACATATACTACATGAGGAGACTGAACTAGAAAAAGACTAATGTCCTTATTTTAAACTCTAAATTCTGCAATTTTTGGAGACAAAATAGACTGAGAAGGAATGGTGAAGGATAATTAAAAATTAAACTATGTTGACTATAATAAAATTTGTTCAATATTTTGACTTTAATTTGTTAACATTTTTTTTTCCTGGTGCCAGGGATTGAACTCAGGGGTGCTTAACCACTTAGCTACATCCCCACACCTTTTTTATATTTTATTTAGAGACAGGGCCTTGGTAAGTTGCTGAGGCTGGCTTTGAACTTGTGATCCTCCTGCCTCAGTCTCCTGAGCCACTGGGATTACAGGCCTGTGCCACTGTGCCTGACAATTTATCAACATTTCCTAACCCCAGTCTTTACTAGGACAGTATCAAAAAAGGACAAAATTTCTTAAAGTCAAAATGAAAATGCACTATCTAAATAATCTACAAAGAGTACCAAAGCATTATTTAATCCATTATCTGGTAAAATGTAAATTTTTTCTCTAGTCTTAAAAATAGAGGTTGTATTTAGCATCATGAGAAACAATTACCTGTTTATCACAGGTTTTCTGCCATTTGTAATTTCAATAATTGCTTCATCAAGTCAGTCTTCTATAAAGTCCACCACTGAATTAATGAACAAAAATGAAATTATGCTAATTGCTTCCCTTCCTTAGCTTATTTACCAGACAGCTTGGAGTGAAATTGAGGCTCAACTATGAGAACTATATGGCTTTCCAAGACCTGTGTTTTTATGGACTTTTTCCCGTTTCTAATCTTATTTATAATTTATCCTATTTATAATATAAATTGACTAATATAAATTTTATTATAATACAGGGAGATAAAGTTCCCAAAGTACCCTGTCACCATGAAGGCCAAATTCTTCTGTAGAATAGCTGAGAAGATGGTGAACGGGTGGGACAGCCATGGGTAGTGTATTGATGGCTTGAAGCCACATGAAGAAAGATACTTTAAACACCATCAAGTGCTTATAAATAAATATAAAATATAAATGCTTCAAGATTTCAAAAGCAGATGTGCATATTTCTAGAAACTTTTGAAAAATTTAGAAAAGTTCAAATTCAATCACTGTTGCTGCCTGAAGCAATTGCTGCTTGGAGCAACAACACCACGGGAATAAGTTCAGAGGCGGACTGGAAACAAACAGTCTCTTTATTCTGGTAGTTTCTCTCTCCAGCTCCAACAACAACTCCAACACCATCCACACTCCTCCAACCACACCACAAAAAATGGCACCGACCAGATCCATCATTCCCCCGGGCCAAGTCTCGCGAGATCATGCAAATGGCGCCAACCAGATCCACAATGTTCCGGGACAAGTCTCACGAGACCATGGAAGGTGGTAATGCTTATGGCTCACAGCTAACCGCAATCTTAGCTATCTCCTTAATTAGGGCTCCTGCAAATCACTTTTTACACACTATCACTCAAGAAAACCTGGGTCCATGGTGGTGGTGCACACCTATAACCCTGGTGATTGGGGATGCTGAGGAAGGAGGATTGCAAGTTTGAGGCCAGCCTAAGCAATTTAGCAAGACCCTAAGCAACTTAGTGAGACCCTGTCTCAAAGTAAAAAATAAAAAAGGGCTGGAGATATGGCTCAGTGGTTAAGTGCCCAATTCCAGTACCCCCCCAAAAAAGCAGTTTCCCTTGTGTCCCCATTATTTTAGCAGATGTTTAATGAATCTGAAAATCGGAGAGAGACTAACTGGAGTTTGAGTAGTCACTTCATTAGTGAATATTTTCATGCAACAATAAATGTTGCTTCTTTATACAATATCTTATCATTGTAGACTTGGAAACACAAACCCCCTCTTTATTTAAGGACAGTATCGAGTAATGGGTAGGGATGTGCATGCTATAAAAGCTGTGCATGACTGACAATTTGTTTCCCAGGCTCCTCTTAGAGGAAGTCAGAACCTTAGGAATGACAGAAGCTGGTTTCTGATGGAGAGCAATAAGAACAGCGAAGGTTAAAGGAAGATAGTATCTGACCAAGTTTCAGAACTGTGCATCTATAAATTGTTACCACAGGGCACCAGGTCATCTAGATTTAGCTACCAGATGTATCCAATATCTTTAAGCAAGTCTCTTACATTGGCGACACCATACTTCATGAAATAAGGGTTGGTCTATGTGACCCTTAGAAGATTCTTTATGCTTTAAAAATACTCTAATTCTATGACCTGAGAATTTGCAATATTTCTAAAGGATGCTAGAGCATTTAAGAACATTTGAAAACTGTAATAATCCTGATATTTACTATCTTAAAAGAACTTTTAGCTGAGTATTTTTTATTCTATGTGCTCTTATATAATTTGCATTTAAGTTTTTCTTTTACTTTTGGTTGAATTAATCAAAGACTCATGGAATGGTTTTTTTTTTTTTTTTTTTTTTTTTTTTGTGGGGGTAACCAGGGATTAAACTCAGAGGCATTTGACCACTGAACCACATCCTCAGCCCTATTCTACATTTTATTTAGAGACAGGGTCTCACTAAGATGCTTAGGGCCTCGCTTTTGCTGAGGCTGGCTTTGAACTCGAGATCCTCCTGTCTCAGCCTTCTGAGCTGATGGGATTACAGGCATGCACCACTGCGCCTGGCTTATAGCTTGTAGAATGCTTTTAAGTGAATTAAGAAAATGTTCTTCTATTAACGTGTCAAATGACTGTGCTTTTTTTCCAATTAAGGCACTCCTCCTATTAGATAGACAAAGCCAAATTATCTCTGTTTTGGGCTCTTTTTTTTTTTTTTTTTTTTTTTTTTGTACCAGAGATTGAACTCAGAGGCACTCGACCACTGGGCCACATCCCCAGCCCTTTTTTTTTTTTTTTTTTTTTGTTTTTTTATTAGAGACAGGGTCTCACTGAGTTGCTAAGTGCCTCGCCATTGCTGAGGCTGGCTTTGAACTCGCGATCCTCCTGCCTCAGCCTCCCAAAGTGCTGGGATTACAGGCGTGCGCCACCGCGCCCCGGCTTCTGTTTTGGGCTCTTGATCTGATAAGTAAAGCCCTTTGGTGAACAATCTCACTTGATTTTCTCCAAAATTTTTTCAACTTCTTCTTGTTATGAACACATAATTGTTAAATTGTCTGAATGGCTATGGGAGACAAACACAAATTTGTTGAAAAGCATATTTGAGGAGTAGAGAGAAATATGATCAATTTCTGGAAACATGTATTGGGAGAAGAACATCCCAACCATTTAAAAATCAGGTGGACAACAGAGATTGTGTAGTATCACTTCTTAGAGGTTGCATTATCCTTAGAGAAAAGGGGGATGGTAAAACATCCTCTTAATGATCCCTTTCTGATCCCCAAAACCTAGCCACGTGGAGGAAACAGAGAGCAAGCCGGGCTGGAATGTCCAGATACATGTTACCCGGAAAGACACTGGCTTTCTTCAAGTATGCTGGGAATTAGAGCAAATTAATGTTACCTGTAGAAAATTCCTTTGTGCTCATATACTGGGAATTCTGGTCATATAAGCAAACTAAGCAAGCTAAAGCTGATGAGGTCACTGCTTCTGAAGCTTAATATATCAAATCCCTCTCAGTGGTAATTGGTGCAGAATAGAGGGTACTGTGGAAAGTGTATGTATCACTCATTCAGCTGCTAACTTGGACAAAATGCCATTAGAGAGAAGAGGCACTCCCTGGCGAAGAACCCTGGTGGATGGAGGTGCTGTCTATTCAGCCTATCACCTCGGGACCATCCCCGTAAGCACTTCTCAGTAAAGCCTTGTGCCTCACGCACTGTCTCCAGGCATTGTCGTGGTCTCTCAGCAACCTATCTCACTGCCTTGGCACGAGTGGGTTGTGGACCTGGCAGCGGTGTACCTTGGTGTCTCATAAACGAGCATGATTATAGTGCTAGTTTTGAAGAATTCTTGAATAGTCTAAGTAAGATGGTTATTCATGTCTCAAAAGACATGAATTAGCTACTTAGAATCTCTGTGGTAGGAATGAGAAGTTTAGTAATAGGAAGCCACTCAGGGCTACAGGGCACCAAAGTGGCAGAGTCCATGATTTAAATTTGAGCAATGTGACTCTGCTTTATAGTCCTCTGATTTCAGAGAGATACCCTTAACCGTAAGTAAGCCCCACCTGCCTCTACGATACAGTGCTTTTACCTTTTGTAATGTGGCAAGAGAAGTAGTTGAGTTTTGTCTTTTTCAATCAGGTTCTTACAAAATATCATCAAGCAAAAGCCATTTAATAGAGTATTATCTTTTTCAATTCCCAAAATGTTGACAAAGCCTCAATATATCAAAGATGACAGTAAAGAAATCCTAGTTTATAACAATCGAGTCTGTCTTTTCCATAATCTTTCTTCTCTCCCCTGTATCACCTAAACCAAAGAGTAATTGCCAGCATTTGGTAATTCCTTATAATACACACATAGACATGGCAGTGGAGGTTATACAACAGAACAGGCTAGGATTTCCTTTCAAACATCTGTGACTCAGGGTGAACTATGGGAAGTTAGAAAAAAAAGTTATTTCCGTGTTTTCAGAATACAGAAACAGAAAGGACTGAAATTGCTTTTAGAACTGACACTGCTTCTCAGTGCTAATCTCATGCTTTAAGAGTGAAGGAATTAAATCCATGAAATAATTCATGTTTAAAAGTTGCTTCAAGAGGAAATTAGCTGAATGGTACAAAATACTTTTCGTTATTACCTTTGTAAATTCTGGTGACTCTATAATTATTCCAAAATAAAGTGTTTTTTAAAAGTTATTTTAGTAGGGGAAATGGACTTTTGACCTTGGAAAGAATTACTGTTGTATTCTAGAATTCAGCAGAAGATTAAGAGAATCTTTTCTTCCAAATCTGTAGCATTGAGTAGAAAAAAGTGATGGACTATGGCATCAAAAGTATGTTCCCTTTCCAGCTCAAGACTTGCACTCAGGAGTAGTAATCAAGTAAGTATCAGCTATATATTTTGAATTTAATTAATTTTTTTCTAATGCTAGAAATAATATGTTCACAATAGAAAGTTTGGTAAATATTAAAAATCATAAACAAACTTTCCCGTAATGTAAAACTGGATAGTAACTACTATTGATATTTTGGCGTATCTTTTCAGTTTTTTTCCTAAGAATAAGTAGTTCTGTATAAAATTGAGATCATACTCCATTTTTTTTTCCTTTTTTTTTGGGGCACTTGACCATTGGGCCACACCCCAGCCCCTTTTTTTGTATTTTATTAGAGACAGGGTCTCAACTGAGTCGCTAAGTGCCTTGCCATTGCTGAGGCTGGCTTTGAACTCGTGATCCTCCTGCCTCAGCACTTGGCCACTGAGCCACATCCAGAGCCCTATTTTGTATTTTATTTAGAGACAGGGTCTCACTGAGTTGCTCAGCACCTCACCATTGCTGAGGCTGGCTTTGATCCTCTTGCCTCTGCCTCCGGAGCCATATGTGCATCTTTATTTAGAATAAATTCTTAGAATAATATAACTAAGTCAAAGAATTTTAATGTTCTTACTGTATATTTGCCAATTTGTCTTGCAGAAAGGCTACACTAACAAAATATGCACGTAAATTTAGAATTCAACAAGCAATGGCCTCTCTGTTTGCCTCCTCAAAATCTATTTTCCCCTGTCCATCCCTAACACAGTTTTGATCTTGAGTGTTCCCCCAAGGCCCGTGTGTTAGAGGCTTGGTCCCCAACTGGGCACAACTGGTAGATGGTAGAAACTTTTAAGAGGTGGGATATGGTTGTAGGTCTTTGGGTCATTGTGGGAATGCCTTCCAAGGGGTTTAGGGGCCCCAGTTTCTTGCTAATTCTTTCACTTCAAGGTCATAAGGTGAAGGCTGGGCGTGGTGGCAAACGCCTGTAATCCCAGCACTTGGGAGGCTGAGGCAGGAGGATTGCGAGTTCAAAGCCAGCCTCAGCAATGGTGAGGCACTTAGCAACTCAATGAGTCCCTGTCTCTAAAAAAAATACAAAAAAGGGCTGAGGATATGGCCCAGTGGTCGAGTGCCCCTGAGTTCAATCTCTGGTACCAAAAACAAAACAAAAAACAAACAAACAAACAAACAAACAAAAAGGTCATAAGATGAACAGTTTTACTCAGCCATGTGATTTCACTATAGTGTGCTGCCTTTTCACAGATCTAAAAGCAACAGGGCCAGCTGATCGTGGATTAGAACTTCTCAAACTATGAGCCCAAATAAATTAATATTTTTCTCTTTACAATTTGATTGTCTCAGGTATTTGTTATAATAATGGAAAGCAGGCCAACACAATCTCATAGTTTATTTTATGGGACTGATACTAACCCTCCCCCCCCCCCCACCACCTATGGTCAGTTATAGATGACTAGGAAAAAACTTTTAATTATAGGCTGCCATTCCTTGGCCTTAGTAAGGGAGAAAAGGCACCATCTCTTTCAGAACTGTGTTACAACCATATTAACATTATGACAGATTTGCATTTTCCAAAATCTAATATTAGCCCAAATCTTTACCAGACACTAGAGAAACCCAAATGACTAGGACTAGGGTAGAAAGAGGAAAGAATGGTGCCTTAATGTTCAGCATTTTAGGATCCTCATGGAAAGGACTTTGTTCATTAGTGCTTCTCAAACTTTAATGTGCTTGTAAATTACCTGGGGACACTCATACATTGCTGGTGGGACTGCAAATTGGTGCAGCCAATATGGAAAGCATTATGGAGATTCCTTAGAAATCTGGGAATGGAACCACCATTTGACCTAGCTATAACTATCCCACTCCTCTGTCTATACCCAAAGGACTTAAAAACAGCTTACTACAGGGACACAGCCACATCAATGTTTATAGCAGCACAACCAACCTAGATGCCCTTCAGTAGATGAAAGGATAAAGAAAATGTGGTATATATACACAATAGAATATTACTCAGCAATAAAAGAGAATAAAATCATAGCTTTGCAGGTAAATGGATGGAATTGGAGAATATAATGCTAAGTGAAGTTAACCAATCCCCAAAAACCAAATGCTGAGTGTTTTCTCTGATATAAGGAAATTGATTCATAGTGGGGTTGGGAGGGGGAGCATGGGAGGATTAGACCAACTCTAGATAGGGTAAAGGGGTGAAGGGGAAGGGAAGGGTCATGGGGGTAAAAAAGATGGTAGAGCCGGGCGCGGTGGCGCACGCCTGTAATCCCAGCACTTTGGGAGGCTGAGGCAGGAGGATCGCGAGTTCAAAGCCAGCCTCAGCAATGGCGAGGCACTTAGCAACTCAGTGAGACCCTGTCTCTAAATAAAATACAAAAAAGGGCTGGGGATGTGGCCCAGTGGTCGAGTGCCCCTGAGTTCAATCCCCGGTACCACAAAAAAAAAAAAAAAAAAAAAAAAAAAGATGGTAGAATGAGATGGACATCATTACCCTAAGTACATGTATGAAGACAGGAATGGTGTGAATATACTTTGTATGCAATCAGAGATATGAAAAATTGTACTCTTCATGTGTAATATGAATTATAATGCATTTTTCTGTCATATATAACAAATAAGAATAAAAAACAAAAGGAAAAAATATATAAAAAATTACCTGGGGATCTTTTATTATTTTTACTACTACTATACTACTAGTATTATTATTATTATTTTGCCATGTTGGACATTGAAGCTGGTGCCTTCACATTCTTGACAAGTGCTCTACCCCTGAGCCACATCCCCAGTCTTATTTTTTTTTCAATAGAGATCTTTTATTGCATCACCGAAATATTACAAATTGACTCCAGGACTGTGTTTCTGTGGCTGGATAACTTTTAGGTCTTATTCATCAGCCTGGTGAACTGTTCCTTTTTCAGAAACATAGATATCATCCAAAATTTTTCAGATATCCTTGTTTTTTTACTGTTGTGGCTTGCTGAAATAAAGCTGCTGAATTTATAACAAGTTTAATATCATTTCCTTCAAGGATTAATTTGTCTGAGCTTGAGACACTGAACAACCAACACCTGTCTTCTTCAGAATCCTGCGAATATATTTTTCACCCAAGAAATTTCGGATTTCAACAAGAGACCCATTCTCCTGAATAAAAACGTTGATGGGGAAGTGAGCATACACAGATCTCATCTGTAACGGAAGCCCAGTGTAACAACCTTGATCATGTTCTCTACATGACTGCAGATGGTGTGAACAGTGGCCAGTTCCTTTCTATTCCCCCACGGTTTGTCACCCCGTAACCTCTTCTGTTTCTTTCCAAGGAGACTTCAGGTATGCGCTGATATGATTGAAATCCCTCCAGAGGGTTCCTCTAGGGCCCTTCACAATAACTGTGCTTCCCTTCAGAGAAATGTCAACATTTTCTGGAATGTCGACAGTCTGATTGCTGACTTCTTCATTCTCACAGCAGATGCAGCAAAAAGAGCTATTTTTTAAAATATTGATATTTTATGGTGTGATGAACATTTTCCCACTAAATTTACTCTGCAGCTTATTTTTTAATTCAATATTATGCCTTCTAGATCTTAATACATCTATTTCTGCATCAATACAATACTAACCTTAGAATATGGTTCCAGAACTCATAGTGCCAGCTGTTCCTATTTTCGTTCAATTACAAAATTCTATGGATTACTTGCCCTTCACCCTTTCAATTGTAGTTTATTTTTCCCACGTTATTGAGATATCATTGATAAATGGTATGGTATATAGCTAAGCTGTATAAAGTGATTATTTGATATATGTGTATATTGTGAAATGATTACACAATTAAGTTAGCACATCTATCATCTCCCATACATGTATGTGTGTGTGTTTGTGCAAACATTTAAGATGCACTCTCAGCAAATTTAAAGTATATGATAGAGTATTGGGCAGAGACTATAAATGTGCCTTTCTAACAAGCTCTATTGACTACTCTGAATAGCAAGGTAATCCAGCTGTTAAGGATGACAGTTTTGGTTACCAATACAGGCTTTACAGGCTCTATGAAGGTCTGAAAATTACCACGAAGGTAACCATCATTAACCCCAGAATAACTGCCTGATTCTCTAGCAATTTTGCTTATGAAAATTTGCATCTTGCTCTGGGATAACAAGTTTCAGTTCCTCACAAGTTTGTAATATGATAGTACTACTATTGCTGAGAGGCAATATGCTGGAATAGAAAGATTGTGAGTTTTAGGATCCAATATTTGGGTACAAATCTCAGTGTTCTTGGGAAAGATCTTTTAATCTCCTCAGTTACATGCATAAGGAAAATCTTCATCTATAACATGAATAAAACAAAGCCTACCTAATAGGGCTGAATTGATTATACAAGATAATGTTCCTAAGCTCTTGGCGGAGTGACTGGCTCATCATAAACACTTGACAAATGTCTAGGGTTGTTATTTTGAGTATTATCAATGTAGACATTATTTTCTTTTCCTGCAGAAGCAATGACAAAATTATTTCAGAAAGTTGTTCTTGACCAAAATGACAAATTTCTCGTGTTTTGGGAAACATGTTAGCAAGTCTCTCAACATCTGCTGGATGGCCCTGATTCTCTTCAGTGTCTTCTTCTGAAAGATGTAAAGGAGGGGCAGAGCCAGAGGGAAGTGAGTTGACTTCTTATTGATTCCCAGGGGCGAGGTTGTTTTTAACAGCTACAGATATTGCTTCCTGACAGTGAAGGTGCATGCTTCCTCCAAGAATCTGAAAACAAAACTATTCTTCTGGCTTTCTTTTCTCATCTAAATATCTTTAACATTATTATTATCATTTTAAAGACATTCTTAGACTTTCAGTTCAAGTTTTCTGTCTTTTTTTTTTTTTCCATTCATTAGTCCTGGTTTACTCCCATGGTTATCCACATTGTTGGTATTCATAAATGGGGTTGAGTTGGGTAGAAAGAATTTTTATACTTACAATGATTTTGTGATAACTCAAAATGTGAGAAGAGAGAGGGAAAAAAGTAAACTAGTAATTTTCTATAGAAGAAGAAAAGAAGTTTGGAAAAATAGTTTACTTGTCCAAAGTCACACAGTTCATAAGTGACAGAGGCAGGATATGAAATTTTATTTTTCCAAACTCATAGTTCATGTTGTTTTAAACATGTCATGTTTATTCTCAAATCTGAGAGATAAAACAAGCACACTGACTATTATAATTTAAGCCAAAGTGGGCAGTAGTGACATAAATATACATGAGTACTATAAACCAAGTGCTACAAAGATTAGAAACAAGAAGAGATGTATTCAAGCGGGCAGATTATGCATGGCTTGTTGACTAGGTCTGAGGTAGTCTCTGTATGAAACATTCTGGTTTGTGGAAATAGTACAAGAAAAATGGGAAATCCCAGACTTCTTCTCAGAAGTAGGAAGAGACAAGTTTGAATGGAAAATACCAACAGAGATAAAGCTGGAAATGAAAGGTTGGGGACAGATTATGGAATGCTTTGTATACCAGGTGATGCAGGAACATAAAATTCAGTAAACAACTAGAAACAGGTACTTAGCCAAGAATTAGAGCTGAATTTTAGGAAAATAAATTTGACAATAACATATTGTATGGACTGGGGCAAGTAAAAGCAGAAAACTCTGTTAGATGCCATAAGAATACAAAGAGGGCTAGGGATGTAGTTCAGTAATAAAGCACTTGTCTAGCATATGTGAGACCGTGGGTTTAATCCCCAGTAAAACACACACACACACACACACACACACACACAATAGATACATCAACTTGGTCTATGTCTTTAAGCCTATTATCACATAATCACTTTTTACATATTTACACAAATATTGTTAAATAAAAGCAGAATTTAATGCTATTGAAATGTATAAAATGCCATGGAAGATTGAGATAAAAAAAAAAGATCTAAGCTTTGGTTGGTTTAGAAGGATAGATGTATGAGGCAACTGTTGTCAATATAGATTTTTTTTAGAAATCTAGGTCTGATTTCATGGAAAAGAATTAAATCTAAGATAGTTTAATTTGCTTGAAATTTATATGTCCCCACATGTGTGGACCCATACCATTAACTTACCATCCTCCAACCAAGCAATTCCTTCCAAATACCAATACTGGAGTCATTTTTTAAAATTATATAGGATGTGGATATGCAAAAAGGAAAAGTTAAGAGTTTGGTTTTTAAGGAAAAAGAGAACAATCTACACTCAGTTTTATTTTTAGAGATGCTGCTTTATCAACTAAACCAAGATGAAACAGTTACTCATTAGATGACAGGTTTATTTTTTTCTTCTTAAATTCATTTCTGAGTTAATACATATCTGACTCATTGTCACTTAAAGAGGAACCTTCTTGTACAGACTTGTGCAGCTGCCGCAGGTTCAATTTCTATGGAAAATATACTCACCTTTATGCAGTGCTAATAATGTAAATGCCAACTAATTGAATTCTGGTTTTGATTATAAATAAGCCATATTTTATAAAAATTGGATAGCGGACTATAATTTTGCTTGCCAAAATGAACTTTCAAAGAATGAGGTAATCTACTTGTTACTTGAAAAGTCACAAATTCCAGAACACTGACTCATTTGCGGTGAGAAAGCCCATGAAATTCTCGAGAGTAAGATGGAGCAGTGCAAATATCTGTAATGAGTAATAATGCCACATTGTGGAAAAAGTACAGTGAATGTCATTCTAATTCAAACCTTTTAAGCTAGGAGATCCATCCAATAGAAAGAATAAGAACTCCAGTTCATTTCAATTAAAGCAAAACAGGAAGAGCAATAAGTAGCTAATCTTGAGAAGGAAGGGGGTGGAAGAGAAAGAGAAATTGATGTTTCCAGATTGAAAGCATTTGTGAAGCCTTTGGGATTTGGGCAAGTGTTCAGGCAAGTTGGGTGAGGGTAGGGTGGTTAAATTATCTATTTACCTGATTTATATTTATGGATCCAACTCGAAAGATAGAAAAACTTTTAAGGCATTCATTAAGAAGAGTTCTGCCCTGATTTATTTAGAAGGAAATACAATATTCAAAATGAAATCTAAATGAAAGCAGTTGGGTAGCTGTTGGAGGAGGAAAGAGCAGGGTTAGGAACACATCTACGAACTGGGTTAGAAAGTTCTGGGACATGAGTGAGCACCAGCATTTATTAGATATTTGATCAATACGGAAAAAGTCTCAGGGGCTCTTGGGTTGATGCGGAATTTTGAAGCTCCATTGGTACAACAAGCATGCTCTTTTCCTTAGCTAGTGAAGTTGCTGAGGTAGCCTGGAGGGTGTTGAGTATAGGGGGTTAGGGAGGTCTAAAAAGGGTGGAGACCTGAATCCCTACCAGCTTTAGGACCTTGAGCAAGGGGCTCAGTTCTCTGAGCCTACACCCACTCCTTTGTATAATGGAAATAATAATATCCCCTTATAAATCTGTTGTAGCTAGTAAGTAAGTGAAATGATGTAAAGTGCTGTCTCCTACATGCTTCAAAAAATATATTAAATTTAAAAGATGTTGAAGGGGAAATAACTAAAGTAAGAAATCTACTTAAAAGAAGACAGTTTCTGTTAGGAAAAGTCTAAATTCTACCCTGTTCCTGGCATATTTTTACATATTTATTTTCAGATATTTGGCTTTAATTGTTTATTTTTTCCCTTTTAAAGAAGAGAGTTTAAACCATCATTGCCCTGCTAATACTATGTGGCTCAAATTCAGAGGTCTGGGTCTTCCCCAAGAGCACTTAAAATCAGGTGATGATATATTCGTTAGAGCACTTAGCACATGCTTTGCTTTAAGCAAAAAGCTGGCCTCTTCCATCCCTGCTCCCTTAGGAGAATGAATTGCTTCAAAAGCCCTTGTCAGCTTTTGTCACTCAGATGGAGAAGTCTCAGAGAAGTAACCCCTTCCTCCCCTCCTCATGTCACACTAAGAACTAAAAGCCATGAAGACAGCTCAGTACTCAGGGATGCCTTAGAGTAAAGGAAAAGTGTAAAAATTGTCCCAAATCTTAGAACTTAGGCCCCACTTTCACTCCAGCTTGACTACTGTACCTAGCAGGACAAGACTGCTCCAGGAAGCATTAATGCTGAATCAAGTGCTTAGTCTGGTTCTGTTTGTTCCTAAATAACTATGAAGATACATTTTTGTATCTTGAATGAATGAATGAATGAGCTCTGTGTCAGAAGGGGTATCTATCAGCTTTTTGTCACTGTGACCAAAATGCCTGACAAGAACAACTTGTATTTTGGATCATGGTATCAAAGGTTCAGTCTATGGTCGGCTGAGTCCATAGCTCTAGGCCCAAGATGAGGCAGAACATCATGATGAAAGAGTATGGTGGAGGAACACTGCTCAGTTCATGGCAGCCAGGCAGCAGTGGAAAGGGGCCTCCGGAAAGATGAACCATTCCAGGGCATGTCCCCAATGACCCACCTCTTCCAGCCACACCCACCTGCCTACAGTTCCTACCCAGTTATCCCATTCAAACTAGAATATACTGATTAGGTTACAGCTCTCACAATTCAGTCATTTCACCTCTGAACATCCCTGCATTAACATAGAAGCCTTGGGAAACACCTCATATCCAAACCATAACACTCTGAATTCATTCACTCGTTCATTTACTGAGCAAACATTGACAGGTGCCCACTATGTGCAGGTGCTATAGATATAATGTTGTAAGACATGAATATAATGTTATAATCATGAGTATCTCATCATTGAGATTTTGGCATCGAATAGACAATTGTAAACCTCTAGGTCATACAAAAAAAAAAGTTATGCTCTAAGTTCTCTAAAATGGACAATGGGAGGACTGCACAGATTATAATTTTAATACATCACATATTTGACCTACATGGGATTTTTATCATTTGTCTATTTTAGAATTTAAAATGGAAACATGAATTGGGTATTCTGATACAGCTAAAGAAGATACCAGACTTGGTATCAGACCAAAGCAATTGTTTCTATCAGGAAACTATTAATGTTATTAAATTATTCATTCTCAGCTTTCATTGCTAAGGGAAAGTGACATATTGTTGACATCTATCAGAATTCTTCATGCTTTATTGAAAAGTCATTTGAAAATTACCATATAATTAAACCCAATTCTTAAAAAGTTTCAAAACTCTCTCAGAGAAGTGATAGGCATAAGATTCTCTCTCTCTCTCTCCATATATATGTCTTCCGTCTTTGTTTCAGTTTCTGGTTAAAGAGGAGAGGGGTTTGGGAAAGGATTTGATGCCAAAATCTAACCTGCATTCTCCAGGGGAATGCAGTGTTCATGAAGAGAGGCTATCCCTGCACCTTGAGTCTTTTCCCATCTCCAAATAAGGGGAGCCCAATAAAATTACCTGGAAAGTCATTTCCCAATCGGTTACCTACCTGGTGCAGGAATTTATGACTTTCCTGGAGGGTACTCTAAGTCTTGGAACACATGTCTGAGATGGATTTCATGGTTTGGCATGATGATCTTCTAGGTATAGAAGAACAAGGATATTCAGGGACATGGACCGTCCCCTTAAGTTCTTCATTCTTGAGAGCTACAGAAAGAAGGACAGAGGAGCCAGTTTGGGGAATAATACTGTCAAAGATGGAAAGGCAAAGGACCTATGCTCAGAAGAGCAAAATGACTCAGGTGGGGGTGGAAATCAAGTCAAGTAGTACCAGATAGGTTTGGAAAGGTAACTGGAGCTAGATTATGCAAGGGTTTACATGCCAAAACAAGTCAGGTATATTCAGGTTAGTAAATAGTTGGAAACCATTGTAGGTTCTTTGAACCAAAAAGAGAGTTTAACTAGTGTTGTTCTTTAGGAAAATTAACTTGAAAGAAATGTATTGACTGGGTTAGGGCAGAGAAGACAGTAGCAACATGAACATGTGATCCTGAATAAGATACAAAGATAGACTACCATTATGAGATACTGCTACACACCTCTTTGAGTAAAATTTTAAAAATACCAGCAATACCAAGTGTTGACACTGACTCAGAGCAATTGGAATTCTTATACATTATTGGCAATAATGCAAAATGGACCAGTCACTCTGGAAAATGGTTTGGCATTTTATTACAAGTTAAACTAACCATATGACCCCAAATCCCACTCTTGATTATCTAGAGAATTTAAACATATGTTAACCCAAAAACTTACATAGTTGTCCTCAGCATCCACAGGGGATTGGTTCCAGGACAAACACACACACACACACACACACACACACACACACACACACACACACACACACACACACCATAATACTCTGCATTCATTCACTAATTCATTCATCATATAAACATTAACAGGTGCCCACGATGTACAGGTGCTATAAATGTAATGTTATAAGACATGAATATAATGTTATAATCCTGAGTACCTCATGATTGAGATTTTGGCATCAAATAGACAATTGTAAACCTCTAGATCATACCAAAAAAATGTTATGCTTTAAGTACTCTAAAATGGACATATTATACAATGGGAAGACTACACAGATTGTAATTTTAATACTTCACATATTTGACCTACATGGAATTTGTTATCATTTGTCTATTTTAGAATTTACAATGGAAACATGAATTGGATATCCTAATATATCTAAAGAAGATATCAGAATTGGTATCTCTCTCTCTCTCTCTCTCTCTCTCTCTCTCTCTCTCTCACACACACACACACACACACCAAGAATACCCAAATTCACAGATGCTCATTTTTAATATAAAATATTCTGAGATTGATTCCTAGCACCCCCAAATTTGTAACATTTGCATATAATCTACATACATCCTCCTACATTCTTTAAATAATAGATAAATTATTTATAATACCTAGTACAATATAAACAGTATGTATATAGTTGTTACATCACATTGTTTAGGAAATAATGACAAAAAAAAAACCTCTGTACATTTTCAGTATAGTTACAACCATCATAGGCCTAAAGTGCAATTCCAATTCATGGTTGATAGAATCTGCAGGTACAGAATCCTTATGGAGGGCTGCCTGGGCATGAATGTTTATAGCAACTCAAACAGCAATTCAAAATTACCCTAAACTAGAAACACTCCAAATATCTATCAGTTTATTCATTTGCTAAATGGATAAGCTGTGAAATACCATGGGTTACTACTCAACAATAATAAGGAACAAAGGTGTCAGGCAGAATGAAAGAAAGTGGTACACACCTGTTATCCCAGTAACTCAGGAGGCTAAGGCAGGAGGATCACAAGTTTGAGACCAACCTCAGCAACTTAGCAAGACCCTCTCTCAAAATAAAAAGTAAAAAGGGCTGGGGTTGTAGTTCAGTAGCAAAGTGCCCCTGGGCTCAACCTCCAGTACTGGAAAAACAAAAGCCAGTCTCAAAAGTTTACAGGCAAGCCGGGCGCGGTGGCGCACGCCTGTAATCCCAGCACTTTGGGAGGCTGAGGCAGGAGGATCGCGAGTTCAAAGCCAGCCTCAGCAATGGCGAGGCACTTAGCAACTCAGTGAGACCCTGTCTCCAAATAAAATACAAAAAAGGGCTGGGGATGTGACTCAGTGGTCGAGTGTCCCTGAGTTCAATCCCCGGTACCACAAAAAAAAAAAAAAAAAAAAAAAAAAAAAGTTTACAGGCAATATCATTCCATCCATATAATATTCTCAAAAAGATAAAACTTTAGGGAGGGAGGGAGGATAGAGGATTGCTAGGGGTTATGTGAAGGAGAGATAATGTGAGGGATTTTGGTGGGGGTTGGGGGATGGTGAAACTGCCCTTATTCTGATGTAGTGGTAGTACACGAATCTGTAGATGTGTTTAAAATCATAGAACTGTACACCAAAAAAATAAAAAAGTCAATTTTACAGTATAATTAAAAAAACAAAAATTAAGAAAGCACTAAAAAAATCAAATTATCAAGGAAAGCAAGATATTTTTCCAGTGTTTGAAATATCTGACAGAACATATTAGCATAAATAAAGTCAATGTTACATGGAAGGAAGGAAAGGAATGATAGAATCTTAGATTCTCATAGATTAATCCAGAGTTAGTGAAAGTGATTACAGAAGCTTGTATTTCTGAAGATGGCCACAACAATATGTGCCAGCCTTCTTGTTTTTCTAGGAATCTGAAACTCTTCCATGAAGAAGACGTCCCTATCGCTTGAATCTGTGACTACCTAGACCAAGAGAATATGGAAAGCAGTCTCTGTGTGATTACCGAGGCCAAGTCATAAAAATGCTATGCACTTCCTCTTTGTTCTCTTGGAACACTTGCTCTTAGAATTCAGCCACTGTATTGTGAGGAACTTAAAAGAGCCCATGGGAAGACCTATGCCAAAAGGAACTGAGATCTCTGCCCACATACCTGGGTCATCTTCCAGCCAATAGGTAGCACCACCTTGCCAGCCATGTGAGAGTGCCATCTTGAATATAGTCAATCTAGTTGGCACTGCATGGAGCAGAGAAGAACCAAGCTGTCAAGCTTGCAAGGATATTTATGAACAAAATAAGTGATTGCTGTTGTGCCCAGCATGTGTGAGGCTCTGGGTTTGATCCCCAGAACTACAAAAAGGGGGGAGAAAAGTTACTGTTCTAATTCACTAAATTTTGAGTAGCTTATTCAGAACAATAGAGAACTAATATGATGTCTTTACTCATTTATCAATACAAATGGACCACTGTACCTTCCTAAAAGGTGTTCAGAAGAATTTCTGGGATAGGATGACGTTTAGAGGGAAAGAGTACATGATTGATTAGTGAAGTTATCCTTTGGGCATAGTACTGAGCAATGGTACCAGTGCTATTTGTCAGTCATGTTGGCATTTGACATCCTCACTTTATATAATCCGATAAAACAGAATGCAGGCAGTTTGTGATTTGCTCAAGATCACACAGATATTTAGTAGTGGAGCCAAAGCTTTAAATCAGATCTTTTGACTTGAAGTTTAGTATTTCCTCCACTTTGCCATGTCCCTTCCCAATAACAGATTCTGGGGACCTAAAATAGAGAATGTAGATCTGCAGATATATGCCTGGGTGCTTCTATTTCCCCCTCCCATGCTTGTAACAGACATCATTAGCTAAGTACAGCAATCTCCTAAGGTCACTGTGATGCATATGGGTGATAGATTTCAAATTGCCATGGCTGAAAACCTGAGTGAAAAAAAAATACAAGAGCTATCACTAATTTGAATCATGAGTGTCAGAGGAGTACAGTAAAGTGAGCTTAAAATGTAGGCTGTAAAAAGGGTAGTACAGAAATGCAATGTGTGTGAGCAGAAAGGAAGGCTTCAGACATGACTGGTCTGTATCAAGGATGTGAATCTGAAATGACATAAACTTACTTCTGACAGAATCTACTAAGGCATTGCTTCTCACATCTTGGGAGAACTCTGCTTGTTGACCTTTTAGTTTTTTATTTTTAGTTGTGGGTGGACATAGACCCTTTATTTTATTTATTTATTTTTATGTGGTGCTAAGGATCAAACCCAGTGCCTCACACATGAGAGGGAAGTGCTCTTCCACTGAGCTACAACCCCAGACCATGCTTATAGATCTTATTAGGCTTTTATTAATATTTTAAAATTTATTTTGTTGTAGTTGAAAGAAAACCTGTTATTTTAGCTATAATGTTGCAAGTATAAAATTTGGCCTCTGTATGGTATACTGTGGAATTGGAATGTGTACAACACATACAGGACAGTACTGAAAAAATGTCCACTTTGAAGTTTCTTTTTTTTTGTACCAGGGACGGAACTCAGGGGCACTTAACCACTGAGCTACCTCCCCAGCCCTTTTTACATTTTATTTTGAGACAGGGTCTCTCTAAGTTGCTTAGGGCCTCGCTAAGTTGCTGAAGCTGGCTTTGAACTTGTGATCCTTCTGCTTCAGCCTCCTGAGCTGCTAGGATTACAGGCATGCACCACCATACTCAGCTAAGGTTCTCTTCTTCATAGTGCATTAGCATTGTTTGAAAATAAGATAAAATCAGAAAAAAAAAAAGTAGACCATTTCTAAGGTATGATCTAAAAGCAAGGGTTGAATATGGGCACTGTAGATTATAGGGTATCTTACTGAGAACTGGATTCACATTCATCCAATTAGGACCAAGTTCTTTGAATTTCATCATAGGGGATCCAAACATCCTGAATATGTAAATGTTACAAAACTCCTCCAAAAACAGTGATCACTTTTCCCCTGCCATGATTTTGAAGGGAACAGGGGTGGGATTGGACATGAATGTTGTTTGAGTAAAACAAGTAGCCAAGTGTCATTCATTTGTTTGTTCACTAAATACCTGGTAAATGCAAACTATTTTGTTAGACACCACGGGGAATACAAGGATGAAACGGGGATTTTGTATGCAAAGTTTCTCTAACAGGAACCCCATCATCCTGTTAATTGAGTAGGATTTGAGAACATCAGCCTAGTGAGTTAGAAACCTGGATATGGCCAGAGACACCCAAACATAAGATCACTGGGCTTAATCCTTAGAAGTATGATATGTCAATACAATTGTCTATGTATGCATCGGGCATAAAAATATTAATAAAAATATTAATAGTATTCTTTCTCTATTTATACATGGATTTCACTATCATTGAAAAGAGTATGAATTGTTGGGTCACTTAGATGCATTACTGTGCTCTGATGAGATTCTTTTAATCAGCTCTACTTTCAGATTCACGGTATAGGCTTATTCTTAACAAGCGTTCTTTTCAGAAAAATATGCAGTGGATGTGGCAAAACAGAAATATAATGTTCTTAGAAATGGATTAGTTTACTTCACAATTAAATTTTCCTTTTTCGTACTTGAACTTTATTCTTCTAGTAATTTCTTTGTCCACGTCAAATTTTTAGAAAGGCGAACATCATTTATTCACAAATCTTCAAGGACCAGAGAAATTCTTGTTATATCTTTTCAGGTTTTGCATTCTGTGTTTGGGAGTTGTTGGTTTACACTTCCCCTGATATTTTCTGGAGTAGAATACCTCAGTGCTTGCAGCTGGGTTTTCCTAAACACTAGCAACTTGTTTTTCAACATATAATCTTAAATCAACCACTTCTAAAAGTCCTATAGTATCTGGTGGATGCCAGAGCACAGGAATAAGACAGAAAAGAATCAAAAGAAAGAAAATAGGCTTTGGAATTGGTTCATTCATATACCATGTAAGATCTCTGCCACTTCCTGTGTGACCTCAAGTGAATTATTTAATCTCACCAAGCTTCATTTTGCTTATCTGTAAAATGGGGATAAAATGCATGTAGGTCATTATGAGGATTAAGTAGGATAATAAGAAAGCAGAGAGCTTTGTACATAATAGACACCCTTTAACTAGCTAACTCCTTCACTTCCTTCTAAAAACAATGATAAAGCTCAGGACTTAATCACTAAAGGACACAAACAGCTGCAGTTGCAGACTGGTCAGGTCCCAACCAACTTTTCTGACACTGGTAAGTAGAAGATTTGGTATTTCTCCCTTTTTTTTCTTAATGGAAAAATGCACCCACCGTTATGAAAATGAAAACCTGAGGAAAAGCCATCCATAATTTCATCATCCCAGTACACGACTATTTCCATTTTTGTCACGGTCTGGCTTTTATACAAAATGGTCACATTTTCTCCACAGCCGAAATCAGGGTGTGTTTATCTTGGTACAATCTCTTTTAAGGTACCAGTAGATTTATTCCAGGTGATAGTGGGAAGCAGCTGAAGATGAGAGAATGGAAGGCTGCGGGGGTGTAAAAGTTCTCCTATGATATTGTTCAAACCTTTCTTCAGCACAGAAACTCCACAAAGAACTCCTCTGCAGTTTTCGTTACCCAGGGCTGTTCCTTTAAATTGTTTGACGTCAGAGAAGGAATGCTATAGCAACAGTCTGTCAAACTGGAATTAACTCAAAAGAAAGATGGGGGTGGGGAGAGGAAAAATGCTCCCAGGCGGTACTGACTTCAGAGGAAGCAATTTGGATAGATGCATTTATTTTATGACATTTTCAACATAAAACACCCAGAGAAATGCGACAAAAGTCGATTGAGATGCATGTGGTGTTTAACTCACACAGACAAGAGGGGCTTGGCAGGGTTAAATGGAAGGCCTTCCGGTTTTGTCAGTGCCAATAGTAACAATAACTTCCAAAAATTGATCGTTTATTTAGAGGCAGGTTGCGTGCAAATGTGTCAGGTAATATTTTCAGCACCTTTATGAGGCAGGTATCACTACCCTTATTTTGCCAGTTACAAAACTTGTTGCCTCGAGAGGATAGGCTGTCACACAACTAGTGATAGTAGGACTGGAACTGCAAAGCAGCTGGGTTCACTTTCCCACAATTTAGAATTCCAGAATGTCAAACCTAAACAGGACCTCAAGGTCGTCTAGCTCAATCCAGGAGCAAACTGACGCCTGTAGTGTCAGGAAGGAAACTGACCACAGTACTTAGACGGGCTCTACTCTTCTGAGTGCTCCGGCATCCAGGCGTCGCACCAAGAAAACGAAACTGCCCTGGAATTAATGTTTTTCTTCTCCTTCTAGCAGGAAACGAGAAAGAAAATAGGAAGCAGAAGCTGCGGGCAGCGCCCGCTCCCTTCGACCCCTGCTCGGGTCCCGCGCGCTCCAGGGTCCGCGCGCGCCCGCGGCGCGCCCCCGCCTGCCCCCAGCGCGCCTCGTGCTTCGAGCCTCGCGCCACGTCCCCGCCCCGGCCCGCGCCGGGGAGTTGGCTGCTGGGCGGAGTGGCTGGGTGTGGTCGGCGCCTCTGGGTTTGGCGGTGCGCGGTGCTCTGCACGCCGGCTCCGCGCTCGAGGGCCAGCAGAGCGCCGAGCGGACCCGGCCAGCGCCAGGGCGACGCGGGCCGAAGCTCCCTCCAGGTAGGTGTCGGGCGCGCGAGCTGCTACTCGTCGGTGCGCCCCGGTAGACGACCCCGGCTTCCCGCAGGGGCTGTGAGGCGCCGCGGGAGCGCCGTCACGGAACCGCCGTCACGGAACCGGCCCGGGTGGCGGCGCGGGGCGGGCTGGGTCTGACTCCCGGACGGGGCCCTCCGGTGGCAGACACAGCGGGAGAGGGACGGGACGGGCGCGCCCTGAGTGCGCTCCGCTACCGCGCAGGGAATGGCCACTCCGCCACCTTCTTGAGCACTTTTTGGGCTGCTTCGACCGCTCGCTCAGGGAGACACCTCCAGGTTCCTCTCCACGCCTTGAGGCCTCCTCCTAGGGACTTTGCAAGCTCCTGTTTGCCTCGAAGACAGCGGTTATCCCGGCTGCCCAGGAGTGTTATTGGCTGGAGAGCAGTGGGAAAGCTCACAAAAGTTCTCCACTAAGTGCTAAAATCCATTCTGTAGTTTCGCGTCAAATTTATTTTTGAAAGGATATAAGTCCAGTGTTGTTTTTATGGGGGTGGGGTGATGGATTTTGAATATTCCCAAGTTCCGTACCATGAGAAAGTGTTTTCCTTTTCTCTCCAAATCTTTTTCTTCTTCAAAGCACAAATGATTGTCTTAGACTTTGACATTTATTGCTATTTAGGAAGGGAAGATTGAATTTCCAGAAGTTTAAAACCAGGCTTTCATTTGTTTATAGAAGCATGCTTTGTTTATTTTGCATCTCTCCCTCTACCCTTTTCTCCCACCCCTTCCCTTTCTCTTTCAGTAAAGGATGAGAATATTATCTTTCTCTTCAGCCACAGACACAATAGCCAGGAGCATGGAATAGCACCCTACCGGAAGTTTTCTTAAGACATTGGAATTTAATTGTTGAGTTTCTGTCCATCTCATTGTTGCAAGCTGAGATTGTGACCTTTAAGTACACCTTCTAGGAGACAGAATGCACACTGCTTACACAAGATAAATGGGAAGTAATTTCTAGTGGTAAACTATGTACATTTAAAATTATACGCAGTAAGTCTCCGCACATTTTAATAGTCAATAGCCTGGAGTTTTGGTTTATCAGTGCTACTAGGCTCCGAAAGCTTATAGCATATTTCAGTGTTTGGGTAACGATCACATAAGATTTTCCATGTTGCATTTTGGTTTGTAGGTGAATTTGAAACAAATATAATCCTTTAAAATATTTTATAAACATGGCCAACCTGTGTATACACATTTAAAAGATTACAAAACTAATTAGTATGGTTTGTGATACATTTAGATTATCTCTTTGAAAAAATGTGTGTGTGTGTGTGTGTGTGTGTGTGTGTATAGTATAAGAAGTTATTCTGAGTTGTTGGACTTTGTTAACCTGTAAAATTAATTTAAAAAAATCATTGATGCTTAAGTATGTCAGCACATATTTTTACACTTTAAAAATAGACTCTGGGAAAATTTCAAAATTAAAAATTGGAACTAAGTGTTGGGCATTTTTCTGCCCAAATCTCTGGTGTGATTTCTGATTTCTTTCAGGCATGTTATGGAAGTCAGATGGCTGTTATAGTTTGTTTACATTGCTGACTAATCTGCATTTATTATAGAAATTGCTTACTAATCATCTATCTTGGACCAGTGACAGTTTTTTACTTTGTTTATATTTCAATAACTTGAAAAAGGAGACATTATCCACTTCTGTAGGTAAGGAAACTGTCTGCAAGGTGTTAAAGAGCTTGCCAGTGGTCACTGTTTAACTCAACTGGGGTTCAAGGCAGGATCTGAAGTTCATGTTCTTTCCTCTGGGCCACATTAACTTAGTGCCAAGGCATGAGAAATGATCCACAATTACTTATTAGCATATACATAATGCATAACATTTCCAAGACATACCAAGATGCATGTGGGTTTTTCCAGCATGATCTGTACTATTCATCCATGTTACTCTACAGATCAGCCAGTCTGTCACTCTCCTCCTGTTAAATATCTTGTTTAAAGTTCAGAACCTTCTTCTTGTTGGAATATATCTTACTGACATTAATAGGTAATGATGACTTACTTATCCTTCCATAATAATGACCCCATTTTAAAAAATATTTATTTTTTAGTTTTAGGTGGACATAATATCTTTATTTTATTTTTATGTGGTGCTGAGGATCAAACCCAGTGCCTCATGTGTGTCAGGCAAGCGTTCTACCACTTGAGTCACAACCTCAGCCCGATAGTGACCCCATTTTAATGTGAATTCTCTTGTCACAGAGATATAACTAATTGTCAGGTTACAAACAGTATGACAACTATTTTGGAATATGGGAACCCTTTGATATCCTTCAAATTAAACCAAGAGATATTTTGATAAGATATTTACCTTGCAATTATTTCTTCTCTCCTTCATCTTCAATTTTTTAGTTTCTGTGGAATCATTCATGTTCTATGTAAACATACTCTTATGTCTCCCATCTTATAGTGAATTTTTAAAAACCAGTATTCTACTTAAGTGATTACCTCATTTCTCTGCTTCACCTTGAAGAAGCCTAATTCTTTGACAGAACAAAAGTCAGTACAGGATAGCTGAGCATGGTGGCCCACGCCTGTGATCCCAGTGACTTGGGAGGCCGAGGAAGGAAAAGTGCAGCTTTGAGGCTAGCTGGCGCAATTTAGAAAAGCAAGATTGCAAGTTTGAGGCCAACAGGAGCAATTTAGCAAGACCCTCCCTCAAAATTTTAAAAATGGGGGGTTGGGGTTGTGGGTCAAGGGTAGAGCACTTGTCTAGAATGTGTGAGGCACTGGGTTTGATCCTCAGCACAGCATAAAAGTAAATAAAATGAAATAAAGGTATTATGTCTATCTACAACTAAAAAATTTTTAAATTTTTAGAAAATTTAAAAATTTTAAAAATGAGCCAGGGATGTAATTCAGTGGTAAAGTATCCCTGGGTTCAGTTCCCTGTACCATCAAAAATTATTTTTAAAAATAAATAAATACAGGAAGGATAGCCAGAAACCAGTTAGTTTCCTATAGCAGTGAGTAGAAACTGAATAAACTGAAATTTAAAAAGAATGGCATACCTTCTTGTATGGTTTTGAATTTTGGAAACTTGTTTATTTTTTACATGTTCAAAAATAAAATTAACAAAATGGGAGGGTGGGTTATAAAATTGAATATAAAAAATGAACCAACTGCATTTCAATGAATAGCCTGAACTCCCAGAAGAAAAAAAAATGAATCCAAGTAAATATTGAACATAGGACTTTAACTATATGCCCTTAATCTAAAGATAAAAAGAACTGAGAAACATCTTGAACTATGTACTAGGCTGTTTTTTTGTATAGTAGAGGTATAGCAATTCTGAAACTATTTTGTGTGTGTGGGTAGGATTGAGCAAATGAATAAATTCATTATATTTGGGAGCTAGAGATTTTACTCTGGGAGAAGAGAACTAAAAATGTGGAATGGATTCTCATGTTATTCAGTGGGTTATAATATATTGCCATCATTATTCATTTTCATGCTCAAATTTCCCCAGGTTTGGCCACTGGGAGCTCCTTCGAACTAATTGCTGTATTCTTTTGTTGCTGTTTTGAGGCAGGTCTCACTATGTTGCCCAGGCTGGTCTTGGACTTGTGGCCTTAAGCAATCCTCTCTACTCAGCCTCCACAGTAGCTGGGACTACATGCATGTACCACCATGGTAGACACCTATTTCCTTCTGACATGCCCAACTTTAAACTACAACAACAACAACAAAAGTATCTTACTTTGTGGCACAAAATGTTCCAGGCTCATATTCCCCTGTTCCAGCTCTGGAAACAGTCTTTTAGATAGGGACATTAGCTGTGTTAACTGCTACTCTAGGTGTCATTACTCCTAGGCCTTGTCACCACATAGAGCAAGGAAACATATTATGCACATTTGGACCAGCATAAGTGTACATATGTTTTGATCCTAAATTCACATTGAGGCCATGAATCCCAGTCCAACAACAGAGTGTTCTATAGTGCCTTCTTCCATTCCACATTTTTAGTTCTCTTCTGCCAGAGTGAAAACTCTAGCTCCCAAATATAATGAATTTATTCATTTGCTCAATCCTACCAGACACACAGTTTCAGAATTGCTATACCTCTACTATACAAATATCCTCTAGCCTCATTATCTTTCTGCAGGTTAGTTTCTGCCTTAGGACCTTTGCATTTACTTTTGTTTCTGCCTGATATGCTTTCCTCTTTTAAGGCATAGCTCATTTCCTCACTCCATTCAGCTTTACTGAGATTAATTAATTTAAAAATGAGCTTTCTAGTTACCCTTCAAGTTGTTCTAATTTTTTTTTTTTTTTTTAAGTCCTGGGGGTTGAACCCCCAGGTGCTTTACCACTGAGCTATAGCCCCAACCCTTTTTATTTTTTGTTTTGAGACAGGGTCTTAGGGTCTCACTAAGTTGCCGAGGGCTTTGCCAAGTTGCTGAGGCTGGCCTTGAACTCGGGATCCTCCTGTCTCAGTCTTGTGAGTTACTGGAATTTCAGGCTACACACCATGCCCTGCCAACTTCTGATTGTTTTTCTCCTATTCCCCATATACTACCTATCTGTATTTAAAAACATGTAATTTGTTTATGTGCTTTACTATCTCCCAAACTGATACAGAAGAACTTGCAGGGACAATTGAAACTTTTGTTTGTTTTGTTTACTACTGAATCACTAGAGCCTAAAAAATGCATGGTATGCGGCTGGGACTCAGAATTGTTGAATGAATGCTTGAATTTATATTTGCCAACTCAATTGTTACATTTTAGCCAAAGTTTTTTCAATCAGGCAAGACAGTTTCCAGGAAATCATATAGCATAGTGCTATTTAAGGTCTTTTGGTGAAGCTACTAACACTTCTCTGGAAGCCCATAAATTAAACTTTAATATCTTTACCTTTCTTTCGTCTGCCCTCTGCTGGTGCTTGTACTAATAAGCAGCAAATGAGACTACATCAGTTGGAAAAATCGAAAATGGAAAAAACTGGATCACAAACTTGATAATTAAAAAAATTAAACAATTTGAAATTTTTAATTTAAGGTAAGTCTCTAGATTAATCATAATGTGATAGAAAAGAATGAAAAGAATGAACAGTAGATAGATGTATAGCTAAGGATGAAAAAATAGACATCCAAAATATTTCGATTACTTAAAAACACTTCCTGCTTTAATATACTGCCTTTTCCTTCAGATATTTTAATATTTTCCACACTTAGTTCAAAGACCTCTTTTTTTACCAGGAGCAGTGGTGCTCTCCTGTAATCCCAGTGGTCCAGGAGGTAGAGGCAGGAGGATAGCAAGTTCAAAGCTAGCCTTAGCAATTTAGCAAGGCGCTAAACAGTGAGACCCTGTCACTAAATAAAATACAGAAATAGGGCTGGGAATGTGGCTCAGTGGTCGAGTGCCCCTGAGTTCAATCCCCAATACTCTTCCTCCCCCAAAAAGAGAAAAACTTCTCTTTCTCAATGGTAGTAATAATTTCAGCTAACCCTCATTAACTTTGCCATGTGTCTGTTAATACCTGAAGTTGTAGAAGGCAAAGTTTCAACCCCAACGGTTGGGTCAGAGAGGTGGTGCTCTTCATCATTATGCTGCACTACCTCCTTTCTGCTCATGTCCTATGGGTGGAACAGTGTGGTTGTCAGCTTTTTCATTGCTGTGAACAAAGACTTGACAAGAACAACTTAGAGGAAAAAAAAAGTTTATTTTGGCTTATTGTCTCAGAGGATCAGTCCATGGTCTGCCAGTTAGGCAGAACATCATGGTGGAAGGATGTGGCAGAAGAAAGTAGCTCAGGACAAGCAACCAGGAAGTAGGGGGGAGGGGAGAAGAGGGAGATTAGACTCTCAGAGTCTAATCATTTCACCTCTGAACACTCTTACTTTGTCTCACACATGAGATTTTAAAGAACACCTCATATCTGAACCTTAACATCAGATACCAAAAATATTCCTTTGGTGCAATAGTTATGAACAAAAAATACTTGGTAAGCTCATAGCATGTGTCCCTCAATACTATTTTTCCAATGTGCATTATGAAGAACTTTTTCTTCCAGGATTACTGAGAGATAAATGTTATTCACTCTCCTTTGAAGTAGAAGCCACATCAAGTGATTTCTATTATTCAAGTACTACTTGCTTGCTAAAATAATATAGTTTCTCTTAGTGTCCATATTTAATGTTTACGGCAATATATAGCAGCTTAAAAAGATTTAGGCTTTTTTTTTAACCCAATTTTGGCTTTAGCAGAGCTTTTTCCTATACAGGATAGTTATTACGTGTAAGGAAAAACTCCCACCAAGATACTTATCTTCCAGTGGGTACCTGGAAAGGAAGAATTTATTCAGGGAATGTTAATGCTGGCATCTTTGTAATCAGTACTTAAGCTCTGGTGTGCTCTTCTTCATAGCTGCATAATGTTTCATTGCATTGTGTATCATACTTGCTCTTATATTGATTTTTTAAACTTTCATTACATAAAGAGTTCATGAATATCCTGAAACATCAGTTTCTTCCCTATTATGTTTTAGGAGCCTCTATTTAACAAAAATTTTCAGCTAGCTGTCATTGTAATCCCAGCACTTTGGGAGGCTTTCAAAGCCAGCCTCAGTCAAAAGTGCCCCTGAATTCAATCCCCAGTACCAAAAAAAAAAAAAAAAAAAAAAAAAAAAAAATTCAGCTAAAGAGGAATTGATAGAATCTGTCAATTTTATCAATTTCCCTATAGCTGAAGAAAGTTAGACTACTATTTTGGGAGAGGTAAAGATGAGGAAAATGGTCCCTATGCTCAAAACCCAAATACTCTCTGGGCTTTACATAAGATTTTTCTGATATTTTTGTGGCAACATTTAGCAGTGGCTTAACTCACCCCCTGCCTGTTTTTATATTTAGTTCCCCACCTAAATACTTCACCTAGGAATTGTTTGAAGTATGAAAAATAGCTGTTTGGTAATGTGAAACTAAAAACCCAGTAGTCTAGCTTAAGCTGAATGAGGATTTGATGTCTCACTGGCATGGGCTATAGATTATATACATTATATTTAAGATAGTTAAGAAGGCTCATAGTGACCAGTTTTTACAAGAAAATAATTTAAGATATCTGATTCTAATATTCTGTCAACTAAGTTACTTTTTTATTTTTTTTTTTTTTGGTACTGGGGATTGAACTCGGGGGCACTTGACCACTGGGCCACATCCCCAGCCCTTTTTCTGTGTTTTTATTAGAGACAGGGTCTCACTGAGTTGCTAAGTGCCTCGCCATTGCTGAGGCTGGCTTTGAACTCGCGATCCTCCTGCCTCAGCCTCCCAAAGTGCTGGGATTACAGGCGTGCGCCACCGTGCCCGGCTTAAGTTACTTATTTAAATGGAACATGGTAGGCAGGTAATTGCATAAGGAAATCGGAATTTGTCAACAAAGGATCTAGAGTAGGTCATTTTGTAGAATGGGGTTGTTCTAAGAACTAAACTATTACTATTAAGAGCTTTGGATAGTGTATGCACATAGTAAGTGCTCAGTTAATATTATTGTTTCAATAACCCCTACATAGACCATTTAAGTTTAGAGGTCCTCCTGCTTTCAAGCCAAGTAATCTTCCTCATCTGTATTACGGGTCAATGATCTCTTATTCACAACTTAGAAATCTAAAATGCTCTCAAAATGCAGATTTTTTTTCTTCACGAAACATTTCTTGTCAAGACCTTATATGATCTGAACTTATTTGGTGGCACGGTGTGATCTGAAGCTATTGCTAATCTCTTTGTCCTTGCCAACTGTGAACATATGTATATTTTGCTGCAGAAATGTCAATTCCTGATGATGTGGGATGCTGACCCACAGTCTATATGGGGTATTTTGCCATATATAATGAACACTTTTGTTTAACCTGAAAACTTAAAAATTCTGAAACATATCTAGCTCTAAGGCTTTTTAGGGTAATGGTTCATGGGCCTATGTGTGTATGTATTTATATGTCTGTCTTCTTTTATAGACTGTAAATTCCTTGAGACCAGGGCCTAAGTTGTGTTCATATGAAGCCCCTGTTCCTGGCACATTCAGTAAATGTTTGGTGACAGCATAAACTGTGGCAGAACGTATCAGCTAGGTGAAGGGAGACAGATTGGAGAGCAGGGACTTCTTTATTTCCTGGAACATAAAACAGACTGCCTTCAGTTCACAGGAAAGGTGGCTTGTTTCACTTGGGGGGGCACTTTAAAACACTCCAAGTAATGAATAACATGATGACAAAATAACAAAATACAAAACCTCTTGCTCTGTGCTACAATTTCAGCATCTCTGGCTTCTCTTTTGCCCTCGTATCTACTTGCTCTGTGCAGCTCTAGGGTTTTGGCTAACTTTTTGAGAAAGACAAATGTGGGATGGGTGGCTTGTGTGTTTTAAATTCCTTGGCAAGAATGATCATACAAGCTTTAAAATACCTCACTTGATTCATTATGGTTTTTTAAAAAAATATATTTTGTGAAGTATACGAAATATAAATCTGGGGCTGGGGTTGTGGCTCAGCTGTAGAGCACTCGCCTCACGTGCGCGGCCCGGGTTCGATTCTCAGCACCACATAAAAATAAACGCATTGTGTACAACTAAAGCAAATAAATAAATATTAAAAAAAAAAAGAAAGAAATATAAATCTGATTGCAAAGAGCAAAGTAGAAAATTAGGAAATTGGCTATAACAACATACTACTTGAAATTAACTTTTTCAGAGAACAGACTTTTAGGAAGCAAAAGTAGTAGTTTATGCTTAAATTTTTAAAGTTCAATTTAAAATATTATTTCATGGCTTAACATGAGCTTTTCATGATCAGTGTGAAAATTATTACTAGCTAAGAAGTACTTATCTTTGCTTGTCTCATATGGATTCGAATGGCTGTTGACCAACACAGCAGTGTAATTGTACAGATGCATAATGCTTTGCTTTAGTGAAAGTTCTGTGGACTTTTAAGATGTGGAGTGAGAAGGCCATTTGAATTATACAGCTGTATTTTTTTTTTTTCCATTTTATTTAACAAATTGGCTTGGATACAATGGCTCATTGGTATCTTCCGATATGTGTAACTGGTACAGCTGAACTTTGAAAAGATAACTGATATGCTGCTTTCTTTTCACCTTAACAATGCTTTCACTATATGACAGTTATTTAAAATGTGCTAAATGTAGCAAATACCCATGTTGAAAAATAAACCAAGAAGTTACAGTAACTGAAAATAAGAGCATTGTGCTTATCAAATAATTTCTGTTAAATTATTAGGTTAAAATTGCTTTTGCAATTTCAGTGCTATTTCAAGGATAAATTGTGATCAACGGCTACAATTTGACCTTGAGAAAAATCACCATTGGTGAGATTTGACTATTAAACTGCATCCTTTTTTTTATTTATTTTTTTTTTAAAGGAAGGTAGGACCGGCTTATTTATACCTTGTATTCCTTTTATCTTTCCTCCTCCCAGGAGGGAAGTTTCTTAATTAGCTGGCTGAAGATAGAACCCAGGAAACATAAATAAATATTTAAGAAATGAATGGATTGAAGTATCCACAAAGCCACAGAGAAGGAATGGTTAAGCACAAGGAGGGTGAGGGAGCTGTGGGATTCTAACAACCATAGGAATAAAGTTGAAATAAGAAACAAAGGTCCTCAGTCAGATCCAGCAAATCCAGTGAGATGCCCTTTGAAAAGAGGCAGCACGGCAGAGGCAGAGCCGTCTTGAGCCTGGGTTTCAGTCACGTGTGCTTCAAACCCCAACTCAATCTCTGATGTTAAGCAAGTTATTGAACTTGTCTGAGCCTCAGTTTCTTTTTTCTTTCCTTTTATTTTATTTCATTCTTTTAAATTCATTGTTAGCAGTGGAGTTCATGTGCAAAAGTTGGGTTCATTATAACGAGACTCATCTTGTCAAGCATGGTGGTGTGTGCCTGTAGTTCATCCATGTATGACTCACATTTATATATTTATGTTTGCTTACTTAATAATACATGGACTGCTATCAAGCAAGTCCTCAACCCAAGAACTAAAAAAAAATAGCAAGCACTTGTGTGTTCTTTCCTTATATGATATGATCTTTTTTTTTTTTTTTTTTTTTTTTTTTGCTTAAAAAATAAAAAGTTGGGGGCCGGGTCTGTGGCTCAGTGGTAGAGCGCTCGTCTCACCTGTGTGGGGCCCTGGGTTCATTCCTCAGCACCACATAAATAAAATGGAAGTATTGTGTCCACCTACAACTAAAAAAAAAAAAAAAAAAAAGTTGTGTTACATATTTACATGTCCTAAATAATGTTGTTTAGTTTTAGTGGTTTTTGAGTTTTGTAAAAGAGATATTTATGCTGGAACTTTTTCTCCTCAACATTATTTTTAGGATTCACCTATGCTGTTTATAACTGTAGTTCATTTGTTTTCATCGCTTTATAATAATTTGCTGTGAAAACGCTACAATTATCCATTCTGACAGTGGGAATTGGTGTTCTAGTTTATTATTATTTCAAGTAGTGTGGTATGAACAACTAGTTATACCCTGCTCTTGCGTACATGCACCAGAGTATCTTTTAAGACCTAGTTATCCAGGAGGGGAACTAAATCATCAAAGACATAAATATCATCACCTTTGTTAGATATCGCCACATTGCTTTTCAAAGAGTGGCCCCACCAGAATGAGAGTTGTCGTTTTTTTCTAGAATCTTGCTAATTCCCAGTTAAGTTAAAACACATCTGGTTAATCTGACAGGTGTGGGGGCTGGGGTTGTGGCTCAGTGGTAGAGCACTTGCCTGGCATGTGTGAGGCACTGGGTTTATCTTCAGCACCCATAAAAGTAGATAAATAAAACAAAGGTATTATGTTTATCTACAACTAAAAATATATATTTAAAAAAATCTTAACAGGTGTGGAATTGTATCCTGTATTTTAATTTGCATTTCCCTCATTTCTGAGGTTGAGTTATTTCATTTGTATATTGGCCTCTGGAGTTTTTCCTGCTGTGATTGGCCAATTCCTGTATTTGCACATTTTCCTATGGGAATGTTAGTTGTTTGTATTGTTAGTTTGAAGGAATTACTTTTAAGTTTCTACATGCTAATCCTTTATTTGAATTTTAACTATCTTTTCCTAGTCCAAGGCTTGGGATTTTTTTTGTGTGTGTGTGGTGGGGGGGGGGGTCTTGCTTTTGTCTTTCTTTCTTTTAGAGGTCGAGGAGAAAATACACTAGCTCTTATTGTTAACATTTCCTCCTCTCCCCAGTTTTCTTATATTTAGGGATAATTTTAAAAATCAAATGTGGCTAAATTAATAAATAAATATCAGCTGTGGCAGATGTGTTGCATGTGGGGTGGGCAGGATGCAGCTGATCCTTGAGCTGTTAGTAAACCATTAGGGAGATTCTGTTTCCATATGTTGGAAGATTAAAAAAAGAAAGAAAAAAAAAAAAGCATGTTTGATTATTGGGGCCCATGCATACCAGATCTAAATCCTTGGGAGACATCCTCCTCAATTTTTTGTTACATTCACACATACACACACACACACCAGGGTCAATGGAAAACTTTAATTTCTATCTGTAATGGCTTCCTTGTCATTAATTCAGGGAAAGGCTGGTCGGTGAGAGATTAGTTTTGGCTTTCGCCTTTCTCAGATTAGGATCTTGATTACTTTAAGCTTTAGATAAGAAAGACTCTGAGCTGGCCTATGCTGCAGCTGCACTGCCTGGTCCAGAGCCAGTGGAGGGCTTCTTCAGTAATGGGTGACCATTTGTCTTGCCAATTCAGCCCCCAACCTGTTTCCGATTTTCCTTTCCCTCATGTAGGGTTCACACAGTTTTAGAAAATATTTTGCCACTTCTGTAATTTCCACTTTTTATTACACTATGGATACACAGGAGCTATGTGGCTGGGCAAGTAATAGATGTCTTTGTTTTCTGTTGGTCAAAATACGTGCTTCTAGGGGACTTGATCTCTCAAAATTTGAGCATGCTTTAGGTGTACAGTTTGGGGGAGCTACTTACTAAATTATACCTGATGCAGAAATATTATTCCCAGGAATCCTAAACTTGTAGTTACATGCATACACATCAGTACACAACTTGCCCTTAACCTTGGATCCTCACCTTCAGAACATCATTTCCTAGAACTTAACCATATTAGCTTTCACCTGGGGCATCTTATTGCCTCATCTTACCCTAGATAGCCTCTAGGCTTGTCTATGAGTTTATGTTAGATTTGCACTTTATTGTTACTCTAAGAAATCCAACAATTGTTGGACAAGAATAAAAAATTAACCTAGGAAATCTATGCAATCAATATGTTCTCTATCCTGATTTTTTTTAAGAATGAAAAGTTAGTTCCTCTCTTTAGCAGCAGAAAGGGAAGAACAGGGAAATGGCAGCTTTGACATTATCCAAAGAAAGTTCACAGCTGTCTGGCACTAGCATCACAAGGATTCTGGTTTTGTGGCTTAGAAACATTTCTCAGACAGCCTCTTGCCTTATAGCTGCCCACTCCCTTTCCATCAGGCCTGTTTAATCATCCCAGGTCTGCTAGACATGAACAAGGTTTGAGAATTCAGAATTCCACATGAGGAAATGGAGTCATACTTTTAAAGTATTTAATGAAGAGAAGGAGCCAGGCGCGCGGTGGTGCACGCCTGTAATCCCAACGCTTTGGGAGGCTCAGGCAGGAGGATCGCGAGTTCAAAGCCAGCCTCAGCAATGGCAAGGCACTTAGCAACTCAGTGAGACCCTGTCTCTAATAAAATACAAAAAAGGGCTGGGGATGTGGCCCAGTGGTCAAGTGCCCCTGAGTTCAATCCCTGGTACCAAAAAAAATAAATAAATAAGTAAAAAAGAGAAGGGATTGTAGGTGATGGTGAGATGTATAGTCAAGAAAAAAAAAAAATATATTTCTGTAAAGGGAAAAGGTTTATTTTGGCTCACAATTTTGGAGGTTCCAGCTCATGAAAATTAGTCCCATATCCTTGTGCCTCTGGCAAGGTATGCACCATGGTTTGACTATAGGGCAGAGCAAACCACTCACCTTAGTAGCAAGGAGGCAGAAAGAGGAGAAAGTGACCTGGGGTCCTGTGTCCCCTTCAAGATGAGCATGCCCTCAGTGACCTAAGGGTCTCCCTTAAGGCCCCACCTCTTGAAGGTTTCACCACCTCCCAAGAGCATCACACTGGGTTTGAGCCTTTAACACATAGACCTTTGGGGAACACTTATCCAAACTATTGCATCCAGCCCTGGCCTCCAGTGGTTTCCATCTTAAAATGCAAAATGCATTCAGTCCATCCCCAAGAGTCCTTAACTATTCCAGCATTAGTCAAAAGTTTTAGTCCAAAGTCTTCTTCAAGACTCCAGGCAAACTCAAATGTGAGCTCCATAAAAATAAAAAAGAGAGTTACATACTTCAAAGATACAATGGTAAGATAGGCACAAGGTAAATGGTCTTTATTTCAAAAGTTTGGAATAGGAAAATAGTAAGGAAGGATCAATCTGAGCCAAGACCAGAACATAGTAGGGTAAACATTAAATCCTAAGGCTCTATCCGGGTCACACTGTGGCAAGACATGGGCTGCCAGGACTTGGGAAGCCCTGTTCTTTCAGCCTTGCTGGAGGCAGTACACATGTCCAATCTCTTGGGCTGACACTGTATGCTGCCCATAGCTTTCCCTGACAAGTGTTGCCCATTGCTGACGTCTTCGCCTTCCCTGGGTCTCCTTTGCAGTTTTAGCTTCACTCCCACATCTCCATTCCACATTGCCCAGTTGAAGGCTGCTTGCAAAGACTCTGACCCCACAGCACACTGCCCAGCTGCCCATGCTTTCCTTTTAAAATCTTGGTGGAAGCTTCCATGACTCCATAACTTACATTCTGCAGGCTTGCAAAACCAGCATCATATGGATGGTACCAACTGTACCTGGATCCATGTGAACCACAACAGCTGAAGTCTGACTGCCTTCTCCTCCCCACCACACTCTTTTTAAAGGGAGAGACTTAGACATGTTTAACTGTTGATGGTAAGGATCCAGCTGAAAGTCAGAGGCTCCTTGCAGATAACTTACTGAGTGAAGCTATAAGTTATAGTTCCCCCTAAATAGATTACACTGTTAACACCTGAACACACTGACCAACCTGAGCTTCACTAGCAGTGGCATAAAGAAAACAGGAAGGTGCTGGGGTTGTGGCTCAGCGGCAGAGCGCTCGCCTCGCATGTGCGCGGCCCGGGTTCGATCCTCAGCACCACGTAAACATAAATGCATTGCATTGTGTACAACTAAAGTAAATAAATAAATATTAAAAAAATAAACATTTAAAAAAAAAAAAACAGGAAGTTCATTCAGATGTACTGTAGTATGAAGAAGTCCGTAGATCACCTAGAAGGACTCTTGCCATACATATGTGTCTAACCTGAATATATTCTATCCTGCCAATCTGACTTCCAGTTTAGAGGGTAAATAAACAAATTAAACAGTACCATAAAGAAGTAAATAGAAGCTGGGCGTGGTGGTGCACGCCTGTAATCCCAGCACTTGGGAGGCTGAGGCAGGAGGATGGCGAGTTCAAAGCCAGCCTCAGCAATGGCAAGGCACTTAGTAACTCAGTGAGACCCTGTCTCTAATAAAATATAAAAAAAGGGCTGAGGATGTGGCCCAGTGGTCAAGTGCCCCTGAGTTCAATCCCCAGTACCAAAAAAAAAAAAAAAAAAAAAAAAAAAAGTAAATAGAACGTGGAACATTTATAAGGACAAGTGACTCAGTCTCTAGTGAATCAATATCACAGAAGGAAAAAAAAAAGCAAGAGGTGGATATTTTTCTAGATGGAGAGCCTTAAGAGACATAACAAATGTATTATGTGGTCCTTAATTGGATCCTGATTCCAACAAACAAGATGTAAAAACACATTGGTGGAAGTCTCTTCCTAAAATGGTACTATTCCTACCTCTTGGTTCTGTGATTTATTTTAATTCCTTAGAATGATTTTCTTGCTTTTCTCCTACCCTCCCCCTCTAATCCATCAGCAAATCAAGTCAGTTATTCCTTACAACGTTATTCAGGATCTGACTGATTCTGATTACTTCTACTACCTTGATCATTTTTATTTCTTAAGCTATTTAAGGTTAGCTTATTTATTGGAAAACAAAGTGACATAGGTGCTGGGTATATAGCAAAGAATAAAGCAAACTAAAACCCTACCTCAAGGAGCTTGCTTTTTATAAGGGGAAACAAATCACAAATAGGTAAATACATGCTAAATCGTGTTGAGTCCTCTAGTGAAATATAAGACAGACAGGGTAAGTGACCCAGAAAGGGAGAAAGTTTGGGTGTATGTGTGCTTCAGCAGAGGCTCCTCTGAGACAGACATAAGGGAGCAGTTGACAAAACTATCACAGGCAAGAGTGGTCCAGGCCAAGGGAAGGGTGAATGAAAGACACTGAGGCTGGAGTCTGCTTAGTGTGTTCCGAGAACATCAAGAAAGCTTTTGAGCAGCTGGAGGAAAGAGGGGCAGAGGAAGAGTAGGTGTGTGCAGGGTGCGGCTATGTATGAGAGAGAGGTATGTCAAGATGCAGAGTTGGCTTTGCTCCGAGTGGAGCAGAAAGATCATTGCAGAATTTAAAGCCTAAGAGTGACTTGTATTTTAAAGGATCACTACTTGCTATACTTAGATTAGATTGGAGAGAGATCCTGTCAGTAGGAAGGAGACCAGGTGAGAGATAACAGGGGCTTGGATCAAAGTGGTAGAAGTAGAGGTAATCAGAATCAGTCAGATCCTGAATAACGTTGTAAGGAATAACTGACTTGAGTTGCTGATGGATTAGAGGCGGAGGGTAGGAGAGAAGCAGAAATTAAGGATGACTCTCAGATTTTTAGTTTTAACAGTTGGAAGAATGGAGTTGCCGTTTACTGAAATGAGAAAGACTTGCAGGTGGAGTGGATTCAGTTTTGAAGTTTTGAATTTGAGGTGCTTATATGGAGGCCAGTTGGAGATGTTCAGTGCTCCCCTGTGAGCTGCTGTGAAGTGTTTCTCACTGGACTCCTGTCCAGTACCAGTGCCCTATAATTCAGTGTGTGTGTGAGTGGGGGTTACTGGACATTGAACCCAGGGGTGCTCTACCACTGAGCTACATCCCCAGCCCTTTTCTTTTTCTTTTACTTTTCTTTTTTCTTTTCTTTTTTGAGACAGGGTCTCACTAAGTTTCCCAGGCTGGCCTCAAATTTGTGATCCTCAGCCTTCCAAGTCACTGGGATTACAGGTGGGCACTACCACACCTAGCTCATAATTCAGTTTTAAATACTACAGCTCGAGGTTTCTCTTCCATCTTCTGATCACTCTCAGCCTAAAATGAGCGACAAAAAGACCAACTGTCCAAAACAAGATTTTTTTTTACCCCGCAGACAGCAAGGAATTGTATGCTATGGGGAACTACAGGTGCATCCAAAGAAGTTGGTGCAAGGAGAGGATTTCAAAAGAAAAAAGGTTGAGGTCCACATATGCTGTTTTGAAACAAAGCCCTTTGGTTACCAGGGCTTATTGCAGGAGCTGGTGTTAGCCCATGGGGGAGACGGCTGTGAGGCAAGTGTCTGCATGCAGGCTTATCTAGAACACTGTGGTTTCCAGGAATTCCTTGGATGGTTCCTTCATAGGCACATGTCTGAGGGCTTCTCCTTCATGGCCTCCGGCTCTGTTTTGTTAGGGTTTGACATAAGTGGCTGTTTTGGTGCTGACAACTTTTCACATTACATTGCTCCATAAAAACCTTCGATAAATGACGTAGGTCTATACTTACTAAGCAACTGTCAATTTTAGTAATAATCGACTATTTCAGAGTTCCAAAAGGACTAAAAAACAATTGTATGTGAGTGTCTTAACAGTAAATTTGAAGATGGAAAACTAAGTGTCAACCTCTCTCTCTCTCTTCTCTCAACAGTTACTTTTACTTGGTAATTCCTGAGGTAAACAAATTCAAAGGATGAGTGAACTGGAACAGTTGAGGCAGGAAGCAGAACAACTGCGGAATCAGATCCAGGTAAGAACTTTATTTTGACATTTTAATGCTTCTCCCCACAACACCCCCCCACCAGCACCTCAGTGCTAAGGATTGAACCCAGAGCCTTATGCATGCTAGGCAAGCACTCTACCACTGAGCTAAATCCTCAACCCCAGTTTTTACACTTTTATTCAGTATCAGCAATGTGTAAAATTCCTGAGTATGTCAATTTACACATATTAAGTAATTTGTAAGGCAAGAAATGATCAATTTGTTTTTTTTTTAAATATTTATTTATTTGTTTTAGTTGTACACAATGCGGTTATATTTTTACGTGGTGCTGAGGATCGAACCCGGGCCGCATGCACGCTAGGCAAGCGCTCTACCGCTGAGCCACAATCCCAGCCCGATCAATTTGTTTTTAATCTTGCTTCTAATGAATGCTCCAGAAAAGATTCCTGATAAGTACCTATGCCTACAAGTGGCTTCCATGCTCCTAAGAGGTTAATAGTATGTATGTCTGTAAGCTCAGCTGGAAGATAAACAATTCACTTCTTACTCATACACCTAGAATCTAGATTTTTGGTGCAATACAGTAAGGCAGGCATTACACTGTAATAAAGTAGGAAATGTTAAATCTCTTAAGACATTAAATCACAGAAGTTAAAAATTACAAAGAGCAGGATCCAGGCATGTCTGACCTCTTTAGTCTTGGAAATCAGCTCAAAACAATAAAAAGGATAAGAAACAAATACAAGCTTTGGCCTTAACAAAGTTAAAAGACTCTTAGAACTTCAAACCATAAAAGGATGGAGAAGCATTGCCAAATGCAGCAGCATGTGGGACAGCTCTGACAGAAGGTGCCTGCAGCTGTAAATCTCATACAAAGTAGGAAGCACTCTCCAAGGGACAGCCCCAACAATCCCTTCTTTGGAACAATGAAACAGATGCTTGCTCGGACTTTGTTGGCACTGAGGAATATCAAGGAAGGCAGAGTTAAAAATGTAAGAATGTAGGTATGCCTCCTGGAGAGGCAGATAGAGGAGAGGCTGAATTGTGAGTAGCCTGGCGCTGCCTGCTTCTTTTCACAGAGAAAAGTAGAAGCTAAAACAGCTTGCAAATATAGATGAAGAACTTCAGCACAAAGTGGGAGGATCTCTGGTAGCTTGGAACATAGCTGTGACTCTTTCCAATCTGAATCTTTGGTAGTAGTTATTTCAGAATAACTTACCTAATTTAAAGGTGAAGAATAAAGCTGTATGGAGAGAGAGAGAGAGAAAGAAAGAGAGAGAAAAGGAAGAGGAAAATCAAGGAATAGGTAAAGAACACTTACCATACCGGGCTGGTTGTGTGTGCCTGAAATCCCAGTGACTGAGGAGGCTGAGGCAGGAGGATCTCAAGTTCAAGGCTAACCTCAGCAATTTAGCAAGGGCCTAAGCAACTTAAGGAGATCCTGTCTCAAAATAAAAAATAAAAAGGGCTGGGGAGGGGCTGGGGTTGTGGCTCAGCGGCAGAGCGGTCGCCTCGCATGTGCGTGGCGGTCCAGGTTCGATCCTCAGCACCACGTAAACATAAATGCATTGCATTGTGTACAACTAAAGTAAAAAAAAAAAAAAAAAAAAAAGGGCTGGGGTTGTGGCTCAGCGGTAGAGCGCTCGCCTGGTGGCCCGGGTTCAATCCTCAGCACCACGTACAAATAAACCCATTGTGTACAGCTAAAGCAAATAAATAAATATTTTAAAAAGGGGGGGCTGGGGATGTGGCTCCCCTAGTTTCAATCCCAAGAACCAAACCAAAACAAAACAAAAAACCACACATTTAAAACAACAACAACAAAAAACTTAAAGAGTTGATGTGAGTGAAGTCATAACCAGACATATTGCCAGGAATTCAAGGAAGTTAACGATTTAGATGTGAGCAAGAACTCTGAGTTGATACCTTATGTCTGAACAAAGCTGTCAGAACAAAGGAGGGATTTATTTTGCTTGAGATGCTGAGAGAAGACTTCACAAACAAGTCTCTGAATTAGATATTACAGTTCAGTATCTGTTCTCTGAAATGCTTGGGACCAGGAATATTTTGGATTTCAGATTTCTTTTGTGTGTGTATTTGTTTATGCATAATGAGATATCTTGGAGATGGGACCCAAGTCTAAACCCAAAATTCATTTATGTTTCATATATACCTTATGCACATAGACTGAAGGTAATTTTATATATATTTTAATGTAACTGTGTTTTGACTAGAACCTGTCACATGAGGCCAAGTGTAGAATTTTCCACTTGTGGCATGATGATGGTGCCCAAATGTCACATTTTGGATTTTTAGTCTAGGGGTGCTGCATCTGTACTGCCAACCACCAGAATGGATTCTCTGCCATCTTTACTTTGTGTCATGTACTCCAGATGCTAAGAGGAACAATGATGATTGGCCAGACATGGTCACATGCCTACCTCCTTTAATCCTGGTAGTTGTCCTGTGAAGAAGCTGGTATTGATTCATTTTATAGTTGAGGAAACTGAGGCTCATTGAGATTAAAAATTTGGCAAGGTTGAGAAGACTGAGGCTCAGTGAGATCAAATAACTTGCCAAGGAAACAATAACTAGGAAGTACCATATTCAGCACTCAGACACTGTGTTTGGACGGTAAGGCCTGTGCTCTGTCACTAAGGATGCACTGCCTCCTGATTATATTTAACACCTTTCCCTGTAGCCTGTGCTGTAGTCAGTCTTGCCTGGTTGCCATTTTTCTATCCCTTGAACACATGTTGCTGTCTCCTATTTCTTTGTCTTTTATCAAATTGTTTCATTTGCCTGGAGTTCTACTACCTTTGCTCCAATTTTGCTCTCTCAGATCCTATGCATGGAATCTTGTTCCTCCTCCAAAAGCCTTATGAGTGTACTGTGCTTGGATTTATTCTCTTTCTTTTATTGGTGGAATGGTGAAACAATGTATATAGATTACACCTTTTATCATGTGTAGTCGCAGGCAGGTCTCTTAACTTTTTTGACACTCAGTGTTTTTGCTGCGAAGCAAGAAAACCAATGCCCACCTTATAGGTTTGTACTGAGGATTAAATAATACATACAGGACTTACACTAATGCTGATGAGGGGCAGTTCCTTACTCATATAGCACTGTAGACCTTTGGGACAGGGCTGATAATAGTCTGCTTTGCGTTTTAGTTTTTTGTTTGCATTTACCCCTTCTACTTTAGTTACATTGAATATTCTGTTTTAGTCATTTCCATATCTGACCATAATTCCAGGCACAATGGTTCACTGACTTCTCTCCTCCCCTGATTTCAATTATGTATATTTAAAATACCAGGCACTTTTTCTTCAGTTTAATCATGTCACACTATATTTAAAGATGCTCCCTCCCTTCCTTTTCTCTTTACCTCTTTCTTCTGGAAATATAACCTGTATATTTACATAACTATGTTGGAAATACATGGCATAATAGAAATGTATGCTATTTGGCATAATAGATGACTAAATTTAAACTCAAAAAATCACAAATAAGCTAGGCATGGTGGCCCACGCCTGTAATCCCAGCACTTGGGTGGCTGAGGCAGGAGGATTGCAAGTTCAAAGCGAGCCTCAGCAATGGTGAGGCACTTAGCAACTCAGTGAGACCCTGTCTCTAATAAAAATACAAAAAAAAGGACTGCGGATGTGGCCCAGTGGTCGAGTGCCCTTGAGTTCAATCCCTGGTATAAATAAACAAACAAACAAACAAACAAACATAGATTGTGTTTTCTTTTGTAATTGGGTTATAACAATAAATATGTCACCTACCTTACTTCCTTCCTTTTTTGGTGGTACTGCAGACTGAATCCATAGCTTAACGTGTGCTAGGCAGTTCTTTAGCACTGAACTTCACCCCCAACCTTTGTAAAATTTTATTTTGAGGCAAGGTCTTGCTAAGTTGCCCAGGCTGACCTCAAACTTGCAATCATCCTGCCTCAGCTTCCCAAGGAACTGGTATTCCAGAGGTATGCCACCACGTCTGCCACATTTCCTTTTTTTTTTTTTGACACAAAGATGTTAATATCAGATCTTCTATTTTTTTACTGTGGTGAACAGCATGAATTATTTTATATTTAGTTTTATAATGGATAGTAGTGTTCATAGGAATAAATTCTTAATGTGAATAGATTATTTGAATTATGAAAATTTGCCTCTAACTGCTGCTAAAATGGTAGTAAAATTTTTGTATTCCAACATAGTGTTTTAATTTTTGGTACTGATTTTTACTACAGTTTAATGATTTTCATTTGCAGCCCTTAAATTGTATTATTAATACTAATGTAAATGCTACGAGGGCAATAAATCATTATTTGTCTAGTGCTGTGTATACGATGACTACAGTAGTACCTGGCCTGACATATGCATCAGGTTATTTTACCAGATGACGGAATCAAGAAACAAGCCCTGAAGAATGATATGTCATTTTCATAAAACCTGAACTCATAGAACCTTTTTTCAGAATTTAGACTTCAACTGCACCATTTCTGGAACATGGCTCAGGTCATCACTGTCATTTCTAGGCATTCTTTTCATTATAGAAAAGTGTGCTAAATTATTCCTTGCCAAATGAGGTCTCTAAACTCACAAATTGGCTAAGAATGAGAGAATCAAATCACATTTTTGTGCAGCTACTTGTGAAACACCCTTATGTAGAAATAGTCTGTTTACAAATAGGTTGAAAGAGCAGCCAAAATTATCATATCTTCATCTAGTCTTTGCTGCAAAGACGCTGTTGTGTTTCATTCTGCAAATATTGCATGGTGTCTTCTCTTTGCCTAGGAGTATACCAAGCACCATAGGCAAAAAATAATAATAGTAAAAATAAAGATGCTACCTTAACCTTTGTGCAGGGGGGAATTATCTTAAATTTAGCATGTATATCAATTCTTAAAATTTGTTTTTTTAATATTTATTTATTTGCTTTAGTTATACACAATGAATTTTATTTTTACGTGGTGCTGAGGATCGAACCCGGTCCGTGCACGTGCTAGGCTAGCGCTCTACCCGCTGAGCCACAACCCCAGCCCCTCAAATTTGTTTTTGATAAACTTGGTTTAAAATGTCTTGCTGGGGTTGGGGTGTAGCTCACTAGTTGAGTACATGCCTAGCATGTGCAAGGTCCTGGATTCAATCCTCAGCATCTAAATGAATGAAGTGTTTTAGTGTTTTTAAAAATATGTTTATGCTCCCTTCCTTATTTTGTTATATTGATTTCTTTTTCATCATACTCCCTTCTGTTTATATAAAAATTTAAGGTTTTGCTGAAAGAATACCTTATAATACTTAAGACAAAAACACCTGCTTACATGGAGGGAATTTTTATAAAAATATAGATGTCACTCAGTGTAAATTGTTGCTATTACATATAAAATTATTATGCTGTGTCTGGGGATATAGCTCAGCGGTAGAGCATATGCTTAGCAAATACAAGGGCCTGGGCTAGATCCCCAGCACATACACACTCAAAATTTCTGAGATATATTTTTGCTTATTGGATCTAAAACATTTTCTTCCTAGTGGCAACAAATAACAGTTGCCTACATAAATAAATGTTACTTTATGCTAAAGCCTTAATAATAAATATAATTCTGAATACTGTGGGCTTATTAAATCAACTTAATCATTTTAGATCAGGATACAATTTTACAAATCTTTAAATCATAAAATAAAAATATGTTTGAGTGGGGTGCTGTGGTGCATGACTGTAATCTTAGCTTGGGAGGCTGAGGCGGGAGGATAGTGTGTTCAAAGCCAACCTCAGCAAAAGTGAGGCACTAAGCAACTTTTACCAGATGACCGAATCAAGAAACAAGCCCTGAAGAATGATAGGTCATTTTCATAAAACCTGAACTCATAGAACCTTTTTTCAGAATTTAGACTCTAAATAAAGTACAAAATAGGGCTGGGGATGTAGCTCAGTGGTCGAGTGCCTGAGTTCAATCCCTAGTACAAAAAAAAAAAAAAAAAAAAAAATGGGGGCTGGAGTTGTGGTTCAGTGGTAGAGCGCTTGCCTAGCACGTGCGCGGCCTGGGTTCGATCCTCAGCACCACATAAACATAAATGCATTGCATTGTGTACAACAAAAGCAAATAAATAAATATTTTTAAAAAATGTTTGTACAATGGCATACAATTTGAAAGTCCATAACAAATCTATATATTTAGGTCCACTGATTTTCAACAAGGACAACAAGCCCATTCAATAGGAAAAGAACAGTCTTTTCAATAAATGGAACTGGAACACTTGGATATCCACATGTAGAAGAAGGAATTTAAACCCCCTGTATAAATAGTATATACCATATGTAAATAGTAATTCAAAATGGTACCTAAATGTAACTTTCAAAAGTGCAAAATTATTGGAAGTAAACATAGTTGTAAATTTTCCTGACTATGTATTAAGTACGATTAAATATGATACCAAAAGAAAAAGATAAACTAGACTTCATCAAAATTAAAAACTTATGTGCTAAGGACACAATTGAGGAAAATGAAAGGACAGTTGAAAGAATGGGAGACAATATTTATAAATTATTCGTCTGAGGGGCTGGGGTTGTGGCTCAGTGGTAGAGCATTTGCACTGCATGTGTGAGGCACTGGGTTCAATCCTCAGCACCATATAAAGATAAATAAATAAAAGTTTGTGTCCATCTACAACTAAAAATTATTTTTTAAACATTATTCATCTGATAAGGGTCTAGTATTCAGTGCCTATAAAGAGCTACTACAACTGAACAGTAGAATGACAACCCAGTTGAAATACTGGCAAAGACTTGGAATAGACTTTTCTCCAATAAGTGCCAGTAAGTGCATGAGAAGGTACTCAACATCATTAGTCATTAACAAAGCAAACCATGTGGAGATACCACTTCACATCTACTTAAGAGGGTTATAATTTAAAAAATAGATGATAATAAGTGTTGGTGAGGATATGAAGAAATTGAGAAATCAACCTCATACATTGCTGGTGGGAATTTAATATAATATGACTGCTGTGAATAATAGTTTGACAGAATTACTATATTACTCACCAATTCCATTCTTATTTCATACCCCAAAGAATTAAAAACACAAAACACAAAAACTTGTACATGAATGCTCAGAGCATAATTTTTTGTAATAGCCAAAAAATGGAAAAAAAACATGTCTATAGGTTTTGAATAAAAACAAAATGTGGAATATCCATATAATGGAATATTAGCCATAAAAAGGAATGAGGTACCGATTAATGCTATAACATAGCTGAACCTTGAAAACATCATACTAAATAAAAGAAGCCAGATATAAAAAGGTCACATATTACATAATCATGTTTAAATGAAATGTCTAAGACTAGGTAAATCCATAGAGACGAAAGTAGATTAGCAATCACAGAGGAATTGTGGAAAAAAGGGAAATAGGATGGATGGGAATCCTTTTTGGAGGTGATGGAAATGTTCTAGAATTAGATAGTGGTTATGGTTGTACAACATTGCGAATATACTAAAAATCACTGAATTAGATATCTTAAGATGGTTAAAACGGTTAATTTTAGGTTATGTAAATTTTATTTCAAAAAAATATTTCCCCTTGATATCAGGGATTGAACTCAGGGGCACTTAACCACTGAGCCACATCCCCAGTCCTTTAAAATTTTTATTTAATGAGACAGGGTCTCGTCAAGTTGCTTAGGACCTTGCTAAATTGCTGAGGCTGGTTTTGAACTCACGATCCTCCTGCCTTAGCCTTCTGAGCTGCTGGGATCACAGGTGTGTGCCACTGTGCCCAGTGCAAAATCATTTTAAATAAAGATAATATGTATAGTAAAAAAATTTACTTGCAAATCTACATTTTCAATAAAGTGTTAATCAGATCTGGAGGATTCTACATCTAAATGGATTATAATCTCTTTTTTTTGTTTGTTTGTTTCAGGATGCCAGGAAAGCGTGTAATGATGCAACACTTGTTCAGGTAAAAGCCCCCCCCACCCCAACTTGTTTTAGTGATTCATATGAAGTAACTTGACACTGATGCAGATGACTTGGACATTATTCTCATAAGTGTTTAATTGCAAATTTTCTTAATTGATACATAGTAATTGTACATATTTACAGGTACAATGTGATGATGTGATGCAGGTACATAATATGTAGTGATCAAATCAGGGTAATTAGCATTTCCCTTCTCTTCAACAGTTGTGATTTCTTTGTGTTGGGAAACTTCCAGCCCTCTCTTCTAGTTCTTTTTTTTTTTTTCTTAATTGCTGATGGACCTTTATTTTATGTATTTATTTGTATGTAGTGCTGAGAATCGAACCCAGTGCCTCACACATGCAGGGCAAATGCTCTACCACTGAGCCACAACCCCAGCCCCTTTTCTAGTTCTTCATAATATATATAATAGGTAGGCTGTTGTATTCTATACTGTGTTGTAGAACATAAGAACCTTATTTGTCCTGTATAACTGTATTGTTATAGCCATTACCCAATCCCCGCAGTCTCCCCTTCCCTTCCTATCCTGTAGGGTGGCTGATTTTTTATTAGAGTTTAGAGGTTTATCTGTTCTTTTTAGTTAATAGACTTGCCTATAAGAACACATAGGATTATTTTAAATTAACCATAGTTTTTCATGAACAGTATTTTGATCCCATAATGATTCTGCAGAATTATTTATATTAAATGAAAATTACTCTAAATTTCATGTCTGCTTTTTTTCACCTACTAATTGAATATGTCTAGTTTATCTCCTGAACTATATCTAAAGTAAAGAATAACATTTTTATTGCTTCCTGAAGATCACATCAAATATGGACTCCGTGGGTCGAATACAAATGCGAACAAGACGTACGCTGAGAGGCCATCTAGCTAAAATCTATGCTATGCACTGGGGATATGATTCAAGGTTTGTGCCTCTCATTTTCAATCTGTCAGCCAAATTGTTTTCCTTAAGAATCATCATTTGCATTATCTTTGTTTAAAAACAAACTGTATTTATTAAGTGTTTACAGACTACGTATCCAATATGAACACTTTTTTTTTTTTGTACTGAGGATTGAATCCAGGGGTGCTTAACCACTGAGTGACATCCCCAGCCCTTTTTCATATTTTATTTAGAAACAGGGTCTTGCTGAGTTGCTAAGCTGCTGAGGCTGGCTTTGAACTTAAGATCCTCCTGCCTCAGCCTCCTGAGCCACAGGCATGTGCCACCACACCCAGCCCCCTGAACACTTTATTTTCACTAAGAATATTCAAACTTTTCTTTTGGTGCAAGGATCAAACCCAGGGGCTCTTAAATGCTAGGCAAGTGCTCTACCATTGAGCTATATCTCCAGCCTGAAAGTTTAAAAACTTTTAATGTAGAAACCCAATTTACCTCTCAAAAAGACCTTTATCATATGACTTGGGAAAACTATTTAAAAGAGGGTTTCTTTTTTTGCAGGAGGATATTATACTTTGTTCTTTTAATATGTCAAAAGCACTTTTATTATATATTAACCTTGACATTTCAGCTAATAAGCAAATATTTATTGAACACTGTGTGCAAATTAGTAGATATTGCTACAATTTCTTACTACCTAAGTTCACAAAGGATCGATTTATATGAAACAAGGATATTTTCATTCAGTACATCTTTTTTTTTCTCCTCCAACCCAACATATAAATGCATGTGTTTGAGTTGAGTCTGAGCATTAGCAGGTGCACACACACATCTGGACACACCTGTGGCTTGCAGGATATATGGTTGGTTACCACGATTCACTGTGTTCCTAGGGTCTCAGTTCAGCCTCCACTTTATCCAGTGCATCTGCAGTAGTAAATCTGCCTGCTACCTCAGAGACCACCTTGTTTCTTTGATTTAGTTCATCTTACTGGGTAATATCAGAAAATATTTTTTAACAAAAGTTGCACATGTATTCTCTTCTTCCAAGATAAAATTCTGAACATAGAAAGCCTCCCTCACTTGTTTCTCTTGGATATAAATGGATACTGAGTGGTAATATACCCTGTGTGCCTCTTAGGAGGGGGATAAATAAGGTTATTGATGTAGAGCTAAGGCAAATACTTTATTCTTTTTATTAAAAATTTTTAAGGTAGCCAGGTGCAGTGGCATACGCCTGTAATCCCAGCACTTGGGAGGCTGAGGCAGGAGGATCACGAGTTCAAAGCCAGCCTCAGCAATGGCGAGGCACTTAGCAACTCAGTGAGACCCTGTCTCTAATAAAATACAAAAAAAGGCTGGGGATGAGGCCCATTGGTCGAGTGCCCCTGAGTTCAATCCCAGGTATCAGAAAAAAAAAAATTAAGGTAAAAATAATTTGCCTTGTTGATACAGCAGACTTTTAACCTGAAATCCTGTTATTTGAAATAATGTTAGTCATTCTTTCTTTCCTTAAAAATGTTCTTAGAAGCAAACAAGTCCTTCAGGAACCTGCCTCACGTTATCTTCCTACCCGTTCTGAAACTGATGATGCCAGTTGATTTTTGAAGAATTTTCCATGGGTTCCTATTCTCCACTGTCAGATTTTCCCTTTTGTAAAAACAAAATTAATATTTACAACATTAAAAACCTGATGACAGCTGGGCATGGTGGTGCATGCCTGTAATCCCTGCAGCTCAGGAGGCTGAGGCCAGAGGATAAGGAGTTCAAAGACAGCCTCAGCAAAAGTGAGGCACTAAGCAACTCAGGGAGACCCTGTCTCTAAATAAAATACAATATAGGGCTGGGGATATGGCTTAGTGCTTAGTGGTGGAGTGTCCCTGAATTCAATCCCCAGTAACCATGCCCCCCGCAAAAAAAAAAAAAAAAAAAAAAAAAAACAAAAGAATCATGATGTTATTTTCCTATGGGGAAGGGAACTGAGCTGAGCTGCTGGGGATTAGGCTCAGCAAGGTGATTTTTTTTAGTCCTCTAAATTTTATATCATGGTGAAAAATAAAATTCCAGAACAAAATTAAAAATTCAGTGACTAATAAGTATTCAGTCAAGAGTTTATACCCCATAGCCTAGCAAATAATGTTTTCTGTAGTTAAGCCTGGTCTACTTTTCTTAGCTTATGTTTCCTATTTTTCACAAACTGTACAAAATTGGAAGACTCAGTTCCTGAAACATCCACTGTATTTTTCCACCTGTTGTCATTGATCATGCTTTAGCCCTCCCCCTTGAATATAGAATTTTCTCTATCTTTAGCTCTTAAATTCCATGTTTAAAGATGCATTCTCTTTTAATTAATTCAGCTAGCAGTTATTCATTCCTTTTTTAATTTCCTGTGGCATGTAATTTATACCACTCTTGTGATAGGTTTCAGTCCCTTGACTTATTATAAATATACACAAACGTCTTTTCCTCTACCAGATGGTAGAGGCCGCGAGGATGCAGATAGGCCTTACATTGTACCTAAGACACTGCAGTGTGCTCACAGGCTCCCCGTTGGTGGGTTTAGATTGAATGAAGTGTGCTTGTTAAGTCTGTATGTACTCTACTGTCATTAAATTTAATTGGTAAACTAAATGACCCAGCCAGTCAGCTGATGTCTACCAAAACCTTGAATAATGACTGATAAATCCAGTCACTTGAAATGATGTTGAATCATAGCCACAGACATTCTCAGTCACTTTGCTAAATTTTATGATATATGTTCAAAATTTTTGATATGCAGCATAAATTTTTTAAAAGTTGGAAGAACATTTTTCGGTATCAGGTTTTTATTGGATAAATTTGTTACTTTCTTTTCTGAACTGTCCTACATTAATGCAATGCATAACTAATTTAAATTCTTTTTTCCCCTAAGTATCAAATTATTTTTGTGTTTGTTCCTCTAGGCTACTAGTAAGTGCTTCCCAAGATGGAAAATTAATTATTTGGGATAGCTATACAACAAATAAGGTAGAATTTCTTAATCCTTCTTCTAAGTAATCTTGTGTTTGTTTTGCTGTCTACCAATTCTTTCTTTTATTCTTTCTTCAAACTTTATTTGCCTTCTGAGATTAACATATTTCATTCATTTTAATCTAGATCCTCTCTTTAGGCCTAGTGTTTGCTTTTAATGTTTAGTCCTTTTTTTTTTTTTTTTTTTTTATTTCCAAGGACAAACTACAGGAATATTGTTCAGAGTGTTTGACTTGAATTTCATAATTTGTATTGGAATCTTAGAACTTTTTTTGCATAAATTATTATTTTTTAAAATTCTCATTTTCTAATGTGAAATACCCAGAGATTTTTATTTCTAGTTGTGGGTAAGCTAGATGGCTAGTATAAAGCTTTTCCTTGGCCCACTCTAGGCACTGATTTCTGTTTCTGGACTAATTAGAAGATATAGTAGATTAGAGGCAAATTACAACTTGTTTAGGTCTCTTGGTGGTGAAATACAGGATTCTCTCAATATATCCAATGGAAGGAATCTCATTACATTTATAATAACTTCAGTAATTATTTAGTGAAATAATAACTTCTTTTTTGGTGCTGTTGATTAAACCCAGGGTCTTGCACATGTTGGGCAAGCACTCTGCCAGAGCTATACCCCAAGCCAGTTGAGATTTTAGAGCTAGCTAAGATAACTATAAAACAGTTTTTCTGTATTAATGAGCATTAAGCATGTCTCTTTCAACTCTATTTTGTTTTAAATTTTTTTTGTAGTTGTATATGGACAGCATGCCTTTATTTTGTTTATTTTTATGTGGTGCTGAGGATCGAACCCAGTGCTCACACATGCAAGGCAAGCGCTCTGCCACTGAGCTACAGCCCCACCCCCTCAATTCCATTAAAAAAAAAATGCACTTCAAAAACATTATTTTAGGTTAAGGAAGAGCACAGTAATAGGCATGGGATGTGTTCATTCCCCATACTGAGCATTTAGCTTTGGTGTTCCGGACTCCTTCAGTCTTTCCATGTGACCTGCAGAACGTTGGAGTCAAGTCACCAGACAGGTGTGACTAGATCCACACACAACTATTACCATTGTTTGAGTGAGATCTCAGAATATGTGCCTATTAATGCAGGGATGCTAGTGTCATCTCTTTGTGGAAGAACCTTTTTGATTAACTGATACTTGTTAATTACCTCCTTTTTATTGTTCAGTGTCATGGAGGAAATTCTTTTGAGTGCCATTTAATGTTTCAGATGGGTATTTTAGCATTGGAACACCCTTATATCCGTGCTTCTACTAAAAGAAATTTCTAAAAAGAATACTTCTGAACTCCAAATGATTTAATAACACAGAAATAATAATAATAGGCATTTTTATGTGGATTGGTATTTTAATTTTGATAGTTTACTTTTTCGAGTTGTTATATTTTTATTTGGCTTATTTTTCTTACATGTACTTAATTTTAATAATATTTACTTCATTGTAAATAGATTTTCAAAATAAATGACTATGTTTGTAATCTTTCCTTAATGATGGTTTGTGGGTTGCATTTGTTTCATAGATGCATGCTATTCCTTTGAGATCCTCTTGGGTGATGACCTGTGCTTATGCCCCTTCTGGTAATTATGTTGCTTGTGGAGGCCTGGACAACATCTGCTCTATATACAACTTAAAAACCAGAGAGGGAAACGTGAGAGTGAGCCGAGAGTTGCCCGGTCACACAGGTGAGCATCACTAAAGACTCTTCTTCTCTCCTATCCAACCTTGCTTCTTCCCTAGACTTCACTGACTCAGGATACATGACAAATTGAGCTCAGCTAAGTAAAGGATGATTGTTAATGGGGGGAGAGTAGAAATTACTGTGAAATAGGGAAATAATAACTTTTAAAAAATCATGTATGCAATGACCTTAACTTTATTTTAATATTATCTGGGTACTAGGGATTGAACCCAGGACCTCATGCATGCTGAACACATGCTTTTCCAAGGAATGGTATTACTTCCAGCTCACCACAATTTTAATTTTCTTTTGAAAATAGCTGTTGTTCCTGTAAAAATGATAAATTTACTATAAAAATGGAAACAATCATGAAAAATACAAAAAAAGACAAATGCAATTATTTCTATTTTCTGCTACCGTGTAATAAGCATGGGATTTGTGGCATCTGTACTCAATCATATAATCAAGAGTATGTGTGATGATACATGAAAGAAACATTTTTGCACTGTGTGATATTGGCTTGCTGTATTTGCCAGTGTGCATACCACAGTTCTGTAGTGTATTATTTGGTTAGCAGTGTTACTTAGGAGTTTATTGCCACTCCTCTGATTTCTACCCATCTGAATTTTTGTCATTACTATTTATTGTGTTTTTACAAAGACTCTAGCATATTTCCCTGCCATTTCCATATTGTGAAGTACTGACGGATGGTGGGCATTCATGTGCTACATCTTTCATAAAACCTCCATGGTTGTTCTCATTTCTCTCTGCATTTTTAAGGTTTTCGTCCCCGGTTCTTAACAGCTTGGATTGTAACTGTCTTAGATGTCGTAGTCAGCTTTATAACCTTCAGAGTGTCCAATCTCATTGAGGTACTGAGTGCCTCAGTAGAACTTGTTGATAAAATTTAGTTGCAGACAGTGTGGAGGTAGAAGTAATGAAAAGCGGAACTGTAGATCATACAGACATACTTGCTGTCCAGGTGTTACATTTTTGAAAGAATATTGCTATTCCATGTGGTACTTGGCTTATTTGATCAGTGATAACCTAAAATTTGCTACTCTCTGTGCTGCAGGCTACTTGTCCTGCTGTCGCTTTTTAGATGACAGCCAAATTGTTACAAGTTCAGGAGATACAACTTGGTAAGTTTATCCCAGAAGTACACTAATTGGGGGTTGAGGGTAGTTGTAGGAACTAACAGCAGAGGTAATACTGGTCATTGAGGTTTTATTTTGTTTTTTAATTATAGCGCTTTATGGGACATAGAAACTGCCCAGCAGACCACCACATTCACTGGGCACTCTGGAGATGTCATGAGTCTTTCTCTGAGTCCTGACATGCGCACTTTTGTTTCTGGTGCTTGCGACGCCTCTTCCAAATTGTGGGATATTCGAGATGGAATGTGTAGACAGTCTTTCACAGGACATGTCTCAGATATTAATGCTGTCAGTGTAAGTGAATCACATTTTTGTTTTAGTTTGTTTTTATTTTTAAAGAAAACTTATTATGCATTTAAAGTCTTGAACTCTGTGGCAAGATTTTAACAACAAATTGCTTTCAAGGATTCTTATAAATAATGTGCTCTTTTAACATCAAATTCCCAATTAATAGTGTTTGATGTAAGAAAAAGTTTAATCCAGACATTTTATTTGCAGATGAAACATAAGAATTATTCTTTGTTGTTGTTTATGTGATGCTGGGGATTGAACCCAAGGCCTTGAGCATGCTAGGTGAGGAGTGTACCATTGAGTTACACTCCTAGCCCAAAATACAAGTTTCCTTCCAAATTAGAGAAATAGCTCACCTTGAACAAGCAGAATGTCCACAGCAGTGTGTTCAGATGAGAAAAACATCTCTCTTGGGCCAAAGGGAACAACCTGGAGAGAGACCAATAACAAATGAAAAGGCAGCTGTTTAGTGTAAAGAGTGTAGCTTCTGAGGTTAGCCATACTTGGGATTAAATATTAGTTCTGCCATTTACTGTCTGCATGAGCTCTCGTTTTTTAAAACAAACAAACAGAAAAACCCAGAGAACTGTAAGTTGATTAAGCCAGACAAAAAGTACTCAGTTTATGTGAGGATGAACTAGTCGTATGTGTTTATAAATAGGGTAAAGCAAAAGTGACATTCTGAATAGCCATCAAAACGATTTTCAATGGTGAGGATGGAGGAGAGGGTGTGAGGAGATGTGGGATTCTGTGAGTCAGGCAAATGTCCCTACGTAAGTCAGATGCCACAGTGTATAGATATGCCTGGAATTTCCAAAAGTACCATTGTTGCCAATGACAATTGTATAAGACATTCTAATTTTATAAGGAGATATTTTCAGACAAAAAAAAAAATTGGTTGAGTTTTTTATCATTCACATATTGAAAGTCATTTTTACATGATTTTGAGGAGAACATCAGAGAAAGTAAATATTTTGCTACCCCCACCCTGAGGTCAGCCTGGTTAGAGTCCTAGAGCTGGCAAGCCCAGCCCTCCCTACTCTCACCCCAGCCTGTCTCTCAGGTTAGGATGTCCTCTTAGATTCCTAATTCACTAAGTTTTGAAATCAGGAATGGTGTTGAATTTTATCAGGTACCTTTTCTCTATCTGTTGAGATGGTCGTGTGTAGCTTCTCTTTTTTAGTCTGTTAAATTAGTGAATTTACATTGATTGATTTTTTTTCTGCTTTTTGCCGGGAGGTGGGCCAGACGTTACCACCATCTTTACTGAAATAAATATTAAGACTTTCTTTTGGAATCAAATGGTTCAAAATAAGATATGATTCCCTTTTTGTCTCAGATGGAATTATGACCAACTCTATTGTAGTTTCACTTTCTAGTTATATTTAGTGGTAACTTAATTTACCAAAAAATTTCTCATGCTGTTTATTGTGTATTAGGAACTCAAGCCATGATATCTGATTTGTAGGCAACATCCATTTAAACCTCACTGAATAGTTAGTTCACTGAGTTTCTGAAATTTTATACTTGAATTTATGTTTGTGGGACCTCCAAGTGTTTCTTGGCAGTAAAGATATTGTTAATAATTATAAACTGGGATTATTAATTTCATTCCCAGGGCCAAATGCAGCCATTCCCATCAAGGCTCTCCCCAACCCCAGCTTTAAAAGGGTATAATTGACAAATAAAATCTTTACATATTTACAATGTACAGTTACGTTCATACACACACACACTGTGGAATGCATTAAGTCAAACTAATTGAAATTTATCACTGATTTTTAAATATTAATGCACTCCTGCCTTTCTGGGACAAACCACATTTGGTTATAATGCATTATCTTTTTTATGTATCAGTGGATTTGATTGCTGAAATTTTGTTGTGAAGTTTTGCATTCCTGTTCATAAAAGTCATCACTCTATTTTTCATTTCTTGAAATGTTTCGTCTGGTTTTTGTATCAAATAATGCTGGCATCAGGGGAGAAGTTGGGAAGTCTTCCCGCCTATTCAGCTTTCAGAAGTTTGTATAGAATTGTTATTGCTTCATAAATACTTGGTTGAATTAACCTGTGAAGCTCTCTAGCCAAGAAGTTTTCCTTAAAAAGATTTTAAACTACAAATCTTATGTCTTATTAGGTGTAGGCTCTTTTCTTTTTTGTACTGGGGATTGAACCTAGGGGAGCTTTACCACTGAGATACACCCCCAGTCCTTTCTATATTTTATTTTGAGACAGGGTCTTGCTGATTTGCTGAGGGCCTCACTTAGTTGCTGAGACTAATTTATGATCCTCCTACCTCAGCCTCCTGAGTTGCCAGGATCATAGGTGTGCACCACTGCACCTGGCCTATTTTTTTTGAGTGAGTTTTGGTAGTCTGTATCTTTTAAGGGATTCATATCATCTATACTGTCAAATTTATTGGCTTAAAATTATTTATACTATTTCCTTGTTATTCTTTTGATATTTGTAGAATTTGTAGGATTTTTTTTTCTTCTCATTCACGGTGTTCGTAATTTGTACTTTTTCCTAAATAGTCTAAATTGTGTCCATCCAAAATTTATATGTTGAAGTCCTAAGCCCCAGTACCTTGTTAAAATAGGGTCATTACAGATGTAATTAGCTAAATGAGGTCTTCCTGGTTTGGATGGGCCACAATCCAAAGTGACTGGTGTCCTTATAAAAGAGGGAAGTTTGAAGACAGCTGAACATAAAGGGAAAACGGATATAAAGAGATGCAGGGATGACCATCCACAAGCCGACGAGAAAGGCCTAATGGGCTCTTCCCTCACAGCCCTCAGACCTCTTGTTACTGAACTTCTAGCCCCGAGAACTGTGAGACAACACTTTTTGTTGTTTAAACCACCAGTTCGTGATGCCTTGTTATGGCAGCCTTAGAAAAATGAATAGTTCTAGCTGGAGGTTTGGCAGTTTTACTTACCTTTTCAAAGAACTAGCTTTTGTTTTTTGGAGTTGTTTTTGTTGGTTTGTTGTGGTGCTGGGGAACCCTGGGCCTTGCTCGTGCTAGGCAAACGCTTTGTCACTGAGCAACATCCCCAACGCTCACTCAGCTTTTGGTTCTGATGATGTTCCCTAATTTTTTTTTCTCTTTCATGGATTTTTTCACTCAGATCTTTATTATTTTTCAATTGAATGAAACTTGGATTTCATTTGCTTTCTTTCTCTAGTTTCTTAAGGCAGAAACCAATATTGATTTGAAACTATTTTCTTTTCTATAAATTTCTTTCTCAGCATTGCTTTTAACTATATCTTTCAAATTTTGATGTTTTGTGTTTTCATTTTCATTCAGTTCAGAATTCTGATTTTCTTTAATTTCTTCTTTGACGTGTAAGTTATTTGTAAATATAGTATTTAGTTTCTAAATATTGAGGTTTTTCAGATCTTTTTTGTTAAACCGTCAATTTTTTAGTTTAATTCCATTATAATCAGAGAATATGTTATATAATTTAAATCCTTTTAAATTGTAAATTTATTGATAAACCACGATTAGAAGTTCCTTCTCTATCACTTAAAAGGAAAATAAAAAGCAGCCAACATCGTGTAACCATATATATAACTGAGCACAACTACTTATCTCTTTAAGTATTTTCCTTTGAATGTGTAGTGAATCCATTGAAGTACATAGCAAATATATATTTCCCCTGTTAAGAGGGACTTCTTAAGCTCCTGAGTGATTAAAACCAGGTCATTATATAGGTAAGATGAGCTACCAAACCAGGTAGATTTTGTGTATGAAAGAAAGTGCTGTTAATAATTTTACCAGGACAGGCATAAATGGAGACTGCCCTAGGCAAAATGGAAGGTGTGCTCATCATCTCTTAGACAGATGGTATTTCCATGCTTTGCTTACACACTCTAAGGCAAAGGCAGGGATCTTCTGAATTGGGTGTGTTGAGCCACATTGTAGGCTTCTCTGTTCTCTTCTTTTGTAGAGAACAAGTTCAGTCTATACCTACTGATGAAATAGGTACCCATTATAATATTGGACTTTCTCCAAAGGAAGCACAGAGTGTTTTGCTGTTATTAAAATGAAAGCAAATACTACAAATACTAGAGCCTAAGTGCTGTAAGGATTTGGTAAAGTTGCTTTTCAGAGGATCTTCTGAACATCATTATAGCCAGGGATGACTGATGAAGGGATGCTTAGAAGATGGAAGGAAGAAATTATGAGAGGCTTCTTATCAAGCCCTCAAGGTGTTTGAAAAGGAAAAGCATTTTCTCATTTTAGTGTGGAGAAACCAACTCTACCAGGACCAGGCTTTCGCCATCCTAAAAAACATTACAAGTGTTTGCATTTCCAGGAATTGGTTAACCTATGAACACTGCCTACCCCACCAGCACCCGGATTGTGAGACTTCGTAGTGAAACGCAGCAAAGGCATTCACCTTGTAGCAAGAGGACAGCAGTACCGCTATCACCATTATTTAAATCATTCTGAAACTTCCAGCCAGTATAGTTAGATTACAATGAAACTAAGAGATGCATTAGAAAGTAGGAAACATATTATTTGAAGGAGGTATGTTTAGCTATCTGGAAACCCCAAGAAAAAGTTCACTGTATATTTTGGATTACAAAAACTATTTTAGGGCTGGGGTTGTGGCTCAGTGGCAGAGCACTCGCCTAGTGTGTGCACAGCCCTGGGTTTGATCCTCAGCACTACATAAAAATAAATAAATAAAATAAAGGTGTCCAACTATAACTAAAAAATAAATGTTAAAAAACCCCACAAACTATTTTAAAAATCAAATATATACCTAGCATAATTTTGTCAATTTCATTCCATAATTCCTTCTTTTCCCTTCCTTCCTTCCCCTTGATCCCCTTCTTCTACTCCACTGATCCCCCTTCTGTTTTAATGAGATGCTCCCCCTTCCCCCCTTACTTTGCTGTAGCTTCTGCATATGAGAAAAAAATATTCACATCTTGACTCTTCTGAGTCTGGCTGATTTCACTTAGCATGGTGCTCTCCAGTTCTATCCATTTACCAGCAAATGCTGTAATTTTATCCTTCTTTATGACTGAGTAAAACTCTGTTGTGTATATATACCACACTTTCTTTATTTGTTCATCTGTTGATGGATACCCAAGCTGGTTTCATATGTACCAATTAAGAAAAACAGTAAATAAATAGAAGGAAAACCAGTATAGGAGAGGAAGGGGAACAGGTGTGTGTGGTGGGGAGCAGCAGCATTGGGGACTTAAATGGAGCAATTTATAACATGTACATGTATGATCATGTCAAAATGGACCCCACTATTATGTGTAACTATAATGCACTAATAAAAACATTTTTAAAATCAGTGATTTCCATACCAATAATTACTTATGAGAAAATATAAAGGAAGGAAATCCACTCAAGAACAACAAGAATTATAAAATAAGTTTACCAAAAATCATACAGATCTTTATGAAAGGCTGGGGATATAGCTCAGTTGGTAGCGTGCTTGCCTCACATGCACAAGGCCCTGGGTTCAATTTCCAGCACCACACACACACACAAAAAAGAAATCATCATATCTTTATGAAGAAAACAAAACTGTAATACTAAATATTATATTTAGTAACTGGAAATACCTTCCATTAAACCAACTAAGCATCCCTCAATCTTATTTTAAAACTCTAGGGGTGGGGGCATGGCTCAGTGGTAGAGTGTTTGCCTAGCAAGTGTGAGGCCCCAGGTTTCATTCCCAGCACACACACAAAAGAAGAAAAATAACAATCCAAGTGGTGCTTTGTTTTGTTTTGCTGAAGAGAATCTGAGGTATGTAGAGAAAAGACACATGGTCAAATGTCTGAGAAATTCAAGCAGGGAAATGGACTGATTACAAGCAGAAGAGTAACAAAAGTGTTTGCCAAGCCAGATTTTAAAAATTTACTATTTTATACTGATTTTTTTAAAAAGGTGAGACAAAAAAAAGTTATATAGGTGTGACCAAGGGTAGGCAGAAAACTCTAAAATTACTGTATATATAAGAATTTAGTGAGTGTTTGGGTGTATCTTAGGGGTAGGGCACTTGCCTAGAATGTATGAGGCCCAGTTTGATCCCCAGAACTAAGGGGGAAAAAAGGTTATTGCCCAGAATTTAGTGAATGATGTAGCAAACCAGTAGAAAAATCATTTAACAGTAGGAACAATTGCTTAACTATTAAGAAAATTGCATTAGATTCTTACACTGAATGCTGTTTATCGAATAAGCCCCAGATGAATAAAAATTAAGATGTGAAAAATGAAATTAAAATGAACATAATATCATTTATCAATTATCAACCTGGAGAAGGTTCATAAAAAGCAGTGAAAGAAATCTCAAAGGGAAAGATAAACTTGACTGCACAAAAATATAAAAACTACTGCGTGTGTGTGTGTATTCTTTTTTTTTTTTCTGTACTGGAGCTTGAACTCAAGGATGCTTAACTACTAAGCCACATTGTGTCCCTTTTTATCTTTTACTTTGAGATAGGGTCTCACAAAGTTGCTTAGGGCCTCACTAAGTTGCTGAGGCTGGCCTCACACTTGTGATCCTCCTGCCTCACCCTCCTGTCCTGCATATTTTTAAAGTAAACAATATTAAAAGGCAAACAATAAACTGTAAAGTAACATTTGCAACAAGTAAACAGATGAATTTATATTCATTTATTCCCACAAATCAAAAAATTAAACTAACAACCCAAAGGAAAAAAATACACAAAGGTCATGAATAAATCAGTCCACAAAAAATAATACAGATGGCTGATAGATGTATGAAAGAATGTGATTTTCTCTTTGTAAAAAAATCATTGTTGAGTAGTCCTAATATCTGAGAAATATTATTCTCAGACTAATCATACATAGTTTTCTTTATTGTTCATTTATTACCTAGTATCATTGTAATGTTTTATGTTTTCTTTTATATAATCTTTCCTGTATCATAATGTGATTTTGGAATATTTCTTCATATATATATGTGTATAGATTTATATATTCAAAATATCCAAATATTCAAAAATACTCATATATATGTACATATGCACATATACATAGATACACATGCCATGTTGTTCTATAAATAGTAATACTTGATCTGCCTTCACCCAGTCTGTTATTGTACTGCGTCCCATGATTTTTATGTACACACATGGAATAAGTGTGTGTTGCTTTTCTTTTCTAGTTTTTTCCAAATGGATATGCCTTTGCCACTGGCTCTGATGATGCTACTTGCCGGCTCTTTGACCTCCGAGCAGACCAAGAGTTGTTGTTGTATTCTCATGACAATATAATCTGTGGAATCACTTCTGTAGCTTTCTCAAAAAGTGGGCGCCTCCTGCTGGCTGGTTACGATGACTTTAATTGTAATGTATGGGACACGCTGAAAGGAGATCGCGCAGGTTGGTAAATAAGTCCTCATGAGGTTCAGAGCCTTCATGTTCATTGTCATTACCCTTGGAGTGGACCTACAAACCATGTTCTGTATTTTAATTAAGGTTTCTGAAGAGTAACATTAAGTTCCATAATGTTTTCTTGTTTGCTAAATTTCAGTATAAAGATGAATAATGAATGTGACTTTTATAAATCACAGTTTTCTTAAAACCTGACAGGAAATATTTTTAACTGCTGTGGGTTGTCTTCCTTATGGAACGGATCTTGTGAGGGACAGGATATAGACCTATTATCTTCCCTTAGTCTCATTCTCTGACTTCTCCCCTGAAGGTTCCCAAATATTAGAATACACAATCAAGCCATATCGGGGACTGTAGTTAATAACAAATTAAAGCAATGTTAATTTTTAAAAAATTAAAATTTTATTTTAAATTATATTTAAGCAATTGATCGTTTCTCTTTGACTTGTTACCTTTGATTCTAACCGATATATTCCACTTTCCAAAGTAGCTACTTTAGACTTTTATTTATTTCCACCTCTTTAAATAGGAACTATAATGCTGTTACTTGATTTTTTTCCTTTTTAAGAAACTTTGAGGCATTCTCTGTTGAGCTGCTATCATTGATGACAAGGATATGACTAGCATCCCTGCTCCCTCAGCAGCCACGCCCTTCCCATATTCCAGTTTTCCCACACAGCTGGTTTTGTTTACATTCAGTAAACAAACAGCAGCATTGTGTGTTTACATAATTATGACTTTTAAAGTGTTTACTGCTGAACAATGAGGTATATACTTCGACATCCTTTGCTATGCAAGTATTTTTGTATTCTCTGGAGTTAAGTGGATTTTTTAGATTATCTTCTTGGTTCTGAGGTGCTGTTGGTCACTAATGAATCCTCGGGCTTTCTTTTGTCTTTGAGTGGATCCATTTTCATCCATTGCACTGGGTATTCAGTGAACTTTTTTGTGTTTGTTTTTGTGGTTCTGGAGACTTAATCCAGGACCTTGAGCATGTACCACTGAGCTGCATCCCCAGCCTTTTTTATTTTTTGAGTTAATGGTTTTGCTGTGTTGCTGAAGGATGAACTATACATATTATGTTGTTCTCATTAAGTTGCTAGTGCTGGCCTTGAACATCACTTGTGATGCTCCTATCTCAGCCTCCTGAGTTGCTAGAATCTTCACCTTTTCTTTAAACCCTTAAGTTTTAGTTTCCATTTTTTGCTGCCATCTTTTTAAGAGCTGTTTTTGTCCCTCATTTCTATGGCACCCATTATTTTTCTCATGATTGATGCCTTCTGTTTCTTTCACATTACTAGTGAATTTTTTTTAAAGTTTTCTTCTTCAAGCATAGTCTTTTGTTCATCCAAATTTTTTTTTTCCCCTATGTTCCTATTTTTGGTTCTCTCCTGTACTTATTTTTGGATTATTTCCTTTAAAGTCTGGTGATTCTTGGCTTCTTGTTCATACTTATGAGGCACCAAAACTATTTGAAGTGCCATATACCCAGCTATGGTTGGATGTGATGACAGTAGGTCTCACTAAAGGATGATCTGGCCAGGCTTTCACTGGGGAACCTCTGGTATATCTTAAGGCCTTTTCCCCTCTTTGGACTATAGCTGTGATCCCCCCCTCCCATGCATCTTTCACTTTCCTACCTGGAATGCATAAGCTAGCTGCTGATTTGAGGGCCGATTTACAGAGAAAAACTGGGAGCCACAATTAGAAAGTAAACTTTATAGCTAGGCATGGTGGTACACACTTGTAATCCCAGCAACTTGGGAGGCTGAGGCAGGAGGATCGCAAGTTAAAGGTCAGTCTGATAATTTACTGAGACCCTGTCTCAAAATAAGGGCTGGAAATGTAGCTTGGTAGTAGAGCACCCTTGGGTTTTATCCCCAGTACCGGAAAAAAAAAATTGTATAACGTAGCTTTTCTTTTTAATTTTTACATTTCTCATTCCCAAACCCCCTCCAAAATGAATACTTCATTTTATCCTTTGTAGTGATCAGGATATTAAGTGAGTTTAAGATAAAAAGGAAACAAAAAACTCATTGAGTTGGGTGGTTTAGAGTTATAACCAACATTTGTTTGGTGGGTAACAGAATAAACTATATATATTATGTTGGTATTTTTTGGAAATAGAGATATAAGGCAACTTTTCTGTTTTTGTTCTTGTGGAAAAAGTCTACCTCATTGAACTTCACTTAAAATTTTGTTTTTGTTGAAAGCAAACAGCTCAGTAGCCAAATTGAAATATCATGAACTTATTAGTGATATAAACTTCTCTTTTTCTAGATATAAAATAGCTTAATCACAGAATGGTTTTTCAAAAACTAAAAACATAAATTGATGTATATATCAACAATTTAAGTAATACAAAAAGGTGTGTTTTACGTACATGTCTAACTTATTGCTGTCTGCCCACTCAAAGGAACCTGGTTACCCTGCTGGAATACGTAGCAGGGTACATACTTTTAAAATCTTTGTGTACATACTTTTTAAATACTAAAACTATGGTTGCTAACTTTATATTGAACTTTTTTTTTTTAGGTGTCCTCGCTGGCCATGACAACCGTGTTAGCTGTTTAGGTGTGACTGATGATGGTATGGCTGTGGCAACAGGCTCTTGGGACAGTTTTCTTAGAATCTGGAATTAACAGTGTCATACATATTTTCTGTTCTCCATTGATATCTGGAGAAATCAATGCTACAGCCTATAGCTGTGAAAAAAAATCTACCTTTTATTTGCAGGTGAAGATTTTTCTATTGAGTTATTATATACAAAAGCAGCTTTCGGTAAACTACAAAAAATAATTGGGGAAAACAAAGCAAGGTACCTGTGAAGATCAAAAGGACCAGTGTATTAATTTGAGAAGTTGGGTTAATTTAACCTTGATGAATTTTTGCTCGTATTGAGTTTAATTATTTCTTTATGTAGAATAGAATGTACACTTCATAGCAGCTGATCATTGTGTTAGCATTTTGTTAAGAACTACATTTTAAACTTTTTATACATAAGAAATGTCACATTTTTGAGTTTTGTAATGGAAGAACTAGGCACAATAATAGATGGAAGTGATACTGTACGTATGTGTGTTGTTTGAGGGAAGTCCCCTTGAATCCTGAATTGCTTTTTAATCTGAAAGGGATACTGATTGCTTACTGTTTAAGAGCATAGGTAGGTGAGGGGAATCATTAGTGCACTCTTTGTCATGATGTCAGTCTAAATAAGTGCTCATTTTGTAATGGCCAGAGATAAGAGATTTTACTCTGACATTTTGGACATTCTAAGAAACTTCATTAGAATTTGTTAATAAAAAGCATACTAGCATATAAATAATTCTTGGCATTTTAAAAGACTGGTCATGATCAATTGCCACTTTTGAGTAGCTCTTCCTCTTGAGTAGCACCTTCCTCTTGATTTCATATTCTGGATCTAAGTTGTAGGGTTTGCTTACATTTCAGAAGTTTGATAAACATTTGGATTGTCCCTGCATCTGAAGACTCTGTCCTAGTATTCTTTACTAATATACATCTAGATAAAAAATTTAGTGTGATAAACATTAACATTTTCTAGAGAAGTATTAACTTCAACTATTTGCTAGCACTGATTTGTTATAACAAGGCGGCTTTATGAATTTTGTTTATGTGATATAAAATCATTTGATATAAACTGCTCTCAAATTTCTTAAAATTAAACATTTAAGCTTTTTGCTTTCCTATACTAATCCTCCTTCCCACAAAATACTGGTTTATAAGTGGTTGTGCTTCAAAGACTATCTATATCTAAGTGATTCTATACTTGAAAGAAAAAAAAATTCCAAAGCACTTTTTGTTTGAAAGTCAGAAAGATATACCACACAATTCTTCTACTTGTCAGTAGTATAATAGGTCAGTTATTACAATGCCCCTTCCACTAATCTAAACAATAATACTTTACTTCTTCGATTTTCTCCTACAAGTAGATCTAAATGATTGACAATAGAAGATTGTTAGTCTGGCTTGATGCTTAAGTTATGGGTTATTCTGATATATAGCAGTGTACTGTTGTTTTGTAACTTGGTAAACTGTTAAGTTAATGTTCAGATAGTTGTGTGTTAACTTTTGAAAACCTGTAACCCTAACCTAAATACACCCAAATTGTACCTATAAATTTTCACTTTTATATTATGAATATGCTAATATGTGCATCAACCGCAATGAAATCAGTGTCAGTTTTGCTTATTAAGGTCAGTTGATAATAGAGAATAAAAGGATAAAGGCAAATTAAGATAAAGGACGAAAACAATATTGTAGGTGGCAAGTGTGAATGTATATTTGTACTTTGATTAGGATTACTGTCAACTTTTTGCTATTATTATTTGTGAACTATTTATATCACTTCATATAAAGAGTAGCTCTTTGAGATAAGCCACATTTTAAAGGAACATATCCATTTCCAAAGTAGTTCATTCCAAAATTCCATTCAAGAAAGTATTTGTTATGCGTAAAAATAACCATGTATATATACACACAAACTTATAGATGTGTGTGTATATAGATATATATGTATATATGTATATATGTTCTGCTAAAAGTTATTGTAGCAAGATACTTTAGTCTGAAAGACATAATACATGCTAGAATTCTATGGTCTTAACATTTTAAAATGACATTTATTTTAATGTTACTGTTTGTGTAGAGAATTTAAAACAATTCTCTTATTAGGTAACTGAGAACTAACCACAATTGAACACTTGTACATAGGACCAGTTGGTGAAAAAGTAATGTAACTACAACAGTAACTACCTTACTAAACCTTTAGCTTTCTAGTGCTAGGGGTTCCAGTTGCTAGATCTGTTTATTTGCAGTTTGAGTTCAGCTTAATTTCTAATTGTTTTTGTGCATAAGACTTCCTGACATCAGAGTATATAATTGCAGTTTGGATCTCAATTTTTTCAAGGTTTAAAAATATGGCCAGATTCAATTTTAAAGAACTTGCATCATCAAGAATATTGTACCAGGTGTGGTGGTGCACACCTGAAACACAGTGACTCAGGAGGCTAAGGCAGGATGATCCCAAGTAGTTCAAAGTCAGCTTCAGCAACTTAGTGAGACACTCTCTCAAAATTAAAAAAAAAAAAAAAAAAAAAAAGTCTGGGGACATAGCTCAGTGGTTAAGGGCTCCTGGATTCAATTCCTGGCCCCCCTCTCAAAAAAAAAAAAAAAAAAAAAATTGAAGTTATCTGATGCCTATTAAGTTTTTCTTATTTACCTTTTAAGTGACATGTAAACATAATGTGCCTCAGCAGGTTATGTGTAGACTTTTTATATCACATCAAGAGTTGCTTTTTGAGATCTTGGGGGGATGGTGTTTGTTTTTACAAGATAGGGTCTCACTATGTTGCCCATGCTGGCCTCAAACTCCTGGGCTTCAAGGGATCCTCCTCTGCTTCCTAAGTAGCAGGAACTACACACACACACACACACACACACACACACACAAACACACACACACACACACACACATACACACAATGTCCCTCTGGCAAGAATATTTTAAAGGAACGTTTTATCTTTTCTTAAACAACATAATCACCAGGGAAAGCTCCTGTTATCAGCAAGGACATTTCCTTCACTTTGGACAGGATTCATTTTTAGCAGATATGCTGTTTGACCAAATATTCAAGGTCCTCCCTAGCTCAAAATTTAAGCTGTGATACACGATATTGAATTTTAAATTCATAGAGGCAGAGATATGGGCTTAGTATTTCAACAGCTAGAGAACCTAGTAAGCAATTTCCAATTTAGACGTAGCTGAGCTGATTAATAGTGCATGATAGTATAAACTAGTTTCCATGAGATACTGAATGTAGATGCTTCTGAAATGTTGGATTTTAACCTATTATATATTCTTTTCTCCAGGTGACAGAATAGTTAAGTAAAAAAAAAAAAAAAAATGCTGGGTTGAGGCTGTAGCTCAGTGGCAGAGCGATTGCCTAGCATGTGTGAGGCACGGGATTAGATCCTCAGCACCACATAAAAATAAACAGATAAAGGCATTCTGTCCATACACAACTACAAAAAAAAAAAAAAAAAAAATGCTGTGTCATTGCTATATACCTAAGCTCCAACCCTGCTGGTTTAAGACATTGTTTTAAAAGTGAAAATGTTCAGGGAAATTTAGGCATTGATGTGAATGTCTCAGATTTTAAATTATAACGAAATACAAAATACGTGTTATTGTTGATGAGTTTAACTTGGAAAACCTGATTCAACAATTCCCTAAATGGGTCCATTGTCATTTTAGCAGTGACTATTCTTTCTAGAATCTTTAGAGCCTACATCAGGCTTGTAATAGTAAAATTTTAAGTTGTTTCTTACCTCCTGTGAGAAATTTAAAAATCATCCACAGGTGAGACCATCTTTTTAATGAGGAAATATAACCATAAATAAAACTGGTATCTTAAATTGGATTAAGTAGAATATGAAATACACTTCAGATTTACTAGTTATGTTCTTAACCTTGTGTTGCCTCAAATTCAGTACTATATTTAAAAATATTGGTCAAAATAGGTACTCCTTAAAATGTTTTCGAGAATGTCTATGATAGCATTGATGGTACACCTTGTATTTAGCAAATGTTTTGCATGTTGGTAACTAAAAAGTCAATTTCCTTAAGTACAATGACTGATTTTGTAAAATACAGTATGATAATGCAGCATTATGAAAAATCTTGTTCAAATTCATATTAAATGTACCCAACAAAATCTTACATGATGTTTTATTTTTAATTAACATAACTTCAGTGATATGCTTGGTAGGATATTTCAAGCCTTTTCTTTTACACAATGGTGCTCTATCCTATTGTTTTCTTTCAAAGAAGCATCTGAACATTTGCATTTTCTTATCCAAAGGCATCTATGTCTAAGTGTGTCTTTAAAGTTGGTTAAAATATTTTGTTAAAGCATTTTGAAAATGTTTTTATTCACCTAGATGTATCTACACACTTGTGGCCAATTGACTATGAATGTCAGTAGTATGTTTAATTTTGGAAAAGGTAAACTTGCTAGATTGCCTCTTATAAAAGCTTTAAACCATACAACTGTGGACTTGTGCCATGATTTAACAGTATTCATTGATCTTTCTTACAGTGATTTATTCCTTTATTTGTATAGTTGCTTTGTGAAATAATGTTGTTGTGAATTGATATTGTAATCAATAAAGTGCTTTTAACCAGAGTTCACTATAACGTGTTTTAAGTCAATTTTTAGGATTTTAAAAATTTAAGACCCAGAACTAAACTTCAAATCCAGCATTTCATACTCAGCCCTAAATCCCTTATCTAAACAATAGGATGCCAAAGAGGGAAGGTCAACAGAGTAGGAGGAGACTGAGAAAAGGAAAGAAAGAGGAGGAAATGTGGAACAAAAGTACACTGTGTACATGTATAAACAGACCACAGTGAATGCCACCTTTATGTATATCTATAAAGCAAAATAAATTTTTTTTAAAATAATTTTTAATAGCATTTTTTTTCCTCATGAAAAATGAATAGGGACTGAGGTTGTAGCTCAGTTGCAGAGTGCTTGCCTAGCACATAATGAGGCACTGGGTTCAAACCTCAACAGTACATAAAAATAAAGGTATTGTGTCCATCTACAACCAAAAAAAGGGGGGGAGGGAGTGTCAACCAGGTGTCACAGCCAACTTTAAAAAAAAAAAAAAAAAAAAAAAACAGGCTGCAGAAGCAAGGAAAAGTGCTACTCACCTATACTTTTTTTTTTTTTGAATATTTATTTTGCTTTAGTTGTACACAATTCGTTTGTTTGTACGTGGTGCTGAGGATCGAACCCAGGCTGCGCATGTGCTAGGTAAGCACCTACTGTAAACTTCTAGCTTATTGTTCAAAGGCCACAGATTTTCATTAAAAAGCAAATCATTCTTCCCCCTACAACTCCTTCCACGATAGTTTAGTTCCATTTTGTATAATTTTTATATAACCAATTCTGTTTGTAGTATTGATTAAAACATGTTTTTTAGTTTCATCTCATCACAGCTTTAAGGGAAGATTACTGAGGAAATTGAGAATGTTATATTAGTTCTTTTTGTCCAGGGAATAATACTAAGTACCCATAAGCTGCACATCCCATGTGGAAAAACCCCTCAAAATGTGCCCCCAGTGATGGGCTATGGCATCTTACTTACCCTTTCAATATTTGGCCAGGGAAACTAAACAACAGTAATGCAATCGTAAGTGCCAATCACTGAAAGATATCTTATACGTCTACCATAAAAATGATTAAGAATAAAAGATGAACTCTCACTAAATGCTAGTATAAATGCTACATTTATCAACTATCTGGCAAACAGGTTTTATTTCACCTTGCAAGATTGCACACTTATAAAAATGTTTTGTAAGAAGTTTAAGATTATACAAAGTTTATAAACCTGCAAACACACAAATAACCAAGTATATGTGTAATAACTGAACTATACCAATCATAATTATATAACTTTTAATTCATGGTCTTGTCATCAGTGCACTTATGTCTAGGCATAAGAGTTGGTTTTCTTTATTTTAGTGTTTCATTCCCAAGTCATACATTTTCAAACTTGATTAGGTGAAACTACATTCAAACTAGTGATGGAAAACTTACTATACCAGAAACAATATACCAGCAGTCCCCAAACTTTATAGTGTACATCAGTATCACCTGGAGGGCTTGTTAAAATAATTTGGTTACTACATTGATACAGCCATCAGTTTATACCATCACAACTCACAACAGGTAAAATAGGGAATCAGCCCAGGTGCCCTTCAATAGATGAATGGATAAAGAAAATGTGGTATATACACAAAATGGAGTTTTACTCAGCTATGAAGAATGAAAATTATGGCATTTGCCAGTAAATGGATGTAACTGAAGAACAACATGCTACGTGAAATAAGCCAGACTGAAGAAAATCAAGGGTCTAGTGTGTTCTTTCAGCAAGGTAAGGGAAAAGTCGGGGCATGGGAGAGGATACCATAGAGAGAAGCTCAGGGGAGTAGGAAGCAATTGAGGGGGAGGAAGGACAAGAAACAAGGAAATGTGGAACAAAATTACACTATGTGCATGTATTAACAGACCACGGTGAATGCCACGTTATTTATATAAGCACCAATTAAAAGTAAATGAGTGGAAGGTAGACCAATAAAGGGTAATAGAAGGAGGGAGGGAAAGAGGGAAACCAAGGACTAATACAGAGTAAATTCCATGCCTGAATGATAATGTCAAAATGAGCTCAGCTATTATGTACAACTATAATACACTAATAAAGGAAAAAAATTGCTGGGGACCCAAACCTAGTGTATCTGATTTTTTAGGTCTGAGTTGAGACCTGAGAATCTACATTGCTAATAAGCTCAAAAGTGATATTGATGATCCAGGGACCAAACTTTTAAGAACTACTGTATTGTACTAATGAGCTAATACCAAAAATTCAAACACTTTCATATAACTTGTAACCTAAATTAGCAGTACCCGATCTTAGAAATCTAATTGTTATAGTTGTCACCTAATTCCACTTGGTTGCCTGTACCATTTCTGGGGTTATAAATCAGCAAAAAATGGTAAAAACTAATAGTCATTTGTATTTAAATTTGAATGCTGCATCCTAATATCTGATTTGCATAACAAATGTTTTGGAAAGGCTTCTATGGCCTAAATAATGTTATTATTTCCTTCAAATATCTTGAAAAATACTTACGTGTTATGAAAAGACCAACTAGTATTCAGGAGCCTTAAAAGGCATAGGAAAGGAAGTACCGAATATTAATGTAAGAAAAAAAGGCTGAAATTTTATCCCTCCCATGAGAAAGAATCAAACTATACCTGGCCAAATGTACCATGTCACCAGGGATTTTGCATTTTTTAACAAGCGTCTAGGTGATGCTGATCTAGTGGTACTTTTTTACAGCAAGGTCCCAGAATGATGTCATTTTTAAATATTCCCATATAAGTTCCAATCAGTTTTTTCATACAGAAGTAGATATAATACTTGAATCCATGAACATTTCATTAAGGTAAAAAATTACAGTATTAATTTTTAATGGAGCCATAGCAAATTCATATACTTAAATAAAAGTAAAAGCTTCCAGTGGGGGATAATCCAGCAGTTACCTTAGGCAAGTGCCTTCTGAAGAACAGCTTTTAAACATTACTGCTATCACCCAAAATGCAGACCTCCTATATCTTTGGCTATTTTTATCACATCAAACTCTATTCCTCAAACTAAGATAGAAAAGCTTTCCTTACTGGACTCCTAACTGGAGCAAAGTTGAAAATATTTCTTAGAAAACAGATAAGGAAACTATTTAGACCCAGATACATTTATAAGTGACTATAATAACAAATCTTTATACTGTTTTATATCAGTTTTAATGGGAATAAAAGAAGGGGTAAAAACAGCATATTCATTAGTGGCTTACATACTTTGTGCCATGATGGCAAAAGTGATTGTAACCTGCATAAATAGTACACTCAAGAACATTCCACACTCCTTGAAGGTTAGAGCAATACAGCTTATAAAACAAAACAAAAAGTTGACTATTCCCATTAAAGAAGGCATCAAAAATTAGTTTTGAGAAAGAAGATGAAAGGATCACTCTCTAACTCCTGGATGCCAGGAAGCAGAGTTTTTCAGAATCAAAAACAAAGAAAGCCCCAATTAAAGAGCTCAAGGACCCACCCCTCAGGGGTCATGAAGTTGGTTTTGTTGCTTTTAACTAATTCATTATTTAACACAAAAAACTTAGTCTTTACCCCAAATTAAAACTAAGAACGTATCCTAACACTCTTCTGAAATGCAAACACCCTGGGATAGATCATTACCAGAATCTACACAGGGATCTGCCACTTAGTTATAGTATAATTCATATTGAAATCATTTCATAAAAATAACAACACTCTCAATCTTCCAGGTTCCATTCCCTCCTATGACGTTCACCAAAGCAACTTCTATTGTTTAAGATTCTTCATTGCTTGAATGTAGAAATTGCTTAGTAAAATTCTCCAACTCATTTTCAAGCTGAACAGCTTTATTTCTAGTTAAAAACAAAAACAAAAACACCAATTTAATTATCTATCATAAAGGTCAATGAGAAAAATGCATTCTATCCAATCTTAAAAACTTGCAAGCCATCTATTGTTAGGTTTGTTGGAACTCAGGCTTGACTTTTCCCAACCCTTTTCAGAGTATTCATTGTTATATGCCACTGGAAACTTCACAATGAACACAGACTTCAATGTCTACGACCTAAAAAACAGTTTTACTGAGACAAAAGACAAAAACTTACTTATAAAGAAAAAGAGAGTATAATAAGACAGTGGAGTCATATCATCTTACATAGGAATTACATCTTAAGTCCCACACAGTTATGACTGTCTTTGAAAACTCCTTGTAAGTAAGGCACAAAATACTGAATAAGTCATTTTATGTATATGCAGAGAAGCTGGTACATGTTACTGGGCCATGATATACCAAAAATGTTTCCTCAACACTAGGATCACACTTGATGCAATCAAATTGCCTATAATAATAGAGGAAAACTAGAACTAAAACTATCAGAGAATTAATTAGACTTGTACCTCCCATTCACATGCTATGCCAGAGCATGTACTCACTGGGTGGGTGCTTGCTCACTTATTCTCTATTTTGGAGAGGGAGGGGTCTTGTTTTGTTTCTGCACACCATGACTGAGGTCATACATAGTAAATGTACATACGCCATAAAACTCCACTAAATATATTTCTTCAGGCCACTGTGCTGAAGCACAGGCAAGTTAAATTCTACCCAAATGGTTGAGCCTCATCTATTAACAACGGAGACTCTGGATAGAAGCGCGCCTTGCATAACTGGGATACATTCTAAGAAGTGCATCATTTGTCATTAGTTGATTTTTGTGTGTGTGAACAGCAGAGCTTATTTACACAAATCCAGATGTTGTTATGGCCTACCACACATTTAAACTATAGGACATAGCCTACTGCAGCTTCTAGGCTAAAAATCTGTACTGAATACAGTAGGCAATTATAACACAAGGATAAGTACTTGAATATCTAAACAAACACATGAGTAATGTGTTATATTATGACCTTAGGATGGCTATGATATCAGTGATAGAAATTTTTCAGTTGCATTATGAAATCATGGGACTACCACTATATATGCAGATTGTCATTGAGCAAAACATTATTTTGTGGTCTGTGACAAATATAGGTCCCCACAATTCTGGTTACAAACATAGTTCCTCCAGTTTGTAAACAAGGGCTACTAAGCTACTCTAAGCATGGGCAACTGTATGTGGTATGTTTCCTGAAAGTAGTGATAGTGTTTAGATGGTGCTTAACAATTTTCCCAGACATGCTGGCAGGTTAGCTAATAATAAGAAAGCTAAAAGTACAAACTGCCAAGTATAAATCCAACAGTGACACTTCCAATCTTAATCAACCCAGAAAGAAGTTATTAGATCTCAAACAATCCATAATTAAAATATCAAGCCAGAAACATATATTTTATTCAGGAAAACTAGTTTACTTTTGTTGCTTCAGATTTAAATATACCCAATAGTCCCCAGTGAGAACAGAATTTATGGTCTTGACCATAATGGACTAAAAATTCACTTTAAATTATAGAACTTCTGTTCTAAAGGGGACTAATTTGGCCTAACCAAGTAAATTTGGAAATATAAAATTCCTTTTTTAAAATATTTATTTATTTACTTTAGTTGTACACAATGCAATGCATTTATGTTTACATGGTGCTGAGGATCAAACCTGGGCCGCGCACGTGCGAGGCGAGCGCTCTGCCGCTGAGCCACAACCCCAGCCCATAAAATTCCTTTTAATTCAGATATTCTCTCGTTGAAAAAAGTTTATATTGAAATTACCGAACATGAAATTAAATATGGAAGATCTTAATTTAAACAAACATAGAAAGTTTAAAGTTTTATAAATCATTAGTGACTTTATGTAATTATATTTTGGTAATAAGACCAGTAAATATTCACATTATTGAGAATAAAGGTCTAAATACCTTAAGAACTTCGAATTGTTTTGTATTTTCTCCAACTGATCTATTTCTTTGGATAATCTAGAAATTTCTTCTTCCAGATGTCTTTGTGTAATATCAACTTGTTGGCACAGGCGAGCAAAAGTAGTAGCCATTTCTCTTAAAATTAAAAAATAAATTAGCAGCCATGAACATCTTCTAAAATGAGTAAGCTTCAATGTAAAGTTTTCATAATAAGAAGAAAAGTTGAAAAACAACATCTAAGTCATTAAGAATCAAGAATGCAAAGAGAGAGCCTACAAAATGGGAGAAAATCTTTGCCACCTGCACCTCAGAGCATTAATCTCCAGGATATATAAAGAATTCAAAAAATTTAACACCAAAAACACAAATAACCCAATCAATAAATGGGCAAAGGAACTAAACGGACAGAAGAAATAGAAATGGTCCACGAACATATGAAAAAATGTTCAACATCACTACCAATTAGAGAAATGAAAATTAAAACTACACTGAGATTTCAACTCACTCCAATCAGAATGGCAATTATCAAGAATACAAGTAATAATAAGTATTAGAGAGGACGTGGGGAAAAAGGTAAACTCATATATTGCTGGTGGGACTGCAAATTGGTGCAATCACTATGGAAAGCAGTATGGAGATTCCTCAGGAAACTGGGAATGGAACCACCATTTCACCCAGCTATTCTACTCCTTGGTTTATACCCCAAAGGACTTAGAATCAGCATACTACAGTGACACAGCCACATCAATGTTTATAGCAGCTCATTCACAACAGCTAAACTATGGAACAAACCTAGGTGCCCTTCAACAGATGAATAAAGAAAATGTGGTACATATGTACAATGGAATATTACTCAGTCATAAAGAACGTAACTATGGCATTTGCCAGCAAATGGATGGAACTGGAGGATATGCTAAGCAAAATAAGCTGATCTCCCCAAAAAACAAAGGCCCAAAAGTCTCTCTGATATGCAACTGCTAACACACAATAAAGGGGTGGGGAGAATATAAATTCACTGGACTAGACAAAGGGGAATGAAGGGAAGGGAGGGAGGATAAGAATAGGAAAGACAGTAGAATGTATCAGACATAACTTTCCTATGCTCATATATGAATACATGACCTGTATAACTCCACAGCATATACAACCACAAAAATGGGAAGATATACTCCACGTAGCTATATAAAAATACACTCTACTTTTATGTATATCTAAAAATAACAATAAAAAATAAAAAAAGAATCAAGGAATACTATTAAGAATGATATAAAGGAAGGTATGGCACCTGTAAACTTACTGTAACTGTAGGCTTAATTTCATCTGGCCTCTAGACAAATAAATACTCAAGACATAATATTACCTCTCCTATATGGCTGTGAATTCAAATGAGCTATAAACAAGCAAAAGAAGGTTGTACTTCTTCAGGAGCACAATAAATCTATTCTCTCTTGCCCAATTAAAAAAAAATTAAGACCAAGAAAAAAGAATTATATGAACTAGTAAGTGAAAATACTGTAAATCATATCTAAATCTAATCATGCTTCCAGAACTAAAAGGTTAAATCTAATTTGAACACCGGTTAATATATTAGTTTTGGTAAACACAATGTTTGTATTTTTCCAACCAGGAGTATTTCTGAAATGTGTGCACCTCCAGAACACAGTTAACTAACTTACTCATTTTTCTGTGCAACCATTCTCCTGTGCATCTTCATCCTTTCCCTGTTTTTTGTTAATCTCCATTTTCTCCACTCCACCAAATCCCAATATTAGACAAATAAAGCATGTTTTATTCTTTCACTAGTATTAAATATTAAGTTTAACATTCACCTAGTATATTTTAACTACTTATTTGAGATTGCCTCTATTGTAATGTAAAATCTTCTAAAAAAGAAAGATCAAGTTATCCTCAACTTTATTTCTCATAACAAGCATAATTATCAAATGGAAGGAAATTAATCCATATCTGATGATCAAAAAAAAAAAAAGGAAAAAGGAAAGAAAAAGAAAAAAACAGGCATGGTGGCACATGCCTGTAACCCCAGCTACCCAGTGGGCTGAGGCAGGAGCACTGAAAGTTCAAGGCTAGCCTTGGTATTAAAAAAAAAAAAAAAAAAAAAAAGGCTTGAGATGTAGCTCCATGGGTTTAATACTCAGTAATAAGAAAAAAAAGAAAAAGAAAAATGAGCATAGAAAGCTACGTTATTTATATGAACCAAATTTCCTTTTTAGGTCCAGGTATTTTCATTAGAGAAAAGATCTTCTAATACAAATAAATCAGAATTAAAGCTATCATATTAAAATAAAATGTCAAAAAAGAGCTGGGCGGCCTGTAATCCCAGCACTTGGGAGGCTGAGGCAGGAGGATTCCGGGTTCAAAGCCAACCTGGGTAATGGCGAGGGACTTAGCAACTCAGGGAGACCCTGTCTCTAATAAAATACAAAAAAAAAAAAAGGCTGGGGATGTGGCCCAGTGGTCGAGTGCCCCTGAGTTCAATCCCCAGTTCCAAAAAAAAGACACCTCTAAAAATATTTGATGAATGAATGGACAGATGGATGAACAAATTCCTTTAACTGTGTGGTCTCTCTACAACTTAAATTATGTTAAGACTTTGATTTTATGTCTGAAACAGTGTAACTTTGCTGTAATTCTTGTCTCTGTAGTCTAAACCATTTCATATACTACATCACTGCAAAATTATTTGTTTGAGAGCTAAGTTATCAGTACCACTCTCAGGATTTTTAGTTGTCAATGGATCTTTTTAAATTTTATTTATTTATATGTGGTGCTGAGGATTGAACGCAGGGCTTCACACATGCCAAGCAAGCGCTCTACCACTGAACCACAACTCTAGCCCACTTCCAGGATTCTTAATTATCCAAATCCCAAGCCCTGAACATAGCAGGGCTCTGTCCTAGGGTTAGATTTACATTCAACTGTACCTCCCTTATACATCTGCCACACTGACATTTTATCTTCATGTTCTTGATAACACCCCTTTCTTTTCTTTCTTTCTTTCTTTTTTTTTTTTTTTTTTTTTTTTTTTTTTGGTATTTTTAGTTGTAGATGAACATAATACCTTTATTTAATTTACTTATTTTTATGTGGTGCTGAGGATAGAACCAGTGCCTCAAATGTGAGGGGCAAGTGCTCTGCCATGGAGCTACACCCCCAGGCCCCTTTCCTCTCCTTTTACTTCTGATTTGCATTATTTTCTGTCTGATCTTACTTTTCTGAATGTTCAAATTTCATTTGCTATCTCTCCATTAGGAAAGATACTGATCCACTATCTTTCTTGCTTTAAGTAAATGCTTGAGCCCCACATTTCAAGAATACTTTTTCTTTCTCACACTACCTAATGTCACTTTCACTTTGTATTATAATTATGTGCATGTTCTCTTTCATTAAACTGCAACTATATTGAGCTTTTTAATTTTACTCTCAATTGTATTCAAATACATAATATTGTTCCTTGACCTCAGTGGAGTTCCATATACTTTAACTAAATCAAACAAAATAAATATTCAAGATGTATAAAAGCAGAAAACTGGATAGACCTAGGTATTTATTTATTATGTTGTACTAAAATTTTTTTGATATCTAAAAATAATACATCTAGACTAACAAGTTTGGACTATAAAAGTAACAACAATATTATGTCCATTATGAAATCAGGAATCTGCTCATCATTAAGCCTACTTGTTAAATGCTAATAATTCATTCAGTTTTAATAATTAAGAAACCACAAATATTTTAAGCACAAGAATATAAATTCAGAATAAATCTGCTAAAGAACTATCTTTTGAAAGCCCACCAGAGTTCTTGGGATTTCCTATATACCGATTTCCAAATGTTCAAATCTAATCTATCAGAAGAATGGTGAGAATAGTGATTTTGATGGGGAGCAGACAGAAGTGAGGTTTAGTATCATTCTATCTTTCCACCTTGTTGGTGATTACAAAATATGTTCATTCTCTGCGTATGTCATATTTCAAAGAATGTTTTTTAAAAAAAGATGTATATTTCCACTTACTGTTGTACTTGGTGGCTGCAGTTTGCACTTGTGAAGCTAACAATCATCTGTAGTTTTTCAGTTGCATAGTTCACAAACTGCTGTTTAAAGGCTCTCTCCTTGGCATGGGTGGTCCAGGTTAGCCTTTCATAAAGATACAAAGCTCCATACATACTCAATGAAACAGATATGAGTTTCCAGCCTACAGTTTTCCAAATCTGTAAGATAAAGTTACAGCTTACTCTGAAAAGAAAAAATGCCATTTAGGAGAGAATATTAAAAGGCCTATGGGGTCCCTAAAGATCCCTGAATTGTACCTATTTCCTAAAAATGCATATTCCTTTTCCATAAGAAAATATGAAGTTACCAGAATTCAATCAGGTGAAAAAGGGATCAGCACATAAATATCAGGAAGAGCATTCAAAACTTGCAATATTTTAAGCTGATGCACTGTATCTTAAAAAAACTATATGAATTTTTTAAATTTAGGCCAGAGATTTAAAAAACCAAAATAAACATATATGTGCTATAAATGATATATATAAATTTTTAACATGTAAGAACTACTACTAAAAATAATGCTTAATACTTTAGGATAGATTCCCTTGGTACTCAGAGAAGGCTAAACAAAGCACCTGACCTTTCCTTCTTTTTGTTCCTCACTGAGCTACAATCTTTTATTGTTACTCCATCATACAAATATCATTTTTTTGTCTGCTGTGATATGAAAATAGTTAAGAAGCATTGTTTGAAAAAACAGATATGGTGGGGATATACGCAGCTCAGTGGTAGAGCACCTGGTTAGTAGGTGTAAGGCCCAGGGGTTAATCCCCACCAATGCTAGAGACAGATAAGTCAAGTTGCCCAGATGGTATATGTTTCCTTCCTAAGCATGTATGTATTTTTAAAATTTAAGATTAGACTTAAGAAACTCTTTTCATTTCCTACTTTTAACTTACATATTTTCATATTGCTTTATGGATCCTGAAAATATAAAAAAAAAACTTTCCTTTCATGATCTAATACGCAACTTTGCAACAAATTTAATTTTAATTATACTAAAAATAACATTTCTTACCACTCCTCCAACAACTATGATGCCCATAGAAGTTCTAGATGTAAGAGAAGCTAATCCTGTTATTAAGGTAATCATGAGTTCTTCCTGTGATGCATTATCTGGTGTTGCTGGATTGGTGGGAGCAGTGGGAGTTGAAGCTAATGATCTAGGAAGCTAATAAATTTAGAGGGAAAAAAGAGAGATTATTATAGTTAAAGAAGTATAAATAAAACAGTTACATTTATAAGATTTTAAAATTTCTTTTAAAAGCATAGTAGCGAAACAATAAAAAAAAAAGGCCCCAAATAATGAGTATACTACAAATATATGAAAAAAACAAAAACTGACTAAAAATTATTTTCTGTTACATGGACAAATGATACAGTGAACAACAATAAATTTTCATAGTATACAATGAAGTCTATCCATAATAATAATCCTCAATAGAAATTAAAACCTTTTTGTAAAAAAAAAGGGATAGAATGTAACTCAGTAGGGTAGAGCATGTACAGAGCATGCACAAAGCCCCAGGTTCAAAAACCAGGACCAAAAATCTCTCACATCAAAAAACAATCCTCGGGCTGGGGTTGTGGCTCAGGGGTAGAGCGCTCGTGTAGCACGCGGGCGGCCCGGGTTCGATCCTCAGCACCACGTAAACATAAATGCATTGCATTGTATACAACTAAAGCAAATAAATAAATATTAAAAAAAAATCCTCAAAAAAGGAAAAAAAATAAGTTGGACTTCAAAACAAAATAAACCAAAGAAAATTAAAAGACAAGCCAGAGACTGAAAAAATACATTTGGAAATTACATATTTGACAAAGGACTTTTATCCAAAATATATAAAGAATTCCTAAAACTCAATACAAATCAATACAATTTAAAAATGAGGGGCTGGGGCTGTGGCTCAGCGGTAGGGTGCTCGCCTAGCACGTGCGCAGCCCGGGTTCGATCCCCAGCATGACGTAAAAATAAAGGCATTGTATACAACTAAAAACAAACAAATAAAATATTTTTTTAGAACAATGAATAAAAGCTGGGCATGGTGGTGCATGCCTGTAATCCCAGTGACTAAGGAGGCTGAGGCAGGAGGATCCCAAGTTCAAAGTCAGCCTCAGCAACTTAGCCAGACCCTGTCTCTATTTATAAGTGCTGGAGATGTAGCTCAGTGGTTAAGCACCCCAAGGTCTAATCCCCAGTATTTAAAAATAAATAAATAAAAGATTTGAATAGACATTTCATGAAAGAGGGCACATGAATGGTTAATAACTACATGGAAATATGTCGAAAATCATTAGTCATTAAGGGAAATACAAATCAAAAGTATTATGAGGTACCACTTTACATCCACCAGAATTAAAAAAAAAAAAAAAAAAGACAAAATAACAAATGTTGACAAATATGCTGAGAAACTAGAACCATCATTACTGGTGGGAATGATTACTGGTGGGAATGTAAGATGGTGCAACCACTTTGGAAAGCAGTATGGCAATTCCTCAGAAAGTTAAACACGCATTTACATGTGGTCCAGCAATTTTACACCTAGCTATATACTTGAGAAAGGTGAAAACACATGTCCACATAAAAACAGATACATGCATGTTCATGGCAGCATTTTTCCTAACGGCCCCAAAGCACTACTTACCCTGATGTTCAACTGATGAATGGATAAATATGTTTTATCTAAAACAGAATATTACTTGGCCATCAGAAGGAATGAAACAGTGATACACGCTATAACAATACAATGATGACAAACCTTGAAAATACTATACTAAATGAAAAAAACCAGTCACATGAGGCCATGTGTTACATGATTCCATTTACAGGAAATACCCAGAAAGGGCAAATCCTATCCCTTAATATGTGATTAGAAGGTACTTAGTGGTAGGACTAGAGATAGGAATGATGACTGGATAGATGAATGAATTTTGTTTCAAGTTGCATCCCCCTCCAAGTGTATATAAATATGTGTATGTGTGTGTGTGTGTGTGTGTGTGTGTGTGTGTGTGTGTATAAATTATAGTTTAAAAATTACTCTGAAGCTGGGCGCGGTGGCGCATGCCTGTAATCCCAGCACTTTGGGAGGCTGAGGCAAGAGGATCGCGAGTTCAAAGCCAGCCTCAGCAATGGCGAGGCACTTAGCAACTCAGTGAGACCTGTCTCTAATAAAAAACACAAAAAAGGGCTGGGGATGTGGCCCAGCGGTGAAGTGCCCCTGAGTTCAATCCCCAGTACCACAAAAAAAAAAAAAAAAAAAAAAAAAAAAAAATTACTCTGAAAGCAGGGTGTGGTGGTGTATGTCTATAATCCCAGCAACTTGGTAGGTCAGGCAGGAAGATATCAAGTTCAAGGTCTATCTCCAAATTAAATAAAAAGCACTGGGGACATAATTCAGTGGCAAGACTGCCCCTGGGTTCAAACCCTAAAACCAAAAAAAAAAAAAAAAAAAAAAAAAAAAATTGTTTGAGGCATTTTCCTCACTTTATTTTGTCCTCTTGTTAGTTAGCAATTTGGCTATGTCAGTATTTTGTTGGCAGTTAGACCACAAACTGATAAATATCTTGTGCACTGGTATTAAATGTAAACTATGTTGTATATAAAACTATACAGAGGAACTGGGGTATGGCCTGAGGTAGGAATGATGACTGACTGAATAATGGGCATAAGGGATCCTTTTGGGATAACAGAAATTTCCTAAAATGGGATTGTGGTAATGATTTTAGAGTTTCATAAATTTTCTTAAAAATTATTAAAACTATTAAATTTTTCTTTTGTTTGCATTCCAATTCATGTGAAGTCTGAAAACAAAATCTTTTTAAAAAATTCTTTAAAAGTTTCAAAAATAAATATAGATCTATGAGAGTACTGGGTAAACACTTTGGGATTGGCTTTCCCTTATAATGTATACCTAACTCAAATGGCTTTATGAGATAGATAGTACCTTATAGACAGGCAGATTTGCAGAAGCTAGTTTGAGTAGAGAAAATTGCACAAGTAAAATAAGAAAAGGGGGTCTCAACTGGTAGACTCAATGATACATACCTGAAAGATAGGCTCTGATAATCCAAGCAATACCCTCTGAGCATTTGTGGGGCCTAAGAATCTATGAACAAGGGAAGACCAGCCCAAGGAAAAACGAAATACAATATCCTCTTGAAAATCTGAACATAACTTGTGGCAATTTAGGTCATAACTGAGATCAAATTTCTTGCAAGGGATCAATGTATGAAGTTTATTCTGTATCCAGCTGGAAGTAATGGCTTCAAATTTTCTAGAAAGAAGAAAATTATTACATTTATTTTAAGAAATAGTAATGTTTTACCTTCTATGAAACATCCAAAGGAAACTATGAAACATCCAAAGGAAAATAAACCCTTTACCAAGAAAGAAAGAAAACAAAACTGCACATATATTGTAGATATAAATATTACCAATAATTTCTTGCTGGGATTGAAGCATTGAAGCATTGACTTCATTGGTACACCGATCTGCCAAATTTCTTCCCATTCCATCTTCTATGTGCTTATTTAACTCCTGTTAACAATGATAGATGTTCACATTATTTTTTTCCTCCAGAAAGTATATAGATTTTATAAAGACTTAAATGTTTGAGGAAAAATTCTGTGGATTTTTTTTTTTTTAATGCTGGGGATGGAACCCAGGGCCTCACACTTGGTAAGTATATGCTCTACAATTGATCTACATTCCAGTCCAGCCCCTCTGTAAAGTTTTTAACATATTAAACAACTTTTTAAGATTTTTTTCAATTTTGTATGTGGTGCTGGAGGAAGAACCCAACGCCTCATGCATGCCAGGCAAGCATTCTACTACTGAGCTATAGCCCCAGCCCCACTCTGTACAGTTTTATGTGCAAAATAGTGTACATTCATTACCAGTGCACAAGTTACAACAGTTTGTGTAGTAACTGCCAAGAAGATATTGAAATGGCCAAGCCAATAAACAAATGAGAACAAAAGATGATGATGAAAGCATCTCATAACAACTTTTCAATTAGATTTTAACTCACATTTTTATATACTTTCAACACACTCGGAGTAGGATGAAACTCTGAACAAAACTCATCAACCAAAACAGAGAGTCGACAAATTTCATCTGTCATTGCACACGAAACCTGAGAATATTAAAAAATCAAGAGTTAAAAAATTAAAATGAGATTACAGATTACTCAAAAAAATCAAAATGAGAAAAATTAACATACTCTTTTTATGGTAAGGGATAACATTTTCACCATGATCAAAAAATACTTCCAGCCGGGCGTGGTGGCACATGCCTGTAATCCCAGCACTTGGGAGGCTGAGGCAGGAGGATCGCAAGTTCAAAGCCAGCCTCAGCAATGGTGAGGCACTTAGCAACTCAGTGAGACCCTGCCTCTAATAAAATACAAAAAAGGGCTGGGGATGCCCCTGAGTTCAATCCCCAGTACCAAAAAAAAAAAAAAAAAAAAAAAAAAAAAAAAAAACTTCCATTTCCAGATACTCCGATCATGACGTTTTTGTTACCTTGTTTGCTACCTCCTCAGTGACCTCCTTGATTTTTTTCTTAACATCCAATGTTAAAAGGTTCATCTGGTTTCGGATAAAGTCCAGTCTGTCAATTTGGTCTTCCCTCTCTTCCATTGAATAAACCCTATTATATTATGAAGAGCAATCAGCATTCAGGACATACTAGAGTCCCAAAGCAATTAAGCAACAATACTCATCTATGTATTGAACTAGCATGACCCAAGGAAAAAAGAAATCTTGTATTTCAACACCTGAAAGTATTCAAATAACATTTCATTTATGAAATACTTTATAATGATAGAATTGCTATAAACTACATTGCCTCTCTGCCCATGTGGACATGACTCCTACAAAGGATTGATAAAGACTCTATAAAGCCACTGAACACTTCACAGATATGAACAGTCAACACAGAACTCAATTGCAACTTTAGAATACCATTACATTCTTTCAGTTGCCTTTTATCCATATATATATGGGCAGCTTTTACTCTAAAACTGCAAAACTGAGCAGCTGCAAGAGAGATAGTATGGCTCAGAAGCTTACAATATATGTACTATCCGGTCCTTCATAGGAAGTTTCATAGAAGTTTGTTTATCCCTAGATGACGCAGAGAACCAAAGGCATGAGACCCTTTTAAGATCTTTAACTACCTGTAATCCCAGCACTTTGGGAGGCTGAGGCAGGAGGATCGCGAGTTCAAAGCCAGCCTCAGCAATGGCGAGGCACTTAGCAACTCAGTGAGACCCTGCCTCTAATAAAAACACAAAAAAGGGCTGGGGATGTGGCCCAGTGGTCAAGTGCCCCTGAGTTCAATCCCCAGTACCACAAAAAAAAAAAAAAAAAAAAAAAAAAAAAAAAAAAAAGATCTTTAACTAAAAGGGTTGCCAAGACTTAATATTATACAAAGTATCCTCAAATCACATCTTTATGCTATATTTCGTTCGATGTCCCATAGTTTTAAAAAATAAATAATAAGGTCAATCTGGCAGACCAAATTTCGGGTACTATAATACAGCATGAGTTGGAAAGGGCTTCTATAGCAACACAATCTCATTATAAAAAGTCTATACAGAGGGCTGGGGTTGTGGCTCAGCAGTAGAGCACTCTGCCTAGCATGTGTGAGGCCCTGGGTTTGATCCTCAGCACCACATAAAAATAAATAAAACAAAGGTATTTTGTCCAACTACAACTAAAAAAATTTTTAAAAATATTTTTAAAAAGGCAACACAGAGGTACAGCACCAGGAATGAGATCAGACTCAGGGTTCACAGCATTGTGTTCTATACGCTGGGTGCTTTCTCCTTTTGACACAATGTATTCCTGTAAAAGTACTATAACCAAGCAATAGACTTAGATAGGATATGGGGGCAGGGGGTTTCCAGAAAGAATAAAATCTCAATTTTACCTCCTTTTGGATTTAATCTTTGATGCTTTGTTATGTTTCCTTGAGCTGGCTTAAGCCCACTAAAAGTGCAATTGAGGCTTAACATCATTACTTCTGAAAACATCCTAATAACATCCTAATCTTTGCTTAAAGTGTACCAAATTAGTGAGAATTATACTTTTCAACAATACAGTTGGTACTTAGAGGTTTACATTTTCAACTTTAAACAAGAATGAATCATAGGTTGCATGCAAAAAGAGGATCACCTGATTTGGACTCCTTCATAAAATTCTGCTTGAAGAATTTGTTCTTCCACTGCTTTAAAGATATTTTAAAGGCACTAAACATTGTAAAATTGCAATTCATACACATAAATATAGTGACCCAGGAAATGTAAACAATGTGTTCAAGGTTACAGAATTAATCAATACTCATATTTTCAAATATTTATTTAAAAAATACACAAGTAGCCAGGCGTGGTGGTGCATGCCTATAATCCTAGCAACTCAGGAAGCTGAAGCAGGAGGATCACAAGTTCAAGGCCAGCCTCAGCAACTTAGGAAAGCTGTAAGCAACTCAGGGAGACCCTGTCTCAAAATAAAAAATAAAGAGCTGGGGACATAGCTGAGCAGTCAAGTGCCCCTGGCTTCAATCCTCAGCACCAAAAAAAAAGAAAGAAAAGAAAAAAGAAAAATGAAATAAAGATATACAAGTACACATTGGTAAAATTCACAAGACTTGATTTTAGTGTACCAAAGCTATAGTACAATTTTACAATTTAAAATCTTAGTCTTAACAAAAGTCTGACACAAAAAAATTAACATTTTTATGTTGCAATAAAATGAACTCATACCTTTTCTCTGCTGCTGCCACGTTTACTGAATCCATTATGTTTTTCACAGTATCTAGTATCTGTTTAGCTCTGATAGTGTGCTGTTCAAACTTTGTTTTCACTGCTGACTTCGAGATACACTCCTGCGAGGGGCCCAAGCCATAACACATTACTGTAATTCCATCACAACATTTTCAGGAATTTAAACACAAAAAACTTGCTGATTGTAACTTAAACCAAAACAGAAACAAGGATAGAAAAAAACAAAACAAAAAAACATGATAATCACAACTTAAAATTACAAAGGTTAAAAAAATTAAAAGCATCAAAATAAAAAGGATTTTAACAGCAAGTTCTTATCTTTGTGTATTTTTACACAGTAATGTGGCATGGTTTGACTAACATTTTAAAAATAAATGGCACTGTTTTCAATGTTAAAAAAGGTTTCCCCATTAGAATTACCTATTTAATACAATTCTAACCCATCTCTCTTGTTTTTCTCATTCTTATAATATATAACCCATAAAGTTCTTAAATTAGTTTTGAATTAGAATATTAACTTTAAAAATTAGTTGATATGAGGGTGGGGGATATAGCTTAGTTGGTAGAGTGCTTGCCCCACATGCACAAGGCCCTGGGTTCAATTTCCAGCACCACAAAAAAAAAAAAAAAAAAAAAAAAATTAGTTGAATGATATGGTGATTCATAAGGCTACTTAAAAAGGACTTCTATAAAGTAAAATGTCAACAATTTGAAAAATAATCTTTAACAACCTACGTAATATTTTAAATTATTTACAGAAAAATATATGTAGCTACTTCAAAGACAATACTATTATCATTAGACTACAATGTGGTGCACACAGGCCTGAATGATGCCCTACCTCATTTGTTTCACCTTCAAGCTAACCGCACCTCATAACCATCAATAGTTGTACAAATCAACTAGTATTTTATAACTATTTTTTAAAATAAAATACATCAGAATGCATCACATATAGTAAAGGACACATTTACTTTGTGAAATTTTTGCTTCAATTTCCAATATATGCAAATTACTGACCTAAATTTATTTTTTACTGTGATTCATCATCAAAAGTTTATACAACTATAATATTACAACTGACCTCATTTTTTTTACTTCATAGAAAGTCAAATTCTATACTGACAACATTTGAAAACTACAGGGATTTACATATAATTGCCATTCAGTCTGAATAATTTAAGAAATGCTAGCCTGGGCTACATAAACATCAGTAACTACAGTGATGTTTCATAGGAGACATGTTTATTTTCTTTGATAATTTTTTTCGGGGGAGGGTACCAGGGATTGAACTCAGGGGCACTCCACCACTGAGCCACATCCCCAGCCCTATTTTCTATTTTATTTAGAGACAGGGTTTCACTGAGTTGCTTAGCACCTCACTGTTGCTGAGGCTGGCTTTGAACTCCTTATCCTCCGGCCTCAGCCTCCTAAGCTGCTGGGATTATAGGAGTGCGCCATTGAGCCTGGCAATAATTTTTTTTAAAATTATTTTTATCACAATTCCCTAAGATGGATACTTCTGTAAAAGTATTATATTTAGCTGTTTATATATTTAGCTAGAACAAACTGTTAATTACTTCCTGAAGCTCATTATTGACCCTCCTTAGTCAAAATAAGTAGCTTTTAAGGTTTAAAAGGTATTCACTTAACACTTAAGTACTATGTTTATTATCCTGAAATGAATATGATACATGCTCATTAAATGTACTACTTGGCTGGGCCCCGGGGTACATGCCTATAATCCCAGCAGCTCAGGAGGCTGATACAGGAGGAATGAGAGTTCAAAGCCAGCCTCAGCAATGGCAAGGAGCTAATGAACTCACTATCTCCAAATAAAAATACAAAATAGGGCTGGGGATGTGGCTCAGTGGTGGAGTACCCCTGAGTTCAACCCCAGTACCCCTCAAAAAAAAAATAAAAATAAAAAAATAAATGCACTACTTATAACTTAGACTCAGCCCTGTCTCTAAAATTATGTATGCATTTTACTCAGATAGAAAGTCTACAATCTTTCTTCATGTCAGCTCCCCTCTTCAGTATTTTGAGGTATAGAAAACAGAACAATTCACTTCTTTAAGTATAGGGCGTGTGAAGAAAATTCATTTAGTTTAAGGTTTATAAAGACAACTCAGCCCATTCCTTTCTTGTATCGTCTACCTTCACTTTTGCCCATGGCAAAGCTCATTTATACAATGTTCATTTTCAATAATCTTCAAAATATTACTGGTATGCATTTAAAGTATTCCTATTCCATATATGTCTAAAACAAAGGTAAAATGTTCCAGGATGTTTCCTTCTATAAAACCACCAATAATTACTTAACAGTAAATGTCTACATTATAAACTATTTATTTTTTAATGACCAAAACACAACTTGAATTTTATTTTAAATAACTGTCTCATAAATGTGCCAAATTAAGCTCCATAAAATTATAATAAAATAAAAATAATTTTAAAAGAAAAAGGTTAAAATAAACTTTATGTTCCTCGATGAAGTAAATCTAGATATCAGCAATGAAGATCCAAATTCGTGGATAACAGCACAATGTTAGAGCTAGACTAGACAGCAATGAAAAGATCTTGAAAAGTTATTCAGCAAATGTTATTTTCTGATTCAAAAACATAATGATGAATAAATATAAAAAGGAAAAACAATCTTTTTCTAATTAAAAAGCATCCTCAACTGGTATTCCTGCTTATCTGTGGGATATTAAAAGGCACACTAATATGCTAATGAATCTCCATGGGAAAATACACAGCTTACAGAGTTCCTAGAGTTATCAGGAACTCTACTTTTCCAGAAAGTTAAAAATACTATACAAACCAATATAAATTCCCTCATGTCAGAGTATCCTATAGGCTCCTTTAAAACTTAATGACTGAGATTCAAAATAGTAATCATGCTAATTAAGTTTTAATTTTCTGATTTCCTAATAAGGAAGCTGATGATCATATGTTATTATATGTGTAATTTGTTATTAACATGTAACTAAAACAACAAACTAACTTATCAAGTCCCCAATAACAGACACCACAAATACCAACAAATGTGCTAATCACTACTACTAATTTATTATTTCAATATATTTTAAACTGACAGAAGAGTGCCAAAAGAACAGTAATATACCTTTTATCCAGATGTACCAAATGATACCATTCAGCTTCATTTGTCTACCTCTCACTCCTCTCTCATCCCCTCCCTCTCTCTCTCTCTCCACACACATACACATGCACATGATATTCATACTTAAGAGATGGGGGTCTCACTAAGTTTCCCTGGCTGCCCTTGAACTCCTAGGCTGAAAATACCTCTTGGCTCAGTCTCCCAAGTAGCTGAGGATTACAAGCATTTGCCACCACGCTCAGCTTCACATTTACATGTTTTTTTCCCCCATTTAGGGCATTGCAGTCATCATGACCTCAATACTAAACATGTCAATAAGCCATTCACACAGCCACCATAGCCACATATGTTGGCACACACCTGTAATCTCAGCAACTGAGGAGGCTGAGGCAGGAAGACACAAATTTGAGGCTAGCCTTAACAACTTAGTGAGACCTTATCTGAAAATAAAAAATAAAAAGAGCTGGGGATATAGCTCAGTGTAAAGCACTCCTGGGTTCAATGCCCAGTGCTGCAAGGGAAAAAACAAACAAACAAACAACACCAGGCGTAGTAGTGAATGCCTGCAGTCCCAACTACTTGGGAGGCTGAGGTAGGAGGATCACTTGAGCCTAGGAGTTAAGAGACCAGCCTGGGCAACATAGAAAGAACCTTACTCAAAAATAAATAAGTAACAAGATACACCCCAAAACTTTAAGAAAGGGGACATTTTAACACAGAAATATGAAATACTTATGTTCAGAACGTTTACCAATGGGACAGTACCTAACACAACCCACATCCAAATTTCACCAAATTGTCTCAGGAATGTCCTTTACAACAAATCTATTGACATGTTAGAGTTATTTTATACCTCTCCCTCCCATCATACAATCAAAACCTTAAAGTAGATAATCGTGTGATTTGGGGACAAAAAATATGGATTTCTAACTTGGCTTTAAAATTTCTATACAAATGCAGGTTAGGGCTGGGACATAGCTCAACAGCAAAGCGCTTGCCTCACATTCACAAAGCCCTGGGTTTGACCCCCAGTTCCACCCACCCCCAAAAAAGACAAATGCAGATTAAAAACAATAAGAAAAAATATTGATGACATTGACTTTTTTGATTACCTTTACTCCATTTAACTTCCAATTCTTGTTTAACTTAGTACCCTAGATGTTCAAAATATTTAACTCCTTTTAAAACAAATGAATCTGAAGACGCCCACAGAAAAGATCAGATTGATTAAGATGACAAACTTGGTACAAATATTTTTTCCCTATATAAATCATAAGACTTAAGAAAAATAAGTCAATTCCAAAAAGAAAAAGAAATGAGTATAAAAGACCATATTATGTGACAACACATAAAAAAACAGAAATTACTAAACAAAAGTTTGATAAAAAAATCTGAATTTTAACAACTTTATCAATAAGGAAATGTCAAAAATTATAATTAAAAACTAATAAAAAATGAGGGGTGGGGAACTGGCTCAATGGTAGAATGCTTGTATAGCATGCTAGAAGCCTTGGGTTCAATCCCTAGTACCACAAAATAAAATAAAAACAAACAAACAAAAAACCACAACAACAATGAAAACTAAATTGGATGCTGAAGTCCTTAAAAATGCCCAAAGCCGAGGTGCGGTGACGCACGCCTGTCATCCCAGCACTTGGGAGGCTGAGGCAGGAGGATCACGAGTTCAAAACCAGCCTCAGCAATGGCAAGGCACTTAGCAACTCAGTGAGACCCTGTCTCTAATAAAATACAAAAAAGGGCTGGGGATGTGGCCCAGTGGTCGAGTGTCTCCAAGTTAAATCCCGGGTACCAAAAAAAAAAAAAGCCCAAAGTTGTATTCACAATCTTCAACACTTTCTTAAAGAAAAACAAAAATCAATTCAAATAGAAAACCATGTTAAAGATTAACATGGAACCTGATGAATAAAATCCCCAAAATAATGCTGATTGATAAATTAACCAAGAGCAGGAGGTAGATCTTTTGGGAAGATAAAGTAAAGTAATCACTGGAAAATCAAATCAAGATGTGTATGTGTGAATACAGAACACAATCATAATTTTAAGCTACTAGGTTATAAATTCTTAAAAATTGCACCATTTCTAGGAAATCTTAAGTTATCAAAACTGATTTAAAGAAGAATCAAATCTCAGGGTGTTTTTGGTAAAAACTTAAAATGCTTTGGCCCTTTATAACGCATCCAGATATGAAATGTTTTGCCCAGCTATATGCAGTGGCACACACCTCAAGCCCCAGTGACCTGGGAAGTTGAGGCAGAGGGATTGCCAAGTCTGAAGCCATATTCAGCAATTTAGCAAGACCCTGTCTCAAAATAAAAAAAGGGATGGGACTGTGGTTTAGAAGTAGAGCACTCATGGGTTCAGTCTCCAGTACTGAAAACAAAACAAACAAACAAAACAACAACAACAAAAAACTGCCCAGCTGATTATTTCTTTAGAAAAAGGCAAATCATTTTAGCTGATTTTTCACTTGAGATGTAATTAGTTTTAAACAATGTTTTCAAACTCTAACCCTTAGAGTCTCCATGACTTTGTAAAAGCTATTGCTCATAAGCAATTTTTAGATGTTCATTTGTAATTTTTAGATTCCCAAATGAACTAATACAATAAAAAAAATGAACTACCAAGTTTCTTCTAAAAATAGGAGCACCTGCACAGCATGCTCAAGGCCCTAGGTTCAATCCCCAGCACTGTAAAATACACACACACACACACACACACACACACACACACACACACACAAATAGATAATAACAAACATGTTTAAAAAATAGTTTCTAAATCTACTTGATTACTGCAATCATTTGGGGAGCTTTGAATATACATAGATTCCTAGGCTAACCCCAGCTCAACTGTGTCAGTTTCTGGGAACCTCAGGTGCCTGCAGTTCTGCAAAGTACCTCATGTGATTTTGATAATCAGCTAGGTTTGGGAACCGATGTTCTATAGCACATTTTTTATTCCTCTCCTTCCTGCTCCTTCAAGATATTCTGGGAAAGCAAAAGATGTACCATGAACCAGTATGAAAGACACATAAATGGACAAAATAGTATATGACAGTGGAAGAAAGCAATTATAAACATTCACACACACAAAAATATATACATATGTATATGTTTTTTTTTCCTTGTCAATAAATAGAGACAAGGAAACAGAATAATACATGCTCTTTCTACATATTTTCCACATGAATGAAGTAAGTGGAAAGCGTGAGGAAAGTATCAATTCTCTTGTGAAAAGAAAAAGGAAAGAAACAAACAATGGTCTCTGAGTAACTGGGAATTCATGTATCCTAAGGCTTGGCTCGAGAGGACATCTACTGATATCGCAGGAACCTCTGAAAAAGTAGAGTTCTTACCAAGGTAACAAATAGTGAGTTTTCTTTCTTAAACACTTTGTCTTCATTTGTCTAAAGGTCTTTTTTCCTCTTACCAATTTAAAGATAAGGAAAAAGTAAGCAAATTTTAAAAACTTTAAAAATTTTGCCAAGCACATTCAACTTTCAAGTCTCTCCTATTATAAGGCAATTATCACTTAGAAAGAGGAATAATTACAGATGGCAGTTTTCTAATTCTAAAGTCTTTGTGTTCATTCATAAGTGGGAAGTTGATAAGGAATCTAAGCAGAACTATGTTAAATAGGGCTGTGTAAGGTTTTAGAAGTAGAACTTAAGAACTTTTTAGTCAAATGTAGGATTTTTAATGTCTCTGGATACTTAAGTGCCTACTTACACTATACCAGATTAATTATCTTCTCTCCCTAATACTAAACACACATCAATCACTCACACACTTTGGTAGTTTCCCACCAGATTCCTAAAGTGTTGGAGCTGAATCTTAATTATTTTTCTATTAACTCACTTGTTCAGAACATCTGATACAAAATGAGGAGAATTAACAGGTTGCAATACAGTTTAGAAATGTAGTAAAATTTGATCAAATGACATTAACCATGTCCTATATGTCTCCATGAATAGTAAGACCCCCCAAAAAAGAGGATGATTTTCACTTTGCTCCCTCTCATCTTTCCAATAGCAATTACATTTGTTTGCTCTTGCTTCAAATAACTGAACACCAAGAATTTCATTCATTACACAACACAAGCAATAATGAAAAAACTTTCTCACTTATAAATACATAAGGAAAAGGAAAAAGGAAGGAATTATAATCTTTAATGCTCAGTTCTTACAGATCATCCATTTTGCTGGGCTTCCTTTCTTCCAACTTTCCTTGTTTCACTTGCTGTGTCAGTAACTACACTAAATAACAGCATAGGTTATTGAAAGATAGATAATGAAAATGAAATTACAATCACTCTCCAACCAAATTCAGGAGTTTTGCATTATTTGATACATTAACAAAATTCCTACCTCAAAAATTTGTTCAAAATTCTGAAATTCCTGTAATCGTGCCTGAAATCCTTCAGCAAGTGCCCCACCTGTAATATACAGGCAAAGACTTTTTTAAATCTAGCATACCTCTTATCTATGAGAAATATGTCCCAAGACCCCTAGTAGATGCCTGAAACTGCAAGTAGTACTGAACCCTATATATACTATACTTTATCTACACATATATACACACAAATTTGATGCCTTTTCCATCTTAACCAAGCATTTATCATGCACTGTGGCTGAAACTTCTGAAGTTGGAGGTACAAATTTCTTTTACTTCTTCACAATTTCAGTTAGAAGAGTGATTCTTATGGAGATCTTAGCAACCTCAGCATACAATATATTTTCTTTATTAAATCAAGTATTTTTAACTTTTTACTTTAAAGCAAGCACTTTATGGCAACTCTCTGGCATACGTCAATTGCCAGCATCAGTAACTATTCTTGCTCTTTGGGTCATTACTAAGTAAAATAAGGGTTACTTGAACAAAAGCCTTGTGATCACTAAGCAGTCAACATGATAACCAAGATGGCTGAATAGTATATGGAAACCTTGAACAAAAGCATGTTCCATGTTGTCTGGAATGGAGAGACTTCATAATACTATTCAGTACACAATTTAAAATTAACTAATAGTATAGTTCTAAAATTTTCCACTTAAGACTTTCAGACCACACCTGATCAGAGATTACTGAAACCACAGTAATAAAAGGGGGGCTACTGTATACAGCAAGATTAGATTTCCAGCATACTATTGTTTTTATAACCTAAATATATATTTAAAAGGAAAACCTATTATTAATACATACCACCTTCCGGCATTCCCTGTACTTTGTGCTTTCTAGCACTAAGAACTTCCTTTGCTGAAACAAAGAAGATACGATTCTGTGCTTCTAAATGATCCACAACTTTGAGCTCCTCCACCAAGAAATGCTGGCATCTTTCCATGTGTTGTCTTCGTACCTGCAAAGAAGAGTATTAAAAAATTCTAATAATTTAAACAAATATAACCAATGAACATAGACCTATACTAAACTTCATTTACAGTGATAGCATAATAATAGTCCCATATACCTAATAAATCCAGAATATTTTAACAAATGGAGTTCAATACTTGACAAGAAATCTTTCTCTTAATGATCTTCCTTCTGAATATATATTTAAAATTATAACAAAATATCAAATACTATACAATCATTATAAAACATACTGCAGACAAACGTTAATATTTAACAGCATGGAAAACTTTCTCAAATCTGTATTAAGGATATACATAATTTTACTACAAAAAAATAATGAGTATACACATGTGTATTTATAATAGTGGCAAGTTGGGCATGGTGATGCATGCCTAATCCCACTGGCTAGGAAGGCTGAGGCAGGAGGATCCTGGGTTCAAAGCCAGCCTCAACAAAAGTGAGGCACTAAGCAACTCAGTGAGACACTGTCTCTAAATAAAAATACAAAATAGGGCTATGGATGTGGCTCAGAGGTGGAATGCCCCTGAGTTCAATAACCAGTATCCCCTCCAAAAAAAATTAATTAAGGTTGGGAAAAGCCGGGCGCGCGTGGCGCACACCTGTAATCCCAGCACTTTGGGAGGCTGAGGCAGGAGGATCGCGAGTTCAAAGCCAGCCTCAGCAACGGCGAGGCACTTAGGAACTCAGTGAGACCCTGTCTCCAAATAAAATACAAAAAAGGGCTGGGGATGTGGCCCAGTGGTCGAGTGCCCCTGAGTTCAATCCCCGGTACCACAAAAAAAAAAAAAAAAAAAAAAAAAAAAAGGTTGGGAAAAATGTATTAACTAAGTCCTACTAAGTACTAGCCTTACAAGTTAGGCTTAAGATACTAAAATGACCAGGGACAGTGACGCATTCCTGCAGTCCCAACAGCTCGAGCACCCAAGTGCTCATCATTAACAAAATATAATTACAAGATACAATACCATATACCATTGAGAACAAACTACAACTATGTACAACACTGATGCATAGGACAAACACAATGTTGAACAAAAGAAAACAGACACAAAAGTAGATACTATACAATTCCATCACATAAAGTTGAACAACTGGAAAAATTAACCTATGTGTTAGAAGTCATTTTTTTTTTAAGTGTTTAATTCTTGGGAGAGAAGAAAGAAGACAGGAAGGACTATGAGAGGGGGATTCTGGGTGTTAGGAATCTTCTGGTTTTTGATTTGGACCCTGACACAGGTGTGTTAAACTTGTGAAATTCAAAGAGCTGGATACTTAAATGATTTATCTATGTATTTTTCTGTTATTTATTTTATACTTCAATAACTTCTTATAATGTTCTATGACATCCGTTTCTCAGACAAGTATGTATTGAAAGTATTCTCAGACATGACTGTATTTAAAAACTTAAGGAAAAAATAACTTACATCTTCCATATATTCGGGCTCCGATGCAGAAGCATCCCAACGATTATTCAGTATGAAAATATTAGGCTTGGAAAGTCGCTCATTCACTTTGTGAAAAAAATGTTTCTCCTAGAAAACATTAAAAACACACAGTAGGGCTGGGGTTATAACGTAGTAGTAGTGTGCTTGCCTAGCACATGTGAGGAACTGGGTTCGATCCTTAGCACCATATAAAAATAAAATAAAAAAAGAAGTACTGTGTCCATCTATAATTAAAAATATAAAAAATTAATTCACTTTTCAAAGATACTTTATATTTATATTTGAAACTTTATTTAACTTGAACCATTTAGACAATAATGACTAACATCCACTGATAAAGGATAAAAACACCATATGCACATTAAATGTTTCAAAGATGAGAAAATTAACATATAAGAAGGCAAAGTGATAGCTGCTATTGCTCCTGCCATGAGTCCTTTTGAAATACTTTAATATTTATCAGACTCTACTGCATGCAAGATATAAATGGAACTGTTGGATACAATAATCCATGCTCTCAAAAGCTACCTAAAATCTTTTTTTTTTGGGGGGTGGGGTGTGGTAACTGAGGATTGAACTCAAGGGCACTCAATCACTGAGCCACATCCCCAGCCCTATTTTGTATTTTTTATTTAGAGACAGGGTCTAACTGAGTTGCTCGTGCCTTGCCTTGCTTAGGCTGGCTTTGAACTCGTGATCCTCCTATCTCAGCTTCCCAAGATGCCCTAAAATCTTTTTTAAGAGTTATTAATGATAATGTAAAATACTTACATAAAGCAAATTATAAACAATAGAGAATATTACATCTAGTTAAGAAATTAAGAAAAGCTCCATAAAGAAGGAAGTGGTGATAAAAGATAGCCTTGAAAGCACTGTTAATGGTAATTTCAGGGGCAAACAAATTATAGGTAAAGAACAGCATAAGTGCTAGGTATGGTGGCACACACCCACAATCCCAGAAACTTGGGAGGCTGAGGCAGGAGGATCACAAGTTCAGGAACTTAGGGAGGTCCTAAGTCACTTAGTGAGACCTTGTCTCAAAACAAAAAATAAAAAGGGCTGGGGATGACTCAGTGGTTAAGCACTGCTGGGTTCAATTCCTAGTACAAAAAACAAAAAACAAAACAAAACAAAACAGCTTAAGTATAGGATATGGTAGTATACACCTGTAACCCCAGCTACTCAGGAGATTGAGGTAGGAGGATCACAAGTTCCAGGCCACTTTGGGCAACTTAGTAAGACCCTGTCTCTAAAGAAAAACCAAAAAAATAAAGGGCTGGAGATGTAGTTCAGTGCTTATCTACCATTTGCAACACCCTGCATTCAGTCTTTCAGTCTCCAGTACCACACAAAAAAATAAAATAAAAAAATAAAAAAATAAACAAAAGCACCAAAATCAAAATGTACATCTAGACAGATATTCTGGATAATCTAAGTTCAATAGCAGCCTAAAGTGTATACTGGTAAACAGGAACCTACAATATATACAGATAAAGCTGAAAACGGGTAACAAAATGAAAATATGAAAAGCTTTACCTGACAAATGATAGAGGGTGGGAGTGGTTTGTGCTTTATGGTTCTGTGGAAACACAAATGCTTTCATTCACCCAATTCTAGATTTCTTTCTAATACATGATTTGGATTTCACTCACTTTGCAGAATTGAAACTACCATTTAGTTGCCTAACCCCAAACACGTGATTATATCCTACCGTGTTCATTAGTGTTGATTCAGAGTTTGCAACCAAAACGAAGACATCAGCATCTAGGCAAAACTTATCAATCCAGCTATCCAGTTCTGTTGTAACATCTGTGCCTGGACTAATAGGAGCGAAATAAAAATTGCATTACATGAGATTTTTTTTAAAAAGAAAATTTTAGTTATACTTTTGTTTATACTTTCATATATCGTTTGAAGCCTAAAGGACCATGATTGCTATCATTCCCAGGAAATTTTAACTGTAATTTTTGACAAAGCAAGTAACATATTCAATTTTTAAATCTTCTTAATCTTTATGTTTTAAAAGACTGAAAAAAATGAGGCTGTAAAATATACATGTGGTACAGCTCAGAGATTTAAGTGCTTTTAAAAGCACAAATAATAAAAATAAAATACCGTCTGGTAAATATAAATTTAATATACCATTTATACTATAAAAATTACAGTGAAGGATTTGCCAGTTATATATCTTGACTGGTGGGATTATGGATATAGGTTAGCTGTGAAATAAAGCAAAATTGACTAATATTATATTTAAAATATTTTGGTTTCACAAGCATCTCTCTCCCCTTTGAGTTATCCCACTGATTATTTGAAACTCTTTTCCAATAAGGAAAGCCCATCATCAAAAACAAATGGTTTATATAAAATACTGAAATTTTAACTGAATAAAGAACACACCAAAATTTTTAAAAACATTAAAATACCTTTTTTAGTTAATGATAATGATCACTGATATATATAATCATTTTATTAAGAACCATGTAGTAGGATGATTTTAAAAACATCACAGGGACTGAGACATAGCTCAGTGGTAGAGCACTTGCCACTTGCCTTCCATGAACAAGGAAGGCCCTGGTCTCAAATCCCAGTGCCACAAAATAAATTAATTTAAAAAATAAAAACTGTCATAGATGCAAATTAATCAAAGAGCACTGAAAAAAATTCCTAAAGCATTCGATTAACTCTTGAAAAACAAAAATTTGTATGAGTTTTCCAACTGTTTGAAAGAATCTGAAGAACCAAGAAAAGAAACCATTTGAAGAAACAAGTCACAGGCCAGTAGTGGTAGCTCACACCTGTAAACCCAGTGGCTTGGGAGGCTAAAGCAGGAGGATCACAAATTCAAAGCCAGCCTCAGCAATTTAGGGAGGCCCTGTCTTAAAATGAAAGATAAAAAGGTTTGGGGAATGTGGTTCAGTGATTAAGTGGCCAGGTTCAATCCTTGGTACCAAAAAAAACAAAAAAAAGAAAAGAAAAGAACCAAGTCATGGGCTGAGGATGTAGCTCAGGGACAGAATGCTTGCCTAGCATGCACAAGGCCATAGGTTCAATTCCCCAGTAAGGTATGATACACACACACACACAGAACCAAGTCACTACTGGCTAAGAAAAATATTTAAAGTTATAACCTCCAGATATCTAATTATTGCTCTAGATATCTAGAGTTAGACAATTTGTAACTTCCAATCATTTATCCCAACTAACTATGCAACTTAAAAACAGAAACCAACACTCTGAAATGAGAACCAGGTAGCAACTGAACATTTGAAGTTTTGTGTACCACATGCTATATAAACAGCATTATTTTATTAAATAAACGTATACCCAGAGAAAAAACAGTTAATACATAATTTTACCTGTCTACTAAAACCAAGTCATCTCTTAATAGGGCACATTTTGCCTTTGGCCAAAACACATGCACAAGACAGCCAGCTTTCAAATCTTTGTCCATATGGAGAGCATGGGCCAGCTGATTAACTGTCTAAAGCAGGAGAAAAAACAAAAATTTTTACTTGCAATAAAAACTTTTTAAAAATTTAAAATATTCTGATTTGGCACAACATCCATTTTTGCAAAAGGCAGAACTTCAAATAATTTGCAATGAAAACATCTGAGCAATGTTAAGAAACCTCAGCTTTAAAATAATGCAGTAGGAAAAAAAAAATGGTTCCCTTCAAACAGTTTACTCATATTACCTTCAATGAAATCCTATGCAACTCCTGAAAATGATACTGGCTTTTAGGAAGTATGAGTTTTGAAGTCTTTGTTCTTTTTGGCCTATCTGTATTTTCTGACTCTTCTAAAACCAACATGTATTGATAAGTAATGAAAGAGAAACATGAGAAGAAATATCGTTATTAAAATAGGTTTAAAATCCCTATAGGAATAGTGGAGGCAATACAAAAGGTCAATAATTTTTTTTCCCCCTCACTACTAGGGATTGAACCCAGGGGTGCTTTATCACTGAGCTAAGTTGCACAGGCTAATAAAATTATGATAGAAAAAGTACCTATCTGACAGAATTGTGGTGAGGTTTAAGTTATTACAAGTGCTTAGGATGGTGACTGGTACAGAACAAGTACCTAATGAGGTATTATCTATAATTGCTGTGTTTCTTTTACTAAAGTTCTAAACTACTATAGTATACAACTCAAAGTTTATTTGTATTGTAAAGCAAACTTCTACTTGAGAATAACAAATTTAAATTTGGGAGTAGGGGAGAGGAAGAATAGAACAATGAAGGATATAACTGGAAGTAGAGAACAAAGATCAGGAAAAAAAGAGAGACAATTTATTTAAAATATTTTACAACACATTTTCCCTTGAGAGTCTAAAGCTACAGATAAGTTTTTGGTAAAAATCCTAATTACAAAATATTAGTGATTTCTGTATAGGTTAACAGTTTGAAAAGTATTTTCATAAATATCATTTTTTCTCATAACAAATGTGAAGGGTATAATCAGTCCAGGGAGGTAAATTAATATAGACCGTTACCTAATACTGCGTCAAACAGCAAACTCATAAAACTAGACCCATGACTTTACCTTCAGTTTAACAAAACCTAAAATGGCAAGAATCTTCAATACTGAACTTCTGTGTTTGTGGGAGAGATCTACAGACATAAGATATGGTGACTAGGATGGGAGTGTGGCTCAGTGGGATAGCACTTGTATTTTCATAGACATCCTGTGTGAGGCCCTAGGTTCAATCCCCAAAGGTGAGGAGGGGTATCTATAATGGGAGGGGTATCTATAATGAGAGACAGTGCCTTACCAATTTCTTTCAGTTCAGGGTTAATATCTCACAACCTAATTTTTATTTTATTCTTTTATTGGCTGAAGGAGTATGGTGACAATGAATTAAGAAATTTGTGAAAGGGCTGGGGATTAGCTTGATGGTAGAACCTTTGCCTACCATGTGCAAGGTCAAGGAAGGAAGGGACTGGGTGAGGGAGAAATAAATCAATTTATGAAAGCTAGGGAATTGTCATTAGACTTTATCTGATAAATCTATAACATTTATTTACAAATATGCTTAGTAACTTCTCCTGAAATAAAACACAGTTAAGGACAGGTTTTATTCTTTCAATAATTTCACTCTGAAGCTAAAGACTTTTAAAAGAACTCAAAATATCAGTGATGCCTTTAAAAGTTATAAATAGAAATATTAACAATACTTCCATCTTTAGCAATGTAGCCATCTTATAAAATTTTAAAACTTCGAGAACATTGATACTGGTACATCATGTTGCTAAAGGTTAAATACTATACCTTCACACTCTTTTTTTCATCTGATCCTTCTGTCATAAGATAAGCTTTATCTCCATCAGTTCCTTCAACACTTAGGAAGCAATTGGTTGTATGGCCAATCCCACTAGGGAGAACTTTGTCCCATAACATTGCATTGATAACAGAGCTCTTCCCACTGCTTGTCCTAAATATACAAAATCATGAAAAACAAAACATTAAGAGGAAAAAAGTTAATTCTTTCACTAGGTCTCATATAAACTTTTTCAAAATTCCAATTTCAGATTGTATTTTTTGTAAAAAATTTCCTGATTGTATTTTTTGTAAAAAGGTTAACAACCTCACTTAAAACAAACCCCACCTTTTTCATAAATCTATCCTTAATTTTTCTTTCTCAGTTCTTATGGAAATTTCAAATCACAAGTCAAAATTCTATAATGCTCCTCCCATTATAAAAATGGGGTCTAATGTCTCATCATCTTAAATCTGGGTGGGTTTTGACTGCTTCAACAAATAACACGTCAGAAGTGACACTGGGTGACTTCCAAGGCAAGGTATAAAAGGCAATGAAGCTACTGGCCTATTCACTGGATCACATGCACTTGGAGCCTTGCCATATAAGAAGTCCAATTACCCTGAATCTGCTACACTACGAGGAAGTCAAGCTAAACAGAAAGGTCCAGTTAAGTGCTCTAGTTGACAGCCCTATTCTTCTACTCATCTCAGCCAAGTACCAGACATGTGAGTAAAAAGATTTCAGATGATTCTAAAACTCAGTTGTTAAACCTCCTCCAATCTTCATGAGGCTCCAGATATCACAGAGCAAAGAAAGACATCCCTGCTGTACCATGTCTGAATTCTTAACTCAGAATCAGTGAACATAATAAAATGGTTATATTTAATTTGCTAAGTTTGGGGTAATTTGTTATGCAGTTATACTAATCAGAATACTTCTGCATGCTACTGAAACCCTAAGAACACCTCATACCCACTTTAGGAGCTTGCTTTCCAATCAGCCCAAAACCTAGAAATTATTCAGATCCTTTTGCTTCACTGGAAAAACAGCATCTTGTGTTTTTTTTTTTTTTTTTTTTTTTTTTTTTTTTGGTACCGAGGTTTGAACTCAGGGGCACTCGACCACTGAGCCACATCCCCAGCCCTTTTTATGTATTTTAGTTAGAGACAGGACCTCACTGAGTTAAATGCCTCACCATTGCTGAGGTGGCTTTGAACTTGTGATCCTCCTGCCTCAGACTCCCAAGTGCTGAGATTACAAGCGTGTGCCATCGTGCTGGCAAAAATAGCATCTTTATGGTATATGCTTCAACTCTTTCTCTCAGTCTAAAATCTACTTGTGTTATGGATATTGCTCCTCACTTCCTCCCTAGGGAGCCACTTCATCTTAATTATCTCAACAGTGGCTTCCATTGCCACTATACATATCTTAGAATGACACAAATGACCTCTCTCAAAATTAATTCCTTCTAATGACTGCATGAAACCTTGCTGCAGTGATCCTCAAGAATAGTCTGGGTCCCCCCATCCTCACCAGAATCATCAGGTAAGCCCACTAATGATGCAGATTCCTTAGATACACTGTAAACCTACAGAATCAGAGTCTGGGATTGCTCCCAACATGATTCTTATGCTCACTAAAATTGGAGACACACTGTCACATTAGGGGGGAAAAAATCAACAAACCAATTGTGGGGGCAGGGGGGAATCTTCTCATAGTCACCATGCAATTCTATAGCAGACACCAACATTGTGTCCTTTAATTCATTTCTGACATTATCTGCCTAGAGATAGTGTCAGATCCTACAAGTTAAGAGCTTAGTCTCCCAAGTCTGTCCCCCAATTTCTGACCAAAAAAGTTTAAGTCAGGGTTCCCATAAACCAACCCCCTTCCTGGGTTCAATATTTTGCTAGGCCAGCTCCTGGAACTCAGGAAACACTTTACCTCATTTATTAAAAGGATATTATAAAGGACAGATGAACAGCGAGATGAAAAGCTAGATAGGGCAAAGTATGAAGGAAAGTATCCATTCCCTCTCAGGATGTATGACCATGAAACACTTTCCCGTGCCAACACTTTCAACAACGTGGAACCTCATCAATCTGGATCCAGAGTTTTTAGGAAGCTTAATTTCCAGCCCCCAGCCACCCACTTTCCTGGAAGTTGGTATGTGAGGCTAAAAGTTCCAAACTTCTTATCACTTGGTCTTTCTGATGACTGGTCTCATTCTTAAGATAGGCAGGGGCTCCACCCTAAGCCACTGTATTAGCATAAACTCAGGTTTGATCAAAGGAGGCTCATTCAAAATAAGAAAAGCTATTCTTATCACTCAGGAAATTCCAAGGGTTTTAGGAGCTCTGTGAAAGGACCAGGGTCAAAAACCAAATATATTTCTGGCTACATCCAGGTGACACACACTTGTCATCCCAAATACTCAGGAGGCTGAGGTAGGAGGACTGCAAGTTCGAGGCCAGCCTCAGCAAATTAGGGAAACCCTGGTCCCAAATTTTTTAAAAATGAAAAGGTCTAGGGATGTAGCTTAGTGGTAGAGTGCCCCTGGGTTCAATCCATCACTAATATGGCCCTGTCTCGTTTCTTCTATTTAAGTCTTTTTATTTGGAAATAATTTTAAACGTGTTGAAAAGCTACTATTGAAAAGGAAAAAGTGTACAGAACTCCAATAGCCCTTTGTACAGATTCACTTATTAGTTCTTTCCTTTTTTAAAAATTTGTTCTGTTTAGATACACATGACATTAGAGTGTATTTGTGTGTGTGTGTGTGTGTGTGTGTGTGTGTGTGTGTGGTCCTGGGGACTGAACCCAGGGCCTCGTGCATGCAAGGGAAGCACTCTACCAACTGAGCTGTATCTCCAACCCAGTGAGTGTATTTTTTTTAAATATTTAGTTATTTGTTTTAGTTGTACACAATGCCTTTGTTTTTATGTGGTGCTGAGGATCGAACTCGGGCTACGCACGTGCTAGGCCAGCGCTCTACCTATGTTTTTTTTTGGTACCAGGGATTGAACTCAGGGGCACTCGACCACTGGGCCACATCCCCAGCCCCTTTTTTGTATTTTATTAGAGACAGGGTCTCACTGAGTTGCTAAGTACCTCACCATTGCTAAGGCTGGCTTTGAACTTGCAATCCTCCTGCCTCAGCCTCCCAAATGCTGGGATTACAGGCGTGGGCCACTGTGCCCGGCTTCATACCAATTCTTTCTAATTTTCCTTTTACCTGTCTAGAATCTCTATTTATGAAAGGTTTCTCATCCTCTCCCTAATTCATTGTTTTTCCTTTTCAAGACACCACCCTTTTCACATCCAAAGCTAATATAGATGTTTCTCAACTTATGATGGGGTCATATATGAATAAACCCATAGTAAGTTGAAAATACCATGTTGTTGAAAATTCATTTAATGCATCTACCAACATACAGACTCTCAGTTGTTTATATTTGTGATCATAGGGCTGACTGGGAGCTATGGCTTGCTGCCACTGTCTAGAGTCTGGAGAGTATTATTTCACATATCACTAGCCCAGGAAAAGATCAAAAGTCAAAAGGTAATTGCAGTTGAGTGCACACTGCTTTTGTACCACAGTGAAGTCAGAAAAAAAATCACTAATAGAACCATGGTAAATTAAGGAACAGCTACTTGGACCCACCTATTTCTCCTTCTCAAGCAGTGCAGCTTGAGTCACTGCCTCTTCAGGAGGCTTCTTCCCACTCCTACTCCACCCTAATCTGAGGTACAACCTCTTTTATGGAGCCATCTCACATCAAACTCTTGTGTAAGGCCCTGAGAATATTGCCAAGTGGAAGAGGCAGAAAATGAAAACATAAAATAATGGAACTTTGTGAAAAGTTTTGAAGGACATAAGCAGGGTGCTTCAAGAAAGAATGATTGATTGCCAGGTATGGTGGCATACATCTATAATCCCAGCAACTAGGAAGGCTGAGACAGGAGGATCATAAGTTCAAGACCACCCTCAGTAACTTAGCAAGGCCCTAAACAACTTAGCCAGACCCTCTCTCAAAATAAAAAAAATAATAATAATAAAAAGCTAGAGGTGTGGCTCAGTGGTTAAGCACCTGCCTCAGTTCAAGCCCAATATAAAAAAAAAAAAAAACAGGAAAGAAAAAATAATTGCGAAGGAATTTTTTTTGATAGAGTAATAAGGGAAGGCTTCTGAAGTAGTAATATTTAGGCTGAAATCTGCAGAGTGATCTAGACAGAGGAAATTGCAAATACAAAAGCCCTAAGATGGAAAGTAGCTTAGAAGACCTATGAGGTTAGTTCAATAAGTAAATGCTTCTACTGTTACTGAGGTAGGATAGAATAAAATAAATAGAAGGGAAACAGAAAGGAAGGGCAAGGAAATAAAATTTTAATTCAGAAGTTATGCATATTTTTCCAGGCCTCTCACTCACCAAGCCAATCTCTCTCCCAGGCCTATCACTCCCAAATTTCTGGGAAATCTATAAATCTTCAATTTGTAAATCTTAACCATAAATTCACTTATGATAATTACCTTGTGCACTGTTAAATAGCCCACTATATTAAGCAAGACATATGATACTTTGAGAAACTTAAAATTTGGGAAGACTTTCCAACATTATCTATTGATCAGATAATGAACACCGCATTGGTGGAAGGATTCTAAGAATGGCCAAAACACCATAAACCACTGACATCAGCAGACTGTTATCATCCCTACGTATCTTTCCATACCCACCACTCACCAAATATCATGTAAAAGAGCCAAGAACCCCAAAAGTGCATCTCTCACCCTCCAGATGGCCTACATTCTCCCTTGAACATTTATCTGCATTCCTAAATAAATCTGTGTATTCCTCTGACTGGTGTGTGCTGAAATTCTTTTTAAAACTCAGGACCCATCTAGTTCTGAGCTGAGTTCCTGCTTCTCTCCAGAAACTCCTCAGGACCCTCCTCTGGAGACATCTCTTCTCCTGTGACAGGATACAGGCATGATGTTTGAGAAAAAAAGTATGGGGCTAGTCATCTGTCTTTGCACCTCTCATGCCTAACAGAGTACACAGTACACAGGGAGTTAATAATTGATTTTTTTTCTTTTAAGGTATTACGAATCAACCCAAGGCCCTGAGTGTGCTAATTGAGTGTTCCAGTACTGGGCTACAACCCCAGCCCATTAACTGATTATTAAATTAATGTGTAGGCTGTGGAGAGATTACTCTATCATTCCAGACAACTACACTGAGAAATTCTTTTACATGCTAACAGCTTTCACGTTTAACACAAGTACAAACTGTTGGTGTGGTGGTGGGGGGGAGGGGTGAATGTAACTTGCTGAAACATCACACAAAGTTGGGGATATGACAAAGAAAAGCTGATTTCTAGAAACCTACCTTAGAAGAAATAATAAAGGATTACCTGCCAAAAAATGCCACTTTCATGTGTCTCCGAGACAGCACTTCGCCAATAATAGAAAGCTTATTTTTACACCCCTGTATTTCCACCAGATCATCTTCAGTGGCTATTCGATCAAGTTCTGGATTCCTGTATGTTGCTGCAAAATTGAAATGGTATTAGAAATACCATTAAATGAAATACCTAAAACTATATATTTTGGCTTTGTTCTATATTAACATGACATTTGAAAAATAAAAATGCTTATAGTCTGAGTATTTGGTGAAAGGTCCATGCCCTATTGCAACGGGTCATAAGAATACTACCCAAAAAGAATTTCAGACATTAAAAATTGCAAGAACTTATTTTTCATCTAGATCTCAAAAATACAAACTACCTACCTGACATAAAAATCCAATTCCAAAGAGAGAAACAAAAATCTAATAATCACCAGTTACTGTTCCACCTAATTGAAAGCTGAGAACCTGGGTCTACCATACTAAGAAATAAAGTTTAAACAAAAACCCTTCAGTAATTAAGATATGGTTCAGTCTCCAGGCTAGAAAAGACCTTGCAAACTTATCACTTCTTGTTCTGCTTCCCGTAGGGATGGAGCAAAACAATTCACTCAAAATGAAAAGGCAGAGGAAAGAGAATTACAAATTAAATCCCACTTCATCAGCTTTAATGATACCTGCCCATCCTAGCTCAACCCTTCCTCTTCCTCTGCTCTTCCAAGGACAAAGGAGCTCGAAAAGCCTGGGTTTAAAACAGTGGCGCACGCCTGTAATCCCAGCACTTTGGGAGGCTGAGGCAGGAGGATCGCGAGTTCAAAGCCAGCCTCAGCAATGGCGAGGCACTTAGCAACTCAGTGAGACCCTGTCTCTAATAAAAACCAAAAAAAGGGCTGGGGATGTGGCCCAGTGGTCGAGTGCCTCTGAGTTCAATCTCTGGTACCAAAAAAAAAAAAAAAAAAAAAAAAAGCAGAACAACCTTTCTACTTGTTTTATTTCTGGAGTAAGAGATAAACTGATATTTGCATTCCTATCACCTCTTTTTCCAAGGTAAAGACATTTGTCTATCTAAATGATCCTAATTAGAGACAAACAAAACTTACCAAGTGCTTGTCTACTTAAATTTTCCACATCATTTTACTTTTCTATACATGAATAAAAATATGTGCAACTTGGTAACTAGTACTGGCTTAAGTATTACCACACTTTTTCATTTTACTTTTGCTGTTCCTGATTTGGCTTTTTTGCAACACTTTTTTCTGAGGTTCTAGAACCAGTAAAATTGAATTCAGATTCAAAACTTGCCCTTTCACTAGCTAAATTTATTTGACTCAATACACAGATTACATTTAATCTCATTTTCACCTTCTATCAAATTTTTTAGGAAAAAAAAATTAAGGTCACTGTCCAAAACAAAAAAAGAAGTCACTGTGCCAGCTCAAATTCCTTCCAAATTGGAAACATAAAGATACTATATACCCTCATTCAACAGAACTTGAAATGTGTCAAGCTGGTGATAGTGACAAAGTGAGATAGGGTTGAGGAGATTTGAGGAGCTCAAAATCTGGTGAGGGAGGGGTTAGGAGGAGCAAGGGGGAAAAAGTATGATTCTACCAACCTAACAAATGTTTCCCCATGTTACCAGAATAGTTTATATAATCATTCTCCCCTTTCATTGTATACTTAACAGACACACAATCTTAAGAGCTAGACGAAATTTCAATGGTTATTTCTAAAATTAGTATATCCTGGAAAGACATTCCTTACCACCTTTGTCTGAACAGTTACACAGAATTTTATGAAAAATAGCCAGGGGCAGTGGGGCACATTTGTAATCCCAGCAACCTGGAAGGCTGAGGCAAGAGGATTCCACATTTGAGGCCAGCCTTAACAACTTAGCAAGACCCTGTCTCAAAATAAATAAATAAATAAATAAATAAATAAAATAAAAGGGCTGGGATGATAACTCAGTAGTAAATTGTCCCTGGGTTCAAATTCCCAGTACCATGAAAGTAAAAAGAAGATAATAAAATTTTATGAAAACTCCTTTTACCCTTTTTCCACTGCAACTCTGCTTTATGTAAGAGGAAAAATTAGGACCTGAGGTCTTGGTTTAATTGTTAAAATTGGGGAAGAAAATAAGTATGATGACTGTGGACTGCCTATTTTTCACTAGGCATAACCCCTAAGGGGCTGTGTAACCTTGGGCAAGTTGCTTAATTATGCTGTGCCTTGGTTTCCTAGCCTTCAAAATGAGTATGATTATAACCAACTTAGTGACGATATGAAGATTAAAGAAGTCATTATTATAGAAAAGTGCCTAGAATAAATAGTACCTTACATATAAGCACTTATTTCTTAACTGTTAATACCATTTAATTTTCTGGAGAGCAGAAATGGGTTTTATTAATTATGGTCTCCCTTATATTATACAGAACAATGTCCAATATGAGTTGAATAGCTAAAGTTGAAATAATAAAGCACCTTTACATATTTTCAACAGTAATCATTTTAAGAACTTAAGAGAAACTAACCTTCAACAAAATGTGATCCTTCAGTGACAAACTCCAGTAACTGGCCAAATATTGTAGTAATTGCCTTCTTAGCCAGCACAAAGTGCTTCAGTGGAGAAGCAGATTCTGCCATTATGCTACTAAAGGGAGAAATAAAGTTAGAAAAGTGGTACTTAGCATTGGTACTGGTCTGTGGGCCCAACTACCTGGAGGACTGAGGCAGGTATATCAATTGCACCCAGGAGCCTGGCCAACAGAAAGACCTTGTCTCTGAAAAAGAAAAGCACTGATTGAAACTGAATAATAATGACGCACATTCCGATGTCATTCCTTAAGTCCCAGGTGAAATAAATTAAAACTGCCAAAATACTTTTAGGTAATTGTTTTTTGAGCAGAAAGCGTTTCAGTCAGAAATTAGAGACTACTTTTGAATGACATTTCATAAAATAGATGAACTCTATTGGCCAAAATCTTGGTTGCAATTTCTACTTTATTTCCCTTTGGTGAAGATGAAACTAACCGTGGCTAAATCGTGACTGCATGTGACTCTTAAGTACGTCAGGGAACTGGGTTAGTGAGAGGAAGCCAAGTTCCCAACAATAACTATGTTATTAAGTTTCCCAACCAGGAGCTCTAGGTGAGAGGGAGGAAACAAAATTCCACGATCACAATGCAGTACTGACGTTCAGAAGTACTTTGATCAGAACAAGAAGACAAGTCTTAACGGAGTCTCACGCTCCCAGCCGAAGAACCAAAAAAAACTTCAAGGAATGTACATTTTTAAAAAATTTCTCCCCTGGAAGCTTCTTAGCGAAAAAACTCCAATCACTGCCCACTTTGTTCGTGGCGTGTGAGTGGAATGGACCACGGTAGCCCAAAGATGCCGGCTCCTTCCAGAGGGTCACGAAACGAGCGCACCCCGGAGCTGCGTGGGAAAGCAGGGCGGGGACGTCCACGGGCTCCGCGGCGTGAACACCTACCTTGGGGAAAGGCCTTCCATGTCTGACACCGCGAGCACGGGTGCCCAGCTCACAGGGTTCGGGGCCAGACTCCGCACGCCCCGCGCGCCGGACGCAGCCCAGAACCCCCACCCGTCCCAGGCTCTGGCCTCGTGGGCCCCGTCGGACCCCCAGTTCCCTCACTCTTTCCCCGAAGGACCCGCGGCGGCTGCGGCGGAGCCCCGTCACAGAGAGCTCGGCCAACAATTAACTCTCCGCCCCTTGTCCCGGGCCGCTCGAAGGTCACCCCAAGCGTCGCGAACCAACCAGCGGTCAAGGCAGCGGGCACTCACACGATTCCAGCTCTAACTTGTCACCCGGCAACCGCGGCTCGGCCACAGCCCCCTGGCTGCCTCATCCTCCCTAGAGAGGCTGGACACTGAGGGGAGGCGGGAGGAGTGGCAAAAGGGCGGTTACTTCCGGTCTCTGGTCCTCTCCTATTATGTTGGGATCCGTGGCCGGAAACGCATCTGCGCGGGGCGCCATTTTTCTTAAGGGCCGAAGGCAAGGCTTGTTGTGGGCAGGGACTGCTGTCAGAAGTGTGCTTTTCCTTCCTCCTCCCTCAAAGTCTGTAAAGCTCTGCCCCGCCTAGGTATGGCTAGCTTCCCGTGACTGTTTAGAGACAACTGAAAGATGTGGGGGTCGGGACTGTGTGAGCAGAGGGATTTATGTTTGGCAGGCCAGCAGCAAAAGGAAAACCTTTTGACCTCTCCACTACTGTTTTTGTTTGATTTGCTTCCTGTTCTTCAAGTATGGGAGAGTGTGTGTGATTACTTTAAAGGTGAGATTTAGGAATATGACGAGTCTTTAGTGCTTCTTAAACATTAGGAATCACCTGGGAATCTTGTTAAATTGCAGATTCTGATTCACTGGGTCAGGGTGTACCCTGAGAGTGCATTTCTCACATCCATGGAGAGTGATTGCTGCTGCTGGTCTGTATGTGGCTCAACAGAGAGAGAGTCCTGGGTATTTCTTTCCAGAGCTGGCAAATGAGATGCAAGTGAAGGCACTTAATCTGTCTGGATCACAGGTATTTCATCTATAAAACCAGAATAGTGATAATACCTACTTCATGGGTTGTGATTTTTCAGCTTAGAATACTGTTGGGCATAAAGTAAGACCTAGATAAATATTGTTCTTGTGGAACAGATATATCAATAAGCAAGATAACAGTAAATTAGATCATTTCAGATAATGCTTACTACTCTAAGGAAAGGAAAAAAAAAAATCCCCAATGTTAGTAGGATAGACTTTCTGAAGAAAAATGAGAAAGAGCCTGAATTCTTACTAAGGAAGTTACATTTCCCAGGAACGTTTCCCCAGGAAGCCAATCCTAGAAATATCTGAAGGAAGAGTGCCCAAAATAGTTGGAACAGGAAGTCCAAAGACTCATAGAAAGGACAGTGATATGGCTGATGAAAAAAAAAGAGGCCAGTATGGTTGGGGTATAGAGAGGGAAAAGGAAAAGTGAGGGAAATAAGTTTAGGGAAGTAGGCAGATGTGGAATTATAGAGGTTGAGATCAGAACTTTGCATTTTACTGTAAATGCAATAGCAAGCTGTTGGAAAGTTTGGAGCCCAGAGAGTAATATGGTCCGATTTACATTTTAGAAGGTCATTTCAGTCACCGTGGGCACTAGTGCATGGAGAGATTCCATACAATATGTTTGGGGTTTTTTGTTGCTTATGGTTGCTTTTGCAGTGCTGAGAATCAAACCCAGGGTCTTGCACATGCTAGTACTCTACTACTGAGCTACATCCCCAGACCTATACACTGTTTATTAAACAGGCTAGTCCATTGGCTAGAGTTATAGGGATATGGTAAAAGAGCTTTTATTAGTAGTAACACAGTAAAACCCTAGGTGTGATTTTTAAAATAAACTGGAATCATTTGGTTCATGGTATTTTACAACTTTTACCCATTTTCTCCTCTCTCTGTCCACTCTCCCCACACCAAAAGCGTATGCACACACACACAGCATGCTCATCATTTCTGCTAGGAATCTTTAGAAATGTTAAGGAAAAAGAAAAAGAGCTGGGGCTGGGATGTGGCTCAGTGGTAGGGCGCTTGCTTAGCACATGCACGGCCCTGGTTCCATCCTCAGCACCACATAAAAATAAATGCATGTGTACAAATAAAGCAAGTAAATAAATATTTTAAAAAAAGAAAAGAAAAAGAGCTGGACACAGTGGTGCATGTGTGTGATCCCAGCAGCTCAGGATGCTGCAGCAGGAGGATTTCAAGTCCACAGCCAGCCTCAGCAACTTAGCCAGAACCTGTCTCCCCCCCCCACCCCCACCCCCCAAAAAAGGGCTGGTAATATGGCTTAGTAGATAAGCACCCATGGGTTCAATCCCTGGTACCAAAAAGAAAGAAAGAAAGATATATAAGTAATTTTAAAAATTTTTTGTTGTTGTAGTGGGGATCCAACAAAGGCCCTATGCATGCTAGGCAAGTTTTCTACCTTCAGAGCTGCATCCCATTCCTTTTCAAAAATTTTTTTCCGGAGTCTCACACAATGGTACACATGGTCACACAGCTGTAATGCCAGCTACTATGTAGTCTGAGGCAGCAGGAGTACTTGAGCCCAGGAGTTCAATATCAGCCTAGACAACACAGTGAGACCCCATCTAAATAAAGAAAAGGAAACAAAGAAAAACCTACTTTTTCCCCAGTAAAGATCTAAAAGTAGGCTGGGCATGGTGGCACATGCCTGTAATCCCAGCAACTCTGGAGGCTGAGGCAGGAGGATTGAAAGTTTAGAGTCAGCCTCAGCAACTAAGCAAGGCCCTGAGCAACTCACCAAGGACCTGTCTCTAAATTAAAAAAAGAAAAAAGGGTTGGGGTTGTGGCTCAGCGGTAGAGCGCTCACCTAGCATCTAACCCCTGGGTTAGATCCTCAGCACCACATAAAAATAAATAAATAAAATAAAGGTATTTTGTCCAACTACAACTAAAATAAATAAATATTTTTTAAAAATAGAAAAGGCTGGGGATGTGTCTCAGTGGTTAAGTGCCCCTGGGTTCAATCCCTGGTACCAAGAAAAAAAGAAAGAAAACTATTCATATTTATGCAAATGATCAAGGACAGTCTCATACTTTGTTGTATTACTGTGTGTTTCAGTTATGATAAAGAGGATGAGATTTATTGTAAGGAAGTACCTTATGTGAGTGCATGGACTGGCTATATAAGACCAAAATATATCAAGTAGCCCTTCAGTAAGGTCAGAAACTCTTGAGCAGGACATGACACTGTAGTCCAGAGGCAGAATTTCTTCTACGTAGTAAAGCCTTGGTTCTGCTCTTAAGACCTTTCAGCTAATTGGTTCAGGCTCACCCAGATCACCCAGGATTATTTTATTTAATTTTAATGCAATTTTTGTTAAAGTACTAAAAAGACTGTATGGAATTGGAGCTAGTTCTAATTTTACATGGAGGAAGAAAAACTACCAACAACAAACAGTTCTCAGACTAGAGATAATGAATTTACACAACATCATGTAAACACACATTGCTGAGCCATAATACTTAAAGCATGCTATTATTATTAAAGGGTGTGGTACTGTTGGGATAACAAACAATGGAATATCATGAGGACAAGCATAATTCTGATTATGTCTATGAGGAGTTGATACTTGGTAAAATTAGTAGCACGAGTCAATGGAAGAAGATGAATTTTAAACTGATAGTATTGGGCAAATAGGTTAACTTGAATGAACAAAAATTAAACTTGAATCATACCTATACAGAAATAAGTTCTGATAGGTATAAGTCCTAAACATGAAAAATAAAACAAGAAAAAGATGTGTGTGAAGTAGTTTTTCTATCATAGGAGCTGGAGCTTGCAAAGGGAAAATGAAATTTATCTCTAGTAAATTTGAAGATTTCAACAAAAGGCATCAGTAACAAATGATATGCTAGGAATCTATTTTTTCTAGTGTATATAGGCAATAAATATCAAATTTACTGGGCAAGGTGATGCACACCTGTAATCAACCCCAGGGACTCAGGAATCTGAGGCAGGAGGATTGCAAGTTTGAGGCCAGCCTCGGCAACAGGCTGTAAGCAACATAGTGAGAACCTGTCTCAAAGTAAAAAATAAAAAGGTTGAGGATGTGGCAAAGTGGTAAAGTATTCCTGGGGTTAAAGCCCCAGTGCAAAATAAATGATAAGAGTTAGGAGCAGCCACCATGCACTTCAGTGGTGGAGTGCATGCTTAGCATGCACATAACACTTGAGATGCTTGAGTTTATCTCCAGCACCAAAAACAAACAAGAAAATCAGGGCCAGGGATATATCTCAGTGATAGAGCACTTCCCTAGCCTGTGTGAGGCCCTGGGTTCAATCCCCAGTACTGTAAAAAATAAAATCAAGCCCGGTACAATGGTGCATGCCTGTAATCTCAGCGGCTCGGGAGGCTGAGGCAGGAGGATGAAGAGTTCAGAGCCGGCCTCAGCAAAAGTGAGGCACTAAGCAACTCAGTGACACCTTGTCTCTAAATAAAATACAAAATAGGGCTGGGGATGTGTCTCAGTGGCCGATTGCCCCTGAGTTCAGGTGCTGGTACCCCCCCCCAAAAATAAAATAAAATCAGTATTTAAAATGTATAAAGAATTTCTGAAAATTGATCAGAAAACCCAATGGAAAAATGGCCAAAAAATATGAAGAAGCAAAACTAGTTATGGTGACACATGTCTGTAGTCTCAGCTACTCCAGAGACTGAGGCAAGAGGATCATTTGGGCACCCAAGTTCAAGGCCAGCCTGGGCAACATAGCAAAACCCTGTCTCAAAAATAGAAAAAAGAAAATTAAACAAGGAGAAGTTGTTCACAAAATGAGAAAAAATTTTAAAATGACTATTAAGCAAATTAAGATAGTCAGCCTCACAAATTTAAGCAATGTACTACTTTTTACACCTCAGACATACATAAGATTTAATATCATATGATATTGTTGATAAGTATGTAAGGAAACAGGATCCACAAATGACAGTGTAAACTTTCACCACTCTGGATAATATTTTGGAGTATTTAGTCACAAATATGATTATGGTAGCACTATACATAAAGCAAACAGAAACACAACAAGTCATTCAGTTTGACATTTAACCCAAGTTCAGAAATGTGATGACATTTCTTATATAATGAGCTATATCTTTTTGAGGTAAAGAACCATATTTTATTTATCTTTGCATCCCTAAACACTTATCTTGATAGTGGATATTCCATAGCTATTTGTAAAATGAAGAGTAAAGAAGTGAGTTTTTAAGGAATTATAAAAGAGTCCATGGACTATTTAAGAGAAATTTAGTAACACTGCATTCATTATTCATGGTCATAATCACAATTTATATTTAGGGAACAGAGATTAGAAGTCAAGAGTTATGCTTTGGTCCATATTCTTTAGTTATTTTTTTTCTTTCCAGGTGTCAAATATGATGTTCAATGGAAAAAAAAATGGGGCACATTTTAACTTTCTTTAAGGAAAATTTTTAGAATAGTTAGAATGGTTAGAAGTTGTGTTCATTTTACCTTACAAAAGCATTTGACCAATGATGTTAAAGAATCATTTTTTTGAGCCCGGTGTGGTGGTGCATGCCTGTAATCCCAGCACTTAGGAGGCTGAGGCAGGAGGATTGCAAGTTCAAAGTCAGCCTCAGCAATGGCGAGGCACTTAGTAACTCAGTGAGACCCTGTCTCTAAATAAAATACAAAAAAGGGCTGGGGATGTGGCCCAGTGGTCAAGTGGCCCTGAGTTCAATCCCCAGTATAAAAAAAATCATTTTTATAAGCTAAAAACAAGTTTAGATTGGAATTCCATGTTAGCTGGGCACAGTGGCTCAGGAGGCTGAGGCCAGAGAATCACACGTTCAAGGCCAGCCTCTGCAACTTAGCAAGATGCTGTCTCGAAATTAAAAAATAAAAAGGGCTGGGGTTGCAACTCAGGGGTAGAGCATTGCTGGGTTTAATCCCTAGTACTGAAAAAAATGGAATTCCATAATTCTCAAATTTCAATAATTTATGCATCACCCATTCAGTTCTTCCCATATCCATGTATCAATATTATTATTTACTTCATTTAAATTTTCTTTTTTTAATTTTAGGGTTTTTTTTTTTTTTTTTTTTTGTCCTGGGAATTGAACTTAGAGGCTACATTCCCAGCATTTTTTAAATTTTTAAATTTTATTTTTATTCATTATTTTTACAAGAAAAGCATAGTGCATTTATTTTGTGTACAGCAAGCTAACAGCCTCCATAGTTATCATGGGTCAATATTGATAAAGATCCCATATTCTCATATTGCTTCAGTGAGTTTTTGTTATGTGCAAATACTGACTACATGTATAGTCTTTTGAGTAAGCTAATGCAGGTTAGAATTCTATGTCTAATGCCTACTAGACCTGTCATGTAAGACAATGTAATTAATTTCTGAGCCACTTCCACAGCCCTTTTTATTTTTAATTTTGAGACAGTCTTGCTAAGTTGCTTAGGTCCTCACTTAATTTCTGAAGCTGGCCTTGAATTTGTAATCCTCTTGCCTCAGTCTCCCAAATGCCTGGGAATATAGGCACTTGCGCTCTACCTGGTGGTAGTAATATAATTATTATCATCTCCCCACTCAAAATTCATAAAGCAAACATCGTCTCCTACAGTTAAGAATATGTATTATTTCTACTCTTGAAATGCTAATAAGTTGTCTACAATATAAAGCTGACAATGAATGATGGACATAAGATTCAGATGGAAGCCCAACTACTTTACTAATTTATGGTCAATCATAGTCTTATTTGAAAACTGTTTTTATTGGACAAACTCAGTAGAGAATGTGACCTCATCCTGTAGATCATCAAAAAGTGGGAAATTATAAGCCAGGCTCAGTGGCGTACATCTGTAATCCCAGTGACTCAGGAGGCGGAGGCAGGAGGATCTTAAGTTTCAAGCCAGACTCAGCAACTCAGCGAGAATTTAAGTTCTCACCTAAGTTACCTAGTACCAATGTCTCAAAAAAAAGGGGGGAGGGGTTGGGGATGTAGTTCGGGATTAAATGCCCTGTGCTCAGACCCTAGTACCAAAAAATAAAATAAAAAATAAAAGTAGGAAATTATATATATATATATATATATATATATATATAATAATTATTATTATTTTTTTTGGTTTGGTACCAGGGATTGAACTCAGGGGCAATACTGGACCACTGAGCCACATCCCCAGCCCTATTTTGTATTTTATTTAGACACAGGGTCTCACTGAGTTGCTTAGCACCTCACCGTTACGGAGTCTGGCTTTGAACTCGAGATCCTCCTGCCTCAGCCTCCCGAGCCACTGGGATTACAGGCGTCCACTGGGATTACGAGTGTACACCACCACACTCAGCATGATATGGTTTTTTTAAAAAAATATTTATTTATTTACTTTAGTTGTACACAATGCAATGCATTTATGTTTATGTGGTGCTGAGGATCGAACCCGGGCCGCGCACGTGCGAGGCGAGCGTTCTGCCGCTGAGCCACAACCCCAGCCCCTTGATATGGTTTTAATACTTGGATTTATGTCTCTTGAGTAGTTTCATTGTAACTCTTTTGATTTGCTACTAATATACCTGATCAAGAGTGAAGCAATAAAGTACGGATTTTTTTCAGCACTGTGATCAAACTCGGGCCTAGTACATCCTAGGAAAGCACTCTAGCACTGAGCTACATCCCCAATTCTTTTTATTTTACTTTGAGATAGTAAATTGCCTAGGCTGTCATAGAATCTGTGTTCCTTCTGCCTCAGCCTCCCTTGTAGTGGGGATTACATGCCTGTACCACCATGCTATTTTTTTTAACACCCAGGCATTAAGGTTTGCTTCCTAAAAATCAAATTTCCAAAGCTAAATGTGTATCAAAAAGTATAAAAAATAATTATCAAGAAGTTAGGTGAATGACTAGGTGAATTAGTCATGCAAAACACCCCAAGGACAAAGATTAGATTTATATAACATGGTGTAATGGAGACATCACTAGGCTGTAAGCCAAATGACCAGGATTCCATTCCTGCATGCTGTAAGTGGGTATGTGCTCTTGGCCTCATACAACCTTTTCCTGTAGCAAACTGTTGGTAGGTGTTGTGGCACACACCTGTAATGCCAGCCATCTGGGAGGCTGAGACAAGAATATCACAGGTTTGAGCCAGCCTAGCAATTTAATAAGACCCTCAACAATTTAGTGAGACCCATCTCAAAATAAAATATAAAAAGTGCTGGGGATGCAGCTCAGTAGCAACACATGCCTGGGTTCAATCCCTAGTATCAAAACAAACAAAAACTGGAGGATTTCTAAGTTTCACTTACATACATTTAAGGTGCTACAATTTTAGGTCTTCTGAGAAACATTTCTATTAGCACAGTCCTACCAGGAATATTATCAGATGGAATGTTGAGTTTTTAGGAATGCAAGTATGCTTATATGACAAAAACAGAAATAAGGTTTTAAGACAGCATCTTGGTAAATTGCCAGGCAGGCCTTGAACTTGCAATCCTCCTGCCTCAGCCTTCTGAGTAGCTGGGATTATGGAATAAACACTATGACCAGCAAAATGATGGGATGTAGTTGAGAATATTTGTTGTAGCCATGCTTCTCAAAATAAGACCAAATTCCCGGGTTGTAAATTGGTCTTTTCAACTGTATTAATGTATCTGGGAAATAATATTGTTTGCAGCAATGCTTGTTAAATTAGTAACATCAGGTATGAAGGCACATACATTTAATCCCAGAGACTCAGGAGGCTAATGCAGAAGGATCACAAGTTTGAGCCCAGCCATACCAATTTAGTGAGACCCTGTCTCAAAAAATAAAAAAATAAAAATTGCAGCCTGGCAATTTACTGAAATGCTGTCTCAAAACCTTATTTCTGTTTTTGTCATATAAGCATGTCATGTAGCTCAGTGGTAAAATGCCTCTGGATTCAATTCCCAGTATTGGGGGAAAAGAAAAGTACAATTCTATCTTCTTAGATCATTAAAACACAGTAAGGGAACTAGGGAAGGAGGGAGGGGGAAAGGAATGTACTGGAAAATGAAATGGAGGAAATTATATTATGTGCATGTATGAATGTCACAATAAACCCCACTATCATGTATAATTATAATGCACTAATAAAAACATTTTAATCCCCAGTACTTCAAGCCTTATTTGAATCTTTTTTTCCCCTCTGGTCTTGGGGATTGAACTCAGGGACCACTGAGCCACATTCCCACCCTATTTCGTATTTTATTTAGAGACAAAGAGTCTGAATTGCCTAGCACCTTGCTTTTGAACCCGAGCTCCTCCTGCCTCTGCCTCCCAAGCCACTGGGGTTACAGGCGTGCCACCACCATGCCCAGACCTTATTTGAATCTTTATCAAATTAAAATGAAGCTGGTCGTATAGTCCCTAATACAAGATGATTGGTATGTCTATAAAAAGAAAATTTGGAAAAAAGACAATACAGAGAGAATAACCTATGAACATGAATATGACCATGTATAAGCCAAAAGAGAGGTCTGGAACAGATTCTTCCCTCACAGGCTACAGAAGGAACAAACTGTGCCAATAGATTTTTAACTTCTGCCCTTCAGAAGTTCAATAGATTTCTGCTATTTAGGCAAACCAGTTTGTAGTAATTTGTTATGGTGGCAATAGTAAATTAATAAAAATGATAAAGCTAATTTACATTATCAGAAATGATTTTTATACATTATCATGCCAGCAACCCCTTATCACCCAAATCTTTCTAACTTAATACTTAAGTGGGTTTTCTCAATGAACAATTTGGTATCAGAAGTTTGGGCATTAGCCAGTGGTAGTGGCCCACACCTGTAATCCCAGTAGCTTGGGAGGCAGAAGGATCCCAAGTTCAAAGTGAGCCTTAGGAACTAAGTGAGACCCTGTCTCTAAATAAATAAAAAGGTTATGGGGATGTGGCTCAGTGGCTAAATGCCCTGGGGGTTCAATTTCTGGTACCAAAAAAAAAGTTGGGCATATCTTCATAGTCCTATAATTGAAGATAAAATGTCAATTGGCTATGAAATAATTACTTTTTTTTTTGGTACCGGGGATTGAACTCAGGGGCACTCAACCACTGGGCCACATCCCCAGCCCTTTTTTGTATTTTATTAGAGACAGGGTCTCACTGAGTCGCTAAGTGCCTCGCCATTGCTGAGGCTGGCTTTGAACTCGCGATCCTCCTGCCTCAGCCTCCCAAGTGCTGGGATTACAGGTGTGTGCCACCGCGCCCAGCTTGATTACTTTTTTTTTTATTGTCTATTGCCTTACCACCTCCCCAATCTTAAAAATTATTCAACAGAGGATTTAAAAAAAATGAAAAAACTGCCAAGAAAATGGCATTTTCCCCCTACTATAATAAAGATTTCCTACTGTTATTATCACACAGAGTCTACTGATTGCTTAGGGGTTAATTCCTGATGGGGATTACAAAAGGGTGTGTGGGAGGGCGGGTTTCTTATTAATGGAGTGTGAATGGACTTAAATGTGTATTATGTTCTTTTAGTTCTAGTAGTGCAATAATTTAATAACTTCATACACAAAAAACTAAGCTTGTCTTATGTTTAAAAAGGTTAATAGCACCCATGGTTAAGGAAGGAAAACTGTAGATACATCTGTTTTTCTTAATTCATAAAATTGAACCACATGCAAGACACCAGATTACAGTCACCAAGAATGATTAAAACTATATACTACCATGCAATTGAAAATACCACAATCAAGGTATAATTACATATTGGAGAATGTTACTTGTTAAAAGGCAAATCTCATGTTTTTAAAATTACCCATTTTAACATCTCAAAAAAAAAAAAAAAAAAAGGTTGAATTTATTATTTCACAAAAACATTATGTAAATCAAAATAAAGAGAATAATCAGTTGTTTCATGGACTGGAAGGTGACTTATTAATTCCCTTTCATTTCCAAACCTCATCAAGCAGTCACTACATTTATGAGGTAAGTCAGCAGAATGCTTGAAATCTAGATGAATTTTAAGATCTTCGATCTGTCCTGTTGAATATTCGCAATATTGACATAAATAAATCCCTTAGGATAGATGTGAATTTAAATGCTTGCAATATTCTAGCATACTTGAAAAGCCCTTCCCACAGTCATCACAAACATGAGGAAATATTTTAGTATGTTCAATAGCAACATGCCTGTTAACATTTGTATGAAGTCTACTCCGAAAACCACACACTTGACACACAAAGAAGTTCTTACATTTGTCAAAGGTGATTTTGCTTAAGAGGCTGTATTGTCCGTGTTCTCCATTGTTATACTTATCGCTCATTCTATTAATTTACATGCATGCTCATTTACCACATGGCTATGCAAGTCTTCTGGATCATTCGTTTCATGTTCACAGAACTGACACAAATACTGTTCATCACAGCTGTGCTCCTGGAAATGCAGGTAGAGTTCACTGCTCGAGGAGAACTGCACGTCACACTGCTCACACCAATATAGGTGATCGCTAAAGTGGGTGTCTGCAATGTGCTGGCTGAGGTTCTCAAAAATTACTGTCCTGTAATCGCAGTATTTACAAATGTAGGGATCTTCTTCGTGTAGTTTGGCATGTTCGATCAGAAGCATGTTGGTAGAAAAGCTTTCCTTACACACTCGACACACATTTGAATCAGTACGTTTATGCTTCAGGATCATATGCTGTTTTAAATCAGAAAAATATTTACTATTGAATTCACAAAGTTCACATTTATAGAGGCCACTGCTATTAGCTCTCAGTAAAGGCCATTTCTGCTGGGCAGTCACATTCAAAGCTTGGCTCTTGTCAAGAATTTTACAAAGTTTTAGCTGGTGGTTCTTCATCAGTTTGGTCTTGGAGGCTCTCGGAGGAATTATTTTCTGTCTCTATGTCATAATCCTCAGAAATCGCATGCACTTCTACAGCAATGGGGACATCTTCGGAGGTGTGAACTTCTATCGGACTCTCCTCTTGAGTTTGCTGGTTGATTGATTCAGGTGAGTCACACTCTTCATCACAAATTTCTACATCAGCAGATTTTTCTGAAAAATGAAACAAGCCTATTACTATATTACCATTGTTCAGTAGATGAATTATATAAATACCACAGTACAAAAGGAAATTTATGGTATGTACTGGTTTTCTCATGGATCTACAGAAAATATGCCAATTTTAGGTAGTTTCCCTAACCTGTAGAAAAGGCAGTGTGGTCTATAATTCTAAGTACAGGACTGGGAACCAGATAGTTCTGATTTCTGTTTCTGGCCTTGATTCCATCTGCAAATTTTGGCAAGTCATTTGATGTCTCGGTATCAGAATCATCATCTGTAAAAAGGAATTTGGAAAAATGTTTATTATTTATATCAAAGCATTAAACATTATTATAAAATAAAGCACCAACTATTTTTGACATAATTTTGAATTCCAATAGAAACTAAGAACTTAGATTTAGCCATGAAGAGAGATGTTATCTATATACCACAAACAAATAAAACAACCTGCCCAAATAAGCAACTGCTTTTGCTTTTATGCCCCATTTAAACAAGAATACACTTTTTTAAAATATTTTTTTTAGTTGTATTTGGACATTTATTTATTTTTATGTGGTGCTGAGAATTGAACCCAGTGCCTTGCATGTGCTAGACAAGCACTCTATCGCTGAGCCACAACCACAGCCCAAGAACAAATACACTTTTTGAACTTGCTTAGGAATTTTAGTTTCTGAGTTTGAATGAGCCTTTATTTCCTTAGCCCAGCTTCCACCAAGTTAGCATGGGGAAATGGAAATAGAGGTCAATAGACAAAACTGGGCTTCCACAGAAAAAATTTGGTTCCAACATGTTTATTTTATTTTTGCAGTACTGGGGCTTAAATCTAGGGGTGCTATATCACTGAGTTAAATCCCCAGCCCATTTTTTTTTTTTTTAATAAGATTCAGATTTATAGAAAGTTGCGAAGATAGAGTTCCTATGTATCCCAGGCTATTTCCCCACTATTAACAGCCTATGGAACATTTGTTAGAATTAATGACTGATATATTATTATTAATATCTTACCAAGAGTCTATACTATCAACATGACTTATAACTATTGATGTTGACCTTGATCACCTGGCTAAAGTAGTAGTTAGGTTTCTCCATTATAAAGTCACTCTTTACTTCCATACTCTACCTTTTGAAAGAACATCACTGTGTGCAGCTCACAATTAAAGAGTGAGAAGTAATGTTCTATCTCCTTGAGAACAAGGGTATCTACATAAATACTTTGGATTTCTTCTATACAGGAGATTTGTTTCATATCCCTTATGTATTCATATCCTTATCTTCTACATCAATATAGACTGGATATTTAATTGACACTTTGGGTTATAATTTGATTTTTTATCCCCCAAATTATTTCAGCTTTGGCTATTGAGAACTCTTTCAGTTGGATTCTTATGCTCCTTTAGCATACCCCTAATAAGTGTGTTTGTGTGTGTGTTTTCTAGGCAGTGTTTTTTTTGTTTGTTTTTGTGGTACTGGGGATTAAACCCAGGGCCTCACACATACTAGGCCCTTTTAACTTCTAATCTTTAAAATATTTTTTCCCCTATTTTTTTTTTATTGGTGCTTTACAGTTGGACACAATGGTGGGATTTGTCATTATATATATGCATACATGCACACAGTATAACAACGTAATTTGGCCAGTATCATTTCCCAGTATTTCCTTTTTCCCTCCCTCTCCTCCTCTCTACCCCTTATTTATTTATTTGTTTATTTATTGGTACCAGGGATTGAGCCCAAGGGTACTTAACTACCATAGGTACAAATCCCAGGTCCTTTTTATATTTTATTTTGAGATAGGGTCTCGTTAAATTGCTTAGGGCCTCGCTAAGTGGCTGAGGCTGGCTTTGAACTTGCAATTCTCCTGCCTTGGCCTCCTGAGACATTGGGATTACAGGCATACACCCCTGTCCCTGGTTTCCCCCTCATCTCTTTACTCCCTTTGATTTTCATGAGATGTACCCCACTTTCTTTTCTTTTTCCTGTCTAGCTTCTACATGACAGACAACATGTAACTCTTTGACTTTCTAAGTTTGGCTTACTTTGCTTAACATAATGTTCTGAAGTTCCATTCATTTTCCTGCAAATGACATAAATTTATCTTTTTAGTTCTTTTTAAAATATTGAGATAGGGTTTTGTTAAGTTGCACAGACTAGCCTTCAACTTACAATCTTTCTGCCTCTGCCTCTTGCTTTATTTATTTATTTTTAAAGGACTTCCCTGCTTTCCAGCACTACAAAAAGTTCCAGGTTCATTTGTAGTTGACCTAGCATCAACTATTTCTCCAGGGGACTTAGTTCCTTTTACTCATGAATGGTATTAGAAACCATGATTTTGGACACAAAATGTGATCACTGCTACTTAAGTATCATTGCTCATAAGTCCTCTCAGTTAACAGAGCAAAAAATGTGTGTGCCTACTACCATAGATACATACGCGCATCTATTAACACTTCTGCATAACAATCTGAATCTCTATCAGGCTAAACTTAAGTTCACAATGATATCCCTGACTCCACATGTTTTTTATAATGTATGTTTCTGTGCTTATAATAGGAGCCCAAAGGAATTAGTTGTGTCAGTGGTCACCCAGAAAGAAGACAGTAAGTACAAGTTGTTATCATTCTACTCAATGCCCTAGAAAAAAGGAGTCAATAGAAGATGCAAGGTTTATAACTGTTGATGTTTATCACCCCTCTGTTCATTAGCCTTTCAGACTGAGAGGTATAGATGAGTGGAAGAGCTATGGATAACACTGTTCTCAACCTTTCACCATAAATGCTCCCAACTCCACATCACTCCTGCTTTGCCACTGATTTCCTATACAACTAACAAGGATTTAGGAAAGTATGTTTTTTATTTGTATGTCTGAAAAAATGTTAAAAAATGAAATTACTTAGTTGCTTTCTTAAAATAAATACATCAAACACTACGTTTTCTTATAACAAACTCAAACTCTTGCCTGCTTTGAAATCATCAAACCAACATTTTACCTACTTTTCTTTTTCTTCGTCTTTTTTTTTGTGGGGGAGATACTGGGGATTGAACCCAGGGGTACTCTACTCACTAGGCTAAACTCATAGTCCTTTATTTTTTTGAGACAGGGATTTGCTAAATTGCTGAGGCTGGCCTCAAACTTGCAATCCTCCTGTCTTGGCCTTCCGATTTGCTGGGATTATAGGCATGTGTCACAACACCCAGATCACCTACCTTTTCAAATAAGAAAAAAATAAAAATATGTAAAAGCATTTTTTCTTTTAGCAGTGTTAGGATCAAACCCAGGGCCTCATGAATGCTAAGCAAGGGCTCTTATAGAGTATAGCTCTTATAGAGCTATATACTCAGCCATAAAATCAATTCAAAGAGAAATATTTTGGAAAATATTAAATAATGTACCTTTGTTGTCAAAATATTTTAAGTCTGGCTGTCTCATAGAACAGACACTGTAACAATGATCAGAAAAAAAATCCCACTGAATCCATCTGCAATTCTGCTTATTCCAGAGGAATCTGAATGTAAAACAATAAAAGAAATTTTAAAAATGTTTCAAACATACATATACATATTTAATTAGATATATCTTTAACATATTCAAATTCACATTATTTTTGAAGGTTTCTCCCTCCCTCTCTTCCTTCATTCCTTCATTTCGGGACCCAGGGCCTTGTGCATGCTAAGCAAGTACTCTACCACTGAGCTATATCCTCAGCTTAAATTTTAATGATAAAAATATAGCATCTATAATGAAAGTGTATTTTTCTCAGTCTTTAAACTTTTATATTTCAGATCTAATACATTTAGCTTTAAGGAAAGCATAAATTATAGACTTTAAAATATGATAACTTTGAAACACATAAGGATACAATTTTTTCTTACAATCAGAATCTCACAAAATATACATACATAGGGCTGAGGTTGTGGCTCAGTGGCAGAGCACTTGCCTAGCATGTGTGAGGCACTGGGTTCCATTCTCAGCACCACATATAAATAAATGAATAAAATAAAGGTCTATCAACATCTAAAATATATATATATTTAAAAAATTCAAATAGATAAGGCTGGGGATATAGCTCAGTTGGTAGAGTGCTTGCACAAGGCCCTGGGTTCAATCCCAGCACCCCGGGGGTGTGGGGGGAGGATACAAATATATAATGCTGTGTTAATAGCACAAAACAATGAATTAACTACTAGAGAGGTATGCCCTCAGGCAAATGGGAAATGGCCTGAGGTCCAATGAGGGATTCTGAATATAGTCACTTCAAGTAGTAACTTAAAGAGACTTAATTTCCTCAGATAAGAAGAATGAGAGCATGGGATAAGCTAACAGGTATGTCTGAGACTGTCTCAAGTATGTGTAAGTTATATCAGAAAATGGCCACAAAGACCTTTTCATACTGCTAATACAATACAGCCAATTTCAATCACAAATCACATAGTCAAAATGAAAGTTCATATTTCTGAAAAGAATGTATAGAATAGTTTTGTTCCCTCAGTAATGCAAAATTCTTTTAAATTATTATTGTGTCTTAAGCACAGCTTGGTAACCAGACAAAGCTCAATTATGCTACATAAATAAGTAAAGATGGATAACAAATTTTAAATATCTATACCCATGGAATCATGAAGATTAAATATAATACTGTTTGTAAAGTTCTAACATGTCTCTAGCACATGGTAGACAATAAGGAATATATATTCAGAGAATTTAAAGTTTTTCTGACCTAAAAATTGATCAGATATTTAAGTCTTATCTAATCATTTGAGAAAATGGATAGAAATACAATTTCTTCGAAAATATACACACCCACCTTTAAATTAATTCAATTATACACTAACCTGAATAACGAGAAGGGTGTAAAGTCTTCCTTTTTCTTTTTTTAGGATACTCATTCATATCTTTTCAATCTAAAAAGTAAAAACATTTATTAAATATCACAAATAATTGTTAATATTGTAACAAAAATTATTTCTAACCAAAGAATTTATTGGCACTAAGAAATGTGTGTGCCACATGAAAATAAACGTTGTAAGAGAAATGTTATACGATGCCTCTGTTTATATTTTGGATTACTTTTCCCATCATGCTTAGAGACAGGACACTGATTTCTGCTTTCTTTCTTACTAAGATAGAGAAATTCTGTTTTTAAATGTTGTGATGATAAGAACTGGATAAGTATAATAAAACCCACACTTAAAATTTTTATTTTTAAAAAAGCCATTATGCTATCAAACCACATTTCCTGCAATTGGGAATATTTTAATTCAGATTTCAAGCTAAAGGTGGATACATTAAAAAATATATTGTTACCACCTCTGTGTTGTCTCACAGCTTCCAGAAAAAATATGCATCACACAGAACCTCAGAATATAAATAATTTTTAAGAAAAAAAAAATCCTTAGCTTATTGATAAAGTCACATTTGATATTCTATTGAGTCAGAAAAGGTGTGGCAACCATTGTATGATTAATTTCCCATCAACTATTTTTGGTTTTTGTGGTACTGGAGACTAAACCAGGGGCACCCTATCATTGAGCTATACCCCTAGTCCTTTTCATTTTTTATTTTGAGACAGGTTCTCACTAAATTGCCCAGGCTGGCCTTGAAGTTGCCATCCTCCTGCCTCAGCTTCCCAAGGTGCTGGGATTATTGGTGCATACCACCATGCCTGGCTCCCACATGAACAGTAATAAAATTAGTTTCACTACTTTCCACTTACTTGGTATAATTCTTAATACTGCAGTGAGGAAAAATGAATTACAAAGTTTCCACAGATGGTAAAAAAATACCTGTAAGTTAAACATGACAGAAGTCATATAAGCAAAAATGTGGTTCATTTCTGAGATTCAAAAATACAATTGTACCAGATATTTAATTAACTAGAAAAGTACAAAGAAATAATTCAAGCATAATACTCTTGAGTATATTTTACTAAACACTAAAAATTGTATCTACTGATGTGATTACTTGTGAACTTTTCATATTTCTTTGAATTTACCTTCTAAAGTTATAGCTATGAATGACCCCAAAATAGGAATATAAATCTGCATTAGTCCTTTAATCTATTCAGCCACAGAGAAAGTGAACATAGAAAAAACAAATACTGAATCATGGACCTGAAACTTTTAAGGTTCTTTTTTTTTTGCTACCGTGGATTGAACTCAGGGGCATTTGACCACTGGGCATATCCCCAGCCCTTTTTTTATTTTATTAGAGACAGAGTCTCACTGAGTTGCTAAGTGCCTCGCCATTGCTGAGGCTGGCTTTCAACTTGTGATCCTCCTGCCTCAGCCTCCCAAGTGCTGGGATTACAGGCATGTGCCACTGTGCCCAGCTACTCTTAAGGTTCTTAACCAGCCATACATCGAACTGTGAACCTGTTATTTCATTTAATCCTGTTATGCAAAACCCATAACACCCTCTCCAAATCATTATTTACTCCTTGTTATTGATTAATCATAGTTGGATACTAAGTAGTGAGGTTGGGATTTGAACATAATTCTGAATAATTTTATTAGAAAAAAAATATTTTTGGCCATGGGGAATAAACCCAGGGCCTCAGATATGTAACTCTACCACTGAGCTACATCCTTAGCCACATCTAACCAATTTAAAAACAAAGTCTTCAATTCCTTTATTTAGTTTTGAAACAAACAGGGAGATAGTGACCAAACAAATTCCAGCAGATTAGTGTTTAAATCAGAACTACCTCCTCCATCTCAGAATAGTGTCCATCCACAGAAGCATGGGCAAGGAGGGAATGCCAGAAACAGAAATCCAGTCTCATGTGCTGTTTTTCTTATCACCAAAGTGATTTTCTCATTTCTAGTGATAAGGAATTTGAGGGGTGTATACTATTTTTGCTGCTTTAGTAAGGTATGGGTATATCAGCACTATATGCAATCATATGGTAATATAATTACTTCAGTTTATTAAGCATTTTCCTAATACTTATTCTAGTTTGTCTTTTAAAAAGTTTTGTGAGGTACACTGAGGGGCTTACTGTTCAACCCACCTCGATTTTACTGATGAAGAAACACACTCAATGAAAGTCAAGTCAACTAAAAATGGCAAAACCAGAGATGCAAATACATGTCTTCTGATTCCTGGACATTGAATAACTAACTGTATGTGGGTACATCTTCATGGCTAAGCACTGCCACCAGCAAGTTACATCTTGCTTCCAGTTCTTACTCAGCCAGCGATTGGAAGGAGGGGAAGACAGTCACCTAAGAAAAACTGACAACCATAAATTTTACAGAAATGATATAAATGCCTCACCCAGCATATATATATAATGCCCACCCAACAACATGAACAGCATTCTTTGGGTTTGCATCCCAATCCAGTGCATCCAAATATCAAAAAGACTATTTCCATCTTTATATAATAAGCTAAAATTCCACCTTATCCCTAAAACCTTTTATACACTTCCAGAATTTATATAGCCAAAAGCTTCACAATTCATAATCTATACACTCTAAAACAACAAAAACTTTTTGTATGCATAATTGCCTTGATGAAGAAATTTGTTTTTTTATTCAAAGCTATCATATAAACATTTGCTCACTAAAACAGGTTTGGCAGAAAGAACACACTTATAATCCCAGTCACTGGGGAGACTGAGGCAGGAGGAGCATAAGATCAAAGCCAGCCTCAGCAATTTAGCGATTCACCTTGTCTGCAAATTAAAAAAAAAATTTTTTTAAAGGGCTAGGGGTGTAACTCAGTGGTAGAGCACCGCTAGGTTCAATGTCAGTACCAAAGCAAATATTTGTTCACCAATCCTCCTATCAAAAAGATTTTGAATCACATGCAACTTACCACTCATTCCCCTCTCCCCACTTAAATAGAAACTATACATAATGTTTACCTGCAGGAAAATTAAAATTACTAAAAAGTAAATCACCTACAATCCATTCACCTAGAAAAACCACTATTAACGTTTTGATATATACACACTTCTTCCTATGATATGGTATACATGTATATTTTACATTACGAAAGGGGACCATGCCATAAGAACATCTTTTAAAAGTATTTTAGAAAATACAAGTTAGCATCTTTTCACCCATCATTTTTTTCAAGCAACCATAATGTCTATATACAAAACACAATTCTCATACTGTGCCTTTTGTGCAATGCAATAGTCTTTCTTTCTTGCCAAATGCTGTAAGACATCTTTACAATAAGAAGCTACATTTTAAACAAGTTTTAAAAGAGCTAACCTTTCCTTTTTGTCTTCATAAAAATAAGTATATATTTTCCAGATTTAAAAAAAAAAATGAAACAAAATGTTTCAGGAGACTATGAACTAGAGTCCACTATATATCCAATTTGGACTCAGTCTCTACTGAAATACACCTAAGTCTAGCACAATCGGTATCTCTTTGTAATGAGATGAACTGCTTAATTTACTCGTGTCCCTAGGCTGCATTTAAAAAGAAAGCCAGAAAGGGTGGAGGGAAGGGGCAAAAGTACCCTAACTAGTGGGTCGGAGCAGCTCTAGTAGACTGGGTGCCAGGACCGCTGCAAGCTCCGAAGATGCGCCGCCGGAGGGTCACGGAGCTGCCGGGCAGGGCGGGAGGGCCAGCGTGGCACCACGCCGCAAAACACATGCCCGTCCGAGGGGCCGGGCCAGAATCCTCGGCCCCCGCCGCCTCCACCCGAGCGCCACGCGCCCGCCTCGCCCCGGCCCAGCCACTAGAGGCTGGGGCCGGGAACTCCTAACCACGACCCCAAGGGCGCTCTGAAGGAAGAGGGGCGGGGGGCCGCGGCGTCCTCGGAGAGTCTGGACCTGCTTTGGGGGTGGAGAAGGGGGACGCCATCCCGCCTTAAACGAAGGCAGGGTTTCAGTTTGAGGAAGCCTCCGGCCCTTCCTGCCCTCTCCCGTTGGAAGATGCGCCCGCACGCCTGCGTCCTCTGCAGCAGTCCGGCGCCCAGCCCGTCCGCTCCTCCCTCACACTCACCGTTTCCCCGGGGCCCCGGCCGGCCCAGGCACAGCAGAGGTGGCTGCGGCCGAGCGCGGGCGGAGGGGGCCGCAGGCGGCGGGCGACGCCGCTCAGGCCCTCGCGCTCCCGGGCGCTCTGTCAGGGCTGGCCCTCTCCCTCCCGCGCGCCCCAAGCCCAGCCCGCTAGGCCCCAGGCCCAGGCTGCGCGGCCGCACTCACCGCCACGCTCCGCGCCTGCGCCGCTCGCTTCGGGGGCCCGCGGAGAGGGCGGGGAGGTGACGAGGTGGGGGCGGGGGGCGGGTGCATGGCCCCGCCGCTCACCCTGCCTGGGAGGGACCACCGGCCTCCACCCCGGGGGTGGCCCGAAGGCCCGCGCCCCCTGCCGGCGCCTTCGCGCCGCCGCAGGCCCTTTCCGGGCGAGATACCGCCCCTCCCGAGGAAACGCTGCGGGTGATTCCACCGCCTAGAACTGCTCCTAGCCAGGCACCCCGGCGAACTTCCTCCTGCTGCCCCGGCCTCCCTCCCGCGCTGGAAGGAACCGCAGAAGCGCTGCGCGCAAGCAGTCCCCCTTGCCACAGTGCTCCCGCAGGGGCGGTAACGAGACTGATCTTGCCCAGGTTAGGCAAGGCAGATGGCATTTCAGTCCTGAAGTATGCCAGCAGCCTGTTGGCGACAAAAAGGGCAAGGCCGCGTCGTGGTTTTACCGAGGCCTCACCGAAGAACCATAGAGGGCTGGGATCGTGTCCACAGGGAGAGGTGTAACTTTTTAAGATCTTGAGTTTGCTGTTAGGCTTCAGCCCGTTTCCTTGGCTCAAGAAATCTTGGAATGAACGTGAAATTAAATAGAGGGTTGGATTAGATGATTTCAATCCTTTTCCGACCTTGCGGTTCCTTGAGCAGCTGACGAAAGGATTAAATTGAATGAGCACAAATAAATTTATGAACACGGTTTTTAAAATGACTTGAGGGCTGAGAATACAGCTCAGGGGTCAAGTGTGTACTTTGCAAGCGGGAGACCTGAGGTTCGAGCCCCAGCACCATCCCAAAGAAAAATCGAGAAAGGAAGCAACTTTTAAGTGTGATCATGTTGAATCCCCCTCACCGGCCATACTGAGAATGGTGCATACAAAGCACTACCACTGAGCTTCACCCTCAGCCCCTAATCCTTTTGACAACAGGTTGAAGTAATTAGTCTCAATTTACAAATTAGAAAATTTAGTTTGTGAGAGACTGACACTTATTTTTGTAGACTAAGCACCCAGGGTTCAAATAATTATGAAATGAATGAATGAGGTCCATATATAATAATCCTTGTCTAAGGTCACTTGGAAAGTCATGGCAGCAATTCGTGGTTTTTAGTGTACCTCTGTTGTGCTTTTCCTGATACGAATATGCTGATTAACCAACAAACCTCTGGAAAGGAGGAAACAGATTTACCCCATTCCTTCACCCTCTCTAAGGAAATAAAGATATATGGTATTTAGAAGAGACGCTACTTGTTTGTGAGGCTTAATTGTTATGACATCATAATCTCTTATGTGTATTCAGTTCAAATAAACGCATGTTCACGAATGTTAGTATGACTTGGATAAAGTATGAAGAGACTTAAAGCTGTTTTGTAATATGGTTTGTCCCTGGCACAGAACAGGGAATCCATACGCGATTGACACATATAAATTTATAAAGAACCACTTATATCCTTCCCTTCCTTCTCAGCTGGTTCTGTTGTTTCCTGATCTGATACAGTGGAAGCCACAAGAGGGTGTCATGCGACTATCTTTAGTTATTTTTGCTCACTGCTGGTCTTGTGTCAGTCTGCATTCTAGGATGCAGTTTTATTCCAAAACGTTGTGTAGTTAAATACACATCTTCCCCTCTCCTATCCAGTGCGTTATTTAAAAAAAAATTTCACACTGCCACTTAGAATTACAATGTTTAGATATCTTGTAACATAATCACAAATCAAAGGCAATTTACAGTTCTTTTGAGTAGCTTGACTATGTATATTTACAGTTTCGTTGTAAGGTCTTCCTTTTTCTCTCCTCCCCCTCCAAAGGAGGGTGGCATCTTGAATGAAACTTTGAAATCTCAAGAGTACCAACTTACAGTTTACTAAATTCTATTACAATTTTGATTTAGGAATATTTAATCCTCATCCTTCTAATTTTTTTGCCACATTATAGAATAGCTTAATATTTTCCTGATTAGAAAAGGGATGCATGAAAAGAAACGTAATAATGCATGTTGTTTAAATAATGGAGACAGTAGAAAAGTATGAAGAGCAAAAGAAAAATGTTATCCCATAACTCTGAGCTAATCAGTAGTAATGTTTTGCTCTGTATCTTTCCATTATTTTTATCCCTCTACATGTTTTCTCAAAATTAGAATAGTATTGTTTGTTGTTTTGTAACAACTTTTTAAACAATGCAGTGTGAGAGTTCCTTATGCTATTAAAATGTTAGTAGTGCTTTGAACTACTACAAGTGACCATACAATTAAGTAGTGGACATTTTAAGTTGCTTCCATCTTCAAAACAATGCTTTGCTGATTTGGTAAGTAAAATATAGTGTTTCATTTTAATATGTATTTTTGTGTGAAATTACGTTTTTTTTTTTCTCATGTGTTTATTGGCTATTTGTCTTTCATGAATTTTCAGTGAATGGCCTTTTCCTATTTTTTTTAAAACATGTTGTTTATATTTTTCAAAATTAAGCCTGGCACTCTGGCACTGTGTAATCCCAGTGGCTTGGGAGGCTGGTGCAGGAGGATCACAAGTTCAAGGCCAGCCTCAGCAATGTAGTGAGGCCCTACTTAGTGAAAACCTGTCTCCAAATAAAGAATAAAAAGGACTGGGGTTGTGGCTCAGTGGTTAAATGCCCCTGGATTCAATTCCTAGCACACACACAAAAAAGCATTAGAATCATCTAGAGTCTTTGTTCAAATATAGATTTTTGTGTTTTATCCTGAGTTTCTCTTTGGGTAAGTCTGGACTAGGGCCTGAGCAGCTACAATTTGGCAAGTTCCCAAGAAATGTTGGTGCTGCTGGCCAGGAATCATACTTTGAGAACCACTATCCTAAACTTTCCTCACCCAGTTCCACACCAGTCAAATAGTACTTCTCACTGTTCCACAGGTAAATTGCCTCTCTCTCACCTATAGGATTTAGCATGTCCTTTTTTCATCTGCAATCTCTTTCCTTTGTTTCTATCTGTAAGATCAAGCTCATGATTTATCTCTTTTATGAAATCTTGGATTTTTCTTTGCTGAGATCTCTGATCATTTTTCAGAAATTCCACAGCGATTGGCACATTAGTTCATTTATCACCACTTATCATACATTTGCAATGAATATAGTGAAGCTTAAGCTTCAAGTCTGTTCAGTTGCATGAACCTCTTCCAAGACAATATACTTTGTGTTTATAATTTTATGTTCTTAAATTGTTCATTCTACTTTGCACAAGCTTCTGTCCTCACAACCTTTGGCTCCATTCCTGTTTACATTGTCTTTCAACAGGCAGTGAGTTCAAGTTTTATCTTCCAATCTGCTCCAGCTCCCAGCTTAGTACAGTGTCTTGTAATAAGCCTCTTTTTCTCTACCTCTCTTTCTTTGTGTGTGAGTGTGTGTGAGTGTGTACATGTGCTCATGTGGACACTACTGGGAATTGAGCCTGGGGTGCTTTACCACTGAGCTACATCCTCAGCCATTTTTATTTTTTGAGACAGGGTCTCATTAAGTTGCCTGTGCTGGCCTAGAACTTGATCCTCCTGCCTCTGTCTCCCAAGTAGCTGGAATTATAGGAGTATGTCACCATGCTCAGCTAATTTTTTTTTTTTTTTTTTATAGAATATTCATTGCATATCTATCCTGTGTCTGGCACTGTAGTAGATGCTGAGGAAGTGGTATGAACAAAACAATCATGGACCTACTCATCCTTAGAATTGATAGGGAAGATAGGCAGTTAAACAACATTGGAATGCATTGAGTAAACATATAGGGCAACAGAGTGTTAAAGGAGCACATGACAGATGGCCTAGCTTAGTCTAAGGAGAATGTGATGGGTAAAGTGTCTAGTTGTTTAGCTTATTGAATGAATTGATAAATAGTGTCATGGTCACCTAGACTGCTACACTACTGCAGACCTCGCTGGATGATTGATAACACTCCTCTCTCAGGCAACTGCATGTCACAGTCCCAAGTCACTGATTTCACATACTCAGCAGACATACCTAGAATTCATAATTTCAAGTAACCTTCACAGGAAAGGCCTTCCAGGCAGTGAAGTACTTTTTGTTGTTGTTGTTGTTCTAATCAGTTATACATAACAGCAGAATGCTTTTTGATTCATTGTACACAAATGGAATACAATTTTTTACTTCTCTGGTTGTACACAAAGTAGGGTCATACCATTCATGCAATCATACATGTATCTAGAGTAATGATGGCCGTCTCATTCCACCATCTTTCCTACCCCATGCCCCCTCCCCACCCCTCCCTCTCCTTTGGCCAATTCAAAGCTCCTCCACTCACCCCATGCACCCCTCCCCCCCATTATGGATTAGCATCCACTTATCAGGGAAAACATTCGGCCTTTGTTTTTTTGGGATTGCCTTACTTCACTATTCTCTAACATTTAACTGCAAATGCCATAATTTTATTCTCTTTTATTGTGGAGTAATATTCCATTGTGTATACATACCACAGTTTCTTTATCTCATCTATTGAAGGGCATCTAGGTTGGTTCCACAGTTTGGCTATTGTGAACTGTGCTGCTATAAACATCATTGTAGTATGCTGTTTTTGTTTGTTTTTTGCAAAATAGAATCATTGTTTTTATTTTTTCTTTGCTAGATAGGAGAATTAGAAAATGTATTTCTTTTTTTTTTTCAATTTTCTTGTCCTATTTTTTACTTATTTATTTATTTATTTTTTATTCTAAGTTGTTATAAATGACATCAGAGTGCATTACATTTCATATTATACTTATAGAGCACATTTTTACATATCTCTGATTGTATACAAAGTACATTCACACCATTTGTGTCTTAATACATGCACTTAGGGTAATGATATCCATCTCATTCTACCATCTTATTTTTTTTTTCCCTTGACCCTTTTGCCCCTCTCCCTTCCCCTCCCTCCCCATTGGCCATTCTAGTGTTCCTCTAATCCTCCTATGCTCCCCCTCCCAACCACTGTGAATCAGCCTCCTTATATCAGAGAAAATATTCAGCATTTGGCTTTTTGGGTTTGGCTAACTTCACCTAGCATTATATTCTCCAACTTCATCCATTTACCTGCAAATGCCATGATTTTATTCTCTTTCATTGCTGAGTAATACTCCATTCTGCATATATACAACATTTTCTTTATCCATTCATCTACTGAAAGGCATCTAGGTTGGTTCCACAGTTTAACTATTGTGAATTGTGCTGTTATAAACATTGATGTGGCTGTGTCCTTGTAGTAAGCTGTTTTTAAGTCCTTTGGGAATAGACCAAGGAGTGGGATAGCTGGGTCAAATGGTGGTTCCATTCAAAGTTTTCCTAGGAATTTCCATACTACTTTCCAGATTGACTTCACCAATTTGCAGTTCCACCAGCAATGTAAGAGTGTGCCTTTCCCCCCACATCCTTGCCAGAATTCATTATTGTTTTTTTTTTTAATATTTATTTATTTGCTTTAGTTGTACACAATGCGTTTATCTTTTACGTGGTGCTGAGGATCGAACCTGGGCCGCGCACGTGCCAGGCGAGTGCTCTACCACTGAGCTACAACCCCAGCCCCTGTTTATTTTTTTGATAGCTGCCATTCTGACTGGTGTGAGATGAAATCTTAGAGTGGTTTTAATTTGCATTTCTCTAATAGCCAGAGATGTTGAACATTTTTTCATGTATTTGTTGATTGATTACATATCTTCTTCTGAGAAGTGTCTTTTCAGTTCCTTGGCCCATTTATTGATTGGGTTATTCATTTTTTTGATGTTAAGATTTTTGAGTTCTTTACATATGCTAGAGATTAGTGCTCTATATGATGTGCATGTGGTAAAAATTTGTTCCCAATTAGTAGGCTCTCTATTCACCTCACTGATTGTTTCTTTTTCTGAGAAGAAGCTTTTTAGCTTGAATCTATCCCATTTATTGATTCTTGATATTAATTCTTGTACTACAGGAGTCTTATTAAGGAACTTGGGGCCTAATCTGACATGTTGGAAATTAGAGCTTACTTTTTCTTCTATTAGGCATAGTGTCTCTGGTCTAATTCCTAGATCCTTGATCCACTTTGAGTTGAGTTTTGTGCATGGTGAGAGATAGAGGTTTAATTTTATTTTGTTGCATATGGATTTCCAGTTTTTTCCAGCACCATTTGTTGAAGAGGCTATCTTTTCTACAATGTACATTTTTGGTGCCTTTGTCTAATATAAGATAACTGAAATTATATGCGTTAGTCTCTGTGTCCTCTATTATGTACCATTGGTCTACCAGTCTATTTTGGTGCCAATACTATGCTGTTTTTGTTACTATTGCCCTGTAGTATAATTTAAGGTCTGGTATAGTGATGCCACCTGCTTCACTCTTCTTGCTAGGGATCGTTTTAGCTAGTCTGGATCTCTTATTTTTCCAGATGAATTTCATGACTGCTTTTTCTATTTCTCTGAGGAATGTCACTGGGATTTTGATTGGCATTGCATTAAATCTGCATAGCGCTTCTGGTAGTATGGTCATTTTGACAATATTAATTCTGTCTATCCAAGAGCAAGGTAGATCTTTCCATCTTCTAAGGTCTTCCATAATTTCTTTCTTTAGTGTTCTGTAGTTTTCATTATAGAGGTCTTTCACATCTTTGGTTAAGTTGATTCCCAAGGTTTTTTTTTTTTTTTTTTTTTATGCTATTGTAAATGGGGTAGTTTTTCTCATTTCCCTTTCAGAGGATTTGTCACTGATATATAGAAATGCCTTAGATTTATGGGTGTTGATTTTGTATCCTGCTACTTTGCTGAATTCATTTATGAGTTCTAGAAGTTTTCTGGTGGAATTTTTTGGGTCTTCTAGGTATAAAATCATATCATCAGCGAATAGTGATAATTTGAGTTCTACTTTACCTATCTGTATCCCTTTGATTTCTTTCGCCTGTCTTATTGCTCTGGCCAGCATTTCAAGTACTATATTAAATAGAAGTGGTGAAAGAAGGCATCCCTGTCTTGTTCCAGTTTTTAGAGGGAATGCTTTCAACTTTTCTCCATTTAGAATGATGTTGGCCTGGGGCTTAGCATAGATAGCTTTTATGATGTTGAGCTATGTTCCTGTAATCCCTAGTTTTTCTAGTGTTTTGAACATGAAGGGGTGCTGTATTTTGTCAAATGCTTTATCTGCATCTATTAAGATAATAATATGGTTCTTATCTTTAAATCTATTGATGTAATGAATTACATTTATTGATTTCCGTATGTTGAACCATCCTTGCATCTCTGGAATGAACCCCACTTGATCGTGGTGTACTATATTTTTGATATGTTTTTGTATTCAATTTGCCAGAATTTTATTGAGAATTTTTGCATCTATGTTCATTAGAGATATTGGTCTGAAGTTTTCTTTCTTTGATGTGTCTTTACCTGGTTTTGGGATCAGGGTGATATTGGCCTCATAGAATGAGTTTGGATATGCTCCCTCTTTTTCTATTTCCTGAAATAAATTGAAGAGTATTGGTGTTAGTTCTTCTTCAAAGGTCTTGTAGAACTCGGCTGTGTATCCATTTGGTCCTGGGCTTTACTTGGTTGGTAGGCTTCTCATGGCATCTTCTATTTCATCACTTGAAATTGGTCTGTTTAAATTGTGCATATCATTCTGCTTCCATTTGGGCAAATCATATGACTCTAGAAATCTGTCGATGCCTTCAATGTTTTGTATTTTATTGGAGTACAAGTTTTCAAAATAATTTTGAATCATTTCCTGTATTTCCGCAATGTCTGTTGTGATATTTCCTTTTTCATAGCGTATCTTAGTAATTTGAATTTTCTTTCTCCTTCTCTTTGTTAGCCTGGATAAGGGTCTGTCAATTTTATTTATTTTTTCAAAGAACCAACTTTTTGTTTTGTCAATTTTTTCAATTGTTTCTTTTGTTTCAATTTCATTGATTTTAGCTCTGATTTTAATTGTTTCCTGTCTTCTACTGCTTTTGGTGTTGGATTGCTCTTCTTTTTCTAGAGCTTTGAGATGTAATGTTAAGTCATTTATTTGTTGACTTTTTCTTCTTTTGAGGAATGAACTCAATGCAATGAACTTTCCTCTTAGAACTGCCTTCATAGTGTCCCAGAGATTTCAATATGTTGTGTTTGTGTTCTCATTCATATCTAAGAATTTTTTAAAATCCTCTTTGATGTCATGTGCAACCCATTTTTCATTCAGTAGCATATTATTTAGTCTCCAGGTGTTGGAGTAGCTTTTATTTCTTATTTTATCATTGATTTCTAATTTAATTCCATTATGGTCTGATAGAATGCAGGGTAGTATATCTCTTTTTTTATATTTGCTAAGAGTTGTTTTGTGGCATAGTATATGGTCTATTTTAGAGAAGGATTCATGTGCTGCTGAGAAGAAAGTGTATTCGCTCATTGAAGGATGAAATATTCTATATAAGTCAGTTAAGTCTAAGTTGTTTATTGTATTTTTGAGTTCTATAGTTTCTTTGTTCAGCTTTTGTTTGGAAGACCTATCCAGTGGTGAAAGGAGTGTGTTAAAGTCTCCAAGAATTATTGTGTTGTGGTCAATTTGACTCTTGAACTTGAGAAGAGTTTGTTTGATGAACATGGATGCTTCATTGTTTGGGGCATATATATTTATAATTGTTAAGTCTTGTTGGCGTATGGTTCCCTGGAGCAGTATGTAGTGTCCTTCTTTATTCTTTTTGATTGACTTTAGTTTGAAGTCTACTTTATTTGATATGAAGATGGAAACCCTGCTTGTTTCCTCAGTCCATGTGAGTGGTATGATTTTGCCCAACCTTTCACCTTCAGCCTGTGGATGTCTTTTCCTATGAGATGAATCTCTTGGAGGCAGCATATTGTTGGGTCTGTTTTTTGGATCCAGTCTGCTAGTCTATGTCTTTGATTGGTGAGTTTAGGCCATTAACATTTAGAGTTATTATTGAGACATGATTTGTATTCCCAGCCATTTTTGTTTATTTTTGGTATTTAACTTGACATGGTTTCTCCTCTGATTGGTTTTTCCTTTAGTGTAATACCTTCCTCTGCTGATTTTCATCATTTTTTTTTTCATTTTCTCTTCATGGAATATTTTGCCGAGGATGTTCTGTAGTGCTGGCTTTCTAGTTGTAAATTCTTTTAACTTTTGTTTATCATGGAAGGTTTTCATTTCATCCTCAAATCTAAAGCTTAATTTTGTTGGATATAAGATTCTTGGTTGGCGTCCCTTTTCTTTCAGAGGTTGGTATATGCTGTTCCATGATCTCCTGGCTTTGAGTGTCTGAGTTGAAAAATCTACTGTGTTATGAATTGGTCTCCCCCTATATGTGATCTGATTCCTCTCTCTTGTGGCCTTTAAGATTCTATCCTTATTCTGTATGCTAGACATTTTCATTATAATGTGTCTTGGTGTAGATCTGTTGTAATTTTGTACATTTGGTGTCCTGTAAGCCTCTTGTGTTTGGTTCTCCAATTCCTTCTTCATGCTTGGAAAATTTTCTGATATTATTTCATTGAAGAGATTGTGCATTCCTTTGGTTTGAAACTCTGTGCCTTCCTCTATCCAAATTATTCTTAGATTTGGTCTTTTTGTGTATGTGTGTGTGTGGGGGGGGTACCGGGGATTGAACTCAAGGACAGTTGACCACTGGGCCACATCCCCAGCCCTTTTTTGTATTTTATTAGAGACAGGGTCTCACTGAGTTGCTAAGTGCCTCGCCATTGCTGAGGCTGGCTTTGAACTCGCGATCCTCCTGCCTCAGCCTCCCAAGTGCTGGGATTACAGGCGTGCGCCACCATGCCTGGCTAGATTTGGTCTTTTGATGCTGTCCCATAATTCTCGGATGTTCTGTTCATGGTTTCTTACTATCTTCACTGTGGTCAACTTTATTTTCAAGATTATATACTTTGTCTTCATTGTCTGAAGTTCTTTCTTCCAGTTGATCTAGTCTGTTGGTGATGCTTTCTATTGTGTTTTTTATTTGGTTTATTTTTTCCTTCATTTCAAGGATCTCTGACTTTTTTTTTTCAGAGTTTCTTTTTCTTTTTTGAAGTAATCTTTTGCTACCTGTATTTGCTCTCTTGTATCTTTGTTGTAGTGATCAATTTTTGCCTGTATTTGCTCATTTAGGTCATTCTTGAATTCACAGATCATTTTAATTACGAACTTTCTTAACTCCTTCTCTGACATTTCATCAACTTTGTTGAGCATGGGTTCTGTTATTGTAGTATCCTGTTTGGGGTACTTTCCTCCCTTGTTTTTTCATGTTGTTTATTTGCCTTCCTTTCTTGCAGTGTAGATCTGAGATATTATAGTTTCTACCCTATATTCTTGTACTATCCGTGCAGGTTGTATGTGCCTCACCTTAATGTTGGGTTTTCAGAACCTGCAGGTGTCCCTCGATGTATGCTACTGCAACTAAAGGTGGTGTCAGCTGTAGCGGAGGTAACTCGAGATAACAGTGAAGGTGCCCCAAGATGAATGCAATGTCTTCCAGAGATGCGGCTGAAAGGGTGGGCCTTATAATGTCTTTGGGATGCCTGCTCTGAGATGTGGCTGCTTTTAGGCCCTGTCTGTTGTCAAAAGGTAGGGGCTACCGAGTGGGGAAGGCTATGGCTATGTCTGCAGTGTCTCAAGATGGAAGTGGGTTAGGCTTGTGCTCCCAGGTGGGGGTGGGATAGTGGACTCTGGACCTACCCTGCGTGGGGCTGGGTCCCATGCAGGTTGGTGTGGGCCAAACTGGTTGAATCTGAGCTCCTGTGGTGGTCTGCTGGTTGGAAGAGGCAGTCTTCTGAGAGGAGGTCAGTGAAGCTGTCCTAGGCCAGCCTGGGCTCCACAGGTGTAGGCTGGGCTGACCTGGACCCACCTGCGGTAGGGTGGAGGTTGGTGGGACTGACACGAGCCTGGACACACTCAAGTGGAGGTCAGCGGAACTGACCTGGGCCTGGCTGCCTAGTATGCTGTTTTTAAGTTCTTTGGGTATAGACCAAGGAATGGGATAGCTGGGTCAAATGGTAGTAAGTGAAGTACTTTTAAAACCAGCAAAACCCAGAACTAGCCTGCCAATTAACCCACACAATTTGCTTACCTAAAATGGTACAGAGATAATCTCCTGGTTGCAAAAGACTACCCCATGTTTCCTTTCTTCAGTGTCATCCCTGAGAGTTGACCTAGAGTTTGTAATGGACCAGGGTCCCTGCCTGACTGTAAAATCTATTCACAATTTTTAAACTTAATCTAATTTTTTTTTTTTTTTTTTTTTTTTTTTTGGTACTGGGGATTGAACTCAGGGGCACTCGACCACTGGATCACATCCCCAGCCCTTTTTTTGTATTTTATTAGAGAAAGGGTCTCACTGAGTTGCTAAGTGCCTCGCCATTGCTGAGGCTGGCTTTGAACTCGCGATCCTCCTGCCTCAGCCTCCCAAAGTGCTGGGATTACAGGCGTGCGCCACTGCGCCCGGCTAAACTTAATCTAATTTTTAACTTAGCTTAGTGAATGACTGAATAAGTGAAGGAATAAAATCGACCCAGTCTTCCTTATTAAAATAGTAATAAGGATTCTTTGTGCAGTGTTTTCTTTTAATTTTTTCTGGAGCACTGGCTGTATTCATAGCACCTGGAAACAAACATTAAGTGTTGTATCCATTTAATGATTTGAACTTGACACCATACCTGCAACAATCTGAAGGTTGAACCACATAAAGGGAAATCTAGACTAATAGGTGATGAAAATGAAACATTTCCCAAGTAAAAGATATGGTTGTTATCCCTGGGAAAAACAGCTCTGGTAAGCATTGTTTTGGTTCTGGTAAGCATTACCACTGATTAGCAATATCCAATTTTTTAAAATATCTTTTAGTTGTTGATGGACCTTTTATTTTATTTACTTATTTATATGCAGTGCTGAGAATGAAACCCAGTGCCTCACACATGCTAGGCAAGTGCTGTACCACTGAGCCACAACCCTAGTCCAACAATATCCAATTTTTGGTATTCTCTACTTTCAGGCATATGAGTGATTATACTGCCTATCCTGCTTGAAGCTGTGTATTAACATGTGACTTGCTTAGGCCATTGAAATGGCAGTGGAAGTGTTCTCTGTCACTTCTAGGTAGAGGCATTTCATTTCCAGTACCAGTTTTCTATTTCTCTCTTCCTCTGAATGGAGTAAAGAGAATCCACAGCAGAGACTGCACAAATAAGAAACAAGCTTTGCTAAGTTTTGTGATTGTTTGTTATTGCAGAATCACTAGTCTGTCCTGACAGTTACAAGAGCTAAATTCATACATTGCTCAGCCGCAGTCTGTGATTAAAAAAACAAATCTATTAAAATGTGTACTTCATTAACATGCCTTTGAATTTCATTTGGATTCATTTAACAAGTACTTATTAAAGTCTACTATTTTCCAGAAAGAAAAAAAAAAAGTCTACTATTTTCAAGATAACTGTGGTAGCCACTGTGGAGGGTCAATAAGAAAATGTCTTTAGTTAGTTTCATGCAGTCTTCCAAGGCTGTCTTGAAATGCTTTGTAATTCTCTCAGACTTGTAATTTTCTTGGAGGATTTTCTTCTTGCAGTACTGAAGTCATAATATCAAGTGGTGCCACATACTAAATGGTAACCATGGAAGCTGCTTTTGATAATCAGAAATATCTAGTTTACCTACTCCAAACTTTGACTGCCTCAAACTCAGCAACATCGCTTTTCCTGTTGTTGTCAATTGTTAGTTTAAAAACCCCTGCAAGCCAGGTACAGTGGCACAAGCTTGTAATCCTTAGCAACTCAGGAGACTGAGGAAGGAGGATCGCAAGTTCAAGGCCAGCTTCAGCCACTTAGTGAGACCCTGTTATCAAAAACTAAAAAAGGCTGGTGGTGTATCTCAGTGGTAGAGCACCCTTGGATTCAATCCAATACCCCGCCCCCCCAAAAAAATAAATAAATAAATATATAAATTTTATAAAAATAAAAATACTCTGCAAAAGCATAGTTATTTGTAGCAAATGCTAATCACGATAAAAAACAACTTTCTTGTTGTGGTGGGATGAGATTCCATAGTGTCTTTCTTGGTAGACTATATTCTCTGTGAAGGCAGGAAATGAGTCTGCTGGGCATGGTGGCCTATCGCTATAAACCCAGCATCTCAGGAGGCTGAGACAGGAGGATCACAAGTTCAAGGCCAGCCTAGGCAACTTAGGGGAAAAAATAGAGTAAATTAACTGAAACCTCCTATACTTATCACAGTTTTCCATAGTTATAAGATTTTGTTACATTTCACCTGATTTATTTCTTTGTTTTATTCTTCCCTTCTCCCTCTCACCCTTCCTCCTTCTTTCTCTGTCCCACCCCTTTTCTGAAGCATTTTAAAAATTTCACATCATTTCACTCCTGTATGCTTCTGTATAAAATATAGTATTTTTTTTTTTACATGAACACAATATCATTTTCACATGTAAAAAAAAAGTAACTTTTCTTTTTTGTACTAGGGATTGAACCCAGGGACACTTTACCACTGAGATATATCCCCAGCCCTTTTTATTTTTAGACAGGGTCTCAGTAAGTTGCTTAGGACTTCGTGAAGTTGCTGAGGTTGGCCTTGAACCTCCTGTCCCAGCCTCCTGAGTTGCTGGGATTGCAGGTGTGCACCATTATGCTAAGCCAAAACTAACATTAATTCTTTAATATCCTTAATACTCTAATTTGTCTGTGGGACAAATGTCTTTTTTCAGTTGTTTTGTTCAAAACCAAGATCCAAATAAATTCCATCCATGAAATCTACTTGTTATATCTCTTTAGTCTGATTTAACCTCAAGAAACACTTTTCTAGGGCTGGGGTTGTGGCTCAGAGGTGGAATGCTCTCCTAGCATATACATGGCCCGGGTTCAGCATCACATAAAAATAAACACATTGTGTATAACTAATGCAAATAAATAAATGTTTAAAAATTAATTAATTAATTAAATGGCTGAGGAAGTGGCCTAGTAGTAAAAGACCTCTGGATTCAATCCCAATTCAAAAAAAAAAAAAAAAAAAAAAAGACAAAACAGCCTCACAGTTCCTAGAGAGAGATGGACCTTAAATATATTTTCTTTTAAACGCTGAAGTTAACTCATAATCATATAAATACAAAACACAAACTAAAACTACCCGAGCTATCATTTTTCATTGTCAGTTTGGCATAAATCCAAAAAATTGACAATCTCTTTTGAAGAGATTTCAAGGGAATAGACAATTTCATTGAAGCAAAGTGATATAAGCTGTCAGTGGAAGATTTGGACAATACTAGCAAAATTACAGATAAATTTATTATTTGAAAAATCCCACTTCTATAAATTTGTCCTTAAAACACACTAGCACAAAGAAAATCACATAAGCACGAAGTGTGTTTGTGTTATATATGTATGTTCTGAAACAGAATTATAACATCCAATGTGGTGCTAATGATATGAAATGGAGAGGGTGGTCTGGGGATGTTTATATTTAGCATTCAAAAGGTCCTGGATTCAATTCCCAGCACCAGAAAAAGACAAAAATGTAATCAGGCTTCTGTATTATGCTTAAAGTAGTAAAATGTTTATAGCCATAGGCTATGGTAAATTGCATATGTTATTGTAATACTTACAACAAACACTAAAAACTGTATAAGGTAATATACTAAAATAAACACTATAAATAAACCAAGATGTAATTCCAAAATTGTCCAAATAACCCACAAGAAGACATGACAAGAAAAACAGAGAAAAGAAAAAACAATTTTAAAATGACAGATTTAAGTTCTGACATATCAATAATTGCTTTCAATGCAAATGGTTTAAATACATACCATTAACATAGAGAGAAATTGGCAGAGTGGACTTTTAAAAAATTAATCCAATAATTTTCTGTGTATAAGAAACTTGCTCAAATTCAATGGCATAGTTGGGCTGAAAATAAGAAGAAAAATTAAAATAGCTTAATGGTTATGTGATTTTTTTTGTAAGCTTTTGCTAAAATTTTTTATAGTGAGCAATAATTCTTACCAAATTTCTATGAATAGTGAAAATTCAATATTATTTTTATTTTCTGCCAAAGCCTTTGATCCACTTTAAAAATAAATCTTTAATTTTAGAATAGCTTTAGATTTGCAGAAAAGTTGCACATTGCAAAGATAGTATACAGAGTTCTTGTACACTCCTCACCCAGTTTCACCTATTTTTGATATTTTAGATTACTATGGTATCTTTGTTTCAATTGATAAGCCAATTATGAGACATTGTTATTAACTAGAAAAATAGTACAGTGGTGGTGCCTGCCTATCATCTGTGAATTGGGAGGCGGAAGCAGGAGGATCACAAGTTTGAGGTGAGACACAGCAATTTAGTTAGGCCCTAATCAATGTAGTGAGACCCTGTCCCAAAATGAAAAATAAAAAGGACTGGGGATGCAGCTCAGTGGAAAAGTTCCCTGCATTCAATTCCAAGTGCCAAAAAATAAAAACAAATATACACACACATATACAAGTTTATGAAAGTAGTCATCTTAAATTTTAAAAGAGAAAAATAGAAAAGAGGAGTGATGACAATTCCTACCTTACAGAGTTATTCATATTAGAAAATATCAACATTATTTATTTATGGAATGCATATTATATGCCTGTGTATATGATATTCACTGGGGAATATGAAATTGAATAAGACAAAGTTCCTACTTATGAGAACCCAGTAGTCTTCAGGATTGGACAAATGTTACCTGGGCTAGGGGTACAGGGGTAGGGAGGGCTTCTTGGAAGACTCGTAGGTACCAGCAAAGGGACACAGAATAGGGAGGTTGTCGGGCAGAGAAACAAACAAACAACATGTTTTGACTGTTGCAACACGTGACTGAATCAGGTTCTTTCTGTGTGAATTGGGCTGGTGACTAAAAACCACACAAACACAGAAAACACTTTTTTGGGGATGCAGTGATGGCTCCTTAGTCTCTGCTCCCAAAAGGGAGGCAAGAGAAAAGCAAGAGAGGCAGGTAAGAGAGCGAGCACGCCCTGAATCCTGGGTTTTATTGGGGAAAGCTGTTCCATAGAACATTCCATCCAAATAAGGCAAAGGGGTAATATTCCAAGAGAACAAGGGGTCAGGGTTCCGAGGGTGGAGTCTTGCTTGGTGAATCTTGGAGAGTCACACCCGTCTCAGGTGCTGTGTGGGCTCATAGGCAGAGCAAGAGAAAAGGACACATAATTCGCACAGCCCAGTCAGAGCAGCAATGTCAGTCCAGTACCCTCATATGCTCAAATACACATAGCTCACACACATAGCCCATGGATGGCTTGTGACATTTGACCATTCTGGAAAAAAGGGTAAAATTAAAGTTGGATGTGTTCACAGACTGACAGAATATTCACAGGCCATGTCTAGGAGGGCTTTGTATGTTTCACTAAGAAGTTCAGATTTTATCCTATAACCTATGGGAAGTCATTGATAAGTGGAAGATTAACCATCAGATTTGCATTTTTTAAAAAAATATTTATTTTTTAGTTGTAGAAGCAAGAATGGTGTGAGTTAAAGAGTTGTTCCTCATTACCAAGCTCGGTGGTGCCCTGCACCTGTAATCATTGTAATCCCAGTGACATGGGAGGCTGAGGTGGAAGGCTTACAAATTCAAGGCCAGCTTCAGCAACTTAGTGAGACCCTGTCTCAAAATAAAATAAAAAGGTCTGGAAATGTAGCGCAGTGATAGAGTGCTTGCCTAGCACATGCAAAGCCTTGGGTTTGATCCTTACCACCACCACCAAAAAAAAGAAAAAAGGTTGCTTCCCTGGAGATAGAAGAGTTAGAAACTATTGTATTGTTCTAAGTGACAGATAATAAAAATATTGAACAAAAAGGCAATAGTATTAAGGACCCAAGAATGGGACATATTTAAGAAATATTTAGCCTGGATGTGGTGGCATATGGCTGTAGTTCCAGCCACTTTGGAGGCTGACGTGGGAAGACTTGAGCCCAGATTTTGAGACCAGCCTGGGTAACTGTCTCAATTAAAAAAATAAAAATAAAAATAAAGGAGGTAAAAAGAGCCCAAACTTGGTGAAAACAGTTTGGAGATGATGTTTGGAGGTAAGAAAGAGGGAAGCGTCTAGGATGAATTTCTAGTGTCTGGCTTGTGTAGCTGATTAAATGATGTGCTGTCACAGGAAATGCAGGAGGGGGAGCAAGCCTGATAGGCAAACACAGAAAATCAGTTAAGCTTTGGTGTCATTTAATTGGACATACAGTTGGTGTTTGCTGGGCAGGTCTAACACTTAATATGTTGTAGAAGGGCCAGATCTAGGCACAGACATAACATCCTGAGGATTCAGGATCATAGCTTATATGGATTGCTAGCATAGGATGTCAGATTTATGATACCTGTTCAAGTTATATTTTCTGCTATTAAGACTATTAGGGGCTGTTCCAAGTGATAGAAATCTATTTCCAGGGGCTGGGGTTGTGGCTCAGTGGCAGAGCACTCGCCTCGCACATGCGCGTCCCGGGTTCGATCCTCAGCACCACGTAAACATAAATGCATTGCACTGTGTACAACTAAAGTAAATAAATAAATATTAAAAAAAAGAAATCTATTTCCAACATTCTTAGACAATAGAATATTGATTCACATGCAAATGGGAAATAAAGAACAGATAGACTATAACTTGTGGCAATCTTAGAAGGAGAGAGGTTGAGAATATTTTAGAACCTGGAAAGTAGACACATAAAAGTTAACTTATTCAGCAGACCATAGAAAACTGAATTCTGTCCAAGTTCACCAGCCAGGGATCACCAGGAACACAACTGGAGTTAAACAGAGTTATGTTTATTTAATTTGCTGCAGCAAGGGAGAGCACACCTCAGAAGAATATCAGAATCATCTCAGTAAGGGGTAACAGTGAGGGCCTTCTTACAGGGTTGGATTTGTGCTGCATGATTCTAAGGAGCAATCAGAGAAGAGGGGTGCCACCTCTTGATAAGAATATAGTCAAGAAGTAGGGAAATTTCAACAATTGGATATTTCAGAAATTTTTTCTCAAGAGGCTCAGGAACATAACCAGACTGGGCATGTCATTGGTAACAAAGCAACAATCACTTAGAAGAAAAGTTTGTTTTCCCTGTACTGGGGATTGAACCCAGGGCCTTCCACTGGAGCCACATCCCCATTTTAGTCATTTTTCTGACTGTGGTATGCCTGTGCCTAGATGGGGGAAGCCATCCGTGAAGTGAAATGCTTTAGGACCTTTTTCGGCATCACAGCCAGCGAGGGAATTGGTCTGGCACTGGGAAATTCCCATAGTACTCTCTCAGAGACAGATCCTCCAATGCAGGTGACCAGTACGCTCTGCTAGCAAAGTCCTATGCAGCAGTACGGGGGATGGGCATAACCCGTTAGGAACTGAGCAGCCTACCTACCCCCACCTTTATCCTATTTTGGTGAAGAACTTTCCATGGAACTTCTTTAATGTTTTCCCATATAAATAAAGCAAATGCAGGCTCCTTTCTTTGTTAGAAAATGGACCTGTCTGGTCAGCTTGCCTGTCCTGCCCTCACTTTGAAACTACTTTCTCTGTTCTGTGGTTATTTCGCCATTCTATTTTTCTTAGCTTTTATTTCTCAGCCAGCCCATTCCACCAGAGGGGAGCCCCATTCCATCACTGGCAAGGGATGTGGGCGGGTACCTAGATAATTGTGTGACCTTCCCTTGAAAATATTGTTTATGTTCTGTTGAGAACATATCACGGATTAATCAGACGTGGTGGCACATGACTGTAAGACTAGAAACTCAGGAAGCTGAGGCAGGAGGATTGCAAGTTCAAGGCCAGTCTCAGTAATATAGCATGGCCCTAAACAACTTAGTGAGACCTTGTCTCAACATAGAAAATAAAAAAGTGCTGGGGATGTGGCTCAGTAGCAAAGCATCACTGAGTTCAATCCCCAGTACCAAAAACAAACAAAAAAAAATTTTAAAGAATATGTCACAGTATGTCATAACCAGCAGTGATGATTTTCATTTTCTTAAACCTAACTGTCTGCAAGAGGATGACTCCAAAAAGCAAGCCAAATTTCACAGCAGAATTCTGGGAAGGTACAAATTAGACACAACAAGCATGGGTATGACCAGAACTGAAAACTTGAGGAAGTCTACACAAGCATGAAAGTCTGTAGAAGACTTTCTATAGTTAGACCTCAAGAACTCAATCTCTGTGTAGCAAGGCTACAACTCTCTACCCCAAAATAAAACTGAAGGATTACTCTCTAGAGAGGTTGATTCAGGAATATAAGAAATAGCAAGCATAATGGAGCTACTATTTAGAATGCAAAAGGAGGAAAGCTTTGTACAGAATAATTGGACATTAGTCTCCTTCCCTGACTCAGCTGTGAGAAGACTGACTTTTTTTTTATATTTATTTACCTTAGTTGTACACAATGCAATGTATTTATGTTTACGTGGTGCTGAGGATCGAACCTGGGCCGCGCACGTGCAAGGCGAGCGCTCTGCCGCTGAGCCACAACCCCAGCCCCAAGATTGACTTTTAGACTTAGAAGACGAATCCTCTCTAGGGAAACCAGTTAGTCCAAGGAAAAAATGTACAGAGATAGGTAATGGGGAATAGCGGTCCCCAAGGCACACAGCTAGGTCCCAATCTGATCACTCTACCATCAGGCCCACCACTTAGCTTTCAACTACATTTACAGTGCCTTTGTCATAAAAAATGGGGAGCACCTAAGGATCATAAGAGATATAGGAAAAATATTTAACATGGAAGAGAAAATAAAACAAATGCTTTAAAAAACTGGAATAAAAAGATAATCCAGGGAATTGAAGAAGATATTGCATTCATGAAATAAAAAAGAATATCCTAAATTAGAAACATTCAGCAGTAAAAAAAAAAAAAAAAAAGGTTTTTGACAATTAAAAATTGATTAGCTAGCCAGGTGTGGTATGGTGGTACATGCCCATAATCCAAGTGGCTCAGAAAGCCAAGGCAAGAGGATTACAGGTTTGAGATCAGCTTCAGCAACTTAGTGAGACCCTCAGCAAGACTTCACCTCAAAATAAAAAATAAAAAGAACTGGGGCTATAGCTCAATGGTAAAGCTCCCTTGGGTTCAATGCCCAGTTTTTTAAAAAATTGCATAAACTAGGACTAAGTTGTAGAGTGCTTGCATAGCATGTGCAAGGGACTGAGTTCAATCCTCAGCACTGAAAAAGAAAAAAAAAAGATGTATTATCTAAACTAAAGAATAAATTAATAGAAACTTTAGTAGATAAAATTGGAGACATTTCCTTCAAAGTAGGAGGGAGGGTGGGAGGGAGAAAAAGAGAGAGGAAGAAGGAGGAGGAGGAGAAAAAAGAAGAGAAGAGAAGGGGGGCAATGAATAAAGAGAGATAAGGAAGTAGGGTCATTTGAGCAGGACCAATAGTCAAATGAAGAAATTCCAAAAAGTACATAGACAAGAAAGAAGGAAGGAATAAATAATTCTATTTCTGCTTATAGTTGTGACTGAATTAACAGAATCATCCTTTCTCAATTTTTTTTTTTCTTATAGGGCTGGGGATTGAACCCAGGGCCTTGTACATGCAAGGCAAGCACTCTACCAACTGAGCTATATCCCCAACCCCTCACTTTCTCAAATTTTTGTGTGCATATAAATCACTTGAGGGTCTTTAAAAAATTCTTATTTTGAAATATAGTTGTTCCTTAGTGTCCACAGGGAATTTGTTCCAAAACCTCTGTGAATACAAAAATCTGTGCATGCTCAGATACATCTTATTTGCATATAATCTATGCACATCCTCCCTTTAAATTACCTCTAGATTACTTATAGCACCTAATATAATATAAATGCTATATAAGTAGTTGTTCTACTGTACTGTTTGGAAAAGAATGACAAGAAAAACTTCATGCTTGTTCAGTGCAGATTCAATCTTTAAAAATATTTTTTCATGCTTAGGTGGTTAAACCATGGAGGCAGAACCCATGTGATACAAAGGATCAACTGTTAATAACAACCTCATAGGAGCTTGCAAAGACAATAAAGAGAGGTCCTGTGTTCCTTCACTAAGTCTGCTCTAGTGATTATGTTCTATGTAATTTTAATACGGTATCCTGAAAACTGATGCTGGTGCAATGTGTGCATATAGTACTATGTCATTTCATCATATATTGAGATTCCTGTAGCTACAATCATAGTACAGTGTAGTCCATCCCTACAAAGATTTCCCTTATGCTACTCCTTTATAATGACACCTATCCCCCCTTCCCCACTTGCCAGGTAACCTCTGACAACTACTAACCTCTCTTTGATTTCTGTATATTTGTAAGTTTGAGAATGTTATATAAGTCGAATCATTTGGTATATGGCTTTTTGAAAGTGGTGTTTTTCATTCTGCTTAAGATCCTTGAGATCTATCCATGTTGTTGCATGTACAATAGTTTCTTTTAGCTTTTTTTAAAGATAAGTATAGATTCACAGAAAAAAAAACCAAAACTATTATATCACCACCTTTTATAGTCAATCACACTCCCTTTTCCTCTTCTATCTCATCTTTAGCCCCTGCAGCCATTAATGTGTTCATCATCTCCATAATTTTTTCATTTTGAATGGAAAGTCATATAAGTAAAATTGTGCATACATAATCTTTTGAAATTGGCTTTCTTCACTCAGCAAAATGCCCTAGCAATTCATCCAAGCTCTTGGGTACATCAATAGTTTTGTTCACTGTCATTGCTGAGTGCCATTCCATGGTATGAACATACCATAGTTTGTTGACCTACTCATGCACTATAGAGCATCTGTGTTGTTTCTAGTTTGATATGTGTGTGTGTGGGGGGGTGGTCCTATGTAACTATGCATAACTTTTTTTTTTTTTTTTTACCAGTACCAGGAATTGAACCCAGGGGGGGCTATACCACAGAGCCACATCCTAGCCCTTTTTAATATTTTATTTAGAGACAGGGTCTCACTGGGTTGCTTAGGGCCTTGCTAATTGCTGAGGCTGGCTTTGAACTCACTATCTTCCTGCCTGGAGCTTCTGGGATTACAGTCGTGTGCCACCGCACCCGGCTATGTTTAACTTTTAAAGAAGTGATCAAATTGTTTCCAAACTTGGGCTGTCTTGTTTTATATTCCTACCACTAGTGTGTAAGGGTTTCATTTTTTTCTAGGTTCTCCCAAAACTTGGCATTTCCAGGTTTTTTTGTTTGTTTGTTTTGTTTTGTTTTTTAGTTCTCACAATGCTTGTGGGTAGGTAATGTCATCTCACTGTGGTTTCAATTTGCATTTTCATAATGACTGATGACATTGAGCAAATTCTCATGTGTTTGTCATATGTATATCTTTGGTAAAGTGTCTATTAAAATCTTTTGCCAATTGTTTTTTCACTTGAATTATTTTCTTATTATTTGTTATAGTTTTAAGGCTTTTTTGCTATATTCTGAACAGAATTATTTTTTTTTAATTTTTGCAGTAATGGGGATTGAATCCAGGAGCATTCTACCACTGAGCTACATCCTCAGCCCTGTTTACTTTTTAATTTTGAGAGATGGTCTCCCTAAGTTGCCCATGCTGGCCTTGAACTTACCATTCTCCTGTCTCAGTTTCTTGAGTAGCTGAGCCTATAGAACAGAAGTTCCTTAACAGATGCACCAGTGAGAAGTCAATTAGAGAATCAGAACCGCTAGAAAGATATGTATTTTAAAAAAATTCACACATACACAGTGATTTCAAAAAAATATCTATTTATTTGTTTTAATTGTACACAATGCCTTTATTTTTAGGTGGTGCTGAGGATCGAACCTAGGCCACGCCCATGCTAGGCAAGCGCTCTACTGCTGAGCCACAACCCCAGCCCTGATTTTTTAAATTGGGCCTTTGGCCTGATGTGTATCAGATCTGGGGTCTGATCCTACCCTATTTACAAGCTAATAAGTTACACTGTTACTATTTTATGGGTGCTGGCTGGATACATGAGACCCCTGGGTCAGTGACAAGGGATTGAATATCTGTGACACAACAAATTGCATGAGAATCAGCACATTGGGGTCAGTTTCCCTTGCCCCTCAAGTCCCACGAGGCGACAAGGACAACCCTGGCGGATGCTGCATGCACAGTGGGCTGCCTTGCAGGAGACGGATGCTGAGCCTGGGGAACTCACCACCCTTTAGCAAGTGGTAAACAGCCTGCTCTTTTCCCAGGAGGGAGACCTTACTTCATCCTACAAGTTTGCTCCCTGCAGTCATAATCCTGAGAAATAGCCTGGATAGGGAACACTGTGGACCTTGTGTTCGTGGCATTCTCAGCAAGAATGTGCAAGGAAGCTCAGGGATTCTTGGGGCAAGGACCTCTCCCACATCTATCCCTTGGTCTCTAAGGCCTTTGGGCATCAGCAGAAGTATAGACATTTGTATTCCTGAGATTGAAACAAGATTGTGCTGGTCCTTGTGTTTGAAAACAAATAAATAAGGGAGCACATTGAGGACCTGTCACCGATGGCCTCAGGCACAGAGTTCAGCATCAGACTTGTCCACATGTTTTTGTGTTTTCATGGTATGTGGACACTCAATAGGGGGTCAGGTTGCCCTTCACAGATGCTACTTGATACAGAGAGACCACTTGACTATTTTGCCAGATTCTGACAGAAAGCTCAGCAAAACAAGAGAACATAGATTATTCTTTTTTTTTTTTTTTTTTGGTACCGGGGCTTGAACTCAGGGGCATTTGACCACTGGGCCACATCCCCAGCCCTTTTTTGTATTTTATTAGAAGCAGGGTCTCACTGAGTTGCTAAGTGCCTCGCCATTGCTGAGGCTGGCTTTGAACTCGCAATCCTCCTGCCTCAGCCTCCCAAAGTGCTGGGATTACAGGCGTGTGCCACCGCGCCTGACCAACATATTCTTCCCAGTGCTCCCTAGTGCCTAAGATATTCCCTGGAAGTTCCTCACAAGGATAAACAGAATTATCACATGATTCAGCAATTTCATTCCTAGATACATACCCAAGAGTACTGAAAACCAATGCTCACAAAAAAAGCAAACTTGTATTCAAATGTTCCAAATGCCCATCAGTAGATAAATATAATGATGGATGAATGGATAAGTAAAAGTCATATATCCATATAGTGGAGTATTACTTGGCAATAAAAAGGAATAAAATATGGATGATACGTGTTACAACATGGATATACCTTGGAAACATCTTAAGTGAAAGGAACCAGTCATAAGGACCACATATGCCAGGCGTGCACACCTTGTAATCCCAGATATTTGGGAGGCTGAGGCAAGAGGATCACAAATTTAAGATCAGCCTCAGCAATTTAGCAAGGCCCTAAACAACTTAGTCAGACGCTGTTTCAAAATAAAAAATAAAAAGATTTGAGGATGTAGCTCAGTGGTAAAATATTCCTAGATTAAATCCCCAGTGCCTAAATAAATAAAAAAAAGGACCATATACTGTATAATTCCATTTACGTGAAATGCCCTAGGTAGGCAAATCTGTAGAGATAGAAAGTAGATTAGTTGTTACCTAAAAGAGAGGGAGAAAATGGAATATCAAGGGGATGATGTTTGGTAATATGGGGTTGCTTTTTTTGGGTAATGAAAAATGCTCTAAAATTGATTGTGATTTTGGATGCACAATTCTGTGAATATACTAAAAACCGTTGACTTACATACTTAAAAAATTACTTGCTGACTTTTTCAAATGCTTTAGCCTGGTTTTCACAACTATCTATATTAAGGGCTTTTCTTCTGTTCAAGCTTTGCACCACTCCCTGTTTTAGGCGACAGCCAAAGTGGATTGGTGCTCTTCCCACCATTCCTTCCACTTTCCCGTCTTTCTTCTTAGAATGCCTCACCTACATTGATCAAAAGACTGAGTGAAATGCCTCCTCCTCCATCCGGCCCATCTCAATTCCCATTATACTTTGGCTCAATCTTCTTCTTAGTTCCCACATTGCCTCTAGTTAATTGCTTTTGCCCTCTCTTCTCAATGATAGCAGATACATGAAACATGAAGTCGAAATTACTTTCTTAGGGAAAGTAGAGTTGAAATTACTCTGTATTTTTTTCAGCTGCTTGTGAGAATGTTTATATGTTGAATAGCTTGCTTCCTGAATCCGACTATCAAGGTCAAGTTGCCTCAACCAGAACACACCTAGGGTGAGAAAACCTGGGGGTGATGAGGCTTCAGATGTCAGTTTGTGACAGACCCCCTTTTATTGAGTGAGTGGGACAGGCACAAAGGAACCTTTCCCAAGCCTGGAGTCCTCCCTGCTGGCTTCAAGAGGAGGCTGTGGGCAGGCTCCAGACACAGGAAAGGAACAGGGAGATGGCCGCTCCTCTTGCTTTGCCTGCAGTGTCCTCTTCCTTTACTCAGGACTCAAAGGGCGATTTCTAGGTAGTTAGTCAAAATGAGAGCACAGGAGGAACTGACCTTTTTTTTTCTTTTTTCTTTTTTGGTACCAGGGATAGAACCTAGTGTTGCTTAACCAGTGAACCACATCCCCAACCCTATTTTGTATTTTATTTAGAGACAGAGTCTCACTGAGTTGCACAGTGCCTCACTATTGCTGAGGCTGGATTTAAAATTACAATCCTCCTGCCTCAGCCTCCCTAGCCCCTGGGATTACAGGTGCACACCACCACACCCAGCTGCCCCCAGCCCTTTTTAATATTTTATTTAGAGACAGGATCTCGCAGAATTGCTGAGTCTGGCTTTGAACTCAGGCCCCTCCTGTCTCAGCCTCCTGAACTACTGGGATTACAGACCCATGCCACCACACCTGGGGAGGACCCTAATTATTTGTCCTTTATCACACATGTTAGTTCTGAAATTAGAAATGTAAGAGGGGAAGCAGTAATTAATATAAAACCCTGCTGATGAGTCAGAAGGAGAATCTGAAGTAGGTCCAGTGTGCAACTTTAAGTTATCAAATTTTACTTTTAGGGAAAACTTGAGAATTCAACAATTATTTTGGTTTAATTTATCTTCCCACTCTAAATGTTAAAAGGTTAACATTTAAATTTTGGAAAATTAAGATTTTGGAAAATTACGTGGTATTGGGTTAAAGTAATCTAAACTGCTTATTCCAATGTCCCAAATCATATATTTTTTTTTTAATTAAAAATTGCTAGTAGCAGGCTGGGGATGTGGCTCAGCTGTAGAGCGCTCGCCTACCACGTGCTAGGCCCGGGTTCGATCCTCAGCACCATGTAAAAATAAACGTCATTGTGTGCAACTAAAAGCAAATGAATAAATATTTTTTTAAAAAAATGCTAGTAGGTTTGGGATGTTACCCAATAGAAAAGCACCTGCTTTGCATACACAAGTGTTGGGCAGGCCCAAAATGACTATAGTTAGGCTCCCTCACCTAGACTTCCCGTAGTCTATTTTAGGGTGTGGTCAAGGTCATGAACACCCTAATTCAGAGTAAGTACTCAAGGTCATAAACATTTGCTTATGAGCATGAGCCCACTGATGTAACCTGTTGGCAATGTACCTTCTTTGTCAGGCCTGCATATCAAAAAGGCCAATGGAAATGGCTCAGTGGGCTAAATAGAACTGATCGGGAGCTGGAGCTGAAGCTGGGGACTGGCTAGAGGCTGTTGCTGCCTCTGAATAAGGCATGTCTACTATCCCAACTGCGTGTATTTTCTTCCACCTGCCAGGATCCCGAATCTGTTTTCAGGGCCTGAGCATCCTGACAGCAAGACCCTGTGTTCTACCTTCAACATTGTAAAGACAATGATTTAAGTAATATGTGCTATAATTACAATCCAAGCACTAAGGTGTCAAGGGGTCACCCATGGGCTGTGTGTGTGAGCTATGTGCATTTGAGCATATGAGGGGACTGGTGTGGGCCTATGCGTTTTGGGGCTGTGTACCACATGTGTGCCTTTTCTCTTGCTCTGCCTATGATCCCATCCACACAGCACCAGAGATGGGCGTGACTTGCCAAGATGTCAATCAATCTGATGACCACAAGACATCATCAAGCAAGACTCCACCCTTCAAAGTCCTACCCCTTGCCTTATTTGGGTGGAATATTCTATCGAATGTCTTTCCCTAATATATACCAGGGTTGGGGTATGCTCGCTCTCTTGTTTGCCTCTCTTGCTCCCCTGCCCTCTTTCCAGCATGGGAGCTGACCTTTGAGGTTGCAGAGCTGTCCCTGACCCCAGCAATTGAGAAAAAGGTATTTTTTTGTTTGTGTGGTTTCTGTGCCAAACTTAGTTATTAATACAGCCAGCTCCTTGAACCCAGCTCATCTTGTCAGCCTGGCCAGCTGGTGACACTAAGGAAACATATGTCCTTCAACATTTGGTTTGTTTATTATGGAATTTAGCTCCTCTTCTCTTGTATTCTGTTAAGTATTCAGATAGACAAGTGTAGACTCTAACCTACACAGTCTTTTACCTTGGGTATAAATTGCTTAGTCTCTTGAGTCTGTTTCCACATGTGTACTTCACCTTCAAAGTTCTATTTATACAAATTAAATTGGATAACAATGATTAACCATTTAGCCTGTAGTGCTTGGCATTTGGTTAAGTACCAACAATTGAGAGCCAATTGATGAAGTATGTAAAGGTATTTTCCTCTTTACTCAATCATAAGCCCTTTCAGGATAGAAACTGTATCATATTCAGCTCCCCAAATGTCTTATAGTAGTGGAAGCTCAGTCAGTGTTCTTTTTTTTCAATCTTTAAAAATATTTTTTGAAGCCGGGCACGGTGGTGCACGCCTGTAATCCCAGCACTTTGGGAGGCTGAGGCAGGAGGATCGCGAGTTCAAAGCCAGCCTCAGCAATGGCGAGGCACTTAGCAACTCAGTGAGACCCTGTCTCCAAATAAAATACAAAAAAGGGCTGGGGATGTGGCCCAGTGGTCAAGTGCCCCTGAGTTCAATCCCCGGTACAAAAAAAAAAAAAAAAAAAAAAAAAAAAAAAAAAAAACCCCACTATATATATATATATATATATATATATATATATATTTTTTTTTTTTTTCCCTGTTTTTGTCTAGTCAATGTTTGTTGAATGAACAAATGATGGCTTACTGGAGTCACTGATATAAATTTAGCATATGAATTTTTCAACTTTGTGATTTTGTTTTACAAGTTTTTTAAAAATGAAGGATTTCCTTTAATTGTCTAATTTTTTATTGGGGTAGAATGAAATTAGCAAGTGGGAGTCTCAATTTCCCTCGGAAAAGAAAAGTGACCTACGAATCTACCAGAGAGGCCAGTGCTTCACAGACATTCTACGAATCACTGGAGAATCTTGTGAAAATGCAGATTCCAACTTGGTCATTCTGGGGCAGTGCTTGAGATTCTGCCTATCTTAACAGACTCCCAGGTGTCACTCAAGCTCCTGGCTCTTATTCACACCTTGATTAGCAAGGGAGTATATTTAACCCACAGTCCTTCTGTTTAGTGGCCAATCTTTCATGAAAAGAACATTAAATTGGCAAGGTTTCCACACTGAAGCATAACCATAGAGACTTCAGGCTTCTAAGACTTCTATAGCAATTAATTTTGAAACCGTTATCATTTGACACTCAACATTGATTGCTTTATATTATTAATTATCATGCCATGCCATTATATCTTATTTTATAAACAAAATGAAAGGTATCTAGACATCGATGACAAAGCTCTGTATTTTTTTTTTTTTTTTTTTTTTGCATACCTAGTTCAAGACTCATGCAAAAATAGCAATATGGCTTTTACCATTACATTCAAAATCAGATAGATTTACAGTTAGGCTGACATGCAATGAAGAGGCAGAACGTGTATGTCTGTAATACATTTTGCATTTTTTTTAATTGAACCTAACACCAACCTAAGCCTCCAGCCTGCATTTTGTTCTTATGTAGTTTCCTATTCTCCCAAAGTCATTCTCTTTGTTTGCTTTCATACACCAAAATTTGAACAAAGTCTTATATGCCCTCAGTGCTCCACATACAAGCTTTCCCTGTCCACCTTGGTGAAGAAGATAATTGCCATTTTCTCTTTCTGCTAAGTGATGGAGACTTGGAAAACACAGGTATTAGTATGTCACAGACTTTGCAGTAAAATTAGCATTAGAATGTTCAAACTTCACAGTAACAGAATTGTAAGCTACCTGGTACCGAAACCCGGGAGGAAAACTCGGAGGCAGAGTAAAGCTATTACTACTTTTACTTCTACTTTCTTAGAGAGAGCTTAGAGAGAGAAAGATAGAGCTTTTCTTCTTAGAGCTTAGAGAGAAAGAGAGAGAGCTTGAAAGAGAGAGATTTCTTCTTTAGAGAGAGAGAGAGCTTAGCTTTTAGAGCTTCTTTCTTCTTTCTTCTTTCTTCCTCGGGAGCCTCGGCTTGACTCTGACCAGGAATTACTTCTTCTATCTGGTTTCTCTTCTGTAACCGCTCTGCCTACGTTCTGGCCGCTCTGATTCTTTTCTTCTTCTCCAACCCGAACTCTTCTTCCGACCAAGCGACTGCATGACTGACTGAATGAATTCATTCTTCTCCTGACTCCGACCGCTTTCACCCGGTTATATACCTTTAGCTTTGTGGGTGCCTCACGTGCATTTACAGGTGCGTCACATACATACTTATTATCAGGTGGAACTTATGGCTTCCAGCTGACCGCAATAGCCATCTCCCTAATTGGGGCTCCTTCACAGAATTCCTTATATTATTCTTCTGAGCCCTCTTTTCTTCAGCTTTTCCATTCATGGATAGGGAATCTCTGAAATAAAAATCATCTCTAAAGTTCTTATGCCTTCTCGAAGAAAGCACTTCTCAGACAGGAAATGATATTCAAAATAAGAAATATCAGAAGAAACGATGGCAGTGAGAGGCTGGGGGGATAATCAATGGTGTTATTTAGTCTGTCCCACTCTATCTTTTAAAAACATTTTTATTGTAAAAGATTGCGTATTTCTTTATAAATACATATCAATCTATTTGCACAATTTAACAAATATTTATAAGACCAACACTAATATAACAGGTACGCAGGTTAAGAGATTAGACATTGTGAGAACAAGGCTGGCTGAAGCAATTTTAGCTTGGTTTTGTTTTCAAAAGAAAATTTAAAAAAAATTTTTTTTTTTTTTTTTTTGGCTGCCGTGTTGGTGACAGAACCCAGGGGTGCTCTACTACTGAACTACACTGTCAGCCCTTATAATTTTAAAATTTTGAGACAAGGTCTCACTAAATTGCCCAGGATGACCTTGAACTTTCTCCTGCCTCAGCTTCCCCACTAACTGGGATTACAGGTATGTGCCACCACACCCAGCTAAAACAAGTTTTTCTTAAAGTATTGATCTTCTCTTAATGTGATTGCAAGAGATTTTTCTTTACCCTTTAAGTAACTGGCTTAGAAAACATTCTGTGGTAATTTCTTGTGCCATTGACATTTTTTTGTTACACTGACTTTATTTCATAATGATATTTGGTCCTATATGGATCAAGTGTTTTAAATCTTTTGATATGTTTGACAAAATACCCCAAATCAAATTCTAACAGTAAGTGTTTTGATCTTGAATTAACTTTGGGATTTCCAGATAATTCCTGGAAGTCCAAAAGAGACACTTTAGGCTTATTTTAATTTGTTAAATTATGTGGAAATCATTGTCAAGTAAGAAATGTCTAGGCAGGCTCAGTGGCACAACTCTGTAATGACAGCTACTCTGGAGGCTGAGGCAGAAGGATCATTAGTTTGAGCCCCATCTGGGCAATTTAGACCCTGTCTCAAATTTTAAAAAAATTAAAAATGTTAGGGGTATATCTCAGTGGCAGAGTGCTTGGAGATAGCTTGGGGTGGGCTGAGTGTAAGACCCTGGGCTCAATTTCCAGTACCATTAAAAAAAAAAAAAAAAAAAGAAAGAAAGAAAGAAAAAGGAAAGAAAAGAAAATAGATGGCTAACTTTTAAGTTATACTTGTATGAGTGCATTAATATGTGTTCCAAGGGGCTGGGGTTATGGCGTGGTGGAGGAGTACTTGCCTAGCATGTGAGAGGCATTGGGTTCAATTCTCAGTACCGCATATAAATGAATAAATAAATCAATAAAGGTCATCAACAACTAAAAAATAAAAAAGATAATTTTTGTTTTTAAAAATGTGTTCCAAAATTTTATGGGATTCCCAGAAATCTGATATGTCTTGGTATATGTTATCAGTCATAATTCTAATGTTAGAATTATCATAGGCCACAGAATAACCACATTTTTTGGTCAATTGCGAACTGATATCAGATTTTTTTTTTTTTTTTTTTTTTTTTTTTTAGCTTGTGGTTGCTCAACTAACTGAGCCACATCCCCAGCCCTATTTTATATTTAATTTAGAGACAGGGTCTCACTGAGTTGCTTAGTGTCTTGCCATTGCTGAGGCTGGCTTTGAACTCACGATCCTCGTAACTCAACCTCCTGAGTCGATGGGATTATAGGTGATATCACATCTTTACCAATGCTATTTTAAGTCTTGTGCTATTGTTTCCATCTGAAATGTTCTCCAAAGGCCAGTTTATTAGAGGTTTGGAAGAATTGGAAGGTGGTAGAAACTGGAAGAGGTGGGTCCTATTAGAAAGTCTTCCAGTCACTGGGGGTATATGCTCTTGAAGGGGATTGCAGGAACACCACACTCTTCCTCTCCCTGCCTCCTTTTTACCTGAGGTGCAGGGAATTGAACCCATGGCCTCGCACATGCTAGGCATGCCCTCTACCACTGAGTCACACTCCAGCCCCCCTTCCTTTTGTGTTCTGTCAAAGACGAGTGCTTTGCTCTGCCGCATGCCTGCACCACATGTGCTGCCTTTTTCACAGGATCAAAAGCTATAGAGACACTCCATCAGGGACTGAAATCTTCAAAACTGTGAGCCCAAATCAACTTTTTATTTTATAAGGTGATTATCTCATGTATTTGTATAGTGACAGGAAGCTAACACATCTTGTTCATGGTTAAATTGCCTTTATCTCATGCCTTTCTGGAAGTTTTTTGGAAAAAACAGCAATCATAAAGTGTTGTCTTTGAGCAGATTCACAGAATGAAAAGAATTGTGACAAGTGCTGATTTCTGGCAACTTCAGACTGCGTCATTGAACTGGATAAGAATCTTCCAGAACTCTAATGAAGAAACTGATGAGCTTGTGAAACTGCTAACCATATCAGGCAGAACAAGAAGTAATTGCAAGAGACTTAAAGAAGTAATGAAAAGAAAGTTATGGGTTTTCATGACTTTTATTTGAAACGTTGCTCGCTCTTTTAATTTTTTGTCTTTCAGATTTAAGGAAACTTAAAAACAAACAAACAAACAAACAAAAAAAGTATACTTTTATAAAGCAAAAGTTGAAATGTTTACTTTTGTAATCATTTGCCTCCAGATTTTGTAAACTATTTGTGAGCATTCTTATTTTTATAGTAATATGGTTATTTGCATAACACCAATAAAAATCTGTTCTTTTAATAATGGATTCAGTTGGAAAAATGGACTTTTCCCAGGATGTCATAGTTAATAATGCACATAGAATACCTGGCTGCAGGGACTGGATAGTGGCTCAGCAGTAAAGTGCTCACCCAGCACGTGTGCAGCCAGGTTCAATCCTCAGCACCACATAAAAATAAATAAAGGCATTGTGTACAACTAAAATAAATATTAAAAAAAAAACTTTAATTAAAAAAGAAAGAATACCTGCCTGCAAGGATCCAGACCTGACAGTGAGTAAAAACTGTCATTGCCTGTCAGGCCCAGAAAACTCAAGATACTGGGTACAGCAGACAGAGTTTGAAATCTGCCTTGGTTTGGCTTCCCAGCCTCGAGGTTTTAAAAAGTTTTATTTGAGATTGCTTGTCAAATTTCCAACCAAACAGCCAGACTGGGTGGCACATGCAGCTCAGGCAGGAGGATCGCTAGTTCAAAACCAGCTCAGCAATTTAGGGAGACCCTAAGCAATTTATCCAGATCTGGTTTCAAAATTAAAAAAAAAAAATTTTTTTAAAGGTTGGGGAATAGATCAGTGGTAAAGCTCCCTTGGGTTCAATCCCTAGTATCCTCTCCTCCCCACCAAAAAATATTCATATCCCCTCACCTGAGGTGACTTTTATCCATCTGCTATGTTATTCATTTTCTTGCTTTTTTAAAATAGTTTTACCTCATTGGTGTGCATCCTTAAACAATATTGCTATTGCTTTCGCCTGTTTTCAAACATTTTATTAATCACATTGTATATATACTTTTGTGTCTTTGTGATTTTGGATTGACTTGGTTATATGACTTACTCGTGTTGTTGTATGTAACTGAAGTTACATTGGTTTTATTGTTGAATGATATTCCTGCATGAATATACTATAATTCTTTATCCATCCTATTGAGAATGGATGGCTTCCTGTGTACATTTTTGTACCCAGATTCTGATGTGTATGTAGTCACATTTCTGTAGGATAAGCCTGGAACACAACTGCTGCCACTAGGTATGTACCTCCTTAGCTTTACTCAGGGGCTATCAAACTGTTTTCCGAACATGTTTTTTTCCCCCAGTTTACAATCTTACCAGCCTATAATCTCACCAACAATGTACAAGAATTCCACTTTCTCTTAATTTTTACCAACATTTGGCATTTACTCCCTCCCTCTTTTATTGTAATTATTCTGGTGTTAGTATAGTGCTATATCATTGCATTTGTAATTTGCATTTCTATGATAACTAATGAGGCTTAGTTGGTTTTTGTTGTTGTTTGTTTGTTTGTTTTGATACCAGAGATTGAACCCAGGGGTGCTTAACCACTGAGCCACATTCCCAGCGCTTTTTTATTTTAATTTTTTTTTAATTTTGAGACAGGGTCTCACTAAGTTGCTTAGGGCCTCCCTAAATTGCTGAGGCTGGCTTTAAGCTTGCAATCCTCCTGCCCCAGCCTCCTGAGTCACTGAGATTGTAGGCGTGTGCCACTGTGCCTGGCCTTTTCTTTTTTTTCCTTTTTAAATGGGGTCTACCTGTATTGCCCAAGCTGATTGTCAACTTGTTCAGTCAAGCAGTCCTCCCTCCTCAGCCTCCTGAATAATTGGGACCAGAGGTATACTCACCATCCCGGACTGAGGTTTAGTCCCCTCATTGGCAAGTTGAGTTTCCTGTTTTGTGAAGTAGCTGTTCAAGTCTTAGGGGTTTTGTACTGAATTGTATGCCTGTTACCACATAGAGCCTCAGTCCACTCACCACAGGATCAAAGCCAGCTAGTGGAGAGACAGGTGGTGGTAGAGAAAGAAATTTTCTGCAATGAGCTAGCCCATTGGAAGACCACAGACCCTAAAGGGATTGTCCTAAAGGGCCTTCTTAGCTAACCACAAGCAAAGAGCTTATATAGGAAATTTAAGGAAGTGTATTTTTAGCCCTGACCGGTGGGTGCCCCAGTAATCATTAATCCGGGTGCATTTCTTTGATGCACATTTTGACATTATCTGACAGTCACCAGATGTTCTGGGTTCTGTAAATCTAAAGAAAGATTACTGATTAGGTTTTATGACTCACATATCTCTTGTTGCTTTTTCCTGTGATGGCCAGCTCTAGTTGTTAATATCTTTTAGGTGTGGCTTTTCTTTAGAATTTAGAATGCTAGGCAAAGGGAAAGAAACCAGAACAAGTTTGCAAAGGACAGTTTGTGAAGGTCAAGTTAACTCATTAGGGCTTTTCCTTGGTAAATTCTCTTAATCTCTCGACAGTTGTAAAGGTGGGTGTTGATGGAGAGTGGAGTTCTGTGGTCACTGCTAAATGCAGTGTAGGCTTTATTGGGGGAGAAGGTTGTATTCAGTGTGTTCTCCCTTTCAGGTGTTAACCTGATAGTTCATAAGTTTTCTGTCCTGGAGCCTAGGTATGTGACTATTCAGACATAAGTGCCATCAAAGGAAGAAACATAAAGAAAAACCTGATATCAGGAGGTCATTTAACGTGGGGGGGGGGGCATTAAAGACCGTCCATTTCTTGGGCAAGGCCTTGGGTTAATTATTACCGAGAAGCAGAGTAGAGCAGGGGTTGATCAAACCCCTAAACTAGTGAGTCCCATTTAATCAGTGCTTTGAAAATATTCAAATTCCCATTAGGCCCATTAGCTCATCTGGAAATTACTGTTAACTTGGAAATGAGCCCAATGAGAATTGGATTCTCTGAACAATCCCCTGTAGGAATACATCTTCCCTTCCCTTAAATAAAGATGAAGTAGAGGACAGAGAGGAAAGTAGGAGAAAGTTAATTGCAGTTTCCAAAAAGTGAGCTGCTGGGGCATCGCTACATGTCTTTAAACATTGTTTTAGAAGAGCTGACAGACTGACTCAGCAATATCGTGACTGATAATTAATCTCTGAACACTTTTTCTACAAAAGTAGACTAATCCTGAGTTTTTTCTTTTAATAATACTTGAGCTGGTTGGAATTTTGCAAAGCCATATATCCCAAACACAATTGGAATTACAGCTATTTATTTATTTATTTATTTATTTATTTATTTATTTTTATGGTTCTGGGGATTGAACTCAGGGCCTGGCACATAGCAAGTTTACACTCTACCAGTGAAATACACCTTAGCCCCTGGAATTATAGTTGTTTTTTGGTTTTTTGAAACAGGGTCTCACAATGTGGCCCAGGCTGGTCTCCAACTCCTGTGCTCAAGTGCTCCTCCTGCCTCTGCCCAGAGTGCTGGAGGGCCCTACCATGCTCAGCTCAAATTACAGTGTTTAATCAGATCCACAGGGCAGAGATTCTCTGGTCTCTTACATATGCTATGTTTTTCCAGAGCCTTGAGCAGTGCCTGGTCCCTGGTAGACACTGAATAAATGAATGAACAAATGATTTAGGGGAATATTGAAGAGAATTGAATACTCATAGCCTGGTAATGGAAGCCAAGATGATGCTTAAAAGGTACAAAGTTTGAGTTATGCAAGATAAATGAGTTCTAGGGCTCTACTGCACAGCAAAGTGCTGGTGGATAACAATATTGTATTATATACTAATTTTTTTTTTTGCTCCGAGGGTTTAGTGTTCTTACTAAACACAGTAATAACAACAATAATAACAATAATAGGGTGGGATAGGAGGAAACTTTGGAAGTGGTGGGTGTCTGTGGTCTTGACGGTGGTGATACTTTCACAGATGTATCTTGTTCCTCATTGAATTATATGCATTAAACATGGACAATGTTTTGCAAGTCAATCTATAAGCTAAATTTTAAAAAAATTCCTATTACTATGTGGAGACATCCAAACACAAACATTCACACTAATTTAATTTAATCATGTTTATGGTTTTTCAGGGGAAAAGATGCACAAGTTCTGCCTCTTAAATAATAGTGCACATAAATAACTTATGAGCATGAGAATAATTTTATAGCCATAAATCACAAGCAATAAATTTAAGGGGAAAGTCTTAGTTGTTAAGGGCAAAAATTGCCTGTATTTCCCTTTTCTATTTTGTAACAACCCCTGACTTAGAAATGCCTAAAATATGCTCTTTACAAGAGAGATTCTCAAACAATATCCAGAGGATGACCATTAAATTATTTTGAAATAGTTTACCAGGAGTTCTAATTCAATTCAGTGAAAATAAACACATACTTTGCAGTTTTCTTTTTCTCTCTCTCTTTTTTTTTTTTTTGCCTGTTGGAAATCAGGCGGGAAGTATATTTGTATTTATTTTTGTGTTCTCAGTGCAGAGTAAGTCACTTGGTACATAATAGAACTTGTTTGTGTTGACAGAATGCATGAGTCAATCCTATAAGGAAGAGTCGGGGGAACTGAGCCTGACTAACTAGAAGAAAGAAATCTTTGGAGAGGGGACAAGATTGCCATCTTTGGATATTTGAAGGCCTTAACGTGTGGCAGAAGGAGAACAGAATGAGGACACTGTGTGAATATTTCCAACAGACAGAACTTTATTCATTTATCAGTAGAGGAACAGTTTGATCTTAAAAACCAAAACCCAGAAGAGAAAAAAGTTGCATTCCTTTTTCAGGTATTTTTAAAGACATTTTTATGGGGTGTCTCATTTCCCCCTATTTTCATCCCTCCCAGCCCCAAGCATTAGTGTCTGAATTCCCTGATTCAGCAGGAAAACTTTGGCATCTCTGCTTTCTGAAGAATGATGTTCTATCTGGGTCATTATATATATATTTCAAGGCCTAGGAGTCCATGGCTATAATCATCTAAGAGTAATATACAGTTCTACCTTTGTCTATAAAAAGGAGATCTAAGACGTGGTAAGAGACAAATCAACTTCGAGGCAACCTAAACCTCCACAGCATTGCCATTGATGGGAGTTGTATTGTCTGGGTCTCCACAAATCAATCTGAAAAGTTAGTCTATAGAGACAGTAATATATCTGATGTCCTTGGTATTATTTGTGTATTACCTTATTATTAATATATATGTTGTTTTGGATTAAAATATTAGTTTTACCTTGAGTTCTGTTTGATAAAAATCTCAACTATTAGACTATTATTACATATCAGTCTTTTCTACTTTAAATTAAGACCTGTTTCTCATCTGGGAAATGGAGATAATTGAAGAGAAGTACTATGAATTAAAGAGAGAGACCCAGAATAGGAATAGAAAGTGTTCTCACCTGAATCTGTTTCTGAAGCCTTACATAATCTTAGGTAAATCATCCAATTTCTTAGCATCTCATCATCCTACCTATAAAAATGTTAATAAGAGAAATTTACCATATTCTTCCTGTTGGAAGATGGAGTTATATTTTAAAATCTTGGCATATAACATTGAATTGTATTAATGGAAGTAAGTGTGAAATGACTAACTTTGACTCATGTAGTCATACGCTTCAGAAAAAAATTTATTTGCACTTATGGCTTTCTCAGTGAACAGGACCATGTGGGACTTGGCATTGGAGTACTCAGTGGCTGACTTTTGCAGACTGAATCCTGGTGAGGGTGCAGGAGTCCCATGGAGAGTTCGCTCCAAGAGGGAGAGGGCTGGGATGTGGCCAATTTGAGGGATGACCCAAAAAGTGGGAGCAAATCAACTGCCTCATGACAGATGGAGCAAGAAAAAAAGGTCACAATTAGAAAGCCTGGGTTAGTTCTGGCTCAATGCCAACTGACAACAACGCTGAGAAAAATCATTTAGCCTCCCTGGGATTCTGTTTCTTTGTACATCTATGGAGTTTGAGCTAGATCTATACTACCTATAGTAGCCACCAACCACAGGTGGCTGTTGTGCACTTGAAAAGTGGCTAGTGTCCTTGAGGAGGAACTGAATTTTAAATTTTATTTCATCTTAACAAACTTAAATTAGAAAACTTGAGCAGTGTAACATATTTTCTTAACACACAAGTTAGTAATTTTGGGGAGTGGCGATGTGGATCAGAGGTACAGTGCTTGCCCAGTATGCATGAGGCCCTTGGTTCAATCCCCAGCACCGCAAAAACAAAACTACAATACAACAACAACAACAACAACAAAAACCCCCACAACCAGGGGCTGGGATTGTGGCTCAGCGGTAGAGCGCTCGCCTAGTATGTGGGCGACCCGGGTTCGATCCTCAGCACCACATACAAATAAAACGCATTGAATAAAACGCATTGTGTACAACTAAAAAGCAAATAAATAAAAATATTTAAAAAAAAAAAATGATGTGTGTCTTTGCCATGCATTTAAAAAAAAAAAAAAACCCACAACCAAATGTAAAAACAAAAACAAACTTTGATAGGCCTACATTTCATTTCAACTGTTGACAATTTAGTGTCTTACTGAGATGTGCTAGAAGTGTAAAATGTGTTGCCGGGCGTGGTGGTGCACGCCTGTAATCCCAGCACTTTGGGAGGCTGAGAAAAGAGGATCGCGAGTTCAAAGCCAGCCTCAGCAATGGCAAGGCACTTAGCAACTCAGTAAGATCCTGTTTCTAATAAAATACAAAAAAGGGCTGGGGATGTAGCCCAGTGGTTGAGTGCCCCTGAGTCCAATCCCCAGTACCAAAACAAACAAACAAAAAAAGTGTAAAATGTATTCCAGATCTTAAAGACAGTATGGCAAAGACTATAAACAATCTCATTAATAATTTTTTGTATTGATTACATGTTTAAATTGATTTAAATATGTAAAGACATTAAACATGTCTATTGGTTTAGATAAAATGCTATTAAAATTAAATTCACATGTTCCATTTTAATTTTTTAAAAATATAGTTACTACAAAAATTTCAGTTATGTGGCCCACATTGTATTCTATTGAATAGTGATGAGCTAGATTATCTCAATTGCATCTTCCAACAATAAAGTTCAGCTCTGAGTGGTTTGCCCACTCCCTCTCCCATACTGGGGATTGCATTCAGGGGTGTTCTATCACTGAGCTATTCCTCGAACTTGTGATCCTCCTGCCTCAGCCTCTTGAGTCTCTGGGATTACAGAAATGTACCACTGTGCTTGACTCTGTGAGTGTTTTTGATCATGAATTTTCAAAATAGAAAATGTGAATCATAATCACCTCCCCTTCTAGCAGTGTAGTTCTGGGCAAGTGGCTTAATCTCACTGGGCCTCAGTTTCCTCATCTGAGGAATAAAGAAGGAATACATTAACTTCATAGTGTTGCAGGGCTGGGGATGTAGCTCAGTGCCAGAGCGTGTGCATAGTATGTGTATACAAGGTCCTGTGATAGGAATGTGTGAGTGGTGAGAACAAGGGAATAATTCTATAAACTGAGTCCCCTGTGCTTTCTTTAAAAAAACAAAACAAAACAAAACACAATTTACCTGCAGCACTGCCTGACTTAAGTCAACAGGATATGTTACATTCCTCAGTAAACTACCTGTTATCTGCAGGCCTGAAATGTCAAACTGCTGGTGATAAGAAATACACAAGTTACCCTGAAGTGGGGGGACTTGAGAACATTTCACAGAGCAGATCCCGGAACTCAGAGAAAAAAGGACAGTTCACTCTAACCATAAAAATCTGTAAGAACAAATTTTAATTAGAACCAGTCAATAAAGGATGAAGTGGCCTAGAGTTGTGTGTTAGTGGGGATTTGAAAATCTGATGTCATCTGCTGTCAGTTAAAAGTCAAGAGATGGACCTGGGTAGGAGTTGCTAGAAACTTCCCTGGGATCCCAATAAATCTAGAGGGCAGGAGAGGTACACTTTCCCTGTCCTCTCTGAGAGAAACCTACTCTCTTCCTTTTCCCCTTTCCTATCCCTTCTCATAAACTCATGCCTGTCATTCTGAGTGACATATCTGAAATCCCTCTGATTTGGTTGCAAGAACTGGGGTTTGAAGTGGGGGGAGGGTCTCTGTGCTGCCTCAGTTTTCTGGCAGATCCCAGACCTGTAACACTGGGTTCTATTCTCAGCACTGGGGGTGGGGTGGGGGATAAAAGACAAAAAAGAAAAAGAATGTGTAAGGTGCCAAAGTGCCTGGGACCATGTTAAAATAAGTTCTCCCCAACTTTCCCATTTCTCTGATTGTGATTTTCTAATATCCATGAGAATCAAAAAAGGAAACCAGGACATGAGGCTTTTAGCACAAGCACCAGCCCTTAGGAAAGGCCAAGGTGAGAAGAGGTTTAGGAGGTCGAAGGAGCATCTGGCCTTGTCAATGTCTATCAGCCGTGCGCAGGTTTGGCCCTGGGCTTGTCCAGATGTCCACTTTCTAGTCCTGTAGCTCATGTTTCTCCTTCCCTTTACTATCCCATTTTTGCTCTGACAGACTTTTGAATTAGTTATTACTAATAACTAATATGACCTTCTCTCAGAGGGTGCTAGTTTCAGTTCTGCACTCCACTGGGTTACTGAGGTGGGACTCCAGCTGAAGCTGTTGATGTCCTCAGCTGCCTCCAGAACAGAAATGCTCAAAAGACCCTGATGAACTCGGCATGAAGGTTCTCCTTAGATGTCGCTGCCTGAAGCGGAAGCCGCTTGGAGCAGCGAACGCCGCAGGAAAATTCGGAGGCAGGATGAAAATGAAAAAAAAGGTCTTTTATTATTCTTCTCTCTCCAGCTCCAGCAATCACTCCAAATGCTCTAACTCCAATCACCTTCACCTTCACCTTCACCTTCACCTTCTTCTTCTTCTTCTTCTTCTTCTTCTTCTTCTTCTTCTTCTTCTTCTTCTTCTTCTTCTTCTTCTTCTTCTTCTTCTTCCCACACACACTAACGAACCTCACCCAGTTATATACATATAGCTTTAACAAGGACACGTGCTTACAGCTCGAGCTTACAGGTGCGTCACGCAGTGTTCACGGGCATACAAAGATTCTTTGAATAATGTATTACTATCAGGTGGAAACTAGAACATCTTTTATGGCTCTCAGCTAACCGCAATCTTTAGCTATCTCCTTGATTATAGGCTCCTTCACTTAGAACATGAGAAGAAATCACCAAAGGAATTAAAAAATAAATACACATTTGGCCATCATTTGGTCTTTCTATTTAACACCAAGCCAATTAATTGCAAGTTCCTGGGAAGAAAAAGCAAAAGAAAAAAAAATCAACCCTTGTGGATTTGTGCATCAGCTGCTCAATGGACTGTGGAACATCTGTGGTCAGTGCCACACCAGGCACCTCACAGCCACCTGGGATCTGTGCTTTGGGAGCAAGCCTGGTAGGTATGAAATCTCGCTTTGATCTAGTGGTAACTGCTTTCCAAAAGTGCTTCTGCTGCACAGGAACACTGCAAGCAGGAATACCAGCAGGCACCTGAACCCTGGATCTGCTGCTCCCTCAGCCTGAAGAAAGCTATGGATGTCAAGCAGGATGGATAGAGCTATAGGGTTTTATTACTTGCCCAGCTTCCCACAACTCTTTGCACATATCTGTATTCCTGCACCATCCGACTTAATTATTTCTTTTTTAAAAAAAATATTTACTTTTTACTTGTAGTTGGACACAATACCTGTATTTAATTTATTTATTATTACGTGGTGCTGAGGATTGAACCCAGGACCGTGCACATGCTAGGTGAGTGCTCTACCACTGGGCCACAATTGCAGCCCTTAATTATTTCTTTATAGCTCTGTCACTGGCAGGAATATGAATCCTCTGGCAGAACCACCATATTACAAACTCCTGGGGTCACCATGCACATGGTAGCTGGTGTGCGTAGTGACTTGGAGGCAGGGGTGCACTGCCTGAGCTGCCCTCTGCAGCAGCTCTGCCTGGGAGTGGGCTGGAGTGGGCCATTAGGAGACTGGTTTTCTTTTATCATGACATTGATACAACAAATATTTTTGAATGAATGACACTTAACTTACCATTTATTTTGAGTTGATATGACTTGTCTTTTCTTTTTGGTAGTACTAGGGATTGAATCCAAGGTGCTCTACCACTGAGCTACATTCCAGCCCTTTTTATTTTATTTTATTTTTTTCATTTTGAGACAGGACCTCACTGAGTTGCCTAAGCTGGCCTCAAACTTTCGACGCTCCTGCTTCAGGCTCCTGAATTGCTGGGATTACATGCATGCACCACCCCTCCCAACTCATCTTTTTAATCTGTGGATCTTTTTATCTAGTCAATTATCATGTTAGTATGAGAATCTTCCCTTTCCATTCTGGAAGGATCTTTGGTTTTAATAGATTTATTTATTTAGATGGTGGGAATTGAAACTATGCTAGGCAATTGCTCTACAGCTTAGCTACACTCCCAGCCAAAAAAGATTCCAAAGGCTCTACTTTGGGTCTTTTTATTTATTTGTTTGTTTGTTTGTTTTAGTTGTACACAATGCCTTTATTTTTACATGGTGCTGAGGATTGAACCCGGGCCGCGCAGGTGCTAGGCAAGCGCTCTACCGCTGAGCCATAACCCCAGCCCTGTTTTTGTTTTTGTTTGTGCTTTTGGAGATGAAACTCAGGGCCTCATGCATGCAAGGCAAGCACTATACCATTAAGCCACATCCCCAGCTCAATATATTTATGTTAATGATATTTCTTGTGCATCCAGCAAAATTTTGGGGGAGGTGAGTTCACAGTAGCCCCTTATGTGAAGGGGGCTGGGAATATTCAGCCTGCTTCCCACTGCTGTGGGCTTGTCAGGGGTGGAAACTGGTGTGGAGGGCTGGTTTGGTCCATGTTTGACCCACTTTTTTTTTATTTGCTTTAGTTGTACACAATGGGTTTAAATGGGTTTATTTGTACGTGGTGCTCAGTATTGAACCTGGGCTGTGCACGTGCTAGGCGAGCGCTCTACCGCTGAGCCACAATCCCAGCCCTTGACCCACTTTTGATGCTAAAGAATAACTCAGTGATCTTCTGGCTTCATTTTCAGTGTCACAGATGTGGCTCTGGAAAAGAAATCAAGTTTATATCTTCAGAATAAATATAATTGAGTTGGGCCACAGCTGCAGCAATTCTACCCAGAAGCAGATTCACAGTATGTGCACAAAATGGAAATGAATTCAACTGATTTCCCTAATGCAAAATATGGAGCCTGAGGAGTGGGATTGTGGGTGGTTATGTGTCTTGGATTCTTCTCATTTCTTGAATGAGTATTTTATCAAGGAGAAATCTAGCCCAGAATACTATTGGAACCAGGAAAGAAAAGCCCCCTGACTGTGCCCTCATCCCTGGGTTTTCTACTTCTGGTGGAGAAATCGTTTTTTGAGTACTCACTAAGTGCCAAGTTTGGAGTGGCCTTAGGAGTTTTCATTTCCTCCTTTCCCCCTGGGCTGAGGCCTTGTGTGCCCCTGAGGTGGGGTGGGAGAGGTCCTAGGCTGGAGTTTGCCTGATCTGCTTCTGAAGGGGTATAGACAGACCTAAAATCATGTCAAGTATCTTTTGCTTTTGACAAAGCCTAGCCTTCAAATTCCATTGTGTTGTTTTAGACTCCCAGATCACAAATTTGGATGTCAAAGACTGAATATTAGGGGGCTGGACTATAGCTCAGCGGTAGAGCGCTTGCCTCACACATGCGAGGCACTGGGTTTGATCCTCAGCATCACATAAAAATAAATAAAGATATTGAAAAAAAATTTTTTTAAAGACTGAATATTAGCATACCTATTGTAAAAATCCTATCTCTACTTTTCCCTGTCTGGGGTCACAGAGAGTTGTGTGTCTCAAGACCACACCTTGAGATACAAAAGAATAAAGATCATGAATATATTTCATTAATGTTATCCTGTAATGCCAAAATTCACATTGAGGCAACTCTCCATGTCTCAGATGGCAGGACACTTTCATGGTTCTCCTTGGGGCAGTCTGTCTGCTGCTTTTTTTTTTTTTTTTTTTTTTTTTTTTGTACTGAGGATTGAACCCAAGGGTGCTTTAACCATGGAGCCACATCCCCAGCCTTTTTAATATTTTGTTTAGAGACAGGTTCTCGCTGAGTTGCTAAGCACTTCGCTAAATTGCTGAGGCTGGCTTTGAACTCGCAATCCTCCTGCCTCAGCCTCCCAAAGTGCTGGGATTATAGGTGTGCACAACCTGGCTTGTATGCTGCTTTTCCTTGATTCCTCATGGAAGCTTCTAGTGTTGACTTCCTGAGGAGCAAGTGGAAATAAGTCAAGGTTACTAATAAAAGATTAGTAAAAATTGACAGACCACACAATAAAACATAATTTAGAAAAGGATAACTTGATCCTTGCTTTTGTCATTTAGAATCTGGTTCAGGCTTATGACGTATAAAACTTCCTTTGCTACTTCTCTTCTGTATCTTGACAGGCAAACATGGCCCTGCTAGTTCATCTTGGTTCAGATGGGGTAATCCATGAAGTTGCTGATCATTTTGCCTATGTGGCTGCAAAGCTGTGCTCTGGGAATAAACATGTCCTCAAAGAGAGGCCTGTTTCCGGGTTGCCAAAAGTTAATGGATGTCTGACAATTTAACTGCCAATATTGTCAGATAGTTGGCTTCAATATATGATTAATAATTCATAATTAATTGTGATTAATAGCTTCTATTCTGTTATAACAGTTGCTTCAATTTATGATTAATAATTGGCACACAGAACAAATTTGATTTTCTGCCCCTTTGCTTCTTTCTGGATCACTCAGAGTAAACTGATGGGCATGGCTCCCTTTATCATCTTTATGAGTGCAATGGTACCCTCTTATCTGTGGCTTTGCTTTCCGGTTTTAGTTACCTACAGTCAACAAGGACCTGAAAATATTGAATGGAAATTTCCAGAAAAAAACAACTGCTACATTTTAGATTGTGCAGTTTTGAGTACTGTGATGAAATCTTGCGTCTTCTTGCTCTGTCCTGCCTGGGACTGAATCATCTCTTTGTCCTGTGTACCTATTTGTTAGTCGGTAACCATCTTGGTTATCAGATTGATTGTATGGAATAACAGAGTTTGTGTTTAGGTTACCCTAACCTGGTAGCTGAACACCACAGCACAATGCTTACATCATCCATCTCACTTTATCTTGTCCTGTAGACACTGTGTCCTCTCCCAACATCGTAGGAAGGGTGAGTACAGCACAAGAAGATATTTTGAGAGAGAGACAGAGATCTTCATTCATAGGGCTTGTATTATAGTATGGCACTATAATTGTTCTGCTATTAACTATTGCTTTAAATCTCTCACTGTTCCTAATTGATAAACTTTATCTTGTGTATGCATAAGGAAAAAGTACATACATAGGGTTCAGAATAATCTGTGGCTTCAGGCTTCTACTGGGGGTCTTGGGATGTAGCCTCTGTGGATGAGGGGGAACTACTATATGTGACCGGGTTGGATTTTCTGTAAAAGTAGGCAGAAAATAGGAATATTTAATATTTTGGTGAACCTTTGTTCTTTTATCTAAATGGGTTTGGAATTGACTGTTTCAGAGACAAATGATAGAAACCCAACTCCATCTAGCTTCAGCAGAAAGTGAAATTTATTCATTCACATGATAGGAAAGTGCATCTAGGAGTGAATTGGCTACAGGCACAGCAGGATTAGGGTTTCACACATTGTCGTCCATGCAACTTTTCTCTCTGCCATTTTGCCTCTCAGTCCATTCTAAAGGCAAGTTCCCCTCACATGACAGGCAAGATGGATAATAGTAACCTTGCACTGAATTCTCTACCTTAGCCATCCTGAGTGAAAAATTGTCCCTTTACATTACTTTTGGAGAAAATTCTCATTTGCTCCATTTGGACCATGAGTTTACTTTTGAAGCAAACTCCATGGCTGTGGGGATGTCACCTGTGAACTGTCTAGTCTCTGTCCAGTGCTCCTACCTGTGGTGGGGAGGCCAGGGACCTACAGCTGATAGGTCCCTAAGACACATGGGGCTAGGGAAGAGTTTCTCTAAAGGAACCAAGAGAGGAGAGAAAAGGACAGCCAGACAAAAGTTGTAATTACCATAGTCTTGCAAATGATCCCACAAATAAATCCCTTTTATTTTACCAGATCCTGCCCCCCCCCCCTTTTTTTTTTTTTTGGGTTTTGGTGGCTTTGGGAAACTTTTTAATCATCTTTTTTTTTTTTTTTTTTTTTTTTTTTTTTGGGGTACCGGGGATTTGAACTCAGGGCTTTGGGGTCAAGCCCTTTTTTGTATTTTATTAGAGACAGGGTTTCTTAATCATCTTTTACCGCTAGCGTTTTGCGCCACCGCTGGCATTCACGTGCTAAAGCACCAATATAAAAATTAATCACATGTTGCATGAAATTATTTTTATTTAATAAATACATTTTAAACTTTATAAATGTTTTTATACTCAGCAATGAAGTTAATAAAAATAAATGACAACAAAGTTAATAAAAATAAAATCATATTTTTAAAAATAAGGCTTTGGCTGGGTGCAGTGGCACATGCTTGTAATCCTAGTAATTTGAAAGGCTGAGGCAGGAGGATTACAAATTCAAAGCCAGCCTCAGCAACTTAGTAAGATCTTCAGCAATGTAAGGAGAACCTGTCTCAAAATAAAAGGGGCTGGTGGTGGTGGAGTGGCTATGTGTCAAATGCTTGAGAGATTCCGACAGCAGGCTGGTCTTCAGGCATGAACTTTTCTCTTTTTTTTAAAAAATATTTTTATTTTTTTATTTTTAGTTGTACACGACAATGTATTTTGGCAGAATATACATAACATAAACTATAATTTAGTCTATTTAGGTTCCCACTCTTGTGGTTGTACATGACATGGAGTTACCCTGGTCATGTATACAAATACAAGGCTAGGAAAGTTATGACCAGTTAATTCTACTGTCTTTCCTACTTCCCTCCCTCTCCCTTCCCTTCATTTCCCTTTGTCTGGTCCAATGGATTTCTATTATTCCCCTCCCTGACCTCCCTTGTTTTGGGTTAGCATCCACAAATCAGAGGGAATAATTGGTCTTTGTTTTTTTGGGATTGGATTATCTCACTTAGCATGTTAGTCTCCACTTCCATCCATTTACTGGCAAATGCCATACTTTCATTCTTCTTTATGGCTGACTAATATTCCATTGTGTATATATACCACATTTTCTTTATCCATTCATCCATTGGAGGATACCTAGGTTGTTTCCATAGCTGGGATAATGTGAGTTGAGCTGCTATAAACATTGATGTGGCTGCATCACTGTAGTAAGCTGTTTTTTTTTTTTTTTTTCAAATTTATTTTTTGTTCTAAGTTGTTAGAAATGACAGCAGTATGTATTACATTTCATATTATACTTATAGAGCACATTTTTACATATCTCTGGTTGTATACAAAGTATATTCACACCATTCGTGACTTCATACATGCAGTTAGGGTAATGATATCCATCTCATTCTACCATCTTTTTTTTTTTTTTCCTTCACCCTTTTGCCCCCTCTCTTCCCTTCCCTCCCCATTGGCCATTCTAGAGTTCCTCTAATCCTCCTATGCTCCCCATCCCAACCCCACTGTGAATCAGCCTCCTTATATCAGAGAAAACATTCCACATTTGGCTTTTTGGGATTGTTCACATCATGGCATTCGCAGGTAAATGGATGAAGTTAGAGAATATAATGCTAAGTGAAGTAATATGCTGTTTTTAAGTCCTTTGGGTATAGACCAAGGAGTGGGATAACTGGGTCAACTGGTGGTTCCATTCCAAGTTTTCTAAAGAATCTCCATACTGCTTTCCATAGTGGTTGCACCAATTTGCAGTCCCAGCAGCAATGTATGAGAGTACCTTTCTCCCCACATCCTCACCAACATTTATTGTTACTTGCATTCTTTATAACTGCCATTCTGAATGATGTGAGATGTAATCTAAGTGTAGTTTTAATTTGCATTTCTCTAACAGCTAGAGATGTTGAACATTTTTTCACATTTTTTTGACCATTTGAATTTCTTCTATGAACTGTTTAGTTCCTTTGCCCATTTATTGATTAGGTTATTTATTTTTCTGGTGTTAAGTTTTTTGAGTTCTTGGTATATCCTGGAGATTAATGCCTCATCTGAGGTAGGGGTGGTGAAAAATTTCTCCCAACCTGTAGGATCTCTGTTCACATTCTTGATTGTTTCCTTTGCTGTGAAGAAGCTTTTCAGTTTGATACCACCCCATTTATTGATTCTTGATTTTACTTCTTATGCTTTAGGAGTCTTGTTGAGTAATTTGGTTCCCAAGCTGACATGTTGGAGAGTTGGGGCTACTTTTTATTCTAGTAAGTACAGTGTCTCTGGTCTAATGCCTATGTCCTTGATCTACTTTGAGTTGAGTTTTGTGCAGGATGAGAAATAGCGGTCCAATTTCATTTTATTACATTATAGGTTTCCAGTTTTCCCAGCACCATTTGTTGAAGAGGCTATCTTTTCTCCAGTGTACATTTATGGCACCTTTGTCTAGAATGAAATAACTGTATTTATGTGGCTGAGTCTCTGTGTCTTCTATTCTGTTCCATTGGTCTTCATGTCTGTTTTGGTGCCAATACCATGGCATGAACTTTTCGAGTACTCATATAACTTAATTCCAGTTAGGATTTACTAGAACAGCATGTGGCAAGGTTAAAAAGACTAAAAATCTCTGTGTTCCTAGCCTTCTACCAACTCTTGTTCTCTAAGGAAGGTCCGGTCTTTGCAGTGCTAAGCCCATGACCCTGTGCTGATTACTATGACAGACAAACAGAAGATTTGGAAGAGGAGGAGGATGCAAAGTGAATGTCATGTGGCTGGGGATGGAGCTCAGAGGTAGTGCACCTGTGTAGCATGGGCAGGGCATTGATTTCCAGCACTGCAGGTATTTCTGGTGACAGGGTATTCAGAGAGGGAAGCCTGAATTTGGGTCAGTGAACAAGAGATAACAGGGAGATTGGGAGTGCCATCAATACTACGTGAGATTGTGGGGAAGGAGAAACAAAATAAGAATTTCTGAGGCACATCCTATGGATAGTATATTATGATTTCCTCCTTTACCCCATTCAACACTAATCAGTTAAAAGTCACAGAAGGGGCTGGGGTTGTGGCTCAGTGGTGGAGCACTTGGCCTAGCATACGTGAGGCACTGGGTTTGATTCTCAGTACCACATTAAATTAAAAAAAAAAAAGTAACAGAAGCTCAGTGTGTGGCTGGGACGTGTGTGAAATCCCAGCTACTCAGGAATCTCAAAATTATAAAAAGGGTTAAGGATGTAGCTCAGTGTGAGAATACTGCTGGATTGAATCCCCAATGCTGCAAAAAGGAAAAAAACAAAACAAAAAGTAAAACACAAATGTTTTAAGAAAAAGAAGGACTACAGCCCCTGTAACTAGAATATCATTAGGTAGTTTGACTATCTTGATTCAGGTACAGTTTGATGTAGGCTGTCAGGCAACAAGCTCTGACTCCAATTTGTGTTCAGCATCTGACCCTGCCATCTCTTACATGGGTCACATTCTTTGCTAACATGAGGTTCCCAGATGTTTGGAGCTCAGATCTCAGTTTCAAGTCCAGTGGAAAAAAGAGTGTTGTTCTTCCAACAACTTCAGAAAAAAATATTCCTTCATGTCGCATGGGCTCTAAATCAGTCCCAGGCCCACCCTGAATCACATGCATGACCAAGGTAGCCTGCTGCTCAATGACCAGGCTGAGCCATGTGCTTTGCCCCTGGAGACACAGATGTAGGACAAGAAGGGAGCGTGGTGGAAGGTGAAACCTGGAGAAAGCCAGGCCTGGGCAGAAGGGAGAGTAAAGGCCAGCTAGAACAGAAAACTGAGAGACTTTTTTTTTTTTTTTTTGGTACTGGGAATTGAACTCAGGGTCAGTCGACCACTAGGCCACATCCCCAGCCTTTTTTTGTATTTTATTAGAGACAGGGTCTCACTGAGTTGCTAAGTGCCTCGCCATTGCTGAGGCTGGCTTTGAACTCGCGATCCTCCTGCCTCAGCCTCCCGAGTGCTGGGATTACAGGCGTGTGCCACCGCGCCCAGCTCAAAATTGAGAAACTTTAACAAAAGTTTCCATTTGTTGTTTCAATCTTCTCAGGTTGACTTTGTTTCCTTTTTCTGTGACATTATATTGAGACCTAAGGAAACATACACTTATGCTGGTTATAGATCCTACTTTTGCACAGTATTCTTGATTTTGCAAAGTTTTTCCAGAAATCCTTTTTTTTTTCCCCCCTGGTTTGAGGATTGAACACAGGCATGCTCTATCACCAAGCTACATCCCCAGCCCTTTTTATTTTTTGAGACAGGGTCTTGAGAAGTTGCTGAGGCTGGCCTCAAACTTTGATCCTCCTGCTTCAGCCTCCTGAGTTGCTGAGATTACAGGCATGCACTGCAGCACCCAGTTTTCTGCAAATTCTTCTAATAACCCCAGGAAATTTTTGGCTTTCTCATCTTACGGATGAAGGAGCTTAGGTACAGAGAGGCTACAGAGATAACCCCACACTACACACCTAGTAAGGAGAGGAAGCAACACTGGAACCCAGGTGGGCTGACGCTGTAGTCCTCCTGTTTTCCACAACACCTTAGAGAAGAAGAGGCTAAGCTAGAGCAGCTCCAGTGTAAATGGGGAGGGCCCAGGTTTCAGAGAGAGGAGTTCAGAGGACTTATCAGCACACTGTAGTGACTCACTGATTGTGGGTGGAGGTGGCAGAGAAGGCCACATGTGACTCATCCTTCCAGCTTGGGTGACTGACAGGGTGGATGCTTCTCCCATTCACAAAGGCAGAGAACACAGGCAGAGCTCTCTGCTTCTCAGGTACATCCTCCCACCTCACTTCAGGTCCTGAGCCAGTCCTGTTGGGGCCCCAACTCGTGGGACTCCTAGACCTGGAACCCAGTGGTATAGCGACATCTAGCTTTTGCAGTGGTCTAGGGGTCTTGGTTTTATGTCTTCTCCGAGTTCCTCCAGTGCCTAGAGTCCTTGCTGCCACTTCAAATCCAGTTTAGCGTAACTGAGAGTGAGTCCTGGTACTTGGGTGGCCTGGGTCCCAGCCCACAGTAGGCTGTCCCAGACTCCCTTCCTGACTCCAGTGCTGCTTTGAGGACCAGTGCAGTAGTTAGACCTTGCAGTCCCCTTCTGCCTGGCCTTCTGGCAACCAAATAGCCCCCAGTGATGGGCTCTCACCCTGATGCCCATCATCAGCCACAGCTCAGGTGATCCAGAGTGTCACTGCTGAACTCCTGTGTGGCTGAGGGCTGCTGGGCTTGTCCCTTCCGAGACTCAGACCTTCCTCCTGCAGGGGTGGTTTTGCTGAAGTCATCAGGTCTACTTCTTGTCCCCCTGGCTGGCCAAACTCATTGCCACCTCAGACACAGCCTTTACACTGGCCACCCCTGTGACTGCAGCGTTCTGCTCCCTGCCTTGGTTGGCTTTTCCTTACCCTCAGGTCCCAGTTTAACTGTCAAGTTCCATGTTATCACTCCAGTTCTCTCCATCACATTAATGCATTTGGACTTATTCTGTTTGCATCCTATTTCTTACCTCTCTTCTCAATAGGATGAAAGCGCCTGGAAGGCAGGAACCTCTCTGTTTATGTCTACTGTTCTCTTTGAGGATCTAAAATGGGCCTGCCACATAGCCTGTGCCCAATCAGCTATTTATGTGATATTCCTGAATGATCTGGATGGCTGGGACCACATCAACCCAGTGGGGAGAGAACGTGATGGGTTTTGAGCAGTCTGAATTGGAGGGCTGACCACAGGGAGTGGGCCAGCTCCCTCTACCAGAATTCCCCACCTTGTCTAGCGAGTAAGCTCTGAGGTTTAGCTCAGGAGGCATGTCCTTTCAAAAAGTTATCCCTTGCTCTGAGCCCCAAAACAGTACCAGGCGTCCCTTCTTCCTTGCTCTGGTAACATTTCCTTCCAACATTTAATTATCCACTTGTCACATAGTATTGCTTATTTGTTTGCTTTACTGATTTTCTCTCCTATTAGACAAGGAGCTTTTGCCAGTGAGAGTTCTGCTGGGTTTGTCTTTGGGTCTCTGATGTGACAGTTACTTCCAGTTATTTGTGTGGGGGCTGTATTAGTAGAGTACATTAGTAAACTAAAAACATAAATCTGGTATGCAAGACATATAGGTCACACTGAGTGATGCAATAGGAAAATGAATTAAGTGCCCTTTATCCAAAGGCCATGTGACCAAAGAAAGAAGCCTTTGAAATGTTGGCTAGTCATCTGCTGCTGTCGTCATTTTTGCGTCATGTTCTTAAGTCCATCTAAGCCATCCTCCGATTCTCAAGCCCACGTTTTATTAGGATAGAAATCCAAAGAGTTTCATGTCCTGAGTCACTCAGGAGAACTCCAGAGTCACTGTTCTGATGTTCCCAGCTCTTGAACAACTCTATAGTCATCTTAACCTGAGTACAGTCATGCGCTCTTGTGAGAGCAGCCTCATTCATTATGAGAGTGCGTGTGCCGGGGAGGGGGCACCCACCTCATCTTCCGAGTGTAGATTTAATGACGCAGACCCTGAGGGTTAACTCAGGCTTGTTCCCTTCACTTTCAATTCATTAGTGGTTTTCTTCTGCACATCCCTCAGCCCACTGTGTTGTCAGAGATTTGAGATCCAAAGACATAATTCACTTGGTAATTTTATGCAATGTCATCCCTGAGATGGGATGTTAATCCGGAAAGAAAATGAGTTGTGTATTCAGCAACGGTTTCTAAGTTGTGTATTGCAATTCGGGCCTTGTGCTAGGAGCTGAGGACAAGGATGAGTAGGATAATATCCTTGTCCTTGAGGAGCTGAGGGTCCAAAGGTCAGTGCAGGGACGAGGGAGCAGATGATTTCAGACCAGTTTGATGAAGGCCATGGTAGAGTGAACTTGGAGAGTGAACAGAGCTGGTCCGATGAAGGAGGGGGAGGAAGGAGGGGGCAGAAAGGACGAAAGACAGGAAGGAAAGGATGAGTGTGATGTGGCCAGAAGTGGTGGCCGGAGAGACATCTGGGCCACATAAGGAACTTGATTTTTAAATCACAGACCAGTGTTTTCCAAAATGTGTGTGTGTGTGTGTGTGTGTGTGTGTGTTGATGCTTAACTTGAGCTATATTTCTATTATTATTATTATTATTATTATTATTATTTTTGTACCAGGGATTGAACTCAGGGGCACTTAACCACTGAGCCACATCCCTAGCACCCCCCCCCCCCTTTTTTTTTCTTTTTTAAAAATTTTTAGGTGTTGGGCCTTTATTTAATTTATTTTTTTAATGTGGTGCTGAGGATCAAACCCAGTGCCTCACACATGCCAGGCAAGTGCTCTACCACTGAGCCACAGCCCCAGTCCCCCATCCCTTTTTTGTATTTTATTTAGAGGCAGAGTCTCACTGAGTTGCTTAGGACCTCACTAAGTTGCTGAGGCTGGCTTTGAACTTGTGATTCTCCTGCCTCAGCCTCCCAAGCCACTGGAATTACAAGTATGTGTCACCACACCTGGCTAATTATTATTATTATTTTTTAAATTGTTTCCAGGGCTGGGAATGAACCCAGGGCCTTGCAAAGGCTAGGCACATAGTCTACCATGGAGCTACATATTACCCACAGATGCTTACCTTGAGATCACCTCTTTACAACTTTATGTATATAATACAGTATTGTTAAGTATAATGATAGGCTCGCTGTTGTATATCAGATCTCCAGAATTTATTCATCTCAGGTAAGTGGAACTTCATGTGTGTTGAATTGCAGCCCTCATTTTTTCCCTTCTCTCTGGCCTCCAACAGCCATCATCTGACTCTCTGTTCCTATGAAGCCGACTCTTTTAGCTACTTCACATACGCAAAATCTCTGAAATCATGCATTCTCTGTGCTCATGTGACTTATCTCACTAAACAGAATGTGCTCCAGGCTTATCCATGTTGTGGCATAGCACAGAATTCCCTGCATTTTTAAAGCCGAATGACATTCCATTGTATGCAGGTACCATGTTTTCATTTCCCTTCCTTCCTCCCTTCTCTTTCTTCTCTTCACTTTTGTGCTAGGGCTTGAGCTCAGGGCCCCATGATTGCATCACATCTGTTGATGGCTTTAGGTTGTTTCCACATCTTGATGTTAGGGACGGGGCCACAGTGAGATGGGAGTGATAACTGTTTGAAATCCTGATTTTGATTATTGGGGGTAAAATTCTCAGAAAGGGTATTGCTGGATCATGTGGTAGTCATAATTCTAATTTTTTGAGGAATCTTTATACTCTTTTCCATAGTGGCTATACCAGTTTACCTCCAGCAACTGTGAACAAGGGTTCCGGTTTCTCCACACCCACCCACCCCCCTGCACACCTCAGCACTTACGGTCTCTTGTTTTTTTGATAATAGCTGCTTCTGGTTTGGTGGTAGTTTTTCCATATCAAAGCTCATGTTAAGACTTAATTCCTGGGCTGGGGTTGTGGCTCAGTGGTAGAGCGCTCGCCTAGCACGTGTGTGACCCGGGTTCGATCCTCAGCACCACATAAAAATAAACGCATTGTGTACAACTAAAAGCAAATAAATAAATATTTAAAAAAAAAAAAGACTTAATTCCTCAAAGAAGCAGTGTCCAGAGGTGGAGCTTTGGGGAAAAGACTGGTGTTGCCGCCTGAAGCGATGGCCACTTGGAGCAACGAAGCCGCGGGAAGAAGTTTAGAGGCAAACTGGAAACAAACAGCTTTTTTATTCTGATAACTTTTCTCTCTGGCTCTAACAATGACTTTAACACGCACCACACACACCACCAAAATGGCGCAGACCCGATCAGCAATCTCGCTTAAGTCCCGTGATCTCGGGCCAAGTCCCGTGAGACTACGGAAGGCGGCAACAGCCAAACATCTCCTTGGCCCGTAGTCAACCGCAATCTTAGCCATCTCCCCAAACAGGGCTCCTACAGACTGGGTCTTGGGCTCACTGCTGTTATCGATCATACCTTTTTTCTCCAGAGACTGAGTTAGGTCTCTCAAGACTGGATTAGGTGGTGGGAGAGTGAGTTGGGTTTCATGGGACTGGACTGGTTACCAGAAAGTGGGTTTTCATAAAGCAAGGTTACTCCCTGGTGTTTTGGCCTATTCTGTGTGTGCCCACTTGCCACTGTGACATAAGCTCACTCCAGTTGATGCCATCTGCCATGTTATGATGCAGCATGAGGCCCTTGCCAGATATGGTGCCTGATTTTGAATTTCTCTGACCCCAGATCTGTAAGCCAAAATAAGTTTCTTTTCTTTTCTTTTCTTTTTTAATTTTTAATTGTAGATGAACACAACACCTTTATTTTATTTTATTTATTTTTATGTGGTGCTAAAGATCGAACCTCGCACGTGCTAGGCAAGCGCGCTACCACTGAGCCACAACTCCAGGCCCAGTTTCTTTTCTTTATGACTTATCTAGCCTCAAGTATTTTGTTATAGCAACAAAAATGGGCTAAGACAATAGTGATCTTAATAGGAGTGAGATGATATTTCATTATGGTTTTGAGTTACCTTTCTATGACAATTAGTGATGTTGAGTGTCCTTTCATAAACTTCTTGGCCATTTGTGTGTCTTCTTTGGAGAAATGTCTATTTAATTCCTTTGTTCACTTTAAAATCAAGTTATTAAAAATTCTTTTTGTCTTGAGTTGTAGGAGTTCTTTATATATTTTGGCTATTAACCCCTTGTCAGATATTTGGTTCAAGCATATTTTCTCCATTCTGTAGTTCATCTTTTCACTCTTTTGACGACTGTACTCTTTGCTGTGTGAAAGCTTTTTAGTTTGATGTAGTCCCACTTGCACCCCCCCTTTTTTTCTTAACTTTGTTGCCTGTGATTTTGGTGTCACACTCAAGAAATCATTGCCAAGACCAATGCCATTAAATTTCCCCTCTGTTTTCTTTGAAGGAATTTATAGTTCTAGCCCTTATGTTTAAATTTCTTCTTCATTTTAATTTTTGCATATAGTATAAGATAAGCACCTAATTATTATAATTTTGTACATGGGCATCCAGTTTTTCCACTATCATTTGTTGAAAAGATTCTTCTTTCTTCATATACTGTTTCAGTAATTGTGTGTGTGTGGTGTCTGTGTCTGTATGTGCATACACGTGCACAGGGGTTTGAACTCAGGGCATCACACATGTCGAGCAAGCAGTTTGCCACTGAGCTATATCCCCAGGCCCCCTTGTATATTCTTGACACCCTTGTCAAAGCTCAGTTGACCATATATATGTGGGTTTGTTTATGGGCTCAATTTGTCAATACTGTTTATGGATTATTTATTGTTTATTTTATTGGTCCACATGTTTATTTTTATACCAAGATTAAACTATTTTAGTGACTACAGATTTTTAATATATGTTAAAATCAGAAAATGTGATGTTTCCAGCATTTTTCTTCTTGATATTTCTTTGGTTTTCAGAGTCTCTATGATTCCATAGAAATGTTGGATTTTTTTTCCCTATCCCTGTAAAAAAAAAATCCTTGGGATTTTGACAGGGATTTCATTGAATCTGTAAATTACTTTGGGTAGTAGAGACGTTTAAACCATCTTAAATCTTCCAGTCCATGAACATAGGATATCTTAATGTTTATTTGTGTCTTTCATCCATATTTTATAGTTTTTAGCATATAGGCTTTCACAATTTTATTAATAAATATCTTATTCTCTCTTTTTTTCCATGATCAAGTTCTTTTCTTTATTATTACTTTTAAAAATTTTGTTCTAATTAATTATACATGACAGTAGAATGCATTTTGACACATCATACATAAATGGAGTAGAACTTCTCATTCTTCTGATTGTACATGTTGTAGAATCACACTGATCCTATAATCATATATGTACATGGGGTAATAATGTCTGAATCATCCTACTGTAATAATTTAATATGTAATAAAATTCATATTACTGAATTTGAATAGTAAATTCAAATTCCCTATCACTGAACCCCTCCCCTCCCTTCACTCCTCTTTGCCTAATCCAAAGTACTTCTATTTTTCCCTAGCACACCCCCATTGTAAATTACCATCTGCATATCAGAGAAAACATTCAGTCTTTGGTTTTTGGGATTGGCTTATTTTGCTTAGCATGATATTCTCCAGCTCCATCCATTTACCTGCACATGTCATAATTTCATTCTTCTTTAAGGCAGAGTAATATTCCATTGTATATACTTAATCTCTTTGATGTTATTATAAATGAAATAGTTTAAAATTTTTAATTTTTGGATAGCGTGTTAGTCACCTTTTTATTGCTGTGACCAAAATCCCTGATATGAACAACTTAGCATTTATTTTAGCTCCCATTTTTGGAGGACTCAGTCCATGTTTGCCTGGCTCTAAGGCAGAAATATCGTGATGGAAGGGTGTGGTGGGGGAAAAAACAAACCCACATATATATGGTCAACTGAGCTTTGACAAGGGTGTCAAGAATATACAAGGGGGCCTGGGGATATAGCTCAGTGGCAAACTGCTTGCTCGACATGTGTGATGCCCTGAGTTCAAACCCCCGTGCACGTGTATGCACATACAGACACAGACACCACACACACACAATTACTGAAACAGTATATGAAGAAAGAAGAATCTTAGCTCATGGCAGCTGGGAAGGGGAGAGAGAAAGAGAGACACACAGGAAGGGGCCAGGATCAGATACAGTCACCAAGGGCCACTCTCCCAGTGACCTACTTTTTCCAACACACCCCACCTGCCTATGGCTACCACCCAATAGTAAATTCAAATTATTAATCCATCAAATGGAATAATTCACTGATGAGGTTATAGTCTTCACAATCCAACCATTTCCCGAATGTGACAACTTCGAGCCTTGCCACAGTGGGCCCATCCATTCAACACATGAGCCTTTAGGTATATTCCAGATGGTTTGGATATTCCAGATCTAAACCATTAGTGCATAGAAATGCAACTGATTCCTGTATGTTGATTTGGTATCCTTTATTCATAATTTGTTTTTTAGTTATAATAGTTTTTGGGGTGGCATATTAAGATTTTTCTATATATAAGGTTATGTCTTCACAACAGAGACAATTTATCTTCTTCCTTTCCTAATTTGATGCCTTTTATTTCTTTCTTTTACCTAGTTACTCTGGTTAGGGTATCTTTAATGTTGAATGTAAGTGGCAAGAATAAGCATCTTTGATTTATTCTGATCTTAGAGGAAAAGCTTTCAGTTTTTCACTGTTAAGTATGATGTTACTGGTGGGCTTTTAATATATGGTCTTTATTATGTTGACATAAATTTCTTTTATACCTAGTTGTTGAGGGGTTGAGTTTGCAGAAGGGAAGAAGTAAAAAAGATTAAAAACAGAAATAAAGGATAGAAAATTAAAACAATCAATAAAATTGAAGTTTTTTTTAAAAAAAAGTTAAAATATGCAACTCGTAACTAAAAAAGAGAGAGAAAACTCAGACTAAGAAAAAAGAGAGGACTCAAATAAAATGAGAAATAAAAGAGAAAGCTGGGCGTGGTGGTGCATGCCTATAATCCCAATGACTGGGGAGGCTGAGGTATGAGAATTTCAAATTCGAGGCCAGCCTCTGCAACTTGAGGAGACCGTTAGCAACTTAGTGAGACCTTATCTCAAAAATAAAAAATAAAAAAGGCTGGGAATGTAGCTCAGTGTCAAAATATCCCTGGGTTCAATCTTCAATACCAGGGGGGAAAAGAAAGAAGACAGAAAACATTACAGCTAATGCCACAGAAATAAAAAGAATCATAAGACACTATTATGAATAACAAATTGGATAACCTAGAAGAAATGGATAAATTTAGAGACATAAACCCATCTAGTCTGAATCATGGAGAAAGAGAAAATCTGAACAGACCAATAGCAAATAAGGAGATTGAATTAATAATAAAAAAAGTTCTAACAAAGAAAATCGAAGGACCAGGTGAAAAGCACATAAAAAATAATCCTTTTTAAATGCTCAAAAAAATTGAAAAAGAGGGAACACTTCCAAATTCATCATATGGGACCTGCATCACTCTGATACCAAAGCCAGACAAAGACACTACAAGAAAAATCAACAAAAATCCCTAAATAACTATAGGTTGATATTCCTGATGAACATAAATACAAAACTCCTCAACAAAATACTAGCAAATGAAATTTAACAGTGCATTAAAAATGATTGACTTGCCGGGCGCGGTGGCGCACGCCTGTAATCCCAGCACTTGGGAGGCTGAGGCAGGAGGATGGCGAGTTCAAAGCCAGCCTCAGCAATGGCGAGGCACTTAGCAACTCAGTGAGACCCTGTCTCTAATCAAATACAAAAAAAGGCTGGGGATGTGACCCAGTGGTTGAGTGCCCCTGAGTTCAATCCCTGGTACCAAAAAAAAAAAAAAAAAAAAAAAAAAAGAAATGACTGACTTGGGGGGCTGGGTTGGTAGCTCAGTGGTAGGGTGTTTGCCTAGTACATTGAGGCACTGAGCTCAAGCCTCAGCACCACAAAAAAAAAAATAAATAAATAAAATTAAAAAAATGATTGACTGGGATTTATCTCTGGGACACGAGGATGGTTCAACGTATGCAAATTAATTAATGTAATATTTTACAAAGAATAGAGAATAAAAACCACATGATCATCTCAATAGGTACAGAAAAAGTATTTGATAAAATTCAGCATCCAAGTAAGGAATACTTGTATTGTGATATAACTTCTCTTGTGTGGAATGAGCGTTTTGTGATTAATCAAATTTGAGAAACACTAATTTAATAGACATTAATAATGTTTAGGTGGTATCTGCTTTTTAAAAAAATTATTTTTATTTATTTATTTTGCAATGCTGGAGATTGTACCCAGGGCCAGTCTACCTCTGTGTTGCATCCCTAGTTCTTTTTATTTTGAGACAGGCTCTCACTAAGTTGCTTGGGGTCTCACTATGTTGCCCAGGTTGGACTTGAAATTGTGATCCTCCTGCTTTAGCCTCCCAAGGCACTGGGATTATAGGCATGTGCCACTGTGCCTGGCTAGTTGTTGCCGTCGGAAAGGGATTGCAGCCTGGAATGGCAGCGCCGCGGGAAGGAGTCCGGAGACAGGATGGAGACGAAAATATTCTTTAATCTTACAAGAAACTACAATATATCTATACAATAGCGATAACCCTGTCTTTTCTCTCTCTGGTCTCTTCCCATGCGCCCGAGCAGCAATGGCGCTAGCTCGATCTGCTGAGTCACCGTTCAAATCTCTCGAGATCCTCGACCAAGTCCCGCGAGATCCCAGACCAAGTCCCATGAGACTACGGAAGGCGGAAATGCCCAAAAATGTCTATGGCCCAATAGTCAACCGCAATCTTAGCTATCTCCCCAAACAGGGCTCCTGCAGCTAGTGGGTATATTTTTTTTAAATGTTTTTTTTATTTGTATTTTTTAGTTGTAGTTGGACACAATACCTTTATTTTATTTATTTATTTTTTTATGTGGTGCTGAGGATTGAACCCAGGACCTCACATGTGCTAGGCAAGTGCTTTACCGCTGAGCCACAACCCCAGCCCCTGGTATGTGTTTTTCTGCAGCACTGAGCATTGTTCTGGGTTAGGCAAGGGAATACACTGGAGAACAAATAGACGCTGTTTCATACCGGTAGCACTTGCAGGCCAATCTGGAAAGAAAGAACTAAACAAATGGTTGCGCACAATTTATTGGGTGACTGCAAGTGAGAAAAGTCCCAGAAAGGAGACTGAAGGGTATTACAGGACATAGGACCCAGTGATAAGTAAGAACAGTCATTAACATTCGTTAGGCCCATACCTTAAACCAGACTTCCCAATCCTCACTGGATCCAACTGAGGCTAAGTGAGGCATATGCTAATGTGCCTTTTGCATTTCCTCATGTTGGACATTGTAATAGGGCATTTCCCAAGTGGATTTGACCATAGAGACCCATTCAGAGGATATCCGTTCAATTCTGTGGCAGTTTTGGCAAGGCTGCTGAAGATCATGAGGAGCCGTGGAAGGGTTCTCTGCTGGGGAGAGATTGGGTGAGGTTTCATTTTTCCAGATGATGGAGCACATTTACCTTATGATCCAGGTCATTCAAAAATGGCTTCAGATACAGTTTAGGGATCTCAATTTTGCTAGTGTATAATAATTACATTTGCTTTTCAAAATACTGACCTACTAAATCTAAGCTTCCTAGAGAACAGTTTATATTTTTAAAAAACTCCAGTCACACATAAAACTGGTAACACTGGTTGTCTCTGGGGAGGGAGTATGTGGCTGGGTGACAGGGACAGAAGAAAGAGTCTTCACTATAGAACCATGGACCATGGCTAAGTATTATCTATATATAAAAAAAAGTGCAAATTGCCAGGTGTGGTGGTGCGTGCCTGTAATCCTAGCACTTGGGATGCTGAGGCAGGAGGATCGCGAGTTCAAAGCTAGCCTCAGCAATGGCAAGGCACTTAGCAACTCAGTGAGACCCTGTCTCTAATAAAATTTAAAAAAAAAAAAAAAGGGCTGGGGATGTGGCTCAGTGGTCGAGTGCGCCTGAGTTCAATCCCTGGTATCAAAACAAACACACACAAAAAAGTGCAAATTTTAAAAAGTCCATGGGTGATCTAGATGTAGCTAAGATTGAGAACCACTGGTAATTAGTGAATTAAAAACAAAATAATTTGAAATTCATAATTTAAAGCTTCTATTAAATTTTAATTATAGGTAGATTATTGGCAGGTTATTAACCTCACAAAAAGCAATTTACAGTGATGAGGTAGAGAAGTCAGGCCACCCAGATTTCAGAAGACAGAAAATGGGGGGAACAGAAGCCAAAACCCATAGCTGTTTTCTGGTGGGCAGCCACAGGTGAACTGACTGGACCCTTGTAAGCTGCCTGGTACCGTAAACCGGGATAAAAAACTCTCGGAGGCAGAGTTAAGCTTTTACTACTTTTACTTCTACTTTCTTAGAGAGCTTAGAGAGGGAAAGAAAGATTTTCTTAGAGAGAAAGATTAAAGAGAGCTTTTCTTCTTGTCTTCTTAGCTTAGAGTTAGAGTTAGAAAGATAGAAAGATAGAGCTTAGAGCTTAGAGTTAGAGTTAGAAAGATAGAGCTTAGCTTAGAGAAAGATTAGAGCTTCTTTCTTCTCTCTTCTTTCTTCCTTCTTCTTTCTTCTGTCTTCTGTCTTCCTCAGGAGTCTCGGCCTAACTCTGACCAGTCATTACTTCTTCTATCTGGTTTCTCTTCTGTAACCGCTCTGCCTACGTTCTGGCCGCTCTGATTCTTCTGACCGACCGAGTGACTGCCCGGCTGACTGAATTCTCCGTTCTCCTAACTCGGACCGCTTTCACCCGGTTATATACCTTCAGGTTTGCGGGTGCCTACAGGTGCGTCACATACATATCAGGTGGAACTTATGGCTTCCAGCTAGCTACAACAGCCCTTCCTAATTAGGGCTCCTTCAGACCCTGACTCCTCTACTAGCTGTAGGATTTGGAAAAGTTTCTCAGTCTCCCAGATTCCTTATTGTAACATAGAAATAATATTATTTTCATTCCCTTAGCTGGTGGATGGAAAAACCAAATAAAACAGCAAATGAAGATTACATGTCCACGCATGTGCGCGTACACACACACACACACACACACACATACACACACACACTCTTGGAGTGCTCAATTTAGTGTGAACAGAGAGGGGTTGAGCGGTTGTTTTGATAGGGAGAAGGGAAGATGTAGGTCTTGCAGACAGGGGAAGGGAGGGGAGCAAAAGTGTGAAAATGTTTCCTGAAAAGCAGGGAAACCCTTTCCTCTGGGAGGGAATGGGGCTGTTGGGTGGGGTGGGGCAGATGCAGAGGCCACATGACAAAAGGAACATTTCCGGAGAGTGGAGGGAAGCTGAAGTAGCTCAGGGGAAAAACCTTACTCCTCTGAAAAGAGAAAGGTAACATGGGGGTGGCTCACACCAGTAATCCCAGCAGCTTGGGAGGCTGAGGCAGGAGGAACACAAATTCAAAGCCAACCTCAGCAACTTATTGAGGCCCTGAGCAACTTAGTGAGACCCTGTCTCCAGAAAAGATACATAAAAGAGCTGGGGATGTAGGTCAGTGGGAAAATGCCTCTGTTGGATTCCAGGCAGGAGGCCATGGGCCACACCTCCCCAGGTGCTTTGTTAAAAACTACACCTCCCAAGATCCTCAGCGTGACCAGAAAACCTGACCAGCAAATGCCCTGTCCACTACCCCCCCCCCCCCCCACCTCTGATAGCCTATGGGGCAAGGACTCACTCCAAGGGGGTTTTATGACCCCTACTCTATTTAAAGCCAGCCCCGGACTGAAATCGCTCTCTGTTCCTGCCGCTCTCTGTTCCCGCCCGCTCTGGCTCCCGTTCGTCCACACGGTTCATCCCCATCCCCCCACGTGTTTCTTTTGGGAATTCAATAAACCCCTTCCCTTTTCCTCTACGTTGGTTCCAGCCTGCGTCCGACTATCCTGCAAGTTTTCTAACAGCCTCTAGATTCAATCCTCTGTGCCAAAAAAAAAAAAAAAAAAAAAAAAAAAAGCAATGTTCATAGAACATCAATGTTCCAAATGCTCCTGATATTTGATGAACAAAAGCAATATTTTTTGGTTAAATCATCTTTGGATACAAATGCAGAAGACAACCTCCCTGCTTGTTTTGCCTCCCTACTTCTCTCCTTTTTCCTCCATTACCTCTGGCACAAATTCCTTCAAGGGCCATTTCTTCATCCATGCCTTTATTTTGAGCCTACAGTGTGGCGGGTACTGTGCGACTAGGGAAATGGACACACAGATAATGGTGCAGGATGGTGGGGATGGGGAAAGCAAGGCACAGCTGACTTCATCCTACACATGAACTCAGAAACATGTCCGGGTGTTTTCAGAGCAGGAATTGTGTGGGTTTCTGCAGTGTTGAAACCTACCCCATCACCACAAATGAGCCAACTGAGATGATGGGTCCACTTGAGTGGACGTGTCCCATTTGGCTCAAGAAAGATGCTGACATACCATATCAAAAAGCCTAAGAAGAACTGGGGGTTGTGGTGCACGCCTGCAATTCCATTTACCCAAGAGGCTGAGGCAAGGAGCATTGCAAGTCTGAGGCCAATCTGGGCAAATTTACAAGATTCTGCTCAAAATAAAATTTGGAAAGGACTGATGATATATCCCAGTGAAAGAGCACTTGCCTAGCATGTATGAGACACTGGGTTCAATCTCCAGTACTGAAAAAAAGAAAAAAAAAAAAAAGTCTAAGAAAACAATGAATCAAACTTTGAAAAAATCCTGAAATATAATTATCCACTTTCTTAGCAATCAAAACAGTAGTGTCCAATGTCTTTAGCCCTGATGTCCCCTTCATAGCAATTACATTACTGTTCTGAAATGAAGTTCATAGACAGTGTCACTTACCTTTGTAATGTCCAATCCTAAGATATAGGAAAAAAAAATTTTTTTTTTTTTTTGTGGCACCGGGGATTGAACTCAGGGGCACTTGACCACTGGGTCACATCCCCAGACCTTTTTTGTGTTTTTTTTATTTAGAGACAGGGTCTCACTGAGTTGCTAAGTGCCTCGCCATTGCTGAGGCTGGCTTTGAACTTGCGATCCTCCTGCCTCAGCCTCCCAAGTGCTGGGATTACAGGCGTGTGCTACCGCTACTCGACCATTTAGATATTAGCATCAGAGTATTTTATTATATTACTCATGTATTTACATGGAGAATTGTGTATTTAATGAAAATTTTTTTAACTTAAATTTTTCCGCTGGGCGCGGTGGCGCACGCCTGTAATCCCAGCACTTTGGGAGGCTGAGGCAGGAGGATCGCGAGTTCAAAGCCAGCCTCAGCAATGGTGAGGCACTTAGCAACTCAGTGAGAGCCTGTCTCTAAATACAAAAAAGGGCTGGGGATGTGGCCCAGTGGTCGAGTGCCCCTGAGTTCAATCCTTGGTACCAAATAAATAAATAAATAAATGGATGAGTGCTGTGTGTGGCAGCAGAAAACGCTGATTTGGGTGTGCATTATTTTATTGGCAACTCAAATACCATGAAGAAATTTGCTGATGGGGACGTGGTTTCCTAAAATAGTGAAGAACTTTTCATCAATTTCTGAAAGAAACAAAGAGCAAATTTCTGATTTTACACAGCAGTAATTTGGGGGAAATTCTGGGATATTGCAAAAATGTAAAAGATACTCAAACATAATTTCTCTGTGTGTATATGTAAGATGGAGTTAGGCTTTAGCTCAGGTCAGTATAAATAGCCTTTTCTTTCTCTCCTCCTTCCTTTCTCTCTCTCTGGGAATCACATACATCCAGTGCACTCTACCGAACTACACCCCGCCTACCCGATAAACAGCCCTTTCATCTCCACGAACTTCCGGTGGAACGGGTAAAGCTCCATGGCACTGGGGCAATTCTTCAGGGCTTAGGGGTTTGCAGCAAACTGCAGGCCTATCACATCTCACTCCACACTCCTTAAATGTGGGCAGTGTACAAGTACCCCACGACAAGTACCCCACAGAGTTCCAAAATGCCCACTAGGGGGCAGCACCATCCCCTTGACAACCACTGAAATGGAATGTGCATGAAAGGGAACTCGGTAGAGGCTCACTGCTTGGCCAGATCCTCCTAGGCAGCAGATATTAGAGGAAGATGTGGACAGGGATAGCCACACGTTTTAATCTTTCAAGCTACCCCTTAATACCATGTGCAGAATAATTTTTGAGGCAGTGTCTAGCTTGTTTAATCATCAAGCACTATACTGAGCAACTATGCTAGGCACTATTCTAGGGGCTGGCGATACCTTAGGGAATAAAAAAAACTCAGACTCGGGCCCTCATGGAGCTAACTGACACACAAAGGTGTCTGCCATGGGGTCAGGAGCAAACTGATCACTAATTTGTCTGACCTGAAACAGGAGAAGTAACTATTCACAGCTGGCCTCCAGGCACTCTCCTGTAGATACTTAATTTAAAAATTAGTTACCTGATGTAGGTTCCTTTTGCTATTATTAATCTTTTTCTCCTCATAAACTAAACAAAAATTAAAAAAAAAAACAACTTTAGTTGATGGAGAATTCATATTATTGGGTTCTTGTTAACAGGAGTTACTCTATAATTTTTAAGGATGCCTTAGAATGGATGGCCAGATATCACTTGCCAAGAAATGGGGACTTCATCAAGTCAGAAACAAGAATTCATCTAAAAGAAATCAAGACATCCAGACTTATCAAAAGTTATGAATGCTTTCATTAGTATGAAGACCCGGCCAGCAACATTCCTGGGACAAAAGAGCAGGTTCCTTGAGAGTAAGACACATATCCTAAGCCACTGAGTAAAGAGGCAGAATATTAATGTCCATCCTTCCTTCCTTCCTTTTTTCCTTCCTTTCTCTCTCTCTTTCTTTCCTTCTTTCTTTCTTAAGAGACAGCATCTCTCTGTGCTGCCCAGATTATCCTCTTACTTCTGGGTTCAATCAATCTTCTTGCCTCAATCTCCTATGTGTGCTACCACCTCTGGCCTAAGCAGGGGCTTTTGAATCTGATATGTTCTGGTGTGCTGGACCCTACTCGTTGTTGCTGTGTAACTATGGCAATAATTCAGCCTCTCTGGTTCTCTGTGTCCTCATCTGCAGAATGAGTACAGTACCTACATCCTTGGGTTATATGGCTGAAAAATATAATGTTCCCAGAGAACTGAGCACCACGCCTAGCACATGGTTGCTCAGGGCACTGAAGTTATTACTAGTTGGCTAGGAAAAATGAGGCTGAGGTGCAGTGGTTGGATCCTTTGCTCCTCTTGCTAGCTGAGAACCACCACTCGGAGCTGAGGGACGAGTTTTTGCACGTTGCAACTACTGAAGAGAAGATACTTATTCCTTGCAAACAAATATGGGTTCAGATACTTTATTGGATCTTAAAGGTAGACTGTAAAGCTTATTAAATCATCTTCTGCAACTTCTATTGTGGAACCCCCTTTTTAGCCCTCTTTTTAGTTTAACTGCTTTTTTCTGCTTCTGTAAAATGCTTGGCTTTGACAATAACAGTCAAACTTCTGTGACTCTATTCAGTAATCAGCTATCTCTATTCTGTCAGCCTCAAGCTGTCACAAGTCTCTGGCCATGGGGACAAAGGGAGAACAAGCCCGATCATTTTAAGCCAGCCCCGTGCACAATAAAACCTTGTAAGATAAAAGCAGGACACTGCAGTGAGCTTGAGAAACAGTTAGCACATTCCATTGCACTGAAGGCAGCTTCTGCCAATAAGAACTTCCTCAGTTATCAACATACTTGGTGCTCGTGGGCTCCCCTGGCTTATTGTAATGTGAGGAGAGCCCATAACTGTAAGGATGGCCAACCACGTGAACCCCCTCAATCTCCTGGTTCTACCTCAATAAATGGCTCGCACCCCCTGAGTGAGGGGCTCTCAGTACAGATCCACTGTGTTGGTGAGGTCTGAGAGTCCGAGCTTAAGCCCAAATAAAGGCTCTTTGTTCTTGCATGCACTCTGGACTCCTTGGTGGTCTTTGGGGGTCTGTTCTCTGGGCATAACACTATATTGCACAGAGGAATAAACTGAGTTCCAGAGAGGCAGGAATATCTGGGATTAGAAATGGGGTTCAGGTTTCCAAGGTCAGGTCTCCAAGGCCTATTAAATGCATCATGTGAACCAAAGTGTTTCCCAAAGTCTGAATATAGGACCATGTAATGGTTAATTTGAATTTTCAACTTGTTTGGATTAAGATAAACTGATGATTAATAGGCTTATGGGTGTGTCAACGAGGGTGTGTCTAGGAATGATTGGTATGTGGGATAGCCAACTGAAATGGAGACCCTCCCTAAGCATGGGCTTCACCATCCAATAAGATAATGGCTTGGATGGAATAAAGGTTGGAAGAACAAGGGAGCAGCCCCAGATGCAAGCGGATTCTTCTTGAATGGGTTCTTGATTGCTGCTGCGATCATCTAAAGATATCAGACTCTCACTTCTTCATTCTTCCAAAACACACTCTGCCAGTGATTCTCTAGAAGCCCACAGTCTCAGACTAGGGTAGCACTGTTGATCCATCTTGTTTTGAGGCTTCAGCCTCTTGGACTGTGCAGCTGCTGGTTCTTCCAGCTCTCCAGCCCGCAGACGGCCACTGTGGACTATCCAGCTTCTGTTGCGTAAGCCAACCTAATAAATCCCCTTTTTATAATTATACTTCCTGTTGATTCTGTTCCTCCAAAGAACCCCAATACAGACCACTTGTATTAAGGACTTTTAAAAATTAGATTTTGGGGTCCTACACCTAAATCATTTTGTCAAACCCTAGAGATTGGGCCTAGGAATCTATGTTTAATAGGTAGGTCACACTTGGATTTTAGTGCCACTTATCTAGTGAACAATTACCTTGTTTTAGTCAGCTTCTCACTGCTGTGACCAAAAGTCCTGACAAGAACAGTGCAGAAGAGGAAAAGTTGGTTTTGGTTCATGGTTCCAGAGCTTCAGTCAGCTATGGCTGACTCCATGGCTCTGGGTCCGAGCTGAGGCAGAACATCACGGCAGAAGGGTGTGGCAGAGGAGAACAGCTCAGGACATGATAGACAGCAAGCAGAGAGAGAATGGCTCACCAGGGACAAAATATATACCCTAAAGCCATGCCCACAATGACCTACCTCCTCCAACCATACCCTATCTGCCTACAATTACCACTCAGTTAATCCATATCAGTGGATTATCCACGGATATGTTACTATTCTCTTACTCTAATCATTTCACCTTTTACTGTTCTTGCATTATCACACATGTGGTAATGCTTTTGGGGGACACCACATATTCAAACCAAATATACTTTGACTTACAATATTATAAAATGTCTGTACCCAGTGCCACTTGGTAAAGACTTGGTCACAGTGGATTTCAAACAAGACCATAAGTTGAGGACTGTTGAACCATCTAACAATTTCACTTATCATTTTTATTAATTTCAGCTTCAATAGTCCATTGAGTTGTCTGTCTGCCAGCATAGGTCCACTTCCCTGCTTTTTGTGAGGTTGTGTGAGTCAGCATAGCTCTGTGCTCTAGAAAAGGCTCCCATAATGAATGAATGGGTGGATAACCTTACAACTGTGCCAGTGCTTAATAAATATTAGCCATTAGTTTTACTCAGAGGGAAAAACATCTACAGAGAGTTGATGCTGGTATCTCAGATATAGGCTTAGTTCTTAGGGTCAAGTGCCCATTTGATGAACAAAGATGGCTGAAGATAATGATTAAGATAATGGGAATGTCCCAGTTAAGATTTCAGGAGTGTGTGGCATAGACCATACTTTCTTGTTGTTATTATTTTCCTACAAAGGGAATATAAGATCAGATATGAACTCTACTCTCTCTCTCTCTTCTCCCTCTCTCTCTCTCTCTCTCTCTCTCTCTCTCTCTCTGGTACTAGGGATGAACTCGGGATGCTTAACCACTAAGCCACATTCCCAGTCTTTTTTTAGATTTTTTTTTTTTTTATCTTGAGACAGTCTCACTAAGTTACCTAGAGCCTTGCTAAGTTGCTGAGGCTGGCTTTGAACTTGCAATCTTCCTGTCTTAGTCTCTTGAGCCACTGGGATTACAGGCATGCACCACAGTAGCCTGCTTGACTTTCCTTTTGACAGTTTAAATTGTTGCTTGAATCAGCAAAAATTCCCCATCCTGATCACTGTTCAGTTAGGATTTATTAGTTCCTTTACACACAAACACACAGAGATCATGAGTTGTTGTATGTTTTAGGATGTAAATGATTTGTGCATATCTCAACATGAAAATAGACATAGTTTTCATGAACATGGAGAATTTCAGCTACAAAAGAATTCTTAGCTGTAATAAGTAGAGTGCAACTGAGATAATGGAAAAAGAATGAGGAAGTAGTTTCTTCATCATAGTGAAAAGGAGAGAGGGTCCTTTTCTTCCCTTGAGAAAGGCATCTATTAACTGCAAAATAAATGACTGGGACTCTGGAGCCAGGACTCCACCATGAACAGCATTGAGCAATAATAGCTGCTTTCATATATAGATTTCACAACAGTTTATGGACACTTAGACTTAGCATACTCATGTGGCTCACACTGAGTTTTTATTTCCTCCCTTTTAACTGAAGAAAACCAGGGGAGAAAATTTTTAAAGGGTTACTTGAAGTTACAAAGCTTGGATTTGAATCTAGTATTCAAAGTCTTAGGGCCAGAGACCCCCATGGTGGGTTGACAGATGACTTATTGTTGTTGTTTTGTGGAGCAGGGTGTGATTGCCAGTGAATCAGAAGAAGGAGGAGACTGGGAGCTCAGGAGAATCTTGGGAACCAGGCATCCTGATGTGGGTGCCTGCTGTCTCTCATCTCCACACTCTATCTGGCTTAGCCTTGCCATGTTACCAAGTGGACAAATTGGGATTGCGAGTCATACCCACTACTCTGGGTACTTCTCGAGAGATGGGCCAGGAGTCCTGGATGAAGTGTGTGTGTGGAGTGGGCTTTGATTTGGGGTGAGTGGGGAGTGGGTGTGCACTGGTGAACACAGTGGCCAACATTACCACGTAAAGGAAGATAATCAAAGGACAAGGGGTGATGTTAACCCTTCTCACTATCTTGACCTATTTAAAAAGGAAGAGGAGAGCTGGGCATGGTGGCGAATTCCTGTAATCACAGCAACTGGGGAGGCTGAGGAAGGAGGATGGCAAATTGGAGGTCAACCTCAGCAGCTTAGCTAGACTCTCAGCAGCTTGGCAAGACCCTGTCTTAAAATTGAAAATAAAAAGGGCTGAGGGTGTAGCTCAGTGGTAAATTTCCCTGGGTTCAATTCCCAGTAGGAAAAAAACAAACAAACAAACAAAACAAAACAAAAAAACAAAGAAGAAGGGAAGAGAGAACCATACAGGCTAGATTTGAAGTCAGTTTCAGATAGCCAATTGTGACAACTACATCCATTAAATAACTAGGTCCACATCTGTCAGGATCCAGAGACAATCTATCAAGATCCATCTGACCTTGTAAATTAGGAGTAAAAGTGATTTTTAAAAACTTACAGCCGGGCGTGGTGGCGCACGCCTGTAATTTTGGGAGGCTGAGAAGGAGGATCGCGAGTTAAAGCCAGCCTCAGCAATTTTAGCATTGAGACCATTTTGTGGCAATGAAGTTCAATTTTTACTCTTTCATTCCATTTTACAATGATTGTGTGCATGACTATTTTCTTTCACAAGGAACAAGAGTTTTAAGAGAGGAATTGCCGCTGCCTACAGCAATTGCCGCTTGCAGCAACGATACCGCGGGAGAAAACTCGGAGGCAGACTGGAAATGAAAAGTTTCTTTTATTCTTCTTTCTTCTAACTTCTCTCTCTGGCTTCAACAACCTCTCCAACTCCAACCACTCCAACTCCAACCACCCTCTAACTAACCTCACCCGGTTAAATACATTTTGCCTTAACAAGGACAAGTGCTTACAGCTCGAGCTTACAGGTGCATCACACAGTGTTCACAGGCATAAAAAGATTCTTAGATAAATGCATGAATATCAGGTGAAAATACTTGAACACCTTTTATGGCTCTCAGCTAACCGCCATCTTAGCTATCCTCAATTAGGACTCTTACAAGGAATGACTGGGAAGTTCCTGTAAAGGGAGGTGTAAGTTCTGGGTACAAAGAAAGGGGTATGGTAGGGTACTCCTGTAGTCCTGGCCACTCAGGAGGCTGAGGCAGGGGGATTGCTTCAGCCCTGAAGTGTGGGACCAGCTTTGCCTAGGTAACAGACCCTCTGAAGAAAAGAAAATGAGAAGAAAGAAAGGGTCTCATTAGCTGAAAAAAATTGCTATATTTCTGAGGTTGAATCAATTTCCTAAAAGTAGCAACAAATCATTCACTTCTTCCCAGGGAGTTGTTTCATGTTTCAGGAGAATTTATTAGCACATCTAAATCTAAAAAAGAAAAGCTATTGTATATAAAGGATAAGGTGGAAGTAGCAGGCAGAAGAAAAAAAATTCTAGTTGCTATCAGTCTTTATTCTAAATTGTTTCAGTTCACTAAGAATTAATATTTTACAGAGGATCTAGTCCACAACTCTAATAGAATAGTAATACAAATTAGAAATATACAAATATGTATATTTCATTAAATGATGTTAAAATGTCTTCAAGTAAATTTTATGTAACTACGTTTATATATGAGATTATTGCTTACGTTCTTGTTTTCACCAACATTTTGGTAAATGTTAAAATAATTTTGCCTTGATTAAAAAAATACCTCAAACCAGGCACACACCTGTAATTCCAGTGATTTGAGAGGCTGAGGGAGGATTACAAGTTCAAGGCCAGCCTCAGCAACTTAGACCCTGATTCAAAACAAAAAATATTAAGTGTTGGGGATGCATTTCAGTGGTAGAGCACCCCTGGATTCAAAAAACAAAGCCAGACAAAACAAAACAAAAAACCCAAACAGAGCAAAAGTTTATTTGACACTCTATCATCCACATCTCAGGAAACAATGCTGTGTAATGGTAATTAATGTTCATAATTTGGGAGTATGAAAAAAAATCCTCAAATGCCTTTTTTTTTTTTTTGTGCTGGGGATTGAACCAGAGGCGTTCTCTCACTGGGCCACATCCCCAGCCCTATTTTGTATTTTATTTAGAGACAGGGTCTCACTGAATTGTTCAGCGCCTCTCTGTTGCTGAGGCTGGCTTTGAACTTTTGATCCTCCTGCCTCAGCCTCCCTAGCCTCTGGATTACAGGCCTGTGCCACCACGCCCAGCCTCAAATGCCTTTTAAATCATCAAAGATAAAATGATGTTTTTGATAGAGTTTTTTTTTTTTTTTTTTTTTTTTTTACTTTGAGATAGTTTTAATAGCGAATTATTTTATAGCTTTTCGAGTCTGGAAACTTGGGAAAGTCATCTATGATAAAAAAAAAAAAAAAGTGAATTCTCTGAACTAGAACATGCAATTAACTGGAAAAAGCATTCTCTAAGCCTGCATGCGAAGACAGTTTTTTGTGATAAGAGGAAACATGGCCAAAGCCAAAGATTTCCTCCTCTTATAAACCTTGTACGGCGTATGTCCCTCACCAATTATGTGGGGTCCCTTGGGCCTTGGAACTTTCCATAAGTGTTTTGGTCTCTATGACAATGTACCCAGTTGGCAAAGCGGAAACACTGGTGATAAGGTGGAGGCAGGCACCAGGCACCAGTGGGGGAGAGGTTTGTAGAAACCCAAGCAGGTTCTTTTTGAGCATCTAGGAGTGACTGCTTCACCTTGCCAGAATCTGCTGAGCTGTGTGGGCCAGGCTGCCTCAGGTCCCACCTCTCCAGGAAAGTTCTAGCAGGCTGGCAACTCTCGAAGCACCAGGGCTTCTGACGGCTGTCATTGCCCTGGGGTTTGGGGGCTCCCTGGGGACTCCACTTCCGTTGATGCTTAGACTTCACCCTTCTGGTGCCCTCGCAGGGCATGACTCAGGTGAAGGGAGTTCATTTTGGCCAGCCCCCTGGCCTCATGCAGCCCTTCAGCATCCCCGTTCAAATCACGCTCCAGGGCAGCCGGAGGTGCCAGGGGAGGTAAGTCACTACCAGACTCAGCCTATAACGGGCATCTTACTGAAGTGATTGTTACAAGGGGGCCATAATGAATTTTTTTTCTTTTTTTGTGCTGGGGATTGAACTCAGGTGCCCTCAACCACTGAGCCACATCCCCAGCCCTATTTTGTATTTTATTTAGAGACAGGGTCTCACTGAATTGCTTAGCACCTTGCTTTTGCTAAGGCTGGCTTTAAACTGCAATCCTCTTGTCTCAGCCTCCAGAGCTGCTGGGATTACAGACGTGTGCCACTGGCTGTAATGAATTTGGGGGTTGGGTTTGGTCTTTGTGCTTTGAAAACGCCCACCTGCCATGCCTCTTAAGGTACCCCTGAGGCTTCCCCAGCCATGCTGACATCACAGGCTGCATCCTTTCTTGTTGAATTCCTCCCTAGTTTTTAAGTTATTGGAGGCCAGGAGTCTTTTAAAACTCCCCTCTGGATCCCAGAACTAGAGTATGTCCAGGCACACAGTTACAGCTCAACCAATCAATATCTCTTGGTTGAATGAAGGAATGAGGAAATGACACTAGTATTTTGGTCCTATTTGTGAATCGGATTCAAATCCCAGCTCCACCACTTAACTAGCAGTATGACTCTGGGCAAGTGACTTAACCTGTCTCCACCTCCTGTCCTCCTTATTTCTGAAATGGAGATAGGAAGAGAACCCACATGCCCTAGCACAGTGGTCCACTCTCCAGGCACTCTAAGCTAGATCATCAGATTTTGTGTACATTTTAGCTATTGCTATTAGCCACCCTCCTCCACTCCTTAAAGAGGGAAGTGAGGTCATTTATTTTCAGCACCCTTTTCTCCCCAGGGAATGCAGAGCAGAGGAGCTGAGAGCCCTTAGTGAAGTGGCACCCCCTGCTACCCTAGGGTTGGGGTGGTGAGGCAGTCAGCAGTGGTCACCAAAACAGAGAGGAGCAATGCCTGAGGGTGTTCAAACAAGGAGAGAGTAAAAGCGTGCCAGCATGTTCTTGGGAGGGGTACCAGTTGCAACCAAGTTCACCATCTGAAAACTTGGATGACCTTGTTAGAGAACTCGAGACGATGTAATAATATTCAACAATAAAGACAGGGTTAAGGAAATTATGGAATATTCACCTGATGGAATATTGTGTATCCAATAGAATGGCTACAAAGAATAATTAATGACATGGGAAACAAGTGAAAAATATGAGATTAAAACCCCCAAACTTGTTAGAGGTTCAAGTGGAGTTGGAGCTTAAAAGTGGAAACACTGAAGACCGCAATGTTATCACATTTATCCACATCACTATCCTCTAGCTACGCTCATGGATATTGGAGAGAGAGAATGCAGGAGGAGGGGGAGAAATAGGGATTTGGGTGAGGTCTGAAGATGAAGGAACAGACAGAGCAGGGAGGAGAGAGCAATTCTTCTCTCCTAGAAAGGAACAAATGCTTTTATGAGTAGACAATTAAAGTGAATCATTGCATGGCAAACGATCAAATGCAAACATGCAAGAAAACAAGTTTTAATGCCCTGTTCACAGCCCAATTAACTTGATATAAAGAGATTCATATTAACTCCAAAGCAATGTAGCATCTCATTTTCTTTTCCGAAATGCACAAGTGAATTATTGCTCTTTCCTCTTGCTGAACTTGATGAACCACGTTGACTTTACTCAACCTCCTTTGCTGTTTCAAAAGAAGTTGTTAAACAATTTTGTCATTAAAAGACAGAAGGGTAAAAATAATTGCCAAAGTCTCCTCCACAACAAAAACAAATTACAGGGAGATATTAATTTAATGTACCCTATGCTTAGGAGTTACATATATACATGAAGTAAGTACCGGGTGAATTATGAAGTTTGATGAGCCACAGCATGTTTCTAAGGAACACTTCTTGCACAAGTTTCAGTGTTGGAGGGAGAGGCTGCGGCTTCTCTCTGGCTCACACCCAGATAAGCGTGTTTGAGCTTTGTCACAAAGTTTGCCTCAGGCTGAGCCAGAAGGCACTGTCCTGTGTCAGGTCTGGTGGGAAAGTCAGTCTACTTGCTATACAGAGGACCAGCAGGATGGACACTGCCTTGACTATGACTAAACCTCTCCAGGAAATACCTTGGTTAGAAGTGGAGATGTATTACTAGCACAAAGGAGTAAAAATGCCTGCCCTGACATCACTGACTAGAGAGAGAATTAGATCATTTGAGAGTGCTTTGAGGTTCTTGGATGAAAGGTGCTGGTAAATACCACAAAGTTAATTGTAGGGCTGTTTGTGGTCTCGGAGAACTGGAGACAATGTAATAATATTCAACAATAAAGACAGGGTTAAGGAAATTATGGAATATCCACCTGATGGAATATTGTGTATCCAATAGAATGGCTACAAAGAATAATTAAGGACATGGGAAACAAGTGAAAAATATAAGATTAAAACCCCCAAACTTTATCTAGTGTGATTGCATTCATTTAAAACAATATAGAGAAAAGCAGGAATAACCCAGCAAATGAACAGAATTACCTCTAAAGGATTGTGGGGTTATTTTTTCCTCTTCCTTAGACTTTCCCATATTTTCCGATTTTCATACAATGCGCATAAAAAAGCATGTTGCTTTCATGAATCCTTTGCTATTTTTTGATATTTTCTTTATAGCTAAGTTTGTGGTCAGGTCTCATAAATGTTCCATATGTGCTTGAGAAGACTGCATTCTGCAGGGGTACGTATCAATTATGTAGGTAAAGCATGTTAATTACTTTGCTCAGACCTATTTCCTTATTGACTTATCTGATTGAGCTATATATTACTGAGAGAGTGTATAAAAATATTTCATGAGCCAATAGTGGATTTTGTCTATTTCTTCTTATAGTTCTATCAGTGAGGCAATGCTGTTAGCTATATACAAATTAGAATTGTTATATCTTCCAGGTCAATTAAAGTTTTATCAATGTTATTATCATTACTTCTAACAAAGCTTTTTAATCTTAAGGTTCATATTGGCTTGCTTTTTGTTACACTGTGTGATGAATGTCAGCTTTTCTGTATCTGTGAATACACAGATGTGTCTTTTGTAAAAATATAAACATATTTAAATCTAGTATGACAATCTTCATCTTTTAACTGTATCATTCAGTCTTAGATTTAGTATAATTTCTGATATGCTGATAGAATAACATTATTCTATCCAGGGTTATTTGTGTTATTTGTACTGCCTTTTCCATGAAAAAAAATTTTTTTTTTCCTTTTTGCTTTCTTTTGGATTGACTTTTCCCCTTCTAATAGTTTGGAAATTATGTCTCTTATTTCTACTCTTTTAGGGGCTACTCCAGAAATTTAGCATGCAGACCAAAACTTATCAAAGTGAAATCAATATCTTATCTTCCCCCACCTAACTTCTAGCCATTTAGAACACATTATCACCATTACCCCCTCCAAATTTTATGTTTTTTAACTGCACAAAATATTTCAGTGGTAATAACAACTATTATTATTTTTTAGAGTCAATGTCTTTACTTATTCCTGTTTTTGCTCTTCATTTCTGATTAAATCCCAGCTCTGCCTGTTGGATTATTCTCCTTCAGCTTAAATACTTGACCTTTTCCTTTAGAGCCTAGGAGGGCAAACTCAGTTTTGTGTGTGTCTGAAATTTCTTTATTTCACACCTGGGCTTGAGAAATTGTTTTGCTGGGTATAGAAACTAGTAGTTACTTTCTCTCAGTGTATTGACAACATTCCTGTCCTCTGGCTTCACTTCTTGTTATAGAGAAGTAAGCTCTCAGCTTATCAGTCCTTTGAAATCAAACTGTTTTTTCCCCCCCCTCTGGCTTCTGTTAAGTATTTTTCCACCCACATTTTTGTAGCTGTACAATATATCTGTGGCTCTGTCTAGGTGTGAATTTCTTTTTATTTTATGCCACACTCCTGGAATCTGTGGACTAGACCTTTCATTAGTTCTGAAATTTTACTTTCTCTTTAAAATATTGCTTCTCACTTATATTCTTCTGGAATTCTGAATAGATATCATGTTAGGCATTTTTCAACATGTCTTCTATGTCTCTTACCTTTCTTCCATATTTTCCACTTAAAAATCCCTCTGTATTACACTTTGGCTATTTTTCAGATCCATCTTCTGTTACTAATTATCTTTTCAGATGTATCTAATTAACTATTAAATACATCTACAAAGTTTTTTCTTTCAACTACTTTAGTTTTCATTTCTAGAATTTGGTTTCTTTTAATATTAGCATATTCATATTTTAGAGTCTATTACTCTTTAATATTTGCAATCCTTCCCTATTTCTTTAAATGTTAGACACAGATTTAACTTAATCTTTTAAAAAAATATCTATTTATTTATTTCAGTACTAGAAATGGAACCCAGGCATTCTTTTTTCTTTATTAGAGGTTTATAGTCATGCATAGTAGTTGGGTTCATCTTGACAAGTTCATACATGCATGGTATTCAATTTCAGTTCTTGATCCCCCACTTTTGCCCTCCCCATTCTCGTTTTTCTACTTTACTAGACTTTCTTTTGCTCACCTTAATTTATATTTGATTGGTTCTTTCTGCCTATGCATAAAAGTAAAGTTCCTGTCGTATATTCATATATGCACACAACATGATTTTTTTTAGAATTCTTTCTGCATTGCACCCCCACCCATCCCTCCACTCTCTGCCTCTTGATCTCCTTCTTCTACATTGCTGATCTTCCCTTTATCTTTATGTTATCCTATCCTTCCCTCCTCCTTTCCTTTATTTACCACTGAGCCACATCCCAGTCCTTTTTATTTTGTATCGTAAGACAGGATCTTTCTAAGTTGCCCAGGCTGGCTTTGAGCTTGTGATCCTACTACCTCAGCCCCCTAAGTAGCTGCTATTATAGGGGATTGAACTCAGGGGCACTCGACCACTGAGCCACATCCCCAGCCCTTTTGTTTTTTGTATTTTATTAGAGACAGGGTCTCACTGAGTTGCTAAGTGCCTCGCTATTGCTGAGGCTGGCTTTGAACTTGCGATCCTCCTGCCTCAGCCTCCCAAGTGCTGGGATTACAGGTGTGCGCCATCATGCCTGGCTATGTATTAGTTTTTAATGATTATTTTGTTATCCCTTCCCCCAAACGTGAAAAAATTTCTTTTACAAGGGATTTATGAGGTTGTCAATTTTTCATAAAGCCTTAGAACAAAGTAGACAGAAACATTGAAAATAGTAGGCCTGTTTTAGTGTCCTAGCAGTTTTTATTCCTACATTAGATCAGAATCTAACAGGTTATGCCAGTTCACTGCAACACGCCATTATAATTGGGTATATTTAGTGAATGTATTAGAAATGCCATGAGGCCTCATTATAGGCCTCTTCACCCATGGATTCCAAGGGTATCTTGCAATAAATTTCCACATACCTTATGTCACAGAACAACTGATGTCCAATGTCAGAGCAAAGGGAACATGCAGGGTGTTGGGTATTGGAAACTACAAAAAACACCCAAACTTTACCTTAGGGCTAAAACGCTTTCCTTAATATATTGAATTTGTTAGTAAACTAAAAACATTCTGTCTCAATTTTTGTGAAATTTTTTTTTTTTCTGTGTTCATTCTCTCAGGGTGGGAGGGTAGAGGATGAATAAAGTATCAAAGGAGGTTATAAAGTTCTTCATTCTCCAAGTGGTGTGAATCATGGAGTGCTGCCACCATCTTTGAGGCAACTACTTCCCAGTGAGGGCTCCCAAGGTGCCTTGGATTGCCTGACATTCCTCTTGCTCTGTTTAGAGGATGAACATGCTGCAGGAGGGAAGGGAGAGGAAAGGGCAAGGACCTGGGAGAAAATATGAAATACACTTTTTTGGGAAAAAAAAACCCTAGCAATTCCCTAGATAAGTTTTCTGTTTAGCTTCAGAATTTAGTAAGGTTTTCAGGCAGCTTTATGGAGCCTAAGTTTTTACTATTATAAGCATTTGTTTGGCTTATAAATTCATAAAGCCTCTTAAATAGAACTATCCCAGGTTTAAATGACTACTGATCAGGGAATGGCAAATTAGTGACAGTATCATGTGAAGTTCTGGGACTATAGCAAACTACAGAATACAGTCTGTCCACAGGGCAGCCGCTGGTTGGCCCGGCCAACCATTCAAACATAGGAATGTAGATCTTGTGATGTTTTTCAAAAGTCAGAAATCAGCATTTTCATGAGAAATCTCATGATTTTAAAGTGTTAGCAACTAATCCCACATTAAAAAAAAAATAAAAGAATCCAGAGAGAAGGCCAAATAAAATGTATCCAGGGACTGGATGCTGTCCATGGGCCACCAGTTTGTGACCTTTGTGTTGGACTTTACTGTTCACTAGACACCCCACTGTGAAATAATTGATCATATCCTTGTTACAGCAGGTTCTCAGGCAGAGCAGAGAGAAGAAACTCAGGGACACTTACACAGAGCAGTGAGCAGATCTAAAGCAGAAGTGGACAAGGAGAGAGAAGATGCCAGGGACAACTTCATAATTCTAAGTAGACTGGGCCATGGGTCAGGGAGCCCAGTTGGTGGGGGTGCTGCCTTGCCCACATGTGAATATGAAAGAACAAGACAAACCCGGCTGTTTCAGGATGCTCTTGATTCTGAAAGCTTCTCAGTCATTATTACCACACAGAATCCATAAAAGAACGTAAAAAATATTTTCAGAAAGGATGTGCAATATCCCTTAAAGATGAATCAGTTTATAACAATTATTCATATAAAGCAAAATTAAAAGAATTACTTTTAGGTAATTCTTTTCTAGTCATGGATTACACAGTTTCCCTAAAGACATTTACCAGGCCGCATTACTCAGACTTGTTTGTTACTATATCTTTAAAAATATTTGATAACACACCATCACAGCTTAGATAGACTTTCCACCGAGCTATGAAAGGGGGATCTTGTTGTGTTGCATTGAACCTGTTCATGGCCTTTAGGTGGTTGCAGATGGGATTATCCTCCTATTCCCTGTGATGGTAAATGCCACTTGTTTCTGAGCTTGTCTCAGTCTCCCCCATTATTTCCTCCAAAGGACAGCCTTTCCTACCTCGGTGAAGAAGAGACATAGAGACTATAAGGACGGAGACCCACCAGAGGTGCACAGGAAGCTGCCCTCCAGTGCTGGAGAGGACAGAGCCATGCTGCTAGGGTTTGCAATGATGGGCTTCTCCATCCTAATGTTCTTCTTGCTTGGAACAACCATCCTAAAACCCTTCATGCTCAGGTAAGAATCGGAGTCATGAGATCCTCAGTTTACAATTCAGATCAGACCCAGGCACAGTGGTCAAGCTGGGAAGGCCGCCAGGTTTCTCCAGTCTCTGCTCTTCTGATGGTGCAATTACCTGTCCTTCTCTCCCTGCTGGAAAACTGCTGGGTGTGGGGAATGAAGTGATAAGAATGTGGAAGATATCCTTTCCCTCTCCAATCTCTCAATTCCCATATACCTCCAAACTTAATCTACAACTTAGATATTCATTTAGGTTACAAATTTTCCCTTTAAAATGTCATGTCTCAGGGAAATGGGAAATATTAATCCTTCCATGTGAACACAATGAAAGTATTTTGAATTTGACAATCTCTAACTGACTCCATAAAAGTTGCTCAATAAATATTAGTTTCCTCTCTTTAAACTTGCTTCCTCATTAAATACATATAAAAGCAAAGGATGCTTTTACTTTGGACATCCAAAGGGCATTGAAGGCCCAGGGAGAGTGGGAAAAGAAGGCCTGGGAGTCCAATGATGGAGAGGGAGTGAGTGGCCTACTTGTGTTATTTATTTATTTTTTTTTTTCAGATTCATCTTCTATTCCTGAGTTACCAGTGTTAGGGGAAAAGGCAGAAGGCACCATCCATTAAACATATGGTGCTGCTATTAGAAGTATTCCAGGGAATTTTCTCTCTGATATTAGGACCAGAAGAACTGGTTCTGTTCCCCATCAACCAGCTCACTTTATTCAGTGGAAGCCAGGAAACATATACATCTAGCTGGCTGCTAGGAAGCTCAGAGCTCAGTTCTTGTAACTATAAGGGATCTGCTGGTTTTCAGTTTTGATGCTTGTCCCTCAATCCTGACTTTATTCTTGCTTTCTCTCCTCTTTTTCCTTTTACTCCATTTTCCTCATCTATTTTTAAAATACAACTGCATTACATATATTATATAGATCTACATATTTGAATAAATGTGTGTGTGTGTGTGTGTGTGTGTGTGTGTGTGTGTATGCACACACAGGCAGACCAGATTATTTTTAAAAATGTGATCTTTTTTTGAGATGGGTTGAGGATACCTCCTGTAAGCTGGCACCAAACTGTTGCTCATATTTAAGGTTTACTTTTCTAAGTATTTCTGGAAATTGTTTGGTTAAAGTAATAAAGTGAATGCTTAAGGGTAGTGAGTTCACTTCTCTCATCTTGTGCCATTTCAAATAGTTCTGCTCCAGAAAATATGGTAGTTAGGAAGGCTTGGGTAGTTCTTACTCATCCTCATGATCTTGATCCCTCATTTTTCCATCAATGATAGATTTTGTCACAGCTGTAGACAAATATACCCACAATACTTATTGAAAGAATGTGTTTACTTTTTAGTTCTAAATATGTCCTTGGTTCAAGCTCGGTACAGTGGTGCATGCCTGTAATTCCAGCAACTTCAGAGGCTGAGGCAGGAGGATTATGAGTTCAAAGCCAGTTTCAGCAAAAAGCAAGGTACTAAGCAACTCAGTGAGACCCTGTATCTAAATAAAATACAAAATAGGGCTGGGGATGTGGCCCAGTGGTCAAGTACCTCCGAGTTCAATCCCTAGTTTCCTCCCCACCAACCCCGCCGAATACGTTCTTGGTTCCAGTTGAAAGATTCTAACCTGGCTCTTATGTGTAGGACAGAATGTCATACTCTTTATAGCAGAGCTTTTTGAACTCTTCAAGGGAGATTCAAATCATACCATTTGTACTTGCTCCAGCTTTAGAGAACTTAGGTTCTAACAGATAAGAAAGCAACTTCAAAATATCATTCTAAGATGCCTAGTTTAAGTAGACAGGTTAATTTAGTGAAGCAGCAGGCCAGAGCTAAACCTATGAAAGAACTTAATTTTCTATTTTTATAATTTTCACTTGCCCAATAAGTTTTTTTAGTCTACCTCCATGCACACACACACATACACACACACACACATACACATACATACATTTATTTAGGTTTGCAGTAATTTTGAATGTCTGTATTAGTTTTCTGTTGTTGCTATATAACAAGTTACCATAAGCTTGGTAACTTAACACAAATTGATCATCTCACATCTTTGTAGGGCAGAAGTCTTAACACAGGTGTCACAGGGCTAACACCAAGGCACCAGCTGGGCTGCATTCCCTTCTAGATGTTCCAGAAGAGAACATTTTCTGGAACCCTTTCAGGAGGCTGCTGAAGTCCTGGCTCCTGAGCTTCACTGTCCTCCATCTTAGAACCAGCAAAAGCAGGCTAAGTGCCCTGCACACCTTCACGTCACAGCACTCCGGCACTGCGCCCACTGCCACACCTCCAGGGGTTTTTATGCTGTGGACCTGGAGGTCAGTCAGTTTAAACTGCATAGTATGTCTCCAGTTTATTATGTAAATAAAGAAAAATGATTATTTATGGTCAATGGTATTAAGAAGTGTGATATGAATCTAGCTAAACAATGCTTTTCAAGCATTCTGACTTTAAAGCTTGCTAATCTAACTTCTTGTTTCAGGCAAGAGGAAATAGAGACCCACCTAGATGTGTGAGCCTGCATGACCAGCTGGTCCCACACAATCCCAGCATTTCCTCTTGGCCTCATTTACTCTATCTTGGGCTTGTTCTCTAATTACTTCATCTGTATAGGTCTTTTCTCAATACTACCACAAGATTGTCAGGACAGGGACTTTATCTACCTTCCACTCCCATAGCACCTAAGACATTTCGTGTAGTACATGTGCAAATTCTCAAGGACTGTTTTTCAAGAAAAATTTAATTCAGTACAACCCTCATGGAGCATTTAGGATGGGAGAGGCATTATGCCTTACACTTTAAGAAACATAAAGATGAACAGGATGTAGTTCCTGACTTTAAAGAACTTCAGAGGGCAAAAATGTGGTACGTATTTTAATAGAGATTCCCTGTGTTGTCGCCTGAAGCGATGGCCGTTTGGAGCAGCAAAGCCGCGGGAATAAGTTCAGAGGCAGACTGGAAACAAACAGGATCTTTATTTTGTCAGTTTCTCTCTCTGGCTCTAACAACTCTAATACGTACCACACACCAGCAAAAAACCAACAACCAAAATGGCCCCGACCCGCTCCGCGCTGGGCTCAAGTCTCTTGAGATCCCGGGCCAAGTCTCGTGAGACTACGGAAGGCAGCAATGTCCAAAACTCCATGGCCCGAAGTCAACCGCAATCATAGCCATCTCCCCAAACAGGGCTCCAGCATCCCTGTATGCTTGCACTTGGCTGTTTGGAAGCAGAGTGGGTATATGGAACTGTGTCTTGTCAGTAGAACTTCCTGCAGGTTATGTTGACTAAGCCTTATAGTTGACTCTTTCCAAAGGCAATTATTATCAGGACAAGCCAGTGGGTATGAATCTTAGTGACACAGCACTTAGGGTAACACTACTTAGTCTGTTTCTCCAAATACTTGCATCTTAAATACTATTAAATACACAGCCTCACAGGCTTCTACTCAGACCTATTAAGACAGAATCTCTGGGAGTGAAGCCCTGGAGTATACAAATTCTACCATACACATTCAGGTGATTCTGAGCTTTGAAAACCATTGATCTAAGGGGATCTTTGGGTTGGCATAGTGAGAAATATGTCAGTAGGATCAGAACTGAGATGGAAATGGGCCATCTACTGCTGTTTATCCTGTCTCTATGCCCTCCACACTCCCCTCCCTGATCATTATGTGGCTTCTGTAATGGTCCTGCATTATTACCTTTAAATAGACAAATGCCTTGGGCTATCACATTAGAAATGTGAAACTAAAATTCCTAATAGGAGAAGGGTATTTGTTTTTTTTTTTTTCCTATTGAAGCACTCAGCGCAAAGAGTCAAACTGCACTACCATCCACACGCACATCACGGAGGACTGGCTGGACTGTACTTTCAGCTGTGGCATGGACTGCAGAGGCCAGGGGAAGTACCCGTGTCTTCAGGTGTTTGTGAACCTCACCCATTCAGGTCAGAAAGCGCTCCTGCATTATAATGAAGAGGCTGTTCAGGTCAATTCCAAGGTAATGTAAAGTTCATGTAACAGATTTCTTACAACAACCACCCTTCCATGACAGACTGTCCTAGCAGGAAGCAGAACCCAGAGCCATCTGTAGGGATAAATCTGTTTCTTTCTAGCAAACATTTTCAAAGTGGTCAAATCAGGATAAATGAAGCTTACAGTATTCTTGGAGGACAAACAGGGTATATAGGAAGGAGAGGCATTATTCCAGTTTTGGTATTTGAAATTCATAGGCTGAGCAGAATTTTCAGTAGACAGTCTTACTTTTGGAGCTCCCACTCTCTACCATATTAACAAATGTTAAAATGTACTCACAGTTGACCTTAAGTCAAACAAGTAAAATATCTTATTAAATTTAACAAATTGTTATAATTTTAATAACTTACACAACCAGTTAAAAGGATTTATAATTTATATATACATTTAATTATACAAGTTGTATTAGATTGACATTTACATTTTGGTGTCCTAAAGCACTAATTTCAATCTGATGAGTTGTTTTCTATTTTGGATGCAATAATTTTTTATTTTATATATATATTTTTTTGTGGTACCGGGGATTGAACTCAGGGGCACTCGACCACTGGGTCACATCCCCAGCCCTTTTTTTTTTTGTATTTTATTAGAGACAGGGTCTCACTGAGTTGCTAAGTGCCTCGCCATTGCTGAGGCTGGCTTTGAACTCGAGATCCTCCTGCCTCAGCCTCCCAAAGTGCTGGGATTACAGGCGTGCGCCACCGCGCCCGGCTTGGATGCAATAATTTTTTAAGGTCTCAAATTGTTTAAGTCCCTAACACAGTCCCCTAAGTTCCTAATGGATGTGGTAATGAACTTTAAGCTTTTTTCTTAGCACTTGGAAATGGCCATTTCACTGTGCTCTCCTGCCAACCTTTCCCTACGAGCTATATAATATTTAACCACCTTCTAAGACTGAAATTTTTCACTAAAAGCTTAAGCCTGAAGTTACTTTAGAATTGAAACTGTTGCTTGGTATTAGTGACAGCGTCCTTACCTTTTTCCTCCTCCATATTCCTAGTGCTTTTATACGCCTAAGTGCCATCAAGATAGGAACAATTTACTCAACAGTGCTCTGGACATAAAGGAATTCTTCGACCACAAAAATGGAACCCCCTTTTCATGCTTCTACAAGCCAGATGGACAAGCTGAAGATGTCATTCTTATAAAAAAGTATGACCACATGGTTATCTTCCACTGTTTATTTTGGCCTTCACTGACTTTGCTAGGTGGTGCTCTGATTGTTGGCATGGTGAGACTGACACAGTACCTGTCCCTACGGTGTGGAAAATATAGCATTTCGGTTAGAGATGAGGTAGGTGGCAGAGTACACTCTATAGGACAGCAGCAAATCCAATTATGGAGTATGGGAAGGAGCAAAGGAAGGAGCAGAGAGATCTTAAGATGGTGGCCAAAGTAAAGCGCGGGCCTCAACACACTGGAATTTCTGCAATTGAAGACCTAATTATCGTTGCCTGCCAATTAGATTAACCATGCAAAGAGTAAAGTTTTATTTGTATTTTATGTGGGAAACATTTTTAAGAAGCTTCATTGTGTATTCTATAAATATGTACAGATTCACCCTCCTTTCTACTCCTAACCTCTTTCCACATAAGAGCCAAGGAAGCACACAGGGCAAAATAAGTTCAAGGTAGCTATTCCTAGTTTCTAAGTTTAGCCTTTGCTAGAATCTGTCAGTATGGAAACAAATGACCAAGGTATATACTGAGCAGTTGACTCTCAGTCTAATTCTATGCAGTATAGTTCACACAATAATTTTTCTCAAAAAAAAAAAAAAAATCCTTAGTGGTGTGTGGTCATGTACAACTGTAGTCCCAGTGACTAGGGAGGCCGAGGCAGGAGTATCACAAGTTCAAGGCCAGCCTCAGCAACTTTGTAAGACCCTGTGTTAAAATAAAAAATAGCCAGGCGCGGTGGCGCACGCCTGTAATCCCAGCACTTGGGAGGCTGAGGCAGGAGGATGGCGAGTTCAAAGCCAGCCTTAGCAATGGCGAGGCACTTAGCAACTTAGTGAGACCCTGTCTCTAATAAAATACAAAAAAGGGCTGGGGATGTGGCCCACCGGTTGACTGCCCCTGAGTTCAATCCCTGGTAATCCCCCCCGCCCCGACAAAAAAATAAAATAAAAAATAAAAGGGCTGGGGATGTGACTCAGTGGTTAAGTGCCTCTGGATTCAGTTCCCAGTACCAATAAATAAATAAATAAATAAATAAATAAATAAAATCCTTGGCAAAGAACAGTTCATTCTTTATAGAAAGACAAAAATTAGCTGGGCGTGGTGGTGCATGCCTGTGATCCCAGAGGCTCAGGAAGCTGAGGCAGGAGGATCATGAGTTCAAAGCCAGCCTCAGCAACTTAGTGAGGCCCAAAGAAACTCAATGAGACCGTCTCTAAATAAAATATAAAAAGGGATGGGGCTCAATAGTTAAGTCTCCCCTGGCTTAATCTCTGGTTAAAATTTACCTATCTATCTATCTCATGGTTAATAAAATGTGGACCTACCATTTTTTAGTTTTTTTCACCATTCATGATAAAAGAGGAAAGCTTATAAGAAAGCTAAGTTTAGTTATTTGTATTTAACCTTGCCACATACCACAACATTTTTTCTAGTTCATTATGCTTTTCATTAGCTCACTTTACTCTGTGCACATTCTGGCAGGAGTAGGAGAAATGACTAGAAATGTGAAGTAAGGAGAAGCTGTACTGGATTTCACCGTTCACCTCAGATAATCCACACTGTAGGAAAGTGCCGCAGGGATAGTCAGCAGTTGTCTGTACTTTAATGGTGTCACAAGATTCTTCCCACAAGTGCTTTCCAGATTGAGTTGAAAAGAATTTGCTTGTGGGCTGGGGTTGTAGCTCAGCAGTAGAGCACTTGCCTAGCATGTGTGAGGCAGGGTGTTCAATCCTCAGCACCACATAAAAATAAATAAAAACATTGTGTCCATCTACAAAAAAAAAAAAAAAAAATTGCTTGATTTTCCAGTGTGCCTCAAAATATCCTTAAATTTTGATTGAAAAGTCTTTAAATCATGGACAATAAAATGAGACTTTTATTACTATTATTAATGGTGCTAGGGATTGAACCTAGAGCCCCATGTGTGCTAGGCAAGCACTTTACCAGTGAGTTCCATCCCAGCCCACAAGTCAGGCTTTTGAAGCAACTCCAAACTTCCTATTCTAAATCAGCTTAATGCCTTTTACCAATTAATTTCAAGCCACAAACTAGTAAATAAACTGAATTTAATGGGGCAATGTTGACTTGACCAGTAACAAATGATCTTGATGTTTCACCTTCCTTTTTGCATGGAATGGTGGAGAGAACATGTCTCAGAGTAGGATTCCTTTCAGTTTGTAGGCCACCAAGCAACTTTTTAGATGCACATTCTTGAGCAAATCTGAAAAGCTGTCTGAACCTCTCTCTTCTCATGTATACAACAGGGATAATGTCTTCATGTTAAGGCATAAACAAGGTAGAGTCAATGAAACACAAAGTTTAGTTTCTGACATTGAGGAGTGGTGCTCAAAAATGTTAGTGTGTGTGTGTGTATATATATATATAAAATCTTGAGTTCCCATAGTCAGCCTCGGTACTTTTCATTGGACAGTGGGCATGGAGGTTAAGGAAGAGTGCTGCCAGAGAGAATTCCTCTGCCCCCCACCCCATTCTCTTGACTAAATGTGACATACATTTAAGGCCCAGAACTTGTGGTTTAATGTTATGGTATACCAAAGACTTCCCTGTAATAAAACATGTCTATTTTAAATCATTCTGTAAATGGCAATTCTGTAGTTTTCTTAAATGAAGGTTGCATCTCTATTTCTTAATAAATTTGACTTCTGCCCTAGCAATGTGCAATTCTTGTGATTTTTCTTAACAAATTCAAAACTACAAATTTGAAACCCAAAGCGTACGCTTCAATCACTATTGTTTTTCATTCAGATGTGGCTATTTGGTTCATCTCAGGAAAGACAGACATTATACTTAAAGAACAAAGTCACTTAAAAGTTCAAACCACTTGGCAAATCAATAGAATTTAAACAATGATATGCTTAAATTGCTTATAAATATTAAGTATTAATACCCATATGCATTACTGGTCAAAGAAAAGCCCAGACTTACCCTTTGCAATGTTTAATGATAACGGAAAGCAAAACTAGCTCGTTTCTAACTTCACTTTTAGTTTCTGATCTTTAACTGTTGAAGATAAAAGTCCATCTACCTATACATATACATACATACATTCATACCTGTGTGTACATACATATATGTCTGCTTAAAGTACAAGTATAAAATTATTTATGGTTAAAGGAAGTTAATATCTAAACATACATTTTTCTAATATTCATCACTTTACCAGGGTAGAAAAATTGGATTTTAAGGCATAATAGTTTCAGGTTTTAAATCAAATTCAGCTAAATTTTGATTATTAGCAACACTGGTTTGCTTTTCAAAAGAAATGGCAAAATAGAATTATCACAGCTCTTTGTTTACATTATACACTAAGGATTGTTTGGACACAAGTCAAGGTAATTTTTTTTTTTTTTTTTAATAAACAGCGTGATGTTACAGACTGCAAAGTTAAAGAAAAGCAGACATTGACAGTTTCTGATGAGCACAAACAATAAGTGCAGTCACAGGCCAAACTTCCTGCTATGAACAGCAAGACTGGGAAGAGGTCTTAAATTTAGTGATACTGTATTATTCTATATTCTTGATATAATAACACATGCATCTTGCTGTGTCAAATACTTTTTGGGCCATTGTTAAAAGAACATTAAGAACATCTGTCTCCGAACTAATGCAATATATCACAGGACTTCAATTCATTAAATGAACAAAATATAGAAAAACAAACTTGCTACAATTAGTGGGCTAAAAAGGTGGTTTGAGCTCCTTGTTGAAGCATCTAAGATAAGCATTTGATGTGTCAGTAGTCTTCTGGTAAGTTACATTTCCCAAGACATAATGGTGTTATGTTTCATAAGGACATATTCTTTAACATTTTATTTAACCAAATTTAGGTCCAAAGACTGAAACCATTAACTGCAATTTAAAGCTTGGATTCCATAGCCAAAAAGATTTCTAGAGTAAAAGCTTGGGTTCTATAGCCAAAAAGATTTCTAGAGTCAGATAAAGGCCAAGTTCTCAAAGTACTCTTAGGGAAAAAATTAAATCTGATAAGGGACTTTTTCTTATGAATTTAATAGATTATGACCACATTTGGAAATTTATACAAGAATTAAGGAGTTTAGTTTTATTAAAGATATTTTAATATGAAACACTGTTTTCTGCCTCCTTGCTAACCTAAAAGGATCAACAAAATGAAAATACCTAAAAATATACCTGGTTCTGCCACAAAATTATTGTAGTGACAGATTAAATGAGGTTGCAGATAAAGTTCATAGACTTCACTTGTCTTATCAAATTATTTTAAAACTTTTTTCTGTATTCACCAACACGAAGAATGGAGTCTACCGTTGGTAGTAAAACCCAGTTAGATCTAACTATATTATACATACAATGGACTAATTTTACTCCCAACCCCCCACTAAAACTCTTACATATAGTCATGTAAAAATGAAGTCAGAGAATATTCCTATGGCTTATACCTTCTGCTTTCTGCTAACTATCACGGATGGAAGAGTAACATATGTAAAACCAAGAAGAAGTGGCGCTGCACTAGTAAGGAGAAAGTGCAAAACCTTAATCAAGTGCAGTACTTGAATGAGATAAATAAGGTTATTTAATACTTCATCTTGGGAGATTCCTAATAAACTTTAAACTTTAAACTCTTCTGAAATTTAGAATCATGTATTTGTTTATATCTTTTATGAAAGATTCCTCTTGACTAGGGAGGCTAGCAGTGTTTGCAAACAGAAATGTGTGCAAAAAAATACATATACCAAATGCATAAATAAAGAAGAAAAGAGAACAAAAATGAACTTAAAATGCCAAATCAAGAACCTAGGACCATGAACCTCCTCGCACTATAGCCTTCTCTAGATGGCTGGAACAATATTTAAATTTTAGCTAAAATTTTTCCTTAATGTTTCCGGCACCATTATAAACAAGGTATGCCAACTCTGACTAAAATACAGTGCTCTGCAAAACTTCTGTAACATAAAAGCCTGAAGTATTGAATTGTGACTCATCTAATTTTTTTCACCATTAACTTTCTGAGGTAGAGTTACCCATCCAATTTTATTGGGACCATAGTCATCTTGAGCTAAATCCCATAATATTTTCAGAGTGGAAATAATGTTTTACATGAAAAGAAAACAGGCTTCTCAGGCCATAGCACGTAAGATATATTTACAATTTTAATGTAATAATTAAAATGGTTTTGTGTTTTACTTTAAAAAACAGCCCAGCTGTATTATTTTGTCACCAAGAATTATTATCTGAGGATACTGTCAATGCTGAATTTTATAATTCAGCCTTCACAATCCCATCCTCAATGAAGAGTTGATTCCCTGATGGTACGCACAATATATTCTCACAACTTTCAGCCTTCTCTTAGACATGCCCCATCCAAATAGAATGGATATAAAAAATGTAATTCATTTAAACATCTCCTCCTTGTTCTGTCCCCTCCCTTCACATTCCCCTCTTCTCAAAAACATCTGAAGTATGAAAGTTGTCTTTAAATAAATAGAAGCACCACAATCTTTTAACACCACATATTGCCTTTAAACTGAATATTTTAGTGATGTCTTTGACATCAAAATAGTTTTTTAAGGTGGACTCTGAGTGTGTGGGTCCAGCCCAGATCTGTAGTTTGTGCAGACACAGAAACAAGAACTTATGATACTCAGAAAAAGTTCACATCCTAACTTTAACATACTGCTGGATATTAAATTTCTTCAAAGAGTTGGCAAGCCATGGACTATTGATCCAAATATGAGTTAAATGGATTTACAAAATCATTATGTAAAGAACAAATCCAAGTTCAGGTGCTGTGACATTTCCATAATGCCTTTATAACAGGCTGCTCACAGTTTTTCTTATAATGCTAAATCACTCAATTTCTGATGGAAAAAGAACACAGATGGACTGTGTTTTACTTATATGAAAATTACCAATTCATTTAAAATAAACTCCAACAGGGTATACACAGTCTAATCAAGCCATCATTTTCCTGATTAATAAGAACTACACTTAACACAAAATACTTTATCAGCAGCTGTTTTCATCAAAAAACCAATAGTCATAGTTTCACAGTTGAAAAAGTTATACATTAAAATATTTTACAATTCATTATATATTCACCAGGTTCCCATTTCCTTATGGGTTCGTGATATAAAGCAGAATAGAAGGGAAAAACCTTGAAGTTGATTACTTTGACACTAAGTTTTACAGAGGACACTAAGAACCACAAAAAGCTTAGGTTCTATCATAAAATAGCAACCAAATTACACTCTTCTTTTAAAAAATCCAATTAGAAACATCTTTTTTAAAAAACCAAATCCCACAATAAGATTAACAGATTTCAAATTAACAGCAGTCTAAAAATCCTAAAAAAAAGTTTTTGTATAGCTGAGAATATGGTAAAAAGTTAAAGCATGATTTTCAAACAGTTGATTATTTCTTGCTACAATGTATTTAAAGTTAGGTTTTTTTCTTTAGACAAGCTTTGTTCCCCTTCAAAATAATTATTGAAGGAGTACTTCTCAAGTGACTTGTAGAGCCAATAGTCGGTTACATCACATTCAATGACAAGGATGGTAAGCTCTAGGATTTGACCAATCTATGGCAATCACTCTCTGATACTGAAGTACCTGGAAATAGATCTTGTCACCCCATGTAGCTTTCGATGTTTGGTCTTACCTTTCTAAACACTTCCTGTCCTCCTTTCTTTTTAGTTAGATCACTTAATCTATATTCTTTACAGAATTTGTCTATACTTCTCCAAACAGAATTAATTTGGTTGAACTAACTTTTGAAAGTAAATGTAAATGATGAAATAAGCTATGTGGCTTGTGTGTTTTTATGATGGAGGGGTCCTGGGGGAAAGATCTGAACTACTGTGAAAAAAAGCAGAAATTATATAAATTCTGTGCAAGGAGGCTCAAGGCTTTTTTGGCACTTGGGTAAAACATGGTTCTCTGTTAATTCTTCAGTTTCCACCATCAAATTTTCAGATTTGTACCATTTCACTGAGTTTTCCTATAATCAATCCCTGATATAGAAAAGGCTGGGATGTTAGTATATATCAACTGCATATAGCTAAATAACACAAAATGTAATTGTGAAGTTTAAATAAGTTATGAAATATTTTGTATCTGCAAAAGAATCTATCTGGTTTCCTGCTTAAAACAGAGTTTAAATTCTGCTTAACTATTCCAAGACAGTTTACAGAAATAAATTCACCTAATCTTCAAATTTATTTTTCTTCTTGGCAATAATATATACATGCTTTAGTGAAGTACCTAAATCTTCAATAATTATGCCCTTTAAGGGTTCTAAAACAGCCAGATACTAAGAGTATTTGTATTAGAGTCCCTTGTTCACTATTCAAGACTTCTACTATAAGCATCTGATTTCGTAGACAAATATTTTTAAAGTGATGCTGTTTTTACTAGAGTATACAGTGTGCACTCTTTATAAAGTTGTTCTCCAATAATATGCCTAATCTAGAAAACTGTCAGTAAATTATTGCACTATTTATTTATTATTTATTTATTTTTTATTTTTTTGGTGTGGCACCTGGACATTTGCTAAAGCTATTTCCTAGGACATTAATCATTCATTTCAAATACTGAGTAAAATATCAGATTCTAGAGTGATGACTAGCATTAGTTCCTACATCTTGGGTGAATGTTTTAAAAAAATGTTTTAGAATGTGTCCTGTGCTCAAATGAGACTTAATGAAGTTGGAGTGAGACCTGATCACTGGGAACTGGGACATGTTTAATGTCCTATTTTTATCATTGAAATATGGATAAGTAGCTTAAAAGGTAAAAAGTTCATGGTTTCTATTCTTCCATATTCTAAAGTATTATTCATGAGCATACCTCAGTAGAGGGGTTTATGTAATCAGGACGATAGCCTAAATTGTGTTAATTCTGGTAACTTATTTCATATTATTGAGCCACTCTTAACTACAAAAGGGTGGAAGATGAGGGATTCATGTGAAAACAGAAAGAAAGAAAAGGGGAAAAGGGTGAAGTTCAATCTGTTTTCTTTAAGTAGTTATACACTGGGTATTAATGAGAGAGTGCCTGAGCCTCATCTATAGACCAAGAGAAAAGCTAACCATGCTGCTACTAACAATAAAAAATTTGGGGTGCAAAACAATGCATGACTATGGGACAGATTATGTAAATAAAGAATATATATTAATGATAGTTTCTATAATATAAATAGCCTTTAATAAAAAAAATAATCTTTTTAATAACATTAATACTCACTTCTATTTTCTGGAAAACATGCATGAAAAATGTATTCAGTTCAATTGCAAAAGGAGGAAAAAAAATCAACTTAAGGTGAACACTGTACAATTCTGGAACAAATACTATTCTTGCTCATTCTTTTTCTATGATGATTATTTGACTTTGTAGGAGTCCAGAATTTCCCTAGGAAATAAGAGTCAGATCCTTGTAAATACTGTTCAGAAAAAAACAATGAAAAAAATGAAAAACAAAAGACAAAAAAAAAAAAAAGGAGGGAAAAAAAAAAAAAAACAACCAACAAAAACACTACTTTATAACAGGTCTCATTTGTGACTGCTTCCAAAACTGTGCAGATAAGACCCCAAATCATCAAAAGGTTTGATTTATTAAAAAGAAAAAGTCTCTGGTGAAATCTCAAAGAGTCCCTTCCACCCCAAGCATTTTTTCTTCATTAAACAAGGAGTCAAAAAACCCACTTCAAATTGCAAATTGATCAGCAATGGGGAAAAAAAAAGAAATTTTCATTCTTTTCTAATCTTACGTAATTTAACATAAGCTCTAGTTTACTTAGCCCTAATACAATAACAGCCTTTGTTGTATCCACATTTCAAAACAGAACATTTTCAAGACAAATAGAACATCATTCTTTTTCCTTCTCCATCATTGCTATATATTTTGGGAAGTTTTGTTTTGTTTTGTTTTTTAAAAAAAGATACAAACAATCTTCAAAGTTTACCTTTTTTTTTTTTGGACTTAAGGCATAACATGAAATTGCGCATTATTCTAAAGCTTAATTTTGAAACGAACTAGTTTAGTGCTATCAAACCCTGTTTGCATTACATTATTTAAATTATATAGTATTTTATTTCTGTTCTTGCTGTAAATTCTAATGCTGTTCATGGATTGTGCAATTCCTATGCAATCAGTCTTTGCCCGCTGATAGTTATTAACAGTGCAGTGTAGAATCCAGATATTAGGCTTTCAGTTTCTTAGTTATCCTTTCAGTTCAACGCATGCTGCTTAATTGTGTGGAAGATCCAATCCATTTTTGTTGTCCAGCCACCATGGTGTGCATCATTCATTTGTTTCATGAAATATTCCAAAGCCTCTTGCTCAGTTTTATCTAAGGCTAGGGTCTTTCGAATATATGCAATGTCATCAAAAGATTGCAGTTCTGGCATTCCAGAGCCAAGCATCATTGAAAAAAGATTAATGAAGAGATTGGCATGCTGCCGAATAGCCAGATAAGCCTTGTAACACATCTCCTGAAACCTATAAGCAGTAAGAACAATTTAGTCAGTATGGTGCAAATGGTATTAATACTTTCATAGCTCTGTTCAAATGACACATAGAAAGGCTTACTTGGACAAATAAATAGCCCTCCTCTCCCCACTCCCTTTGCCAGCACTTTTCTATTTCCTTTACCCCACTAGAAAGCAAACTCAACGAGGATAAAAACTTTGTTTACTGTTTTATCACAAGTACACAGAACAATGTCTGGCACATTGGCAGCTTAATAAATATTTATTAAATATATGAACTGGTCCATACTAAAGCCTTTAGGTTTCAGCTAAGGTCAGGAGACAGAGATGTAGATACAGCAGAATTTTATAAAAGTAATTTAAAGTCTAAGATAGACTAATGAGGTACCATAAGGTAGTAAGAAAAATTATGAATAAGCATGGTAGTTATAGTTAATTTGACTTTTTAAGAACAATTTATTATTTGCCAATACAGAGAAGATGAAGTCCAATTATTTAAACAGCAATAAGTAAAAACTTTTAATGTGTTACGAAGTTTAAGAATTATTTTCCTTTCAGGCCTTAATTAGCTCAATAAATTAAACTGCCTTTCATTTTCATTCTTCACAGCATCATTTAATTTTTGCTAAATAACATCTGTTATTTTAAATGACTTGAACAATATGAATTATTTCTGATAGAGCAGCAAGAACTCTTTATCTTGAGCTTACCTCTCAAATTCTCTGGTCTTTGTACATTCTTGAGCTCCTTTACTAATCACTATTAAGAAATCTTGTGTCAAAACAAAGGGTACACGTTCTCGTTTATAACCAAATTTTTTCTTCTTGTGATCCAAAAAGTGTCCAAAATCTATATGAAACAGCTTTCAAAAATAAGAAATTATGTTATAGGTTGACACATGCAGAAATACAATATCTTGAATTAATAAATTTAGCTTAAGAACATCAAAATATTTTAAAGAGTAAAAGTTATTACTTGTCCATCATCTTTCACCATGATGTTACTATTGTGACGATCTCCAATTCCCAAAATGAAGGTAGCCACACAATATCCAGCACATGAACGTGTAAACAGGTCTATGGCTGCATCATATCTATATAGAAGAGATAAAACACCTCAGGAGTAGTATGGAAAAACAAAGTGATCGAAGCCAAATGGAAAATATTAAGTTTCTATTTAAACAATGAAAACAATCACTGACATTAGGGAAGAAGTAATTATGTCCAAAGATCTAAGAAATTTTGAAAGTGTGAAGTTTTCAAGGGTTTCTAAGGAAATTTCTAGATGTTCCCTATCAAAGCACAATTCTTACCATAATGAAAAAACACTCATGTCATTAAACTTATTTTTTCTAATCATTTTAACAATGAATTAGAAGTAAAAATTTGAATCTGTGCTAAAAAAAGATAAATAATAAGAACGTTTTTAGATACATAGTTGAATATACACGGTTTTATCAAATTATAAGTAATTTGATCATTTAAGCAAAATAAACCTCAAATATTTCAAAAATTGAGCATATTTTTACCTGAAATAAGTATAACTGTTTCCTCTGGTTTAACTCAGAGGAATATATTCAACCGGTAAGAGACTCATCTAACAAAAATTTAGTTAACATAGTAAAAAGGAATAAAAACACTCACATTTCTCCTTTGTTCTTGTCTTTGAGCCACTGATGTAGTGTGTGGCTGTTGAACTGCAGTGCACCTTTCAGGCCACCTTTGCACTGAATTTGCATGATAGTGTGAGAATTTCTCACCACTTCAATAAGTCCTACACAGTCACCAATTGACAGACAACCATAAGGTAACATTCTGAAAAAGGAGAAACACATTTACAATTAAATAATGGAATTTTAGTACTGCAAATATTTTAATACGTCAAATCATGAATATTCTATCATAAATTTGTAATGTACTGTCTTAAAAGTTTTTTTTAATGCTGTGAAAAACATATTTCTAGAAAAATCCACAAAATTATGTCATTATTTACTATAGCCTTCAATTGAAAAAGTACTTAATTGTAGTATCAGAAAAACATTATTCAGAAATTATAGCCGTAAAATATAAACATTTATGACTTAAAAATATGGATGAATTTAACAAGGTTTAATTGGCATCTAAGTAAAGCTTTAGGGCAGCAGCGGTTCCCATGTTTTTGTCTCAGGACTCCATTATACTTGTAAAAATTACTGAGAACCCCAAAGAACTTTTATTTATGAGGTTTACATCTATTGATATTAGAAATTAAAACAAAAATAAAAGAATTTATTAATTAATTTAAAACCAAACCATCAGGATTCTTTAAACTACAAGTATGCTCAACGGTGATAAAACAAAAACATGAAATAAGTTAATAAGTTGGAGTAAAACTTTAACAATGTATTTATCAGGGCAGGAGAGAAAATATTCCATGAGAAATGATCAAAAAATTTGACCATGTTTTATTAATTCACTTAAAAACAAACCATTATGTGTCAATATAAATAATATCTTTTATGAAACAAAAAACCCTTTATTGCCAGGTATAGTGGTAATCCCAGGGGCTGGGGAGGCCGAGGCAGGAGGATGGCAAGTTCAAAGCCTATCTCAGCAAGGTAGGGAGGACCTCAGCAACTTAGTGACATGGTCTCAATAAGTAAATAAATAAATATGTACATACACACATTAGGGAAAAAAAGGGGGCGGGGAGCTGGGGATATGGCTCAGTGATTGAGTGCCCCTATGGTCAATCCTGGTACTAAAAGAACAAAAATGGAAACCAAAAACCCACAAAAAACCCCCAAACAATTCCCCCCATATTAAAAAACAAAATTAGTGAATAGAGCAACATACGTCTTCAAATATTTTTAATGTCTGGTTTTATAGCCAGCCAGATTTTCATATACACTTCTGTAACCAAACTATGTAAGGTATTTTAATTGAGGTATATAAAGAAAATCTGACATCAAACAAATAGGTGGTTGAAAAAATGAAATTATCATAGTCTTCTCAGATAACTACAGATATTTTTCTTAGACACTATTCTACAACTGGACACGAGATAGTGTCTCAAGTTGCAATATGGAATCTGAGAAAGACCAACAAATTTTTTGTACTGCTTTATTAAAACTGATTTGTTTATCTTGCTTTTGAATGGGTATCTTACAAGGGTCATTTGGAAGATACTAGTTTACTGAGTTATGTACATCTTCTAAATGTTGGTTATTTTTCATTATACCATACTAAAAACTCATAATTGTTAATATTACCACAGACTCTCAATTACAAGTCTTTAAGTTTGAGTTCAGTGGTGAATATGAGTTTTCTTCTAAATGTTGACTGAAAGCTCAAATTTTATCCTTGGCAACAAATATTGTCGTAGTTGGTTTATTTGAAGAGATAGCCACATATTGTTTATTTTCAAGAAAATGTCTGCCAAATACTCATGTCTGAATAACCACAGCTTTTACTTATTATTACTTGTTATTTTTTTAAATTAAAATGATTCCATGAAAAAAGGAGCTGGTTTAGTTCACAGCTCAATCCCACAAATGTGTTTCTTTGATATAACTATCATATTTTGCCATGTTGCAATAGTGCTTTTGGGGTACTTCCTGTTTTATTATATCAAATATTAAACAGAGAAAAAGAATATCAAAGAGTAAATACATGTAGTCAAGGGTAAAGACATGAGGACTTACTCTTGTTAAATTAAAGCTAACCATAAGTCATCAAATCCAGGGTTTTTTCCTTAGTCCTTGTTTTCTAAATCCCTGGAGTACCTGGCACTGCAGATGGGTTTATGAATCTCTCCCTTCTTTTGGGAACTATGAATCATTTGTTCTGGTACCAATCCCTTTGACCACTTCTCTATGAAATCTTTTCTCTACCTTCCCTGATAAGTACAGACTTTTTTAAAGGTTGTACTCCAGTACATTTTATCTTATTTCATGTTTTTATTTTATTACTGTTGAACATGCTCATAGTTTAAAATAGTCAAATTATCCTATAATTCTTGCTATATGAAAAGCAGAGTGATAAGAAACCTAAATCTGAATTTTTGCCAAGTAAAAATGCTATTTTACTTAAGTAATTTTTACCTAAAATTAAGCTTCAAATAAAATTTCACTTAAGCATTCAGAAAATATTATAAAAAACTGAAAACTCCTTCATATTTTATGTAACTATAATTTCTTTTTTTTTTTTTTTGGCAATTACTAATTTGCAATTATGAGTGATGATTACCAGAGATATTTACTTAGATCCTTTACTCTTTGAAGTTCTGCAATCTTTTAATACTCTTTGTTACTGAGAGTTGTGGTACTGGTGGCATCTTTCATGACATAGGAAATTATTATCAAAAAGGAAATGTGATTCATATAACATTAATTGTTTTTGGAAAGGAAAGCAATGAATCAGTAAATCCCACCATCACGTACATCCATAAGAATGGGATTCTAACTAGGATAAAATATATTCCATACTGGCTGGGCGCGGTGGCGCACGCCTGTAATCCCAGCACTTTGGGAGGCTGAGGCAGGAGGATCGCGAGTTCAAAGCCAGCCTCAGCAATGGCGAGGCACTTAGCAACTCAGTGAGACCCTGTCTCTAATAAAAATACAAAAAAGGGCTGGGGATGTGGCCCAGTGGTCAAGTGCCCCTGAGTTCAATCCCCGGTACCACAAAAAAAAAAAAAAAAAAAAAAAAAAAAAAAAAATATATATATATATATATATATATATATTCCATACTTGTATAATTATAATCAAGATGGATTCTAGGGACTGGGGTTGTGGCTCAGTGGGAGAGCGATCGCCTAGCACGTGCATGGCTTGGGTTTGATCCTCAGTACCACGTAAAAATAAACACATTGTGTACAACTAAAGCAAATAAATAAATATTAAAAAAAAGATGGATTCTATTGTCACATATAACTAGAAAGAACTATTAAGTTAAAAAAAATGTTAAGAATCAGAATTTATGACTTAATTTTGTGCCTTAGCAAGTTACTTGAAAAGTCCACTTTCTTCTTTGCAAATAAAAGTGTACTACTAAGTTTGTTACTTACACTCTTTTATTTACTAGCTACTCTATCTATAAGAGACATAGAAGCCCTCACTTGGTATTATTTACTATTTCTATCTAATCTATCTTGTTGCTATAGCTAGTCTTGGTTCATGCCCACTTATGAAGCATGACAAAAACTTGGAGATAATCTGATAATTGTGGAAAGTTGGATAGAAACCAATAAACTGGTAAAACTTTAGTTGGTTTCATAAACTTTGCTGAAAACTGATTCAAGATTAGAAATTTTAAACTCAACTTCTGAATAGAAACAGGGGCCATTTGTGTCACCCATGTCCTTTTCCTAATGGTGACTTTCCAGGGACAACTGTAGAGTCTTTACTAGCTTTATTAGAAATGTTTCTTACTTTGCTGAAATTTTATCAGTTGGTTTAAGCTATGTAAGAGGAAAAACAAAAGTACCAAAGCATAATCAACCCATTAATTGCTACTATATATATATGTGTGTCTATATCCTTCTATTATTAATATTTATTAGTATTTTTCCCAGGTTAACATACAGGTTATCTTACTGATTACCTACCGAAGGTCAAGACCTTGATTTTGCCAGATGTTTTCCATAATGCGAATAATTTGAAGTGTTAGCATATCTTGCCGTAAATCTGAAATTAAAATTATATGTCTCACCACTTAAAGCCATAAATAGAAATTAGGGTATTATGCCATTACATTGTTTTCAAATGGAAAACAAAGAGCTATATTTACTTTTCAAACTAATTTATAAGACAGCGACATTTTGATTCTTTAACCCATTTCCAAAGTATCTGCATTACCATATTTGTGTAACAATATAGAATAAGTGAGCACATATTTCACAAATATTTTAAATATATTTAAATTTTTTTTTGCAAATCTTTAAAAATGAACTTGTTTACATTAAAGTACTGAGATCAACAGAATTCACCACTGAATTGTAATTCCCAATGCAAAGCCATTGATGATCCTCCCATTTTCCCCTACAGCCTATTTTCCACATAAATTGGGACATTCTTTATATTCTTACCAGACTACACTTTTTCTTTGTACCATGGTTGCAATTTTATTTTTGTAATTATTTGTTATTAATGTCCCTTTTTTCTGTTCAGATTGTAAACTCTAAAAGGGCAAGGACTTTGTTTTGCTTATTGCTATAATCCCTGGACTGCCACATAGAATAGTCATGTAATAAATGGATGCTCACACCATCCATTCAAATGATGGTTAAGCAAATGCCAAAATGATTTTAGGACTTCTGATTATGAAGGAGTTCAAAAAATGCCACCTCAACCAGGGGAACAACTAGAGGTTGACAACAAGCCTAGACAGACTATTAACTATTCTTCTGAGGGCTACTCTGAGAAAACTTTTTTTAACAGAGATATTTTTTTATCTGCCTATCAAGACAACTTTTATTCATAATACCTTTGCTCTCCTACCCTCCCACAACTGTGTCACTATTACTCCTAGGACACCCCAACCTCCTATTCCTTTCTGTAGCTCAGGATGTTCATAAGTTTCATCCACCCAATCCTTCTTCAAGTCTCATATTGTGTGTAATTATATACATAATTAAATATTTTTTCCTGTTAATTTGTTTTATGTTCATTTAATTCAAAGCCTAGCCAAGGAATGTAGGCAAGCCATTTTAAGCTCCCCTTGACATGTATAATCATTAAAAAGAAAACATGTCTAGGGAAGCAAAACTACTACTTCTTCGTTTTTAATGTTTATACATATTTAGAACTGTAGGGATCAACCTCCAGTTGATCTTCATTGGTTGATAAGATTCATGACAAGTGAGCTCCTTTTGGAGGATCCACCTTTAGGCAGATAAAGGGAGTTGAGAAAAAGCATCTGTGTGCATCTGTTTCCCTATGTATCCTCAATTCTAAGTCATCTGCACATCAAATCATCATATCTTGAGGTCACCTTTCTGAATTTCTTTACATGTATTGTGAAAGTTTGGATATCTGCTGAATATTCTATATTTTATCATATGTATATCTGAAAAATAGTTTTCATGGTTCATAAATACTTTGTGCATAAAAAGATAGCTAAGTTCATACATCACAAATTCATTAATACTTTTCCTTACCATCTCCATTTTTAAAGATGATCTCATTGTTCTGAAACAGTAACTCTGACATGATGTCTGGGTTCTCCCAATTCAACCACAGTGGCCTTTTGGCAGAGGACATAATTCGACACTCTTCAAGCCTTTGAAATCATTAAGACACTTTACTAGGATACCTTAGCTTCATTATTCTTTTTACCCTCAAATTTACTTTAAAATATTTAGTATAACTTTTAAAAATACTATAAAAATTTTAAAATTTCTCAAGTTTTAATTATAAAGTCATTCCTAAGTATAAAGAAAAATATTTCTTAAATGTTTATATAATTATGAATTTTCAATCAATATAGGGAGACATTAGTTTTACAGATATTACATTTTATTTTTTAACTATGATACCAGAAATTCTAACCATACAATATCTTGAACTCTATTATTAAAGTAGTAAAAATTTATTCTAATAAATGCAGTTCTAATTTAAGATAATTTTACTATTTCAATTTTTCAGGGTAGGAAATGGGAGAGGAAGCATATATCGGACATCTTATATGGGACATTTTGACTCTTCCCAAAATTTTATCCAAAAAGTACTTATCTAAATATATCAATAAAATTTCCAACAAAGTATCTTACCTGAGATTTCCTAGTTGATGAGCAGGGTTTAAAGGAGACAGAAAGCCTTGTAGAGCATCCATGAAATCTGGTTGCCTCATTTGCTCAACTAAAAACTTCATCTGTACCTGACCCAAAAAAAAAAAAAAAAAAAAAAAAAAAAAAAAAGCATAATCAAAGTTAGAAACTGAATTCATAAAGGTAAAACAAACTGCTAATCTCTTCTATACACTGAAAATTTAATACTGCATAGTCTTTGAATCCATGCTCTGAATTGGCTACATTCTAATGAATAGGATTTCTATGACACAGTAGCATAACTCAGGGAGAGAGAAAAGAGTGGCAGCACTTTCACCCTTCCTATGAAAGGATGAACTCTGTGTGCTGACAGAGCAATCTTTGGCTCCAGAGCAGGGTTAGTCAACCACTGCCTACAGATCAGCTGCCAGTTTTTGTAAATCAAGTTGTATTAGAATATAGCCATGCCCATTCATCACAAATTTGCTGCCCTCATACTGGAATAGCAAGAGTTGAGTAGTTAAGACCAGACCATGTGACCATCTAAAATATTTATTATCTGGCCCTTTAAGAAAAAAAAAAAATCTGCTGCCCCTTCTTTTAGAGGAGGAGACCGTGCTATCTTAGCTTAATATTCTTTCTTTTAGGCTTTTCAGAAAACATTACATTCATGCTCTCTGTTGGGTTAAAAAGGTCTAGTGATGCTAAAACAAACTTAGGAAAAAGAACTTGTAAAAACTTTTGCTACATTAAGTCTCACACTATACTCAGGTTCCAGCATGTATCTGAAAAGAAATATCACCTTTTAAGCCAGAGCACAAATTGCTCAGCCATCATATAATATCTGGCACTTTATTTCAGGAAGCCTCCATCTAACAAATTAATCAGCAACTTTTCTTTTTAAAGTTGTTTTTATTCCAATAATTTTGTATTAAAATATATAAAATATATTTTACATAAAAACATAAAATGTGTAATAAAGATGTTAAAAGCTATGAATTCATAATAAATTAACTTTCATTCTGCAATTTAAAAGTTTTTTCCTTCTTACTATATATAAGTAAATAGCTAGAAAATCTATTCATCACTAAATAGACAGCTATTGCTGAGGTAAAGACATTTCTTTTTCCATCACTGCCAACTCTACTGTTAGCACAGTGCTTCAGATGCCTTATCACTCATTGCTATTTTGTAACTATTTTGTTTCTAGAAATGCTATTTTAGTTACTTATTACAAACTCATCTAATGTAATGAATTTCATGCTTCTAAGCTATTGTATCATCGCCAACTTGTGATAAGAAAACTCTAGCACAAAATAAATGCCTGTTATGTATAAATATATCTAAAACCTAATCTCTTTTCTTTTACAATGTATAAATATATTTTGTTCTTACAAAGCAATCTAGTCCCTCTTGTCCATAAATTCCAGTGTCAGAAATAGTACAATTATTTTCTAATATCCTATATTTGAATTTATATACGAGAACTTCAACAAAACCAATTAAGTCATGTGCTGCATGACATTTAGATTAATATAGTAACTTTCAATATAGCAACTTTCTTTTAAAATTGTTTTCTCCTTCCAGTAATATTAATGAAGATATTGGAAAAATACATTAATTTACGTTCTCTGCCCTTTGGGGACTTGCTAATAAACTGGGATTAACCCTAACTCCAACCCCAACTTCACTAGAGGTAAGGAATGATTTCACTTTTCACTGCAGGATGTGGTGGATGGGATTGAAAAAGAAAGAATAGGGAAAAGGAATAGAAAAGGTCATGAAAAACCTTTTCATTTCTTATTCCTTAGCTACACTAAGCCAGAGTGTGGATGATTAGTGTATATAATTACTGGGCGGCTTTGAGTCCATTTAAAACTTAAAAATGCCAAAACTCACTTCTTTCCACTCATTTTCAGAGTCATTTTTAAGATAATTAATGAGAGAATAAGGAAAGAATCATTTTAAATACTTAGGGATATATAAAAAGGAAGTAAGGAAAAAAAGAGGGACTTATATTTATTGGGCACCTCATGTTCTAGGAACTATGACAGGTACTTTGCATAGAGCATGTAATTTAGTTCTCACAACAACTTTATGATTCGAAAGTAGTATTTCCATTTTACAGATGAGCAAAACGAAATCTTAAGAGCCTAAATAATGTATCTAACACACATAGTATTTCATAGCTGAGACAGTGGAATCTGGATTCAAATCCTAGTTGGCTTAACGCCAAGCACTGTAATCTACAGATGGACTAGGTTTCTGAACAACCCTGACATTGCAATGAAAATTTCAAGTCTCAAAAACAAATTAAAGTCACACACCTTTTGTGTTTCATCCTTCTTTTCTTGTTTGAGAATGTCAGTTAAGTTAATGAGCTTTTCCATAGCCTCAACTTGCCTATTCAGGTGCTTTAAATACATCCCACAGGCACGACAGTAGGACTCCAAAAGCAGGCCAAACCTCTGACTAACTGTTTTATTGTGCATCTCAGATCTAAAAGAAGAATGAAAAAAACTTATATATACGTATGTATACATATATGTGTGTGTGTGTGTGTGTGTGTGTATTAAATTAGTATAAAATTAAAAATAAGGAAACCCATTTTGTAAATCCAATAAATGTTACAATCCTACTAACAATAAAATGATTTAAAATCTATCATTTAAAAGAAAATAAGTTTCAGGTAGTTCTGGACATGTTATTTAATAAACAACCAGTTTTTAGGTTTATTTTAAACTACTTTTCATTCACTAATCTCAGCAAAAGACATAAAAACACAAAAAAAGAAATTGGACACAAAAATAATAAAATGATCAGTAATGGGGCTGGGATTGTGGCTCAGCGGTAGAGCACTCGCCTAGCGCGTGGGGCGACCCGGGTTCGATCCTCAGCACCACGTACAAATAAAATGCACTGAATAAAACGCATTGTGTACAACTAAAGCAAATAAATTAAAATTAAAAAAAAAAAATCAGTAATAGTAAGATGCAAGACTTCAGTGAGTACTATTTGACTTTTTTGGGTACACAATTCATATTTTACTACACTGTCCCAAAATTTAATTTGTTTTTAACCTAGCATCTAGGTCCTATTTTTTATTTCAACATTTAAAAAATCACATTAGACAGATTTGCGTTTATTTAAAAGAATATAGCTCATGACCTCTAACCTTGAGTACAAAATACACTGCCTTCTGCAAAAATATTTATTATTCTTAATTAGCCTTATATTCCAGTAAGAAACATGGGATTCTGACATCAGTGTTCTGAATTCCAAGTTAAGATTTTTATTTATTTTGGAATATTTTAATGTATACATAGTGAAACCTATAGAAACAATAATCTACATCTAGCAAATTTTACTTAGCTTAAAGTACAATCAAAACCTTAAAAAATATTTCAGCTTTCTTTCATGTGAAAAATTCAGTTTGACTTTTACTGCTTAATTTCAAAGAGAAAAGGTTGAAGGGTTCATCACTGCTGCAATATATTTTCAGTATAGAAAATGATTCCAGTCAAAACCAAAAGTGCAGAAGTAATACATACTTAAACATCTATTAAGAAAGCAAGTAACAAACAGCAAAAAAATTTAGTGGAGAAATAATCTGACTTACTTTAAGTGCCAAAAGAAAAAGTGCCCAATCCTTTGATTTGTCAATGCTTTCTTGAGTAAAAATCTCACAAGCAGGTTATCTAAATATTGCTCATATTTCAGGACCTAGATAATTAAAAGAACAAATAAAAACCCAAATGAATCAGGAACTGTTACTGCATGCTGGATTTAAAGAAAAAAATTTCAGAAACAAAGTACATACTATAAAATGGATTTGTTTTAAAAGCATAAAACTAGTTAATACAGTAATTTGGGAAATTACATGGTTTTAGAATGAAACATTATTTTCTACTTTACATTACTTTACCTGTACTAGCTGAATTAGGTACTGAGAAAGTTTGTCGTCTGTTAAATATTTTTCTAAGCATCGAACAGCAAAACCTCGAACCATAGGATCCGGGTAATTACAGTCCAGAAGCTCCATTGCCTGTTCAGGCTTGATTGGAGGCCAATCTTTTACTAAACAGTACATCTGTGTATGAGAAAGACAATATATCATATTTTAAAAGTAAGGATAATTGTGAATAAACTTTCTTCAACACTATCTAGTCTGATTTTAGGATTTGTTTAGATAAAAGACCTTAAAACTTGTTTAAATTTTCAGTTCTAGCAAGTTTTATTTGTGAAAATAGTGTAAATAATATTTTTTTTTCTCCACTATATACTATAACTAATCAACTGACCATTTCATCTCTTAAATTTATGTAGAATGTTTTGAAAGGAAACAACTTGAGTGATGCACTAATTCTGTACAATATTTATTTAATAACCTCAAACATGCATTTACCTGAGCTACTTCATCTCTAGAATTCCATTTAACAGACAGAAGCAATTTGGGTAGAATTTCGGGGATAGTTACGCAATAGTGTCTGTTGGGAAAAACAAAACAAAATATAAAACATTCTTCCACGTTGTTCAAAAGGTGTCTAACTCTTCAATCTTTAAGAAGTTCCAAACTTATATTACTACTATACTTTTTTAAAATCAAAAGAAACTAGTGTTTAACACTATACTTGTATGTATATTTATTTACATACTTAGACATGATTAAAATGGCAAAGACAAAAGGAAATCCAAATGGGATAGTACTTAAATATAGCTGACATTTAAGAAAAATTAAGAATATATGTTATATCACTCTTTAGATCACTCATATTGTTCACCTACTTATACAACTTGAACCACAGAGTTACCACTTCTGTTGAGGTTACTAGACAAAACATGTTTTAATGGACTTTGTGCAGAAATTCACTGCAAATGCTTCAGTTAAATTAACCAATGTCACTTACATGTAGCAAGGTAATTTCTGCCTACATGAAAATAAGGCATTACACTAATACTTTCAGGACTTCAAGAAAAAAATAATGAAAGTAAACTCCTGAAAATTATAATATCTACACCAACTAAATCACAACTATTTTTTTCGTGACTTTTAAAAAACCCTAGGAAAGTCAGTTAAAAGTTTAAAAAATGCCTTGAGGAGTTAATTCAGTGATAGAATACATGCTTAGCATGTATAGGGCCTTAGGTTCAATCTCCAGGGCCAAAAAAGAATGTTTTAGAAGTTTTAAAAGCCTTCAGAGTCCACAATAAGTATTAACACAGTATGTTTTTCTGTAAGTACAATCTATACCTATAGTTTAAAAAAATTCAAAATTATCAAAAAAATTATGTATGCTTTATTATTGTACTAAGTATGATAAAAATATAGCAAGATCAACCAAAGTCAGTCCTGTCTTCTGTAATAAAAGAAAAAAAACAAAAAACAAAAAAAACAGAGAAACTCCATCTTAATATTTACCTGTGGCTCCATAGAAAATCTTTCTCTTGCTCAGTGATTTCAGATAGAGGATCTCGTGTACAAATTGCTCGGAGCTGTTCTTTGTCATTTTCTCTTAATTCATTGTCTCTAGCTAGTCTGTTACTCTGTAAAATAAAGCAATATCTTAGATGGTTTTCTTTGCTTTATTCATTAATGACCCCCCCAAAAAAGCAAATTAATTTTCAATAAACTTTATATTGCTTATTAACTGCTAAAAATTTATTCTCCCAACATTTTCAGCAACAGAGAAGAACCAATCTAAGACAGTATTAGTGGAGCAAATGCAGTCACTTACGTGGTTAACATTACCACCAAGCACAGTTAGAACAATAACTGACAAAATTAGTAAGGAAGATCAAAATATGGAATACTAGGGGAAGGTAGTGAACCATTCAGTCTTTTTCCTGACGAGGTCTCTTAGTAGCATTCTATGAACTATCTACTAATGTTTCTGGTATAAAATAATAAGAAACAGTATAATAATAAAATAAAAATGTAAACTTTTTTTGTTTCTTGCCTAAGCTCATCCTTAATTGCTTTTAAATATAAAAAGTAAAAATAATTAAGAGAAAAGGGGGATGAAATACCCTCTTAAAATATTATACAATGAATGTTAGGAAACTGGAAATAAAATAAGTTTCTGTTATTCCAAGCAATGTATTTGTTTCATTTATATATAAATATGTTAACTGGATAATTAATAATTATCATTAGTATATTGCTCAAAACAAATATACACTCCATAGTAATTTCCAAAGCTACAAATGAAAACAGAAATTCATGCTGCATGGCTTTTTATGTATTTACCATGTTGATTTATTCAACAGTATGAAGAAATACTATTTGCGCATATTTGTTCAACAAGCATTTATTAAATGTGTACTATGTGCCTTGTCCTGTTTTTTTTAAAAATATTTTTTTTTAGTTGTAAATAAATACAATATCTTTATTTTATTTGTTTATTTTTATGTGGTGCCGGGGATTGAATCTGGTAGGCCTCACATATGCTAGGCAAGCGCTCTACCACTGTGCCACAATCCCGGCCCCCCTTGTCCTGTTCTTGCTTTTGGAGTTACAAAACAGTAAAAGACCCTGCACTAAAAGGGCCTCCATTCTGGTGGGAAATCAAATAAACATACAAGAAAAATATTGTATACTTGGTATAAGTATGCTGAGTTATGTAACAGGGAATTACATAATTACAGGTAGCTACTGCTGACTAGGTATTTAAAATAGAACATAATATTTAAATTGTGATTCAAATGACAAAAAGGAAGTCCACATTTGATCAGGAAGACAATTGCAGATGGAGGAAATAGTGCAGATGCCTCAAGGAGGGAATGAGTTTGATTTGATGGAAGAACTGGGAGAAAGCCAGTAAGTCTACTGCCCAATAAACGAGGGAAACTCAGAAAGACAGAAGGTGAAGTTCACAGCATATAAAATATATGGCTCAAGCTAAAAAGTTTGGATTTTTAGTGACAGCTATTTAAGTTATGAAAGCTATAATTTATGTTTCATAAAGATTATTTTGGCTGCTCTGTGGAAGTTAGGAGGCTATTACAATAATTCAGGCAAGGGACAGTATTTAACCCTCAACTTACTAGGAAAAGTCATCATTACTATTTATCATCTGCATCCAAGGGAGTCTTTTATTTACTTATTTTTGTTTATATTTTTAATACAAAATAATTGATAGAGTGATGATAAAAACAATTTTATATTTTATCAAAATTTTATCCACATTTTCCTTGTTTTGAAATACAACTTTGTCAAACTGTAAATGATACTGTCAAAATGAAAATCATTGAAAACTGATGGCTCATAATTTTGTTCAAGAAGATGGTCATCTTCTTTGCTCAATAATTGCAAAACATTTCCATTCTTATACTTTTAAATACCTTCAGAATGAGCAATTCAAGAAACTTTTAAAATTTCTACATCACCCTTCTCCTTCTAGTCACCTTTATATATATATACACCTGCCTTCTGCATTTGTCCAATTAGAAAGTATATCAAGTAAATTTTGGTATATAACATCTTTATAAAAGATAAAAATAATAATGCAAAATATAAGGCTGTTTAGATTCTTATCACAGAATATTGAGATTAAATCATTACCAGTGAATAAGAACTAAATGTGAATATCAAACTTCCTTTTTGTGCTTAAAGATACATTGTTTACCCACATCCTCTCCAACACTTATTGTTGTTTGTATTAAAAGCTGCTATTCTGACTGGAGTGAGATGAAATCTTACGAGTAGTTTTGATTTGTATTTCTCTAATTGCTAGAGATGTTGGACATTTTTTCATATATTTGTTGAATGACTGTATATCACCTTCTGAGAAGTGTCTGTTCAATTCCTTGGCCCATTTATTGATAGGGCTATTTGTTTTTTTTTTTGGTGTTTAGTTTTCTGAATTCTTTATATACCCTAGAGATTAGTGCTCTATCTGATGTGCAAGTGGTACACTCATACATTGCTGGTGGGACTGCAAAATGGTACAGCCAATATGGAAAACAGTATGGAGATTCCTTGGAAAGCTGGGAATGGAACCACGTTTTGACCCAGCTATCCCACTCCTTGGTCTATACCCAAAGGACTTAAAAACAGCATACTACCAGGACATAGCCACATCAATGTTTATTGCAGTACAATTCACAATAGCTAGATTGTGGAACCAAACTAGATGCCCATCAGTAGATGAATGGATAAAGAAAATGTGGTATATATACACAATGGAATATTACTCAGCAACAAAAGAGAATAAAATCATGGCATTTGCAGGTAAATGGATGGAGCTGGAGAATATAATGCTAAGTGAAGTTAGCCAATCCCAAAAAGCCAAATGCTGAATGTTTTCTCTGATATAAGGAGGCTGACTCATAGTGGGGTTGGGAGGGGGAGCATGGGAAGATTAGACAAACTCTAGATAGGGCAAAGGGGTGGGAGGGGAAGGGAGGGGGTAGAAACGATGGTGGAATGAAATGGTCATCATTACCCTAAGTACATGTATGAAGACATGAATGTGGTGAATACACTCTGTATACAACCAGAGATATGAAAAATTGTGCTCTATATGTGTAATATGAATTGAAATAATTCTGCTGTCATATATAACAAATTAGAATTAAAAATTTAAAAAAGAAAAAAAATACTCTGTTTATTCATTGTTGCCTTGAGTTTGAGAAAATTCATGTAGGATACGTCACCTGACATTTCACTTATATGATATAATTAACCATCATAATTACTTGAGTCTAGAGAAGTGGTTTTCAATTGGGGTGATTTTGTACTCCCTACCTCCCAGGACCTTTGATGAGGTCTGGAGACATGTTTGATTGCTACAACTAGGTGTGGTGCTACTGCTGGTGTCTAGTAGGGCCGAGGCCAGAGATGCTGCTGTCCATATTATAATACACAGGATAGCCCCCACGACAAATAATTATTTGGTCTATAATGTAGGGCTGAGTTTAAGAAATAGTGCTATAGAATCCTGTTGTCTGTCTCTACATTCCTATTATGATTTGTCTAGTAACTGTGAATATCTTTCTCTTTAATTTTCTTTGCCATTGTGGGTGGAAAGTGAAAAATTTTGTGCAATGAAAGCCTAAAAAACCACAAATGAACAAAAATCCTACAAAGACAATGTCTATAGATTTATAGCTATGAAAAAGATGCTGCAAGACATTGGGCAAAGCAATAAGAGAAGGGTTTACTTTATGTAATAATTATGATTTATATCACTACCATGTTATCTTTCTATGCTATTATATCCTTCTATATTTTCATATCATTTTAGTCTTTTTTAGCATAAATGGAAATAATGAATAAGAATGAAGTAATTCCTAGGGTGATGAAATAGTAAAATATTTTAAGATACAGGAAAACTAAGAATCCACAATGTATCTTACATTTATAAGTTTCCAACAGATCCAAATGGTAAGTGGAAAGAGTAGGTTTAATTCTATTATAAAAATAAGCACTTTTTTAAAAGAAAAAATCTTGTAAGAAAGAATAAAAGACACAAAATATCAGTCCCTACAAGTAGTTGTAACTTTTAAAAAAAGAAACTCATATCTTTTAAGCCATGTATGCAGGAAAGATATATTACTCAGTTTACAAAAGCAATTGGTTAACTCCTTACTAGGATCAGAGATATAAACTGATAAAATGTGCATCTTTGTGCCCAGGATGGGCATATTTCAGGACTTCTTGGTCCATTATTCATTGGCTGGTCTATCTATAAACTACAACAAGGCTAAAAAAAAGTGATAAATTTGAAAAATGAGAGAAAGAGACACCAAGGAACAAAAACATCTCCTTTCACCCTAACATATTTGCTCTTGAGAAATAAGCGACAGTTAATGGTCTTTGGACGCAGTTATCTTGTGGTTCCAAAGTTATGGCCAAGATTAAACAACTGGATCAATATTTAAGTTCCACTTGATATATTCATTCTTTTTTGGAAAACCAGGACTCATGTGGTGAAGACTTGCTATTTCCTGCGCTTCCAAGCCCAACTAACAAAGTATTTAAATCTCAGTCTCAACTTCAAGGCTACAATCTCAGGGATCTTTCTTGAACCCAATAACCATTAGCCTTTCCCTCCCTCAACCCTCAGTTTTTGTTATTACACTATTGTTTTATTCCTTCATCCCACTTACCATAAATTTTAATCTTATATTTCTACTTATGTCTGTTTAATGCCTGTTATAAACATTAAATACTTAATGGGGTCTAGTTATTCTACAACTTTATCTAGTACCTATTCCAGAAGGAGGGCTAGGGCTCTGAACAGAGGAAACACAGCTGCAGAAAAATATTACCATAAAGAAAATTTTACTCCATTGCAATATTGTTCTAGAGCTCAATAGTATTTGTTAGTAAACTAAAATTTATGAAACTTTGTCCACACAGAGAGTATGTACCCATGTTTGCAGATAATGATATAAGTATGCTAAGTTATTTAATAGGGAATTACTTAAGAAACTCAATTATTTGCCTTACCAGTCCTGCATGGGAGTAACTAAATCCTGCTTCTCGGGATACAGACCAATTGGCATGTTCTTCAATCACTGACATATCTGGAAACTTGACCACACTGCTGAACCAATCAAATTCCAACTCTAAGCATGGAGTTTCCTAAGACATGGAATAAAAATTATTACATATATATATGTGTGAAAATATGTGTATTGATACATGCACATAATATTGTGTTTTACTGTTATAAAAAAAGAGAAAACAATCTAATTTACAACAAAAGCTTACTTTATTTGGATTTGACCCAGTAACACCAATAGGGTTCAGCAGATCTTCTAATCCATGAGGTACTGGCCAAAGATTCAAAGCCATTTTTCCTGATACTAGGGTGTCAGTGTAATCAAACAAGTTTATATTTCCCCAGGCCAATGGACAGTGTTCCTATAAAAGAAAAATATTCACTATTCTATAGATTAAATTATAAAATGAATCTTAAAACATTTTTCCCTCCAGAAAAGATTTCAACAGCTGTCTCTATAACAAAAATATTAAAAATCACATTGGTTTTTCAAAATTTAAGCAACTTCTTTCCTTTTTCCTGTTTGTGTTTATTTCCTCCTTTCCCATTTGAAATTATGTTTTTAAAAATTGTAAATAGGAAATATGATCCAAAGCAGGCATGATACATATTTGGATTCAGTCACTACTATAAAGTCACTTTGCACATTTAAAAATTATATCGATATGAACTCAGGATATATTTATTCATCATAAATAAATTTCTGAAGCTCTCCAAAGTTATTCTTCTATGATATATTTATTCATCAAAATGTTTTAAAATAGGTTTGATTTATTGATTTTTTTAAAAATGAAAAATACTCATTTTGTATAATGTAATTCCATCAGAGGTATAATTAGGAGCTTTTGGAGTTAAATATAATTAACTGTTCCTTCTGAAATACTTTACCTCTTTAGCACCCTTTCGGCCTTTAACAGAGCAAATGGAAAGGCAAAGTCGAGCAGCACGAGGAAGATCAGGAATGTATATATCATAATTCAACCATTCATTCCACCTTTGTAAAATTTTAAAGAAAAAAAAAGAATTTACCAAAAAAGTCTTACCCAGAATATATAAATGACTCCTACAGAGCATCAAGAAAAAGATAAACCAAACAAAAAATAGGCAAGTGATTGGAATAGATACTCTGTTAGATTATTAAATGGCCAATAAACATGAAAAAGAGTCAATATTATTCGTCATACACGAAATCGAAACTAAAATCTCATGGAGATATCACTATACATGAGAATGGCTAAAACTATGAAGACCCATGATATGATGGGGTGGTAAAGATAAGTACCAATAGGAAATCCTACACACTAAGAGTGGGAGTAAAATTTGTTACAACCAATTTTTAAAAAAAATATTTATTTATTTGCTTTAGTTGTACACAATGCATGTGTTTTTACGTGGTGCTGAGGATGAAACCCGGGTCGCACACGTGCTAGGCGAGCGCCCTACTGCTGAGCCACATCCCAGCCCGTTACAACCAATTTTGAAAGCATAATCTATTAACACTGAACATACATACACCCAATGACCCATCTCTACTTCTAAGAATGAAACCATAGAAATATGTATATTTGTGCACAGAATGTTAATAGAAAATAATTTATAATACTCAAACTGCAAATAACCCAAATGTCTGATAGAACAAAATTTTATATTCACACAATAGAATATTATATGGCAATAAAAATGAACAACAGTTACTAACAAAATGCATGAAATCCTACAAACATATTATTGGGTAAGAGAAGCTAGACACAAAAGAATACCACTTATACAAAACTGAAAAATAGGCAAAACTAACCCCAAAATGGTAGAAATCAGGGAAGTTAAGGTTACCTTTGGGGAGAACAGAAAGCTAATAGATTGGGAATAGGCACGAGGAAGGGTTTCTCAAGTGCTAGTAAATGTCTTCTTTTTTTGACCAGTATAGTGAATATGATATTTATAGTGTGATAATTCACTGAACTACAAAATCATGATTTGTATACTTTCATGCATGTATGTGTGCTATACTTCAGTAAAAATAATCCAAGTTTTGCTTAGTGAAAATCAAATAGAAAAGGGAAATTAGACAAAGCAAGAATTTATTAGTATGATTATAGTTGTATTTAATTATTTTTATGCATAATGTAGTTTTATACAAATAATCTACTGATCTAAATAAGTCAGTATGTAAATCAAATGGAGAATACAGAGGAGAACATATTTGAATTTTAAAATAACAACTTCACAAGAGGTAATAAAACCTAACATTCATAATATGGAAAGAAAAAAACCACTACAAAAAAAAAACAAGGTAAAAATTATTCAAAACAAATTCTCTTAATTAACTGGATGTTATGAATAAAATTATGTCTATATTTGGTAAACATATTTGTAAAGAGCCATGTAAATAAATAGATTAAAATAAAACATTTTAAAAGCAATTGGGAATGCGTATGTACTTGAAAGTCAAGACTGCCTAGACCTTATTTTTACTGTTCCACTGAATGTGTGAGCATTGCATTGCTTTTTGCCTCGTCTGTGAAATGAGACCAATAATAGTACCTAATAAAATTAAATGACATAATTTGAATGAAGGGATTAAAATAGCACATTGGTCCATGATAAAAGTTCAAGTGCTAGATAATATTAACTTTCAAAACTTCTCAAATCGCTTCTTCATAATTCTAGTCTATTCTTGGATTATATATGAAACAAGTCTTCATTATCAATTATTACTATGAAAATTCTATTTTTAATTAGCCAAACTAAGGTATAAAGTTTATCAGTAAAATAAGTTCTAGTTATGCTAATATCTTTGCATGAATATGTACAAGATTAAAAAATATCATCCATTTAGCCAGGCACGGTGGCACATGACTGTAATTCCAGTGACTCAGGAGGCTAAGGCAGGAAGACTGCAAGTTTGAGGCTGGCCCTAAGCAACTTAGTGAGATTCTGTTTCAAAAAAAAAAAAAAAAAAAAAAAAAAAAAAGCTGGGGAATGGAGCTCAGTGGTCAACACCCCTGGATCAAATCCTCAGTACCTACCCTCCACCAAAATCATCCATTTATAGTAAGAAGACTTACATTTAAAATGGAAGAATTCTAAAGGCAAAAGAAAAAATAAATACTATTATAGAAATATAGGAAGAGGAAATGTGGGACTTAGAAAGTCCATAATATTTAAGAAAAATTAAAGGCATATCTACTTAAATTCACATATGATTTTTTCTATCACTTCCAAATTCTTAGAATTGCTCATAAATTAATGGGAAGTATTCTATACATTTTCTAAGAGAGCTATGGCCTTGAAATCTAGTTGTTTTAGCACCATGCTAACAGAATAAAATATATTTTTCTTTTCTTCTAGAGTCCTTCTATCCCACAACACATATAAACCAAATTCAACACATACAAATCAAGTTCTTTATTTTTAGAAAATGGTTTTATATAGAGAGGCTAAATTGATTCTAAACGTACCAGATAATTATTAAGTATCTACTTGTAGTAATTTCATATACCTCTAATTTTTTGTTTTTATAACCAGAAAAGTTTAAAAAAATTTAAATTTTCACAGTACTTCCATAAGGATTTTATCTTTTAGACTACAGAATTTTTGAAAATAATCAAACATAGTCCTTTCTAAATACCTACTTTAATTTACTAAAATTTCAACATTTTAATCATTATATTAAGTAAACCTGCCTTTAATTTTACAAACCTTTATTTTTGATACTTGAAACAACTAGGATAAATGTACACTGGGGTACTGTATTAAGGGGCCTTTGCTTGGAGCTTGTTGAGCTCTTCAGATAGGTAAATTTAACAGTTTTCACCAAATTTGAAAAAAATTCTGGCCATTATTTCCTCAAAATACTATTTTTCCATTCTCATAATAATTCCACCCAACCTGTGACAGACTTGCAGTATGTATAGGAAATTAACTATGGTTTCAGCAAAAATTTATAAAGATTCTGTGGTTGTCTGTTGCTACAGTATACCTTCTAACCTGAATAATGTATATTCGACTATATAATGGTCCAGGTAGGGTGAGGAACTATATCTCTTCCCTCTGGTAAAGATGACTACCATCTCTTTGAACTTTACCTGGGCTCTTAAAGATTACTTAATTATAAGATTGGAATTTTCTCTTGATTTTTCTAGAACTCAAGTCTAAATTCATCCTGAGATGTACTCCTGGAGTAGTCACTTGCTAGTGCTATTGCTATTCTATAATAGCCTCTCTTTCATCTGTCTTCAGTGCCAATTTGAGTTCTCTTAAAATATTACTTCTATTACATTTAGGGGTACACTCTTATTCCCAAACTCTATATAATAGACAAATAAATAGAAGGATGTTAAGCTTTTAAATTATACTACCTTTTATTTCTTCAGTACATCTTGGTACTAATAATTTAAAATATTTCCAATAACTCTCCCTCCAAGAAATTGGTCTGTTCCCAAAGACACTTTAATTGAATGCATAAATATCTATTTTTATGAGTGATTTGAAGGAAACTGCCTCAGAGTGGTCTGGCTCTGGAATTGTTTGCCAACTCTCATTTCCTCACATAAATGGCAATGAAGATAAGAAAATAAAATGCTGAGTTTTTGATCTAATGTGGAGAATCATCAGGACTAAACAGTAATCATATTCTGTTCTCTCCTTGAAACAAGGGGAAAAGTGGTTCAGAAAAATCCTGGCTGAAATTTTAGAATTAATAAAGTGATCCTACAAGCGATATTCATTTGACAAAAAGTCTTTATGTTCCAAATGTATATATCTGATTGATACCACTTGCATAAAACTAATGATGTAAAATATTTCACTTTATTGATCACCTTGCTAAATAATAATGTGACTTTGAAAATATACACAAATACTCCCTTACCTGGGATTGGAACAAGGAACTCTCTGAGTGTTCACATTGTCACATAAGGGTTCTCCTCCATGGTAGATACCTGTTCGAACATAAATCTAGGGGAAAAAAAAAGTATGTGTATGAAAATTTGTATTCAGATAAAGCTTTTCTTTTCTCCTTTTCTTCACATATAGAAATTAATACTGATATAGAGTGATCAAAGTTTGCTGTTGTGTGTTCATCCATTAATAATGATGGGGACATCTCGCTACCAAGACACACAGTTGCTTTTAGCTAGGCATGTAATTCAGAGTTGTTTGTACTTCAGGAAGACAAACTGGCATGTACAGTAGGTATTTCTTAAAACCTTTCATAGCTGGAGCAGCACCCCATAAAGACATTAATGTTTCTGTAATAAGATACATGAATATTTACACTAAGTAGGATCGTTTTTGGTACTGGAGATTGCAGTCAGGGCATTTTACACTGAGCTACATCTTCGGTGGTTGCTATTTATTTATTTTTATTTTGAGACAGGGTCTCACTAAGTTTCTGAGAGTCTTGCTAATTTGCTGAGGCTGGCCTTGAACTCACAATTCTCTTGCCTCAGCATCTAAATTTACTGGGATTACAGGCATGTGTAAGTTACCACACTGGGCACTAAGTGGGATTAATAAAGACTATAAGAAGATTTACTTTAGGTTGAATTCGGTTTTATTGCTAAACTAGTTCTGCAAAACTTTTGATTTTAAGAATTTAGAATTTTCAATATTAGATTTATAGACACAGGACTGAGAGATGTGCAAAAGCAGAAGTAGATGGAAACTCAAATAGAATTCATTACATATTTTTATTTTCTGAGATTTGAGGTTTTTTCCCCCTCGTCATCTGAAAACATACTGTACGTAGGTCAACAGACTATTATATAGTTCAATAAAAAAGTTTATATAAAATTACTTGTATAAAATAATAAGCATCAGCCTTTGATCCTACCTTATCAATGTCTCGAATATTTACATTTACATAGGTTGCACAAAGAATTTTTATTCTGAGTGCGCTATTTATAACCCAAAGGGATTTTGTCGATGTTTCTCCATTCATATATGGTGTAGCTGTGGAGATGCGTCTAGAATAAGATGGCATTGTAAAACAGTCCATTGGCAGTTGAGAGTAAAGGCTTTCTTTAGCCATCAGCATCAAATTGGGCATCCTCCCAAGCATTATACAGCTTCTTATGTACTGTAAGAGATGAAGAAAGGAAGGAAGAAGCCATTTCCTGTAAGGATTTTCATTTTAAAAGCAACATGCAAAAGTATTATGAGAATTTACATATTAATTTGTAAAGGTGATTAAAAAATCAAACATTAGAGACCACATTTCTTATCAGTTACTTATTTATAACATTTAAAATATTAACACTGGGGAATTAGATAGTTAGGTTGTAACATCTAACTCTCAAATATTAGTAGGATACTAAATTAGGATAGAACATTTTAATATAAATGCTATTGTACACATATTGTAATAGCCTATTTTCTTACTTATAAGCTCCACTAGACCATAAGTAACCTGAAGGCTAGGACCATGTTTTGCGTGGGACTATAAATCAGTATTTGGTATGTACTTGCTCTAGTTGTTTATTAAAAACAGAATGAGTAGGACATATCACTGATATATCTTAACAGTAGATCATGAAATTTTTTCTCCAAAATATCTATTTTAATTATATTCCTCTGTCATTACTTTGGAGAGGATAAAAATCACGAAATACTTCATATTTTGAGGTTAGTGTAACCACCAACATTTTCATTCTCTTAGATAATTAAAGTATAAAAATTAAACTTACAAATAATATTTTCCAGTATTTATTATCTAATTTTCAAGAGGTATTCCTCAAAAAAAAAAAAAAAAAAAAAAAGTAGAGTCTAATTCTTCTGTGATTACTTTTTAAAATTTAAAATCAATGTTTTTGAAACTTGTTACTCACCTTATACTGACTCAGAGGATATTTTTCTAGAAAGTATTCATCACATCCACACACTTTTAAAATATATTTGCCCTGATATTCTAAAACACAGAGTTTTAGTTGCTCAGAGGATAGCAACATACTTCGAGTTTTTTTCCTGATTGCTTCAGCAATTACTTGTTCTGGCACACAGTCATGGTTGATTTTTAGAGTATACTTCTGCTTGTCATTATTTGGAGAAACTATTACCCAAATCACCACTATTATTTGTCCTGTAACAGGAAAACACTATTAGATGCAATTATCATGTCTATTTCATTTTTTAAGAGACAAATTTCAAGTACGTACTATCCATTACTCTAAACATAACCATATATGATTTCTAATCAATTAATTAAATACAGGTAAATATCTGGTAGAAACAAAAAATATTCATATATGATCAGGTTGCCAGACCAGGACCAAGACTTTTGTTCAAAGCAAGCATGCAAAGCTGGAACTACTTGGTCACAAGTACCTAAGTCCAAGGTAATTTATATTTTAAACTGCATGACACATTTCAAGGGATCAATCCCTGTGAAGGATAGTTCATGATGGCTTTTCAAAGATTCAATAGTTCCTAAAGTGGAAGACTAAGGGAAGTAAAGAAAGAATAACAACTGACTTATAAATGCTGAATTAGAGCACTGGAAAAGATAGGGGAGGAAAGATCATACGATAAAGAGGAAAGAAGACATGGAATTTCCAATTTTCTCCTATAAAGATCAGTTAAGCCAGGAGATCTCCTCCTTCCCAAGAAAAATATGTGAAAATGGAAAGATTAAAAGTATGTGAACTATGTTCACAGTCTAACTTTTCAACTCTCCATACAGTGAAAATTTCAAGTGAAAAGAGCATTCTATTTTAAAAAGTTTGCTACAGCAGAAAAGAATTTTGAAAGATCTTATGCTATACCGCATTAAACTACTTTGAATAATATGGGTGAGATATCCAGACCTTAAATTGTATAACAAAGCAATAGTAACTAAAACAGCATGGTATTGGCACCAAAATAGACCAGTAGACAGACCAATGGTATAGAATAGAAGACACAGAGACTAACCCACACATCTACAGTTATCTTATATTATTAGACAAAGGTGCCAAATACATTGGAGAAAAGACAGCCTCTTCAACAAATGGTATTGGGAAAACTGGAAATTCTTATGTAATAAAATGAAATTAAACCTCTATCTCTCTCCATGCACAAAATTCAACTCAAAATGGATCAAGGACCTAGGAATTAAACCAGAGGCCTTGCACCTAATAGAGGAAAAAGTAGGCCCAAATCTCCAACATGTTGGATTAGGCCCCAACTTCCTCAATAAGACCCCTATAGTGCAAGAACTAAAACCAAACATTAATAAATGGGATGAATTCAAACTAAAAAGCTTCTTCTCAGCAAAAGAAACAATCAGTGAGGTGAACAGAGAACCTACAGAATGGGAGCAAATCTTTACCACATGCACATAAGACAGAACATTAACTTCAAGGATATATAAATCTCTCAAAAACCTTTATGCCACAAAAACAAACAACCCAATCAATAAATGGGCTAAGGAACTGAACAGACATTTCTCAGAAGATATACAATCAATCAACAAATATATGAAAAAATGTTCAACATCTCTAGCAATTAGAGAAATGCAAATCAAAACTACTCTAAGATTTCATCTCACTCCAGTTAGAATGGCAGCTGTCAAAAACACAAACAACAATAAATTCTGGCGAGGATGTGGGGAAAAGGGCACACTCTTACATTGCTGGTGGGGCTGCAAATTGGTGCAGCCAATTTGGAAAGCAGTATGGAGATTCCTAGGAGAACTTGGAAAGGAACCACCATTTGACCCAACTATCCCACTCCTCGAGCCCAAAGGACTTAAAAATAGCATACTACAGGGACACAGCCATATCAATGTTCATAGCAGCACAATTCACAATAGCTAGATTGTGGAAACAACCCCGATGCCCATCAATAGATAAATGGATAGGGAAACTTTGGTATATATACACAATGGAACATTACTCAGCACTAAAAGAGAATAAAATCATGGCATTTGCAGGTGAATGGATGGAGTTGGAGAAAATAATGCTAAGTAAAGTCAGCCAATCCCAGAAAACCAAAGGTTGATTAATTCCTTTGCTATGATGATACTGAATTATAGTGGCAAGGGAGGGGGAACGAGAGGAATGAAGAAATGTTAAATAGAAAAAAGGGGGGAAGGGGAGGGGAAGGGGCAAGGAGATAGAAACAATGGCAGAAGGAGTTTGACATCAATATACTAAGTGCATGTATAAAAACTCAAATGGTATGAAAATACTTTGTGTAAAACCAATGACTTGGAAAACTGTGCTCTTTATATGTAATATGAAAGGAACTGTACTCTAAAAGCATGTATAACAAATTAAATTAAATAAATAAAAAATGGGTGAGATAGAAACAAGACGTCTCAAATTAACTCTACTAATAGAATTTTACATTAATAATAGCGTGCAAGGTATTCTATAACTTTGAACTGAACTTTTACTTTGTAACCTTGGAAAATAGTTATTTATCTGATAGAATACTTATTTCTAAAAGAATAGTTTGCATATTTCCATGTTCACTTAATTCTAGAAACTGGTTCATTAAATGTCAACTATACCTATATATTATCAATAATTATGATCAGACTTAATTATTGCACTTAATATTAACTTTTTTTTGTATATATAATACATAATAAAAAAAACTTTACACATTCTCATCATTAAGTTTCTAGTTTTGCCTGCTTTTATCTATCAAAAGATAATCAGCTCTAATTCTGTTAGTATTCTAAAAAACAGTGAATTTCAAATTCAAAGTTCTTCAGTTTCATTGAGATAAAAATTCACCAAGAGATCAGCACCATATCCATACAATTCATTCAATCAATAAAATTTCACTGTACACAAGTATCAAGTATATCTTGTCAGTACAAGAAATCCCTGCCTTCAACATGAATAGTATGAATATACTTTGTATACAAACAGTGGTATGTAAAAAGGTGCTCTATATGTGTATTGTGAATTGTAATGCATGCTACTGTTATACATACAACTTCAAATAAATTAAAAAGAAGAGGTTTATCATCTAGCTAGAGATTAAAAAAAAAAAAAAAAAAAAAAAAAAAAAAAAAAGAAAGGACTGTATAGAAATAAAGGCACCGGTAGAAGATTTAGCTCTAGTAATAATTACAGTAGACCAAAAATTATCTTACCTTTATCTAATTTATTATATATGTGCTTTGGCAGTTCTGGTGAAGACTCCACATTTGGAGGATAGACATACATTGCTCTACTATGAGGTGAATTGAGATCCCTAAGATCCACAGCTTCTTTACAAACATTCAGAATATTTCTTCGGAAGTCCTGTACTTCTGGATCTTTAACCATATCAAATTCACACACTGGCATACCGATAACAAAACCTTGAAAATATTATATAAAGGATGTAATATTTTATTAAGCCCACAGTATAGATAGGGTTCTTATGAACAGGGAACTATATAGATTAGAAAGATCATAATAGAGTTAAATTTGTCTTGGTTAAAAAAATCTGTGATGAATATATAAAGCAATAGCCAATAAGATCCCAAATATTTTTAATATATAAATACATCTGATATATATATGCATACATATATCAATATATTTATATCTATACCAATTATTTTAGAATAACAACACAATACTGGGATATAACAAATCTAAGTCCTCCTATAAATGGTATTTCATAAATAAAAACTTTATAGAATATCAAGGTGTTAAAAATATTTCCATAGCTCAATAGTCAAGAATACTTCAGATTTAAAAAATTTTTATAGAGAAAGTTACTTATTTAAGATCATACAGATACTAGTTCAGACAAAGATATTTCAATAATGAGACAATGGTTAAGCTTCATAGTTATTTGCATTTTAGAATAGGAAGACAATGCCATCTAGTTGAAAATTATACCATACCAATTTCTCGATTGAGGATCTTTTCTTCTCGGTTGCCTACTGGTTCAATTACTTTTAAAAAGGGTTGAAAAAGCCGAAGGTCACAAAGTCGTCTTGTTTCATCAAAAAATTCTTCCCTTTCTGCTTCTTGGGTAACACTTACGAAAATGTAAGAAGATTCATCTTGAAGAAGTTGATGGAGAGGGTATTTTCTTGCTTCTTTAAATAGTTCATGCTTTATAGTTATTAATGTAGCCTCACGGAGGCATTCTAAAGTCACTATCATTCCATTTGGTAGTAAACATTCTACTAGGATTCTTGGGGGCATCAAGTGGATGCCCCACAGTTCACCTGATGATGGTCGTGGAGGCATTGTTCTGATCCTTTACAAGTTTTACATATAAAACTACTTTAAGAAATTAGATGTATGGCTGTTCCAAAGCAATAACCTAAATGAAAGAAGGAAAACTTCTGTTAAAAGAGAAACAACTATAGAGGAATACCATTATAGTACTGCTAAATGCAAAAATTCACATTTTCTGCAGACTGAATTGAATAGCTGAAAATAATCTTAAATATTTTAATCAAGACTGTTGCCATAAATTAGGGCTTAAAGAATAGATTTCACCAGAAATCATAAAAACCACTTGTATATAGTTAAATCTAATAAAGTCATTTTGAAAACATTATATTTGAGGAGGACAGTGTTGAGGCCATGGGAAGAATGCAAAGTAAGTTGTAATTCAAGCCCAAATTCCCATCACCTATTAACACCTTTATTACTAGGTGCTATTTTATGGAGCAACAGAATTTGGGCCAGAAAGGATTTTTGTTTTTGTTGTTTTTAGGTCATAGATCCATTGCTCTTACTTTAAAAAGTCAAGTAAAGCCTACAGAAGTCAAATTCTTTTCCAACTCTTACACCCTTCAATCTGCAGTAATGAAAAATTATATAGTCTTTATTTCTTTCATTTTCTCTCTTCGTCCTTCCTTCCTCACTCTACCCCATACTGGGGACTGAACCCAGGAGTGTTCTGCCACAGAGCTATATTGTTAGTCCTTTTTATTTTAAGACATTAATGTGTTGCTAAATTGGTGAGGTTGGCCTCCAACTGGCAATCCTCTTGCCTCTGCCTTCTGAGGCCACCATGCCCACCCAGCTCTTTCTTTCTTTTTTAAATCAATCTGTAATTTCCCCTTTTTTACTAGAGAGCACTGATTCTTGTCTAGGTGATATACCATTCTGTTTTTAAAAAGTATGGTATACCAGTAGGTATATATTCACAATAAAGTATAATCAATACATTTTCCTTGAAGTATTATGATGAATTTGCAATGATGCATGCACCTTCCCAAATACTTCAGTCCTAATACTTCTGATTGAAATAAATTATTCTACACACAAATGGGACCCATGACTCTATCAGTTCTAACCACCTGTGTGAAGAACTTGTATGATTTTAAAAACTATTAAGTGCTATTATAACTTGAAGGCCCTTATATTTTTTAGACTTCAATAATCTTGGGGGTTCTTTTGAGAGATATAATCAAAACCCATAAAACATAAGTTTATTTCCTGCTATTTATGCTTATGTTTTCCTTTATTCAGTAAGGTAAACTATAAGGGTACAACAAAAGTCAAGCATGATATATCCAAAGATACCAAATAAAAAGTTAAGCTAGAGAAATGAACCACAAAGGCTCAGATAATCTACTATATTTGATTACTCTATCAGGTACTTTAGAGAGTAACCATAAATAACACTGTCCACTTATTCACAGAAAGTTTATTAGTGCTGTTCCAGGACTATGGTGGGTACTGGGTATATAATGAAGAATAAGATAGACACGATCCTTGTCCTTATCACAAAGTCACGAGTGTAAAGGTTATGTGTATGTTGTGTGTGGGGTAAACTCATAGTTACACAACAGAATAAATGCTATCATGGAGAAGTGCCAGATTGTATAAAAACATTCAACTCAATGGAGGTTGTGGCAGGAAGCACTCTCATAGAAAGTAACACATGAACTAAATTCTTTAGGGATAAGCAGGAGTTGGGCAAACAAAACGAGAAAGGGGTGAGAAGGATAATACATTTAATCCAGAAACCTGCCATCCCTGACTCCCTTATAATCATACCTATTAATATCTAACCCATCAATAAATTCTCTTTGTCTATATTCCTTCATTACCACTCTGAGTACCCTGGGTCAGGCCACCACTATTTCTTGTCTGGATCACAGCAAAGGCCTATGTGGTCTCCTTGCATTTTTGTTCACCCCCCTTTAATCCACCTTTCACCTCATAGTCAGTGCAATCTAATGAGAGCAATAGGCCCTAATTTGATCAGCCACTTCTGCTGTGCCAATTTTCATTTGCAAACAAGTGATTATGATATGCTTCAAAGTTGCAACATATGAATAACATGAAGGAGGTGAGGAATTGGAAAAGACAATGATGAATAAGAAAATTATTTTTTGATAGTTGAAAATATTCTTCTTCAAAATTACACACACAAAAAAAAAAATCCACTGAAGTGACAGGACTTAAAATATAATCATTTCCTCTTAGTTAAAAAAAAAATCATTGGTTAGTAAAAAGACCAGATGGATCAATCTGTGTGCGCAATTTCAGAAGAGGCTCGAACTAAGCTTTTTAAAACATATAAAAAATTCCAAGAATGCAAGGGAAAATGCCAAATGACTACTTTTAAATGATAATCTGACTGCATAAAGAAGTTCAAATAAAAAACAAATCCAAAACCACAAGCCACACCAAAATAGCAGCTGTGTTTATGGTTTTCTTTGTTGAATAGTGCTAAGAACTTTATATTATAGAACAACTGGGGCAACTATTTCATACCCAGAGAGTCTCACCTATTCCTTAAGAATTAGTAGGAGACATCTAGGATATATTACTAATTTTATTCCTTATTCTACTATAGTATGTTTGTCATCATAATACTTTTCATAGCACTATGAATATTAATTTAATAGTGAAAATGAATTGCAACCTGAATTTTCCACATACTAACCATAAGCACTTGATTTTCTACCCTAAAGTTGTAAAGGTCTTAAATACTCAAGACATACCCTTTTCATAAAGAGAATAAATATGATCACAGCTATAAAACATTTGTAGATCCTAAAAGGCAAGCACTGTTTGTTACTATGGTAATAACTATGTAGAAGACAGAGTAGACCAAATTTCTTATTTGTCTAATGGTTATTTGCCTTCTTATGCCAAGCCTTATACTGTACAAACCATTATCTCAGAGCTCGCATACAGAAGTTAGAAAAGGCAAATGGAGCTAACTTTTTTCTTGAACCCAGGGCCTCATGCATGCTAGGCAAACTCTCTACCATTGAGCTATATCCCCTAACATTTTATTATTTAGTATGTACCATGCACTTAGGCAATAACCTGAGGAAATGAAGGTCAGAGAAGTGAAGTTATTTGCCACCAGAAAACAGACTTTATATCCAGGTCCAGATGATTTTAAAGCATCTACTATAACCAAGATGCTATTTGGGCTTCAGTTATGGCTGGGTAAGTCAATGGTGGTAAATAAGAGAATGGGCCCTAAATATCACTAGATTCAAATTTTAGCTTCCTCATTTAATTGCTGTGTGTCACTGGGTAGTTTAGTTCATTTTACTGAACCTCATCCTCCACTTCACTAGACCACTGAGGATTAGGTGAGGTAATGTGTAACAGAGTTACACATTAAATGTTAAATATTATTAACAAACCTGAATATCAACATTACCTTTTAAAGCTATTATGAATTATTCAGAGCTAGCACCAGGTAGAGATAGGAAAAAGAGGCTGGGTTCTTTCACTAGGGGAGGCTAGTAAAGGAGCTGCATAAAGCAATGTTGGTTTCAAATGTTAGTACTTGAAGGTAGCACTGGTCTTGCAAGGTTCACACACAGGCCTCGAGTAGTAAGTATGGAGTGGCTCAGACATGATGCTTTTACAGCTGCTTCCAGTTGCCCAGATTCCTAAATGGTACAGCTATCTACAGCTTGGTGTGAGGAATCCCTTCTCTCCTCTTGCACCCTACTCCCTCCACCACTTTTTGAGAAGCACCTACTTATGCCAGGCTCTAGGCTAAGTATGGTATTAAAGGTAAAGAAGATACATTCTCTTCTGCTGTTTAGAGACTCATGGTTTACTGGGAACAATTTTAACCATGTGGTAACTGTTACAAAATAGAATATGAATTACAGAATTACAGAAAAGCCTGAGTAGGTTAGAGATAGTTTCAGAGAGGTAAAGTTTCAGTACAACACTACAGATTATAGGGATTTTACAGAGCAGGAGTGGCTTGACTGTGGGAGAGCTAGATCAGGAGGGCAAGTGAGACGGCTGCCAGATTTTTTTTTTTTTTTTTTTTAACTACTTGAGTCTAAAGTGCATGGGAACAGGTGGAGTATGAGACAAGGAAGGAGGGGTGAAAGGCAGGTAGGGCCCAGATAATAAAACCATGTTGGAGAGTTTGACTTTTATGATGTACACTATTTAGTATACACACCATACAAAAGAGTCAAAAAGAGTCTCCAAAGTATTTTTATTTTTTTGGTATCAGGAATTGAACCCAGGGGCACTAAACCACTGAGCCACATCCCCAGCCAGTTTTTATTTTTAATTTTGAGAAAGGGTTTTGCTAAGTTGCTTAGGGCCTCCCTAAGTTGCTGAGGCTGGTTTTGACACTGTAATCCTCTAGTCTCAGCCTCCTGAGCTACTGGGATTACAGGTGTACACCACTGCCTGAGCCAAAGTATTTTTTTAAAAAGCAAAAACATTACATTTCCCTATGATTTTTAAATTTTCTCAGATTTCTTTAAAAATTGCTTTTCAGATATAGGATATAAAAATTAATGCAGTATGATAATCATATGTTCTCAGTTCTCTAAATTTAGAGAAAACCCCCTAAAATTAAGAAATCTGAGTATATAACATTTAAAACAAAAAGACCTAATTTAGACTACTGAAAAATTAAATGCTGATAAAGAAGATGGAATTAACAAATTTAAATGCATATTATTCTATTTATAAAATATTTATTTGAAAAGCAATAGAGAAGACTATGTCATTATAAACTTAATTTTTCAAATACTAATCTAGATGATTAGGAGGTTTAAGGTCAAAGAATAAAAAAATGTACTTATTAATTAGAATCAAGCAACCACTATATTTGTTCAGAATTCCAGGACTAAATATTCACATACTAACAAATCACAACTATCCAGAACTCCTTTAAGAAATAAATTGGTTTTGCTTATCCTAATTTTCTATATTATTTAAATAATTGTTTCAATTAGTTCAGTCCTATCTTCTTAGAAGTCATACATAATTCACAATTTACTCTTTTATAAGTTACAGTCCTCATTATAAACAGCAATTACCATGCTATACTGTAACACAATATAGCAAAACTCTTCATGATCATGAGACGTGGGGGAGGATGGTGTCCTTCTGGTCCTAAAACCAATGACACCAGGTTGGATATGGTGCTTTTAAAAATGCTCCCTATTTCCTTTCTTTCTAGCAGTCAATGGTCACTCCTCAGTTGAGGCCAGCTTGCCCGACTGCTTGCAGCATCTCCTTCCGTTACTTACATCTGGTCATCATCAGCACTTGAACACCACTGTATAAGAGTTTATACATTAAAGGCCAACAGGAGAGATGACTAGACATGAGACTCTGCCATACCACCTTAAGAGCACAAAATATGTGATAAGATGCCTCGATAATGAGAGATATTTGTTTCCTTCTTTATTCTGGTGTTACAAGGCTTGACCCTACATTTTTTATTGGAAAAGGTTGGGTTTGCATTAGTAGTCTCAGAAGGGTGGACAGTACTACTCAGATGGAATAGACTCATTTAAAATAAAACAAATGGCAGACATGAAGAGCAGAAAATAGTCTCAGATTATCCACTGTCACTTGACTTTTATAATGGAAGGTTTCTTAATGAAATAGGCAATCCAAGTATTTTGTACATTTGATGTACACTCTCAGTCCAAGACAGCATCTTGACAGCTTGATTTTTAATCACTAAATTGAAAGCTTTTCTCCATTTGTATTAGAAGTCTATTTCTAGATTTCATCATTTAAGGCAAAGGTGGTCAAAATATGATCTGCAGGTCAAATTCAGCTCACTACTTGCTTCTGTAAATAAAGTTTTACTGGAACACACACATATATACAGTCAACAAACTTTTTTCACATACTGTCAATGATGCTTTTGCACTTAACAGTGGAGTGAGCAGATGCTATAGAGACCATATTGTCTGCAAAGCCTAACATTATTATCTTGCCTTTTATAGAAAAATTTTTTGCTGATCCCTGAAAAGATATCAGAATTACTTGATTGTCAAATGGAGAATTTTCTAAATATACACTGGCTAAGAAGTCATCCCCAATCATTTTTCTCTGCACTGACAAGTCTACACTTTTGACCTAAGTTTTGTAGAAGGAGAAGAAAAAGAAAAGCATTAATTTTAAGGCAGGAAATTTAAATCTTGAAAATATCTCAGAAATCAATTAATTGGGTACTAAGTGCTGGGAACTCACTACTTTAGATATTGGACTTTTCTGAAATACTTCTAAATTTCTCTCTAATATTATTATTCCTAAATTATCTTCTTTATTCCCTCAATTCTGTTTTTTTTCTATCTCATCACATACTTGACAGCCATTAGAATTTTCCCTGGCTCTTTATTACCCCTAATTTCTTTGACCATAATTCAAGAAAATTGTAAGTTTATAAAAATGTAGTCTAAGACAGCAGAAACTTTTCTCACTTCAGAAGTACATTTAAAACAGTTATATTTCTAAAACATCACTATTGTATCTGTACCAGAAAGTCACTGAAAATGAAAAGCCTATTTTGAAGCCTATATCTGCAAGTTTAGGGGATATATCTAGGATGACTCAATTGGTAGCCTAATAACTCAAACAGCCATAACTGGCTAAAACAATCACCTTGTGTTTTCTAGATACCAATGTTTCACAAATACAGAAGCTGCTTAAATGTTTGTTAAAAGACCCTTTTTTTTTTTTTAAACAAATACTTGTTTCTGATTTTTCTTTATATTTAGATAAATGTTGAGAAGATACTTTCCACCCTCATTCTCAGACAGATCAATAGGAAAATATTAATACTTGGTTTTATATCTCAGTTGTGTCTTTTTACTTGCTAAAAAATAAAAATAAGCTTTACTTAATTTTTAAATTATCAAGTGATTTTCAGAGCAGGAGAACAAAAACTTTCCTCTATATTTGCTACAGAAACTATGTGATTAATACCTGGGTTAATAATTCAATGGTCTGGTTACTATTACTTTAAATATTTCTAGAGTCAGTTACTCCTTTTTTAAATGTTACTACAGCCTTTTATGGGTATTTCTACTGTAGCCTACCACATTCTTACCAAAATTTTCTACCTTCACTTTTGACTTCCTACTACAATATAAATTCGCATACACATAAAACAGGATGGGGAGTGTAGAAGAGAAAGTAGAAAACTAAATTGTTGAAATTATCCCAGGGAAAACACAACAAAGGCCTGAAGAAAGAGGCAGTAATAGGAATAGCAAGACATAAATGGATGAAGATATCTTGCAAAGGAAAATAAAAAATACTGAGACCAATTGGATTTGGGAGATAAGAAGCATAATTTTAAGCAAAGTTCACTGCTGTGGAGATACATGGGAAGCAAGTGTCCTTCAGTACAATTTTCTAAGCCCCTGTTAGGGCCTCTAAAATTCTTTTCCTCTAAGAGTCACTGAGCTGTTGTTGGAGTAAGTCCAAAGGGACAGCTGTAATATACACTAGCTCTGGAAGGATGCATATTATCCATTTCTTTCAAAGTGTTGTCCTTCACTGACCTTTACAAATCAACCATGAGAAAACAGATTTAACTCATGCCTTCAATGAGACAGAAAGACCTTTACAACCCTAGAGTAGAAAATCAAGTTCTCATGGCTAGTATGTAGAAAATTCAAATTCCTTTAGTGAGGGTTGCAGTTTATTTTCACTGTTAAATTCATATTCACAGTGCTATGAGTAATGTCTGTAACAATGTAGACTTTTGATTATCAGTAAATGTAAACAAGGTGGCTTAAAAGAAACCAGTGTGAACAGCAGAATAGAGTACAGAGCCACTAATGAAATATAGATTAACAAACACTTGATTATAGGTTATTAGATAAATCATGAATTTAAAATTTTATACACACACACACAAAAATACAAAATCTTTAAATATGTAGTCACTATTTTTTTAAACTTGGTCTCCAAAAATTCAAATTTTAATGTGTAATTATAGAAACTAAAATTTCTTGAAATTTAAGTTCCAAAGGAGATTAAACATTAGTAAAGGTTAAAAAGGAATACAAGGAAAAACAAATGTAGTTCTACAGTGTGGAAAATACAAGATATTTCATAATATTATGCAGTTTAACAGGATACAATTTCATAGTTATAAAACTTTCTAGTAAATATTTCTTTTCTCATTTTCCTGAGTCAAGGCAGTTTATCATAGTTTCACATAAAAAAGAACAGGCAGTCAGAAATAAATGGTAAATCAGGGAACTCTAGACACCCCATTTACATTTTCAGATCAAGATGACAGTATTTGGTAAATTATGATTTTAAAATACAGACTAGAAGAATGATTAATACTTCCAGTGGAAAAATATATCATATTCTGCCTTTGTTATTCTAATATAATATTTTTGCTCCAATTCTTTGATTCCTCTTTATAGTAAAAGCTATCCATTCCACAGAGTCTAACCAGTGGCTTCAGCTTTAACATCTTTTAGCACCACCTACAGCAAATAAATACCAAACGAACCTAAAAACATTTTGGAAACCCCTAGAATTATCAGTAGGGGAAAAAAAACCCACATTAACCCAATGTATATTTGTCCTAAGCCAAAGTGGTCTAACTAGAGTGTTTCTGCTTTATTACAGATCAGTGATACATCATCCTCAGTTCCACTGAGGAAGAAAACTGCCATTTTCAAGTCTTCCTCAGTGGAGCAGACTCCCTTGTTTCAAACAGTTCTCTTAGTCTCTCTTTATCAAAAATGGTTGCCTTATTTTTGTATGTCATGGCATGAGTACACAGTTTAGTCTCTACCATGACTCATATTCAAGTACCATTTCTTCTGATACACTAGTATCTACATGCATTAAAATTTGCCTGCATCCCACTGATTAACCTTATGATCTTGATAATAAAGAAAATACTGTCCGGCATACCAATCTTACACTGCCATCATAGCAAAGGGGAAACCTGGGTCAGCTATACGTTTCTCAGTGGAACCTGTGACTCTATCTTCCTTGCATATAATAGTTCTGTTTTGTATCCACAGAAGATTTTCAGTCTAGTCTGGTTCAATAGATCTAGCTCCTTTGATTGGTGGCTCTAGCAGACACAATATATTTACCTATTTGCATCCAGATACGTTTCACATAAGATCTCTTTGTTTTAGACTATTATTTCACTTTTGTTTACTAACTCAACATTTCAAACTTAAAGGATTTATATGTATAATCTGTCAGAAGGCTAAAACACTCTGGAAGAAGAGAATCAGGGACCAGTCATAAAGCTCCACGTCTACTGCTTCCAATAGAGTTCCCTATTTCCTGCAGCCAAATGTCACAGAATGGCAGCTATGGTGTCTGTCTATGATTACATAGACACAAATAATGAGCAAAGCAAAGATTTATATATCATTGCCCTAATTGGCTGTTGCAAGGACAATATTTTCAAAATCAAATGACAAAGTCTGAACTGTGCTGCTGTGATCTTGGTGGTGATTCTGCCAATACTGACAGACTAAGGAGGAGGTGTAAATGGACTTCATCAATTTGCTTTGCAACCACCTGCTGGTAAGTGGATCGAATAAAAAGATTAGCTTAAAATATGAAGTACTTCTTAAATGTGTGTTACCAATACTGCATAGGGAGGAGTCATGCCAGTTTTCTGTTTGTCATTTCAATTTTAGTAGATACTGCCTGAAAACAGACCTGTTTTCAGATACTATCTAATGAATTTGTATCAAAATACTAGGAACTTACTTTTAGTTTCATTCATCCCAAGGCATGATGTACTGCATTACATAATTAAGCAGCAGAGTAATTCAGTGTCCTAAGACATATTTTAGATTACAAAGTATTTAATATACAACCAGGATTAGATTCCAGCCTTGAAAAACCGTGGCTGTAAATATACTGAGTTTACTATATCAATATTTAGGTCCATGATATTTTTGTCTAATTATTTATCTATCCTTGCTGTTATCTTTTGCCCCATATTACAATCTCAGCTTATATCCTTGAACTGATTTCCTTTCTTAGAGGCTATTATTGTAATCTTTTATTATCCTTTCATCTTACCTCCTACATATTATCTGCATCTACTACATATTATTGCCAGTCTTATAAAAGATACAAAGCACAGAATATATAGTGCACTGAAATTTCATTTTACTTAAACTGAGCATTTAATGTGTATTCTTAACTTGCTCACACATACTAAATTTATAGGCCCAAACAAATTTTTCCCAGTTTTACTTAATGACATAAACCCATTAAGAGTTCACATCAAGAATGTTCCATTTTCTTCAAACTATATTCTAATGAATATAAAATGCTGTATTATTTGCTCAGTGAATATGTCCTGTATCTACCCATAGGTAAAAATACATTTCAAGAGGTATGTTTTGTCACTGGATAAAAAACATGAAATATACTGAAACAATTAAAAACAAACAAATAACTTTTTAAATGACAAAGACCAAATAAAAACAAATATTCTGATTTAATTGCTTGCCATCTGCCCCCTTTTCTGGTAATAACAAAAGAACCCAGTCCTATATTAGTAATAATGAAAAATTTCATTGTCACCAATTACTGACTAACTTTAATACTGATTAAATCATCCTTCAGTATTTGATTTCTTATGTAAAAGGGCACTTCACTAAAGTAAAACGTGAGGTAATGGAGGATAGCTGTTTGGCAAGCGAAGGAAGAAAGATCTCCCAGAAGTGCCATCAGACAGAGGGTAGCATAATTTTAGCACAAGCATCACCCAGCCAAGATGAGGAGTTCTATGGAATGATAGCAACAACAACATGGAGTCATGTTAAGAACAGACATTTAAAAAATTCAAACTTTTAAAGACTATGCACTATGGGCGAGGTACTTCAGAATGCATTTAAACATGAGAGAGACATATTAGTAGATTGTTTTTACTTTGCCTTTTCAAACATTTACTGTTTACTCACACTTGTTATAGTACAATGTACCAAGTCTTTTGGAAATTATAGTTACTATACCTTAAAAAGAGCACAATGAGAATGAGGAACTGAAATGGGTGTAACTGTGTAAAAACAACAACTTAAGTGCTTTGTAAGCAGTATATTTCTGTTTTTATTCAATGATGTGTTATAGTCCATCAGTTGACAACCCAAAAGCATACAAAAGTAAAAAATTACTTACATGAAGTGCTTCCTTATAAAACTTATCAACATGTCTTTAGGCTATTTTTCCAACTGCTTCACATATTATGACCCATCAGCTAAACTTTGCTAAAATTGAAAAAGGCACAGAGGGAGATGTAAGGAAGTTTGAAAATGGGAACTTCAAGAGCTAAAGTTCTAAGCCCTTACTGTGAAGAGGCTAACAAGAAAAGGCAGTGACTGAAAAGATTCAAGTGAAGAGATAAGGGAAAGTACCTATGTTGGAGAAAGATATTATATTATAAAGGACATTAACAAAGTCTTTTGTGTATGTGTTCAATAATAGTAACTATGCAGATGAACATGTGATGGAATATCTTGACATGGTGAAAATTCTGAGCAAAGAGTGCCTATTATGGTCCATAAAGAGCACATTTAAACCTCTATTTCTCAAATTATAAGATTAAGGTTAAAATAAAATGGGAATATAAAACTTTTAATTTCATTTAGCCAACATTATTGATTTCTATTATCTGATACTTGCTTTATGGTATGTGATTAAAATTTGACAATCTCATTAGTTTTGAGAGATGTAAGGGGGGGGGGGAAGGTATCTCTACCTCAATACTGGAGGTTGAAAGATTTGGGGATGTGGCTTAGTAGTAAAGTAGGTTGCCTGGCATGAGGCCCTGGGCTCAATCCCCAGCACTGCCAAAACAAAACAAAACAAAACAAAACAAAACCCTGTCCAATATTGGAAGAAAAGTTACCTTTTGACACAAACCTATCAAAATGATGAAGTATTTTTTTAAAAGGCAATTACAGGTCCTAGTTTTATTGCATAATCTACCAAATTATAATAATTAGCTTTTTTTAAAAAATGTGTTTTTTCACCTCCTAGAATCAGTTAACTAAAATGTGCTTGGTTCCTTTGTTACAACTGGGTTTACAATATTAACATTCCTACCCATCACTAGTATACTCAATAATAATATTAGCACTAACCTCCAACAAACAGTGCTGTATTTATGACTACATTTTAGTATCCACAAAAGCAAAATTCTGAGAAGAGCATGAATCATTATCCCCAGGGTAAAAAAAATGTTTCTTTGGTCAGAATATGAAACTTATTACTGAGACCAGCAATTTAGCCTAGGAATTCCTTTTTTAAGTAAAAGGAACAGAATGTTTCTTTTCTTTTTTTCACACATTCCAAAACTAGCAGAATTGTCCATCTGTCTGCTTTTACTACTCTCCATATCTGGTGTGTGGTGACAGGAAAACAACCTTTAGTCTGGTAATTTCAGTACTGCTCTTTTGTTCTGTCCTGTCAGTATATCATTTTCTCAGACCAACCTCCACCCCAATCTTTCCCTCCCTATTTGAGCATCTATTACAAAATCATTGCAATAATTGCATAGAGATCATTCTAAAAGTGGATATTTATTTACATAATGCTAAGTGTTTAAAAACTTCTTGGACTCAGGGACTGGGGGTATACATCAGTGGTAGAACATGACTTATTAGTTCTGGGTTCAATCCCCAGCACCAAGTAAGCAAGCAAGCAACCAACCAACAAACAAAAGTTCTTAGGTTCATATTTACATTTCATCTTAAAGATATCTTCTCACTAAACTAAGGAAATATTGATGTTATAAATGGTTTATTTACAGCTCCCACTTCAAATTTTCCCAACTAAAAAAATTAGTTTATAATGTTAAGACCTCCTTTAATTATTTATTTTGTTGATACCTCTTACTCTGCTTTAGTACTCAAATGTGGACATTCCCCATGAAATCACCTTTCTCAATCCTTATGATTAGAACCTTTTGCATTTTCAACTCTTGTATGATATCACTTCCACCCACTAAGTCATTCTTAAATTCATCACCCCCCTCTCCAACTCTTCTCTATCACTATTAGACCTTACTTAACAAGCTCAGATATGGAAAAATGACCTATTTCTAATCCAACAAGTATTCAGTAAGCAAATTGCTTTCTATAAGATACTGGTAACTTAAGTGGAGGGGTAGGTGATGGAAAAGAAAGGGTGACAATATTCACATGTGTATATAACCGAAGATGAAAAGGACAAAGTTCCAGCCTTTACCTCACAATCTACCAGGCAGGATGCAGTAATTAAAAGAAAAAGTGTGTGTGTTTAAGGAGGTATACTTTGAATGAATGAAAAGGATTTCTGACAGGTAGTGAATAAGAAGGGCACAGCATATTAAATGGAAGTATAAACTATGCCAAAAGCCTGGAAAGCAGACAATGTTCATTCTTCCCCCTCCCCATTTCCTCACCCACAGTGTCATTAGAATTGATGACCTAAAACACATACCTACTTATACCACTACTCAACTCAATCAGTACAGTGAATCTCTAATATCTAAAATATGTTTCATATTCAAAGTCTCAGCAATCATTTTAACTATGCTCTACTTTTTCCCACTGAGCTCATTTTTTTTTTTTTAAACCTCCATTCCCATTTGCTGCCATTTCACAGTCATACTCATCCTTTAAATTCAGTTCCAATGCCTTCTCTAAAGTCCCTTCAGTCTCATTAAATTTGGCTTATCATTCCGGATGAACTTCAGAAACATTTTGTTAAATTCGAAACCAAAGATCAAAGCAAAGCTTGTAGGTATTTTGACTGAGAACACTTTATACTAATTTACAGAAAACTGACATCTTTGCTAGATATTTTTCCTACCAAGTTAGTATATTAACTTATCTAAGTCTATTTTCAGTGTTCTTTCATAGCTATTTAAAAAAACTGTACTTAGTTAATATCTAATGAACTGCACATATTTTGACTTTTGACAACTTTTTATACCTATGAAACCACCACAAAAGACACATTCCATTTCTATTACCCTAGAACATTCCCTTATGCCCTTTTCCAATTAATTTCTGTCACACCCCACACTCAAACACATTTTTGTTTCTGTAATTACAGATTAGTCTGCTGACTCTTTAATATAAATTGAGGCACATATTGTACACTCTTGTGTTTGGTTTCTTTTGCTTAGTATGTTGTTTTTGAGATTCATGTTTTTGTTTACTTTCTTTTGTGATGCTGTGACTATATTTATGTTTTTAATTTGTCAGCTTTCTCAATAGTTAGTTCTTTTTATTTTTTGGTGCTGGGGATGGAACTCAGGGGCTCACACATGCTAGGCTATTCTAATGCCATATTACATCTCCATTCAGGTAGTTACTTCTTTTTAATTGCTAAGTAGTGTTCCAAAATATACAAGAACTTGTTTATTCAATATTTAGTTGTTCAAAGTATGGGCTGTTTTCAACATTGGCTATTAACATTCTTACATTAAAAATTTTTTTTAGGTGAATAAAATATTCTTGATAAGTACTTAGGGAGAGAAATACTGGGTTGTGAGATGTTCAGAAACAAGCTAACATTCTTTAAAAGAATGTTTATATCTTGAAAAAACTCTAATTGCAAGACTGGCCTTAGGTTAGTGTCTGGAAACTTGAATTTTGGATTTGGGGATGATTTCCACATACCCCCACCCCCCATCTGGTAAGAGTGGCTTGGTGGTATATGACAAAAATGTGATTTATGCTAAATATCTGCTTTTGTTTTGGGAGTCTGGAATTTGGGTTTGTTCCAGGCAGAGGGTATGATCAGGCCTCAGAAAAATCCCTGGACACCAAATCTCTAATGAGCTTTTCTGCTTTTCTTATGTAATATTTCACAGGTGGTTGTCAAATTCTTTGCTGGGAAATTAAGTATGAGTTCACTGGGGGAAGGACCCTTGGAAACTTGCACTAGTTTCCCCTGTATTTTTTTTTAAAATTTATTTGCTTTAGTTGTACACAATGCGTTTTATTCAATGCACTTTATTTGTACGTGGTGCTGAGGATCGAACCCGGGTCGCCCACGTGCTAGGCGAGCGCTCTACCGCTGAGCCACAATCCCAGCCCTCCCCTGTATTTTGCTCCACTTACCTTTTGCCTTTGCTGACTGTGCTCTGTATCCTTTTGCTATAGTAAGTCATAAAAACATACTTATGAGTCCTCTTAGGAAACCAGCAAACTTAGGAATGTTCTTGAAATTAAACTAAATATTACGTTTAACTTTATGAAAATTAGTTCTCCAAAGGGCTTACTGTTTTGCAATCCAACCAGTAATGAGAGTTCCAGTTGCTCTGCATGCTGGTAAATATTTAGTGGTATCAGTTTTTTTCTTTTTAAACTTTAGCTATTCTACTGGTACCTCACACTACGTAATGAGAGTTCACTGGTGTTTTGTTAGTTTTTTTTGGCGATGGGAACTGAATTGAAGGCACATATTCTACCCTTAGCTACCCTTCCAGCCCTCATTATGGTTATGATTTACATACTGATGACTAATAATTTTGAAATATTTTCAAGTACTTATAGGTCTTTGATACATCTTTGAAACATTTGAGTCTTCTCATTTTTTATTACCTAGTTCACTTAAAAATGTCGATTCAAAGGTTCTTTATACATTTTGGATATCAATTATTATAAGTACTAATAATTTCCCTCCATTCCAAGGCATTTCATTTTCTTAATGCTATCATTTGATGAACAAAAATATACTATCATTTGATGATCAAAAAATATTAATTTTGAGTAAATCCTACATATCAAAATTTCTTTTATGTTTAGATATTTTGTGTCCTATCCAAGAAATTTTTCCTTCTTAGTAGTTTAAAAATATTTCTTCATGTAAGTTCTATTATGGCTTAAATTTATTTCTATATAACTGACTTCTTTTGTTAATTTGGTGACTAGGTTTTTCTTTTGTACCTTGTAATTGATTATTCTTCATATAAAAGAAAATTATGGCTTATATATTAATGCTATAACATCAAGAAGCCATACAGAAAATAATGTTATAACTTTATCAATTAAATGTTGAAGATTCTGGTCTGGCAAAAACAACTTAAGCTTGATGAAAACCAGTCATTGCAAAGATAGCTCTCTCAGATCATTGGTGAGGATGTAAACTTTTTGGGAGACAATTTGACAATATGATTCAAAATTTAAATACACTTATTCTTAGACTAGGTGATCTTAGTCCTAGAAATTAAGCCATATGGGTATATTTGTAAAAATTTATCAAAAAATTAGGCTAAAGAATGTTCACTACAGCAATATTCATGAAAACAAAAAGTAGAAACAACCAAAATATCCACCAACAGAGGAATGACTGCATAAAGCAAAGCATTCTGTAGAATAATATAGCTCTTAAAAAGAATGTACTGATATAAACACATCTCTAAGATAGAATAAGGAGAAGGGGAAAAGCTGTACAAACGTGTTTACAAAAAGTGTAAAAAAGACCTTTGGATCTAAAATACCAGAATAAAGACTTTTGTGTCCTCAATTACTTCTAAACAAGGGGGATGAGAAAAAGAAAAACACATCTTTAGACGAAGTAAAAAAACTATAATCCTTAAGTCATAATATATAGAGATGGGGTGAGACAGGGGATGAAAAATGACTCAGTAGAGGTTAGGAATACTAAAATTTAAGTGTTTGTATAAGAAGAATGCAAATTATCACCAAACCCCAAAAGAGTTAGGGCCGAGAGATTACTAGAATGATCAGAATTCCAGGTCTCTAATTCCACTTGGTGTAGTCAAAAATTTCCCAGCCCTGCAGAAATTAGAAATTAGTACGCACAGTTTCTGGATAAACTAAACCCAAGAGGCTTTGAACTGTTAATAGGCACAGAAGTAGATATAGGTAAAGTTGTGACTAAAACTAGAGGATTATGTGGAAGGCTAGTGAGACCTGAACCCCACCTCCCGCCTTTTTTTTTTTTTTTTTTTTTTCAGGATAGCTCTAAAACATAAGCAGCCCACACAGGAGACTAGATTTTCTTCAGAAGAGGATCGCAAACTAACCAACCTAGAGAGAAGGATCATGACAGGGATTTCACATGGCATAGTTCACCAGTAGACAAGAGCTCTAATCCCAAATCTAGAGTTTTCAATCATCTAATACTGCCTATCAAATATGACTGAAAACTAAGCATCTTAATGCATTTGAAGAAAGTCTTCAATATGAAAGTCTGAGACAAAACAAAACACAAATACTAGCTAAGAGAGAACGATGACATGGAGGGAAATGTCAAAGAAACTGTTATTAAAAACCGTTTAAGAGAAAATACTGCATCCTTAAGAAATCAACAAGAACAATCAGAGAATAAAATGTAGAAAAAAAAATCAATCAAAGTTTGAAGGTAAAAAAGACAAGGCAATTTTCCAGATGGCAGAATAAAAAGAAACAGATGAGTAAGGTAAAAATCAGAAAAGCTATTCAGGAAGTCTGATATCTAATTAATAGTTCTAGAAAGATGGATGAAAATAGAGTGGGGAAAATTCTTAAAAAAAAAAATTTTTTTTTTTTTTTTTTTTTTTTGTACCAGGTATTGAACTCAGAGGCACTCGACCACTGGGCCACATCCCCAGCCCTTTTCTGTATTTTATTTAGGGACAGGGTCTCACTGAGTTGCTAAGTGCCTTGCCGTTGCTGAGGCTGGCTTTGAACTCTTTATCCTCCTGCCTCAGCCTCCCAAGTGCTGGGATTACAGGTGTGTGCCACCAGGCCCAGCTGAAATTCTTAAAAATTAAAAAAAAAAAAAAAAAAAGCTAGAAAACTTTTAGGATTTAAAGATTAAGCCTCCAGAAAGGTCCTACTGAGTACACAGCACAATAAATTTTTAAAAAGATGCACATCAACGTACACCACCATAAAATTTCTGAACACCAGGCACGAAGAGAGGAAAAAACAATCACTTCTACAGAGAAAAAAAGAAAGCAATACAAAAATAAAAGATCAGGAACCAGAATGGCACTGAACCATTAAAAAACAAAACTGGAAGCCTAAAGACACCAAGCAAACAATACTTTAAAAGTTTTTAGTAAAATGGCTTTCAACCTAGAATTTTACAAAGTGTCACAAAATTTACCTTCCCAGTTATCTCACTGCAGAAAGCCACTACAGGAAATGCTCCTGTAAAATGAAGGTATAGGGCACAGGAATCAAAGCTTCCACACAGGAAGTAGGTATAAGGAAGTTTCAGGATAAGAGCAAAGACAAGTCTAAGATCACAGCTGTAAAATAGACCTAGAGAGCAATCAAGATTAAATCATGGCCCGTTGTGGTGGTACATGCCTCTAATCCCAGCACTTGGGAGGCTGAGGCAGGAGGATCGCGAGTTCAAAGCCAGCCTCAGCAATGGCGAGGCACTTAGCAACTCAGTGAGACCCTGTCTCTAAATAAAATACAAAAAACAAAAGGGCTGGGGATGTGGTCGAGTGCCCCTGAGTTCAATCCCCAGTACCAAAAAAAAAAAAAAAAAAAAAAAAAAGCCTATGGGAAGGGCTGGGGTTGTGGCTCAGCGGTAGAGCGCTTACCTAGCATGTGTGTGGCTCGGGTTCGATCCTCAGCACCACGTAAAAATAAACACATTGTGTACAACTATAGGAAGACATATTCAAATTGCAATGGTAACGAAACAAAATTTTAAGATTAGGTAATTATTTAATTGTCAAGTTATAACAACAACAACAACAAAAATACTCCTATGCAGTATTTCCTTCATAGTATATGGTCATAATAATGAAAACACAAAATCTGAGCTGGGTGAGACACACACCTGCAGACCCATTACTGCTCTGGAGGATTGCAAGTTCCAAGCCAGCCTGGGCAACTTGGCGAGACCCTGTCTCAAAATGAAAATAAAAAAGGCTAGAGATGTAGCTCAATGGCATCAATACCCAGGTACAGCAGAAAACAAGCAAAACATAACAAAACCTCCTGCTAAATCTGATTTAACCAATCAATAATAAGTAAATATATCGAGATGATAAGACAAAGGAAGATTTAGAAATGAGTTGAAACTGGGAAATAAGAAGCAATTAATGGATAATATGGACCAACCGAGAGCAATGCATCCATTATTACAAGGTGGTAACACCAGAAGTAGCTGCTAAAGTAGTTGAAAATGTTTGTCCTGAAGAAAGGCAAGTTAGTGGGGAAGAGAGCAGGAGGGAAATGCAGTAATGAACTACTGTTTTAATTAAACATTCAGTCCTAACTTAAAACTACTTACATATATTGTTTTGTATTTGTCTTACTTGAGAGATAATTTGAAATTCAGTTTGATGAATTGTGGTTAATGTATACAGCTGCACAAACCACCACTAAAATCCAGTTTTAAAACACTTCCCCTAAAAATTTTCTTCCTTTGTAGTCAGTTATTATATAAATACTTATGTTTAGGGCTAGGATATATTTATTATATGTTTTGGTACCAGGGATTGAACCCAGCAACATCCCTAGCCTGTGCTATTTTCTATTTTGAGACAGGTTCTCCCTAAGTTCCTTAGGGCCTCACTAAGTTGCAGAGGCTGGCCTCAGACTTGGGATCCTCCTGCTTCAGCCTCTGGAATCACTGGGATTACAGGTGTGCACCACTGGGGCCCAGTCACATTTTGAATAAATTTTTTGGGCTTGTCGTGGAGACAGCATTGGGATCTTCTAAAATAAATTTATTCATGTGGATAGCCAATTATTCTAGCACTATTTTTTGAAAAAGCTATCCTTTCTGCAATTTTATTTCTTTGACACCTTTGTCAAAAATTACTAAATATCTTAGTTTACTTATGTGTTTTTTATTAGCAAATAAAGTAATAGGTATACAAAGCAAAAATGTTCAGTAAGAAAATTATTATGCTGTATTTCATTAATATTATGGGGAAAGATATATGGGATGTACCAATCGTCCAAAGGAAGAAACAAAGTGAAAAAAAATAATTACTATATTAAGTATAGTTCTATTTTTGTGACTCTCAAATTTTTCCCCCATTTAAGTCTATCCTTATGCTAATACTGTGCTATTTTGATTATTGTACCTTTATAACAATTCTAAAACGTCAAGTACTGTAAGTCTTCAGATTTTGTAGTTTTATTTTTTTATGGCTATTTTATCTATGACTTCCATATAAATTTTAGAAACCTACTTGTCAATTTCAATTGAAATAAACCAGACAGGATTTTAATGGGATTACACTGATTCTACAGATAATTTCATGAGAATTGCCATCCTAGCAATATTCATTCTTCCAATTCACAAACATGGCCCTTAATTTCTATCAGCAATATTTTATAGTTTTCAGTGTATAGGTTTTGCATATCTTGTTAAATTTATTTCTAACTATTTCATTTGTAATATTGGGAATGACTCTGTTTTTAATTTCATTCTTGGATTGTTCATTGCTAGAATACAGAATTATTATTATTATTTTTATCTTATTCTAGTAGGTATGTTATTATTTTTATCTTATTCTAGTAGGTATGTTTTTTTTGGGGGGGGTCAATTGTTGAGAATTTTCTATTTACTTACATGCCACCTGTTTAGTTTTACTTCTTCCTTTCCATTCTGCATGTTCTTTCTTTTTCTTATTGAACCGGCTAGAATTTCTAGGATAGGATGCTCAATTATAGGGATGAGAACAAACATCCTAGCCTTGATCTTGATCTAAAGTGGAAAAGCATAAAACTATTCCCCATGAATGGTTAGATGTTTTCTTCAGACATCCATTCTCAGGCTGAGGAAGTTACCTTCAATTCCTAATTTGATTAGAGTTTTTTATTATTAACATGTTGAGTTTCATCAAATACTTTTTCTACATCTACTGAGATGATCATATGGTTTTTCAACTTTATCTTACTAGTATGGTATATTATACTGAATTGATTTTTGAAAGTTAAATTAGCCTTGCCAGGACAAATTTGCTTGGACATGATGTATTACCTTTTTAATACTATACTGCTAAATCAAGTATGCTAATTTATGAGAAAGATTTTTTTGCATGTGTATTTCCATGAGAATACTGGATACTAGCTATCTTTTTTTGTGATGCCTTTGTTTTGGATTTGGAATCTGGTAATACTGGCCTAATAAACTGAATTGTAATATTCTTCTTCCTTCTGTATTTTCTGAAAATTTGTATTTTTTCTTCCTTTAGTGTTTGATGAAATTACCAGCTATGCCACCAGGACCCGAATTTACTTTGTTAGAAGGATCTTATGTAGTAATTAAATTTATTGTCTCTCTATATTTCTATTTAAATTCTATACTTCCTTTGGAGTCTATGTCAATAATTTGTGTTTTTCAAGGAATTTGTCCATTTCATCTAAGTTGTCAAACTGGTTATTGTAAAGTTGCTCATAACACTCCTTTCTTATTTTTTCAGTATCTAATACATGTATAATAGTATTCATTATTTCATTCCTACTATTTTTTTAAACATCAAATTGTATACTTTATTTTTATGCAGTGCTAAGGACCAACGCAGAGCCTCCAGCAAGGCAACACAAGCACTCTACCACTGAGCCCCAGCCCCAGCCCCAGCCCCTCATTCCTACTACTGTTAATTTACATCTTTTTCATTCTCTCCACCCCCTTCCCCTTCTGCGATCAAACACAGGACTTCATGCATGCTAGGCAAGTGTTCTACCACTGAATTACAACCCCAGCCCATTTCTCTTTTTCTTGATCATTTAGCCACAGGTTTATCAATTCCATTAAACTTTTCAAAGAACCAGTGTTTAGTTTTATTGACTTTTTGTATTTCCTTGATTTCTGTAATGACATTTATTATCCTTTTTTTTTTTCCCCTTCTTACTTTGGGTTTACTCTTTTCTAGTTTCACAAGGTAGCAGCTTAAATTATTGATTTTAGACTTCTTTTCTAGTATAAGCACTTAATACTTTGTATCTCTTCCTTGACACTGCTTTAGATACATAACAAATATTCTGATATGTTCCATTTTCATTCAGTTAAAAATATTTTCTACTTTCTCCAGTGAATTCCTTTTGCACTCACGTGGTTACTCAGAAATATTTAGTTTAATATCCACATTTGAAAATTGTCCTTATTTCTTTCCATTGGTGATACTTAATTCCTGAGCATTATTTCATATCTATCATATTTATTAACACATTTAATTTTTGAGGGCCATTATTCTGCCCATCCTGAGGGATATCTCAAATGCACTTAAGAAGAATGTATATTCTGCTGCTAGGTATTCTGTTGATGTCAATTATGTTGAATTGGTTGACTGCTTTATGAAGTCTTCTGTATCTTTTTGTTTTTTTGGGGTCTACTTATTCTATTAGCTGTTGAGAAAGGAGTACAAATGTTGGGCTATTTCCCCTTTCAACTGTATCAGTTGTGGTTTCATGTATTTCATGCCTCTGTTAAGTATAATTAGAATTTTTACATTTTCCCAGTTTGCTATTTTTTTATGATTTTGAAATGTCTCTCTTTATATTCAGAAATACGTACAATATATTTTGGTTACTCCAGCAGTCTGATGTTTGCTTTCTTTTTTTTTTTTTTTTAATATTTTTATTTATTTGCTTTAGTTGTACACAATGTGTTTTTTATTCAATGCATTTTATTTGTACGTGGTGCTGAGGATCGAACCCGGGTCGCCCACGCGCTAGGTGAGTGCTCCACCGCTGAGCCACAATCCCAGCCCCTGATGTTTGCTTTCTGAAGAAGGGAACCACCCAACCTCCTCACACTGTCAAAACTAAAAGATGGGGGCTGGGGTTGTAGCTCAGTATTGGAGCGCTTGCCAAACACATGTGAGGCACTGGGTTCAATCCTCAGCACCACAAATAAATAATAAATAAAGGTATTGTGTCCATCTACAACTAAAAGTATTAAAAAAAAAAAAAACCTGGAAGACACATTTATTTTGATAATTAAAGAAAAATAATGTATTAGGGGAATATAGTTACAGACTCAGAAGATATTTTGAATTAGATATAATAAATATAATATATTGATAAAAAATTGAGAATCTGGCTTAAAAATATATGTAACTAAATATATATTCCTACACCCCCTTCACAATTTTCCTCCTAAAGTTAGTCAGATTAATGACATTGGTTTCACTTTGGGAAGGAGGTAAGCGGGCAGGACAAATAGAAATGGATATGGAATGCAAAATTTGTACATCATAATTTCTTATTAGACTATTTTATCTAACTATATTAGCATTATATACTGATTATTCTATGCATTATTCACGATATTAATAGGAATGTGGACCTTTCATTATTTAGCCTGTTTAAATTTTCTAGTTTGGGATGTCTGTTAATATGTCAAAAAAATAGCTATTCTTATTTTACTAAGACTGCGTGAGAAGAGAATGTCTTTTATAGATTTCCTAATATTAAAATACCATTGTATTTCTAGAGTAAATGCCATTTGGTTGTGGTGTGTGTGTGTGTGTGTGTGCGCGCACGCACACAAACTACTAAATCTATTAGCTAATATTTAATCAAGGATAACAAGTATTTTAAATGAGATGGGTTTGTGGTTTGCTTTCTGAGCGTATGGTCTCTGTTAGCCTCTAAAACAGTGCAAGAAGTTTCATAATAACTTTTAATATACTGAATGTTTTAATGAAGAGTAATGAGAAAAGGCTAGCCTTAATAGATCTTAAGGCCTTATTTAATGAAGAACAGCATAGTATTGACCCATGCAGATCCAGGAAATAGAAGTTCAGGGATTCAAGTTGTTGATATAATTTTGTATAGCGAAAAATCCTACAAATCTCTAATTGGGGTAAAAGGAAGGATTATTTAACTGGTAGAATTGACTAGCCACATAAAGAAAAAAAAAATAAATTTTAGGGCTTTAAGATAAACAAAGAAAAATTTTAAGTGTTCCCAAGTAACATAAAAGACTTGAAGAAATGAAAACAAAACAAAACAAAACAAAAAACAAAAAACAAAAAAACCCCCACATCCTTGGACAGAAAGATATACTCACAAAGATTCAGTTCTTCCTTATATGACCTATACTGTTGATATAATCCCAATAAAATACCAGTGTGTGTGTGTTAGTGTGTTTCATATGTGTAGAATTAAACATGTTGACTATAATGTTAAAAAACCTGCAGGAAACCCAAGAAAAGTTAGAGTAAGGGAGAAAGTAGGGGTACAGAAGGGTCTAGCCCTAACAGATATTAAAATATATCATAAAACTACAATAAGTACAATGATAAGATACAGCTTATGACGACTCAGCTTAATAAACAATAACAGAAATTTTAAAAAATAAACACATTATTTGATAAAGATAATTTCAAATCAATAGGGAAAATACCTCTTAGAACCCAGCTAGACACTTAAAATGTAAGGGTGGGTTTTTAATTTATACACGAAACTAAAGCCTACTTAAAATGATAAAACTACATAAAACCAAAATCATAAAAATCCTATAAGAAAACATGAGATGATTCTTTTCATAATGTGTGAAAAAGTCCTTTTTAAGTAACAGTGCAGTAAAAAGAAGACTGATAAATGCAACTACATAATAAAAACTCCTCTATATGTAGGGGGAAACTATCATAGGCAAAACTAAAAGATGAACTAGTAAAAACTGTGTGCTCCTCATGTTCACTTATGAAGGGAGAAATCCCTACTGAATAAATAGTAAGGACCCAATTAAAAATGCACCACATAGGGGCTGGGATTGTGGCTCAGTAGTAAAGCACTTGCCTAGCATGTGGAGATACTGGGATCAATCCTCAGCACCACATGAAAATTAAAAAATAAAGGTTATTGTGTCCACCCACAACTAAAAAAAAAGTACATGAATTGAGAGTTCACAGAAAAAGTAATGTAAATGGCCAATTAAAAACTTCACATCTTAAAGATGGTGGAATGAGAAGGACATCATTACCTTAGGTACATGTATGAAATGGTGTGACTCTACATCTTGTACAATCAGAGTAATGAAAAGTTGTGATCCATTTGTGTACAATGAAACAAAATGCAATCTGCCATCATATATAACTAATTAGAACAAGTAAAATAAAAAATTAAAAATTAAAAAACTGCATCTTTATTCATAATGCAAATTAAATCATAAACATATCACCTACCAGATTTGTAAAATTAAAACAAAAACAAAAACAAAAACACAAACCTGCTAGAACACTGCAAGACATAAGCAAAGGAAACAATCAGGAAAAGGCTGTGATGAATCAGAAAGGTCTAATAACCAAATCCTTATTATTCCTGAAGTTGTGAAATAAGAGAAAAATGGATGAAGGGATATTAAAGACATAAAGAAAAACATTTCAGAGTTGAAGAGACATGTTTAGGTTCAAAGGGTCACTGAGAAGAATGCTAAGAAAAAGAAGAATCTATATAGAACAATAAATGAGAAAGACAAGAGCCTATGTTCAGGGGGCAGGGAACAGTAAAAAGCAAAAGAACAAATTATGAGACCGACAACACTAACCTTATCAATAAGAGATGTGCAAAACTATGCAGTAATGAAAATCTGTTGGAAAATAACTGACCAGGAATTTCACACCCTGGAAACTATCATGTAAAATGGGGGGAAAAAATGAAGAAGGGTAAAGATATTTCCAGACAATTAGATTCTCAAAGCTTTACTTTTCCAGAACCAATTCTAAAGCACTTAATTGAATAATTATTACTCATTAGTAAAGGTGGAGGTCAAGAAAGAGAAAAACATCACATACTGGCCCAATGGCCAAATAACCCAAGTAAATAATTTAGAAAAGACAATCCTGGAATAGTTTTACATTTATTAATCATAAAAAGTAATAAGTCCAAACTAGAAGCCAAAATCTGTGGCCAAACTAAAAAATGTTCAGGAAAAATAATTCAACAGATTCTAAGAAATAGATGAAAGAACTGAGGATGTGAAGAATCTCACAATAAGAAAAAAAGGAAGACAATTAAAAAGTCAGGGGAAAACAACAAGAAATATATAATAAAATTCTACCTAAAATGAAGAAAACAGCATGATTTTGAGAAATATCTGAGTATATGAAAAGACAAAACCATGTGACCTAAATGCTAAGGATAGTCTTTGTGACACTGAACATGGATTCAAAGAAATCTGACCACAACAGTTCACTTGGTTATAAAGTGAAACAAGTTTTCATAATTATATGGATACTATTAATTTCAACTATTAAAATCCACCTATGGTCAAAATATAAGAGGATTTCAGTATGGGTATGCAACAGAATGTAGTAAATGTTATTGTTACTTCACAATGTAAAAAGGATATATTTCTTGTAGGAGGGTGGGAGAAGGCTTGACAGTAAGAAGGGATTACTATTATTACTGTCTAACCCACAGTGAGGAATCAGGAATGTTATTGAAAGCTGATGTGACAGGAAATGAAATTTGAATATCTTAAGAGCAGAAAAATAACAAAAGCTAAAGAAAGGGAGAGTAGGAGAAGGATAGTGAGATGTTGATTAAACATGGTAACAAAATTGAGGAACAGTAGCAAAAAGTTTCAAAACTGGAATTAGAATGCTCAAATTTACTTTAATAATCTTCAAGTCTAGTGACTACTAATAGAGGCAATTTTCTACTTCTCAAAAGCTATTATTTACTAAAATATATACTTCAGTTTAATATTAGGGAGGATTATTAGATATTTGCTTTTTAGAAAAATCTGTTAAGGCACTGAGGAACTTTGGAAATCTTCTAAGATATAACTGTTTTCCAAGTGTTTAGTTTATTTCAAAGCGTGGTACCCCAACTTTCATTTTCTTGGTTTCACTTCCAGAAATATTGGCAGAAAAATTAAAAAGCTGACAGCTGGGTATAAGTATATTACAAGATGACTCTAATTATCTAAAATGTTTCTTCTAAAAGAACAGTTGGGACTAAATATTTCATTGCTAACATTTGGTTTCAACCATAGCTACACGTATTCTATGGTATACAGGATCCGAATTTTGCAGCTGGTCACTGACTTCCATCAACACCTTAAGAAAGAAGTCTACAGCAAGGCTAACCACATCTAAACTTTGGAAACTGAGCTTTCAAAACTACTTTGGAAACCCAATTGAATACTTATACATACAAAGCTTTTTGTCTTGCTGCCGAATGTTTCCTATATAAGTATGTTTGATTTAATTAAACAAGTGTATGTGGACATCCTAGTAGACCTTATAATATGCTTTCTGCAAAGGATATAAATAAACAGCACAAAGCTGAGTACAGGAGGTTGAATGTGAAAGTGAGATACAAAGAGCTTAATATCCAACAATCAGCTCTTGCCCTGGAGGGATGGGCATTAATTTATAAAATGTGAATATGATGAAAAAGTTCATTAAAACGCCTTCTCCCTAAACATGATGGATCAATTACATGTGAGCCAAAAAATGTTCAAAAAAAGGAGGGGAGTAATTGCACTTACAGACTTTCCTGAAAAGATCAAAAACAGAAAAAAAAAAAAAAAAATCTCTTGAGTATGAGTCCCAAGTCTACATTTAAAAGCTGGATAACTGCTGACAAATACATAATTTCTCAAGACCCCATTGTTCTCACTGAACAAAAAGGGACAATTCAATTCTTCCTTGCCTTCTTTACTGAATTGCTAATCAAGTGAAAAATATTTACTGTGCAATTATTATGTGCCAGGCTTATGCTAGAAGTCTAAGATAAATAAAATAGCATCCCTGACAATCAAAAGGCCCTCACACTCATGAGGAAAATATGTAAATAAGTAAGCATAATTTAACACATGTATTTGTAATAAATAGTGGCTACAGAGGAGGGAAATGGACTCTGCTTGAGAGAGTGCACAGAGGAAGACCTTACCCAGATCACATCCAACTGAAGAGTGTGTGCTGCCAGGTCAACAAGTTACTGGGCAGGAACAGATACAGCAAAAGAGTTTCCAAGCAGCCCGAACAGTAGTTCTGAAAGATCTAAGTGAGTTTGTTATATTATATGGTACTATATGAGGGGAAAGTGCAGAAAATGACTATAAAAAAGTGGGCTGATGCCAATTTGTGAGGGGCATTATAGTAAATTAATGAGGCTGCACTTCATCCCAAGGTCAGTGTTCCTTAACAACTTGTCCTTATGTATTCGAGATCATGAAAGAGAAGACTTATTAAAATTCAGGTTCTCGGGCTATAGATCCACTGAATTAGAGTTTCTAGGACCCAGGAAATTTGTATTTTAAAAAGTTCCCTAGGTGATTCTCATAAATCCCAAGTTTGAGATGGAGCAATACAGGCCATAAGGAATTAAGAAGTTTTAAGCAGATCAATTTTGTCTTTTAGAGTGATCACTGTAGCACAGTATAGAAGCAATGCCAATCTCTCCCTGGCTCTCTTTCATGAAGTTTATTTATTACAGCACATACATAAAATTCTGCAAGCTATTTACCTGTCTAATAATTTTGGCAGCAGCGTGGAAAGTAAAAAAGGGATTAGAAAATGTACAGACTGGTTGGGATACTTCAGTGATATAGGAAAGGACTAAATCAAGGCAGTGATTATGAGAAAAGATAAAGATAAAATCAAGAGACATTTCTAAGAAAGAATACCTGAAATCTGGTGATCAGTTGGATTTGGCAAGTCAAGGAAGAGAGAGTTAAGATTAGCAGGAATTTCTAACTTAAGTAAGTAATGATGCTGTTATGTTAGAACAGAAAAAGGTCACATAAAAGATATGTGAGGGCTGGGGCTAGAGCACAGGAATAAAATGCTTGCCCAGCATGGGAAAGGCCCTGGGTTTGATAGATAAATAAGGGGTGGGAGTGGTGAGATGAGCTTGAAAACACTCTGAAAACAAAATTTAAGTGTTAAGTATTATTAATAAGGTTACTTTCTAGAGTACTTATTACACTTAACAAATGTGAATTGTACTGTATTTTTTTTTCAGTGTGAAAGCAAACCATGCATGTTATATAAGTTCATTCACTATAAGGTGACTGAAGTGCCTATTATGGGCACAAGACTCTGCCTTATATGTAATGGAAATATAGCACATAAATGAATGAAGAAAACAGAGTGAAAAATATGCCTAAGACAATCATTATCAGCATTTTTGTATATTCTTTTAAAGTTCTTTTCTGCTTTTATTTTTTGGTTTCTTCCTTTGTATAGTTTGTACTCATATAGTGGGTATATTTTGGTATCTTACTTTTTTCACTTCAAAAACATTTCCTCAAATTATTGTAAATGTTTCATAAACATATTTTCTATGACTACCTATTTCTATGGGACATGTAATACAGTTTCTGTGTTAAATATTTAAGCAGTCATAAATTACTGCTTATATAATGATGTAAACAGGATTATTGGGTCAAAAGTTATGCTAATTTTAAAGGCCTAAAAATTGCCCACTTGGTTTCCAAAAGAGTTGAACCAATGTAGGTAGTCAATGAAATTAAATGAGCAAGCACATTTCATGGTACTCTCCAACTGTAAGCACTGTTAGAAAAATATTCTTGCTAACTCAAAAAGTAAAAATATCATATCCATATATTTTAAAATTCTACTTCTTCAATTACCTGTTGGGGAAAAACATTTCATATATGGTGGTATTTCCTCTTTAGTAAATGAGCCCATCTTCTCAGATTTTGATCTTTTGTCTATAAAGAGCTGGTACTTTTGAAAGTATTTGTATTTTAAAATTTAAAGATGAACATCTGTCTGTTTGCATTTTTATGGGAATTCTAATCCTGCTTTGCACATCTTTTAATTTGTTCATTTGCATGGGGGTGCAAAAAGAGACTGTCACTGTTTTAACAGGCATATGTAATGAAATTTCCCCTTGTAAGTACTTCCAATTCAGATAAATATCTTTTTAAAATGAGCCAGATATGGTGGGACATGCCTGTAATCCCAGCAACTCGGGAAGCTAAAGCAGGAGGATCACAAGCTCAAATCCAGCCTCAGCAACTTAGCAAGATCCTAAGCAACTTAGCAAGATCCTGCCCCTAAATAAATAAATAAATAAATAAGGGTTGGGAATATGGCTCAGTGATTAAGCAACCCTGGGTTCAATCCCTGGCACCAAAATTTTAAAAACACACACACACACACACACACACACACACACACACACAAAACAAACAAACAAACAAAAATAACCCCAACTTTTTAAAAAACACTAGTATAAGGATATTTACTTTTTCATTTGACTCTTTTATCTACCTGAACTTTATTTTGGTATATGAGATAACGATTCAAATAACTTCATTTTTCTAAATATTTGACACTCCCCCCCAAAATTTTTAAGTATCCCTTTTCCTCTTTTCTTTCTCCCTCGCTCCCTCTTTCTTTCCCAGGGATCAAACCCAGGAGTGCTTAACCACTGAGCAACATGCTCAGGCTCTTTTTTGTTATTTTTTTTTTTTTTTTAATTTTGAGACAGGGTCTTGCTAAATTGCTGAGTCTGGCTTTAACTATGATCCTTCTGGCTCAACCTCCTGAGTCACTGGGATTACAGGCATGCACCACATGCCCTGATATTCCTGATTTCTGATGACACTTTTCTCATATATATGGTTTCTGTTTCTGGGATCGCTATTCCCTTTATCAATTTTACTATCAATACTTCTGCCAGTCTCAAACTTTTATTTACTCTAATTTTACATTATATTTTGATTTTTGATAGGGCTATAGGGTGAGCTAAATGGTCTTGGTTTTTCACTCAAAATTTATCTCACTTTTATCTGTTTTAGTATCTCAAAATTAAGAATTATCTTGTTAACTTCTCAAACAATTTTTTAAAAGAGAATTATGTTACATATTTGTAAATTAATGAGAAAAACTGGTATTTTGAATTTCCCATTCAGGAACATGATATTCCTCTCCCTAACCACTACGTTCCAATAAAGATTTTTAGGTTTCTTCACAAAGATTCATGAATTTGGCACCACTATAATTTTTAAAATTCTGTTATGATTTTCTATTATATTGGCTAACAATTATTGCTATCAAAGGAGAACTACTGATTTTCAAACTTATTCTTATTCACTCCGATAATTTCCTGGTTTTTCTAGGAAGGCAATCATATCACGCCAAAAATGGGAACTGTGCTGTTTCTTTTTCAGCACTTATTCCTCTTTGTTCTAATTCATAATATATTCCTGTATTGATACAAACTTTATCTAGATCACATAAAATGGCAATTCTAAGTAAAATAGGAGCAAAAATAATTCAATAGTATATTGGGTATATTTTATGATTACCAAGTAAAATTTACTAACAATGCAAAAATGGCTTAATATAACCACAAATTAGTTTCTGTTCATGTGTATGATATACAGATGTACACCTCACACAGAAACTCATATCCTCTTAAATACTATAAGTATTTTACACATTGCATATGTAACTTTATCATATTATTTTTTGTATAATTCCTCCTTCCTCCTTTATTGTTTTGGTATTGGGGAATGAACCCGGGGTGCTTTACCCCTGAGCTATATTTATAAGTTGCTGAAGTTGACCTCAAACTTGTGATCTTCCTGCCTTGGCCTCCCAAGTTGCTGGAATTACAAGCCTGTATATTCTTTACTTTTAATTGACACATGGTAACTGTACATATTTGTGGGACACAGTGTGCCTTTTCAGTGCATGAATATAATGTATAGTGGTAACATGTATTTTAGATTGTTGAGTATACATATCTTGGTACAAAACACACATCTGTATAATACTATACATAAAATCCATGTACATTGTACTTTGTGAATGATTTAAAAATACAATTTTTTTTTTTTTTTTTTTTTTTGGTACCACGAACTGAACCCAGGGGCATTTAACCACTGAGCCATGCCCCTAACCCTGTTTTTAATTTTGAGACAGTATCTCACTAAGTTGCTTAGGGCCTCACTGAGGCTGACTTTGAACTTGTGATCCTCCTGCCTCAGCCTCCCAAGCTGCTGGGATTACAGGTTTGTACCATCATAACTGGCTGTGAGTGATTTAAGAGATTTTTTCAAGGAAAATGTTGACTCTCATATCCACAGATTACATTTGTATTGTTCACCATTATATACCAAGTGTCTAGAATATTGCCAACCATGAAGTATATTGAATAAATAGGATAAATTCAGTTACTTATTTTTAAAAACATAAATATACACAGAGAGATAGTATTTTCTCAGCCCAAATTTCGAAGGCACTTTAGAAAAATCTGCTTCATTCCCCAGATGGAATAATCTTGAATCATAACAAAATGGAAATAGAATATTAGAAATCATAAATATCTCACATCTCATTCTGTGACTACTGTACCTTCCATTATTTATGTTTCTTTCTCCCCGTCTGTTCTTTTCTAAGTCTATGGATTTGCTAAAGAGAACCATACCAGGCAGAACTTATTACATGAAAACACTGAGTGGAGCTCTACCAACTCCTCTGTCTAGAGAAACAGACTAAAGACAGAAAATGTAAACAATGTGACAAATCTACATGTTACTCTTACTTCCTTAGATAATATTCATTCCCTTCATACATATGCCCAGTTTATATCCTATCTGAACTGTGTGGACAAGAACTTCCTCTAGACCCTTGTAAAGAGAAAAGTCACTATGTGACATTTTTGCTAGCTGATCAAAGACATGGATAGGGGGCCAAGAAGACATGATCTCTCCAACACTGGGGGAGGAAGGAAGGTTTGATGTAGTAAAATGAGACATTGCTATGATTCTAGATCAGAACCAGAATACTGATCTACTAATTATGTGACACTGAACAAACTACTTATGTTTTAGGAGCCTGAAAATTTGTTAGTAAATGGCTAGTGACTGAAAGAGATATTTTCAAGGTATTAGATTGTAGAAATGAGCTTGTACAAATACAGTCTGTGCATATTAGGGTCAACATTCTCCTTGAAAAACCTGTTAAATCACCCATAAAATAAATGTATAAGGTTTTTGTATACCACTTTGTATAGAAATATTTTGTACAAAGACACAATGTAATACAGCAATCTAAAAACAATAGTTACATGTGAAGTATATGAAATATATGTATTTAAAAGGGTGTGGATTTATGCATGATGTGTGTGTGTGTGTGTGTACACATACACACATATCAAAGGGAATACACATGCACGGATGATAGCTTGTTATAGCTATATATCTGCAGGCCACCTAGGAGACAAACAAAATGGTTGAGCAAGCCTAAATAGAAATTTCTCTTCCAGGAACAAACTGCTGTTTCTTTGGTTGAGCACTCCAGGGCTCTGTAATAGAGGTCATGTTATATGAACATTACATGTCTTAGTAACAGAATCACATTCAACACAGTGAGATGTTCATACCTAGGCAATGAGACAAACTGATGGCACAGCAAATTCATGTCTACTTTGAAGCAAAAGCTCACTAGTAGAATTTGATTGCAATATTTAAATTATTGTTTTGTCATATGTTTGAGTATATGCAGATGATTTCCTGTAAATTAAATGTGATGGGATTCCCATGTATTGATATGGGGCTTCAGTTTCCTAATCTTTGAAATGGAGAGACTACATGTGTTTTAAAGTATTATTATGAGGATTAAGGGAAATAATCCTTTAATTTAAATACCCATCATATTTCCCTTCCTCAGATTCATATTAAAGTTTGGGTTTAAGGAGACTCAAAATATACTTAGTAATATATTCAGAAAAAAAATCATGAAAATTTTCTCACATGGCTTTTTAGATATAATTCTTTGTGATGATGTTCAAATGTAAATTATTAATTCCTAACTTCAAAGCCTAGATTAGTCGTAATTCCATAACATGGAAACAAACTCTTGATAAGTACTAGGGCAGTCCAAAGTCATGTTATTTTTTTATTGTGCATACCACCCCTGAAAGAGGACACAGTTTGGTTTTATTTGGGAGTTCTATAGTTTGGTTTTATTTGGGAGGAGTCCGAGGGGGTGGGGTTGGGGGTGGAGGTGGTTACCAGACATTGAAGCCAAGGGTGCTTAGCTACTGAGCCATATGCCCAACTCCCTCCCTTTTTAATTTAGAGACGGGGTCTTGCTAAATTGCTGAGGCTGACTTTGAACTTGTGATCCTCCTGCCTTAGCCTCCTGAGTTGCTGGGATTATAGACATGCCTGGCTCTATGGTTTTATTATGCAATAAAATTCTATAGTTTTATTTGGAAATATGCTTAATAAAAATCATTCTTAAAAGCAAATAACAATGAAAAATTTTAAACTATTATGCCCAAAACTGCTGATGCTTTCTGAAGCAATCTCCATGTAAAGCAATAATAATAACATTTTACATAGTTTTTAAAAGCCTGTGGGTTTTATTATTATTCTGGTTTATGAGAGATATATATTATGGGATCATGAGCTTGAGAAGAATAAGTTACTGTGAACATCAAGAACACTAGCCAAAGTAATCCCTCTAAAAACTGGGAAAATACAGGGGTGCCCTTTTCCACCACTCCTATTCAACACAGTGCTTGAAATCCTAGTCAGAGCAATTTGACAATACAAAGAAATTAAAGGGATACGAATAGGAAAAGAAGACCTCAAACTATCCCTATTCGCCGATGACATGATTCTCTATTTACAAGACCCCAAAAACTCCATCAGAAAGCTTCGAGAACTCATAAATGAATTTAGCAAAGTAGCAGGATATAAAATTAACACCCATAATCAATTGCATTCTTATACACCTTATACACCAATAACAAATCAGCTGAAAGAGAAACCAGGAAAAATATCCCATTCACAATAACCTCAAAAATAAATAAATAAATAAATAAATAAATAAATAATTAATTAAATGCTTGGGGAACAATCTAACAAAAGAGGTGAATGACCTCTACAATGAAAACTACAGAACACTAAAGAAAGAAACTGAAGAATACCTTAGAAAATGGAGAGATCTCCCCTGTGCTTAGGCAGAATTATATCGTCAAAATGGCCATACTACCAAAAGTGCTCTACAGATTTAATGCAATTCCTATTAAAATTCCAATGATGTTCTTCATAGAAATAGAAAATGCAATCATGAAATTCATTTGGAAAAATAAGAGGCCTAGAATAGCGAAAGCAATCTTTAGCAAGAAAAGTAACAGAAGGCATCACAATACTAGACCTTAAATTATATTACAAAGCTAGAGTAAACAAAAACAGCATGGTATTGGCACTGAAATGGACACGAACAGAAAGCAAAGAGACAAAACCACATAAATAACAGTCATCTTACACTAGCCAAAGGTGCCATAAACACACATTGGAGAAAAGATAGCCTCTTCAACAAATGGTGCTGGGAAAAGTGGAAATCCATATGTAGTATATTGAAATTGAATCCCTATTTCTCACCCTGCACAAAACAACTGAAAGTGGATCAAGGACATAGGCATTAGACCAGAGATCCTGCACCTACTAAAAGAAAAAGCAGACCCAACTCTCCATCATGTTGGCTCAGGAACAGAATTCTTCAATAGCACTACCAGAGTGCAAGAGTTAAATCAAGAATCAATAAATGGGATGCATCAAACTAAAAAGCTTCTTCACAGCAAAGGAAACAAGAACATGAAGAGAGCCTACAGAATAGAAGAAACAACCACCAGCACCTCAGATATAGCACTAATCTCCAGGATATACAAAGAACTCTAAAAACTTAACACCAAAAAACTAAATAACCAAATCAACAAATGGGCAAAGGAACTGAACAGACTCTTCACAGAAGAAATATGACTGGTTAACAAATATATGAAAAATTGTTCAACATCTCTAGCCATTAGAGAAATGCAAATTAAAACTACACTGAGTTTCCATCTCACTCCAGTCAGAATGGCAATTATCAAGAATACAAGTAATGATAAATGTTGATGAGGATGTGTGGGAAAAGGTTCACTCATACATTGCTGGTGGGACTGCAAATTGATGCAACCACTATGGGAAGCAGTATGGAGATTCCTTAGGAAACTTGGAATGAATCCACCGTTTGTCCCAGTTATCTCCCTCCTCAGTATATACCCAAAGGACTTAAAAGAGAATACTACAGTGACACAGCCACGTCAATGTTTATAGACACTCAATTCACAATAGCTAAGCTATAGAACCATGCTAGGTGCCCTTCAACAGATGAACGGATAAAGAAAATGTGGTATATATGCACAATGGACTATTATTCAGCCATAAAGAAGAATGAAATTATGGCATTTGCCAGTAAGTGAATGGAACTGGAAACTATTATGCTAAGTGAAATAAGCCAATCCCCCAAACCAAAGACTGAATGTTCTCTCTGATATGTGGATATTAATACTCAATGAGGGGGGGCGCGGTGGGCGTGGTGTGGCTGAAGTTCATTGGATTAGGCAAAGTGGAATGAAGGGAAGGAAAGATGGGAATAGGAAAGACAGTAGAATGAACTGGATATAACTTTTCTATGTTCATACATGAATCACAACTAGTGAAACTCCACATCAAGTACAACTGTAAGAATTGGATCCTAGGGCTGGGGTTGTGGTTCAGTGGTAGAGTGCTTGCTTTTAGCATGTCTGAGGCCCTGGGTTTGATTCTCAGCACTGCATATAAATTAATGAATAAAATAAAGGTCCATCAACAACTAAAGAAATGTGTGTATATATGTATATGCGTGTGTATAAAAGTTACACTCCAAGTATGTATAATATGTCAAAATACATTCTACTGTCATATATACCTAAAAGAACATAAAAATAACACTAGTCAAAACTGCTAAAAAGTGAGAGGTAAAAAGACATACATATGCACATATATGTATAATAGTCTATATATACAATATTTAATAAACATGTTTGCCATAAACTTAAATATGAGCTAATAGTCTCATTTACATAAAGTACCAACAACAGAACTGAAACCAGGTAAACAATGCCATAGAAACTTGTGTCAGTGGCACCAGTAGCTATTTTAGTTATTAAGGGCAAAATCCTAAAGGCTGAACTCAAGTTAATCAAAACTCATGGCTGCACTCCTTATTTCCACATTAATGACGTGTAAAGGTTGTACAAAGTCCAGTCAGTGTACACTGGATAACAAACAAAATTATATACACAGGTATAAACCTTTTAGTAACTACTTCACGGCTAGTGGAATGAACAAGTACAAGCAGCTTTTAGAAAGAACATGAGAACTGTATAAAAGCAATATTATACACAGACTATGTGACAATATGACATAAGCATTGTCTTTAGTGCCTAAAGAAAGTCAGGGAAAGAAAATACCGAGTAGCATGAAACAAGTACTACTCCAGTGGTAGAGTATTATTAAGATATCTGCTGGGGATTCTGAGAGTTCAAGAGTAGACAGAAAAATCAATCCATAGGCAGCTCAATACTTAATATCTCCCATCCATTAATTCTTCATTTCTATCAAGTTAAATCTCCTAATGATAATTTTTCTAAGGATTATGTATGAAATCCAATTCAGATTCCTAGAGCTCAAATGAATTTTAAAAGTTTTAAGAACTGTGTAAAGAGCCAGGCACGGTGATGCATGCCTATAACTCACGAAACTGATGCAGGAGGATCAAAAGTTCCAGGCCAGTCTGAGCAACTTAGTGAGACCCTGTCTCAAAATAAGAAATAAAAAGGGCTGTGGGGCTGAGGTTGTAGCTCAGTGGTAAAGTGCTTGCCTAGCACATGTGAGGCCCTAGGTTCGATCCTCAGCACCACATATAAATAAATAAATAAATAAATAAATAAATAAATAAATAAAAAAGATAGATGTGTCCAGGGCTGCGGTTGTGGCCTAGTGGTAGATCACTTGCCTAGCATGTGTGAGGCACTGGGTTTGATTCTCAGCACCACATATGAATAAATGAATAAAATATTAAAAAATATTAAATTCAAAAAAATATTTAAAAAGATATTGTGTCCATCTACAACTAAAAAAATATTAAAAAAAAAAAAAGGCTGGTGACATAGCTCAGTGATAATCACCCATGGGTTCAATCCCCAGAACCAACAACTGCATACACACACACACACACAAACCCTGAAGAAGAACTGACTGAATACTCTAAACCTGTCAGAAGGCAACCTTATTATACACTATCTAGACACTGGATCCATTATTAAATTCTCAGAATAAATAGAATCCAATTTACTACATAATGTGAAAGCTCCAAAATAAATTGGTGAATATGACATAGTTCTTACTGTCAAGGAGTTTAAAAATGTCTATTGAGTACTATGTACTAGACACTGTCCTAAATGCTTTCATGTATTATTCACTTAGTCATCATTACAATATTATAATGTAGTTAGTTATTATTCTTTTCTTTTACAAAATACGCATCACACAGAGAATATTTAACCCAGGCAGGTTAAATATCTTGTGCAAAGTTATGAAACTAGTAATCTCAACAGTCTGGCTCCAGAGCACATGCTCTTAACCATTGATATACATTTAGGAGAAGGAAAGAAAATTTTAAAAAGCCAACTTTGTGGATTATGTAACAATTAAATATTCTTTCCTATTGTCTACTTGCCCCAATTTTGGTTGGGGAAAAAATATATTTGCAAGAGTGTACTAACTTACGTGTGTTGATATTTTTTTTCACATATAGGTGTCTGATATTTATACTCAACAAGACAGAGCATAATACATGTAGCTGTGTGTCAGTAGCTGTGCATTAGATTTATCCAAAATGATTTTGAGGAAATCTGGAGTCCTGTTACTATAAATCAAGAAAGCTAGAAATTGGTTATCTCTAGTGAAGGAAAAAACCCAACAAACCAGTCTTCACACTACAAAATAGTAATAATGTAAATCACTCTGATTCTTACTACCATTGTTATTATCAAAACAAGTATAAAAACTGCTTTGAAAAAGTAACGTTCAACTTTTACCACTAGTATATAATTACAAAAAGGAATACAAATATTACTTTCATTGGGAGGCTGAGGCAGGAGGATCGTGAATTCAAAGCCAGCCTCAGCAATGGTGAGGCACTTAGCAACTTAGTGAGACTCTGTCTCTAACTAAAATACAAAAAAGGGCTGGGGATGTGGTCCAGTGGTCAAGTGCCCCTGAGTTTAATCCCTGGTACTAAAACAAAACAAAATAAAACAAAACACCCCAAATATTACTTTCATAAATACTTTAAGATGTGCCTCTGAGGGTCTTAAGTACAAATAATCATTAGCGTTTTAGAAAAGCTTCATAAGGAAAATAACTTTAAAATGATATTGCTATTAATAAGCATAAAAATGACAAGTTTCAAAGTATAATTATTTTCTTTTTCTGTAGTGATGTATGGTTTCATTTCAGATTGAAGTTTACAAATAGAGCCGAATTTCAATATTTTCCCCATTAATGCTGGTTTCACATTTGATGATATATTCTATAAATCTATATTCACAGATTAGGTGATTTAGAAGAAACAACAACAAAAAACTCCACCAGTCAGGTGGTGGCACATGCCTATAATCCCAGTATCTAGGGAGGCTGAGGCAGGAGTATTGCCAAGTTCAAGTAACTTACCGAGGCCCCAAGCAAAATGGAGAGATCCTGTCTCAAAATATAAATAAAAAAAGGTTGATGATGTAGCTCAGTGGTAAACTGCCCCTGGATTTAATCCCCAGTAACAAACAAATGAACAAACAAAAAACAAACTCCAAAGTTTTTGAGCTTGCCAACCAGTTCACTTCCTAAGGAAAAAAAATACAATTCACTTTTAGGCTAATAGCAGTCAGTTGTTTTGAAATACAATAGTACTCGCGGGTCTAGACCTGCAATAAGTCCATCATGAAAAGTACTTAGAAAAGCAAGATCTTTCAAAGAAAAATAAGCCATAAAAATATGCTTAGCTTGCTGAAAAATGAGTACATAACTCAAAATAACTCATTACCTGAGCAGCTTGCTTGTTAAAACAATACTCAAAGGTTGAAAGTAATTTAAATAATAATAGAAACAACAAATCAACAGCATAAATAAGCATCATTGCTTTTTGATCAAGGACAATGACTTTTGTCATCCTTATATACATTTTTCTGAGGACACACCTAGAAAAAATATTTACTATGCCTCTGGAATTGTGTTTGTAAAATTGCAACACGTTTTCTGAAAACTGTGCAGTACAATGGGTTACCAAGGGAATTATGGACATATTTTCCTAGAAGTCTTTTAACAAGGAAGATGTCCAGTGGCTATTAAGGGTGCTACAGGTCTGCTGACCTTCATAACCCTGGCAGCTAGTGTGGAGTGATTACCTACTCTCAATGTTGTCAGTCATTTGACTGCTCCCAGTGCCAGTAAGCAAAATGACTATACCTGCAGAAGAAAGTTTGGTTTTCCAAAGTCGCTAATGGTTTTAGAAAGGGGGCGGGGTATCTGCCATAGAATTTCACACAAAATCTTTCAAATACACAAAAATGTATAAATAGGCAGACAAAAAAAAAAATTTAGCTTCTGAAAATACAATGAACTGATATAGACTATCTTCCCTCTAGGGAGTGACTTGCTTATTCTCTGAAATCAGAAACAGACTTTACATATTAGAAATCTCATAGAGTTTAGAAACTGTAAAGAGCCTCAGAAATTTTGTAGGTGATGAATAAGCTCTGCAAGGTCAAGATCTAAGACCAAATAGCTAGTTAATAACTGAATACAGAATCCACACTGTCTGATATCTGATACAATGTTCTTTTCACCATAACACACAGCCTCTCCTTCACTTATAAATCTTTGTTTTAAAAGTCTCCAAATATTAAAAGAAATATGTAACTAGTAAACAATTTACAGAAAAGCATTCCTTATACACTTCAAATTTATACTCATAAATAATCAACTAAGACTAGTATGCAGCAATTTACCTTTCACTACCTTTTTTTGGTGACAATTTTTAAAAGTGTACATCTACTGATAGAAATATAAGGAAAGTATTTTGATTTCCAGTATAAATCTATTAAAAAAATGCTTACATTCAGGTGCCATGCTAGGAGCTGAGAATATAAAAATGAATACAATATGCAAACATCTAGGCATAAAACCCTCTTTATAAAATTGTCCTACATTTCTGTAGTACTTGATAAGACACCATTGTGTCTTTCTAACTCATGGTGAGTTAGAAAAAAGTTATGATCACAGCACAATGATTCTAACCTTATATAGCTTTTTTCATATCACAATGCTGACTTCTTTGGTTTTTACTAAATATATACTACATACACAAACAAAGTAGCAGTCTGGGATTGGAATTTAGTCTCAAGCATGTAGACGTGAGCCTGCTAATAATAATAAAAACAGCTTCACTTAAAGAAATATTAAATTTAAGGAAAAAGATAGCTCTAAACCAGCTGGGCAGTGGTGCACACTTGTAAACCCAGAGGCTGGGGAGGCTGGGGCAGGAGGATTACAAGTTCAAAGCCAGCCTCAGCAATTTAGGGAGGCGCTAAGCAACTCAGTAACACCCAGTCTCTAAATAAAATACAAAAGAGGTCTGGGGATGTGGCTCAATGGTTGAGTGCCCCTGAGTTCAATCTTCACCCCAACCCCCACCAAAAAAAAAAAAAAGGACAGCTCTAAGTTATCACTTTTATTCCAAACTCTCCATTGGAGTATTTTAACTTTAAACTCCCTAAACTGTATAGGTGGGGAGGGGAAGATAAACACCTAAAAATTCCTTAACTAGGATCAACTGATTCACATAAAAAATGTTTAAATGTGAATAAGGAATATAGCTATAAAACATTTTTTTAGTTGATGGACCTTAATTTAATTAATTTATTTATATGTGGTGCTAAGAATCAAATCCAGTGCCTCACATATGCTAGGCAAGTGCTCTACCACTGAACTACAACCCCAGTCGTGAATGACCATTTTAAATGATGGAAGCCTGCAGTCTTCAAGTTGAATCCTCACACTTCACTGTATGTTGTCTATTTCTCTTTTACATCCTAATATTTCAGTTTCTCCTATCCATGGTTTTAAACTTTTATTTCAGTATTTTTTCCAAAAGGTGTTTATAAAATTCACTTTTCATATAAATTTAAAGGGAAACCCAGGCAAGTAATTTTAATTTATAGAGAAATAAGATTGATAACAAGGAACTTCAGGGCAAAAATATACTCTGCATAAAGTTGCTCTCAATATTACTAAATAAATAAAAGCTATAATCAATATATAAAACTAAGAATGTCTTCCAAATAGAAAAAAATTTCAGCAACTTTGCTGATATCTTTCAAATGCTAATCTGACAATGGGAACCCTTTTGGTATCTATCTCCTGGAACTGGCTCTAACAAGAAGACCATTTTTTCCTATATTTCCTTATTGCTTGGAAATGACTTAATAATGGTCTCTAAATTTTAAGGCTTGGTGAACAGAGATTTCACCAGTCTCTGGGTCTTCTTTTATGAATCATTTTAATCTGTTTCCTTCTTTTGAATGGTCAAGTCTAATTTTACTTATCTTTGGAGGTGATATAAGGTCATCAATATAGACTCTCCCCTCTCCCATAATATATACATGTATCAACAGCTTGGTACTTGCTCTCCTGTCAGGTTCAAATTTCCCTGTATAATTACTTCCCAAGCAAGATGATCAAAACCTGGGTGTCTGGCAATAGAATGTGGTTCTAAGAAAATGAAACCAAAAGTCAAGTGTTTTTTGCTCCCTAGTCACACCTGCAGTGTTAGCAGTCAGCCAGGTGGAGGAAAATAGAACTTATTACATAAACTATGTTCTTTTATCTCAGTTAAATCCTATTCATGATATTTCACATCTCCTAAAGGGAAAAGAAATGAACACTTACTAAGTACCAGATCCAGGTCAAGAACTAACTTGGATTTACATTATCTTATTTAATTCAACAATGACAACAACACTATTGAGTAGAAATTACCCCCATTATACAGATTAGGAAATTCTGGCAGTAAGTTTAAGGACCAGGTTTTGAAGTAAGACATACCAGATTTCAAAGCTAATATTGTTAGTACTCAGAATTTTAATGCTAGATCACTGAGAACCAAGTGGAACATTTGAGTATAATCCCTTTATGTTACAAATGAGGATGAAGACTGAAAAGGATGAGACTTGCCAAAGACACAATGTTTGTGGTGAATTGGGGATCTGAATTTAAATTGCCCCAATTTCCTATGCAGTACTGTGTTTAATAACAATTCTTGAGCTTGGCCGTGTGCATTTGTGCCTGGGATAGAGTGTTACTCTTGATATACCATCTCAAATATCTCCAAATGAAATTCATGTGTGTGGCAATTTGAAGCTATACATTTTAGCGACCAAAAACATTAAATGTACTTGGCAAGAATAAAAACTTAACCGATGCTTATGAATTATCACATAAATAATTATCACATTGTAGAAAGAAATCTGTCTCCAAAATATTTATTTATTTAGCCAAAAGCCTATGATATACTGGCATGATTTTCTATAAAAATACAACCATATATAAGATAGAGAGGAGTCCCTGTCATGAAATTTACATCTTAGTGAAGGATACAGACAAATAAATGGGCAATTACAATGCAGTGAGGTCAACGATATGACAGTGGGAGTACAAGATGTCATGGGAACAGGAAGCAGGGACACCTAACCCAGGCTGGATTTTTCAGAGTAGATGTGAAAGATGAGTAGAAGTCAGCTAGTTAAGGAAGGAGAATTGAGTGCACAAATATTTCTGGAAATGCAAACAGCACTTGTACATGAGAACATTCAAAGGCCAAAGGGGGCCATAGGAGTAGCAAGGTAAAAGGAAACTAGAGAGAATCAAGAACAAAATTATACAGGTCCTTGAAAATCGTCTTTACAATCTATTAGAATTACCAGAAATTTAAAACAAACAAAACACATGTCTGGGCTGCTTTTCAGACCAATTAAATCAGAATTTCTAGGGATGAGACCCTGGTACTAGTATTTTTTTTTTTTTTTTTTAAAGTTCCCAAGATGATTCTAATGTGTACCTAGGATTGGAAAGCATTCTTTAAACTATAAAGGGAATTACATATGCATATTTATTACTTCAAAACAGAAAAGGTGATCTTAAGTAATTATACCTCTCTGGGTCCTAGTTTCTCTAGTTCTAAAAATGAGCTGGAGCAGATTAGAGGTAGCATAACAGAATGATAGGAGTCAGAAAACAGTAGTTTTGTCAATGAGTCTGTAACCTGCTAACTGTCTGATCTCAGATTAGAATATAATTTCCTAGGGATAGTAATACTGCTCTATGGAATTGTTACATAGCTCAAGAGAAAAAACTCTTACGGTATTTGACAACTGTCCCAATAAAATATAAACCACAATATTCAAAGACTTGATTCTAAAATAGAATAAATTTTTGATCATAGTTTCACTGGAGATGAAATCTTTTATGATGCTAAGAAACACATTTCATTTAAAGAATTGTCCCTACTTTGGAATTTAAAATATAGAAAAATAAAATGGAGAACTGATCCTTTTAATGCTACTCTAGTTGCTAAGGAGATCAAATGGGATTAAGTGAGCTCTCTTCAAATAAACAGATCAACAAAGCAAATGCCCTTTACATGATAATCTCAATTGTTTAAAAAACTTTATTTAGTAAAGGGCACTAATGAGGAATAAGCTGCAAAGTAAACTGTTTAAGGAAAAAAAGTTATTATAATCTACTTTATATCATATTAAGTATTTTATTTCTAAATGTAGATTTTTCTATTTTATTTTATTTTTTAAAGAAATACTGATTTGGGATGGAGAGGATCTTATCCTGACAGGAAGGAAGCTCTGCCTCCAGGACTGTTCCATGCATAGAGCCAGGCACAGTCACTGCTCTTCTATTACATATATTTAACTCCATGAGAATATACACTTTCATAGAGTATATTTTCAGTTCACATACACTATTTGTATTTAACCACACTTCTTTAATTCTATATCCAATTTGCCTAATTAAAAAAACTTTAGATAAATAAAATCACCATTGTGCATTTATATGTGTTTCATTTTAAATTCTTTAATTACTACTGGCAGGACTGCCTTTCAAACTTCATACTTAGTCAATTATAAAATGTTAACATTCATTATTTTCTTATTCCCACCACGATGTTATTACTATTTTGTCATGCTACCATTTTTTTCAATCACCAATTTTGTAATTTTAATGGGAAAACATTCTATTTTGAAAAACGGCACAAGTAACTTGGGGAAATTTACTTATTTTCCCCCAAACACTGTCCCAAACCATAAGATGAGAAAAGTAAACAACAACAACAACAGCAAAAAATACCAACACTCAACACACATTTGTGCACTAGGAGGGAGACAGACAAGACAGACACACAGACACACACACACACTCACACACACACAGGCTCTCTTCAGATAATTTTGACCGATGATACTGCAGAACAGTTAATCTGATAATTATAATTTTTCCAGAACATGTGATGTTTACATGGTGATCTATGCTTTCAACCAGAATTCAATGCTTTAGTTAAAAATTCTTAAAACTTACATTCGCAGTCATGCTAACAAAATCTTACACTGCAGTTCTTTGAGGGTCCATTAGTAAAAACACAAAGGGTTCTGATCACCAAAACTAATTCTGGTAACATGGTATCTTAAGTATTTTCCAGGACCTTCCTTAGAATACGGCAATCCAGCACATAAACGAATCCTGTACAGTGCAAAGTAAACAAATACCCAGAGAATATAGTTTCTAAGCACGAAAACACAATCAACACTGTCCAAAGTGGTTCAGAAGTTGCAGTAAAAATCACCCGATTACCTGGAATTTACCTACCCAAGTTTTCTAGGGGGTTTCCCGACCTCTACAAACTATGATCCAAAACATCATCTCACAAATCCATGCCTGCATGTGCACAAAGGCGCAGTGGTGGAATGAGGAAGCTTCATGAAGATGAAATCACAACTCTAATTCATTAAAGAACATGTAGACTTGTTCTACAAAGCCCCCTTTTGTTGTGCTCCCCTTACCCTTTATGTAACTACGTAAACAGTTCCTTTATTACTGACTTCTAAGAAAATAGCTTTCGATTCCGATTCCCAAGTCTAGTAACATGGTTGGCCACCATCACCACTATTCCTCTAGCATCCTAAAATAAATCCCTCAAACTGCGGTCAAAACACACTGGCTGAACGTCTGGTGTTTACATAGCCCAATCCTGGGCGCTACCCTGTCTTTCTGAGCCACTTAGGAGCTATGAAACAGGCATCACATAAAAGACTTAGTAAAGACACAAGTCACATGAGACAATGTCTCAGGTCTATGAATGAAAGATCCAAACGTTTGATTGTCTGGTTAAAAGGAAAAAACAACCTCGAAAGGAAGGGTGGGAGGGGAACTGTGAGGTGGGGGGAGAGGTTTTCCTTCCATACCCCTACCGGGCGATTTAAACGCAGTAATAGAGACTGAAGGGTCGCCAGGTGGGCGGCCAGAGTCTTCGGGCGTGACAGCCCCTCTGAAGAGCTCAGAGTTCCCTCACGCCGCGGAGCTCGCGGCAGCCCTGCCACCCTCGGGCCGGGTGGGCGTGCGGGGCACTGGAGACCCAGCCACTGTGGCCGGGGCGGCGGCCCTGGGTGCACTTCCTCTGCCTCCAGTCGCCCCATCCCCAAAAATAGGAGAGGAAGGAAACGAGAGGCGAGGCGGCGGCCGGAGGGAGAAAGGAGAGGCAGCGGTGAGCCCTTGCCTCTGCAGCTGGGAGAGGCCAGGGGCAGGCGAGGCATACGAGGCAGAGGGAGCGGCGATCGCCAGCGAACTCTGCCGCGGGCCAACGCTGGCAGACGACCGGTCCATAGCCCCCGCCCAACACGGCGGGCGCGCCCAGGAGTCCCCGGCACCCACCCGGTCCCCATCCCCACCGCGCCACTCCCGGCCAGTCCGCGGTCTACTCACGCTCGGGGCTCCTCCAGGTTCCGCGGCTCTAACCGCATTGGGTCCCAGCCCCGCAGGCGGCGGCGGCGGCGACGGCGGCGGCGGCAGCGGCGCCGAGGGAGAGGAGAGCGGGCGGCACGGCCCCCGCCTCCCGGCCCCTCTCCCCCGCCGCTCCGGAGCTGCCCGGCCGGGCCCGAGCCCTGCCTCGCCGGCGGCCCCAGCCCCAGCCCCAGCGGCCGCGGTAGCAGCAGCCCGAGACCTCAGCCGCGGCACCGGAACTGCCGCTTTCTCCTTCTTGCTAGCTCTTCTCGCTAGCCCCCGCCACACGCCCCCGCCCCCGTCTCCTTTCTCTGTCGCCCCTGTTTTTTTTTTCCTTTTGTTTCCAGAATAAACTTTATTGGTTTCTTTTTCCGCTCACATCGTGTAAACAAACAACGAACTCTTCCCCACCCCCTCGACTCCCCCCCTCGGGCAGAGGAGGGTAGGAGCTAAGGAGGGGCCGAGCCTGCAATGCTCCGGAAGTAGATGTGCAACGGAGCGGAAGTGAAATTGAGGCGAGGAGGCGGGGGAAGTGGGCAAAGCGGCTAACAGCGTGCTACTGCGCCTGCGCTATGCTTTTCCGCCCGGAGTGGGGGTGTCAACGGCGGTGGTTTTTTGGTGTGTGTCTGTTGATGCTTGGTCTTCTGCGGTAGTGAGGATGTTGTGTCATCCTAGGACAGCATATGTCATATATTTGCGACGGGCGGGGTAATGTAGAGGTGTAGAAAGGATTATTGGGTGCGAGTGTGTTTATTCACTTTTATGCCCGTAAAGGAATCAAGATTAGTTGGGGGAAAACGAAGGGAGCGCGGTGACTAACCCGGCTAGCCAAAAGTGACTGTCGATTCCGTAAAGAAGCCCTGTTACAGAGTTGCTGCGCGTCCTTCTGCCAACATAGGTATAGGTTGTAGCCCATCCCGAAGGTGGAACGCACTGCCACAGGCTCTGCAATCCCTTGACTCGCTTTGGGAAGACCTTTTACTGTGACCCCTTTTTTCCTCCTAATTTGAGTCAGTTTATAGGATTCTCGTCTTGACTATTCAGAAGATTCCCTCCGCCCCACCACCACCGCGTACAGTCAACAAGCTTCAGAAAAACTATGTTGGCTATAGACTAGGTTCCGGTCATTTGGTATCTTGGTGCTGCGTACCATAGCTTTCTTTTTGTGTGAGAGTACAGAAATGGAATCTGTGGACTTTTGAGATTACTGCTAAGGCTCCCGTTCTCTGAATTTTCTCCCTCTAGTGGTCTTTTATTGTATTGAAAAAGGGTAGGAGCAGAGATCAGAAGTCTGAGATAAAAGTTCTCCCGCATCTCTTCCCCCTTGAAAATTTAGGGACAGAGGATTTGGAAGTGTCCCGCTCTAGAGATGTTACAGCCTACTCAGCATCCGGAGCAAAAACGACCAACACCAGTCTTCTTGAACACGACATGTCTGTAACCCAATCTTGTATGAGATCCATGCCTCTGTGATCATAGTTTCACTTGACTGTATTTCTGTATTCCTGTGTTTTCTTTCTTTCCCTCTAAGCACTGGTTTTCATCTCACACTCTAGGGATTTATTTTTCTCAGTATTTTTCTTGACCTAGTGTTTTCAGCAATTTCAAAACATTGTGTTATTCAGAAGCACAGAATTAAAAACACCACTGAATTGCTAGTCAAGGTAAACCTTAGGATCTTAAGGTAGTGTTTTCCAAGTTGTGTTTTCAAGCACAAAGTTCTAGGAGATATTAATAGCTAGTAATTGGTGGGGAGAATTTGCACCAAAGAATTTTTCCTTCTAAAATTTATTTTAATAAGTAAGATGTTAATTATATGATTTTTGCTATAAAATTATGTCTTATAAGCAGAAAGTGCCATATCTGGAACTTGAATGTATGGCAATTTTTTTTTATCATATAGTGATGTACATCTTAGTTTCTGTAAGTGTATTCTCATATATTCACACTATGAAAAAATTGCCTAAAGATTTCTTGGAATCCATACCTGTTGTGAAGCAATGACTGACAGATTGTATATGTGTTATTTACTGTCGTTTTGCAATTGAAATGTTTGAATTATATGTTAGGGGAGCAGGTAAAGAAAATTCAAGAAAGAAATGCCCATGAAGAAGAAGAATTTACACATCTGTATATGGATTCCAGTGAGCCTTCCTCACATGCCCAAGCAAGACCAGTGCCTTCCTCCAGACCAGGAGTATACATGGGATAGAATACATCCTCTTACAAAGTACATGAAAGTATTTATTGGTGTGGGAATAGCATTTATTACTTAATTCACAGTCTATGCCTTTAGCTTCTTTGGTGGTCATTGGTCTAACATGTTTCATCATATTTTAAGAATTGTTTGAAATTTTTTTTTTCTCTTTTTCTTTTACAGTGCTGAGGATGAAACTCAAGGCCTTGCAGGTGCTAGGCAAGCACTGTACCACTGAGCCACATTCTCTGTCCTTCTTTGTCTCATGTTAAATAGCCACTCCAGCTTTCTTTTGATATGTTTGCATTTTATATCTTTCCCTATCTTTTTTTGTGTATTTAAAGTAGGTTACAGCTGGGCATGGTGGCGCATGCCTGTAATCCCAGCACTTGGGAGGGTGAGGCAGGAGGATCATGAGTTCAAAGCCAGCCTCAGCAATGGCTAGGCACTTAACAACTCAGTGAGACCCTGTCTATAAATAAAATACAAAAAATGGGCTGGGGATGTGGCCCAGTGGTCGAGTGCCCCTGAGTTCGATCCCCACTACAAAATAAATAAATAAATAAATAAAATAAAGTGGGTTATCTGTAGATTCTTTTTTAAAAAGACTCTCCAATCTCTGCCTTTTTATTGTTGTATTTAGATGATTTGCATTTACTGTAATTATTGGCATAGGATTTAGGCTTACTATTTATTACTTGATTTCTATTTGTCCCCTATGTTTTTTTTTAATGGATCTTATTATTTATTAATTTATATGTGGTGCTGAAAATCGAACCCAGTGCCTCACACGTGCTAGACAAGTGCTCTACCACTGAGCCACAACCTCAGCCCCTATGTTTTTGTTTTAGTGTTCCTACTTTTCTGCCTTCTTTTGAAATTTATGAAGATATTTAAACATTTTTAAAATTTATATATTGTCTTTGGGGTGATAGACTCATTTCTTCCTCCTCTTCCTCCTCCTCCTCCTCCTTTCTTCTTCTTCTTCTTCTTCTTTCTTCTTCTTCTGCTTTTTTTGTAGTTGCTTCATGGGTTCCACTATACATAAATGTTGAAAGTCTACTTATGTTAATATCACACAATTTCAAATAAAATGTCAAAAGAGGGCTTGCAACCATATATGCTTTCCATTGTCTTTTACCACCCCCTTCTGCTATACTCTTTCTGTTATCATTTCTCTTTAACCTAAAGAACTTTAGCAGGTTGGGGTTGTGGCTCAGTGGTAGAGTGCTTGCCTAGCACGTGTGCGGCCCAGTTTGATCCTCAGTACCACGTAAAAATAAAGGCATTGTGTACAACTAAAGCAAATAAATAAATATATTTTTAAAAAAGAACCTTAGCATTGACAAATTTTATAAGTTTTCTTTTTTCTAAGAACATTTTAATTTTACTGTAATTCCTGAGAGATATTTTAGCTGATTATAGAAGACTATGCTAACGGGGTTTGTTTGTTGTTTTTCTTTTTCTTTTCTAGCTCAGTAGATAGAAAAGGTCCCTCACCATCTTTAGGACCTGTCTGTGATCATTCAAATAGGTTTCACATATGCACTTCATTTTTTTTCCTATATTAATCCAAGATTTAAATTTCTTGGTTTTCAGTGGTTTGGTTATATTTCTAGTTGTTATTTTCTATGATTTATGCTGTTTGGGTTTGTAGAGTTCCTCAATTTATAAATTTATGTATTTCACCAAATTTGGATAGTTTTTTAGCAATTTTTTTTCAAATATATTTTCTTCCCTAATTTTCTTCTGGAATCTAATGACAAAAATGTTAGCTATTTTGATATTGTCCTACATGGCTCTGAAGCTCTGTTATTTTTTTTTCCAACTTTCTCCTCTTTAGTTTTCCTCATATCTGTCTCTACTGGATATTTTCTATTAATCTATCTTCTAAGTCACTTACTTCTGACTCTTGGTATCTGTTTTGCTACTGAACCCACTAAGGTATTTTAAAAATATTAGTTATTTTTCATTTCTTCATTTTTAAGTTGGATTTTTACTAGGGTTTTATTTGATTTTTTTTTTTTTTTTTTTTTGGCTGGGAAAATATATTTTCCATTCATTTGAGGTTTGTTAGTCTTTACCTTAGGGACCACAGTTAGTAGCTGTTCTAGTGTTTCTCTGAAAATTTCAACATTTTGGGGCATCACAGTATTGGCATCTGTTGATTGCTTTTTTTTTTTTTTTTTTTTTTTTTTTTTTTTAAGAATTGAGCACGTTTTCCTGTTCTTTTAATATGTCAAGTAAATTTGGATTATAAAATTTGAATGTAATGTTGATTTCATTCTGGTTCCTCTTGTGGTCTGGATAATGCTAAAGTTTTGTTCGTTTGTTTGTTTTAGGCAATCAACATGATGGAGTGAATCTTGTAATCTCAGTTCAGTTTTCAATGCCTTTTCTATTCTGCTTTGAGCCTGCCCTGTGTATTGTGTTACTTAGAGGGTAGTCTGACACTAGAGCTGTAGTTTACATTTTAGTTCAGGTCTCAAAATCTTTGCTATATTTCTTCTGATCTGTTCAACTTTACAAACTCTGGGTGAGCTCCAGACTTGTGAAGGTTTCCATACAGAATTAGGGGATTCCCCCTTTACAGATCTTTCCTCTGGAAGTTCCCCATACCAATGGCCTTAGAGGCCCCTTTTCCTGGTTCTCTTTGCCAGAAAGATGTGTTTCCATTGTAGTTTTTGCCCCTAACCCCCATGCTGCTACTCTGCTACATAGTTCCGTGAGTAGGGCCTTTCCTGGGGGGAAAACCATGAGATTAAAAAAATATAATACAGACAAATATGGGACTACTGGTTGTACCTCCAATTTTTTTTTTTACTAACTTCTATGAACTATTCGTTTATATTTAATTTTCAGAGTCCTCACATAATTGCCGTTTTATTTATCCAGAGCTATAGAGGAAGACTTAGGCTATTACACCATGTAGGAGGTAGTACCCTGAATTGTTTTAAAAATATTTAATTGTGATTTTTTAGTATGTGTCATGCTGCTAGATGTAGGAGAGCAATGTTGTTTTCCTATCACTTAGGTACCAGATGTATAACAGGGGCTTAATATTTGTTGAATGAATGAATGAAGTATTATATCAACTTTGCATTTTAGCATGAAATTCAGTGGGGGAAACATGTTGATATATGTGCTAATTGTTAAAAATGGAACAGATCTCTAATAGAGATGGAAGTATGATGCCAGAAGTCACCTGTAGCCATGTGTTGAAAATAAAATCTGCATTTCTCAACCATCAAGTACATATCATTCCTTTCAGTATGACTAAATTTAATACATTTTATTTTGGAGTGAAGAAATGGGTTGTTTGCAAATAGTTTTTCTTTAATATACAAGGTAGAATAAATTCCACAAGTAATATTTATGAGTTTATTTGAGCTATCTAGTGAACTATTTATTTTCATGAATTCCTGTTTTCTGATTATCTGATTTGCAAATGTCTTTTGAGTGCTGAGATTTTATATGTTGCAGATATTTTTATAAAATTAGAGTGACATGCTTAAGAATAACCAGTTTTATTGCATTAAAAAAATAAATATCTCCAAGAAAGCAAATTTTGGCCTTGACCAAAAAAAAAAAAAAAAAAAAGAATAATTTTCTTATACTCAGTAGCTATGGTTGAAATTAATCCTGTAGTGTACCAATGCCACAATATAGCCCAAGGATTTGCATTAAATATTACTAAAATATTTGATGTGTTATTAAAGTGTTATTAAAATATTTCTAAGAAACAACAAGACTCTTTGTGTTTGAATCCTCTCATAGTTAATTAGCCAGTTTTGTAAGAAGGGTAGGATAATGAGGTTCTGAAGGAAAGGATGTTTCAATGTGAGGTAATATAAAAAATTGAACTTAACCAAGTGATTTTTAATGCACTCCAAAACAGAAGGACCTGAATATCAAAGAATATGAAGTTCATTTTCTTCTTTACTTTGGTAATTCAGCAATATGAGTATACATTTCAGCCTTATCTTTCCTGATATTTAGTATTGCATGACTTCTCAGAAGAAGATATACAATCAATCAACAAATACATGGAAAAATGCTCAACCTCTCTGGCAATTAGAGAAATGCAAATCAAAATCACTCTAAGATTTCATCTCACACCTGTCAGAATGGCAGCTATTAAGAACACAAACAACAATAAATGTTGGAGAGGATGTGGAGAAAAAGGCACACTCATACATTGTTGGTGGGACTGCAAAATGGTGCAGCCAATATGGAAAACAGTATGGAGATACCTTGGAAAACTTGGAATGGAATCACCTTATGACCCAGCTATCCCACGCCTTGGTCTTTACCCAAAAGACCTGAAAACAGCAGGGACACAGCCACATCAATGTTTATAGCAGCACAATTCACAATAGCTAAACTGTGGAACCAACCTAGATGCCCTTCAGTAGATGAATGGACAAAGAAAATGTGGTATATATACACACAATGGAGTATTACTCAGCAATAAAAGAGAATAAAATCATGACATTTGCAGGTAAATGGATGGAGTTAGAGAATATAATGCTAAGTGAAGTTAGCCAATCCCAAAAAGGCAAATGCCACATGTTTTCTCTGATATAAGGAGGCCAATTCACAGTCGAGTTGGGATTGGGAGCATAGGAGGATTAGAGGAACACTAGAATGGCCAATGGGGAGGGTGGGGAAGGGAGGGGGCAAAAGGGTGAAGGGAAAAAAAAAAAAGATGGTAGAATGAGATGGATATCATTACCCTAAGTGCATGTATGAAGTCACGAATGGTGTGAATATACTTTGCATACAACCAGAGATTTGTAAAAAAGTGCTCTATATGTGTAATATGAAATGTAATACATTCTGCTGTCATTTATAACATCTTAGAATAAAAAATAAATAAATTTAAAAAAAGAATTACATGACAATAAGAAACACTTTTGTAATTTAAGTATTGTTTTGACAAATGTAATTGTATAAAATCTTCACTCACTGTTATTTTATTCTTTTTAAAAATAATACACATTGTAAGACAACACAAATATTTAAAGGGGAAAAAAAGACTTCCTAAAATATGAAAGATAGTTATCATTACTTTGGCATAATCTTCCTAGCCTTCCCCCCCCAATATACATACAGAAATAAACACTCTAAACAATGTACATGCTGGTGAACAGTTAATAAAGTAACAGTTAATAAAAGGATCAGGAATCCCTGCCTTCATGAAGCATATATATATATATATATATATATATATATATATATATGTAGTCATATAAATATTGATATATATATATTAGAATACTAGGAAGTGCTAAAGTTTGTGATTATTAAAAGAATGATCCATATTGAAGTTTGAGTAAAGATTTGAAAGAAGAGTGGGAGTAAGCCGAGAGAATATAGGGACCAGTGTTGGGAGACGAGTGTGCTAGAATGATCATGTAAGATCAACCTATAGCAACATGGCTAGAGCACAAAGAGATAATGTTGCAGGGTAAAAGCTGTTGAAGTAAAATGTAAACATTGTAACAACACATCTAAAAATAATTTTAAAGTAATACAACAAGATATAAAATAATTTCTTGTTTCTGGGTATAGGTAGGAAAAGTATGAAAATGTAACTATTGATAATGTCAGAATTTTCAACTTTTAGCAATGTGTACAATTAAAAACTAACCTTCTGTTACTAATTTATTTTCCTTTAATGTTATTACTAGTGAGTTTCCTTTTCTGTTATTTTGTTTTTAAAATTTTAAGAGTTAACACATGCAGTTACAAAGAATATAATTGTAAAGGGTATACAAAAACAACAACAATCAGCAGTTCCCCCTCCTTTTTTTTTTTTTTTAGCAAAGCACATTACATTCTTTTGTTATTCCAGGTACTAGTATAGTACTATACTGCAATTTCTTGATTTAACTCTTATGTACACAGGTACCCTTGCTTCTCCTTATTAATATACTCTCAGTATAATAATATGGTTTTCAGTTAAGGATCAATATTTACATGACTACATGAATATTTTTAACTGCAGAGCTGAGTAGTGCACATTTTATTTCTTGAAAAGCTTGTAATTTTTCTCAAAATAATGGCATCAGGGGCTGGGGCTATGGCTCAGTGGTAGAGCACTTATCTCACATGTGTGAATGGCATCATTTAATTACATCTATAATTTTTCTGTGTATCTGTTCTTTTTTTATTTTATTCTGTCATATTCCTTATACTATTTTTCTTCCCCCAATGCTCATAAATAGCAGATAACCTTTTAATTCCACTTGTTTTTTTTCCCCCCCAGAGACAACATCCTGAAGTCTTTCATCCCTCCTGCTCCAGACTAGACAGGTTTCTTTCTGTTCTCCTGCTGTTTGTCATCTGGGACATCCCTTTGATATTTTTCTATTATAGAATCCTTGTTTCCTGGATCCTATTCTTTTTTTTTTTCTTGATTGGTTTCTTATTTCAGAGGAATACTCTTAGTAGCTTCCTGAGAAAGAGTGAGTATGAAGTAAATTCCAGTTTGCAACTAGGGCTTTGAACAACTAGAGTCCAATAAAAACATTTTTTGATATCCCACATCCTTTAAGAGGATAGTGCTTTTATGAGATATTATTCCCATGAATAAGTTATTAATCAATTGACTTTGAGTTAATCAAAAGGCAGATTATCCTATTTGAACCTTACTTAATCAGGTAACCCATTCAAGAGAAGGTAAAACATTAAAGATTCTCTACTGCTAGCCTTGAGGATGAAGTAAATTGTTTTGTCATGAGAGGAGGGGGCCAGATGGCAACACCCTGAATATAACCACTAGTTGCCAAGAGCAGTCTTGGGCTTGGGCTGAAGGCTAGCAAGAAAACAAAGACCTCAATCACACAACCTCAGAGAACCAACTTCCATTAACAACCCAAATGAATTTGGGAAAGGGCTTGGAACTCCAGATGACACCACAGATCCAACTGATACCTTGCTCTATAATACTTTGAGCAAGGAACCCAGCTACCCTGTGGCCAAACTTCTAACCCACAGAAGTATGTGATAATAAATGGGTGACTGAAATAATGATTATCTGTTATGTAACAATAGAAAAAGAGTGATCCTGTTGGGTATAGAATTCTATGAGAAAAATAATTTTCTTTATGAATTTTAGAGGCATTGCTCCATCAACTTTTAGCTTCCTATGTTGCTAATATGAAATTAGAATCCATTCTGGTGCCCATGATTTTGAGCCATTTGTGAGTAAATTTCATAACACATCCATTTACCTTTAAATATTGAAATGTGTCTTTCCTAAAAATAAATATATTCATTTATATAACAGAAAAATCATGAAAATCTAAAAATTTGACATCATTACAGTATTTTTCTTCTCAAACATTATTAAAATTCCACAAATTTTCCTAATAATATTTTTTACAACTTTCTTTTTTGGCAATTCTGAGAATTGAGCCCAGGACCTTGTGCATGTGGGGAAAGCTCTACTACTGAGCTACAAACCCAGGCCCCTTTATTACATTTTCAAAATGATGAACCAGAATCCAGACCAGGGTTATACATTGCATTTTGTTTTTGACTTTTTTATATCTCTTTAATTTAGAACAGTTCCTCAGACCTTTTTTTTTTTTAATGTTTCATGATATTGACATTTTGAAAACTATAAGCCAGTTGTTTTGTAGACCATGCCTCAATTTGGAGTTGTCTGATATATTCCTGATTTTTTCTCAGACTCTGGATATATATTATGGCAGTAATACTACATAAATGCTGTTTTCTTTCAATACATCACACCAGGAGGCACATGGTACCAGTTTGTTTCACCATTTGTGATATTAATTTTAATCATTTGATTTAGGTGATATCTACCAAAGGTCTCCACTAAAAGTTATTTTCCTTTTCATAAGTAATAATTGGTTTATGGAGAAAATATTGACTATGTGATTATTTGGTTCCTAAATATTTTCACCTGGAATATTAGGATTCTCTGATGACTTTTGCCTAAATCAATCCCCCCCCCTTTTTAAATGAGTTGAATCAATTGCTTCATTTACTGATTTTCTCTGGAAACACCTAGGATCTCTATTTTTCGTATACCAGAATTTTACAATTCTATTGGAATTTAATAATAGTGGTATATTAAATTTTTAACTTTTATTACTAGGTTTTTAACTTTATAGAGCTTTTTTTTGTTTTGTTTTGTTTTCTAATTCTTATTTTGAACACACACACACACACACACACACACACACACACACATTCTGTTCTTAAATGCTATGGCTTCCCTTTTCTTACCAAGAAGTGTAACAAAATAAACAAAATATCTGGATGTTTTCCTTTATTAATTTTCTCTTATCTGTGTTGAGTCCTCCCACCCCACCTCATTTTTTGTCTGTTTGTTTCAGTGTATTATTATTGGTTAGTTTTTCATCACTGTGACAAAACACCTGAGAAAAACAACTTAAAGGAGGAAAGACTTTAGCATATGGTTTCAGAAGTTTCAGTCCATGGCCAGTTGGTTGCATTATTTCTGGTGAGGTAGTTTGTCATGGAAAAGGAGTATGGTAGAGTGAAGCTGCTTATCTCACAGCAATCAGGAAGAAAAGAGAGAAAGGAAGGGGTCAGGGGCAAGATTTGCCCTTCCAGGGTATGCCCCCAGTGAACTACTTTCTCCAACCACGTTCTACCTCCTTCACTTTCCATCACCTCCCAATAGTTCATTTAATTATGAACCCATCAGTAGATTAATCCATTGATGAGCTCAGAACCTTCATGATCCAATCACTCCCCAAAAGTCTTACCTGTGCACATTGCTGCACTAGGGACTAGACCTTCAAAATATGAGCTTTTGGAGGAACATTCCAGGTCCAAATTATAACAGGCATTTTATGTTAGAAGATTTTCTCAAATCTGTCTATTTATATTGGATAATTTTTGTTTGTTTGTTTGTTGTACTGGCAATTGCACCCAGAGCCTTGTTCATGCTAGCCATGTGACCTGTTGTTGAGCTCCATCCTCAGCCCCCATTTATATTTTAGAATGAGGCACTGAAAAAGATGAATAGTACTATTTGACTGGTAGGCTGCATTGCACTGTGATGTATTATTAGGATTCCCACAACCAGGGCACCTGGTTTATCCATATTTTGAGCCTGGCAGGCGTTCAGTGAAGTGAATCAATTTTCTTCTCTTTGGTAGTCATTTTTTAAAAAATTTGTTTTAATTAGTTATACATGACAGTAGAATGCATTTATTCACTGTTATATATCATACAGAGATGGGATATAATTTCTAATTTTTCAAAGTGTACATGTTGTAGAATCATATTGGTCATGTAGTTACATATATACATACAGTAATAATGTCTGTTTCATTCCACTATCTTTCCCATCCCCATATCCCCTCCTTCCCCTTCCTTCACTTCCCTCTACCTAATCTAAGTCAACACTATTTTCCCCTAGTGCCCCCCACCTTATTGTGAATTAGCATCTGCATGTTAGAGAAAACATTCAGCCTTTGGTTTTGTGGGATTGGCTTATTTCTCTTAGCATGATATTCTCCAACTCCAACCATTTACTGGCAAATGCCATAATTTCACTGTTCTTTAAAGCTGAGTAATATTCCATTGAGTATATATACTACATTTTCTTTATCCATTTATCTATTGAGGGACACTTGGGTTGGTTCCATAGTCCAGCTATTGTGAATTGAGCTGCTATAAACATTGATGTGGCTGTGTCACTGTAGTATGCTGATTTTAAGTCCTTTGGGTATAAACCAAGGAGTGGGATAGCTGGGTCAAATGGGGGTTCCAATCCCAGTTTTCTGAGGAATCTCCATGTTGCTTTCCAGTAGTAGTTGCCCCAATTTTAAGTCCCACCAGCAATGTATGAATGTACCTTTTCCCCCACATCCTCGCCAACATTTATTGTTGCCTGTATTCTTGATGATTGCCATTCTGACAGGAGTGAGATGAAATCTTAGAGTAGTTTTGATTTACATTTCTCTAATTTCTAGAGATGTTGAACACTTTTTCATATATTTGTTGATTGATTGCATTTCTTCTTCTGTGAAGTGTCTGTTCAGTTCCTTGGCCCATTTATTGATTGGGTTATTTGTTTTTTTGGTGTTAAGTTTTTTGAGTTCTTTATATATCCTAGAGATTAATGCTTTATCAGAGGTACTTGTGGTAAAAATTTTCTCTCAATTTGTAGGCTCTCTCCTCACATTATTGTTTTCTTTGCTGAAAAGAAGCTTTTTAATTTGAATCCATCAAACTTGTAGCATCCTCCTCTTTTCTGTTATTATCTCTCTGTTTTCAACCTTTCAGAAATTTGTTGATCTCTTTTGCTAATTGGTCTTCTTATTTTTTCTCCTTTTCTTTCCGAGAATCAATTTATCCAAGAGCCCAATTGTTGCCATTTTGGGGTGGTAACTTGGAGGGAGAGAAATTGAACTATGGTCAGTGTACTATCTATTCCTGGATATTTTTTCCTTCACATTTTTTAATTGATGCATTACAGTTGTACATAATGGTAGAATTTGCTATTACATATTAGCACATGCACACAATATAACAATATAATTTTGCCAGCATCCCTCCCCAGCACTTTCTCTCCCTCCATCCCCTCCCTCCACCCACTCCCTGGTCCCTTTCCTCTATTCTGCTGATCTCCCTTTGCTTTTCATTTGGATCACCCCTCTCCATCTTTCTTTTCCTTTTTCCTCTCTAGCTTCCACATATGAGAGAAAATATGTGACCCTTGACCTCCTGAATTTGGCTTGTGTGAGAAAAAAAGACACCTTGTAGGGTCAGAGGGGAGTTGCCCTATTTATGGCTATTTTTAACGTATTTATTCTTTTTAAAGAACTTTATAATTGGTTTTCTGTTATATCATCTCACCTAATCATCTGCTAAGGTTTGAATCTTGAATATCCCCCAGAAGTCCATATGACAAAGCCTTGCTTGCCAGCTTGTGATGCTACTGGGAGGTAGTAGAACCATTAGGAGGTAAAAGTAAGTTAGACCATTTCAGGATGCCCTTGAAGGAGATATTGGAACCAAGCAACTATGGACTACTGAACCTTTGAAACCATGAGCCAAAATAAACCTTTCCTCCTGTAAGTTGTTTATCTTAGGTATATTGTCACAACAGCAGAAAGCCAACAAGCACAGTACTATTCTCATTGGAGTTTATTTAGAATTGGTTTATATCTGTAAGTTAATTTGTGGGGAAATGACGTCTTTATAATGCTGACTCTTCCATTTTAGGAATTCTCCATTTATGTCAAATATTCTTTGATATTTCTGTAAATTACTACAAGGTTCTTCATATACAGAAGGTGTGTTTCTTGTAATCTTATTGGTAGATATTTCATAATTTTTATTGCTATTTGGAACAGACCCCTACTCCATTTCCCCCCATTATATTTTGTAAGTCTAGAAAATAAGCTACCAATTGGTATATTTGTCTGTATCTGATCACCTTGATGAACTCCTGCAAGTTTTGAAAAGTGTAGTCATTTCTTCCATTAAAATGTTTATAAACATAACTTGCAAATGTGTGTATTTTATAAAAAATTGTAATGTTAAATCCATTTTTCTAAGCTTGATGCATTTTGTTAGTAAATATAATTTATTTTGTTGTGTAATTAACCTATGAGATTTTTTTCTTTTTATTCAAATAAACATTAGATTTTAGAAGTTCTTAATGAAGATGAATTCATATACTTTAAGAAGTACTCCCTAATCAAAAATATTTGAAAAATGCTATCTTAAAATATTCAATACCTATCACAGTACTGGGTACCTGGTAGTAGTTTGATAATTATATTAAATGAATGTATTCAGCCCTCCTAGCTGTCTTTTTTTTTTTTTTCCCTGTCTTAATTCTCTAAACATATGGGGAATATTTTCTAAAAACTCTCCAAGGTGAATATTTCATAATATCCCTGGAAACCCATGTTAGTGTTTAACAAATCTCAATGTCAGGAAACTTCCTTACCCCAAGGCTATTTTGCTGTAGTTTAAGTCATTTCCTTTTATTCTTTCCTTAGTATTTCTAGAGAGCATGTTACCATTCCTGTGTACAAATATGAGAAGAGCACTACAGGAGACTCAAAATTTAGTTAAAGGTTTGCTTTAAAATTTCTTTTCTTCTTTCTCTACCAAGATTCTATAAAATGAGGTTAATTATGGCACCCAGAGGAAAAATGTTTATTTATTGCAGAAGATTAGAAAAACATGTCTCATAATTTTAGAGAAAGTTGATACTTAAGGATAAAGATGTTTATCTCACTCTCCTCAGTATTCTTTATTCAAATGGTTTCCAAGCTTGTCCAATCTTTAAATACAAGTGAGGAACTTAATGTAAAAAAAAAAAAAAAAAAAAAAAAAAAAAAAAAAACCTTAGTCCTCAAGTGTATTGAATTCAAATTCTAGGTGGTGCTTGGAAACTTGCAATAAAATTAACAACAACAACAACAAACAAACCCATAACTATAATTTTTTCAGATAAATGTCTATGTTTACTGATCACTGTGCTGAAATATCCTAAAGTCAGAATCTCATTTAAATAACATAAATATTGATTGCATTGAGCCATAGGGTGTATTATTTTATTACATACCTTTTGTATTTTTGTTAAAATTATTCCATATTTTGTTTCATTTTAAGTGTATCTGTTACTAATTCTTCCCATACTTAGTCAACTATATAAATGGCAAGACCTGTCAGATGATTTATCTTTTTTTTTAAATTTGAAGTTGTTGTATATATAACAGTAGCATGCATTACAATTCATAATACACATATAGAGCACCTTTTTACATAACACTGTTTGTATACAACATATATTCATACTATTCATGTCTTCAATCTCACATTTAGGATACTGATATCCATCTCATTCTATCATTCTACCATCTTCTTTTTTTTTTTTCCCTTCATACCCCCTTGCTCCCTCCCTTCCCCTCCCTCCCCATTGACCTTTCTTTGATTTATCTTTTACACTGTTTTTTCCCAGAGCTCTCCATTCTCCTCCGGTTTGAAATGTTTTAGTCTAAACAACATAGTTGCACAGTAGTTGCCTTGAGATTTGACTTAATGGGTATCTTATATCAAATCCCCTGCTTCTTGGATTTCTTGTTTTTTTTCTTTCTCTTATTATCTCATTTTAATGAAGCTCATCTCTAGAACATCCAAAGAGAGGATGGAACATAAATTTTTGAAAACTTCCATGTCTGAAAGCATTTTTCTTTAGTGCTCACATATGATTAGTAAGGTTTTAGTCTAGTAAGGCTGCACGAACAACTATACCAGGGGAAGTAAAAAAAGAAATTTATTTCTCACTGTTCTGGAAGCTTGAAGTCTACAGTCCAGTTGTGTGAAGGTCCTCCTCCTGGATTGTAGACTGCTGCCTTCTTGCTGTGACCTCACATGGCTAGTGGGGAAAAGGGGGAGACTCACTGGGTTAGGGTATCAACATATGAATTTGGAGGGGAAGGCATAATCCAATCCATAGGAAAGAATTCACCTGATAACAGAATTAAGACAGAAATTCTATTGTCTGAAAATTTTGAGAACATTGCCTCTTTATCTTTTTTCCCCCTGGATGTGATATTGTTGAGAAATCCTATGCCATTCTTATCCTAGTTCTTTGCACATGATTTATTTGTCCATTCTGGAAGCTTTTAGGATTTCCTCTTTATTCCTGTTATTCATGTGCTTTGGTCTGGATAATTTTTCATACATCATGCTTGGGATTAGCAGACCATTTTATGAAGTTGGAGATTTGTGACCTTTGGTTCTGGGGGAAATTTCCTTTAATTATTTCCCCTTTTTATTTTCTTTGTTCTCTATTCCTGAAATTTTAATTAGTTGGGAGTTTTAGCTTCTGAATTAAAACTCTATTTTTCTTACTATTTTTTTCATATTAATCATCTGAGACTTTTGGGGTAAAATTTTAAACTTTACTTTTAATATGTCTATTGGATTTTTGTTTTGATGGATATACTTTGATCATGCTTATAATTTCCTAAGGCTATATTTCTCTCGTATGGTAGATTAAAGTATGTCCACAAAGTCTTTGATGCTTCCATCAAAAAGTGAAACCTAATAATCTTCCCCTTGTGTATGAGCAGGATTTAGTGACTTGTATCCAATGAATAGGGAAAAAAAGAGGAAGTGATGGTGTGACTTTGGATAGCAGGTTATAAAGAACACTGTGGCTTTCTGACTGCTTTTTCTCTGGGTTATTTGCTTTGGGGGAAGCCAGTTGTCATGTTGTGATACTATACAACCATTTTATAGAGAGGTCTGTGTGTTGAGAAACTGAGGTCTCCGGAACACCCATGTAATGAACCATCTTATAGAGAATCATCCAAATATTTAGAAAACTGAAACTTAGCTAACAGCTTGACTGTAGTCTCATGAGAGACCCTGAGCCAGAACCACTTAGCTAAGTTGCTCCCAGCCAATTCTGGATTCAGAAACTGTGAGATCATAAATGCTATAAGTTGGAACTTTTGGGGAGTTTGTTATACAGTAACAGATAACTAACACATCTTGCTATTGGGTATTCCTTTTTAAATTCAATTTTTTTCTTTTTTCCAAATTTATTTTTTATTCTAAGTTGTTAGAAATGACAGCAGAATGTATTACATTTCGTATTATACTTGTAGAGCACATTTTTACATATCTCTGGTTGTATACAAAGTATATTCACACCATTCGTGACTTCATCCATGCACTTAGGGTATTCAATTTTATTTTTAACTATACATAATAATATAAAAATTATACATATTTATGGGATACCATGTAATTTTCTGATGTGTACATTGTGTAATGTTTAAATCAGATTAAACACATTTTCTCAAACATTATTTCTTTATGGTAAAAATATTTAAAATCCTTTCTTCTAACTTTTTGAAATATACAGTACATTATTGTTATCTGTAGTCATCCTACTGTGCAATTACCAGAACTCCTTATTCTTTTTTTTAATATTTATTTTTTTAGTTGTAGATGGATACAATACCTTTATTTTATTTATTTTTATGTGGTGCTGAGGATCGAACCCAGGGCCTCACAGTGCTAGGCAAGTGCTATACCACTGAGCCACAACCCCAGCCCAGAACTTCTTATTCTTACCTAACTGTAAGTTAGCACTCATTGATCAACCTTTTCCCATACCTCCTCTCATGTGCCCTACTGTTCCCAGCTCATAATAGTCATCAGTCTAAGCTCAACTATTGAGATCAATTCTTTTAGATTCTACATATGAGTGAGATCATGTGGTACTTGTCTTTCTGCACCTGGCTTATTGCCTCTACTTTCATCTATGTTGTTTCAAATGACAGGATTTTATTCCTTTAATGGTTGAATAGTATTCTGTGGTACAAATGTACCACATTTTCTTTATCCATTCATCAGTTGATGGACCAAGTGCTCCTTTTTATAGTATTGTTTTCTTGTTTCATAGATGACCCACCTTCTGTTATTTCTTTGGGTATAAATAGTCTTTATTTTTAAAGTTTTCTTTTGCTCACTGAATTAATTCCTTAGACTAACTGACATAATACCTTTATTTTATTTGTTTACTTTTATGTGGTGCTGAGGATTAAACCCAATGCCTCACACATGCTAGGCAAGTGCTGCTCTACCACTAAGCCTCAACCCCAATCCTCCTTAGACTGAGTGCCTAGTAAGTGAGTGCCTGCCTGCCTGCCTGCCTAGTTAGTGAACAAAAAGTGAAAGATAGAGAAGAACATACAGAGTCTGGAAATGATGTGGGAGGATAGGACATAAACAAATGTCAAATGCCTGCTACAGGAGTCAAGAAAGATAAAGTAGGAAGAAAAGAGAAATATCCTATAACAGAAAGATAGCTATTAATATATTATAGAGATTGGTTGATTTGGCTCACTCATAAATCAAGGAAAACATTAAGTATATAAAGTCTTTCTACCTGATTTCATCAACTATTATCAGCACTCAAATCCACACCAACTTTGGCAAAGATTTCTTTTTCTGTACTGGAGATTGAATTCAGGGGTATTCTACCACTGAGCTATATCCCTCTTACTGTTTATTTATTTAATTTTGTTTTGAGATAGGAGGGTCTCTCTTAGTTACCCAGGTTGGCCTTGAACTAGGAATCCTCTTGTCTTAGCCTCTGGAGTCACTGAGATTGTAAGTGTGCACCATCACATCTAGATCTAAAGATTTCTAATAATATACATTAGAAGTACTCAGTGGTAGCCAGGCACTGTGGTACACGTTTATAATCCTAGTATCTTGGGAACCTGGGGCAGGAGAATCTCAAGTTAGTGAGGCCTGAAGTAAGTAATTTAGTGAGACCATGTCTCAAAAATAAATAAATAAATAAATAAATAAATAAATAAATAAATAAATAAAGCAGAGGTGTGTGGGACTGGGGATGTAGCTCAGTGATAGAGCACCCCTCGGTTCAATCCCTGCAAAAAAGAAGTACTCTGTGGTAATTCTATATGGTTTTACTTGAATTTTCCTGTTCCTAATGCTGTGTGATGAGTAAACCAAGATGTTACAAGACCATGTTAAGAAAACCTACATATTTTTGTACAATAAGTGGTTTGAGTGTTGAATTAGTCTAATAGTAGTTTTCAAAGTTAAAGGTCAGTGGAATCTTTGTAGACCCCATCATGAATTTTCTATAACCTTGAGCAAATTTTTTAAAATTTAAGAGTCACTTTTATAAAATATGGATGTTTATTGAATCCATCTCAAAGTGTAATAACAATTTAATGAGGAAAGTTGCTTAGAATAGTGCCTGGCATAGTGATCCTCTTCTTCCTTCCTTATTTCTTCTTGGTATCAATGTATTTCATGAACCTTGGAGATCTTGAATCTACTTGTTTTTGTTTTGTTTTGTTGTTTTGGGTACTGGAAATTGAGTCAAGGGGCACTTGACCACTGACCTACATCCCCAGTACTATTTATTTATTTATTTATATTTTGAGAGAGGGTCCCGTTAATTGGCTGAGGTTGACCTCAAACTTGGATCCTCCTGCCTCAGCCTCACTAGTTTCTGGGATTACAGTCCTATGCCACAGTGCCTGTTTTTATTATTATTTTTTTTTTTCTCACTTTTTAAAAGCTACTTTTTGTTGTTGTTTGTTTTGGACACAATATCTTTGTTTATTTATTTTTATGTGGTGCTGATGATTGAACCCTGCGCTTCATGCATGTGAGGCAAGCACTTTACCACTGAGCTACAACCCCAGCCCCCAGTGCCTGGTTTTCTACTTTGGTTTGTTGGCCAATTTCATAAGACTTATGTGTATGCTAGTGCACCAAATTATGAGATATTGACACCCACATTTGTAAGTCATAATTAGATCTCTCACTTGGAGACTTGATTTCCTGTAACACACTTAACTCACTCAATAAAGTCTCATAGAAAGCCTAGTATGTGAGAAAAACTGTAGGATAGTATCTTTGTCAAAATATGACACATTGTTCATAATCTAGAGGAAGAGGCAGTCAAATAGAATATTGAACTTCCCACTGTTATAGGCATTCTCAGTTTGTTGTGGAAACTTGATAGGGGGAGTTCAGATATGATTTGATGGTCACTGAAAGATTTGGTGAAAGCAAAAGCTTTCGAAAAGAGTAGACTGTGGTGTGTGTGGGGACGGGCAGAGAGGGGGACTGGGCTGTGATTGCTTCTGTAGAGAATAACATCTACCAATTGCAGAGGTATGAGAGTGCATGTTACAACTGGAGACCAGCAAGTAGCTGAGTATATAATCTAAGAATTTATTATGTATCAAAGTTATAACTTTGAAAACATGTGAGTGGTTCAAAGAACAAAATACAGTTCTTGCCTGTACAAGAGCAGCAAATTAAATCTGCACTTGGTATCTGAGAATTGTCAAATCAGCAGAGAAGAAATACTCTCATAGAACTTTGTTATACTCTATTTATTTAATAATCTGCCAATGTTTATTGAATGAAGAAGTAAATAAATTATAAAACTTGAAATATGTTCAGGAGTCAGAAGTTTTATTTCTCTTTCCAAAATATTGCTATCTCTCTACTCCATGTGGTGCTTCAATATTTATGTGGTAAAGCAAGCATTCCTTTCATTTAGCCCTTCTAATTGTTTGCTGCCATCTAGTGTAATATAGTTGAGGTTGTGAAGCTAGCTTCTTTGTGTATATGGTTTATATATTTTATGTTTTTTTTTTTAGTACATTATAATGATGCTGATTTAAAAAAATTAGTTATACATAAACACAATATCTTTATTTTATTTATTTATTTTTATGTGGTACTGAGGATTGAACTCAGTGCCTTAGATGTGCGAGGCAAGCACTCTGAAACTGAGCCCAAACCCCAGCCCATAATGATGTTGTTTTTAAAAAATATTTTTTCAGTTGTCAATGGACTTTTATTGTTTTTACTTATTTATATGTGGTGCTGAGGATTGAACCCAGTCCCTTACATGTACAAGGCAAGTGCTCTGCCACTGAGCTACAACCCCAGCCCAATGATTCTGTTTTAATGAAAATGGTATTATGTTGATTTTTGAGGGGTACTTCCCTTCATAGTGCATTTAAAAATTTAAGACATAATCAAAATTTATTTTTTTAAAATTAATTTATTTTTTATTCTAAGTTGTTAGAAATGACAGCAGAATGCATTACATTTCATATTATACTTATAGAGCACATTTTTACATATCTCTGGTTGTATACAAAGTATATTTACACCATTCATGACTTCATACATGCACTTAGGGTAATGATATCCATCTCATTCTACCATCTTTTTTTTTTCTTCTTCACCCTTTTGCCCCCTCCCTTCCCCTCCCTTCCCATTGGCCATTCTAGTGTTCCTCTAATCCTCCTACGTGCCCCATCCCAACTCTACTGTGAATCAGCCTCCTTATATTAGAGAAAACATTCAGCATTTGGGTTTTTGGGATTGGCTAATTTCACTTAGCATTATATTCTCCAACTTCATCCATTTACCTGCGAATGCCATGATTTTATTCTCTTTTATTGCTGAGTAATACTCCATTGTGTATATATACCACATTTTCTTTATCCATTCATCTACTGAGGGCATCTAGGTTGGTTCCATAGTTTAGCTATTGTGAATTGTACTGCTATAAACATTGATATGGCTGTGTCCCTATAGTATGCTGTTTTTAAGTCTTTTGGGTACAGACCGAGGAGTGGGATAGCTGTGTCATAAGGTGGTTCCAATCCCATTTTTCCAAGGAATCTCCATACTGCTTTCCAGGTTGGCTGCACCATTTTGCAGTCTCACCAGCAATGTGTGAGTGTGCCTTTTTCCCCACATCCTCACCAACATTTATTGTTGTTTGCGTTCTTAATAGCTGCCATTCTGACTGGTGTGAGATGAAATCTTAGAGTGGTTTTAATTTGCATTTCTCTAATTGCCAGAGATGTTGAACATTTTTTTCATGTATTTGTTGATTGATTGCATATCTTCTTCTGAAAAGTGTCTGTTCAGTTCCTTGGCACATTTATTGATTGGGTTATTTGTTTTTTGGTGTTAAGATTTTTGAATTCTTTATATATTCTAGAGATTAGTGTTCTATCTGATGTGCATGTGGTAAAAACTTGTTCCCAATTAGTAGGCTATCTATTCACCTCACTGTTTCTTTTACTGAGAAGAAGATTTTTAGCTTGAGTCTATCCCATTTATTGATTCTTGATATTAATTCTTGTGCTACAGGAGTCTTATTAAGAAACTTGGGGCCTAATCTGACATGTTGGAGATTAGAACTTACTTTTTCTTCTATTAGGCATAGTGTCTCTGGTCTAATTCCTAGATCCTTGATCCACTTTGAGTTGAGTTTTGTGCATGGTGAGAGATAGAGGTTTAATTTCATTTTGTTGCATATGGATTTCCAGTTTTCCCAGCACCATTTGTTGAAGAGGCTATCTTTTCTCCAATGTAAATTTTTGGCACCTTTATCTAATATAAGATAACTGAAATTATATGCGTTAGTCTCTGTGTCCTCTATTCGTACCATTGGTCTACCAGTCTATTTTGGTGCAAATACCATGCTGTTTTTGTTACTATTGCTCTGTAGTATAATTTAAGGTCTGGTGTAGTGATGCCACCTGCTTCACTCTTCTTGCTAAGGATCATTTTAGCTATTCTGGGTCTCTTATTTTTCCAGATGAATTTCATGACTGCTTTTTATGTTTCTCTGAGGAATGTCACTGGGATTTTGATTGGCATTGCATTAAATCTGTATAGCGCTTTTGGTAGTATGGTCATTTTGACAATAATAATTCTGCTTATCCAAGAGCAAGGTAGATCTTTCCATCTTCTAAGGTCTTCCATAATTTCTTTCTTTAGTGTTGTGTAGTTTTCATTGTAGAGGTCTTTCATATTTTTGGTTAAGTTGATTCCCAAGTATTTTATTTTTTTTAGATGCTATTGTAAATGGGGTAGTTTTCTTCATTTCCCTTTCAGAGGATTTGTCACTGATATATAGAAATGCCTTAGATTTATGGGTGTTGATTTTGTATCCTGCTACTTTGCTGAATTCATTTATGAGTTCTAGAAATTTTCCGGTGGAATTTTTTGGGTCTTCTAGGTATAAATCGTCAGTGAATTGAAGGAGCCTATAATCAAGGAGATAGCTAAAGATTGCGGTTAGCTGAGAGCCATAAAAGATGTTCTAGTTTCCACCTGATATTAATACATTATTCAAAGAATCTTTGTATGCCCGTGAACACTGTGTGACGCACCTGTAAGCTCGAGCTGTAAGCACGTGTCCTTGTTAAAGCTATATGTATATAACTGGGTGAGGTTCGTTAGTGTGTGTGGGAAGAAGAAGAAGGTGGTGGTTGGAGTTAGAGCATTTGGAGTGATTGCTGGAGCTGGAGAGAGAAGAAGAATAAAAGACCTTTTTTCATTTTCATCCTGCCTCCGAATTTTCCTGCGGCGTTCGCTGCTCCAAGCGGCTTCCGCTTCAGGCAGCGACAGTGAATAGTGATAATTTGAGTTATACTTTACCTATCTGTATCCCTTTAATTTCTTTGGTCTGTCTTATTGCTCTGGCCAGTGTTCCAATTACTATGTTAAATAGAAGTGGTGAAAGAGGGCATCCCTGTCTTGTTCCAGTTTTTAGAGGGAATGCTTTCAATTTTTCTCCATTTAGAATAATGTTGGACTGGGGCTTAGCATAGATAGCTTTTATGATGTTGAGATATGTTCCTGTAATCCCTAGTTTTTCTAGTGTTTTGAACATGAAGGGGTGTTGTATTTTGTCAAATGCTTTTCTGCATCTACTGAGATAATAATATGGTTCTTATCTGTAAGCCTATTGATGTGATGAATTACATTTATTGATTTCCATATGTTGAACCACCCTTGCATCCCTGGAATGAACCCCACTTGATCATGGTGTACTATATTTTTGATATGTTTTTGTATCCATTTTGCCAGAATTTTATTGAGAATTTTTGCATCTATGTTCATTAGAGATATTGGTATGAAGTTTTCTTTTTTTGATGAGCCTTTGCCTGGTTTTGGGATCAGGGTGATATTGGCCTCATAGAATGAATTTGGAAGTGCTACCTCTTTTTCTATTTCCTGAAATAAATTGAAGAGTATTGGTATCAGTTCTTCTTTAAAGGTCTTGTAGAACTCTGCCGTGTATCTATCTGGTCCTGGGCTTTTCTTGGTTGGTAGGCTTCTGATGGCATCTTCTATTTCATCGCTTGAGATTGGTCTGTTTAAATTGTGTATATCATCCTGATTCAGTTTGGGCACATCATATGACTCCAGAAATTTGTTGATGCCTTTGATATTTTTTATTTTATTGGAGTACAAGTTTTCAAAATAATTTCTAATTATCTTCTGTATTTCTGTAGTGTCCATCATCATATTTCCTTTTTCATCACAGATTTTAGTAATTTGAGTTTTTTCTCTCCTTCTCTTTGTTAGCATGGCTAAGGGTTTATCAATTTTATTTAGTTTTTCAAAGAACCAAATTTTTGTTTTATCAATTTTTAATTGTTCCTTTTGTTTCAATTTCATTGATTTCAGCTCTGATTTTAATTATTTCCTGTCTACTGCTTTTGGTGTTGATTTGTTCTTCTTTTTCTAGGGCTTTGAGATGTAATGTTCAGTCATGTATTTGTTGACTATTTTTTCTTTTAAGGAATGAACTCCATGCAATGAACTTTCCTCTTAGTACTGCCTTCATAGTGTCCCAGAGAATTCTTTTCTTTTTTAAAAAAATATTTATTTATTTGCTTTTAGCTGTACACAATGTGTTTTTACATGGTGCTGAGGATCGAACCTGGGCCGCGCATGTGCTAGGCAAGTGCTCTACCACTGAGCCACAACCCCAGCCCGTCCCAGAGATTTCAATGTGTTGTATCAGTGTTCTCATTTATCTGTAGGAATTTTGAAATCTCCTCTTTGACGTCTTTTGCAACCCATTGTTCATTCAATAGCATATTACTTAGACTCCAGGTGTTGGAGTAGCTTCTATTTTTTATTTTATCATTGATTTCTAATTTCATTCCATTATGATCTGACAGAATGCAGAGTAGTGTCTCTACTTTTTTGTATTTGCTAAGAGTTACTTTGTGGCATAATATATGGTCTATTTTAGACAAGGATACATGCGCTGCTGAGAATAAAGTATATTCACTCATTGATGGATGAAATATTGTACATATGTCTGTTAAGTCTAAGTTATCGATTGCTTTATAGAGTTCTATTATTTCTTTGTTTAGCTTTTGTTTGGAAGATCTATCCAGTGGTGAAAGAGGTATGTTAAAGTCACCCAGAATTATTGTGTAGTGGTCTATTTGACTCTTGAACTTGAGTGCAGTTTGTTTGAGGAATGTAGATGCTCCATTGTTTGGTGTATATATATTTTTAATTGTTTGTCTTGGTGATGTATGGTTTCCTTAAGCAGCATAAAATGTCATTGTTTATGCCTTTTGATTAACTTTGGCTTGAAGTCTACTTTATTAGATATGAAGATAGAAACTCTTGCTTGTTTCCACAGTCCATGTGAGTGGTATGTTTTTCCCCAACCTTTTACCTTCAATCTGTGGATGTCTTTTCCTATGAGATGAGTCTCTTGAAGGCAGCATATTGTTGGGTCTTTTTTTTTTTTAATCCAAACCACCAGTCTATGTCTTTTGTTGGTGAGTTTAGGCCATTAACATTCAGGGTTATTATTAAGACATGATTTGTATTCCTGGTTATATTTGTTTATTTTTGGTATTTAACTTGACTTGGTTTCTCCTTTGATTAGTATTTCCTTTAGTGTAATACCTCCTTTTGCTGATTTTCATTGTGTTTTTCATTTCCTCCTCATGAAATATTTTGCCAAGGATGTTCTGTAGTGCAGGCTTTCTAGCTGTAAATTCTTTTAACTTTTGTTTATCATGGAACGTTTTTATTTCATCCTCAAATCTAAAGCTTAATTTTACTGGATATAAGGTTCTTGGTTGGCATCCATTTTCTTTCAGAACTTGGTATATGTTGTTCCAGGATCTTCTAGCTTTCAGGGTCTGGGTTGAAAAATGTGCAGAGATCCTAATTCATCCCCATCCCCATCCCATATGTAATCTGATTCCTTTCTCTTGTGGCTTTTAAAATTCTCTCCTTATTTTGTATTTTAGGCATTTTCATTATATTGTGCTTAGTGTGGATCTGTTGTGATTTTGTATATTTGATATCCTTGTAAGCCTCTTGTATTTGATTTTCCAATTCATTCTTCATATTTGGAAAATTTTCTGATATTATTTCATTGAAAAATTGTTCATTCCTTTGGTTTATAACTCTATGCCTTTCTCTATCCCAATAATTCTTAAATTTTGTCTTTTTATGTTATCCCATAATTCTTGAATGTTGTGCTCATGGTTTCTTGCCATCTTTGTTGTGTGGCCAACATTCTTTTCAAGATTATATATTTGTCTTCATTGTCTGAGGTCCTGTCTTCCAAGTGATATTATCTGTTGGTGGTACTTTCTATTGAGTTTTTAATTTGTTTTATTGTTTCTTTCATTTCAAGGATTTCTGTTTTTTTTTTTTTTAAGAACCTCTCTCTCCTTATTGAAGTAATCTTTTGCTTCCTGTATTTGCTTATGCTGCTCTTTATCAAAATGATCTTTTGCTGCCTGTTTTTGCTTTCTTATATCATCTTTTAATTCACAGAACATTTTAATTATGTACATCCTGAACTCCTTCTCTGACACTTCTTCTGTTGTGTTGGCCATGGATTCTAATAATGTAGTATCTTGGTTTGTTTAGGGCACTTTCTTCCCTTGTTTTTTCATGCTGTTCGTGTGTCTTCCCTCCTAGTACTGCAGATCCAAGTCATTACAGTTTTTACCCAATAGGTTTATAGTGTCCATGCAGGGTTCCAGTACCTCTCCTTGATATTGCTTCTAAGCCCCAGCAGGTGTCCCAAGCTGGGAGTTGCCCCAACTAAAGATGGCTACAAAGGTGTCCTAAGATGGAGGTGGCTGCTTTCAGCAATGGGGTATCTGGTCGGGTCAGGCTGGGCGGTGGCATTGGGCAGCATGTTCAGAGATGCAGCTCTCTGGCTCGCAGTGTTGTGGTTGGCAGCTGTACATGGGTTCAGGCTACCACATATAAGGGAGTATGGCAGTGGTTGCAGTGTCCCAAGATGGAGGAGACCGGGAGAGCCCCACGTTGGTAGATGGGGATCCATCCACACGTGAGTGGATGGATAGGAGTGGCAGCTGGAGGTCCTGCATGTGGGCAGTGGCCCAGATTCCTATGCAGGTGGGTGGTGAGGAGTCATGTGTGAGTGCTGATGCTGGTGGTCCTGCTTGGGTACCTGGAGGTCCTGCGTGGGCGAGTGGCCGGGAGTCCTGCACTGATGCTGAGGCCTGGAGACATGCACAGCATGGTGGCTGGGATTCCTGCATGGGAGCAGCTGTTGGGAGTCCTCTAATAACTTGCAGAAAAAGAGTTTTCCCATTACAAGGTCGCAGAGCAACACAGAATGCAGCCTCCCTCTAGCCTACCATCTTGGATCCTAAAATCATGAATTCTTAAATGTAAGAAACTCCTTTAATATTCTATTGGTGCTAGGAGACCTGAATTCCAATCCTGGTTCCTGTTGTAAGTGATGATGTGACTGACATTGGTTAAGGGTCGTAGGCCACTCTGGGATACATTTTTCTTTTTTTTTAATTAGTTCAAGTATTGGGTTTAAGTATGTATTTTTGCTTTTTATTTCTGTATCTAAGGTATAGCCCCCCACCCCCACCCCACTATTTGCTTAGCTTTATTTAACCTCTGGATTTTAGCGCTAAGCCAACCATGTTTAGAAGGCAGTCCTTTAAAAAGCAGGAAAATAGTGTAAGAATTTGAGATGCAGGAAGGTTAACTTGTTGCCATTCTTCTTTCAGGTCTATTTGTTAAAAGGGAGCAAAATATTTTCAGACATATATCCCTCATCTTCCCAAAATTTAAACACTGGTTAAATTATGTCTGAACATGTCATTTTGTTACTAAAAAGGATAAAATATCTAGCATTGGGAAAGACACAAGTTCATAGAAAATAGTTTTCCCCAGGGGAACACAAAGCTCAAGTGAGATGAAATGGAATGAAATGCAAAGTGAAGTCTTGGAATCATTGTTTAAATACTCAAAATGCAGGAGATAAAGAATATATGACCCTCAGTGATAAATTGTCAGCTGTAGCCATCTATGTACATTACTAATGGAAATTTGAGCTCTTTTTTATAATTACTGAGTTTTATATTGGTTTATTATTATTGGTCTTAATATTTTCTAATAAGATTAAACTTAATATAAAAAATATTGGGATGATATGAAAAAGAAAGATTTTATCTAAGTGAAGCTATATAGCTTCACTTGGAGATGGCAACAAGGAATCACTTAACCTTATGTGTTAATCAGCTTTGCATCACTGTTTCAGTTCTCACAATCCAATTATTTTATATCTGAACATTCCTATATCAACACAAGAGCTTTTGGAGGAATATCACGTATCAAAACCACCGTACCTTATGAAGAAAATAAAAGAGTCTGTGTCAGACTGAGAGTCTGCCTCTGCTAAGTACACTTTCCAGTGGCTCATATTATGGAAAAGAAGATTTAAGTCATGTGTTAAACTTTCTTTTCGACCCCTGTGATCTATTAAAAAGTGTTTATATAGCATCAGTGATTTCAAATCAATTCAAAGGCACCCTTTTAAAAGCATAAAAAACAAAAAGATGTCCATCTCATAGCAATTACTTATTTTTGGACTTGGCAATTGGGCGAAGATACAATATATAAAAGCTGCTATGAATTTAGACCACTTTTAATGGAATATGATTAATTACACCTAGCAGCTCTATGCATTTGAAACAAAGTGCATATATTGTCTGGAGACACTCTTCATGCTACAGATAAATGTTAGCATGGGAAAGGATCAGTGGATCTCTTGAATCATCTCCACAGGGCTCAGGATCCCATGGTAGAACTGTCTACTGCTCTGGAATATTGACACCCACCCAGGAAACTGAAGGAAAGACCTGAGACGCAAGGCAGCTGCACTCTCCCTAGGTAGGTAGTGTTATGAAAATAAAGCGTATATGGAAGGAAGACATTGTTTTATTGCCCTTCAAACATTCACCTCCCCTAAGGGTTGTGAACTGCCTGGCCACCTCCCTGCCATCCTTCAGGACTTTTCTAGCAGTGGTGGTGCCTGCACTTAGTGTTTTCATTCACAGAAAACTTTTCAACAAAAACATAAATTCTGGGAGAACTGGGGAAATTGTGTGATTACAAATATCAGAAAAAGTAACCACTATCTGCCATTATGATCATATTATAAAGAAGATACATCAAAATTAGGAAGAACATAACATCAACATATTTAAGTTGAATGTATTTAATAGAAACTCAACCACATTTATTTTCAGCAGACTGTTAAAAATATTTTTATGGATTAGTGATTGGAAATCACCACTCAGAGGTTAAAAGTATAATCTTTATTTCAAATAAATTATAATTTTGTTATATTTTATTTTTTTCACACATAGAACTTGTATTCAAATCTTTTAGGAAAGCTTTAGATAATAATATAGTTCTTCTATGATGGAGAAAACCTCAAACTTGGGTCTAAAATCCAATGGTTATTTCTTTGTTTATATCCTATTAAGTTTTTCTGATTATATTTTATCATAAAAATATTTTAATTGTTCCCAAAAGGTATTTGAGATGGCTAATATCATATATTGTAGTACAGTTAAATAAGTACAAAGGGAAAATTAAATAAGAGAAAAATAAGTTAGTAAAATTTAAAAGATATTTTTGTATATGTTGTGAAAATACAAAAATGCATGAATCTTGTATAGGTTGAGTATACTTAATCTGAAAACCTTTTGAGTAATGGCATGACACCACAAGTAAAAACTACACCTGCTCCTGTATAACAGGTCCCAGTAAATATGCAAACATGCTAAAAAAAAAAAAAAAAAAAACCCCAAAACCCAAAACAAAACAAAACAAAAACTGTATAAAATTTCCATCAGGTTATGTGTATAAGTTATACGTAAAACAGAAATTAATTTTGTTTTTACACTTGGGTCCCATCCTCAAGATATATCATTGTGTGTATGCAAATGCATATTCCAAAACTGGAAAAAAATATGAAATTCAAAACACTGGTCCCAAACATTTTAGACAAGGAATACTCAACCTGATGTATTTGAGAGGTGGATCTTCTATTTGAATCTAGGATTGCTAGGAGCCAAAAGAAAGAGGGAAGCAGATTTTTACATCATCTAGGATTACATAACTATTTTTACATCATCTAGGATTACATAACTATTTAACTCAAAACTTAGCTGTTTAAAACAGGAAATATTTTCTCTGAAAATGAGGACTCTAGAAGTAGCTTAGCTGTGTGGTTCTGGCTCAGAGTTTTTCACGAGGCTGCAATTACGTGAAGCCTTGAGGTGGACTGATGGATTCACCTCCAAGAAGGTTCATCCCATGGCTGCTTTTTGAGGCTAACGGGCTCCCTTCTTGCAGGGCTGGTTCTTGAGGAGGTCCAAGTTCTTCAGCCTCTCCACAGGGCCGCTTAGGTGTCCTTACAATATGGTAGTTGGATTTCCTGAGTGAGTGATTTAAGAAAGAAGAGAGAGGAAGCTCTACTGCCTTTTATAATCAAGCCTTGGAAATGAGATACCAACACTTCTGTAATATTCTGTTGGTACATTATAGGATGAAATTAAACAAGAATATGAACTTCAGGAGGCTGGTATCAGGTATTGGGGGCTATCTTGGTGGATGGTTACTACACAGACAAAATTTTAAGATTGAATGTTATTAGGGAGGGGAAAGATGGTGGATTAGAGTGAGGAAAACATTTTTCTTAGTTCAGCTACCCAGAAATCAAGCAGTGGGAATACTACATTTCCCCAAGGCTTAGAGTGAAAAATCCTAAGGCTGGAGGGGCAGTCTGCCCTAACCGAACCAGAGACTGACTTATTAATAGGATCTAAATAAATACCCTCTCACTCTGAGTTTATCAATCATCCAAAATGACTACAGCTCAGTGGAGCTAACAGAAAGTGGAAACACAGAATTGTGAGTTTGCAGCTAGGTCTGCGTGGGCCTGCCTGGGCCTAAGAAACCTGTGGAAAGTCAAAAACTGGGAGCATTTCACACTGGGGAACACAGGTTAGAGAGGCTTGAGAGAGCCAGCTCTCCCCAGCCCCATGAGTCCCATGGCTTGTGGGGACTGATGGGGCCAGCTATAGTGGTTCAGGAGGTTGGAAAGGTGGGTGTAAAGGAATATGGCTCTTGGGCTGGGGTTGTGGCTCAGTGGCAGAGCGCTCGCCTCACACGTGCTCAGCCCGGGGTTCCATCCTCAGCACCACGTAAACATAAATGCATTGCATTGTGTACAACTAAAGTAAATAAATAAATATTAAAAAAAAAAAAAAAAAAAGGAATATGGCTCTTGGCTTGCCCAGTCTGGCACCCACTGTGTTCTTGGGGCCCAATTGGGCTGGCACCCACTAGGGCCCTCCAGCCCTGGGTCCCCAGTCTCCCAACTCCCCAGCCCCTGACCTGGCCCACTGCTCTGCCTCTTAGGCCCATAGCTTCTAGCTCAGAGCCTGGCATGCCAGGCTGCTGCTTCACTGCCAGACCTGCCCAGGCCAGTGCACAGCTTTACTGCTAGCCTGTAGGACCCAGTGCCAGGCCCTGACCCACCTAGCCCAGGCCAGCTGGCCCCCCTGGATGTGATTACCTGCTTTGCTGCCCACCCATAACCCAGCTTCCCTGGAATGCCACTTCACCTCCAGGCTTGCAGCCTGGCTGGCCCACACCAATCTCCCAAGAAGGGAATTGGGAAGTCTTAAGTCCCAATCTTCAACTTGGTGAACAGCACAATAAAAGGAAGGACACAACAACCCATAACCCATACTCCCATGCTTAGTTCATACCTCAAGAAGAAATGAAAAGAAAATCAGGTGGGCACAGACAATGAACACATATACTCAGTGACTATTTTCCACCATAGTGGATACGATTCCTTAATTTCTTAACATTTCACCAAGAATTTTTTTTAATCTGAAGTTGTTGTATATAACAGTAGAATGCATTACAATTCATAATACACATATAGAGCACATTTTTACATATCATTGTTTGTATACAAAGTATATTCATACTATTCATGTCTTCATACATGCACTTAGGGTAATGATATCCATCTCATTCTACCATCTTTTTTATCCCCTTTATACCCTCTTGCCCCCTCCCTTCCCCTCCCTCCCATTGACCTTTCTAGGATTATTTTTTATTAATGTTTTAATTTGTTTGTTGTAGTTCTGTTTTTTTTTTGTTTTGTTTTCCATATTGGGTTTTAGTTTTATTTGGATGTGTACCGATTGATTCAAAGACTCCTATACATATCTGTTTCTCCTCATTAGCCCCCTTTCTTTCCTTTTTCTTTTTGAAGGTGTTATTTTCCCACTCTCTGTATGTTAAGTGTTAGTTTTTTTTTTTTTTTTTTAAGATTTAAAAACAAATTTAGTTGTAGATGGACAAAACATTATTTATTTATTTATTTATTTTTATGTGGTGTAAGAGCCCTAATAAGGAGATAGCTAAGATGGAGGCTAGCTGAGAGCCATAAGAGGTGTTTCAGTATTTTCACCTGATATTCATGCATTTATCTAAGAATCTTTCTATGCCCGTGAACACTATGTGACGCACCTGTAAGTTTGAGCTGTTGACACGTGTTTACTTGTTAAGACAAAAAGTATTTAACTGGGTGAGGTTGGCTAGAGAGGGGGGTTGGAGTTGGAGAGGTTGTTGGAGCCGGAGAGAGAAGTTAGAAGAAGCAAGAATAAAGAGCCTATTCATTTTTCAGTCTGCTTCCGAATTCTTTCTCACGGTATCGTTGCTGCAGCAGGCGGCGATAGCTGCAGGCGGCAACAATGTGGTGCTGAGGATCAAACGAAGTGCCTCACATGTGCTAGGTAAGCGCTCTGCTGCTGAGTTATAACCCCAGCCCCAGAGGGTTAAGGTTTTTGATTACATATTTTGATTTTGTTTTGTATTGTGTTTGCCACTATTATCTCCCTGGTCTACCTCTTTCTTTCTTTCTTTTTTTAAAATTTCTGACATTCATATTCCATTTTCTCTCTCCTCTTTTATATTCCTCTATTTTTTTCCTTCCCCTTTCACATTAACCACATATCCTAAGTTATCACTGTATCTGCCCTATTCACTCTTTGAAATTGCAAACACTTTTCTACCCTCCTATCTCTTCTTCTTTCCTCATACTCAACTCTATCCTTAACACTATTTAATACTATTTGAGGTATATAACATCTGCCTACCATCAATATCACAACAATAATTGATATGGTGGAAGTCATAGATAATACCTATTGTTTGATTTTAAGCCAGACACAATGCATGATTATTTATTGTTTTTACTGATGGAAATTGCTGATCCTACTATCTCTACATATTGTACCAATTAACACTAGATATCAAAATGGGAACTAAAGACTTAGTCTGCTGCTATATATTGTTTCCATAGATTGTTGCTATCATTGAGCTCACCCCCCCACACAATTTGTGAGTTACTAGTAACATAGAGGGACACTATAAACTTGTAAGGTAGAAACTCTAAAGGATCAGATCCATCTAGACAGATGGGTAGACACACAAACAATATGAAAAAGCAGGAAACAAACCATCCCAAATAACACAGAATAACTCAACAATAGACTCCATTAACACTCCATTAACACTCCAATAACACCACAGTGGAAGAGATGTCAGAAATGTAATTCAGAAAGTTTATGGTTAAACTGATTTATGAGGTAAAAGATGACATAAGAGCTTGGTGCTGTGGTGCACACCTGTAAACCCAGCACTTGGGAGGCTGAGGCAAGAGGATCACGAGTTCAAAGCCAGCCTCGGCAATGGCAAGGAACTTAGCAACTCAGTGAGACCCTGTCTCTAACAAACTACAAAAACAGGGCTGGGGATGGGGCCCAGTGGTCAAGTGCCCCTGAGTTTGATCCCCGCTACAAAAAAAAAAAAAAAAAAAGAAAAAAGAAAAAAAAAGACATAAGAAATGAGATCAGAGAGAAAACAAAAGAAGAGAAAGATGATTTCAATAAGGAGATAGAGATACTGAAGAAGAATAAGTCAGAAATCCTTGAAATGAAGGAATCAATAAACCAAACTTAAAATTCAATGGAAAGCATTGTTAGGCAATGAAGCCAAAATATATAATCTTGAAAATAAAGTTGACCATGGAAAAAAGATGTTAAGATACCATGAATAGAATTTCCAAGAAATATGGGATAACATAAAAAGACCAAACTTAAGATTTATCAGGATAGATGAAGGCTCAGAGATACAAACCAAAGGAATGCACACTCTTTTCAATGAAGTAATATTTAAAAATTCCCATACCTTAAGAAGGAAATGGAACACCAAATATAGAAGGCTTACAGAACCCCAAATATACAAAATTATAAAAGTCCCACACCGAGGCACATTATTATGAAAATGCCTAACATACAGAATAAGGATTTATTTTAAAGGCTGCAAGGAAAAATGACAAGTAACATTTAGGGGAAAACAAATCTGGATCTCAGTTGATTTCTCAACCCAGATCCTCAAAGCTAGGAGGTCTTGGAGCAATATAAACCAAGTTCTGAAAGAAAATCTGAAGCAAAATTAAGCTTCAGATTTGATGATAAAATAAAAGCCTTTCATGATAAACAAAAGTTAAAATAATTCATAACTAGAAAGCCTACTCTATGAAACATACTCAATAAAATATTTTACAAATAAGGAATAAAAAATAAAAGTAAAAACCAGCAAGTGGAAGAACTACACTACAAGAACAGTCAATCAAAGGAAAAACTAATTCAAAGTGAAACCCAGAAATATATCAAAATGACAGGGAATAAAATCATCAATAATAACATTGAATGTAATTGGCCTAAACTCATTTGGAAAAAAGAGGCCTAGAATATCCAAAGCAATCTTTTTTTTTTCTCCTCACCATACTGAAAAATGTATTATAAAATTAAATTATTGTAATAAATTGACACCAGCAAATGATATGGTTCTCTTACATAAATATTGAGAGTAGAATAGAATAAAAAGATCAGAATCAGATTCAAAACATTTAGAGTATGGCAATTGTATAAACATTTGGATCTGATAATGGTGATTTTTAAAAAAATTTTTTTATTATTCTAATTTTTATACATGTTTGCAGAGTACATTTCATTTCATATTACATATAAAGAGCACAATTTTTCAAGTTGCTGGTTTTATATAAAGTATTTTTACAAGAATTGTGTCTTCATACATGTATTTAGGGTAATCATGGATAACTCAGTCTGCCATTATTCCTATCCCCTTGCCCTCTCCCTTCCCTCCCCCTCTTTGTTCTATTTAAAGCTCTTTTATTCCTCTCATTCCCTCTCTCTTGCCTTTATAAGTTAGTATCTTTATATCAAAGAGATCATTTGACCTTTGGGTTTTGGGGATTGGCTAACTTCACTTAGCATTATTTCCTCCAACTCTATCTATTTACCTGCAAATGCCATGATTTTATTCTCTTTTAGTGATGAGTAGTGTTCCATTGTGTATATATGCCAACGTTTCCCTATCCGTTCATCAGCTGATGGGCATAGGGGTTGGTTCCACAATCTAGCTATTGTGAATTGTGCTGCTATAAACATTGTTGTGGCTGTGTCCCTGTAGTAAGCTGTTTTTAAGTCCTTTGGGAATAGGCCAAGGAGTGGGATAGCTGGGTCAAATGGTGGTTCCATTCAAAGTTCTCCTAGGAATCTCCATACTACTTTCCAGATTGGCTTCACCAATTTGCAGTTCCACCAGCAATGTAAGAGTGTGCCTTTTCCCCCACACCCTCGCCAGAACTAATTTTTTTTTTTTTGATAGCTGCCAAAACAATCAGTGAGCTGAATAGAGGACCTACAGAATGGGAGCAAATCTTTACCACAAGCACATCAGATAGAACACTAACCTCAAGGATTTATAAAGCTCTTAAAAGCCTTAACACCAAAAAAAAAAAAAAAAAAAAAAAAAAAAAAAAAAAAAAAAAAAAAAAGACCCAATCAACAAACGGGCCAAGGAACTAAACAGACACTTCTCAGAAGCTGATATACAATCAACAAATATATGAAAAGATGTTCAACATCTCTAGCAATTAGCGAAATGCAAATCAAAGCAACTCTAAGATTTCATCTTACTCCAGTCAGAATGGCAGCTATCAAAGCAATCTTTAGCAAGAAAAGTGATAACAGGAGGCATCACAATACCAGACCTTAAATTACATTATAGAGCTATAGGAACAAAAATGGCATGGTATTGGCACCAAAACAGACATGAATACCAATGGAGACAAAGAGACAAACCCACGTAAATAAAATTATCTCACACTAGCCAAAGGTGCCATAAACATACATTGGAGAAAAGAGAGCCTCTTCAACAAATGGTGCTGGGAAAACTAGAAATCCATATGTAGTAGATTGAAGTTAGACCCCTTTCTCTTACCCTGAACAAAACAATTCAAAGTGGATCAAGGGCCTAGACATTAGACCAGAGATGCTGAACCCACTAGAAGAAAAAACAGACCCAACTCTCCATCATGTTGGCTCAGGAACAGCCTTCCTTAATAAGACTCCTAAAGTACAAGAAGTAAAGTCAAGGATCAGTAAATGAGATGACATCAAACTAAAAAGCTTCTTCACAGCAAAGGAAACAAGAACATGAAAAGAGAGCCTATAGAATGGGAGAAAATCTTTGCCACCAGCACCTCAAATACAGCATTAATCTCCAGGGTACACAAAGAACTAACAAAACTGAACACCAAAAAGACCAGATAACCCAAACAATAAATGGACAAAAGGCACTTCACAGAAGAAGAAATACAAATGTACAACATCTTTAGCTATTAGGGAAATGCAAATTAAAAGTACACTGAGTTTCCATCTCACTTCAGTCAGAATGGCAGTTATCAAGAATACAAGTAATAATAAATGTTGGCGAGAATGTGGAGAAAAAGGTACATTCATACATTGCTGATGGGACTGCAAAATTGTTGCAATCACTATGGAAAGCAGTATGGAGATTCCCTAGAAAACTTGGAATGGAACAACCATTTGGCCTATTTATCCCACTCTTCTCTTTATACCCAAAGGACTTAAAATCAGCATACTAAAGCCAGGTGCAGCAAGCCTGTAATCCCAGCACTTGGGAGGCTGAGGCAGGAGGATCATGAGTTCAAAGTTAGCCTCAGCAATGGTGAGGCACTTAGAAACTCAGTGAGACCCTGTCTCTAATAAAATACAAAAAAGGGCTGGGGATATGGCCCAGTGGTGGAGTGTCCCTGAGTTCAATCCCTGACCCCCCCCCCCCCCCGAAAAATCAGCATACTACAGTGACATAGATACTTAAATATTTGTAAAAGTTCAATTCATAATAGTGAAGCTATGTAAACCAAACTAGTTGCTCTTCAGTAGATGAATGGATTAAAAAAATGTGGTAATATATGCACAATGGAATATTACTCAGACATAAAGAAGAATGGAATTATGGCATTTACCAGTAAATGGGTGGAACTGGATACTATAATGCTAAGTGAAATAAGCCAATCCCAAAAAACCAAAGGCCAAATGTTCTCTCTGATATGTGGATGTTAACCCACAACAAGGGAAGATAGGGAGGGGAAGAATAGAAGTTCATTGGAATAGACAAAGGGGGGAAAAGGGAAAGAAGGTAGGATGGGAATAAGAAAGACAGTAGATTGAATCAGACATAACTTTCCTTTGCTCATGTATGAACACATGACCAGTGTAACTCCACATTATGTACAACTACAAGAATGGAATCCTATTTGGAATTGGATTTGTACTCCATGTATGTATAATATATCAAAATATACTCTACTGTCATGTGTATCTAAAAACAACAAAGAAAAAATTCAATGTTATTAGTTTAGAAGACAGACATGTTTCTTGGGAAAAGGAATGTTGTCTTTCTTTTTTTTTTTACTGGATTGAGTTACAAAAGAAATTTACTTCATAAACTACGTAAAGGGGATATTACATAAAAATGTACATAATGCTCTTAACAATACATCTAAACAGCTCTACGGTAAGTTGTAAATGAATTTTACTGTAAATGAATTTTTAATGTTCCCTCCTGAATGTACACTGAGAGTAAATTGATATAACTCAGCAAAAGCATTGATATGAGAAAGCTACACAATTAGTCAAAATTTAAAGCATTGAGGTGTCTAAACATGAACAAAGATAATCTTTAGGGAAACTGGGGTGATGCTTCTCCATTTGGGGTAATTTTGTCCCCAGGATTAGATTATACATATTAGTGTGCTAGGAGTACTTAAAGCCAGAGAATTAACAAGGTCCACCTTTCTTAAGCATTGAATCTGTATGAAGGCAATGTAAATGAGAAAAGTTGTAAATATTTTTTTCTTAATACATTTTTCATATAAATCCACAATAAAAATCAGCAGTTACATTTTTCATTTACATCAATTTTGTGTTTTACATTTTTCAATTTTTGTATGTTTTTATATACCAGGAATTACTGGGAAATTTGTTCTTTTGTATCATTGAGAAATCCTGTCCCCTCATTACAATTGGGCACATTATTGCTGTGAGCCTGATTAATGTAACTTCCTTTCCACCTCCAAAGTAGTGTTTCAAGTGCACTCATTATTTTGAAGAATGAGGTTAACTTTATCCAAACTCCTGTATGTTTTTTTGAATTTATGCATTTTATGATTCTGATTATAGAAAACTTTTTTCTCATACAACTTCCCCAAATAATTCCCATAATCAAATACTTTGTTTACAAATTTGCAACTTTTCTTAGTTTTATTTCCCATGACAATTAGTTTTCTACTAATATAAATATTCCTGAACTTCTATTTTAAACATTATTGTAATGCTTTCCTTTGCCTTTCCCACCCCCCCCCCACATTTTTTATTGGTGCAGTATAGTTGTACATAATGATGGGATTTGTTGTAACACATTCATACATCCACACTCCCTTTTCATTTTTTTAAATATTTTTTTAGTTGCAGATGGACACACAATATCTTTATTTATTTTTATGTGGTGCTGAGGTTTGAACCCAGTGCCTCACACTTGCGAGGCAAGCACTTTACCACTGAGCTACAGTCCCAGCCCACTCCCTTTTCATTTTGAAAACATAGTGCTATATACTTAAAAAATGTATCTTCAATTATAAGCATCCATTGATGACAGAGCATGACAATTTTAATGCATAATGTTGAATTCTATGAATATGTAAAATATTCATATTCAGAGAAAATTATTGAAATGATCAAAGGTTATGAGCCAGCAGAATTGTCCCTGAAGACTCCTTCGCGTAACTTGGTAAAGAAAAGAAAAGTAAAATGTTAGCATTAATACAATCACAGTAGAGTCAGCAAGAAGATATAGCAAAAAAACACTGTAGAATATATGCAGAATCTGGGTTATGTGTGGTAGCAAATTAACCTCAAAGTCTTAGTGGCTTAACAGTACAATGGCTTATTTCTCTCTGACCAGTTGATTGCGGGTCCAGTGACTAGCGGGCAGCACCTTCCAGGCAGAAACTTAGGGATCTACTCTGCTTCATATTGTAACTCATCTTCAAACAGAATTTCCAGTTTATAAAAGAAGAGAGTAGAATAGTGGTCACTATTTGGTAGGTGGGGTAGAGAGAAGGAGAATAGAGGGAGGTTAATGGGTACTAAAATACATTTCCACAGGAGAAATAAGTTCTAATGTTCTATAGCCTAGTAGGATGACTATAGTTCACAATATATTATATGTTTTTATAAAGAACTAGACAAAAAGAGTTTGAGTTTCCCAGTGCAAACAAATGATAAATATTTAAGGAGATGGAGATTCTAAGTACCCTGATTTGATCATTTCACATTGTATGTATGCATCAAATTATCACACTGTACCCCATAGCTGTATACAATTCATGTATGTCAATTTGAAATCACAAAAAAGAGAACACATCTTTCATATATGGAAATATACTCTCTGTACAAGTTATATACTGGTTCTTAAATGTTCTGACTTAGAAATGACATTTGTTGTTTTCTTTCCCTGATCAGACCAGTTATGTAGGCCTATCTAACTACAAGTGTGTAAAGAAAGGCAGAGGAATATATGGATATTTGATAAACAGTGTATATGTCTGCCATGGTGCTTCTCTCAGCATGAGTCTTATAGTAGCTATACAAAGTAGCATTAAACCTTGATGTAACTTACAGGGACAAGCTTTGAGTAACTAAATAAAACTACTTCTCTTTCACAACCACACAAATTGTGAAGGAAACTCACTAAAAATTTTCAAACTAACAGAAACATGCAACATCTTAAACATAAAATAAAAAAGAAATTAAATCTGCCTTTAAAATCGGTTTCAAAATTCTTGTGGACAATGAAGCTGTAGATTTGGCCAAACCATGTTTTTTTTTTCCCTAAAAAATTGGTATCCAAGCTGAAGCAACTGACATTTTCGATACATACCACACAAAGACACATTTTCATATGTTCAAAACATGTACTCAAATAGAATATGCTGATGATAAATATTATTGATCTAGCTTTTCACTGATTTTTGTTTACTGTTACATGAGAATATGTGTGAAGTCATGCTTATTTACAAAATGCAAACAAAAACCTTTCAACATGATTTGTGAGTTTTTAATGGACAGAGTAACAAATTATAGGGCCAAATCAATCACATGTGAAACTGGGTATGCTTATCTTCTGAATTTATTAGTTAATGCTGAATCATTTATTAAGAACATCTCTTTTCAAAAAAAAATTGCCTTTTTACTTAGTATGTTTAACAGAATAGGAAAAATGGCTAATTATGGGTGTTTTTACTTAAAATAATGGAATTTCCCCAATCAAAAATGAAGTTTCAGGATTATGTGAAGAAAGCTAATCTTGAGAACCATAGATCATTTGAGACTTTTTATTTACTTGTGATAAAAATGACAGATTCAATGGTAAAATTTTACTTTCTTCATTAAAGGTATTTTCTGACAAATAATGTCAACATTGTAAAAAATATACTGACCCTAGATTAGTGAGGCTATTAGTCTTCCTTATGTCTTTGGGGACTTGTTTTGAAGCATATATGACAGTAGCCTGAAATTTCTACTGCATCCTAGAATCCTTGCAATCAAACTTTAAGTTTCTCCATGATCGTTTCTCTTTACGACTTACAATGTAGTAAAAACAAAGAAACAGAAAAATATACATACAAACCTCTTGTCATTTTTATCTTCATATTTCTGAGATTCTGGAATTTTTTTTTTTTTTTTTTTTGGTACTAGGGATTGAACTCAGGGGCACTCATCCACTGAGCCACATCCCCAGCCCCTTTTTTGTATTTTATTAGAGACAGGGTCTCACTGAGTTGCTAAGTGCCTTGCCATTGCTGAGGCTGGCTTTGAACTCGTGATCCTCTTGCCTCAGCCTCCCAAGTGCTGGGATTACAGGCGTGCGCCACCGCGCCCGGCAAGATTCTGGAATTTTTAAAGTATTATTTGTCTAAGTGCCAAGAGAAAAATGACAAGAACTTGAAACTGATATTTGGTTGTAGCTTGATTCAATCTAATTTTGCAAAATGGACACATTCATTACAATGGTATCTTGGTGATGTATATCTTTACCATAAGACATGCTTTTACAAATGTTTTTAGTAAATAGTCTTAAATATTGTTTCTATAGTCAAAGAAACATATATAACCAGATGCAAGAGTTCAAATAGGCCAGGACTGTCAGATCTGCATTGTTATCTGAAGGCTTCTCTTGCTGAAGCCTGCTTCATTCCCCTTGACTTTCATAGACACCACCTTCCAAAAAACCTCTTATGTTCCCAACAACAATTTTATTGTCTGCTTATCCAGGACCTGAAATGGCACAGTAGATACCAGAAGTGAAGACTAGGTGACAAGAAGGACCCCACTGCAAGTGGTTAGTGAAACACAGATAGTTTCCAGTAAAAGATCACAGCCAAACTGCTAAAACTTTCACAAGTGGGGATTTTTGGAAAATGTTCTGGTGGAGGAAAACATCTTGCTTGGTATAGTAATTCAGGCTTTTGAAGAGTGCCTGGGTGGTGGTAGGATAGTGGGGAGACAGGCATATAAAGACATGAAATTGGTTGGCTACTAAGTTGTGTTGATGATCTACAGAGGGATAATACAATGTTGAGGGCATTTAGCAAACATTTGAAAATCAAGTAGAATGGTCCTAGGGCATTTTTGGTAAGGATGAAAAACTTTTATCTCCTGCAGTGGGAGAGCATAAAAAATTAAAAACCATACTCAGGACCTAGTTTGACACCAAGCTTCAAAGACAATTGAATGCTTGGCCAAAGCAAGACTTCTAGGCCCGTGTTAGGGTTCTGTTTGGGAAACCGGGGATCCTGACACATAGATGAGGAAATTTGTGAATAACCTTAAAAACTTTGGATCTTGACTTCTCTGAACCCTCAGAAGGTTCAGAGAGATATTTACCCCTACCTTGTAAGGCTAGTAATTCCATCACTTGTTCCCAATTTTGGAAGACCCTACAGAAGCTGTTCCTCTGCAGGCAGCAGAGGCTTAAGAAAGTTTGTTGTGGGATATGAAATTTAATATCCTGACAAGACAAGGATGATGCAAACTTATTGATAGCAAACACATTGCTTAAGAAAAGTGATGTCCCAGGCTGAAGCAAGCTGAAATGCCTATGTCCTTCTTGTTCTATAGGAAGGGGGATGTAAGATCTAGCTTATAGGAAGAGAATTTGTGAATTCCTGAGATTTATGCCAGAAGAAGTTGTAGTTTCTCCTTTTTGGCAATTCTGAAGGAATTTTTTTTGTTGTTGTTTATATTTGCTCTGTTCTGCATGTAGTTTTCCCCATGAGAGTTTGTATGTTGGATGCTTGGTCCTTCTGGTAGCTATTTTGGGAAATGGTATGAAACCTCTAAGATGTGAGGCCCTAATGAAAGGTCCTTAGGTTATTGAGGATTTGCCCTTGGAGAGGATTAAGGTAGATCTTATGGGACACCTGAGTTGGTTTAGCAAGAGGGTTATTATAGGAGAATGAGCCTGGCCAATGTCAGCCTTGTTGATTTCCTGTTGGGTGGTATGATCTCTCCACATCCACAAGGTCCTCATCAGGGCCAGGCTGATGCTGGCACCATGCCCTTGAACCTCTAGAATTGTGAACCAAATAAATATCTTTTCTTTATAAGTCCCCGCCTCAAGCATTTCATTATAATAATGAGAAATGGACAATACAATATTTACTATGGAATTATGCAATGATGACATTCATTCTAAATAATAATAATTATTCCACTGCTTTCTTGAGATACTGCTCCATTTTGAGACACAGTGGTGGATATTCTACTTACATGTTTTGTCTAATTTAATCTCAACATCTTTCTGCTGTTAGCTTTTGTTAATATTTATTTCACAGATAAGAAACTTAAGGCATGGTAAGGTTATAGTTGCCAATATCAGTAAGTTCTTGGGTCCTGGGACTAGATGTCATGGAGGTCTCTTCAAGGCCATTACCAAGATGAATTTTCTACAAACATTTCCATCTTTGTTTCAATTACTTCAAAATTCCAGTTCCTAGGAGAGACCATTGATTTGACTTGGGATCTTGTTCTCACCCCTTGGCTAGAACATGGTGACACTTTGACACTGACCCTATACTCTGTGCACCAGGGTAGAAGTAGTTCTCTAAAGGAAAATCAAAGTACTGTTCCAAAGTGATGGCCAAGGCTGAGAAAAGATATATATAACCAATATCTACTATTGAGATTTACTGCTAGCAATGGCAATAAATGGAGACAAAGATTTGATGGTAGAAAAAATAGGAACTAATTAGTTTAATTTCAACATCCCAATTTCTGCTCCTAAAGAGAAGGTCATGTTTATTGGAACTCTACATATCTATTAGTTTTCAACCATTTAAACTCTTTTATCTTAAGTGAACAGAATTCTCTCTGTCTCTGTAAAGGTGGGTACACGTGTGTGTGTGTGTGCATGTGTGGGTTGTAAACTGAGAAAGACAAGTGAAGAGGGAGGATAGAGAAAGTGGGAGAGGGAGAATGAGAAAGGATGGGTGGAGAGGAGGGATTGCTATTTAGGAGTGTGTTAGTCAGCTTTCTGTCACTGTAACAATACCTGAGAAAAACAAAGGAAGAAAGATTAGAGGTTTATTTTGGCTCACAATTTTAGAGGTTTCAGTCCATGGTCACTTGTTTTCATTGTCTCTGGGCCTGTAGTGTGGTAGAACATCATGGCTAGGAGGGCATGTCAGAGCAAAGGGGCTCCTTGTGGTATCCAGGAAGCAGAGAGAGGATAAGGGAGAGAAGAGAGAGAGAAAAAGTAGGAAAACAAGAAAGGGGCAACATATATTCTTCCAGGGCATGCTTCCAGTGACTATCCTTCTTCAACAAAGCCCCACCTCCTACCATTTCCACCACCTCACAATACTCCATTCAATTATGAACCCATCAGTGGATTAATTCATTGATGAGCTCAGAGTCTTCATGATCTAATCACTTTATAAAAGCCCACCTCTGATTATTACTGCACTGGTGGCCACGTCTTCAACCCATAAGTCTTTGGGGGATATTCCAGATTCAAACAGGGAAGGTGTAAGAACTGAGAGGAATGAGATTTGTGTTTTCTAGAAATAGGGACTGGAATAAGATTTGCTTTGGTATGGAGTTTCACATCCTGGGAGTGGGGCAGTCTGGAATGACGAATAGTTTCATCAAGCAAAAGCGAAGTAATATCTGTAAGGCTTTAAATACTTTCAGATAAGTTTTTTAGATCTTCATTTTGAAAAGAAGTTAGATCTCTAAGCTGCTGTTATCTTCAAATAGTAGTTGGAAGTAGTTAGTGACTTTGAAGGCAACTCTCAGAGTGTTGTAGTTTTTAAAACTTGAGTCAAGTTCATTAAGTTGTATAATTTGTTTTTCCTATTAACCAAGGGTCACATGTTCAAATGTCTTCCAGAGCCAAGTAGATAAGATAATAGATGAAGCAGGCCATTATAAGATAAGGAGTAGTGGGGACTGTGGTACAGTGGCAAATGCCTGACATACAGGCAGAAGCTGTCATGTAGTTACAGCTGATTATTGCCAATGTCAACTGCAGGCTTAGTGTTTCTAGATAATGATAAAAGTTAACACATAATTCTCACTTATGTGCTAGGTCTTTGTTTACATACTTTATATTAATTTACTTTCTAAAATATTTTTATTAGAGCATCATAATTACACATAGTAATTGAGTTTATTTTGACAAAATCATACATGCAAGGAATTTGATTTCAAGTCCCATTTCCCACCCTTTTCTTACCTTCTTCCCTCCCCTCTTTCTCCCTCCTCTACTCTTTTAAATTTCCTTCTACATATACATAAAAGTGAAATTCCCTTTGGCATCTTTATATATGAACATAACATGATTTTATTAAATTCATTCCATTTATCGTCCCCTTTCCCTACCTTCCTCCCTCTCATTTTTCTACATCTATTCCACTAATTTTCCCTGTATTTCTTTGATATCTGATTCCCTCCCTCACTGCCTTCTTTCCTATATTTTGCTCTAACTTCCACATATGAGAGAAAACATCCAATCTTTTATTTTCTAAGTCTGGTTTATTTTCACTTACTCTGATTTTTTTTTTTTCTATTTCCATCTATTTACTGGCAATTGCCATTATTTAGTTTTTCTTTGTGGCTGAGCAAAACTCCATTGTGTATGTATTGCACATTTTCTTAATCCATTCATCTATTGACAGGCATTTGGGTTGATACCATAGTTTGGCTATTGTGAATTGTGCTGCTATAAACACTGTAGTGTTTATACTATAGTTTACACTATAGTATGCTGATTTTAGATCTTTTGGATAGACACTGTAATGGTTAATTTGAATTGTCAACTTGATTGGATTAAGAGATGCCAAGGATTAAGAAGCTTATGGGTGTGTCAATGAGGGTGTGCCTAGGAATGATTGGCATGTGGGATAGCCAATTGAAATAGAGACACTCCCTAATCAATGGGCAGCACTGTCCAATAGGATGATGGCTTGAATGGAATAAAAGTTGGAAGAAAAGGAAGTAACTGCAGATGCAAGCAGCTGCTTTCTGAACAGGTTCTTGATTGCTGCTGTGGTCATCTGAGAATATCAGACTGTCACTTCTTCAGTCTTCCAAAGTGCATTCTGCCAGTGATTCCCCAGAAGCCTTCAGTCTCAGACTAGGGTAGCTCTGTTCAGCCCTCCTGTTCTGGGGCTTCAGTTTCTTGGACTATGCAGCTTCTGGTTCTTCCAGCTCTCCAGCCCACAGATGGCCATTGTGTACTATCCAGCTTCTAGTCATGTAAGCCAACATAATAAATCCCCCTTTTATAATTATATTTCCTGTTAATTCTGTTTCTCTAGAGAACCCTAACTAATACAGACACCAAGGAGTGGGATAGCTGGGTCATTTGGTGGTTCTATCCCTAGTTTATAAATTAACTTTTTAATCCTCAAAAGTACTCTATCCTTGCATACTATTATTTTTTCCCACTCAACTGAAGCATAGCAACATTAAGTACCTTGCCAGGGCCACATAGCTAGTTAGAGACATAGTGAGGATTCAAATCCAAGTTCAAATTCATAGTCCATGCACTTCATCACTACGCTCAGCTTTTCAAAACAAGCCAGGATTTGTTTATGTGAAATCTATGAATTTAAAAAATATTAATGACTAAATAAAGTAAGTCCATGTACTAAATTTGATGCATGGATTGCTAGTTAGGACTTCTGGATTAGGCTTTAATATAAGCAGAAGAGCTGCTTTAGTGAATAAAATAAAATAAAATTTAATAATGTAGGAGAATAACAGTAATTATTGCAAGCAGAGAGTTAGGAAATTATCAAAGGAGAATTCACAGAAATTTACAAAATTCATAAGACATAGAAAGTTGTCAAGCACAGGTAATGCCTAAGTCTTTGTTTTCAAATACCATTCTTCAACAAAAAAGAACCAAGGCTCTATGGGGAAGTAGCTGATTCAAAGGCTGGGGGAAGGAAAATATGAGGATGAGGCTAGAACTTTTTGTTGTGCCAGAAAATAAGAAAAGACTCAAGTCATGAGAGCACCACATCAAATGGACAGAAAAAACAATTTTGAGGACTTTCTGATGGACAAATCAAGGATAATTAGAGCAACAAATTAAATGATAACAGGAATGCATTACAACCCATAGAATAAAATATTTATTTTATTTATACGGATCCATACAAATATAAGTAATTGAATGTATAAATAAAGGAGAGGGGAAATCTCTTCCTAACAGCTGAATTCTAATAATACAAGAAGAATGATAATGGAAATAGAATACCACTATTTGGCAAACACCACAGTAATAATTGCTTTAGAGAATAATAATCACCAAGGAATCTCCATACTACTTTCTATATTGGCTGCACCAATTTGCTGTCCCAGCAGCAATGTATGCCTTTTTCCCCACATCCTCGCCAAAACTTATTGTTGTTTGTATTCTTCATAGCTGTCATTCTGACTGGAGTGAGATGAAATCTTAGAGTAGTTTTAATTTGCATTTCTCTAATTGCTAGAGATGTTGAATATTTTTTCATATATTTGTTGATTGATTGTATATCTTCTTCTGAGAAGTGTCTGTTCATTTCCTTGGCCCATTTATTGATTGGGTTATTTTAAAAAAATATTTATTTATTTGCTTTTAGTTGTACACAACGCATTTTTACGTGGTGCTGAGGATCGAACCCAGGCCATGCATGTGCTAGGCAAGCGCCGTACCGCTGAGCCACAACCCCAGCCCTTGGGTTATTTTTTTATTTTTTGCATTTAGCTTTTTGAGTTCTTTATATACCCTAGAGATTAGTGCTCTATCTGATTTGTGAGTGGTAAAAATTTGCTCCCAAGATGTAGACTCTCTATTCACTTCACTGATTGCTTCTTTTGTTGAGAAGAAGCCTTTTAGTTTGAATCCCTCCCATTTATTGATTCTTGATTTTAATTCTTGTGCTATAGGAGTCTTAGTAAGGAAGTTGAGGCCTAATACAACATGATAGAGTTTTGGGCCTACTTTTTCTTCTATTATGTGCAGGGCCTCTGGTTTAATTCCTTGGTCCTTGATCCACTTTGAGTTGAGTTTTGTGCATGGTGAGAGATAGGGGTTTAATTTCATTTTGTTGCATATGGATTTAGAGTTTTCCCAGCACCATTTGTTGAACAGGCTATCTTTTCTCCAATGTATCCCACTCCTCGGTCTATACCCAAAGTACTTAAAAACAGCCTACTACCAGGACACAGCCACATCAATGTTTATAGCAGCACAATTCACAATAGCTAAACTGTGGAACCAACCTAGATGCCCTTCAGTAGATGAATGGATTAAGAAAATGTGGTATATATACACAATGGAATATTGCTCAGCAATAAAAGAGAGTAAAATCATGGCATTTGCAGGTAAGTGGGTAGAGTTGAAGAATATAATGCTAAGTGAAGTTATCCAATCCACAAAAAAACCAAATGCTGAATGTTTTCTCTGATATAAGGAGGCTGATTCATAGTGGGGTTGGGAGGGGGAGCATGAGAGAATAAGATGAACTCTAGGGCAAAGGGGGGTAGAGGGGAAGGGAGGGGGCATGGGGGTAGAAAAGATGGTGGAATGAGATGGCCATCATTACCCTAAGTGTATGTATGAAGACACGAATGGTGTGAATATGCTTTGTATAAACCAGAGACATGAAAAATTGTGCTCTATATGTGTAATATGAATTGTAATGCATCCTGCAGTCATATATAACAAAGTAGAATAAAAAATAAATTAAGAAAAGAATAATCACCAAAAGCTAAACAATCTGTGAATGTATGGTGTTCTTGTAAGTAAAATATTCACATAGTCTCAAAGTATCTTGCCAGAGACACTTACTAATTACTTTTTTTTTTTTTTTTTTGGTAGCAGGTATTGAACCTAGGAGTGCTTAACCACTGAGCCACATCCCCAGCCCTTTTAATTTTTAAATTTTGAGACAGGGTCTCATTAAGTTGCCTAGGTCATCACTAAGTTGCTAAGGCTGGCTTTGAACTTGAAATCTTCCTGACTCAGCCACTAAAACTCTGGGATTGTAGGAGTCAACCTGTAATCAACCTGAGTTGACCTGAGTCAACGTGAGCTTAATTACTGTTTGTCCTGTTGCTATAACAGAATATCAAAACTAAGTAACTTATATAAAATTTCTTTTTTTTTCTTTTTGTTTTTGTGTAGTGATGGGGATCAAATCCAGAGCCTCATACATGATAGACAAGCACTTTACCACTGAGGCATATCCTCAGTTTCCAGAAAACAAGTTCATTTTAGTCATGGTTTTGAAGGCCAGGAAGTTCAAGGCGTAGATAGGGGTAATATCTTGCCTTAGCTTTCTTGCTGTGTTATGAGAGGACAAGTGAGTACATGCAAAGATAAAAAATTAGGGGCAGAATAACTTTTTAAAACAGCTCTCTTAATGATAACAGCATTGATTCATTGACAAAGGCTCCACACCTGCAACTCAATTGCAGGTACTTCTCACTCACACGAAGTGCTTTTCCAGGATAGCTCCCTAAGCAGTGACTCTCTTTCTACTTCTCAGGAGGTTTCTAGAGCACCTTGGTGGGGAGGGTAGAATGTGGGTGGTTTTGAACCCTTTACCCAGGAAGTTTCACACCACTTGTGCTCAAAATCCATCGACTGTAACTACTTTTACAATGCCAGCTTAAGTAGAGACTGGAAAACATGGGGGAAGCTCATGGATGGCACACAGTCAATGGCTTTACTACAGTATTACTATTCTGCAGAAGAGGAAATCTCAGTAAAAATAATTATGGGGCTGGGGATATAGCTCAGTTGTTAGAGTGCTTGCCTTGCATGCACAAAGTCCGGGTTCAATCCCCAGCACCATACACACACACACACACACACACACACACACACACACACACACAAAATAGCTTCTGCATGGTCACATAATTTATTAGTAGTATGTGAAACTTATTATGTATCACAATTATTTCTAAAGGACATAATGAAAAACCTGGTCTTTGAATGTCTCAGGTGGTAGCAAACCAGCCTCAAAACACTGATTCTCATGAAATGTAACCAGAATGAAGGAATAATGAGGTGGCCTTATGAACTTCTTAATAAGGAAAGATTGCCACTGAGAATCTGATTATATCCACACTTAGTAGATTAATAACTTGACATTAGGGTTTATATATTGGTGTGATTTTTGTTAACACTGACTTAACATCTCTAAAACAGCCTCTCTTTATCCTCTCTGCTCTATGATTACATTGTCTTTTCTTTTGCTTTATTTTGAAAATATAGCATATATACAAAAAAAAAAAACATGATAACTTGTATGTGTAATTTAAGGAACAATAATCAATACTCACATATCTAATAGTGAAAAAAAATCCCTCTGTGTACTTTTGCCAGCTTGTATGTCAAGCATGCATCTCCAGAAATAATTACCATCTAGAGTTTGTGTTAATCTTTACTTTCTTTATTGTTTTCACCACCTGATAACATATCCTTAAATAATGCGTTGCTTAGTTTTCCCTGTTTTTGAACTTTATGTATTCATTTTGTATGTTCTTTATGGTGCCTTGATTTTTTCTTCTTTTTTTTTTTTTTTTTTTTAGTTTAGCATTGTTTTTGAAATTCACCTATATGGGTGCATGTAGCTATGGTTTAATTTTCATTGCTTTAGAGTATTTTATGAATGTATTGGAATTTTTTTGTTGTTGTTGTTAGTTGTAGTTAGACACAATACTTTTTTTCCTCCCTCCCTCCCTTCCTTTCTTTCTTTCTTTTGTGCTGAGCATCTCCTTGCGCGTGCTAGGCGAGTGCTCTACTGCTGATAACCCCAGCCCCTGTATTGAAACTTTTGTTTTTTATTAAAGATTTTTTTCAATGCTGGGGATTGAACTCAGGATCTTGTGCACTGTAACTTATTAATAAATACTACCTTGATGGACATTTGGTTTGCTTCCAATTTTTTTCAGCCACTATAAACAGTACTGCTATAACTATGTTTGTTCATGTCTCCTGATGAACATGGGTGGGAGATTTTCTAGGTTTTATATTTAGGACTGAAATTGTTAAGCCATAGGAAGCATGAATTATCAACTATATTAGGTAATTAAAAATTGTTTTCTGAAGCATCAATGCCAATTTTTACTTATACCACACAGAATGAGAATTGCCATTGCTCACATCATTGACAAACTGACAATTTGAATTTATTCATTTTTTTTTGTCTGATGTCAAAAGATATCTTGCTGGGGCTTTAATTTTAATAAAAAATGTAATTCCCCTGATGAGTAGATTTAAACATCTTTATATAACTTTATTGGCATTTGAGCTTTTTTTTCCTTAGAAATTCCTTTTGTTTATCTTTCTACTAGGACTAATTCACAAGAATTTTTTTATAGATACAGTTAGTCAATTATATACAACATATAGATTCTAATCTTTTATTCATTATTTGTCATATTCCAAATACATTTTCCAACTTATGGCTTGTCATTTATTCTCTTTGTGTTTCCTTTTTCATGAAATGAAACTTAATTAATTGATATTTGTGAGACTTCATTTTTAAATATTGCATACATTTTACACAGAAGGATATTAAAATACATAAGTTGTCTTATTAAGGTAAATCTTTAGGGTTATGCTAAAAATTGATGCTTTTAGACCTTGGGTATGTTTGGAAGGATTAATAGTTGAGAGCTTTTGTATATAGGAACACGGTAAGAATGTCCAAGAAACAGACATTTGTAAATTCTCAAACTACTAATAATTTACTTTTTTAGACACTTGCTGTTATGATATATTCTTTTTATTTTTTTAATTGTTGTTCACCTTTTAGTCTCTGTTGATTTTTTTGGCCATAAGTTGTAATATGATATTTTGAGATATTGCCCTATGCTTGATGAAATGAAGTTGCCTATTTTGCCCAACAATTTTGATGGTTTATGATGTGCTCATTTGCCAAGTTATGGTCCAGAACAAATAATCATAATTTATTTCATTGCTCTCCAACCAATTTCAGAAAGATCTTAAATTGTTTACTTAAGTTGCATTTCTTTCTGGGTTTTTTTCTACTAAATGGATTCTGAAAGAGAAGTAAAATTGTGGGAAATCTATGACAGATTACTAGATTTAAATGTGTGCTTTTAGTGACTCCACACTGATGATACTGAAAACCGAGTGTAGATCAAGGCTATCATTAAAAACCTTATGCTTTGATAAGCACCATGCATAGTGATATATAAATTAAGATATCTAAATGTTTTTTTTTTAAATTGTCCTTTGTTTTTATATTGAGTATTTATTAAGTTTCATGTGGTGCTGAGGATCGAACCCAGGGCCACACACATGCGAGGCGAGCACTCTACCACTGAGTCACAACCCCAGCCTTGTATAGTATTTATTAAATTTGATGTATAATCTTCCATTTGTCTTTTTGGAAGATCGTATTATGAAGATAAGTCTATCCATTTGACAGAATACATCAGGTTGTCAATGATTAAACTTTCACACGGGGTGAAACCTGATTTTTTTCCCCCGAGATACACATATCCTGGCCTACTGCTGAAATAAAAGTTTTTAAAATTTTTTGATTTTATTTTTCAGTGTCTGTTGAGCCTGGATGAATTGGAAAATCCAGTGATTTGCTTCCCCAGGATGCTGAGAAATTTCAAAAGTGAGATGGTCTTTCTCTCCACTTCCAACTTTGGAACTGGGGTAGTCATTACTGTCAGGGAACATTAACTGTCTGAACTCCTGATACTCAGCACAATCCCTGACGAGGAGCAGCTTCCTTCCTTTGAGTAGCTGTTCTTAGTTGCAATGTATTTATCAGTCTTGGTCTTTACCATCTATGGTCTTTGTATCTAGTTTAAGATCCGTCTTACTTGAGATTATACAAATATTCTCCTATATTGTCTTCTGAAGGTTTTATAGTTTTGTTTTTATTATTTGGCCTCTAATCAGCTTGGAATTCATATGTAGAGGGCACATGTATAATTTTAGGGTTGTTTTGTCAAGTTCTACCAAATATATTGGGATTTTGATCCTAATTACTTTAGATCTGTAGATCCATTTAGGAAAAATCGATATCTTCATGATATCAGGTCTTTTAATTTATGAAGTGATATTTTTATTTTTAAAGTTTTCCTTAGAATGTTTTAATAGAATTTAGCTTCTCTCTTTAAAGCACTGTACTTGTTTAGTTAGTTATTTCTAAAAAATAAAAAGTGCTCTTGGGGCTGGGGTTGTGGCTCAGCGGTAGAGCGCTCACCTCGCATGTGTGCGGCCCGGGTTCGAGCCTCAGCACCACATAAACATGAAAGCATTGTGTACAACTAAATAAATAAATATTTTTTAAAAAAAATAAAAAGTACTCTTAATTTTTGCTTTTTATTTTTGACACCTGTAATCTGAAAAATATTTATTTATTTATTTATTTTTGTTTACATGATAGTAGAGTTCATTTTTCAATAGACACGGAGTATAACTTATTCAAATTAGAATCCCATTCTTGTGATTGTATATGATGTGGAGTTTCACTGGTAGTGTATTCATATATGAACACAAGAAAGTTATGTCTGATTAATTCGATCATCTTTTGTATTCCCATCCCCCCACTTCCCTTCATTCCCCTTTGTCTAAAACACCTTTGATTTAGATACTTTTTGAGTATCATTTTAAAAAGTTTATTCTCTACTCTTGTGGAGATTAAAAGTGTAATTGATTTTTTTTGTTTCCAATAATTTTGCTAAAATTCTTATATTGTTTATTAGATTTACTTATATTTTTATGTAAGCAATCATCTTTTGAAAAGAATGACAGTTTTTTCTTCTTTTACATTCTTATGTTATTATGATAAACTTTTGATATCTTCCCCACCTTAATTACCCTGTTTCACCCTGTAGTGCAATTGTTGAAAAATGTTGTGATGGTTGTTATTCTTTTATTGGTTCCAATTTTAAAAGAATATTTCCAATCTTTCACTATTATGTATTATGTTTGCTGTAGGTCTTATTAATTTAAAGAAATTCCTATTGCTTGGTTGCTAATTGTTTTTATGGTGAATAGAAATTGAATTTTTAGTCAAATGTTTCCCTGTGTCTACTGAAATTATCAGGAATTTGTTTTTTTAAAGACTTCTGATTTGGTTAATTACATAATAGTTTTCTAATGTCATATTTCTAGAACAAATCCAATGTGGCAGGTCATTTTTCATACAGTTAACAAAGTGATCTTTATAAAGGGATAAGTCATCCCATGTTATTCTCTGTTTAAAAGAATTCAACACCTTCTCATAGAATAAAGCACAAATTCTTTCTGTGGCCTGCATGATCTGCTCTCTCCTGTTTCTCCAACATCATCTCCTGTCACTCCTTGTTTGTATTGGACTTTTCCTGTTTCTTCGAAACATTACACTAATTTCCGGCCTTAGGGTCCTGGCTTTCTGAATGTAAATCTGTTCCTTTAAATCATCGTATGACAGTTTCTTTTTGCTCGTTTCTAAGAAGTATCACCTACTTAGAAATAAAACCCAATGAGGGTCCCTAACAATCCCTCACCGCAGGCTTAGGTTATTCCCATCACCTCTCCCCCTAGTCACTTGTTTTAAATCATATTTTCTTCATAGCACTTATGATTCTTTGTAGTATCTTAGGCATACCTTTAGTATGCATTTATTATTTATCTTCTTAGCATATAAGCAACAAAAGCTCAGGGATTGTGTTCTGTGCTATGTCCCCAGCACCTAGAACAGTATCTGATACGTAGCAGACTTCAATTGAATTTGTTAAATGAATGAATACATGACTGAGATGATAGATTCCCTTAAAGTAACAGAAAAATTTTTGGAAGCCAGTCAGCTTTATTCTGTTTACACTTTTCTAGCTTAAACTTCAACTGTGGTTAACGCTATTCTTCTCTCTGACTACTGTTTTAAAGCCCCTGTGTTGTTAGGCAGAGGAGGAGTGGGGTTGCCTTGCTTGAAAAAATGTTAAATTTAACAGTAATGTCTGAGGACAGGCAATAACAAACCACAAATAGTTTTATCAACTTCAAGTGTACTCTTCTTCCCAATGTGACTTTTGAGCCACTGACATTAAAGAATATTAATGCTGGAATGGTCCTTTGGGATCTTGTCAGGTGCAGGAGCCCTCCTGCAGTCAGGCATGCCAGACAATCTTCAATAGTTTAGAAAATACCGAAGGAAGATGGTGGCATTTTATAGATTTCTTTAAAAAAAAAAAAAAAATCCAACATTTAAACTTGAATAAATCTGGGCTGGGGATATAGCTCAGTTGGTAGAGTGCTTGCCTTGTATGCACAAGGCCCTGAGTTTAATCCCCAGTACCACAAACAATCAAGCAATCTTGAATAAATCCTACATTTCTATCTTATACATAAATTTATAGATTCATAAAATTTTATGGTTTGGTAAGATTTTAGATATCAGCTATTGTTCAAATAAGAAAGATGTTGCCCAAAGCTACTAAGTGATTTATCCAAAGGAACTTGGGAAATGAGCATCATAAGCAGGACAACTACCCAGGTACAGTTCCTAGTCCAGCTCTTTCCTTCAGCATGTAAATGTTGCTCGCGTCATAGTTACCAACTGACCAACTAAAGTAGCTGGTACTTCTCTGAGCCCTTGACTCTCTGACCAGAAATATTTTATACAGGGATGGACATCTGATCCACTCTTGTCCAAGCAAATGTTGTTTTAAAATTTGAAATTGAAAAATAGAGACTGCTATCAGTCTTCCCTGATGATGAAAGTCGTGGGCTGTCAAGCTTGGGAACCATGGGTACTTGTGAGAAGTGAGGCTTCATGAAGCAGACTGAAGCCCACTCAAAAGCACACATATTGAATAACTGCAAGGTTTATAAAAACAATCTAAAATTCCCCAAATAAATATTAAATACTGAGCCTTTGTGTGAAAATACATATTTTTTTTTTGTCCTAACAATCTTACAAAGCTGGATTTAATTCTTCTATTTTTCAGAATATGGAACTAAAGCTCAGAAAGAATCCATGGTGAATCAGAAGGTTAGTAAGTACCTGGATTAGAATTTTTAAAAAAAGTTTTTTTTTTTGTAGTTGTAGATGGACAGCATGACTTTATTTTATTTGCTTATTTATTGTATTGTATGCGGTGCTAAGGATCAAACCCAGTGCCTCACATGTGCTAGGCAAGTGCTGTGCCACTGAGCCCCAGCCCTAGCCCCTGCATTAGAATGTGAATTAAGATGATAAAATTCCAAAGTTTGTACTCATTTCAATGAGTTATATTGCCTTAAATTCAGAGTCAGTTATGTTTTGCTCCTCAAAGTGTGGTATGGAGATTATCAAAGGTGGCATCACCTGGGAATTTGTTATAAATGCATAATCTTGGTTCTGACCTCAGACTTACTAAGATACTGTACTTATCTAAACTTTAAAAAGATTACCAGGTTATTTTTGTGCGTGTGAGAGTTTGAGAAGCTCTGACCGGTGGAAATCAAGACAAGGAGATTAAAGCTGATAAATTTTGAACTATAACCTAACATTTTGAAATCATTCTCCTCATCCTTAATAAAGATGAAATAATTCCTACCTTACTGGTATTGCTGTGAGGATTATATGATCTAGGATATGAAAGCCCCTAGTACAGTGCCTGATATAGTAGGCTCTTATTACAAGTTAGATTCCTTTTCAAAATTGAACAAACTTATCATCCTTCCCATTGTTGGAGAGCACTGAAAAACATGCACACAAAGTGGTTCAGGTTAAGAATACACAGATGCATAACGTATGTGCCTTTCCCTAAATTAGTATAGTGACTACAAAGGTTCAGAGGAATTTTGGTTTGACGTTCTTTGTCATAATGGGTATGAAAAATTGAGTTCATTAGTGATGTCAAGGCAAAGAAACAGTTGAAAGTTAACTCTTCTGAATAAGAGAGGCATAATATTATAACAAATGTTTATAATGTTTTAAATGCTTATAATTAATGTTTAAAATTGGCAGAGAAGTTGTGCAGTTAAGAAAAAGAAAAGGATATTATATCAGGAAAGAAATACAGACTTTTTAGGTAAGTAGCTAATTTATTTCCACTGCTTTCAGGTTGTAAAGTCTAAATTGGACAACCCACAGGATACATAAAAGGAATGTGATTGCTACATATTAAAATCATTCATTTTCTTTCTTGTATATTCATAACTCTGCCCACAAGGAAGAGTGTAGGATTCTAGCAACAGAACAAGGATATAATAAAGTATTTTAAATGCTTAATGTAACACAAGACTTTGCTAATTATCTCTATACACTTACAATATCACTTAGAAGAAAATAGACTGCATTCACTAAAGCAAAAATGTACATTTAATTCATTTTAATAATAGTGATAATATACCAAAATATTGTACCTATGATGAAGACAGTCACAAAATCTTAGAGAAAGCCAAGAATATTTCAAATCATCACAGAATGGCAGGAAGGAGAATGTAAAATTTTAACTTCTCCCCAAGTTAATTTATAGGTTTGATGAAATTCAAATTAAAAGTCAGGTACAGTGGCACCTACCTATAATCCTAGCTACTCAGAGGCTGAGGCAGGAGGATCAAAGTTCTAAGCCAGTCTAAGATACATAGGCAGACCCTGTCCCCATATCCTACCCCATCCCACCTCTTCAAAAAGAAAAATTTTCTTAGGAAATTTGACAATATGATTTTAAAATTAGGAAGTATAAATAGCAGAGAGCAGGCAAGAAAACAATCAAATCAAAACTCAATAAGGAGCCAGGTGTGGTGGCACATGCCTGTAATCCCAGCCGCTTGGGAGACTTGAGACAGCAGGATCATGAGTTCAAAACCAGCCTCAGCAATGGCGAGGTACTTAGCAACTCATTGAGACCCTGTCTCTAAATAAAATACAAAATAGGGCTGGGGATGTGGCTCAGTGGTTGAGTGCCCCTGAGTTCAATCCCCAGTATCCCAAAAAACAAGACAAAACAACCATTCAATAAGGAGATATCCATTTTTATTTTTAGCCAACAATCTATAAACTTAGTATGAAGAGTCAAAAAAGTGGGGGAGCCTTATATTTGGAGTCTTATATTAGTTGTCTATACATAACAAATCACCCCAGATTTAGCATATAAAAGAATGTCCATGATCTCTCATAGTCTTTGTGGCTAGGAATCTGAGAGTGGTTTAATAGGAGGGTTTGACTCAGGGTCTCGTGTGAGGTTGCAGTCTTCTGCAGGCTTGACTAAGGCTGGAGGTCACTCACATGGCTGTTGGCAGGAGGCCTCATTTCTTTGTTACTTGTGGTCTTCCACAGGGCAGTTCAAGTGGGGCAAGTTCTCAAAAAGAGCAAACTTTAAAATAAACACTTTTTTCAGTAAGTTCACATTCTTATTGCTCAGGAACAAATATTTCTAGGTGCTAGTAATGAAGCTTTGTTTTGTTTTTCTTGTTTTAGCTTAATATTGGTATAGGAAATTAATCTCTGAATCATTTTTGATCCCATAATTGTCCAATATAGGCACAGGGAATCATGTTGGTTCAATTTTCAGACATACAAAGGGTTTTTGGCATAGATGAACCTAGAAGGGACTGGAAACTGACTTTGGAGCTAGGATAGACTTCACAGAAGAGATGTCATGTAACTGAAGACCCAAAGAAAAACTAAACTGCTTAAAGTAAAAAATATTATATGTAAACAAAAAAACTGGGAATATTATTATTATTTAGTTTAGTGCTGAGGATTTAACATAGGGCCTCATACATGCTAAGCACTTGTTCTAGCACTGAGCTAAGTAAGTCCCAAGGAAGTGTTAGTTTTAGCATTAATTGGCAATAGACTGACATTCATAAGTGTGTTTACATACACTCTGCATCATATATAACCACAAAAATGGAAAGTTAAAATCTATGTATGTATATGTCAAAATATATTTTATTGTCATGTATAACTAAAAAGAACAAATAAGACAATTTAAAAAAGAGTGCTTACATAATCAATGATATTACAAAAGAAAAATATATGATTAGATAATTTAAAAATAAGAAATAAATAAAATGTATTTAATTTATTGCCTATTAAATTTTAAAGAAGAAAAAACTTGTAACAAGCAATATTGTGCATGGATTGTTAGATGATCATATTCAGACAGTGCCTGATGGGAATGTTGAGTGGGTCAATGTTTTAGAAAGGGAATTTGGCAAAACATACTAAAAGCTTTAAAAATGTTTATTCCCTTTGATTTATTAATTTCAAGTTATAATAATATAAGAAAAGCATTAATAAATTTAGACCAAAACCTCTGAACAAAGATAAGGAACAGTATAGTGCTAATTGCATTAGTTAAAATTTGAAGGTACCTCAATGCCCAACAATACACGAATGCTTAAATTATACTATGTATGCTGGATGGAATATTGGAGCCATTAAAAGTGCCACTTTCGGGGGCTGGGGTTGTGGCTCAGTGGTAGAGCGCTCGCCTAGCACGTGCGCGGCCCAGGTTCAATCGTCAGCACCACGTAAACATAAATGCGTTCCATTGTGTACAACTAAAGCAAATAAATAAATATTTTTTAAAAAAGTGTTGCTGCCTGAAGCGGAAACCGCCTTGGAGCAACGAACGCCGCAGGAAAATTCGGAGGCAGGATGAAAATGAAAAAAGGTCTTTTATTCTTCTTCTCTCTCCGGCTCCAGCAATCACTCCAAACGCTCTAACTCCAACCACCACCTTCTTCTTCTTCCCACACACACTAACTAAACTCACCCAGTTATATACATATCGCTTTAACAAGGACACGTGCTTACAGCTCGAGCTTACAGGTGCGTCACGCAGTGTTCACGGGCATACAAAGATTCTTTGGATAATGTATTACTATCAGGTGGAAACTAGAACATCTTTTATGGCTCTCAGCTAACCGCAATCTTTAGCTATCTCCTTGATTATAGGCTCCTTCATTTCCCCCTTTTAGTTTTAAAAGAGGGGATGTTCTAGGATGTCCATGTGCAACCGACATTCTTACCCGTCATGGGAGTCTAGGCTGTCCTGACTCCTGGCTTAGGTTGACATGCCGGCCACATTAGACTGTCCCGTGCGACTGTGCCATGTCTTAGGTTGTCCCCTTCTGGGGATCTTACCCGTCATAGGCTAACCAGCCATCCAATAGAGCCCTTCAGGATCGACTGTGTGTTGACTAACAGCCGTCCAATTTTTAGGAGATGCTGCGGCTTTAAGGCGGTAAGCCTACTGCTGACGAGCCAAGTTTCCATAGCGTATCAAGTTCTTTAAGCCAATCAGCTGCCCTTAGTTTCATCAAGTAACGCACTGAGTTCTCTTAGACAAATACCCGCAAGGCATTGTCCCGTAATGTCCCAAAATAATGGAAAATCAAAATGTCCATAAGTTATAACACATAGATTCAGGAGGCCCCATGCATGCAGAGCAGAGGCCACACTGCTGGTTAGGTTGTTTGATGCTTGAGCAGCAGGGATGCTTGCAGCGACCGCGGTCCCTGCAGTTGTAGCAGCAGCCGTCTTTTTTATGTCTAGACATTTCCACCGGCAAATCTTCAGGGCCTGCTACCTAAAAACTCAAGCATCCATTATTAAGGGAAAGGCAGTGCTATTCCAGCACTGAGATCAAAAGGTGAGCTGTCAAACTAAAAAATGAATTATTAGAGTAGAAAGTAAAAGTTGATCTCTGCTCACACACATTGCTGCTTAAGCTCCCACAAACATAAGCTGGCAAAATATCACATTCAGAAATAATCAAAGAGAAACTGAGGGTGTTTACTGCATTAAAGATAAAGAAAAGCTAAAGGCACTTTGGAAAAATAATTTGTTAGCTGGAATCCTCAAGTCTCTATATACACAGCAATCCTATACCTGTTGAAATAATTCAAATTAATCAGCTATTAAACAAATGAAGTTAATAACAAATAAACGATCCTCTGTCAGAACACCAAAATATCAGGTTATACAACATTAAACATATTCACAGCTGAAGAGAAGTCCTGGAGACAACTATAAATCAAAATTGATTATCATTATAATTGATTATCTAATTAAAATATTCTGAACTTATATGAATATCTATTTATCTATCTATCTATTGATTATCTAATTAGAATATTCTAAGCTTAAATGAATTAACGTTATTTGGATCTATATCTATCTACCTATTTTTTTTAAGCGCTTAATTATTTGTGACGTCACACTAGACAGACGCACATATAAACATATATTTGTGACATCACATTAACATGAAATTTAGACAAATGCACAGACATAAAGACATATATAAAAGAAAAAAATACAATTGTGTATACACTGAAGAGAGATCTTCTTGTCCCAGCCGGGAAGATGAAATTTAAGTTGTAAATTTAATGGAGGACTCTTAAGGGAATCACTCCATACCTTCATTTTGGTCCTCTTGATTTTGTACTTGTTTATTCAATCTAGACTCCTCAATAACTTCGTCTTGATCCTTTTGACTTTGTACCTGCTTTATCAATCTAGATGGTATCCATATTGGAGAGGATTCATGCTTTGGAAAAACACAAACAGATCCTCTCCCCCAAATTAATACTGGGTCTGGACCCTTCCATGTACCTGAGAGAACATCCTTCCAGTAAACCAAAGGTTTATGTTGTTGGTGTGGGTTCCAGTGTCTATCTCCAGCCGAATGTCCATTAGAATCTAAAGTTAAGAAATTTAGGGTAAACAGGGCAACTGCCAATCTGTCCTTAGGATTTTTCCAGTTTCCATCTTTTTGCTTTAGTAACATATTTTTAAGTGTCCGATTTGCTCTTTCAATTATTCCTTGTCCCTGAGGATTATAAGCGATACCTGTTTTGTGGATAATATTGAACTTTGTACAAAATTGTTTGAAGGATGTGGATGTATATGCAGGGCCATTATCTGTTTTAAGCATTTTGGGGATGCCCAATGCAGCAAAAGCTTGCAGACAATGAGATGTAGTATCTTTAACTTTTTCTCCGGAATGTAAAGAAGCAAAAATCATGCCTGAGCATGTATCTATGGTGACATGAATAAATCGTAATTTTCCAAAACTTGGCTCATGTGTGACATCCATCTGCCACAAATGATTGGGCATCAAACCTCGTGGGTTAACCCCATAATGTGGATTAGGCAAAAGTGTTACACAAGATGGACATTCTTTTACAAATCTACGAGCTTGTTCTTTTGTGATTTTAAATTTTTGTCTTAAGGTAGTGCTGTTAATGTGGAACTGGGAATGAAATAAAGTAGCTTGTTGTACTGTAGTAAATATAAATATTGTTTTAGTGAGGGCATCAGCTTTTTGATTACCTTCATGGAGAGGACCAGGCAGATTAGTGTGAGCTCTTATGTGACCTATAAATAAAGGTTCTTTTCGTTGCCATAGGAGATTTTGGATTTGAGAAAACAATTTAAAAGCTGGAGTATGTGGTGCTATTGGACCTGCTAGCTCCAATTTAGGGACAGCATGTACAATATAGTGGCTGTCTGAAAAAATATTCATAGGCTGTTCTTTAAAATTTTCCAGAGCTATTATTATAGCTTCGAGTTCCACTAATTGAGCTGATTTTTGATTAGTGATATGAATCATTTTTTCATTTTGAGTGACTACTGCAGCAGTACCGTTAGAGGATCCATCTGTAAATACATTAAATGCTTTAGGAATGGGTTGAGTTTTTATTACCTGTGGGAATATGATAGGATGATTGATACAAAAGGACAGTATAGGAGATTTAGGAATATGATTGTCAAAATTTGCAGAAGTAGAGCATCTAGCTATAGCCCAATCATTATCATTGAAGCACAAATATTCAACATGTGACGATGAATAAGGAGTAATAATAGTAGCAGGATGAATTCCAAATATTTTAGTAGAGGTTTTAAGTCCTTGAAGAATAAGTTTAGCCACCATGGAGGTATAAGACTCAATTGTACTTTTAGGAGAGACAGGCAAATGTATCCATAATATAGGTCCCTGTTGCCAAAATACTCCTGTTGGTGTATATTGTGAAGGAATAATAATCAATATTAGTGGTTGTGCAAAATCAAATCTATCCCAATGGGATCTTTCAATGGCCTGTTCTACTAATTTTAGAGCTCTCCTGGCCTCAGGAGTTAATGTTCGCGGTGAGGATGGATCAGGGTTCCCGCGAAGGATGTCAAATAAAGGTTTTAATTGTCCAGTAGTGAGGCTTAGTGTAGGGCGAAGCCAATTAATGTCTCCCAATAATTTTTGGAAATCATTGAGGGTGGTCAAATGTTCTTTACTTATTAGAATTTTGGGGGTTTAACAAAAGTATCCATGATTTTAAAGCCTAAATATAGTATAGGTGATCTGCTTTGAACTTTTTCTTCTGCTATATATAATCCATATTTTTAAAAATTTTTTGTTATTTCACTAAATATATTAAATAAGATTTTTTGATTAGGGTGAGCTAATAAAACATCGTCCATGTAGTGTAGACACATGAGGTCTTGATATTTGTTTTTAATGGGCTGTATAGCTCTGTCCACATATAGTTGGCACATTGTAGGGCTATTTGCCATTCCCTGTGGCAATACTTTCCATTGATATCTTTTATCAGGGCCATTATTATTGATAGAAGGAATTGAAAAAGCAAATCTGGGGGCATCCAGAGGATGTAGGGAAATGGAAAAGAAACAGTCCTTTATATCAAGAGTTATAAGGTAATAGTTTTTTGGAATAGCTACAGGATTAGGAAGTCCAGGTTGGGTAGGTCCCATAATTTGCATTGTTTTATTAATTTGTCTTAGGTCTTGTAATAGTCTCCATTTTCCCGATTTTTTCTTAATTACAAATATGGGAGAATTCCAGGGAGAGGTGGAAGGCTCTATGTGTCCTGCTTCTAATTGTTCTTTAATTAATTGATGGGCCGCTTGCAATTTTTCTTTGGATAGGGGCCACTGAGGGACCCAAACTGGCTTATTAGAGAGCCATGGTATTTTTAAAATTGTTTTCTCAGTGGCCCCTAGAAAAAATGTCCTTTGCCTTTTTTATTATGATTAGGATTTTTATTCTTAACACCTGCAGGCTTGGTTGCTAGGTGTAGCCCCATTTGATGTAAGATATCTCTTCCCCATAGGGTAACTGGCAAGCTGTTTAAAACATAAGGTTGGAATGTTCCTGTATGGCCTTCATTGTCTTGCCAATTTAAGATTACAGCACTTTGTGCTGGGGTATTACTATATCCCAAGCCTCTTAAACTGGTTGAGGCTTTCTGCAGAGGCCAGTGCTTAGGCCATTGTTGTAGATTTATGATGGAAGAGTCAGCTCCTGTATCAATCAGGCCCTCCATCTCTATACCTTGAATTTTTAATTTGCACATCGGCCTCCGTGAACAATCCTGAACCCAGAAAGCCATAGGTCCTGAACCAGTGGAACCGAATGCTCTGCTATTTCTATTTTGTGGCATGCTTTTAAAAGAACTATGGAGACTGGGAATGAGGAGCAGCTGTGCGATTCTGTCTCCTTGATTTACGGAGATGATACCCCTGTGTGTACTTAGCATTATTTTAATCTCTCCATTATAATCTGAATCAATAACCCCTGGTATAACAGTAAAGCCTAATAAACTCTTGGAACTACGCCCAAGGATTAGTCCCACAGTTCCTGAAGGGAGAGGTCCCCTGATTCCTGTAGGAATCAGCTGAACCCCCATTTCAGGTGTCAGGACCATCCGGGCAGTAGAACAGAGATCTAATCCTGCACTTCCTCTTGTCCCTCTGATAAGGGAGTTAATGGGTAGGAGGGATTGTGACGAGGAATCATTTGGATCTGAGGGCATTCCTTCTCTAGTGCACATTCCTCCTCTAGTGCCTCGTACATTTGTGGGCCCCGGGGCATTGGGCCCCGTGCCCCGTTTTTTTGAAATCCTTGATAAATCATTTCCATATATATCATATCTGGAATGGCATTGATTGGCCCAATGTATACCCTTTTTGCACCTGGGGCATCGGCCTGGAGCGCGGTATGAATTTGATCTTATTACCCTTGGGGGATATTGCTTAGCATATCTTGGTTGATTATAATACTTTTGTCTGGAATATCCTGTTCTAGGTTGAAACCTTTGGGAATTTTGAGGGGAGGAATTTTTCATCACTGCAGCAATTACGTTGCTGTGATAACAGCCTCGTTAATGGCTTTGCACAGTCTGATATAAATTGATAAGTCTTTTTTACTTCTCCACGGCCTTATTGCATCCTGGCAATATTTATTAGCATTCTCGTACGCTAATTGGATAACTAGAGGCATAGCTTGCTCGACTTCGCCAAAAACTCTAGATGTTGTTTTTAAGAGTCTATCTACAAAATCAGCGTAAGGTTCGTTAGGCCCTTGTATAACTTTTGATAGGCTGCCTTGCAGATCCCCTGTGCCTGATATTGTCTTCCAGGCTTTCACAGCTGCAGTGTGTATCTGGGCATACACACCTGGATCGTATTGTAGCTGATTTTGTAGTTCGGCGAACTGACCCTCCCCTGTGAGCATATCTATATTGCGTTGAGGGAAACCTGCTGCAGCATTTCTCTTTGCTATTTCTGAACAAAGTTCCTGGAATTGAGTTTTCCAGATTAGGTATTGTCCCCCACTTAGTACCGCTCTGCATAGACTTTTCCAATCTGAGGGGGCTAAGGTTAGGGTGTTAAGTGACTCTATCATACTTAATGTGAACGGAGCTTGAGGCCCATAGGTCATTACCGCCTCTTTAAAATTCTTTATTGTTTTAAAGTCTAGGGACTTGTGATATCTTTGTCCCTCTTCATTTTGAAATACTGGCAGTTCTAGGTGCTCCTGCGGTCTATGTTGTTCAGAGCGTATAAGCGCTCAGAAAGGCCGCCAATTTCTACCTCAAGGGCACGTACATTCTGATCAATACTCCTTATTGTTTCTGTTAGGGATTCTATCCATGAAGGAGCAGAGGGCACTAGTGGTTCCTCTATTTGACGGTCTTTTCTCTTTTTTAATTTCTTTTTGTTCTTTTTATTGGAGACTGTGCTCCCTGAATCGCTTTTTGATTCCTCCTCACTACTAGCTTCATAATTCCTAACTGGCTTAGTGGAGGAGACCGTACTGTCATGGTTTGGCTCCTTGTTACTATTATCACTTTCACTAGTATCCTGAGTTTCAGCTTCTAAGGAGAGTACATACTCCTCAGCTAATTTTATTAAGCTTCTGATGGCTTTTGCAGTTCTTACTTTTGAATTTACATTACTGCTCTCCTTGCTGGTCTCAACTGAGTCAGAGGATATGCTTTCTTGTTCACTTTTCTCACTATCCTCTGAGTTCTCGCTATCAAAAATTTCATTCGTGGCTTTTATAAACCAACTTTTTGTTATATTCACTCCCATATTTTTAAATTTTCTTTTTTCTTACCTTGCCGCCGAATTCCCCGTACGGGCCACCACTTGTTGCTGCCTGAAGCGGAAACCGCCTTGGAGCAACGAACGCCGCAGGAAAATTTGGAGGCAGGATGAAAATGAAAAAAGGTCTTTTATTCTTCTTCTCTCTCCGGCTCCAGCAATCACTCCAAACGCTCTAACTCCAACCACCACCTTCTTCTTCTTCCCACACACACTAACTAAACTCACCCAGTTATATACATATAGCTTTAACAAGGACACGTGCTTACAGCTCGAGCTTACAGGTGCGTCACGCAGTGTTCACGGGCATACAAAGATTCTTTGGATAATGTATTACTATCAGGTGGAAACTAGAACATCTTTTATGGCTCTCAGCTAACCGCAATCTTTAGCTATCTCCTTGATTATAGGCTCCTTCAAAAAAGTGCCACTTTCTAGGATTATTTATTGAAAGTGTTTATAAGTGAAAAAATGGCACATATATAGCAAAATCCAACTCCACTAACAGTATGCTTTTTTTTTTTTTTTTTTGGTACCGGGGATTGAACTCAGGGGCACTCGACCACTGGGTCACATCCCCAGCCCTTTTTTTTTTTTTTTTTTAGATTTTTTTTAAATTTTATTTTTATAATTTTTAATATGTACAACTCATAGTGCATATATTTATATTTAGTATCTTTTTACATACAACTGTTTGTATACAAAGTATATTCGTACAATTCAGGTCTTCAATCATGCATTAAGGAAAATGATATCCGTCTCATTCAACCACCTTTTTTTTTTTCTTTTCTCCCCCTCCCTCCCCTCTTGCTCCCTCCCTTACCCTCCCTTACCTTGACCATTCTAGTGTTCCTCTAATCCTCCTATGTACCCCCATCCAACAATACTTTGAAATAGCCTCCTTATATAAGAGAGAACATTTGGTACTTGGATTTTTGAGACTGACTAACTTCACTTAGCATTATGTCTTCCAACTTCATCCATTTACCTGCAAATGCCATTAATTTGTTTTCTTTTATTGCTGAGTAAAATTCCATTGTTCGTATATACCACATTTTCTTAATCCACTCATTTACTGAGGGACATCTAGGTTGGTTCCACAACCTAGCTATTGTGAATTGCGCAGCTACAAACATTGAGATAGCTGTGTCACTGTAATATGCTGTTTTTAAGTCCTTTGGGAATAGACCCAGGAGTGGGATGGCTGGGTCATAGGATGGTTCCATTCCCAGTTTTCCAAGAAATCTTCATACTGCTTTCCATAACGGCTGCACCATTTTGCAGTCCCACCAGCAATGTATGAGTGTGCCTTTTTCCCCACATCCTCTCCAACATTTATTGTTGCTTGTGTTTTTGATGGCTGTCATTCTGACTGGAGTGAAGTGAAATCTTAGAGTAGTTTTGATTTGCATTTCTCTAATTGCCAGCGATGTTGAACATTTTTTCATGTATTTGTTGATTAATCGTGTATCTTCTTCTGAGAGGTGTCTTCTCAATTCCTTAGCCCATTTATTGATTGGGTTATTTGTTTTTTTAGTGTAAAGTTTTTTGAGTTCTTTATATATTCTAGAGATTAGTGCTCTATCTGATGTGCATGTATTAAATATTTGTTCCCAATTAGTTGGCTCTCTATTCACCTCACTGATTGTTTCTTTTGCTGAAAAGAAGCTTTTTAGTTTAAATCTATCCCATTCATTAATTCTTGGTAGTAATTCTTGTGCTACAGGATTCTTATTAAGGAACTTGGGGCCTAATCCAACATGTTGGAAATTGGAGCTTACTTTTTCTTCTATTAGGTGTATTGTCTCTGGTCTAATTCCTAGGTCCTTGATCCACTTTGAATTGAGTTTTGTGCATGGTGAGAGATAAAGGTTTAATTTCATTTTGTTGCATATGGATTTCCAGTTTTCCCAGCACCATTTGTTGAAGACCCAGCCCTTTTTTTGTATTTTATTAGAGACAAGGTCTCACTGAGTTGCTAAGTTCCTTCCATTGCTGAGGCTGGCTTTGAACTCATGATCCTCCTGCCTCAGCCTCCCAAGTGCTGGGTTTACAGGTGTGCACTACTGCGCCTGGCACAGTATGCTTTTTGTGTGGAAAAAAAGCCTGGAAGAAAATAATGCAAACTTAAAATGCACTGTAAGACTATGAAAAGTTAATTTCTGCTTTATATATTTCTGCTACTTTGAAAATATTACTTGTTTTTTCCTGTTAAAAAAAGTGTTTTTTTAATGTATACTATGACAGTCGTTTTGCTGTTTCTGTCACAGGATACCCAAGACTAGATAATTTATAAATGAAAGAGGTTTATTTAGCCTATGGTTTTGGAGGCTGGAAGTGCAAGATCGGAAAGCCATATCTCCATGTGCTGTATCATAACATGGTGGAAAAGCAGAAGGGCAAGCTGGTGTGCATGAAAGAGGCAAAACACAAGGAGAAATCTTGCTTTATAACAACTTGTTTCTGGAGATAGCTAACTCACCCACACCCATGAGAACTGTATTAATCCCTCTTAATGACCAAATCACCTTTCAAAGACCCCACCTCCCAACAGTGCCACAATAGAATCAAATTTCAACATGAGTTTGGGAAGGGACAAACTATATTCAAACCATAGCACATAGATATAGAAAAATGCATAAAACAGATGTACAACTTAATTATTACAAGTTCTATTTCTTGACTGCCACCTGTGTTAAGAAACAAAACTTGGCTGATTCTACTCCAGAAGGTTTTCATGTTCCTTCCTCCAATCAAAATCCCCAGCCTTCTACCTCTTGTAAAGTCCAATATCCTGACTTTATTTTTAGCAAAAAAATGTTAAAATATTACTAAATATTAAAATATTATTAAAACATCTGAGAGACTATTTTGCTTTATTTGGTAATCAATTCTTTGCCTTTTATTATAACCAAGTAAGCATGTTTAAATATTATAATTTCATTTTGCCAGTATCTTAAATTATTTTAGACTTTTAAAAACCCATACATTCCCTTTTCAGTCCCTGTCCTCTTTTTCCATGTCATTTAATTATGGAGGAAATCAGGTCATCATTGTTCTGTAGTTTGGAATTTGTTGAGTGCATAACCATTTTAGAGGGTACTCTTTCTGTGCCTTCTAAATTTCTTGCACGCCACAGTAGAATATACAGATTTGATCAGAAGCTGAAGAGTGGGTGGTTTAGGGAAACTTTCTGCTTTTCCCTCTCAATCTCATGTAGAGTTCACAATGATGGTGACTTTCAATCCATGGTCTCCTTGCTCCTTCTCCTCACTAAACTGAATCTCTTTCCTGTTTTTTGAACCTATACCATTTGGATTCTCGGATCATTTTCTCTTCAGTTTGGAAAAAGGAGTTTGGGTTGGTGAGTTCTGAGAGTTATGGGACCCAAACTGCTACAATCCCTCCAGAACTTATCATGTATCCATGTACAAATCTGCTCTTGGAATCTACAAAGTTCTGTTTTCAGATTGGCCCTCTAAGCTTTCCAGTGAGACCATCAGCTATTCTGGCACGCTTAGGCCAGTTTCCCTGATGGTTCTCTTCTTTTATCCTGCTGCTGCCATACAGGTCTTGTAGCTGGGTGGTTTGTCTCCACTCTCACTTATATTTTGAGGTTATGGGGATATTTCCTCATAGTTGTTGGCTATAGGCTTTTGGCATTGCTGCCTATTTGGTGCATTTTTTGTAATTTAAGAGGAAATAAAGGAGGATTAAAAATGGTGCCACTGCTGCTGGTCATGGTGGTGCATGCCTGTAATCCCAGCGACTCAGGAGGCTGAGACAGGAGGATCACGAGTTCAAAACCAGCCTCAGCAATGGCGAGGTGCTTAGCAACTCAGTGAGACCCTGTCTCTAAATAAAATACAAAATAGGGCTGGGAATATGGCTCAATGGTTGAATGTCCCTGAGTTTAATCCCTATAACCAAAAAAAAAAAAAAAAAAAAAAAAAAAAAAAAAGTGCCACTGCTATATTTCATTCTTTCCATTATTCCTTTATATTTTATTTTTAGTAAAAATGTTTAAATGTTATTAAGGCATCCGAGAGGTTATTTTGCTTTATTTGAGATTTTTGTATATTGTGCTGCTCTGATTGTGAAGGAAGGATTGTGTTGAAAATCAGAGACAAAGAATTTTTGAGTTTTTCTCTAATGGTTTAAAGAAAGAAGTATAACTGGAAGACATGATATGATATGCTATGTCCTGAATATGAGAGTAAAGATGTGTGGAGTCTCAAAGGGTGATACAAATTTCCATATGAGAGAGGAGTCAAACCTGACAAATTGCACCAGTCCTTGCAGACTGGTGAGTGTTTCTCCCCTTCTAATTGGGGTACAGAATGAAGACTCCTGGTTTAGATTCCTCAGAGTCTCAAATCATGCCACCAAAAGTATGTTAGAACTATCTTCTTAGTAAATAAACTAACACAAAATGTAGATTTTCTCAGTGTGAGATCTATCATAATGAAAAAAATACTTATCCTTGTTTTATTAATGAAAAATATTTGTCCTTGTTTTATTTAAAGTTTTATTTGTTCTTTTTAATTATACATGACAGTGTAATGTATTTTGACATATTATACATAACATGGAGTATAACTTCCCATTCTTGTGGTTGTACATGATATAGAGTTACACTGGTCATGAATTCATATATGAACATAGGAAAGTAATGTTTGATTCATTCTACTGTCTTTCCTATTCCCATCTCCCTTCCCTTCCCTTCATTCCTCTTTGTCTAATCCAATGAACTTCTATTCTTATTGTGTGTTAGCATCCACATATCAGAGAGAACATTTGGCCTTTGGTTTTTGGGGATTGGCTTATTTCACTTAGCATGATATTCTCCAATTCCATTCATTTACTGGCAAATGTCATAATTCCATTATTCTTTACAGATGAGTAATATTCCATTGTGTATCTATCCATTCATCTGTTGAAGGGCATCTAGGTTGGTCCCATAGTTTAGCTCTTGTGAATTGAGCTGCTTTAAACATTGAAGTGGCTGCATTACTATAGTATGCTGATTTTAAGTCCTTTGGGTATATGCCAAGGAGGGGGATAACTGGGTCAAATGGTGGTTCCATTCCAAATTTTCTGACGCATCTCCATACTGCCTTTCAGAATGGTTGTACCAATTTGCAGTCTCACCAGTAATGTACAAGGGTATCTTCCCCCCCACCCCACACCCTTGCCAACATTTATTGTTACTTAGATTCTTGTTAATTGCCATTCTGATTGGGGTGAGATTAAATCTCAGTGTAGTTTTAATATGCATTTCTCTAACTGCTAAAGATGTTGAACATTTTTTTTCATGTATTTGTTGACCAATCATATTTATTCTTTTGTGAAGTGCTTGTTCATTTCCTTTACCCATTTATTGATTAGGCGATTTGTTTTTTGGTGTTAAGTTTTTTGACTTCTTTGTATATCCTGGAGATTGATGTTCTATCTGAGATGCAGTTTTCTTTGTTTTAATATAAGAGTTTTTCCCTGGATAAATTCAGCATTTCCTACATAATAGTGACGCTGAAAAGACAACTTTCCTGTGAAGTACAATAGTCAGGTACTGTAATCCCTATTATAGAATAGTGGAAACAGAAATTCTTCATTTATTCATAAGTTTATTAAATATATGGCCATATAAATATATCAGGTTATTAAATTCTTCATTTATTCATACGTTTATTAAATATATGGCCAAACAAATATATCAGGTCATTAAAACTCAAGTGTGCAAAAAAAATTATTTTAAAAAAATAATTGAATTCAGTCTCAATGTTGAGATTCTATTCTTTCTAAAGGGAGAAAATTTTAATTTGGTTAATTCCACATACTCATAGCTCTATGTCAATTCCAAATCTCTTCTGTCCCCAAACCATTTTTGGCTAAAATGTCATCTCTTCAAAATTATTTGCCTCCTCACTGTTTTTCTGAGGACAGCTTTAAAATTATTTGGGAGTGGGTAGGGTAAAGGGGGGAGGCAGGTGGCCAGGGAAGGTATCTGGTTGTCAAATGCAAACACATCTTGACTTTGGCCCTAAAAGTTGGTATCTCCTTTTCCATTGCTTTTGAGTCACTGGTCTGTGTATTCAGGTCTGTCCTTCTTCATTCTGACCTATAGGCTCTTTAACCCTCTACAGCCCTCCTGCAGAAACTTTGAATCATCTTTAAAGCCATAAATACTAAAAATAAGAACAAGCTAGGAGCAACCCTCTGGCTCTTTATGTCCAAACAGTTTGTGGGCTACTTGCTGCCCTCTGTTGGCTTACTGAAGGGAAGCTTCTGAATCTTGGCTCCTTTAAAATTCCCAATGAACGTAGAGCTCAGATACCCTCAGTCTTTAGATCTTCAGATATATCCTGGAGTTCTATTATTTCTCTCTCCATAACTTTTTAAAAACTAATCTCAGGAACTGTGTGTGTATGGTTGTGTATATCCCCAGGCCTTTCTTGGGGATATACATAAATTCCTCTGTATTTGTAGCAGACTGTATTATTATTTACAGTTAAATACAACCCTGTCCCCCTCAACCTCCAAAAGGATTATAATCCATGCTCACTGCCATATGATTTACCTATGGAAGAAACAGACTTTCTACTGACTTGAGGTTTAGCCATATGAAAGGCTTTTGCCAATGGAATGTCATGACACTCTGGTGATGTTTCACAAGTTTCCACGAGCTCTTCTGATCTTCTAGTCTGTCATAAGAATTGTCCAAATCCCACATAAAGGTTCTTCTTCAGCATGGGACAAGAAGACCCTTGGAGCAGAACCTTGGCTGACCCATAAAATATAATATAGAAGCAAGAAATAAATTTATGCAGCCATATCATTTTTTAACAGTAAAAGTGATGAATACATCGTTTGTGGACTATTTCTTTTTCTTTCAGTTCTTTTTAAGTCCAGCTATTCCAAACCACAAACTCTGACTTATGAGACAACTGTTACTGCCATGAGCTTCAAATGCCTGTTAAACAAACATTTGGGATTGCCACCTTCTTTCCTCTGAGACAGAGAAGGAAATGCTGTAGCTGCCTGAGGAGAGTATAAGACCAGGGATAAAGAACATGAATTGTATGTGTGCATGCAGAGATGGAGGGTGGGACCCCTCAGTTAACTTTTCAGATTTTTATCTTGACATACAAAAATGCATACAACCATAGAATTTAAAACTTAAAAACTCCAAAACATGTATTCTTCCTGCAGTCAGGGATTTTATAGAGCAGATCATCTATCTCTTTAAGTAATTCAAATGTATGGCAACAAATGTTGTGTATCATCAAGGTGTGTAGGGGAAGAACTATGGGAGCTTATGGAAGAGGCCTGGAAGGATAGGTAGAATTTGGAAATGCATTAAGAGGGGACAAAAAACATTTTGTATTCAAAATATAGATCAAGTTAAATCACAGAGGTGGGAAAGTTAGTGGCATGGATGGTACCTTTGAGTGAAGGTAAGGAACTGTGGGAGGCAAGACTGGAAAGGCAAGCCACTGCCCAGTCATTGTGGTGGTTCAAAAGTGTGGACTGTGAACTTCTACCATTGGCTAAGGCCATATAGAAAAAGTGCTGCAAAGTGGATTTCAGCTGCATTTATTATTTTAAAAACAATGTGGCCATTTAAAAATTTGACACATAAAGTATATGTACTTACACAGTTGGAAAAACAACTCAGTTGATGGATTACTCGTCCCCAAAGGCCATTGTACCGTGTACTGTGTGTATGTTTCCTAAACAATCATCCTTACTTATAAGTAAATCATTTATAAGTAAATCATTTTATAAAATGATTGCTGATTTGTTTTTGGGTATTGGATAGTGAGGGCATGATTCCACCAAAGAAAAAGCCTTAATTTTCTGCAGAAATTTGCCTAATACTAGGGCACATCTTACTAAGATCTCCTTGGCATTTCAATGATGAAAACAGCCACACAACAGTGCAATATACTTGATACTACGAAACTGTAATCTTAAAATTGTAAATTTATGTTTAGTTTACCACAGATAAAAAAAAATAACTAGCAAATCTTGACACGCTGAAAGTACTACAAATAGTAGAATTTTATAGCTGGAGCTCCTCAGCTCATTTAGAATTTTAGAGCTGGAATGACAACCCCGAAGATGTCCAAGTTGTCAGTGAGAGAGATGCTGTATCCCAGCGTTAGCCAGTCTCTTTCCTGGTTCTTCCTGCCCTGAGGTGAAGCTCGCTTGGTCAGGAAGAAAAGTCTCCAACATTCTTGCTCACTTTAGTGCAGGGGAGAGGACGGGAAGGTGTGAGGGTTCTCCTGCGATGGGAGGCTACCGCGCAGGCAGCTGCGCTCTTCTTCCTCCATCCTGGGGCGGAAGTGCGGAGAGGTGTAGTTTAAAGGTTTTGTCGCAGCAGAATCTTGGACATTTTAACAGCTCCACTCAGCCATTTTAGCCGGCCACCAGCAGGCTGAGGGAGAACTGTGATGAAAAATGTTTGGCCCTCGTAAAAGCAGATGAAAGTTGCAAAAGCCCTGCCCAGGCTTCAGCTATCAATCAACCTGCCAGGGTAAATGATGAACAGCTCTTAGGAGTTGTCGACGGAGACTGGCAGTGGTGCACCTTTTTTTCTGACTCATGCCTTTGTTTCTTGTATCGTCTCAGTGCGAAGCCCCCGAACTTGTGGTTGAAGCACCTGCCCCCACGCTCGGACTGTGGCCAGGGATACTGGAGCGGCGGTCGGTCGTGGAAGCCGCTGCCGCCGCCGCCGCCGCCGCCGTAGCCGGGCCTCCTCCATCAGGCACATGCGCAGTTGCGACGCCGACCCGGCGCCCTCAGTCTCCTCCTCCGCCGCCTCCCGGTTCCGCAGTCACTTCCTGCAGCTGTTTCCCTGTGGGTAGGGTTGGACTGACTTTTGACAGTCAGCCTTCAGCTGTGGTGGGGGCTCGGCGGCCGCGAGCGGAGAAAGTTGCTCGGAAGAGAGGCGGGTGGAGCCGGGCGGAGCCGGGTGCGCAGGGCTGGCGGCGGCGGGCGTCCCGGACGGACGCGGCGCCGAGACTGCCGGCGCGTCCCGGGGGTTCCGGTAAGTGCGGGCGACTGGGAGCCTCAGGGCGTTTAGGACGAGCCCGGAGCGCAGAGACTAGAGGTTCCTTTTGGATGCTGTCCTTCCACCTGCCCTCCACGTGACGGTGCCTGGACTGCTCTTATTTACCTGTTTGTTTTGAGCATTTCACGTGTACTATTTGGATCGTTTGTGCTTGCGGCTACCTTGGCCCTTGCACTTGTCCTCACCCGATGGGAGTCGGGGGATTCCATCTTTCGTGATGGCATCCTTAGGGGATTGGGGTGGGGGGGAGGTATGTGTGCGTTCGTGTGTGTGCATGCACATCTCAGGAATGTAAGGTGTATTGTGGGCGATGCTGAGGTATCTGTGGCTTTGATTCACTTCAGTAAAAGGTTCCCTAGGATTCGGAACCAACATAGCTGAGACTGGAAAACATTCTCCCGTTCACCAAGGCCTCTTTCCCCCCAGTTTCTTGCGTTCTTTTGGGTCTTGCTTATATGACATGCCTTGCCTTTGCTGATAGTTTTTCTGGTTTCCTCGCTTGTGTTCTTTTTGCTGCGTTCTGATGACCTCTGAGTAATGCTGCCGGTCTTTCCCTCGTTTCCAGAATTCCCAGTGACAGTCTTCCCCAGTTTGTTGAGATACCAGAAACCTGTTTCTGTATTCTGTTCTCTTTCCTCTGTGGATTTCTCCAAATGAGAAAGCGATTGAGTGCAATACAGTATGTGAAGAGTAGGCCCCAGTCTAATCATGAAAACTCAGTATGCTACAATAATTCGTTTTCTTTAAACAGGTATATTGTGGAGCTTTGATTTTCTTTAGTGTCCTCTCAACACCTTTACCAACTAGGGCATTAGCCACCATAAACCCTTCGTTTATGCTACTGCAACCATCATATTGAATGGTTTTTAAGATCTAAGGAATAGCTATTTATATCAGCTTTCAGATTAGTCTCTCTTATACCAGTGCAACAGTCGGACGGATCTGAGTCACATATGTTTTGGATCTTTATATTCCACCATTTGCGCATTCACCAAAGGCTTGGTTTTCTTTATTTTAGATTTGTAGTTTTTGCTAATTTTTGTTTATAAATGCAGTAATACTTGTAGTTGTCACATAAAGCTCTCTCAGAGGAGTTGATTTTATGTTGATTGTTAAATATAACAGAACAATTAATTTTGGAATAGCTAGCCACTCTTTAAACATGATAAAAAATGCAATTACAGGTAAGTAATACAGGTAAGTAATACAGGCAAGAGTATTTTCTTTAATTCCACTCCTCCAGAAGGAAGCTTTTTATATTTTCGTGCCTTGAAGGGCCTTTATTTTGATGTAAACCTGTAGATAACACTGGGGGAGACACATACTAGATTTCCTCCAGTGGGAGTGAGCTTTCATAAAACAAGTCCAGACTTGTCTTGATAATTGGTAGCATTTGATTTTCTTCTTATATTGCTGATTTTCCTTATCTGAATGTTTGACACCCTACTCTACCTTTTCTATAAAGACCCAGCTGCATGTTTGTGGCAATTTAGCATCAGTATGACTGTACAGGTTGGCTGTGTAGCCTTTAACATAATCAACTGTTATAATTAGGTCGTCAAACTTTTAAAAAGCTGGTCATTGTCTCTTTAGTTTATCTTTCAAAAATATCCATATCCATCTTTGCTTTTTGAATGTCTTTGCTTGATTTAATTGAGAGAAATGGTACCATTATAGAGAACCTGATGTTTTAGACATGTTAAATCTATAGTGCTTTTCTTTATGTTCCCAGAGATATGGGCAGCATACTCCTGCTTGAGAGTCAAATGATAGTATCACTTTTCTAAGTTATGATTAATAAAAAAGTATTATTTAATTTTATGAGTTTTGTATTTTGTCCTTTACCACATTAGTTCCCACTTACAGTGATATCCTCTCCTGCCCCCAGACCTTGAATTTAGTATAAAAGTTGTTACTTGATTGCAGTTTATCTTTGCTATATATTTATTGAATTTGATAAAGCATACTCTTTTAACTTTTCAAAACTTAACTTGATTCATTTTAGAACATCTACACTGCCATACATACACGTTTCCATCCCGATGGAAAATTCCAGCAGCTAAAAATAGGTATATTCTATTGACCAAGAAAAGAGGTGTTAATAGTATTGAGAGTGGAGGGAATTGTAGATTTTGAAATAAGGATTCTAATTTGGGTTAATTAGAATCTTGGGAACTCAAAAGGGTGTACCCATGATTCATTTTGAGATACTCAAAATTAAGATACCATCTGGGTGGGAGGCAGGAGAAATCATGGATAAAGAGTGAAGAGAAAGTGGAACATTTTGGGTCTTTTCTAAGGAAAATAGAGATTATCAGGTACTTAGTAAGTGGGGGCACGGAGAAATAGTCTGAAGACTAAGAAACTGGAATAACGATGGAGCTTATGACAGTGTGACTCATTATTCCGTTGGACATTTACCAACGTGGCTACCTTGTTTTGTGCACATAATTTACCTCTTGAAGGAGAGAAAATATTGTGATTTTACAAAGGACTAATGAATATCTTCTAAGGCTATATGAGATGGTATCATAAACTTGAGGCCCTACAGGGAGCAGTCTGAGTGGTGACTGATGTGGCCTGGAGAAGGCAGGGCTGGCTATGGGGGACTATCCTTTGAGTAGTAGTAACCCGATAATTATTTCCCATGGAGGAACACAGGGCCAGTGTTGCCAGATCATCCTTTTATCACACGAAACCACGGATCTCTTGATTTTTAAATATTGACAGTTTTAAAAACGAAAGCAAAACAAAACACGATATTCCAAATAGCACATCTGTGGCTCTATGTGGCCCACAGGCTATCTGTTTCAACCTCTGCTCTAAGGAATCATTGGCTTAACTACTTAAATATTGCTGGTTGATCAGAAGCAATACTTTCTTTTTGGTACTGGGGATTCAACCCAAGGGCGCTTAACAACATCCCCAGCCCTTTTTATATTTTATCATGAGACATTGTCGTGCTAAGTTGCTTATGGCTTTGGTAAGTTGCTAAGGCTGGCTTTGAACTTGTGATCCTCCTGCCTCAGCCTCCCAAGTTGCTGGGATTACAGGCTTGCGCCACTGAGCCTGGCTAGCAGGCACACTTTCTATTTATTACTGGGTTATTCCTACAGCTGGGTTATTCCTACAGCTGCTTGGTATTTAAGCTAGTTGTGGAAGTGCTTTAAAGATTCTCAGAGGTTATACTCTTTTTTTTTTTTTTTTTTTTTTAAACTCTTGACAATCATTTGGATGGAAAAGAGATATTTTCCAAGGTGTTTTTTTTTTTTTTCCTTTTTGATTATGCATAATTGTCATCCAGAGTGCTTAAGTGTGCCTGAGGGAAGGGGTCTGGAGGAGGTGACCTTTGATGTCTATTTCAGCAATGTGATTTTTAGATTTAATTAGCCATGGATGCAATGCTATTAATGTTCATGGGCTAGAGGGACAGCAGTTGGGGCTGGGCCAAGGAAAATAAAGCCAAATCTATAGAGCCATTCCCAGTGGAAGAGTGTCATGTCAATGTGAATGAACAGGCAGAGGAAGTTTGCTAGGTGAAGCAAAAGGAAAGGGGTCCCAAAGATGGGTTTTGGAGAAGTAGAGGAAAGAGTCAGATGATGATGTCATTTATAATGTCTTGTTGCTGAGGTCTCATTTTTAACTGTTTTTTGTTTGTTTGTTTGGTTTTGCTGTTAATGTAGATTTGAAGACTCAACTTCTTATCACCTACTGGATTATGCCCACAGCTTTCCTACCCAATGATCCTCTTGCAACAGGCCGGGCTTCCTCCACCTAAGCGACCTTCATCCTCTCCTCCTATGTCAGTGGCCACCAGGTCTACAGGGACCTTGCAGCTTCCACCACAGAAGCCTTTTGGGCAAGAGGCATCCTTGCCTCTGGCTGGGGAAGAAGAATTACCTAAGGGAGGGGAGCAAGACTCTGCCCTGGAGGAGCTATGTAAGCCCCTGTACTGCAAACTCTGTAATGTCACCCTGAACTCAGCGCAGCAAGCTCAGGCTCATTATCAGGTAAGGGAAACTCAGGTGTTCAGGCTCTGCCTATTTAGGAGTTGCATTTCCCATGTGACCGACTATACCTGGAAAAAAGAAGGCTTAGAGAACAACTAAGTATTTATTTGTTTGACTAATAGCATAATGCCCCTATATCAACATAAGTATTATTTTCATATAGTGCTTCTCAACTGCTTTACAGTAAGTGGCATTTGGTAGTTGAGCAGTCTTTGTGAGCAAATGTAAACCTTTATGCTGGTGTTTGAACCTATGGTTCTAAGGACAACAGGTATTTAAAACATGATGTACCAAATTCAACTCAGTGGAAAATCATTTAGAAGCTAATTCAGTTTGCATCAGTTGAGGTATTCTTTCCATATTATTCTCTTTCTTTCCATTTTTGACTTTAGCTCTTCCTGTATAACCCATCACAGCTAAGGAAAACACAGATAACTTTGTAGTGAGAATAAAATGACATTGGAGTATCAAGCCTTGTCCATTCTCATTAGTTGAACTGATTTAATATTTAAAGCTTTTACCTCCATGTAGAATGAAGAGTGGATTTTGTTTTGTTTTGTTTTGTTTTTTTTTTTTTTTTTTTTTTTTTGGTACCAGGGATTGAACTCAGGGGCACTTGACCACTGGGCCACATCCCCAGCCCTTTTTTGTGTTTTTATTAGAGACAGGGTCTCACTGAGTTGCTAAGTGCCTCGCCATTGCTGAGGCTGGCTTTGAACTCACGATCCTCCTGCCTCAGCCTCCCAAAGTGCTGGGATTACAGGCATGCGCCACCGCGCCCGGCTGAAGAGTGGATTTTAAAGGGTACTATTACCTAAGAGCAAATGGAAGATTAAATTTTTACTAGAAAGAGAGGATATAGTATTTATTTTTATTCTTGATTGTTGACTGTATGAAATGATATAATTTCGTTTTCTGGAAAAAAGCGAAGTAGGCACTAATCTAGGCCAAACCCCACTGAGTGGAGATTATCTTCTGGGCCATCATTGATTTGACTATCTGTTGTCTCCATGAATGTCTCCAGCAGTCAGACAGCTTGGTAGAAAGCTGACTGTGACAAAGGTATTTCTTCTACTCTGATAGTGTGACTTTCTCTGATTTGACTTTTTTTGTTTGCTGTGTAAATCTTTTGTTTTGGTCCCAAAGCCTGACAATTGTTTCACTTTGTAATTGTGCACCAGAAGCATTCTGATGGTGAATTGTGTTCTGGGGACTTAGGGGAAGGCATGATATGTTGCCTCCCTGGAGCTCCCATTGTTTTGGTTTGTTTTGCCCTTAGTGGCAGAGTTGAGTTGATTATCTCTCTCTAATCTTGGCCCTTGTCATCATTGGTTCATAAAGGCCTCTTCTGGTCTTTTTTTTAACATTTTCTTTTCCTCAACTCTGCTCTTACCCTCTTGGTATATCACTCCCTAACACGATGGGTTTGATATAGGGTCTTTCTTTGCCTGTCAAGGCATCTGTTAGGATGACAATCACAAATTCAAGATTCTATGTTAACTTTCTTCTTCATTTATTTTTGTGGGATGTTCAGTTTTAAAACCCGAGACTCACTTTGAAAAAATCAAACCTTCATTCTAACGTTTTGGGTTTTGGTTATATAAAGCCCTTAATAAATCATTAATGGGAGCTAACAAACTTTATGTCATACACATAATTACCTTTTAAGAAAGAGTAGTTTATTTTGATGAGGGAAAACTCTTGGGCAATATGTAATTTTAGTATGTGAATGCATGGATTATGCACATGCCTCTTATCCTTTTTCTCCCAGCATTATTTTGTGATTCTATAAACAGTGATGGTTATGCATAGAAAGAACTCAGCTTGATGCAAGATTATTGGATTATAAAGCTTAAACTAGATAAGAAACAGTCAGCTTTTTAAAAAATGTACATTTTTGTATGTGTTTGCTCTAAATTTTTTATTTGACAAGATGTGTAATCACACTTAATTTTATTTCCCTCAGTGAGTAAAAAAATTAGAAAACAAGGGAAGAAAAATTTGACTGATTCAATAATCAGAATTTTTAAGTGGAAAGTGGAAAAGTTAGAGGGGCAGAATGGCTTGTCAGAAGGGACAATTCAAAGCAGCCAAACAGCAGGGTTTAAAAAAAAAAAAAAAAAAAAAAAGAAAGAAAAAAGGAGAGGCAAGTGAATTTTAAAGGAGAAGGTTTTTTTTTTGTTTGTTTTGTTTTGTTTTTTTTTTTTAAACAGAGAAATCAAGGTGAAGAAGTTTATGTATAAAAGTACAGAGCAATTTCATTAGAGTAACATGGAAAAAAGCTAATCCTAGAAATGAAATCTGGATTTCCATTCAATGGAATTGGTCAGGATGAGGGAGTATGGATCCTAGAGTAGATGAGAATCATACGATCAGAGCATGAGCATAACCTGGAGGGCTAACTAACAGGAAGGAAGACATGGAAGGTGAGAATGGAAGGCATATCAAGGATTGCATAAGTAGATAGTGACAACAAGGGTAAGACCTATGAGTAAGACTTAGCAAGCACTAGGCAGAGTGCCAATGATTACAGAGTAACAGAACAGAGTGGTTTAGGATTAAATGAGATAATGGATGTAAAATTTTATTTGAAGGCTAAAAATCTGTTTTTTAATTTTTTTTAAAAAATGTGTAGTTTTTAGTTGTAGTTGGGCACAATACCTTTATTTTATTTATTTATTTTCATGTGGCTGAGGATCGAACCCAGGGCTGTACATGTGCTAGGTGAGTGCTCTACTGCTGAGCCACAACCCCAGCCCATGTTTTGTAATTTTAATACAGAGTAATCATAAACCCATTATTCAGTTATGTGCAAGATAAAAGTGGTCACTGTCAATCTGTTTATGAGCTAGAAACACCTTCATGTAAAGTGATGAATCACTGTCTTTATATTACTCAAAACTTTTTAGTTAATACCATTATTGTAATCCTAAAGTTTCAAATTGCCATGGGTATTATAAACAACCAGTGTTACTGTATACCATTTCCATAATCCAGGGCGCACTGTGGAAACTTCTCCATAAATACTTCCCTTTAAGCTCACTACCATTTCCCTCTGACATCCCTATGCCTCAGTCAGGTGCTATCTTACCAATGAGCTGGGTATATCATCACATATATAGTTTTATTCCCAGAACTTTTTAAACCTGGTTAGGCTTCAGAACATCTTCAACTGTTTTTTATTTTTTAATGAGGTTATCTAATTTTGCAGTCTCAAAATTATGGCTTTCATTATAATTTAATTTAAAATCAAATTTTTGGAGGAGAAACATGTCTTCATTTTATTAAAGTCTGTCTGCATGCTTCAGGTACTTAGGGAAAGCCTGGCATGGAATAATATAACACTGTTTCATTAACATAAATACCCAGAGGAAGAGCTGAAAAAAAAAAAATAAAAAGAAATAAAAAAGCAAAAAGCACAGACAACGTTTCATCAGGCATCCACAGTTGAAAGACAGACACTGTTTGTCTGCTAATTTATATGTCCATATGAAAAATAAGTAGTTACTCAAAAGTACATTTCTAAAACTTGTCATAAACATAAATTTCACAACAAAGCCCATCATTATGTACAACTCTAATGCACCAATAAAAAAAATGTGGAAAGAGGGCTGGGGTTGTGGCTCAGTGATAGAGTGCTCGCCTGGCATGCGTGAGTTACTGGGTTCAATCCTCAGCACTGTGTAAAAATAAAATAAAGGTATTGGTCCACCTACAACTAAAAAATATATTTAAAAAATGTGGAAAGACAAAACCCCCATACATTTCTATTTATAAGACCTCGTATCAGGTAACAACCTGTTGATCTATCTAGATTCACTAGAAAGACAGGACACAGGTTAAAAAATGTAGTTGTAGAATTATGATGCTGAATGTAATGGTCTTAATTCATAAAGAATGCAATTGAATTTTTCCCAAAATTTAAAGTGCTGATTTTGGCACATGCATTATAGCATGGATTGCCCAGTTTTGATGGCAGTAACTCTAATCTCAGCTGATTTTGATGTTTTCAAAATTCTCCCTTACAATGAGCAAGGGAAGGATCAGTGGAGTGGGGAGGTGGGGTGGCTAGGGGAGGGAAAGGGAAGAAGGAACAGGGACTAAAATGGAGTGGGTCAGATTTCATGCATGTATGATTTTATTGGGATGAACCCAGCTACTATGTATAAATATAATGCTCTAATTAGAAAAAGGAAATAAGGAAAAAATCATAAGAATTGTAAAAAATATTTCCCCCCATCCAAAGGAACTTGCAGTGGATTGAGAATTATCAAAATATACTTCAAATTTGTTGTTTACAAAGTACAAATGGCATATATGCTTTGAAATCTGACATATTTGGGCCGGAATCTGGGCTCAGCTACTTTAGGCAAGATATTTAATCTCTATTCAAAATCTATAAAGCAGGGGTGATTGTATTTCCCTTGCAGGATTGTGAGAATTGTGTACTTTGTATTAAAAAATACTGGTTGATTGAAATAGACACCTCTTGCTTAGAGTGTTTTAGTCTGAAAGGAACTAAAATTCATTTCATCTTGTAGCTTTAGAAGGGCGCAAAAGAAGGCACACAGCTCTCTTAACCGTTGTTATTACTACCTTGATATGAGCTTCCTGTGGGACCTTGAATCAACTGAGTAAAACCTGTCCTCCTTGGTCATTCTCCAGAGATACTCCTCTGGAGTCAGATACCAGGTTAAAGAAATAATGGAACCAACAGACAAGGTAATATAAAATGACTCTCAAATGTAAAAGGACTTTCACCCAGACCAGTGGCCTCTCAGCTTAGTCCCTTTACTTTGTTTTGTTGAAGTACATTTCCACATTACTTAAAGGAAGACTACATATAAATGCATATTGCAACATACCTCCCTCTTTTAAGTGAAATGAGGGAGTAATAAGAAGTAAATTTTTCTGAACCCTTATATTTCTAACAGTAAGTCCTTGTTGGTTCTGTTATATTGCTGTCCGAATGACTGGTTCTGTAAGCTCTTCCAGCCCTGGCTGTGGTCATGTTAGGGACTGAAGCGCTCCGTTTTCCCCCCACCCACACTTCTTAGAGCTTAGCAGCTTTCTGCTTCACCTTCGGAGCCTGCCGCTTCTCGTTTTTTTATTTCAGAAGAATAGTGTCATAGTTTGGACGTCAGTTGTCCCCCAAAAGCTCACTTGTGCAAGAAGCTTCAGAGAAGAAATGATTGGGTTACAAAAGCGTTGACCCCAATCAGTGAATTAATCAACTGATGGGACTAATTGAGTGGTAAAAGACGGCAGGTGGGGTGTGGCTGGAGGAGGTGGAGCATTGGGGGCGTGGCTTTGGGGTGTATATTTGTATCTAGCCAGCGGAGATCTCTCTCTGCTTTCTGGACCTCAGTGAGCTGCTTCCCTCTGCCACATTCTTCCGCCTTATTTTTCTGCCTCACCTGGAGACATGAGGAACAAAGCCAGTTGTCTATGGATAGAGACCTCTGAAACCGTGAGCCCTCAAATAAACTTGCCCTTCTCTACAGTTGTTCTGGTTGGGTCCTTTAAGTCACAGCAGTGAAAAAGCTGACAAAAACAAATAGATACCTCTTTTTTTGTCCACGTTTGAATTTTTATTCTGCCCTCTGAATTTCATCACCTCTTTCACTGTGGATGCAAATTAAAATCATGCCCAAGTCTCTTCCATGTCAACTAAAATGGCAATGGCAACTTCCCCTTTACTTGTAATCCCTCTTGTTAGTAACCTTTTCCTCTTCTCTTTTTTCCTTAAAGTTTTGTCACATGTGTAATTGTTCTTTTCTGGTCTTTATTTCCGATTTAGTCCTCAGCACACTACCCTGTGGTGTGCATTACAATATACCCCGAAATGGTCTGAAGTCATCTGTGGTCCTGCCGGCCAAATCTAGCAGTTTTTCACTTGACCTCTTGGCAGCATTTGCCACTCATAACAATGTTCTCCTTAAATTTTTTAAAAAAGTATTTCAAATCAAAATAATGTCTGTGGAACCAAGGGTTTATAGTGAAAAGCAGTAATTATCTGTTCTCCCTTCTCCACACATTCCCTATCTTTTCTTTTTTCCCCCTCCATTCTGTTCTTCCTTCGGCCTCCCAACTTGGGTTGGCTCTGGTTTCACTTTGACATTATTAAGATTGATCACATTTTGTCTAGTCTATAATCAAACTAAGTTTTCCATGTTCTTTTAGCTGGTTGGTTCCAGTTGTTAAAAACTGACATTTTGATTTTGCATGTTTATAGGAAATATTGTTCACTGCAAAGCTGCTTCCTTCCCTGTTTTTACTAGTTTCATGATGCCACAGTACTCAAAAGAGATGTCCAAATGTGTAATAACTCTTTCTTGAATGTCACAATTGCTTAAAGTCATATTAGTTTAATTCATATGTGAACTATTACTTGGCAAGAGCTGTTTTTCCTTGAGCTTCTGGTACTTCTTTGAAAAATAGCAACAAGATCTTATGCCTTTTTTAAAGTAATTAACTTATTAACTTTTTTACTGTTTACAACCCATTGATTTCTCATTTTAATTTGGACTAGTTTTTCCATATTTTCTATATTTGGATCCTGATTCATTGTGTAGCTTTTTGTATTTCCCAGTTTTTAGTTGTTTTACTTCTTTCCTCATTTTTTAGTTGTTTTGCTTTTTTAGTTGTTCTTATTAGTTGTTTTACTTCTTTCAGCTTTTTTTAGTTTTACTTTTTTACTTGTTTTACTTCTTTCCTCTTTTTTTCTTACATTATGTTTTTTGTATACTCTTTTTTCTGCCCCCCGCCTCAGAATTCCCAATCATGATATCTTTTGCATGGAATCTTCCTTTATCCTAGCTGCCTCTGTTTTCTTGCTCCCATTTTTTCAGTGGGCGGTACTGCAGGTTTGCTGCACAGTTGTCATTTTTGTACATTCCTTCATTGCTCTTTGGGATGGGCCACTATTTTCTCATTATACCTCTTTTATTGTTTGTTTGTCTTTAATTGTGTTTTGTTGGGGTGCATCTTCACATGACTTGAAGGAAGAAAGAATAAATATAAATGTATATTGCAACATACCTCTCCCTTAAATGAAATGGAGGAGGAGGAATGGAAAATAAATTTTTCTGAAATCTTATATTTCTAAAAAAATGTTTGTGCCTTTGTATTTGACAGTTCAGTTCTGGATTAACAGTTATTTTTCCTCAGAATGTTAAAAACTACTCCATTTGTGTGTGTACATATTTTAATTATCTAATCTTACAGAGGGAAATCTTATTTTGATTCTTTTTTTTTTTTTTTTTTTTTTGAGGTGGGTACTGGGGATTGAATCCAGGGGTGCTGTACCATTGAGCCATATCCAACCCTTTTTATTGTTTATTTTGAGAGAGGCCCTCACTAAATTGCCAAGATTGGCCTTGAGCTTATGATCCTCCTGCCTCAGCCTCCTGAGTAGGTAGAATTACAGGTGTGTGCCATTGTGCCTGGCCTGTTTCTTATTCTTTCATAGGTGACCTGCTTTAATTTTGTGTCCCACCCCCCTTTTTTGTTGTTGTTGTTGGTTTGTTTTTCAGTAAGATTTTAGACTCTTTTTTTCATCCCTGGAGTCTGAAATTTCACATTGATGGATGTGTCTAGGTCTGGGTCCCTTTTCACTTCTGTTCAGCACTAGTACATTCTTTCAGTTTATATACTCCTGATTCTCTGAGCTCTGGGGACTTTTCTTTGATGATATGTCTTAGCTAATGTCCTCTTTCTATTTTTTTTTTTTCTGTCTCTTTCTGGAAATCTTCTATCCCTAGACCTGCTGGATAGAAGGTCTCCTCCTCCCCAGCTTTCCTGAAGAATAATTGATGGATTTATTTATTTTTATCCAATAGACTTTTTTATCCACAGGGATACATTACAAGATCCCTAATAGATTCCTGAAACCTTGGAAAGTACCAATCCCTTTATATGCTATTTTTTTCATGTGCAAACATACACAGATTTAATGTCTTTTCCATCTTTACTAAGCCCTTGTGCACTGTGGCTGTAACTTATGCAGTTTGAGATGTGACAGCAACACTAGCATGCATTTCTTTTCCCTTCTTTACAATTTCATGGGTAAACTTGTCATTGCCACAGACATTAGCAACCTCAGTGTATGATTTTTTCTCCCCTGAGAACTTTCACTTTATCACTTAAAGGAAGTACTTTACAGTTTCTCTTTGGCATATCTGAATCATCAGTACCACTAGGTTTGCCGTTGGGGGTCATTATTAAGTAAAATAAAGGATACTTGAACACAAGCATTGCAATGAAGTGACAGTGGCTACTAAATGACTAAAGGGTGGTGGCATAATCATGGATACTCTGGACAAAGGGATGATTCACACCCAGAACAGGATGAAGCAGAATGGCATGAGATTTTACTACACTACTCAAGAATGTTGCACAATTCAAAACATATGGATTTTTTATTTCTGGAATTTTCCACTCACTATAGATTGAGGTAGACTTTGGGTAACTGAAATTGTAGAAAGCAAAACTAAGGCGTAAGGGGACTACTGTGTTGCTTGTCTCTTCTCTTTTTAGCTACTATGTTATTTATTTTAATTTGACATGTGTTTTTGACTTCTAATTCTATATTAATTTTTAAATTTTGACAATCATGTCTTAATTTTTGAGGATATCTTGATTTCTTAATATTCTTTTTTCCTTAGGATATTAAGGACATGAAACCATCAACTTTGGGGTCAGACTAGCATTAACTTAGTAGTCTTAACTACCTGTTAGATGTATAATGTTGGAAATATTTCCTAACCTGTTTCTGCCTGATGAAGATGATGATTTTGATGATGGTGATGATATTAATAATATCTACAAGTCAAATGCACAATGCATTTTAAAAACAGTTCTTATACTTGAGGTAGTAGTACTTAATACTGTTGAATGATCCTAGGAGGCAGTGGAGCATGGTGGCATGCATTGTGGAACCAGATTGTCCCCAGCTGTGCCATTTACTTGTGGCTTTGGGTAATTTTTATCTAGCTTTTTAGTTTGCATTATTTTTGACTTACAAAACAGTTCCCAAAATAGCACAAAGTCCAAAAATTCCTGTTTGCACATCATTCTGATTCCCCAAATATTAATACTTTGCATAACTACAGTGTAATTATTGAAGTCAGGAAATTAATGCAATAATATTATCTAATCTAAAAATTGTTTACATTTCCCCAGTTGTCTAGTATTGACTTCTTTGTTTGGTTCCAATAACCAATCCATAATGAAATTTTGTATGTCATTTTCATGTTTCCTTTAATTTGGACAGGTCCTTGGTTTTTCTTTCTTTTTTTATTTATCACTTTTTAAAAATTTGTTCTTTTTAGTTATATATGACAGTTGAATATATTTTGACATATCATAAATCTTTGTTTTGTTTTTATAATCTTACAGTTTTTGAAAAGTTGTTTTGTAGACTGTCTCAAACCTAGCCTTGATTAAATTAAAAAATACTACAGAAATAATATTGTGTTCTTTCTAGTACACCACATCAGGAAGAACCTGATGTTATATTTTGCCTTACTGGTGTTACTAACGTTGACACCTGACTGAAGTGTTACCTACAAAGGATCTCCTTCGTAAAGTTACTGTTTTCTTTTTGTTTTGAATAAGTATCATGTGGAGTGATACTTTGAGCCTATAGGAACATTTTATTTCTTTGTTTTATATTTACAATTTTTTTTTCCTTTTTCTTTCTGGGTACTGGGAATTGAATGAAGAGGTGCTTTACCACTGACTACACTCATAGCCCTTTTTATTTTTTAATTTTGAGACAGGGTCTTGCTAAGTTGCTGAGGCTGACCTCTAACTTGAAATCTTCCTGCCTCAGCCTCCTGAGTCACTGGGATTACAGATATGTGCCACTATGCCTGGCAATATTTTATTTCTTATCAAATTTTTGCTCAGTGATGATTCTTTTTTTAAAAATATGATTTTTAATTAATTAATTATTTTTTTTTTTGGTACTGGGTATTCAACCTAGGGGTGTTTAACCACGGAGCCACACCCCCAATCTTTAAAAAATTAAAACAAATTTTTTTGAGACATGGTTTCAACTAAGTTGCTTAGAGCCTCACTAAATTGCCAAGGTTAGTATTAAATTTGCAATTGCCTGCCTCAGACTTCTTCATCTCTGGGATTACAGGCGTGCACCACCATCCCGGCTCAGTGATGATTCTTATTACATTGATGTTTGCCAAATGGTGATTTTTTTCTGTTTTGATCTTTTCTCCCCCGTTTATTTGATGGAATTTTATTCTAAGAAAGAATTTTCTCCTTTTCCACATTCATTTATTTATATCATCATGGACGCCTAGATTCTTATTTTATTCTATGGTTATACTATTACTGTCATTGTTTATTTTGATACAGTAGAGTGCCCCAGATTTTACCAGTGTGAGTCCCTGCAGGCTGATGTTTCTGTGTCTTTGACATGCTTCCATATTTTTTTTTTTTGCACACTTACTTAATTTCTAGCAATACAAAACATTTGGGGATCTTGTACTTTTTCCTATCAGTCATTTCTTAAGTAGTCATGATTGGGATTGGAGAATGAATGATATTTAGAAACTCAGATCTTAGTGTCAATGTTTCCTTTGATACTGGAAGATCATCATTTCTAGAACTTCTCAGTGAACAGAGCTAGTAAATATATGTCTTTACATATACATCTATATCTATCTGTGTGTACCTATATTTAAAATAGATTTCAGATGGACACTTCCGATTTCAGTACAACACAACAATATTCATTTTAGCATTCCATCTTATGTGTAAGTACTTTGATAGTGAGAGATCTCAGTTTTCATTATTCACAAAGTACATGCTTCCTCATATATACTCAATGCACATGAAGTGGTTTGGGAGTCAATAATCCATACCCCCGGGAAAAGCAAATCATACTACCCAGAGGATAACATTGTTTACTGTTCTTTTTGTTTTTATCATTACAATGTGCAGTCAAAATCTTGTTTCCTAAGTTCTTAGTTTAAAAAGGTTGGGATTGCCAGGGTTCTTCCTTGTAGTTAGTATTTTTTGTTTGGTGTTTAATAAATATCTTGTGGAAAGATTCTTTAAGACTATATGAAAATGTTCATGGTATTTTTTTCTCTGCTCTTTCAATGTGGTTGTTACTCATTCTTTTCATGTAGTTAGGTTTGTTTCACATTGTGTTCCACTGTCCTCCTTGATTTGATACTTTTTTTTTTTAAATATTTATTTATTTACTTTAGTTGTACACAATGCAATGATTTATGTTTACGTGGTGCAGAGGATCGAACCCGGGCCGCGCACGTGAGAGGCGAGCGCTCTGCCGCTGAGCCACAACCCCAACCCCTTGATACTTTTTTTAAACTATGCAAAATAGTAATATAGTTCTATAGTTCAAAACTATATTAAAAAGTGTGTACTCAGCCAAGCACAGTGGCACATGCTTGTAATCCCAGCAGCTTGGGAGGCTGGAACGGGAGAATTGCAACCAGCCCAGGCAATTTAGCAAGACCCTGTCTCAAAATGAAAAAATAAAAGGGGTGGGGATGTGGCTCAGTGATAGAGAGCCCCTAGGTTCAATCCCCAGTCCCTCAAAAAGAAAAAAAATTTACTCAGAGAAGTGTCATACCCCACCATCCCTTGCAGTCCCTTCTTAGTCCTCTAATATTTATATGTTTACAAATGACTTTGCTCTCCTGTTATTTAGTACTTTGGTATATGATTTGTTAATTATTAATGGCATACCATACCAGCTATTGCCTACTGCAGAATTGATGAGTTTATTCTATTTTCCTCCTTTTCAATTTTCTACTGCATTGTTTCCATTGTGTCACAATTTGTAACATTCAGACATTAATCTTTCACTCTTGTTCCCATGTTTGAATTAGCCTTTGATCTATAATTATATATCAGAAAAATCTATGAGTCTTTTAATGAAGGTTTCTTAGTCATTTCTTGGTTGAATGAAGCTCTTATGGATTCCTCAAGAAGGACTTGGGAGCAGTGAATTTCTTAAGTTCTTATATGTTTAAAGCTATTTTTTCTCTAGTCTTGACCTTAAAATACAGGGATACTTGACGGGATAGAAAATTTTGGTTCACATTTTAATTAAGTTTTTTAAAAAGGTTGCCCCGTTGTCTTTTTTGGTATTGGTTCTTTTTAATTGTACATGATAGTAGAATCCATTTTGATAAAATTATCCAAGCATGGAATATATATTCTAATTATGACTCCATTCTTGTGGGTGGGCACAATGGTGGGATTAACTTAAGATTTTCATATATGTACATAGGAAAATCATGTTAGATTTATTGTACTCTCTTATTGTATAGGTTGTGGATATCATTCTAATTCTTTTGTCTATAGAATGTGAGGACTTCTTTTTTCTTTGAAGTCTCTTATTTTTTTCTAAGATATTCCCCAGATTTGATTGCGCTGGGTTAATCTTTCCAGATATCTGGTGTGTCTTTTCAGTATGTAGATTCAAGTCTTCCTTTATTTTTGGAAAATTTCCTTGGACTATAACTTTAAATTTTTAGTTCTGTTCAATGTTTTAGTTTTTTCATCAAGAACACCACTTATACATAAAATGAGAATAATAATTGTATTTCTCTGATAAAGATTTCCTGAGTGTTAAATGAAATAGTACTTAGGCAGTGCTTAGAACAGTGCCTGGCATGTTAAGTGCTCAAAGTTGCTTGTTACCATTATTACCATTGTCATTATATTGTAGGTGCAAGGTCTGCTTGAATACTAGAGGGGTGCTGCTTTAGGAACAAAACACCTGATGCTATCTAAATTTGCCCTTTGGCAGCAGTATTGTGTATCTCATCTTCCTTTTCATGGGCTGTGAGCCTATGGCCATGTCCTAAGCATCTGGATCATCTATTTGTTAATGACTTATTCCTATTGTCATGTAAACAAGCCTAAATAAAACCCATCTTAAAAAAATCTTCCACTGACCCCCATTTTCCTCTCTAACTTTATGCCTTATTTCTCTGTTCCCTGCCACAATAGATCTCTTACATATGCGGGATTTTTCTGCATATACCAGCCTATACTTGTTTCTACTCTCACGGTTCCTCTACATTCCTTAAAAACTCCATATAATTTTTAAAAATAGTTTTTTATTGATTCTTTTTAGTTACATATGACAGTAGAATCCATCTCGACATAATTATACAAGCATGGAATATATCTTGTTCTAATTCAGACCCCAGTACCTCTCCTTCCACTTCTCTCTCCCCACCCCCTGCTCCCTTTTCTCTATTGATCTTTCTGCCATTTACCCATTTTTTAAAAATTAATTTTTTGTGGGTGTACACAATGGTGAGATTCATTGTGGTATGTATATTCATATAAGTACATAGGTAAGTTGTGTCAGATTCATTCCCCTCTCTTTCCATATAACTTTTTAATCTCATCACTCTACAGAAATGATACTAAGGCAATTTTGATCTCTGTCTTTTCAAATACAAACATTACTTGATTTTCCTCAACTCTGGTGAATCACGTCTTTCTTTTTTTATTATTGTTTTTTAAATTATTGTGTGTGCAAGAGAGAGAACATTTGTATTTGCCATCTTGCTTGAGGAGTACCGATTATTCATTAATTTGAAGTCCCCATATATATCTTCCTAGTTTTGTCATCTCCTATGCCCCTATATATAGTCACTATGCTGAATTGATATTATTGTTCCCATAGTTTAAAAAAAATTTTGTACATTTACTACAAAAATGTGTTTGACTATATAATGTGTAATGTTATTTTTCATGTTTTAAATCCCATATTAAAATTATTCGTACATATCTTTTTCTGTAACTTGCTCTTTTTAGTCAACATTTTATTATGAGGATCATTTATGTTGCCACGCATGCTCCTTGTGTGCCAGTATAGTGATCTGTTTCACAAATAGACTTTAATTTAGCCATTATTCTGTGTGTGGCCACTTAAATTGTTTTTCCTTTTCTGTTACAAACAATTCTAGAAACATTCTCATAGATGTCTCCTTGTGCATGTTTCTCTTTGGTAATGCCTACAAGTAAGTTTCTTGGTTATAATGTATCTAACTAGATTGTTTGCTTCGGCAACAGTCTGTTCTAGGCTTCCATAATGTGCTCTTGCCTGATGTTCATCTTTAGTCGCAAGCTGGGCATTCTCAGTTTTGTTTTTTTGAATGCTCATTCTTTATCATACTCTACATGGTAGAATTTTGTCCCTTGTACTCTTTATCTCTAATTTGACTTTTAATCTCTATTTGGCTTGTGTAGGTGATTTTTTTTTCTTCTTCTTCCAGTTTCATGGTTAAATATTATATATCAGTAGCTCCTCCAATTCTGTCCCTAGCCTGACCTCCCCTGAACACCAGGTTGGGCTCTTTGGACATCGAGAATCATGTCTGACTTGACTTGGCCAAATGGATGTCTGGACACCCAGATCTTCCCTCTTTTTGCTCATGTGTCTCTCCACAGAAAAGCCATATCTTTCAACCCCAACCTCCTCTGCTATTTTTCTGTTACATCATCCTATTTTATCTTCTGCAGAGCCATTGTCAGTTGCATCATCTTTCATCTTTGTTTATGTATATATAATCTGTTTTCATTCTTGGGAAAAGTTTCTTGAGGGCAGGGACTTTGTGTTTTCCATTTTATCTCCATTTCTTAGAAGAGTGACCAGCACATGGGGAGAAATCAGTAACTGTTTAATTATATTGTCCTCCAAATCTGTGGATTCAAATTCCTACCAGTTTTAGAAGATTCTGCAAACTGCTTTAGCCTTCATTTCCTCAGTGCTAACCAACCTGGTGTACAACATCCAGATGTCCTGTGATGGTTTTAGTCTCAGTGTGTTGACCCAGACATTATTCTTTTCAATACTACTTTGTTTTAGTCCATTTTCTGGTTCAATAACAAAATTCTTGAGGCTGGGTAATTTATAAAAGAAAGAAGTGCTAGCATCTGCTCAGCTTCTGGTGAGGGCTTCTTGTGCTACATCATAGCATGGAGGAGAGTGGAAAGGGGAAGCCAGTAACAAGAGCACATGAGTGAGAGACTGATGGGAGGTGCCAGGCTTGTTTTAGAACAACTGCACTGAAGGTAACTAAACTCCACACCTCATTACAATTTTTCATTAAATTTTTACCTTCTTCACAGATGTCAGATCTTTCTTTTTCACTCCAGTCATTATTTTCTTCCAAGTCCTCATTTTGCTTCATCTTACTTCTCATTTTGAAAGCTCCTTTTACTTTCAAAACCACTTGCCTGTCTCCACTCTGTCTAGGTAATCTATTTTGGTTTCATGGCTTTAAATATCATGTACATGCTAATAATGCCTTTTCAGTCTTTCCTCACTCCCAAGATCCAGTTTGGTCCTAGGCTTCCATGATAATGCATTATCTGTTTTGCCTTACTCAAAGGGCCAGGGATTCTCAACCTCATTTTCTGGACATTTGTTTTCTATCACACTTAATTGCAGTATCCTAGGGCTTAGTCATTGACTTTCTCTATCTTCCCAGCTTCCAGCTTTGGTCTGCTCTGATTTATACTCCTGATCTCAGGATGATGTTTATCAAATGCAATCCAGTCCTGGTATTGCTTTGCCTACAGCTCTCAGAAGTCCCAGCTGCCTCAAAAGTTCAAATTCTGGATCAGGAACAGAACCACTGAGGATGCCTCCTATCTCAACTCCTACCTCTCTCCTAAGGATCCCGAAGATCCTCTGTCCTGAGGCTTCTCAGTATAGCAGGCAGGACCCTTCCTCATCTCACAATATTCTTTCCCCTTCAACTCTTTAACTGCCTAGTAAATTTTTACTCATTCTAAAAGATGACTCAATGTCCCCCTTTCAGGGAAGCCTCTGACACATTTCAGGTAGAAGTAAGAAATTTCGTCTCTGTATTTTCCTTTTTTTTTTTTAATGATCTCTATTATGATATTTGATTCATTGATATAGCTAATATGTATTAATTGCTTACTGTATGTTAGAAAGTGTTCTATGCATGAGAGAAAGAAGAATAAACAAGACAGACAAGGTCCTTTATTTCAAGGAGTCTCATTTCAGAGGGGTGGAAAGATCAAAAATAAGTAAACAAACCATATCATTTTAAATAGTGGTAAGTGGTGTTAGAACAGAATAAAATAGATAATGTGGTAATCTGATGGGGGTAGGGAGTGTGTGTGTCTGTGTGTGTGTGTATGTATGTGAGGGGGGGAGGGAGGAATGGATGTGACACTTGAGACTCAGTGAGATATGCTGTTTGAGTTGAGACTTCAAAGATAAAAAGGAGACAGCCATACAGAGATCTGAAAGAGCTATATTCCAGGGAATAGCAAGTCCAAAGGTCCTGCAACTAGAATGAGTTTGGCATCTTTGAGGACCAGAAAGCAGGCAGTAGCATAATGAGCAGCGAAAAGGGTACTGTATGACATAAAATCTGAGAGGTGGATAGGACCAGGACAGGTAGGGTGTTACAGGCAAGACTTGTCAATTTTAAGTGTAATAGTGAGAAGCCATTGAAAGATTTTGAGTGAGCAACATGACCTGATTTCTGTCTAGAATTAACAGTGTGGTTTATAATGAGGAGAATTGCAAGGGGTCATGATTGATAACAGACTAGATAGGAGTTGTTGCTACTGCAAGTGAAGAGCATTGGTAGCTTGGATTATGGGGGTATACTTAGTGTCTGTGGAAAGAAGTGGAATAATTTAGGATATGTTTTGATGGTAGGCTGATAAGACTTGCTGATAGATCGAATGTGTTAGGAAGGATGGATCCAAGAAAAAAACTCCTTGGCTTTTTTTGAGTAACTGGGTGGATGGTGGTACCTTTATTGACATGTGGATGAGTAATGGCAGTGGTGGTGATGAGAAAGTTCTGTGGGGAAGGAATCAAAAGTTCCATTAAAATGGATATGCCTTTTAAGAATTCAAAGTGTGGAAGGCAATAATGCAATTGGAGACATGGTTCTAAAGATCTGGGATGGAGCTGGATAATTTAAGAAGTCATTGACTTATTCATTGTCTTTTAAAGCTTTGGGGCTGGGTAAAATAACCCAGAATTGGAGCACAGATGGAGAGAGAAGGTTGCCAGGTGTAGGACCTTCAGTGCTGTGGAGTTGAAGGTCTGGTAGAGGAGGAGAGACGGAGAGATAAGGAGGAACCACAGAAGACAGAGGACAATGAGAAGAAGGTTATTTCAAGGAGAGAGGGTCACCTGTGTCATGCTGCTTAGAGTTCAAGATGAAAGCATAGGTAGGACCATTAGATTTGATTCTCTGGAGGTCACTGTGGCGGGAGAACAGCTAGGGCATGTGGGCAGAAGATGAAACTTAGATCATTACTTTAATTGCTTATGTGTCTGTCTCCTCTAGACTAAGTGCTAGTCCTGTTTATTCCTAGGGTTTAGCCTATAGTCAATGGTAAACTGATGTTTGCCTGCAGGCTTGAACTTCACAGTCTGTTTAACAAATAATATTCTGGTTTACCCCCATTAGAATGCTTTTGGACCATTGACCTTTGCCAGTGTTTTCATAAGCAAAACATAATGAGAAATGTAAATCCATTTTAAGAGGTTCATAGTGCCTTCTAGAGCCATCATGCTGTAGTGAAAAAGAGCCATGCTTTGGATTCAGAGGCCTGCTTCAACCTTTGGCTCCCTGCTGTGTCTACCTGAAGGGGTCTGTGGGCAAGCCCCCTCCCCCATTCCTGTGGATAGAACTTCCTCAGCTGTCCTATATGGGTAATATCAACAAATTCTCTTGTAGGATTTTTATAAGCAGCAAATGAGCTCATGCATATGAAAGTCCTTCTTAAGTAAAAAGATAATCTGTAAGTACTATTTTTTTGGTAGAAATAATTGGAATGTCTATTTTCATTACTCACTTCTAAAGTAGATTAGATCAGTGTATCATGAAGTTCATATTTAAGCAGTGGCACATGAATGGCAACAAGTTGAGAGGACATAGATCACTGGACAATGTGACACTGTTTTGGAAACATGTAGGAAATCAAATTTTTTTGAGCTTTGTTCTCTTACTTTACCTAGATAAATTTGATCATTCTTTTAAAGCCAAATAATAGACTATTATACTTCAAGATCTAGCAAGCAATTCTAGTCTGTGTACTCTAGAACTATGTACTCTAGAACTGTGTATATATGAAGAAATAATATGTAGTTAATGTTGCTTGTATTTTTTTCTTAAAGTGATTATAATGACCAAATTTATAATTCTTCCTCATGTTGATTAGTCATTTTATTTTTACTTCTAGGGTAAAAATCATGGTAAAAAACTCCGAAATTACTATGCAGCCAATAGCTGTCCTCCTCCTGCCAGAATGAGCAATGCAGTAGAGCCTGTAGCTACTCCAGTCGTTCCAGTCCCTCCACAGGTGAGACACATGAGTTGGGGGCAAAGCAGCATGAGGAAGCTGTTGTATGCAGAAAATGGTCATGAATGAAGTTTGTTGTTCATATGTCCACCAGGATAGAAATACTCCTGAAATAATGTCCTACTTGGTATTTGTAACAACTTCTTCTTTTTTTTTTTTTTTTTTTGTACCAGGCACACTTAACCACTGAGCCATATGCCCAACCCATTTTTAAAAAAAATTTTTTTTTAAAATTGTTGATGGACCTTTATTTTATTTCTTAATTTATTTATATGTTGTGCTGAGAATCGAACCTAGTGCCTCACACATGCTAGGCAAACACTCTACCACTGAGCCACAACCCCGGCCCCCCCAACCCATTTTTTTTTTTTTTAAGCTAAGTTGCTTAGGGCCTTGCTAAGTTGCTGAGACTGTCTTTGAACTTGCAATTCTCCTGCCTCAGTCTCCTGAGTCACTGGGATTACAGGTATGCGCCACTGTACTTGGTGATATTTATAACTTCTTGAACTGTGTGCTGGTTTTAATGAACAACAAATCTTTGATCTTGGAGGTTTCTCATTGGCTTTGATTGTGATGCATGAGATGATGAAACAGATATTGTTACATGAGTATTTCTCAAAATTCTGGGTTAAATGATCCTCTATGTCAATGCTATATCCTGTATGAAAAGAGAGACAATTTATTTCTGTATTGCAGTTAATTTCATTTATGTTATATTTTGTCTTCCAGTTGCCCTTGTTATATTTTGTCTTAGGGTTGCCCTTTACTTCCTTGTGTGTAGAAAGCTTGTATAAATACTTTCTGGCCTTTGGTATTATGAGACACACTTGAGAGGACAGTTCCTTTTGCTCTTTGAGAGACAGAGTGGGTGATTCAGGCATGATATTACTGCATGTTGTAGTCTCTGAAATATGGACACTATTCCATAACCTATCTTTAAATATTATTTGCCCACAGAACAATATAGTGGTTATAAATAATTACTGTAATTGAGTACTTCCTATGCCAGGCACTCTGCTAAGCACTTTTCATGCATTGTTTCATTCAGGGCTGGAACGAGGATGAGGTAAGGGTTGCCCTTGACTTGGGTACATAATTTAAGTGGAATTAAAAAAAAGCTTCAGTACTCAAGATGAATATTTTAATGTACTATTTTAAAAAAATGCAAAATGTGAAAAAGCTACTGGTGAACAAAACATTAAAAACTTACTGATTTTCCTTTGGCTTTAGATTACATGGTTTTGCATGCACTAATCCTGTTTTTCTTTAAAATTATTTGATATTTTGCTGTGAATTTATTCTTTACATTAGATTTGAATTTAAAAAATATTTTATTAATATATAGCTGGGCACAGTGGCACACACCTGTAATCCCAGCTACTTGGGAGGCTAAGGTAGGAGGATGACAAGTTCAAGGCCAACCTGGGCCACTTAGTGAGACCCTGTCTCAAAATAAAAAAATACAGAGGACTGGTGTATAGCTCAATGTTAGAGCATCTCTGGGCTCGATCCCAGTATCTTAAAAAACAAACAAACAAAAAAAACAAAAACAAAAAAAAAATTGAGATTTTGCTGTGCTCAAGGCAAGCATCTCACTTGCTTCACTCTAGTCCCAACCCCTGACCTCATTTAATGCCTGTAATAACTTAGAGGCATCAACCTCATTCAAAGTGTGGTCCATGGGCCAGCAGTGTGAGTCCCACTGGAAGTTTATTAGAAGCTCAGGAAAGCTAAGTAACTTTCCATAGTTTTACATTGTTTTGTGAAGTGGTGGAACAAGAATTCCTTTGATCCTTAGACCCCTGTTCCTAACTACCATGGTCTAATTTTACTTCGCTGAGCATCAGTGTTTTAGTGCTTAAAATGTGGATAGCAATTCCATCTGTTCCTCCTCCTCATAGATTTGTGGGGAAATGAGATATATTAAAAATGGAATCAGAGGACAGGAAAACAGAAATCTTCAAGCTGAGTACATTTCACACTGCTGTCTACTGAAGGCTGCTTGAGAATTGGATGGCTGCTCCCTGTTGGGGATTGCTTTCCTCAGGTTCATCCCTCCAGGGAAAGCAGCCTAAGCTGCCTTTCATAGCAGAGCCCTTTGTGATTTTTAATCACAGCTATCCTATCCTGAGAGAAACTTCTCTTTCAGGTGAAACAGAGCTGTTTCCTTCAACTGTTCCTGTTATGATATAGTTTCTAAGATCTTTATTATATAAATTATTCTCCTATAGGCAAAATCTAGTCTAACTTTTTGTTAATCCAACAAAATTGAATGCCTGCTGTCTTCCAGGTGCTGTTAGGTTTTCTTTAGCATGTTGTATCCCAATCTGAATTCAGTTGTCTGGATCTTCTAGTTATTTTCTCTGATCATAATATATCTGTAGCTAATTTGTAGACTTTATGGAAGTCAAGGACTTTTATATGTCTGCACATCCCTTCTGGATTAGGCAGCAAACCCAATAAACCATTGACATTCAGGAAATATTTATCAAAGGATTCTAAGAAGACTTTACTCTTTCTGGAAATGAGGTTTTAGTACTTACCTATTTATTTACCTATTTACTGCCCTAAGTTTTCCATGCTGAAATTTTTAAATTCATTAAAAAATTGCCTCTCACATGTGAGGCACTGGGTTCGATCCTCAACTCCATGGAAAAATAAATAAATAAAGATATTTAAAAAAATTTTTCTTCAATGGAGAGAGCAATAAGCTATTTGATTTAATTCATAGGTGATAATAGAGCAAAACCATGATTAAATGGCTCCCAAACTCTTTTTTGATTTAATTATTTCCTTTCCTTATAAAGTTGAGTGATTGTTTATGGTCATGCCATATCCTTTGGTTATTTTTCAGTTCTTACAAAAACCTTTAGTAGAAGGAAGGAATAGACTTTATATTTTTTAACCTTGTTTCTTCTTGTGTCTTTGATATCAGATGGGCTCCTTCAAGCCAGGAGGCAGAGTGATCCTGGCCACAGAGAATGATTACTGTAAGCTCTGTGATGCCTCCTTTAGTTCCCCGGCTGTGGCTCAGGCTCACTATCAAGGGAAGAATCATGCCAAGAGGCTGAGACTGGCGGAAGCTCAGAGTAACTCATTCTCGTAGGTATTGCCATTTTCTCCAAGGCCAAAGTATTATGTGAGACAGACTGTCTTTTTAAAGAAAAAAAGTTGAAAGGGATCCTTGTTTAGAAGCCTCATCCTTTTTCAATTTCTTTTCTCCAGGGACTCCTCAGAGGTGGGTCAACGCCGGGCCCGGAAAGAGGGGAATGAATTTAAGATGATGCCTAATAGAAGAAATATGTATACAGTACAGAATAATTCAGGTATCCTGTATATTTCCACATACCTTGGAAATTTCCACATACACTTTACTTTTCTTTTTATTTTCTTTAATAGTAATAGATAGCCCCGAGAATCAGGGTTAGTCATTGTTTTATTGAATTGATCTAGTGGCTTTTCAGGCTGTTGTTTATTTCAAGTCTTATTTATTTATTTCCTATTTAGTATATTATTTATTTTAGTTTTAAAACATAGTCTGTGTTTTAGGGTCTCTTATCATAGTTCTTCTAATGTTTGCCAGCTGAAAAATATAAAATGTGTCATAAAAATGAGCTATTTGGTTTTAAATTGTACCATATTCAATTCCCATTTCTTGGGGAAAATAAAAAAGATTATAGCAGCGGGTTTTAACCAGGGTAGTGCATCAGAATTATTCAGGGAGTGTTTTCAAAATGCCCCTGAATAATTTCTTAGAGATTTTCCATCAGTAAATTTTGAACAGGACCTAGACATATGTGTGCTTTGTAAATGCTTCCTTGGTGATTTTGATACATACATTCAGTTCAGAACCACTTATTTATAGGGAAGTTTTCTGCTTGTGTTCATTGGGTAGGGTAGGACTGAGTAGTCCCTTCATTCTTCTCCTTCAGTCTCCAGTACTATATGTGCCAGCAGAGGTCAGTTATGTGCATAGTAACACAAACAAACAAAAAGCAAAATTAATTGAAAAGTAAGATGCCTAGTAAAGAAAGGATGAATAGAAAGCACAATGTAGTATGTATAATAAATGTCTCAATGTATTAGGAATTATAAAAAATGTAAATTTACTAAAGTCTTAGTTAAAAGACAAAGATTATCAAACTGCATAAAGAAATTATGAAAATGAAGGATGCTAGGATAGATGTAGTAATATTAGGTAAAATAAACTTTAGGAAAGGTAGTATGGACCATATTCTCTGAAGAGAGTACAATTAAATGAGATGTCAGTATCAAAAGTATAAAAACAAACAAAATTTCTGTTTGTCCCATTTGTTCAGGAATTTAAAAATGTTTCTGAATGATTCATGGTTCAAAGAAGAAATCACACTGAATTGCAAATTCTTATAACCAAATAGTAATGAAAATATGACATCAAAACTTATAGACTTCATTGACAGCTATATTTTGAGAAAAGCATTAAATACTTAATATAGTAGAAAAGAAAAGCAGACTGGGTGGTAGTGCTCGCCTGTAATCCCAGTGACTCTGGAGGCTGAGGCAGGAGGATTGCTAGTTCAAAGCCAGCCTCAGCAATTTAGTGAAGCCCTAAGCAACTTGGCAAGATCCTATCTCTAAATAAAAAAAATAAAAAGGGGCTGGGGATGTGGGTCAATGGTCAAATGCCTCTGGGTTCAATCCCTGGTACTAAAAAAAAAAAAAAAAGTAAGAAATTATTGAACTTATGATTCAGTTAAAGAAGTCAGTAATGTAAAAAGAAGAAAAGTATCAAAATATCAAAAGTGTCATTCTAATCTTGTATATTATTTCTTTAAAATAGAAATAGGATCATATTTTATGATATTCTTGGTTTACTTAACAGCACATTGTGATCATATTTTCTTGTAATTAATAGTTTCCTGTATTTCCTATATTATTATATTTATTGACTATATACTTTTTCCTTGCATTCATTACCATAATTTTTCAATCCTATTTTTGAATTTCTCCTCCCCCCAATTTTGCTTTTATTAAACACTGCTCATATAAATATCCTTAATGATAAATCACTGTGCAGAAACTCTTAATACTTTCTTAGGATAATTCTTAGAAGTAGAATTATTAAAGGGTTAGCATGATTATAAGAATTTAGATATAATACTTGGAAATTAAAGTATTTTAAAAATTGTATTCACTTTTTAGAGGCATAGCCATTTAGAGTTTGAGTTTGACACTACATTAACCTTTTTGACATTGTTGGGGGAATCATTTCATCTTTGTAGAATGAACCTGTATAAACTTATAATTGAAAAAAAATCCTTTAATTTCACCTTCCTTTAAAGTTCAGAATCAGGAATTTTATAACTTGAATTTAGAGTTAAAAATTACAGTACGAATTGGTCAGAGTGTCATTCACATAGTGACTATTTCAACTGTAACATTTTTATCTCTGGCTTTAGCAGGTCCTTACTTCAATCCCCGTTCTCGGCAGAGAATTCCACGTGATCTAGCCATGTGCGTTACTCCAAGTGGCCAGTTTTACTGCTCAATGTGTAATGTTGGGGCTGGTGAAGAGATGGAGTTCCGGCAGCACTTAGAGAGCAAGCAACATAAAAGCAAGGTGTCTGAGCAGCGGTACAGGAATGAGATGGAGAATCTGGGCTATGTATAGTGATGGCCACATTCTGATAGAGCAGCTTGTCCTGCCTGTTTGCCTTCTGTCAACTTGCCCTGCTTTGTGGTCCTTTTGATATGAGTACATTCCTCTGCTTAATGTTAATACATGTAACCTGCAGTGGTACCACAAGATGTCAAAACTCGGGGGTGGGGGGTGGGAGGGAACGTGCTTCTTGGGTCATAATACTTTTCCAGGTCAACTGTGTTGAGCTACTTATAGCATGTGACCTACCTACCCCATCCGAAATAACTTTATCTTGGCCAAGTTCTGGTTGACTAGTAGCTTGATCACTTAGAGCTATGGCTATTTAAAAACTTCAACTTCTTTTGTCATTTTAGTTTTATGTACTGTTAAATAAAGAGTTGTGTTGAGTTCTTACTTCAGATCATAGTTAAAACAGGTAAGCAGAGATTCTGTTTCCTAAGGCTTCGCTGGAACCATTACCTCCATTCATTGTCAGTAGGATACATCATTATAATTGGCATTAGGGTCTTTCCCAGGACACTTTCCTTGTATCATGTCCCTCCATCACCAAAATACAGATTTTCTTGAATTCACACACTTGCAGTGTGCTTATAGTCTTCCAAGTGGCTAAACTTCATTTCCAGTTATGGATTTCACACCTTTAATTGCCACCACCATCCTCTTCATTTTTCCCCCTCCACTAGTGAATCAACTTGTTTAATAAGCTCGTTTTCATATCCAACTGTGCTATGGGTTTTCTAAGACCCAGATTTGAGTGTCTGATGAGTTTAAGATGGACACGACTTTTTAAACAATATTTTCAGCTGATTTTAGGAAACATAAAAGTGGGTTTGATTCTTCAGTTTTGAGTTATGCCTTCATTGATAGTAATATGCCTTTGTGTGATGGTCTCAACCATAAGTTTAATCTCTTGATATATTGTTTTGGCAGGCATTTTAGATGATCCAGTTCTTGTACTTGTATTCTTCTCTGTCTTGCCAGTTTGTTGCCATCCTGAAAAGTACCACTTCCTGCTGTTTCATAGATAGAGGAATGTTTTTTTTTAAAAAAGCTGACAAGTTTCAGTATCATCATTTCCAGTAGAAAAACATATGGAATTTTCTTTCATCCTCTGTAATTTGGTGTCCCTGAGAATATTCAAACTATAGTATATAGATGATTTTGGTATCTGATAATTATAATGGCGTTACTACTATTTTTGCATTTTCTTTTTAAAATATGAAGCCATAGAGTATGTCTAGATGAACTAATGAAGTATTACATGAAATTTCATTAATTTTGCATTTGACCTCTTTATATTTCTTGACATGGATAAGACTGACACTCAGTCATGTTTCTTTTGAAAAGCCACATTCACCAAGAAGGTTGTATTTAACAGTGTCTTTGCACACTTGATTGTTTGTTACTAATTAAAACTCTTGTGTAACCTTGAGAGTTCTAAAGGCAAATAGACGGAGAGAAGGAAAATTTCAATCACCATTCCTTTTTGGCATTTCTTCAGAACAATTTTTGAACCATCTAGACCCATAATTAAAAATTGGTTTTGTGATTAACTTCCAGAACAATATAAAGTTATTTTCTTCTATTGAAGTGATGGTTTATAAAAAAGTAGAATTCTTTGGTAAAAATTTCCCCCAGAAATAGAAAAATAAAATAATGTTGAGATTCTATATGGACCTGTGACTTTTAGTATTATAACCCTTTTTGCAGTAATTATAAAATCGATTAGTTTAAGGAAGTTAGGGCTTATCTTACTGGCCAGTAGGTTACTCATTTTGCTGCTAAGTGTCACTTTTTGGGTAGATTTGAATATAGTACTGCCACTTGGTTCAGTGATTACTTAGAAATCTCACATTCTCCCTCTGTATGTGTACATTCCCATACCCATAGCCATGTAGGCATGCACACACAGTTTTATATGATACCCTAGAGAGAATTTCATTGTATCTTTACATTTCAGATAACATTAAAAGATTGTGAATATGAATTTACATCTCGTAAAAGTGGCATTTATCTACTTTTAGTTTTTCCTCTGGAAATGAAATTAAAGGATGTGTTTTCCCGGCTCTCCTTACTTAACAATTTCATCGTCTGTACAAAAAGCAGTGGACTTAAGGGCTTGATGTTTTTTTTCAGGCCTTGTGTATTCAGGTTTCCAGTTTCCCAATGCCCTTAATGGATGTTATGAATGCATAAGCGCATTTTCTTTGAAAGAAAGAAGTTAGATTTATAGTGTTATTTCTTACTTGCTATCTTTCTTTGCACTAAAAAAGAGCTATGTGTTTGTTTTATATGACACTTTAGTACCATATTGCCTACAACAACTCAATTTGTTTCTTAATTTCTAAACTCTAGGAAGTTGATAACTTCTACAATCACTTATAGAGGTTACATGCACATAAATAAAAAAAAAATCACAGATCTCTATGCTAGTAGGTTGTATTTTGTACTAGTTACCTTGCAGTATTCACCTGTGTTCCATAGGTGAGACAAGGGGCGGCAGGGATTGTCGTCACTGCATGAAACAGTTTCTCATATTCACACATTTTGTACAGTGTTTCTTCCCTGCGTAAGCAGGCTGTTGTTGCCTCTTAAGTCAGTGATATGTGATTGTTGTTGGTGTCCTTTTGTCAAGTCCAGTCCTGCTCTGTAACATGCTTTAGGATCTGCACTCTGCTCCCCAAGGAATCACGTGTCTTCTTATATGCCATATACAAGGATGGATAGAGGTCTAACCAAAGAAGGACCTTTAGCCCCCCGCCCCAATTTTTTTTTTCAGTAGATTTCAGTAATCATCTGTCCTTGTGTATGTAGTCATTAAAAATCAATGTTTGAAAGAAATTAGGAATGCTTTAAGGTATCAAGAGTGAGAGAATTTAAAGTTCCATGTTTCAATTAAAAGATTGGACTGCATATGCCTTCAAAGTATTTTTTGTTTTAAAGTTCACTTGCAAAACTGATGGTTGTCTTGTAATCCTTTTGACTCCACATTGAGTAGGAAACACTTTGTTGGTCTTGACTTTTGTATATCATGTTCTGCAACTTGTAAATATGTGCATGTTGTTCATTATGTTTGTCTGCTTGTTTCTTACTGCACTGAATTCTGCAAGGTGAATACTTTTTTTAAAAATAACATGTGTTTTGAAAAAGTCTCCCCCCCCCAACTCTTCCTCACTATTTCCTCTTTAATTAATTGGTAAACTTAGAAAACCATTTAGGATTTTTTGAGACCCTGAGGTTGGATGAAGACTCTCGGTGATCCGAGATCATCCCCACGTCCCTCTGACTCGAAAGGTGAATGGAAAGTGTGAGACCTCCCATGTCTTTACAGAGCTATTCTGCAGAACTTTATGCTTGCATAATTATAGCTACCTGTCTACAGTTTGAACATGGATAAAGTGGAAAATACATCTGCATACACACAAATAAGTGTGTATGTGTGTATATATCTGGTAAAATCTTCCTCTGTAGATAGATTCTAAGGCTCAGTAGTGGGATTGTGATTCCTTCACTCCTGACTTGTCTGGGAATGTGAGCAATGACAGTTTTAGGACTGTCCATTGACCTATGTAGAATGAGTCTTGTTTGTGTCAGGGGAGACCTATAACTGTTTGATGTAATATTCTCTGTAGAGAGGCCTAAATAATATTCTCTGTAGAGAGGCCTAAAAATGGTGGATTTGGAACCTAACCTACTTTGTTTTGTGTCAGAGCTTAGACTGGAAATACTAGCTAAAGAACTTGGTGAGGCACGTACTAAGGACAACAGAGCTGCTTTAGAAATGTTCTGTCTGCATAGACAAAACTTCAATATAGATTTTTGAACAAGTGTTTTAAAAATTTGATGTTATCAACTATTTTTTTCCTTATTAAATCACTACTTAGGAGTTTCATATGTAATAAAAAAATGTTTTGCTGTTTTTATGTTGATGGTGGGGGAACCCCTAACATTGTGAGCTTTTTCTGTGTAACTGAATGGATAAATTGCTGTGTAAATAGCTTCTCGTAAGACATTTCTACTGATAGCCGTTTGATGTTTTCTTCCCATGTGAATGGGGAGATCATTTATAAACTCCCTTTCTGGGTAGCTACCAAAAAAGTACTGGCTTATGGTCCCATGTGACCCTGTGTCCGTTAAGCCCAGAATATGAGTGCCTTTAGTAAGTATCAGCATTTCACAGAGGAGATGACAGAGTTATTGCCATTAATCACGGTTCATAAAACAGGAGCTTGGAATTGCAAAGGTCTGAGTGGATTCTATTCCACATCTGTTTTTTTTCTTAATGCAGTCTCAGTGATATCAAGTAAAACTGTTGTTATTGATCAGGAACCATACACCCTGAATATGAATCCAGTTTCCTTGGCTGGCAGTAGTCACCTTGATGTGTTACATGGTGGTGTGGTGGATTGGGAGAACTTGACACTGATGTTTGGAAAAATAATTTTTCGTGTGTGTGTTATCAGGGATTGTCCCCAGGTGCACTGTACCACTGAGCTACATCCCAGCCCTTTTTAATTTTCACCCCATTGCTCCAGCTCTCTATCCCCTGAGGTATACATTTCATTGTAAAATTTCAGACCATAAACTTACAAGGTGTCATAAACTAGGGTTTAATATTTGAATATTAGTATCTTCTTGAAAGCAGTGTATAAAGTTGACACCCTGAGCGAGTCACTACACCTGTGTTTCCTCCTGTAGCCTTGCCTCTTCCAGTTTCTGTTCCTGTGCATGCTTAGAGTGAAGGAAGACAACTCCCTTTGCAAACTCAAGTTTTCTGGAGTTGGTTATTTGAAATGCTTAATTGTCACAAATTTTAAAGTTTCATGGGATTTTTTTCTTTACCTCTCTTCTGATGATGTGTTCTTGCTGAACAGTGTATGCAGCTTCTTCAGAAAACCATCAAGTACTGACTGGGGGGTATGAAATTAGCATTTACCTCATTTCAATTGGTTGCTGCTTATTTCCCGGATACTTCTTTCCCTGCTTTCTGCTGCTCTCCCAGAAGGTTGAGGGGAGTAAAGGGTCAAACCCACCCATGATTAGTTGTTTCAAACAACTCTAGAGCAGATTGGGTAGTTTAGAAAGTTGCAGCTATTAATTTATGTAAAGAATTTGATTTGAGTTCCCTGAGCATTGTAATTATTCATACTTCAAGTTGTAATTAGCAGAATTAAAAATGATTGTACTGTACAATGGGTTGTTGAAATTGTGAGCCTTAGTAACTATCTTTAGCTTTACTCCAGTAATGTTAAAATCTTTTTGACATATGCCTTTATTTTTAGGTCCACTTTTTGTGGATAAATCTGCAGAATTTAAATGACTTGCTCCAGGTCATGATGTTTCAATGGATAAAACTATCAGAATCAAAACTTAAATGTTCTGATTTATATTCTTGTGCTTGTTTGATAAGATTCGTGGTTTCTAAAACAATACTTCCTTTGGGTCCTTAAAAGGAAGGTACATATTTTTACTAATTAGGCTTTATTTTTAGACTTTTCACAATTCTTTGAACTTAAATATAGTCTCATGGTCGTAGTTCCTAAATAAGCCCAATGCAGTTGCTAAAATCTCATTGTACTGTTGAACACCAACTAATAATGCAGGGTTTATCAGATTTCTTTTGCCTTTAAATGGACTTCATAATTCACTCATAACTTTCTATGTGAGTGCTTACGTGACCCCCTCACTAGTGAAAATAAATGTTCTCTATCATGATTATTCTACATGATTTTTTTTTGAAGGAAAAGTAATTCCCTGTGCCAAGATGAGTGATATTATCGTAGAGCAAAGCACATATAAAGTAGTTTATTTACTCTGTAAATCTGGCATTTATGGGAACAAAACTCTTTGGAGTGGCTGGTCATTTTTTGCCTTCTCTCTGTACCTGAGTACCTTCCTGTGTACCTTCCTGTGGTTTTGTAAACCACTGTATCTTCTTCTTTCTTTCTTTCTTTTGTTAAGGATCTCATGTTGATTCTGCCTATGTGGTGTTCACCTGGAACCCTCTGCTGACCAAGGTGATTTGGTCCGTGCAGTGTGTCTGCTTTGAAATGCCTTATGAATATGCTAGTCTCTGCTTCCAAGCATTCCGTGTACCTGCCAGGGCAGGAAGTGTCCTCTCTCGATGTATGCTCTAGATCAAGAAGCAAAACTGATTTTGCTTTCACTGTTAAAGATGCATTGAAACGCAGTTGTTGTCTTAAATTAGAGAATAAAATCATCGAAAACCAAGGGAGACTTTAGAACCCTTCACTTAATGGCATGGCAAACATTTAAACTGCTTTTGCTATTTTACAAGAACCTTGTTTCTGGTAAAGGATATAGCTAAACAATGCCAGCTCAAACTGTATGAAATTGGGTTGTTTCATAACATTTTCTCTAAATGTCACACAGGGGCTTAAGATCTGGGTATGCTATTGGGGCAATGTGCCAGTCACCGCTTTGGAAATCTGTTTTTGTTCTGGGGCTACAGAAATGACAAATGTGTCATGGGATTAAAACCAATCAACTGTGAATTGTGAAATTGAAATTGCTCTTTTGGTTTTATTTTCTTCAGCATATTGAATATAGAAATCTGAAAGTTATTTAAAATTTATACTGCTTATGTTGATGGCTCATTTTGGCTGTGTATCCTTACTTATGTACTGATTTCTGATAAAGGCTTGATGTTATAATAACAGGCATTTTGTGTTCAATTTAATAAAACAGTTTCTGAGTCTTGTCTGAAAATTGTTTGGTTATGAGTTGGAGATCAATGGAAGGAAGTAAACCATCAGTCCTGTGGTTCATTTTGATGCCCATTGATGAGGACTCTGGGTTCTCCGCTCGTCAGCTTCACACAATCTACCATGAACCTTCTAAACTCATGAAGGGAAAAGTAAACTTGGGCTTGCAGCAGAATTGATCAAGCCGCCCATTCTGCCTCTTTCCCCATCATGGGAGCCAGCCTGGGACTGGGATGTGTTCCCAATTTTATTGATCTATTCCAATATTTATCTTCCCTTCAAATTCTGAGAAAAGCTGGTCTGAGGATCACAACCATTCTTCTGGAAATAAACACATTTGAAAGCATGTACTCATTGATTTTCTGGGCATTTCACATGTACAGTAGTCTTACAAATATAATCAGTTTATATGTAAAATATTGAGATGTAGTCCTTTGAACACTCTGGTTTACTATATGCAGTGTGCTTTTTAATTTAAATGTTCATTTAGGAAGGAAGATTGTAGACTGCAAGATGGCTGGTAGGCTTGGTGTAATTGGGATGCTAGACACATACACTTATTGTCGTGGGAAAAATTCTCATGTCTGTACAAAAGAAATGTTTCTGAAAGAAGTGAATAGATCACGTTGAATGTGTCTGTAAAATACTCAAGACAGCACATTTTATTAAATCATCTCCAAGAGATTTTTTTTTATCTTAAAAGAAAGCCTCATAGGCATTAAAATAATGGGCATTTAAAAAAGACTCTTAAACCACTAGAGATTTTCAGCGTTCCTTTCTTGAGGCATTTCTGAGACTTATTCACTGGCTGGAAATCTATTCAAGATCAAGTGTGTGTGGAGGGTCTTTTAAAATTGAATGTATGTAAAAGGCTAGCAGTGTACTTTATCAGTTTTTTATAAATTGATATGAGATTGTCAAGATCTCAGAAATAGATCTTTCTGTGATGAGTTTTAAGACTTAACATTTGAATTGAGACTTTACCCACCAAGTTTTATTCCCATTTGTGGAATATTCATAAACTGATGAGAAACTGGGACCTTGCAAAAAAGATGAAGACAGTTTATTATTGTGAAATGTGAATATTATTGAGTAGGAATGCAACTATAAGCTTTTACCTCAAAAAGTCCCAAATACATTTCATGGTGTGTATGTGTATCTATTACATATATACACTCAGATATAGACACACAGAGCACAGATTGGATGTATATTAGGAGGTAGTCTCTGGAATGTGTTTAAGATGATCAAGTGCTGGTAATGAAGTATGTCCAAAGGAACAGATATAAATCTGCCACAGGATGAAGTATACTTCACCATAGGCGGTCTATAGTTTATACTTGGCATTTTGGGTGAGACTTTAAGTATGTAATTAGACTTCAAATGTGTTCTGGCTGGCAGCTGTCCCTCCAGACAGGAGCAAGATGTCTTTTATATTGGCTTCAATTTTTAATCTTTGCTTATGCCAGAGGCATTTCTTTAACCCTGATTTCTAGAAACCGCTTCCTAGGTTATGGACTTGGAACAAAGGTATCTAGTGCCACCTTGTGGATTCTCCAAAACTTGCAGTTAGCTGTTTGTGATTGGTATACCAACTTGGAAGCAGGATCTTTGGTTAAAAGACACCTTGCAGAGGATAAAAGTTTTTACTGGTAAATAAAGCAAAACTACTCATGCAGATGAGATTTTGTTCATAAATAAAGCAAAGGCATACATGTTTACAAGAGATATAGAGGACCGCTTTTACGGCTAGCTGCTAAATTATGACAGAATGGAAAAAATGGTGAATTGACAATCGGGATATTATATATGTGTATGTATATATATACTTATGCATATGGAAAGCATCACAAATGTAATGCTTTCAAAATATCTTTATTTCAAAAAGTCTCATCTACACATTTTCACATATGTGAACAACAAACATGGAACTTAAATTAAAATTATGGTTAATGAAAGCCCCAAACAGTAGAAAATTCTTTCATTAAAAAGTACCATTGAAAATTAAAACCAAATTATATGCAGGGGAAAATGTTATCAAACACAAATCATGCTGACAATAAATAAACTACAAAATATTAAAGTTTACCCAAATATGATTCATTTGGGTGAAGAATGATATTTTCTACTTCAATAAACTAACACTTCAGGAAACATTTTTATGTCTTTATGTATTTCAAACATTTAGAAAAAGAACATCCTGGATAGCTGGTCCCCGTTCTGTCACCTGTGTACTCTTTGGATGTCAACCTCTCTGAATCCAATTCCCCAGAATTAGGATATCAGGTATGAGCTGTGGTCATTTTCATTCTTTTCTCAGCTTTATGAATAATTTAGAAGATTGGACTTTTGAAAAAATGAATTGACATTTTGAATAGGAAAGTGCTGGACTCAACTCTGAGCTCCATGCTTCCCCTGACCCCCTGCCCAGAGTCAGTAGCAGTAACCAGTTTCTTGGGTATTTTTCAGAGATGGTTTATACAATATGAATGATCCCCACTGTTTTTCACCTTGGGTTTTTTGGTGACTAGTGTGCTTTGGCAAGCTTTGCATACCAGCATACATAGATCTAGTTTATTCTTTAAAAATAATTTTTTTTTTTTTTGCAGTGCTGGGATTTAAACCCAAGCCTTGAGAATGCTAGGCAAGTGCTCTACCACTGAGCCACAGCCCCTCCCTTATCTCATTCTTTTTGATTGTGTGATTTTCCCTTATATGATTTCTAAACTATCACTTATTGGTGCTTTGCTGATGGACGTATGTACAGCATGTTTTTTAAATTAAAAACTTAAAAATGTAAAATATTCATAACACCAAAAGTACTATTTTAACTTAGTGTACAGTTTAGTGGCATTAAGTTCATCCACTTCATTGTACAATCAAGACACTCTTCATCTTCAGAACTTTTTTCATCTTCCCAAACTGAAACTTTGTACTCATTAAACAATAATTTCCCACTCCCCTCTCCTCCAGTCCTTGGCAACCACCATCCTATTATCTGTCTATGAATTTGACAAGTTTAGGAAACTTTATTATTATTTTTTGGGGTTCCAGGGATTAAACTCAGGGGCACTCGACCACTGAGCCACATCCCCAGCCCTATTTTATATTTTATTTAGAAATAGGGTCTCATTGATTTGCTTAGCGCCTCACTTTTGCTGAGGCTGGCTTTGAACTTGTGCTCCTCCTGCCTCAGCCTCCAGAGCTGCTGGGATTACAAGGCATGTGCTACTGTGCCTGGCTCTAATCTAGGAAATTTTATAAGTGGAATCATACAGCATTTGTTCCCTTCTGTCTTATTTCATTCAGTATAAGCCTTTCAAGATGGACCCATGTTGTTGTGTATATATAGAAGATGAATAATATTTCATTATGTACACATACCAGAATTTGTTTATCCAGTCACCCATCAGTGGACACTTGGGTTGTTTTATCTTTTGTCTATCATGAATAATGCTTAAAGATTATAAGTTATTTAATATATGAAAATTATAGAAGATAACCAAATGTACATACACTCATGACTGAGCTCCTCAGCACTATAATGTCCTAATATTTTGCCGTATTTGATTCTATTTTTAAAAAACGCATTGCAGATTCAGCTGAGGCCCACTATACACCTGTCTCCAGTTCCAATCTTTCTCCCTCCCCAGATAAACCCACAATCTTGAGTTTGACATTTATTATATTCGTGTATATTGTTATATTAATACCATATGTATCCATAATATATAGTTTTGCATATATTTTCAATTTTAATGCAAATGACATCAAAGTGTGCAAGTACCTCTATATTTTTTCTTTACTCAACATTGTTTATAGGATTTATCTATAATGATATATGTAGCGTAATTTATTTTAAAGGATTTGTAGTGTTCCATTGTCTGCATATACCACAATTAAACCATCCTTCTTTTGATGGACATTTAGATGTTTTTCAATATTTCATTATTATCTATAGTACTGCAATAGATGTTTTTATATATATGTGGTAAATTCTGGAAACTAAATCCTTGCTCCATCACCTTGAAGCTGGTTAGAAATGCAGCACCCCAGTACCTACTCAAAACTTACAGAATCAGAACCTATGTTTATTCAAGAAAACCAATTGATTCATAGGCATATTAAAGTTCAAGCAATGGTTCTCAGATTTATTAGCGTATTGGAATCACCTGAAGTTAAGAACAAAACATAGCAACTTACATCAGGAGATTGACTTAATTACTCTACTGTGTCCCTGGGTTACCAAGGATTTTTTAATGCTCCATAGGGGATTCTAATATGTAGCCAAGATTTAGAATGATGGTATGGTTTAAAACAGCTGTGGCAGCTGTGTGTCACCTGGCTGGGATGGGATGCCTCTCCAGAAAGGAGACTTTCACCTGTAAGGGGTATAACAGGCAAGTAGATGGAATCTCTAACACAGGAAATTAACAAAACACTTGAGCAAGTGCCTTGTCTTATTTTGAATAAAATTAGTTCTTAATCAATAGAGTTGAATCTCTTAACAAACACTTGTAAAACACTAATTATTTATCAAGTGACCTTCTAATAAGCACTTTATTAATGTTACCTCATTTAGTATTTGTCATAAAATTTTCTTTCTATTTAAGAAGATTCTGAAATTTTTGAATGAGATGGTAGTTTATCAGGAAGTCAGAAGCATATGTTAGTAATACAAAATACTCTGCGAAAAGAAGGTGCTTTGTGCTCAGTGAGTCAGTGAGGCTGTCTGCTTTCAACATCTTGTCTGGATGATTTCATAGGGAAGCTTCCACCAGCTCACCTGCATGTGGCATGGGCCTCAATGTGCACAAAACTAGGCTTCCCAAGAAAGAGAGCTCAGGTGGTCAAAACAGGGAAAATTCCTGATCTTCCATTAGCTTCTCTCAGGTCATTACCATCCATCCAGTCTCTCTGCATCTTTTTGAATAAGTTGTAGAGCAGAGCACTTTAATCACACTGGACTGGCTATTTCCAAGTATATATAACGTAAAGGAATGTTTTCCAAATGAGGAAATTATTTTTTCCATTACTTAACTTCCTGTTTAATTATATAAGTAAACATGCTTCCACTGTCAAATATTCAAACATTTTTGAGAAAGGGGGAAAAAAAACCTCTTTAAACTCGCTATCTCCATTTTTACTTTCTCAGAGGAAACTAGTCTTATCAGCATAAGATATGATACTGCCAAACATTTTTCTATCTATTTCTACATAAATAGTCTAAGCCATCCACTTTTAATATCTATTATAGTGCTGCTTATGCAACTGTACTTTCTCACTTCTCTCCTAGATTTGCTAAATTCTTCCATGTGGGACATCAGCTATGAATTATTCACCCAGGATGCAGCTTAAAAATACACTCCAGAGGATTAAGGCAAGTTACCAAAGTTGGGGAGTTCACTGTTGTATCAGAATTATATTTTAAGACACCTTGGTTATGTATCTCCTGTTTTAGCTGGATAAAACTGTTAGGACCAGGACTTTACTGGGGATGAGAAATGCACCTTATTTTTGTACTGGAATTGTCTTTCCTCTGGTGCCAGTCACTCTTTTAGCGAGCAGCCTAAGGGATTTTCATTTGCTCAGTGAGAGGCTTTTATTCCTCTTTTTCCCTTCTGCCTCCTATGCAGGAGGACAGATGAATTTTTCCATAGGAATTATCTTAAAGAGCTGTCAGGACAGTATTCCACCACTGGTTTATGTTTTCTAGAAGGGTCTTCAGAAATACTCATTGTGTTCTGCAAACGGGTACTCTCAGAATGACTGCTGTCTAATGCCAGGACATGCTTCCTCAACATGTCCTCCTTCCAGGACCTTCTTAGTGACTTGTGAGCATTTTAATGTTTCTTTGCATGTGATCGCCATTTTTATCACTCTGTAGCTGGGGAGGAAAATAAGGAATTCATCTTTGGGCTCAAGGACTTTGCAAAGTCTCTAGATCTCAAGAAAAGAGTTGTATGCTACTTCATAATGGCCCTATTGCAGATGGTCACCACCTTTGGGATTCATGGACTGATGGGCTGAAGCATTTGAAGGTGGACATAGAGTTGTCAAGTAAACTGTGGTCATGACATTCTTTTGCTTAAAAACTTGCCCTGGTTCCCCACTGCCTAAAATTTAAATTCTGTTGTTGTGGAATTAAATCAAAGCCTTCTTAAAATAGGAGTAACAAACCAGTTGTCTAGGGCTGAATTAGGCTGGCAGATGTGTTCTCTTTGGTCCCATGGTGCTTTAGAAAAATTAGTTACCAAGAGAGCAGGGTCAAGGGATTTAACATGAAAATTAGGATTTCTGGCACTATTGGCCAATATTTCTGTATAAACAGTATGAAATGAGTTGTGTGTGCACTTGTTGGATGGGGCATGAGTTTCGTCTCTACTTTGCAAGAGCCCCCAATCCCATACTAGACTCCTTTGTGAGTACCTTCTTAATTGACTTGCTGTTCCATGGTGTAAATCTAGTTTTCTGTCCCAAAGTTTTTCTGCTCTGCAGGGTGGGATGCATGAAGAAATTCACTAGACTTCCTGATGCAGTGCAAACTTGAAGATGGGAAAGTATTGATACCCCATGGGCAGCCCTTGAGTAAAAAAGATCAAGAACGAGTTGTGAAATACTCCTCACTTTTATGTCTCAGGTGAATAATTCCAAGGTGCATTCTATGTAGCTCTTCAGAAAGTCCCCAGGGGAAAGGAGTTACAATTTTCCATGGCAGTAACCAGATCCACATTCAGCCTTAGAATGGCTTTCTCTTTCCTTTTTGGTCTCATTCCTCAGGAACACCTCCTAAAATCAACTGCCTGACCTGATTCCCTGTCTTGGGTTGTGCTTTTAGATGGGAAGCAAGGATAAGACCCTCTCCATTCTCTATTTTCTAAACAAGCTTACCTCATACAATTTACCTCTGTGGCCCTTATAGCTTTTGAATTGGACCTCACCTTAGAGATTCACCTTTAGGAAGGCACCTCAGGTACTCCATACCTTTACCACACTGAGCAACTCCCCTCATGAAATATCAAAGCTCTTCCATAGTGCTCTTTCCAATCCTCCAATGATACCCCTCTTTCAATCAAGCAAATTCCTACTCAGACTTCAAAGCCAGCTTCAGTTTAGCCAGTTTTTTTTCACATTTGAGCATCTTTAAAGAAAAAGAAGGAGGTAGGAGAGAGGGAGAGACTGCAGGTGGAGAAGGAAGACACTGATAGAGCCAACTCTTGTTGTAGATGACCTTGGGTACACTTGTAGGGGCTTACTTCAAAAAGGAGGATTGAAGATGCTTGAATGGAGGTACTCTTTGCACTTCCACAAAGAACCGAAGTAATAGGTGTTCAGCTGCATGCTCAGAGGAGCTGCCATGGGAGAATTTTGGAATTCAACAGTTGAGAAATTATAAAAATCAGGGACAGCAGTGTAGAAAGAGAAATGAAATATCCCATCATTTGCCACCTGGGTTCCCCAACTGGGAGAGGAAGAGTTTCGCCTCTGCGGGAGTAAGGGTGAAAGAGTTCCAGAAAACTATCAGCACATGTACTGATAATCCTACCTATTGGAAAGTTTCACAGCCCTTGCAGGCTTATAGCCTAAATAGAGAAGAGGACCAAAATCTGCAAATTAGTCTGGCATTGGAGAAGAAATTCAGTTTATCGCCTAAAGAACTCTGAGGGTGCTGTAGGCAGGAGCCATCTTGATAGTGGACCCACTGTCTGAATTTAGACTGCTTTAGAGGTCAGAAACCCCGCATGTTCCCACCTCCAGGACCCTACAGACGTTCCACTGCACTAGCTCCGTGGGTGGCTGCCTCCAGAGCCAGACTTGAGTTGGTGGAGTGACTCTGACACAAACACACTGAGAGTACTGCAGAGTGGGATGGATGTTGCAATGCAGAAGGAAGTGAAGGGAGCTGTCTACAAGAATGGGTGAGTGGGGAGCCTTTACTCGGAGACTGGGGATGTGGCCAGTTGTATATGGTTTTGTGTGGGCACCAGGACTGAGGGTAGTTGCCCAGGCACTTCCTACCACCCCTTTCCCAGCACTGTGCACAGGCACCTGTGGCTAACAAGGGAGAGCTTCCCCTGCTCCTCCACTCACAGAAATGTGCTATAGCCCCACCTCTGAGGCACCAAGCCTAAGAAAGTCCAGAGAGAAACTGCCCAGTAATGAATATGTTCTGTTCTCCATCACTATTGCAAACACCTCAGTCAAGAGGAATTTTATGCAGTTCCAGTTTCAATTTATTCCAACTTGATCTCTGGCAGGCACTACAATGGAAAGAATTGGGGAGAGAAAAGGTCCCAGTCATTGCCCCATCCCCTGGAACCTGTGGGGTTAGAGAACCTACACTTGAGGGTTAGCGTGCCCCCCAAAGCAGAAATTTTTCTCTCTCCACAACTACATGGGTCTTCTACCTCAATCACCCCTGCACCTAGTCTGGTCACACACTGTTGACAAGACTGGGTGTGAATGTCACAAAGGCGGAAATGTAATGCTGGCCTCTGCCTTTTCCTGTGAAGTATCTGGACCTGCATCAATGTCTAATTAGAGGACAAGTGCTTCAGGTCCCCTACTACTCACTTCCAGAACAGCCAATACCAGAAACCCATTCAAATAACAGCCAGTATCAACAGTACCTGAGGAAATTCACATCACCTGATAGGGGCCACTGCTCCTGTTGTAGAAGTAGCCACATAGGATGCACCTTAAATACTCTGATATCCACACCACACCTTGAACTGCTAGTGTCCCCACTCTTGCACGATTCACAGAGCCAGTGGGTCTCTCCAACTTGAATACAGTATGCACTGTGCTCAAACTCACTAATCACAGCCAAATAAGATGCAGAGAGATATACTATGGTACTCATCTGGAAGTAAACTCAACATTGTATAATGAACCCATACTTTAACCCATACTTTAGGAGAAAGTCACTAAAAATCCATTCCATAAAAGTGGTAGAGATACCCATTTTAACAGATGTGCAAATTTCAATATAGGAACACAGGAAATATGAAACAACAAGGTTATATGTTGCCTTCTAAAGTCATAACTCTCTAGTAACATATGATAAGATATAAAAGTGATGATACACCTAAGAAATCATCCAAAAGAATGGGTTTTAAAAAGCTAAGCAAGATCCAAAAGAATACAGATAAACAGTTAAATGAAGTTACAAAGACAATGCAGATTATGAATAAGAAATTCAGCAAAGAAAGATTTTTTTGGAAAAAAAAAAACCTGAAATTTTGAAAATGAAAAGCTCTATAAGTCCAATAAAAAATATAGCTGGAAGCCTTGACAAGATGAGATCAAGTAGAAGAGAGAATATTGGAGCTTGAAGACAGATCTTTTGAAATATCACATTCAAATGAAAATCCAGAAAAAAATAAGAAAGAATGAACACAGCATGCGAGATCTTTGGGACACCATTAAAAGATCAAATGTCTGAATGGTTTCCATACCCAAAGGGGAAGAAATAAAGGGTAAGGGCATAGAAAACCTACTCAATGGAATAATAGCCAAACTTCTCTCATCTTGGGAAAGACAAGGATATCCTTGTACAGGAGGCATTTAGAACTCTAAATAGATATGATCAGAAAGAGCCTCACCATGACATATTACAGTCAAACTGTCAAAAGCACAAGACAGAAAAAATTTTAAAATCTGCAAGGAAGAAAGTGCCAGTCATGTTTAAGGTAACCCTATTAGACTAAAATTAGGTTTTTTTAGAATAAACTCTCCAGGTTAGGAAGGCCTGGAGTGATGAATTTCAAATCCTGAAGGAGATAACTGCCAAACAAGATTATTATTATGTACAAAAATGGTATCCTTCAGAATTGAAGAAGAAATAAAAGTCTTCCATGATAAGAAAAAACGAAGGGAATTCATACCCATTGGACTAGTCTGACAAAAGATATTTAGAGAAGTTCTACACCTGGAAGTTGAAGAAAGATAATTGCCATCAGAATAGCATGTGGAGGTATAAATCTCAGTAGAAGAGTAGAGACAAAAATGAGAAACAGAAAATAATCAAACATTATCAATCAGCAGACCATCAAACCACAAAGATAAGAGGTAGAATCAAGTGAAGAATATTAAAAACAACCAGAAGAAAATCAACAAAATGACAGGTACTTTCTGGGGGAAGATGGCCAGCTCTCATTGGGGGGGTTCTTCTGCCCAGAGGAATCCAAGCCACCCTAAATAGCCACTTTAAATATTAATATCTCAAATAATTAAGCCACCCTAAATCTTAATATCTCAAATAACTAACAAATAATAAAACACAAACACTCAGAAATATATTTACAAAAGAAAAGCTCCTGATAGATATAGTCCACATGGGTTCTTGAACTAGACAAAGACAAAATGGCTCCAGTGGTTTATTTAAGGGGGTACACCAAAGGCAGGGGTAAGGTTTCAAGGGCGGAGTCTTGCTTTGTGATGTCTTGCAGTCAGCAGGTTGATTGACATCTGGGCAGGTCACATCCATCTCAGCTGTTGTGTGGGATCTTAGGCAGAGGTTGGCGGGAAGTTCACCTGCATCAGGAGGTCAATCCCTGTGGGAAGTGCCCCAGGGAGTTCGTAGTGCCAGACTTATCCCCTGAGGAGGCTACTATGTGCAACATAGTCCACATACAGCCCACAGATGGCTCATGACAAGGTACAACTCCATACATTTTATTAACATCTCTGAATGTAAATGGTCTTAATTCTACAGTTAAAAGATACATACTGGCTCTATGGATTAAAAACTGAGACCCCAAAATATGCTGCCTATAAGAAACTCATCTCACTTGTAAGGATGCATATAGACTGAACGTGGAAGGCTGAAAAGTGATATTCAAAACCAACAGAATAAAAAAAAAACATGCAGGAGTAGCTATATTTATATCCAACAAAACAGACTTTAAGACAAAAAATACAAAGAGACAAAGAAGATCACTAAATAATGATCAAGGGATCAATGCATCAGGAAGTAGTATTATGAGTATAAATCCATATGCACCTAATAATGGAACACCCCAATTTTATTAAAAAATACTGTTAAAACTATAAATACAATAAATAATAGTTGGGGACTTCAATATGCTACTCTCACCAATGGGTATGTCATCCAGACCAAAAAAAAAGAAAGAAAAAGATAAAGCCAAGAAAACACAGTTAAACTACACTGTGGGCCAAATGGACTTAACAAACATTTACAGAAAACTATAGAAAATTCCACCCAACTGCTCCAGAGTACACATTCTTTTCATCAGTGCATGGAGACTTCTTTAGAATAAACCATATATTAGGCTACAAAACAAGTCTTAATGAATCCAAAAAAATTGAAATATTTTCTATTTTTTCTGATAATAGTTGAATGAAGCTAGAAGTCAAAGAACAGCAAAAGGAACTTTAGAAATTGTTCAAATAGATAGAGACTGAACAATATAATTTTGAATGAATGGTGGTCCATTGAAGAAGTCTGTAAGCAAATTAAAAAATTCTTGGAAACAAATGAAAATGGAAACACAACAGACCAAAGCTTTTGGGATATAGCAAAAGCAGTACTAAGAAGGAAGTTTATAGAAATGAATGTCTACATTTTAAAAAATATAGAAAGATTTCAAATGAATAATCTAATAATGCATCTCAAGTTGTTAAAAAAGCAAGAACAAACCATATCCAAAAGTAGTTCAAGGAAAAGAAATAACAAAGATCAGAGCAAAAAAAAAAAAAAAAAAAAAAAAGTGAAATAGAACCTAAAAGAGCAATAAAATGTCAATGAAACAAGAGTTGGTTCTTTGAAAAGATAAATAAAATTGACAATCTTTTAGCTAGACTAATGGGGAAAGAGAGAGGGAGAAGGAGAGCGGGGTAGAAGAATCATGAGAGAGCCAAATAAAATTAGAAATGAAAAAGAGACATTAAAACTGATATTACAGAAATTGAAAGGATCATTGGTGATAATTTTAAGAAACTATATAGCAATAAATTGGAAAATCTAGAAGAAAAGGGTACATTTCTGGACATACATGACCTAACAAAATTGAACCAAGGGTATGTAAAAAAACTTGAATAGACCAATAACAAGTAATGAAATTTAATTAGTAATAAAAAATTCTCCCAAGAAAGAAAAACCTAGGACCAGATAGTCTCACTGTTCAATTTTACCAAACTTTAAAGAAGAAGAACAAACACTAATGCTTTTCAAACTATTTTATAGAATTATAAAGGAGGGGACCTTTAAAACTTATCCTATGAAGCCAGCATTACCCTGCATAAAAACCAAACAAAGACTCAGTGAAAAAAGAAAGCTACAGGCCAATATTCCTGATGAAAATGATGCAAAATTCCTAAAAAAATATTAAAAGCCCCTCAATGAATTGATTTCAACAGTATGTCAAAAAGATCATACACCATGATCAAGTTGGTTTTATTCCAGGGATGAAAGGATGGTTTAATATATGCAAATCAATAAAAACAATACATCACATAAATATAACAAAAGATAAAAATTGCATGACCATCTAATTATACCAACAAAGCATTTGATAAAATCCAGAATACAAACATGATAAAAGTGCTGAAAAGCCGGGCGCAGTGGCGCATGCCTGTAATCCCAGCACTTTGGGAGGCTGAGGCAGGAGGATCGTGAGTTCAAAGCCAGCCTCAGCAATGGCGAGGCACTTAGCAACTCAGTGAGACCCTGTCTCTAAATAAAATACAAAAAAGGGCTGGGGATGTGACCCAGTGGTCAAGTGCCCCTGAGTTCAATCCCCGGTACCACAAAAAAAAAAAAAAAAAAAAAAAAAAAAAAAAAAAAAAAAAGTGCTGAAAAAATTAGAAGGATCATACTTCAATATAACAAGGGGCATATATGACAAATGCCATTGTCAACATCATTAGGGATGGGGAAAAACTTAAAACATTCCTCTAAGATCAGGAATAAGACAAGGGTGACAATATTCTCCCTTCATATAGTATGAAAGGTGTATTATTATTATTTTTTAATTTTTAAATTTAATTTAATTTGTTATACATGCTTTTAGAGTGCAATTCCTTTCATATTACATATAAAGAGCACAGTTTTCCAAGTCATTGGTTTTACACAAAGTATTTTCAAACCATTTGAGTTTTTATACATGCACTTAGTATATTGATGTCGAACTCCTTCTGCCATTGTTTGTATCTCCTTGCCCCTCCCCCTCCCCTCCCCTCCCCCTTTTTTCTATTTAACATTCCTTCATTCCTCTCATCCCCCCTCCCTTGCCACTATAATTCAGTATCGTCATAGCAAAGGAATCAATCGACCTTTGGTTTTCTGGGATTGGTTGACTTAGCATTATTTTTTCCAACTCCATCCATTCACCTGCAAATGCCATGATTTTATGCTCTTTTAGTGCTGAGTAATGTTCCATTGTGTATATATACCAAAGTTTCCCCATCCATTCATCTATTGATGGGCATCGGGGTTGTTTCCACAATCTAGCTATTGTGAATTGTGCTGCTATGAACATTGATGTGGCTGTGTGTAGCAAAATTATGGTAATGGGCCAAGGTTTCTAGCCCCCTCCCCCCCGTGGGCCCAGAATGGACCTTTCTTTGTCTAGCAAAGAAAGGTAGGAAGAGTGTACCTCAGCGGTGAGACGGGACTGAGAAGGTAGAAGTCGCCGACATCTCCTCCACCGCCTTTAAAAGACTCAGAGACGCGTCAGGGAGTTCAGTCAGGTTGTTCAGTCAGGTTAGCGCTGGAACTCGTTTATTGAAAAAGGTGGACAACGTTTTATAGTGGACAGAATCCAATCAGTAAGCAGATAGAAAACAGGTAAAGAGCACGGGGCACACCTCATAGGGCAGAATCCTCTGCCCTATGCTCAGGGTGGTTTCTGTTCTCACATCATCACAGCCACGCCCCCTGCTTAGCCAAGGTCCGTAACAGGGCGTGGCAAGCAGCCAGAAACCCAGAGCTTTCCATCCCCTCGGCTGACAGTGTTCAGAAGGCCTGACAGCTGTGTCCCTGTAGTATGCTGTTTTTAAGTCCTTTGGGTATAGACTGAAGAGTGGGATAGCGGGGTCAAATGGTGGTTCCATTCCAAATTTTCCTAGGAATCTCTATACTGCATGAAAGGTGTATTATATTATTCAATGTAATATTAGAAGTTTTAGCCAGAGCAATTAGGCAAAAGAAAGAAATGAAAGGCATATAAATAGGAAAAGAGGAAGTCATCATTGTTTGCAGATGATATGATTCTATGCATGGAAAATTCTAAATTTGGACTCCACTAAAAGATGTTTAGGACTAATAATTGAATTTGATAAAGTAGAAGGATACAAGATTAACATACATAAATCAGCAGCTTTTCTATACCCAATAATAAATTTTCTTTTAAAAAATCATGAAAGCAATCTCATTCACAATAGACATACCTGCCTGCCCACTTGCATGCATGCACAGACACATGCAAGCACATGTGCAAGTGTGCGTGAGCACACACACACACACCTAGAAATAGGCTTGACTAGGGAAGGGAAAGATTTCTGCAATGAAAATTACAAAATGCTGAGGAAAGAAATTGAATAAAACATTAAAAATGGAAAGACTTCCTGTGTTCATGGATTGAAAGAATTATTACTGCCAAAATGTCTGTACTACCCAAATGACCTACAGATTCAATGCAATCCCCATCAAAATACCAATGACATTCTTCACAAACTAGAAAATACAATTCTAAAATTTGTATGGAAGCACAAAAGACCCTAGATAGCCAAAGCATTCTTGAGCAAAAGATCAAAGCTGGAGCTCTCACAATACATACTACAGAGCCATCATACAAAAACTGCATGGTATTGGCACAAAAACAGGCATAGATACCAGTGGAACAGAACAGCAAACCCAGAAATAAATTCACACATCTGATTCTTGATGAAGGTGCCAAAAACATACATTGGAGAAAAGACAGCCTCTTTAACAAATAGGGCTGGGAAAAGTGAATACTTACATGTAGAAGATTAAAGTTTGGTTCCTATTTCTGACTCTGTACAAAATTTATCTAAATATACACCAAAGACTCTCAAGGAAGGCATGAAACCCTGAAATAACTAGAGGAAAACATAAGGGAAACCCTTCAAGACATTGGTACAGGCAAAAACAGGAATATAAAAGAAAATACAAGCAAAAATTGATAAATGAGATGTTATGGTCTGGATATGAGGTGCTTTCCCAGAGAGCTCATGTTAATATTCAGAGCTCTGGAATATTCAGAGGTAAAATGATTAATTATGGAGTGCTAAAACCAAATCAGTCTTTCCTAGTTTAAATGGAATGACTGGGAGGTAACTGTAGGCAAGTAGGGCATGGCTGGATGAGGTAGATCACTAGGGGAATGACTTGGGAGGGTTCATCTTCCCTGTGACCTCTTTCCTCTTCTCTATCTGTTTCCTGACCATGCCATGAACTAAGCAGCTTTCCTCTCCTGGGACCTTTCCCCATGATGTGCTGCATCATCTTGGGCCCAGAGCAATAGAGTTGCTGTCTGGATTTGAGACCTCTGAAAAAAATAAGCTCCAATTAAACATTTCCTCTTCTAAATTGTTCTTTCCAGGTATTTTTTTTTATCACAGAGATGAAAAGCTAACTAAGGCAGAAATTGGTATTGGGAAGTGGGGTCGTTATTGTGATTAACCTGATCACATGTTCAAAAGCTTTTGGAAATGATTTCCAGAATAAATTTTTAAAGGCCTAGAGATGCAAGCTGGAAAAGCTTTAAAATGTTGTAACTGGAGATTAATGGGCAATTCTGGTGGGAGTTCAAAAGATCAGATGCCAATGGGAAAGTGGACTGTGTTCATGTTGTTTCAGAGGAAGATGAGGACTGTATTGGGAATTGAACTAGAGCGCACTTGTGTTATATTAAGGCAAAGAACTTGGATGCATTTTGCCCATGTTCTGAAAATTTGTGTGAGGCTGAATTTAAAAAAGTGATGGACTAATTTGGTGGAGAAAATTTCAAGGCAGCATAGCATTCAGCCAACAGCATGTTAGTTCTGGCAGCTTTCAGCCAGGTTTACTATGAGAATTTGGAGTAAAAAGCAGAGCTAAAGAATTTTAAAACTTGAAGTTTGGCTAAAAAGTGTATTTTAAAGCTGGGGCCAGGGAAGGTGTACTTGTTGAAAGGATTACAGCCCCTAAAGAGATGCTAAGTACTTTGCACAGAGACAATAGGAAAGATGCCTCAAGGACATCTCAAAAATTTGCAAGACCACACTCATTGCAGGTTCAAGGATGTAGAAGGGAAAATTCCTCTGAAAAGGGATTGTGGGGGCACCCTGCATACGTGGGGTAAGGTACTAGGGAGTTGTTTCCCAATGCTGAGCTGCTCAGGCACTCAGGCTGTGACAGGCATGATTCGGAGGTGTCCATGTATTATGCGACTTGGCAGCAGATCTTGGCATCATCCATGTGATGCTGGTTCTGTAGGAATGCAGGATGCTAAAGTTAAGGGGTCATCGAGGCTTCCACTGAGATTTCAAAGGAAGGCTTGAGAGGCCAGGTAAAATGCAGCAGGCTACTGATAAGAGGGTGATACATTAAACTGAGAAGGTGAAGCTTAAGCTGGAATAGGGATCCTAAGAATTAAGATTTAACAAATGACATGGACTATCTGCTGAGAAAAACTACTAACTATGGACAGAGCCAGGTTAAAAGAGAGTCCATGTGTATTGCAAGTGGCAAGGCTAAACAGGCAGGGCTGCCCAAGCCCTTTGAAAAACACATCTCCCCACCATGTGTTCTAGATGCTGTATGTGGAGTTATGGAACCTATTTGCTTGGCTGGATTTCCATTTTGCTTTGACCCAATCCTCATTTCTATGCCCCAATTCTTCCCTCTTGGAATGAGAATATTTTTCCTGTGCCACTGTATATTGGAAATATATATATATATATATATATATATATATATATATGTATATATATAAAATTTATATATTTATATAAATATATATATATATATATTTCTTTTTGTTCTTACAGGGACTCTCAAACTTGAGTTTGCCTTGAGTTTCAGAGGAGACTTGGATGTGGACTTTTGGGCAATGCTAGAACTGTTAAGACCACGGGACTCGTAGAGATGAACTAAATGCATTTCATATTGTGAGATGGACATCATCTTTTGGGGGCTGGGGTGACATCTTATGGTTTGGATATGAATTGTCTCCCACAAAGCTCCTGTGTTAGTGCAGGAATATTTGGAGGTGAAATAACTGGATTGTGAGAGCTGCAACCTAATTAGTCTATCATAGTTTGAAAGGACTGAGTGATAATCATGGGCATGTGAAGCATGGCTAGAGGAGGTGGGTCCCTGGGGATGTGTCCTAGAAGGACTCGATTTCTCTGTGGTCCCTCCCTCATCCCCATTCTCTCTTTACTTTCTGACCCCACCATGTGCTGAACAGCTTTACCTCATGATGTTCTGCCTCATCTTGGGTCCAGAGTAGTGGGCCCACCTGTGGACCGAGACCTCTAAAACTATAGGCCTCAAATAAAATTTCCCTCCTCTAAATTATTCTTGTTAGGCAGTTTGGTCACAGTTACACAAAATGTGACTAAAACACTAGGCAAGTGCTCTACCTCTGAATCAAATCCCTGGCCTTACTAATAGAGTTAAGATTGTGCAAGTTGCAAAACAAATAAGTTAAATCAATCACTCTTTCTTTGGCCTACAATATGTATTTAGAAAATATATTGGGAAAATATTGCATTAATTAGAAATCAGAAATAGAAAATACCTAAGGAGTAAACATACTACCCAACAAATAAATAAATGGAAGAGACTTTCTATGTTTTGGGATAGAGAAATTATAAATTTAATGACATTTTGATAGAAATGTTAGTGGGAATTTCTAATAAAACTACTCTGCATTTCATGTGAAAAGTGGATAAATATGAACAGTAATAAAAATGTTAATAGAGAACAGTAATAAGTGGAGGGGAATGGAAGATGTCTGTTATAGCTAGATATTAGTATGTATTTTAAAACTAAAATCATTAGAAATGATCAGATCAATAGAATAGAATAGAACACAGAGTCTAGTTGCAGACAAAACATTAAATAGCATTTCACATGTGATGAAAGCAGCATTCCAAATCACTAGAGAATGGCTACATTGTTTAGTAAGTTGTGCTTGAGCAGCTGTTAAATAGGCAGAGATTTTTTTTTTTGCTACAAATCAAATTCTTAGAAGATTAGCAAGGTAACATGAAAACATTAAGCCATGCAAATGTTAATAAAATAGAGTTAATATTGAACTTCAGGGTAGGGAAGAAAATTTGGGTTAACTACATGAGCATTAAAAAGTTTTTGTCCTCCCCAAACTAAGTTTTAAAGCCTTTCAGCCCAGTCTCTTTCTTTTTGAAATTCTGGTGACATAAATGTTTGGGTTTTTAAATTTTGTCCAAATGTCCCTGAAACTGTTTATTTCCTTAAAAATAGATTTCTTTATATATTCTAGAAATTAGTGCTCTATCAGATGTGCGCGTATTAAATATTTGTTCCCAATTAGTTGGCTCTCTATTCACCTCACTGATTGTTTCTTTTGCCGAGAAGAAGCTTTTTAGTTTAAATCTATCCCATTCATTATATAAAGAACTCAAAAAACTTATCACCAAAAAAAACAAATAACCCAATCAATAAATGGGCTAAGGAATTGAAAAGACACTTCTCAGAAGAAGATACACAATTAATCAACAAATACATGAAAAAATGCTCAACATCGCTGGCAATTAGAGAAATGCAAATCAAAACTACTCTAAGATTTCATTTCATTCCAGTCAGAATGGCAGCTATCAAGAACACAAACAACAATACATGGTGGAGAGGATGTGGGGAAAAAGGCACACTCATACATTGCTGGTGGGACTGCAAAATGGTGCAACCATTATGGAAAGCAGTATGGAGATTTCTTGGAAAACTGGGAATGGAACCACCCTATGACCCAGCCATCTCACTTCTGGGTCTATTTCCAAAGGACTTAAAAACAGCATATTACAGTGACATAGCCACTTCAATGTTTATAGCAGCACAATTCACAATATCTAGGTTGTGGAACCAACCTAGATGTCCCTCAGTAGATGAGTGGATAAAGAAAATGTGGTATATATACAAAATGGAATTTTACTCAGCAACAAAAGAGAATAAAATAATGGCATTTGCAGGTAAATGGATGAAGTTGGAGAATATAATGCTAAGTCAAATTAGTCAATCTCAAAAATCCAAATACCGAATGTTTTCTCTGATATAAGGAGGCTAGTTCACAGTGTTGTTGGATGGGGTTACACAGGAGGATTAGAGGAACACTAGAATGGTCAAAGGGAAGGGAGGGGAAGGGAGGGAGCAAGGGGAGGGGGGGGGGGAGAAAAGAAAAAAAAAAGAAAAGGTGGTTGAATGAGACAGATATCATTATCCTAAATGCATGATTGAAGACCTGAATGGTACGAATATACTTTGTATACAAACAGTTGTATGTAAAAAGATGCTATATATGTGCACTATGAATTGTAATTATTATAAATAAAAAATAAATTAAAAAATAGATTTCTTTTTAGTTGTTCAGATTGAGCAGTTTCTATCATTCTTCTGTGTTGCTATATTTTTCTGTCATTTCCATTCTACTGTTGAATCTGATAGATGGGCTACCCCCCCCCCACCACGGAGTGTTCCACATCCTGAGAGAAGCAACCTTGTTTCATTCCCCGGACAGGATGTTTCTTCCCTGGACAGGATGTTTCTTTTCCCCGGGCAAGAGCCAATAGGCTTAAAGTTCCCTGTTCTATGGGCAAAGAGCCAGTGGCGTTGGGGTTGCTCTGGTGCACCTCCCACCAGAAATCCCTATATAGGGCCCTGTTCGAGAGACTCAGAACACACTCTCTCACAGAGACACACAACGTCAGCTCGTCACTGCTGAGAGGAGGAAGCCACTCAGGCACATCAGCTCAACGCTGCGGAGAGGAGGAAGCCACTGCAACAGCTCCAGACCCATTGCCTCCAGTCTATGGCAGCTGCCCCAGCCGGCAGCTCCAGACCCATTGCCTTCAGCATGACGACCACTCCCAGCCAACAGCTCTAGCCTCCAGCCAGACAGCAGCTGCTTTAGCTGATAGCTCCAGAGATCCTAGCCAGTGCAACCAAGCACCCACCTTCTGTCCAGAGCTTGCACACTCCCCTCTCCCTGACTCCCCTCTCCCACCAGAGCTTGCACACTCCCTTCTCCCTGACTCCCCTCTCCCAGCACCTCTTCGACCTTTGACCAGAGCACCTCTTCTCCGGTTTTGCTACCAGCCACGAAGTCTGTTGAATAAATCTCTTGGCTGCACGGCTATCCCCGGTGTGATGTTTTGCCCTTCAGAATCCACTCACTGAGTTTAAAAATTTTTAGTTATTATATTTTAAGTTCTAAAATTCCCGCTTTATTATTTCTGTCTTATGTTATTTTGCTGAAAGTTTTATATTTCAAGTGTGTTTGTTATTGCTCACTGAAACAGTTTTATGATTGATGCTTTCAAGAATTTGTCAAATCTGTCATTGCTGTCATCTCCATGTCAGCATCTGTTGGTTACCTTTTTCATTCAGTTTGAGTTCTTTTCTGTTTCTTGGAGTAAAAGATGATTTGGGGATAAAAATCTGGACATTTGGGGTTACATGTTATAAGACTGTGGATCTTATTTAAACCTTCTGCATTAGTTGGCTTCATGAAACAGTGTTTTAGTGGAGAAGGGAGGCAGAATCTTTTTCTTGCTGGGTGTGGGCAGAGTCTAGGTTTTCTACTTGGCAGTTACTGACATTTAAGGAGAGGTCTCCTTCTTATGACTGTTCAAGAGTGGGAATTCTGCTCCCCATTAGGACTCTACTGATAGTTCAGCCTGTCTGGGAGGGCATCAGTCCCTCATTACCCCCTACCTAGGTAGTCTCCACTGACACCACAGGGACAGGGGGGCCTCACCTACACTGGGGGGCAGTGGTGAAAATCCTGACTCATCAGGACTCCACACCAGGGGGCAGTGTAGGGGCTCATTCCTGGCCAGTGAGGTGAAGGTACAGGATCTTGGTTTTCTCTGACACAATCCTGTCAGGGGGGGTTGGGGCCACTAAGAGCCTCATGTGTGTGGAAGTCTAAGCTCCTCACTTAGCCTTTGGTGGCATGGGTGGAATTAGAGCACAAATATTTTAGTAGTGTTTGACTAGAGTAGAACAGCTATTATCTAAAGGTTTTCTATATTTCTTGGCTGCCCTTCCTCAGTCCTTTTATTAGACTGTGTTTTTGTTGGGGTCATTATTTTTAATCTACACTAGTTATCATTATATTTTACTTCTTATGTATTATGGGGATTCTTTTTGAGGCTACAAGTTTCCCATAAATGCTACTTTTAATTGTTGTGTAATTGTTCATTTGGCCTTATTCAACTAATTCTGTATTTTTTTTTTTTTTTTTTTTTACATTGGGGCTACTTAAAAATTTTTCCTAGTGTATATAAATAACACTAAGGGACTATATTTCTTCATAATATTGGTCTAATACTATGATTATGTTCATGGGATGTATTTCTAGAAAGAGAGTTACTAAGACCCATGATAAATATTTGTTTCCAGAAAAGTGGTATCGATTTTGGCTGTTAAAAGCAGGGCATGAGTTGGGTGTTGAGGTGCATGCCTGTAATTCCAGCAATGACAGATTTGACAAATGCTTGAAAGCACCAATCACAAGCTGAGGCAGGAAGACTGCAAGTGTGAGGCTAGCCTGAGCAACTTAGTAAGATTATCTCAAAAAATAAAAATTAAACAAAAACAAAAAAAGGGAAAAAAACAGTGTATGAGAAGGACAGACTTACCATACACTAAAGTTGGGTATTATCATTTAGAAATCTTTGCTGATTTAAAAGTCAAAACGAAGGTTTTTGAATATTAAATAGGATTTTTTTGGTTAATATGAAATTGAATTTCACTATAATGCTAATTCAATTATATCATCAACAACATGAAGTTTTAAAAAATAAATTGAATTACTCATGGAATCTAAAACTTGATGATATATATAAATCTATATATGTGATAAAATTGCATAGAACTATGGGGTTGGGACTGTAGCTCAGTGGCAGAGCGCTTGCCTAGCATGCCTGAGGCACTGGATTCGATCCTCAGCACCACATAAAAATAAACAAATAAAATAAACATTCTGTCCATCTACAACTACAAAAATCTTTAAAAAATATTGCATAGAACTATATATACATATACACAGAAACATACAAATGAGTATGTAGAAACAGGTGAAATTTGAATAAAATTTGTGGACCATACTGAGGTTAATTTCTTGATTTTGATACTATCCTATTGTTTTTATAAATTGTTATCAATGGAGGAAACTGGTTAACAGTTAAATGGAACCTCTTTGAATTATTTTTGCAACCTCACGTGAATATATAGTCATTTAAAAACAAAAGTTAAAAACAAGCAAATATTGGTAATCAGTATTTTCTGTTTATTTTTATAAATATATTCTTTGAAGCATCTGAAGCACTCTGCCACAATCAGGTTCAAGTGAGGTCTCTCTTCTAATTGTCACACATGACTCTGATATGGACACTTTTCCTTGAGTGTGGAAGGCCTTTCTCCAATTGGCAAATCAGATTTTTGGCCTGGATACTGCTGGTAAGCAGAGCTGGCCAGTAGTAACACCTGGGGTGATTTCACTTTGCTTTGTGCCTTGTTCCTGCCTTATCCCTGTATCTGGAATTTCTGATTCTCACTTCATGATTTTTCTGGGCAGAACACCGTGTCTCTTGCCATTAGACTCCATTTGAAAGCTCAAACTGTTCTGACCCTTGCTTTTTCGAGATGGGGATCTTGTAATTATCTACAGAATCTGTAACATTGAGGGTTATGAAGCATATTGACAGGGTCTCTGACCAAAAGCACATATATATAAAATGGTGAAGTTTTAAAACAGTAAACAATTTTTGAAAGACTATAATAATAGTAAAACAAAAATTCCAAATACAAAGAATCAGCATGTAGCCAGGTGCAGTGGTGCAAGCCTGTAATCCCACTGTAATCCCTTGGGAGGCTGAGGCAGGAGGATCACAAGTTCAACGCCAGCCTCAACAATTTATCGAGATGCTAAGCAACTCAGTGAAACCCTGTCTTTGAATAAAATACAAAATAGGGCTGGGAATGTGGCTCAGTGTCAGTGCCCCTAAGTTCAATCCCTTGTGCCTCCCCCCCCCCACCAAAAAAACAAAGAAACAAGCATGTAAGAATAATTCTAGGCTGTTGGAATTTTCCCTGTTGGGTAGGACCAAAGTTGGGACCCAAAAGATCATTTTTGAATTATATTGGCCCCCATTACAATAAGAATTCAAATGCAAGTTTCACAATTCTGATTGGATCATATATAAAAATATACTCACTTAGACATCAAAGTTAATGAGCCTTTTGGTTATATTCCCAAAGAACAGAATTGACAGAATTGACAAAATATTTTACCAAATTGATTGTCTCAAACAGCATTAAAATTTAGTTTTTTTTTTTTTAAGCTCATTAGTTGTCTTCCCAGGTACTCTTCTGCTTGGGGAGAAATCAAGAATATATGCATGATTTAAGCATTTATATTATATAAGAAAACATAGTTATATGAAATGAATAAAAGGCATTGTGTTTAATCCTATTTTATACCTAGAAGCATAGATTGTATTTGATGTATTGAGATGCACATATTTCATTTATTTCCAGCTTTGGAATTTGATAGTGAAATAAAATTTTATAGTTCAGATGTTCCATGTGAAGGGAAGATGTCAGCTAGTTTGTGCTCCTGTTCTCTTCCTCTGTAAGTCCAACTCTTAAGAGGCTGCCACAAGAGATGGGGCTTTGGAAATAGGCATGTGTATCCTAATCAGAGAAGGTAATGGTCTTGATGGACCCTGAGAATTTGAAGTGTCATGACCAGTTTTTGACTCTATATTTAATTGTGGCAAGAATATACTAGCCAGTTTCTTGAGTATGGGTCTTTCGCCCCCTATATTGGGATAGGAGACTTATTCTGTTCAGGGCCTGTTCCAGATACTGGGATTAAGTCAGACCATGGGGGTGGAAGGTGTAGGGTTGGCAGTTCTCATCATCATCATCTTTTACAAGTATTCCAGATGACTCTTAGGGACATTAATTTTTAATGCCCAAACACAGCTTTTTGGGTGTTGAGATCTGGAAGCCATGCAGTCAACTGCTAATATTTAGTTTGGAGATCAGGCTGGGAGAGAGACTGATAATTGTTTTGTTTTCTTCAGACCTGTTGAAGTGGGGGTTTCTCTGCTTCTGCTGGCAGGTGGGGTCTGCACAAGCTTCAGACCTTTGCAGCGGGGAAATGTTGAAGTTCTGAATGGTAGGCCATGCCCTCCAGTGTTTCAGCAGGCTCCAGCAGCTCACTGTTAATTTCTTTTCCTTCTGGGTTCCTATCTGGTGAATTTGAAAAATGAAATCCAGAGACCAGGATGAGTGAGTGTAAGAGTAGGATTTATTTAAGCGTGCATAGAAGCAACTCAAGCAGAGCAAGCAGGCACCCAAGAGGAAATGCAAGTCTGAATGTGCTAGTGTAGAGGTTTATACAGCCCTTGGGTCCCTACTTGGTCCAAACTTATGCTAATCAGGATTTGAAAAAGTAATTGATGCTATTGGTCAAAATTTATGCTAATTAGGGCTTGGAAAAGCACTAACACTGTTGGTTGATCCTGCAATTCCATTCAGGTGTGCCCCACTTCTGTTTTCCCATCACTGGTCAAGAAGCTGTATGTTGGGCATGCTTAGGGGTTCCAGAGAAGGCTCTTGTAGTGGGTGTCCTCACTGGCCCAGGCTAAGCTGCTGCAGGATGACAGGTCTGTGTGCCTCAGACTCAGGCCAGCTGTGTGTAGTCATGGCGGGCTCCCCATGACCAGAGCCCCTTCTTGCTGCCTGCACTCCAGCTCAACAGGCTGCCATTCTTCCGCTCCACGGTTCTGCTGCAGCTTCTCAGCAGGAACCAGTGGGCTGGCTGCAGGGCTTGGTGGCCAAGCCATGTCACTGTCATGGACAATTCACTGTTCCAGAAGTTCTAGGATCACTAGATGAGAGTTCCATGGAAGCAAATTTTGGACCTTCAAATGTAAAATGAATAAAAATAATGTTTCTTTAAAATTAACACTCAAAATTGTAAAACTTTCTTGATAGTGACTTTCTGGATACTGAAAACTTTGACTCAAAGGTTGAAAGACCTTGTCTACATCTTTAAAATAGTTCCTAAGCATCTGTGATCCTTTGCCATTTCATTAGTTCTGCCTTTGGAAGAATATATATTCCAAAAATTTGCAGATTATACATCTTTCCTTGTTAAGTCTTGGCAATCAGTGTGGTTTTGGCAATCATTCTGTTTTGAGGTGTTTTTTCAGAGGAGACTTAAAATCCATTTTTGGTATGGGAAGTCTTTTTCTTGGCCAATACATCTTTCCAGAGCTCAATATGAAGTTTCCAGACACCAGTGTTATTAATGCCTTCCATTATTTTCTGCTTCTTAAATGACAGCCCTGCTGGCAGAAAAAGAGACATTGACAATGGAGCTTCATCTTTCTTCTCCATTTCGTAATCACACACACCTACACTCCTCTACTTTACTTTTGAAAAATGTCTGTCATCATTCCTGTCTTTTCTTTTACTTTTCTAAGATGGTTTTCAATTTGTTGTTTTGAGTAAATGTCTGAACTCAGAGGCCTGAAATTACCCTTAAACTTTTTTTATTTTTTGGTATTAGGGGTTGAACCCAGGGGCACTTAACCACTGAGCCACATTCCCGGTACCCCCTACCTCCCCACTTTTTTTTTTTTTTTTTTAAATTTTGAGACAGGGTCTTGCTAAGTTGCTGAGGCTGGCTTCTAACTTGTGATCCTCCTGCCTCAATCTCTAGAGCTGCTGGGATTACAGGCATATGTCAGCTACCCTTCAACTTCTTGTTTGACAACTATGAAGTCACTGAATCTCTCATCCATTCCATTATGTCCACAAAGGTGACTAGCAAACTAAGGATTAGGATGGTATATATGCATTCACACACACTGTGTGTGTGTGTGTGTGTGTGTGTGAAATGTGTGTGTGGTATTGTGATAGGAAACTGATCAATAATCGTGGGCCCAGATTCCTCCTCTTCCTGGATGCCCTAGAAGATGGAGCTAAGAGTGTGATGAGAGAGTAGTGTTGAATTTTCCAAGCTAATGCTTGGAAGGGTAGATTATGGGAGAGGAAAGAATCCGTAGGTAACCAACATCTTCAAAAAGGAATTCATCCTTTCAGAGGAAGAATGTGTGCACATTCCCGACAACAGGGATCTTTGCCCTGGCAGGTTGATGTGCTGTGGCTTTGTTGAGAAATGCCTAAATGTCTCACTTATCTTATTTAAACTTTTTTTTTAAAGATAGGATATAGAACAACAGTGCCTACTTACTATAGAATGTGATAAATTAATAAAGTTCAACTTAACTGAAGTTCTTGGAGAAGATTGCTTGGAAAGAAAAATCTTTATCAGTGTTGATTATTAATTCTTATTTTTCTAAATAATGATTTTTCCCCCCAAGATGACTTTAGGTAAATTTTGGGACTTGAATCCCTCTTCCCTCATTTTTAAAATGAAATGCTTTATTCATATCAATTGTACAGAGCAATTTTAAGGTCCTCATTGAGGTCCTAGAACTCACTCCCAAACTATTCCTTGTTATCTCCAACATCACAGAGCACTTCACAGTTCAGGTAGTGCTGTCACTGATGTTGTGTTCTTGGGTCTTTGAGCAGCCAAGGTAAGAAGGTTGAGGGCTAGGTGTACAGGGCTTGGCGTTCTTCTGCTGTTCTGTGAGCTCAGGAGCCTCTGCTACCTCCCTTCCTCCATACCTGTCCATGGAGAGGTGGAGTATCTACTACACACCCTTGCCTCCTCCCACACCCAACTCCTCTGTGCCACAGAAGAGTCCTCTCATTAGCGTTGTAGTATGTCAAGGTTTGGGGGAATATTGAGAAAATTTTTCTTAATACTGGGTTTAGAGTCTTCTTTCTTCTTCAACTACCCTCTTCTCTTTATTTCCAATAGGACAAAAGGAGTGAAGATAGTGACAGTGAATAGTTCTCAAAGTCCCATAGATTTAACCATTTTCAGTCATAATCAGTGTGTGGCACATGGCAGTATTCAACAGACAGTTGATAAATTAATGAATGAATGGCAGCATCCTGCTTCATACAGGCAGAGGTGTGTACAACTGTAGAGTGTGGTCTCTGGAGCCAGATTGCCTGGGTTCATGCCAAGATTCCATTTTGTAGCTTGGACAATTTAGGCAGTTGCTTAATTTCTCTGCCTCAGTTTTCTTAACCTAGGGATAAAATACACTCTGGTTTTTAAAGTTACTGTGAAGATTAAATGAATTAGTAAATAAGGGTGAAAAAATAATGCATAGTACATATGCTATGCTGAGATGTCCAGTATAATCTCATTTTATCCTAAGAGACACTTGATGATAGAACTGAGACAGACATTTCTGGACCTAACAAGTGAGGAATTCCAAGTTCACAGGATGGGTAAGCCATAGAAAGTATCTGACCTTTATTCAAGGTCTGATTTTCTACATCAAAGATATTTGTTTAGTTTTGAAGATGACTCAAAGATATCTAAAAGGAAATGTAATTAGCTTTGATTTCAGTAAAGGCTATGGGTCTTATGTGGGGTCAAAATCACTTTCTGTAGTTGAATGAGATGCAAAGATGTTGAATGAAGAAACAAAGATGGGAACTGGCACTACAGAAATAATGAGCTCTTATCAAAACACCTCAGTGACTCAGGGGAAGAGTGAAAGAAGCAGTTTAGAATAACTGAGGAAAAGAATCAATCAATCCAATTTAAAACTGAATAATACCTTCTTTATTCTTCAGTGTTAGTGCTGAGCTTCTGCTGAAAATTCACTTTGCTCTTAAATGGCCTAATTTTTCCTTTTAATTTGCATTTCCTTCCTGCCCAGATGCGACTGGCAGCAGCCCAGTGGTAGCTCCACTGAAATGACTGTGCTCCCGCACCTCAATTTGGATCAGGAATGGTCCTTTTTCATTTATTTCTTTGCATAATTTGTCAAACTTTGCAAGCTGCACACCACAGTTCTGCCAACAAAGAAGAGGAAGTTTGGGTCATCCTTCTGGGTTTACTGTTACATTGTTGGTGAAAGTATTAACACATTAGCTATTTGGAGTCTGCTCAAGGCTTCTGGGCAATGCATATGGAAAAAAATAAATAAGTAAAATAACAACCCCCCAAAACTGAGCTACAAGGAGACTTGAACACATTATTTATATTTTGGGTGAGCTCATTCACTCGCCCAGGGAAATCAGGCCGGCAGCTACCAGCCCAAGGTCAATTTTGTTTTCTTTTCAGCCAGGAACAGGGTGTGCTGTTGCATCAAGAGAGGAATGAGGACTTCTTAATTAGCAAAGAGGAACTTCTGCAGCATGAGGAGATAGTCCGATTACGGGAGGTCAACAAAAATGTTTTTAGATTTTAAAATCCTGCTGTATTCGCATTTTAATGTGAAATCCTTCACATTGCTAGTACTCAAAAACCCTGCATTAACTGTTTAGCAACAGAAGAGGGCATCTCAACATGCCTGATGTCAGATTTATTTCATTTTAAGAATGAAAAGGAAGTTGGTCTTTGAATGAAAATGAAAACTATTTCCTTTTCTGAATGAATGAATGACACAATTCTGCTAATGTTTTCAAAAGCATAAGTAAAAATGCTGTATTACTCTCTAGCTTCAAGAAACCTCTGAGCTCTGCTTGGAGACTAGCTTTAGTAAGTTTTTTTTTTTTTTTTTTTTTTTTTTTTTTTTGGTACTGGGGATTGGACTCAGGGGCACTCAACCTCTGGGCCACATCCCCCACCCTTTTTTTGTATTTTATTAGAGACAGGGTCTCACTGAGCTGCTAAGTGCCTCGCCATTGCTGAGGCTGGCTTTGAACTCTCGATCCTCCTTCCTCAGCTTCCTAAATGCTGGGATTACAGGCATGTGCCACCGCTCCTGGCTTTTAGTAAGCTTTATTATGTCCTAAAGTGGCTGCATTTAGACTGAAGGAAATGCCACACGAAAGTTCTTTTTCACTGGCCAGGTAGCCATATGTTTAGGTAACTCCTCTCTATTTTTTCTCATGTCCCAATCCCACTCTATCTCAAAATTCAACCAAGAGTCTGTGAATCTTTTAAAATTACATGCAAAATGTGTTTGTGCTTTTTTTGGTAGAAGTTTGAAATTTTAATCATATCTACCCACTTTCCTGAGTTGAAACCCTGGGAAGTTCCCACATTGAATTCAACCTTATAGTAGTTGGTTTTTCACTCTGTATTCTGTGTATATTTAAAGTTTCTGTTTATGATACCCTGAACAAAACCTCTCATGATGAATACTATTAGAATAAAAATCTCAGTAGTAAACTAATTACTTAAAGTATAATCATCATGGAACATAGCAACCAGCCTTTGAAAATCTTTGATCCTCTCTTCTCCACCTGCCTCTTCCTCCATTGTGGTGCTGGAGATCAAATCCAGGGGCTTGGACATGCTAGGCAAGTGCTTGGCCACTGAGCTGCACCCCAGTTTATTTTATGTTTTGCTTTGACACAGAGTCTTGCTGAGTTGCTGAGGATGGCTTTGAATTTGTGATTCTCCTGCCTCAACCTCCCCAGGTAGTTGGGATTATAATTGTATGCCACCACACTGGGCCTTTGATATTTTGCAAAGGATATCAAAGACTTTTTAAGTGGGTTTGGTGGTGCACAGGTATAGTCCCACTTAGAAGGCTGAGCAGGAAGGGTTGTCTGAGCTCAGGAATTAGGGCACCAGCCTGGGCAACATAGAATCAGTCTCAAAACAGAAAGCAAACAAAATAGAAAGGAAGAAAGAAAGAAAAATAGAAGAAAGATTTTAGTCAGAACCAAAGGGGACTAGATTAGATAGCTAATCTAATCATCTAAACTAATCTAACCCCATTTTATTACAGCACATCACACTATATTACTGACAGGTCCCAGAAAGAAGCTGTGTTTTGTCCAGGTTATACAGGCAGTGAATGTCAGAGATTCAGGATTATAGACCAGTCTTTTACTTTTGAAAAAAAAATATTCATTTTTTAGTTGTAGTTGGACACGCTACATTTATTTATTTATTTATTTGTTTATTTTTATGTGGTGTTGAGGATCGAACCTAGGGCCTCGCATGTGCTAGGCGAGCACTCTACTGCTGAGCCACAACCCCAGTCCCTAGCCTTTTACTTTTTAGTCCAAAATTTCCCCCCATTTTTTATTGGTGCATTGTTATTATACATAATAGGGAGATTTGTTGCTACATATTCATACATGCACATGATATAACAATATAATTTGGTCAGTCTTGTTCCTTAGTATTTCCATTTTTTCTTCTCCTCCTCTCTCCCCCGGGACCCTTCTGCTGCCCTACTGGTCTTCCTTCTATATTCATGAGATCTCTTCCCCCCACTCCACTGGCCTTTCTTTTCCCTTTTCCTCTCTAGCTTCCACATATGAGAGAAAACGCGTGACCCTTGACTTTCTAAATTTGGCTTATTTTGCTTAACATATGCTTTCAAGTGCCATCCATTTTCCTGCACATAACATATTTTCATTCTTCTTTGTAACTGAATAAAACTCCATTGTGAGCCGGGCGCGGTGGCGCACGCCTGTAATCCCAGCACTTTGGGAGGCTGAGACAGGAGGATTGCGAGTTCAAAGCCAGCCTCAGCAATGGCGAGGCACTTAGCAACTCAGTGAGACCCTGTCTCTAAATAAAATACAAAAAAGGGCTGGGGATGTGGCCCAGTGGTCGAGTGCCCCTGAGTTCAATCCCCAGTACCACACAAAAAAAAAAAAAAAAAAAAACTCCATTGTGCATATATACCACCTTTTCTTTATTCATTCATCCATTGACAGATACCTAAACTGGTTCCACAGTTTGACTATTGTGAATTATGCTGCTATAAATATAGTATGCTTGTATCAGTATAGTATGCCGACTTTAATTCTTTAGGATAAATACCAAGGAGTGGTATAGCTGGGTCATATGGTGGGTCTGTTCCTAGTTTTTTTTGGTACTGGTGATTGAACCCATGAATGCTTTACTACAGAACTACATCACCAGGCCTTTTTATTTTGAGAGAAGATTTTGCTGAGGGCCTTGCTAAGTTGCTGAAGCTGGCCTCTAATTTGCAATCTTTCCTCAGCCTCCAGAGTTGCTGGAATTACAGAAATGTGCCACCATGCCCATTCATTCTTAGTCTTTTGAGGAATCTCCTTACTGATTTCTATAGTGGTTGAACTAATTTACAATCCCACCAACGGTGCAAAAGTGTTTCTTTTCCCCTATATCTTCTCTAGAATTTATTCTTGTTTGTATTCTTGATGCTGCCATTCTAACTGGAGTAAGAAAAGAAGTCTCAGTGTAATTTTGATTTGTATCTCCCTAATGGCTAATGGTGCTGAACACTTTTTCATATATTTGTTGGCCATTTTCATTTCTTCTTTTGAGAAGTTTCTGTTCAGTTCATTTGCCCATTTGTTTATTGGGTTATTTGTTTTTATTTTTATTTTTTTGGTGCTAAGGTTTTTGAGTTCTTTATATATTCTGGATATTAATCCTCTGTCAGAAGAGTAGCTAGCAAAGGTTTTTTCTCATCTGGTAGGTTATTCTTCACATTTTTTTTTTTTTTTTTTTGTACCGGAGATTGAACTAGGGGCACTTGACCACTGGGCCACATCCCCAACCCTTTTTTTGTATTTTATTAGAGACAGGGTCTCACTAAGTTGCTAAGTGCCTCACCATTGCTGAGGCTGACTTTGAACTCACAATCCTCCTGCCTCATCCTCCCAAGTGCTGGGATTACTGGTGTGTGCCACTGTGCCTGGCTTATTCTTCACATTTTAAATTGTTTCTTTTGCTGTGCAGAAACTTTTTAATTTGATGCTATCTAAAATGTTAATTCTTGGTAATATTTCTTAAACTTTAGGAAGCTAATTGAGGAAGTCATTGCCTATGCATGTATATTGGAGTCTTGACCCTGTGTTTTCTGAGTTGTTTAGTTTCTGATCTAATTTATAGGTCTATGCTCCATTTTGAAATGACTTTTGTGCAGGGTGAGAGATAGGGATATAGCCTCATTCTTCTACATATTAATAATCAGTTTTCCAAGCACTATTTGTTAAAAAGGCCATCTTTTATGCAACATATGTTTTTAGCAACTTTGTCAAGGATCAAATGATTGTGTCTGTGTGGATTTGTCTCTGTATCTTCTTATTTTATTGAGATTATTGTGTATAGGATTTTTTTTCCTGGATTTTTTTCTCTGAAGATTCAGTTTTGGAACATAGGAAAGCTATTGATTGTTTTATGTTGATTATGTAACCTGCTCATTGCTGAATTTATTATCTCTAGAAGCCTTCTGGTTGGAGCTTTTTGAATCTTCTAACTATAAGATCATGTCATCTGCAAACGGTGATAATTTGACTTTTTCCTTTCCTATTTTTATCCATTTTATTTCTTTTTCTTTTTCTTGCTTAATTGCTCTGGCTAGAATTTCTAGTACTATATTGAAAAAGAATGGTGATAGTGGACATCCATGTCTTGTTCTGAAGTTTAAAGGAAATGCTTTCAGTTTTTCCCCACTCATGATGAGGTTTGAGGTTTGCTTTTTTTTTTTTTTTCCATATGTAGTTTTATGACGTTAGGTAAGTTTCCTTTGTCCCTAGTTTCTTCAATGTTTTTATCATATATGAATGCTGAATTTTGTTGAAGGCTTTCTCTGCATCTATTAAGAAGACTGTGACTTTTGTCCCTAATTGTATTTATGTGGTTAATTATCATTTATTTAATGAAAGTTATCATTATTACTTAATAATAATGATAATAATATTATTTAATTAATTTAAGTTATCATATATTAATTTATCATTTATTTAAAGAAAACAATTTGGTCATGATGAACAGTCTTCTTAATATGTTGTTGAATTTGAATTTCTCATATTTTATTAAGAATTTTTGCATCTGGAATGGATAAAGAAAAGGTTGTATATGTATACAATCGAATATTACTCATCGATTTAGAAAAACTAAATTATGGCATTTACCAGTTAATGAATGGAACTGGAGACTATTGAAACCGCTTTTTACCCGTGATGAGTTCTTGCTCCCCGAACGCTGAAGAATAATGCTGAAGAAGCACTCCAAGGCAAGCATAGAGTGGAAAGTGAAAGGCTTTATTGAAAAGACAGCTAAAAGACTTCTCCCAAAAGGAGAAGGGGACCCAGAAACCAGGAATCCAAAGGGAGGAGAGGCCTTCTCTCTTTTTATATCTGAAAACTTTCTTTTGTTCTTTTTATGTTCTCTATCTCTGTCCTGCCTGGGACAGGAATGTCAAAAGATGGGACACCGGAGGGCCCATGGTGGGTGTGGGACTTACAGGAAGGGTTAGGGCTTGTTGATTGGCATCTCTCTTTGCTGGCGCTGTTTCATTAACATTCCATCAGATGGGCCCTAAACGTGGGAACATTAACCATCTTATCTCCCTTAGAGTTGTTCTGTCTTTCCAGGACTCAGACTGACTCCACTTTCCTTATGGACTCCATGTTCTTTATGAGACCTGATGTTAGACCCGATTTGCCTGACTACACTCACTATCTAGCTTTAAATCTGGCTTCACTATCATGCTAAGTGAAATAAGCCAGTCCCCAAAACCAAAGGCCAAATATTCTCTTTGATATGCAGATGCTAACACACAATAAACAGGGGAAGAACAGAAGTTCATTGGGTTAGACAAAGGGGAATGAAGGGAAGGGAGGAGGGATGGAAATAGGAAAGACAGTAGAATGAACAGGACATAACTTTCCTGTGTTCATATATGAATATACAATCAGTGTAGCTCCACACCATGTACAACCACAAGAATGGGAAGATATACTCCATGTATGTATATTATATCAAAATATATTCTACTGTCACGTATAACTAAAAAGAACAAACAAAAAATTAAAAAATATAAAATGCATAAACATGAAAAAACAAGGGAAGAAAATGACACAAACAAATCAAGATACCTCATCAGTAGATGTCATGGCAAGCACAGTTGGTCAAATGCCAGAGATGGAATTTAGAAATTACACATGCCAAATGTTTATGGAACTTAAGAATGAACTCAAAAATGAGATGAGGGAGCAAGTACGGGAGGCAAAGGATCATTTTGACAAAGAACTCCAAAAACAAATACAGGAAGTAAAAGATTACTTCAATAGGGAAATAGAGGCTCTAAAGAGAATCCAAACAGAAATTCCAGAAATGAAAGAAGCAATAAACCAAAATAAAAGCTCAATTGAAAGCATCTCCAACAGAATAGACCACTTGGAAGAAAGAACTTCAGACAATGAAGACAAAATATATATCCTAGAGAAGAATTTAGACTATACAGCAAAACTTGTTAGAAATCAAGAACATAACATCCAAGAATTATGGGACAGCATAAAAAGACCAAACTTAGGAGTGATCGGCGTAGAGGAAGGGGCAGAGTTTCAAGCCAAAGGAATGAGTAATCTATTTAATGAAATAATTACAGAAAATTTTCCAAACTTGAGGAATGAATGGGAAAACCAAGTTCAAGAGACTTACCGAACACCAAACAAACAAAATCTCAACAGATCCACACCAAGACACATTATAATGAAAATGCCTAATACACTGAGCAAGGAGAGAATACTAAAAGCCACAAGAGAAAGGAAGCAGATTACATATAGGGGGAAACCAATCAGACTATGTTCAGATTTTTCAACCCAGACCTTAAAAGCAAGAAGATCCTGGAATAGCATATTTCAAGCTCTGAAAGAAAAGGGATGTCAACCAAGAATCTTATATCCAGCAAAATTGAGCTTTAGATTCGAAGATGAAATAAAAACCTTCCACGACAAGCAAAAGTTAAAAGATTTCACAACTTGAAAGGCAGCACTTCTGAGCATCCTGGGCAACATTTTTCATGAAGAAGAAGAGAAAGATGATAACGAAAATCAGCAAAGGGAGATATTAAACTAAAGGAAATACCAACCAGAAGAGAAACCAAATCAAGCTAAAGACCATAATTCAAATAAAAATAAAAATGGATTGGAATAAAAATCACATCTCAATAATAACCCTGAATGTTAATGGCCTAAACTCGCTAATCAAAAGACACAGATTATCAGAATGGATTAAAAGAAATGACCCAACAATTTGCTGTCTCCAAGAAACACACCTCATAGAAAAAGACATCAACAGACTGAAAGTGAAAGGCTGGGAAAAGTCTTATCACTCACATGGCCGGCGGAAGCAAGCAGAGGTTTCCATTCTCATATCAAATAAGGTAGACTTCAAACCAAAACTAATCAAGAGGGACAAAGATGGATATTTCTTATTACTTAAGGGAACCATCCATCAACAGGATATAACAATCATAAATCTATATGCCCCAAATAATGGAGCACCTACATTCATCAAACAAACGCTTCTCAAGTTCAAGAGTAAAATAGACCACAACACAGTTATTCTAGGGGACTTCAACACACCTCTCTCACCAATGGATAGATCATCCAAACAAAAGCTAAACAAAGAAACTTTAAGCCTCCTTAAAACAATTAACAATTTAGACCTAATGGACATATATAGAATATTTCATCCCTCAGTAAACGAATACACATTTTTCTCAGCAGCACATGGCTCCTTCTCCAAAATAGACCATATATTATGTCACAAGGCAACTCTCAGCAAATATAAAAAAATAGAGATACTACCCTGCATGCTATCGGACCATAAAGGGATGAAATTGGAAATCAACGACAAAACAAGGAATAAGAAAAATTACTCCATCAACTGGAAGCTAAACAACATGCTACTGAATGAACAAGGGGTTGAAGAAGACATCAAAGAGGAGATCAAAAAATTCCTAGAGGTAAATGAGAACACAGATACATCATATAGAAATCTCTGGGACACTATGAAGGCAGTAGTAAGAGGAAAATTCATTGCACTGAGTTCATTCCTTAAGAGGAAAAAAAACCAACAAATAAATGACTTAACATTACACCTCAAAGCACTAGAAAAAAACACCAAGAGCAGCAGAAGACAGGAAATAATTAAAATCAGAGCAGAAATTAATGAAATTGAGACTAAGGAAAGAATTCAAAGAATTGACAAAACTAAAATTTGGTTCTTTGAAAAAATAAACAAAATTGACAGACCCTTGGCGATGCTAACGAAAAGAAGAAGAGAAAAAACTCAAATTACTAACATTCGTGATGAAAAAGGGAATATCACAACAAACACCTCAGATATACAGAATATAATTAGAAATTACTTTGAAAACTTGTACTCTAATAAAATAGAAAATACTGAATGCATTGACAGATTTCTAGAGTCATATGATTTGCCTAAACTGGATGTGGAGGCTATACACAATTTAAACAGATCAATTACAAGCGAAGAAATAGAAGATGTCATCAAAAAGCTACCAACAAGGAAAAGTCCAGGACCTGATGGGTTTACAGCCGAGTTCTACAAGACTTTCAAAGAAGAATTAATACCAATGCTCTTCAAACTATTTCAAGAAATAGAAAAAGAGGGAGCTATTCCAGACTCTTTCTTGGAGGCCAATATCACATTAATTCCAAAGCCAGGCAAAGACACATCCAGAAAAGAAAACTTCAGGCCAATATCTTTAATGAACATAGATGCAAAAATCCTCAAAAAAATCCTGGCAAATCGGATACAAAAACATATCACAAAGATAGTGCACCACGATCAAGTGGGGTTTATTCCAGGGATGCAAGGCTGGTTCAACATTCGGAAATCAATAAACATAATACATCACATCAATAGACTGAAAGATAAAAATCATATGATCATCTCAATAGATGCAGAAAAAGCATTTGACAAAATACAACACCCCTTTATGTTCAAAACACTGGAAAAACTAGGAATATCAGGAACATATCTCAACATTATAAAAGCTATATATGCAAGGCCCCAAGCTAACATTATCTTAAATGGAGAAAAATTGAAAGCATTCCCTCTAAAAACTGGAACAAGACAGGGATGCCCCCTTTTACCACTGCTATTTAACATAGTACTGGAAACCCTGGCCAGAGCAATTAGACAGACGAAAGAAATTAAAGGGATCCAGATAGGAAAAGAAGAGCTCAAATTAGCACTATTTGCTGATGACATGATAATCTACCTAGAAGACCCAAAAAACTCTACCAGAAAACTTTTACAACTAGTAAATGAATTTGGCAAAGTTGCAGGATACAAAATCAATACACATAAGTCAAAGGCATTTGTGTACATCAGCGACAAAGACTCTGAAAGGGAAATGATGAAAAATACCCCATTTACAATAGCATCAAAAAAAATAAAATACCTGGGAATCAACCTAACGAAAGAGGTGAAAGACCTCTATAACGAAAATTATAGAACACTAAAGAAAGAAATTATAGATGAACTCAGAAGATGGAAAGACCTACCTTGCTCTTGGATAGGTAGAATTAATATTGTCAAAATGTCCATACTACCAAAGGCATTATACAGATTTAATGCAATTCCAATCAAAATCCCAATGTCATTCTTCAAAGAAATAGAAATAGCAGTCACGAAATTCATCTGGAAAAATAAGAGACCCAGAATAGCCAAAGCAATCCTGAGCAAGAAAAGTGAAGCAGGGGGCATCACCATACTGGACTTTAAATTATACTATAGAGCAATAGTAACAAAAACAGCATGGTATTGGCACCATAACAGACTGGTGGACCAATGGTACAGAATTGAGGACACAGAGACTAATACATATAATTTCAGCTATCTTATATTAGACAAAGGCGCCAAAAATGTACAGTGGAGAAAGGATAGCCTCTTCAACAAATGGTGCTGGGAAAACTGGAAATCCATATACAACAAAATGAAATTAAACCTTTATCTCTCACCATGCACAAAACTCAATTGAAAGTGGATCAAGGACCTAGGAATTAGACCAGAGACAATACACCTAATAGAAGAAAAAGTAAGCTCCAATTTCCAACATGTCAGATTAGGCCCCAAGTTCCTTAATAAGAATCCTGTAGCGCAAGAATTACTACCAAGAATTAATGAATGGGATAGATTTAAACTAAAAAGCTTCTTTTCAGCAAAAGAAACAATCAGTGAGGTGAATAGAGAGCCAACTAATTGGGAACAAATATTTAATACATGCACATCAGATAGAACACTAATCTCTAGAATATATAAAGAACTCAAAAAACTTTACACTAAAAAAAAAAAACAAATAACCCAATCAATAAATGGGCTAAGGAATTGAGAAGACACCTCTCAGAAGAAGATACACGATTAATCAACAAATACATGAAAAAATGTTCAACATTGCTGGCAATTAGAGAAATGCAAATCAAAACTACTCTAAGATTTCACTTCACTCCAGTCAGAATGGCAGCTATCAAGAACACAAGCAACAATAAATGTTGGAGAGGATGTGGGGAAAAAGGCACACTCATACATTGCTGGTGGGACTGCAAAATGGTGCAACCGTTATGGAAAGCAGCATGGAGATTTCTTGGAAAACTGGGAATGGAACCATCCTATGACCCAGCCATCCCACTCCTGGGTCTATTCCCAAAGGACTTAAAAACAGCATATTACAGTGACACAGCTATCTCAATGTTTGTAGCTGCGCAATTCACAATAGCTAGGTTGTGGAACCAACCTAGATGTCCCTCAGTCAATGAGTGGATTAAGAAAATGTGGTATATACGAACAATGGAATTTTACTCAGCAATAAAAGAAAATAAATTAATGGCATTTGCAGGTAAATGGATGAAGTTGGAAGACATAATGCTAAGTGAAGTTAGTCAGTCTCAAAAATCCAAGTACCAAATGTTTTCTCTGATATAAGGAGGCTATTTCAAAGTATTGTTGGATGGGGGTACATAGGAGGATTAGAGGAACACTAGAATGGTCAAGAGAAGGGAGGGTAAGGGAGGGAGCAAGAGGGGAGGGAGGGGGAGAAAAGAAAAAAAAAGGTGGTTGAATGAGACGGATATCATTTTCCTTAATGCATGATTGAAGACCTGAATTGTACGAATATACTTTGTATACAAACAGTTGTATGTAAAAAGATACTAAATATATGCACTATGAGTTGTACATATTAAAAATTATAAAAATAAAATTAAAAAAATATATAAAATGCATAAAATATATTATGAATCTAATGCTAAAACATTTAAAAATTACCAGTGATTAAGTTATCATTTTACTGGATTTGGAAAGAATTTACTGGTACATATTTATGTAAATGCAATTAGCAGTTTTCCAGTACCTGTTTAACATAGATTTTGAGTAATAGCCTTGGTACTTTCCAAGATTTGATCAGCATCGATGTCCCTACCCAGTACCTATATAAAACCCTAGACTAGTACACTTAAGTGGCAAATCCTATTGGTTCCCCTTTCATCCTCTGGGCACTCTGTCTCTTTTCTTCTCACTTAAATACTGCTCTTTTATGCTCACTATTTCTCATCTGTGGATTTCATTCTTTGAATTCATGAGGGAAGAACCAGGAAGGTCACTGGCAGGCAGCTGAGATTTGCTGCAACACTGGGAGGCCCAGCTCACCATTAAAAGTGCAACACACTGCTCAGTAGTGAAGAATCTGGCTTTGCCAGCTGTGACCCTCTGAGCTAACATTGGCAGGCAACCCTGCTGTGATCAGCTGCTGACACTAAAATGGGCTTTTTAATGGCAGAGTCCTGCAACTTACGCAGACCCTACCCATGGGCAGTAGTGGAGGATCTGTTTCCATCTTGAATTCCAGTTTCGTATGAGATATCTCATTCCTGAAACTTACACTTATTCATGGAAACCACAGCAGTGGGTGGATGAGGAATATCTGTAGTAAATAGACTTGGTAATTAAAAACAAACAAACAAAAAAAACCTTTCGTATTTTGAAGTAGCCACTTTGACTTAATTTATCAAATGTCAGTATAGTGACAAGGTAGTGTCTTGCTTTGCCTTGGGAAATCTTCAGAGGATTTTATTAATTACCCTGGAGCAGATAAAGCCTTTGGGAATCAGAATGGCTAAAGACAGGTTCATTCTGTGGGTGCAGATTTCATGTTCTACTTAGGGCTGAAGTATAAGGATTTTTCTCTCCTGTTAGGCAAATTTAGGTGCTTCCAGGGAAGTTAGCTAAGCCCCACTGTACTTTGTTCATTGGCATTTATGCCCACGTATTTCCTCTTTGGTGCATTTATGGAAAATACATGTTGGAATCTAAGCTGCTTATTTGTGTTTTTGTAAAATTATACATGATGTTCATATATTCCTTTGTATTAAGTATATATTTTTAAAGCATCAATCAATCCCTACCCCCTCATTTCCTGGAGTTTGGTGTATAGGGCTGAAGGTTTTAAGCTTCTAATCTTCTAATCACTTGCTCTTTCTGGTGAGTGGCTCCAGGCTGAAGCTAACCAGGTTCCCACTCTAAGTCACCTCATCAGCATAAACTCAAGTATTTCCTTGCCTTCATTGCATATCTGCTGTGCCATAAATCTTTTACCACCTAAGCAAAGATTTGGGGGACCATGGGAAGGAAGTTAGGTTGAGAAGTTAATTTGTGAGCTAGGTGCCCCTTCTTTGTTCTTGGCTACTGAATAAACTTGTGCTGTTGGCATTCAGCTTCATTTTGTTTTTGGTCTCTTCACACAAAAGGGAAAAAGATCTTGCTCCCCACCCCTTCACTGCGAGGGGTGACGGTGAACCAATGAATTGTTAGTAACAATACTGCTCTCACTTAAGATGCCAATTTCAAGTATAGGCCTCCCATACCTCTGACTAACTAGTTATAAATAAGATCTTCCCCTGACCCCTTCCTCAGGTTCAATACTTTGCTAGAATGGCTCACAGACCTGAGGGAAACACTTCACTTAATATTTACCAGCTTTTTATAAAGGATACAACTCAGAAACAGCCAGTGCATGGGGCAAGGTGTGGGAGGGAGGGTCGCTCTACCTTCTGGGCACCCCCACATGTTCTGCAACTGGGAGGCTCATCAAATCTTGTGTTCAAGAGTTTTTATAGAGCTTAATCATCAGCCAATCCACAAACTCCATTTTCTGGAGGTTGGTGGGTAGGTCTGAGGGTTTCAAGCTTCTAATCTAATCTCTTTCTGGTGAGTAGCCCCAGGATGAAGCTAACCAGGGTCCCACTGTAAGTCACCTTATTAGCATAAACTCAGTATTATTGAAAGTGGGGGCTCATTATGAATAACAAAAGACATTCCTATGCTCAAAAAGTTCTAAGAAGTTTAGGATTTCTGTGTCAGGAACCAGGGACAAAGACCAAAAGTATTTTTTTATTATACCACTCGGATGCTATTTTGAACATTTAAATTCACCCTCAAACGACTCTATAATGAAATGAATGCTATTATCATCCCATTTTATAGACAGAATAATTGAATTTCAGATGTGTCAACTAATTTGCCCAAGATCACAAAACCTTTGGGTGGCAAAACCAGGATTTGATTTAAGAAATCTGGCTGTGGAAGACTCTGGGTACTTAACCCTTTTGCCATATAAACAATGGCTATTTGTCCAGTTTCTGGATTAGCTTCTGGCTTAGGCCATGTATGGCAAGAACCCCCCAATCATGAATTATTTTTGAAAGGAAAGCGAGGAACCGGGAGACGGGCGAGCGAGAAATGAAAGATGGAGACCAGGCAGAGATACACATGAGAGTTTTATTTGTCAGAGCTGACAAAGGCCATCTCTCAGTAGACGGAGAGAGGCAACACAGGCTTTGGATTTGAGACTTTTATGGGGGTGGCTCATGGATTAGAGCCAGGTGGGTCCTAATGTAGGTGATTAAGGGTGGGGTTGGTGCACCCTTGGGCGGGAAAGAATTTGGGTGGTGAAGGACTGAGTTGGCATGAGGGAGTGGTGAGCCTTTCTTAGAAAGGACCTTGGGTGGGAAAGTGAACCATTTCCTTAAAATGGCAGCTGTCACTTAAGATGGCCACCCATATTCTAAGCAAGGACCTACAATTTTTATTTCAAGATATTATTTTGTTCTAATTTAGGGACAAAAACAGATGTAAAATCAAGTTCCAATAGGGTGATAATGGGGAAAGTAATTTCCCCTCTTCCTCTAAAGATTTGATATCTGAGTCTGCTGAAATAAACTGACAATAGGTTAACAGAAGAAACACATCCACGTTTATGACATGCACAGGGCATCACAGGGAGAGAGAACTCAATAACTAATCAGCTTTAGATGTTCATGTACCTTCTTCAAAGAAGATAGGAGAGTGGAGGAAGTGAGCAATTTAGAGTGAGTGATATTTGGGGAGATAAGTGAGCCCCAGGATAGAAGATAGCCTGAGACAAAGTTCCTCTGGGCTCGGGATGTGGCATCTACTCTAGTTTTCTTGCCTTTGAATTACTTTTCCTGTTTGGTGAGAGTAAGAGGATGGGCTCATGATGCTTGCTTTTCTTCTGAAAGAACTTTCTTTAGTCATATAAGGGAACTTCAGAGACAGTTGCTCCCTGTGCTTTGAGAGGGACAGAGGGGAGATAAACAGGGGAATGGGAGAAAGTCAGAGACACCTTGCTTCTCCAGCTTTTTTAATTCAAAGTACTCAGTATGCCAAACTGCCATACTTGGGGGTACTATTTTCTGAGCCCCCACAGGGCCCAGAAAGGTAGCAATGAGTAAAGAGGACTGAGTAAAAAGATAATCAGATAACACTGTTAGTTTCTATTTTCTTCCCATCTTTAATAGACTTTTTTTTTTTTTTTAAACAGAGAAATGTTTCTCTAAACATTTGATTATATATTTTTCTCTGCATCAAAGAAAACTAATTCGGGCTGGGGTTGTGGCTCAGCAGTAGAGCGTTCATCTAGCACGTGCGCGGCCCGGGTTTGATCCTCAGCACCACATACAAATAAATACATTGTGTACAACTAAAGCAAATAAATAAATTTTTTTTTAAAAAAAGAAAACTAATTGATGTGCATTGATTGATGGTAGCTGGCATTTATTGTCAATATCAGACAATAGGGGCAGATGGGGATTGTAACATATTGGAGATTGCATGCCCTTGTCTAAAAAGGACAGTCATTATTATTATCACTAGATTTTTTTTCTGATGAAAAGATAGGTACCCATGTTTTTATATGAAACATATGGATTTTTAAATTGCTAGCTCAATACTTTAAAAGGAACTAGAAGTGCTAAATACAGGTATTTTTTTCAGCCAGAGGTTGCAGTTTATAACCTATGTAAGAAGGGATATCTTGTAATTGTGTTTGTGGGCATGTGCACGTAAAAGTATATGTGGAAAATGATTACTTTGTACCTCAATAGCCCCAAAGTCAATAATGAATGATAAAAAGAAAAATGAATGATTACGTATCTGGGTACATTCTAGTTGGACTGTATTATAATTAGGAGTGGTTCTTGACTATTTGACTTAGAGAAAGAAAGACTATGGAAACTTTTCATAATAACAGGTTTATAGATTTATGAAGCAAAAAACAACTTCATAAATATTTAAAGTGAATCAATATAGTCTATGGACAATAATAATAGGCGAGTATTTTTCTCTGTGTGCACGAAATCATCTGCAATTGCTGTAGCAATTTGCATCTTGATGGATAGGTTATTTTATGTAGATTTTTGAACTCTTCCTTTTATTTTGTTAAAAAAATAAATTTAGGCAATTCTATTTTTTTTTATTACTGAGATATTGAGAAAGTGTAGGGAAGAGGGAACTCAATTGTTGTACGTCCTGGTGCATCTAGTCCTGTCCCAAACTGTTTAGAGTGAACATTTCAAGAGGCTCCCCTAACCAGGGATGGTGGTACATGCCTGTAATCCCAGTGGCTCAGGACACTGAGGTAGGAGGATTGCAATTTCAAAGCCAGCCTCAGCAATTTAGCAAGGCCCTAAGTAACTCAGAGAGAACCTGTCTCTAAATAAATATAAAGAAAAAAGGCTGGGGATGTGACTCAGTGGTAAAAGCACTCCTGAGTTTAGTCCCTGGTCCAAAAAGAAAGGTTCCCCTGCCTTTCTCCTTTGAGAGAATACAGTTGCCAGTCTCAATATGGAAATGGCCCTTTTGAGTTAATATTTAGAAACTGGGAAGTGGGACTTCTGGATTTTCAGAGTAGAGAGCATAGCCAATTCTTTTCCCAATAAAGCAATGATAAAACTGGACAATGTGATAAAAACAAACAAACAAACAAACAACCATTCCAGACATCTGGAAATTGACCAAGGGCATACAACAAATGGATAATTGTTATTTTCAGAACTACTGAACCTTGGGTACAAACAGTGATAGTCTATGCAATATTAATCTGAGCTGCTTTCTTTCCATCTCCCCTTAGCTTCCGTTCCGTTTCAGCTTTCCTTCCATTATGTGATAGTGTAGCCAGAGTAGGGTAAGCCATGAAAAAAAAAAAAAAAAAAAAAAAAAAAGGAGTTTAACTGGAGGGAGCTGACTTGATTTGGAGGAGAGGGAAGCAGAAAACCCTACACCTGGGACTATCAGAAACAGTTGGTAAATAAACAGGGAAGGCTGGAGTTAGCCTGATGTTGTGATTCTGGGTTTGATAGGTAAGAAACCAGTAGACTAGCAATTAATTTAACTGTGAAAAAAAAAAAAAAAATGGAATGAGATAGCCACAGTGGGTCTTGGTAGGCTCTCACTTCTCCCTGGTGGTCTGGAAGTCTGCCTGCGTGCCTGAGGCCGTACACATTCTCAGTGGTTATCCACAAATCGTTGGCTCAACGTGAGGCCTTCAGCCAAGAAGGTTCAATGGAAAGTAAAAGCTGGAATAGGCTTGTAAACAATGCGCTTGGTGTAGTGGGTAGAATGGTGTTCCCTTCCCCGCAAAAGGAGAGAATTCTGTCATAACTCTTGGTACCTGTGAATGTGACCTTACTTGGAAAAAGGGTCTTTGCAGATATATTCATCCCCAAACCAGTGACTGCTGTTTTTAGGAGAAAGGAGAGGTAGATTTAGATACACAGAGGAGAAACATAGAGAGGAAGGGTCTATGAAGATGGAAGAAGAGATTAGAATGATGCATCTACCAGCCAAGGAGCATAGGATTTCTGATGCCCACCAGACTCCAGGAGAGAGGCCTGGAGCAGATTTCAAATTCTGATCTCTAGAGCTGAGAGAGAACTAATTTTCATCGTTATAAGCGGTCAAGTTTTTGGTTATTTGTTATGGTAGCCCTAGGGAAATAACTCACTTGGTGTTGGGAATGTGCAGATGAATAGGTTAATTTCCCCAAATGGAAAGAGTGTAGGAATATTGGCTTCAGAGTGACTCGTGCCTGATTTCAGGCTCCATCACTTACTAGTTAGTAATTACGAAGATTTAACCTCTGAACTTCAGTTTTCTTATCTGTAAAATGTATTTCTTGAAAAAAAACCTTTCACGAAATCCAAACTCTTGTTCTCTAGGGAAAATTTCCCTTCATCTCTGCACTTAGCCCTATGTTGAATAGTTTTTGTGCATAATTGCTTTTCATTAGACTAAAAATTCTGTGAGAGCTTAAACTCTGTTGTATTTACCTTAATGACTGTGGTATCTGTAACAGCAGGTATACGCAGCCATGCTTATAGGATTGCTTTGAGAAGTAGTCTGGTACTTGCTAGCAGAGATACCTATGATTATTATTTATGTTTTGTCTTTGAGGTTTGTATCCCTCTTTTCCATTCTTAGTCACACATCTTTACATCCCTCAGGAAAGTGGCAATGTGTTTGCTCAGGTATTTGTGGGCTTAGTCTGGGGAGAGGTTCAAAGAAGATGCTCCAGGTTTAAGATACCGTAGGGAATGAGCCTGGGCTGCTTGCAGGATGCTAGGAGCCTAATCTGCCTAGAGGGTAAGCTTTACCCCAGCATCAAAAGATGACAAAAGCGATTTTAACTGCACTGTGGATTCCCTCTTCCTTAAAGCATGGCATGTAAACTTAATAGTTAGACTCCATATCTGTGTACATGTTTCTTTTTGTTCAATTTATTTGTTTGTAGATAGGCCCTCAACATGTTTGTGGCTTAGGGTCATAACATGATAAAACTAAATGAAATCACAGACCTCAGAATTGTGCATCAGACCAGCTGTCTGAATGTGAGATTTCTACTTATAAATAGTGACTGGGCATAGAATCAAGTAGTAAAATTAAGGGTTATAAGGCTTGGGCATTTGGGGGGGAAAAGGAAGGAAAGAGTGCCAAGACATCCAAGTGGTATAAATTAACCCTGCAGGAGTGAAAGCAGTAGGAAGCTATGGGCAACTGCAGCTGATAGCAATAAAGCTCACAGGAAGGAAAATACATGGATTGGTAAAGAGGAAAATACAAGGTGTTTTGAGACACTGAACTCCCTCCTAATCAGAACTGTGTAGCTTCCTTTTAAAAAATAATTTAAAAGATTGAATTGTAAGGATATTATATGTGAAAATGAAAATCTTTACTTTTATAAAACAACTGCATAAATAAAATTAACACTTAGAAGCCTTTTCTGGTGAATATGATAAATATATACTTAGAAGGCATTATAAGTTGTTAAAGTTTTTGGCATCATATAAATTACCAGTGCAGATAGAAAGCTTCTCATCACATTATTATTTGAGTCAAGAATTATCCCAGACATAATGCATATAAATTACAGGAACATTTAGAAGTTGTAGCTGAGAATAAATGTTTAAAAATTACTCATTTCCCACCATTCCAATATAATGAATTCAACATTTTTATGTGCATCTTGCTAGGTATGTTATATATATCATGTTAAAGTGGGTTTTTACAGTATTACTGATAATTTTTTGATGTTAGGATATTGTACAGTCATCATTTTCAGTCAATTTTAAAGGGGCTTAATTTCTGTAGAAATGCATGTATTTCTTCAAATTTCTGAAATGTATAACTTATTTTAGACAAGAATATCTATCTATCTATCTATCTATCTATCTATCTATCTATCTATCTATCTACCTACCTACCTATCTATCCATCCACCCCACCTACCCATCCATCCATTCATCCATCTATCCATGCCTTTATCTCTCTCTCTCTCTCTCTCTCTCTCTCTCTCTCTCTTGGTCTTGGGGATTGAATTCAGGGGTGCTCTACTAATGAGCTGCACCCCCTGCCCATTCAATTTGAGACAGGCTCTCCTTGCTGAGGCTGGTCTCCAACTTGCTATCCTCCTTCCTCTGCCTCCTGAGTAGCTGTCTTTTCAGGCATGAATCACCATACTGGCTCTCTTTTTTTGGCTGGCTGCTAACCTCCCTGGATCTGGATTCTTTTGCTTATTTTGGGAAGTCTACAGCAGAGCCTGCTTCCATGGAAGACGCTGAAAAGGCCAGATGAGTGTTCCCTAACCTGGCTTGCAGCTGGTGCCCATGGTCCAGAGTGCAGTGGCTGTAGCGGTGGGGAGACCACCAATCTGGTCTGTGACCTAATTTCTGTTTTGGTCTTAGCTGCTCCCTAGATTCCTTTATTTTTGTTTCATCTCCAAGCCTTTATCTCCATATTTTGTGGTGATTCCGGAAGGTACCCAGGAATCCTTTAAAAAATACTTTTTCCTCTTGAAATTAGCCAAGGTATTTATGTTTCTTGCAACCGATAACTAGAATGGATAGAAAGCTCTTCTCAAGTTCACCCAGAAAATTGAAGACTTAGTTGTTTCCAGTAGGATAGTGAGCCATCTGGAGTCTTTCATTTCCAAGGAAGCTTGGGAATTTAGACAAGAAAGGATTTTTGAGATGATCTTATCATCTGAATGTGGCAAGGGCATCATGAGCTGGAGTAGAAAGACAACTGGGTTCAGAGCTAGGAGTCCTTGATGTTCTTGCTGGCTGTGAGATAGGAATCATTTAATTCCTTTGGTTATACATATGTGTGCGTTTTAAGTGTATGTAAATGTGTGTGTACCTGACCTTTAAAATGAGAGAGGTAGACTTGAATTTCCTCCAGATTTGGAGCTCTGTCATTTTGAGCATATCCAGAAACTCGATTTTAGCTCACAGCTTCTAATTCCGAATTCTTAGTCCTAGTAATTACATAATGCTGAATAAGTAATAATTAAAACATCAAAGAGCATAAAAGAAGTAAATCTATATGTTTCTTCTGAAAGTTTAAATGCATTTGATCTTTTGAACCAGTAACAACACAGATGTCCATCTAGACTAATCTGTATGGGTGAAGGGACATTGTGCGTTTAGGTTCACAGCTGAAGATATGAATTAGTCTTTTGTGATGATCACTTATTAGTTTCCTGTATTGCAGCTTCTCAATTAAGTGTAATGCCTTTGCTTATAGCTACTCAAGGATTCAAGATCTTATCTCACGTGAAATTTTGAAGATTAAAACTGGACCTGGATGGCCTGTGTGTTCATAGTGAGGTGCAAGTCAGTAAACTTTACATGTTTGGATAATGAATACTTTCATCTGCTTCCTTTGATGTAAAACCCAGCAGTGACAGCAGCATAAATATCCACAGTATTTTAGTATTGGAGAGGATCTAGTCCATCTTCATATTTTGCAGAGGAAAAAAAAGAGACTGAGATTAAGAGACTTGCCCAGATTCATGTAACTAACTTCAAGTTTAGTGGTATATCTGAGACTAAGACCCAGGGCTTACTACACCTTTAGCAATGTGATGGCTAAGATGGTGTTTCTCCTGATCACTGTTGAGAACCAGGGCTTTCGTTCGTGTTGAGCACTGAGTGGTGAAATGCTGACTGTCAATGGATTCCAGTACAGAGTAGTTACTGCTATGATATGTGTATCAAGGAATCCAAGAAAATATTCAAAGAGCTAATTAAAAAACCATAGAACTGAATATTTTATTGTTGGGAGCTGGTATTTTATTTCAGTACTTATGTTTAGATTCAGGCTTCAGGTTGCTAAAACCAGTGACTATTAATTCCATATTAAATGTCCTGAAAAGACTAGGCATGAAATCACCATATGACTGTGCTATACCACTCCTCAGAATTTATCCTAAATAATTAAAGTCATTATATAATAGCCATACCCATGTTTATAGCATTACAATTCACAATAGCCAAACTACAGAACCAGCCTAGGTGTCCATCCATGGATGAATAGATAAAGAAAATGTGGTATATATACACAAGGAAGGTTTATTCTGCCATAAAGAAAAATTAAATTATGTCATTTGCCGGAAATTGGATGAAACTGGAGAATATTATGTTAAGCAAAATAACCCCAACTCAGAAGGTCAAGGGTCTTATGTTTTCTCTTAAATGTAGAAATTAGAGAGGAAAAAGGAAAAAAAAATTGTGTCGTGGGGGAGGGATCTCACGAAGATCAAAGGGAGATCAGTAGAGGAAGGGGGCCGGAGGAAGGAGGATTGGAGGGAGGGGGGATGTGCTGGGGAGGAATATTGGCCAAATTATATTGTTATATTGTGTGTATGTATGAATATGTGACAAGAAATCCTACATTGTTTACAACAATAATGCACCAATAAAAAATATGGAAAGAAAAAAATACTATGTGGAAATAATGACAATTGACACAAGATCTATTATTCTAAAAGCTCAAGTTAGTATAGGATAATAGTGACATTTCTTGTCTCTTTCAATAGCTGATCAGAATATTAATGTTGATGTGGAACAGGTAGTCAAGCCATTTAACCTGTGCTCTGATAATTAGGCCATTATCAATCTATCAAGGTGTTTGACACATGCACAGAATGGCTTGGTGATGTTCTCAATCTGGCTGGGTAAGGAATATTTACTGAGATTTTTATCTGAAATATTTATACTGTATGAAATAGTCCTGGCACTTATTTAAATGTGGCTAAAGCAGAATAGTAAATCTTTAATAGGGTATAATATAGCTTAAAGGATTGTTTATCAAATGAGATTGACATGTATGTTCTGACAAAATACTCAACCCAGTTAAAATAAAGGGGAGCAGTGATGAAACCCCACAGGAGATAGGTTCAGAAATATGCATGTGGATTTATTTTGGAATATTGGTAATTAAGATGCAGCTGAGTTGATTTTTTAGACCTGCTCTGCTTCCTTCCATATTTTACTGTCATTTTTTCCCCAACTTTACACTCCTTTTTCGTTTTCTGCTTTGACACATGACATTTTCTTCTTCTCTAGTAAGAAACTATGGGACCTCTTTTCATACATAAAAAAATACTTTAGTGTGTATGCACATTTCAAAAAAATCTTAAGGTTTGCAGTTAGTTCTTCAGAGTGTGAGGGTCTATTGAATACCATAAAATAAAAGGAAATGTTCTTCAATATTATAGATTTTTTTTTTTTTTTTTGGGTACCGGGGATTGAACTCAGGGGCACTAGGCCATTGGGCCACATCCCCAGCCCTTTTTTGTATTTTATTAGAGACAGGGTCTCACTGAGTTGCTTAGTGCCTCGCTATTGCTGAGGCTGGCTTTGAACTCACGATCCTCCTGCCTCAGCCTCCCAAGTACTGGGATTAGAGGCATATGCCACTGCGCCCAGCTATAGATCTTTTTTTTCTATTTCTTTATCAATGAGGCATAGTCAAATCCAGAAAAAGCAATCAAAACACTGAATTACTAAATTGGATTCCAAAGAGGTTGCAAATAGTGAGGAGGGGTGTTCAAGAAATATATTTTATCTTGAGTTTCCATAGTGTTTGGGGGACATTTCCTGGCAAAAGAGGAATACTCTTTTTGAGTACTCAGGGACAACTCTGCTCTGAGGATTTTTCCCTGTGGTATTTCTTTCACAGAGTCCAGAGTGTGACAGCAATCTTTCTAGGTTCTGTGAAACAAGGTACTGTGAACATTATTTATATACTGCTGTTAATTAGAAGACAGGAGAGTGACAGAAATGACCCAGGATAAATAGTGACATTGCTGAAGGAAGGCAAAAATAAGGAGGCTTTCTAATTGCCAAAAAAGAATCACATTGCATGCCAAGTATTTTTAACAAATGTTTGGTTCCCTAACATGCTAGTTACTCAATCGCTGTTACCTGGTACTTCTGTGCAGTTACAGGGTAGAAAAATTTATAGTAATGATGCCCTGAGGTCCTGTGAGATTACTAACTTCCTTTTAAACAAATGGTTTTCAAGATAAAAAAAATAGTTAATTTTGGGAATCTTTAAAAAATGGAATGACATTCAAAGCCACTGTATCAAGCACAACAAGCAAAGCCATTTGCTGCTCCTATGGCTTATAGCCGAGGGGGCACCAAGTCCAGCTTGCTGGGCCTTCCTTTGTTGGATCTCCCCATTCCGGGATTCCTTGGCTTTATTTTAGTGTAGATTTAAAAATCAAATTCTAATTTGGAAAATATCTATTTATCTTTACTATGTGCTAAGATTCTCTATTAAATAGAATAGAAAACTCATTTCCAGACCTTGCTAGAAAACAGCATATTATCTGAACAGGACAGATTTTATAAGCAGGTTGAGTAAACGACTTCTTTTATGATTACATTTGAAGGGTGTCAAAAGGCCCCTGGGTAAAAATATGTCCTTTACGAGATTAGAAGTCACACCTGAAAAGAGAATTCCCAAGGACCCTCGACTTAAGTGGCTTAAGTGATTACCTTATATAGGTAAGGGTAGTATATTAGCAGGGAATTCAACCCAACTCAGCATGAATGTGTTGCATGTCCTCTGCAAGGCACTGGACTATCTTGCAGGAGACAAAGGCAAATAGAACAGATCTTGCACTCAGAACATTGATGGTTTGGTAGTGGAATTCAGTTTAATAAAATATGAGATAATCTAATTCACCCTTTTAATTTTGTGAGGAAGAACTATTATCCTTATATGCCTTGCTCAGGATTACCCAGCTGGTTATGACACAAACATGATAATTATTTGATTGTTCATCAACTTTTTCCATGTCTACAAAAAAAAAAAAAAAAATCAAATTCTCAGTCTTTTTTATCCTGGCTATGAAAATTTTAAGACTACTTTTCTTCATTATAGAATAATTTAAATATTCTGTGGAGGCAGAAAGGATTCTTCAAGAAACACCCATAGACCCACCCATCATCAGCCTATGGCAAGTTCTGTCCTATCTGCTCCCTCTCTGTCTCCTTATCATTTTGAAGCATATCCCAGACATCATATCATTTCATTTGGAAGTGCTTCAGTATGTACCACTAAAAGATAAAGACTCTTAAAAAATTTTAATACCATGATCATTTCTAACAATCTAATAGCAATTTCTTGATATAAAATATGTTGAGGTAATATTAAAATTTCCACAAATGTCTCATAGATTTTGTGTCATGAATGTCATAAATATAATTTTCAAATACCTGCATCAGGATGCTAATAAGGTCTTCACCTCTAATTGACTGACACATATTAAACATTTTTTATTCATAGGGTTCCCCTCTGCATTGCAGTTTTTTTTTTTTTTTTTTTTTTTTTTTGTACTGGGGATTGAACCCACGGGCACTTTACCACTGAGCTATATTCCCAACCTTTTTTATTTTTTATTTTGAGACCCTGTCTTGCTAAGTTGCTGAGGCTGGCTTTGAACTTGTGATACTACATCTCAGATGTTATGGTTTAGCTATGAGTTGTCCCCCAGAAGCTCGTGTGTGAGACAATACAAGAAGATACAGAGGTGAAAGGATTGGGTTATGGGAGCCTTAACCTAATCAATGCATTAATCCACTTGGATGGATTAACTGTATGGCAACCCCAGGCAGGTAGATTGTGACTGAGGATGTTGGTCAATGGGGGCATATCTTTGGGGTTTATATTCTGTCTTTGGGGAGCAAGATCTCTCTCTGCTTTCTGATTGTCCTGTCCCGTGCTGCTTCCCTCTGCTACACACGTCTGCCATGATGCTCTGCCTCACCTCAGGCCCCAAGGAATGGAGTCAGCCATCTTCAGACTAAGGCTCTGGAACTGTGAGTCCCAAATAATTTTTTTCTTCTTATGTTGTTCTTTTCAGGTCCCAATGATAAAAATGCTAACTAAAACAAGGCACTTGACTTTTTTATTTAAAAATTTTCAGAATAATGAGTTGGTTTCTTATCATCTCTTCAGAGGACCAAATTCTTCACCACCTCTTAATTATTTTGACAATTAATTATATGTGTCAACTTGACAAACTTAAACGGTGGCAAGAGAGATGGCAAAACTATTTCTGGGTGTGTCTTTGAGGGTACCAGAAGATGTTAGCATTTTGATTAGTAGACCAAGTAAAGAAGATCACTCTCACCAATATTGGTGGAATCATCCAATCTGTTGAGGGTATGACTGTTGAGGGTATGAATGGAACCAAAATGTAGCATAAGGGTGACACTCATCTTCTCCTTCCTGTATAATTGGCACTCCTGCTTCCTGGGTCTTTGGACGGGACTTATACCACAGGCTCTCCTTAGTTCTCAGATTTCAAATTTGGACTGGAACGGCACCACTGGCTTTCTGGGGCTCCAGCCTACAGATGGCAGATTATGAAACTTCTTAGCTCCTTAATTGTTTGAGCCTTCAGAAGTCTCTTTCTATATCTCTTTATATGTCCATTGCTTCTGTTTCTCCAGAGAGCTTTGACTAATACAAGTATGATTGAGAACTCATGGGATATAAATGAATTTTATGTGTTTCTCATTGATGTACAGACTTTCCATCTTTGGCAGGTATAAGCCCTTTGCTTGGCTCCTGAATCTTCTCAACGTGGCCTCAGTGGTCTTTCATAACTTCTCTGCTATCCGGCAAGAAAATATTTTCCAGGCTTATCTTGTATACTTCCTGCTCATTTACCAAAATTAAAGAGGAAAATAAAATACAAGCACTCCTTAATATTTAAAGCTTCGATTGAGAAGGTTGAGTTCTAAGGGTTTCTTCATGGTTATTAACTTCCTTAGGACAAACTCTCCGAGGTGCTGGTTCTGAATTCAGATCGGTACTACACAGAAGCACAGCTATTTTGACCACTCTTCCTTTCAGTGTCAGACTCTGAGTCTTGTCTGAGCCACATTTACCAACCTTAAGAGTTGAGAAATTTTGACACTGAATGTATTGCTATGCCACTCAATTCTCCAGCAGAGATACCATCATTCAAGAAGTGATTCATTTTACGGAAGTTGTGCAAATGGCAAATGGCATTGTTTCTCTCTTTAAGCTGTTGGGTTTGACTATACATACTCTGACTATGCACTTTTCCTATGAACACTGTTATGAATGATGTCCCCTGCCTCAAAAGATATGCTCAAGTACTTCCCCCAATACCTCAGGAATATGACCCTCTTTGGAGATAGAATCATTACACATATAATTAATTGAATTCAGAAGAGGTCATATTCATCCAGTATGATTGACATCCCTGTAAGAAAAGGGATGATGAAGAGAAACACATGTGGGGGTGGGGTTGGACGTTATGTGATCACAGAGGAAGAGATCAGAGTGAAATTGACGGCCACCTCCAGAGCCAGGCAGAGGCAAAAGAGGATCCTATCCAGGGCCTCAGGGAGCAAAGCCTATTGATACCTTGCTTTCAGACTTCTAGTCTCCAGGACTGTGCATTGATATATTTCTGATGCCACAAATCACCCACTTTGGGACATTGTTATAGCAACCCTAAGAAACAAATATAATCATCTCTATCAGTGATATGCTACAAGGACCAGTGTAATGATTATATCAATAGCAGAGGACTTTTTTAAAAAAGATAAGTTTGATTTAGTTTTTTTGTTTTAGATTAGAAAATACACTGGTGCAATTTCTTGGTTTGTACTTAGCACAGAGTATCAGATAATTTGGGTCAGAACCTCAATTCATTGTAGCCTCATGGAAGGAGTGTTTTGCTGGAAGGTTATCAAGTATCATGTAGAAGAAGCAGAACCAGAACTCAGAGCCCTGAGTTCTGTCCCTTTTCAATTACATACATTTGAAATTTTTTTGATTATTGTCAAGTTATTTTGCTCTAGAATCTTTCTCTTTGCCTCTTTCTTTTTATCATTGCAGTGAAATTTGAATAACATACAATGCAGTATGCTTTGGAGTATAGCACAGAGATCAAATAGTTCATCCTTGTGCCAAAAAAGAAAAAAAACCTCTTTATTATAGTCACACTGATGTTCTGAAAGTGGATTTTTGTTTTACTCCGGTGTCTTTGTAATCCCTGTATGTCTCTAGAGGTCAGTGTGGCTTAAAGAAACTTTATTCTACTTTGTTTCAAATTACATTGGTTAGCATTTAATTCAAGGTACTTTAATCAAAAGCGACAATAAAATGGTGGCTCAGGGAACAGAAATTAGTTCTGAATTAAAACCACTATACCCATTGTATACACAATAATATTGATTTTGGCACATGGAACTTATCACTGAGCCTGTAGATTTTAATGTTCTTGGAAATAATTGAACTAATTCTTATCCTGCTTAATATGTAAAATGTTACAATTTTTGTTTAAAAATATATGACTTACCATTCTAGAATCCATTTAAAAAGAGATTTTTGTGCTTCAAGTCAAGTCTGTTTGAATGAACACTTCTGACTACTTATATTGGTTTTCTATGAAAACACCTTGAAACAGTTATATAAATGTTTTCGTCTTCCTGTGTTCAATGCTGAGGAGGTTTTGTGAACTACTTGGGATGGAGAATTATCATGGGAAAACAAAACAGGATGCTATTGAAAAGTCTGGTACATCTCTGTGATCATCACCAACTTCATTATCTGCCACAGCTTTCAAAACTCTTTTTCTCTTGTATTCCCTCCTCTGCACCTTTTATTTTCTTTTTTAGGACAGTGTAAGGGTGAATTTCTGACAAAATTAAGAGGCCAAATAGATGAGTTCATCTACAAATGTGCTCTTCAACCAAAACAGCAATGCTGAGAAGAGAGGAGAGGAGAGGAAGCAGGACAGACGTTCATGAGTGACTCACCGGGGCAGGCAGCCACCCAGTGAACACGTGCCCACGCCTGCCACAGCCTGAGCTCTTCCTCTATTACCTTTCTGTGGTTCCCTTTCTTGTATAAAGATTCCCTTGCTAAGATGAAATAAAGATTCCAAAGCAGAATGGAGAGTGGGTATAATAACTGACTAGAAGACTCAAATGTGATAGAGGCAGTGAAAAGCCATAGCTAAAAGTCTCATTATAAGACAAGAGAAAGAAAAGCCGAGAGTGTGGACCATGAACTCCCGATTCCTAACAGTCTGGGTCTACTTCATGTATGTGGGGAAGTGTCTTGACATACCTCCTGAGGGCATTATTGTTATTCTCATCAGTATTTAGCCAACTCTTTTAGTATGCTGGGCAGGGTTCTAATTGTAGAAGGTACTAAGAGATAATTAGCACAGATTTAGTTGATGCAAAGAGGAAATACATTAAAAGAAAAAAAAGTAAAATACAGTTTACCACAGCCTATATAGTACCGGAAAATACCAGAAGAATTCAGAGGAGGGAGAAATTATAGAGCAGAATTGGTCAGGAAAGGAGTCCCAAACAAGCACAGCAGATACTAAAAATCTCTTTATCAAACCCATTCTCTTGCCGGGCTCACATCTGTAATCCCAGTGGCTTGGGAGGCTGAGACAGGAGGATTGAAAGTTCAAAGCCAGTCTCAACAAAAAGTGCAGTGCTAAGCAATTCAGTGAGACCCTGTCTCTAAATAAAATACAAATAGTGCTGGGGATGTGGCTCAGTGGTTGAGTGCCCCTGAGTTCAATCCCGGGTTACCCCCCCCCACCAAACAACAACAACAACAACAACAACAACAAAAAAACAAACCCACCAAACCCCCAAACAAAACAAAACAACAAAACAAAACAAACCATTCTCTCTTGTTCCAGTCTCCCAATCTCCCTTGCAATTTTAGATGTGGACATGTAAATGAGTTCTAGCCGAACGAATATTTGCAGCCATGGTACACGCCATATTCGGGCCTTGTCCATAAAATCCTCCTCTATGAGATCCTCATAGACTTTGCTTTTTGCATCAGTGACACTGGGAGCCAAGTAACAAAAGATGGCAGAAGCTATGGAAGAAGCCTGTATGTCTGGGTTCCTGAATCACTTCTTGGAGGAATGCTGTGTAACTACCAGGAGCACCCAACTTGGATGTTATGAGACCAATAAACAAACTTGGGTTCATTAAACCATTGAGATCTTGGTGTTTTTCTGTCACAGCAGCTCATGTCACTTAAAAAATACAGAAAGTGAGACTGGAACTATAGAAAGTGAGTGTTGAAGCATACATAGGCCACCATAGTCACAGAAGATGGTGAGGGTATATCATGGAGAGCAGGCGACAGGAACAATGCCACTGAAGGAGGGAATGTACCACCATAGGTGGGAATGGAATGTTAAAAGAAGGAGATCAGAGAGTCAGGTTGTTTCAGGTTGTGGAGGCTTAGGAGTTTGGACCGCCCTTTATTGCTGAGGTGGCAATTGAAAGATAAAAGGGAAGTCATATTAAACCTTAGGATAATGCAGGTTCGTTGTTGTTTAAGCGGTGGTGGAAGTATGTTCTAGGAAGACTCATCTGGTGGCAGTGTATGGAATGGATTAGTTGTTGGCAAGGTTAGAGTGGAAGCAGAGATTCTTCTAGGAGACTGTGGGTGGTGGTTTGGGCGATGGTGGAGGGAATAAAAGCCAAGACTGAACGAAGGAGGCATTATAAAGCATGAATGTGGATGATTAACTGTGGGAGTGCTGAGAAAGGAGAATGACCTCCAGGTCTGCATGTTAGCTCCCAACAATGAGTAATCCTATCATTATGAGTTTGAAGCACAAAGAAAAGAGAACACAATGTTTATTATTGTCTTTAAGAAAGCAAGGGAGTATATCATATATTTTAGAAAGATGAACATCAAAATAGTTAACTTAAAAATGTGTCAGCATTTGGCAGTCTCACAAATTCATTTTATCTTCCTGGGGACACAGAAAGACTAGCTGCAGCAAGGTGAAAACACTTGACAAGTTTTAGCCCATGATGTGTGGGTGGGAATGGTCCATACCACTTCTACGTCTGTCCATTGAACCCTGTATTTGGTTCCTCAGCCTCTCTTCTTCTGTGGCAATCTTGGAGATTTTGTGTTCTAAATGATGAACTGCTAAGTGGAAGAATCCTGAGTCACCACTTGGATCAGGACTTTTAAGAATAGGTACTCAACCTCACCAAACTGTGACTTGAGGGGAATTAATCTTTATTGTTTAACCATTGCAATTTTAGGGAATATTCATTGTAGCAGCATAACTAATCTGTCTTAGTTTGTTTCTTGTTTTGTTTGCTTGGTTTTTGGTACTGAGGATTGAACTTGCAGGTGCTTAACCACTGTCCTTTTAAAAACATTTTTTTTTTTTTTTTTAAATTTTGAGACAGGGTCTTGCCAAATTGCTTAGGGCCTCACTAAGTTGCTGAGGCTGGCCTTGAACTTGCAATCCTCCTATCTTAGGCTCCTGTCTTTGAATAAGACACAATACTTAGTCACTAAGTAATTTTTTTTTTTTTGTACCAGATATTGAACTTAGGAGCACTCAATCACTGAGCCACATCCCCAGCCCTATTTTGTATTTTATTTAAAGACAGGGTCTCACTGAGTTGCTCAGCACCTTGCTGTTGCTGAGGCTGGCTTTGAACTTGCAATCCTCCTGTCTCAGCCTCCCGAGCTGCTAGGATTACACTAAGTAAAATTTTATGAGCATCTAATATGCTTATTGGATGGGCTAGCTTTAAAGTCAAACTTTATTCATAATATCTTTTGATGGGATACCTCTATGACAGCAGCATTCCAGTAGAGTTCAATAATCTAGAAATACCCCCAAACTTTGAAGTCACTCACCTCTTGTTTACTCTTATCCTCCTCCTCCTCCTTCTTCTTTTTTTTTTTTTTATCTTAGTTATTAAATTCTGGTCCTTGTGTCAGTTTTTAAATAGAAGAGTTGACAGTGTATTTTGATTTTGCCTTTTATTAAATTCCTTTTTGACAAAATTTCTCCTTAACAGGTGAGAAAGCCTTAAAATAAGGAAAACTTAACTTACAATATATTGCCTGAGGTGGGTGGGGGTGTTGACAGCTACAGCTTTGAACCTTTTATTTTCCCTTTGTTTGACTGCCCGCCCACCTAATAATGCCTTAACCTCTGCCCATGTGCACTGGAGTTCTGAGCAGAGACAGAACCTCGCTCACCTTGGGAGCTCTGGTTCTGCCTCAAGAAGTTCAATAACGTGAGGTTTTGATTGAAATGGTTCCCTGTCTCTTTTCTTTGTCAGATCTACCTTCACATTTGAATGCTGGCGTTTGATGTGAGCATTTGTCAAAGAATAAATTAACTTCCAAGGTACTTTTACTCCTTGCAGCTGTTCTCACTAAGGACCGTCTAGGTAGTGACCAGGTCCCACTCTGTGTGTGGAAACTGTAGGCAGACTCCATCACTGAAAACAGGACTGTTGACCTTAATTAATGTCACTTTATACCTCTACGAAAATGAAATTTTGGATGAGTTGAAAGGTGATAGCTCATATACAGTTTAAACATAAAAGTTTTATTCTTTTATGATAATATATATGTGAACATTTAAAAATGGAAGAAGTCACCCACTTCCTGTTTACTCTTATCCTTCTTTTTTTTTTTTTTTGGATCTTAGTTATTAAATTCTGGTCTTTGTGTCAGATTTTAAATAGAAAAGTTGACAGTGTATTTTGATTCAGCCTTTTATTAAGAGAAAACTGCTGTTAATACTTGTTAATATTTTGGAGCACATTAACCTTTAGTATTTGGTAGTCTTCTCTACCCTACTCCCCCTCCCAAAATAAACCTCAAATATAGACACAGACACAGACAGTTTTATACAAATAGAATCATACTCCATATTTTTCTTTTCTTTTTTGGGGGGCAGGGGGCACGGGGACTGAACCATTGAGCCACATCCCCAGCCCTTTTTATTTTTTATTTTGAGACAGGGTCTCACTAAGCTTCTTAGGGTCTTACTAAATTGCTGAGGCTGGCTTTGAACTTGTGATCCTCCTGCATTAGCCTCCCGAACTCCTGGGAGTACAGGTGTGTGCCATTGCACCCCACTAAAGAATTTTTATAATTTAAGTTTTTAGTCATAAACCTGACACAAATGAATTTTCAGATCAGGAAATCTTGAGCTACAAAATCAATACATACAATAACATCATAATTATTATCACCAGTGATGGACATCCAGATTGTTTCCATTTTTTTTTTTTTTTTTACTATCTTAAGTAATGCTTCCATGAACTCATGTATACATGTCTAAATTATGTGAGTGGTGTAAATTACTAGGGGAACATGGCTGAGAGGAAGGTAAGCACATTTAATTTTTCCAAATTTAACATTACTGTAAAGAGAGCCTATCTGTTATTTTTATGAAAGCAAGTGAAGAGTGGGTACAAAGGATGCCTCGATTTACAGGGCCCAAGGGAAAGAAGTTTACACTTCTGTTTCACTGAGTGTAAGTGAAAACTATCTGAAATACATGGTAGAATTTGCTCTGTTTCTAAAAGTCATTCTATGGGTCTTGTAAATCTTTCTATGTTATGGAGTCTTGTATTCTAGTATATGACAATCTTTATTGTATCAGGAAATGTATTAAAGTTGAATTTAAGAGGTAATTTAGTGTGCTGGTAAGAAAGGGGAAGGATTTTATTGAAATAGAGTAATTGCACAACCCATCTGCATTCCATCCACTTCTCCTCTTGCTGCAATGCTGTCTGTGGAATCTGTGGACACCAGTTCTGTTGGGATGGGTTGAGAAGTTACCCATGAGTTCCTCAGGTTTTCCGTCTGTCTGTTTCACAAGTATTTTATTCCCAAATCCCTGTTGAAGAAAACAAAGAAAACAGTAGTATTGCATGTACTTATTTTCTCATCTCTGTCCTCTGCTTCACATTAGATAAGTACTCTGAAAAGGCAAGTTGGAAGAAGTTGGAGTTTAAGGGCTTAGAGTTTCAGGTTCCAGAGTCTCTACTAAGGATAATGCTAAAATATGCTATGATAGCAGCAACATAACCATAAAATCCTTGGAGACTTAGGAGACCAATGCATAGATTTGTTTCTTGCTTTAAGAAGGTCTGATGTGCATCCCATGGTTCCTCATAGCACCTCTCTTCCACATGGTGTCTCATGGATCCATGCTCTCTCTGTTTTTGAGACCATGCCATCTCCAATCATGGCTTTCAGGATTGCTGTTCTTAAATGCCTCAGCTGGGAAAAGTCAGACATCATTGTCCTTTGCTCATAATTTGTTCTGCTAACAACCTGTTGACCACTTAACCTCAGCCCAATCACACAGAAGCTGGGACATGCAGTTTGGCACATGGAATGTTTAGGAAGCACCACTATCTAGTGGAGTCAGACCTGGTATCAATTTGTAGTTCTTACTAGTGTGTGAACTTGACAAGTTTGTTAATGATTCTGTGCTTTTATTTCCTCATTAAAAATATTTATTTATTTGTTTTTAGTTGTACACATGCCTTTGTTTTTAATGTGGGGCTGAGGATCGAACCCGGGCTGCGCACGTGCTAGGCGAGCACTCTACTGCTGAGCCACAACCCCAGCCCCTCCTCATTATTAAATGGGATCATAAAACTTCTTTCATGTGGTGTTGAAAAAGGTAGTATGTTTGAAGACACATAGCAAGTTCTCAGGAAAAGAAGCAACGGCCACTTTTAGTAGCTGACCCAGGAAGAGAACATAATTGCCAATTAGGCAACTGGTGCAAAGAATCAAGGAATACTTTGAATTGGCACAAAGAATCGTGTACAGCAGTTCAGAGTTTACAAAGGAAAACTTCATGGTAGAGAATGCTTTTGAGTAGGGTTCTGAAAGCTGTGCTCCTGGGCTGGGGTTGTGGCTCAGCAGCAGAGCGCTCGCCTAGTATGTGCATGGCCCGAGTTGGATCCTCAGCACCACTTAAGAATAAAGGCATTGTATACAACTAAAACAAATAAATAAATATTTAAAAAAAGAGATGTGCTCCTTCTCTTAAATCTTTGTAGAAAGAAGGAACTTGGTAGAGATGAGGGCATCAGAGGAAAGAAAGCTGGTGTTTTTTGGTGAGTTTTGACCTGAAAGGAAAAACAAATTATGAGCAAATGACAAGGAAGCTGGGAAAGTTTATTATGAGTAGTCTAGGCCTTGTAAACAAAACACTTCAGTTCTGGTTTTATTATTTTGGGGAGGGTGGGCTCTTCCGCCGGGTGGGAAGCATGCCCCTCTGAGTTACCACCACCTCAGGGCTGGATTCCCCAGTCCTGAGTAGGGATGAAGCAGCTCTGGGAGGGGATGTCCAGCTCTCTGACAAGACCTTGATGTGCTCATCAACAGGTAGATTTTTTTATACTTCTTCAAAGGAAGAGAATTTTTCTGAGCTCAGCTATGGGCATAAAAAGAAACTTCCCTGCTTTTGGAAGCAGCCTGGTCTCTGGCACTATCTTTTATTTCAGAGACCAGCTTCTCACAACTGTACCTGTCCTTTGATTTGGGGGACTTGTGAAGTCTTAACTCGTTGGTTTGCTTGGCTCATTTTCTTCCTCCATTCTTGGAACCTGTTTATTTTCCTGATTTTGGGGGGCTGCACAATTTTTGGTGAGAAGTCCTCACCAAACTCTTATCTCTCAGAAACTCTTTGACCAAGCCTAATTGAACTCCCAGCTCCATCCCAGGAACAGCTCACTCTGCTCCTCCCTCTGTTGGGGAGACAGACTGATACGAGGCAGTCTAGGATGGCACTTGAGAGTAAATGCCATGGGGCCCGGCCCCAAATGTTGAGTCGTGATTGTCACTGGTTGCTGCAATGACAATGCAAGACCCTCAGCCTCTTTGTGTCTCACTTTTCTCATTTGAAAAATGGGGATAATAATAGTCCTGGCCTCAAGGAGTTGTTGTGAGGATTACATGAGGATTAGATTGAACAAGTAAAAGTGGTTAGAACTGGGTCTGGTGAATAGTAAATTCCTAATAATTTTCATCTTTTATTATTTATTCTTTATAATAAGGGTGCCCTTGGAGTCCAAGGAAAGAAGCAATTAATTTGGCTCAGGAGAGCCAAGAAGAGCTCCACAGAAATGATGATATTTGAACATAATTTTCATCAGTGAGTAGTCTCCTGGAGATTCTGTTGGAGGGAGGGCAATCTAAGAAGAGAAAAAGGCTGATGTGAAGGCTCAGGTGTGAGACATAAAATAAGAGTGTACTGTGCGTGGAGCCCCGGATAAAGGGGGAGGGGTGGGGAGATGTGGCAAGAGATGGAAGCTGGAGAGTTGGGACAAGGGCAACTTGCTAAAGATTTTCGTGCTAAACAGTAAAATTGGTGCTTTACTCACAGGCAGCTAGAAGCTAAGGAAGGTCTTTGGGCAAGGAAGAGATTATAATCAGGTTTGTAAAATCCCACTGGTTGCTGGGCGAGGTGGTGCATGCCTGTAATCTCAGCAGCGTGGGAGGCTGAAGGAGGAGGATCAAAGCCAGCCTCAGCAACAGCTAGGCACTAAGTAACTCAGTGAGACCCTGTCTGTAAATAAAATACAAAATAGGGCTGGGGATGTGGCTCAGTGGTTGAGTGCCCCTGAGTTCAATCCCTGGTACAAAAAAAAAAAAAAAAAAAAAAAAAAAAAAAAGTCCTACTGATTGCTGGTGAAAGATTGACTGCATTGGTCTGGGGTATTGGCAAGATGTCCCGCTGGAGAGGCTATTTCATTAATCCATGGGAGAAATCATGGGACAATTTTATATAATGGGCCATTAATAACAATGGTGCTCCCCTTTCCTTCTTTCTGTTTGGATGGTGTATGAAATTTTTGTGCTTATTTGTTTTGTTTTTATGTTTATTTTTTGCTCCAAAAACACAATATGAAAAAAAAAAAAAAAAAATCCAGTCCTTCTTATACCGGTAACTTACAGCATAAATCTTTCTTTCCACCCCCACACTGCATTAGTCAACTTGAAAACCTTTATGCAGCCCATGCATTTAAATGGGTTAAAATGTATTTGACACAGTACTGTAGCTTTAACTATGCATGAGTTTCGAATTGCCCCAGAATTCAGTCCTTCCTCTGCTTCACTTGTCACACCATTAGCAATATCCCCGGGTGAGTGACCTAGGGTTAAGGATTAAGTTTAAAAACCATCTCGGTGTTTTTCTGCTTGCATTGGTTGGACTTAGACTGAGACTTCATTAAATATTTAATTTTATTTGGTTTGCTGCAGGGAAAAGTCTAAAAGAACTCTGAAAGGTCTTTTCTTCATAGTTCACCTGTAATTCTTGTTGTTCTCAAATGGAAGGTTCCTTCTTTCAGATGCACAATTATCTCAAGAGTTTTACTATCAGATGCCCTAACTCAAGTGTTTGGAATTATGTTACCCATAGAACTAATCCATCAAGAGCTTTGTGAAAGCCCTACCCAGGCGTGAAGAGTTTGTCCGCCTGGAAGTCTAAGTCACGTTGCCTGTCTAAACCTTTACTTCATTTATAAAGCTCATGTTATTTTTTTCTTGCTCTGCATCTTCTGAAAAAACTAGCAAAGCTACCTATGGCTCTAAAAATTACTTTTCTCAGAGCAGCTAGAGCAAAAATCTACAAAGCGAGAAGAAAACCTTGGTAGAGATTTTTTTTTTTCCCCCCAAACACACTTCTGTTTAGCTGAGAAAAATACTCTGCTCCTGCCATGCAATTCAGCATTCCTTTTCATTAATACTGAATAAAAGGTTTTTAGAGTTGACCAGTTCGCCCTTCTTTGAAACATTCCTCTTCGTCAAAAACCCTTAGAATGTTCAATACAATATGAATAGCAATCAGGTTTCCCTTTCCTTTGTCTTTTTGTTTTGAGTTTTCAGAGGAGGGGAAGGTAACTGGTGCTTCATCTAAAAATGCCCCCCAACCCGGAGGCAATTTTCTGATGAAATGACTACCAGATGTCTCCCTACCCCTTCTCTGTGGATGGCTGGGTTTTCCAATGTTTCTTAGGGAACTCCAGCTTACCCTGGGGATTCCTCTTTGCTGTAGCATCTTCATATATCTCTCCAATGTGCCAGAAAGATACAAAGAATTCAAAGATCTTTCCTGCCTCCAATGCTACAAGGGTTCCCACTTAATTTTTCTTTTTTTACATTTATATTGCATCTTCCTTTAGAAAAAAACTCTCAGCTTATACACAGCCAGCCCCTGGAGGGTTCTAGAGGTATAGGAGAGATCTCTTCAGATATTTGAAAGCCCATCAAGTGGAGGAAAAATTTAGCATATTCAGTATACAGCTCTGAGTGGTAGGACTGGGATAAGTGGGCCAGAAAATGTCAGGAGGAAAAACTTCCCCTGTGTGCTCTGTAGGTCTGTGAAATGCTGGTGGATGCTGGGGTTGGCATGTGGAAGATCATAAGGTTAAATGAGTTAGGAAGTGCTGCACTCATGCTGTTAAAAAGATTTGTTTGTAAATCAAGGCTAATGTATATTATAAGTACCTAAAAGGAATATAATATATGCTTATTTGACCACAGAATGATTTTCAGGGAGCAAGTCAAAGGACATATGCTCCTCACTTAAAAGTTCTAAGAAAGTAGTCTGCTGCCTAAATGAAAATAGGTTTTACTGTATTATAAGTTAGAGCCTTGATTGCAGCTAGAGCCATCAAGTGCAGTGGGATGCTACCCACAAATATAAATACCCTTGGGAGTCAGTTTATTTGTAAGGCAGTAAGTAGAAGTCAATATTCTTGAGGTCCTTGGTGGCTCTAAATTGATGCGGGTGGCATCATAATGGACCAACCCTCCTGCCTGTTGCAATGCTCACCTAGCCCTCACCTGACAGGTCCGAAGGCACAGTGTTCATGCTTGTTCAGCGTTCATTAGAAGACCACTTCTAGAGCCTTACTGAAAACTATCAGATCTCTCTCTCTCTCTCTCTCTCTTTTTTTTTTTTTTTTTTTTTTTTTTTGTGTGGGGGGACTGAACTCAGGGGCACTTGACCACTGAGCCACATCCCCAGCACTACTTTGTATTTTATTTAAAGAAAGGGTCTCACTGAGTTGCTTAGGGTGTCTCTTTTGCTGAGGCTGGCTTTAAACTTGTGAACCTCCTGCCTCAGCCTCCTGAGCTGCTGGGATTACAGACCTGTGCCAACGCTCTGGCCAGATGTATCTCTTTTGAAGTTGCACATGTGTTGTCACTACTATTTGTTATTCGCACAATGAAGTTGACAAATAGTGCTAATTGTACTGCTAGATATTTGGGGCTTGCTCTACTTACCAAGTGACAAAACATTTGTTCAAAGATTATTAGAATAAGGGTATTACAGTGATGATGTGGTGACTCATTTTAGTTTGGAATTTCAAAGGTTAGTGGCATTTGTATTTAACATCTATAAGAGTTGAAAATTAAATATAATGGTAGATTTAAAACTGTTTTTTTTTCCCAGTCATATTTTAGAAATGAGAAAGAACATGGAGAGTAGATGTTTTATAAAAAAGGCATCTTATCTGTTCATGTAAGTCCACCCCAAGTGCTTCTGAAATGACTTTTAAAAATAATAGATACAACAAGGAGGAATAACTGAAAATGACGGATTATAGAATTTGGACCCACAGATATTTGAACAGAATGGAAGGACTAAATATCGTAGAGGCAAATGTCAAATTCTGCACTGGTTAAACAACATTTTGAGGTGCATAAAGGGGAGATATTAACTTTGCCTCACTAATTGTGAGGGAGAATGATTTTAATTAGCACCAAGTACCATAAGTGTTCTGTGGTTACCAACAGACCAAATGTGCACTTAGGTTCAAGTGGAAGTCTGATAGGTCAGGCAGAGAGATGTTCATGTTTGATGTTCAACCCATCACTGAGCAGTTTGTACTATCTCTTGGTTATTATGGGTTAAGAAGACAAAGCAATCTCAGTGTATTCAGAGGAATGAGACCAAGATGATGAAGGGTCTTCAAACTGCTATAGAGTCAGGCATGATAGTATATGCCTATTATACCAGTGACTCCAGAGGCAGGAGAATCACAATTTTGAAGCCAGCCTCTACAACTTAGTAAGACCCTATCTCAAAAAATAGAAAGGTCTGGGGTTGTAACTCAGGGATAGAAATCCCAGTGTTCCATCCCCAGTACCACAAAAACAAAACAAAACATCAAAAAACTGTGCTATAAGAAAGCAAGGTGAAGTTTCACGGGTTGCTGAAACTTGGGAAAAGAATGCCATTATGGGTCATGATGCCTTCTTTCAGATGCTTGAGGGTCATCAAAGGTATGAATGGTCAGACTCTTATGGACTCAAGGGGTGGAATTTGACCAGAAGGTAGAAGCTCTCAGGCAATAGATTATAGCTCTTCTCAAAATGTTTTGACAGACATTTTCAGAAATGGAATGAATTGGCACAAAAGGGGGTAAGTTCCCTTTATTATGTGCCTCCATAGTCTACAGTTAGAGTTTGGGAAGTAAAAGGATCAGAACACCCAAAACATCCCTTCCAATTTAAAACTTTTGTGCCTTTAAGCCTTGCTTTTTTGCCCTGCTCATCTTTGTAAATACATGATAATCAACAGAAGGGCATACTTTGGATGAACTTGGGAGTAATCATGGGGGGAAAAGTACCAAAAAATATGACAGGGGTGAGATACATGAGCCTATTCTTGGGCATGATCAGACTTTGCTGTGATGTACCACCTAACCCTAACCCTGGGTCAACTTGGGAATTGATGTGCCTAAACCTTCTGGGGCATGTGAGTCAGCTTCTAGAAGTGACAACTAGAGGATTTCTCTGCCATCTAGGCATATACATAGGCATTCTTGTTCCTATATATATGATGTCATAGCATGGAAATAACTCCATGGGGCCTTCATTTTTTAAAGCAAGCAGATATTAAACATCTCTTACTTGCAAGACAGGTACTACCTTGAGGTTGACCTTGTTTCATAGGGTTATATAGACAACAATTTCTACTCCTAATTTCTTCAGGAATGATTTTCAGTCTGGTTTCTACTCCTTGGACATTCTGAAAGCAAGGATTTTTGTCCTTCAATGAAGGAATTTCATAGTGCTCTGATATACTTCAGAAACATCTCTTCTATGAACAGTTTGTGATGAAAAGAGGGCAAGATAATATATAGTTCCTAGTTGAAAATATTGAGACAATAAGAATGTTATTGAACTGGCTGCATTAATTTATTGCCATATACAGCAAATATTATAACTGAAAACTATGTATTTGGTAGTGTTTGGCAGCATGGAAAGAGAATTAGCTAACCAATCACTTTCTTTGTGGTTTACATAGGCCTGGATCATGTACTCACAACAAGCTCCGAGTGACACTCCAAAGAGGTTGGAATTAAAGTTGAAGAACATGTGTATTTTTAAAACAATATATATATTTTAGTTATTGATGGACCTTTATTTTAATCATTTATTTATATGTGGTGCTGAGAATTGAACCCAGTGCCTCACATATGTGAGGCAAGCACTCTACCACTGAGCCATAACTCCAGCCCAAAGGTATATTTTTATGGGATCAAGTATCTATTGTATGTGGATCAGTGTGATAATGACCCAAATTTAATCCCAGGAAAATATTGTCTTGTGAAATATGCTTTCTTTCATATTTCCTTCCCTTCTTCCTTTCCTTTCTCTCTCTAGTAAAATCAGTATCATCCAATATTTATGTCTTCATTGCTGGGAACAAAATTCAGAATTAAGTTTAGTGCTCATTCAAAGAAAAGAACTTACTCATTTGTGATAGCTAGTTTACTGTTCTCTCATATTTCCAATGATCAATGTTTTATGTCCATTTCACATGAGTCTTAATATTTTATATTACTTCAAATTCTTTTTAGAAGTAATCAAAATCTGTATGAAGTATACATTTTAAAAATGTAGCAGGCTGGAAGATATTATTAATAGATGAAACAATTTGTAAGTATTTTTGAATGTCTTAAGCTTTATATTTTATACCAGAGAATCGGGATCAATTAAAAGGAAATTTATGAAAATATTAAATATGATTTAAAACAAAGACAGGTGCCATCTGCTTTGTGTTTTCATATTAACTAGAACTTTCTTTGACAGAGAGAGGATTTTTCTAAAATAAATACTTTCACTTGGTCAGTCTTCCAGCCCCCAAGATAAACATACATAATCACCTAATTGCACATAGTTCTTCAAGTTAGACAGGGCCAGAGATGTTAGAAGGACTTGTGGAATATCATGAGATAATTGTTGTCTGTATACCCAGATAGGGAGCTGGCTTAATGTGGTTCAGAGAAGGTTGGTGGGATAACCCCATCAAAGTTTGGTAGCTGGAGAAGGAGTCAAGTTGAGGTGGGGAGATACAACATTTACTTTGGAGTCCTCATCATCAAACTTGCTTGTACATTGAAATCACCTGGGAAGCTTTAAGAACATTGAAGTCTAGGTAAATGGGGAAGGTGAATCAGAGGTGTCATATGGGTTTTCCTCAAGTAGAGTTTTTTTTTTTTTTTTTTTTTTTTTCTTTCCTGCAGCAGAACTGTCTAAATCATCACTAACCTCTGTGGGATGTAAAGTTGCCTTTCAAAGGGTTTAGGAGTGGAATTCTTTCTTTCTTTCTTTCTTGTGATGCTGGAAATTGAACCCAGGGCCTTATGCATGCTAGGCAAGCACTCTACCAACTGAGCTATATCCCCAGCCAGGGATTATTTCTTTAGAAGGACATGAGTCACCAGTCCTCACAGGTTTTCTAGATATAATTCCCCCCCCCCCCCCCCATCATTCATTAGATTCTATGTCAAGTTATTTAAGTTATTCTCCTTATCTGTACAATCCACATATTGATTAATACCAACTTCCCGAGGTTTTTATTGTAAGTACTAAATGATACAATATAAGTTAACAATGTAGAAAATGATTTGGCACATGGTAAAGACCAAGTCAGTGGATCTCCAAATGTGGTTCCCCAAGAAGTAGTATCAGTGTCATGTAGGGACTTATTAAAATTGGAGATTTCATGTTCCTATCATAGACTTACTAAATCAGAAACTCTGGGGTTGGGGCCATGGGACTATCCCTTCCTCCCCCCACCTCCCCCAACCCTAGGCATCACAAAGTGGCATTATTATTCACTTGAGGGGAGAAAAAGTAGGCAGTAAGTTAATGCTTAGGAGCAACTCCTCCATGGTGAGAACCACTGCCAGGCAGAAAGCAGTATGTGACTAGCTTGTGGATGAAGTGTCTGGGTGCATCCTGGCCCCAGATGCAGGCTTGTAGGAACTCTTGCAGTCCATTTTGAATGAGAGTTTTGCAATGAACTTGGGAGTGGTGTGCCCTCTGGTGTTGAAACAGTGAAAACACACCAACAGCGGCTTTGCATTTAGGTTGCCACCTAGGTGCTTGAAATAGTGAGCACAGGCTGGGGGAAAAATAAGCAACTTGTTTAGATTTCAGCAAATGCAGGCATAGGCAAAGTCAGATTACAGGCTCAAATATTTAAACCTTCAATGTGCAATGTTATCATTTGCCAACAAGCATAAAGAGCTTTCAGAGGACCGTGACCTCAAATAACAGACAAAATGAAGCACCAGAAACCAACTATAAAGCAATTTGATATGTGCAAACTCTTGGACAGAGAATTTAAAAGGGTTGTTTTATGGAAACTCATTGTAATTCAAGAAAATTCATAGAAACAATTCAGTACTTTATCAAATAAACTTACCAGAGAGTTTAAAGTTATTTTTGAAAATCAAATATTTAAATTGAAAAGTATACCAAATGAAATGAAAAACCTGATAGAAGGCATCAATAGCCCAATGGATCAAACAGAAGAAAAATTAGTGAGCTCAAATGTTATTTGAAAATACACAGAGGAGAAGAAAGATAAAAGAATGAAAATGAATGAAGAAGGCTTTGAGACAGCATTTGGAGAGCAAATACATTTTACTGGGATTCAAGAGTGGCCTGAGAATGCCAATGTGGTAGAAAGCCCAAACCTAGAGAAGGATACACAACTTCAGAGCAGGAAGGTCAAAGGTCACCAGTTTCAGAATTAACCGTATCTACTGCAAGATATCTTATAACCAAGATGGACAAAGAATGGATTTTCAGAACAGTAAGAGAAAAGAATCAGCACATAAGAGTTTTCCAATTTGCCTGACAGCAGATTTCTCAGAAGAAATCTTTCAGGCCAGGAAAGAATGAGAGGAATTTTTACAATGCTGAAGTATAAAAATTGCCAACCAAGAAATTGTACCCAGAAAAGCCATTCTTTAGAAACAATTAGAGAAATGCAAATCAAAACTACCCTAAGATTTCATTTCACTCCAGTAAGAATGGCAGCTATTAAGAACACAAACAACAGTAAATGTTGGAGAGGATGTGGGGAAAAAGGCACACTTATACATTGCTGGTGGGAATGCAAAATGGTGCAGCCAATATGGAAAGCAGTTTGGAGATTCCTTGGAAAACTGGGACTTAAAAACAGCATACTACAGGGACACAGCCACATCAATGTTTATAGCAGCACAATTCACAATAGCTGGGTTGTAGAACCAACCTGGATGCCCCTCAGCAGATGAATGGATAAAGAAAATGTGGCATATATACACAATGGAGTACTACTCAGCAATAAAAGTGAGTAAAATAATGGCATTTGTAGGTAAATGGATGAAGTTGGAGAATATAATGCTAAGTGAAGTTAGCCAATCCCCCAAATCCAAATGCCAAATGTTTTCTCTCATATAAGGAGGCTGATTCACAGGGGGTTGGGATGGGGAGTATAGGAGGATTAGAGGAACACTAGAAAGGCCAATGGGAATGCAGGGGAAGGGAGAGGGCAAAAGGGTAAAAAAAAAAAAATGGTAGAATGAGATGGATATCATTACTCTAAGTGCATGTATGAAGACACGAATGGTGTGACTATACTTTGTATACAACCAGATATATGTAAAAATGTGCTCTATAAGTATAATATGAATTGTAATGCATTCTGCTGTCATATATAACAACTTAGAATTAAAAAAAACTTAAAAAAAAGAAATGAAGGAGAGAAAGACATTCCTAGACAAACAAAAGCTACTAGAATTTATCACCATTAGATCTATCCTATAAGAAATACTAAGAAACCAAGTCAAGTTAAAAACCAAAAATAAACCAAAGTGGCCAGGAATACAAATCATGTCCCAATAATAACCCTTAATGCTAATGGACTAAACTCATCAATCAAAAGACATAGACTGACAGATTGGATTTTTTTAAAAAAAGACTCAACAATATGCTGCATTCAAGAGACTCATCTCATAGGAAATGACATCCACAGACTGAAAGTGAAAGGTTGGCAAAAAACATACCACTCACATGGACTGCATAAACAAGCAGGGGTTTCCATCCTCATATTTGATAAAGTAGACTTCAAACCAAAGTTATTCAAAAGGAATAAAGAAGGACATTTCATACTGCTTAAGGGAACCATACATCAACAAGACATAACAATTATAAATATATATGTCCCAAACAAAGGAGCATCTATGCTTTTCAAACAAACTCTTCTCAATTTCAAGAGTCAAATAGACCACAACACAATAATACTGCATGACTTTAACACACCTCTGTCACCACTGGATAGATTTTCCAAGCAAAAACTAAAAAAAGAAATTATAGAACTCAATAATACAATAAAAAATTTAGACTTAACAGACATATATAGAATATTTCATCCATAAATGAGTGAATACACTTTCTTCTCAGTAGCACATGGATCCTTCTTTAAAATAGACCATATATTATGCCACAAAGCAACTCTTAGCAAATACAAAAAATAGATACTACCCCATATTCTATCAGATCACAATGGAATAAAATTAGAAATCAGTGATTAAATAAAAAATAGGAGCTACTCGAACACCTAGAGATTAAATAATATACCATTAAATGAACAATGGATAGCAGAAGACATCAGAGAGGAGATTAAAAAATTTTAGAGGTAAATGAGAACACTGATACAACATATCAAAATCTCTGGGACACTATGAAGGCAGTAGTAAGAGGAAAGTTCATTGCATGGAATTCATTCCTTAAAAGAAGAAAAAATCAACAAATACATGACTGAACATTACATCTCAAAGCCCTAGAAAAAGAAAAATGAATCAATACCATAAGTAGTAGAAGACAGGAAATAATTAAAATTAGAGCTGATATCAATAAAATTGAAACAAAAGAAACAATTGAAAAGATCTACAAAAAGTTGGTTCTTTGAAAAACTAAATAAATTGATAAACCCTTACCTATGCTAATGAAGAGAAGGAGAGAGAAATCTCAAATTAATAAAATCTGTGATGAAAAAGGAAATATGATGGACACTACAGAAATACAGGAGATAATTAGGAACTATTCTGAAAATTTGTACTCCAATAAAATAGAAAATATTGAATGTAAGGATCAATAATAAAGAGGACATAGAGACAAGGTGCAGAGGCAGGAAAGTGGCAGAGTGGCTCCTTGTCTAAGCTCCTTGTCTATCAATAGGTTACATTAGGTCATTAGTACCATAACTACATTATTGTTTAGAGTACCGGTAAGATTGCTTATTGTGCAGTTACATTTCACAGTTACAATATACAATGTCAGGAGCTTGTACAGCTCTCAAGAAATTCCATTGTCCAAAGTTACTGTTAGGTGGGCAGATCCAGGAGCACCTGAACTTGGTGAAACATTGTAGTTATCTAGCAAGCAAGTTTCTTTATTCCTAGGAGTTATGTGCCTGAGAATAAGGTCAAAGCTGTTAAGACTCTAGCATGGAGGACATTACCATAATAACCAGGCATCCTACACTTTTTCATAGAAACTTTCCCAGGCACCAAGCATGCCACAGCCACGAAGTCACCAGAGATCACAATCCAAAACACAGAACTCCTACAATTGAAGACATCAACAAATTTCTAAAGTTGTATGATTTGCCCAAACTGAATCAGGATAATATACATAAGAAAAACGAATCAATTTCAAGCAATGAAATAGAAGATGCCATCAAAAGCCTACCAATGAAGAAAAGCCTAGGACTGGATGGATTCACAGCTGAGTTCTATAAGACTTTCAATACCAATACTCCTCAAATTATTCCATGAAATAGAAAAAAGGGGAACACTTCCAAACTCATTCTATAAGGCCAGTATCACCCTTATTCCAAAACTAGACAAATACACATCAAAGAAAGAAAACTTTAGACCAATATCTCTAATAAACATAGATGCAAAAATTCTCAATAAAATTCTGGCAAATCAAATACAAAAACATATTAAGAATATAGTGCAGCCGGGCGCAGGTGGCGCACGCCTGTAATTCCAGCACTTGGGAGGCTGAGGCAGGAGGATCGCGAGTTCAAAGCCAGCCTCAGCAATGGCGAGGCACTTAGCAACTCAGTGATACCCTGTCTCTAATAAAATACAAAAAAGGGCTGGGGATGTGGCCCAGTGGTCGAGTGCCCCTGAGTTCAATCCCCGGTACCAAAAAAAAAAAAAAAAAAAAAAAAAAAAAAAGAATATAGTGCACCATGATCAAGTGGGATTGATTCCAGGGATGCAATGTTGTTTCAACACATGGAAATCAACAAATGTAATTCACCACATTAATAGACTTAAAGATAAGAATCATATGATCATCTCAATAGATTCAGAAAAAGCATTTGACAAAACACAGCACCCCTTCATGTTCAAAACACTAGAAAAACTAGGGATAATAGGAACATATCTCAATATTGTAAAAGCCATCTATTGTAAGCCCAAGGCCAACATCATTCTAAATGGAGAAAAACTGAAAGAATTCTCTCTAAAAAGTGGAACGAGACAGGGATGCCCTCTTTCACTACTTCTGTTTAACATATTCCTTGAAACTCTAGCCAGAGACATTACACAGATGAAAGAAATTAAAGTGATACGAATAGGAAAAGAAGAACACCAACTATCACTATTTGCCAACGACATGATTCTATACTTAGAGGACCCAAAAAATCCCACTAGACAACTTCTAGAACTAACAAATGAATTCAACAAAGTAGCAGGATATAGAATCAATATCCATAAATCAAATGCATTTCTGTACATCAGTGATGACTCCTCTGAAAGAGAAATTAGGAAAACTAATTTATAATAGCCTCAAAAAACCAAAAATACTTGGGAATCAACCTAAAAAAAGAGGTGAAATACCTCTACAATGAAAACTACAGAATGCTAAAGAAAGAAATTAAAGAAGAACTTAGAAGATTGAAAGATCTCCCTTGTTCTTGGATAGGCAGAATTAATATTGTCAAAATGACCATACTACCAAAAGCACTATACATACTTAATGCAATTTCAACCAAAATCCCAATGATAGTCCTCATAGAAATAGAAAAAGCAATCATGAAATTCATCTGAAATAATAAGAGACCCAGAATAGCCAAAGCAATCCTTAGCAAGAAGAGTGAAGCAGGTGGCATCACTATACCAGATCTTAAACTATACTACAGAGCTATAGTAACAAAAATGGCATGGTATTGGCACCAAAATAGACTTGTAGACCAATGGTACATAATAGATGACACAGAGACAAACCCACATAAATACAGTTATCTCATAATAGACAAAGGCACCAAAAACATATATTGGAGAAAAGATAGCCTCTTCAAATGGTGCTGGGAAAACTGGAAATCCATATGCAGCAAAATGAAATTAAGCCCCTATCTCTCACCATGCACAAAACTCAACTCAAAGTGGATCAAGGACCTAGGAATTAGACCAGAGACTCTGCACCTAATAGAAGAAAAAGTAGGTTCAAATCTTCATGTCAGATTAGGCCCCAACTTCTATAACAAGACTCCCAAAGTGCAAGAAATAAAATCAAGAATCAATAAATGGGATGGATTCAAACCAAAAAGGTTCTTCTCAGAAAAAGAAACAATCAATGAGGTGAAGAGAGTGCCTACAAAACAGGAGCAAATTTTTACCACAGGCACATCAGATGGAGCACTAATCTCCAGGATATATAAAACTCAAAAAACTTAACACACACACACACACACACACACACACACACACACACACACACACAAGAAATAAAAACAAAAAAACCTCCAAATAACCCAATCAGTAAATGGGCTAAGGAACTGAACAGACACTTCTCAGAAGATATACAATTGATCAACAAATATTTGAAAATATTTTTCAACATCGCTAGTGATTAAAGAAATGCAAATGAAAAATACTCAAAGATTTCATTTCATTGCAGTCAGAATGGCAGTTATCAAGAATGAAAGCAACAATATTGTTGGCAAGGATGTGGGTAAAAAGGTACATTCATACATTGCTGGTGGCACTGCAAAGTGCTGCAACCACTCTGGAAAGCAGTATGGAGATTCCTTAGAAAACTTGGAATGGAACCACCATTTGACCCAGCTATCCCACTCCTTGGTCTATACTCAAAGGACTTAAAAACAGCATACTACAGTGACACAGCCACATCAACATTTATAGCAGCACAATTCACAGTAGCTAAACTGTGGAACCAACCTAGATGTCCTTCAGTAGATGAATGGATAAAGAAATTGTGATATATATATATATATATATATATATAATGGAATATCACTCAGCATTAAAAGAGAATAAACTCATGGCATTTGCAGGTAAATGGATGGAGCTGGAGAATATCATGCTAAGTGAAGTAAGCCAATCCTCAAAAAACCAAAGGCTGAATGTTCTCTCTGAGAAGTGGATGCTGATCCATATGGGGGTGTGGGGCATGGGAGGAATGGAGTAATTTTGGATACAGCAAAGGGGAGGCAGAGGAAGGGATGGGACCCCGGGGGGTAGGAAAGATGGTGGAAAGAGCTGGACATCACTACCCTAGGTACGTATATGATGACATGAACGGCGTGACTCTACTTTGTGTACAGCTAGAGAAGTGAAACATTGTGCTCCATTTGTGTGCCATGAATCAAAATGCATTCTGCTATCATGTATAACTAATTAGAACAAATAAATTAATTAATTTGAAAAAAGCAATACTAAAGGGAGTTATCCCAAATAAAAGATGTTTCTTCTCAATAGTACATAGAACATTCTCCAGGATATATCACATGATAGGCCAAAAATTTAAACATAGTAAAAACAGTTCAATAAATTGAAAAACAACTGAAATTACATCAAGTATTCTTTATAACCACAGTGCAATAAAACCAGAAAAAAGAAAAACTTTGAAGACTATACAAATACATGGAAATCAAACAAATTACTTTTGGAAAAAAATCAATGGATCAAAGTAAAAAATCAAGAAGGAAATTAAAATCTTTTTTGAAACAAATGAAAATGGAGATACAGCATACCAAAACTTATCAGATACAGCAAAAGCAGTACTGAGAGGGGAATTTATAGCAATTAATACTCAGGACCAGATGGCTTCACTGCTGAATTCTACCAAACATTTAGAGAAGAACGAATACAAATTCAAATTATGAGTCCATGAATAGATTAATCCACTGGTAAGTTGGAGCCCTCATGATACAATCATTTCCTAAATGCCCCACCTCTGAACATGCTGAATCCTTCCTTGGGATTTACCTGTTGTAATGATAAGGTAGACTAAGAGCTCTGTGATTGTCTCCTTGTGGGAGGTTCGGGCACTGGATAGCAAATAACGTTGAGAAATCATTCAGATCATGCTCAAAGTAATCTTAATTTAGGATGTGCTCAAGTTTTACTAGGCTTAGGGGTTGCACAAGGTCACCAGCATAATTTCTATCTATTTTATAAGTTCCATTGCTTAAACAGGGAAAGCCATCAGCCAGTAGGGATCCTGGGATAAATGTGGGCCATGTCCTCTGTCTTTAATAACTAACTCTGATTTCTTTCATAATGCTTTCCTGCTAGGGTCAGCATCAACAAGCTTATAATCTACTTCCAGAGATCTCAGGAACATCCATCCATCCATTGCTCTCATAACCACTCATCCACTCTTTTACACCAATTCATTTGATATATACCTTTATTGATTATCTTCTGTAATTCAGGCAAAATGTTACGTATGATTAACATAGCTGATAGCCAATTAATCTGATGAAAACGGGAGGAAGATACTGTGTTTGGTTTATTTATTTATATTCAGAGGGTATCACTGGTATCACCAATTTTGCATCTATGCTGGTGGAAGAATAGAGTATTGCCAGGAGAATATGAGAGGAGATAAATCAGGGTTAAAGTAGAAATGATAGAGTAATGGGCTGGGGTTGTGGCTCAGTGGTAGAGTGCTCGCCTAGCATGTGCACAGCCTAGGTTCGATCCTCAGCACCACATAAAAATAAACGCATTGTGTACAACTAAAAGTAAATAAGTAAATATTAAAAAAAAAAGAAATGATAGAGTGGTGACATTCCAAGTTTCACACACAGATTTGGGATTGTAGTATAAAAAGAAAAATTGATGAGTTTTGAAGCTGTTTTTGCCTATTTCAGTTATTATTTGGCACACTAACCTATAAGCTTCAGGCATCAGTTGGCATCTACAGCAACAACTTTTCTTATTTGAAGTTCATCATGAAAATATGGTATCTTTGCAGCATTATTACTCCCTGGTACTTTTAGGTTATGCCACAGATTTTGAAGAATATTGATCAGATTAAGCAATTGAAAAAGTACATGTAATTTCAATAGGAGAAAAATTAATAAAAAATTAAGAAAATATTCGTAAAGGAGTTATATTTCTAAGGTGGAACCAACTCAGAGTGGAGAGGTTTCCTAGATCAAGACATTTGGTCTAGAAAAATGGCAACATAAACGAAAAAGCATATATTTAGATCTATATGTGTATATGAATATACATTGTATGTCCATAAGTGATCTTCAAATTTTCTTTCCTCCCTCCCTCTCTCTTATCTATCTATCTATCCACCATCTATCATGGTTTGTACAAAATTACACAATCATAGTATTTGTGGATGAAGATACTTCCATCATCAGAATAAGTCATTTTTCTTTAAAGCTTTAACCTTTAGAGGCCTATTAAAAGAACGGCAGGAAATCTTCTAAATGACACTCTTCAGTTTTTGTTTTAGTTCAAAAAGCAGTTTAAGAGAGGAACAGGAGTGACTCTGAATATAGTGCTGGTTCAATGCTTTCCATTGTACTTGGTCTTTCTCTGGAGCAGCACCCACCTATTGAGATAAGCATCAGTGTCCTTTGATGCAGAGTTACAGTGTGGATGTAGAAACCCCCCTTCCAGGAAGATGATAAAAGATCAAGGTGGGCATTTAGCTTCCTTTTTCCCTGATTCATTCTTCTTGATAATATAATAGCTGAAATGTCACCCTTACAGTTCAGAAGAGTCTGAATGAGACTGTGAGAATCTTAAGAGAAGGGTTCACTAGGAAGAAAACAACAAAGGTTGTTCTCTCTCTCTCTGTGTGTGTGTGTGTGTGTGTGTGGTGTGAATGGGCGTGCATGGGGGTCTCTTGCATTAAACATTTTAGAAAGTGTAGACACAGCTGATGCCTGGACAGTGAGTCATGTGATCTCTGAAACATCAAATAATCCTTCTCTGTTCATCTACTTTGTAACTGTGGCCTGCCAAATTTCCTTTTTGTATTTGTTTTAAAAATAAATACCCAGCCAGGGTGGTTTTAACTCTTTTAGTGTCTTTCAGCTGTTCCATTTGCATCGTTGGCCAAATGTCACCCTGAGATGCTGAAACCTGCCTGTGTGGCATTATATTCAGAAACCTTTCATTTCACATAGGTCAATACTTGGTTTTTAAATGGTAGTAAATTTCAGGCACTACTGATTTCGTCTGGGCAGCTAGAGGTGAAAGGCTTTATCTCTCTGGAATCCTTGTGAAATAGTCCTCACTCAAAAAGCAATTTTGGATCTTTTATACAAAGTTAAAAGATTAATGCCATTTCTGAGATGACATAAAGGGAATCCATCTGCCTTATAAAACCAGTAGCTTTTTCATTGTCTTATTCATTCACTGAGGCTTCTCTGGGTTGTTGCCTGTGTTCTGTGGTCTTTTGGAAGTTTGGCCAGTGAAGGTAAATATGTCATTCAGTCTTGTCATGACTGTGATTTTGTTCAGATGACATTTGGATAGGGGGACATGGATCCATGAAGTTTGTCTTCCCATAGCAAAACCTCAGCTGAGTTTTTGCAAGGATTATCTGTAGCTGAGATCTGCTGACAGCACCTACCCGCATCCTTAATTTTATTCTAGAAAAAAAAAAATGATGCATTATAGAAGATCTGCTGTTTTTCTTCTTCACAAATGTCTCTAATATTAAAGATCCAGAGCAGCTTAGACATATAAGCCTTGGGGAAGTCTGAAATTATAGGAATATCTCTAGGAAGAAGTTTATTTTCTTTAAAGAGCTCTGTTTTGTAGTACTTTTTTTGATCCTATTTCCATTTCTGAACTACATATCAACCTCCTAAGGAGAAAGTGGGGAAGGGTTTGGGGATGAGCTAGCTCTCAGCTGAAGAAAATCTTATATGGAAGCTGAGAACTGGTGGAGAGCAGAAAGTAGAAATTAGAAATTATATGCTTGGTCTTTTAATGCTGAATTCCTAATGCCTCTGCAAAACTTGGCAGAAATCATGACTGAATCCATTAAAAAATAGGGAAACATCTTTTCTGTGCCAGGGGCTATGTTAAGTGATGGTGTTTATAACATTTAAAAATTTACAGGACCATTATTCTATAGATGAATATGTTGAGGATCAAAAAGATTAAGTGAATTGCCCCAAATTACATAGCAATTAGATGACAAAACTGAGTTAGAAGCCGGTTTCCTCTGACTACAAGTCAAGTTCTCATTTTGCATATACAGTAAGATAGCGTAGGTCCTTACTTTCCTTTTTTGTTTGTGTAGATGGACAAAATATCTTCGTTTTGTTTTGTTTATTTATTTTTATGTGGTGCTGAGGATCAAACCCAGTGCCTCACATGTGCTAGGCAAGGGCTCTATCCATGAGCCACAACCCCAGCCCTGTTTCCTCCTTTTTTGTTTCTCCTTCTCTTCTTCTTTCACCTGTTTCCCTCTTCAAGTCCCAGGTCAAATATTTAAATTTTGTCAAATGTTACTTCTTTCAGGGAATTTTGGATCTTGAAGACAAATTAGATCTTTAGTTACATGGTTTCAGGTCACTCTGCTCCCCAACCACCCCCCCTTTTTTTTCAGAGCATATACCACAATTAAAAATCATTTATGCCACTATTTTGTAATATATCTTTTCCACATGAGACTACAGCTCACAAAACCAGAAACAACCTGTGTTCACCATCATCTCTCTCACCCTTAGCAGAGTCTATATACATAAAAGCAGCTCAAAACGTATTTGTTAAATGAACATTGAATGAATAGCCCTCTATTCATTCTACTCAGTGGTAGCTGTTGTGTTATACTTATGAACTGGACATCTGAAGATTGTACTATGTGTACATACTCATGGGCTAAATGAACCTGTCAGGATAATGGAGCCATGGAAGAACTGCTGGGGCCAGTGACTTCTGATCACACAATCAAGGGTGACATGTTCCGAGTGGAATCCATGGACCTGATGAAGGAATAGCAAGTAAGCAAACACTTTCCTTTTGACCTACCTGCCAGTCACTTTTCAAGAACTTCTGAAAAAAACTAGCCTTTCAACCTGTAGCTTTGATTTAAGGGAAAGAATCGATTCCTCTTTAAGTTTGGTCTGCTAATAAAAAAAATAAAAAATAAAAAAAAAAGAAAGCTCCAGTGGCAATTTCAGTCATATACTTTTTCTCCCCCAAGTATTTTCTATTTTATCTCTTTGTTTTCCAGTGCCAGTTATGACTTTCTACATTCCTAATTGAACTTTATTTTTAGGCCCCTTGTCTTCATGTCTTATAAACTTGAAGTGCTCTTTTTCATATCTGTGTACAGCTCAAGGAGAGGCTTCATGTTTTTTTCCTTTAAGTTTTGCTGCCTAGTTAAAGACATGTGAAATAACTTCAAATACATTTTTATCAGGTCTCTTTCATGGTTTACCAACCCTGTGATTTTTGCAAGATCTTACCCCCAAATGATATAATTTGACCCAAACTGGTATCTGCTTTATTAATTTGGTGAATTAAAGTTTTATATTGATGATTTGTTAAGAATGTCAGGTTTTTAGAGATTTTGACGTAAAAACAGCTATTTAAGAGGTATTTTTAATTTATTCTAGGAGATTGTGCTCATGGAATATTCAGTGCTGTAACAATACATAAAATATTTTTAAGCAAGAAAAAATTTGGTTTTACCATATGAAAGCCTATTTAAAAGATAGCAGAAACAAACTCTTCGTTAAATAATAGAACATTATGATTCTAAATAAGATCAACATACTCTAACATGTAATTGGACACAAATGTCTGCCAAATACAAAAAGCTAAAAAGAAATCAATTAAAAAATTAAAGCATCAATTAAATTAAAAAGAAAAATCAATTATCCTAGTCATTCAAAAACATTTATTTCATCTTACTTTTACTTCATTATATTTTATTTTTAAATTTATAACTTAAGCTGGGCATGGTGGTGCACACCTGTAATCCCAGTGACTTGGGAGGCTGAGGTAGGAGGATCACAAGTTCAAAGTCAGTCTCAGCAATTTAGAGAAGCTCTAAGCAACTTAGCAAGATTCTGTCTCAAAATAATAAATAAAAAGGGCTGGGGATATGGCTCAGTGGTTAAACACCCCAGGGTTCAATCCCTGGTATAAAATACACACACACACACACACACACACACACACACACACACGGCTTTAGACAAACACACACACACACACACACACACACAAAATCAGGTATCCACCAGCCCAATCAGGATATGGAAGAGTTCTCTTGTCCCCTGACATTCCCTCCTGCTATACGTCATATTAAAACCCTATCCCTACCTCTGATTTTGTCTCTTACCCTTTCCAGAGTGTCAAATAAATGGAACCATACAGTATGAGTTTAGACTTTTCCATGTAGGGTAGTGCATTTAAGATTCATTCATATTATTTCATAAGTATGTACAAATAGTTGATTCCTTTTTTACTGCTATCACTGTATGAATCTTCCACAGTTTGCTTATCTATTCATCCCCTGGACATTTAGGTACTTTCCAGTTTTGGGTGATGATATAAAATGCTGCTAAAAACATCTCTGTCAAATTGTGTGTGTGTGTGTATATGTAAGTTTTTAATTCTCTTGTATATAAAATAGTGGTGGAACTGCTGACTCTGAGTCATATGGTAAGTGTATATTTAGCTTTATGAGAATCTGCCAAACTGTTTTGCAAAGTGGCTGTACCATTATGCATTCCCACTATCAATGCATAAGTGTATCAGTGGCTGAAAAAAAAAATTCTATCAGTATTACAGCGGTGTCTTGTAGTTTCAGATTGAATTTTGTAATTTTCAATACTTTCCATTTACTTTTTTTTTTAAGTCATTAGAACATCTTTGGTAAGTCTTTCTTTCATTCTTTGTTTTTTTTTTTTTGTTGAGTTTGAAGTGTTCTTTTTTTTTTTTTTTTTTTTTTTTTTTTTTTTTTTGGCACCAGGAATTGAACTCAGGGGCCCTCGACCACTGAGCCACACTCCCAGCCCTATTTTGTATTTTATTTAGAGACAGGGTCTCTCTGAGTTGCTTAATGCCTCACTTTTGCTGAGGCTGGCATTGAACTTTTGATCCTCCTGCCTCAGCCTCCCTAGCTGCTGGGATTACAGGCATTGTGCCTGGCTTGAAGTGTTCTTTATATATTCCCCAAGCAAGTCATATTTCAAATATGTGATACAAATGTTTTCTCCTAGACTTTACCTTGTATTTTCATTCTTTTAATAATGTTTTTCATTGAACAGATTTTTTTTTTTTTTTTTTTTTTTTTTTTGGGCACTAGGGATTGAACCAGGAGCACTTAACCACTGAGCCACATCCCCAGCCTTTTTTTATTTTTTTAAATTTTGAGACAGGGTCTCACTGAATTGCTTAGGTTCTGGCTAAGTTGCTGAGGCTGGCTTTGAACTTGAGATCCTCCTGCCTCAGCCTCCTGAGCTGCTTGGATTACAGGTGTGGGACACCATGCTCTGCTAGTATTTAGTTTTGATGAAAACTGATTTATCCATTTTTTTTTTCTTATGGATAATGCTTTTTGTGCTGTATCTAAGAACTCTTTGATTAATTCAAGATCATTAAAATTTTCATGTCTTCAAGTTTTATGATGGTTTTGGATCTACAGTGCAATTTGAGTTAATCATTTATTGTAATATTATTCATTCTCCATTCAGTTTTCTTTGTCAAGACCAGCTGATAGAATTCACCAGAGAAAGCATGTGGACCTGGGGTTTTCTTTGTTGGAAGGATTTTAATTACAAATCATTTTTCCCCCCCAGCATATTGCACTATCCAGTTTACTTATTTCTTCTTGAGTAGATTTTGGGTCAAAGGAATTGTTCTCAGTCCTATTGTTGAATTCATAGCTATGAATGATTTTTTAGCATTCCTTTATTATATTTTTGATGTTTTCAAGATTTGTGGTGACATATCCTCTTTCATTCTTGATATTAATAATTGTACCTATTTATTCTTTTTAAATTGGTTTGTCAGACTAGAGAATTGACTTGTTAAAAACAGAACAAACTTTTGATTTCATTTTTTAACTTTTATTGATTTTGATATTATAATAATTTCTTCTACTTGCTTGGGGTTTAGATTGCTCTTATATTCTAATTTTTTCAGTGGAAGTGTACCTTAATAACTTGAAATAATTATTCTTTTCTAATATTAGCCTTAAAGACCATAAAGTTTAGCTCTTAGCACAGCTTTAGCTGCATCCAACACATTTTGAAATGTTGTATTTTCATTTTTATTAGTTAAAAATATTTTCTAATTTCCATTAGACTTTCATTGACTGATGAATTATTTAGAAGTATGTTGTTTAATTTCCAAATATTTGGAGATTTTCCCCCCAATTATTTGTGCTATTGATTTCCAGTTTCATTCCATTATGGTCAGAGAACATATTTTATATGGTTTCAATTCTTTCAAATTTGTTAACGTTCATTGGACAAGATGGAATATGGTCTCTCTTTGCTTATGTTCCATGTGCTCTTGAAAACAATATGTATTCTGGCACTGTGGGGTGAAGTATTCAGTAAATGCCAATTAGGTCCACTTGGTTATAGTGTTGTTCAGTTCCTCTATATTTTTCTGATTTTCTGTCTATTAATTCTATTGATTACTAATACAGAAGTGGATAGATATGTTGTAAGGTTCTTAATATAAATGTGGATTTGTCTGTTTTTTTTTAAATACATTTATTTTATTTGTTTATTTTTATGTAGTGCTGAGAATTGAACCCAATGCCTCACACTTGCTAGGCAAGTGGTCTACCACTGAGCCACAACCCAGGCCCCTTGTCTGTTTCTTTTGGTTCCAGTAGTTTTTGTTTTGTGTACTTTTCAGGATTGCATTCAGTTGCATACAAATTTAAAATTGTAGTAAGTTATGTGATGTCCTTTATCATTGATAGTTTTGTGTGCTCTAAAATCATTTTTGGTTTAATATCAATATAGCCTTTCCAGCTTTGTCTTGAGTAGTGTTTCCATGTAGATCTTTTCCCATCATTTTAGTTTTACCCTATAAATCTTATGTTTTATCTACTTTAATAACTTTTGTAGATTCATTGCTAAATTACCATTTTCTTTCAATGTAATTGTTGATATGTTGGATTTAGGCTTTCTGATTTTTATTTTTGTTACTGTTTATCCCCTCTATTTAAGTTTTCCCTTTCTTGACTTCTGTTGAATTATTTGAATTTTTATTTTTGGTTTTTTTATTTGAATTTATCTATTGATCTTTGACTAAACTTGTCTATATATTTTACAGTATTTGTTCAAGAGATTATAATTGACATGTCTAACTTTTCATGGTCTATTAATATTAATATTTTACCTCTTCAAGTCAAATATAGAAACCTTAAAACCATATAGATTCCTTTAAGTTCTCTTCTTTTGTTGTAGATGACCTATAGCGACATAATTTTAAACTTCTCCAGGAGGTTACCATTTTTGTTTCTAATAGTCACACATATTTTAAAGAACACAAGAGAAGAATAGGTCATTAAATTTGCCTACATGTTTACCATTTATGTTACTCTTTCTTTGTTTCTGAAATTCCTTCTGTTTCCTTCTGTTAACATTTCTCAGCTGCTTGAACCACTTTCTGTGGTATTTTAGAGTAGATGTGTTGATTATGAGTTTTATTAGTTTTCTTTGTCTGAGCATGTCTCCACCCCATTTCTTTCATTCATGAAGGATATTTTCTCTGGATATTAGACTTTTGGTTGGCAGTACTTTTATTTCAGTATTTAAAAAATATTCCATTGTACTTTGTTCTCCATGATTTCTGATGAGAAATCTTTAGTCATTTGCTACTTTGCTCTCCTACATTTAATGGGTTGTATAACACTGTGATTACAGATATTTTCATTAAAAAATGATTTTCAACAATTGGATTATGATGTCTGAGAGTTTTTCTTTGAGTTTATCCTGTTGGTGTTTATCAACCTTGAATATATAAATTTATGTCTTTCATTCAATCTGAGGAAATTTTAATCATTATTCAAATTTTTTATCTGCACTAATCTCTGTATTTTCTCCTTTTGATACTCTAATAACCTGGATGTTGAAATATTGAGGTTGTTTCACAAATCTCTGAAGTTCTGTTCATCTTTCCCCAATTTCTCTTTTGTCTCTGTTGTTCAGATTGGATATTTTCTATGGGTCTGTGTTAAAGTTGCTTCACTCATTACTCTGTCATCTCTGTTTCACCACTGGGCCTATCTTATTAACATTTTATTTTAAAGTTTCTTTTTGTTCTAAAATTTCCATTTTTTTCTTTAATTTTTATAGTTTCTGTTTCTTTCGTAAGCATGTCTTATTTTTTCATTAATTTCAAGAGGATTTGCTCTTCCTTCATGGATACACTTCTACTGGCTGCTTTAAATTTCTTGTTTGAGTTGGGAATGGTGGTGCATATCTGTAATGCCAGCCACTTGGGAGGCAGGATTGCAAGTTTGAGGCGAGCCTCAGCATTTAGTGAGGCCCTTGCTACTTAGTGAGACTGTGCCTCACAAAAATTGAAAAAAAAAAAAGGACTGGGGCTGTAGCTCAGTGTTAAAGTGCCCTTGAGTTCAATCCCCAGTACTAAAAAATAAAAGTAAGAAATAATAAAGTTTTTGTTTATTAATTACAACATTTAGTCATAAACAGATTGGTGTTGATGAATTGATTATCTCTTGTCTGGAAAATGGTTGGATTTTTTTCCTGGCCCTTTTTTTTAATGTTATATTTTGTCCTGGAAATTTTGAATATTATGCTATATGACTCTGGGGTTCTGGGTCCTGTTACATTCCTCTGGAGAAAACCAGCAGTCAATCTGTTTCAATTTAGACCATGAGTCCCAATTTACCTTCTGTGGGCTGTTATCCAGACGTCACTGAGTCTACAAGCCTTATTGGATATTCCTGTGTGTTTGGCTTGTGTTCTTACAGGAACCAACCTGGGACCTAGTCTGTGCTTTACTCTGGGGCACATTTTCAAAGTCAGCGCTATTCCACTTCAGATCACTTCTGTGTGCTCAGCTTATCGATGAGCCTGGAACCTTACACAAGTTAAGGGATCTTTTCCTTACTTCCTTTGCCTCTGTTTTTTACCTTGTACTCTCCAACACTAAGAGACATTTTTTTTCCTGCAGCCCTGCCTAAAATTCTGGGTTTTTACCATCTGTGCACTTTTGTACATTTCTCTTGTCCAAGTGTGACTCAGAGGAAAACTTCAAGAGAAAAAGAGGAAAAATGATGGGGAATTCCCTTGTGCAAGCTCAGAGCACAGCAGCGCCACTTGCCACTTCCACATATATTCAGTCTAAGGGATGTTTGTCTTTTTTTCCACCCCAGGGTTTTAGGTGCTTGCATACTACTGTCACCACAGGAGTGCAGCCTTGTAATTGGATTTTCCTCAGGGCAAGACCAGGAGAATGAAAAGAGAAAAAAAAAAAAAAAAAAAAAAAAATCAGAATTTTGCCCACTCTGCATCACATAGGCTCCTACTCTAATCTCCAGTTCTCTAGCTAGAAAGAGGTTTCTTGTGGAGATTTTTTTTTTTTTTCTATCTAAACTTGGGTAGTTCTGTGAATTAGTCTGCCTTAGTGTTTAAGGGGACATAAGAGACAGAAAAATAAAACCAAAAATAAAATACCACCACTACCATCACTGCCAACAAACTCCAAGGTAGTACTCAAAACCATATTGGTCATTCCTCAAATTTTGATTTTTCTACTCAATCCATATGCTGTTATTGACTTTTCTAAGTCCTCATGTAATTGGTTATTCTTCCCCCAGAATATTTTGCTTGTGATTTATGGGAGACACAGTGAGCTTTCACCATGTTCATGTTAGTCCAAAGCAGAAGCCTTTTCTTATTTTTTCAAAGCATTAATTTATTTTATAAGCGGTGCTCACCTGTATTTTACTACTTCTATTTGTTGTGTCCTTCAGGCATGTTATGAGTTAAATAGAACTATAAGCTGTCTAGATAACTGAACACTTTAATATAATTTATATAGGAAAATATTTTCTAAGTAAATAACCATCATATAAAAATGGTATTTGGAAGTCAACTTACTTCTATCATGTCTTCAAGATGGCAAAGAGACTTGGCCTTGAAATAACAACTGGCTTTGTCATTAAAGATTCCTTTATTTCTGTGTTCTGTGCCTGAACAGTTGGTTTTGGTTTTCAGATGTCTTGGTCTATGTCTGTCTTTCTGACTCAGAATTATGTGAGGCTATTTCCTCAGGACTTCATGGCTTTTTGGCGTGCTTCTGTCCTTTAGATCTTGATTGTATGCTATCACAGTCTGTTCATGTCCTTCATTCCCCAAATTAGGTTACTTTAGAAGACATTTCTTGTTTTGCTTTCTTTCTTAATTGACTGAAAGTCTTTAATGCCTCAGGCCAGTCATTGTTTTAGGGGTTGGTGGATACCAAAATCTTTGGCACTTAGATCATCACTTTAGGAAGCTCATCCTTTAGCAGAAGGATGACCTTGCTCTAAGGGCAAAAGAGAGGCTATGAGAATTTAGGAAAGCCTGGGTTATTTCTCACTGAGGAGATTAGAGAAGACATAACAAAGGAATTAGTAGAACCGGCCCGAGAGAAGACGCAAGTCTCAATCATGCAAAGGGAGGAAAAATGATCATATTTGGAGGAAAGTATATGAAGGAAAAGTCAAAGTCAAGGAACTAGAACAGCACCAGTTGGGATCATTGGGTTCTGTTCATTGGCTGAAATTAAGGGATTCACAGAGAGTAGCCTTTGCCCTCTCATTAGGCACAGGTGTGCTACAGCATATCCACGATCTTGTTGTTCAGGTAACATCTTTACATCCCTCTGTCTCTTCCTTAGCACCTGGACCTTCCTGAGTCATGTCAATTGTAAAAATTAAGACATCAAAATGATACCGAAGATGTCAAGTACACGTAAGCTTCATTTTTCTTCAAGGAGAATATCCAGGTGCAGGTGATAGGGAGCACTCTTAGGTAAAGGTCTTCCATCCTCTCAAAGCCTGGCTCTCATAACTAGGAGGGCACTACTTCTAGAAAGCCCCAAAGTGTGCTCTCTTTTCTTCAGATGCGCTCAGTGGGACCCGAGGACTGGGGTGGGGGGTGTCTCATCAGCCTTCTCTGAAGGCAGGTTGAAACGAAGTACTTCTAAAATATACCAAGCAACTAGAAAGAATTTTGGAATAAGCAAACTAACTGCTAAGACGACAACACTTATTTGCATATAAATTTTCTGGTCTATTTTTATTTTAAAGCCTCATTGCACCATAGTTATCCTGCATATAGCTCAGAGCAGCTTCTTTCCATTTTTTTTTTTCTTTTTTAAAAGTCAGCTTAAGGAGGCTAATTGTCTCAATTCCTCTTACAACCTGCTATTTATTCAAAAGTGCATTTGCAATAATGCATTAAATGGTACCCTAGTGACCTGAAAGAGTTAATGCACCTCCCCTTTTGACGAACTCTTTCTACCTTGGAGTCACTTAGGCACTTAGGGAATTTTATTCAGTGAATACAAAATAATCATGTTTGACCCAGGTGCAGCAAGCACAGGCTTTTAAAACATGTTAAGACAGGGTTGTCTCTTGACCTGTGGCAAACATCAGAGGGTTAAAGAATAACTGTCTATTCTATCACAGCTGTACCTTCCACCATGGGGTAAAATCAAGTTGTAACCAAGACTGGAGACTAGCAGGCCAAATATGAGCAAGTGACTAGGGTCAAGGTGGGTGTAAACCCAACACATGCAACAAACTTAAAAAAAAAATGCAAATCAGATCATTCCACCTGCCTGCTTAAAACCTTCAAGGGTTCAGATGTGTCTTAAATTCTTAGCCTGACATAAAAATCCCTCATGGACCAGTTCTGCACTCACCCTCTGGGCTTGTTTCTTACAGACACACTTGGGGTGGTTACTAGGGCTTCTAAAACAAAGGGCTGCAGAGTGGGTGGGTTAAACAACAGAGGTTTATATTCTCTGGAGGTTGGAGGTCTGGTCTGAGCTCAAGGTGTCAGCAGGGTTGGTCTCTTCTGAGGCTTCTGTCCTTGGCTTGTAGGTGGCTATCTTTTCTGTCTTTACATGGCTTTCCTTGTGTACCCATTTGTGTCCAAATTTCCATTTATGACTAGTCATATTGGATCAGGGTGCACCCTAACGACACAATTTAACATAACTATTTCTTTAAAGACCCTATCAAGTGCAGAGCCAGGGCCAGAGAGGTGATCAGTCAAGGGTTCACTCCAAGCCTTCTTCTTCTTCTTCTTTTTTTTTAAAAAAATATATATATTTATTTGTTTTAGTTGTACACAATGCCTTTATTCTTAAAAAAGATTGAGCCCAGGCCATGCATGTGCTAGGCGAGCGCTCGACCGCTGAGCCACAACCCAGCCCAACTCCAGGCCTTCTTTACATAAGACTTTTTTTGAATACTCGTGCTAATTCTAGGTCACCTCCAAGGACACAGTTCCTTCCCCAGCAAACTTTCAGGATGATCTTCAACGCCCACTCATACATCTCCAGAGGTCATTTTAGTCCTTCCACTCCAATCTTTCTGAATTTAGCCAGAGCCCAAGGGGCCCTCGAGGAAATCCCCGTTTCTGCCTCATCGTCCAGCACTAGAGCAGGCAGAATGCTGCCTAGGGAGTCCTGGGGAGCCTGGAAGTGCCAGGAAGTGCAGGCCCCTCTTGGGGACATAGGAAGTACCCAAAGAGACCCACACGCCCATGCAAGGGAAGGAGAGGTATTGGCCAGATCAAGACCTTCTCTTAGGGCTAAAGAGGACCCAACAGGATGGGATTTTGGGCCCAGGAGGACAGAGGAGTGGGCAAAGGAGAGGAAGCCAGGCTTAAAGAAGTTTGTCCTCACTCAGGCTGCGTTGCTGGATTGGAATGACTCCATTCCTCAGAGTGTGGGCCTCCAGGCTGGGGAGTGACTTTCTCAAGAAAGTGCTGAGGATGGCAGAGGAGGCCACATGTTGAAACCAGTCTTCCCTTGATGCTCTTTCAGGCAGCGAAAGAGACACCAGCATCTCAGAAAGAAGCCCAGGAGGAGAGGCAGACCCCAGCTGAATGGGCTCCAGGGGAGTGAAGTCCCCCTCCACCCAAGTCCCCTCTGGATCATAGAAAATGCTATGCAAAAGTTCCTGGAGCACCCTCTCCCCAACTTCCAAAGGTGGGAAAAGAATCTGGGCATGCTAGAATCAAAATCTGCCTACTAGTTAGGTGGTCTGTGGTCTGGTCTTTGGAAAACAGTCCCAGTAAAGTCTGGGACCTGCAGTCCCTGGGGAAACACACAGCAAGCAGGGCCTCAGCCTTCTTCTCCCTGGACTCCTTGGAAATAAGTCAAGACCTTACCCCTCCTGATCCTGCCCTCTGCACTCACAGTTTTCCCAACTGGCCATCCAAGATGTTTCCTGTACTCACATCCTCATCCTGCAGCAAGATTGAAGATGTCCCCAAACTTCTAGAAGACTTTCCCTCATGCTTCTAGGTTCCAGAAAGAAGAGTCTCATGTGTTTTCCTCCCTCAGACTCAAAGAAAAGCCTATATAGTGTTTCCTCTAAGAACCCTCACAAAGAACATCAGGGGCCACTTTGGCAGCCCCAAGGGAAGGTGCTTCCCAGGGACAGTGTCCTGTCCTTGGAGAAGCTGGTATAGCATTTCAGAAACACCTCTCTTGGCAGGTGGCCTACTTTCCTTTTCCTTTTCCAGTGGGAGATGCAAGTTTCCAGGGCTGGAGTACAGGTAGGTGACAGAGGCTGTGTCTCTTGCCTCTATGACTACCTCTTCCTCTGCAGGTGATGAGTTTGATCTTCAGCTTTTCTTGGGGGCAGAGGACACTAAGAAAAATTAGTAAGCTATAAAAAGCAACAAAGCAGTTGGTTGCTATTACCAGAGTAATAGATAAACACAGTCATCGTCCTCTGAGAAATCATGTTCTAGAACTTAGTGAGTTGGTTAAGCAAGAAGAATTGAGAAGACTTAAGAAAAGCTCAGAGCTTCCAGAGGCAGCTAGATTATGGCAGAGGGCTTCTGAGATCTGCACCATGAGGCTGCAGAAGGCATTGAGAAGAGAAGCAGCTACCACATCTCTGAAGATCTGGAGCAAGGAGCATGTCTGTGGTCTGTGGTCTGAGAGCAGTGCTGGCCTAACTGCTGTGGATCATAGAAAATGAGACCTTGTCACATGTAGGGGATCTGTCAACATGGACCTAGGGCTCACAATCCACAGCTACTCTTTACTTGGAAAAATCAAACTGGTGAGACAATTTGAAATTCCTAAGGGCATTGATCTGCTCGTGGGCCTTATAACTGGGTATCTGCTCTGTCCAGTCTCACTTCCAGCTAGTGTGAATGTTCTTTGCAATTCAGCAGCCAGGATAAATTCAGGAGAAATATTTGGTTGTTCAAACAGTGCTGGTAGTGAGTCAAAGCCCAGAGTTAAAGTCTTGTTTCTCTCTTTACTACCTGTATGACCTTGGACCAGTTATATTAAATCTTTATAACCTTTGTTTTCTCATAAAAAGATGGTGATAATAGTGTTTTTCTACCTTATGCAGCTGATGAAGAAATGCATTTCTTAAAAAAGAAATGCTTAAGTCAGCTCAGCAGATGGCCTGAGCTTGCTCTCACTTTTGCTTTTACCCTGTAGGTTCCTTCCACATCCCTTTGCCTGGTCAGCTCCTGCTTGGTTCAGGCATCACCTATGTCATTGTGAGGCTGTGACCTGGGGGGCTAACACTTATTCCTTTACCAATGAAAAGTGTGCTCAACAGCAATTCTAGGTACACAAAAAGGGAGATAAAACAGATATTATTGTCCCTTCTCCTGGCTCATCCCCCTTCCCACATCTCTCCTTTTTATGGATACTTTGTAAACCCAGGTCCAGTTCAGGCCGAGCTTTTGGGTCTGTGTCTGGCTTAGGTTGAAGCTGGGTGATCAGCACATGAGGGAAGATGCAATGGTGAGGTACTTCCATGTGGCCAGGAAATCTAATCTGTCCAATATGGCAGCAGCTGACCATATGTGGCTATTTCAACTTAATGACACAATTAAATAAATTGTAATTTCAGTTCCTCAGTAGTGCTAGATACATTTTCAAGTGCTCAGTAGCTACAGGAGACTAGTGGCTATTATACGAGATAGAGCAGATGAAGTCTATTTCCATCATTGCAGAAAGTTCTACTGGACAGCTTTGTGAAGACTCAAGAGGCCTGGTTGGTCTGGGTTTGGTCCCTGTGTCTTACCCTGACCCTCTTATTTGGGTATAGGGCAATCCTAAGCACATTGAACTGGCCACAATTTTTTTGGTTTTCCCGAAGCTAACAAAACATCAACTTCAGGATTTACCTGCCTTGTTACAGTTCTTGGGGAACCCGATCGGATCTGCACTTGCTAGTGCTAGTTGGCAAAAGAACTTTTACTTTGATTCATACCTGAGGCTACAGAAGTATTCAGGGAGAACTTGGGATACAGGTGTCTTAGTTGCCCCAAGTTTCCTTTTTATGCTCTGTTCTTCTCCAGAGGGTTACAGTTGCCTTTTATAGTTACCAAATATTAATTTCTATTTTTTTCCTATTAAGACCTGATTTTTATGGAAAAGTTATACACTAGTCATTTCTTTCTTAGCATGAGCTTATCACATGACTTTGCTCTGTGGTACAGAATGGAATAACTTAGTAGGCCTGGGTTAAGAAGTGTACTCTACTCCTTCTAGCTGTGTGAGCCTGGGAGAATGTTCTGCTCCTTTTGAGTCTCTGTTTCCTCTGCTTTAAATGAGGGCAATTGTTGGGGACATTAAGAACACGTCAGCCGAAAGAATAGAAGTCGAGGAAATGAAAACCTAACTCTCTGGCTGTCTCCCACTTCCTGATACGTGGACTTGGCCTAGCCAAGGGGTGTTGCCCTGACATATGACGAGAAATCAGACCACCACAAGGATAGGCTAGTGGCTGTTCCACAAATGTGATCTGCTCGTGCACCCTATGTTTGTGCACCCTGTGCTTGTGCACGTGAACTGTTCATGTCCCGCGGACCTTTCTGCTGATTGGCCCATGTCTTCTATAAAGGCCGTCCACCTTCCTCAATAAACGAGCTCCTGCCCTGACTGGTCTCCCTGACGCGTCTGATTGTCCTCCAAAAGGAGGGCTGGGTGTGGGCGGTCAGTCGACTCTTACCTTTCCCGATCCGTCCTTGTTGGGGCGTGCTCCCCCTTCTCTTGCAGGTCGAGAGGAGTCGGGGGCTAAAATCCCCAACAGGCAATGATGTTGACTTTGTATTGTTATATTCATGTGGAAAAGTGTCCAGCACTTGCCACAGTGTGTGTGTATATATGTGTGTGTGTGTGTGTATATATATGTATATATATATATAGAAGTTAGTTTTATATATATATAAAATATATATATTGAAGTTAGTTTTCTTTAATTATTTTTCCTCTGTAAAGGACATTTAATTATTGGCAAGTCACCAGAGGAACCTCTTTTAGGGTGTGGGGTGCCATGGGGGAGAGAGAGCACCCTTTTGTAGGATTTCTGAAAAATATTCCTAGAATCAGACTTCTCTTTTGCCTGCAGATCAATTTGAGCCTGGAAGGAAACACAAAAGGTGAAGCATTGTTTGGTCTCCTTGGGTTTTCCTTCCAAGCTGGTATGTTTATGATTTAATTCCTTTGACAATATCATGAGGCCCTTTATCATGAGCAGAAGCTTCACATTGTGAAGAAAAAGTTACTTCTGGAAGTGCAGAGAAAAGACTCAGAGTGGCAGTTCAATATTTCTGGTAGCTGCTGTGAAAACAAAAGGTGGATCCAGCCCATGAACAAATTGGATTTGCTGGGTGTGGCTTTGCTTCTCTGCCCTGTGAGAAATCCATCAACTGTGCAGCCAGGTTAGGGCATCAGCAGACCACCCATTCTTGGGGACACTTGGGGATAACAAGACAAGGTGATGATTCATTATCAGTGTTTTAGTGAAGAACTTGGTACTGAGGGACAGATTTACTTATCTATTTTTCTCTTGTGGTGCTGGGGATCAGACCCAGGCGTAATATATGTTGAGCGAGTGCTCTACCACTGAGTTACACCCCCAGCCCTACTTTTTAAATTATGCTTTTAATTGATTCTTATAATTACCAGAAAAAAAATTGTAGAAGAAAAATAGCTGGAACAGAGACTTCTAATTCCAGCATGAAGAAGCTCATTTCAGGATATTAGCATTTAAAAGAAAGCTTTACATTTTAGGTGAATATTCTATTGCATAAGAATAAAATTGTGAATATTCCATTTGTATGAAAACAAACTTGTGTGTATAAGAACAGACTATTTCTGTTGCTGTGACAAAATACCTGAGAACAGCAACTTAAAGGAGGAAATGTTTGGGGCTGGGGTTGTAGCTGCGAGGTAGAGCACTTGCCTAGCATGTGTGAGGCACTAGGTTCAATCCTGAGCACCACATAAAAATAAATAAATAAAATAAAGGTATGTGTCCATCTACAACTGAAAGCATTTAAAAAAAAAATAAAGGAGGAATGGTTTATTTTGGCTTAAAGTTTCAGAGGTTTCAGTCAATGATTGGTTTGCTACGTTGCTTTTAGCCTGTGATGAGGCAGGACATCATGGTGGAGAGGACACGGTAAAGCAGAGCTACTTGCTTTATGGTAGCCAGGAAGGGGTGGTGGGGAGAGTGAGAGAGGAGAGAGACAGAATGAGAGTGAGAGATGGGTGGAGGAGAGGAAGGGAGCACAGAAGCGTCCAGGGATATGACATACCCTTTAAGGACACACCACTGGTGACCTACTTTCTTCAATTACTCCCCCCCACCTCCTAAAGTTTGTATCACCTTCCAATAATGCCATTAAATTATGAATCCATCAATGGATTAATCCACTGATGAGGCCAGATTCCTCATGATCCAATGGCTTCTGAAAAGCCCCACATCTGACCATTACTGCACTGGGGAACCAAGCCCAAAGGTTCCCCAGTGAGCCTTTCGGGGGACATTCCAGATTCAACGTGTAATAAAAGTTTATTTTTTAAGAAACAACTTTGGTTGATAGTCATCATTAACAAGAATGTTAATGTCTTATAACCCTGAAGTTATAAGACATAAGATGAAAAATGAAAAGCTCTTCATATAAAGAAACAAGAGCCTGCATAAACTTTCTTCCCAAACTGAGCTTAATGTGACTGGTTCTACCAAATAATTACTTTAACTGTGTTTTTCAAAGATGTATTTTAAATTTGAAAAGCACACGTAGAAGTATTACAATTAGCACATGCCTGTAATCCCACACTTGGGAGGCTGAGGCAGGAGGATCATGAGTTCAAAACCAGCCTCAGCAATGGCGAGGCACTTAGCAACTCAGTGAGACCCTGTCTCTAATAAAATACAAAAAAGGGCTGGGGATGTGGCCCAGTGTTGAGTGTCCCTGAAGATTTATGTGCTGCTGTTTTATTTGTCTTTCTACTTTAGAGCAATTTGTTTCATAATTCAAAGTATGGTAAATCTGAGATTTCAGAGACTGTGAGTAGTCATAATAAGTGGGGTAGAATTAATTCTTGAAGGGTTGAAAGTGTGATCAGATAATGTGATGGGATTTTGATAGATTGGATTGCACATTTTGTATTGTGTGACTTCTTTTATTCCCTAACATATATGGTTCTTTCTCTACCTCTCTTCTTTCTTCGCTTTCCCCTTCACTTTCTCCTTTTTATTTTTCTTCTTTTCCTCCTTCCTCTCTTTCCTCTTTTCATTTTTCCATTCATATCCTTCTTTTTTCCTTCACAAGTTCAAGGATCCTCTAGTTTTACTCTCTGCTATGTAATTGTAAGTCTTAATAAATCAGCTACACAGTGTTTGCTGAATACCTACTGTGCTCCAGGCATGGTTTTAGGCACCAGGGAGATGGTGGATGAAAAAAACATACAACTCTGTCCTCATGAGGCTTATATTCTTGAAATAATCTCCAGATCTGCAGGAGCTTCTTTTGAAGCATTTAGGAAGATTTGCCATAAACTGTAAGGGACAATTCAATTTCTTTGGTTTTCAGCACACATTCAGAAGTGATTTCCACCTACTTAATGAATTCCAGACAGCCCATTACCTAGAGTCTGGCAAAGCCCCAAACTTAAGATCACTGTTCTGGTGAAGTGCTGTAAGCATTTCTACCTTCAAATCTCTTATTTCAAATAAAGCTTACCTAAAAACTTCTATGGTTATGTCATTCAAGAAACTAAAATTGTTTTTCCTTCCTTCCCTTTTTACTTTTTGCACCTTGACGGATTGTCCTATTTCACCACTTTGTTGGAATGTTCATGCGATGAATGCCATCCAGATACTGATTCATCTTATTCATTTAGGTTCTGAAATTTGCATCCCTTTTCCTCTGACAAACAATAGATGGCAACATGTTCTGCATCAAGATCACAGTCATCCTGTTTTTCTTACGCTTGATACATATTTCAGTTCCTAAGCACGAATTGTCCAACTTGCAGCCCATATGTTAACAAATTAGGTGGCAGGATTCAAAATGCAAGCAGAAGAGCACTCCCAGTGACATCCATTTTACATAAATCTAGCATTTATGAATGGGGAATGCCAGGCAAGTTGAAAACTAATCCTTTGCAGTGACACCTCTTTTTAAATATTCTCCACTGTCTTACTCTTTATCGTGCTTTGCCTAGCCATACCTAGCAATTCAGATGGTGAATAAACGTAGCAAAGAATACACTCAATGATACCAAGAAAGGGCCTGACTGGTATACAGGAGCATTTTCAATTTTTATGCTTAATTTTTCTCTTCCCTAGTAGGAGGAAAAAAATTATCCTTTAAATGACATAAACTTGGCATCTATCATTCTACTTCATGGTCTTTCCTGAAGTTTGTAGCTATCCTGAAGTTTGGCTTCTGTCCCTGTGAGATTTGTACTCTTGGACATAATATAGGGGGATCCAAATTTGAAGGCAGTACTCTCCTTTTAAAGATGTAGCTGTCAGAGTGGGAAATGTTGGCAGCACTTGTTTGTTGCTTATATATAGGTCAAGAAAAGCCTTAGTTCTTTTTCCCCCTCATTTTTCTTTCCTAACTTTCATTCTCAAATATTTAATAAATGTTTGTTAAATATTTATATAAATATATGTGATTCAATGTTGTTATAGAATATTCTTATATGTACATATAATGCACTGTTTAAGGTGCTATTGTTGGAATAAGAATTACTATAGATAATATGATCATGATAATAATTAATGAATATCATTCACTTCCCATTTTGCCAACTTCTTTACCTAAACTCCATACATTGTTTAGGAGAGTTGAGTCCAAGGAGGTGATTGGTCCCTGTCTTCAGTGTGGTGTTTATGAAGATGCTGACCAATTGCATTTCAAGGTACCAGAAGACAGGCAGAAGGAGGACTTAAGTTAAAAGAGGAGATGTGAGTTAAACACAGGGAAGGGCTTGCCTAGGTGGTGGAAGAGAAAGTGAGCTCCTGGAGGAGTTTGTGGTGTCTCCATTATTGCAAAAGTTGAGACAAAGCATTTAACAGTGTCTGGTGTGGATGTTTATTCACCTTATCAGGATGGAGGCAGGAGGAAGGAGGTGGGGAAGAGGGGCATGGTGCAAATGGTTTTCAAGGCAGTGGAGACAGCAGATCCAACAGCAGGGCAGGAGAAGGAAGTAGCAAAGCTTCTTGGTTGAGGATGGGAGCAGGAGATGCTTCTCATGTGGTTCAGAGTGGATTTAGCAGCATTCCTAGTCCTTCCTCCCTGTGCCTTTTTTTAATCTCATGGTTTGGTGAATAAAGTATTTTGGTGTCTAATGTGTCTTTTTGCTGGAGGAGCCAGTTAGCTTATTCCCATCTTCCACACCGCCCCCTAACTTAAGTAGGTTTACAAACTCTGAAGCTAAGGAAAAGTGCCATGAATACAGACCATGATGGATAACATTTAGAAAAGAGAATAATTGTGATATGTGTATAAAGTAGGCATTAGTGAGAGAGAGAGGGAATGAGAATAACATTAAAGATCTTTTCATATTTGTAGCAGAACTTAACATTATTTTTTTGTGTGTGTGGTGCTGGGAATTGAACCAAGAGCCTTGTGCATGCAAGGCAAGCACTCTATGACTGAGCTATATCCCCAGCCAAGAAATGTGTTCTTGTAGAACACATTGATAAGTAAAAAGAAGAAAGCAGATAGATTTAAACTGAAAAGCTTCTTCTCAGCAAAAGAAACAATCAGTGAGGTGAATAGAGAGCCAACTAATTGGGAACAAATATTTAATACATGCACATCAGATAGAGCACTAATTTCTAGAATGTATATAGAACTAAAAAAACTTAACACCAAAAAAGCAAATAACCCAATCAATAAATGGGCTAAGGAATTGAAAAGACGCTTCTCAGAAGAAGATACACGATTAATCAACAAATACATGAAAAAATGCTCAACATCACTGGCAATTAGAGAAATGCAAATCAAAACTACTCTAAGATTTCATTTCACCCCAGTCAGAATGGCAGCTATCAAGAACACAAACAACAATAAATGTTGGAGAGGATGTGGGGAAAAAGGCACACTCATACATTGCTGGTGGGACTGCAAAATGGTGCAACCGCTATGGAAAGCAGTATGGAGATTTCTTGGGAAAATGGGAATGGAACCACCCTATGACCCAGCCATCCCACTCCTGGGTCTATTCCCAAAAGACTTAAAAACAGCATATTACAGTGACACAGCCACTTCAATGTTTATAGCAGCACAATTCACAATAGCTAGGTTATGGAACCAACCTAGATGCCCCTCAGTAGATGAGTGGATAAAGAAAATATGGTATATATACAAAATGGAATTTTACTCAGCAATAAGAGAGAATAAAATAATGGCATTTGCAGGTAAATGGATGAAGTTGGAGAATATAATGCTAAGTGAAATTAGTCAATCTCAAAAATCCAAGTACCGAATGTTTTCTCTGATATAAGGAGGCTGGTTCACAGAGTTGTTGGAAGGGGGTACATAGGATCAGAGGAACACTAGAATGGTCAACGGAAAGGGAGGGGAGGGAGGGAGTAAGGGGGGGGGTTGGAAAAAAATTGGTGATTGAATGAGATGGATATCATTAACCTAAATGCATGATTGAAGATCTGAATGGTACTTATATACTTTGTATACAAGCAGTTGTATGTAAAAAGATACTATACTTGTGCATGATGAATAAGTAAATAAATAATAAAAAAATTAAAAAAAAAAAAAAAAAAAAAAAAAGAAGAAAGCAAAATCACCTAATAATGAATGCAATTTTATGTCTGACCAATTTTTCCCTTTATATTTGTATTTATGCTCATTATTTTCAAGCTGCATTTAAAGTCTTATAATGTCCAACAAATACACATCTAAGTTAATATACATGTATGTATTTTATATATGCATTCACATTATCATTGTTATGACTGAATGTCATGCTATTAAGATATATCATAGTTTATTTACTCAATTGCCTATGGTTGAGTTTATAGGTTTATTCTATTTTTTTAAGGTATAAATAAACTGGATGAACGTCCTTTTTCCTTATCACCTTGCTTATATCTTATTATTGTGTTAGGAAAAGTAGAAGGCCAATTGATGGGCTTAAAGGTATTTATACATTTATTGATATATACATATATGTATACATATGTGTGTGCATATATATACATATGTATATATGTATATATATACACAAAAGGCATTTTAGAACATTTGTAACAATTTATATCAGTAGTATAAGAAATTGTTTCTCTCACCAGACTCCAAGTTTGGTTTTGTGGATTTAAAAACGTTTGTCAAGTTGGTACTGAAAAATGATATCTCGTTCTTGGAATTTTATTTCATTATTATTGAGAAAGAACATTTCATCATTTATTTTATGGCTACTTGGAATTCTTTTTTTAGTGAATTGTCTATTTATTCCCTTTGATACATCTTCTGTTTGGATGATTTCTTTTTATTGAGCTTTGAAAAACTTTTTAAACACTTAGGACATTAACTGTCAAATGTGTTGTAGATTTGTTTTACCAGGTTAGTCAAATACTTTCAAAATTTTTGTCAGTGATATTTCCCAATGTAGTACTCTGTGGTAAAATTAATCAGGCTTTCATTTTCTTGTTTCTGATTTTTGTGTTTTGCATACAAAGTCTTCCCCAACCACAGCTAGAAAACTTCGTCACTGCTTTCTTCAGATCCGTTTATGGTTTCATTTAAATCATCAATCAATGTGAACTTCTATTTTTTTTTTTTTTTTTGGTACCAGGGAGTGAACTCAGGGGCACTGGACCACTGAGCCACATCCCCAGCCCTTTTTTTGTATTTTATTAGAGACAGGGTCTCACTGAGTTGCTAAGTGCCTTGCCATTGCTGAGGCTGGCTTTGAACTCGTGATCCTCCTGCCTCAGCCTCCCAAAGTGCTGGGATTACAGGCGTGCGCCACCGCGCCCAGCTTGTGAACTTCTATTTTTTAATCTGAATTTATTTACAGTTAAGTTTTGAAATAGTGACTTAACTGCATTACCTTTATTAAAATCGTCCTCTAGGTATCCCAATGCCATTTGTTATAGCCCTTATTTTCCCTCTGATGGAAATGCCATCTTTGTCAAACAGTGGATGTTTCTGGACTTTGTACTCCTCTTTTTTTTCTATTTCAGCATGGTTACTATGCTGAGTAATGGCTGCATCGTTGCTGCCTGGCAGGGCAGCTCCCTGCATTCTTTTTCTTTTCAAACTTCTCTTGAATAGCTTTTAAGTTTATTCTCTTATTATTTCAGAAGAAGTTTAGAAAAATTTTTATCAAGCCAACTCCCCCCACCAATTCTTTGAAAATTTGATGGAAATTTCATTAAGTATATTTATAAATATGCTGAGACTTCTTCTTCTTCTTCTCCTTTTTTTTTTTTTTTTTTTTTTTTTTTTTGGTACCAGGGATTGAACTCAGGGGTGCTCGACCACTGGGCCACATCCTCAGCCCTTTTTTGTGTATTTTATTAGAGACAGGGTTTCACTGAGTTGCTAAGTGCCTCGCCATTGCTGAGGCTGGCTTTGAACTTGCGATCCTCCTGCCTCAACCTCCTAAGTGCTGGGATTACAGGCTACTGCACCTGGCTCTGAGACTTCTTTATAAAAGCAAGTCTTTTCATTCAGGAATGTGTCTCTCTCTAGTTAATAAAATCTTTTATGTCTTTTGGTTAAGTTTTATCATTTGGTTCACAAAGGTTCTACGTATTTCACTTTTCTGTTTTGCCACTGAGAAAGGGATTTATTATATTTTATAACTAGATATTGTTGGTATAAACAAAAGAAATAGCTTTTTGTTATGTTTATTAGGTATTGACCACCTTCTAAGCTTGCTTGTGAAGTTTGTTTGTAATAGATGAGATCATTCTTGATGTTTTAAATAGGAAAGCACAAACCCAGAGGAGCCAGAGGAGGGATAGCTTTCTGACTACCTAAGAGACTTCCAAGATTGTAAACCTCATCTTGTGTTTCAGAAACTGGACCTTTACAAAACAAAACAAAACAAAACAAAACAAAACAAAACAAAACAAAACAAAACAAAAACAAAACAAAACCATATTGGCAGGAGACCAGAATGGCAATTTATTAACATGTCATGGAGTGTCATCTCTTTGTATGGATGGGAATGACTTTACGGCTCAATCCACGGTATTCACATTCTTTATTTTGAGGTGTCTGAGAAATATAATTAGCAATGAAAAATTTTCTTGGGATGCAGGCAAGATCAATAGTTTTGGAGATTATTTCAGTTGAGTCATATTGGAATTGATGAATTTCCTTAAATCTTAAACAAAGAACAGCAAACCCTTCTCCAAGACCTAGAATGTCAGAGTTCTGCTGGGCAATCTTCCTTCTCTGAGCCTGTGCTGGACACACACTCCTGAGTTTGATCTTCTGGACCCAGCAGTTTTCTTCTGGTCACTGACAACTTTATTTAGATGCATTCTTAGTACTGAGAAAATTGGCTGTTTTTAGAAGCGCAAGGCTTTCTATGGGAACAAAGAGACTGTCTCCTCATGTTACTTGTTGACTTAATTAGATTAAATTTCAGGAGGCATCCCTTTCTTGTCTGATTTCCAACTTCAGTGTGTGTGTAGGAAAATTAACTAATGATGAGATCTTCCACCCATGGTTCTTATAGGCATTGTGAAAAAACAGAAGAATTGGTGGCCAGGTTGGCTTCCATAGTTGTTTCTGTGAACAATTGATATTATTAAGTACACAATGAAAGAAATAAATAGATGCATTTTAATCACAATGGGAATAGTGCCAAATGGAGGGAAGGGATGGGACTGATGAAGTTTGGATGTGTATATCTGTCTCCACTTCAGTTCCCTTTCTGTGGCCAACACCAGCCCCGCATCCATGAGCATCCTTCAATGACAGCTGGAGGATGCTCTCAGAACAAAAGGCCTGAACATTTTTGAGACTATTTGGATAATGGGAAAAGAGTTCTCGTCCTGTCTGTACCTCAGGAGAATATGTTGTTGTTTTCCTCTGAACCAGAAGAGAAGAATTAAGCCTTTTTGATAAAAAAAAAAACAAGCAGATAAAACTGCTCACCAACTTAATAAATAAACATCACCTCATTACATTTTGGCTTCATGCAACGCATTGGAGGGAGTCCATGGGTGTTTTTGGAAACTTTTGCCAGAAAAACTGTTTCAAGTAGGCTTGCTTAAGCTGGGAAAGCACACCAAATATCCACCACATTCAACCTAAATACAAATTAAAGGAGGAACCAGATAGAAAATAACATAACATTTTGTAAGTAACAAGGGCAATTTAGCCTAAGTAGGTGCATTTCACTTGGTCCTATTATTTGAACATCTATTAATTGTCCTTTCCTGGCTCCCTTGGGATTCACATGTTGGCTGTTTATATATCATGGACAGACTTCCCACACGATGCTGGTGGGGTTAAGGGAAGCCTTCCTACATGAAAATGCAAGAGTGAGCAGTCTTCCCAGAGCCTGTGTTTCGTGTGTCCTCTTTTTGGTACAGTGCACTTAGCTGTGTGACCTTCACCAGGTGGGAACACCTAGTACACCTAGCCATGTCCTGGGAGAGATTCCATGTTTGTTAGAATAAACATTTCAGGACCTGAAGAGGAAAGCTTCAACAAATTGTTGTTGAATTACTAAAAAAAAAAAAAAAAAAAAAAAAAAAAATCCCTATAAATAGGGCTGATTTTTTGCATCACCATGAGTGCCTGCTGGCAAATGGTAAAGGTATGAAGAATGTAGAAGAAAATCCAGAACACACCCCCAAGCAGGATTGGGATTCAGAAGAGGACGAAGTTGGAGAAGTCAAAGAATAAGGAGGAAATTATGGGGGGGGGGGGGTGCAGCATGACCATTTGGAAGAAAACCAGGAAGGGGCCACTGGAATTTGGAACCAAGAATTTACAAATGGCACTTGGGAAGGAACTCAGCAGAGTGAGCAGGGCAGGGTCAGACCATGTGAGGCCGAGAAGGAAAAGGGTCATCAGGAAAGGGGCAACATGCTGTGTGGTTAGCACAGGCATTCACAGTGAGCTAGCATGGGTCCAGACCTGCATTCTGCTGTATGCTAGCTAACTCTTTGGTTCTGATGAGCTCCTTGGCCTTTTCAACACGGTTTCAACACTATTTGTGCAGATGAACTAATGGCAATACCTACCTCAGGAGTAGATGTGATAATGCATATAAACACTTAGTACTATCCTGGGTCCACAAGAAACATGCAATAAACATTAGTTGTTATAAAGAAGTAGGGGTGGTCTATTTATTATATTTTGATATTAATTTAGATATTTGGGGAGAAGGAAAGGTGTTCAAATAACGGAAAGAACTTGAGAATGTTTGTAGACAAAATGGTGAGTGTAAAGAAAGACAAGAAGAGAAGGGCGGCCAGTAGAGGTGTCAGAAGGGAATGAGGGCGGAATGATGAAGGGAAGAAGCCCTGGACAGGGGCGCCTTTGCAGACAGAGTACAAGGAAGTAGAATAACTTGCTAGACTACCCTAACATTCAGAGGAAAAGCTCAGAGGTAAATTTGCTTGCTGAGAGAGTGAGGATGAGGTGAATGTTTAGGGAAAGATTTTGATCAGAAGTCATTGCTCCTGCTATGGAAAATTTAATGAAAGGGGAGCACAAGATAAGACAGACAGCTATCCCCTACAGGCCAGGCAGATGACAGCTCAATTTTATGGTGGACCATTGCAATCAAATGTTCAGTTAACAAGTTGACATTGGCAAAGCTCCCTGGGCGGAGGGAAGGTGTAGATGTAGGCATGGGGGTTCTCCAGGACTGGGGACTGTCAACAAGGTCAGGACAGGGTTTGGAGAAGAGAGGTCCTGGAGTGCATGTGAGAGCATTGCTGACTGTGAAGTCCAGGTGGGAAATGAGCTAAAGGATGCTGAAAATGAGGTGCTGGCCATATGAGGTGTGGATGGCTAGGTTTAGGTCAAGGGCATGACGGATATTTTACTGCATCCTCCCAGAGTTCACATTAACCTGCATGGAGTTTTTGGAGACACTGCCTTCTAGAACAAAACTAGGGTAATTTTTCAAAGAAAATTTGGCAGCCTTAACTAGAAAAGAAATAAGCTTTGGGTCTGTCTCCTTCTGATAAAAACTGAAGGAACACAGAGGTTGTTCAGTTTTCTTGGCCAAATGCCCTCCTTGAATATAGACTTCAAGGTCAGGACGTCAGAGAATTACATAAAATTATTATTTTTTAACATAAAATTATTTTTAAATTAATCTAATCCTATGGGGACACATGGAAAGTAAATTTGCTTCACATCTGGAGAACTGGATACATAAAAATGAACCCTATAGTTAAGACTTCCTAAAAATCTGAATGATTGAATATAAGCATTTTTTGACTTGCAGAAATAGTTTCTGTGTACATAAGTTACTTCTCAGAATTATTTTAAATATAGCCTTTTCTAATAATAAATGTGGTCATAATTAAAAAGTATTTTTAATCCATGTCATTTCCTACTGCTGTTGTAACAAATTATCACAACTTTGGCACATTAAAACAACTCCTTCCTTTCTTCCTTCCTCCTTTCCTCCCCAGTGCTGGGATTGAACCCAGGGCCTTGTGCATGCTGGGTACGTTCTCGTCCACTGAGCCACATTCCCAGGCCCCTTCTTCTGTCAACGTAGCATCTTCAAACCTCTCTCTTTTTCTGATCTCTTCTTCCATTGTCACATCTCTCACTCCAACTGACCTCCCACTTCTCTCTTATAAGAACTCTTGCATTCATTTTGGGTCCACCGGGATTGTCTAAGACAATCTTCCAATTTCAAGATTCTCAAAACTCACCTGCAAAAGTCAAAACTACTCTTAATATTTCATCTCACTCCAGTCAGAATGGCAGTTATTAAGAATACAGATAACAATAAATGTTGGTGAGGATGTGGGGAAAAAGGTACACTCATGCATTGCTGGTGGGACTGCAATTAGTGCAACCAATCTGGAAAGCAGTATGGAGATTCCTTAGAAAACTTGGAATGGAACCACCATTTGACCCAGCTATCCCATTCCTCGGTCTATAACCAAAGGACTTAAAATCAGCATACTGTAGTTACACAGTCACATCAATGTTTATAGCAGCTCAATTCACAGTAGCTAAACTGTGGAACCAACCTAGATATCCTTCAGTAGATGAATAGATAAAGAAATTGTGGCCTATATACACAATGGACTATTACTCTACATTAAAAGAGAATAAAATCATGGCATTTGCAGGTAAATGGATGGAAATGGAGAATATCATGCTAAGTGAAGTAAGCCAATTCCAAAACACCAAAGGCCAAATGTTCTCTCTGAGAAGTGGATGCTGATCCATAATGGGGAGGGGAGAGGCATGGGAAAAATGGAGAAACTGTGATTGGGCAAAGGGGAGGGAGTGTGGGGAGGGTGTACCAGGAAAGATGGTAGAATGAGATGGACATCATTACCTTAGGTACTGGTATGACTGCACCTATGGTGTGATGCTACATGTGCACAACCACTGAATGAAAAGTTGTGCTGCAATTGGGTACAATGAATCAAAATGCATTCTGTTGTCATATATACCTAATTAAGATAAATTAATTAATTTAAAAAATAAGTGCAAAAAAAAAAAGAGTTGACCAAACAAATAGAAATACATTGTTCTTGGATTGGAAAAACAAACAAACAAACAAACAAAAAACCCCCCAACTACTCAGCTGCAAAGTCCCTTTTGGCCTGAAAGATAACATTAGCCAGTTCTGGGGATTGGAACATGGATGGTTTTGCATGCCATTGCTTTGCTTACCTCAGGAGCAATTATTGACCCACTTTGTGCATGAAGACACTGAGACTTAGTGTTTGAATGATTTTCCTGAAGCCATGTAACTGATGATGGAGCATGAGAGATCCCATTTTGCGTCTGGAGATCCCATTCTTTCTACAAGTTCATGGCCACTTCTTTAGTTATGAGACCATTTTGATTTCTATATTTTTATATAAGCATTACATAAATATGTACATGTACATTAGATTCTTGTAGCCAATATGACAAATTACCACCAACTTGGTGGTTTAAAACACCAGTGTTTTAGTCAGCTTTTTCACCGCTATGACTAAAGGCTTTGACCAGAACAATTGTAGAGGAAGAAAAGTTTTCTTGGGGGCTCAGAGTTTCAGGGGTCTCACTCCATGGACATCCAGCTCCATTCCTTGGGGTTCAAGGTAAGGCAGGACATGATGGCAGAAGAGTGTGGCAGAGGGAAGCAGCTCACATGGTGATCAGGAAGCAGAGAGAGAGACTCCACGCTCTAGATACAAATATGTACCCCAAAGCCATGCCCCAATTCCCATCTCCTGAGCCACACCCTACCACTTTAGTTACCATTCTGTTAATCCCAATCATGGGATTAATTCACTGATTAGGTTAGGGCTATAACCCAATCATTTCCCCTCTGAAACTTCTTGCATTGTCTCACACCTGAGCTTTTGGGGGCCATCTCACATCCAAACCATAATGATCAGAAATTTGCTCCCTCACAATTTTGGAGACCAGAAATTCAAAATCAGTTTCTCTCTGCCCAAATATGGCTTTATTCCCATTGAAGTTTTAGGGGAGATGCCCTTTTTGACTCTTCCTGCTTCCTGTGGCTACTGGAATCACCGGGCTGTTGGTTACACCACTTTAATCTCTACCTCTGTCTTCACATTGTCTTGTCTTTTATGTGTTTGTCTGATCTTGTCTGTCTTCTTTTCATAAGGACACTCATGATGGCATTTAGGGCCCACCCAGGTCATATAGGGTGATCTTCTCATCTCGATATAACTTACTTGTATCCATCAGGACCACCAGAGAAGCTGAATCAACAGACATCTTTCTTTCTCTCTGAATAAGCTCACAGGCTTTGGGGTTGGGGGGTGCATTTCCACAAGTCCAAAATTTGAAGGACAAGACAGCAGGTAGAAACTCTCAGGAGCTGGTGCTGTAGTCTCAGGGCAGAGCTTTTTCTTCTCTGTGAAACCTCATTTTTGTTATTAAGGCCCTAAACTGATGGGATGAGGCCCATCCACATTATTGAGAGTAATTTACGTACAGCCAACTGACTAAAGTTATTAATCATACCTACAAAATACCTTTATCACAACACACAGATTAGCATTTGATTAAACACCTGTGTACTATGTTCTAGCCAAATTGGCACACATTTGTTACCAAATACACGTCTCTGGCAGCACCATTCAGCCTTACCATACAGTAGGTTAAAAAAAAAATCACTATTTAGATAATGTAAAAGGATAAAAGGATAAAGCCCCTTTGCCATTTGTTGTCCCTGTTCTATTCTCCTCAGAAGAAATAACTATCAGCTCTTTGGTGTCTATAAATTCAGACCTTCTTCCCTAAGAGATATATACAGGCATATACTCATTCTATAGCATTATAAATTTGACTTGCTTTAAAAATATTGTCTTAAGTCTTTTATGTGTATACACATGGGCCTGTTTCAATGTTTCATGTTCCAGGCGTATGTGTATCATAAAGTGTGGAACCACTTTCCTCAGCCATAGATTTTGATTTTCACTTTTTCTTTTTTCTGCTCTGAAGAACTCTATTACAGAACATAATTCTCGATACTGTAATCTAAATGTAATTATGTCTCTAAGTGATATCCTTAAAAGTGGAATTATTATGTCAAAGGGAATTCACATTTTAAAATTTGATAGCACTCAGAGATGCTTCTAATTTGCACTCCCAGATAGGAAGGTGCTCATTCTTCCTTCCTCTTGTCAGCACAGGGACTCACACAGCTTCAATGTTTTCCACCCTGATAGGAGGGAGGAATGATATATCATCGATATTTTGATTACTTGTTCTTGATTACTATGTTATTAAACATCTTTTCAAGTATTAATTAGCCTTTTTAATTTCCTTTTCTATGAGTTGCCTGTGCCTCTCTGTTGATTCTCATTGATGCGTCTTTTTCTTCTTGTTTTAAGGAGCTCTTTATTTATTAGACACACAGTTGATTTGTGTTTTACATAAATTAAACATATTTTAAATGTGTTTTTCATTTGTTTGTGAACTTTATTTTGTTTTAGGAATGTTTTTAAATCTCTCAATTTTCTAGGTCTTACTCTCTATTTTTAACTGATACACAAAAACATGAAAGTTGTACATATTAATGGGGTACCATGTAATGTTCAAAACGTGTACATTACGTGATGTTTCAGTCAGTTTAAATGTTTATCTCTTCAACGTTTATCATTCTTTGTAATGAAAAATTTTAAAATCCTTTCTTTTTTTTTTAATCATATAAGAGTCACTCAACCACTAAGCTGTATCTTCAGCCATTTTTATTTTTTATTTTGAGAGAGGATCTTGCTAAATTGCTGGGGCTGACCTTAAATTTGTGATCCTCCTGCCTTAGCTTCCTGAGTTGCTGGGATTACAGTCATGCATCACTATGCACAGCCTGTTCTGGCTTTTTGAAAGTATATTATAGTATATTATTATCCATAGTCACCCTACTGTGTAAAAGTACCCCAGAGCTTTTTGCTCCTGTTTAACTGTAACTTAGTATCCATTAATCAACATTTCCCTATCCCTCTCTTTACTCCAACTGTTTTTAACCTGTGGCAACCACCATTCTACTCTTCTATAAACTGCTTTTTTTTTTTTTTTTTTTTTTTGACAGGGGTGTTGGTACCGGGTGTCAAGCTAGGGAAGAGCTCTGCCACTGAGCTATGCCCCAAGCTCTTTCTTAATTTCTATGAGATCAACTTCTTCTTCTTCTCCTTCTCCTTCTCCTCCTCCTCCTCCTCCTCTCCTCCTCCTCCTCCTCCTCCTCCTCCTCCTCCTCTCTTCTTCCTCTTGCGTGAGACCATGTGGCACTTCTCTTTCTGTGCCTAAATTAACAATCTCCAGTTCCATCCATGCAAATGACAGGATTTTATTTTATTTTTTTTTTGTGGTACCGGGGATTGAACTCAGGGGCACTTGACCACTGGGTCACATCCCCAGACCTTTTTGTATTTTATTTAGAGACAGGGTCTCACTGAGTTGCTAAGTGCTTCCCCATTGCTGAGGCTGGCTTTGAACTCGCGATCCTCCTGCCTCAGCCTCCCAAAGTGCTGGGATTACAGGCGTGCGCCACCACGCCTGGCTGGATTTTATTTTTTATGGCCAAATAGTATTCCTTTGTGTACATGTACCAGTTTTTCTTTATGCATTCACCAATTGACAGGCATTTAGTTATTTTCCATATCTTAGTTATTGTGAATAGTGCTGTAATAAACATGGGAGTGCAGATGTCTCTTTGATATACTGATTTCATTTCTTTTGGATATATACCCAGGAGTGGAATTGCTGGAACATAAGGTAGTTCCATTTTTATTTTTGGAGAAATCTTCACAATGTTTTCCATAATGGCTATAATCTGTTCATATTTCAATGTAGGTGAATCTGTCAATATTTTCCTCTACAGCTTTTTGATTTTGTGCCTTTTTAAACAAGGTCTTACTTTTTATTGGGCTGTTAATACAAAACTTACTGGTTACATATTTTTAGCAAAGGTTTATGTTTGGTCTCCAGAGTGCTGGCAAACCCAGACGACTTGCAGGGACTTGATAGTCGGCTGCAGATGTCATGAATTTCCATGGACCGTGTGTTTTTAAAGAGCTTTGACAGAACTGAGCTCTGTAAATATTTTTTTTAAATAACTCTTATATGGAGCTGCTATTTTAATTTATTGTTTTCTGGAAACACCAGAAACACGTTTATTCAATTCTTTATCTTCCATCCTGTCATTCACTGATATAGCACTTTTGTTTACAATAAACTCAATGCCAAAGAAAACAAAGGGGTAGTGGATAAAACCTGTCTAACTTCTGGCATTACACTGGTGTTCACTGTTATATAGCCTCCTCAGCATCGTTCCTCTGTTGGTGTTTTCTCCCGGTCATTTTATTGATTGAGAGCTGGTTCCTTCTATTTTCATCTATTGTAGTAAGGATCCCCAGTTGGAGATGGCATCTGATATGGAAATTGTGTTATCTTTTTTTTTTTTTTTTCCTGTTTTAGACAACACCTGCCATTTCACACTGAAGAAATTGGCCTTGGTCAGTGTATCACCATGAAGTTACATGGCTTCAAGTGGCATTCCAAAAAGCCTGGGTACACTAAATTTGAATGATTACCTTGCAACATGGTATAATGAGTTTTCCTGTTGGGCTGCATTTGAATGCTCACAACTTTTAAAAACTGTTTTGGTCATTTGAGAAGGAATTTCAATGAAAGTTTTATACACGATATTGAGGCAACTAGAAAATTCCCCCTTTAAATGTTTATTTTCTTGAATTTCCTCATATTATTTGTAGCCCAAGAGGAAGGATAGACTCTTGAACATTTTCAAAGTCTTTTGAAATTATATTGTTTATTGCACTTTTCAAAGCATGGATAGTTTCTAAGGAGTGAATTTTGAAAGCTGTGTTTTAAAGTGAAGACTCTATGTCAATTTAGCTAAGTGATTATAAATAAGAATCTAATATATGGGAAAGGGAGGGGAAAATCAGTGAGAATTAGAGTCAACTCCTTTGAATAATTTTCTTTCTTTAAAATAGAAAAATTAAAACCTTTTGAATAGGTAATACATCAAATAATTCAAAACTCCAAATTACTAAAGGATACACAGCAAGAAGCATTGCTCAGTCCTTCATCTTACAGCCACTAAATTCTCTCCCAGAGAGCAAACAGCAATACCAGTTTATTGTGCAGTTTGCAAAGTCATGTGCAGACAAAGACATGTCTATCTATATCTGTAGGACAGGTTTTCAGAAAGGGCAAGTTGGGACTCTCAGATCTTAGGCAGATTTCTTCTTCTGGGAAGCCTCAGTTCTCTTTAGGCCATTCAACTGACAGAATTGGGCCCACTCACATTATCTAGGATAATCTCTCTCTCTCTCTCTCTCTTTTTTTTTTTTTTTTGGTGGTGCTGGGTATTGAACCCAGGGCCTTGTGCATGCTCTACCAACTGAGCTATAACCCCAGCCCTCTTCCTTATTTTTTTCATAAACAACTAATTATAGGTGAAAAACACATCTATGAAGTGCTTTTATAAAATGATATATGTAAATGAATAAAAATAGATCAATATAATTGACCCCCCTCAAAGACAAAAAAGTCTGAAGTGCTTTCAGTGTAATACCTATATCAGCATCTGATAATACATAAATTGGCTAGTATTTAGCCAAGCTGACACAAAACTGACCATTATAGTCCACTTCTTATCCACTTGGACCTCACACACACCTACTTTAACTTCCAATAAAGACAATGACAAAGTCGTACTTCTACCTAATGTGATACAACCATCTCCTGCAAACAATGAAAACATGCTAACCCTTTCCCAGAGGAAGATGCAAAGTCCTTAATGATGTTTACTCTTATACTTGATCTCGTACAACTTAAATAATGTATAAAATTATTTCTAATACATAATACATTTTATGTTAGATGACAAGGGAATAAGATGGAAGAAAATAAACATAGTTGCTTAAAATATACATAAACATATTCATAACAAAGTGAGAAGGAAGTTCTCATAACCATTACTGTTCTCATTTCTGCAACTGGTCATGTGGTCATAGCTGGTATTTATAGTTACTATCTTTCACAAGGCACCTCCTATTCTCTTTGCCTTCAGCAAGGACTTCATCTTATCAAGACTTGTTGCCTAATGGAATGATCTAAATCTTCATTTGAAGGTTCTGGGCCATTAGCATTCCTGCCTGAATTGAGCTATTGTAGTTTTTATTGATTTTAATCAAAAGACATGGTAGTACAAGAAGACAACCAAAGGCATCTCCTGTCTGGAATGTCCTGTATGGTAGCAACTCAATTTTTCTTTGGTAATTAGGCTCAGTCTATTTAGTCAGTACAATAACTATCTCTTTGGATATTGATTCAGAACCATGAGGAGTAAGTGACTTGGGTGGTAGTCTTGACTCCCAGTTCAATGCAATAATTGTTGTGTCTGATGGTGTGAGCATTTCTCTCTCTAAAACTAAGATCTTTGGATCAACAGAGCAGAGGTATGCTGGGAATGGGAGGTCATGGGAATGAGAAGCAAATATTTTGCTAGTGGATGATTAGAGCTTACAGTGAGTGGTGCCAATCCCATTTCCACCCCTTAATTCCTGAGCCTGTGACTTATGGCTATTAGTGAAATTGCACCATATCTTGGACACTGATTCAGAGCATATATAGCATGCTGGAGAACATTTCGCCAACCTTGAGAGGTATTGACACCTAGTTGGAGATGTAACTGATTTTTCGAAAGTCATTCCCTTGTTCTATTGAGCCAGCTGCTCTAGGATGATAAAAAATGTGGTAAGATCAATGAATTTAATGAGCATGGATCCATTACCACACTTCATTTGCTGTGAAGTGAATTCCTTGATCAGAAACAAATGATGTAAGGAATTCTGTTGGATAAGACATGTCCTAAGTTCATGAATGGTGGTTTTGGAGAACCCTGCATGTAGGTGAGACAGAACCATATCCAGAGGATGTGCTTCTTTTAATAAGAACAAAGTTCTGCTTATTCTGTGATGGGAGTGGTTCAACATAATCAACCTGCCACCAGGTAGCTGGCTAGCTCTTCAGGGAATGGTGCCATGTTGGGGTCCCAGTGTTGTCTCCATTGCTGGGATACTAGTGATGGTAGTCACATCAGTCTTGGAGAGTAAGGATACCTGTTACCGAGACCACGCATAACCTCCATCACAGTCGCCATGGCCACATTGTCATGAACCCATAGGGCAAAGACAAGAGTGTTGCTTTCTGATTCGAGCAACAATGCCGCGGGAGAAAAACTCGGAGGCAGAATGAAGATGAAAGAAGTTTTTTTATTCTTCGGCTTTAACAATCTTTCAAAACTCTAACACTGGCTCTTTCAGCAACCTCTCTGACTCTTTACCTCTTCTGACTACTGACTCTCTACTTTACTTTCTTTTACTTTTACTTTCTTAGAGAGAGCTTAGAGAGAGAGAGAGAAAGAGAGAGAGAGAGAGAGCTTCTTCTTTCTTCTTTCTTCTTCACTTTCTTTTACTTTTACTTACTTAGAGAGAGCTTAGAGAGAAAGAGAGAGAGAGAGAGAGAGAGAGAGAGATTCTTCTTTCTTCTTTCTTCTTCACTTTCTTTTACTTACTTAGAGAGAGCTTAGAGCTTAGAGAGAAAGAGAGAGAGAGAGAGAGAGAGAGAGAGAGAGAGAGAGAGAGAGATTCTTCTTTCTTCTTTCTTCTTCAGTAGCCTCGGCCTGACTCTGACCAGCAACAACTACTTCTCTCTATCTATGGTTTCTCATTTCTTTCTCTAGCTTCTTCTGACTGAACTCTTAACCGCTCTGACTCTTATTTCTTCTTCTGACTACGTTCTGGCCGCTCTGACTCTTTTCTTTTTCTCTGACCCGAACTCTTCTTCCGACCGACTGAGCGACTGAACGACTGACTGAATGAATATCTCTTCTGACCGCTTTCACCCGGTTATATACCTTTAGCTTTGCGGGTGCATCACGTGCATATGATTATTATCAGGTGGAACTTATGGCTTCCAGCTAGCCGCAATAGCCATCTCCCTGATTGGGGCTGCTTCACAAGAGTGGCTGAGGAAAGAGTCTGACTAGCATATTTCTTTCACTGAACAAGTCGTTGGTAGATTTACCACATCATTGCATAAAGAGTTTTAAGAAAACATATCTTTGTAAGAGATTGCTTTTTCTTTTGTATAATGTGATGGTCACTCCTACTGGTTTTACCACCATGTCACTTAGTGGAAGTGCACCACAAGGGCATGTCCATTCTAGACTAGAATTTTGTGGTACCTGCTCATATATTGAGTGACCTCAGAGAACTAGAAATTCTCAAAACCTGAGTAGTTTTTCCTATTAAAAGATTAGAGAAGTTTTCAAAGCTCCAGAATCTACTCCAGTTTTGGTCATGACTATAGAATCTTTATGGAACAAAAGAGCATTCACCCAAATGAGTGCCTAATTTTGACGGTCTTTGTCTTTTTCCAATACTTCTTTAGCTCAGTGATGTCCATTTCTTTTATTCATTAATCTGTGTATCCTCTCAGTAATTGTCTTGATGGCAAGAATCTTGACTTAATCAGTTTTGCATTTTGGATGACCACAATAATGCCTGATACATAATAGGTCCTCATTTGATATTAACTTACTAATTCAACAAGTATTTTCTGAGTTCTTATTATTAACACATTATAAATATTATTAACACATTGTTTCTTTTCTTATTTATTTTTCTGGCTATAACTATATCCTGCTTTTTCTTTTTATGTAGCTTAAAAGGGAAATAATTCTTACTGATAGACAATGTAGGTACAATTCAAGTCTTCAAAAAACTTACTGTGTGCCTATTTTGTGCAAGGCATAGAATTTGACTAGACTTTCCTTCAAGGTACTTCTTTGAGGAAAATAAACACACCTAAGTATATAAAAAATAATTTGGAGAATGCCATGATGTGATTTTGGAGCTAAGACTGTGTTCTACTGCTGTCAAATGTTTAGTGTGACAGAGGAGTTCACAGTTAAAGAGATTAATAGTAATAGCAAGAACAACTGCATTTATATAGTGATTACACAGGACTTAGCACTATCATTGGCACTTTATATATATAATCTGATATAACCCTCACAATGGCTCTGAAAGATAGGTACTACTGATTTCCCTTTTATGACTGAGTAGACTGGACATAGAGATAGTGTGACAGAAGCCCATATTCTTTTTTTTTTTTTTTTTTGTACCAGAGATTGAACTCAGAGGCACTCGACCAATGGGCCACATCCCTAGCCCTTTTTGTATTTTTATTAGAGACTGGGTCTCACTGAGTTGTTAAGTGCCTCGCCATTGCTGAGGCTGGCAGAAGCCCATATTCTTCTCACTCCCTACCCACCATTCTGTATTTCAACCGATGGCCAAAAGAACTGGCCTATTAATAACCAATGAGTCTTGCTTCTCAGGTAGATAACTCACAGGTCAGATAACTCTGATGTAAGAGTGTCCCCCCAACCCCACCAGAGTTATTGAACACAGGGCCTTGTGCATGCTGAGCACTTGCTGTACCACTGAGCCACACCCATAGCCCCAAAGAGTTCTTCATTTCTTCATTGTTGCTTAGAGTTTCCCTGTGAGATGTCAGCCAGCCACAGAGGTAGCTGACTTGATAGCATTCATTTTATTAGAGAGTCATTGCTTCCCTTTCTCACTCTCTCATTATCCTACTGGTATTTTATGAACCACTCCCCCAAACAAACAAACAGACAACAAAACACTGCTGGCTCTTGAATCTTTGTCTCTGTCTGTTTATAGGTGAATCTATAGTTTTGGGTGAATGTAGTCTTTGGAGCAAAAAAGCAGGGTAGAGATAAAACTTGAACCCAGGCATCTGGACTTCAGAGTCAATGCTCTTACCTCTACTGACACTAGAGAGCAGCCCAGACAGATTGTGGGCAATGGCAAAAGCTTGCGAAAGTCTAAGTTTGAAGTTCAGTATGAGTACAGAGAATTCTGGGAAGTAGGGATGTGAATGGGTGGACATGAGCCCAGCAACTTGGGATGAGCACATGAAGCTTTTGTAGGTCAAGCTAAGTTTTTGCACAAGGGCAACAGGAAATTGCTCACCTGATCAGGGTGTGATTTGGTCAGATATCCATTTGCAAAAGTTAATTCTGGTGACAATGTATGGAATGAACTGGGGTAAGGAGCAGGGGAGAGATTGCAGCAACCGGATGAACAACAGCATGAACAGAAAAGAAGGGGCTAACTTGACACATGCTTGGGGCATAGAATCAGTGTGTCCCAGTGCCTGGAAGTGGTTAGGTGCAGGAGTGAAGGGCAGAAAGGTGTATAGGGTGACTTTGAGCAGGGGTGAAGGGTGGTAGTGACTTTGACTAAAGTGAGAATATGTCAGGGAGGCTTGGGGCATGTGTGGGTATGTGTGTTTGTATGGGTTTAGAAAGAGGATCAGTTTGATTGAAAATATCGAAGTGCTTGAAGTTTACCCAAGCAGAGATATCCAAAAGCAGGTGAAGATGGAGCTTTGAGATTCAAGAAAGAGGCTGCAACTGGATATACAAATTTCAGACCAACAGCTGATATTTGAAGATCTTTAAAGTCCTGGGCATGGACAGAATTCCTTGACAAAAGGAAAAAAAATGCTGTGGACAGTATATAAAATATTTTCACACAGAATATCTCATTTGAACTCAATAGTATCCATGAAAGGTATGTGGGAAAAATATTACTTTCATCATGATTTCATAAAAGAAAACTGAGACATAGAGAGAGATTGGGGTATTAATTGGAGAGGGGGAGAGTTGAGACAAGGACTAGGTATACTGATTCCACATCCTGTGCTCTTTCCATCATACCACACTAGACTCCTAAAATATGTTGGAATGGCCATATTAAATGATTTAGGTCCTCACCAGAAAAGTTATTTTTTTTGTATTGTAGAAAGTTGCCATATGTCAAATCATGATGCATAATGTTCTTTTCTGTGGTCTGTACTTCTTTCTTTCTTTCTTTCTTTCTTTTTTTTTTTTTTTTTTTTTTTACTGATAATTGGACATTCAACATAATGGTTCGACACAGGCATACATGATACTGAATTCCACTTTTTGAGGTAGGACTGACTTTGCAGGTGAATTCCCAGAGGCTTAGTTAGTACTGTGTTATTTTTCTCAGTCCATTCATTTCTGCATCACCTGTCACCATGGTTGTCTTCCTTTTCATTATTTTTGACCATGTGTTAAGCACCCAACATTACTCCATAGAATTAAGTCTTAGGCTCTAATAATTCACATTTATTCAGTGACATCATGAATGTCTACAACAAATCTTCCTGAGGTTTTTTTCTCTCCCACCATTTATGATCTGGGGAAACTACTCCCTGAATAGCTCAGTAAGTCATGTCAGGAAAGGACCCTTGGAATATTTTTGGCCAAGATTTTGAAAAACCTACTTCCCTTTCTTATTTGTCCAGGAGATAATGCTGACCTTTAGAAAATGCTGCCGAAGAGATTCTGTATGTGACAAGTTGTGACATGTTTTATTACATGATTTGTAGCATACTTTATTTGGGGGTCGAAAGTCGGACAATGACACATATGTATAAATGAGTCAAGTGCTTGTGACATGCTTGGGGAAGTCACCTCCAGAACTTGATCAAACAGACTGAAGGAATGGCATGAGCAGAGAGCAGAAGGGGCTTTCCCTGCTTGGCTGTGATTGGCAATTTGTTCTCCCACCTCTTTAAGGACTTGGTAAGTAGAGGTGGAAAAAATGGTCCCAGCTTATGGCACGACACCCTCTCCGTTGTTTTTCAGCTTTCTGCTATTTGACTAATTTCCAGTCAGTTATATTGATGTCTGGGTGTATTAGTAATTTTTACTAATTTTAGGCAGTAAATCATTGCCAACCTGATCCTTTTATTTGATCAATAGAGTTTACTTAGTCTGTGTTTTAATTGTGATGCAAACAAATGATGAATTCTTTATGAGAAGGGGCAGTTTCTGAAACTTCATCTCTCTGCCTTCTTCACCTTTAAAATGTCTACAAGGGAGCAAGAACATAATAGCTCATAATAGCTCATTGTCTGGTGAGAAAGTCGAATAAGCCATTTGTTCCAGGGGGCATGTGTGTGCCATGGATGTATGTGCATGTGTGCATCACTTCTGAAGCACACTGTAGCTTTTCCCACCACTCCAGACTTTCTGAGCATCTAAACGATATTTTAGAACAAGAAGTGTTCCATTCTATGGAGAAAATGCTGGTCATCTAGAGCTATCTTTTTTGGGAGAATAAAAAAATGTTTCCAGTGCGATGACATTTGCCACATCTTAGGTAATTTTCTTCACACTCTTTCCAGTTTGTTGGAAATGGAGTTTGAAAGTGAAAGAGGAGAAATATTTTTATTTTCTGCATTTGTAGCTTAGGTCTATGTCTTTAATCTCAAGTTAAAAGAATTGCCTGGTAATCCCTGTGTAAAAGGGTGAGCACACTTACACAAATAAGGCATGTGATAATTAGAACTCTTAGGAAAAAATAGAGAACTTGGGTCCAGTCTCTGGCACTGTTTGAATTAGAAGTCCAATGTACTACCCGCTGTACAACAGAGCCCAGTCACTGATATTTTTTTTTAAGTGATTATTATTTTTTTACCTTTATTTTGTTTATTTATTTTTATGTAGTGCTAAGGATCAAACTCAGCGCCTCACATGTGTGAGGCAAGTGCTCTACTGCTGAGCCACAACCCCAGCCCCTCACCGATACTCTTGAACACAGCCTGGGCATTAACCATTCTGATTCAAGTGCATGCTACATTCATGATCTGCTCCTCCACTGTATCTCTCTGCATACATTTTTTGGATATTTTTGAGCCCCTAAACTCAGATGATTGTTCACTCAGCCTCTTATGCTTCTAGTTTTAAAAGGGTTTCTGGAATTTCAGATATACTGGATGAGGTTCAACAATGAGACTGAATCCTTTCTCTTACGTTGTGGGGGAGTGGACAGGATCCTCCATAGATGTTTCTACCCCAGAGAAACTGGGAGCATGTGATAGCATCTCATCAATTTCTTGACTCCCTATCCCTCCATTGCTCTGTTGACAAGGGTGCTTCCGAGTCTCTCTGGAACTGAGCTTAAATGCAAACTAGCACTCCATAGTGCTGAGGTTGGGATCAGTCCTAGGTAATACTGTAGGAGAGATGAAGCTTGTTTCAAGCATCTTTTATTGCTTACACTGTGCCCTTCTTTCTATTTTTGTCTCCAACTCTGTTTCCAATCTTAAGGATAGTCTCTGCCTTTTATTATTCATCCATCATAAAATAATTGCTTTCATTTCATGATTGCTTATTTTGTGTGCTAGATATTTGCCAAGCATTTATATATCATCTCACTTTATCTTATGTTTAGATATTACTATTCCCATTTTCCAGTTGAAGAAAATGATGCAGAAATTATTTCCCCAAATGTCTCAGCTAGTAAATGGCAGGACCAGGAGTCAAACTCAGGCTTAACGCCTACGTGCTTGGCCACTTATTTAGGCTGACTGACCCTTTTTGGGTATTGTTCCATTTAAGTTTACAACTTTGTCTTCTATCATAACTTCCCTTGTAGCCCTGATCTTAGGTTTCTGGGGTGATAGATGACTCTAGGTACATTTCTGTGCTGAGAAATGATCGGCTGAGGGAGTCAGCATCTCCCTGGACCATTGGCTGCCTTCCTAGCTGGCAACCAGAGATGACAGTAAAATGAACAGATCTCTAATGGTGGTCTTCCAGGTATTTTGTTTTGTGGGAAGATCTTCAGGTCACAATACAGAGAATCTATTATTGCCCATTTTTAATTAATAATTCAATTATTTATTTATTCACTTAAGTAACATTTATTGAGTCCCTACAATGTACCAGAATGATATTGGTATAAGATAGAATTATAAAAACAAACAAACAAAAAGAATAAAAAAGTCTATACCATTGAGAATCTTGCAAAGGTACCAGAGAAATAGTTCAACACCCTGTGTGATTTGACAAATGCTTCTATAGAGGGGTGCAGTTACATATGGTGTTATTGAAGCACAGAAGATGGGCAGCTAGATGGGGCTTGAGAAAAAGATCAGGACTCTCCTCCTGGTACAGATGAGGTTTGAGTTGAACCTTTGAAGAGGAGTATGAGGTTAGTCAGGTGTAGATAAGAGAGTTCAGAGAAGGGAGTCTCCAGTACAGAAGATGGTAAATGCAAAAGCCTAAAGATGTGAAAGAACCTAGAACCTTGGGGTGGCCTTTGACAGGAATGACTGAAACGAAGAGATGTGGGATGATGGTGGGATGAGATGTGAAGGGTCAGTTGACTCTGTGATTCCAGTCAACTGCAGCAGCAGAATGTTACTAGTTTTACTTGGAGTGTACGTCTTCCTTTATAAAGGCTGGGCCACAGTTCCTCTTTGAATGAAAACCTCCTTTGAACTTGCTTGTTGCCTACAAATACCTGGATGTGATTACTGATATCCACCACACAGAAGCAGAATCTGGGGAATGACCACTTGAAGATGGCTTTTAATTTTTCCACAGGCTGCTGTTCAGGGATCTTGCACTACATTGATATGAGTGGAAAATTCCTGGCTTTTACCTGGTCTTCCAAAGAGCTCCTGTGTTCCAGTTCTTTATGAGGTTATTCTGAATTGACTTGAGTGGTAAATGTTGGCAGTTTCTGCCAACTATTAAAATATTTTCTTCTTAAAAGAGGAGACAATTGTTAATTGTTAGTGTTGGATGATTTGGACAGGTGGCTTCTTCAATACTCCCAGTAGAATCCTCTAAACAGTCTTGAATGTTTGCCAGGCTAACTTCAGGATTGCTAGCATTCAAAAGGTTATTCATTCAGCCAGATTGTGTGGCATTTTCAAAGAGACTGAGAATTGGAAAAGGGAAAACCTCTTTGTTGGTGTTAACACAAAGCTAGTCTGCTACAAGAGGCCTCACATGGCCAAGCTAGACCTGGCTCCTGGGGTCTCTGCTAGCAGATACCTAGGCTGTATTTAGAGTGATTTCTCTTTTTTTTAGAAAAGCCGAAATTTTCCAGATAATTATGACTTTCTGGAGATGGATGTAAATGTAGCATTGGCACCAAATTCTGCATCCATCACCACTGCTGAAAAGGAAGAGATATATTTTATGTACATTATGAGTCCCCAGTCTGAACTCCCTGCCTACTCAGTATTGCTAGATGTTAGCTGTAGCAGCTGAATGCTTTTGGTTAGAGATACACACTGTTGATTGCTCCAAAATGATACTTCTGTCATGCTCAAGGATGGCACAGGGAGGGCCTGTTGTGTTTGCTCACCATGAGATAAGTGTCAGGGTTTGCAGCTGCCTGGTAGAAACTGCTGAAATTTTAATGCAGCAAATTAAAGGGTTGAGATTTAATGGCTCTTACTAAAGGAGGCTGATGAGTTTGAACAGATCTGAATCAAAGGTATAAGGATATTCAGGTACTGAAGTAACTATGGTGTTGCAGATGGTAGGTGAGCTTGCAGATGGTCAGTTATGCTTCCTGTTGATTTATGTTTGGCAATAAATATCACTGATTTCCTGAGGATGAATCATCTTCTTAAATGTTACGATGTGGGAAAAGCCTAAGAAGTAGGGAGAATGCATCTCTTCATTTGCTTCTTAAGCAGGGAACGGCAGCCAATTAGATATTTCGCAACCCCAGAGGACAAGAACTTCAAGAAAAAGAAAAAAACAAACAAACAAATAAAAAACTTCTTAATCTGACGAATAGCAATAGTTGCTTAAATTAGATTTTTAAAATTCCTTTTCACATGTTATCACTCTTCTCCAATTGCAAATTGAATTCTAAGCACTGATTCCCTTTGCCCCTTTATTCTCTTAGTGACACTTGCTTTACTTCTTATATGTGGTATTCTTTTTCCTACAGCCAAACTCTGCTAGGGGACTCTTCTAGTGTGAGCTTATCCAAGTTTCCTGTCAGGGACATCTGTTGTTTATAGTTGCCTGGCACCCCTTCCTCTGCTTTTCAACCATAGAGTCTTCCTTTACAGAATTATTTGACTCCCATCTAGTAGGGCTGTCAATCGCATGCCTTAACTCCAGCATTTCAGAGGGAGGCCCTGTAGTGCTGTGCTATAAAGTGTGGCCAATAGGTGTTTGCCATCCCTGGGCCATGTTTGGTGATCCCAGTAGTGGGCAAGTGACAAAAAAAAAAAAAAAAAAAAAAAAAAAACAAACCCAAACAAACCTGTTTTTTTTTTTTTTTTTTTTTTTTTTTTTAAAAGACAGGGTCTTGCTAATTTGCTGAAGGTTGGCCTTAAACTCTAAACTTCTGCTTCAGCCTCCAAAGTAGCTGGGATTATAGGCATGTACCATTGCACCTGGCCTGAGAACAGGCTTTTTGAGTTCTGATATTAATTCTGGATTTTACTTCTGTGACTATAAACATTGGGATTTTGTGAACACATAGTTGCTGAGGCTCATTTTTGCTGGTCTGTGGAGATTAAGAATGTAACCAAGAGAAAAACACAGGGGGGTGGGAGGGGAGGGGGAGAGGGGAGAGGGATATAAACCAAGAGAAGAACAAAGGGGGTTGAGAGGGAAGAGGGGAGCAGGAGGGGAGGGGAGAGAGAGAGAGAGAGAGAGAGAGAGAGAGAGAGAGAGAGAAAGAGAGAGAGAGAGAATGAGAGTGAGAGAGAGATGTGTGCATGCAAGAGATTAATTTTTATGAAGAGAAATTGTGCCTTCTACCTAAAGAAATTTCTGGTGCTGCTAATAGTTGGTGGAATTGTGTAGAGGACTTTGAAACATTCTCTGTGGTCCTGATAGACTATATTGGTAACAAGTTGCAGCTTGTAAGGACTTGGGAATTAAATTTATTTAACTAGGTTGAAGAACAGTTCTGGAAACCTTAATTCAGTTAGTAAATTACTTGAGAGTACCACTTCTCTTTCTACCTAAATGGAACACTCATAAAGTTCCAGTAGAAATTTTGCAGATTGACACTTTCTTCCAATTCCTTAGTACAACACTGAAGAATGGCACCTTAGCTAAGATAAACGCATGGCAACTGCACCCACATTTTGTGAGAAGGACATCTGTGCTCTTAGGTAATCTTACTCTGGTTGTCATAAAGCTGAATAAGAACAGGATGTAGAGTTTCAGACAATGTTACCTTTCAGAAATCCAAATTGTACTTGAGAGGTGGTATTGGATTAAAATTCATGAGGCATCAGATTTATCTGGTTCATCAATTTAAATCACCCATGAACATTAGGTTGTGCTAGATATATATTTAAACATTTAAAGTCGAGGTCATTTATACTACCTTCATCAATCCCCTTTATGTTAATAATTCTGGCTGAACAGGTTTATTTTCCATGGTCTTATATTCTAAACCATTGGAAGTTGCCCTCCTTCCTTCATTTTTCAATAATCTAACATTTTTCAATAATATCAATCAGTGGCAGGAGTGTTAATTTTGTGCAGATTTGGTAGGTAGATATTGCAGTGAGGCAGATTTCAATTTGTTATCAGTAAAATCTTCTTGCATTATATGGTGGCCTCTCCCAACAATGGCAGGATTCAGGTTGTAACTGCTATGGCTTGTTTAAGTGTCTCCCAAATTCCCCTACATTAGGGTTTTACCTCCAGGGTGGCCATATTGGAAAGTGTTGTGGGCCTTTAATAGGTGGGGCCTTGTGGGAGTCCTTAGGTCACTGGAGGTGTGCCCTGAAGGGGACTGTGGGACCCCAGGCCTGTCCTCACTCTGCTTCCTGGCTCCAGATGTGACAGCTGAGTCTCACAAGCATTCCTGCTATTGTCATCCACTGTCATCCCCAGAGGCCCAAAGCCAATCTTGGTACCACCAATCTTGAACTTCCAAAACCACGAGCTAAGTGAACCTTTATAAAATAAGTAGACTGTGTCAGTTATTTCATCATCATAACTAATAAGTGAACATCCCTGTTACTAGGTTATCCCTGCTAATGATGTTGTAGAGCAGATTTTGGAATTGGTGTGAGTTTTGGGCAACATGATATTTTTAAAAACTATTTTAGCTCCAAAAACTCTATACTGCTAATAGTTATGTGAATACTATTAATACTACTTTCACATTTTATTACTGATAGTTATAATTACCATTTTGTAATCATCTATTATATGCTAGATACAATTCCAGGCATTTTATGTACATGTATTCCAGGTAAGCCTCATACCAACTGTAGATATTGTCTTTACCCATGTGAAATTGGAGACCCGTTATTATATATCTATATAATATCTATCTATATACATATACATATAGATAGATATTTTGAAAACAAAAGATATATTCTTAATATATGTATATATGTATACACATATAATAAGAATAAAACATTCTTTTTGTTTTCAAAATTGTAAATAGATCAAAAAGAACAGCATTTTCTGTGACTTTTCATTAAAATCAAAGCATGTAGTATGCAGATTCATGTGTGTTGTTTCAACCCTTCTAGTGGATTACAAACTCATTCTCAGTATAAAAGGGAGTGCTGGATACTTTGTCTTATTCCTTCTAGGTGCTACAAATAGAGACGGGTGGAGCAGGTTCAATTTAGAAATTGTCTGTACCGTCCCCCTGCCCTTGTCAAACTGGCAGAGTCTTCAGGCAGGTCCTGAAACTTTGTTCCTTGAGTCTAGTTTCCCATGTGGTTCATGCCTTGGAGTGGTTATTGTGGAACTATGAGAGAGTTCTGGCTGAATTTCTTTATAAGGGAAGAGGGAAACCAGTAGAAGTTGAGAGGAGAAGGATCAATTTCTAAATGCATGATTGAAGATCTGAATGGTACTTATATACTTTGTATACAAACAGTTCTATGTAAAAGATGCTATATATGGGCATTATGAATTATAATACATACTACTATTATAAATAAAAAAAGAAAAAAAAAAAGATACTTCCCTCACAGGAATGTGATAAGTTGTTCATGGCTTGATATACTGAAAATAATATTTTAAGTTTTTTTTTTGTACTGGGGATTGAACTCAGGGGCATTCGACCACTGTTTCACATCCCCAGCCCTTTTAAAATGTTTTTTATTAGAGACAGGGTCTCACTGAGTTGCTAAGTGCCTCGCCATTGCTGAGGCTGGCTTTGAACTCACGATCCTCCTGCCTCAGTCTCCCAAGTGCTGGGATTACAGGTGTGCACCACCGCGCCCGGCTTAATATTTAAGTTCTTATAAATGCCCTGCATAAGTATTTTTTGGTCATTAACAGCAAAGGGAAAAGGGCAACATGTTTGAACTCTAAATATCACATGGTCTATGTAACAAGTGTTTTATGATCACCGACGTATTACCATCAGCTGGTAATGTGTAGCTTCACCAGTAGCTTTCTACAGAATCATATCTTTTTATTATAGCTATTTGCAAGCAGTCATTGGTGCATTTATCATTTCTGGGTTTTAATACAATGCCAACTCGGGGAATCTGAAATCAATAAAGTTTTAGATGGGATGTGCCAGTTGGATAATGAAAGTGATTTGGAAGTATGGGCCTTCATAACATTTGGGGAAATCATTCTTGTTGAATAATGTGGAAACTCAGAACTCTGCTTTTGGCAGATGTAAATAAGGCTTTGGGCCCTAAGGAGTCAAGTAGCTTATTGGAATGTCAGCAGGGTGGCTTTTGTAAAAATCCATAGATTAATATGTACAGAGGAGTCTTTTTGAGGATCAGAACTGTGCTCTGAAGTTTGAAGAACAGTGTTCACTCTTCTTTCCACACATTTGGCATGGAATGTTAGTTAGTGTTAAAGGGACCAGAGGGGTCAATTGGCCTCACTGACTAACTTTACATTGAAGCAGTCAGCAGACTCAGAAGCTTGGTCACATATCTTGAACAATGTCTTCCAGTTCAATGCTCTTTCTTTTTCATCCATCTAATCTCTTCCCAACCTCAGAATCCCTCTGTGTAATCTGAAGACCCCAAAGCCATGGAAATGGCTGCCATAATGGGAAAATGAGGCAGCAAGTCTGTCTCAGAGTATCTGTGACCTTGGGGAAGTGGTTTAACATCTCTGAGTGTCAACATTCTCATCTGCAAGATGAGATGATACTAGTACTCCTTCCAGTAGGGTTGTTATAAAGATTAAATCAGTTAAAACCTGCAAAGCATTTAAAGCATTATGCCCTGATCTTTCTCCTGGGTAACTGCACACATCTGAATCACCTAAAGGGTCTGCTGCTGTCTTGGGATTCAAGAAGGTACTAGTTAGTATCTGTTTGGTGTCATTTTTTTTTTTTTTTTTTAGATTTCTCTATTCTTATGTAAAATGTCAGTTAGGAATTTTAATAAAAATTTAGAGGAAAAATTAAAAACAAAATCCCAGTAATTTCACTCACACATATTTCCCCCTTTGGATCACTTGAAGGGAAGCCCAAGGAACACTAAAATTTACAAATTTTCAGCCCATTGACCCAAAGACTTCTCTGTTATCTTCACAATTAGGTTTTTAAGGTAGAGTAGGAACAAAAAGTTTTTTTAAATGTTTAAAATATGTGTGTATGTGTTCGTGTTTTAAAAAAAAGGATATCTTTTGATATCTTAAAATACCTAGAATTACAAATTTTTGGACTACCATGGATTTGCCAGCTCAGAATGCAAGAAGTATTAAATTCTTGTGATTAATGAATTTTTTTAAAAAAAACTTTAATTACACATCTGAAGTCCTGATCACACCCTAGGGATTTATTTGCTTATGAAAAGTCAAACTATGAATCACAATATTGCAGAATATTTTTCACATCATCAGATTATTTTTTCCATTCATTCCACAAGTGATTTGTAAAATTTTGCAATACCTAAAAAACTTTGATACTACATTACAAAAAGGTACTTAAATATAGATGAGAAAGATAGATGTTTGTCTTCTCCTTTTGTAGTGATATTAAATAAAAGATGGAATGTTTTTATTTAAAACCAATCCCTCATTCCCCCACCCCCAATACAATAAGTAAATAGCAACGTGAAGAAAAGCTTCCTTTAAATCTGTTATTCAGTTCAAATGTGTGTTAAGAAAAAGGTCTATTCTGTGTATAAAATATAACAACAAAAAGGGGGAATTATAAATAGAAAAATAAAACATGTAAAGGAGACAGATATTCTGTGTACATAGCTTTAAAGTCCTGACAGAGAACACTTGTCAGAGGACAAACTACACATTCCTTAACTTAATCATAAATTCCCAAAGAACAATTCCGACATGTTAATTTACCACAGTAGATTTACCCATTGAAATCAGTTCACCAGTCTTTACCAGCAAGCTGCATCTTAATTTGTACCATCAAACAGTTCAGTTGAGATGGAATAAAATATTTTCCCACAAGTATCTTAGTACCACAGACGTTCCTGCATTGTAGTGGAATATCTACCAACATTCACTAAGTCCAATCCTTTGTCAATATCATCTCTTCACACAGTAGCGGGTCTTAAATGGAAAAGGGCTCTTAATTTTCTATTTGAATCATAGGAAGTAACTACAGAATTGGCTAATGAAAAAAGCTTATTTTTTATTTTCATTTTTTGGAAATCAGTTAAAAAAATCTAAAGCTGTGAATAAAAAGTGATGAAAGAAAAGTAACTGGCTAGGTTTCCCTTCTTTTTAGTCACATGAGAAAAATACAAGGAAAATGCTTAACACCCATTAATTAGAAAATCCAGTCCCTTCACTTGCTACAGGGCTCAATTTAGATTACGAAAGAGAAAAAATATTTTTGGCTATAGCTTTAGTAAACAATAAATGATGAAAAATCTTGTCTTTAAGAGATCTGATACCTCAGAACGCAGACCTTAGCACATTGATGTTGCTACATTCTTCCAGATAGCTTGGCAAATAAATAACTGAGCCCTATTTTGGCAGAAGGAAGGAAGGACACACTAGTTCCAGCAACAAAACAAGATTATGAAAAGAACTGACCAACACAAAACAGTATTTCTTTTCCTGAATAATAAAGACATCATGTTTGCATATAGAACAGCTTTTGCATTATTGCTCTACGTATAATAATATATTAAGGAACTCATAACAGACTGCACATTACAAACTTAAGGTTCTTTGGTGAAGAATGAAAGAAAACAGTATTTGAGCTTTAAAGAAAACAATTTCATCCATGTTTGCTTTTATCTATTGATCCGCTGGATCCTCTCACAGAGCAGGGAGAGGTACTGTGTGAGTTTCACCATGGCCACGATCACCACACCCCCGGCCATCATACATGTGGGCCAGAAGAGTGAATGGAACAGCACGTTGGAACTGTAGAGTTTGGTTAGGATGACGTTCTTCTGGTTTCCTTCTGGGTCAAAATAGCAGGAGAAGTGCTGGTACTTCCTGAAGTTTTCCATGACGACATTCACCAGGGACATGGACTCTTCAAAGCTTTTTTCACACTTAGGTATGTAGGAGCACTGTAAAGAATGAGAGAAACCATTACAAAAATGTGTAGTGTGTGTGTGTGTGTGTGTGTGTGTGTGTGTGTGTGAGAGAGAGAGAGAGAGAGAGAGAGAGAGAGAGAGACAGATGGACAGACAGACAGTAGGAGTGGTAGAGTACAGCGACCAACTTAATTTATCAGTGAAATGACCACTGCGGTTATTCTTTTTGTATTCAGACTGGTTCCTCTAGAAATTCTACAAAATACCTACACATTGCTTAACATACTGTTTTAGGGTGTCTGACCAAGGTGTTCCTTGACAACTCACCCATGTATTATTGAATTATCAATTAAAATAAAATCAGGGAAATGTTAATTAGCTTGATTTAATCATTCCATGTTACATACTACAGACACACAAAAGAAAATGACTCCAACTAGGTTCTTTTTCCCTTAGCGAAGTGTGCTGGGTTTTAATGATTTCCTGTTGAACATCCTTCTTCATGGAATTAAGGGTGTAAACTTTTCTGGCTTTGTCTGCTCATGTTTGTTCACGTAATGTCTACAGTTTGCAATTGTACCAATATCAAATGTAGTTTGTTCTTTTATTTTGGCATGGCTTCCTTTGGTTCTGCCAAGTCACTTTGGTTACTGGTTACCGTCTCTGGTGCATAGTTTGCCAAAGAAACTTTCCGCAAAGCAGACCCAAACCAGTTTATCTTTCAACCATTCCTAATCTGAGAACTCACTGTGTCTTTTCTTTGATCTTTTCTCCTCTCTTATTCTTCTTGCGATCCCTTCTACACCTCTCTCTTTTCTTTCATTCTGCACAATTCTATCGTTTGATCTTTTCCATTTGTGTATCTTTTTCCTCCCTGGCCCTCCCCCAATGTCCTCTCGTCCTGATATCTTTTCCTCTCTGTTCCCTCTTCTTGTCCTTCCCCTTCTCCTCTTTCTTTGCTGGATAAAGATGGAATTAAATAACTTTCTTGTAGCCTTTTAATTATATATTAGGTTATTTGAATACATTTTCCCAATTTAACGTGATCTCTGAGGACAGGAAATATCTGTGACCTGCTTTCCTTGGTGTGTACATGTGTAGCGACAAAAGTGACATAACAATGACAATAGGTTTTTAAAAAGTTGGGGAAAAGGCAATGTAAGCCACTTTCCTGGGAGATACAAGGTTCCTTGGTTAACTTTTCTCCCCCTCTATGCTAAGCCCCTCTCCCTAGGAAAAGATTCTCTGTTCCTTGTTATATATATTATCAAATGATTAATCTAACTGACTTTCTAAATTAAAGTGATTTCTGATAGATAGGCATGGGCTGACAGGCCACCTCCCCCATGGAAATTTCCATTAGGAGCAACCTGTTTCATTTTCCCCAGGCAGGAGCCAATCAGCTTAAAGGTCACCCTGTTTACTGGGAAAAGAGCCAATAGCGTTAAAGGTCACTCAGGCACCCCCACTCCCCCACCGGAAATCCCTATTTAAGTCCCTGCCTGCCTGGAGCTCAGACACAACAGCTCATCCCTGCGGAGGGGAAGCAGTCACTGCAACAGCTCAAGACTCACCACCTCCAGCCCAACAGTAGATGCTCCAGCCGACAGCTCCAGCCTCCAGCCCAACGGCTATGGCCCCAGCCCACAGCTCCAGAGACCACAGCCGGCAAGACCAGGCACCGACCCTCCGTCCAGAGCTTGCACACTTCCCTCTCCCTGACTCCTCTCTTCCTGTACTTCTTCTACCTCCGACCAGCCATAAAGGCTGGTGAATAAATCTCTTGGCTGCGCGGTTGTCTCCAGTGTGATTTTTGCCCTTCAATTTCTGACAGAATCACCACTAATCTATATAGTGTTTTAGAAAACCACACCTCATTTTCAAAACACTGTTGTTTCAGTTGGAAGATTATCATAATAAACTGACTTTATGAAAACCACCCATATATTAATGGTGACCATAAATATTCACATCCTTAACTAACAGTGAGACTGGTATCCTCAATGCTGTGCAGTGCACAACTTACACTCTGTATTCAGAGACACAGATGAGGTGGGCTATGGGTAAATTTTGAGGTACTTTGATATGAGATTTGGAGTGAGATTCTTGAATTTCAGAAAAATATAGACCTACAGATTTCACAGGAAGAAAATATAAAAGAAATGAAATGAGTTTCTGTTAATGGAGTATATTTGGATTATTCTTCCTCCTGACTTAGTTAGTGCGTACATAGGCACTTTACTTTGTTTGCTGAGCTGTAATCATTGGATTATTTGACTATAAACAGCGGGAAGTTTCTTTGATTAGTTAAGAATGGAGCATGGCATGTCAGCATTATTATAAACCATGCTTAACGTGATGTTCTTGTAACCAGCTTTGGCTGACACCTTGAAATTTAACCAGTGAAGAATAAATGTGAATATACACACCCCTGTGAGTACAGCAGAATGCTGGTATTAGCACAGCATGAAGAGGCTGAAAGCATCCTCAAGAAACCAAAAGTTCACAGTGACTTATAACTAAGCATGGCAATTAGCCTGTGACTGCCAGGAAGCAAATTCTCTACTGGTGGATACTTCTGGATCAAAAGGCTCTAAGGGACTTAAGGGGGTACTGCTTTTTGTTATTATAAACTTCCCAGATCAGGTCTTTAGTTTTGAAAATATTTTTTTGAAGAAAAGTATTAAGAAAAACAAAACAACAGAACAAATATGGATAAGCCATTTATGACTGAATTCAAACAGAGCCAATTTAGATTACAAGTGCATCAGGTCCTTGTATATTTTGTGCCAATACAGTTTATAGTAGTAGTTTCAGTGGCTAACTGTACTGAATTATTGAACTGATCTCAATAAAAATGGCATTCTATTAAAAATAGAGTTTTTCCCCCTTTTCTTATGCTCTTATGAATTGATATGGCTTAAGAAAAAAAATTATAAAAGAAACATTTTTTTCTGCCAAATGGCAATAACTCTGTCACTAGGTAAGATTCTTCCAAATAAAACAAGATATAAACTACCATTGAAACCATCTAGCAAGGTTGTAATACAGGAGCTGCTTATTAAAGTTTAAAGATGTCAGGGTCTGAAATGTGTGTATGTGGGCTGGCTGTTTCAAACAAGATCTGACTTAGGTCGTCAGGGCCAGTGGCACACATATGTGCAGCAGGCAGGTGCTTGGAGAAAGGACCTCTACCCTGTTTAGCTCTTCCTGACTTGCCACCTGCCACTTTTCAACACACACAAATTGGCTTCTGCTAGACCGTTAACTACCCATGAAAATTCTACCATATGCCAATCATTTATTTCCTTTTCTTATTGATTTCATTTGTGATAATGAATGTATGAGGCAGCGTAAAAAGTTCTTGACTTGTGTTCAGGAGATTTGGTTACTAGGTTACTGTAGGCAAGTTTTATGGCCCCTCAGAACCAATTTCATGTATATCATGGGGTTATTAGAGATTTCCTGGCCAGGGTATCTGTGAGTATTAAATGCTAAATATGTTATAAAGCCTCCATAAATTTTTATTACTGCTTTTTCTCTTGGAATATCATATATAGTCACACAATCTTCTAAAATCTTCAATCACGTGCCATGTACTAAATTATGAAACCCCTAACAGGAAAAAATTACTAGCTGTACAATCTCCACAGGGACAGCTCTGTTCAGTGGCTCTTGTTTCATGTCCCTGTCTTTTTGTCCTGTTAGATTTGCAAAACAGAGAATTCTACCTTAAGATTCTAGGTTTCTGTTTCTTTGGCTTAAACTATCTTCCTGAGGCTGGTAGGAATTGGGTGTGAAGCTTTAGTTGTCTTATGATTTCATCATATGTTAGGAAGATACTTTCATGTGATTGGTCTAGAACATATGAAATATATTTTTATTATTTTTTAATTTTTTTGGTACCAGGGATTGAACTCAGGGGCACTGGACCACTGGGCCACATCCCCAGCCCTTTTTTGTATTTTATTAGAGACAGGGTCTCACTGAGTTGCTAAGTGCCTCGCCATTGCTGAGGCTGGCTTTGAACCCGCGATCCTCCTGCCTCAGCCTCCCAAGTGCTGGGATTACAGGCGTGTGCCACCGTGCCCGGCTATGAAATATATTTTAACAAATGACATTGATCAGTACAGTTGGAAAATATAATGTAGATTGAAAAGATAAAGACCTTAGCATTTTTAGAACTTTTTATTTAGTGGAAGGTATGGTAATGGAAAGGTTTAACTTTTAGACTATATATGCTATATAACAGAAAGGAATATGTTGGTAATTATTTTATATACACAAGTACATTAATATTTTTACTGTGGTCATAGGTAATTATTTCTTTTGTGCCTTAACATATAATATATAAACCTATCAAAACCCCTGAAGCAGACATTCAGCAGAAGATTTAATTCATATCTCTTTTCTTAATCTTGAGTTTTGTTAATCAGCTTTACTTTACTTCTTTCCCCCAACCTGTTAGATACTTGAGAGATAGAAACTTTTTTTGGTATTGAAAGCTATGCAGATGTCCCCTAAGATGGCCTTTTCTCTTCTAGTTATGGAAACCTGGGTCCTGAATATGCCTTCTGTGGTCAGTAGAAGACCCAGCAATTATATTTTCTCTTCAGTTCTTTGGAACATGACTGAAAATTTACTTTTCTTAGCCTCACTGCCAGAATCTTTTACATCCACAGTTATCATTATAATTTTTTAAAATTCTCATGATGGACAGATGTTTTGAGAAACTACCTGTTGGGGTTTTCTTATAAACACGCTTCACTAGGCATGCATGAAGCAGAGTGACATGCCTTCATCCCAAAGATAAAAGATTCCAGGAGGGGAGGGAGCAGTGGGAGCTGGATCTGGCTGAATAACCTCACTGTCAGGAGGAAGGAAACTATCAATTTCTCAGGACCCCTCAAAGGAGGGGTTTGTCCTTCAATGGTTTTTTTTTTCTTTTTAATAAAAAACGAAGTGTCTTATTTCAGAAATGGGTCAGAAGTTTAATGAAACCCAATCAATATTTATTGAGTGGTAGTAAATGTTGTGCCAATGTGCCTGGTAGCATGCTAAATATAGGCATCAAAATCAAAGCAATAGAAATAGAGACCCCATAAAAGGGTGGGGTGATGAGATGGGACAGGAATGTGCCTAAAAAGGCTTTCATCAAAGCCTGTCCCCTCAGAGTAGATTACAGATTTGTTCTAAACCCACCAGTAGTCAGGGCATCCTAGTTCATGATGTCCTAAGTTAAACAAACAAACAAAATTGATTATGTGAACATACATACTTTTTGTTCCAAAATCAGATGGAATTTTTTCTAGTGTACTTAAACAATATATATATTCATGAAGCATACACAATTTTCCAGACTTTGTGTTCTATGCTAGAGAATAAGACATAATCCCTATACTCAAAAAAATGAGCTCAGCAGCTGGTAGCCTTGAGTTACTCTGGCCCACAAAGTATATTTTGAACTTAGAGTTCTTTGAATATTAGCGATGGGCAAATGTTGAGAGAGCCATTTGGGACTTTATTTTTCTTTCCAATTATGAGACTTCCAGCTCTTTATCACTTTTAAAATAGTGACTCCTTATGCCCAACTAGTTGAGACCTGATTAGTTTGTACTTGAAGTATCTGCTTGATTTTGGCAAGTGGGACTGTTGGAAGTGTTGGATAGATAAATGGAAAACAGAATTCATGCTCTGCTGTGTAAGGCCATTTTTTCCTTCCCTGTATTTTCTCACAGTTCTCATATCTATTATGGCATTTCTATTTAATTTGAATTAGAGAACTTGCTAAAAAGATGCAGAAATGAGATAGAAGCTGTCTAGAGCCTTGGAATTATTCAACATCTGGAGTAGCTTGTGCAACGGAGTCCCAAGGTCTGCAATGTGTCTGATTTGATGCAGGGTGAGTCAGATATCTAATCTGGCCTTGACCCTTTGCCATGGTCTTCTTGGTATTGGGAAGAAATAGGTTCTTCTCTGTGCTTTTCTTCTCTTATGTAAGGGTTACGTAAGTTTCTTATAGGCATAACCTTCCTTTCATTTCTGCATGGAGGTGGGCTCAGCTGTCTCAGAATTCAGTTTTGGTGAGTAGTGACTAACTTTGTCAATCACAGAAGTATCTCTGAATCTGTGGGTGTTATGGTTTGGATGTGAGGTGTCCCCTAAAAGCTCACGTGTGAGACAATGCAGGAAGGTTCAGGAGAAATGATTGGGTTGTAAGACTCTTAACCCAATCAGGGAATTAATCCCCTGATAGGGATTAACTGAGTGGTAACTGAGGTGGGTAGGGTGTGGCTGGAGGAGGTGGGCTTTTGGGCATGGATTTGGGGTCTATATGTCTATCTGGCAAGTGGAGACCCCTCTCTGCTTCCTGATCATCATGTGAGCTGCTTCCCTTCACCACACTCTTCTGCCATGATGTCCTGCTTCACTTTGAGCTGAGGAACAGAGCCAGCTGTCTATGGATAGAGACCTCTGAAACCATGAGCCCCCTGAATAAAATTTTCTTCCTCTAAAATTGTTCTGTTCAGGTCTTTTATTCATAGCAGTGAAAAAGCTGACCAAAACAGTGGTCCACAGGCAATTTCAGCAACAATGTAATACACATCTCAACATTTAACATGCTAATTATGGTGAAGTCAGAGGTCAAATTTTAGGGAATGTTTCCCAACTCTTTTTATTTAAACCATTTTCAGAATGAGCTTCTGTCTATTTTATATCTACTTTGTGTACACTGGCACTGAATACACAACCATGACTTTTCCTGTGGAGCCACAAAATTATCTAGACATAATTCGATTCCTTGCTTATGGTCTTTTACCTGATCCTATGAACCTCTTGGAACATGATGGGATTATATAGATTCTCACCTGCTCACCAAAATATGCCAACATACGGATAAATATTTCATAGAATTTGGATTTTCAAAACTCTTGTCTTTATTCTCTCAAGAGGATTCCCTGAAGTTTTTCTCTTTAGGAGACAGTATGATGAAGTAAAGAGACAGAGTTTTAATTCAGACCTAGTTAATTGGTAAGTGCATAACTGAGGAAGTTCATTTTCTAAACTCAGCATCATTACTGTAAAGTAGGAATAACAGTGGTTACCTAACATGTGTGATTGTTGCTACAATTAAATAAGTTAGTTTGTGTAAAATATTTAGCAATTCATAGTGCCTGGCACATTGTAAGCTCATGATAAAATTCGCCTATTATTATTTTAGAGGAAGTAAATGAGATGTTCTTAGTAAGATTTTCAGCATAGTGCTGGGCACATAATACACAGTGGGTACTTAATAAATGCTGGGTCCCTATTATTTTCCATTTAGATTTTCAACTTTATTTTCTTTATTCCATACCCTAGCAATGTTGTACATAGGAACTTAGAAACTTTGCATAGAATTTCAGGATTTCATACCATCCAAAGGCAAAGTTAAATAAAATGTAAGCAATGATTCTGCCACTGTCTGGAAACATTTCTAGTTTTCACAACCAGCCTGGGGAGACTCATCACCTAGTGGATTGAGGCTAGAGATACTGCTAAAACATCGGACAATGTACTGGGCAGGTCCCTACTTCACCCTCACTGAAAACAGGAATTATCCTACCCTGAAAGTCCATAGTGCTGAGTTGAAAAACTCTGGTTTAGATATGTACATTATCTGCATGTAGAGAAGATATTAAAACTTTAGAATGGGCAAGAAAATGAGGGGTGATGCTGTTTGGAGTTATAAATAATTGGCTAATTTAAGCCGGGCGCGGTGGCGCACGCCTGTAATCCCAGCACTTTGGGAGGCTGAGGCAGGAGGATCGCGAGTTCAAAGCCAGCCTCAGCAATGGTGAGGCACTTAGTAACTCAATGAGACCCTGTCGCTAATAAAATACAAAAAAGGGCTGGGGATATGGCCCAGTGGTCGAGTGCCCCTGAGTTCAATCCCCGGTACCAAAAAAAAAAAAAAAAAAAAAAAAAATATTGGCTAATTTAAGAAACTTATTCTCCATTAAAATAGCTATCTTCCCTATGACAATTATATAAAATATCATACACGGTATTATAAAATCACCAAAAAAGGATATATTTTTATATTTTACACCATACTGCATTTTGAATCCACCCTTAAAACAGATGGGCATTTTTTGAGAATCCCTGGTGAGTAAAAGAAGTTAAACTCCCAAAGCAGATCAGAAGGGAGAAATTCACTAGCAACAATCACAGTGAATTAATACTCAGCTGCTGTTTATGATTCTAGTGACAGCCTTGTGGCCAAGGGAGGCAGGGGCCCTTGGGCCCACTGCAGCTCCCAGAGACCATTAGTCAGCCAATGGCTCCACAAGAGCATGCCAGCTTATCAGCTTAAGCAGCTTTTGTTGCAATGTTGACAAGAGGCTGGGCACAGGGTTTAAAGGCAAAGGAAAAAATATGAGAGTGTGAAAATTTAAAATTAAAATTCCTTTGAATGTCTTTCTGCAAAGATACAGACAGCTTAATTGAATCCTTTTGCCTCCTGGTGTCTCAGGTCAAACCTTGTCAGTAGTTCTTTATGTATCTCAATAACTGAGTTCAGAGGCTAGGGATGTAGCTCAGTGGTAGGGTACATGCTTAGCATGCAAGCATGAGGCTCTGGGTTTGATCCTCAGTACCACAAATAAGACACAACACACAAATACACACAGACACACACACAACACAAGCCTGTACCCATTTATTTGTAGTTGGGGAAAAGACCATTTCTGGTCAGGTTAGGGGAGGGTAACAGAAAGAGGAGGTTGACATTGAGAATATTTTACTTTGTTTTATTTTGGAAAGGAATATCCTAAACATTTCTCATCTTGTACAAAGATGGTTAAAGGACCTTGTGAAATGGAGATAACTGCATTTCAGAATGTATGTTTCTGCTTAAAAGGAGAGGCTATGCAGAGAGCAAAGAATTTCTGGGCCAGAAAAGCAGGTTGAGTGTCTGGTGTCTTTCCTTCAGGAGTGTTTGCTAATCGTGGAAGGTAACTGAGTGTCTAAGATCCTGGATGGCACTTTTGAGAGCCTTGCTGAACTCTGGGTAGGAATTATTATTGAAGGCCAATCAAGTGGGGGCCTGCCAGGTTGCATCCTAGGTGCAGTCCTAGGAGCAACTTCAACCTGAAGTACACAGGTCCCCATGGGGACTGCAGCTTAGATTTGAATATCTCAATTTATGAAGTTAGAATGTAGTGGTTTTAAAGGGTTGGTGTCCCCAGGGGCCTCGCAGAAACAAATGGAAATACTTTTTGGAAAAGATGATATCATGACATTGTCCTGTGCTTAAAGTTATTTTTATAAATAATTAAAAAATATGATTTCCAAAAAGAAACAAAAATATCTAGAAAGCACAAGACAATATAAAAACATAAAAAGAAAAAAATAGAATGAATACATAGGGACTTCAGATATTGAAGTCATCAAAACAGACTTTAAAACTCTACAATTTTACTTTTTACATTAAGATATTGAAATACAAGAATTAGAATATTGCAGGAAACTAGAAATGATAAAATAAGACCTAAGTGGATATTCTAGAACTGAAAATAAGAGAAATTAAGAACTTAATAGATGACATTAATAGATGCAACATTGAGTCAAGGTTGAGGAAGGGATGCTAATCTAAGTAAATATCCAGAATAAAGCAAAGAGAGACAAAAAGAGTAAGAATACAAAAAGAAGAGTGAGACACAGAGGGGATATGCCAAAAATATGACCAATTGGCGTCCCAGAAGGAGAAGAGAGAGGAAGTGAGGACAGAGACAATGTTTGATGAGACAATGTCTGAGTATTGTCTAAGAATGACAACATCAAGGAACAGGGCAAGAAGCCTGGAAGCTAAGAAAGCTAAATAAAGATAACCATGCACTTCGGCTCACAGCTGTCAAACCGTAGAAAGAAAAAGGAAACAATCTCTAAATAGGCCAAGATTACCTTCAAAGAAGCAGAAATTAAGCTGAGAACCCATTCCCGAAGAGTGACAATGTTCACCAGATGACAACAGAAACAAAAGAACGGCCAACTTATGAGTTTGGAACTCAGCAAATTCATCTTTCAAGAATAAAAATGAAATAAAAATATTTTTAGACAAATGAAAACTGAGAAAATTCTTTAGACCAGATACTGCACTAAAATAAGTACTAATTAGAGAGTATTCTTCAGGCAATGGAAAAAGGATCCTAGATGGGAGTTCAGAGATAAAGGACTGAAGAAATCAAAGTGGAAAAATATGGAGGCCCCTATAAGTTAATATTTATTACATATAACAACAATAATAATGTTCACATGAGTATATCTATATATAATAAAAATGATAATATGTAAGTTGAGAAAAGAACAAGTTAAAATATTTTAACATTCTCAATTAGTCAAAACTGCCATTGTAATCTCTAGGCTAGACACTGAAAGAACACTTGACAGATGAGGTAGTTTCTGAGAAAACAGAAGGAAAAGTAGGATTATAAAAATAATCCAGAGTTTGCCTGGCCTGCAGGGCCCAGAGTGGCAGCTCCCTGCTGCTGCACGCAGGGCCAGACCTGGGGAAGCACCTCCTCCACTCCCCGCGACCCGCCCAGCTGTGACCAGAGCAAGAGTTAGGCATCCGCCCCCCCTGCGGGAAGGAGAGATCCAGCCACCAGTTTGCCTGGCCTGCAGGGCCCAGAGTGGCAGCTCCCTGCTGCTGAATGCAGGGCCCATCCTGAGGATAAGCCCCCTACACTCTTCCACTGTGCCATTCTGCAAAGGCCCAAAGGTGCAGCCTTGACTCCACTAACAGGATTGCTGACTGGACATGAACCTGGTCAATTGGCTTAATCTGGAAGGGAAATAAGAAGGGCTTCCAAGGGTCCATTTGTCTTGAGACTTATTCCTGGTTTCAACGTTTTTGTTTATTTGTTTGTTTTGTTGTTTCTTGGGGGGGTTGTTTGTTAGTTTCTGTTTTTTTTTTTTTTTGTTGTTTTGTTTTGATCGACAGTGTGTTTGTTTGCTTCCGCTCCTCTTTGCTTTCTTTCTTTCCTTCCTTCTCACTTTAGTATTTTTTCTCCTTCCTTCATCTTCCCTATTTACACCCTGCCATTGCATACTCAACATAGGCAAAAACAAGTTATACGCAGAAATTGGGATTTTTTGAATGAGTACAATTGAAATATATAGCAAAGTGGTGTTATATATAGTGTATTCTCTATTTTCTAGACTCACTCTCTCTTATACTAATTTCTACTCCTTCGTCACTTTTTTTCTTTTTCTTCCTTTCTTTTTCTTTTTCTCCATCTTTCTTTATTTCTTCTCTAAACTGCTGCATAAATTAGGTTTATATATAAATTGGTCTTTCCACCTAATCATTCACTATTTCCTCTCTCATCTGCTGATACTAAACCACTTCCATAGAACTCTCTTCATACTTTCTAAGAAAGAACAAGTCAGTTCACTCACTTCCCTCTTACTAAACATATCACCTCTGTGTCCATTACTTGAATCTATAAAGCCCCATTAGAAGCTTACAGACTAAATTGGAAACAATATCTAGGTTAACTAAATATGTACATTGTGATCAAACTGGGATTCTCTGAATAGAAAGTGTCCGATTTTAAAGTGTAAAGGAAATATAAGGGGATCTGATAGCATTGTACTACAGGAGCAACGTAAGGTTCTAAGGTAAAATCAAAATAGTCAAGGTCCCATAGTGCAAGAAGAATAGATGTACAAGCAAGATGAAGAAACAAGGAAGGAAAATGACACAAACAAATCAATATACCTCCTCAGTAGATTCCATGGCATGCACAGTTGGTGAAATGACAGAGATGGAATTTAGAAATTACATTTGCCAAATGCTTGCGGAACTTAAGAATGAACTAAAAAATGAGATGAGGGAGCAAGTACAGATGGCGAAAGATCATTTTGACAAAGAACTCCATAAACAAATACAGGAAGTAAAAGATTACTTCAATAGGGAGATAGAGGCTCTAAAGAGAAACCAAACAGAAATTCCGGAAATGAAAGAAGCAATAAACCAAAATAAAAGCTCAATCGAAAGTATCACCAACAGAGTAGATCACTTGGAAGAAAGAACCTCAGACAATGAGTACAAAATATATATCCTAGAGAAAAATCTAGATTACACAGCAAAAATGGTAAGAAACCAAGAACAGAACATCCAAGAATTATGGGACAACATAAAAAGACCAAACATAAGAGTGATTGGGTAGAGGAGGGGGCAGAGTTTCAAGCCAAAGGAATGAATAATTTATTTAATGAAATAATTACAGAAAATTTTCCAAACTTGAGGAATGAATGAGAAAACAAAGTTCAAGAGGCTTACCGAACACCAAACATACAAAATCACAACAGATCCACACCAAGACACATTATAATGAAAATGCCTAATATACTGAGCAAGGAGAGAATATTAAAAGCCACAAGAGAAAGGAAGCAGATTACATATAAGGGGAAACCAATCAGACTAAGTTCAGACTTTTCTACCCAGACCATAAAAGCAAGAAGATCCTGGAATAGCATATTTCAAGTTCTGAAAGAAAAGGGATGTCAACCAAGAATCTTATATCCAGAAAAATTGAGCTTTAGATTCAAAGATGAAATAAAAACCTTCCACATGACAAGCAAAAGTTAAAAGATTTCGCAGCTCGAAAGCCAGCACTTCTGAACATCCTGGGCAAAATTTTTCATGAAGAAGAAGAGAAAAATAACAACGAAAATCAACAAAGGGAGATATTAAACTAAGGGAAATACCAACCAGAAGAGAAACCAAATCAAGCTAAAGATCATAATCCAAATAAAAATGGATGGGAATAAAAATCACATTTCAATAATAACCCTGAATGTTAACGGCCTAAACTCACCATTCAAAAGACACAGATTATCTGAATGGATTAAAAGAAATGACCCAACAATTTTCTGTCTCCAAGAAACACCTCATAGAAAAAGACATCAATAGACTGAAGGTGAAAGGCTGGGAAAAGTCTTATCACTCACATGGCCTGCGGAAGCAAACAGGGGTGTCCATTCTCATTTCAAATAAGGTAGACTTAAAGTCAAAGCTAATCAAAAGCGACAAAGACGGATATTTCTTACTACTTAAGGGAACCATTCATCAACAGGATATAACAATCATAAATCTATATGCCCCAAATAATGGAGCACCTACATTCATCAAACAAACTCTTCTCAAATTCAAGAGTAAAATTGACCACAACACAGTTATTCTAGGGGATTTCAACACATCTCTCTCACCAATAGATAGATCATCCAAACAAAAGCTAAACAAAGAAACCTTAGGCCTCCGTAAAACAATTAATAAGTTAGACTTAACAGACATATATAGAATATTTCATCCCGCAGTAAAAGAATACACTTTTTTTCTCAGCAGCACATGGCTCCTTCTCCAAAATAGACCATATACTATGTCACAAGGCAACTCTCAGCAAATATAAAAAAATAGAGATACTACCCTGCATGTTATCGGACCATAAAGGGATGAAATTGGAAATCAATGACAAAACAAGGAATAAGAAAAACTACTCCATTAACTGGAAGCTAAACAACATGCTACTGAATGAACAAGGGGTTGAAGAAGACATCAAAGAGGAGATCAAAAAATTCCTAGAGGTAAATGTGAACACAGATACATCGTATAGAAATCTCTGGGACACTATGAAGGCAGTAGTAAGAGGAAAATTCATTGCACTGAGTTCATTCCTTAAAAGGAAAAAAAACCAACAACAAATAAATGACTTAACATCACACCTCAAAGCACTAGAAAAAACACCAAGAGCAGCAGAAGACAGGAAGTAATTAAAATCAGAGCAGAAATTAATGAAATTGAGACTAAGGAAACAATTCAAAGAATTGACAAAACTAAAAGTTGGTTCTTTGAAAAAATAAACAAAATTGACAGACCCTTGGCATGCTAACGAAAAGAAGAAGAGAAAAAACTCAAATTACTAACATTTGTGATGAAAAAGGGAATATCACAACAAACACCTCAGATATACAGAATATAATTAGAAATTACTTTGAAAACTTGTACTCTAATAAAATAGAAACTACTGAATGTATTGACAGATTTCTAGAGTCATATGATTTGCCTAAACTGGATGTGGAGGCTATACACAATTTAAACAGATCAATTACAAGCGAAGAAATAGAAGATGTCATCAAAAAGCTACCAACAAGGAAAAGTCCAGGACCTGATGGGTTTACAGCCGAGTTCTACAAGACTTTCAAAGAAGAATTAATACCAATGCTCTTCAAACTATTTCAAGAAATAGAAAAAGAGCGAGCTCTTCCAGACTCTTTCTATGAGGCCAATATTACATTAATTCCAAAGCCAGGCAAAGACGCATCCACAAAAGAAAACTTCAGGCCAATATCTTTAATGAACATAGATGCAAAAATCCTCAACAAAATCCTGGCAAATCGGATACAAAAACATATCAAAAAGATAGTGCACCATGATCAAGTGGGTTTTATTCCAGGGATGCAAGGCTGGTTCAATATTCGGAAATCAATAAACATAATACATCACATCAATAGACTTAAAGATAAAAATCATATGATTGTCTCAATAGATGCAGAAAAAGCATTTGACAAATACAGCACCCCTTTATGTTCAAAACACTAGAAAAACTAGGAATATCAGGAACATATCTCAACATTATAAAAGCTATTTTGCAAGGCCCAGAGCTAACATTATCTTAACTGGAGAAAAATTGAAAGCATTTCCTCTAAAAACTGGAACAAGACAGGGATGCCCCCTTTCACCACTGCTATTTAACATAGTACTGGAAACTCTGGCCAGAACAATTAGACAGATGAAAGAAATTAAAGGGATCCAGATAGGAAAAGAAGAGCTCAAATTAACACTATTTGCTGATGACATGATAATATACCTAGAAGACCCAAAAAACTCTACCAGAAAACTTTTACAACTAGTAAATGAATTCGGCAAAGTAGCAGGATACAAAATCAATACCCATAAGTCAAAGGCATTTTTATACATCAGTGACAAAGCCTCTGAAAGGGAAATGATGAAATCGACCCCATTTACAATAGCATCAAAAAAAATAAAATACCTGGTCAACTTAACAAAAGAGGTGAAAGACCTCTATAAAGAAAATTATAGAACACTAAAGAAAGAAATCATAGAAGAACTCAGAAGATGGAAAGACCTACCTTGCTCTTGGATAGGTAGAGTCAATATTGTCAAAATGTCCATACTACCAAAGGCATTATACAGATTTAATGCAATTCCAATCAAAATTCCAATGTCATTTTTCAAAGAAATAGAAAAAGCAATCATGAAATTCATCTGGAAAAATAAGAGACCCAGAATAGCCAAAGCAATCCTGAGCAAGAAAAGTGAAGCAGGGGGCATCACCATACCGGACTTTAAATTATACTATAGAGCAATAGTAACTAAAACAGCATGGTATTGGCACCAAAACAGACGGGTGGACCAATGGTACATAATTGAGGACACAGAGACTAATATATATAATTTCAGTTATCTTATATTAGACAAAGGTGCCAAAAATGTATGATAGAGAAAGGATAGCCTCTTCAACAAATGGTGCTGGGAAAACTGGAAATCCATATGCAACAAAATGAAATTAAACTTGTATCTCTCACCATGCACAAAACTCAATTCAAAGTGGATCAAGGACCTAGGAATTAGATCTGAGACAATACGCCTAATAGAAGAAAAGGTAAGCTCCAATTTCCAACATGTCGGATTAGGCCCCAAGTTCCTTAATAAGAATCCTGTAGCGCAAGAACTATTACCAAGAATTAATGAATGGGATAGATTTAAGCTAAAAGCTTCTTCTCAGCAAAAGAAACAATCAGTGAGGTCAATAGAGAGCCAACTAATTGGGAACAAATATTTAATATATGCACATCAGATAGAGCACTAATTTCTAGAATATATAAAGAACTCAAAAAACTTTACACCAAGAAAGAAAATAACCCAATCAATAAATGGGCTAAGGAACTGAAAAGACACTTCTTAGAAGAAGATATACAATCAATCAACAAATACATGAAAAAATGCTCAACCTCTCTGGCAATTAGAGAAATGCAGATAAAAACTACTCTAAGATTTCATTTCACTCCAGTCAGAATGGCAGTTATCAAGAACACAAACAACAATAAATGTTGGAGAGGATGTGGGGAAAAAGGCACACTCATACATTGCTGGTGGGACTGCAAAATGGTGCAACCATTATGGAAAGCAGTATGGAGATTTCTTGGGAAAATGGGAATGGAACCACCCTATGACCCAGCCATCCTACTCCTGGGTCTGTTCCCAAAAGACTTAAAAACAGCATATTACAGTGACACAGCCACTTCAATGTTTATAGCAGCACAATTCATAATAGCTAGGTTGTGGAACCAACCTAGATGTCCCTCAGTAGATGAGTGGATAAAGAAAATGTGGTATATATACAAAATGGAATTTTACTCAGCAATAAGAGAGAATAAAATAATGGCATTTGCAGGTAAATGGATGAAGTTGGAGAATATAATGCTAAGTGAAATTAGTCAATCTCAAAAATCCAAATACCAAATGTTTTCTCTGATATAAGGAGGCAAGTTCACAGTGTGATTGGATGGGGGTACACAGGATTAGAGGAACACTAAAATGGTCAAAGGAAAGGGAGGGCTAGGGAGGGAGCAGGCGGGGAGAAGGGGGGAAAAATGGTGGTTGAATGAGATGGATATCACTATCCTAAATGCATGATTAAAGATCTGAATGGTACTTATAAAAAAAAAAAATCCAGTGAGAGAATATATATATTCTCTCTGTCTCTGTCTCTCTGTCTCTCTGTCTCTCTCTCTCTCTCTCTCTCTCTATATATATATATGTATATATATATATATATATATATATATATATATATGAAGAAACCCATAATCTTGACCCTATATGAAAATCAATTCCAAGTAGATTGTACTCTATTTGTGAAAAGAAAAATAATAATGCTCCTAGAAGATAATTTGGGAGAATGACTTCATGACCTCAAGGTAGGCAAAGACTTATTCAATAGAACAACAAAAGTACTAAACAAAAAGAAAATGTTGACAAAATTCACCTACATTGAAATCAGACACGTCTTTTATTGAAAGATATTGTTCTGAGGATGAATAGGTTACGTGATGGGAGAATATGTTTGCTGCACAGAACCAACCGAGGTTTCATAGTTAGGCTTAAACCATTCCTACAATGAGTATGAGGAAGAAAGAACCCAATAGAAAAAGGAGCTGAGGGATGTGGGTTCACAGAGCCCACAGGAGGATATCCAAATGACCAATAATTAAATGAAAAGGAGCTTGGACAAAATTAGTGATCAGAACCAGAAGGAGACATCAACACACTAGTGAAAGTTAAAAAGAAAGATCACAGACGATACGAAGTGTTGTTGAAGATTTGGAGTGATAAAAACACTCCTACGCAGTTGGTGGGAATATGAATTGCTATAGATGCTTAGAAAAACCATTTGTCATTATCTATTAAACTTTAAGATATGTAGACTCTATGATCTAGATAGTTCATTCCCAGGTTTATACCTGACAGAAATATGTCTGCTCGAGCACCAAGAGACATTCATGAGAATACCTAGGGCACTGTTATTTGTAACAGCTCCAAACTTAGTTAACTCAAAATGTCTATCAATAGTACAATGAATGAACTGGCATATTCATACAGGGGAACAGAGTACAGACATGAAAATGAACTACAACCAAATAGAAGGACTCTGAAAATACACTGTGTGAAGGAAGCCAGATGTAAAAAAAGTTATTCTGTATGATTTCATTTATATGATTTTTTAAAAATGAAGCAAAAATAAAATACAGAATTTAAGGATATATGTTTAGGTAAGAACACAAACAACAATAAATGTTGGCGAGGATGTGGGGGAAAAGGCACACTCATACATTGCTGGTGGGACTGCAAAATGGTACAATCATTATGTAAAGCAGTTTGGAGATTTCTTGGGAAAATGGGAATGGAACCACCCTATGACCCAGCCATCCCACTCCTGGGTCTATTCCCAAAGGACTTAAAAACAGCATATTACAGTGACACAGCCACTTCAATGTTGATAGCAGCAAATTCACAATAGCTAAACTGTGGAACCAACCTAGATGTCCCTCAGTAGATGAATGGATAAAGAAAATGTGGTATATATACACAATGGAGTATTACTCAGCAATAAAAGAGAATAAAATAATAACATTCACAGGCAAATGGATGAAGTTGGAGAACATAATGCTAAGTGAAGTTAGCCAATCCCAAAAAGCCAAATGCTGAATGTTTTCTCTGATATAAGGAGGCCAATTCACAGTGGGGTTGGGATGGGGAGCATAGGAGGTATAGAGGAACACTAGAATGGCCAATGGGGAGGGAGGGGAAGGGAGGGGGCAAAAGGGTGAAGAAGAAAAAAAAAGATGGTAGAATGAGATGGATATCATTACCCTAAGTGCATGTATGAAGTCATGAATGGTGTGAATATACTTTTTATACAACCAGAGATATGTAAAAATGTGCTCTATAAGTGTAATATGAATTGTAATGCATTCTGCTGTCATTTCTAACAACTTAGAATAAAAAATAAATAAATTAAAAAAATAAATAAGAATATGACAATAAAAAAAAAATGTTCATGAGATATAAAAAAAAAAAAAAACTACAAAGAAAAACTAGAAAGTAGTTACCATAGTAGGCAGGACAGTGGTCATTTCTGGCAGAGGGCAGAACCTACAGCTATTGAGAGAAGGTATAAAGGGTGTTTTGGAGTGCAGGAAATGTTTAATTTCTTTACTCTTGTGGTATTTACATGGGAGAATCTCTAATACTTGAGCTTTATGTTTTCATTTCATGCATGTTTCTGGTTGGGTGTTATAATTTCCATTTAAAAACAAGGTAGTGGGGCCGGGTGTGGTGGCACACACTTGTAATCCCAGTGGCACGTGAGGATGAGGCGGGAGGTTCTCGAGTTCGAAGCCAGCCTTGGCAACCTAGTAAGGCTATAAGCAACCTAGTGAGAGAACCTGTCTCAAAATAAAAAGGGCTGGGGATGTGGCTCAGTGGTTAAGCACCCTTGGGTTAATCCCCAGCCCCAAACAAACAAACAAACAAAAACCCCCAAGGTAGTGGTGCAAATAATCCAAATAATGACCTAGAACATTCTGACAGGAGAAAAGATCCTGGTCCTAAATATATAACTGGGACTTTTAATGGTAGTTTTACCCCGTTTATAGCCTGGATAATGCATTCCCAGGGCTGCAGTGCTCCAATGTAGAAATGAGAAAATGGAAAGAGTCCTACTTTTTTGGTGCCTATTCAACTCTGGCACCTTTTCAGTTCCTTGGATATTTGAAAGTTTTATAGGTATTCATTATTACAGGTCAGCTTTGATTTAAAAATCTGACTTGAGGGAAGATCTTGAAAAACAAACACCTTGTGAGGGTGTTTGCAGCACAGATTTAGGATTGCAATTGTTTGTGGCTACTACAAATGAAAGAAAATCAGAAGAAACATTTTCAAATAACATTCTTTGAAATATTCATTAAGGTGAGTCCTCAGAGATATTTGCAAGAATTCTCTGAAGTTTTTGTAACTAAAACACAGGGTGAATTTCTGATATATTGACATATATTCTACTCACTCTCTATGTTCTAGTATTGAAGCTCCAAGCTATTGTACACCCCACCCCCATAACTAGAAGCTATATTATTTCAGTCTTTGCAATTATAATGAAGTTTTTATATGAAAGATTAGAGTACATGAGGACTGTATTCTGGGAATAAGAGCCTATTGTTCTATTGGAGAGTGATATTAGATTGTCTTGGCATATGAAAGTATTCTGTACATCTAAATTGCTACTATAAAACCAAAACACAATATAACTTAAAATTGATAATGGCAGGTTGGTTCTACTGAAACTTACTGGTTATTCCAGAACTTCTTAATATGAAATTTATATTTTATTAAGCTTAACATAAAATTTATGTTGAGCTTTAACACAATACACACTTGCTGAGCATGATTCTATCAGTGCTGGCAAATCCAGCTTCTATGAACACAACATACATGAAGAAACACAAACACACACACACACACACACACACACACACACACACACACACACACATTGTGACCATGGGTTGAAGATCTCTCTTGTGCTAGGTACTGGGCTCAGTACCCTGTTCTAATTCTCACAATGACCTTACAGGGTGATTATTTGTTATTATCTTTTTAGAGGAAAAGGAAGCTAAGGTTCAAAGGGGGTAAGTTATATCCCCAAGGTCGCAAAACCAATTGACAATGATTGTGGAAAAGCAAAATATAGCAATGCAGTTTTACCCTTTGCTTGTCAGGTACATGACAAATACTTTGTTTTCGGCATTCACATTGATAACTAAGTTCATTCCTATTTTGAAAGACTCAGCCCGCTTGTGTAAAAATAAGGAAAAATCTATCCTCTCAAATGGAAGTCAAGACAAAATCTGCATTGCCACAATATGGGGCATGGCTTGTCTATGGCTTGCACAGAAAAAAAGTATTTTCCAGGCCAGAGTCAAACAGTGAGTTTTGTGAATGGAGTAGGCAGGGCCTACTTCCTAGTGGTATTTTCCTTTGAAATGCTGGCAAAAGGGAACTTCAGAGAGAGAGAGAGAGAGAGAGAGAGAGAGAGAGAGAGAGAGAGAGAGAGAGATGAGGTATGGAGCTTTGTGGGGGGGCATGGATACAGTGTGCCAAGCTCCTACCTTCTGATTGATTTTCATTGTCTCTTCAGTGTGGTAGAGAAGGAGCTTTTCCCCGGAAGAAGTCAGGTTCACGTACACCTGGAGGCAGGGGTACTGAGAGAGTTTCCAGCAGTCTGGCCCACAGCTGAAGGAGCAATTAAATGTCTCCGTGATGGACGCATTCAGCAAGGTGCATTGAGTCTCTTCAGTCCACACACTGCAGAGAAAAGAAAAGAGTGAGCACAGGCCAAGAGCTACTGGCAAGGAAGATGTGAACAGAGGGGATGGTTGTTCAGATCCTTGGCCTGAAGTCTTTTCCCAACCTATAATACGATCAGTCTGTGTAAAGTTTATGCTTTTTGATAGAGCTGCTTTAGGCAAACTCTAACATAGCATAGACAAACTTTAGAACCTGAGCATTTTCTCAATGACTTCCATTGGACACAATATTCTCCAAGGCTTGATTTCGGAATTATTTTTCCTTATTGAATTCCCTGGTAAGCACAGGCATATTTCTGAATAACGACCTGTGTTCGCTCTGTATTTCTGCATGTACAACTTCTTCCTTGCCCCAGTCCTGATCTCTGCTATGCCTCCCTTGGTGCTTTCTTCACTCTCACCTCCACTCCCACCTAGTTTGTAGGCAGAGAAGGTGTAAGGGCAGAAGAGAGGAAAGAAAGGAGTACAGTGGCTTGGGGTCCAACTTGACAGATGGAAGGACAGAGATATAGTGCCTTGAGGTCATTCTAGAAAGGGAAAAAAAGATAACCCCTGGATTATGCTAAGAGCAATTACTTATTGAATCCTTTTAATTCTAATTGATGCTTCACATAAATTATCTTCTTTTGTCCTCCAACAACCCTGTAAGTTGGGTATTAATTCCTTTTGAAGGTGAGTGAATGGAGGGGGGTGTTGAAGAAATCAGGTAACATGTGCAAAGACATGGAGCTGATAATTGATTGAAGTTGTGATTTTACGTAATCCAGTATTTCTCTAAGCCCCAGCTCATTCTATTATGCCACACTGCCTCCCCATAAAAGCAGTAGAAAAGAAACCCTTCTGTGCAGACTAATGGGTTAAGAAGGATGCCCTAAGGCCTCTCAGCTGGAAAGAGTCCAGCTGCCCATTGGTCACCTTTCATTTTAGAATGCCTTTACTTTTATGATCAAGGTTAACATTTGTAATTAGAAAGTAACACACCAGCGATCAATGCTTTGCTTCTGGGTATAAACTGATTACCATAGTGATTGGAAAACAACATGTTTTTGTGCAGATTAATACTCTTTCCTTTTGTTGGACAGATATCCACAGCTCCCTGAAAGTGTGAAATTCTATGCCAGAGGCAGGATACTGGACCTGCTCTCTTCTGGTGTGGCAAACTATAGTTTCCTGGAAAATGGATGGTCCGATTTTGCTTATACAATGAGGAAAAAGTCTTAGATGGTTCCAAGCAGATGTGAGGATTTAAAAGGGGTTTTGGAGTCAACGAACTCTGGGGGCCTGAGGCATCAGCGCTTTCATTGAGAAAGAGCACAGCTGACGGCCATCAGAGAAACAGAGCAGAACAGCCACAAATGTGAAAGATGATGCCTTAATTTCAGCAAATTACTGTATTTCAGCTAGATCTTTGTTTCTAAAATGAAGCTATTAATTTAGAATGAGAAATGAATGCCCCCAAATGGTTTGCTTTTCTTTTGGATTGAAACTTCAATTTTTTATTTGAAAGGGTCTTGTTTCTTTAAGCTGAACTGTTGTGAGACAGTTTTAGCGATGCTGGGCTCACCTGAGCTTCATGTCCAATTTATGGTCAACAGTTAAGCTAGAGTGCTGCTGGGATTTATCCCATGGCTAGCTCAGATGCTGCTGGGTAGCTCAGGAGGGAATATACTAACTGTCTCACTATTTATTTGCCTCCCTATCTATTCAGTAAACCTAGGAGCATTAAATAAAAAGGGTTCAAAATCTGTTATTTTAAAAGGTCGACGCACAATAGTGTTTTCCAAGCTTGACAGTATAGTAGTATCCCTTGAGGAGTTTTAAAAGATACTAATGAATGGGTCCCACTTCAAACCAGTTTAATTTGACTTTCTGGGATGTTGGTGGGGGCTGGGCATCAGCATTTTCAAATATTTTTTGTGGGATGTGCAGTTGAGAAGTACTGACGTGGAGGGAGATAGAAGGGCAATGCAGGGTGGCAAAGGAATGCAGGTGGGAACACACATGAAGGGGAAAGAATAGGGAAGCTGGGATGGGCGAGCTGTGCCTTTGAAGCTAAGACTTGGCCACATGCTAAAGCTATGTGACATTGCACAAATTACCTCTCTTTGAATCTCAGCTTTTCTATTTTTATGATGAGGATATTCATACTTATAGTATAGTCATGAAAATAAAACAATGTATGAAAAGTTTTTGGCAATAATAGGTAGTCTATATGTAAAACTATTTATTATTAGATGCATCATTAAAATATTATTTGAGGGGCACTTCTGGAAGTTCTCAATAGGAAAGAAAGTGAAGGAGATGACCTCAGGGTTGACTGAGCAATGAGGGTAGGGACAAATGGCAATGTCCCAACTGCCCAGTGGTATTACCTCTGCATATATGAGCGCAGGAGTGTGATACCCAGGAGGAAATACATCATGATGGAGCACACCATCATGGCCAGTCCCAGGAGAATGGCTCGGTCCTCTCCAGCCTTTAGTGCTGTGACTGTTTTCCTTTTGTCCAGGAGGTCGTGGTCCCTGATTTTTTGGTAGATATTTCTGAAGTGGAAAAATAATGCAGTATTAAATAGAGTTCAAAGTTAATCAGCATGCCCCTGGAGAATGGGTAAGTTTCTACCCATGTCTTGCTGGAGCTGACAGACCCAGAGGAAACTTCTGAACCTACCTGAGTGCAATTGGATTGCAGCATGTGGTCCTACCCCTGCAACACACACACACACACACACACGTACACATGTGCACCAACCTGAGCAGACAGGAACCCTCCTTTTTTACCTTGGGGCTCACATCTAATGGCATATTAATTTTCCTTCTCTCCAATTCTAGAGAAAGAAAGCAATTCCTCAACCCTCAAAATAATGCTTTGGGTTCATTGACTTTACCATCTATCAAGTCATTTACCACTGATATATTTTGTAATTTCTGCATACCTAATTGAGCATTAATTCAAATAAATGGCAACATACATCAGAAATCTATCAATTTAATCCTGCTATTCTCTCAGTAGGGATAGACAGAAGCTATTTTGGTTAACATTTTTCTCAAGCTTAGGGTTGCTTAGGGCTCTTTGGCTTGAGATTTATAAGCAGTATAAAGATGTGGGATTGTGAGGCTGCCTATTTTTTTCTTATATGTGTAAATACTTGGGCGAGTTAGAAAAGTTTTAGTCAAATCAAGGCAAATCAAGGCTGGTCTTCATAACTTTGGACAGTTTTATTAATACTTTCATTTTGGGTTTTAGAGCAGCAGCATAGTAACTTGAGATTGAAGTCAAATTGTGTCCTGAGCTCGAATCTGTATTTCACTGTTTACTGTGTGATCAACAAAAAGTTCCTTAGCCTTTCCAATTCCCAGTTTCCTGCAAAGTGGAAATAACATTTAAATGCTTTGTAATGGCTAAATGAGATGTGGGTAGGCAAATCATCTTGAAAAATGACTGAGGTAAGTATTTAATAAAGGTTCTCATTCAAAAAATGGGGTGTACATAAAAATCAATATAGACATCTCAAACCTAAATAACACTACAAATCAAATGGACCTAATGGACAACTACAGAATATTCCACTCCAAACAGCTGAATTTACCTTTCTCTTAGCTGTGGATGGAATATTTTCCAAAATAGATCATATTTTAAGTCACAAAGCAAATCATAGCAAATGCAAAAAAAAAAAATCACATAATCCCATGCATACTATCAGATCAAAACAGAATGAAGCTAGAAATCAACAGCAAGAAATATAATAGAAACCACATAAACAAAACTCTCTTTAATGAAGAATGGATCAAAGAAGAAATGAGAATACAAATCAAGAAATTCTTAGAAATAAACAGGAACAGAGATACAAAATATCAAAATCTCTGGGACAGTATAAAAGCAATTCTAAGAGGGAAATTTAGAGCACTGAGTGTCTACAGTAAACAATTAGAGAGATACCGAATAAATTAAGTTTATGCTCTCCCTCAAGGCCTTAGAAAAAGAAGAACAAACTAACCCCCAAACCAGTAGAAGACAGGGATAATTAAAACCAGAGCCCAAATCAATGTGTTTGAGAACAAGAAAACAATACAAGGATAAATGCAATGAAGAGTTTGTTCTTCGAAAAAATGAATAAGATTGACAAACCCTTATCCAAACTATCCAAAAGAAAGAGCGAGAAGAAGCAAATCAACAATATCAGAGATAAAAAAAGGAGACAGACCCTTCTGAAATCCAGAGGATTATCAGAACCTATATCAAAAATTTATGCTCCAATAAACAGGAAAATCTGGAAGACATTGACAGATTTCTAGACACACATGATCTGCACAAAGTGAATCAGGAAGATATAGAAAACCTAAACAGACCAATATTAAGTAATGCAATTAAAACTGCAGTTAAAACCCTTCCAAAAAAGAAAAGCCCAGAATCTGATGGATTCTCAGTCGAGTTCTATCAGACCTTTACGGAAGAACTAACACCAGTCTTTCTGAAATTATTACATAAAATTGAAAGGTAGGGAATACTCCCAAATACATTTTATATAGTCAGTATGACTCTATTAATAGAACCAGACAAAGATGCATTTTCAAAGGAAAGAAGACTACAGAGCAATATCCCTGATGAACATAGATGTAAAAATCCTTAATAAAATATGCAAACCTCATTCAAAACCACATAAAAAAGATAATACACCATGATCAAATGGGTTTCATTCCAGGGATGCCAGGTTGGTTCAACATATGCAAATCAATAAATGTAATTAATCACTTCAATAGCATTAAGGACAAAAGTCCCATAATCATCTCAATACATGCAGAAAAGGCCTTTGATAAAATCCAACACCTACTGAGGTTAAAAATGCTGGAGAAGCTAGGAATTGAAGGAAATTACTTTAACATCATAAAGGCCATTATGACAAACACAAAGCCAACATCATACTAAATGGAGAAAAACTAAAAACATTCCTTCTAAAATCAGGAACAAGACAAGACTGTCCACTCTCACCATTCCTATTCAATATTGTCCTCAAAAAATTAGCTAGAGTGATGAGGCAAGAAAAGGAAACAAAGGGGATACAGATAGAAAAAGAAGCCCTCAAACTACGATGTGATTCTATACCTAGAAGTCCCAAAAAACTCCACCAGAAAACTTCTAGAGCTTATAAATGAGTTTAACAAAGTAGCAGGATACAAGATCAACACCTACAAATTAATAGCTTTCCTATACTTTAACAGTGATTCAACTGAGGACGAAATTAGGGAAACCATCCCATTCACAATAACTTCTACATATATATTTGGGAATTAATCTAAGGTGGTATAAGAGATCTACAATGAAAATTAGGAAACACTGAATAAAGAAATTGAAGAAGACTTTAGAAGATGGAAAGACATCTATGTTCTTGGATAGGCAGAGTTAATATTGTCAAAATGGCCACGGTACCAAAAGCAATATAGAGATTCAATGCAATCCCCATCAAAATACCAAGGACATTATTCATAGAATTAGAAAAAAAATAATTCTTAAATTTATTTGGAAGAATAAGAGACCCAAAAGAGCTAAAGCAATACTAAGTAAGGAAAGCAAAGCAGACGGTATCCCAATAAATGATCTGAAATTATACTACAGAGCTGTAGTAACAAAAACAGAATGATATTGGCATTGAAAGAGACATGAAGACCAATGGAACAGAATAGAAGGCACAGAGACAAATCCATATACCTTTAGTGGTCTGATATTTGACACAGGCATCAAAAATATATCTTGGAGAAAAGGCAGACTTTTAACAAATGATGTTGGGAAAACTGGATAGTTGTATGTAGAAAAAATGAAATTAGACCCCTCTTTCTCACTCTGTACAAAACTCAAATCAAAATGGATCAAAGAGTTATGATTTAGACTAGAACCTTGCTAGAAGAAAATATAGGGTCAATATTCCACCATATAGGTGCTGGCACCAATTTCCTTAACAAAACTCCCATAGTGCAAGAAATAAAATTAAGAATCAAGAAGTAGGATGCCATCAAACTAAAAAGCTCCTGTATAGCAAAGGAAATGATTAAGACTGTGAAAGAAAGAGCCTAAATAATGGGAGAAAATCTCTGATAGGGGATTAATAACCAGAATATATAAAGAATTAAAAAAAAACTTAACAACCAAAATACAAATAACCAAATCAATAAATGGGCAAAAGAACTAAACAGAAACATCTCAAAAGAAGATACACAAATGGCCAACAAATAAATGAAAAAATGTTCAACAACTCTCAACACTCAGGGGAATGGAAATCAAAACTACACTAAGATTTCATCTCACTCTAGTCAGAATGGCAATGATCAAGAATATGAGCAACAATAAATGCTGATGAGGTTGTGGGGGAAAATGTACATTTGTATGTGGTTGATGGGATGGTAGACTAGTACAACCACTCTGGAAAGCAGTATGGAGATTCCTCAAAAATACTAGGGATGGAATCACCACATGACCCTGCTATCCCACTTCTTGGTATTTTCCCAAATGATCTAAAATTGGCATTCTATAACAATACAGCCACCTCAATGTTTATAGCAACACAATTCACAATAGCTAAATGATGGAATCAACCTAGATGCCTGTCAATAGATGAATGGATTAAGAAATTGTGATTGATACACACACACACACACACACACACACACACACACACATACACACACACATGCATGCACATGCACACACACAATAGAGTTCTACTCAGCTGTAAAGAAGAATGAAATTCTGGGATTTGCCAGTAAATGGATGGAAATGAAGAAAATCATGCTAAGTGAAATAAGCCAAACTCAGAAATTCAAAGGTTGAATGTGTTCTCTTATATGCGGAAGCTAGAGTAAAATAAAGGAAAGGGAGAGGGAAGGAAAGGATAACATAAAGAACCAATTAAATACAAATTAATAGACAAGTGAAAGGAAATCTAGTAGAGTAGAGGAAGGAGAATGGGAGAGGGGAGGGAGGCTGGGAGGGAAAAGTGATGAACTGAAATCCATTTCCATACATGTATGAGCTTGTCAGGATGAACCCAACCACTATGTACAACTACAAAACTTACTTAAAAGAAATGGGGTAGGAGCTATGGCTTAAAGACATGAATGTTAGACCATCATAAAATTTCTACCATTCTCCAAAGAATCTGCTGGATAGAATGGCAAGGAAATGAATAAGCTTAGGAATGGAGAACTGGATTTGAAGCAAGCAGAGAAGGAAGAAAAGGTGAGAAAATTCTGGGGGTGTTGGTGCTTGGGGAGATGTATCAGAAATGGGGGTAGGAAGTCAATACTTGGGAATTCCAGAACTCCTGGTGATTAGGACACAACTTAGGCACTCTCAGTTTCTATTTTGATGGGGAGCTTTGCACTGCAGGGCAGTGGGAGTAGGAAAGCTGCTGGCCTATTGGACCTGGAAACAGGACAAATGGTACTGAAAACAGAGAAGGAAGATCTTAAGCCATTTTTTAAACTTTAAACAAAGGCCAATATGCACAAGACAGACCACATTTTCCTTTAATACTTTTATCACTGTTTATTCATATTTCTTGGGAAAGAAACCAGAGTAGAGTCAAATGTGGAATCTGCAGGGGAAAAAGAGATGCCCATTGTTTATACAGTTGCATCTACATTTAGGGTTATATTTAGCTTTGTGCTCCAGAATGACCTTCCTGGTGTTTATGGCTAAATCTGTTCTTATTGGCTGGTTCATTCTGGGATGATTGTTAAATATTTTGGTTCCCTGTACAAACTTGAGAATGTGTATGTATTTAATATATTTCCAGAAGGTTTTAGACAGAGTATTTATTATTCTAATTGTCAGTGTACATAATTAGTTGTTATCATCATTAATGTTATCTTCATGAAGTAGTTTATACAAATCTTTTCCTTGAGGAGTGGGCATTCTGTGGGAGGAGAATCACAGCTACCTAGATGTCTTCATTCATCATCTTTTCATGGCCTGTTCTTCCTGTCTTCCTGCCACCCTCACTTACTTTAGGCTGTTTGTGATCATTGCCAAAGACTTGGAAAGACCACATTTTTCATTATCCTCCAGCTCCCAAGTCCAATACCCTTGGATTAGCTGTCCTGCCCTGATTTTGATTTCCATAGACTGGCAACCACCCACCTTCTGTCTCCCCATTCCTTTTTGAAATTTTCTTTGAAAATTGTATGGTTTACATCAAAACTCTTTAAACTTGACCTTTTATGAACTTGAAAAAAAAAATCAGTGCCCATTAGCAGCTAAAGCCAGTGGGCAGGAAGACTTCTGAAGCAGGAAAAGATAGGCTGAGACTGAATGGCTTTAAAGGCCTGCTGTAAAACAATCATCTGATGTTACTTCACTATTATTTATCAACATGTATTTAACTCTGATGGCTGCCATTGAGATTCTCATTTCCTGCAGATGGAAGCCAGTGAGGAGAGAGCAATAGTCTCACAGTTCTAGAGTATTAGGCTGTCACACAGCATTTCTTATGTCACTCTATACTCATAAAATAGATGAGGAATAATCAGTCAGTATGTCATCAGAGCAAGAAGCATATAAAAATGATTCAAACAGGTAATTTAAAAACAAATTGCAATTTGAAAATGGTTAACAAATGCTCTTCATATATTCAGGAGTGGGTGGGTGGGGGGAGAAGTGACTAGTTTCCACATACCTCAAAGGCCTCTTGGGAAATCAGGATATTACCTAGAGAAATGAAAGTGGTGAGTGGGGTGAGCCACATCCAAGGAATCAATCAATCAATCAATCAATCATGATTGAATTAGAGGATAAATGAAAGGAATGAATGGATAGTTTGAAAGATCAAAGTGTTTAGATGCACAGACTTATCTTGAGTGCTGGTTAACCTTTTGTTTCTGGGGATATGGTCTTTGCCCAATTAGAAGACAGACATAAAAAATAATATGGTGGTAAGTTCAATGATGAAATTACAGTTATCCTCATGTTGAGGGAACAGGATGGGAAGTAAGGATTGTGGTTTGGGAAGGCTTCCTGGAATAGCGTCTTAAACAGACTCTTCAAGTTTGATTTGAAATCAATGCAAGGAGTTGGGGGTAGTTCAGATGGACAGGATCACATGAACAAGTGGTATGGAGAGTATCAGAAACTACAAATATGTTAGTATCACTGGAGCGATATGGATCAGAGGAAATGAGGCAAATATGTTTGGAAAGGTAAGCTGGTCAGGAAGAGTTCTGTAAGTCCTTCTAAAGAGATTGGCCTCTGTCCTGTAGTTAAAGGGGAAACTGTGAGTGGGTAACATGGTCAGAACTGAGTTTCAGGATGACCATGGTGGCTGCTGTGTGGAGATTAGATTAATCTAATGAGGGCCGGGTCTAGGATCACAGTAGGCTGGAGAGAAGAGGATGTTTGGAGAATGTCTTGGAAATAAAATGTCAGAATTTGGCGACCGATAGAATACAGAAGCTGATGAGGGAGTGAGTATTAGATCTATGTCTCAGTGCTTGACTTGGACAACTGGGGAAATGATGGAGAGTGGTAAGGCAGAACTCTTATTTTTCTACACTTTGCAGGGTCCAAAGAGTTTTTTATTTCCCCCTGACCTTGCTAAGTAGAAAGGGAGAAGCTGGTTGCACATTTATAAATTCTCTTCCCCCAGGCTTGGTGTCTGGAGCTCAGGTGGAAGTATAGTTAATTTGTGAAGGAGCCCTAATTGGGAAGGGCTGTTGTAGCTAGCTGGAAGCCATGGGTTCCACCTGATATGTATGTGACGCACCTGTAGGCACCCGCAAACCTGAAGGTATATAACCGGGTGAAAGCGGTCCGAGTTAGGAGAACGGAGAATTCAGTCAGCCGGGCAGTCACTCGGTCGGTCAGAAGAATCAGAGCAGCCAGAACGTAGGCAGAGCGGTTACAGAAGAGAAACCAGATAGAAGAAGTAATGACTGGCCAGAGTTAGGCCGAGGCTCCAGAGGACTGGTCAGAGTAAGGCCGAGGCTCCCGAGGAAGACAGAAGACAGAAGACAGAAGAAGGAAGAAAGAAGAGAGAAGAAAGAAGCTCTAGTCTTTCTCTAAGCTAAGCTCTATCTTTCTTTACTCTACTCTAAGCTAAGAAGAAAAGCTAAGCTCTATCTTTCTTTACTCTAAGCTAAGAAGACAAGAAGAAAAGCTCGCTCTAATCTTTCCCTCTCTAAAAATCTTTCTTTCCCTCTCTAAGCTCTCTCTAAGAAAGTAGAAGTAAAAGTAGTAAAAGCTATACTCTGCCTCCGAGAATTTTCCTCCCGTGGCGGCGCCGTGGCTGGCCGTGACAGGCAGCTTACAAATGGTGGTCCGTCCGGGGCTCGGCAGGCAGAGAAGAAAAGCTAAGAAATAAGAGCAATGAAAAAGCATAGCCTCAGACTCAGTTGAGACCAGCAAAAAGAGTAGAAACAAGAGAGCAGAGCCTCTGACTCAGTTGAGGCCAGTTAAGAATTAAGCTGAAGCAGAGTAGCCGGCGAAAAGCCGAGCCGGCCAAAAGCCATAAAAAATGAAGAAGCCAGACTCAGTTGAGACCAGCAAAAAGAGTAGAAACAAGAGAGCATAGCCTCTGACTTAGTTGAGGCCAGTTAAGAATTAAGCTGAAGCAGAGTAGCCGGCGAAAAGCCATAAAAAATATAGAGAAAAAGCCTTGAGCTTTAGTATAAAGAAAAAAGCCATGAGCTTAAAAGAAAATAGAGAATTAAATAGCATGGTAAAAACCATGCAGAAAAAAAGCCATTGAGCTTTGGCAAGAAAGCCATAAAGAAAAATAAAGAAGAGAAAAAAAAAAAAAAAAGTCAAAGCCGCTTATGCAGTTGTGCTTAACTAGGTGCGTTAGCTGCTCCTCAGCATTAGGCTTCCTTAAAGCCACAGCACCTTCTCAAAAAGGGCTCAAATATCCACCCTTTCAAAAATAAAAGGTGAAAAGCTAGGTAGGGACAAGAAAATAAAAGAAAATAGAGAAAATAAAATAGAGAAAATAGAACAAAAGCACCTTTTTAAACTAAAGGGAAGGAATATGAAGGAGCCCTAATTGGGAAGGGCTGTTGTAGCTAGCTGGAAGCCATGGGTTCCACCTGATATGTATGTGACGCACCTGTAGGCACCCGCAAACCTGAAGGTATATAACCGGGTGAAAGCGGTCCGAGTTAGGAGAACGGAGAATTCAGTCAGCCGGGCAGTCACTCGGTCGGTCAGAAGAATCAGAGCAGCCAGAACGTAGGCAGAGCGGTTACAGAAGAGAAACCAGATAGAAGAAGTAATGACTGGCCAGAGTTAGGCCGAGGCTCCAGAGGACTGGTCAGAGTAAGGCCGAGGCTCCCGAGGAAGACAGAAGACAGAAGACAGAAGAAGGAAGAAAGAAGAGAGAAGAAAGAAGCTCTAGTCTTTCTCTAAGCTAAGCTCTATCTTTCTTTACTCTACTCTAAAGCTAAGAAGAAAAGCTAAGCTCTATCTTTCTTTACTCTAAGCTAAGAAGACAAGAAGAAAAGCTCGCTCTAATCTTTCCCTCTCTAAAAATCTTTCTTTCCCTCTCTAAGCTCTCTCTAAGAAAGTAGAAGTAAAAGTAGTAAAAGCTTAACTCTGCCTCCGAGAGTTTTTCCTCCCGTTTACGGTACCAGGCAGCTTACAAATTTGATTGATGAAATGGGTGATACCCTGATAATTGGGGGACTAATTCTCTCTTTTGGGTGAGTTGAAGGACACTGCTGCTGTGTGGCACTATATATTATTATTAAAAAAATTTTTTTCACACTGTCCTTTGCCTTTCAATGTCCAAGTAGTGAGCCCCATTTGGGGAAGGAAGTGTGCACATCCTGAGTGTGAATGGGTTAGTGAAGTGGCCCCTTTTACACCTGTTGTCTTCAATGCTAGATGGAAGGGCATGATGTCTTGGGCCTTAGGCCTAAGCCTCATCCTTCATACTGTGAAGTCTCGTGCGTTGGGGGTTACAGTACCACCAATATCTGAGCTGATGTTTCATCTCCTTTTAGCTCTTCATGTCTAATGCTCTATGAATCAACTTGAGAGGACAAGGGATTGTCTTTGGTGTGAGAAATAAGGGGAGGAATGTCAGTACAATTTACTGAAGTAGAGAGCTCAAGAGAAAGAATGAGTCTGGGTCATGATCATGAATTCAGTTTTTGGTGGGTGTGCTGTTAGTAGGTATAGAGAAGGAATTTGACTTTATAAGTTTGAAATGGATCTAGCCTTGGTGTGTCCTGGTAAAACTAAATTTAAGCTCTTTTGAGACAGTATTGGCTCCCTGGTGAATCATGAGTTGACATGGGGGGTAAATTGAATATTCATATATATTGACAACAAATAACAGATATATACAGTCTTTACTACACACACAGGGAACATTCTGCTCAAATCCTTTTACAGAATAGGAATTATTAATAAGTCTTATAAGCATAATACAAAAATCTTTGTGATAAATAGTCTTGTAAGCAAAAGATTTTAAAGTTGGGTGCAGTGGCACATGCCTGTAATTCCAAAAACTTGGAAGGCTGAAACAGGAGGATCACCAGCTTGGTCAACTTAATGAGACACTGTTCCAAATAAAAAAATAAAAAAGGCTGGGGATGCAGCTCGGTGATAGAGCACTACAGGGTACAATCCCCAGTGTTGCCCCTCTGCAATAAAAAGATTTTCAATTGTCCAATAAAGTTTCATTTTCACTCCAAACAATAGTCAACACAGTACGATTTTATTTCAAACACTATATTTGGGTACTTTCTTTAAATTTGATATTTGGACTCATTCTATAATTCATAAGCACATTAGTTATGAGGACACACACACACACACACACACACACACATAATGGACATAGAGTTGAAAGTGTAATAACGACTCTCTGGCCCTTATTCATTTAAAGTCAGATTTCCTTGGTTTCTATTCTACAGGGCAAAAGGTGTTCAAGTGAAGGCAGGACAAAGGCCATTTATGAATTCATTTGTTAATTTGTTAGTCAACATGTTAAGTCTTCATAAGATTCTTCTTAAGAAGCAGCTAAGTCCTGAGGACAGGGAGTGAAGAAGCCTGATATACTGGAAGAGTGGAGTGAGGTATTAATCAGTACAAGGCCTGGTAATGAGGCTGATTAGAGAGGTGCACAAAAGGGAAGAAAAGAAAGCCAGTATGCTGAGGGCCAGTATGCCAAAGGGTCAGTTACTGATCGGCTGATTCATAAAAAGTCAATTTATTGAAGGATCAGTTCACTAAATGAACACAATTTATCTATTTTACCCTACTGAGAGATTTAACAAGATGTATTTTAAGTAGTATTGTTTTAAATATAATACATGAATATGAATAGATGTTGCCTATGAATGTTTTAAGACTGTATTTTAAAAATACACTTAATCATCAAGTATGTTCTTACTAATGTATTCCTCTTACCAGTATTTTAAAATTGGGCTGATTTTTTTTTTTTTTTTTAAAAAGCTATTTCCTAGTGAGGCTTAGTTTCTTTATAAATATATTATTAGGAATGTATTTATAGATACATCTTTCTTATTATAGATATAATAAACATTTAACATTTCATTAGGGAAAAATCAGTTTATACTGATTTCTTTTTTTCAAATCCTTTCTAGAGGCATTTGCTGTTTTGCTCACACTCAGGCATCACTCAGATTGTTGTGGCAATTTCACATTGTAACAACTTTAACAGACTTGTCAACTTTAATCCATTAACCAAAATTTGTTTCTTTTACCTATTCACCAAGGACATAGTAATTGGTTTGGGATGGTAATATTTAACAGTTTTTTGAAAATTCAGTCAAGTTTTTATTTTGTCCTCAGGACATCAGTTTACTGAATGTTCAATTGGTCTCTGGTCCTGTTATCACAACAGGGGGGATTTGGGTGAGAATGGTGGGTCCTTCTGCTGAAGAAATGTTGAAGAGGAAAACCAGCAAAATGCACAGTCTGGCCTGCTGACCTCGAGGGAGGGGAAACCCAGGCAGAGGAGGGGAGACCAACAGCCAGAGAGAGCAGGAGGGCATGGCCAAGGTGGAGGTTGAGGGAGGATCAGAGGACAGAGAGAAGATGGGACTGGAGACAGAGGGTGTCTGGGACACAGAGAGGGAAAGGTAGAGGAGCAGAGAGAGAGAGGAAGACTCCCCAAAGAGGGGCCCTCTGGCGTCTTACTGGTCTTTGCTAACCAATTTAATGTGGATCAGGATAGAACTATGTAGAGTCACAATGGTCATACAGAATTTTTGGTTCGTAGCCAAATTTAATACACTCATCAAAATGATTCATTGGGAAATGGCTTCTTTGGCAAATTGGCTTTAGGCACATTGACTATCACTGCACTAGGAATCCCTCAATATTAACATTCAGTGGATCCATGGCAGATAAATTGGCCCAGGGCTATGGCTGCAACCATGAAGATGGTTTAGAAGACTGTCATTTGGGAGCCATTACTTGATGTAAGTGGTAATGGCTGAGGGTCCGGTGACAGACTGAATTGGGTCTTGGATGAGCAAATAATTGAGAAGAGGGAAAGGGTCTGGGAAGAATTTGAGGGAATAGAGGTACTTGAGTGTGATTAGATTCCAGGATCTGGTGGGTGGGGGATGGCAGGCCGTTAGCTAGTTAGATAGAGAGGAGCCGAGAATAAAGGATGTGTATGTCCTCTGAGGTTACAGGAGACATTAAAAGAATTTAAGCAAGTGCAATAATTAGATTTGTACTTTAGAAAGATCACTCCTGTTAGTGTTTGTTGTGTGTTATCTAGAAAGGTTTATATCTGGAGGCAGAGATTGATTCTGAAACTCTTCCAGTGTTTCAGATATTAGTTAAAGAGGGATTTTAAAAAGAAGTGGCTGAGAAGATGAACATTTAGACCCAGGCATCATTTATGTCCAGGATCAACTACTAAACACTGTGGGTTTTAATGAAACTCTCTAGGTAGTCAGAGAAACAAAAGATGGTTTGGGTACAAGAATATGGGAAGGGTAAGAAGAGAAGTCTGTGAAGGATCTTGATACTGTCAGAGAGACGAGGGGGTACCAGATGGGTATAGGAAAGAGAACTAGGGAAGATATGAATTAGAAGTAGAGACTTAAGTAGATCTGAAATTACTTGGCTGAGAGCTCTTCAGGAACTTATACATAATATTTAATATACTGAATATTTATATTTATGTCTCTATGGCCCAGTGAATACTGAGCTGCTTAAGAGATAGAGACAGACCCCATTCATCTTTGTAGACTCAATCTCTTGCACTTATTAAGCTAATAAAATATGTTTTATATATATGTGCTGGAAATAGCTTCAATAAGCACAGATCGCGAGGTAGCCAGCATAGGGAGGCTGAATAGTCAATTAAAACCAAATAAATCAGAATCCATGGGTAGAACAGCCTCCTGGCTTCTTGCTTCCCATCTGTGTTCATTGGATTCCACCACCAACAAATTTAGTATCCTTCCAGAAAAAATTCAATCTTTCCAGGAATCGAGAGTTCTTGTTTCCAGACTTCAAGGAGGGTCTCCTTCTGTGGGATCTCATGAGAGCAGACTGCAGGGCAAGAGATTACTGGATACCTTCTGAGTTGAAATGAGCAGAGCTGCTGTCCACTTATGGCCCAGGAGACCCCAACCTGTCATTTCACATGGCAGAGCAGGAGTGGTGCTGATAATCACAGACAGCGTTCTGCCTTCTGTCCACTTTGGTCTCCCACTTTCCTGAGATGCGCTCTTTGTATGTTTATCTTTATATTCTAATAGCTCCAGATTTCATGGATGTTCCTCAAGCTAGTAGGTGTATATTTAGGGTTCGATTTGATTAGTTTAATTATTATCCTCTTTTCATTCTTTGAATCTGCACATTTCATTGGGAACAGTGTGCTTTTGAGTTTGGGAACTAACAGCAGCCATTCTTTTTTTTTAATATATATTTATTTGCTTTAGTTGTACACAATGCATTTATTTTTACGTGGTGCTGAGGATTGAACCCGGGCTGTGCACGTGCTAGTCGAGCACTCTACTGCTGAGCCACAAGCCCAGCCCGCAGCCATTCTTAATATAGTCATTAACATGAGTTTGTTTTGTCCATGAATTTAATGTTATTTCCAATTTATTAATTTGTGGGGATTTCCAGGAAGTCTTGTAATATTATAAACCTTATTATATGGATAGGACACTAAAGATGAAAATGAATCATGAAAATTAGGAGTTATTTTTTAGGACTTTAATTTCCTATCAGATCACTTCTGCAATGATATCTCCCATATTTTAATTCTTATTTATCTGATCCATTAGCACATTAAATTTTTATAAAATGTTTTAGTGCACAATATAGAAAGAAACATAAAATTATATGAATTGTTTAGATAAATGAGGGTATCTTTATAACCTAAAGAGCCTTTCAGAAGCATTACCTTTATTTAGACCACATTATATGATTTTAGTGCATAATGATAGAAACAAATGACAAAAATAACTAAAAGGACTATATATATAGAAATAAAAATATAGCACAAAGAACTCATGGATCATAGAATAAAATCTGATAGAAATTAGGAAATATTTAAAACTGGAAAATATGAAAAACACTATGGATCATCTTGCAGATGCAGTTAAACTCATACATAGATAGGAACAAGTAGTTTCAAATGTTTATATTGGTGAAGGAGAAAACCTGAAAATCAATATGGCAGGCATTGAACAAAGGAGGTTATGAAAATATTAAACAGAACATACTAAAGACAATAGAAGGAAGTAAAAATGAGCAGTAAGAAATGTATCGCTATTTGTTAAAATATGATTTAAGACAGATTTCTCAGTCGTTGCTTTGTGAGTTACTTTTATCCCTTGGCAATGTGCACTGCACACACTTGCTTGTTTTTCTCTTGTTAATCTGTATTTTGTTACAGGAATCTGTCCCAACTATGAACTTACATGTGGTAAGAAAAAAAAAATGTCTTTCTCTCCTTCATAAGGGACACTTAAATCAATGTAGATATTAATTCTATTCAATCAGAGAAAGACTTGATGGCAGAATGATATAATTTTGCCACAAATACATTAACAGAAATGTGGTAAATATGACTTGACAAGCTTATTCTAAAATTTACATGAAGCGCAAATAGTTAAGAAAAGCAAATGAACTCCTGATTAAAAAAGAATAAGATGGATGTCTTATTTGATAACATATCAATATGTATAATAAAACTCAATTGTGGTATGTGTCTCAGGTAGATATAATTGATTAATAGACCAGAATAGAGATCCAGAAACTTATCCATGCACACAAGGAAATGCAGTATATGATACATGTGTGATTTTAGATCAATGGGAAAAAGATACATTGTCCAGTAAGTGGTGTTTGCGCAATCAGTTAACTCTATAGAAAAAAAAGTTGAATGCCTACTTCACACCTACCACAGAAACCAATTCCAGATGATTAAAGTCTTAATTATAAAAGGTAAAGCTGCAAAATATTTAGAAAATGGTATGGGAGAAATTCTTTTGAACTTTGAGTAGAAAGGGATTTCAAAATGTTCTCAACTGGGCTGAGTTAAAATACATTAAAATTAAGAATGTATGTTCATCAGAAATCATCATGAGATGAAAAGACAGGCCACAAACTGGGAGAAGCTATTTATACACATATAACAAAGAATTAATGTAGACTTTTACAAAGAATTCCTACAATCAATAAGAAAAAGACAAAAATCTAGTAGAAAAGTGGGGCAAATATTTAATCAATCATGTCACAAAAAGGACTAAGGAAATAGGCTCAATCTCATTACTAATCTGAGAAATTGGAATTAAAAATCATAGTACCTTCTGGACTGAATAAGGTAAAAATATGCACACTCTGGAAGAGGCTGTAGGTGTAGTGGGAACCATGTGTATTGATGTTTGGTATTACCAGGCAAAGTTGAGGGGGTGTCTGGTTTTGAACCAACTATTCCCATGTTAGGTAAATAATTCTAAAATTTCTTATACATATGCACAGGGAGATATGAACAAGAAGTACTATAGCAGCATTGTTGGTAATGATGAAAGAACTGGATATAACACAGATGACCATTAGCAGATGGAATGAATAAATGTTGGTTTATTCATGCAATGAAATACTACACAACAGAGGAAAAGAACTGTAGTTATTGATATCAGCATTTATAAATCACAGTGATGTAAAGTTTGGTGAAAAAAAATAAGTTGCAGAACAATACATTTTGCATAATTCCATTTATATAAAATCTTGAAAGACACAAGTAAATATATTGCTTAAGGATGAGATAAAAGTCATGAGGAAAAGTAAGGCAATAGGAAACAGAAAATTTAGGTTATCTCTGGGTGAGGGTGGGATAGGGATTTGTATGATATTGGGGAAGCATTCTCAAAAGCTTAAAAATTTCTGAGTACTTTATTTTTTAAGGTAAATGATGAGTTGGAGGTTCATGTTATCATTCTTTGTATGTGATAAATATTTCTTTTTGTTAGTTTGACTTTTAATAAAAACAAACATAAGATTATATGATAAACACTAGATTGCAATATTCTCAGCTTAGTAACTTCTTTCTTTTTTAGTTTACAAATTAGCTATTACTACTCTGATTTTATTTTGCCACCTGCAATTTGTGGATTAAAGTAAGCTCGCTTAACAACGAAACGTTTTTAAAGAAGAAAAAATTATTCCTTTATATTGTTGGGCTTATGGAACGGAGGATGAGGATAGAAACTAGTGTGGTGCATGAAGCAGATGATCAGAGAAAGGGCTGGCTTAGAATTCAAATAATAAAAACAAGCAAAATTGACTTTTAACTTCTTCTGAGCAATGAAATGTTTCATTCAAAATTTTCAGTGAGATTTTCCTTCCAGTTATTTGTTCTGCCTGTTCTTAGGCTGGTTTCTGGTGTTGCACTGTCTCAGGAATTCCAGGAAATCCAATATCCTGACAAGTTTGTCTCTGGAATCAGGAAAAGGCTGTATGGTTTGCAGCTGGCTGGCCCCTGGCATTGCTTTAGGAGCATAACTGGAAAAACCAGGCAAACACACAAGCCAGGTTTGCAGAAGGAAAACTGAGGGTGGATCAATCACCAGCAATGTGGGGCAGCACTGGCAGACAAACCTGTTAATTTATTTCCAAATAATTAACTTGAAGACTGTAATTATCTTGATTCATTATTGTTTATTATCTTCTTCATTATCATCATGATTACTGTCACCAAAAGCAGCATTTTTTTTTTTTTTTGGTGGTGATGTTGGAAATTGAACCCAGGGCCCCAGGTATGCTAGGCAAACACTCTACTACCACTGAACTACATCCCCAGCCCTACCATAAGCAGAAGAACAGTTTCTGCTCAAAGTCAGCTTTAAAATCTGAGTCTTATCCTTAAGAGTCTGTGAACTATGCAGTAAAGATGAAGATGTGGTCGGGGAAGAGGCGTGGACCAATGAACCAACATTCACTTAGGGACCCCTGCTTAGCAAAAGATTCCATTGCTTGTATTTGTTGGCTATTTTTCATTTGTTCCTGTTAACTTTGTAGGCCAACCAGGCAGAGTAATTTCATGAGCTTTTGCCCTCCTGTTCCATAAATAAAGCTTGCTGAAAATGATTTCTTTATAGTTAATATCTTCATCATTTAAAATCCCATAGTTACTGAAATCATCTTTGAAGATAAAAAAAAACTAAAGCAGTAATTTGTCATAGAATCTTATTGAGGCAGAACACTAAGCTAAGTATTTGTTCCTTTTAAACTTCATAAATATTGCCAGCATATCATCATATGTTTATTATCTTCTTTCATATGTAACTTTCAACTCTATTTTAACACAATGTCCCCTTGTGGGTTTGATTGTTCACTGTTGCTTTGAATATCTCATTTTTGACAAGAACCTTCATAAGGCAGTGTGGGGTACAGGCGAGAGAGTTTGAGCTTGGTTTCAGATTTGGATTCTATCCTAGTTAGTTGTTGGACCGTTAAGGTTATTTCAAAACCCTGTTCTTCCACTTTCTCATCTATAAAATGGGCATAACAACAGGGTGTTTTATGTAAAACAAGCAGTACACAGTAATTCATAAAATTATCAAAATGTATTTAAAATATTTGATGAGAAGGCTGGTGTTGTGGCTCAGCGGTAGAGCGCTCGCATAGCACGTGTGCGGCCTGGGTTGGATTCTCAGCACATTGTAAAAATAAATGCATTGTGTACAACTAAAGCAAATAAACAAATATTTAAAAAATATTTGATGAGAGTAAATAGGAGGTGAAAGAATTATATTACAGTTCACCCACTCTGAAAAAGCCTTCAGAATTTCAGGAGGGCTGATCAGTGACAGCCCCAATATTCCCGTGGGACCACAAAACTGGAAGATTTGGTTGTGACCCCTGAATTGCAAGGCCAGATCTCTTACCCTTCAGCACCTTCACTGATAATGGCCTTTTAAGCAAAACAGCAAAGGAAATGAGAAAATTACATATAAAACGTGGAATTTTAAAATGACACTTGAAACTTTAAAGTGTTACAGTAAAGGCTGTGTTGAAAGATGATTCAACTTGAAAGCAAATGCAAAATAATTTGATTAAGCATTGAGAAAAAGCATGTGAAGACCTAGAGATGAACAAAGAGAGTGAATTTTCGCGGATCTGCTTGTTGTCGTGATGAGCCCTGGGACTACATGTAAGCATTAGTTGCCTTCTGGGTTGTAATTTTACTTAAACATCACATAATAATTTTTCCATAATTAAGGAAACATAACATATTACAAAGCATCTGGGAAATAGAGAAATAAAAACTGTTTTCCTTCCGGACTTATGCTTGTGTATGCTTTCTGAGGATGCAGTAATTGTTCATATGCAATAGTTAAACTTTTTTTTTTTTTCCCAGTTAGTATTATGTTGAAGCACTTTAAAGTGTTAAGTGATATATTACAGTATTGTGACTAAACATTTATTGTGACACTGAAGTGGCTTCCAAAATTTTACTTGCAATGGTTATTGTGAACAACTTTGCTTCTGGAACTTTTCAAAGGAATTTTATCTGTAGGGCCATTTGAGTTTTAAGGGGAAAAATAATCCCTGAAAACAATATTCAGGTAAACCTCCCTCAGGTCCTTCCAGGGCGCAGCACCATTTATCAACCCTGATTCCTTAGGCTCTGCCTGATGTGCAACTTGCTTCAGCTGCTCTGTGCTGGTAAAGGAAGCTATGTTAAAAATTTAGCTTCATCTGAACCAAGTAATTGCACAAGGTCAATGGGGAAGAGAGATGAGGAAGAAGGGAATAAACAGAGATAAACTAAATATTTAAAAATGCTTTTAGAATTTTATGGAAACATCTACTCCTTAAACCCCAATAAGACAGATGGACTGATCTGCAGAGATGTCACTCTGTTTCTCACTAATGCTGCATCTGCCCCTTTGTCTTTCTTCTTGCTCCCTCATTCCTTCCCTGCTCCCAGGCTATCCATGCAACGATTCTGAGGGCTCTCTGAATTTATCTATCCTCTCTGAGTCCTCTCACAGTTTCTACTTTCCTTCCCTATCACACATCCAGTGGTATAGAAACATGATTTCTTTACATCAGCCAGCGTTTATTGAGCATCTACTGTGTGCCACTTAAGGCATAAGGCTCTGGAAATATCAACAGAGAGTAAAACAGTCTGTTTGGGTAAAGAGGATGATGGGGCTCAGGGAAAGGTGGGAATTGTGGTTAGATATCGAAAGGCAGAACTGCAGTTAACTAAGAGGGGTGTGTGTGTGTGTGTGTGTGTGTGTGTGTGTGTGTGTGTGTGTGTGTGAAGGTCATTTCCAACAGGGAACAGCCTTTGCAAAGCCATGTGGTGCATGCAACATGTGAGGAGAAGGCAGGTCAGTGTCTGAACCCCCGCTCTTCAGTGTAGAGTCCATCCCACATCTCAAGACACAAAGCTCAGTTGCCTGCTGTTTCCTGGTCACCATCCTCTCTGCAGCCAGGTAAAACCTTCTGACAAGTGCCCAGGTCCCAGTGCAGTTACCTTTTCTCATCGTGTCTGTAAGATGAGGACGTCCGGCCACTGGTCCATATGAACATCTTAGAGGATGGTGGCCCAGGGGCTCCTTTCCTTGCGGTGGAAGTCCTGGAGGAATGGCGAAAAGACCTAGAAGAGGTATGCATTAGGGTTAAATTCTATTCCTTTGAGTTCTGGAACTTTGTATTAGCAACCAATAGCTCTCAGTGGATTGACTTTCTTAAATAACACCGGGTTTTTGATGCCTCAGGGATGGTGGCTCTCCATGCTGGCTGCATAATGAAATCAACTGGGAATCTTTTTAGAAACACTGATGTCTGGTCCCGCCTTCAGAAATTTGCATTCCATTTTTTAAAAAAGCCCCGTCATTATTTCTAATGCATTGCTAGACTCAAGAGCCACTGCTTTAGAAGATTATTGTTTGGATGTTAAGATCCTATTTCTTGCTGGGCAAGGAAATTCCAGAGGCTCAAGAGGCAGAGGCAGGAGGATTGCAAGTTCAAAACCAGCCTTTACAACCTAGTGAGGCCCTAAGCAACTTAGTGAGATCCCCTTTTAAAAAATAAAATGGGTTGGGGATGTGACTCAGTGGTTAAGCGCCCTTGGGTTCAATCCCCAGTACCAAAAAAAGAAAAAAAAAAAATCTATTTCCCCTATATCGTCTCCTTCAAAATATAATATTGGAATGGTTTTATGCTCTATAGTATATCATATTTCCCTCAGAATTTTTGTTCAGATTTTGTTACTAACATTCTACTTCCCCTTTCCTCTCCAACATTTTCCCTTGATGCTGAGAGATGTGAAAAACTGTCATCTCTTAACTGCTCTGCCAATGCTGTGGGTTCAGTTCCTGGCAGTTGAGACTCTGTCTGATAAAGTCTAGAAGCAGTGGCAGCAGATATTCAGTAGCTCCTAGAGGTCAGGTTTATAGAATCAAGAGGCAAGGAATTATAGGAATGCTGTATTCTTTTGATTATGTCTTGGCTTTGGGAGAAGATATTTCATCTCCAAATAGCACTAAAGAGTTATTTATTTTCTACATAATAATAACTTTCTGTACAGGTGGAAACATGAAATATCATAGATATATTAATCAAACATAAAAGTTAATATGATATTTGATGTGGGGTTTCACTGGTTGTGTATTCATATATGAACATAGGAAAGTTATGTCTGATTCATTCTACTGTTTTTCCTATTTCCATCCCCTTCCCTTCCCCTCATTCCCCTTTGTCTAATCCAAAGTACTTCTATTCTCCCCCTCCCCATTATTGTGAGTTTGCATCCACATATCAGAGAGAACTTTTGGCCTTTGTTTTTTTTTGGGATTAGCTTATTTCCAATAAGCCTGTATTCTCCAGTTCCACCTGTTTATCAGCAAATGCCAAAATTTCATTCTTCTTTATGGCTGAATGATATTCCATTGTGTATATATGCCACATTTTTTTTTTTTATCCATTCGTCTGTTGAAGGGCATCTGGGTTTGTTCCATAGCTTAGCTATTGTGAATTGAGATGCTATAAACATTGATGTGGCTGTGTCACTGTAGTATGCTCTTTTTAAGTCCTTTGGGTATAAACCACGGACTGGGATACCTGGGTAAAGTGGTGGTTCCATTCCAAGTTTTCTGAGGACTTTTCATACTGCTTTCCAGAGTGGTTGTAGCAGTTTTTAGTCCCACCAGCAATGTACGAATGAAACTTTTCCCCCACATCCTCGCCAACATTTATTGTTACTTGTATTCTTGATAATTGCCATTCTGACTGGCGTGAGATAAACTCTACATCATATTTAACCAGAAGAATGGGATCCTAATTAGAATAAGTTATACTCCATGTATGTATAATATGTCAAAATACATTCCACTGTCATGTATATCTAAATAGAACAAATTAAAAAAAAGATAAAAAATAAATTATTATGAACTCTAAAAAACAAAAACAAAAATAAAATGATGATATTTGACACATTTGTACAAAGGAAGGCAGAAAGTTGATTCCTTCGCAGGTGCAAGTCAATAGTGTTTTTCTTCTCAGTTAAAGCACAGTATTAATGATAAATATGAGACTGGAAATAATATTGGTGATGTATACTCTATTAGCTACCATATGCCATGCACTTTGCCGCTATTAGCTATGCACACAGCATGAGAGGACTGTGCAGATATCCATGTTATGCTTACGCCATGAAAACCCTGGAAGATGGGCAGTGCTATTATTTTCAAATTATGAGTGATGCTCTCAAGAGATTCAGATATTTGCTTACATTTAGAAGAGGTGGATCTGGGCTTCAAACCCATACCTGCTGGTCTCCCACTCCAGCCCAGTGCTTTTAAGCTGCAGTATGCATTTGAACTGGGGCTCTGTGCCCATGCTGATTCTGATTCTGTGGGTCTGTGGCAGGGCCCAAGCTTGTGCATTTGTAACACCCTCTCCTGGGTGATGACAGTACTCCTGGTTTGGTTTGCAGACTACACTGGGCAAAGGCTCAGGGAATGTACTGAGTATGTCATTGGTTATAGGTCCAGTTCGTTGCTAACTAGCTGTCTGACCTTGAGAAAGTCACTTAACCTCTCTAGGGCTGAGAGTTATTTAAAATAACTTTGTACCATGGAGAGTTTGAAACAGATAACCTCTAAGGTTGTTCTCAGCGCCAATGTTTTGTGATTCAGTAAATTGAAGAATGAATGTAAGCATATATTAAGTCATGGTGCATTGACTTCCTGAGAACAGGTCCTAAGAGTAGATGACTGTCTACAACCCTTGGGTCAGCACCAGAAGCATAGGCACAGGAGCTGTGGGAGTTAGCAAAGCCTTCTTAGTATAAATGCAAGAAGTCACCCTTCTCAATGGTCTCCTAGGGGAATGGAGGGATGAAAGGACCACCTGAATGGATGTCCCTAGACAGCTGTAGGAAGATTTAAAAATTGAATCTGCTATCTCTTTAAATGACTTGGATCTGGGTTATTTAAAGTTATTTATGTTCCTTTTTGAACATCTTTAAAATATCCAATAGAATAGGGATTAAACATGTTATTGAAACCAGTTAGCCTTCGGGACATGAGAATGATTTTAATCTAAGTTGACTGAGTTATTTCCTAAGAATGAAAATTGGTATAAACTCTTGGAGTTTTTTTTTTTTAAACATAGACTCTGGTGGAATCTGATCACATTAGTTATTCCTTCAACCGAGTGGGGGTGTGGGATAGACAAAGAAAAATGGCACAATTTGAGTCTAGGTAAAGCAATAAATTTTGAAGCACTGTCCTGCTGCTGGCTATTAGCCAGCATTTAACAGACATACCATAGAACTGTAAATGGTTTGAAATGATTCAAAGCGAAGGGTTGCAGTGATTTCAGTGTATTTAGGATACTTTTCAGCTATGAGCTATTATTTCAGTGCTGAATCTTGGCTCTGTTGTTTTAAGATGATAGACAAAGGGGGAGATGAAAGATACATTTATTCTAATTGACTGTCTAAAGCTGGTTGGTAAGGACTTAACATCTCCTCAGGTTATTCCAATAAGTGGATTTGGGGTTTCTCCCCCCCAGTTTTCTTTCATAAATACAAACTGTTATTTAAAAATCTGCTAAGTTCATTGTTAATTAAGATGAAAGTGAGTAGCTGCTTTAAGGACAACAGTATAAAGATTCTGCAGAGGTTGAGGAAAAATTTCCAGGCTTCAAAGAAACTCCCAGGATTTAAAATATGTTAATGGAATCTGGTTTGGAGATTTTTCCTAGCTCAAAGGCAGTCCTCCTGAACTCCTTAAGTAATTAACTCAACTCTGCTCACTTTATAAGACAAGGAACATTTCATTTGAATTGTGATTAGGTAAGTGATGTACAGAAACAAAAAAGTACTTGAGGAAATTTTGCAGTTTGGAATCCTAGAGTGAAACAGAGACCTGTTATGCTAGTGGTTGCACAGGGCAGTGGGGCAGGTGGAGACATGGGTCTCAATCCATCATGAACCCATCTAGGAATGGGGTGAAACTGGCAGAGCCACTACTATGTGATGAGGTCAGATCTGAAAATCAGAAGTCCTCACTGACATAATCATCAGTGAGACTGTGGTGATTTCTTTTGTCTCAAGAATTTATAAAGGGTCCCTTTTATGTCTCAGCATACTCCTGGCTAGCTTCTACTTCCTTGATTCAGGTCCTGCCATTCCCTCAGCCGCCCCCCACTCACCATCTGTATTTGGTGAAGGAGCTATGCTGTTTCAAAGCCATCTTGGATGTCCCCTCTTCTGCAAAGCCTTCTCTGACACATACAAGCAGCTTCCTCATCTCTGCTTCTGCTAGAGCAAGGTGCAATTTCTCCTGCATGTGCACAAATTTGCCTTCCCTGCTAGGTAGGATGAGCATCTCCAGGGCAGGTCTGTCCCTTATACATCTACCGTATAATGCGGGACACATAGCAACACTGGTTGTGTTTTCTGCCTTGACCTCTAAATATCTATCACATCATGTGACACTGGTGCTGTGTACTGCTAACATCTCCTTCCTGACCCTTTCCTTAGCTTGGGATGTCGTTCTTTTTTTTTTTTTTACTCCTCATTATTCCTTTTCTTTCCTTTCCTTCTCCCGAATGAATGTCATGTTCCCTCTGTTCCTTTCATTGACTTGGACAGCAAGTTTCTGTTGCTTGCTGAATTATCATTCAAAAAGCCTTTTGGAAAGGGCAGCATGGCCTCATGAGAAGAGGATCAAGAACACATGGGGCTATTTGTTTGTTTGCCCCCTGGCGTCACCACCTACCAACTCTGTGACTTTGGACAAGCCAATTTAACATCTCTGCGTTTTAGTTTCCTCCACTGTAAAAATGGGAATAATAATACTTGCCTTTCTGGGTTGCTTGGAAGATTAAATGGGACAATACATGCAAAACAACCTAAGTAGATCATGGCACATAATAGGTACATATTAAACATTAGTATGCTTCTTTTTTCCCACCCTTCCTATTATCATACTTAAAAGCAGATGGATTGGATTATTCTCTTTGTAAACAAAATCCAATTAAGCCTCTTTGTACTTGTACATTGAGAGTATTGATTTTCTTTTCTTTCTTTTTTTTGGTCCAATGGGCCTGGTAGCAGTCCGAGGAAATATTGAGATGGTAAAATCTGCAGTACTTCCTCCTTAGCCTAAATTCCGATACCCATTCTGAGCATGAGGCGCACGAAGGCAGTGCCTCTGAATGCTGGTCACACATTAAAATCACCTGGGTGAACTTTTGAAAAATACTAGTGTTGGGCTCATCCCTGAACAATGAGGACCTCTTTGGGTGGGTCCCTGACTTTGGTATATTTTTTTAAAAAGCTGTCCAGGTAATTGTGATGTGCAGCCAAGATGAAAAAAACTGCTACAACTTCTCAGGTTCTGAATTCACCTAAGTGGGATCCTTTATAAACACCTCTGTCTCTAGAAGCTTCCGCTGGAGAACAGTGGTTCTTCAAGTGTAACTCTGTGCAGTGGCTTCTCATTCCTCTCAGTGTCAGGCCTGGAGGTGACAGCTGCAAGGACAAGTGAGATGTGAAGCTGGGAAAGAGCAAAGTGGATGCAGTTTTCTGGTGTCAGTGGCCTTGAGCTATGCATATGGGAGACTCTTAATGCACTCTCCTTTATTGAATGAGCAAGCAGGAGCCAACAGAACTATTTAACACATAATTACATGCCTAATCTTGCATAAAATTGTAACACTAATGACATCACAGTGGAAGCCCAAAAGGTCACTCTAAGCACAGAAATTTAGGGTTGCTTCTGATGTGTGAGACTTTATTTTGCAGACAGCAAATTATATGTTCTTCCTAGGAGTCAAGTTGTTTTGGCTTCAGGGCTTTTGGGGGAGAAGCCAAATGTATGGTGATAATTTTAGATCTAGTGATTTAATTTAGAAAACGTTGGTACTTATTAGGAGCAGTTTTAAATGTCATTTGGATATTTTCCTCCAAAATCAACTACACACTTTACCTTATTTTAGTTCATTCATTTGTGCATCCATTTGCCAAATATTTATTAAGTGCCTCCTACATGCCAAGCACTGTACTGCATACTGTGGGTGCCAAGACATTCAGTCCTGTGTCTAAGCAGTGCATAGTCTATAGAGGAGTCAGAATAACAAGTCAACATCTGCTCTATTCTTGATACTGGACCTGCTCTATTCAAGACTGCTATGATTTCCCTCCCAGTGAGAATCTCAAATTGTTCCTTTTCTTTCCACATCTTACTTAACCCCTCAACATGCTGAATGTTATATCATTGGTCATTTGCTTCTAAAAATGCTTTCCATCCTTGATAAAGAGAATGACATTTTCTTGGTTCTTCTTACTCTCTACAGGCTCCTATAATTTTTTTGTGGGTTCCTTTTTTTTTTAACCCATCCCTTAAATGTTGTTAGTGTCAATTGGGGGGCTACCAAGTACCACTGGCTAATGACTACTGGACAATGCCTTATATCAGGAATGAAGAAGGCCTTTCTCCCCATTTGATGTTTAGGAGACCGAGTAGCCAGCCCATTTGCTACCATTGTGCAGAGGTAAGGAGGAAGTGCATTGCTGAATCCTGTTGCCTCTTTGAGAAGAATCAAATAAGAGAATAAGTCACTTTTTAGACTTTTATTGCAGGTTGCCTTTTTACTGGGATAACTGTGAATGTTCTCCTCTGACTAGAGGTGGGGTGGTGGTCACTTGTGACCCCTGTCACATGTGACATAGATCAACTCTTGTTTATATGTTCATGATGTGTTTGACTTCAGTTTCAGGAGGATGACTGTTAAGTATTGTACCTGCCTTTTAGCCTGCTAGTGTTTGGCTCATTGAGCTCAGCAATGCCCCCCCCCCCTTTTTGCCCCACCTCAGAGGCTCAGGGATTCCAATCTTCCTCTGTCACTAAGTAACACTTTAACTACAGGAAAACACTGTCCTGCCCACAGCTTCAACATCTGTGAAAAGATGACCAACGAGTTAAACCCTATTCATCTAGTTAATTCAGCTTTTATTTCTCCAACAGATATTTGTTGAAGATGTCAATCTGTGGCAGGCACTGAGTTTGGAGTTGGGGATATAGTGGTGGACACAACAGGCAATGACCCTCCTCTTGGGGAACTCATGGTCTAGAGGGGGACAGACTGGTCAGACAAGTGTGGATGGGTGTTATCAATAAAAGACTGTTATGCATGTTTGCTAGACAGTGAAGTAAGCTTTGCATCATGTCCATAGTCACATGTCAATGGGAAATGATCATCTCAAGGTTTAGTTGACAGAGCTTTGAAATTAGTATCAGGATGGAATCCTAACTCTGTGATATGGTGATTATGTAACCTAAATACATTGTTAAATTTCCCTGAGCCTCCTTTTCCTCATCAAGAAAAACAGAATAATAACAGATATCATACTGGATTGCCATGTGGATGATTTGAAATAATATATGGTATTAAATAGGCACTCTGTAAATGTTAGTTTTTCCATCCCCCCACCCCTGCACATTGGTCATACTGATACATCAAGCCATTCTGTTTGATTCATTTTTACAAAAAAAAAAAAAAAACACTTTGCAAAAATGGAAAACACATCTCCACATGGTCTTAATTAGTCCACTATTCCATAATTCATTTCTTAATGAGCTTTTCAAGTGGATAATCACAACTGATGTTCAGTTTCATTCCTTCCATGCTACATACTGAAAGCTAGTTTAATTGTTAAACATTTCACTCGATTGGGCATCACACATGCACAGCTGGTGTTAAAAAAAAAAAAAAAAAAAAAAAAAAAAAAAAAAAACAAACCTGCTCACAACTTACATGTGCCTCTCTTAGATTGGTACAAATGACAGATTCATGCTGAAACTATCCATTCCTTCTCAGTGCCCGTGGTTTATCTCTTCTATTTCAATTGAGAATCGAGGGAGTTAAACTATACTGACTCTTTATACAGAAGAACTAGAGATGACAACAATACCCATAAACATGGGAGTCACTTCTTCAGACCTATATAAATAATGCATTTGCAGGCATTATTTCATTTAACAGTGAGAGTAACTCTTATGAGAGCCCTTTCTATTTACCAGACAAAACTGATATTCAGAAAAGCAAGTAAAATTTTCCAGACCACATAGCTATTAAGTGGTGAAGCTAGAATTTTAGTGCAGGCCTGTTCAAGTGCACAACAAATGATCTCTCTCACTGTACATTTTTGCTAGGCCCACCAAGTGCCAAAATCCATATCAAAGAAATGCTTGCTCAATAATAGTGGCAACATTCAGCTTATTTATTCCTTGAGTATTGCAGTTTTCATTCACATCACATTTATAGTGAGAAGGAAGATGAGATGTGGTAGAAGAATATGGCATCAGTGAGCAAAAGGCAAGAAGGTACAACACAGAGAGGTGGGCCAGGCCCAAGCTTTGCCCCTCACCATCTGTGTAGCCTGGGCAGCTTTCTAATACCTGTCTACTGTTGTCTTGTCTTTTCTTCTTCTTACATTATAATTTTTTTTATTTGTTCGTTTTAATTACATATGACAGAAGAATGTATTTTGACATATTATACATACATGGAGTATAACTTCCCATTTTTGTGGTTGTATATGATGTGGAGTTACACTGGTCATGTATTCATATATGAACATAGGAAAGTTATGTCTGATTCATTCTACTGTCTTTCCCATGCCCATATCCCTCCCATTCCTCCAACTCCCCGTTCAATCCGGTGAACCTGTACCCCCACATTGTTAATCAGCATCTGCATATCAGAGAGAATATTTGGCCTTTGTTTTTTTGAGATTGGCTTATTTCACTTAGCACGATATTCTCCAGTTCCATCCATTTACTAGCAAATCCCATAATTTCATTTCTCCTTATGGCTGAGTAATATTTCATTGTGATATGTGCCACATTTTCTTCTTCATCCACTTGTCTATTGAAGGGCATCTAGTCTGGTTCCATAGCTTAGCTATTGTGAGTCGAGCTGTTACAAAAATTGATGTGGCCATTTCATTATAGTATGCAGATTTTAAGTCCTTTGGGTATATGCTAAGGACTGGGATAACTGGGTCAAATGGTGGTTCCATTCCAAGTTTTCTAAGGAATCTCTGTTCTGCTTTCCAGAGTGGTTGCACAAATTTGTAGTCCCACCAGCAATGTATGAGTGTACCTTTTTCCCCACGTCCTTGCCAACATTTATTGTCATTTATATTCTTGATAATTTACTGTCTTTTCTTTTATGTTTCATAATGTGTAACGTGTAAGTATATGAAATATTTATATATCTGTGCTAACATATGAATATATGTAAATAATGTATTAAAAGTATGCAACATGGAAGCATTATATGTACACTATTATCATTACTTGGGATTGGGTTAAATACATATTAGATCTGGAAAATAATCGGGTCTGTGTAACATACCACAGTTCAATATGCTCAGTAGACAATCATAAATGTGGTCTTTAATTTTTCAGGGAGAAAGGAGTGGAGGAAAGGGTAAGCCCTGGAAGCAGCGTGAGCTCTGCCATGAACTCTTGGGTAATTGGCTCACCTTTTCTCCTATTCCTCATTGTAACATGAGGGAATTGAAAGAGATGATTCTAAGGTTCCTTTCATTTGAAAAATTTTATTTTGTTCTGCTTTGGAAAATTGCAATCAAGGTCTGCTCCTATGACTTATTTGACTTCTAATCTGTCTTTGGTTAAATATAATTTCTATTTTACGTTCTGTTGATTTCTTAAATGAAGTGTTCAGTAATGCTCACGGGAAATCTCGTAAAGTCAAGGGAGGGGAGATTAAGCACCAAATGGAAAGGCAAAGTGAAAACCCTCATTGATCCTTGTAAATGATTTCTACGGACCCACATTCCTGTAGAGTTTGGCATCTAGGGCACAAATCTTGTCCTGTTTCATCGTCTGTTTGACCTCATTTCCTCTACTCCCTATTCTGCATGGGCTCTCATCCCTATCCCTAATCCAATTGTTTAACTGGTGCTCCCTCCTAAAGGGGAGCTAATGGTCTGGTCATGGAGATTGCAAGTGTTGTAGCAGCTTGTGAGGGAGATATTTTAGGGCCAGGAAAATATGATTCACAGACCTTGCTCTGTCCCACCGTGGTGGTCATTGGGTGAACTATATTTAAATCTTTCCAGTCTCTCCCAGTAGTGTCTCTGCCCTGACTGATGATCATATGCATAAAACTCTATTCCTGGAGGAAACCAGCATTCCGAACTTGGTGTTCTCAGCCTCAAACTGAGTCATCCAGCTTTTTCTTCTTGCCAACTGGACAAAGATTGCTTTGATTTATCCGTGTCTTTTATTGCTGAGTGAAATAGTGGTAAGAAACCAGACCTCTGGAGTTGAAGATGACTGAGTTTGAGCTCCATTTCTTTCCTTGGCTATCAGTATTGCTCTGCATGCAAGTTAATTAACTTCAGAGTCCCAATCTCCTTATCTATAGAACTGGGATATTAATGCAAACTTTAAATTTATTGTAGGAGTTAATTAAAATAATAGTCCTAACATTATTTACAGCTATTTTATATGAAGCTATTTACACATATGTAAATGAATGTTTGTATATGTCATAAATAAATGTTTGTCTATTTATATGTCCTAATATACCTAATGTTGTGTCAAATTAATATACCATTATCTTGATTGAAGGGAATTGAGACAGAATTCAGAGAAATCATTGAATGCTAGCATTTTAAAGCTGGATGACATGTCAGAGATATTCTGGGTCAGATGCCAATACTGAGAATAGATATTTTTTTCCCGGATAGATTTTTTCTTTTTAAGGCTGTATGTAAAAGGCCTCTTAGAAGCAAATAGGTCCAATAGTAAAAGCAGGCTTTTACAATGCAAAGGGCCCTAAGTAGGAAAAGAAAGGCACTTTAAATTCTACATCTTGCTTTGCCTCAATGCAAGGCTGTATTTAAAGATATAAGAAAGAAATAGTAAGAAGAGTAGTGGCTCTCTTTTGATAGCCACTGGTCAAAGAAAAACCTATTCAAATGACTTGAAGTCTATGGTGAAAAATGCTTGAAAATATTAAATCAGCTATTTAGTCCTTTTAAAAGACTGTTTTCATAATTGTATGGAAAATATGTAGTGTGCTAATGATTTGGTTTCTGAGGAATCCATATTAATGATATAAATACCTTGGAGCAGTTCGTTTAAAGAGCTTGCATTTCTTACATTTTGTAGCATATAGGTTCTTGGGTTCTAAATCAGGAAATTAAAACCCAAAGGAAACCACCTGAAAAGATGAGTATCTGAATTTGGGAACCTGATTTCTTTAGTCCACACACATATATACCCAGATGGTCAGCCAACTTAGGAAGAGGTAGCAGGGATCAAGGAAACAGAATTTCTTTCACCTCTCACTTCCACTCCTTCCTGGCTTTATGACAGGTGGTGAATTAATTAACCTCTCTGAATCTCAATTTTCTTATCTGTAGAAATGAAAGCTTAAATAGCTACCTCGGACAATTGTTTCACTAGCAAGCAAGAAGACATGATGTTAATCTAGGATAGGCACACATGGATATAAATTCTTTCCCCAAAGGAACAGATCTGGTCAGTCTGTTCAACACCTGCTACTGAGAACCAGAAGAGCTGCCTCTTCTTCTGTAGGGGAAGTAGCCAATACGTGAAGTTGTTTTCTTGTGAAGATTAAACCAATCCAATAAGAAGCAGTTACTGAAATTGACCTTATGATACGAGGGTGCCAGGTGCACAGAGGATGAAAAAAGTGATCTAGGGGACAACTCTAGAGGTGGCATTACTTGCCCCGTTCCTAATGCCCCATCCTATCAGCCACCAAATGTGTGCAAGTATTATCTTAACAGCTGTAGAGAAGTTCTGTCCAGTAGAATAATAATGGAAGACACATATACAATGTTCGATTTCCTAGTAGTCACATGAAAAAGAATACAATGAAACAGGAGGTATCCATTCTAATATGATCCAATATTATCATTTCAATATGTAATAAAAACAAAAATCATTAATTATATAATCTACTTTTTTTTTACTAAGGCTTTGAAATTCAGTGCATATTTTATACTTCTAACATATTGTAACGCATATTAACCACATTTGAAATGTTCAATAACCACAAGTGTCTAGTGCCTACTATTTTAGGCTTTTAGAATCTGTTTTCTGCCACTACATCAATTTTAGCAACAACAATAAAATACAAATCACTATTTTTATTTATTGAGTACTTTCCATGTAATGGGTTCTGTGTTTTATATGCATTAAATTGATAATCTGATCAGGTATGTGTTATTTCTATAACCTTCATTATAGATGAGAATGCTAAGGCTTAGAGAGATTAAATAATTTGCCCCAAGGTCATGCTACTTTTTAAGTGTCCATCAGTGCTGATCATGCCACCTTTCCTGAATTACTTGAATAGTCTCTCAACTGGTTGTCCTACCTTACAGTAGAACATTTTGACAACTGTGTCAAAATAGCCACTTCAAATTGTAATGCCATTATTTTATTATTATTGCCTAATAATTTATGTCAAAGACATTCTTGATCGTCAGCTATTTTTGAGCTTAAACCCCTCTGCTATATCTATGAGAAATCTAAAACCCCTCATTGCATTACCAACTCTCAGTTTAGAGGTAGAGGGTTGGTGTGAAGTGAAGAGATGGAATGGACAATGGTTCTAGAACTAAAAGGGAGGATTTCAAAGATTTCCAAAAAAGGGGATGATAAATGTTATTTAAGAAGGAAATGCTTGTCACCCTGGTTTAATTGTGACAATGCTGTATGCACACCTTATCCCACAAACATGTACAATTTTTATGTGTAAATTTAAAACTTTTTTTTTTGTGTGTGTGTGTACCAGGGATTGAACTTGGGGGCACTCAACCACTGAGCCACATCCCCAGCACTATTTTATATTTTACTTAGAGACAGGGTCTCAATGAGTTGCTCAACGCCTCACCATTGCTGAGGCTGGCTTTGAACTCACAATCCTCCTGCTTCAGACTTCCAAGATGCTGGAATTACAGGCATGTGCCTGGCTAAAACACTTTTAAAAAAGATAATAATAATAATAATAATAATAATAATAATAATAATAATAATAATAATTGTTGGGGAATATGCTGGCATTGTTCCTAGAAGGAATGAAGTTTCTTCAGGGAAGACCAGGTTACAGTCTGGAGCAGGGAATATGCAAGATAAGATGTGCCACATATCAATGTTTCTATGAAAGACTAATGGCCTTGTTCCAGAAGGACTCAGGGTCCAGCTTGAAGATGGGACAAAGATAGGAGAATCTGAATATAAACTGGGACAACAGCTAACATGGAGGAAATACAGAAAATATGCTAACCCATGATTTCATAATATAAGTTAAAACACCCGAATTTGTCACTGTTAGAAGATGCCAGGGAAATGAATTCTTATATTTAAAAAATTGGTAAGTATAGGGAAAAATCCACCATTCAGTCTACATTTCTTAAATTAACTAAATTACTGTCAAACCAAAGTAGTAGGTGAAATAATTTTTCTCTTTATTGAGATATTTCACCTAATTAATGAGGACAAGATAATATATTAAAACTATCACCATTTTGCAACCTTAATAAGTTAATGCCTTTAGACATGATAGTCAGTGATTATTACCATCAAAAGAGAGAGGAAAAAATGACAATATCAATTATGAATAAGTGTTTCCAAACAAAACCAAGAACAAGACCAAATCCCATTCTGAATCTAATTAATCCCCTCAACAATTTATAGAAAGTCAAGAGAACAGAGGATCATGCTACAAAATACTATGGGGATGCAATCAGTAAAATTGAACTCTAGAGGAAATTAAACTAAAGGAAAAATGATGTGTTTTTATTTTTGCTTTTTTATTTTAACTCAATGTTTTTTTTTATTTTTAAAATTTTTTCCGTATTTTTAATTGGTGCATCATGGTTGAACATAATGGTGGGATTTGTTGTTACATATTCATACATGCACACAATATAACAATATAATTTGGCCAATATCATTCTCTAGTGATATGGTGTTTTTAATAAGTAAATTGCAAAGATAAGAACAAAGGAATATATAAATTCTATGTGACTTAAAAGACATGTTGACCAATTACAATGTATGGACATTACTTGGATTCTAATTTATAAACTGTAAAGGAAAAAAAATCATGTCCTCTTATGTTTCTCATCTTTATCTCTCCCAATGAAATTCTTCTAGATTTTTTCCCCTAAAAAATGTATTTAGTCAGTTTGCTTGTTTACGTACATCCATTGACTGCTTCCAGTTTCTTGGGTATACCCAAGATTTCACAGTGCCCTATTTCCATGGAGTGAGTTATAAATGTGAACTTTAGGGCAGGTTTTCTGGAAGATGTGGCAACTCCTAGCCAAAGAGAATGAAAAACATTAGGCAGATATTTCTGGGAGAGGCAACTGAACAGGCTCACTGGCATGAATGTTTTGTGTGTGGGTGAGGTAGGAGCTTGGAGCCGTTTGAAGTGGAGGGTACATGTGGTGTAGCTGGACTTCTGAACAGCTGTGAAAACTCAGTCTGGGCAGATATTTGGGGCAGTAGGTTTCTTCATTGCATATTTTTTGCTCTGTAAATACAAATATAAGACAAGGAGGCTCACTTTTAAAGCAGTGATCCTTACTCTTTTATCACGATGCACCTGCCCTTGAATTTCCCTCCATATTCCAGATCCTGAAGGTCAGGCTGCAGCAGAGGCTCCCAATTGTGACCAGCTTTAGTGCTGGGCATTTAGAACCAATGAAAGCAAAGTGTGTCTTGACACTCTGGTTGAAAACTAATGACTAAATGACTAAATTAGAACATCTCTTTTGTGGAGGTGATGAGGAAGCATCCAGTGTCAGGTCCCAGGAGCTGGGTTTGAGGATGCTAGAGCTATAAAGGAGGGACACTGTAACTGGCTAGTCCAGAGTCAGTGGACCAGTCCAGGTGAAAGAAGGAAGTGCAGGTACAAAATCTAACATCAAGAATTGTATTCAGCTGGGTGCAGTGGTGCACACCTGTAATCCCAGCACTTGGGAGGCTGAGGCAGGAGGATCATGAGTTCAAAGCCAGCCTCAGCAATGGTGAGGCACTTAGCAACTCAGTGAGGGCCTGTCTTTAAATAAAATACAAAAAAGGGCTGGGGATGTGGCCCAGTGGTCAAGTGCCCCTGAGTTCAATCCTCAGTACCAAAAAAAAAAAAAAGAAAAGAATTGTATTCAAAGTCCAAAAGTCCAGTGTGTTTCTTGGGGTGAAAGGCTGTCCAGGACCATAAAGAATGACACACTGCCTTTGAGATTTGAGACATGCTTGGCTCTGTGAGGCAGGGAGTGAGTCTCGAACAAGTGATAAAAGGGCTGTGGCACAATGGTGATAACCTGGGAGGCAAAAGCATTCTTTCTTTCCTGGTCATGCTGTGTGTGTGTGTGTGTGTGTGTGTGTGTGTGTGTGTGTGTGTGCATGCATGCATGCACGTTTTTACAGGTCAGTGAGTTTGGCATGGAACTGCTCTGGGTTTGACTTTGCTTTCCAGTTTCTTGACCACGTGGTTTTGGGTTGACCATGAAGCCTGCCTTAGCCTGCTTCCTTATTTTAAAAATGAAATTATTATTGGCACATAGTAAGCATTCAGCTGAGTGGCTCTTTTGAATGGATTTATCTCAACACTTTGGTTGTGTTAAAGTCAGATGATATTTCTTACCCTACTTAAGCGGACACTTGGGATCAAAATAGAGCTCCTTTTAAACTTCCTGTTGCCATATTGCTTTCAAAACATGTTAATGAATGGAAATGAACACAGCAAGCAAATTGTAGAGGAGGAAAATGATCATTGTGTTTTTCAAGGAACTGTTGTAAGAAACAAAAGGAAACCCAGCTGCAACAGCCAGGGCATTTGGTGACAACTGCCCATCATGAATCATGGGCCAGGGAATTATTTCAGATGGGGTGGTATGAACCTAGATCTAGAATTTACTCCTCACTTGGCACTGAGGGAAATGAGATGACTGATCAACCCAAGCTGGTTACATAAATATTTAAGCTTTTTAATATTTACCCAAAGCAATCAATTACTATAAATGCCTGTTTGCTGTTACATGATTTAATAAGCCCTTTTGTCAATCTGGAACTCATAAGACCCTTGGAAATTATTGTTCCCCTCTGCATCTGTTGCTTCAAACCTTTTGGAATATGCCCAGTGAGGGGTTATCCAGTTATTAAGTACCTCCTGTGTTGAGGAACCCACCCTCTCTGGAGGCCACCCCTCCCATTGTTAGACATGTGGTGGAGAGGAAGTGTTTCCATAATTTGAGGTAGAATTGGCCTCCCCAGAGTTCCACTATTGCTTCAGATTCTACATGCTGGATTGCTGTCCAGATGTTTTAGAACAACTGTAACATCTTGGCAACACTTCTTCACTGAGACCTGCATGTAAGTCCAACCATTTTTTACACCATGTGGTCTAAATTTCTCTTTTTATTATGGTCACCCTCTGAAGCCATGCTTCGTGAACACTCTCTCTCCTAAGGCATCATGGGCATTATAACATTTATTATTTAATGATACTGTACATATTTTAGTTAATTTAGTTGCAACACAACCCCTATAATACAGATACTCTTCACACCCATTCTACTTATGAAGAAGGTAAAGCTAAGGAAGGTTCAAAAAACTTGCTCAAAGCAGTTAAGTGGAGGAGCCAGGACATAAACCCCAGGCAGTCCACATTAGGAGTCCGTCCATACTTTCAAACACTGTATAATTTTATTTTTCTGGATATAGTACTTCAGTATCATCTGATTAGTGTTGAGGATGGACAAACTATCATCTTCTATTTATTTATCTTGAGATCACATTAGTATTCCTGGCTGGTATGGTTGAGCAGGTATATGCAGGGAATTAAAAGTCAAGAGTCAGATTCTGAATTTTGATACCTGCTTTGCCAAAGGCCATGGAAAGGTCCTAGGTTTTATCTTGAAGAAAATGAAGACCTATTATATGCTAATAATTATTGTTATTTTAAATGTCTTTTCTTTGACTTCTTCTTTTTTTTCCTCAATAGGGTCTGGCTATGTTGCCTGGGCTGGCCTTGAATTTTTGGGTTCTAGACATCCTCCTACCTCAGGCTCCTGAGTAGCTGTGACTATGAGAGCACATCTCTGTGCCTGGTGCATTAATTATTATTTTGAAGTCCATTATACATTTTTTAAACAAGGAAGTAGGACATACAATCATATTACATATTTGAAATATTACTCTGAAGGCAGTGTTGAGGATAAATTAGGTAAGGATGGGGCTGGGGTTGTGGCTCAGTGGTAGAGTGCTTGCCTAGCATGTGTGAGGCACTGGGTTCGATCCTCAGCACCACATAAAAAAATAGAAACAAATAAAATGAAGTTATTAAAAAAATTGGTAAGGATGAAAATATAAACAGGGATTTGGATTGTGATGGCAATCCTTGTAGCCCTGATGGGGTTGGGGATGAAAGGTAATGAAGACAGCCAGGTGGTGTTTGGAAGGTGTAGAGTCAGGACTTGGTGAATGATTGAATTAAAGGGAAAAATGATAATGAAGAGAGGAATTAAAAATGACTCTAGGCTTCTTGTGGGGAGCCGGGTGGGTGATGGCATCACTCGCCAACATGTGGAATGGAGTGAAGTGACATGAAAGGTGCTTTGGAGCAGGGTTTGGCTGAAATGAATTTTGGGAGAAGCCTGGGTGTGGGCGGGAAGGATAAAGAAAAGGAGGGAAGTATCTAGAGAGTGTTGCAGGCAGGGGCACACAGCAGACTCCAGAGAAAGCTCCAGGCTGTAGAACCCTGGGATGAAACATCAGTTAATGGATGCTTTGAAGATTACAGGTGAAAGAAAGGTCCATTGTCTAAACCTGCTCTCCGGTGGGTGGTGGTCTTCCTCCAGGTTTACACAGCATGCCGTGGTTTGGCTTTGTTCTTGGGAACTCCAAAGGTAAAGTCCCTGAGCTGTCCTTGATGTCTTCCTGTGTCAAAATTCAGGGAAAATGATTCTAATTTTCTTTATCACCCTGTCAGCTGTAAATGAATTTGCATTTACAGAGGGAATAACATTATTTGACAAGAACCATATTCATCATATCAAAATGTTCCCCCAATATTCTAAAAAGGTGATCATTTGGTACAAAAGTGAACATTTTTTTTTTGCATTGTATTTCTGATAATAGTATGTGATTATCTCTCAAGAAAAAAATCTTCAATTTTAGAAATCTAATATTTTAGTATTAAAATGATAGTTAAAATCTATTTTATCTACAACATAAATTTAGGTCATTCCTTTTCAATACTCTCTCTTAAGAAAAGTTAATTTCCTTTCCTTTATCACTTAAATAGTCTGTGGGCTTTTCATTTACTGATACATTCATTTATGAAACATTTGTTATATAACACAGGTATTAGAGACTCTACTGGATGTAAAAGATTAATTGCCTGTTTTCAGATAGGATCAGGAATATGGGAAGTCTTAAATCAAGTGCTTCAGTACAACCACACACTTGGTGAATTGGCAATGAATATTAATTGGTAAACTGTTGGCAATGTTTGATAGCTGGCTTATTTTCATGTGAATTATATGCTGCTTCTCATTCCAGAAAGTCCAAATGCTATGCCATAGCTCTGAACTTTGGATGTAGAGTCAGGCTGCTAATATCACATTGCATAAGGAAAAAATAAACCTGGTTCTAGTCCTGAATTTTTGTGAAGATGGTTCTGGGAGGGCCCTTTCCTCTGTAAGTTGAAATCTCTTGCTAACATTACAAAAGAGTTTGTAGGTAAAACTCAGGTCAAAGGGACAAGGAAAACACTGAGATGCTAGATGGAAGGAACCTGTACCGTTTGACTTTTAGAACAGTGCAGCTTATCTGTGACATTTGGACTGTGAATATAGTTTTGAGCTATTTTTCTTACCATCTGCCCATTATGGATATATCCTCAATGGTGATGGGGGAGAGAGAAGGGTGGTAAAGTCATTTCAAGTTTGAATGGAGAAAAGGGAAATTTCCTTCCAGAAACACCTGTTGGCAAGTCTGACGCTTTTGTCTCCATTCCAGTTGGAGCGGGGTCCCTTAGTGCCTTCCCTGGTTTCAGTAACCAAGGGTCTGGGCTGGTATATACACGTGTCACCTGGAATAAAAAGGAGGGCAGAGGACTGCGTCCCCGCAAGGAATCCAAGCTCATCTGTCTGTTCGCAAAGCCCCCATCTCAGCACCTGATTCCTGGAATTTCAAGTCTTTTCTAACCGATGTGTTCAAGATTTAATAGATTTCTCAAGATCATGAGGTGGAAAGAAGGTAATATGTGGACCAGAGACCTGAGGCATAGAAAGTTCTGTATGATTGTTTCCTATCCTGCTCTCCCTGGCCTTTCTTACCCTCTGTCTCCTTAAGGCTCAGTCTGAAGAAAAGTGTAGAAATGAAAGCTAGGACTGTATCTGCTGTGGTCTGAATGTCCCTCTGAATTCACGGGTTGAAATTTACTCTCCAATATGAAAGTATAAGTGGGACGTTGGGTGGTGATTAAATCTTAGGGTAGGTCCTCATGAATGGGATGAAGGCCTTTATAAAACAGTCTTCATGCAAGCTTTGGCCCTTTTTTGGGCTTCTGTCGTCTACCCTGTGAGGATGCCACTGTGAGAAGATGCCATCACCTCAATCTTGGACTTTCTAGCCTCCGGAACTGTGAGAAAGTAAATTTCTGTTCTTTATCAATGACCTCAGTTTGTGTTATTTTGTTATAGCAGTCTGAATGGGTAAGATAGTAACTTAAACAGAAAGTCCTGTATTAAAATAACTTTTAGTTACTATTTTTGAATGAGAACACGCTGAGCATTTGATCTGTGGCCAAGGTGACCATGTAATGGCTTTCTGTCTGTAAATGAGAACTGGTAAATGGAGAACTCCTAACCTTATTCAGCTCAGCAATTATTTCAGCAAGAGAAAATAAGGTATCATAAACGTTTGCATGAATGTCCCTGGTGAATTTCTAGAGTCCCTAAAAGGAACACTGATATGTATAGTATGAGTTACTGAGAAGAGTGGGGAGGAAGAGGTGGTGAGCAAGGATATGCGGTAATTTCCAAGAAACACAGACTCCTCGCTACTTTCTAGTAATGATCATACCCTGAGTGAAAAGCGTCCCATTCTGCTAAATAAAACATTTGACTGAGCAAAGGAAGTACATTCTATTTATTATCTTGGACTCAAATTCTTTAAAAAATTGAGCCTGATTATATAGAGAGCATTTACTACTGTAAAGGAATAATATTCTATACAAATACAAAAAGGTCATATTTTGTTAGCAAGAAAGCATTGAGAGAGGAGTAAATTGCAGGAAAATAATGTATAGGAAATAATAAATGTTTATTATGTATTAAGATTGGAAATCAAGGTTCTCTAGGTCTGGAGCAAGGGAAAGGGAGAACATCAGGCTTTCTCTCTTGGTTCTATTCCTAACTCAGAAAAGATCAGACATGATGGTGCTTGGAGCCTGCCTGGGACTCTAAGATGCTCTTGCCTATGCCAAGCTTCCTCTTCCCAAGTAGGAACATGTAAGGGGGTCAGTAGCACAAAGTGATGGATACCTTCTCTTTCCGAAACTGTTGACAGAACTCAGAGTTTTGAAGTCTTTGACAGAGGCAAGTGCTGTAGATTCTGCTGGATTTGAGTTCCAAGGGAACCAAAAGGGGTGTTCAGGCCAAACTAATTCCCTGATCTGGTACAAGATATGGTAACTGAGGGCTAACTTAAGCGGAGATGGAAAGTGATTACCATTGGCATGGCAGGGTACCTGCTCACTCCCATATGCTCTATTTCTTTAAAACTTGCCTCATATAGTCATTTTAGACAAGTACTTATTGAACACCTATTATATGCAAAGCACTGTTATCTCTATAAAGAAATTTAGCAGAGAATAAAAGAGATTTTCATAAAACTTCTGGGTTAGACAACAGGAAATTGTAGACACGACCATTTTGGCCTAAATAGATAGCAATGACATGTGGCTCAACCTAATATATTAAAGTGAGGATAAGGAGATAAAGATGATAAGATTGCAAATAGGTCATGTCAGTTGTTGATAAATGCCTTGGAGAATATCACTTAGGGTGAGAGGGTGCTATGAGAGAAAGGGGATGGTTTACATATCCATGGCCTTGGTAATAGACTGACATTTTGCTGAGAACCTGAGGGAGGTGAGGGATTGAGCCATGAGGTAAGGAAGTAAAGGGTTTCAGACTCAAGGCAGAAGAAGGGCATCTGAAGACTCTGAGGTGATAATGTACTCATGTTTTTTTTCTTTTCTTCTTGTGGAAAAGGAATAATCCAGGTGCCAACAAGACATAAAGGCTGAGTCACACAGACTTGGGTTCTGATTCTGCTAATGAGCAAGGGTGTGAGGTATCTTTCCTGGAAGCCTCAGTTTCCTCTCTCAGATAAAGCTAATAAAGCAATATGGAGTGTTAGCTGTAATTAAATGAGATAATGCATGTAAAGTATCTCACAGTAAATGTCGTATGTAAATTTTGGTGATAATATAATTCATATGGACAATGTTGGAGTGCTTGGCTGCTCTCCACAACACTTTCACATATTTTAACTAATTTTGACTTTGGGGGCTTTTTTTTTTTTTTTTTTTTTTTTTTTTAGCTGAGAACCATTTTATTGTGGATTGTTTTATATGTTACTAAAATAATAGACAATCTGTCTCAAACACTTTCACTAAAACCTTGTGACATTTACGAACTAAATAAAAGTAATTGAGTGAAAACCATGTTAGGTGCTATCATCTGTTCATTGAATTCTGTAAAATCCACACTTGGTCTCCACCTTCTGCTAGCTCTAGACCTGAGCACGACCAATACTTATGCAGTGTCAAGGTTAACTTGATGCTCCTGACACTTTCATTTTTGAGTCATTAAAACTAGAGGTCTGCCTTGATTGCTGTCCTCAGGTACCTGCTGGTGGAACCTACGTATTGTCCTCTGATCCTGAGAATTGGGACCCTGACTTGTTCTTGTCACAGCCTCTCGTAGAGCCTTGGTTCATGCACACCTGCCTGGTGACCAGGGCTTCTAACTAGGGTAACTGTAAAATTTGATGCCTAAACTGGAGCATCTATGATACTGAAATGAGGAGCTATAAACTCATGAAGGGACATCCCTACAGATAATCTTGTACCACTATGTCTGATTTTGCATAGGACAGTCCTATTTTTGGCTGTTGTTCTAATAAACCTTTAGTACTCCTTTTCACTCTCAAATTGTCCTGACTGGGGCAATAAATTGTAAAACCCACTGAGTTGTAGGCAGATGTTTTTATGTTAAAAGTTAACATAATTAGAGACTTAATTCCTACATTGTATTTGGATCTAAGTTATATTCTGGTTCATTTATATAATTGATTTATTTTGATATCAATAAAATTTTGGTTACTATGGCTTTATAGCACATTTTAATATGTTGCAGAACTAGTCCATTATTATATTTTTTCTCCATCAAAAATTTTTCAACTCTTTTTTGTTTTTTCTCCCAAATCAACTGTAGAAATAGCTTGCCACATTTATGGTTTAAAATGGGTAGTTTAATAAGAATAATTAGTTCCAGTGTTGTCTAGTACAATAGGGTAACTGTAGTCTACAACAATTACAGTATATTTTAAAATACTTAGAAAAGAAGGGTCTGAAGCTTTCCCAATATATAAAAATGATAAATATTTGAGGTGTTGAAAATGCTAATTACCTTGATTGGATCATTACACATTGTGTACATGCATTAATTATCATTCTGAACCCCACAATATGTATAATATTATTTGTCAATTAAAAAACCTTACAATTTTGAGCCAGGCTCAGTGATGCACACCTGTAATCCCAGCACTTGGGAGGCTGAGGCAGGAGGATCATGAGTTCAAAGCCAGCCTCAGCAATGGTGAGGCACTTAGCAACTCAGTGAGACCCTGTCTATAATGAAATACAAAAAAGGGCTGGGCATGTGGCCCAGTGGTTGAGTGCCCCTGAGTTCAATCCCTGGTACCAGAAAAAAAAAAACAAAAACCCTCATAATTGCAATTGGAATTTCTCTGTGTGGGGGGGTAACTTGGGGAGAATCAACATTTTTTTTTTTTTTTCACCAGGAATTGAACTCAGGGGCACTTAACCACTGAGCCACATCTCCATCCCTTTTTCTATGTTTCATTTTTAGACATTGTCTCACCAAGTCACTCAGGGCCTCACTAAGTTTCTGAGGCTGACCACCCTCCTCAGCCTCCCGAGTTGCTGGGATTATAGGTGAGTATCTCCGTGCCTAGAGAGAATCAACATTTTATCAAATCAAGTGTTTCTTTATTTCCTACCTTCCTGTCTAGGTTATTATTAATGTACACTGTGGATTTGCCCTTCTTCTGCTCAGTCCACCTTTAGAGATAACCCACTGGTAGGATTCATTCTCTGTTTCCAGTAGTTATTATTTTTCCCCTGTGCTGGATCTCTTTTGTTTGCACAAACTGCACCATCTCTGGGTGTCTTTAGCAGGGTCAGACTCCAGTCCTGTGCCTCCCAGCAGAAGGGCCCTGTTCTTTCCCATTTCACCCTGTCCTGGTGCAAGAACTGGTCATGTAGGGACAAACCACAGGACATGATAGAAGTACTTTCATTAAGCAGTGCAAGCTTTTAGAATTCTCAGTGAACCTGAAAATGCATTTGCATCATATATACTTTAATTGGAAAATAATGGCCAAAGATATCGAATGGGTCCAATGAGTTCAAGGTAAATCAGAGATCACACACAGCAGGAATGGAGCACAAAATTGATAAGGTCAATGAAGGAAGGCACATTTGGAAAACTGAAGGTGTCTTGTACCACAAGTGGCAGGCTAATTTTTAACATTATCCTGCAGGTCAGTTGAATGTTCACAACAGCATAAATGTCACCACATTGGGTGGTGTCTGTGGGGTTTGTTTTGCTTGAACTTTAGATAGCCCCTTGGGGTAACTGCATATGGCTGTCACGTTGCTGCTCAGTGCTAGGTATCATTCAGCTTCCTCTTTTAGTTTCATTCATGCAAAAAATAAAAGCAATGCATGAAAATTAAAAAAAAAATACACCACAAGTGACGAGTTGGGGGCTTAGGTTTTCATTTGCTCTGTGAAGTCTGTTGTGGCTTTTTGATTACTTTTATTGTTTAGGTGAGGGGGATTAAGACACAGGTCAGTTGGATCTATGAGGAGAAAATGCAAATCTGCTGCCTGTGAGGCAAGTACTCATTGCCTATCCCTAGAAAAGGAAGAGCTCCTTTAGGGAAGGGAAATGGCCAAGCAGGTGTCCTGACAGCAAGGCCTCTTGACCTTTGAAAATCCACACCTCCTGCAGTGCACTGCATTCTATTTTCTGCCAGCCAAGAAAATGTTGTCAAAATTTTGCTTTCTAGAATATATATTACCAAAAATATAAACACATGGAATATACCTCCCCCTCCCTAGTGATTTGTCTGATTTAGGATCACCATTTGGAGTGTAGTGTGTAGTCTTCAAACTGCTCTAAAGATTTTATGACTTTAGAATTCTCAAGTGTGCTACAATTTGCTAGGTGGAAACTACCAGAGAAAGTGTGCTGAGCTGGGAAGATTGTGATGAGCTCAGCCTTACTGGGTCTGCGGGGAAGGAGTAGAAGTAGGGTCAGACAGGAACTTACTAGTCAGTTGCTTAAAGCTGCGCAGGATTTGGGGAAACAGCATAGATGGGATGCTAGGGCAGCAGGTGGCCCAGGCAGCAAGGTTTGATTGAGGACCAGGGAGAAAGCAAGTCTAATGAATAGTTGCTGAAAGAAGCTTAGAATAAATGGTTTTGGGGGAATCTGCCCATGCTTAAATTTTTATCCACATGTAGTGGGTATGGGGGAAGATATCATTCCTGGGAAAGAGACTTGGTAAAAGCCAGTTTGGGTATCAGCCAAATGCATATGCTTACAGCCCATGATGTTGCAAATGAGCAGATCAAAGGACAGAGTCCTGTCCAATGATTGGCCTGATATGTGTGTATGTGTGTAAGTGTGTATGTGGCTAAGGAAGGCTCCTTCTCAGAGAGGAGGAGGCACAAAACTGCATTTAACACTTAGGCATTGGGTTGTAAACATCAGATTGGTCTTGGTTGACACTCTGTGGTTGAAGAGACCGAGAAGGTGGAAGGGAATCACTTTGTCATAGCTGCAGCATCTGACCTCAACATGAGCACAAAAATGAATCCCTGGTCCCACTCATAGGGGCTGTAGGTGGATGAAGAGGATGTGGTGGGGACTGGCTCCTTGTGCAAGTTCCTACCTTCATCATTTCTTCAAGAGTTTTACACATATTTTTTTGCTTTTTAAGAGTTCAATTTGTGTTTCTTCTTACAACAACATTTTCCTAATGCTAACTACAAGATGGACCAGATTTGTTTAGGCTCCAGGGAATATTTATTGCTTTTATAAATGTAAAAGAATATTATAAAGTTGAAATTTACTCTGTTATTGTCTGTAGGTCCATTATTCTCCTTCTGACCTTTGAAACATCCTGGAATCATGAATTTGACATAGACTTTCCCAGTTCATATTCTACATATAACATAGCTTTGGGTGTTTCTTAAATGTACATATATACATGCCATTTAGAGTGCATGCTTTTTTCACCACATTCGTTTTTTCATTCAACATTATGTTTTAATAGCTACCATTTTGATACATGTTGGTTCAATCATTTTAATGCTGTATTTTTGAGTGATAATACTTTGAATTATATCCAATAAACACTTATTTATCTGATGATGGACATTTAGATCAGGGGCCCTCAACCTCAGCACTATTGACATTTTGAGCCTGCTAATTCTTTGCTTTAGGGGACTGTCCTGGGCATTGTAGGATATTTAACACTATCTTTGACCTCTATCTATAAGATGCTGGTAACACCAATCATAACAATCAAAAAAATGTGTTCAAATATTTCCAAATGTTCCCTGGAGGGCAACCCACTGGGTGCCTTGCAAACCGCTGCTTTAGATTATTTCTAATTTTTCACCATGACAGGCAATGGTGTGCTTTATTTTTGGTCATGCTCCTGGTGCACAGACATCAACATTTCCTTAGGGTAAAGATCTAGAAGCAGAATTGGAGGTTTTGAAGTTTGCCCATACTTTCTCTCCGAAATTATAACCAATAGCATAGTCCCTTTTAAAAACCATTTATGTTTTTTATCTGACATCACATCTAATCTATAAATTCCACATATCAAATCAAACATAAAATTGTACACATATTAAATAAGTTATGGAAAGAGATATTTCTTATGTATTTTCCCTTAAAACACTTAAAATCTAACTGGGGAGATGTGGCAGAAGACACAGAAAATTAAATAACAGAATATGAAAATAAAATGGCAATACAGGTTAATCATGCAGTTGTCACAAGGTTGAATTAGGTTATTGGTGGAATCCCATGTATGAAAACTGTTGTGATAGAAATCTGGAAGAAGGATATATCTCCTTTTTCCTGGTGGGGGTAGTGAGGGGAAACTGGGGAGGTGGGCTTTGAGATGGATCATTTTACTACAGGAAGATTTTGACAGGCAGAGAGGAGTGGAGGCAGAGAGGTAGATATGGAAAGGCGGAAAAACATTAGGTGTGTTGCAGAGTTGGTGTACCGGAGAAGAAAGAAGGCCACAGATTAAGAAGGAAGGAAAACCCCTGTCCCTCACCCTGCACAAAAATTAACTCAAAGTGGATCAAGGACTTAGACACTGGAAGCTAATAGAAGAAAATAGAAGAAACACTTAATAGAAGAAAAAGTAGGCCCAAATCTACACCATGTTGGCTTAGGAACCGACTTCCTTAACAAGACACCTAAAACACAAGAATCAACAAATGGGATGGTATCAAACTAAAAAGTTTCCTTACAGAAAAGGGAACAATCAAGATGTGAAAAGAGAGCCTATAGAATGGGAGAAAATATTTGCCATCTGCCCTTCAGATAGAGCATTAATCTCTAGGATATATAAAGAACTCAAAAAACTTAACACCAAAAAACCCCAAATAACCCAATTGATAAATGTGCTGAGGAACTGAACAGGCACTTCACAGAAGAAGAAATACAATTGGTCAACAAATATATGAAAAGATGTTCAACATCTCTAGCAATTAGAGAAATGCAGATCAAAACTACCCTAAGATATCATCTCACTCCAGTCAGAATGGCAATTATCAAGAATACGAGTAACATTAAATGTTGGTGAGGATGTGGGGGAAAAAAGTACACTCACATTGCTGGTGGGACTGCAAATTGGTGCAACCACTCTGGAAAGTAGGATGGAGATTCCTCAGAAAATTTGGAATGGAACCACCATTTGATCCAGTTATCCCACTCCTTGGCATATACCCAAAGGACTTAAAAATCAGCATACTAAAATGACTCAGCCACATAAATATTTATAGCAGCTCAATTCACAATAGCTAAACTCTAGAATCTGTCTATGTGCCCTTCAACAGATAAATGTATAAAGAAAATGTTATATATATACACAGTGGAATATTACTCAGCCATAAAGAGAAATGAAATTATGGCATTTGCTGGTAAATGGATGGAACTGGAGAATATAATGCTAAGTGAAATAAGCTAATCTCACAAAGCCAAAGGCTGAATGTTCTCTCTGATATGTGGATGCAAACTCACAATAAGGGAAGGGATAGGGAAGAATAGAAGTACTCTAGATTAGACAAAAGGGAACGAAGGAAAGGGAGGGGGAATGAGAATATGAAAGACAGTGGAATGAATTGGACATTATTACCCTATATGCGTATATGATTACATGACCAATATAATCTTATATCATGTACAACCAGAAGAATGAGAAGTTATACTACATATGTGTATAATATGTCAAAATACATTCTAGTACATGTTTGACTAATAAGAACAAATAAAAAATATATAAAAAATAAAGAGATTTTAAGTTTGACCGGGGGTGGAAGGAGTAGAAATGGACAGAGGAGGGTAGACTCTAAAATAGAATATTTAGAGTAGGAGAGAGAGGGTTATTCATACCTTACAATCACCATCTTCTCAGTAGAAGTAGGAGAAGAGGCATTTAACTAAATGTGAGAATAGAGATGGGATTAAGAGATTGATGAACAGAAAGATGTGGAATAGCAACTTTTGAGGGGTTCTAGGTATTTGGGAACAGACAAACGATGGAGAAAATCATCACCTTGCACAAAACCATAGAGGGTACTGTTTCAGCCTCATCTGCAAAAACACACACGCATGTGAGCACACATGCGTGCATGCACGTGTCCACACACACACACACACACACACACACCTGCTATACAGGTTCTGGCAGAGCTGGTGAGAAGCCGACAGGCATTTGCTGAGGAAGTGGGTGGAGCTGTGGGAGGAGGACTAGTGACCTGGTTGGGCAAGAGGAAACTTGAATCACGTTTATTGGAGTAAATGTCCTTTTTTAATCTCTTGTCAGGCTCTTTTTAGAAAAATAAAGAGAAAAGGTAGAATATGAAAAGCAAAAAAAAAAAAGGAAGGTAGTTTTATTTTATAAAACAAAACGAGCGAGCTGTAGGTCTCCACTCACCCTGTAGGTTGAAGAGGGGGCTGGCCTGGCTGGCAGGTGGTGGTGGGCGGCTGATGACATGCATGGGTCTATGGTAGCCACAGCAATGCCCTCTAAGAAGGAAAAGAGTGGGCTCTAGGAGCTCATGCCTATTCTCGCATGCTGGCATGACTGTGTTTTGGTGCCTACTTTACCAGAGGACGCAGCCACCATTAACTGATTAGCAAAGCACCGCGTGTGAGCAGTAGGGTACGATTAGGCTAAATGTGTTTACACTGTAATTTAGTCAGAATTCCTACACTACATTATTCATTCTAGACGGGAAAGAAGAGTGATAAATCTTCTATTGCTTTTGCTCGCTATTCTAAATTTAGTTTATTGTTCTCCTTGATTGATTTTCATAAGGTCACATGAAGTGTTCCAGTTTACTTATATTGGTACAGTTATTGAAGTGAGCTAAATAACGACTTAAATATCTTTGCTTCTACTTCTATTTTCTCCTGTGGCGAACACAATGCTGTGGGTCAAGGGGGAGATTGTATTCTTTTTTGGTAAAGTTTAGTTTCCATATATACATGTCTCTCTGGGTAATGCAAACATAAAAGTGTTCATAATGTGGATGGCTCTTGCAATCATTCCAGTTCTTAAGAGGATTTGTATTGGGCATTAATACTCAAAATAATTAGTTGTTCTGATCCTCCTTCTTTGACTCAAGAAAGCAATATGCTGTAATGGTAAGGCATTAAAGATGTCTGCTTCTTTGGGTGACAATTCATAAAATCTCGGTTTATATAATTCAGTGTGTCACCATGCCCCCTATTACAATGAGTTCATCTGCACAAGGATCAAAATAAGCAAAGTTGTTTGTTTTTAACAAATGGGTTGTAGATTTTATACTTGATTGGCAAAATGATAAATGGTATAATGAAAAGAGCACTAGACCATGAATCAAATAGTGGGGATTTAATTTATTTAGTGTCTAACCTTAAGTTTTCTTAAGCCTTGATTCCCTTACCTATATAACAATTCTTACCATGGCTTGCATTTTATAGTAGTTTCCTGTTTTCAAAGGAGGTTAAAGTGACTATAATCATTGACTGTTATAGTTTCCATTTTTTCAGATAATGAAACTGAGACACTGAAGGGTTTTCTGAGACATACCACTAGAAAATGGAAGAAGTATAACATGATGTGAGGTTTTTAACTTCCAAATTGAGTATGTGTCCCATCACTCCATGGTGGTGTGTTTGGCTTCATTCTGTTACTGGCAATCGCTGAGGATCAAAAGACATGATCTGAATTTCCTCTGTACCTACCCACTGCCTTCCCTGTTCACACCAGGAGCCATACTGAAGGATACGGAAAATGACAGCCCCCAAGACAACCCAGGAGGAGGGAGGGAGGAAGAAGGCAAGACATTCATCCCTTCCTAGTGACAATGGGTCCTGGAAGGAGAAAATGGGTCCTGGAAGGAGAAGGCGGACACTGAGCACTGGGCCCTGGACTTTCACCCTTTCCCACTGCCAATGGGTCCTGGAAGGAGAAAAGCAAACAGTGAAGCTCTGGGTAAAAACAGACCCTGAAGAAAGAAGTCACATGTTAAAAAATAATTTTACTTCTTTCCTGAATGCCCAAACTGACACATTCTGTTGAAGAGATTAAGTCATCTGTCAGTGTAACATAAAAACCCAGACTACTATGTAACCGGGGGCCATTTTCTATGAGCCCCTCCAATGTGTGACTACACTGCTGAATAAAAGGCATAGCTGATCCATGAAGTCTGCTCCCGTCCTGGTTATTTTTGCTTTCATAATGGTGCCGAAACTGTTTTGGTTATTTTTGCTTACATGTATCAGTATCATTTCAGAATTTTTTTTTTTTTTGGTACTGGGAATTGAACTTAGGGGCACTCAACTGCTGGGCCACATCCCCAGCCCTTTTTTTTGTATTTTATTTAGAGACAGGGTCTCACTGAGTTGCTAAGTGCCTCGCCACTGCTGAGGCTGGCTTTGAACTCACAATCCTCCTGCCTCAGCCTCCCAAGTGCTGGGATTACAGGTGTGTGCCACTGCACCCGGCTTCATTTCAGAAATCTTGATTCTGAACATCCAACTCCAGGTCAGTAGCACTAACTTGAAACATATATTGTAGGATTCTCTGTGCAATAGTTTTTCAATATTTCTGAATCCTCCAGCCCAGTGATGCTGCTGCTTGTCATCATCCATTCATCCCTTACTTCCTCTCTTTGTTTCTTTCCTTGCCTAAATTGGTTTCATGGTCTTTCGTTATAATTCTTCCTTTACAGACACCCCTAACTCCTTTGTTTTATTTCCCTTTCTCTGTTCTTGTTTGACTAAACCCCAACCTTGGGTGAAAACAACCATCCATATTCTCTGAGTCTGTTCAGTAGCAGCCAAACTTACTGAAGAAAATCACAAAGCCTGACTTACAGGTTTCTTGCTAAAGAATGACTGTCAATTTCAAATGGCACTCAACCACCCACTGCAGTTGCCTAGCGAGTTCAATTTCTCTCTCTTTGGGGCAATTCCTATCTTCACCTGTCTTGTCAAACCTCCCCTAGTTTCCTGTTCTATAACTCAGGATCTTGCCTCTCCACCCGTACCTGTACGTCTGCTGGCAACCATTCTCATCTCTCCTGCCATTCCTCATGGTACACATGTCCCTGTTTCCATCCAAGATCTTCCCATGGTCCTCACTCAGGATCCAGTTCTCTCTCACATTGTCAAAGATCAGTCCTCTTCAGTTATTCTTCACCTCTCCCCATCACCAATCTCTTTCTCTCATCATTCCAATCACCAGGGCTCTACAATGTTCCGTGTTAAAAAAAATAAACAAGCCTGGTGGTGGTGCATGCTTGTAATCCCAGCAGCTCAGAAGGCTGAGGCAGAAGGATTGAGAGATCAAAGCCAGCCTCAGCAACTTAGCAAGGCCCTGAGCAACTCAGCAAGTGAGATCCTGTCTCTAAATAAAATATAAAAAAGGACTGGGGATGTGGCTCAGTCGTTCAGTGCCCTGGATTAAATCCCCAGTACCAACAAAACAAAACAAAATCAAAACAGTCATTTTTCTTGACCCTGCCTCTCCCATCAGTCACCCATTTCTCTTCTCATCTTCACAGCAAGACTTTCCAATCAGTTGGCTATACCTGCCATCTTCCTTCTAGCTATTTCTTTTCAATCTTTAGATGCCACCATTGGATGTTAATCCTCATCTTGCCCTGGAATCTCTTGTTAACATTCATATATATATATATATATATATATATATACATATATATATATATATATATTTATTTATTTTGCTAAACTGCAAGATAAAATGTACCTGTCTCTGTCCTCAGTTCCTCTGAACTCTGTTGGCATTCAGTGTGGTTAGCTGCTTTCTGAAGAGCAGCTCTCTCCTTTTGGATTCCATGAATACTACTCTCTTTCTCAGTTTTTCTTCCATCTACCTGGTTGTTCCTTCTCCATCTTCTTGGATGGACCAACCTTGGTCTCTACCTGTTCTCCAGATGTTGAAGTGACATGGGGTATAGCTCATAGCTTACCTTCTTTTTAAATGCTTTCTGGATGACCTCATCCATTCGTGTATCTAAATTCCATCTATGGCTAAGATGCCATACGTATACATTTACATCTCTAGATTTGGGCTTAAGACGCATATCCTCATGCCTGACACCCTGTAGGTGTCTTCTTGACACCCAAAGCTGGAGACATCCCAGCAGAATCTTAGATTACTTCCCTAGCAGGTGTTCATTCCCAGTTTACCAACTCAGCAAGTAATAACATGATTCGTCCAGTTTCTCAAGCTTGAATATAAGAATAACTTTGATTCCTTTCTTTATAAACATTTTTATTTAGAGATTGTATTTGTTTGTTAAATCTGCTGTTTGGGCCACTTAAAATATTCTTACCTCATTATATACCCATCCTTGGATAACTCCTAGATACTTTTCAGCAGTGTCTGTTTCCCCCTTTTTATTTCCATAAAAAGAGCTAATACTAACAAGTACAAAGAAAAACAAACACAAAAAGTGAAAAAAAAAAAAAAAAAAAAACACCAAAAATCAAGTGCAGCTAAAATTTTGAAATATATATATCTAAAAGTCCTTTTGCAGTCTATTTAGTACCACTTTTTCACATTTTTGTATTTTTTTATTGGTGATTTCAGTGTTTAAAATAGCCCCCAAGCATAGTGCCGGAGTGCTATCCTTTGTTCCCAAGATCAAGAAGACTGCGTTGTTTCTTATAAAGAAAATACAAGTATTAGTATATTAGATCATTTTTCATTGCTAAAAGAAGATAATGGAGGCTAGTTAACATATAAAGAATAAGAGTTAGGTAAGAGTTTTGAAGGTTGAAGAACATGGCACTGACATCTGCTCATTCCTGGTGAGAGTCCTCTTAGTGGATGACATTATGGGAAGTATGTATGAGAAGAAGAGATCACATGGTGAGAAAGGAAATCAAAGAGGGAAAGAGGGGCTAGTCTTGTAACCTCTCTTGTGGGAATTAACTGGGGTCATGGCAGAGATATACTAATCCTTTCTATGGGCAGTATTCCTAATGACCTAAATATCAAGCACTGAGCTCCCCCTCTTAAATGTTCTGCCACATCCCAGCATCACCAAGCTGAGGACCAATTCTTCATTCAACACATGAACCCTTGGGGGACATGCTCAAGCTATATCCAAACCATGGCCATTCATAAGTTCCACTTAGGCATGAGTTATAGTGCTGTGGACCATAAATTCAATGTTAATGAATTGACAACAGGGTCTACCAGGGGGTTGGTGGTGGGGGGGAGAAGAAGAAGAAGAAATTGGCTAATCTAAATGTGAGGGTTGCTCTAGAGAGTAGTGAAGGAGCCCTAATTAGGAAGGGCTGTTGCAGCTAGCTGGAAGCCATAAGTTCCACCTGATATGTATGTGACGCACCTGTAGGCACCCGAAAAGCTGAAGGTATATGACCGGGTGAAAGCGGTCCGAGTTAGGAGAACGGAGAATTCAGCCAGTCGGGCAGTCACTCGGTTGGTCAGAAGAATCAGAGCGGCCAGAACGTAGGCAGAGCGGTTACAGAAGAGAAACCAGATAGAAGACAGAAGAGAAACCAGATAGAAGACAGAAGAGAAACCAGATAGAAGAAGTAATGACTGGTCAGAGTTAGGCCGAGGCTCTCAAGGAAGACAGAAGACAGAAGAAAGAAGAAGGAAGAAAGAAGAGAGAAGAAAGAAGCTCTAATCTAAGAAGACAAGAAGAAAAGCTCGCTTTAATCTTTCTCTCTAAAAATCTTTCTTTCCCTCTCTAAGCTCTCTCTAAGAAAGTAGAAGTAAAAGTAGTAAAAGCTTTACAGAAGAAAGAAGAAAGAAAGAAGAAAGAAGAGAGAAGAAAGAAGCTCTAATCTTTCTCTAAGCTAAGCTCTATCTTTCTTTCTCTCTAAGACTCTAAGAAGACAAGACAAGAAGCTAAGCTCTATCTTTCTTTCTCTCTAAGACTCTAAGCTAAGAAGACAAGAAGAAAAGCTCGCTTTAATCTTTCTCTCTAAAAATCTTTCTTTCCCTCTCTAAACTCTAAGAAAGTAGAAGTAAAAGTAGTAAAAGCTCTACTCTGCCTCCGAGAGTTTTTCCGCCCGGGTTTCGGTACCAGGCAGCTTACAGAGTAGTATCTCTGGTGTGTCATGAAGCTGTAGACAAGATAGAAACATGATTGAATTTGTGGATTTGTGAGATGATGACTGATTCAAAAAAGAAAAGAAAAACTTTATGGACAATATTTCTCTGAGCCTGAAAATCAAAGAAATTTGCCTTCTCACTTCCCAGGGTCAGGAAAATGTTAAACCACTTTTGACTAGGCTATTATCAGAAGTAAATAATTAATTATTTGTGAAAGATATATGTTGAATAATGAGTCATTAACTATGGCAAACATAAGACACGGTTCAGTGTTGATTGAATGCACCAAATTTTCAGTCAGAAAGTTTGTAATACTTTTGACCCTGCTCTGCAGAACCTGAGCCCTGGCCCCAGTGGAATATTGGTTTGATAACCGACTGTTAAATACTTCTCCCTTTCACTGCTGTGTTTGTCCTTCTACCTCTGGGACCATTTCTTTCCCTATTCTACCTTTAGTGACTTGAAATATGATTGTTTAGGCATGGAGCTAATTTTAAAGTGTGATTCTGGCTTTGATGATGGGGTTGTGTGGAACTCAGGAGAAGGTTTTGATGTAGACAGAATAGTCATGTGAAGAATTTTTTTTTTTTTTTTTTTTTTTTTTTTGGTACCGGGGATTGAACTCAGGGGCACTTGACCACTGGGTCACATCCCCAACCCTTTTTTGTATTTCATTTAGACACAGGGTCTTACTGAGTTGCTAAGTGCCTCGCCATTGCTGAGGCTGGCTTTGAACTCGCAATCCTCCTGCCTCAGCCTCCCAAAGTGCTGGGATTACAGGCGTGTGCCACCGCTCTAGGCTCCATGTGCAGAAATTAAGTTTGCCAAATTCCGAAAAATCAAGTTACGAAAGTAAAAGAACAATAGCCCAGAGAGCTTCCTATATGTATCCTAGAGGATATAAATAATTTGCCTTCCAAAATAATCTCATTCCCTGCCTCCAAATTCATTGATAGTTTGGGAAAAAAAACAAAATGCCACAGCAATATCATTGACATTTTGCTTTACCAGCTTGATGCAAAAAGTGACTAAGACCTCACTGGGGTTAAGGTGTTTTGCTCTTAAAATGATCTCAACCAAAAGGCTAGGTAATAGTATTCATTTCCTCACTTCCTATTCAGGTTCAAATGGAAATTTAAACAGATTATAACTTTTAGAGGGAACTGCCCATTCCTAATATGTAATCAAAAATAAAAATATTGCTTAACTATAAAAAAAAAGTGTGAGGAAGCTCACTTTTTTAAAAAAATAATGACTATTGTGGAGCTTTTTTATTTTTGAAATGTCATCTTCTTTCATGGAGCATTTATTGGGTGCCTGTGCATTACAGGTGCCTAGGCATGTCTCCTGTCACTGGTGCCCCAGATGGAGGAGTTGCTGACATTGCCTTCCCAGGAGAAGGCGCCCTCTGAGATGTTGGTCATGCTTCCCTTCCCCTGCTGCTGGGAGGGAGAGGCAAACATGTCCCTGCCAGAATGGGAAAATGGGAAAATGGTCCATCTGCTCGGAGCTGGGCTTTAATTTCATCACCAGTGATGGCTGCAAAGCAGATGCCTGAACGTGGGGTGCGCAACAGCCATTTACTCAGAGGCCGTGAGAGAGGAACTTTCGTCAGGCTGTTTATAGCCCATAACACATTATGAGGTCCGAACATGCTAAACAGGCTTTCTCTGAAGCTTCAGGGTCTATGCAGCCTCAACCAGATGGCACTGGCCCAGAAGCTGGGTGCATTCAGTTTCTAGCCCATTGACACTGGCACCTTGCTGTAACCAAGCATAAAGGTGAAGGCAGTTTTTCAAGGTCACTTCACCTTTATGCTTGGTTACAGCAAGGTGCCATCTGTAAATTACTGATCTCCCTGACTACTGTGGGGACACATGACATCACATCAAATCATGCTTATTCATCCAAGTGCGGCACAAATGCTGCCTCCTCCGAGGTCATCCAAATGCACCTGATTCCCCCCACCATGAATGTAACCCTTCTTTCCAAGTTCCACTGCCATTTCATTAGCATCTTTCTTTGGACACATAATAAATACGTTAGCAAATATTTTTTAGATGTGCCCACTTTATTCCAGATACTATTGCAAGTATTTCAGGGAAGGTGTAGAAGAGGGAATCAAGTGCAAAGATTTATAACCAAATTCTTGAGGATATGTTTTAAAAATAATGTGAATTAAAATCAGTATGTTAAAGAGCTGTCTGCACTTTCATGCTCGCTGTAGCAGTATTCATGATAGCTCATACGTGGAATCAGCTTCAGTATCCATCAGTGGATGGAATGGATAAAGAAAATATGGTATACATACACACACACAATGGAATACTAGTCAGCCTTTAAAAAGACGGAAATCCTGTCATTTGTGGCAACACTGAGGAACCTGGAGGATGTTACCTCAAGTGACATAAGCCAGGCACAGAGAGACCTCACAATCTCATTTATAAATGGAATTAAAAAATGGTGAACACAGAAGCATAAAACAAGCAGAGAGCAGAATGGTGGCTACAGAGAAGTGGGGAGTTAATAGGGAGATGTTGGTCAAAGGAGACCGAAAGTTTCAATTAGTAGGAATAAATTCAAGAGAGCCATCATACAATATAATGATCCTAGTTAATAACAGTGTATTGCACACTTGAAAATGGCTAAGAAAGTAGATTTTGAGTGTTCTTACTACAAAAGAGTATGTCAGGCAAGGAATATATTAATTAGCATTATAGAAAATAATGAAGCATACTGAACACTCACAGTGCCAGTGCTTTTCTAAATAGTTATATGAATTAATTCATTCAGTCATCATCCCAATACTATTATCGTACCTAATTTATAGATCAGAAAGTACCTAATTTATAGATCAGAAAGTGGCCCAGAGGAGTTAAGAGACTTGCCAAAGTTCACAGTGTGCGGAGAGCCAGGGACTCAATCCCAGGCAGCCTGACTCCAAGGCACACACTTCTGGCCACTGTGGTCCCTCCCATGGTAGATAAGGTCCAGATATATTTGTTGAATGAAAGAGTGATGAGTGTCACAGCGTTTTCAAAATGTGTAAAGTATTTTATAAGTTAAAGTCGTCACTACTTTTGCCACTGGCGTAATTATTATTATATGATTGTAATTGACATTCTATGCATTTTTGGGGGGAAGAGAATCTCAGCATTCTTTTGATGTTGGAGTTCAATAACATGGTGATCAAAACACCTGATCAGAAAGCCGAGCAAACTTAGTATAATAATGCAACTTAAGCAGTAAAAGAGCTAGGGGAAAAAATGTCTTTGCCTTCTTATCCTTGCCCTTGGGGCCAAGGCATTTAGGCTCATTCTGGGTCTTTTGATTACTGGCCTCAACCCACAGAGCTTACTGCTCCAAAGATTATGCGTGATGTTTTGTTTTGTATCCCAACTGTTTCTTCACTATGTTTAAATTTATGGTCAAATCTACTTTTCTTAGTACTTAAGCTAGAAGTAGAGTGTCGTCTTCAATTTCCCTTCTCCTTTAATTTGTGGTTGAGTCTTGCCCATTAAACATTTCTCAAAGATATCCCCCCCCCCTTCTATTCTGCCATTAACTTCAGTATCTCAGATTACACCACCATAATACATTCTTAACTGGAATCCTAGGCTATCACCTGTATTTTCTCCAATCTTTCCTCCATTTTCCATTCTCTAATATACACGTATGAAATACACTTCCGATAGTAACACTTGCAGTTAAAAGCCATTAATGGCTCTCAATTGTGTCCAAGACTGATCTTAAAACCTCATTGTGCAATTTGGTCCTAACCTGCTCTTTGGACACCACTTCCCATCATACTTCCTTATTAATCTCAAATACCATAGCCACACCAAGCTACTCACCATTCTCGAATTAGGCCACATGCTCCCATGTTTTCAAGACAAATGCCCCACCTTCTTAGTTAAAATAGTTGATCCTCTTCAAGGCACAGCTCAAGTACCATTTCCCGATCCTGAGGCAGACTTAACTGCTATTCCTAACAACTCTGTACTTCTGACACTTGTTTTCTTAAATGTTATAAGGAGGTTTATATATATTTTCCAAAATAGATTAGAAGCTCTTTGGACTTTAAAATAAATTTATTCATCTTTGTAGCTACACAACACCTGGCATAATTGTCCTATATTTTTAGCTTTTAAATATGTAGGATTTATCCTCCTATATAAACTGTAGGGTTTTGACAGGTAGTGCACAAATTTGCTTATGTATTGGGGGCATTGGTTAACTTTAAATTTGGTTCTAACAGTTAACATGATTGTGCTGATGTCCCAAAGAAAGCAACTGACTCTCATTATTTCCTCTGGTGGTTGCTGGGAATAGTATAAGGAGTAAAATCTGTGTAGTGCTGAATGCATCATAAAAGCTGAATAAAGGTAGTCATTTATTAATTGCATTATAGTTAAACTTGGCACATCATTTTATGTGGTTGTGATTTGGCATGAGCCATCCAGTCTCAGGGACTGATCATCTCCCCAAAAAAACCAATTGTGTTGTTTAAGTCTAGAATACTCATCAAGAGAACATTCCTCTTCCCCTCTGCTCCACTGCACCTTTGTATCCTTGTACCACATTTTCGGTTGCTCTAAAAAGATAACCGATTTCATGACGCTTTGTAAATACTTTTAGTTTTGGAAAATTAAAACAAAATTATACCATGCCTGAAGTAAAATGGGTAATGAATAAATATTTGAATGTAAAATAAATGAATGGCCCCCATGATTCTGGCAGGCAAAATAAAACACAACAAAACAATTAATTTACCTGAATTGTTCCTATCTGACATAGAAAATTAGCCTGGGCTCCTGGTAGCATGTTGGGGAATGTGGTTCTACCCTAGGGTGGATGAATTCACCCCTCCTTTGAATAACAAGCAGATCCATTGAGAGGAAAGTGTCATGGTGGGTGCAGGCAGAATTTAAAAGAACAAGAGCTTTACATAAAGCAGGAAATTAATATGCCTGCTGGAGTTGATGAGGAACTGGCACTGAGGAATCACTAATCTCTTTAGGACCACCAGGGTGAAAAGTTCCATCTCATTACTCAATGAGGCTCTACAACTGGGAGACCCATAAACTCCCACCATCTAAAGAACAGTGGGAATCCAAGTTTGTGTTGGAAAACCAGACTCCAAGTTCTGTGTGGGTATGCCAGTCTGCCTGGGTGCTCCTGGCAGTGCGTGCTGAATGACAAGGTAGTGACCTTCACCTAGGTCAGGCTGTACAAGGCCAAGAGGATATTAATTTACCTACGAAACTCCTTGATATACCAGGGCCTGGAATAAGATGCTATTGGAGTCCCCCTCAGAGGGGAATGGCTCTCAGGCCACCCTACTGCTCTCATCAGTGAAGAGTGTTTTGGGACTGAGTTGATGGTGCAGTGGTTTTTTTGTTTTTGTTTTTTTGTACATGGCTTCCATAGGCCAGAGAAACACAATGAGATTATAACATAATTACCTACATTAAGATTTGTTTTGGAAAAAAACAATGAAAACTATACTTCCTTTTCATTTCTTCCCTGAGATCCCTAGTTCTCCATGTTCTTCTCCCCCCACCAAAATCATTGACTGATAAGACCATGGAAACTTACTGCAAAGTGAGTGGATTATTTTAATTCCTACTCAATTTCTTTGTCAAGTGACTTCTTTAGTAATGAGTAAGAATTACTACTTCTGAGCTCTAAAGTGGTTAATATAAATTTTGTCACTATAAATTTTGTCTCAGAGATATATGTCACATTCAGAGGAGGCTCTCCTGTAGTTCTACTGTGATTTTCATGCCCACACCCATGGGAAAGAGCATCTGTCTGTCATCTTCTGTAGTCACTTTGGGAGTACTCACAAAGTTAAAGGTAGAAGAAAATGCTAAAGTGGTAATTTTACCTGCTTTCCCAGAGGTTAGACAAATTTCTCAGGCAATCTTACCCTAACACATCTATATTCCAATCTGTTCAATTCAGCTGTCACAATTTCACCCCACTTTACCCCTTGCAAACACTTAAAATGCTGTCTTTAATTAATCCTCTACACTGAGGACTTTGAGCAATGCCAAGTTCGTTAATTACCCAAGTTTATTGCTTTAAGCATTTCCTAGATGCAAATTATGAAAGCTCTCAGTGAGTGCTAGCATCAGATCTTCCAAGACGTCAGCTTCTCCACCCTCCACAGAACTGTTCTGAAGAGCGAGGGGTGGGTGTGCTGGGTATGAAAAGCAGATGGCACAGAAGAGTATCTTGATAATTTTTTTCTTCTCTCAGCTTATAGATAGGTGACCAGAAATAATCCTACAATCTTGGTTTCAAAAGAAACTAGCTTTCAAGTAAGTTGGAGTAAACTTGTTATTTTATAACTTCTTTTGGGACTCAAGGGGCTTACAGCTCTGTGCTATTATAATTGGAGATCATATATAATGATTATGAATGCCAAATTGTCCTGTTACAGTGGAAATTTGTTTCATACAGTCTTTCATGAGGATAAAAGGGAAAATGATTTTTATTTATTTATTTTTCTTTGCAGGCTTTCTAACAAATCACATGCATTCTTCATAACAATTCTACAATAGGTATAAATATACTCATTGTTAATGATGAGAAAACTAAAAGGTGGCAGAATGAGCATTTGAACTCAGGTTCATCAAACTTTCAGGGTCATGTGTTTTTTTTTTCTATCAGACCACATTGCTTAGGGGGTCACTTGATAAACAGTATTTTATTATTTGGAAAGTCATTAATAAAGTTCTTTGTCCTCCCTCTGAGATCACTGGGAGCCCTTTACTTGTTAAATTGTGATCTCCTTGGTCTGTTGCCATCATTATTGCTTGTGAGAGATAAGTTTCTTAAGTACAAGCATTTGTTTGTCTCTCTCAGGAGAGGACAAGTCTCAGTCAATATTTCAATATAATAAACATAGTGTCACTAACACAGAAGGCCTGAGGACAGCTAAGGAATATTTTTATGTTTCAAGGTAAAATCAAATGTGATGCTCCGTTTTCAATTTTCGATAGTTAGTTTCTATTTTTGGACATTAGTCCAAAACTGCTAAAAGCACAAAGTTCAGAATATTTTCTGCAGGCCTGGGGGGAAAGATATGGATTAAGCTTCAAATTCTTTATGACAAATCAGTACATAAAGCTTTCTATTGAGGAATGGGAAAAAGAATTGTATGATGCTGCCCAATTCTCTATTCCCACTTATAAACCATCATGTTTTTCTTTGCTACTTTGAATTTTTCGCAGATTATTCTTCAAGTCTTACTATCCTTCCAATCTCCCTCCCCGCCATCCCCTGGCATCTGGCAGTGTTTGAGCTGGTGAGTTCTGTGAGTCGACAGAGCTGTGAAAACCTTCTCTTCTTAGCACATAAGTGGAGAATCTTGATATAGGAATCAGGAGGGAAAAAGAGCAAATGTTTACTAGAGAGAATTTATTGTATTTAGCTGAACAAAGTACTTTTATAGGAGATTAAGCTCCAGGATATGGAGTATTTTTATCAATTATTTTCTTTTTATTTGCTATTGTTGAATATAATTTTGGCTGTAGTCATTTTGAAGGCAGCACTGGCTCCAAGCTGGGTAGAATTTAGAATCTACATATACAGAGAGAAATATCCAAGAAGAAATGTGAACAGTTCACTGATCTTGGAGTTAAAAAAAAAAAAAAAAAGTCCCAGATTGGAGTCCTGTGTCTGGTAAAAATTAGCAGAATGAGCTTGGGTTAGTCACCAGACTTTTAAATACCTTGGTACTTAAATCTGTAGAATGGGGACATTGGAAAGGTCAAATGTATTGCCGGCCATGCCCTGAGACCTCTCTGTCTGGTGCTGTGTGAAATCAAATAACCTCGCTGCGTACAGCCTCAGAAAACTAGTCTAGGTGGACACCTGTCATAAGGTGGGTCAAGGAACTCTGAGGGGATTTGTCATGAAATGATGAGGTGGGACTTTAAAAATAGAGATTGGAGCAGAAACAGACATGAGGTAGAATCGGGGCCAAGAGAGGTCATGGTGAGCCGATGTTGAGAGGACTTCAATCAAGCAACTTTGAGGTCAAGAAAAGACTTACGGATTCAAGGACAAGTCTGAGTCAGTTTTTATGTTAGTACGGTCATTACAATCACAGGTTTGACAGTGAAATAGAAATGGATTTTATTAGCTGAGTGATTACCCACAGTTTATTTAACTTCCCTAGGGCTCTGTTTTCTTGTCAGTCAAATGAACATAATAGTGCTTTCATCATAGGGGTTTTGTGAGGATTCTGTGATTAATACATGGAAAATCCTTGGAACAGGACTTGGCACTTTGCTAAATCCTGTACCAGTGTTTGTTGTCATAACTTTTGTTGTCTGAGAAGCACCATCCTAAGTGTTTATAGGATTTGTCAGTGAATCCTTCAACAACTTTGTAAGGTAGTTTCTCATAAAAGTAGAGACATTAATACCTCTACATTATGAAGAGGTAACCCAGACACAAAGAAGTTAATTATGAGATCATGCAACTAGTAGGTGGCAGAGCTGGTATTTAAACTGGGACCTTTTGGCTCTGGCACCTGCTTATTAATCAGAAAGAGAAGAATAGCGCAGAGAAGCAGAGGGTGGCAGAGCACTAGAGATGCCTGACAGGAACAAGCATACATGAGCAAATTCAGCCTTGGACATTCATGGCTGGCCTGGGTCCAGTTACAGGTCCTGGGGAGCCTGGCCATGTCTGGTCCTGTTCCAGGAGGCACCCCCTTTCAGGAGACTGTGCCAGTGGGGCTCTTTTCCAAGCATTTAACAAAAAGGAGGAATTGATGAGACTGAGCCAATGGGTATCAACCTTTGTTCTGTCTTGAAGAAACAAAGTTCATCAAAGATTTTGGTCCCATGCATAGATACAAGGCATTGTTTGGTTTGTTTACCACCATCCACCTAACATAAGTAGGGACTCCTAAAATACTCCAAATGAATGAGTAGAAAACTGTGAAATACTAAACAAATACAAAATGTCATTACTTTCTTCCAATGACTGATATCACTATTTTTCTCCCTAAGACTAATGCTTCCTGTATCAGTGTACACATTCACAGAAAAGGAACTTTTGATAGGAAACTGGAGAAACTGTTATAGTCATAAAATGGGCACCTCAATTTCCTATTACTTGAAGGACTAAGAGAGCAAAAAGACATTTCAGATTATGATTCCATATTTATCATGTCAACAATTTATCAAGCACAATGCCTAAAAATAAAATACCCATTATAGCTTCATTTAATGTGAAATACTATGTTATTAACTTGCTGTATTAAGTGCAGTACATCCCAAACACAGTAATTTCAAAGAGATTACAGTCTCTTTCCATCTCTGTTGGTAGTTAAAATAAGATTAAACTTCCATCACTATCGCAAATAATATTCCAGTGAATGTTGACCTTCTTCAGGGTCACATTCCCAGACACTTTAAAATTTTTAATGATATTTCACAAATCTCTGAAAATAGATGCTATCCATCTGACCCATGTTGTTTTCTCTTCAAGCAAGACTTTTTTTTTTTTTTTCTTGTCGAAAATTCGTAGCAAGACCAGTGGTCGATGAAGCTGAACCCTTCTCTGGCTTCCCCTTGATCCTCCTGCATCAAATGCTTAAAATTTAATGCTGGAGCTTAAAGCGCCATGAGCTCCAAAGATAGAAGTAAATGAAAAGTCAACCTTTCAAGCTGTATCCCTGTGCAGGCTTTTGTGTTTGTGTTTTCCCCCCAAGGCGAATGAAACAGTTTGCCATCAGAACACACTCCTGTCAGAGGAACTCTGTGATCGACATGATGTCCAGATTGGAAAATGTCACTATTAGAGAATTACAATAACCAGATCTTTCTGACCAAGTCCATTTGTGCCTGCAGGATTTTGTCAACACAGCAGGAGCCTGGGGATTCGCATCACTTATAGTAGCACTTCAGAGTCTTATGTATGTTTGTTTTTCTTCCCCACCCCGGGGGGAAAATTCAGCAGATGAGAAAGCTCAGCTGTTCTGAGAGTCTCTGAGCCTCTGTAACCTTGAAGGACAGTGCTTTATGGCGTATGGGGTGGAGGTGAGGGAACTATATAATCTAATGTCCAATATGGCTGTGATAGGTTGGTTGCACTTGTCATTTATTTTATTTTTGTTTATGTCCTGATGAAAACTTTGAGATGAATTCATGCCTACAGTTTCTGGAGTGGACTTATTCTAACATAGTTAAACACTTCTACCCTTCCCTAGGAAGAAGAAATTTCTGGGTGTGCGAGGAGGGCACCGCTACATGACATGGTTATAGGTCCCCTGGGTTCCCCTTTCTGTTTACTCTGCTACACTGCTAAGGAGGCATTATGGTCATGTCTTAAGATTTTCTTCTTTTTACTTTTCCTTCTAAGAATCCCACTTATTTTCCTGACCAGTCTTGGTCTTAGTATTCCTCTGTGATAATGTTTCTGGCAATAGCCCCAAACTCTCCAAATGATGCAGCTTTCCTCACTCTGGACTCCAACAGGCCTCTGAGACCTGCCTGGACAAGCTTAAATGACTTCTGCCCACCTCCACCTCATACCCCTCTATCCCTTTGTCAGGTAGTGGGTTTGGGTAAGTATGGGCCAGTATGTGCTATATAGCACAGTTATGGGAAATGATGGGCCACAGCCATATTGAAACAATATTCCAACGTGTGTGAGGCCATCAACTCAAAACCCTTTCAGGGATTCTCCCATCCCCAGCCATATGCTTGGAACCACTGGTTCGTTTGTCTGCCTGTATCACTTTGGGAATTTTTTTGACAGCCCCTATTATACCCCTGTTAGCTTAGCCAACAAGGGCTCTTGAATGACTGCCTTGTTGCTGTGCAGAGGAGAGAGATGAGCCTCAGGTGTCAACCAAGAAGATGTTAATTATTCCAGTGACAGACCTGCCTTAATGGAGGTTTACTGGCATTTTGTTCCCAATCTTGGGGAATTTAAACAAAGGACATATAAAATTTTACTTTAGTCCTTACCTTAACCAAAAAATGATTATTATTCCCATGGGTTATATAATGATGGATTAAAAGCTAAATGGAAATGAAATTTAAGGAGAAACCAGTGCATTTTGAGCAATTTGTTTTGTAGTCTTGACCTTACAAGAATGGACTGGGTATCAGATCAGAGGGGTTTTACCAGAGCCAAGTCCTGAGTGTGCAGGTGCAGCTCACATCTGACAAAGACCCTGGCCTTGTTGGAAGAGTGTGCTGTTCTACTGCAGGTTTTTATGAATCTGAGTAGTATTTGAATCTTTCTAAATGAATGTACTTGATTTCCCCAGCCATTCATCTCAGAGTAATTTTAATGGCTTTACTCCATGAAATACACGCTGACAGGGAAATTGCCTTCACAAGATGTTCATGACTTCCAATGCAATCATTCCTTAGTCAAATGTATTTTTATGATCGATATTAACAGTTGGTTAGACCCTTTTTACCCGACCATTATGTCCATAAATCAGTGCATCTGAAATAGTTAAGAAAGATGAATTTGTTAAAATTTGCTTTTATTCTTTCACGTAATAATCTTAAGAACAGGATGGATGCTTATTAATTACCCATTAAGGTTGGACATCTCTACAGTTAATGGACAACTCTAAATCTGTCCTGTGAGCTTTGGTTAGATGCAGAGTTGAAATTTACAAGGGTTGGATTTGAATACTTTGTAAGGCAAATTCATTTGCTCAGCAGGCTCTAGACTACATGCTACAGGGGTGATCCTACAATGTGAGGAGGATGGCCTAGACCTTGAAAACTTGCAGTTCTATAGCTGAGCAAAGGCTGTGGACCCATGGTCTGAAAGTGAACATGGGAATCCCAGAGAATATCAGCATCCTTCCCTTTCACCTCCAGTCCAGAGGTAAAGGATTGTAGGGGAAAGAGTTGGGAGAAGGCTGGAGAGAGAAGACCTGTTGTTAGGGGCAAGCCAGATTCAGTTCTGGGGAAGGAAGTGAAGGAGGAAGAATGGGATAGGGCTAACTTTGATGGGGATAAGAGGTCCTTGTAGAAAACTAATAAAATCTATGGCAAAAGTAAAACAAGAGATGTTTACTCTTCCCCCCAAGTGGGAGGGAATAAATATCCTTCGGATTTCTGCCCTATGACCAAAAGTGTGCTAGGTGTTTCAAATGTGTTCCCATTATTTCTTAACACAGCCCTCTAAGTGTATGTCGTGTCCATTTTATAGATGAGGAAATGAGGCCAGAAGTGCTATCAACCAATATTCATGTTACTATACACAGTGAAGGTGATGTTCAAGTGAAGGTGTGTTTAACTCATTTTCACAAGATAGATGCTAAGACCTCAGCTATACATTCACAAACACATTTTCTTTTCTTTCTTCTTCTTCTTTTTTTTTTTGGCACCAAGGATTGAATCCAGGGGTGCTTAAATATTGAGCCACATCCCAAGCCCTCTCTCTGTCTCTGTCTCTGTCTGTCTGTCTGTCTGTCTGTCTGTCTGTCTCTCTCTCTCTCTCTCTCTCTATCTATATATATGCATATGTATGTGTGTGTATGCATATTTGAGACAGGGTCTTGCTAAATTGCTTAGGGTCTCACTAACTTGCTGAGGCTGGCTTTGAACTTGTGATCCTCCTGCCTCAGCTTCACAAACATATTTATTAATTCAGCAAATATTGAGACCCTATTGTGTGCCAGATAGTATGGAATATTTCTCTTTTTCTTTCATTTTGACTTTAATGCTTCTTGCCTTTCCTCAACTTCTGATTTCCATCTTCTCAAGTACCTATAAACTTGTTACTTAGGAAGAATGAATGATTTTGTATCTCAGGTCTGCTCTTCAGAAAATTAAATTATTTTGTGACTTCGCAGATTTTTCTTCTGCGAAGTGTAGGACAGTGAGTATCCCTATCTCATGATTTTGGGTACTTGTAATGCAATAAAGTATGTAAGCACAGCAATGGACAGGTGATGGCTTGCTCAATATCTATGTGTTCACTCATGTATTCTCCAAAGATTCTTTCTCTGCAGCAGAAGATGGTGCAGACACATGTATCTTTGGAGGACAGTAACCTGGCTGAGGGTAATGCTGGTGAATAGTGATGAAGAAAATCCTAAGGGGGCCACTAGCTGGTGTCTAAAGATGTGCTTCATGTGGCATACTCAGTGTTAAGGAAGAAAGGAAGAAGGAAGAAAAGGAAGCAAAAGAGGAAGAGGAGGAGAAGAAAGAGAAGAAATGGTTTTAAACATTTAAAATCAGAAAATTTTACATAAATCCCCAAATTTATGCCTTCTTCTAACAAAATGTGAAAACCTTTCAAAAACCTGTTGGTTTTTCCACATTAGCTGGCACTGAGCAGTAGCTGAACTATTTAGGCAATATTGAGCAGCCTAGTTGGGCTGACTCTGTAGCCTAGCTACTTGATGCCCAGCCCCCTTATCATTGTTAATTGCATTCCCCTTCCCTCTGGTTGGACCCTCCAGATTGTTCCCCCTCATCTTCTTGTGCCCCAGGCCTTCCTTGGACTGACACTCTCTCTCTCTCTCTCTCTCTCTCTCTCTCTCTCTCTCTCTCTCTCTGCCTGCTATAATCATTTGAGTTTGTGAACCTTTTTAAGGGCATCTGCCTCCTCTTGCCTGTGTTTCAGTAAGTAGCACACAGCTTTTACAAAAGATGCATCAATCTGGAGGTCAGCAAGATTTAACTTTTCCACCTTCAGAAGCTATATTCACCCATCACTCTTGAATGCAAGGAAAGGGTAATGTCCTGTTAAGTTATACCTGTAATTTGCTAGAAAATTTGGTCAAACCCAGACTGTTGAACTAGATAAGTCATTTGCCTTTGAGGAATTCCTTTAGCTCTGCAATGGGAAAAAAAATCCAGAGTTGTCCCCAGAGGCAAATTCTTTGAAACACTTTAATAGTGGGAATAATACTATTTCCATGGCTATGTGATAATGGTTGGTTACTTTGGTAGAGCACTTTTCCTTTGGCATAGATGTTTCTCCTTCAACAAGTCACTTGATCTGTGTTGGGCAGGTGTTTTTATTTCTAATTTTACAGATGAAAAGACGACTGAGAAATTAAGTGACAGAACCCCAAAATTACACAACCTGCGGGTTATGGAAGTGGGATTAACCTACCTCTTCTGACTCTTCTCCCCATGCTTTTTGACACCCCCTCCTATTTTTCTGTCATTTAAGGTCGTTGCTCTAATGGAGAATACGCTTACCATCCATCTTCAGACTATTTTTTCCTAACCACATATCCACTGGCCATTGGAAATTGTATACTTTAATTATTATAGACTTTCATCATTTGGTTCATCATGGTGGGAAAGAGTGATTCTGCACATATTTATTGTCAGCACACCGTGAACGAGGTACAGTTCTTGACGTCATGGAACTTACAGTATGGTGAGGGGCAAGAACAGACTTTAGTCAAATGATGATTTATAATGTACTTATATGCTGCAATTGGTGATCAAGAAAGACAAAGTTTTTGTGTTTAAGAGTTTATATTTCAGTGATGGAAAAGTACTAAGAGTTGAGAGAGGGAATATTGTTGGGGTGAGGTGCGAAGAAATAGGGGATAGAAGTGGCAGATCTACTATGGAGAACAAAACAAAGCTTTTTTCAGGAGGAGAAATTAGATGTGAGGACTATAATAAGACTGGGGGTTAGGTAGGAGGTTTCCAGGAAGAGGAGAGAGTATGTGCAAAGTCCTGAGGTAGGAGGAAGTTAGGCTGTTGGGAGAACTTGGAGAACACCAGTGGCTTACAACTCCAACAAGGAAGGAAGATGATACTGCTTGGAAATGCCCAATCCTGCAGGACTCTGGGGCCATGTTGAGTACTGAACAGTTGGGCTGTTAGTGACAATGTTAAGTAAGGGAGAACATGATCAAATTTGAATTTCAAAAACGACCCATCTTACTGATACTTTAAAGTGGAACTTGTTGCTGGGGGAGCACTATTGATATGCACACGTCAGGTGGCTGGGGGTGCTGGTGCTGGGACAAAAGTTGGGAGTGAAGTTGGAGAGCTGACTTGGAATGAATTTCGGAAGAAGAGTGAGAGAAATGAGGTATGAGGATGTCGCCTGGGTTTCTGTTGTGAATGAGGGAGTGTTCCTCACTGAGATGATAAATGGTGGAGAGGGTAGAGTTCTAGGAGAGGAAATTGACCCTAAAGAGTTAATGCAAATGGCTCACCAATGAGCGAATACATTGACTTTCACCCAGCAAGAGAAACACCTACATCCTCTGATCTCGTGGGGCAGAGGTGGTCATTATCGCCAATTCATAACTATTCAGTCAATAATATCTATTGGCAAATATTTGAGTATTTACTGTCAATGATGTCAGCAAATGCAGATGCATGATATTACTCAGTCTTCATCAAAGAGACTCCCTTAGGTCTCAGGTCTCACTGGAAGAAGTCAGCACACTGGGGATTCAACTAGTAGAAGAATTTTAACCTAATCCTGAATAATTATCTTCTCTGAGCTGTGTTTTTTCTGATATCAACTTCAATGCATATTTTTTGTGGAGCTCCCTTAAACCACCTGGCATAAAGCCATTAGAATTTTTTTTTTCATATTGTAATTGTTTTCAGTCTGTTTCCACCCCTACTTTGGAAGTGTCTTGATCCACCCCTACTTTGGAAGTGTCTTGAGTGCAGGGACCATGACATGTGTGCCTAGCATGTGCCTAGCAGATGTCATATATTCAGCAAATGATTGTTGACTGAATGTTTAATATCATAAACAAGCTTTAAATTTTGTTATTCTTTGGTCTCATTTTTGATCCCACTAACAATGTTCTATAATGAACATTTCCTGAAAAGTAATGAGGAGGAAGTCTGAGATCTAAACTGAAATTCCTTAGGCTATATTTGCCAAATATAAAGAAAACGTTTTTAATCCTTCCCTTCTAAAATTCATACCTGAAGCTATTAGCTGCCTGATTTGGAGGGAGAGAATTATTTGCCACAAAGCCATTGGAACAACGTTTGGTTATAGAATTTGGGAGAACAAGACTGAGTGTTAGTCTTTCTTCAATGTTTGCTGCTCTTTGGTGAAGCTGACAGATGGTCTTTTATCTGTGGCTTGTGTAATTACCTGGCCTAGTCATGCATCATTCATCTTTTTCATTTAAGATATTAAACATTTTGTTGTTTTTTTCTTTCAAAAATACTTTGTTAGTGTTATCGCTCTCCTTCTCTTTTCAACTTCTTTTTGATGACTCTTCATGGTGGTCATTTGTGTACTTTCAGCATTTTTCTCCACATAAACTTCTTTAGAAGCCCTTCTTCTAAAACTGGCTACCCGTTCTGAATGTCATCCAAATCCATCCATCAACCTGGTTTCTGCATGGGCAGCAGAGGTGAATGAGCCTTTGGTGTTGTGTCAGGTGTTTCTACAGCTCCTGGGGCTTGGTCCTAGATATTCCTATTGAGCTGAACAAAGGCAAGGTCCAGAAAGGAGAATACAGACAGTTCTTTGATGAGAAAGACAAGAAATCCCTAGTGGGCAAGAAGTAGGCAGGAGTTTGAGTCTAGCAAAACAAGAGCAGAATTTAGAAGCTGGCCCTTTAAGATTTAAAGTCAACATTCTCTATGGCCCAGGCCTTTTAGATAGGCTATCTTTTTTACAGTTAATTTATATATATTTATATTTAATTGACAAATAAAATTTATGGGGTACAATGTGATATGTTGATCTATATATACATTATAGAGTCAGTAAAGCTTATTGACATGGCTGTTGCCTTACCAATTTATCTTTTTTTTTTTTTTTTGGTGCTGACATTAAAATCTATTTTAGCAATTTTGAAATATGCAACACATTATTATTAGCTGGGGCTACAATGTGTGCAGGAGATCACCAAGCCTCAGGACAACTGAAACTTGGTCTCCTCTGACCAACCTCTTCCCTTTCCCCATCCCACTCCCTCCTTCCTAGCCTCTGGTAGATTATTTTTTGAGTAACGTTATTATGTCCTCTTAAGTGGCATGAAAATAGATTAGTTTTTTAGATAGTTATCTTCTTTGCCATACTGGAAATGCTAGTTTCAAGTAATTATGCTGTTTTTGAAAAAGGCACTTGTTTAGTGTCCAGGCAAGTGCTGGTTTTGCAGCCTCTCCCCTGCTGTTGTTCACTAGCCTTGGTCCCAGCACAATCCTCTTGGCCCCTCTGAGCCTCAGGCATGTTATGAGGAGTAGAAGGGAAAGTGTGCAGCCTGCCAAATGTGAAGCAGACAACAAACAAATGGGAGATTTTATTTGTACTCATATAAACATTTTACTGGACATCACTGAATTGTCACTGATGGTTAAGTTGCCTTTTTAAATCTTCCTTTTCAGTGATTAACTTAATACTCGATTCTTGTATTCCAACCCCCTCCATTAATTCTCAAGCTCTGAGTTTGCATCTCTTCCTTAGAGCTTGTTTCTGGATTTTTGATTAGGATAATAGACACAAAAACAATTTAAGAAAATTGTTTCAATTTCATTTTTTAAAGGATTAAGTGTAACCAGTACTAAGCCTAGCATGTCAATCATGTCACCTAACATACAATACTCAGAAATAGATATTACATCTACCTTAGACATATGCTATGTCAAATACACAATATTAAGATGTGGAAACAGATTTAAAAGACCCCAAATCTCCACCAGAAAACTTCTAGAAATTATAAATGAATTCAGTAAAGTAGCAGGATATAAAATTAACACCCATAAATCAATTGCATTGTGATACCTTAGTGACAAATCAACTGAAAGAGGAATTAGGAAAACTACCCATTCACAATAGCCTCAAAAAATGAAATATTTGGAAATCATAACAGAAAAGAAAAAAAAAAAAGACCTCTACAATGAAAACTTCAGAACACTAAAGAAAGAAATTGAAGAAGACCTTAGAAGATGGAAAGATCTCCGATGTTCTTGGATAGGCAGAATTAATATTGTCAAAATGGCCATACTACCCAAAGTGCTATACAGATTTAATGCAATTCCTATTAAAATCCCAAAGCCATTCTTCATAGAAATAGAAAAAGCAGTCATGAAATTCATTTGGAAAAATAAAAGGCCCAGAATAGCCAAAGCAATCCTCAGTGAGAAGAGGGGAAGCAGGAGGCATCACAATACCAGAACTTTAATTATACTAAAGAGCCATAGTAACAAAAATGACATGGTATTGGCACAAAAACAGACACATAGACCAATGATACAGACTAGAAGACACAGAGACAAGCCCACATAAATACAGTTATCTCATACTTGACAAAAGCACCATAAACATACATTGGAGAAAAGATAGCCTCTTCAACAAATGGTGCTGGGAAAACTGGAAATCCATATGTAGCAAAATGAAATTAGACCCTTTCTCTCACCCTGCACAAAATTCAACTTCAAGTGGATCAAGGACCTAGGCATTAGACCAGAGATCCTCCACCTACTAGAAGAAAAAGAAGCCCCAAATCTCCATCATGTTGGCTTAAGAATTGAATTCCTCAACAAGACTAAAGTGCAAGAAGTAAAATCAAGAATCAATAAATGGGATGGTATGAAACAAAAGCTTCTTAACAGCAAAGGAAACAATCAATAACGTGAACAGACAGCCTACAGAATGGGAGAAAATCTTTGCCATCTGTACCTCAGAGCATTAATCTCCAGGAGAAGATACTAACTTATAAAGGCAAGGCAGTGGGGATGAGAAGAATGAAAGAACTTTAAATACAACAAAGAGAGGGGAGGGGGGAGGGGGCAAGGGGGTAGGAATCATTATTCCTGAGTTATCCATGATTACCCTAAATACATGTATGAAGATATAATTGTTGTAAAAATACTTTATATAAAACCAGCAACTTGAAAAATTGTGCTCTTTATATGTAATATGAAATGAAATGTACTCTGCAAACATGTATAATAAATTAGAATTAAAAAAATTCTTAAAAAAAAAACTCAAAAAACTTAACACCAGAAAAACAAATAACCCAATCAATAAATGGGTAAGAGAACTGAACAGACAACTCACAGAAGAAGAAATATGAATGGTCAACAAATATATGAAAAAATGCACTTCTCTAGCAATTAGAAAAAAAGAAAATTAAAACTACACTGAGATTCCATTTCACTCCATTCAGAATGGCAATTATCAAGAATACAAGTAACAATAAATTGGCGAGGATGTAGGGGAAAAGTTTCACTCATACATTGCTGGTGGGACTGCAAACTGGTGCAATCACTCTGGAAAGCAGTATGGAGTTTCCTTAGAAAACTTGGAATGGAACTACCATTTAACCCAATCATCCCAATCCCTGGCATATACCCAAAGGACTTAAAATAAGCATACTACAGTGACATAGTCACATCAATGTTTATAGCAGCTCAATGCACAATAGATAAACTATGGAACCAGTCTAGGTGCCCTTCAACAGAAGAATGGATGAAGGGAAAATTGGTGTATATACACAATGGAATACTACTCAGCCATAAACAAGAATGAAATTATGGTATTTGCCAGTGAATGGATGGAACTGGAGACTATCATGCTAAATGAAATAAGCCAATCCCCAAAAAACAAAGACCAAATGTTTTCTCCGATATGTGGATGTGAACACACACTATGTCGATGTGAACACACAAGGAGAGGGAGAATAGTTCATTGGATTAGACAAAGGGGAATGAAGGGAAGGGAGGGGAGATAGGAATAGGAAAGACATAACTTTCCTATGTTCATGTATGAATACATGACCAACCTAACTCCACATCATGTGTACATGATTTCCCACAAGAAATCAGAAGTTTTACTCCATGTATGTATTATATGTCAAAATACATTCTACTGTCACATATAACTAAAAAGAAAAAATAAAAAAAAAAAAAGATTTGGAAACAGAGCTTAGAAAGGTCAAGCTGTTACCCCATGAGGTGAGAAGGAGCCAGAACCTGCACTCACAGTTTCAAACTGCACTCTTCACTTCTAAGCCAGGCCTCTCTGGAAGGTATTTTGGCCCCTACACAAGGGTTGAAATGGACAGTAGGCAGATAATCTGCTCTCATTTATATTTAGAAAGCAACTTGATTTGCAGACTTTAGTTCTTCAAATTGTCATTTTCATTCTTGCTGGCTTTCCTTCTCCCCAGTGTTGGCACACTGGAGTGACACGTGTATTGGTTTGAGAACTGCCCTTTGGGCCATCTCCCGGGCCATTCAGCTCTGCCTACATTTTGAGGGGTTGGCAGGCATCAGACTGGATGCCGCACAGGTGTAGACTACTTGTCTCCCCTAATGTGGCTTCCCCATCACTCTGCCATCTTGCCATGCAATAGGCGCTTTCCGACCTTATTTTTTTTTTTAATATTTATTTATTTACTTTAGTTGTACACAATGCAATGCATTTATGTTTTTACATGGTGCTGAGGATTGAACCCGGGCCGCGCATGTGCGAGGCAAGCGCTCTGCCGCTGAGCCACATCCCCAGCCCGCTGCCCGCTTTTCAACCTTATTTGAGTGACTTTTTCAGAAAGATACAAAGGTTTGTTGGGAGCGACATGCACAGGCCATCTTGTTGCATTCAGACAGGAAATCTACTAAGAAGGTCAATTTGACCCCTGAATTTTATTCACTATCCTTTGATACAGAGACAAAACTTGAAGGTGACATTGATCTGATACAGACGAATTGTAGACAGTGAAATCACCGACAAAAATTATAAAAATGAAAAAAAAAAAAAAGTGGCACTAAAAAGACTGTGAAAGGGACATTTGCTTATAGTATAAGAACTGAAATAAGATGGCAGAGTGTTGCCCTGTTGAGCCTGGGCTGGGAATGTGTACTTCAGGAGACTCAAGCTCTTTGCCTCACTGCACATGCCCTTAGGTGACCGTGAGAGTGCTTGGAGCATCGATTTTAAGGTCACAAATAAATTTTTAGCAAGTTGGCAAATTTGTAAATATAGAATCTGCAAGTAATGAAAATCTACTGCATTTTATTATCTATCTCTGACAGAATCTTTAAAAAAATCAAAATATTATTGCTTCACCAAAAATTTAATAATTGCTTAATTTTTTGAATATACAGTCATTGTTGCATTTTCCAAATTTTTGCTATATTTTCATATCTCTTTTAATCTCTAGAGCCCCTTTGCATTCTTCTTTCTCTCTGTCTTTTGTTTTTACCTTGAAATCCTTGGTTGAAGAACTGATCATTGGTTTCCCACAGTTTGGTTTTTGCTGATTGTCCCTCTGGTGTTAGCTAACATGCACTTCTTTAATATTGATAGATCTGGAGGCTTAATCAGATCTAGGTTTTATTTGTGTTGATTTTTTGGCAAGACTACTTTATGGACTCTGTTTTGTACCTTCCCCAGAGAGCACATCATGTTGGTCTGTCTCTCAGTCATATAAATTGCCACTGTTGATCCTTTTCTAAATCAGTGGCTTTCTAGCAGGGACAGTCCTGTCTCCGCAGGGGACATTTAACATACCTGGAGACATGTACTGCTGTTGATAGGTACAGATCAGAGATAATGCTAAGTACTCTACTGTTGGGACTCAGAACGTGAATTCCCACAGCACAGTGCCTTGGTATGCTGAGTACTTTGAACTTTCTCCCATCCACGTATCTCTTGCCTCTCTTTCTTCCCCAAACAAGTCATAGAAGCCAGAATTCCCCAAGTTAGATCATAGAAACTGGAACACCCCTCTCCCAAAGCAAGCCATAAAACCTATGAAAGGTCACTCTCTATCTTCTCCCTTGAAGACCCTCTTTATAGAAGATCCTGCCCCATACCTGGAGAGAGGCCAAGAAGCAGCTAAGCAGACAGGTCTTCCTGGATTTCCCCTCAGTCTACTGCCATTACATCATATCATTTTTTCCCCTCAGTCATGTTTCTATATGGCTGTCCATTATTCATTGAATCCGAGCATAAAAACATACATTTTTTTTCCCCTGAGTTTTTGGGTCTTTATTTCTGAGGGCTCCTGTGCCACATAAATTTTTAATTAAATAAATGTTATGCTTTTTTCTTGTCAACCTGTCTTTTGCCACAGGAGTTTCAGCTGTGACCCTTATGATGGATGAGAACATGTAGCTCACACCTTTCTGCTCCTACATGACAATATACAGGACAACACACCCACCACAACAAAGAATTTCCAAAATGTTGGAAAATTCTATCATTCATGTTTCACTGATCAGCTGATATACTTTTATATAGAGAAATTCTCTTAAAGTTTAATCATAATCTTCTATAATCTTGAGGTAAGAATCATAAAGAAGTGGCAGCATTTAAACATGGTGATGTTTGCTACTGTCCCATATTCAAGTAAGTGTCTATCTGGGCCTCTCTCTCTCTCTCTCTCTCTCATATCTCTCATATCCACTCTTTCTTTTTCCCACCTTTTCTCTCTTTTCCTTTTCTATCTTTTAACAAAATTGTGTCTTTTAACTAAGCATACAACAATATATTTATTATATGTTGTATATCTTCCCTCACGAAAGCAGGAATACTTGCTTATGTTTTCATCAATACACTTAAATATCTGAAATAGTGTCTGACACTTAAATATTTGTTAAGTGAATGAAAACAAGTAAGTGACTGGAAGGGGTAGTGCTTTAGATTGTGTGGTCAGAGCCTATTGGCAGATGGTGCATTATGTTAGACCTGAATGATGAGGAAGTAGTAGTCATGTGAAATTTGGGGAAAGAGCATTCTAAGCAGGGGGGAGGCTGAATGCATAGATTCCAGTGCAGGAAGTCATTTGGCTTATTTGAAGATTAAAACAAGGGCCATTGTAGCTGGAGCAATGTGGGCAAGGAGACATGTTACCAGGTCAAGTTGAAGAGGTAGGCAGGGCTGAGATGTCATAAGCTCTGGTAGAGAGTTTGTATTTTATTTTTTCATGGGAAAAAGATTGAAAGGTCTTAAGTAAAAGACTTGATTTGATTTACATTTTGAAAAGGAGCACTTTGGATATTATGTGAAAAAATGACCTTTGGAGGGCAAAAGTAGAGACAAGGAGACCTATTAAGAAATTATTGAAGTAGTTGAGATCAAGTGGGTGATTTATGTGTGTGTGTGTGTGCGTGTGGGGTAATGACAATAAAGATAGAAAGAAGCAGCTCAAAAGATGAGAAAACTGAAAAATTTAGATGTATTCTGACTTAATAATGCAGTTACCATCAATGTCTAGTAGGTTATTTTAATATGCACTTGTCTTATGGTCAAGGCATGCAATTTGATAATTTATAGATACTATGGAAACATCAAAGCACAAATCTCCATACCAGCACATGATTTTCATTAGCATTGTTCAAAATACTTTTATTTTCTAACTTTTTGGAACATGGTAGGATTGTCTTGCTGGCTTCCTTGTGGTTGGTGAAGACCATTAGTTGTGAATGGAACTGTTGTGTGTCACACTGAGTTACAGCATTTAGTTGTGGATGTGAGATTCTTTAGAGGTCTCTTTTCTACTAAGATGGTGAGATAATGGATATTTATCTGTGTATCCTTATTAATGACTACAATAGGCAGATCTGTCTGTCAACTAGCAACGAACACATAGCCTGTGCAAGGAGTAAATTCCTGATATCCTAAGCCAGTGAGATGTTTGTTTTTTTCTAAAGCACACTCTAATCTACTATTATTGATGCATGACACAAAAGACAAAATTGTGAGAGAGGAAATGAAGCCATCTTGCAGGAAATGACTGGAAATAAACATTATGCAAAGACAATCTCCTCAGTCTGTTGAAATACATACAACTAACAAGCTGGAATGAAGCACATTGTGAAATGTGCCTGGAAATGGGATAAAAAATACAGCTTACCCCCAAAGGGGTCATTTATTAGGAGAAGAACTTTTTGAAGGAATCTTTGAAATGGTTGAATTTTGCCCAATATTGACCTAGTTGAAAAATCACATCACAAAAAATACAAAAGTCAAGAGAGCAGGAAGCAAGCAAGAGAGTGGCTGAAAGAGATAAAGGATTGCAAGATCATGAATTGTGCTGGAGATTAAAAAAAAAAAAGTGAAAGAAGGTAGAGAATGAATGAAATACTTGGCTGGATTTTGGTCGGTTTGCAGCTGCAGAACCTGACTCTGGAGGGTACAATCATTTCAGCCATCTTCCTAATCAATACTGTGAGATGGGATCAAATTGATTGTACGGTACACGAAACACAATCTAGGAGAAGCTGCTGAGACCTAGACACCATGATATATTTGGTGTGACTCACTTATTTACTCTGTGCTACATTCTGGTCAGTTTCAATAAAAATACAGCACTGAGGAACTTTTATTTGTTTTCCTTTCCCCATGCCCTAGCATCTCCTTGGTTAGCAAATCTGACTAGCACTTGTTTTCTTTTACAATACTTGCACAAGGTTTTCTAACCTGGCACCACACTGGTAACTTCTCTGTTTTTTTTTTTTTTACTCCATATTTGACTTTTGGAAAATTATGTGATAGGCCAGAAAAACACACAAATCTTTCTCCTAAAGAGTTAACCAGGCCTGTAGATGCATTTACAGACCAACACTTGATCCCTTGATTCCCTATGCTGAGAACAGGAGATTAGGTAAGCTTTCAGGAAAATGAGATAAGTGCAAATGATGAAATAAGATAGCATTCCTGAGAAACTTTCCAGGAGTGGAGAAGTTCTCAGATAATACAGGGTGAGATATCAAGTTAGAAGTGTATACACACTTTTAAAAATGTGCATGGAGTGTGTCCCTATAGAAAAGGTCACTTCGAGGAGCATAATTGCGACTTGGAGTGAAGGTGAGCCTCCTGTGCATAAAGGTCCAGGACAGGTGGAGGAGAAGGTGGGTGAGAGAGAGTGGAAACCTCCTAGAGCTGATGCTGCCAAAGGGGATGTAAATGTAAGTGCCTCTTGCAAAGAACCGACAAGAACACAAGTTCATCCCAAAGTCAATCTCATTACTTTTGTTTCTTGGACAGACAGTGCTAACATGATTCATAACTTGGCTTAGAAATAGTCACCCGTCTGATGGTGTCATGAGCAACATTGCTGGATGCCTCCTGCATGACATTCCTTGTGTGAAAAATAAGCAATTGCATTTCCTTTCTGCAGTTGCTTCCCCTTCTCCTTGGCCCATTGTATTTCCTAAAATAACCTCACTGATTCAATGGAAACATTTTGTGGATACAAATATGTCTTTAATGTCCTCTTACTGCCAGATCTAAAGATTATGAATGCTGTTAGGGTCCATGTCTAGGTCACTCACTTTTATTATGTCTGATCCCAGTCCAATTTCTTTAATAAAAATCACAGTCAGGAGACTGATTGGAATGAAAGAGAAATATTAATATGCATTGATGTTATCAGAGTCTATCCCAGATCCTGGTGGGAAGTGATGACTCACTAACAATTACGGGTGATGAATGAATGAATTCACACTTTACCAGTTCCACACATGAGACCTGTACCTGCTTTCCAAGCACTAACAGAAGACTGCAAGAAGCAGACACGTTATTACAGAGTATCAGCATGGTGTGGTAAGTGCTGTGTATCTATTGTTAGCAGTATGTGTAGAATGTAACTGGAGCTTATAAAAATGGCATTTAACTGGACCAGGAAGGAGTTGGATTACTTTCCTATGGCTGCCATAACAAATTATCATCAACAGTGGCTTAAGAGAACATAAATGTAGGGGCTGGGGTTGTGGCTCAGTGGTAGAGTACTTGTCTCGCACATGTGAGGCACTGGGTTCGATCCTTAGCACCATATAAAAAAAAATAAACAAAATAAAGATATTAAAAACAAACAAACAACAACAAAAAGAGAACATAAATGTATTCTCTTATAGTTTGGTTGTTCAGAAACTTGATACGGATCCCATGGGGCTAAAATCAAGGTGTCACCGGGGTGCATTTCTTTCTAGAGGCTCTAACAGAAAACCATTTCCCTGTTGTTGTTGTTGTTTTTTTTTTTCCCCAACTGCTAGAGGTTGCCTACATTTTTTGGTTCCCAGCTGCGTTCTATCATTTCAAAAGCCAGCAACAAGCCGGGTGCGGTGGCGCACGCCTGTAATCCCAGCACTTTGGGAGGCTGAGGCAGGAGGATCACGAGTTCAAAGCCAGCCTCAGCAATAGTGAGGCACTTAGCAACTCAGTGAGACCCTGTCTCTAAATAAAATACAAAAAAGGGCTGGGGATGTGGCCCAGAGGTTGAGTGCCCCTGAGTTCAATCCCTGGTACCACAAAAAAAAAAAAAAAAAAAAAAAAAAAAAAAGCCAGCAACATCTCTATGACCCTTCTTCCTCAGTCACGTCTCCCTCTAACCACAGACAGAAAAGGGTTGGGGACTTCAGGACTCAAGCAATCAATTTAGGCCCACAAGAATCACATAGGATAATCTCCCTAACTCAAGATTATTGACTCAGTCATACTTGCAGAGTTCCTTTTGTCAAGTAGAGGAACTTATACTCAGGTTCCTGATTAAGAAATGTACCTCTTTTGAGGCCTACTATTCTGCTTTCTGTAGTAATTAAAAATGACATGAAGAGAAGCCTCCTAAAAGGGGGCAACATTTGTTTGGAGTCCTAGTGGCTAAACAGATATTCTTGAGGGGAATAGGAATAGAGGAAAGATGTAGGGAAGGAACTCTTGGCCAAAAAGGAATCTCAGGTTTGATGGGGGTAATATATATGGAGGCCGATATGCGACTCAAGACATTGGGAGTTAGAACAGGCGTTTACTTGGTATTTCAAAAGTGTATGGGTATGTCCTGTTACTTCAAAAACATTTATATAGGCAAGAGTTTTTCTATTATTACCTTATTAATTATTGTTTAATCAGCAGCCCAATAAGGGAGGTAGGTGCCATTATTAATGACAATAGAGTTTGTTATTTGTTTGATTTTTACTTTCCAACTAGTGGCTGCTAGCCAGTACAATGAGGAAGGTGTGATCATGACAGAATGAGAAATTCAAAGGGAAAGAACAACTGGAATTGTAATGAGAGAGGCAATATATCTTTTCAGTTAATTGTGGGAGGAATTAATAAAGTAGTTCTAGGCTGTGACCTTGAGCTACATTGGAACAACTTCTCATATTATCATAAGTGAACATTTTATATTTGGCATGTAGCACTAAGATTTTATTTTATAGAAGCCTTTCATCTTTGAAATTTTGAGGTAAAATACAAAATTGCTAATAAATGTCTATTTCATAGTATAAACTTGTTATCATAAGAAGACAATAGAATGGGTGAATATACTTTGCATACAACCAGAGATTTGTAAAAAAGTGCTATATATGTGTAATATGAAATGTAATGCATTCTGCTATCATTTATAACATCTTAGAATAAAAAATAATTTAAAGAAATTAAAAAAAAGAACAACTCAAATACAAAAAAAAGAAGACAATAGAATAGACTCTGGTCTTTGGTCTGCAAAAACAATTTTAATGTTCTTCAGATTAGGTGTATTATAAAAAAATATTGATGGAAATATTTGAAGAAAAACCCCTACCAACACAGAATTCTATACCCAGTGAAATATCTGTCAGGAATGAAACGAAATAAAAACATTTTAAAATAAAACAAAACCATAAGAATTTGTCACCAGCAGACCTGCTGTAGAAAAATCAGTTTTTTTAAAAAAAAATTTCATTTAGAAAGAAAATGATACCAGAAGGAAACCTGGACCATCAGGAATGAAGAAAGAGCAACTGAAATGGTAAAATAGTAGATTATTCTTCTTTTCATGAATTCCTTAAATATGTTTGATGGTTGAAAGCAAAAACTAGAACATTGTCATATAAAGTTTTCAATATATAATATGTCAATAATTTTAAAGGGGAGGGTAAGGAGGTCCATTTGGTATTATGGTGTTTATATTTTATTCAAAATGGTAAAATATTAGTTCTACGTAGAATATTTAAAGTGTATGTATATTGTAACCTCTAGAATAGTGACTAAAATTATATGGCGTAATATAGTTAAAAACACATTAGATGTATTAACGTTAAGCACTACAAATGTTTAAATATCTCAAAAAGAGGCAGGGAACGGAAAAAAAAAGGAATGAGATGTAGAGGAAGCAAATAGAAAACAAACAATGATAGATGTAAATTTACAATTATTATATTAAGTGAAAATGATCTAAGTACATCAAAATCTAGATAATGTCAGGATAGATTTAAAAAATGAACCAACTACACTATGTCTACAGGAAACTCAATTCAAACAAAATGATACAAGTACATTAAAAGTCAAAGGGTAGAAATTATATGCCATGCCAGCACCATTCAAGATATTTGGGGTGTCTGTATTAATATCTGACAAAATAGATTCCTGAGAAAGATTAATTACCAGGGCTAGAGTGTCATGTATTTCATCCTGATAAAAGGGGTCAGTTCACTAAAAATAAGTGATAGTTCTTAATGTTTAAGCACCTAACAACAGGTTTCAAAATACATAAATCAAAAAATGAAATTGATTTGCACATTACAAAAAATGAAATTGATAAATTCATAATCATAGTTGGAGATTTCAAAATTCTATATCTTAGTGATTTTTAGAAATAGTAGACAAGAAATCAGTAGTGCTACAGGACACCATCATGATCTAATTGACATTTACAGATCATCCCACCCAATAACAGAGTGGAGAACATGGGTCTTCCTGGTTAAGTGCACATTGGAAACTCACTAAGATAGGTCATGTTCTGGGTCAAAACAAATGTTAATAAGCTGAAAAGAACTGAAATAATACAAATTATGTTCCTTGACATACTTTTAGAATTAAATCAGAATAGATATAGTTTGAAGATATCAAGAAAAAAAATCCTATAAACACTTGGAAATTGAAAGACTCTTCCAAATAAAATTTACCTATTTTATATGTTGAGAACTACAAAACACTGATGAAAGAAATAAAAGAAGACCTAAATAAATGGAAAGATGTACTATGCTCATAAATTGGAAGTCTAAATCTAGTAAAGATGTCAATTATCTCTGAATTGATTTGTTTAGTGCAGTTCCAGTCAAAATTCTGGTAGGAGATTTTTAAAGATAGAGACAATCTGGCTCTAAATTTTATATGGAAAGACAAGGCAATAAGAGTAGCTAAAACAATCATGAAAATGAAAAGCAATTGGAGGAATTATATTACTGACTTACTGTAAAGTGATAAAGGGATCTAAAGGGATAAAGACTCATTATAAAGGGATAGTAATCAAAACGGTCTGGTGTTGGTGAAGGAATAGACATAAAGGTAAATGGTACTACATAAAGAGTCCAAAAGCTGATCCACACAAATATTAGTAGGGCCAACTGATTTGTTTTTACAAAAGTATAAAGACAACTCAATGGAGAAAGGATAATCATTTCAACAAAGGTGTTGAGACATCAGAGGTATATATGCAAGTATATTTTTGAAAAGCCAAAAACCAGAAACTCAATTTAAATCTCACACTCCCTTGTATAAAAATGGACTCAAAATGGATGGTATGGTGAAACTCACAACATTAAATTGTAAACTTTTAGAAAATAACTCAGGAAAAAAATTATTTTTAGCTAGAATTAGTCAGAGTTCTTAGACTTGATACCAAACTGATAAACTATATTTTATAAAAGAAGGAAAATACAAGCTACAGGTGGAGAAAAAATGTTTGCAAATCACATATCTGACAAAAAGCTCGATTTTCAACAGTAAGAAAAACAAACAACTTAATTTTTAATATGTTCAAGCAAAAGGCTTGAGCAGATACTTCAAAGTAGATATAAAGATGGAAAATTAGCACATGAAAAGATTAGTCATTAGCCAGTTGGGAAATGTGAATTAAAACCAAGTTGAGATAGCAGGACCCATCTAAAAGGCTAAAATTGAAACATACAGACCTGACAGTTAATACCCAGTGCTTGAAAGAATATGAAAAAATTGGAACTGACATACATTGCTGGTGGGAATCCAAAATAATACAGCTACTCTTTTACACAGTATGGCAATGTCTTACAATGTTAAACATATAATTACTATATGACCCGCTAATTGTATTCCAGGACCTGCATTTCTAAGAAAAAAAAAAAAAAAAAAAAAAAAAGAAAAGAAAGAAAAAAGGAAAGCTTATGTCCACATAACAACTTCATTCTAATGTTTATTGAATAGTACTTATAATCATCATAACTGAAACTACTCCCATATCCTTTCAAAAAGGGATGAATGGACAAACCAATGTCATACATTCATTCAAGGGAAAACTATTAGGCAACACAAAGGAACACACCATTTACATATACAACAGATCAAATGGATTGCAAATCAATATGCTATTTGAAATTAGCCAGACTAAAAAAAAAATTGCATACTCTTGGATTTCATTTATACATCATTCTGGAAAAGGCAAAGCTACAGGACAGTGTTTGCTTGATGTTTGAGGTAGGGCCAAGATTCTACTACCAAGGTCAGAGGGAAGAAATCTGGGGACCAGAGGGAATTCTGTATCCTGATTATGGGTAGTAATTACATGTATCTATACATGCATTAAATTCATAGGAAACATCCAAAATAAATAAACAAATTAAAAAGTCAATATTATCATATCATAATTTTTTAAAGGAGAAAAATATATTTGGTAAAGATGCTAGAAACTGATGAGTCTGCTGTATGTCCCAGTTCACAATGGTGTTTTTAATGTTGCACAGGAAGAAACATAAAGATTGTAAACTTGTTCCACTTGAAAATAATAAGGATTGCTCAGCCAGGTTTTGGAAGGAAGGAAGGAAGGAAGGAAGGAAGGAAGGAAGGAAAGAAAGAAAGAGTCAAAAAGTGAAATAAATCATACTTGGGAGAAGGAATATGGTGAAGCCACATACTGCCCACTGCCCAATTAATTGTACAATTAATAGCTTTTGAAGTACCTCAGAAGACCAGAGCAATCATAAAAGCATAAAAGCTGTCTTCTAAGTGTTATAAGCAAGGTCCTCTCTACCTGTTTCCTAGGGATCAAAATCAAAAGTTGCATCATTACAGACTGAAGAGAAGAATCTTGAAATGGAGTCCCCAGGAATGTTCAAAGTTCCTGCAACTCCCTTGTGGTTAAAAGACTCAAGTGAGAGGCAAGCCCTGACTTTAGCCTATTTGGAAAAATGCCAGCCTCCCCCGTGCAGAATTTGGTAGGCTGAAAGGAGAGAGTGTTGATACTGGGTAACTGTGAATGAAAGAATAAAGCCTCTGTTGGAATGAAAGAAGCCAGACTACATTGTAAAACACTGTGCTCCACAAACAGCCCTCATGCAGAGAGAAACTGATAAAGTCCAGCCTGGTACAGTGATGCTTAGGAAAAAGTCACTGGGCTGGGCTGCAGGCTACAAGAGAGCACTTCAGCTCAGGGGTCCACCCAACCTTTAGACATCCAACCTTCACATCTATATGTCACATTAAATTCTATCTCATTAACACTTGGAACTTTGCCTGCCTTCATGAAATGACAGATAACTGTATGCTGAGGATCTCAAATCTGTAGCTGTAAGCTTGGAGATTTGTGGCCCCATAATGCTAGTAGGACCATAGATTTGGTTAGATCTGTAAAATGCCTAAGGGATACAGAGAAAAAAAATCAGATTAAAGTAGGTGCCTCATGATACGACTTTGACTCCCTGAGATGGTGTGGCACAGTGGAAAGAACCTGGGAATTGTTCTAAGTCTTTCCTCTGTTCTGACCTAACGTGGTTTTTGAGGAACCTCTTACTGTATTCTAATTTATAACTCAACTAATCTGTGTTACTTCTGATCTCATATCTGGAAATCAAGGTCCTCAAAAGATGAAATGACTTGCCTGAAGTAACACAATCATTTTGGGCCACAGTTGACTTTAACTCAGATCCGATTCCAGGCTCAGGGAACATATGAGGAAGGTATCTTGATCTACCTAACTTCTAAGAATAAAAGGTTACTTCCTTAAGGGGAAAATTAGTCAGATTGATATAGAGAAAGATTAAATCTCAGGTGCTTAGTGAATTTTTAAAAATCTGAATATAGGACTATGCAATAGAATGATAGGAAATTGTAAAAAAAAATAAAATCCATTCTCAGGCACAAATCAACAAATCACTATTATTATATCCCAAATACATGAGTTAAGATTTGCCAGGTATTATTGTGACCTGGCATTTCCACAGAGGAGATCAGAGTGGTATACTATGAGGCTCAGATCAGAGACTTCTGTTAGAAGGTTAGCAAATGAAAAACAAATAAATTACTGGGAAGGAAATGTGTACAAGGCAAACTCTATTTACAAATGGATAAAGCATATCTATTAATTATTGATAAAGAAATGCTGTCAATGTTAAAGTCAAATAGATGAAGTCTGGACGAGGATGAGGGTTTAGGAATGATGGTTTCACTTTGGAAGTGTCACCAAAAATAAAGAAGCCTTTTTTTTTTTTTTTTTTTGTAACCAAAGATTTCAGATCCAACAAAACTTCTGAGTCTCCTTTTGCTTCCTGGGTAAGTTTCCATCACTAACCTGTCTGGTCCACCGAACCCTGGTTGTGCTGAGGCTGTCTTACTCAACTTTGTTATCTTTTAGACTAGTCTAGTAGAGTGCCTGATGAACAGCAGGTGCTCAATAAGTGCTTACTGAATAAGTTGATAATGTGGTTTATGTAGGCTCTAAAGGGCCACAGAAAGGATTACTGTATGGGTTGAGATGATGCCTCTCTGAAGTTGCTTTAATTTCAGGGACAGGAGCCTATCATCATGCTTGATGTGAACAGAGGGAGGATTTAGCTCTGAATGTCCCCTTGTCTCTCAAAAAGTTGAAGCAAACCCAGGGAAGCTAGGACCTCACAGGCTGGCACTTGGACAGTCTCTGAACTGCGGTGGTACTGGTCTTACATCATCATTTGGAGGGCCCAGGAGGGCATTCCTGGCAAATCAGAGCCAAAGAAGGGAATCAATGTCAGCTTAGAGATATATGATCAAGGAGCCCAAGGTATGCAGGAGAGGTGCTGGGCAGGATGTGAGGAAGTCAGAAACAGAGAAGATTGCAGAGCAAGGTCAGATTAAGTCAGTAGTTTATGAACATAGTTAGGCTGGAGGCCCACAGTGGAAGCAGGTTGCTAGTTAAAAGTTCAGACAAAACTAGATACAAAAACAAAAAACGCTAATAGGAGCATGCTGGGTTTCTTTCACCTCAATTTGCCATATATACCTGGAAACACTTTGATGTTTACATCTATATGTCATATGTATGCATGTATATAATATATGTATGTATATATAGTCACATATATGTATATAGGAATATATATATTTAATATATATGAAATTTACCCAAACATAGAACACCAACATAAGCCTAGCAAGCTGATAATTTAATTTAGTCCAAAAAGTAATAGTTCATGTTTTCAAAGCAATACCTAGAGAGAAAGACTGACTTTATTTGTGAGTATGAGCCCCCCTTGCTAAATGAACCAAATTATGGAGGGTGAAGGGGGTGTCCCTGGAAGTTCTTCAGACTCTGACCTGGGATCAAATACAACCTTCTACTAAGAGCTTTGGAAACTGCAGTAACTGATGTGCCAGTGTGTGGAAGATGTCTGCCCCTGAGATGCTCCCAAGGGCTGTGGGGAAGCTCACTAGGCCCAGGGCCTTTTGTTAAACCATGTAACTAGAACTGGTGATGGCAGGAAACAAAACTCCATCAATTAAATACACATAACATCTGAAAAATGCCAAGTGCATATAGTGTTTAAACAACAATCACCAACTGAATAAAAGGAAGTTCCTAACTGAGTATGAGAATGAATTCAACTACAGTAGCATGGTGTGGTTTCTAGATAAACTAAATTTATAACAGTACTCAGACAACAGAAAGACAGCCCAGTGATGCAGGTCTTAACTTGTCCTTCCTTGAAACAAATGCTGAATCCTAGCTGCAAACCATTTGCTCAAAGACATACACAGACATACATCAAAAATGTATGGTGGACTTCAAATGAAGGTGTGTACAAAATTCCATGTGAGCCCACAAAAGAGATCTTTCACTATCTTTCTCCAAGGATCAACAATCTTCTGAAACAGACAGACAGACAAAGCTATATTTCTGTTCTTTTACATCTCTTTTACCCACACGAATGGAACCGAGTGTTTAGGAGTTAAACTCTCTTCTGTGGCTCTTGCAAACCCCCTAGAATAGAGATCTAAAAGGAGACAGACAGCTGTTTCAGAAAAGCATGAGGCAATAATCAGCCAACATTGCTTACCAAAGCACAAAGCTCTCTGGAGCACGAGCCTTTATTCAAATCAGCCCCAAACTCTTTCTCTCCTTTTTAAGCCTTCTAATTGAAAAAAGTAGGCTGGCACCTTCAAAACCTCTCTGTAATTTACCTCAAAAATAAACAAAATGATCTTTTTTTTTTTTTTTTTTTTTTTTTTTTTTTTTAATAATACACACTTGCCAGGGCACACACATCAAATTACCATTTGGGATGAAAAACTTTGGAAGGCTGCAGGTATTTTTGTTTTGTTTTCTAGAAAGAAGTCTAGTTCTGTCATGATTTCCATGGTCAGTCTCCCTTCAATTTCTCAGAGACCAGATCCAGCCTCAGGGAAAAATCTTTGCCAAATGCTGACATGCTATTATAATGAACCTGAATTTGATTGCCACACTACCAGTAGAAGCCTCCACTGGAGCAGAGCAGTCTACCTGCTGGTTAACAAGTGCAAACTCTGATTTGACCCCCGAAGTCCTTTTTATTATGACTGTCAATGACCTTCCCAAAGTTGGCTCACTCACTTCCTCCTGCCATTGCTTCTCACTGTTCACTAACCACAGGGCGCTTTGTCTAGGGTACTTTGTCTTGGGTCTAGTGTCTGTGCTAGCCCTTTTCCCAAGTGCCTTCCCCACTCTCACCGATGCTCCCAGACCTAGTTCAAAGGAACTCCCAGACCTAGTTCAAAGCCTTTTCCTCTGTGGAGCTTTGCCTGGATGTCTTGGGAGGAGATGGCGCCTCCTTTCACTGCTCCCTCACGCCCTGTTCATCTTCTGCAGTCTAGGGGACACTTGTGCCTGAGGGTCTGTCTCCCCAGGGAGCTCCTTCAGGGCAAGGACTGGAGCTTATGTTTTCGCAGAGGATCGAATATCTGGCAAGTCACAAGAAATATTTGCTGGATGAAAAAAATGAATAAATGTTGAAATGAAATACTTACCACAAGTAGTAAGCAGTGAAGAAGAAATAGTTTGGTATTTCGTGTGTATGTGTGTGTGTGTGTGTGTGTGTGTGTTACTAAAAAAAAGGAAGAGGCAATTTAAGCATAACCATGAATCTTCTTGGAAAATTAACATCAAGTTTTTCTGGCTAGGAGCTGTTTTTTTTTTGGAAGAGTTCCATTTCTCATGGACAATAGAAAAAATGTGTGGAGACCTTAAGAGTTCAATGAGATAATTACAAGATTTTCATATACGAGGAGAGCTTTTATTTTTCTTAAAAAAGATAAGCAGACTGTCATAAGGCAACAGAGACAAATGCTTCCCCCACAGGGTTAATGAGTGCTCTGCAAGCTCCAGGGACTCTCTTACTTGGGAACTTCCATATAGGTTTGTCCCATAGGATTGAAATGTTTATAATGAGGGTCATTTTCAGACCGCATCAAAGGGTAGTTTCCATTAAATTGTGTCACCTGGAGGTAGCTTTGCCTGAAGGTATGACAGAGCATGGTTCTCAAGTGGCTTTAAAGCACTGAGAGCCTGGGGGAAGTCAATCTAATTGTCCAGAGCCTGTGTGTGGGGTGGGGTGGAGACAGAGGGCAGGTGACTGAGCAGGAGTCTAGTCCCAAGTGCGTCACTGGATGTGGAACTTTGGACAAGGCAGTTGATATCTGTGATTTTTTTTTTCCTGTGGCTCTCTAAAGTAAGTGCTAAGGATTATTTTTGCTCTAGGAGTAGTTCACTTTAGGAATAGGTAAACCCTTTCTTTAATTTTTAGCTACAATATTATTACTTTCCTTATTTTGTATGCCCATTGAGCATTCATGTAGATCAGCTTTACAGAGCTTGTTTTGTATTGCAATTAAGACTGACTTGACTTCGCAAGTTTCCCGGGAACAAAACACAGTTTCTCTGAGTATTTGTCCATATGCAAAGTGAAGGAAAAAAAATACAAATCAAGAACTGGAAGATGAAGAGGCGCTAGCATTTACAGAGTAACCATTACATGCTAATCACTGTAGATACTTCCAGAGTCTGCACAGTAACTACAGTTTTATCCTGATTTCACAAGAGACTGAACATTAAGACCACTTAGCTCAGTTCATATTTGAATAACCTCTTCCCCTTTTGTGTAATTAATGTGTATGTGTATACAGTAGAAATAATACTAAAGAATATAAAAATATTTAAAAAATATGGTTTCTTTCCATTCCCACTAGAAGAGTCTGCCAGTTGCTTCACCTCTAGTTACAGTTTCTAAAATGGTGACTCTTATCATTTGCTATTTCTAAGTCAGAGATATTATGGAGTTCATATAATAAAATATAAAATATCTTTGAATAACATAAAGTACCCACTTAAATCTCTAGGTTCTATAGGAAGGGAGCTGGCACTGTGATAGAGGCAGAAATCTCCAGAGCCTGTCTGAATCTGGCTCTGATACGTATCACGTGTGTGCCGTTGGGCAAATTACTTAACCTCTTTGTGCTTTAGGTTCCCCATCTGTAAAATGGAGATCATCAGAGCAACTGATGCTGTGGGGTTCTTAAGGAAATGGCATGTATCACAAACACCTAATCCTGCAGTGCCTCACATAGTATGCATGAGGACGTGTCCGTTTCCATTAGTAGTATCTCCCCATTAGATTGAAGTGCCCCGAGAGCAAGGACCCCATCTGCCTTGTTCAATATCATCAGTACCCAGACCACCAATGGGCACTTGGGAAACATTTAATAAATATTTATTGAGTCAATATAGCATCCAAATGTATTGACGTCACCACAGCCTCTTTCTCCTAGACTGTACACACTTATTAACAGAGCAATATTCTCAGGCTCTCTTGAGATAGATTTCCAAAGTAACATGTGAATTTTTGATCAGTTTCAAGTTCCGACCATTATATACAACATCTAAAGATTGTGGCCTCTAGGCGGTTAGGTCCCTTAATACATATGCTAATCTCATTTTTTTTTTCTCTTGGGGAAACAGGACATGAAGGTGGCAGAGCCACTATTAAACCCCTGGTTTGAACAGGCAGGCTAAGGTCAAGACATTTTAAAACTTACTTGGCACAATCAAAGGGTTACATTGACAACGTCAAAGAAGACAACATGGATTTGGATTCTTCATCACAGTGACACCTGCAAACATCTGATGGAGAAAGGGTGGGACTGAGGGAACCAACACGTGTTGCTTGTCACCAGAGATTGTATAACTGATCTTAGTTAATACCCAGATGCAGCACAGCACTCACACCTCCCATTTTACAGACATGATTTCAGAGGGTCAGAGAGATTAACTAACTGGCCCAAGGAAATATAGGATGATCTGAAAGGAGGTCATGTCTTATCGGAAACCAATGCTTCTTGTATTAAACCAAGCGTGTCACGTAGAATATTAAAGAAAAAAAATTCATTTCAACTCTATTTCTTCGGTTTGATCAGAGATGATGGTAGAAGTGATGTTTGGTTTATGTTTTATTGCCAAGTGGAACTTCTGGACTATTCTGAAGACTTCGTTTGCTCTTTGGGTTGAATGTGTTCCCTGGAGGAAGGGGCTTTGCTGGATGAGATCTCTCCCAGCTCCGTGCGACCCTAGCCCTGAAGCAGGTTCCTACCCCTTTTGAGTTCATATTCTTTGTCTTCCCACAGGCCTTGCCTTGTGGCTCCTAGAGGATAGGTGGAAATCAGGAAGGACAAAGCCAGGAGGAAAACTGCCTAGGACCATGATAAGGGGTCTTGGATGTGATAGAAGTTTGGGGAGCTCAGAATTATTAGGTTCTCTTCTGTGTAGAATGGGAGAATAGAAGCAACTGTGGCAAGTAGAATATTAAGGATTTTGCTTGTTTATGGTATTTAAGTTTCAAATAATATACAATTAAAATAGAGGCAGTATGGCAGGGTGGTATTTACACTCTGGAAGACCTGGGAGTTTTTACTTACTTTGCCATTTCCTCACCAGTTTTACTATCCATAAAAAGGATTTCATCCTACCTTGTTGATTGCTATGAGAATCGAATGCAGTATAAGTTAATAAGCTAATGTTGGAAAGGTATGAGTGGAGTTATGGAAATAAAGTAAATGCTCAGTTAATGTCCCTGTGACAGCAACTTCTACAAGGGCTGGACTTGAGTCCACTCAGTTCATTAGTTCAGCTCCTTACACTGTAGGCACTCGACAAGTACTTAACATGGGTTGAATAAATGAATGGATGCATAATAGATGAAACAAAGGACATATTAGAAGGTCAGGACCTCAGACCAAGAGATTGAGTCATAACATCAGTTCTATAAACCATCTAAATAAAATTAATAAGATTCTCAGGGAAGACTTTACACTTTCAGAGTTTGCTTCCTACTGTATTTAGTACAAGGGTGTATTTAAATATGTTGATGAGTTTTATATGCACAGTGGTTTTTCTGTGGTTCACTCTCATACACACACACACACACACACACACACACACACACACCCCTGACCTCATTTGGGAAACTTCTGAAAACAACCTTAGCTCCAGGCCTTGGGCCCAGTTATAGCCCCCAGAGAACAAAGCTATAGGTAGTTGATCAGAAACACACATCTGATTTCCTCCAGCTGAATGCAAATCTTGAATTTGGGATTATTTGGAATGAGGCACCTGAGAATTGTGTTCTCCTGATAAGTTTTTCTCTCAAGTCCTGGACTGCCCTCCATTCCCTCACCTGGTCTGGACAGGAGTAGTTCAGAGATTATGATGGGGAAGGGAGAAACCTCAGGGAAGTTCAGAAGTGAATGTAGTTCTGGAGTCTGAGAAAGGTGTGCTCTGGGCATGAGCTGGAGCAGGGCTCTGCTAGACATATATTGCTGGAGGGTGTGATTTAATTAATGCCTGGGATTCTCCTTCCAGCGGTGTTTTTGGTGAACTATATTCTGTCAGGTCTTGGAGGCCACCATTCCTGACTGGGAGGGAACCTGGATGGGAGGAGGAGCCATGGTGGCCAGTTGAGTAGCAAGGCTCTGTCAGGCTACAGTGTTCAGATTGTATATCTTCTTCTGAGAAGTGTTCAGATTGTATATCTTCTTCTGAGAAGTGTTCAGATTGTATATCTTCTTCTGAGAAGTGACTGTTCAGTTTCTCAGCCCATTTATTGATGGGATTATTTGGTTTTTTTTTTTTTTTTTTTTTTTTTGGTGTTAAGTGTCTTTGAGTTCTTTGGATATCCTGAAGATTAGTGCTTTATCTGATGTGCGTGTGGTAAAAATTTGCTCCCATTCTGTAGGCTCTCTCATTACAAGAAGATTGTAATTTATCAACAAACTCATGAAAAAATGCTCAACATGTCTAGCAATTAGAGAAATGCAAATCAAAACTACTCTAAGATTTCATCTCACTCCAGTCAGAATGGTAATTATCAAAATATCAAGCAACAGTAAGTGCTGGCCAGGATGTGGGGAAAAAGCTACACTGATTCCTTGCTGTTGGGATTGCAAAATGGTGCAACCACTTTGGAAAGCAGTATGGAGATTCCTCAGGAGACTTGAAATGGAACCACCATTTGATCCAACTATTTCACTCCTCAGTCTATGCCCAAAGGACTTAAAATCAGCATGCTACAGTGATGCAACCATTTCAATGTTTATAGCAGCTCAGTTCACAATAGCTAAACTGTGGAAACAGCCAAGATGACCTTCAACAGATGAATGGATCAAGAAACTATGGTATATATACACAATGGAATATTACTCAGCCTTAAATAAGAATGAAATTATGGCATTTGTGGGTAAAAGAACAAAGTTAGAGAATATCATGCTAAGTGAAGTAAGCCAATCTCAAAAAACCAGAGGCCAAATGTTTTCTCTTTGATAAGTGGATGCAGATCCATAATGGGGGAGGGAGGACAAGGAAAGAATGGAGGAACTTTGGATTGAGCAGAGAGGAGGGAGAGGAGGGGAGGGTGTGTGTGTGTGTGTGTGTGTGTGTGTGTGTGAAAATGGTGAAATGAGACAGACATTATCACCCCTATGTATGTGTATGATTACATGAATGGTGTGACTCTACATCAGGTACAACCAGAGAAATAAAAGATTATGCTCCATTTGTGTAAAAAATAAGATAAAATTAATTTAAAAAAAAGTAAGTATACAGTTCTAGGGCTTAGGCTGAGATTTAAGCACAAGTTAGAAATTACTTTCATCCAGCATTCCTCCAAAGTCTTTTGTATTTAACTATGAATTCCAGGCGGGAATCATATTCTTACAATCTCAGATGCTTTATCTGTAAAAATGGTTAAAATACATTTCTCTCAGAATTATGCCAGGAATGAAACAAGATGTACATGAAATACCTTTTAAACGAGCAGTACAAATGAGATCCTGGGAAGACTGGTAAACAGAATGGCTTAAACTAGTGTATCCACATGTCAATCAAAAAAAAAAATTCTCAACTTCCACTAAAATATTATTTTGCTCGACAATTTCTACTTGCAAATTTTGTTTGAAGTCACTGAACAACTGAATGAACAAAATTCTATTCTTCAAAAATACTCTGCAATTTAATTTTTTTAATGATAAGATCCTGTGCAATTTATTAGAGGGGACTACCAAAATTATTGTGGTGTAATTGACATACAATAAATGGCATCTATTTTAAGAGTACAATTTGATAAGTTTTGACATACATATATCAAAAATATACACGAGGGGCTGGGGTAGTGGCTCAGCAGTAGAGTGCTCAGCTAGCACGGGCGCGGCCCGGGTTCGATCCTCAGCACCATGTACAAATAAAAGTCTTGTGTACAACCAAAGCAAATAAATAAATATTAAAAATATGTATGTATACACATGACATATATGTGTACATACACAAACATGCAACTGGGAACATAAGGAACATATCCACCATCCTAGCAGTTTCCCTGTGACCTTTTGTTCCAATGCCTCCCACCCTTTTTATTCTCATCTATCACCATCTCCGTAAAACCACTGATCTATCTTCTATCCCTATCAATTCAATTTTTGTACTACACAGAAGTGCCCTTCCTGATGTTAAATGAGGGAGTCCTACTATATATAAAAAAATGAGTTTCTAAAATAACCACATGGTATTAACCCATCTTTTGCTTTTGACCCAGCACTGACAGTGATTGCTGCTGGAGGCAAGTGTCAGTCAACCTGTATAAAATCAAATGTCCTCTTCCATGGTTCTGTTTCAATACTTTGTCACTGCCTGTGTCTGGAAGTTTAATTCAAGACCTCCTCAGAGCAGAAACCCAGGTGACTTAGCCTTGGTGCCTGGAAAGCAGGAAGGCTGTTGCCTAGCAACCGGAAACATTCAAAAAGATCCAGTCCATCTTCTGTTTAGTATGTTCACAGCCCTCTTGGTTTTCCAATACACATAGCAGATGCTAAGCCTCCTGTTTGAATTTTAAAGGCATGAAACAGTGGTGAAAAGTGGAGACAGCATTTTCATTTGCAAACTAACAAATTGGCTTTAGCTCCAAATCTTCAGGAATTTGCAGAGGCTCATTTCCTTCATGTTGATTTTCCCCTTCTTATTCCTCCCCTGAACAGAGCTAGTACACGGCTATATTTTCCTCCTTTAACCTGTGAGAGGAGTTAAGCTACTTACATATAAGGGACACTTGATGAGAAGTTTGATTAAAAAAAGACAAGTATAGAAAAAGATGTCAGAGTATCATTCATTTATTTGTTCTTTCTTTCACTCATTGGTAAAATAAGAAATAAAATGCAGTATTATTATGAGCCAGAAATCAGACAAGCTTTAATTCAAATGCATATCCTTAATCTGAATGGCCATGTTCAAAATTGTTTAACTGCTATGTTTTAATTTTTTCATAAGAAAAAGAAAAATAGGTCCTTAGTCCTCCTTATAGGGGCTTTATGGATGAGAACTCAATGAAATAAAGTAAATAAAGAGATCAACATAGCTCATGGTGCAAAGGGAGCTCTCAATAACTTGTAGGTGGTACTTTTGTAGCTGTTGTAATTTTGGTTGGTAAATGCCTACTCTGTGCCTACCCTGTGATATGGAGGCTTCCATTAGTTAATGGAATGAGGGCTGACTCTGCAGTTAGACTACCTATATATCTGTAAGCAAATTTTCTCAGGTGTAAAAGGAGATGAACAATAGCGTTTTAGCCTACAGATTGCTGTGAGAAGTAAATGAGAATAACAACAACAAACAAATAAACAGTCCAATTCCAGACACATATTATTAGAGCTTTGCAAAAGTTGGCTACCATCCGCATTATCACTTTTATGCATCACTGCCACTGGGGTTACCAAGGTGAATAGATCATGGCCCCTGTCCTTGAAGAGTCTTGTGGAGGTACAAGCTTAAACTGGTATATCCACGTGTTAATTAAGAAAACCCAGGAACACCCTTATAAGTAATCACTTAGAAAGGAACAGGTATGATAATAGAGATATAAACAGAAGGCTGCCCAAGCTTCGCCAGGGTGTTATCCTCCTTAGGCAGCCACTGGACTACAGTTGTGTTGAAAGATAGACTTTCACATGTGAACATTTCAGCAGAGAGTGATTCATGAATTGGTTAGCTTCTAAGTGGGAATAGTTAGGGGCTCTGTCTAAGGAGAACGAGCAGAGGGCTTTTCTAGAATAAATGCTGAGGCAAAGCAAAGAATGATCTGATTGGTAAAAGTTCAAGCAGTTGCCTTTCTTGGACTATCCCAGTGGGAAGGAAGTTCAAGACAATTTAACTGAGGCCTGCTTGGCTGCCTGCGATGGGCTGAGCAGAGTTTCAGTCTCCTTAAATCAGCCACCTAGGTTTCCATTTGCTTAGATTGGAATCCAGGACATTAGAGCCACCTTGGCCTCCCATGTAACTATTTTAATAGTCTTCTCACTTGGCCACACATTAGAATCACCTTTAAAAATTACTGATGCCTCCTAGAGTGTCCTCCCAGAGATTCTGAGAATTGGTACTGGGAATAAAGTGGCATCGGAGTGTCTAAGGCTCTTGGATGATTTTAATGTGCAGCCAAATGTAGACTTACAGCAAGATAATCACCACTTACATTGATCATGTTTACTGCAAAATTGGCATAAGTATCTGAAGGGAGCCATGAGGTTCGTCTCTTTGTTATTCTTTTTCCTATGCATTTCAAAATAGGAACTGCAATAGTAGTGCTATAATTTGTATCTGGAATGTCCCCCAAAAGGCCCAAGAGTTAATGGCTTAGTTTCTAGCCCATGGTATTACTGGGAGGGGGAACATTTAAGAGGTGGGGCTAGTGACAGGAAGTTACATCATTGTACTTTTGAAGGGATTTTGGGATCCTGGTCCTTTCCTGTCTCTCTCTTTTGATTCCTGGACACCATCAGGTGAGCAGCTTCCTCTGCCATGTGCTCCTCCCATGATGTACTGTGCTGCCACAAGCCCCAAAGCAACAGGCCAACCTTGGACTGAAACTCCTGAAACCAGGAGCCAAAATAAATGTTTCTTCCTTACAAGTTGATTCTCTCAGGTAGTTTGTCACAGTGATGGAAAAGTGACTAACACATGTAGCAATACCTCTGATTTTCCAGATAGTCATACTGGCATTAATATTAATTCTGGCAATAGCTTTATCATTTACTTAAAATATCTTGTGTCATTTAATTACCCCAACAACCCTAAGATTTAGGTACTTTTATCTTCATTTTTTTATTTGTTCTAATTAGTTATACTTAACAGTAGAATGCATTTTGACACATTATACATAAATGGAGTATAATTTCTCATTTTTCTGGCTGTACATGATGTAGAATTACACTGGTCATGCAGTCATATGTATACTTAGGGTAATAATGGTCAGATTCATTCTACTACCCCTATACTCCTCCCCTCCCTTCATTCCCCTCTACCTTCCAAAGTTACTCTATTCTTCCCTACTTGCCCCCTTTATTGTGAATTAGCATCTGCATATCAGAGAGACCATTTGGCCTTTGTTTTTTTGGGATTGGCTTATTTTGCCTAGCATGATTTCTCCAGCTCCATCCATTTACCAGCAAATGCCATAATTTCATTCTTCTTTAAGGCTGAGTAATAGTTCATCATATATCACATTTTCTTTATCCATTCATCTGTGGATGGGCACCTAGTCTGGTTCCATAGTTTAGCTATTGTGAGTTGAGCTGCTAGAAACATTGATGTGGCTGCGTCACTGTAGTATGCTGATTGAAAAACAACAACAACAACAAATCGCCCAACATATTACTTTGATATTCTTTACAGAGATGAGAAAAACAATGAGAATATCATTTAACTAGGTTATCTGGAATCTCACAGATAATAAGTGGCTGATGTCTCTGTGCCCATCAATTCAGCTATGAGTCATCACTTTATACCAGAGCCCTGAAACGGGACCCTGTAAATTGTTACTCACATGCTCCTGCAGGCTTTTCTCCTATAACCACTTGCAAATTACAAAGACTAGGTTAATTCACTTAGTGAGATTCCAGAGCTGGGTTTTGTGTTGATAAGCTAAATAAGTCAAGTTAAGTGTAAGACATCTTTGGTGGAGAGACTGAGATCTCACTGGGGGGACACAGGAGAATTGGTGTGAACTGCAGTATGGACTTGCAGAGGACAGGATGGGGGCTGAGAGCAAATTACCATTAGAGTTGGGGAAAATCTTGGTGCAGAGTCTTTCTTACATATCATGAGAAGCAGTTGGGGTCTGGCATAGACACCATGAGCCAGGAAAGAACAACTTACCCCTTTCTGGAAGTTTTTCATGGCTCAGAAATGCTGGCCTGGGTTGGGAGTTAAAGACTAGGAGGTTAGTAAAATAAGGGAGACGGAGCCAGACTTCTTATTTAGTCAAAAGTCCTTTGCACCTATTTGAAGTAGTGTGAGCCTGCTACATGCCTCAGATTGTTTCTGCACACTCAACAGGCTGGGCCCATGAGGGATGGGTGATGTTGCCTTACAATACAAGGGGCCTGTAATCACAGAGAGGAACCACAGCTGTTGTGTGAGGAGGTCCTGCTTCTGTGCCAGGCATTTTGCATATATTATCTCACTTAATTATAATATTCAGATACACTTTGAATCATCATTGGTCTTGCTACAAACAAAACACATTGACCCACAAAGAATAAGTATTTTGCAGAAGATGAAGCAGATGGAAATTTCGAAACAAGGGAAATGCCTCCTGCCTCTAGCCTGACACCAAAGACAGAGATTAGATCATAAAATATGGGAGATCCCAGTGTGTATCTTAGAATGGAAACTCAGATTCCATCTCAGAGGACTAATGGTGAGATCCTAGGTCAAGACTTCCTTCTCTCTCTCTCTAAACACTTATCCTTGGTCTGATGTGGTAATGAAAGCAGGGGATAGATAAATCTAAGATCAACATATGTTTCCCATGTTTGCAACCTTCCCCCTCTGCAGCACTGTCTATTTTTCCATTTAAGTTTTTTTTATCAGGAGGGAATGATGCTGTATTCCTCCATCACTAATTCCCAGGTACTCAGCAGCCTATTTCTTGGAGGAGTTTGGACTCTGATTTTGGTGTTTCCTTTTAACTATAATTATTTCAGATGTGCTTATTCTAAATGACAATTCAAAATCTTAGGAATGAATGATAATAATAATGTTTTGTTAGCAAAGAAGAGACTGTTATAGACAACTATAAAAAACATTCTGTTTTTAGTCTTTCCCAAAATACAAACATCATAGACCTTCTGGGGTGTGCATGTATCTAGCACTCATTCTCCAACCTTCTTTCCTGTGTGATTAAGCTCTAATTTGAGCACTTCTATAATCATCAATTTTATGAAAATAAAACCTACTCTTTTATATCAGTTGGAAGTAGACGATGAATCATCTATATACAATTTTACAGAATCTGTTACATGTCTTTGCATAGGCTAGTCTTAGTGTATGGAATGACTTGAGGGGAAGGTCAGGCGTGGTTACTGACAGGTGTCTGCAATGCCTGGATGATACCTCCTAACCCCATGAAACCGCTGCACAAGGAAAGCATGGTTTTCACAGACCTGGGATTCATTTTCTTCTTTGCTGCTTAGAACAAGAAGAGACCACTGAGGAATGTGTCTCAGGAATCACCTGTTTACAGATAATGCTGGGCTGAAGGCCAGAGTCTCAGGGTAGGTCTCTGCTCAAGCATCTGGGGAGAAACCTCCAGAGATGTGAATAGGTATAAAGTGAGTGGGCTGGTTCCCAGAATATGGGTGGTTTAGGATCCCAACTAAAGTGAATCTCTTAAGCAGTAAAGGAAATGCATTTCTTTATAGACCAATCAGCATCAGACCCTGGATCTAGAAGGGACTATTCCTTCAATTTATAACACTGAAATTTGAGATATAGAGCTTTAGTAGTTGACAAAGTATTTTATGTCTAGCTGATTTTATTAAAATCCCCATCCTCCATGGAAAACAATTAAGTTTCAAGTGTCAGGGTAAAAAGTGGCATGCCCTATGTTTAATTTGCTGTATAAATTACACTTCCAAACAAATATTCTCTGGTGGTTAAAAGTAGTGGTGGCAGCCCACAGAAAGAGAGGCCATTTGCTAGTTGTCAAATATTTGGGGGCATCTCCCTTGCACACATTTCATATATAGAAACATGCTACGCATGCGTTTATAGGTATCTGGAGCTATCCAACCTGGTAATTATTAGCGTCACTCACCATGTTCAAGTACTCAATAACACGTGCTTCAATTTTCCCATTACAAAATTAATTATTACAGAGTTCAGAGCTGGGGAACATTTTCAACATTGCAGAAAGATTCTCCTGGACAGCACTGCTCTAAACAAGTATCCTTGTGAGAATCAAGAGACAAACAAACTGGCTTTCTCAAGTCATAACACCATTTAATGTGAGAATCAAGATTAAACTCCACCTCCTTTGTATCCTGCTTCATCCCAGCTCCTTCACAGGGTCTTTTAACTGAATGGTATTTGAGTGACCAGATCATTTTACCACCACCATCAGCTCCTAACTCCTGTAAAGTGAAATTAGCCTATGTCTGTTTGTCTGTCTTTGTCTGTGTCTCACTCATATTTTTAATAAAGTTGAAGAAACCAGCTATGATAAAGTTACTTAAGCAGGAATAAAGGACACCATGCATATGCTTTGTAAGAGGGACTGGTGGTAGACACTTTTAGTAAGGGAGGAAGGTGTGGTATATATACCCCAATTCCATCTGCTTCTGTGATCAGAGATTTGACAGTGGTGGTCTCAGACTGGGTTCATATCCCTTGATTTAACAATTTTTAGCATTTATGTAGAAGTGAATGCTATTGGAATTTAAAGAAAACATTTATGTAGAAGTGAATGCTATTGGAATTTAAAGAAAAAAATCATCAGATGGAATCTATTTTTTTGCCTTGAAAATTCCCCATTGATTGTAACAGAATTAAATGAGCTCAGATTGGCTGTCACAGTAAAACCCTGTAAGGGAGGACCTTTGGCTCTCATTTCATACTTAACCAGGAAAGCTCTCTCTATTGCTTTAAGACTTTGTTTCAAGTATTTTAAAGCATGAACAGTTTCTAGAGTTTCTTTTTATAACACTACTCATCAAGAGGATGTTGTTGGTTGGGGATGAGTTGCAAAAAGAAACGAGTTCTTATTTCAGTGTCTCGAGTGCCATTTGCCGCAAATATCTTCTCAGAGTTCTTCCTACGTCTCAGTCACATCAGCTGTGGAAAAATGTTTAGAATTCTTACATTCTATAAGGAAATGGCCATGTAATGACACTGAGCATGTCTCTTTATTTTGTTGGACTTGTTTTCTTTTTTGAGAAAGGAGGGTGTGGGGCTAGCAGTACATGATGGGGTAGCCTGAAAGTCCTTTTACTGAACCTGAGTTCCAGATCTAGTAATAGAATTACCCTTCCTGGGTAGGGGATGAAAAGTTGGAAGGGAGCTTGTACATATATTTTCCAAAATATTAGTCTACTAGTTGAGAATTTAGGCTCAAAATGGAATATCAGGAATTTCATAAATGTTTTAGATAGAGAAGTGAAATTATTTAGTTGATAGGAGAAAAGTACTCAATTGGATGTGAGAGGTGAGACCTTTTTTTTTTTTTTTTTTTAATCTAGTTTTGTATCTAGTTTTGTGCTTTAGTTTTCTCATTATAAATTAATTATATCTGGTCACTTTGCCAGTATGTTTTAGAGGAGATCCTATAACTCATCTGCAAGTTGGTTGAAGAAGATGGCCTAAGTTTTATTCCAACTTTGAGCCTACTATGAAATCAAATCTTCCTTGGGTGAACTATCCAAAGTGCTGAGTCACAGTGCATTAGTTTATGAAGGAAAGCCAAATTTTGTGTGAGTGGTCAGATTTTCCTTGCTATGACAAAATACTTGAGAAAAACAACTTAAAGCAGAAAAGATTTATTTTGTTCTGCCTTAGCAATGGTGAGGTGTTAAGCAACTCAGTGAGACCCTGTCTCTAAATAAAATGCAAAAAGGGCTAGAGATGTGTCTCAGTGGTCAAGTGCCCCCAAATTCAATGTTTCCTGTACAAAAAAAAAAAAAAAAAAAAGGAAATTCCTTGTGAAAGTGTAGAAATTAACATCCACTGTGGCAATGCCTTCCTGATTTCCTATCTCTCCCTGCTCCTTCCTTCTTCTTATCTTTTTAGTTTCCTCCTCCTCCTTTAGTGTTCTTCCTCTTGCACTCTGCCTCTCATTCTTTCTTCTCCATTAAAGATAATTTTATATGTCTAGATTGAGAATTAGTTACTCTTTATAAGATCTCTTTCTCTGTCTGTCTCTCTCTCTCCTAAATCAGCAGCTCATTATTTTATGGCATTTATTTGCCCTTCTTTGAAGTGTTTTAGCACATCAAACCTTTGTTTCAAAATTCTTCATTTCAGGGATTTGTTTTTACACTAGTACTGTGATTTGACAAATGATTAGAAACTTTGTTATAGAATATAAAAAGGCTGCATATAATCATAACAGTGAGTGTTAAAATAGCACCCAAACAGTCACAAGAATCATCTGCCAAAATTTTAATACCTACAACCATATGGTTTCCATAATTCTAGCAAGGCATAACAGTTAATGATGCCACTTATTGATAGCAAAATATAGTTTATCATTAACTTGGTTTGCTAACTTTGAAATTATATGGTTCTTGATTTAAAAACATAGATTTTAATTATGTGAAATTTTCCTTTTTTTTTTTGGTATCAGGGATTGAACCCAGGGGCACTTAAACACTGACCCACATCCCCAGCCCCCTTTTTTGTATTTTATTTTGAAACAAGGCCTCAGTAGGTTTCTTACAGCCTCACTAAGTTGATGAGGCTGATTTTGAACCTGTGATCATCCTGCCTCAGCCTCCCAACCTGCTGGGATGACAGGCATGTGCCACCATGCCCAGCTTCATTAATATTTTCTATACCATGCTATTTCAAATATGCACAAAATATCAATCATACTACATTCTAAGCAACATGTAAGTGTGCTTACCACTATTATATTAGGGGTTTCTTCTATTGTCTGCTAACACTGATTTACAGAAACTTAGTTACTAAGTTTGATACTTGATAAAAATAACAAATGCAATAGCATCTGAGATAGTAAGTGCTTGAGTAAATAGAATATTCTGATTTCTTTTGTGAGTTTAATATGAGGTCCAACTACACATAAGCTAATAATTTAACTGCTGCTAGAGTCCCTGATGTATCCATCCTCTTTTCCTTTGGTGACTTTCCATGATCATATTTCAACTTTTCAATGGAGCTATTGTGGAATAGTGGTAGGAGCATGTGACTTGAGAGAGTGGGCCCAAGTTGAAGTCACAGTTCCACTATTTACTCCCTTTAGGACCTTAGAAATACACCTGACATGCATCCTATGTTTTCTTTCCAGACAAAGGTAGGGGGAGAGTGGTATTTCCTAGATGTTATGGTCTGGATATTAACAGTTCTCCAGACTCTGTTGAAGGTTTGGTCTTTAATGCAGCAATGTTCAGAGATAGGGCATTTGGGAAATTATTGATTCATGAGAGTTATAAGCTCATCAATGTATTAATCCATTGATTGATTAACAATTTGATAGAATTTTTGACAGGTGGTAGAAACTGTACGTGGTGGGGGCTAGTTGAAGGAAACTGACAACTGGGAGCCTGCCCTGGAAAGGTCTATCTTGTCCTAGCCTCTTCCCGGCTCTCTTTCTCAACTTTTTAGCTGCCATGAAATGAACAGTTTTGCTCTGCATACCCTTATGTCATCAGACACTGCCTCATCTCAGATCCACAAACAATGAAATCAGCTGACAATGAACTGAAATCTCTGAAGCTATGAGCAAAAGTAAATCTTTTCTTCTTTAAGTTGTTTTTCTCAAGTATTCTGTCATAGCAAGGAAAATCTAACACCAGAATATTTGAGTATTAAATGAAATCATTTGGATGACTTTGTTTTATAATTCCTAAAATGCTATACGGATTGCTAGGTGATTATTATTACTGGTAAACATATTTTCTTTGATTACTACACAGAACACAATAAAATAAGAGAGAATTTATTAATATGCTCACTATTATCAAATCAGTATATATAATTGACTATCTGAACCCTTGGGATTTGCATCCAGGGAGTGAAACAAATACAGATGGAAAATATTTGCAAATTTTACATCATTTTTCCTGCCTTATTCCCTAAATAATATAGTATAATAATTATTTACATAGAATTTGCATTATATTAAGTTTTGTAAATAATGTGGAGATGATTAAAACTCTATGGAAGGATGTGTATAAATTATATGCATATGTTTTGCAATTTTATATAAAAGACTTAAGCATGCACAGGCTTTGTTATCCTGGGAAGTTCCTAGAACCCATCTCTGTTGACTGAGAAGAACTTTATGTTTTAAAATTTATTTTATTTTTTAATTTAATTTGTTATACATGCTTGCAGAATGCAATTCCTTTCATGTTACATATAAAGAGCACACTTTTCCAAGTCACTGGTTTTACACAAAGTATTTTCATACCATTTGAGTTTTTATACATGCACTTAGTGTATTGATGACCAACTCATTCTGCCATTATTCCCATTATTCCCCTTGCTCCCTCTGCTCCCCCCTCCCCTTTGTAGAAGAACTTTATTTATTTATTTTTGTAGTGATGGGAATCAAACCCTGACCCTTGTACATACTAGACAAGTGCTCTACCACTGAGGCATGTATCCCACCCCCTGGCCTGTATTTAACTTTTACTATAATTTTTGAGGACAGAATATCACAAAGTCACTATAATTATAGAAATTTACATTATAATGTATAACATGTAGCATTTTCTTTAAGGCTTATCTGACTGTCACTTCACTTAAAACTGTATAATATGTAGAAATTGCTCTGAAAAAGTGATTTGACTTAAACTAATATGATGGTGATTTAAGGTTCATTTTTCTGTCTTATAATTTTAATCTTTACAGAGTATTTTTTCACATATGAAGTGCTTATTGAAACATTTACTACTCAAATAAGAATAAGCACTAATAGCAAATCAGGTACATAGTGATATTCAAATTATTTGATAGGAATATAAAGAGGGTTCACAACATTTACTTAAGTCTTGTTTTTATTTTATATTTATCAACTTTCTTTTGCCCCTTTATAAGATTGATTAATATATAAATATTAACAAATAAAAGTTCACAAAACATAAAATTTGAGCCAGAAGTTCAATAGTAAAAAATTAAATACTACAAATTCTATCTTTAGGTATTTTCTTTTTTTTTTTTTTTTTCTCTTCTCCTTTCATTGTTCCTGGAATTGTAGACAGTATTTGCAATAGTATAAACACAAAAATAGAAATCTTCCAAGTATAATGAACAGATTGTAAATAAAAAAGTATGGTTATGAAATCTTCAGCCTTAAATTAGTGCATTTATTTGCCTTTATGCCAAATGAGTTCTATTTCTGTGTATTCTTTCCACTGTAAATTCATCATCATCTTTTTTTTTTTCCATCAAAACAATTGATATTTCCTGTGTTCTCAATTTAGAGCCCATGGTATTATAAATCAATAATACTTGATGCCAAATTTCATAAAATTGTCATAAAAATATAAACGTATACTTGAATTGTTTAAAATTAAGGGTACAACTTGTATAACCAGCTTTATCTAGTCTAGAGATGAAGTAGCAAAATTTGTGTCATAAGACTAAAGCTCAAATTACTGTCCTATAAAATCTCTTTCACCTGAGCCCTCAAGATCTCATTAGTTTCTCTATCTTTCCAAACAGCTAAATTCTGAGAATTCTTAGCAGAAATATAAAAGCAAAAGAAAGAGTCGTCAGTAGCATCTCTCCCATTTAATTACTAATTCCCAGTTTTTCTCACCCTAACATAATCTTGTTCCTCCCCTCATATTTTATTAATAAGTTCGGGAATATTACCCAAACTTTAATTGATTGAGTTATCTTAGCAACAGTGGGATTGCAGTTGAAGATGTCAATTGTGTCAGGCAGAGGTATTTTCTCTTCTAAAAATATTCCTGTGTAGTTTATCCTTTAGGAAGAAAGCCTAATTAAAAAAACTACTTTATCGAAGTCTTCTGTTTCCAAAGGCTTTTGCATTTTCCCCTTTCTTCAAATTTTTAAGGGTATTTTCAGAGAAGAAAAAAATTATGAAAGTAGTGAAAATTTCAGTATTCCTATTATATTTTCCTAATAGTTTCTAAATATCCCTAAAATTTCATATTAGTATAGTAGTTTCCTAATAATATTGATTGCTTAGGAACAAAAACAGCAATGAAACTCTATTTTAGAAACCTCTGGCTACTTCCACAATTTTTGAAACTCTCTGCTTTGCAGTGCTATTGGCACACCCTCCTCTAATTGTTTATTCACATGATTCCTGGGCATTATGCTAATTCCCACAAACATCAGGACACTTGAGCATTCTACTAGATGCACACCTCTCTTGCTATCTTTGCAAAAGTCTTTGTTTAGTAAAAGGCAGTTGATTCCCACTGGGCAGCAGTGTAGATACTTGGATTCACAGATAGGAGGTATATTACAAAAGTATCATGAAACTCAGTGAGGAAATTTTTGGATGGGAACATTAATCTTCCTTTCATCAGGACATGAACCAAAAAAAAAAAAAAAAAAAAATCTGATCTGATTTTCCAAATTGGTATTCATGAAGTTCATTCTAGTCTCGTGGAAGTAAATCAGGGTCAGCTCTTTTGAATGGCCCTGCCTTCGTTTTGGAAAAGGTTATGACTGAAGCCAGAGATATAGAGGTCTCCTTAGTTCTCATTTCCAAGATCATCCCTGTGCAGATTCCTAGAGGGGAATAAAGGACTCCTCAGTGTTTTCCTTAGTCACCTCCATTGGGTCACTTTGTCCTTGAATGGTGTTTGTTTTCCCAACTCAAGGCTTTTCAAGAGAAATTACATATCTATTTAAATCTGTTCACAGATTCAATAGAGGGGTACTTGCTAAATTTCTTATAGATAAATGGAAGCTGTCTGCATTTTGCAGAAATTCATAATCCACAGTTCGTTGGGTCATGATTTGTTCCTCTCTTAGGTGCAAGGTTTCCTGAATTAAGCAGATATAGAATATCTAGCTATCACCCTGATCCATCAGGGAATCTTGTTAGTAACTAGCTTTTCTTCTTTGATGATTTGTGTTTTGTGCAGTTTTTACAATTAAAGCAAAACAAAATTGAAAGTGTTACACTACATACAGATATGGATGTAGAAACATACAGACAAAATTATTTGATGGGACTTAGGGCATGCTATCCCCCAAATACAACACCTTGATATTTGACAAATGACAGAAGCAAGAAAGGCCCTCTCACCTTCCCTCTCTTCTCTGAAGCAGCTTATATAACCTAGAAAGGATTTTTCTGATCTTCTCCAGAAGTAGATGGTAAGACCCAGACTTGAGAGGTGCCCTTCTGTCTACCCAGAAGAAGAAACCTCCTGATCTCTGAAGATACAGGGACACAGAGAAGAATCTGAACAACAAACCTGTGATGTCTACCATAGTTTATTACATTAGACTACTTATCCAATCATACTTCTCCACAATTACCCATTTCTTTGCCAAACCTAGCATAAAAAATACATAGGTTTATTTATTTATTAGGGTCTTCATTTCTGTATGAAGGCTCCTATATCATGCAAAGCTTGAATTAAATAAACTTTCATGTTTTTCTCTTGTTAATTTGTTTTGTGTTGTAGGGGCCACAGCCATGAATCTAGGATGGGTAAGAAAAGATATTTCTCATGTCCTATATATTAAAAATAGCTTCCTGTTTGTCAAAGTGTGAGACCCTCAAGGATCTCTTTCCTTTGCTCTCAATAAATGATTGGGAATGGGTTTTGGAAGAATGCTAGTTGAATTTATGAACAATATTTTGTAATAATTTTGTGAGTATGTGAGTTTGTTGTAGTCAGTGCTTTTTACTGATGCCGGGGGGCACTTACTTTGAATAAGCAGAATTTGCTACTTGCGTGGCACTTATCTCTAATTTGAAAGGGTAATTTACTTAGAAATATTAAATGGAATATTATTAGATGCTTTACTAGGTTTTCTCCTTTTAGGTTCTACCTATCATGCTTATATTTTCAGAATGAAATTGTTTAAAAGAGGCAGCACTGGCTAAACTATGGAGGCCTTATTGATGGCTTTGTGGTGAGGGGGTAAAAGCTGTGCAGTTTTGGAGTTTAAAAGTTCCTAAGAAAAGTTCCTACTTGCATATCAACAGCCTTGCAAGGCAACAGGATGGTGTTATACAAAAACAAGGTGAATAAAATGTTAAATATTAATTTATTAACTTAAATGGAACCAGCATCCATGTAGCTGGCTGATTTGGCAAGGATGAGCAGTAATTAGCAGCCTCCATCTCTGGATGCTTTTTGATGGTGCTAACACCCACAGGTTAACATGTGCTAACCCCATGCCTCAATGTCAAAAGGCACTCCTGGAGTCTATAAAAGCTTTACTAAAAGAATCATTGTCAAGTGTGATTTCTTTGGGCTAAAATAGGGCATTATCATTCTTAATTATGGCATGTTTCATGGATTTTTAAGATACTGACAGCTACTGGTCTCAATCCCACCTCTACCCCATCTGTCAAGGACAGCTAGTGACAGAGTCTGCACATGAATATAAACCCAGGCTTACCTCACTTCAGATCACTTATTCCTTACGAGATCACTCACTATCTTGTAATCAATAAGCCTCTCTTCTCAATCTGTGACCTCATACCCAGATGGAATTAGGCAGAGGCAGCTAAGCCTGCCCAGGGAGCTGTCCAACACCCAAGGTGCTGAAAAAGTCTTTTAAATGGATGGAAGATCTGGGTGTATGTTTAGGTAGTAAAGGAAGAATATATCAGCTGAGTGTTTTTGATAAGTATTTGATAAGGCTGATAAATAAAAATCGTTCAGAGAAGTTGATGGATGAAGGTTTAACGAATCTGGGCTGCACTGTTCAATACAATAGCCACTAGACACACAAATTTATTGTGCATCTGAAATGTATCTAGTGAGTTGAAATACATTGTGAGTGTAAAATAATACATACCACAATTTAAGGATTTAGTAGAAAAAGGAATGTAACATATCTCATTAATAATTTCCACATAATTACATGTTAAAATGATAATAAAATATTTTGGGTTACATAAAATAGATCATCAAAATTAATTTCAGCTATATTTTGCTTTGCTTTAATGTGGCTATTATGCAATTTAAAATTACACTTATGACTCACAGTTTTGGTCTTCATTTTATTTCCAATAGAAATTGGACAGTTTTGATATAGCATTTGAACTTGAGGGGACTACTGCTTAGGAGATACTGAAGGAAAGATTTTCATAGGTAAGTGACAAAATAAAACGTGTGCTTGAGATTGTGTTCTTGTGGCTGTTGCAAATAGAAAAAATGCAAGAAAAGTTAACAAATGAAGGGAATAAATGACCAATAACAATTATTGTGCACTATGTGCCAAAAATGCTTGTCTATTTTCTCTCTTAATCCCAACCACAACCTTGGTGTGTAAGTATCCTTTCTATTTCACAGATAAAAAACTGAGGTTTAGCAATGGTAAGTAACTTGCTCCAAATTACTTAACCTAGTGATATAAGATTGGAGTTTCAAACAGAGATCTCTCCATGTCTTTCCACTTGACTAGGAAGGTGGTGAAAAATAGTAGAAGCTGCTGGAGACAAGACAAGAGGATAGGAAACACTCATAAAACACTCCAACTGAAGGTTGGAAGGCTCTGAGAAAAAGCTAGCACAAACAGTTAAGAAAAAAGATTTAAGCAAACCTTAGACTCACAGCACCTGGGGATACAGAGAGGGGAGAGATAAAGTCCTAATTCCCAAGTTGAGGTTTTGGCGATGAAAAAACAAGCCTCCTCCAAAATCCTTTTGTGAATTCATTCCAATAGTGCATGTCTAGTGGATTCCCACTGCACACAAGGCACTACATAGGGTGGGAGGCAAAAAGAACTACAAAATATAGTCCTCAGTCTCTTTTCTACTTAGGAAGGCAAGAAATAAGCCTCTGAAACTGCTGAAAGTTAATAAGGCTAGGGGCAGTGGAAATAATGGTACCTGACTAGGTGTTAAGTCTAAGTTATTTCTGACCCTGGGTCTTCAGTGTGACCTTGTAAAAATTACTTAACTCTCCTAATGTTCAGTTTTCTTATCTGTAAAATTGGCATACTATTATGTCATGGTTGTTGTGATGACAAAAATCCAAGTGGGACAATATGCAGGTGGTCCTGAACTTATGATGAGGTCATGTCCTGATAAACCCTTTATAAGTTGAATATATTATAAGTAAAAAATGCATTTAGTACACCTAACCTATTGAACATCATAACTTAGCAACACAGTTCAGAGTGGAGTATGTTTACCTTTGTGATTGTGTGACCGTCTGAGAGCTGTAGCTAAATGCCACTATCCAGTATCACAAGACAATTCCACTACATATTGCTAGCTCAGGGGGGAAAAAAACACATTGAAATCCAAAACTCAAAGTATGGTTTCTACTGAATGTGTATCACCTTTGCACCAATGTAAATTTGAAAATTTTAAGTCCAGCCACGTAAATTGGGAAAGTACTGTGTATGAATAAGCCTTGCAAATTGTAAAGTGTCATATCAGATTTGAAAACCCATTCATTAACTATTATTGGGCTAGACAGATATAGGACCATTATTCCAGGGGACCACTGCTAAATCCACAGGGTTGTCAGGGTTCTATAATTCATTGCTGGTAGCACCCAAATGTGAATTCTATTGACTTAGTTATTCAAAAATTATTAAGCACATATAATTAAGCTATATTTTATTAATGAAAGCACCATAATTATAAGTATGAGTGACTCTATCAGCAAGTGTGAGAGGGGGGGTCCGAAGTTCATATTCTTGACAGGTTCTGTGCTCTGTCTTCCAGAGCCCAGGTGACTGTACATTTGTGAAAACTTCAGAGATTGCAATAGGAAGATAGGCTCAGGAACTGCTGCATTTATGAGCTCTTGAACATCTTAGGTATCTTGTGAGACAGCCCAGGGATCTGTGAGAACATTCCCAATTTGCCTCCTGGAGCTTCTACTGATTGGCCCCAATCTTATCCTGCAGTAATACAGAGGTAACCTAAAAATCTTTCACTGTCAGCCCTTCAGACACTTGAGATGTTTTTCACAGGCATTTGTTGAAGATATCTGGGGCCCCTTCTTAGAAGTCATACTCTAAGAAAGTCTTCAGACTCTGAGGCTATTCTTTCTTCACTGGGACACATTTTGCTGAGAGAAAAAGAGGAAAGATTTAGAGAATGTGTTGCTGAACAAAGGCGTGTGTGTGAATGAGGAGTGAACAAAACCAGGAGAGTGTTGTACCTTGTGAATGCCTAGACTAAGTATGTATAGAAGCCAGAAAGAGCCTTGTGGGTGATATCACAGCAGAGACTCCAGCAGCTTCAAGAGTCAAGAAGCAAAATTACAAATTCTTTGTATTAGGATTAGATTCTAATATTTCTTTATCCAGTACATTTGATTGAAAGTATGGTAGTTGTACTCTTATGTTCTTGCATTTTCACTTCCCAAAATGATAAAAAAATCTTCAAAAATAAAGAAAACCAAAAAAGGTTTGGATAAAGAGTAGCTCATGTGAGTAACAGTCAACTTCCAGATATCCCAGCTAGGAGGTATAGAAGCTGTTGATGCAGCTGGAGGAAATGGGAATATGTGCTTCTAGCCAGACAGACCTTAAAGAGGCCTGTGGGCCTCACTAGGCAGCTGCAGGTAGAGTCAGATGAAAGGAAAAGGCACCTCCGCTCCACCCCTCCAGCTCCCCTAACCTTATCTCTCTCCCACAGGCTTTGCAGCAATGTCACTGGGATTAGGAAAGCTGTGCACAGTCTCATCCCAAAAGAAGAGGGAGTGGGAGGCAGAAACAATCAGCTGCTAATTTGTGTGCAGGGGGATGCTCCAGGGCTCTCTGAGGTTTTGTGATCTATTCACTTGCAACCCTGAAGTCTATCTCTGTTTTCTTACTGTCCCCAGCCAAGGTCAGACTCCATGCTTTTGCCTACCCCAGTCCGGGAAAGCCCTGAAATGTGTCTTTAGACGAAATTTCCAATGACAAAGGAATCTTGTGAATGGAGGCATTTTAATCCACCTTGTCTCAAATCCTTCTTGGAAAGGAATGAGGGACATACATACCCAAATAAAATGATAGATGCTCTGGAATGGTGTTAGCTCAGGTTATACTGCATTAGGGAGTTTCAAATCTCAGATCTCTGTAAGTACTTGTCAGACTATTTGTTCTGGATTTTAGTCATCTTTATTTTAACTGGCATCTTCAGAGGTGAAGAAGGGTAGAGTGAAATGGGCTGGGCATGAACTTGGGAATACCTTCCCTTTGCTTCCAAAAGTCCTTGTTTTATATATATAATCTTTCCTACCAGACTTGGAGACCTCTTTTGAACATAATCCTTACTACCAAATATATTTTTCTGACCTAAGTCAACATGCACGCAGTGTGCCTTGTGTAGAATTATGTATCCATGTGTCCATATTCTCCAATGCCCTGTGGGCTCTCTGGGTTGAGGAATACCTACTTAAAATCATGCACTGTGCTAGAGATTTTAATACTCATTAATTTCACTGATATAAACTGAGATTTTCCTTAACAATATACCATACTAGTAATATGTGCAGTAATTATCCTGCAGTAATACAGAGGTAACCTAAAAATCTTTCACTGTCAGCTCTTTTCTTTTTTGGGTGGACCCAAAATAAACAAAGTGAACAAAACAATTACAAACAATTGTTAAATGTTAATAAGGGTATAATTAGGGTGCCATGATGGAGAATAATGGAAGATCAGGGAAGGTCCGTAGGCCTCCTCTAAATTGATTCTTGTTAAGTGGTGAGACAGATGGTCACAGACATGCTAATGACAGTGGGAAGCCAGGATGCTATGTGTCCCCACAATGTTCCAGGATATGTGGGTGTCTCTCCTAACACATAAGAATACAAAAGAGTTTGCAAGTATCTCTGTCCTTTCTGATATAGGTGGTCAGAAGAATGTCCAAGGAATAAGGTCTTCTAAGTCTCTGTATATAGGTGACTCTCAGTGTTGTTGTGGATACTGACTGGACAATGTCAGAAAAGAGGTAATAAGACTACACGAAATGTTTTGCAAGGTAACCCCATTTAAATCAACCATTCCCATAAGATTGAAGATGATGTCCTGGTTTTCTCCAATAGTATTGCCAAATTTTTCTCCCTTCTATTACCTTCCTCCCATTATATGCCTTTATGCCTAATTTTTTTTTTTTTTTTTTTTTTTTTTTATAAACCAAGGTTCTCTTACATAGTATACAGGCTACAGGTCAGAAGTGGCATATGAAGTCCTGGAAACGAAGCACAGAACTCCTCATGGCAAGAGGAAGTGAGTGGGACCAGGGAGGGGAGGGAGAGGGGACATTAGTCCTCCTACATGTCTGTGTGTGATTTGCCTCCTCCCGTCTCATCTCTTGATCTTTCCATCATCCTTATTCCCCGGTTTATTTTGTTGTTCAAAGTCTAAAGTTCTCCTCTGTGTAAATGTTCTTCATGTGGCTTCCACTGTTCTTGGTAGGAAAAGTAATGTTATTTCCTAAATGATAAATAAATGGAGGGTGGGGAGAAATCCCTGATTTGGGAGGCCGTCTGTGAATTGATGTCGACAGGAAGGGTTGGGACTTTCCACCTCCAGAATCCTGGCAACTGTTTTTGTTTTAGTTTGGTTTTACATATATTAACCACTGCAAAAGTTGTAACATGAGGAAATGAAAGTTAGGCTAAAGAATCCCTCTCTTCTAGGACAGATTGAACCATTCTCTTTTGCTGTGATGAAAGGGCCAGGGCAAGAACAGGGGCATTTGTCTCTGGGGTCTGACCACCATCCGAGGCTGAGCCCTTCTGCAGTGTAGGGTGGACACTCACCTCCTCTGAGTCTGTTTCCTCCTCTGACACAAGGCTTATGCCTTCAGTGCTCTTGGGAAGATTCAGTGCGGTAGCACTGTTGAAATTGGTTTGAAACCTGTAAATCATTAAACGAATGGGAGATATTATCTTTCCATGATATGGAAAGGTCAGGAATAAGTGAATGTCCAGCAAAACATGAGAAAATTTTGTAGAGTTGACAGTATGTCGGCTCCGCTTGCCAGGATACGTGTCAGGCCTCAGGGGGTGTTTTAAGGACATTTTCTGTGAGAGGTAGCTTTACTGTCAAGTGGCTTATTTTCTGCCTCCTTAAGGCTTAGATTACCTGGGTGCCAATGAGAAACTCAAGCTTGTGGTTGAGTGGCAACCTTGGGAGGAGACAGTTGGTGTAGCAAAACCCAGTAGGCCAGGATGCTCCTTTGCAGAAGAGCTTGGAAAGAACATGGATGAGAAAGGGCAGGCTGAGGAGGATGTGAAGACAGACTTCGGATATCAGGGAGAAAGGAGAGTGAAGAAGAATTCCCTTCTGGTCCCAGCTGGTGCTGTCCCTCTGTGTGTCTCTCTCCATGTGTCTGGGCATCTATTTACCTCTCTGACTGCCAGGAACTGGAGTAAAGCCCTACACCTGGTGTGAAACCTTTGTCATTTGTGCCTACATCTTGGTCTTGAGATTCATGCCACAGGGCATGTACAAGTTCTTGGGCTGGAATTATGCCCTGGGTGGCCTCTGGCTCTTCTTGGGGCCTGTGCCCAGCCATGATGCCCACCTGCTACCCCTAACCTGCTCTCATTCCCACGCATGAGTGCTTTTTCTGAACCCCTGCTTCAGTCCAATATAAAGGCATTAGCATGGGCTGGATCAAGGACACTTGAATTTGAATATTGACCTTATCCCATTCTTGCTGGGTGATTTACCATTCTGAGCCTCAGTGTTCTCATCTTTACAATGGGGATAAGTGTTTTGAGCACTTATGAGATGAATATGAAGTACCTAACAAACCTGACACAGAATACAGGGCTAAAAAAATAGTTGATATTATTATGATTATTCCATATGTAGAGATTTCTGAGAATAAACATGCTCCTATCTGCCTGACAGTTAGGATCTGAAAGTTTAGATACCAGCCCTCATTTTATAATTATGCCATGCACCTTATAATTTATACTCTAGCCTGTGTTGCTCATGGCTATTTCTAAAACTATTCTCTTATGTCCAGAGATGGTCTAGAGCAGAGCAGATCATTTTAGGTATGCTTTTCCAAGAAAATGTGTGAACACTGATCAGAGATTCCCAGTGTTTGTCAAAGCAAACTCTTCTTCTTTTTTTAATGTCTAAGGAAAAAGTGCTCAGATGCTAACTTGCACTTTTTATGTACCCGTGCTTGCCCTGGCTCAGGTTCTGTCCTGAGTCCACCCCAAGCAGGTGTGTCAGAAGTTCTGACATCTACAGAAATCAAGCCCTGTGGGAAAGCTGGCAAGTCCTTCTTCCAAACTGAACCTCACCTTGGTCTCCTTGGACTGTCCTCAGAAACATGGTAACTATACCTAGCTTGATGCCACATAGGGGAACGAACTTTATTATTTTAAACCTCATCAGGTCCTAGAAGTCCTGGCTGATGACTACCGTTCCTTTAAATACACCAGACTTTTCACAAAGAATTATTAAAGTGCTCATTAGGCTTTTAAATCCTAAATAGCTTTTGTAACAGAACACATTAATGAGTGAATTAAAAAATGAATCAAAATAATAGTTTAAAGTTATATTATTTTTCAATCAACATTTAGCAAATTATTACTGCTAGACACATAGTGCTGAAAAGTCAAAACAATAAATTAAAGAAGAAAGCCTTGCCCCTGTGGAGCATACTTTCTATTGTAATAATTGCAAAGAAAATACACAAGGTATGTGTTGTATTTGAACATAATATGCCTTGTAGGGAAACATTAGGCAGGGAACAAGGATAAGAAGACCAAGAGCAATAAGTATAGTTTAGAGGCCAAAGAAAGTCTGGCTGAGAGTCACATGGAAAAGAACATTCTAGACAAGGAGGAGTAAGACGCCTTGCTGGTCAATGGTCATCTTGTTCCAGGAGTAGCCAGGGGATCATTGTGACTGACTGGACTGAGCAAGAGGAAAGCAGTGGATGAACTCAGATGGTGGCAGCCATATCCTGAAAGGCCTGGGAGGCCACTGTAAGGAATTCTGCTTTAATTCAGAGAGAGGTTGAGTTTGGGGAAAAAGGACCATGATCTGACTTGCCTGTCGACAAGGGTACTTTGACTGCTTTGGTGGGAATCGACTGTCGAAGGGTAAAAGGGAGGAACAGAACAACCTGCAGTAATGGAGGTGACAGATAAGGGTAGTTTGGGTTAATATGGTAGACAGGGCAGTGTCAGACTGTGGCTCTATTTTAAAGTGAAGGTCAGTCTGACTTGCTGAAGGACTAGATGTAGAGAGGAATCAAAGATTCTTCTAGGCTTTTGGCTTGAGCCACTAAGGAATTATCATGAATTGAAAAGATTGTGGATGAAATTGGTTTGGAAGAAAAAAAAATGAAAGAAGGAGACATTCAAGTGAATATGGTGAGTTTACCATACATAGTGGAAAGCCAAGTGGAGATGTTGAGAGGCAGTTGGATCTATGTATCAACAGTAGAAATGTAAGGATGTGTGAGTTCACCAAAGGCATTTATTTATTTTTTGTATGTCTTTTTTTTAAAAATAATTTATTTATTTTTTATTCTAAGTTGTTAGAAATGATAGCAAAATGCATTACATTTCATATTATACTTATAGAGCACACTTTTACATATCTCTGGTTGTATCACCAAAGGCATTTAAAGCCATGACATTAGATGAAGTAATCTAGGGAATGAAGGTAGGAAAAGAAAAGAGATAGTACAGGCAAGGAGTAAAAAGAGACTGAGAAAGAGGGCTAGTAGGACGAAAAGAAAATCAGAAGAGCCTGGTATTCTGGAAACAAGGATTTTGAAGGCCAAGGGAGAGATGGAATTAGCTGTGTCAAATCAACTAGTGTAAAAAAAGTGGAACCTGAGAATTAATATTATGTTCTAATAAATCCAAGTCTTCACAAACTTGATAAAAAGCATTGGTGGAGTTATGTGGGCAAAAGTCTAAATACAGTGAGTTTAAGAGAGAAGGGGAAAAGAAGAATTGAAGAGTGAGAATAGGCAGACTTTTAAAGGATCTTACTATTTTTTTAAAAGCATAAAAATGAGGCAATTCCTATAAGGGAGCAGAATCAAGAAGGAAGGTCGAGAACTGTTACCTAGCTTTATGGGGATGGTAAAGGGTGTCCATGGGGAAGACAAATGTACGGATGCACTGTTTTGGATGGGCATGGGACCTAGTGCACAAGGCAGGGATGCTCTTGCATAGGGCCTGGACAGTTCATTTACAGTAAGAGGAGGAAGGTGGAATTTATGGGTGGGGATGTTGGTTGGTGGGCTAGGATGATGGTGGGAACCTGAAAGAGCTCTATTATTGTTGCTTCCATTTTTTTTCCCCCAGTGAAATTGGAATTAAAGTCATCAACGGAGAGTGATGATACAGAAATAGGGGCTGGAGATAGGAGAAATATTAAGATACAAAGCAGGAGAATATTACATTTTGCAATGGACCGGGGAAATGTAATGGGCTTGCCCTTAGGCCCGCTTGATGTTTATGGTTATGAATAAGAAGAGGGACTATTTTCCATTGTATGCTTGTTTCAGCCATTTCCAACTACATGGGCATAAGTGCAAAGTAAGTGCAGAGTTAAATTTAACCAGGGTTGAGGTTGTGCCATGCGAGTGTGATAAAGCATGAGAGGGGCAAGGGAATGAAGGACACGTGCAAAGAAATGACAAAAGGAAAAAAAAAGCAAACAAAATAATTAGTATGACCTCTAAGTGGGCAGGAAAGAAGGCAAAATAAAGACAAGAAGAAGGCAGAGGACCATGAAAGGTAGTATGATGAATGAATTGTGGATCTTGGTGCTGTCACCTGTATTTGGTAAGGTGAAACAGAGAATGAACCAGAGACATAGGGGATGGTTTGAGAGTTGGATGCTGCAAATTTAGATTCTGGGTATGTTGCAGGCTTTGGAGGACAAGTCAAGTCCGGAGAGAAAGGAGCCAACACAGGAAGAAGAACAATATCATTGAAAGAGTTGCAGGAATTGAAGGGCCAGGGTTATGGAAGGCTCATCAATGTAGGTATTGAAGTCATTAAGAATTTAAGGAATGCCCCTAGTTTAGGTAAAGATGATAAGGCATTAGTTTAAGATGCACTACTGACTTCTTCTGCATGCTCAAATCAAATGTTGTTCACAATGGAATTTTACTATGGGTATATGAAATCAAAAAGTCAGTGGTTATCATAGACTCTGGAGCATGCTAGGTGCCTCCCTTTGCATGTCCATAAGCAAACTTTGTGTGCCTCTGTGGTAGCATTACACTGCAGTCATCTTTTTACTTATCTGCTCTCCTGACTCAACTACAAGCTCTTTAAGGACAAGGAGATTATTATTTGTCATGATGACCTCAAAGGCCAGCACATTGTTCCCAGCTATTTGTTACCTGTAGCACATGGAGGTCAAGGACACTGATTCTTAAGCCCAACAGACCTGGGTTCTAGCACCAATTGCCTCTTTTAAAAAAAAAAAATTATTTATTTGCTTTAGTTGTATGCAATGCGTTTATTTTTACGTGGTACTGAGGATCAAACGTGCTAGGCGCGTGCTAGGCGAGTGCTCTACCGCTCACCCCACAACCCCAGCCCCACCAACTGCCTCTTATTAGTTATATTACCCTGGAATGGACATGTGAGGCTATTTCTTCATCCGTACAATGGGCACAATTACTCCCCATGCAGATGTGGTGAGGAATCAGAAAGATAAAGCTTTATGTGCAAAATGCTAAATATAATTCTGGCACTTAGCAATCTACACAAAGCAACAAAACTTTATTTTGGGGTGGTTTGCAGTGTAGTGCCCTCCCCTACCAGCCAGCCTGGGCTTCATTTAGTTCTTCAGAGAAAAGGGGATTGAGAGGAAGCTCTCTAGTCTCCAGTGATCCTGTAACATGCCCAGGGAAAGTTGATGAAAGAATAATTCTGATTTTTATTAGTAGAGCAGTCTTCTCCAGTTCTTTGAGCCAAAGGTATACCCCTCTCAGTTCTTGCAGCCCAGGACTGTAGTGTCTCTGTATCCATGGTCACCCAATGAACTGCAAGAGTGTTGGTAGTTGCTTCTTCATGATTACATGATTGTATTACATGTCGATTAAGCCAGAGCACATAGATATGATAAATCCTTATTTATAAGCATAGAAACTACTATTTCATGAAAGTGTACTTAAAGAATTATTTCTAAGCTCCTTATTCTCAGAAAAACAAGGACAGACAGAGAAGGATGCAGTGGGCTAAAACACACACTGTCTCAGGAAATGTAGCCTTTCTTTCCTCCTTATTAAGCCCCTCAACCTTTGACTGACCAGGAAACTGTGCTGTGGATCATCAATTTCACCTCTCAGTCTGTATTTTGTATTTTCCCCCTAAGCTCAGAGCTTACTGCGCTGAGGCTCTGGGGGATGAGATAATGAGTCTAAACTGTTCATTTTCTCTGCCTAGCAGATGGAAGCACCTGTCATGTGGACAGACCACCTCTCTAGAGGTTGGGCAGTGGTGGTGTATTCAGATCCTCTTTCTTTTTCTAAATGCCACAAGGTTACACAATTAAGGGAGAGCTTGAATCAAAACATCTATGTCAACCCTCAAAGCAACTGAAAAGTACCTCTTCTTGTACTCTAGGTTGGAATTTTAGTGGGTGAAAACGGAAATACCCTGAATTGGAAACTCAAATCCAAGAATCTTTCAATGGGCTTACAAATTTGAGTTTAAAAGTTTTGGGAAACAATACAGGCGTTTTTGATTCTCTCTAGATCTCTTCACATTCAACCAACATCGATCAAGTGCCCTCTTTCCTGGCAAACTGGTGGGGTGTGTGTGCACTCTTCAGGAGTTAATTCTTTTAATTTAAGTATCAGATTGTTTTCGATTCCACAGAAGATTCTATTGTCACCTGTTATTTGCTCCCACTTCTCCATACCCAGAGATCCAAGTAGAAGGAACCAATATCCTTTCTGCATATCCCTAAAGGATTGTAATCATTGGGAAAATATCTGCAGTGTGAGTTAGAAGACCTGGACTTTAGCCCCATCAACAAATGGATGGCCATGGGCAGATCATATCACCTCACTCAGTCTCAGCGTCCTACTTAGCAGAATAAATAAATAGAGCTGATTCATAGCAGAAGCAATCAGTGACTAGGCCTTTTGACTAGAAGCCGGATGATTTGGTTCAAATCCTGGATTTAAACCAAAAAAGCGGAATGACTTTGGGCCTCAGTTTTATCACCTGTAAAAGGGGGATAACAACAGGCATACTTGCTTTTTGAGGAATGAGGTGGTCTGCTCTACAGCCTTCCCATGAGTTTAATAACAGGCCAAGTTCCTCAAACAGGTTCAGTCAGCTCATTTTAAATCCACCCAGCACCAGTACAATAAAGATTTTAGAAGATTGGTGTGTAGCATGGAGACCATTAGCTGTTTGTCACCATTGTTATTATTAGATCTCTAAGGAGTTTCCTAGTTTTAGATTTCTCTTTTGTTTTATTTAACATTCCCTCCCTTTTGTAGTCCCTTCCCTCCACCCAGTCTTCGGGAAGCTCTTTGGTTGTCACAGCTGGTGTTAATGAGATGCTGCAAGACATCCTACAGTGCAAAGGACAGCTGCTCTAGCTTGGATGTTGAGGTCCCCCAAAGCCCATGTGTCTGAGCTTTATTCCCCTGGGTGGTGTTGCTGGGAGGTGGTGTACCTTAAGTGGTGGGCCCTAGTGGAAGGTGTTTGGTCATCTGGAGGTGCCCTAAAAGGGGATCCTGGGATCTTTCTTCCTCTCTCCCATTTGCATCAAAGCCATGAGTTGAACAGTTTACTTTGTTATCCATGTGTTCTGGGCCATGCTACCTTGACACAGGTCTAAGAGCAACAGGGCCAACTGAAATCTCAGGCCACAGACTGAAACCTACAAAACTGGGAGCCAAAATAAACCACTTCCCCTTATAAGCTTATTGTTTCAGATATTTGTTACAGTAGCAGAACGCTGACTAAGTCAACAGCTGACAAAAATTACCCTGCCCTTGAGGAATGCTGTGGGGGTGGGGGGAGGAATTTAAAGGCTACTTTGAGGGAGTTTCTTATTTTCTTTACCGAAGTCATCTCTAGTGGCAGTGGTTGATGCCTCTGGTTCCATGTGGCCAGATGTGAAGGAGGGCAGTGATTCCCATTTTACAGCCTTAACTTTTCAGTGGGAAAGTTCGATTTATGTTCCCTTTCTTCAAATCAATAATTTCCCCATCTAGTTTAGAAGAATTATCAAAAATGTGCTCTGGCTACTTACAAATAAAACTTTTGTTTTTCTTTTTGCTCTATCTACATTTCTTGCTCTTTCCCTCATCTCCTGTGGTTTCTATTATAATTATACTCAGCCTCTAAGATTCACATTAAATATGACTCCTTTCATGATGCTTTTCCAAATCACCTATTTCCTTTTAACCTCTGACGTCCAGAACCTGGTGACTTTATGGCTCATGTTGTATCTCATAACCTTCCCTGTATTACAGGTATTGATATACTCGTGCAATCACTTCTCCTAAACAATAAGCCCCTGGAACACAGAGCTTGACTTATTTATCTTTTTTTTTTTAATTTTAATTTTTAGTTGTTGTTGGATCTTCATTTTATTTATTTATTTATCTATTTATTTTTTTATGTGGTGCTGAGGATCGAATCCAGTGCCTTGCATGTGCTACGTAAGAACTCTACCACTGAACCACAACCCCAGCCCAGGCTTATTTATCTTTTAATCACATGTAGAATTGAGCACAATGTGTTGCATACAGCAAAGGCTCCAATAACACTGGTTGACTTACAATATTGTACCTTTCACAAAATTCCACTGCCCTAGCCCCCATGGGCATTGCAGTTGCCCAGGAGGTCCCTAGACCAGCATCAGGACTCTGTTTTAATGTTCCTAGCTATTACCGTCAACCCCCATACCCCTCCCCTCCCTTTTGTCTCCTCCCTGCTTTTTTGTTGAAGGTTAATTGTTTTCATTGACGAAATCTGCTGTGATACACTTCATTTGTCTGTTCTCTTCTGTTAATGTGTGAGCTATTTTAAGAATGCAATAGAAGGTGGCAACTGCTATTTATAAAACAAGAAGCAGTCCTGAATTCCCCTGTAGGTCACATGCCTATCTATCTTCATTTATGTTTGAAGAGGTGTTTCCTACAAGCCTGTGAGATTTTCTTTTTCTTTTTCTTTTTTTCCTGTCATACCACTCATCCTATTCATTTCCTAATCATTGAGGATTTTCATTTTATTTTTACTCTGGCTTTAATTTTACATTTGATTTGGATTCTTTTCTTCTTCTTCTCATAAGAAGCAGAGGAGAGGAAAACCCAACTAAGCTACATAAATATCCTTTTATGAATTGGAGCTCTATAGATGAGAGCCTTGTTACTAAAGGAAAATTGAACATTCTCCTCCTGTGATTTGGTAATAGAAATGTGCCATTTTATAAAGTCTTAAGTATTTTTTTTTTAAATCATGGTAATATACAAACCACTTAATGTTATAATCATTTGTTATGGAAGGACAGCAATTACGGGCAATGGCACTAAGTCACTAAAAATAGAAATAGGTTTATTTGTAGTACTGATGAGTTGGCTTAAACTTGGGTCTGCTGTTATGTGCCGGTGTCTACACATATAGTGAGCAGTTGTGATTTAACCTCACACTCTGTGACATTGCTATGAGACTGACACACAGATTCATAACTTCAGGATCAGGAGAATAATGAGATTCATGACTTGAGAACTTTAAAGAACTTCCAAACTTGGCCTCTTGGCACTTCTCCTTCTCTGCTGCTGAACAACCTCTCTTCTGCCAGGGCTATAGTTTTCAAGATAATCCCATGTCTCACTTCCTCAAAAACTTTTGTAGATTCTCTGTTATGTACAGTATGGGGTCCAAAACTCATCACTGTCTCAGAAAAGATGCTTATACTCCACTCAACTGCATCTCTAAATTCAACACACATTTACTTCAGGCATAGCAAAATTCTTCCTTTTCTTTGAACACATCATGGACCCCTCTGTGCCTTTGATCCTTTGAACAAAAGTTTCCTATTTCTTGAAAGGCTCTGCTTGTCCCTGTCCCCATGACCTCTTGATATAACCCCTAGTTCCTTCTGTGAAGGGATAAATGTGAAAGGGACTAGCCAAAGTTGATGCAGATCAGAGCTTAGTAAGCATATACTCAGTGAGTGACTAAACAACTGAATTTGCCAATTCCAAGGAAGATCTGTGTCTTATGAACAGATTCTGTTCTGAATGTTATGTCAGTTTAACCCAGTAGGACTAATGCATATAGAATATTGTTTTTTATGTGAAAATAGATACATACCGTCCCCCCTTAAAAACTCGGTGAAAGCCCTTTTCCTACAACAGTTCTTACAGTAATCTTCCCCTGCTCCCGAGGCTCCTGCTCTATCAGAAACTCCGGAATGGGGGGAAAAAATGGAAGTTCGGGCAAGAGAGCTGATTCTCAAGAGGCGTGGCTTTGTGGGGCAGAGGCCGGGATGGCAGAGGTTCTTAATTTATGAAGGCTACTATACCAAAGTGCCACAAACCAGATGGTTTACATAGTAGAAACATATTTATTCACAATTCTGGAGGCTGAAAATCCAAGACTAAGTTATTAATAGGCCTGTTTTTTCCTAGGGCTTCTCTCTGAGGTGGTAGATGATCACCTTCCACCTATGTTTTTACATGATGTCATGTGATGTGCTGTACAACAAAATATTGAGACTGGGTAGTTTATAAACAATGGAAATCAATTTTCTCATGGTTTAGAGATTTGGGAAGTCCAAGTAAATGCGCTAACAGTTGGTGTTTGGTGATGGCCTGCTTGCTGCATCCACATATAGTGGAATGTGGAAGGGCAAATGAGCTCAACATGGCACTGAAGACTCTTTTGTAAGGACCTTAATCTCATTCATGAGAAAGGAACCCTCATGGCCTAAGCACTTCTTCAAGGCTGGTACCTCTTAGTTATATCACACTGCCAATAAGACCTGAATGTTGAAGGGAACACATTCAACCTATAGTCATTAGACCTCTCTTGGGTGTCTGTGTCCTCATCTCCTCTTCTTATAAGGACACCAGTCATATTGGATTAGAGTCCACCCTAATGACCTCATTTTAACTTAATTGCTTGTTTAAAGACCCTATCTCCAAATACGGTTACATTCTTAGATACTAAGGGTTGGAATGTCAACGTCTGAATTTTGGGGGGCATTATTAAACCTATAACATGGTAATTGGGACAGCAGTGGCTACTCACAGGAACCCTGGAAGGCAGGGGTTGTGAAAGCCTTGACATTCTCTCACAGCAGCACATTCATGGGGGGCATCTGACAGATGTTTTGGAATTGAATGACAGACTCTTTTTAGAAATGAAGTAAGATTCTGGTAATGCCCCTTTAACACATCAGTGTTCCCTCTCAGCCTTATTCCATATGTGAGTTTTATCAACATTTTATTGATGTGATTATTGAAATAACTGTTGAAATATTGCCCAGGATAAAGGATTAAGAGCTTCCACTATATAGCCCTCTTGTGAATTGTCAATAGCCATGCATGTTGGAAGGGTTATTTAGCTAATTTTAAATTCATTTAACTATACTGCCATATAGTCTACCTTTCCCTTCAAAGATTTATTATTATTGTTGTTGTTGTTGTTGTTGTTATTAGTGGTACTGGAGATTAAACCAGAGACACTCTTTACCACTGAGTTACATCCCAGCCCTTTTCATTTTATTTTGAGACAGGGTCTCAGTAAGTTCCTGAGACTGGCTTTGAATTTGATACTCCTGCTTCAGCCTCCCTGATGGCTGGAATTACAAGCATATGCCACTGGCCCCAACTATGAAAGTTTTTCTGTTAAACATTTATTTTTTCTAGGATATTCATGACATTTTTATTTATGTGTTTATTACCAAAATAATTCCTAAAAAAGAATTTTGGCTGCTCTTAAAATGTAGACACAGTATATCTAACCATCATTGTCTCTATCTCTTTCATGACCTGCTTGCAAACCTAAGTAGTATGGATCTGCTGACCTTACTTTTTCTCAATGAACGAGGCTAGGCCCCAGAATTGTCATTCTCCTAAGTGTCTACAAACTTCATTTTAAAATGATATTTCATGAACATTGAAATCTACTGTTGCTGCTGATCTGCAGCTCTTCGAGGGCACACAGTCTTCTACACTGGCAAACAGAGCTAAGGTGGAGTCCAGTAAGGCCACATCACACACATTTATCAGCACTGGCTGAAGTCACAGCAGAAAGAAATAATGGGGGATGTTGCTGCAGGACAACCACTCAGTAGTTTTTGTACTCACAGGAAGATTCTAGTGAAAGCTCTGAGAGATCTGAGACAGATGACTTGTGTGGTCTCACTCTCACATTTTTTTTTTTTTTTTTTTTGGCATTATATTACATGCTCGGGTGTTCACATATTCAGGAGTCTCTCTCATGTAGACGGCAAACTCTGTGATGGCAAGAACTTTGCTTATCTTGTTTGCTGCTTTATTGCCAACAATCAGAACCTGTTTCTTATATTAAGCAAGTTGGTTAGATTATCAGAGGCTAAAATTGCTCATATGTCAGATGATACCACCAATATTTATTCTGTATAATGTCAAGGTCATTGAGAACATCTAAAGAACTGTGAAAGCAATTTGTAAGTTGTAAAGTGGCTTGTAAAGATTCAGTAAACAGTTATAAAGGTAAGGGGTTTTAAATGACAGGAAACAAGGAATAGGAGACACTATATAATGAAGGGCCTTAAAATTACATGAGGACCTCAGTCTTGTTGGAGCACAAACCTTTAAAGTAACCAGTTCATTCTCTTGACTGCTAATTCAGTATTTTTAATTGTTTTTGTTGTTTTTAAAACAAATGTTAAATTTGTTTATAGAATCCTAAAATAAAACAATTTTATTTGAAAGGACAATTTTGTTAAATTTAAACATGGTGCATGTACCTGTTTTCCCTTGTTAATATACTCTCCCCAACTTTTGACACCCCCTCAGATGAATCCTTTCTATAAAAGTGTCCTTTGGTGAAACCTTAAAGGTTGCGGAGAATTCCTTGAAGCCTTTGTTTAAATAATCACATGAAAAGATCCCTTTAAACTCCTCTGTCAGCAAACAAATGCCACAAAGCAGAATGAATTTTACACCTTTTGGGAGCCCATTAATTTACTTTCAGTGGCATTAAGTAATGAAGAGTCTTATAGCAAGGTCACAGTTCCATTTTAAATCAAACAACTACCCTTTCTCATGTATGATACATGAAGCACATTTCTCGCTTAGGGCAAAATGTTTTATTAAAATTATTTCCTTTGTTCTTTTTTTTTAAAATAGATGGTCCTTGTGACAATAAAGATTATCTGCATGATGTCTCTTTAGGACATCCATTGTGTAATTATAGTAATAGAGCTTCATCTAATGCTACATTAATTTCTTTCTATCATTTGCACTAAGAAGCTTGCCTTTATTGCTAACGCAATTTCTTTCTTTCTCCTTCCTTCTTTACTTCCCTCCATTTTTCTTTCATTCCTTCCTGCCTCTCTCTCCCTTCTTTCCTTTCTTCAACCCTCCCTCCCTCCCTCCCTTCCTCCCTCCCTCCCTCCCTTTCCCTTCCTTCCTTCCTTCCTTCCTTCCTCCCTCCCTCCCTCCCTCCCTCCCTCCTTTCCTTCCTTCCTTCCTTCCTTTGAGCTGTAGGAGATTTATATAAAGGACAGTGGAAAAAATAAATTTTAAGCATAGGGAGGACTTTCTCAATGCTCCCAGTACAAAGGATCCCTGATAGCTATAGATCCTACAAAGGAAATAGGCCAATCTTCATTCCCACCCCTATACCATGATTCTATTATTCAGCCATTATTGATAGAAGGAAAAAAAATCACATGTGGTAGCAAACAGGAGTGCCTGCTCCAGTTGTATGACTTCAGAATCATCTTGCCTTTCACCCAGATCACCATAAAAAGATCTCAGTTGATCTCCCTCTTATCTTTGCTTCCTGTAACCCACCTTCTGTTCTGTTGCAAGAGAGATCTTTTAAAAATGCCAACCTGATCATTCATTCGTTCTGTAATCCTAGTAAAATTCCAGTCTTGGCCTGCCTTCCCCATCTCCGATATTTACAAGGCTAGCTGCAGCATGATACTGAGGGTCCCAGTGACCACCAGGAGCTTCTCTGCATGGACATGAGGATTCTTGTCCATCAGGAGGTTCTGATGTGAAAACACTATGTACACTGAAAGGTGACAAGTGCCAGGACATACAAAGTCATCAAGGCATTACCTTGAACACCTCCTACTTTCTCTTCCCTGTCTACATGGTCACCAGGACCGGTGAGGTCATTCATCTTGGTCTTCTCTTTTCTTTATCTTTTTTGTTGGTGTTACTAGGGATTGAACCCAGGGCCTGATTTCAGATGCCCATTGGGAAATCCCAAATGCACAAGTTTTATATTCACTGTGATGGTCTTGCTTTGACAGTAATGATACAAAATGAGGTAGTACTGCTTTCTTTGAATGCAGTGATGCCACTTTTGCTTTCATGTAGGTTCATAGCGACAGTTTATATAAAGTTCAATCTTTCTAATAATATGAATGAACTAAGGAATGAAAAAAGAATTTGCCTTCAATTTGTACTTTGTTAAGCTTCCCATAAGGTTCATGGGATCTTCTGTCAGAATGAAATCATTTGGAGATAAGATTAGGAATGTTCTTGCTTTTCCAGGAGGCAGCAATTTTTAACTCCTAAAAAAAGACAGCATCTAGAACATATTAGAGGAAATTTTCCTGGTGGTGAGTGTGGTGTGGTGGCCAAGAGCCTGGGTCCTAAATTCACAATTCTTGGGTTTCAACTTTGAACCCTCTTTACATTCTGGGTAAGAGAGCTTATTACAATAATGAACCTCAAGGAGTCACCTCTTAAATCATACCCTTGTTGATTTCTTTCCGTACTGATCCTAGACTTGAGACCTGAGTGGTATGACACAAGCAGTGGCTTGAAGAGTGCTTCCTCATCAAGGACTGCCCTTTTATCACCAAGTGAAGAAAACTGGGTTATCCTCCTTGAAGGGGAGAAACCACACGGAGAGAAAGGCACCGCTGTTTTAGCCCCCCAGGATTCCAGTAAGCCCAGCAACACACGCAGCAGAGACGAACCATCCTTGCTGAGCCCAGCCTACTTGATGACTAAAGAATTGGGAGCAAAGAAATGATCATTGTTTTAAGCAATGATTATCATTTACTCTGTTTCAGGATGGATTTGTACATGGCAATAGCTACCTGATATATCAGATGGTGGAGTGACTTAATTGTTCTTATGCCTGTTTTGTCATGTCCAAATAGGGCTAGTGATTACTAGAGGTTGGGAAAGAGTGGGAAGGAGAGGGAATGGAGGAGGCTCAATAGTAAGCCCTAAAACAGAAAGAAGGAATACATTCTAGTGTTGTACAGCACAGTGGACTGATATAATTCAAAGTAACCTATCATGTATTTTATAAGAACTAGAAGAGAAGAGCTTAAAGCCTTTAAGCAGAAAGAAATGATAAGGAGATGGGAATGCTGATTATCCTGATTCAATAGGTACATACTGTGTGCACATATTCAATATCATATTGTACTCTGTAAATATGTACAAGTGTTACATGTTGATCAGTCAGTCAATGGTGCTCATTTTTAGTAATTTAAGGTTGTTGTAAAGATGAAAGGAGATAATCCATTCAGAGATCTTAGTATAATAAATAATAAGTGTTAGTTATTATATTATATATCAGTAATTATCATGTTACAGTATTTTAAAAGCCATTAAATTTGAGGTGAAATAATATAATATTTTTATGTTTCTGGATTAGTCTTTTCTTTTGTGGTGCTGGGGATTGAACTGAAGACCTCACAAATGCTAGGACATGCTCTACTACTGAGATAGAATCCCAGCTATTTTCATATCATTTTGTTTCATACTCAAAAGTTCTGTGTTAGATATTATTATCCACATTTTATATACCTGTAAAAAAGCAGAGATTAAATTATATGTTTCATAAACAAGTGTTTTCCAAATCTGGTCTCTCTGTAACATATAATAGATGATTCAAATTCTGGTTATATTTTTAAAGTTAATGTCACAGAAGGAATAATGGACCTCCTGGTGTGCATATTGTATATGGCCCTCATCCTGGATCATGGTTTAATAGCCTTCAATCATTTGCATCATTGTTTATTTCATTTTTATCTTGCATTTTACATGTGCCTCCAAGTTACTTCAAATGCTTTAAAAATTTTTGATGAGAGTTGGGCATGATGGCAAACCTCTGTAATCCTAGCTACTGGAAGGGCTAAGGCAGGAGGACAGAAAGTTGGAATTCAGCCTTGACAATTTAATAAGACCCTCAATTAAAATACAAAATTAAAAAGCCTGGGGTGTGTGTCTCGGTGATAGAGAGACCCTGGGTTCAATCCCCAGTACTTCAAAATGAATAAATAAAAATAAAAAATTTCTATGAGGCATTAAAAAGAATACAAAAATACATCAAATATACGTAAGTAGTGACCTACCCCTGGAAGAATTTATGATGTCAACTTTGAGTAAATGGCAGTACATGAAGGAAACAGTTTGGCAAAAGATATTCTACTTCGAAGATTATCTACAAGAGTAGAAATTTATTTCTGCATATCTGTGGCTATGTAATGATTTTAATACTTTAGAATAAAAAATACCTATGCTCATGATCATGAGAACAGTATTTATTTAGATATAGAGTTAGTGCCTCTGGAATATTCTGTGAATATTGGAGATGAATATTGAAAACAGATTGTTTAAATTTCCAGTTAACTCTCAATACCATTGGTTATCTTCTTGATTTGTTTCATGCATTTGAGTTTTTGTTTACTCATCTGTAACATGGCTTAGTAACAGCTACCTTGTGTCATTGTGAGGATTATAGATTTAGTAATACATATTGTGCCTGGAAAATGGAAAATGCTTGGAGTAAAAGGGGTGTTCAATGAGTCAAACAAAAATAAAGCAGAACTGATCAAAGTTCAGCGTATGTCTATATCACCTGGAAATGTTGTTAAAAGTCAGTTTCTGATTCAGCAGACTTGTGGTAGGATCCGAGATTCTGCATTCCCAAAAAACTCCCAAGTGATAGTGATGCTCCTGGTACATGGGCCACACTTTGAGTAGCATAAAGAGCAAGAGCTGGCAAACTATGGCCCATTGGCCAAATCCAGTCAGTGGCTTATTTTTATGAAAGAAGTTCTTCAAGAACACAGCCATGCTCATTTCTTTATGTATTGTCTATATCTGCTTGCACACACAGTGGTAGAGTGGTTGCGACAGAGACTATACAGTCCACAAAGCCTAAATTAGTACCTGACTCTTTACAGAAAAACATACAGATACAGAGCACTGTAGGTTTATAACATCTTGAGGGGCCAACACAGTGCTACTAAAGAATCTGTCAGAGCAATTATTTTATTTTAATGGAGCCCACAGGAACCACTAAATAAGGAATAGAAAATACCAGGCATGGGTGGAATGTGGTCTGTGTCAGTCTCTGTGCATGTGAAGCAATAGGCATGGGTGATAAGTGAGCAACTTTGGAGTCTTGGCCTTGTCTTTTACCAGCTCTGTGATCCTGAGTTGGTCATTTTAACATCTCTGAATCTCACTGTGCTCATCTGTAAAGTGGGATTCATCAAACCAGCTTTTGGATTCTGTTGGAAAATAAGTGATTATGTGAAAAAGACATTTAACACACAACTTGCCACAGGAGATGATAAAACAACTGTTACTAGGACAGGCCAAGAGAAGGGGGTTTTGCCAGCTGTGAGAGGCATGGTACTCAGAGTTAAGTAGGTAGCTTTCCCTGGTTCCAGATGGTCCTCCCTGGGAAAAGGCCTTGGTGAGAGCCTGGTCCCAGCCAAATGTATTAGGCTTTGTGGCAGACTGCCAGTCCTGATGGTAATGTTCCAGAAACCAAGATGTAAGCCTTATCACAGAGGAAATATCCATAACAATAAAAATAATGACTACTTTTCTTTGATCATTTACCTATTATCAGGTGCTATAGTAAGCATTTTGTGGACATCGTCTTATTAAATTTTTCTACAAACTCTGCAATGTAATTACTATTTCTCATATCATGTAAGTCATGAGAAAACTAATGTTTAGCCAAATTAAATAATTAACCCATGGGCATTAATCCAAGGTCAACCAGGTACCAAGTGGCAGAACTGGCTTCAGATCCAGAACCTTCTGATTCAAAACCTATGCCCTTTCTACTTGGCCACAGGGTTCGGAAACTGTAGGCTGGAGCTTCAGCTGAAATGGCTGAAGTTTAGTAGAGATAAGTGCTCAGAGGCTCACCCTGGACCCATTGGGGATCCAGCCTATTGTGGGAACCCCAACTTTGCTCTATTTGCTAGTGGAAACTGGTCTCCTAGAAACACAGCCAGGCTCCTTTGTGATTACATGGGGAACTGTGTGAGGTTTGGACTGCAGATTGGATGGGAATAATAGTAATGAGGATGTTCATATCAAAAATTACCATGTATACCTTGATGGACCATGTGGCATACCCACTATCTCAACTAACTTTCTTATGAAGTAGGAGCCATTCATTTTAAGAGTAGTTGAGTAGCTTGCTCCTGAAGCCCTTGTGCTGTTCATTACAGATCAGAGCAGCACATGCATAAACTGAGCTATGGAGCACAGCAGTTGACTCAGTCTGTCTTGGTTCTGACATTAGCTAACTGAGAGAGCTTGGATAATTCCTATGTGCCTCTAAGTTTCAATTTCTTTATCCTAAACAGGAGATTTTACCAGAAAAATGGCTTGTGAATATTCCAACACTAACATTGTAAAATTCTGTGAAATTGACATCACAGTTGAGTAATATCACTATTTAGGAGAATATTTAACTTTACGTAAATTATAGTGTTAAGGAAGGTGTTGAAGGCTTTAACTTTTAAAGTTCATAACATTCATACAAACATTTGAAGGTGAGGGACCTTCATGTCTAAATGTGGGTTTGTTCTTCACAGATGTTTTGTCTGGCTGGCAACCTGAGGATGTAGAACATTCTGCTTTGAAGTCAAATTGCATAATATTATGCTTCTGTGATTTTCACCTGGCAGTTGTCACATCGGATCTGGCCTCTGTTCTGGAGACACGCACAGAATTCCAGAGTGACTGCTTCACGGATGAGCTGAGTTTGTTATTTGAAATGTTGAAAACATCCTTAGCCTATTGCTTTGGGAATGCTCCTTGAGCAGAGGAGAGGCCAGAGGGAAATGTGTGTCTTTTTGGAACACTTTCACTTTTCTGTTTGGATTTCTGTCAATGCTCAAACTCAGGCATCTGCCTGAAGAAAGCACTTGATATTCTCAATGGTGATGGGGGGGGGAGCTGTCTCCCAAGAATGTCATTCATGCTCACTAAGCACTGTGCATGCCAGGTTAGTGAGAGAATCCTAATTCAAGAAGAAAACATTCTGGGCATGTTGTAAGCCTTTGGTGTAGTCATCTGAGCAGTCCTTTAAGTGTGTTATTATTCTGGGCACCATTTACTGAGCAATACATGCTATGCATGGTATGGTACTAGCTACAGGGTGCTTGAGATGCCGTCTGTGTTCTCTGTCCATTGGGCAGCATGCACTCCATCTAGACTGGGAGGCAACCACCAGTCATCAATTAGTCAGCAAAGAGATCCGGTTTTTAAACCAATGCAGGAGAATGGGACACAGATGTCTTAGCTCAGAGGAAAGCGAAAGTAAAGAAAGAGAAGAGTCAATGCAATGCAGGTGTTAAGAAAAGCTTCTTATAGCGACTATTTCTTTTCTTTTCTTTTCTTTTCTTTTTTTTTTTTTTTTTGGTACTGGGGATTGAACTCAGGGGCACTCGACCACCATGCCACATCCCCAGCCCTTTTTTGTATTTTATTAGAGACAGGGTCTCACTGAGTAGCTAAGTGCCTTGCCATTAACTGAGGCTGGCTTTGAACTCGAGATCCTCCTGTCTCAGCCTCCCAAGTGCTAGGATTACAGGCATGCGCCATTACGCCCGGCGAGAGCAACTATTTCAAGTTTTCCAGAGAGTATAAAGTTTGGGTGCCAGAGAAAAGGAAGGAAGTTATATTAAGACAGGTAAACATTACCATGATTCAATAATGAAAGTCCGATTATCTTTCATGAGCAGATGGTTTTGACTTCAATCCCTCAGTGATGAAAGACCAGCAGCTGGTTGGACAACACTTTATTATTATGAAAAAATCCTGTTTCTTAAAGTGGATACTTGGGAATTTTGACAAATGGGCTGAGAAAATAGCATATTTTTGACAAGATCTTGGAGACTATTATGTCTGCTCCCTTCCCGTCCTCTTTCTTTGTCATCTCTTTCTTTCCTTATTTCTCTTTCCTGAATATATTCCATACATTTGAGCAGGATAGGATTCTAATGTGCCAGTTCCCAGATGCAAGTAATAGTAAAATAAGGCTAGGTCAATGTCAGAAACTTGGAGGGTGTGGATCAAAACATTAACCACGGAACAAAAGCATAACTGGTTACAGGTTGCAGGCATGGCAATCATTCCATCCAATGGTGCAAGGAAAGTTTGCTCTGTGCTCAGTTATTTCTTTTTAAAATGAGTCTATGGGAGGTAGGCGTAAAACCCAAGATTGAGAGAGATGACATAGCTTGATCAAGGTCACATGGGAGCGGGGGTGAGGTTACCCAGGTCAGTCTACCTCCAAAGACTAAACCCTATTCTGAGAGCAAGAGACCTCAAATCCAGGCTGGAGTAAATTCAGAACCAGCAGCTAAAGACAATGACTGATGTCTTTCAAAACAATTAGAAAAGAACACTGGCAGCCTGGAAAAACGAACTCAGAGACCCGACCTGTGTGGGGCAGGACCTCTTTGGGGACAGCATAGCAGAAAGAATGAAATGTGGGCTCTGGAATCAGACTAAAGTTTGCTATCACCTCTGCCTGTTACTGGCTGTGGAGCTTTGGGCAAGTTGCTTCCACCAGATGAAGCTTATTTTCTTCTTCTTATAGGGGTGTGGTGACAACAGAGGTCCTGAGAGAGCAGCTAGCAGACAAGCAGTAGAGGGCCAGAACATAGTAGGTACTCAATCAGTAAAAACTCTGAAAGGCATGCTGAGTGCATTGCTCAACTGAGGTACTCTTGTTTTTTGTTTGTTTTTCCTTCTTTGTTTCCTTTACTCCAGGGAAAGCCCATTTGAATCATTTTGATATATGCTGTTTAAACTTCACACAGGAGCTTAGAATATAGTCTGTCATGAGTACCACATCCTTGAGATGGTTGAGAGAACACCCTGTCACCTTTTCTATTAGACTGATTAACACATTCCTGACATATGCTATACTACCATTATTCAAGATGAATTCTCAGGTGATAATTCCCACTTTATAGGAAAGTCATTTCAATTCAGCATTCATTAGCATTAATGCTTGTTAATCTATGAAAGAAAAGAGCTTGCCTATTCCTGGAGAATAATTTTTGAAAATTCCTAGCTTTCACCCTGCTGGGGTTTAGTTGTCAGAAAAAGACTTCGATTTGCATTTAAGAGACTGAAGACATCTCAGTAGAAATTTAACACAAATTCTTATTTAGACAAATGTAATATAATTGAGGTCTTATTTAATACTTTCCAGATGCTATTTACATGTAAGAAGTTTTTTTATGTTTACATCAATTTACATGTCTGACTAGGAAATGGTTGTTGTCATTTTCAAAAGGGAAATCATTTGTCCTTTGTGGGCCTTTTTTTTTTTTTTTTTTTTTAATGAAGAATATACCCAGTTTCACTTGGTTTCATTACTGTTCTGACTCCAGTTGAAAGGGGACTGATGTTGCTGTACTCAGACCTCTTGTTCTCCTGGGAGGAAGGTTAATTCTGACAGCAGGATGCAAAATTCAGGAAGTCTGAGAAGCCCCCGACTTTACATAAATTACTTCCCAATACTGGATTTAAGAGAATCCTCAGAGGACAGAGTCCTGGGCTTAGGAAGTGTGGGTCCTGAGACAGGGGCAGGCCAATCTCTGCTGCCTCTGGAAACCTTGCTCTTCAGAGCAGGAAAACAATACCACCATTGCCACTTCTGTGGGTTACTTCTCTTCTTGTCGTTTCCTTTCATCTCATTTTGTCTTTCCCTGGGAATACTCCTCAGAAAATATTGGGGAAGCTTGAAGGAAAAGTAACCAAGGGAGGGTTTTTACTCTTTTTGCAGGTGTTTTGTTCTTTCTAGTCACTCTGAAAGGCTTTCTTTTTCAATTCCTCAGCACTCCATCTGGGCTACAGCTGTGATACTTTATTTCCAATTCCTCTTTCTACTCCTGGTGGATGAAATCCAGAGATCATTCTGCACCAGCCATTTGTCATTGAATTTCTCACCTTTGGTTTGCAACTGCCTTACACCACTTTAAGTCTGAACTTGGGAATAACCTTAATCCTACAAAGCTATCATATATATAGGAGAATTAAAGTTAATACTCTGGCATGCAATGTTAGTTTGTCCAAGATTTTATTTCCCATGGGAGTATTTAAATAAAATACATTTTATTAAACCCTTCCCCCTGCAAGGGAGCTAATATTTAGTGAATATTGTGCTGAGCACATTATATGCTTAATTGTATCCCATTTGATTTTCTTGACTGCTGTCTGAGAGAGGAAACACTGTATTCCCCATATTGCAAATGAGGAAACTGAGGCTTAGAGAGCCTGTGAGGTCAAAGCATAGGGAATGCAGGGGCCAAAAATTGAACACATTCTGTCTGACTGTAAAGCTGACCCTGAAACAAGTGTGCTCTAACACCATCCATAAAGACCAACAATAAACCTCAATCAGTTTTTGCTAGTTGAAATATTTTTGCTTCTCTATAGTTTTTCTCATTAAAACTCTCAACATTTAAAGAGAAAAACCAATAAAATCAAACAAATGAAAATCCTAGCATTTTTTCTTTTACCCCAAGTACTAGAATACAGTTTAAAGTAATATCCCCAAAGATACTGTGTACATAAATTGCTTTGAAAAGTATAAATGGTCAATTTTGGCTTTTTGTTGCTATTGTTGTGGTTCTCTATCTCATTGATTTTTGCCATTAATTGTTATCATTTTCCTCTTTCTATTTATTTGGGTTTATATTACTTTGAGTTGACTATATTCGCTTCAAATTTTTGGACCTTCTTGTTTTGTGCTGAATATATCCCAAACTATAAATTTCCCTGTAAATACTATTTTAGCTGGATCCCTCATATGTTGATATAAGGTGCTTTTATTACCCTTCAGTTTAATAAATGTGCTTATATAAAATCAAAATCTTCTTTGAAAAGGCAAATTACAGGTATCAACTTACAATAAGACTAATTTGAAAGAAAAGGTGAAAATACATGAAGTCCAGAAGGAAATATGGAAACTAGCCACAAATATAAAGAATTAACAGTATAATTAAAGGAGTAAGGTAAATAATTGCAGGCCAACAAATTGAAATGAAACAGAATGGATGAATTTCTAAAACTGAACAGAGTGCTAAAATTGGCCCAGGAAAAAAGAGACTAGTCTAGATCTGCAAGCTAAAACTTCTAGATTCAGTGCATTTTATAGATGAGCTGAACCAAACTTACAGGAAATACATAATTTCAACCTTAAAGAAAAATTTACAGAAATATGAGAAAAGTGTAAATTTGTCTAACTTATTTCATTAGGATAGAATGGTATTGAGACCCAAGGCAGATAAGCATAGCATACACACACACACACACAAACAAATTATAGGCCAATTCCATGAATGGTTATTGATGCAAAGTTGCAAAAGAAATAATAGCTAACCAAATTCAACAATGTATTTTATAAAACCCATTATCAAGCATGGCTTAATCCTGGAAACGTAAGGACGATTTGATATTAATAATATATTAATGTAAACTCATACATTAATATATGGAGGAAAATTGTATAACCATCTCAATTGTTGCTTTTGTCCAAGAAAATACAAAACACTTGATAATTTTGTTTATGCTATATGAAAGTCTCCTAGAGAGTGAGGTCTTCATTAACTTTCTAGAAGCTATCTGTCAAAAGGCTGGTGCATACACCACATGTAATGGAGATGCTTCAGAGTCAGGCACAAAGCAAGGCAGCTCTGTCTACCTGTGTTCAGTGTAGTGCTCATTATCCTTGATGTGCAATAAGAGACAAGATAAAAGGAATAAAGGTTGAAAAGGAAGAGGTAGAACTGTTATTTGAAAATGGCATGAACATTTCCACCAAACATGTAAAAGGATCCATAAATGAATTAAGAAAACTAATGAGAGTATTTAACAAGTTTATTGGATATGAGAAACTTAGTATTTTTTATATTAGCAAAAATCAAATAGAAAATATAATATCATTTCATGTTTATATAAAATATCTATATAAAAATGACCCTAACAGAATGCATAGGCTTATTATGGATAAGACATAAAATTCCATTAAAGAATATGAAAGAAATTTGGATAAATGGAGTGACAGAATTATATTCACAAATGAAATATTGTTGCAAAGATGTCAATAATTCCTAAATTAGTGTATCAATTAATCTATTAATGTAAACTCAATTAAAATAACAGCAGGATTTGAAGGGGAACTTAACAAGTTGACTTTAAAAAGTATATGAAAAAGGCTGGAGATGTAGCTCAGTGGTAGAAGAGTGCTTACCTATCATGTGTGAGGCCTTGGGTTCAATCCCTAGCATAGCAAAATAAATTTTAAAAAGTAAAATAATGAAAAATTAAATGGTCAGAGAAAGTTGAGACACTTACAAATAAATAAAACCAGAGGTGGGATTACCTTACTAATATTAAATATACAGCATATTTAATTAATTAAATCCAGACATTTAAACCATATTAATGTTGAATATTGTAAGTAACTCTACAAACCAGTAAAGAAAGGACACATTATTTTATAGATGGTGTTGGGAAAATCAGCTCATTATTTGGAAAAATGAATTGGAGCCCTGCCTCATCTCATATGTAAAATTCTCTAACTGAAAAAAGTTCTAAAGCTGGATGTGGTGGCATGTGTCTCTAGTCCCAGCTACTTCAGTGACTAAGCAAGAACACTGCTTGAGCCCAGAAGTTGGAGGCCAGCCTGAGCAAAAAATTTAAAAAAAAAAGTAAATAAATAAAACGAGACCCCCCCCCTCTAAAAAATAAATAAATAACAAAATAAAGAAAGAATGTCTAAACAAGAATACCAATAGTATGAAGATTATAGAAGGTGAGGTTTGAGAATGTCTCTGACTTTTGGGTGGAGAGGAGTTTACTAAAAAAGTCCAAAAGAGCTTAAAACATAAAGGGCAAAGGTGACAGATTGATTTATGTTACAACACAGATTATATTCGATTAAATAGAGTATAAGCAAAGTTATCAGAAGACGACCAACTGAGAGAAGTTTCTTGTAAAGTGTAAAACAAATGAAGAATCAAACATCTAAACCACATAGAGGATTGCAAACCAGTAAGAAATGGCAGAATACCCAGGAAAGATGAGCAATGCTATGATTAGGCAATTATGAGGATGGGATGCCTATGTGCCATGTGCTGAGGGACATGATTAATCTAATAAAAATATTAAAATATGAGTGATATCACAATTACTTAGACAAATGCAAATTAAAAAATATAATGAAATACCACTTCACATCCACTGGATAGGAAGCACATCAGCACATCAAATAATGCCAGCCTTGACAAAGATATGGAGAATTGGAAAATGGCTGCAACAATTTTTCAGTGGCATAAGTCTGCAAATCCTAGTGCCTGGAAACATATAAGCCAAAAAAACTAACAGATTCATAATGAGATATGTGCAATGCTGTTGATTTGTTTGTTATGGCAACAAGGAAGGAAACAACTTAGATGTCCACTGCTAGAACGACATGTAAGTAAAATGTAATTTGTGCATACAGTGGAATGCTAAGCAGTGTTTGGAAGTAAGTCAGGTTCAGATGGAACCAGAATGCTTCACTTAAGAGCAGTGTTAAGAGAAAAAATCAACAATTCATTTATAACATAATACTTACATATATGTCACATATTGTATTGATCAGCTTTCTGTTACTGTAACAAAATACCTAAGACAATGAATTTAAAAAGAGAAAAGGTTAATTTTGGAGGTTACGTGTTTAGTTAGCCCCATTGCTTTTGGGCCTGTGGTGAGGCAGTGCATCATGGAGGGGAGCAAGTAGAGGAGGAAGCCAGTTCACACCATGGCCAGAAATGAAAGAGAGAGGAAGGAGCCAGGGTCCCACAGTTCACTTTGAGAACATATCCTCAGTGACCTAAAGCTTCTCACTAGGCAGGTTCTCCTCCTAATGGCTCCAGCACCTTCCAATAGGGCCATGGACTAGGCACCAAGCCTTCAAGATGTGGGTATTTGGGGAATATTCCAGACTGAAATTACAGCAAGCACAATGCAACTCTGTTTAAAGAATATGTGTAGTCCTAAATGAGTGTGGAAGTAGAATAAGTGAACATCTATTAAATGCTTTAAAGTAGAAACTCCCAGGAGTAGGGGATTTTGATAAGCTACAAAGGCAAAAGTAGAGAAAAAATGTGTCATATACTGAGAAATGTGAATACTTCAATTTGTGGCATTTGAAGTAAAAAGAAAAAAGTTAATACTGTAAACATGAAATAGTTTACATATTATTATATCAGAATACTACTGATGCATGTTTCAGAACAATAACAAATCATTCTTAATCATTTGACTTAAAATAAGGCCCCATTCTTCATGAATTGTTAGTAAATATTTGATGATTATTTTCCCTACTATATTTTAATGAGGACAGGAATTTATCTACATCATTTATTTCCTGAAGTCAGGACTATATCTACATCATTTATTTCTATATTCTCAGCACCTAAAATGTTATTGCTGGCCCATGATACTGGCTCAATAAAGTTTATTGAATAAATAAATAAGACTGACATGTTTATCCAAAAGAACCCAAAGTTAAGTCTATTTGATGACAAGTCCTTAATGTGCTGTAGGTGAAAAACACATTTTCATGTGATCATCACAATATTATGCTGTAGGCTTTCCTATTTGGATTTTGTAGATGATGAAACTGGGGAACCAAAAATTTTAATTTGGTTCTAGGCTTATAAATGATGGAACCAGGAATTTTCACACTGATTGTTTTGACTCTAGAGTTTCTTTCTTTCTCTCTCTCTTTTTTTTTTTTTACTTACTAGATTCTGCTAGAAAGCAGCTATACACGTTTTCTTGTATATTTGAGTCTCCAAATTTTGCTGTGAGTGCATTTCTAGAATATAAGAAAGGAAAAATAGGAAAAAAAAAAAAAAAAAAAAAAAAAAAACTAACCATACAGGTAGTGAGCTTCAGCCACCTGATAAAAATCTGCTCCCTTTTCTTATCCTTAACAACCAGCGTTGACTTACAGGAGAAGTACAGCAGAAGTCAAGCCAGGAGTTAGTTTAGAACGGGAGAGATTATAAATCGATGCAGGAGAATCAAAATATAAACATACTTTCTAGCTGTCTTTTGTATTACATCTATTTTCAATTACAGTATAAGATCACATTTGTGTTCCTTAAAGATTTTAACATTTATCCAATAATAATACTTAAGGAGAACTTGATTCAGAGTATTAATAATGTGAATATGTAACAAATTTTACTACTGAAAATGCCTTTTTAATAATAATAATGTATCGGTGAAGCTGGCATAGTTTTTAGTGAAGTCATTTTTCTCCTTATTGAGTGGAGGATAAATGTTCTCTAATGCATTCTGTCATCACGGCCAGACCAAGTTCATTAACAGTGCGACACACTATTAACTTACTACCCAGAGCTGTGGTGTGGGAGACAAATACCTCTGAGTGCTTCTTCCATCCGCTCTTTTGCAGTCCCTACTGGGTCTTAGAGCCACTGTCCCGAAGGATGAATTTCGACAGTACTTACAGTAGTAGACCCTGACTTCTTGACAGCAAATGTCATGCTTTCCCTGGGTTACAGCATCAGCACCTCCATCCTATAATTATTTCCTTTTTACTCTTCTTTAAGTCAGAGAGACAGATGCCATTTTCCCATTAGAGATTCAGTCTACTCTTTTCTGGCCAGCATACCTAAATTATACTAAATCTAGGCCCAAATGAATTAAACCGAGCTTTATAATGTGGAGGAAACAAATTAACATCCCTGATTATTCATTACAACCTGTATCACAGATATTGAGCCACTGCCAGGCACTTGCCTGTTTCAGAGCCTTAATAGAGTCTACAGCCTTGTGCAGGTGGTAATATGCCTTGGGCTCCTCCCTACAGCTGTTTGATTTCCCTGTGATCTTGAAACTGTCTCTGCAGTACTATCATCTAGGCAGGGACACAGATGCCCTCAGGAAATAAATGTTCCCAGGCCCACTTCTCTGCACACTGTCACCTTTTGTGATCCAAATCAGATTTTCTTGTGTTCATATCAGAAGTTTCTCTTAGGAAAGTGATAACTTTGAATGCAGGGTAATGAGTACAGGTGGATGCCTATTTTACTCCTACCTGCAAAAAAAAACCTTTCCTTAGTGTGTGGTTCCAAGAGGACCCCATAAACAGTGTGTACCTTCTCAGAAAATGATAAAACTTCTCTTAGAGCTGTTAATTGCCTAGTACTTTTTCTTCCGTTAAACATTTACTATGCACACTAAGATACTGATGTTTTTGACATGTGTGTTTCTCAGGCCCTTTCACCATCTTGACTAAGATGGTGAACACACCTGCTATCTAACTGTCCTATATATCTGCCTATCTTGTCTGGAGTTTGCTCAGGCCTCTAAAGCCCACTTTGCTACCAACTCAGCGGGGCAAGAGTACAATTAATACCCCACCAGGAGCACATCTAACTGGTGATGGGATAGATGGCTCCACTTTCTCTAAGCTGTCCCTCCACACTGGCCTCCTGGGCTTCCCCAGCTGCGTTCCACATCCAGGGCCTGTGCTGGCAGCTGGCTTGATAATGCCGCCTTTGTTGGCTGCTTTTCCTTCTGGGTCTTAATTGTTTCTCTCTTGTAGGTGTTTTTTTCTCCTCCCCAAGAAATGGCTCGCACTGGAATTATTGTCTCAGAACTTTGCTTTTGGAGAGATTCCAAATAGGAAAGGCAGGGAGAGGAAATATGAGAATTTTGGATCTTGAACAAAGGAGGGGAACTACCATTAGAAAAAGAAAATGAATGTTTTTGAAACAAGAACCTATCTCTTAATGGCTAAGGTAATAGGGATTTTTTTCTCCATTTAATCCGACAACTCTGTAAGGTGTATTATTATCCTTACTTTATAGGCAGGTAAACTAAGGCTCAATAAAATGAACTTGCCTTAAATGCACATAGCTTTTAAGGGACATAGAACTTTTGTTCATTTGGAGATCATTTGGTTCCAAGTTCAGTACTTCATTTATAAGATCGTGTTTACCTGCTACCAACTGACTGGGATAGGGTGCACATCAAAGGGTTTGGGGCGGGGGGCGGCTGTCCACATCAGAAACTGACATAAAGACAAGAGGAGAAGCTGGTGATGTGCACACATAAGCTTATGGGCAATCTGTGAGCACACTAGGGCAAAAGCAGCCCCTTCCCAGCCTTCCTCCTTCAGCGCACTGCTGCACCAGTGATGAAGACGGCCTGCCAAGCCAGGCAGGACAAGTTCCAGGGTGTCTCAGGACAGGGTGCTGTGGTTGTGGTTCTTGTAAAGGGGTGTCTGAGCATGCCCCACACAGTCACATGGCACCATGGGGGCTCAGGGCTTCAGAAGGTAGTAGGGTGAGCTTCCGGTGCTCATCCTCACCACCCACCTCGTTCAACATCAATACTGCAATAAAGAACCACGTCTGCCCCTTGGCCACATGTGCTCTCCCATCATCTTGGCACTGAGATTTCCTTTGTCTGGTATTCTCTCCAGGCTCCTTTCATCTGGAAGTTCCTCTTTTACTTTCAGTCAAGTATCACCATCTTAGGAACCTTCCCTGATGTAGGTGTTTTGGTTAAATACTTTTTTTTTTTATTTCTGCCTTGCTCATCTGAAGCCTCCCAGAAATAATAGGGGGTGACTCTGAGGGGGTTAGGCTGGAGGACATGAAATTTGAGGCATTTCTACGGCTGGACCCTATTGTTTCTGTAGGCTGGGGAGATGGAGGAGACTTGACTTTTAGCTCCTGGAGGGCACAGACTCTGTCTTCTTTGAATATTTTTAAATTTTGAAATAATTATAAATTCTCTGGAGATTGTAAAGAAAGGTGCAGGAAGGTCCCATGTATCCTTTTCTCAGTATCCTCCAATATTAGCACCTCATACAACAGAAGTACAATATAAAAAACCATATATAGATATTGCTACACCAGAGTGCACTCCAGTTTCAGCAGTTAAAGAAGCATTTGTGTGTGTGAGTATGTAGTACTGTATGACCATATCACATGTTTAATCTTGTGTAAATACTACCACAATCAAAGTACTTAACTGTGCCATCCCAAGACTCTCATGTGATATCTTTAAAGTCACTGCCATTCCCTCCACTTCCTTTCCTAACTCTTGTCCATCACTAACCCATTTTCCATCTCTAAAATTATGTCATATCATGAATGTTGCTTGAATGAAGTCATGTAGCCAGTATCCTTTTGAGATTGGCTTTTTTGTTTGTTTGTTCACACATCACAATTTCCTTGAGGTTCATTTAGGTTGTTGACCACAGAGTGTATCCCTTCTTATTGCTTAGTACCCCAGGATCTGCCTTTCTATTTCTGTATTACCTATGTGGTGGTACTCTGCACATGGTTGGAGCTCAGTGTCAGTTATGTGAAAGGAATGGATTCTGCAAATAACTCGCGATGTCAAATATCTTAAGTGGTGAAAGCACAGCTGGTTGTCTCCATCCTACTTAGAACAGGCAATATTTTGACCTTCTGATTCAAATCCACCATCATGAGCCCCTCTGAATCTGGTCATCTCATCTGACTAGATAAGAAGCAGATCTCCTAAGACAAACTGCTAGAACAACTATATTTTGTATGCAGGCATGATCAGGACAGGTTTCGAACTTATTATAGCAGTGTAAACCTCAGTCTTGGGAGTTTTGTTCAACCCATATTATTTTCATCTCACCCATGAAATTAACACAAAAACCTTGAAATGCCAGAAAGTTAAATTGCATTAGTGATGGAGTTGAAGCATGGAAATCTGATGATAGGATCTCAGAGCATCTCCTTCTTTACTTATACTTCTGATAATCATAATGCTTCCATTTATATTTCAGTTTTGCATCTATTATTTTTGGTTAGTCCTGAATTAATACCCTCAGATGGATGGGGAGTACAAGGTGATGGCGGTGGAGGGTGTTATTGTCATTGCACTTGATAAACCAGACAACAGAGGTGTCATCTGTTTCCTCAGAACTGCACAAGTGCTTAATGAATGAACGTGGCTACAACTCTGATTTTCATTCTACATTTACCCAATTAGACTGCTATTTCTCACTAAACTATTTTTAGAAAGGGAAAAATCTTTTTTTCTTTTTTCTTAGAGACTATTGTCATCATCTGACTTTCACAAACTTAATGTCAAAGAATCCCATTTATGTATTTCTACAGTGTTCACTTGCTGAAAGTCAGGCTTGTTAAAAACAGAAGCTCTATATTGATTGTTTTTCCCCAAACAAATCTTAGAGACATTTAGAATAAACTACTGTGTGTTATTTCATATGATTGCTGTAATTTATTTTACCTGGGGGCAAAATCTTAGCTATTTAGGAAGACTTCAAAACTTTTCCAGATGGCTTAATTATAACATTTTAAGAATGAAGGGTATAAAAATAAAATGGATAAATAAGCATAAATTAGAAATAGATGAAAAATAAAAGTTATGAGGAAAGTTTGAGTCTTTAAAAATGAGATCTTCTAATTTATGATAATAACACTCAAAAAACTAGGAATACAAGTGAAATTTCCTCAGCTTGATAGAGAACACATACAGAAAAACTACAGTTAACATACTACTTAGTGGTGAGAAACTTAACACTTTCCTCTTAATATTGGGAACTAGGCAAGAATTTTCTTTCTGATTTCAAGACTGCTGACAAGTTTATTAAGACAGCACGATATGATGAAATAATAGACACACAGATCAATAGAACAGGATGGAAAGCCCGGAAATAGACCCAAACAAGTACAGTCAACTGATCTTTAGCAAAGGAGCAAAGACAGTTTAATGAAGAGATGGGGGTATTTTCAACAAATGGTGCTAGACCAACTGGACATCCATGTGCAAAGTCCAACCCATGATAGAAAAAACAATATGTTAGCTTTTGTTAAAAAATAAGAGCTTTGGTTTCATTATAAATATGCCCTTAGCTCTTGGGTCTAATGAACATATCCCCAACTGCTATCTAGTCTTGTTGCTGATAGTCGTGAAACTTGTCCCAGGATATGGTCCTTCTCTTGCTAGCATCCCTAAGGCTCAATGAATCCTTTTGTCTCAGAGAAAAGAAAAAAGAACTTTGAGTTTATGAGGCAAAAAATAATTTTTGATTGTAAATCATGTTAAATTTCAATCCATATGAGTCTTCAAACATATAAACAAAAGAAGGAAACATTTCAAGGCATTGAGACAATAAAGTAAGATTTGTGCCTGTTTCATTGGGTTGGAGAACGTGGTGATATGTAAAGTCCACAAAAGTGTGAAACTTTTTTCCTTTTTAGTATTTCAATATTACATGGTGCGATTTTTCTCCTGGGGCAAGGAAAAGCAACTTAGATTTGCTGAACACCTGTTCTGTGTCAGGTATTGTGCTAGACACCTCCATAACTGCAAGAGGAAGCATCTTCCTCTCCCATCTGCAGTCACATGGTTAGTACATGCTCACACAGCTCACTGATCCAATCCCTCACTCCATACAGAAATAATAGGAGATTCTTCTGCAAGTCATGCAAACCAAGAATTTGGCAAAAAAAAAAAAAAAAAAAAAAAAAAAAGGAGAAAACCATTAGATGGATGTGCATGTGTTCTAGTGGCTCCCTTTTTTCAATATTCCAAAGACCTTAGAAGTGATTGATGACTAAGAGAGAATGGAAGAATAGGAAGGAACATGAAAGAGGGGAATGAACAACCAAGGATCAGTTTGAGAAGAGGCCCTTTTTCTCCAAAATGAAAGCTACTCTTGCTACTCTTGAGGGTGAGGAGCTTGGGGTTGGGTTATACAGATTTTATTTAATTTATTTTTATTAAGAACTCTGACATATAGATATGATTTTAACCATTTTATAGAGAACACAAGTCTCAGAGAAGTTATATAATTTTCTCAAGGCCATACAACTAATAGTTAAACAGCAAAGGAAAGATTGAACCCTTGCCTAACTCCAACACCACTGTTCTTTCTTCTTTAGCAGAGACAGTATGCTGTAGTGGTCATGTGGGTAGATTTGAGTGTCAGGTTATTGTGGCTCACTTTCCGGGATTTCCATTTGTTAACTGTGTAACTCTGGATATCTGTTCAACATATCTGTGCCTTAACAGTCACATAGGAAAATCATATGAGAGAAATAATGTAAATGATATAATTAGTGTAAAGCTTTTAATATATTACATGGTATTTAATAAAGGATCAAATATTCTAACATGATTTTGCTTTTTTCATACAGAGCAAATAATATTTTAAGATGTTTTCTGGATTCACATACCTCAAAAAATATCTACCTAGAATTTGAATCTTGAAAGATCCACAAAGAAATTGCTCACTAATGCTATTATGAAAAGCTTGTATGGAAAATATTCTAAAGTAGTTTGGTGGTCTTTACCACAATAACCCACCAGAATATTCCTCTAATTCATGTGCCTTTTCCACTATCCGAAGAAATGTATTTTTTTTCCACATTGGTCCCTTCTGATGAGACATTCATCAACTTCAAACATAAATGAATGGGGGCCATACTATATACAAGGGACTACATTAGTTACTCAAGGAGCTTGCATTCTTTTCAAGTGTTTTTTAAAATAAATATTTTAACATAAAAAGTGAGAAGTGCATAAGAGAGGTGTAGATTAAGCACTGTAGGTGTTAGGAGGCAGAGGATTGCTTCCCGCAGGAAGATGTAGAAAAGCTTTGGAGAAGAAAAGAGGTGGCAATTGATTAGTGCCTTGACACAAGAGTAGATTTAGGCATGTGGAGATAATGAGGAGGCAATCTAAAGGGGGATAAAAACAGGAAAAAAGTATAGTGGAAGGAAAATGAAATTCAGTTAGTTAGGAGTGTGAGTGAAGAAAGATTAGAAGGAAATGAGCAATAATAACAACAAAAAAGGTTGGTTGGCATCAGCCCTAAGAACCTCAAAAAGCAGTCCAGGGAGTTTGGATTTTATGCACAGGTTACAAGGTACAACTGAATGTGCTTAAGAGAGGCTCTGATCTGCCCTTTGGGAAATGACTCTGATGGCTATTTACAGAATGGGCTCTGATCTGCCCTTTGGGAAATGACTCTGGTGGCTATTTACAGAATGGGCTAGAAGACAGAAGAGGTGAGGAGCTGTATTAGGTATTGTGAAAATCCACAGCAAGGTCTGAACTAAGGTGCTGATCATGAAGAGGACATGTCTGCAATGAATTGTGGGAGTAGGATCAGTAGAATCAAGCAAGCCCTCTGTGGATGGCTCTCTGAAGAAGATTTTCTAAGATACTTTGAGGCTGTACAGCTAAGAGGTACTGGGAACCCTCTGTGGAAAAACAGTAGAAGAGGCAGGATTAGCAAAAAATATTGAATGATTGTGGAACTTAGTAAGTTTGAAGTCCACTTTACAGAACTTCTGTAATGCTGGAAAGGGAGAATTGTGTATCAGAAATGGAAAATACCACCATACATAGGCTTCATTATGAGCTTTGGGTTTTTTCTACCATTTTTGTGACTGACTGGTGCCCCCAGCTTCACCTTTGTGAATTTCTTCCTAAGCCATCTCTTTCATGTGACATACATTTTACTTATGTTAGATCCTTTTCTGTTCACTGACCCAGGGGATTAGAATAACAGGTGTAGGATTTCAGAAACTTTCTCATCCTATAATTTCACCTTATAGATGAGGAAACTAAAGATGTCACTAAGAAGCCCATAAATGTTATTAGATATTGATGAAGACTTACCACTCTTCTGCCAACATCCAAGTTCTGCTGTGTCACAAGATACCTCGCTCCAGAGATCCTGTGTGTCATAAGATACTTATGCCCACCCCTGTGTCACTGGACACCTTTGACCTCAGGAAAAGAAACAGCAATGCTCACAAGGGACCCAATGATAGAGAAAGATGGTTCTTGGAAAGAGGTCCCAGATGGCCGGCTCAAGTTACCAGGCTAGTTTTGCAGATTTGTTCCACACAAAGATGAACAGAACACTGGGATCTTCAAGGTACCAAGAAGCTAAGGGAGTGGACTTTTTTTCTGATTACACATTTTTAAAGTTTCCAATACACAGTGTATCACAAGGCCATGAATTAGAGCATGGGTCCCTCTATTTACTTTCTCTAATGATATGCCTGAAAAACAAAATTCATCTACACTGAAGAAATATTGTGTGTGAGAAGTAATTTTCTGTGACACCTGGGTGGGGTTGGAAATCTTGGAAGAAATGAGACACTGATTTATTGTCATAACTCAGTCACAGATTTCAGCCATGTCAAGTACTCAAACAATGAGATATATTTACTATACCTAATTTAAAAATCTGAAGTCCAAAATTAGTTTGGTAAAAATGAACAAATTGTATGCAGTATGAGCTATGTGGAGTAGACCTTTTGTGTCTCTAATAACTGTGATGTCAACTAAATTATGAAACCCTCGCTCTTCAATAATAACAATTGTGTTATTACACAATTAATATACTAATGATTATGAATTAGTAGGTAATGAGCAATAGTTGAATCACTGAATTTTTTTTTTTTTTTTTTTTTTTGGTACTGGGCATTGAACTCAGGGGCACTCAACCACTGAGCCACATCCGCAGCCCTTTTTTGTATTTTATTAGAGACAGGGTCTCAGTGAGTTGCTAAGTGCCTCGCCATAGCTGAGGCTGGCTTTGAACTCGCGATCCTCCTGCCTCAGCCTCCCAAGTGCTGGGATTACAGGCGTGCGCCACCGCGCCCGGCTCACTGAATTTTTATAATTGTAGTAATTTATCACTCATTAGGCAGTGAGATTTATAAGGATAAACTAAAAGATAATTGTGTGACCAAATTTTTAAAAATGTGACCACATGGACTCAAAGGTGAATGGTGTTTGAAAAAGACACAGAATGTGTATCTGGTTATAGATTTTTTTCAGCTCTTGCCTTGACCATGCAGCCTGGATGAAGAAGGACTGTGACAGAAAAGCAAGGAGACACTGGTGTGAGGAACGCTGTTAGATGCCAAAAGATACACATTTTAATTTATAGAAATCTGTGATATGAGGCCTCTCAGAGCTATTCTACTGTAGCTTTATCTAAATTTGTCTTGTGTTTATCCTCCTACCTGGTGTGAAAACTGAGCTCATTGTGAGGAAGGTGTGTTTTTGAATGTGTGTAAGCCCATGTAAGGGGTATTATAATTATTGCAAACCAGAATCCCATGTCTGTTGGAATCTTGCCTTTATAACCTGTGTGTCCTCCCATCTCACTAGCCAACTGGTGGGGAAGAGAACAAATCATTATTTTTTTAACCAAATTGTGTTCATTCTTTGTTGTCCTCCATTCAAGCAGACTAGTAAAATTTCCTCTTCTGGAGGGGCCTTGGCTTACCTCCAGGCCTGCAGAACACTTGCTCAACCAAATCTTTTTCTAATAGGCATTGCTGGCTTCCCTTCAGCCTTCCATGGCAAGACTCCTGCCGAGCCTAGCATGCCCTCTCCTGCTATGTCCCAAAGCAGACAAATCATATACCAAAACAGAGACCAATTTCTTTGATAGTCACAGTTCAGGCAACTCAGTGCATTGCACACAGGGCAGGAAAAGGGTAAAGTTCCTCTCAGTCTTCCCTCTGTATTATCTCCATCTTTCCTATTTTTCTCCAACCTTGGGACATCAGAGCTCACACAGGCCTGCAGGGTCACAGATGCGTACAAACTTACACTCAACCACTCACCTCCTGCCTTCTTAAACATTTCTCCCTGAGATTGCACAGCAGAAAGATGGCAGCTATATATCTAGGTTATGAGAGGGAGTCTAGCGTTGGGTTCGGTACCCTGGGGAGAAACTATCACCTCAGTTTAATATAAAGGGTTGAAAAGCATACTGCCTGCTGTCTTTACAACTTGATCTACTCACTCTTTTTGCTACAATGCCATTGTTTGTTATGGAGATAAAAGCAGAGAGACACACCCAACAGTCAGACAAAGCCCTCTGTTTTGAGCCTCTGTGTTGAGATGTGTACATTTCCTGAGGCATCATGCTATTCCTGTTTCCAAAAGAAACAAAAACAGTAGAATAGCCAGGTCTTGCCTCCCAGATGATGCAGAATAATTCATAGTTCAATTAAACTGCCTCCAGACCTCTTGTACTGTCAACCTGTTGCAGTGAATGCAAATTAAGTAGCCCATATTTTTATTTTAAGTGAAAACATATTCTAGGAAAGCTGAAACAAGGCAGGGCATGAAGCTGTGGCTATAATTGCTGCTTTTCCCACATGAGAGTTCACACCTTGATCCCCTGTACTATGTTTACATGGCTTGAAAATGGTATTAGCACAATTAACTCAGGAAATCCAAATTAGTTAGCCAGAGGACTGGCAAGATAAGTTGAAAGCAATACATTAAATTTTAGTTAGTCATTTTAGACTCACTTTGCCTCACCAAACCTTTCAACATTGAACAAACAACACATCTAATATGTGAGTTTCTCTTTCTTACTTTTTATCTACACTTGGGTCTGTTCCACCCATCCAAACAAACATTTATCCATCTACTGTTCTCTTTGTGTTAGTTGAACCTAAACATGAACAAAAAAGAAAAAAAAAATGGAAAATGTGGCAGGAGCACAGGCAGAAGCTGGGTAGTTTTGTCAGCTTGATTCCTGGGTCCCCTAACCTTTTCTCTCAAGGTAACTGTGACTAACAGCACTAATAACCTGCCAGTGCCTTTTTGGCCTGTGTTAGGCCGACAGCACCACCGTGAATGACATCCTTCCCAGAAATCTCACAAGGTACCGAGAGGTTTATCAGTTACAGAGAGGAAGGAATCTGAAGTGGGAAGATGACCAAGGAGGCCGGGCAGGGAGCAAGAAGTAATTTTCACCTCCAAGGACCACATTAAGAAGGATGAAAAGGGTCTTTGCTTTCTTGAAGTTCAGTTATCTGAAAACTTTTGAGAGCTAAGCTTTCAGGAGGGGATGGTGGAAACACCTCCTTTGTATTACTGAGTTTTATGATTATTTGTAGTTTAATTTAATTTTAGGTTTGTTTCTTTGTCATGATTAATACCTCATAAACAGAGCATTATCCAAAAAGGTATTTTGAATAAATTACTTTTCCAGATAATTATCATTTGTTTCTTAAAACACTAAAGGTGATTAGGCCTTGGTGAAATTTTCCTGAAAACTGTTCCAGCATTTCTTTTCTTTTTTTGCTTTTTTTTTCTTTGTTTGTTTTAAATATATGCCAGCCTTACTATATACCATTGTAAGCACTTTATTGAATCCTTTTTTTTTTGCATTCCAGCATTTCTGATTTCAAGAGCAAAGTTCACTAAAGTAATAGAACATTTTGCCTGGAAGATCTGAAGCTCAGGCCCCATTCCCACGTCAGTTTCCATCTACATCATATATAATGGCGTCTGCTTTGTACTTGGGAAAAAAGAGATAGGAAAGAGAAGGAAAGGAGAAGCATGGGGGAATGGCAAGGAGTCTGTTAACCTCTCACTTCCTTGGATTGACTGTAGACTGGCAGCCCATAGCATGGTCCTAAAGATCAAGTGCTGGCATGTCTTACTGCAAGAATTTTTGATATTCTTAAAAAAAAAAAAAAAAGAATTTTTGATATTCTAGACACAACCTAAGCCTCGTTGGGGGTTCAGGTGACAAAGTGTAGCAAAAATAATGGAAGAGGTTGTTTCCTCTGACTGGTGTCAAGAACACTCAACAGTCTTTGACTTTGGCATTACTTGTGTCTCCAGAATTCTTTTCCAGGCTGGCTCATAGGTGGCAATCTTGTTGAAAGTGGATGTGGGGACACTTGTTTTGAAGTTGACATTTTGTTCAAACATACATTTTAACTTTGATTGTGTGTTTATTTGGCAGTGAGTAATAGGAGAGTTCTGATGTAAACTGTGGGGAGAGATGGGACTGAAACCCACTTAAATAATTTTCTGACACCATGTTCCTGTGATGACTTTCTGCATGAACAGAAATGACTCATTGTCATAAAGACTCCTAAAAATAGATTTGTGGAAGTAGACTTTATGGCCATTCAAACTGTTGGCATAACTACATGTAGGAGCCCTGTTTGGAGAGATGGCTTAAATTGCGGTTGACTATGGGCCATGGAGTTTTGGGCATTGCTGCCTTCTGTAGTCTCACGGGACTTGGCCTGGGATCTCGCGGGACTTGGCCCGGGCGGGATCTCAAGTGACTTGGCCAAGATTGCTGATCGGGTCAGTGCCATTTTGGTGGTGTGTGTGGCACGTGTTAGTAGTTGTTAGAGCCAGAGAGAAAAGTTATCAGAATAAAAAGCTGTTTGTTTCCAATTTGCCTCTGAACTTCTTCCCGCGGCTTCGTTGCTCCAAGTGGCCATCGCTTCAGGCAGCAACAACTACACCCATCTTTCTTTCCCCACCCCGACTTTATGAATTCTGTTCTTATTCTCAAGAAATAGGAACTTGCCGGTCTCTGTTCTCTCCTTGAGAGATAAAGACTTGCCCTTCTCTGTTCTCAAGAAACAGTAACTTGCCTTCGGCAGAATAAGGTGATGCTTGCTATACCAGTTACAAGGGCTAAACCCGCCCCTAACAAGCAGCCATGATTCTGGCCTATGAAAGGTAATGCTCAAAGGGGAGGTGCTGCTACTCTCCCTCTCTTGCTGTTCTCTCTGCGCGAGACAGCCTTGTCAGGTGCCTGACAATAAATCTGCTTCTGTCTCTGTCATTGGTGTGCCTGTGATCAGTCCTGCACCAGTTTTCTTTCACATACATGGCATTTAGGACAGGAGAGAAGCAAGCAGTGGATACCGGGAATGGATAATATCCTTCCTTGGCACTGTGGCATAGATGTAAATGTAAAACTGTTGGTGATGCTTGGGAGCTGGCAATATATTATACATTATCTCATCTTTCCAGATTGCTCAAAACCATCATCCATATACCCTGGCTACTGTGTACCAGTTTGTAATGCAGAATTGCCCTTGAAAAATATAGAGGTTTTTGGGCATTTAGACCCAACTCTAAATAGGTCCTAATTTAATGAGGAGGTTCAGTTTGGGAACTTCAGGTTGACTCTTTCCATGAGCCCTAACGTATCACTTCTCTTCCATGACCTTTCATTCGCTTCTTGAATTTCTTGTGTTTTATGCATATTTCTTTGAGGTCAAAAGATTTGTTTGTTTTATCAATCTTTGTGTATGCATCAGTGTCTGGCACAAAGACTTTCCCATAGAAGATGCTCAGTAAGTGATATATCACAAAGTATGAGGATAATTGTGTTTTAGGATGTTGATAGCCTTGTTTCCAGGGCAGGGCCTGTTTGCATTGTTTTGGGCATCTCTGATACAAGACCAGTCCCAAAGTGATTTCATTGTCTGTTTATATCTCAACCCTCCCATACTCACCCCCATCAAATCACCCTATAGATAGGCTTGGTGCTGTGATTGCTTTTGAACTTGACCCTTCTCCTTAGAAATTTTTGATATTGAATTAACCCTTCACAACTTTTCCTTTCAGCCCCCATGCTCATTAATATTTCCTACAGAATTGCTTTTAGCCCGCCCTTGCTTTCCCTATGCAGAATCTACTAATTATGATAAATCCACAGGGAGGAAGTGGTATAAATAAATGTAGGAAAATTTAGGACCACATATACAGAGAACAGTAACTCAATGTGGATGTAACCAAAAATGCAGAAAGTGAGTCCAAAAATAGAAGCTTGGAAACCTAAATGGGGCCTGACATAAGGAGTTTGAAGCCATAAAGCAAATAATTAGGAGTCATTTAAATTACTGGGGAATAGAAGTAACCTGAATGAAAATATTCACTATATACATTAAATTAATTAAATTTACTTCAGTCAAACAAGCACATATTATATTGTTGAGATAATGTTAGAAGAAAGTACTTAAGTAGACAGAAATCTTATAGTGAAAATAGTCCATACTCTTATGCTACGAGCAATATAAAACTGGGTGTGTATTTTCTTAGATACAAACATGATGTTTGTAATATGCACACAATTGGAAGTATTTGTTCCAGAGCAACCCAATTAGAATTATTTAGAAAACTTAGTCATTTCATCACCTCCTTCTATCTGAAACAACTTTCCTTCTCTCAAATCCTAGGAGGCTACCGTTGTTCCTTAATACAAAAATCAGAATATTCTCCTGTGGTAGAGTCTGTGACATGTGCTTCTAGAGTCTTCTGCAGTTGCCTCTTCCAGTAACCTTTCTTTAATTAATTTGAATCATATCCTGAACTAGATACTTAAAAATTCCCCATCATTTCTCTATCATTTTAAACTATATTTCCTTGAGAATCTTGCTAGATCACAATCATCAAACCTATTCTTTAATCTCAGAAATGATGGCTAGTCTACCCTCTGCTGCATTTTGATTACATTTATTATCCGCTTAATCTTCCATGTTGTAGGAAGTTAAATGACAAGTTAAATGTACTTTAATTGGTGGAAACCAGAATCATTATTTTTCTTTTCATAGGGTTTCTTTTCAAGAAATATTTACTTTCAAAGTCAAGTGGGAATGGAGTCTGGTATTCACAGAGGAAAGCCAAGTGCTCTTGACTTACTGGGCTCAATTCCCCTTGCAGCCTTTAAACATTGCAGCAGAGTCCAAGAACAGAGAATTTGGGGAGATGGGAGCAGAGAAGAAGGCTGGGGCAGGGCCAGGAGAAAGTTGCTATATGAGACATGATGACCTAATTCTAAAATCACTCACATGAGAAGTTTTGGTTATGAGCATATTTTGCAACTGTTAAAAATATGAGGAAAATCTCATGCAGTTAATTTAGGGATAAGTCATTTTCTTAATTAAAGCTGGGCTAAGTGGTTAGTTTGCACTCAGCGGCATTAGCCAGAAGAGTCATGCTAGTCACTTCTACATATTTACAGCTGGCCTCTTTAGCATTTTCTGGATGTTCAAGTTTCAGTTTTCTCCTTCCATCAAAATTTATATTCTTAGCTCTTCTTTGGAAAATCAGTGACTGAACTACAAGAGCAGAATATTTGATTGCTCTGGTTGCTGTCTCCATAATATCATTTGCTTCTTGGAAAAGCAACAATGTATTCAAATACAATGTTATCAGATTAGCACGATCAGGGTTGAAATGGCTCATAAAATACAGGTGGTGATAGAACAGCATAATCAGCAGCTGCAAGGGCCTTTCTTTCCCACCTGAGACTGTAAATCAAATGGTCACCGTGACAAAAAATATTAACAAAAGGTTTTCAGGGACAAAGTTGAGAAGGTGGCAGAGCATTTGGGGGGAAATTTGTTTCATGTAGAATGTTATTATAAAAATGAAAGAAGTCAAAATGAGGTGTCATTTCTTTGATGGCCTTATGAGAATGAATGTCAAAGTTCCCTGTTAATAAAGGACAAGGGGCTTTGGATTTCAGCATCGATCTAGTAATGAGGCTCTAGACCATAATGCCTTCCTTGGTTATTAATTCTAACTCCCTAAATGGATATTCAAAGCCACACATCAGCCTTCAAGCTTTCTTTTCAAGGGCAAAATGAATGTAATAATATAGCATAAATCGGTCTTAGAATTTTCTTTGTAGTTGTACACTTAAGAGAAACTATTACCAGATAGAAAACCAAAAGATAAAGGCTATCATGAATGAATATTAAATACTGCAACTTTTCTTTCTGGTCACATCAGAAATTTTGGCTTTTAACAGAGAAAAAATAAATTTCAAAATTTAGAAATAATCTAGCCAGCTCAAGCTAGTAAGCCTCAATGAGACTATCAATAAGAGGGTGTTCATTTTACAAAACAGACATAGGATTTTTACTCTCATAATTCACTTTTATAATCTTGGATTTTTGCCATTGGATCGTGTAAGGTAACACAATTATAATAATAATGCTCATTGTTGAATGTTTACCATGTGCCATGGCCCTTTGCAAGGTATTTTGCTTACATAGTTAATTTAATTCTTCTCACTCCCCTGTAAGGGAGATTTTAATATTTTCACTTTACAGATAAGAGACCAGTGATCAGAAATGTTAAATAATGTAGTCAAGTTTGACAGTTAATAGGTGGCAGAACCCGCATTTAAGCTCAAGTCTCTCTGGCTATAGGACTTCTTTGCTTTTTTGCAAGATCTCTTACATAGTTGAGTGTATGTTGCCAGGGAGAAAAGTTTACCAAAGCATTTCACGCTATTTTTCCACTTTCCTCAATGGCATACTAGATTAAACTCAGGCGCCAAGGTATCTTCAATTGGGTGTCCACCAAAATAGTTTCCCTAACCAGTTTCTTTTAGGAAAACCATTCATTTTTTGGCAGGCCTATTTCACAGTCTGATAAATGAGGGGGAGGAATGTTCCCATAACACTAATATTTGTGGCAAGATCAAGTCTTATTTTATAGTACAAGACATGTCAGGGTTTCCCATGTCAAGGTTGATACATTTGAAGGGACATGAACATAATATTCCTGATTTACGTGAGAAGTAGAGGAAAAATGCATACTGAGTGAAAAATGCATACTGAGCACATTCTCTGTGCCAGGCCTGTAGGCACAGTATCACTTTTGATCCTCGCGATGGTCCACTTTGCACACGAGGAAACAAGTGCAGAAAACTGAAGTGACTCACCGAAGTCCACCTATCAAGTAGGTGAGGCATTGGGATTTGAACCCTCGGCTGTCTGACTCGGGACTCCCTCCCTTTTCCTCCCTATTTCATTCAGTCCTAGGCCACAGAATAACTCAGTGCTTCCTTTATGGCAATGCCTGTGTTTTTATCTTCCAAATGGAGACTTTGCTCTGGATTAGAAAGTGAAAAGCTGCTCAATCCTTCCAAGACACCCAAATTCCAGACATTATGGAAATTACTAACATAAAGGTCGAGTGGATCATACCTGATAAATGATGTATTGTCTCAATGAACATATTTGAAATGGAGAAATGTAATTCTATGCAACATTACACATCTCCACAGTGGGATTCAGCTATTTTCTTCAGTATAGACATTTTAGTATAGACATTTTGCAGCTGTAAGAAATAAATTTCTGTATTTGCAAAAATCCAAGGCAATAATGAGAAACATTTTTTTTTTTTTAAAGAAGACGACTTGTTTTGGGGCTGGGTGTTAACCAAGCAAGAGGCAAAAAAGAAATAGTTACCTTTTCAGCAGGGTTTTTTTGTTTGTTTGTTTTGGTTTAATTCTCTGAGGCTTGATTAAAGAAAGGCTGGGATCTGCTCTCCTTGAACACTCTGGCATTGTTTAAGTCTCCTTTGGATTAGGGCCTTGGGTTAGCTAACAGCTCTGTGAATTGGGCCCAGAAAGAAACAAGTAGGTGCTAATCCATATAAAACTTGAGGGTAAAGAGGAAGCTGTGTCTGATGTAATTTCTCATCCCCGTGGTGCTGTTATTTTTAAGGCATCTTGTGAGCCGGCCATCTCTCAAGAAAGCTCCTGGGCAGGTATGCTACCTAATAGATTACAGGACTTTGTCCTGCACTCAAGGAAAGGGCTAGTACCACATTGTTACAGAGCTGGGACCTTCCAAGAAACCGAGGCAGTGCAAAGACCCCCCTCTTCAAACCCCAATTTTTGCAACCAAGTCAGAAAGATTTCAGACATGTCCCTCAGAGTAACAGGAATGAGTTTATTAAAGAAACAGGAAAAAGGGAAAGGGGACACTCTGAAAGGAAAGAGTGGGTCCTCTCAGAGAGAAGAGAGACAATGTGCCTCTCCTGCATCCAGTTTTATTGGGGATCCCAGAGAAGTTTCCAAAGAGTTCCACCCAGGCCCATCTCTTGACTTTTGTCTGTCATGGCAACTCTAGGTCATCTTGGCCCATGCTAATTCATTCTAATTGTATTTGTAACCACATATTCTTACAGATTTTATGGTTAGGAGGAACTATCCTTATCTCCCAGAGTTTCAGGGTCTGGTCACAAAAGTCTCCTTCTTCAGGGTAACTTGGGTTCCTCTTATCAATATTATTTTGGGCCTGCATTTCTCCTGCAGTGAATAGGTAGTTTGCTGAGAAATGTAACATAGCCTGTCCACTGAGGCCAGGCAGGGCTGCAGGTAAATTGCTTCTTGGAAAAGAAAGCATGTGGGAGTTAGCACAGTGGGCCCATTTTATAGAATTATTCTCTTAATCTCATGTTCCCACCATCCTCATCTGTCTGTTCCCTAACAACATCTTAACAACATCCTGAGTAGCTCTAACATGTCATTCTACATTGAAGCCTTCAATACAGTCACCAGAAGCAATTTGTAGGAATCTCTAGGGCACTTTTCCAATCAGGAATTGGTGTAGGGGCAGATAAGGAACAAAAAACTAGAATGAATTAAATAAACTTGCTGAATTTCAAATAAAAAATACACATTATTATTTTTATTTTCTAGTGGACTGAGAAATGAAACAATGGTTTTTAAATTACAAACAACAATAAATGCTGGTGAGGGTGTGGAGAAAAAGGCACACTCCTACATTGCTGGTGGGACTGCAAATTGGTGAAGCCAATCTGGAAAGCAGTATGGAGATTCCTAGGAAAACTTGGAATGGAACCACCATTTGACCCAGCTATCCCACTCCTTGGTCTATTCCCAAATGACTTAAAAATAGCTTACTACAGGGACACAGCCATATCAATGTTTATAGCAGCACAATCCACAATAGCTAGACTGTGGAACCAACCCTGATGCCCATCAGTGGATGAATGGATAGGGAAACTTTGGTATATATACACAATGAAACATTACTCAGCACTAAAAAATAATAAAAACATGGCATTTGCAAGTAAATGGATGGAGTTGGAGAAATAATGCTAAGTGAAGTTAGCCAATCCCAAAAAAACCAAAGGTCGAATGATCTCTTTGATATGAAGATACTAACTTATAAAGGCAAGGGAGTGGGGATGAGAGGAATGAAAAAACTTTAAATAGAACAAAGGAGGGGAGGAGGGAGGGGGTAAGGGGATAGGAATAATGGCAGACTGAGTTATTCATGACTACCTTAAATACATGTACGAAGACACAATTGTTGTAAAAATACTTTATATAAAACCAGCAACTTGAGAAATTGTGCTCTTCATATGTAATATGAAATGAAATGTACTCTGTAAACATGTATACAAAGTTAAAATTAAAAAATAAATAAAAAAGAAAAAAAAGAAATATCCCAACACACACAAAAAGTAACTGAAAAAAACAGTAATATTTAAATAAATTATTAAAAATTTAAAAAAAAAATTATCATTCCTAAACCCACATGAACAAGTTTGAACTGGTAACTGATCTATTGAATGGGAACTAGCCTAGAACATCAAACTGTTTTCTAAATCATACATTAGTTAACTGAACGTTATTGAGGTAGAGTCCCTTGTGATGCACACTTATGCCCTATCAGAAGCTTTTGTGAAAATGTGATTTGGAGACGATGGAGATTAAATTTGTTTTTTGTGGATCTTATTTTCATATGTAATTGTGGATTGGCTTTGGACTTTTCTAGTCTAACTATTCCAAACAGAAATAGCTTTGGGTTAAGTTTTTCATATTCTGATAAATTTTCATGTAAAATATCTCAGAGGTGCTCTTATTTTAATGCCATTATTTCCAATCCGATTGTGAGTCCAAGAGGACCTTCAACTTTTTTGGTGTTTAAAGTTCATAAATCTTAACAATCACATAATAGTCATCTTTTACTAAGAGTTCCAAGTTTAGAACTTTGAATGTTACCTTAGCTTTCTTTTTCCTTGGTGACAACTGAACAGCCTATTGGAGGATACCTCTAGTCTCTGTATTTCAATATCCATGTGACATCTCCTTATAAGAAAATGAGCATTTCCTTATTATACATACATCTGCCATCTCTGCTGTTGAGGGAGGGTAGGATCTGAGGCCCTCTAGCCTTGTCGGCCTGCCCCCACTGGACTGCAGACTCCAAAGCAAGAGCAGTAGCTCCACAGAGCTCCTCTATGTCACCCCAGAACCTAACCTGTGTCTGACACATAGCAGCTGCTTAGGATGATTAATGAGGACTATATTTTCATCACCCTATTAGTTAGAGAAACATTTTTAGGACATGGAATTTGAGATCCCATTACAGCCTTTATGTTCCTGGACAGGCCATCTGCTTCTCACGTCCCGATTTCTTATCCTTACATTGCGAAAATGATTTTTTCCTTTTCATAAAAACTAAAGGCGATATATGTGAGAGATCCTGTCTTAAAATCAAAATTAAAAAGGGGAGGCTGGGTAGCTCCATGGTAAAGCTTGTGCAAGGCCCTGGGTTCCATCCCATGCACCACAGAATCATCGTCATCACCATCATCATCATCATCATCATCATCATCATCATCCCATGACAGCCAGTGTTTTCCCCTAAGTAATTACCATGTCTGTTGTTTTCCTTTATAAGTTTGAGTTGTGTTTTCTTATCTCATCTATTTTTTCTTTTACCTGTCTGTAAAACTCTCTATCCTCTATCTTATTTTCCCATCACTGTATATTTCATGTTTGTGTAGGGTCATGTGTATCATGGGCCCGTGCTTTAAAGTACTCCTAGACCCTGTGGACTCTCTGGGCTCTCCCAAGTATTAAATTTTTGTTTAAAGGAAAACTTTCCAGCTACCACAAACAGCATTTCTGCTAGCTGAATAGAAGCATAGAGCCCATGCAATCTGGTTTGCTCTTTTCCTTCAAACTTTTAAAGCAAGTCTGGTTTTCAAGTGTCGTGTTAACAACATAATGGCATAGAAGGAAATTACTCATGTTAGATATTCTCTAGTTTGACGCAAGGAATTATGAATTTATGGGTCAGGAACTAAGGATTTATTTTCAGTATTTGCTGATAGACCAGCAAGCCTGAAATATGAATTTGTGAGTGCGTGTGAGCACACACACACACACACATAACACACACACATTTTCGGTGTGAACTTTGATGGACTAAAAATAGCTGAAGTGATAATCACATTGACTATTCACCACCTTGGCAACATGATATATAAATATTCAGATAAAATGCCCCATTACTGAGATTGAGAAACACACAGCTCTAATGTGGTCTTCAAATTCAGGCACTTGAGAATGAATAGTTATTAGGCTATTATAACCAGAAGCTTGAAGGGGTTTGAAGGCATTTTATAAACAAAAACATTAGTTCTAAATGGGCAATAATACAAGCCTTCTTGTCTTTTGATTTTTTAATTTATTATCCACTTACTGTTCCATATGTTTCAAACTCTTTAGAGCTCAATCAAAATATCTTCTTTTTTTGTCTTTTTCTGGGAAATCCATCTATCGGCCATTGTGCTGTTTCCTTCCTTGCAGCTGATTCATGCCCAAGTGTCCTGGCTCAATCCTCACTGCCACCTTCACTCTCTTGAAAAGGCATACACTGTAGTGGAAATAGTGCTGGTCCTAAACCTGACTCTGGAACTGGTCCTATCTTAGTCTGTCCAGGCTGCTGTAATAAACCACTATAAATGGGTGGCTAAACAACAGAAGTTATTCTCAGTTCTAGAGTCTGGGAAGTCGTAGTTCAAGCACAGCAGATTTGATGTCTGGTGAGGGTGCACATCCTGGAGCACGGACACTCTTCTTCTCACAGTGTCCTCACATGGTATAGGGAACAGGGAGCCCTTCAAAGCCTCTTCTATAAGCACTGAATCCTACAACCTAATCACCAACAATCCCATCTCCTGATGCTACTATAGTTCAGCATATGAATTCTGGGGTACACAAACTTTCAGTATATAGCAGGTCCTAAGAAAATGATTTGACCTTAGACAAGGCATTAAATCTTTTGAGTGGGGCCCTTTTAAAAACTGATCAATAAAACACGTGTGTTTAATTTGATAACATCTAAACTGACATCAACTTGATGATTCCTTAAGTCATAACTATTATAGTTATCAGTAAATATATTAAGCTGATAGAATTTTTAGGCTAGCCAGGAATTCAAAGATTATTTAATTAAATTGAGTAGTTTTGCTTATTAGGAAACTCATAGATTAAATTATTTATGTTATGTGAAATAAGTTAGCCAGCAAAACAATCAGACTCTAAGCTTTCCCATACACACACACACACACACACATATATATGGCATGTGTGTGTATGTATAAGTGTGTGTGTGTGTGTGTGTGTGTGTGTGTGTTGTTTATGACTAATAAATCAGGTGAATGATTTGGTAAGGGGAATGATAACAGGCATTAATTAAAATGAGATTTTCTGGATTTGTGCAATTAAAAAAATCAAATCTTGTCATCCTAAATTTTTAATTACATTATATATCCTTAGTTTATTTAAAAATTATCCATAGGCCATTTAATATTGTACTTAATGTTTGACCTTAAATCTTAAGTTAAACTTTGGTTTTGAGGAGAAAGTGGTGTTGATTTCAGACATTTCAAAGTGCTGCTAGCTGCAGGTTATAAAAAATTCAGGGTTACACTGAGTATTTTTTAAACCAGGTTTAAATATTTCTTTCAGCACGGTTTCTGTAGAACAGTACTCAGTTAACTTCTGTTTATGGCATTGCCTTTTTTTTGTTTTGGGATTCATTCTATAATGCCTGTCCCTGTATCACTTTCATGTTCCATTTCTGTTGCATGTTGGTCCTGTGGTTGAATTTCCTCTCCCCAACCCCTGAACAGTGCTTACATTTGTCAAGGAACAGCATTCGTACTTCATCTCAGTGGGTGAGACTATTGAGGGGAGAGGGGCAGGGAATGAGGACATACTGAGGATGTGGTGATGAGGGGAAAAGATCAGAAATGGGATGCCCTCTGGAGAAGGAAGTGAGCAGAGCACCACGTTGAGTTAGCCTGCTGGACTTCTCTGGAAAAATGCTTCTTCAGACGCCTTGGGATAGCTCTGTGTCTCCTTGGTGTGAGGACTCAGGTTCCAGGGCTTTAAACTGTGTTACTGGCACTTTTAGACCAATATAAGTGCAATATCATTTTCACTTACTGCCCTTCCTGGTTGCTTCCCCATAAGGATGACATTTTCAAATGTACATGAAATGAGGGTGCTTAAACTAGAGAATCAGCAGTAGAATTTTAAATTCACAATAGAATTTCCAGCACCATCATGCTGGTACTGCATCCAGTTACTTCTCTTATCAGTCACTCAAAAGCCTTCCCTAAGGTCATAGCACCACCTTGTTTCTGAGCCAGGTGATCCTTTGACCTCTCTGGTTAGTCATCTCTGCAGGTGCAGGACACTTCCTCCTAGAAAGGCTCACCCACTCTGCTCATTTCTTGGGCACTTCTGACTGCCTCTATGAATATTTTTGTCTTTTTTTTTTTTTTTTTTTTTAAATTTTTCTTTGCCCATTCCTCAAATTATCTTTTTTCTTCCCCAAGATTTTGTTCTGGGGCTTTTCTTTCATCTGCATGTTCTCTCGGGATCAATTCTGCAGCTGTGATCTCTATCAGTATACCCTGCCAGGATGTAAGCCTGTGCTTCCAGTCCATTTTTCTATATCTTTTATCTCCTAAATAACATACATTTGATTAACTACTCTAAGTTCATTTAATACATACATTTGAAATAATGTTCACCTGATTATTACTTTCAACTTTTAAGAGATTCATAAATAATACCCTCAGACCCAAATACCACTTTCTTCCCCAAATATGCTCCTCCTTTGGCCCCTTGCTTCAGTAAGTGATGCCATCCTTCTGGTTCTGTACTTTGACCCCCACCCCATCACCCTCCAGACCCAGCCGGTCATTGAGAACTGCCAGTCAGTTATACAGCCTGGCTCACTCTATCATCATTCCAACTTCTCATCTAAGCCATTACCCACTCTTACTATTAACTGCCACTTGTTTTATTTTTGGTGGCAACAAACTCCAATATGCTCACTGCATTGGTGGTTTACTTCAATCATATCTGACCTCATCTGCCTTGTCCCCATACTGCTTTCACACTCCACTTCCACTGCATGTCAGTCCTATGGTTTAATTTCCTCTCTCTCCCACCCCTGAACGGTGCTTACATTTATCAAGGAACAGCATTCTTATTTGCTTTGTCCCAGAGGGGTGAGACCATTGAAGAGAGGCGAGCAGCATACTTCAATATACTCTCTGCATTGGCAGTTCTCAATATGTGGTCCCCAGACCAGCTGCATCAGCATCATCTGGGAGCTTGTTCAAAAAGTAAGCCCTCCAGCAGAGTGCCAGAAACTCGAGGGGTGGGCCCATCTGTCAGTGCTTTAGCTAACCTTCCAGGTGGCTCTGGTGCTTACTAAGATATGGGAACCTCACCAACCTCACCTGACTCACTTCACATTTGTCCTACTTTACTGAGGGCTTTGCCCAGCACATCAGCCCCTCCTGCCACAAGGACCCATGCATGCCATGTCCCACTCTTCCTCATCACCTGGAAGAGTCCTCCTCCAACCTCTGGCTCTATTTAGACGCCAGGTCCCCTGAAGAGCCTGTAGCTGTGGTAGGATGTGTCCCAAGTGTCTCACTGCACTCTGAGGATTTGGACCATGTCTATTCATTCACTAATGCTTTATTTCACTAAAGCTATTCAGCAAACAAGAATTATCCTCAACACATGATGGAAGATGCACAAAAAAGATTTTTTTTTTTAGATGACTGAATTAGTTGGAGCCCTATATCACTCTGGCTTCATGTTGCTCTCTAACCAAAAGTTGGACTTAACCTAGACTGACAATCTCTTCTAATTCCCCAAACCTATACTTCCCTGTATTCCAGGCATTGGCCGCCTCACTGAGCTGGTGGCCAACATTTTCTCTCTGATCCATTCATCCTTCTTCTGCCTTCCTCCTTTTCCATATCAAAGTAGTCAGGAAGACTGTTGAGGAAAAGTCAAATAGACTTTTTTGTTTTGTTTTGTTTTTAGATATGCATGACTTTTACCAATACCTAGAGGTCTGGTAATTCAGGCTGTCAGAGGACCCGTTCAGTCAACCACTCTCCTCCGTTCTTCCTGGAAGCTTCTTAAGGTGTGTGGGCAATTTCTGGCCAGATAATTGCATAATGGCTTTTATTCTCTTTGTTCTTTTGTGGGCCCAACTAATTGCTTTGGAGTACCACTGTTAGCTCTCAACTTCTCATAGGACCCCTGTCTACTGATGTGTAAAACTTAGTAACTGGCTTTTGCAAAGCACAAGGCAGAATTTATTGGTGGTGCTCTGCCTTTTGGAATATCACAGGAAGAGAAGAGGCCCCTTGGCCAAATAGAAGACTTCTTTAAACTTTCTTTACTCTGTGATTTAAAAAGAGGGCTCTTCCTGAGACAAGGCTAGGAAAAATGATGCAATTTAAAAATTTTCTATACATTTGTAGAATCTTTCCCGGAGTTAGCTATGGACAGGGAAATTCATTGACCCCAAGATGATGCTATCCAAAGAATTTTGTGCTATTTTCATACACTCCAAGACTCCTCACAGGACCACCACATTTTAAAAAAGCTGTGGTGGTTGGGGTGAGGTGTGGGAGATCCCTGGGACCTTAGCAAAATCACCATCTCCACCTCTGATCCATCCCTGCCCCTGTCATCATTTCGACAGTCCCTGTCCTAAAGTCTCCACCCCTTCTCCCTTTTTTTCTAGAGCAGCAGGGCCTTCTTTACCCTTTGTGAAATAAGCTCTTAAGCAGAGTCCTGCTTTATAAAATAGATAAAACTCCTTTGTTTTTTAAGGGTTAGTTTTTCAATGTGTAACTTTATTAAAAGTCAAAATATTCTTCAACAAAAGGTAAAAATAAAATTACCATATGAGCCAGCATTCCCACTTCTGGGTGTCTGAATACCCACAAGAATTGAAAGGAGGGTCTTGAAGGGATGTTTGCACATCTGTGTTCCTAACAGTGCTATTCCCAGTAGCCAAGAAGAGCCAATACCCCAGTATCTGTCCATGGACAAATGTATAAAAAAAATATGGGCTATACATACAATGGAATATTCAGCTTTAAAAAGGAAGTTCTGACCCATCCTACAACACACAGGACCCTTGAGGACATTTTGCTAAGTGAAGTATGAAAGTCACAAAAAGACTAATAACTCTCATTTGCAGAAGCTAAAAGAAGTTGACCTTAAAAGTACAGCAATAATTACTATTACAGACTAACAAGGGTATACGTGTGGGAAAGGCATAATGGAAAAAGGGAGGTTAGATTTGATCAGTGCACATTGTGTATACCTGTATGGAAATATCACCATAAGCTCCATTAATATGTATAATTAATATGTGTTAATTAAAAATGGATGGATGGATAGACAGAATAAATAGGCAAAAAGTAAGAATGAAGCATGCTATGCATGCTATTTTTAGTTCAAATCATTAAACTTTTCATAAGAAAAAAAGACAATACTACATGATTCCAAGTGTGTGAGCTCTTTAGAGTAGCAAAAGGCACAGACACAAGACAGAATGGTGATTGTCAGGGACTGGAGGAGAGGAGGGAAGTGGGGAGTTGTTGTCTGTTAGGTACAGAGTTTCAGTTTTGCAAGATGAAAAAGTCCTGGAGGTTGGCTATATCATGTGAATATTCCTCACAGTACTGAATCTTACACTAAAACATGGATAAGATAGTAAAACATTTAAGTTATGTGTGTTTTACCATAATTTTTAAAAAAGTAAATGCAAAAGATAAAAAGGAAGTCAATGTCTGAGAAAAATGAGTTTGGAGAACTGAAAATATTTGAAATCTGTGGTTGTGGGTGGGCATTCATTTTCAGTATTCCATGTGTGCTGTTTTTGTCACACTACATTCTTAAACACTCTTGTAATTTACTGACCTTCCTTTTCCCTTTTTAAAAATAGCTTGCTGTATAATTCTAGGCTACTCACCACTTAAAATCTCAGAAGAATTCTTATTGAATAAATTAGAAACATAAAGTCAACCATTGTTGATGTGTTAAAATTTGGTCTACGTCGTATTCAAATTTTTTGTAAGGCATTCTTTTTAACAGTAATTAAATGAATGTTTAAAAAACAAATATTTTATAACCCTTGCAAAAACTCCATAAAATCTAGAGTTTTGATGAATCACAGTTTGAAAACAACCACTAGAGTAGACTATGTTAATATCCTACCTCATTTCCATCTCTCTACATCAACTCTCCACGCATCTGCTGGACTTTTCTTTGTAAATACAGAGCTGACCTTGACATTTTCCTGCTTAAATACCTTCAGCATAACTCCATCCCTGAAGTGCAGTGCTCTGTCCCAACTGTCCCTGGGTAACATTGAAAATTCTAATCTTGAGACCTTCCCAAAACAAATAAATCAAAATTTCTTAAGATGGGGTCAGAGTATGTTTCAAAAGCTACCCAAGTGAAATGTGAAGCCAGAATTGGAAACCATTGACTTAAAGGAAAGTGTACTCACTCCTTAACATGACACACAAGACCCTTGGGCTTTGATCCTTCCCCAATTATGCTCAACTTCAACATGGTCCCACACACCCCGGGTTTCCTGAGCACTTGTGTGTGTGACCCCTTCCTCCTCCTGCTCAGGCTGTTCCCTCTGGCTCTGGCCTTTTTCATTCTATTCCCTGACAGATTGAAACCCCACTTTGACAACATAGCTCAAATATCACCAATTTCATTTTGGTTAGTCTATTCCCCTTTCCTGATGACTCCCTCTCTCTTCTGATAAATTAAGCAATTGTAATCATAACTTTTCCCCATGGTCTCTCCTTCACTAATGTCTGATTCTTTATTGATGTTTATCATGAGTCAGTTTCCCTATCAGAATGAATGAATGAATAAGTGAATGAATGAATGAGCGAGTGGATGAGTGAATGAATGAATGAACATAGCATCCTCTAGATTTCTAGGAAGTCTGAGTGCTCTAGCTCTACATAATAATTCATATTCTATAGACATTTATTATCTATAAATTGCATCAGAAAAGTGTGGCTCTATAGCTGCCTCTCAGCTGGACTCAAACTCAGAGTCCTTTCCCAATCCTCAGCCCAGGCTACCAAACACTTTCTATGTGAAATTCTTTCCAGGTTCAGATGGTGAGGTTGTGGTGAAAAGGTCAGATGATCTGAGCTCATGACTATGCCCTAGGGAGAGATTTGGAGGCTGCTTAGACTCTAAACTTAAGATTTGTTTACTTTGTCTTTTGTCTTGTATTTCCTTTGCTGTCAGATTTCCCTCTGAAAGTTTAAAAATCTGAATTCCTTTTAAGGCTCCATGATGCACTTTTCTTGCCATTTCTCCTCCTCCAACATTTTATCATTTGGAGTATTGGACAGCCAACATGACAAAGGGAGTCTCAGACAAGGAGAGTGTAAACAGGGCCAGTTTTTACTAGTATAGCTTCATTGGAGAGGGAAAGATGAAAATCACCATCTAAGCACCTTGCCCATAACCACGTCAATCACAACCCATGGGAGTTAGAAGAAGTAGTGAATCATTCATTCAAGTATATTTCATCATTCAAGTATATTTATGTGAGATTACTGACACTATGGTACTCCAGCACCTCTATTATTTCTGCTTCAAGAGTCTTAATGCCATGCATTGTGAATGCTGTGTTTGTTATGTCACTGCATCAGTAAATGGAAATGACAATGTGACCTTGTCCCCACTCTCACGCTTTGCATGCCAATTTTTTTTTTTTTTTTTAACCAATCGAAACTTTCCTTTTGATTATTCAGTAGGTCTGGCTGTGCCAACTCAGTGCTGTGCCCATGTCATGAGAGAGGAAGCCAGAGAGAGGCCGGCACACTTATAAGTTGGAGTTACTCTTCCCAGCCCATGTGTCCTATGGGTCATTTTATCCTTCATAATGACAATAAAGGAAATAAACTTTAAACTAGATGTTAATGGAATGGTTACTGAGCTGTACATTGTGTGTCTTTGTACCTATTAACTTCCCAATCAACATAACATTCCAAAGTGCCCTGTAATCATAATGGATTCAGCAAGGCAATGATTTCCAACCAGCTGAGGAGCTCCTTTATGATGTGATGAAAATCCATAATGGGCAGGAGCCCTAAGAATGTCAGCTTGTGACTTTAACTCCTCCCTGTGATGCCTGCTTAGGGCAGGTAGCTTGAGACTCTCTGACTACTCCCGCTGTTTTGTGAGTCCCCTCAGGACGTGTGGCATCTGTGTAAAGAGCAGTGGCAGGGACACCTGGGAAGATGGGGCCTCTGGATGGAATCCCCACTGCTGCTCTGCTCTCTTCTCCAGCCATATGCCACCTAGAAACCTGGACTTGAAGCAAACAGTGAGATGAATGTGTTAACTGAAAGAGGCTCTCTAACAAGTCATAACTTTAGGTTTTGGTACAAATTTATGGAAGCTGTTTGAGAAACAGATTTAGTATCTGGTGCAAAAATTGGAAGTTTTGCTTTTTAGACACATGGAAGTTCTTTTCAATCTGGGTGTTAAGATATCTGCTTCATTTCGGGTTTTTGCTAATTGTAGCGAGGTTTTGACAATTCCCACAGTGGCAGAGGTGGCAAGGTGCAGGTAGAAAAGGGAAGAAGACCACAGAGATTTTTAAATCTTTAAAGCAGAAACAAGAAGCAATGAAATTCATCCAATGGAGAAAAATAGACTAGGATTTGGCTGATATTTGATGAGGGGGACTGGGTCATGAAGAGGGGAGATAGTGGTGCAGAGTAAGGAAAAGAGCAGGTCTTTGGAATTATAGAGACCTGCATTCATACCTCAACTCTTCCTATCATGCAGAAAAAAACAATTAGACCTTCTGAGTGTGTTTTTTCATTTGTAAAACAGAAAAATATGTATTTCTGGTACAGTTGTTGTTCAGCTTAGATAATAAGATAAAGGCCAAGGGCATGGGTAATACAACAATCAATGGGAGTTGTTCTTATTCTGAACTATCATTTGTTGAGGAGAGGTCATTGAAGTTGCAAACAAGTCATGAGTCTGATGCAGAGGACTGTGTGAGCAGGTCCTTTGAAACTTAGTTCATCAAGGGAAATTGTCTAAGGGGTGCATCAGGATGAGGATGAGGTGCGATCCTCAACATCTCTGGAACAAATCTAAGCTCCAAGGCAGTGAGGGCTGAGAAAGGGGTGACTAGACATTGAGTCTAGACACATTCTCAGAGTCATGGCTCCCCTCCTCTACTGTGCTTCTTTGGAAAGTTCAAGATCCAATGTCTGGTGTGAGGTGTTTCTGGGGATTAAACCCAGATCCTCAATATAGTCCAGTTCACCTGCTGAATGGTTTCCAATAAGGACCACTTATTTTCTACTTCACTTAGAAATGCAAAAAAAAAAAGACTCATGCTACTTGTCAATCTGTGAACATTTTACTGGCACCAAAGCTAAGGAGGGTGAGGACTTTAGGCTCCTAGGGAGGTGACAGGTAGAAGGGGGGCCAGTCACTCTGACTACCATGAGTCATTCAATCCACAGTGACCCATTCATCAGCTTAAGTAAATCACTTCACCTCTTGAGCCTCCAGTGATCAAAAGTTAAATCATGCCTAATAATGTCAAGCTGCCTAGTATGCGGGTCTCATGAGGAACAGAGTGAGAGAGATAGTGGATGATAAAGCACCCTGGGAACTGGAAACCATCGGGTGAGGATGTGAGAAATTTTTAATGTGCCCAAACACCTCTTAGCTGTGATATCCATCTAAAACCCGACAGCCTCATCAGATTGATGTATTGATTTTTGTTTCTTTTTGCAAATATATGACCACTAAGTCACAGCATAAGAAGACACAAGTAATTCAATATTACAACAAGCAATTGTATTCACTGTCTCTATTATCCTAGTAAATAACTCCATTAGCAGTGTGTCCTTGGAAATGAGAATTGCCAACACATTTTCCGTAAGAGAAAGTATTGAAGATGAAATTTCCCAAATGGTGCTAAAATGAGACCTTTATTCATTTTACTCTGCAAATCTTGGTAGTATCATTCATTCATTTATCCATTCATCTCACTTTTTAAAATTGTTTTTAATGTGTTCACTTTCCTCTTTTATATCTATACTCATTATAAATAATGTCTCTATGTTAACAACTTTCAAGTTAATTTCTCTAGATGAAACTTCCTTTTTCAGCTCTAGACTTATGTACCCAACTGCCGTCAAGGCATTTCTTTTTGAATATCCAACTAGCATCTTAAGTTCAACATGCCCAGGTTTGAAGTTCTCATTTGCTGCCATCCTTGCCAACAAGCTCCTCCTTCTCTTCCTCAGTCAATGGATGCTGCAGTTTCCCAGTTGCTTTGATCCAAACCTTGGGTACTATCCTTTGATCTCTTCTTTCTGTCTCATTGTGCATCTGTTCATCAGCAAATTCTGTGGACTCTGGTTTCAAAATATATGTAGAATCTGTCAACTTCCCATTATTTCCACTAATTCCACACTGATTTCTCACTCAGATTAGTGTAATTTCTTCCTAACTGGTCTCTCCACTCCTGATCTTCTCATACTTCCCACTCATACAAATATTCTTACCAGTGTAGCCAGAATGAGCCTTTAAACACAAGACAGACCATTCCAGTCCTTTGCCATCCTCCTTCCACTGACACACCACCCCACTCAGCATAGGTCTTACACCATCTTCTCTATTTGCTGCCTCTATTCCTATCTACTAATATTCTTCATTTTGCTTTTGCCTCAGTAGCCTTCCTGCTATTGATCAAACACTTTAGACAGAGTGGGTAGGTAAGGAGGAAGAAAAGAAGGGGTACCAGAAGAAGAGAACTATATCTTCAATGATGTGGTTCTCAGCCGGACGCGGTGGCACACACCTGTAATCCCAGCACTTGGGAGGCTGAGGCAGGAGGATCGTGAGTTCAAAGCCAGCCTCAGCAATGGCAAGGCACTTAGCAACTCAGTGAGATACTGTCTCTAATAAAATACAAAAAAGGGCTGGGGATGTGGCCTGGTGGTTTAGTGCCCCTGAGTTCAATCCCCCGTACCAAAAAAAAAAAAAAAAAAAAAAAAAAAAAGTGGTTCTCAAAGAAGTGGGCATGCATGCAATTTCAGTGCTTCTGGGAATATGCAGACATGATTATAATGACAGAGTTTTAGCCAGGTAATGAATGTTCAGGTGGTCATACTTTAATAGGTATTGGGTAGCCGATAAAGAGTGTTAAGTACAGGAGTGACATCATCAGATTTGGATTTTAAGATTTTAAAGTGGAAGATGCACTGAAGGAGATAAGAGATGGAATTGGAAGGGTAGTGAAATGACATAGGCAAGCAGTCTATGGTAGGGGGCATTGGTATTAGAGGGAGGAGGATGATCAATAGTTATTTAGAAAGTAGAGCATGCCACACTATAGGCATTGAATGATTATTGGTTTAAAAAATATGGACAAAATCAATAAAATAAAATTTTGTTGCCAGCTGGATTTCAGAGTAAACTGCAATGGGGAGAATTCAAATCAGTGATTCATAAAACCACCTAGAAATAAATTTAAGAGATTTAAGTTATTCAATGAAAATGCAGATTCAGAAAGAGCCGAATCATGTCTGATGCAGTATCCTCTGGCTAGACTCTATAGCATATTTAATTGTGGATTTTAAGGCAGGAACTGAGTCAGGTGATACATAACTTCTTACTGGTTTGCTAATTTTATTAGACACTTTTTTCATTTCTGGTACTTGTTCCCATATGTATCATTTTCCATTTCACACATCATAAATATGTACATAAATATTTTAAAAGTTTCTGTTTCTCCAGGTTGAATATGTGCCACAAAATGGATAATAGCTCTAACTGAAAAGTACTCTGGTAATAAACTACTCTGGCCTCCAAGTTTAAATTAGTACAAAACTCAGGAACAGCATGTTGAGGTTGGCAGGGACTTCAGACATCATCTATAAAATCCTACCCAAAACCAGAGTCTCCACTGCCCCCACCTCATTTTAAAAATAAAGAATTGGGTGATGAAGGGACTTGCTAAGCCTCATATCTTTGGTGGCCAATACATTTGGAGTCTATAAATAATGCTTTCTGAGACCACAATGCAGCAAAGGAGCCACAAAAAAAAAAAAAAAAAAAAAAAAAAAAAAAAAAAAAAAAAGACTTTGGTGAGATTTAAAAGCCCCAGAGAGCAGCTAACTATCCAAGCCCTTCTCCCAGAGATTCTGATTCAATAGAAATCATCATTTCTCAAGAATACCTCCTTGCCAAGATGCTGTGTACCATACTTTGAGAATGACTCCAATGAAACAAAACAGGGCACAAATGATGAGTTTACCAAAACATCTAGTCTTACCATTTAAAAAAAATCTTTTTTACTAATAGCTCTTTTTAAGGAAAACACATATAAATCATCAGATTGCCCCTTGTGGCTGATCAGCATAGCATAATAATAACAAATCCAGCTGTATCTTTTCAGCAATTTGAAGCAAAATTCTCCCAATTTTGATACATTTCATGTAAGGAATCATTCTTTAGGAGAGTTTGAACTAAACATCAATATTCAATGGTGTCTTTGTCCTGATAACCCTTTGCCTTATGAAGAGTCATGGTGGCTTTCTGGGGGGGAGGCAGAGGCTGAGCAGTATTATCTGTGTTCTACATACTGCTCTTGCTTTCTCATGGTTTGAAATAATGTGGCCAATCTTTGCCTTCAGAAATGCTTTGCTTGAGGGGTGATGTGGAAGGATTGGCCTGAACATTATCTGTAGCTGCTGGTGTTGATTGAGATAATTCTGACCCCCCCCCCCATAAATATTGCCCATAAAAGAAAAGAAAAGAAAAGAAAAAGCCATGGAAAACAACATATCCTGCTGATATGCATTCTTTGGCTTTGCATGGAAAGATACAAACTTGAATTGGGTTATGACAAAAAATTGCATAGGGATGAAACAGACTTTGGGAATCATCTAATCCAATAATTTTTACCAAAAAAAAAAAAAAAAAAAAAAAAAAATAGTGGCAGAATCCTTTTTTTCAAACAAAGTTTTATATAGAACCTCCAAATATAAAAAGATAAAGGCAGAGCTGCTCTGAATGAAGCTGGAGGGAAGAGGGAGAGCTGGGCTTGATCTTCTCAAAGGGCTGACGGGCTGACATGATATTCTACCTCAGAGCCCCAGGGATTCACAGGAAAGCACCGTGGGAGACCTATCCCATCATTTTAAAGGGCAGTAACTATGCCCACAGAAGTTAAAGGATTTGCCTACAGCAGAGAAGGGCTGGAGCCTTCAAGTTAGAGCAGAGTCCAGGACTGGAGGCCTAGCTACCCCCTCCCCAACAGGGACACAAGATTGTTGCAACACTCTCCCAGCAGCAGGGGCCCAGGTCGCGTGGGTAGCTTTTCTGTTCTCATTAAGAAGGACTGGCTTCAATGTAGGGTTCTTTAGGGAGGATTGAAACAATGATAGATGGGGATTGCTATGTGCCCCGCCCCCCAGGAAGATTTAGGACTGAGCACAAAGAGCCCTTCTGGGGAAGTAGGAGCCTATAAATTCCTCATTTATGTTTACCTTCAAGCTCACTGAGTGAAGTATTTGGTTGCAGAAAAAGATGAAATGAGCCCTGAAGAATGGGAAAGCAATGAAAACCTGGGGACTCTTGTGATCAAACACAAGAGTGGTAAAACATCATGGTCATCTCTTCCTTTTGGCAGTTCCATATGTACTTTGATTCCTCAAATCAACATTTAATTTTAATTATTCAGTATTAATCACATGTGGAGAGGACCAGGATTTTTCTCTAGCAGTCCCAGTACTTATGGACTGACAGTGAGAGGATGAGAATGACTTTACATGGTGAGTCATCAAAAGGTGATTTATGAGATGTTAATTTCTTCTCTGCCCCAGAATGCACCAGGCCATACAATCTTCCTGGGTATAATTCTGAAAAACTTGCTTCAGTCACTAATGAATGCTTTGCTTGTTTTAGTCGCCCATGGCTCATGCAACAATATAGGACACTTTGAAATAAATTTAGTAGACTTTTCTTTTATTCAAATAGTGACTAAGAAAATCTCTGCTTGAAGCAAAAAGAGTATGCCACTCCTGTTCCAAAATGTTAAGAGCAGTATAATTTTCATTCTATTTTAAAAAGTATTTCAAGTTTTAGAGGAAAACATGGTGTTGGAGGTCATGAGCACTTGAATCAGATTCTCTGGGTTTGGGCAATGTCTTTACCAGTTATAAGTTGTGTGACTCTGGGTGAGTTACTTAATTACTCTATGCCTTAATTTGAACTATAGAGGGGAGATCACAGTATTCCTACTTCCTAATGTGGTTGAGGATTAAACAATATAACGTAGACAGTACTTGGAAAAGTGACTGGTATGTATATAGACTATATCAATAAAGGTCAACTATAATTATTTCCAAGTGGTAAAGACAATGGTAATTTTCCCCCTTAATTGTCCAAAAAAATTAAATGCAAATACGTTACGGCAAAAAATGAAGTAGCCACATTTGAAAATTTAAAATTTTTATAAAGTTCCTCACTTTCTCAAACCCAGTATCAACCAAGCTGAGGTTCAATTTTTGAGTGGAATAGTGTGTTTAAAAAAGAGAGAGAAGGATTAAAAAATGCACAGTAGAGCTGTTTTACCCACTTCTCTTGAAAATCCATCTTTCCATTTTTTTCTTCTCAACTGACCATTTGTCCGTATGAACTTCTAGCACCAAATGAGAGAGAGAAAGAGTGAGAGAGAGAGAGAGAGAGAGGAAGGAAAGAGGGCTAAGAGGAAGAAGAATGAGAATGTTTATCTACATTCTCCGGTTAAACATTCCCAAATCTCAAAGCGTTGACATTGTCATCTCATGATAAACACCCTCCCCCCCCCCCCCCCCCACCGTCACCCTGCTGGGTCAGTAAATTTTATTGTATTATTATAGGCACAGATCTGTCCTGACCTCACCTCTTTGTAGGATACACAAGGAGATTATTCAAAAGATTATCTGTCCTGGATGAACAATTAAACATGTTGTGCCTTTCATTAGGGAAAAGCAGCAAGGAGTTCTGATACCTAGCTTTCTCCTGGCCCTGTCACTTCCATCAATTAACAACAGGGATTTGTTGACTGGTTACTTGGGCCCGGGCTATATGGAAGGACAGGTCACTACCCTTCCATATGGGTTCCCACAGTCTCTCTTCAGATGTGAAGGGATGCTGTCCAGGATCAGGGTGAAGGGACACTGTGGTCTGAGTCCCTGTGATCTGCTGGCAGTTTCTGAGCCACTAGGAGCATCCACCACGATGAGGAGGTGGGGTGTGGAGGCAGCATGCCTTCGAATCAGCACAATCTGTGGTGTGTGTTCATGGACTCAGGCAGAACCCAAGGGGCTAGGGAAATTTAGTGATTTTACTGGGCACTGTGTGTTTCTGTCAGAAATCTGGGGACTGGAAATGTGGCATTTCCTGACTGGAGGGCTTGGAAGGAGGAAGGTGAGCAGTTGGGATTGTGGAGTAAAAACTCATTCCATTTACTCCGTGATAAGTGTTTGTTTTAAATAATTTTCTTTTAGATAATCTAACCCTTCTTTTTACTAAAGGGTTTCTTTTAAGGCCATAGAAGATGGTTTAAAAGAAATCCTAATAAGTATTTAGTGTTTGATTTGAGCCTGAGGGGAATCTCTTAATTCACATCGGCTCAGTTGGGCCATTTAATAGTTGTGTGACCTGAATATTTATTAGTTGTCGAACACTGTCTATGTGCCAGGTCCTTGTTATGCATTTTATAACCATTATCTTATAAATTACTCGAAATAGTCCTTTGAGTGGATCTTCGAATTTTCTCCACGAGAGGAACGATGGGGCTTAGGGCCCTGAAGTTGTTGCCAAAGGTCCTGGCAGTGGTGTGATGTTGATGGACAGCTGAGCCTCAGTGTCTCAGGTGTGAAATGAAAGTTGTAATAGCTACCTCCCAGGGCAGCTCAGGAATAATGTGTATGTGTGCATGCATTTATTTATGCAATATAAAATGTATATACACATGATCAATAATAGACATCCATAAATAAAGCATTAAATTTAAAATTTTATATACATGTATATCTGGTACATATGAAACTTCTGATAAATAGCATTATCTTAGCAGGGATCACCTTTCTACAAAAAACCAACTTGCTTCTATAGAGCAATGAGTGGACATAGGAAAGGTGAGAAGTAAACGAAGAAACTTTCATTTGAGATTTGCTTTTTTTTTAGCATCCGAAGGCAGAGTTCTGGTTACTATCTACCATCTTTCTGCTTCACTTTCCCTGAAAATTGTCTATCTCCTGCTATACAAATGAATCATTCACTAGTAAGAGTCTTTTACTTTTATCCCAGCTCTGGTGACAGGACTTCTAACCTCTCATTCAACTCATAGTTGAAATGGGACTCCCTACCTCAATGGGTGCCTTTCCTTGCTAGGCCAAGGGCTTCTTAAAAGCAGAAGCCCTGAATCTAGTCAAGAGTATGTCCCCTGGTATGCCACAGTACTGAGGTAGTGCAGGTGCTGTTAGCTGCATCTCCTCATGGACCCAGGCACAGTGCCTTGGATACCTAATAGAAAGATCACTGGAGCCAGGTACAGTGGTACACACCTGTAATCCCAGTGACTCAAGAGGCTAAGGCAGGAGGATTGAGAGTTTAAAAGCCAGCCTCAGAAATTTAGGGAGGCCCTTAAGCAACTTAGTGAGACTCTGTCTTCTAAATAAAATATAAAAAGGCTGGGGATGTGGCTCAGTGGTTCAATCCCCAGTACTTGCCACCTCCCCCCCAAAACAAACAAACAAACAAACAAAAAAAAAAACACTGGAAAAGATCATTGACCCACAGAATTGTGTTTATTGGGGGATAAAAATCTTTGAACTTTATGGATCCTTCTTTTACCTTCTGTTTCCTAACACTTCCCAGACTTCACTCAGTCTGGGATAATTCTCTGCTGGAAAATGTATTAGGGGTTATCTATTAAGTAATGGATAAATGAAAATACATAAGGAAGATTTTCCCTAATAGATAGAAAAATATAGCATAAAAACTGAAGTTAGCACTCATATAATACCAGTAGGGGAATAGGTAAAAAGACCAAAGGAGCAGAAGAGGATTCAGATCATGCCCTCTGTCCCAACTATTGTGATACATGATAAATGTGGCATTTAACATCAGTAAAGGAAAAATAAACTATTCTACCATATACATTTGGAGAAAAATAAAGGAGTATATTCCTGTTATCCAAAATAAAACTTAGGTAGATTAAAATTATAAACATAAAAAACTACATTGTACTATAAAAAGTATAGAAGAATAGTTCTATAATTTTGATATTAAGCCCAGAAACCATAAGGAAGAGATTGGCATATTTGACATTATATATATGTAAATACAGAGAAAATTACTCAATAGCATCCTAGCAGTGGTTAACTCTTGTTTGTAATAATGCAAACAGACAAACAATAAAAACCCCACGTGATCATATGCAGGGTATTAGAAAAACATTTTAAAAATGTCTAGAGAAAACATCCATGTATTTATCTTATCCATGTGTTGATCTGTTTATCATCTATCTCTCTCTGAAAACAGGGTGGAATCTTAAACACTATATAATTTTAACTTGCTTCTGTCCTATTTCTTTTATTCCTAGTAATTACTTGTTTTATCTTTATAACTTGCTTCTAGAAAACCCCCTTGTTCCATCCTTTTTTCCTTTTGTGAAAAAGATAATAAGAAACTGCCTTTAAAAATTGATTTTTAAAGACAGACTTTATTTTAAACTGAAATGTAATGCTGACTAAAATAGCCCGTTTTTGGTCTCCTTGGCATGTGTAATTTGTTGCCACAATTACTATTTTGTTTTTTCTGTCTGGTGGCATATCAGAAAATTCCTTTAAAAACTGTTGTTTTGTTGGTGTTTATGACTGGAAATTATTTTAAACTTCTGTTTCGGGCAAGGGAAAGTCAGGGTTGGAAGGAAACTTAAAACCTACCTACTCAAATCTCCCATCTCAAACTTGAATTATTTTTATAAAATCCCCTCTTGATTGATCAGTGCTCTTTTATCAGCTGCCCCAGCTTGTGTAAATCAAGCAAAGATCAGAGAACAGGGTAGAGAAACAGCATGAAGGGGAGCTGTGACAATCTTCACAACCCAGAATCCAACTAGCCTACTAATTTTCTACAGCTCAATATCATAGCAACAACAACAACTAAAAAGTCAATTTAGATAAATTTTACAAAAGACTCCCCTTTGGGGTGAAACTTATGTTCTACAATACACACCAAGTCATAAACTTACACGACCACATTAGAACATTTATGAGAATAAATTATTCCTAAATTATCAGCTCACATTATCCTATAAATGATTGCTTTTGCTTTCTCTCCCAATAGTACAATATTCTCTAATAAAGCAGTTTATACACGTTTTAAGTGGGACTACAGTGCCTCAGAAAACTATCATTATATTGCCTTAATAATACAAAAGCAAAATTATTCAGGAGATTTTTATCAGATGCCCAAATTTCTGGATTATATCCAAGTCAGCCCACCCTACATCTATAAAGGAAAGGAGTAAGAACCCCCAGGATGATGTTGTATGAAGTATCCCAGGCTTGGCATATTCAAAGACCCAGATCAGATCATAGAATCTGTTCCCAGTTTCTGGCTCTTATGTCTTCTTAATGCAAGAAACAATTTCTATAAAAATTAGGGTCTCTGACAGAGAAAATAAGGGGAAAAATAACAATCCTACCTTTGATGCATGGTGCTCATGATACAGAAAATTAAAAAAAAGAAGTTCTTTAGTCTAATGAAAGGGATGGTTAATATAATAGTTTGGACTTAAATGAGGCAGATTGGCTCTGTGTGGGGAAAAAAAAAAAGAAAAGAAAAAAGGAATGACCCTGAGGGAAGAAAACAGACCATCAGTTTCATCATGCATCATGTGGGATGGAAGAGCCATTGAAATTAGAGTTTGTCGAAGTATGTTATGCTAATGCTGTTTGCAACAAGTTCTGCCCAAGTCTTAAAACCACAAGCACTTTCAGAGTTGATAATTGCCTGGAGAGATAATCTACTTTCTGTTCACCGAAATCTAAGTGAAGGAAAGAGGATCCTGTCCAGAGAGTTTTAATTTGCCTGGAAGCCTTAATCAGATGACATTTTTTTCCTCTGAGGACCTCTCTCTAAGTCTCAAAAAGAGCTGGGCTGCTAAAGTCAAAAGTATTGGCAGACAGATGCTCCTTGTTAGAAGAGAGTGTCATAGGTAGGTGCACACAAAATAATGTACCTTGGATGGTTTCTGTTTGTGTTTTGAGGGTGATAGAAGGAGGTTTTCACAATCTTTGTCAGTGAAAAATAGCAGGTGTAATAATGATTAAAACACTCTTTGATCAAGAGAGTGAGTTTGAATGGGTGCCTTTTATTTGTTATTTATATAGTACAAATCAAACTATTTGGTCCAAAATCAAGAAACGGGGGTGATTTTTTATTCAGATTGGTTCTTGGAGTGGGAGGGAGGGAGGGATTGTGTGCAGGAGACTGGGAAGATCTGTCCTGTAACATCAGAACAACTATCGCCTGCAGCAAAGTACCCAACACTGTCTCCCACTAAGCCTCACCAATTTATCTTAGTCTATAAATGTAAGAATTGTCTCACGCTCCAGCCTTGGACCAGTTTCTGATTCTCGTTCAGGGATTTCTATGGCAGACAGTGGACTGCACTGGAACCACTAAGCTGTCTGTTGGCTGAGATGTTAAAGCCATGCCTAGATGCCTTGAGCCATCCCTTTCATGGCCTTTTAAAGTAGAGGTTAGCACCCATCAACTAGGACAATCCCTTGACCAGCTGCCATTTCTCTTCTGTACATCTCCTTTGTCTGTCCTCTTGGAGAAGTTGAACATCACAGACAAGATGGGGGTACACCATTTTTGGTTAAATAAATAATTTCAACCTAGGTTTTTCTGGGTGGGTCAGATGGTTTAGGCTGGGACTAGATAGACCTTATTTTTATCCTTCCCCTTACCATTGCATCACTTTGAGTCCACAAGAATAAATAATTATAAAACCATGAAGCGTATTGAATGGCCTAGCTTGGACTCAAGGAAAGGAGCTACTAACCCTGGCCAGGTCCTCCCTTCCTTTCCTTTTCAATGTTTCAGAGCTTTCTCAGAGTGCTTTTATGTGCATTATCTCATTTGTTCTTGAAAGCAGCTCTGTAAAGAGAGTATGGTAGAGATATTACCCCTACCCTTAAAGAGGCTGAGCCTTGGAAAGATTAGGTAACTTGTCAGGATTACATGGCCAGTAAGTTTCAGCCAGGGGAAGAAAATTTATCTACTGCTTCCAAATTCTGTACTCTTGAGGTCATTATGGTAAAAGATCCAGTCGAAGGCAAATCATTATTGTTCTACTAACTCAGTCATATTTGAAATAACTTGAATTTCTCTATCGAATATTCTGACTTCAGAATATAATCTCTAACTACTGAATTAAATAACATTCTTGATAAGTTCCCAGTCAAGAAGAAATTGAAACTTGTTATCATTAAGTTTCCTTTTTAATATTTGTATAACTTAATTTCAGTATAGTTGAGAAAATAAAATTTAGTCAGTAATTAGTATAACCTAATACAATTGTTACTTCTGAAAGTCAAATAGCAAATGGATCATATTTTAAATAGTCAATTATCCTGTAAGTGTAATAACATTTATTATAACATTTTTATTTCTGGAACATGCATTTCAATATGTAGTAATAACTCTCAAAGATATTCCTTTTTTCCATCGAGTAAATAATGTGTACTTTAAACCTCTTCACTTAAAATCCTAAACCATACATTGCGTTGAGCTCAAAACACAATATTTTTCTTTCTATAATCAAATGAATATATAGAAAATTATTATATTTTAAGAGGATGAATATCATTAAAACAATATATTGTGCAGAATCATCTCTTTCCAACTTTAATTTTATCATTGGGGACTGAATCTCAGACAATTTAAGTAACTTGCTCATGGCCACACAACTATTTAAGTGGTAAAAGCTATATTCAATTCTGGTTATTTTTTTTGGCACCATGCTGCTTCACAAAGTAAAATAACTGTTTAATTCTTACAAATGTACATAGAAGCAAATACATATACAAAGTCTTCCTATCTTGGGGAGGCATAGGGAAGATATAGAAAATGGATGTAGAAAAAAGGTCATTCTGCAGAGGAAATCTCAATGTAAATGAACTTTTAGAGAGGAGTTAGTAATGGATGAAGGAAGAGGTCATTAAAAAAAAAATGTGACCTATTGAATGGTTTCCACCTGGTATTTGTAAACCGTATAATTCCTTATCTTTTTATTATGTGACCACGGTTATAAGAAATAAATTGAAATATTTGTCATGCTATGTACCTGATTTTATATGAGCTCAGGGTGATATAGAAAATATGGCAAGTCTTGATAATGGAGCTCAAAATCTGGGACAAGCATCTGACTTGAAAAATATATTTTTGTGACATCTTGTTGTGGAAATTACAAAGTAGTTAGGCTAAATAAGCAGTGAAGTGAAGAGACTTTGATTTTAAATAGTGTTCTAAACAGTAACATAAATATATGTATATAAAGATTCCTCCCTCCTGGCCCAATGAAATTCAGGCTTGGTAAGGTGCTTTCTGCTGAAAATCACTAGCACTTTTGGCTTACTCAACATTTCTGGAAAATAAGATTGGTGACTGCCTACCTGGACTGGTACTCACTCTGTGTCCTAAACTGTAGTTTATACTAGTCAAATAAGGTCCTGCTTATTTATAAAAAGTCTTTTGGTTGACAAATGCTTTTACACCTTTCATTTTACATTAGCTTTTACCCTCTGAATAACCCTATGGAGTAGGAATTGCAGCAAGTTAGTGAGTTTTCTCACTATAATAAATAGTTTATTTTCTCACATTAGTGCTTTCTACATATTTGGAAGTTGGTTATTCACAGCTTATATTAGCACCCATACAGATAATCCCATGATCACTAAACTTAGGACTTTTCTACCATATGATATTTGAAAAGAGATACACATTCAATAGAAACCCACATTTCAAATTTTGAATTTCAGGTTTTTCCTGGGAGAGCAATCATCAGCACCATACCCTCTCCCCATGCTAGGCAGCACCAGTGAACCAGAGCTTGTGTACAAGAGTAAACAGTCAGAACTCTACAGTGTACTATGTTGCCAAGCTAGGTGAAGTGTACTAAATGCATTGACTAATTGTATTTTTAGTTTATGTGATAGGTTGATCTGGGTGTAACTTTATGCATTGAGAAGCATCTGTGTATTCTAAACAGGGTATGTTAATTTTAACCTTAGTTGGGGGAAGTATTGGTGCAATAATTCAGCAACCTTCATACATTTTACTTATGGTGTTATGACATAGTCCACTCCCACAGCTCTCCACTTACTCTGCTTTCCTACACAATACCCTCTCTTCTGTAACCACCCAGCCAAACCAGCATCTTGTTCTCTGCTGCACTCCCAGTATTTTAATATTGTATATTTTAATATTTCCATAGCATTTATCACCTGCTGGATTTGTCTAGTTTCTTTATTTTTCATGTTTATTGTCTCTCCCAACTAGAAGGAAAGCAGCATTAAAATACAGACTTAAAAAAAAAATCTTGTTCACATTGTATCATTCAGTGTGCAAAGCAACAGTAATTGCATGTGTGTGCGTGCGTGTGCGTGTGTGTGTGTGTGTGTGTGTGTGCGCGCGTGCGTGAGAGAGAGAGAGAGAGAGAGAGAAATCTAAATGGCCAGGATTTGAATTTTGTGACTCTTTCTACCTGATTAAAGCTGATAGAGCAACTGTTGAGGATCTGACTCAAGGGAAGGCATTCTTCAACCTCAGAGAGATATCTAACATGGGCTGGTATAGGGAGAAAAAACAACAAATGAACAAAAACCTATTAAGTGCCCTACCATGGGAAATTGGACCAAGACACAAAAAGAGAATCAGCATCATGCAATGCCTATGGAAACAAAAACAGAGAGAGAGAGAGAGAGAGAGAGAGAGAGAGAGGAGTCCTCAGATAGAATCTGAGGCCAGGGAGGGTAAGGATGAGTTGAATATGAAGAAGAAATGCTCCAAAAGCAGAGAGCGCAAATATATGCAGGGGAGGAAAAAGCTCACGTGGTTTTGTTGCAGGAGGAGGAAGAGCGATCAGTGGAGCCAGAGAATGAAGAGGAACCAGTGGGCCATCTGAGGGTTCAGTGTAGCCTCATCTCCAAACAAGCTTCCACTTCAGGCTCTTCCTCCATGAGGACCTTTGCTGCTTGATATTTCCTTGTTGCTGATATTACATGTTTCCCTGGTTCCACCAAGAAGTGAGCTGCTGATCTTACATCTAAAATTGCCTGATTCTACTACCCTTCTTGATGGCTGATTCAGAATGCAACATGTTCCATTCTGTTCTTGGAAAAGTCATCTAACATTAGAAAAAAATTTAACAATTAGCAAATTATTTTAATATGTATTATGGCATTTGCTTCTTGCAGTAGCCCCTCTTGCCCTGAAGTGGTTCATGAATTCCTCTAGGTGGGAAATTTCTCTCTTATGTACTTGGCTATAAATGATCTCTCCTTTAGCATGCATCATAAACTTTATTTGTGCAAATGCCTTACTTTTGCTACTGACTCTGAGCACTACTTAGAGGCAGTTTGTCTCTCATAGGGTTTAGTTTCACATCTTATGCAACTGTGTTGCTAAATAAAATCTTTGTTCAAAAACTGAAGCAGTTTGGAGCCTGAATGTGAAGCAGTTCTACAAATTCAGAATGCAGTTTTTTATATTACGGAATTAGACCCCCAATTATACACTTTTAGAACTGTTATTTAAAACATTTTTTCCTGAAATACATTTGTAGTTGTATGTGTATCTGTCCATAACAGTCTCTGGAGATCTCTTGTAAGACTTGTATGAATTTATAAGTGAAGTTTTAAAAATCACCTAAAACAGGAAATCAATTGTAAAATTAGTAAACTTAGTTCCAGATTTTTTTTTTAGTTGTTCCATTCCTTTACTTAGGTATTTGTTCTTTTGAGTCCTGACCTCTCATATTATGTCTCAACAAGGTTCTTTAGGTTTGGCCATTGCTTTTCTTCCTGTGTAAATGATTTTCTGAGGACTGGGTCTGGGGTGAATATTGTCATTATCCAGAGCATCTCCATTAGCCAAAAAAAATTCTACATTTTTCCTTTGTTTCATCTTGTGGGTTGTTTTTTAAAGATGTAGAACAACACTAGAGGGAGGAAGCAAAACAACAACTAAAATGCACAATGTTCCAAGTCTTCCTCAAGGGCAGTAGAGATAGGTCTGGAATTCTCCATAATATTAGTAAATCTCCCCTGTTATTCTCAACATGTATAAGGTTCTTAGCAACTTTGTGACCTTAAACTAAGGTGATACACGTGAGATCTTCAGTAATCTTACATTAATGTTAACTGAGAGTAGGGTGGAGGGAGAACCAGAAAAGATAGCATTTCGTCTTTAGTTCTGTCCTTGAGAAAACCTGATTTTCTATTTCTTTAGCTACTCTGGTAAATGGGTATTCACACTTTCATTGCTATCTAATAATCACGTATAGAGCACCTGCTATATCTTGCTATTCACTGTGCTAGGAACAGGGCAAATAAGATAAAACATTGAAGGAAACATAAAACAATTGATTGTAAAATCTTGCGGTAGGTGTCAGGGTAGAACCTAATATTTAACTTTAATTACTACATGCATGAAGGAGAGAATCATAAACCTGCTTAGTGGAAGAGTGGGAAGGTACTCAAATAATTTTATAAACAGATGTCTAAGCTGGGTTTGATAGAAAAAGTAAAGTTCAGACAGAAAAAACACAAGATGGCCTTTTAGAAAGAAGCAAGATGATGGGCCAACACTTGGTGATTTATAATGATTTGGAATGCAATTGCAAAATTGTTCTGGATAGCTGGAAAGTAAAAGAAGAGAGTTGGGGAAGGAGTTTAGAAAGGACAAAAGGGAAGGTCATCCTACAGAATCCCTTTTTTAACCTAAGGCAACAGGGAGCCATTCGAGGGGTTAAAGAATAGAACCACAAGGCCAGAGTTTCACACTGTGAATCCCATGAGCAGGTTTGGGACAAGGAGATGATGTTACAGTTGATATGTGTTGTCAGAGTACTTTAGATAAATGCTTGCAAATGAAACAATATTGTACTATTATTTTGCCATTATATTCCCTGACATATATAGTGATTTTGAAGTTCAGAAATTCAACATTGTTGGCCAAATCAAGTTTAAGTATACAGTTAAATATATTCTAGAAAGCACATTATGCCTTCCTGTCACTCTGCCTGTTCACCTCTCTATTTTACTTTGGCAGTGGGAAAATATAAAGTGAAGATACCCTGCAGATTATAGGAACACAGGTGATAGGAAAAGCAAGTGGATTAAGACCCAGGTGCATGAAGCAGGTATGCCTGCTGGGTATATAAGGAATGGTGGTATAGAGCATGAGTCAGAGGAATGGGTTAAGATCTAGTTCTGTTATTCACGATTCACATGATTTTTAGAACAGTAATTGATTTCTCTGAACCCTTGTCTTTTCATCTTTAAAATGTGGTACTGATTCCTGCCCTATTTTATGTGTTTTTCATGAGAATCTATTGAAGATAGTAACTTAATAACAATTGCTCAATTTATGCATTCTTTAAAAATCAGGTATTCATGAAGAGAACCAATAGAAATAAATTATAAAACAATTAATTATGTTATTAGCAAGTCTCCAAAATGCCCTAAGTACAAGCATAAATTCTAGAAATCATATTATCTCCAGGCTTTCTCCTGTCTGATCTGTTTTCCACTCTAGATTTCTGTACAAGTATAAGATTTTACTTTTTTGGATATTAAATTTAACCATTCTAAATGTTATGCAATGATCATGTTCTCCAAGGGAAACCCTCAGAACTACCTGCATAGACATATACAAAGGGAAAAACATGGTTGGCCAGTGCACACTCTGTGTGTGTGTGTGTGTGTGTGTGTGTGTGTAGTGATAATAATTTAATACCAAGGAAAGAGAATTTCAGGTGGAATCAAAGCATTTGTTTACTTAACTATTGCAATTGGTTTATAAAATTATATCCATAAGGTAAAGGTAGATCCACAGAAGTTGGCTTACTTACAAATATTCCTTCAACATTCATTTCCCAAGTCCTCTGTAATGCATTATTGGACGTTTCCTGGGAGGTTACATTGGTAACATTAGAATTGTGACCTCACCAGCAGCCATTTTGCCTGGCCTCCAGGGCCCAGAGTGGCAGCTCCCTGCTGCTGCATGCAGGGCCCAACCTGAGCATAAGCCCCCTCACTCTTCCACTGTGCCAATCTGCAACTGGCCAAAGGTGCAGCCTTCTCTCCACTAACAGGACTGATGACTGGACGTGATCCAGGTCAACTGGCTTAAACTGGAAGGGAAAAAAGAAGGGCTTCCAAGGGTCCATTTTGTTTGAGACTTGTTCCTGGGTTCAACGTTTCTCTTTTTGTTTGTTTGTTTTGTTGTTTCTTAGGGTTTTTTTGTTTGTTTGTTTTTGCTTTGTTTTTGTTTTGATTGACAGTGTGTTTGTTTGCTTCTGCTCCTCTTTTCTTTCTTTCTTTTCTTCCTTCTCACTTTTGTATTTTTTTCTACTTCCTTCATCTTCCCTATTTACACCCTGCCATTGCATACTCAACAGAGGCAAAAAACAAGTCATACCCAGAAATTGGAATTTTTAGAATGGGTACAATTGAAATATATAGCAAAGTGGTGTTATATATAGTTTATTCTCTATTTTCTAGACTCACTCTCTCCTCTCTCGTACACTAATTTCTACTCCTTGGTCATTTTCTTCTTCCTCTTCTTTTTTTTCTTTTCCATCTTTATTTCTTCTCTCAAATGCTGCATAAGTTAGGTTTATATATAAATCGGTCTTTCCACCTAATCATTGACTCCATTCTCTTTCCTCTCTCATCTGCTGATACTAAACCACTCCCATAGAACTCTGTTTTCATACTTTCTAAGAAAGAACAAGTCAATACACTCACTTCCTTCTTCCTAAACATATCACCTCTGTGTCCATTACTTGAAATTATAAAACCCCATCAGAAGCATACAGAGTAAATTGGAAACAATATCTGGGTTAACTAAATCTGTACATTGTGATCAAACTGGGATTCTCTGAATAGAAAGTGTTTGATTTTAAAGTATAAAGGAAATATAAGGGGATCTGATAGCATTGTACTACAGGAACAACATAAGGTTTTAAAGTAAAATCAAAATAGTCAAGGTCCCACAGTGCAGGAAGAATAGATGCACAAGCAATATGAAGAAACAAGAGAAGAAAGTGACACAAACAAATCAATATACCTCCTCAGTAGATTCCATGGCAAGCACAGTTGGTGAAATGCCAGAGATGGAATTTAGAAATTACATATTCCAAATGCTTGCGGAACTTAAGAATGAACTAAAAAAATGAGATGAGGGAGCAAATACAGGTGGCGAAAGATCATTTTGGCAAAGAACTCCATAAACAAATACAGGAAGTAAAAGATTACTTCAATAGGGAGATAGAGGCTCTAAAGAGAAACCAAACAGAAATTCCGGAAAGGAAAGAAGCAATAAACCAAAATAAAAGCTCAATCGAAAGTATCACCAACAGAGTAGATCACTTGGAAGAACCTCAGACAATGAAGACAAAATATATATCCTAGAAAAAAAAAAATCTAGATTAAACAGCAAAAATGGTAAGAAACCAAGAAAAGAACATTCAAGAATTATGGGACAACATAAAAAGACCAAACATAAGAGTGATTGGGGTAGAGGAGGGGGCAGAGTTTCAAGCCAAAGGAATGAGTAATTTGTTTAATGAAATAATTACAGAAAATTTTCCAAACTTGAGGAATGAATGGGAAAACCAAGTTCAAGTGGCTTACCGAACACCAAACATACAAAATCACAACAGATCCACACCACAAGACACATTATAATGAAAATGCCTAATATTGAACAGGGAGAGAATATTAAAAGCCACAAGAAAAAGGAAGCAGATTACATATAGGTGGAAACCAATCAGACTATGTTCAGATTTTTCAACCCAGACCTTAAAAGCAAGAAGATCCTGGAATAGCATATTTCAAGCTCTGAAAGAAAAGGGATGTCAACCAAGAATCTTATATCCAGCAAAATTGAGCTTTAGATTCAAAGATGAAATAAAAACCTTCCACGACAAGCAAAAGTTAAAGGATTTCGCATCTTGAAAGCCAGCACTTCTGAACATCCTGGGCAAAATTTTTCATGAAGAAGAAGAAAAATAACAATAAAAATCAACAAAGGGAGATATTAAACTAAGGGAAATACCAACCAGAAGAGAAACCAAATCAAGCTAAAGATCATAATACAAATAGAAATGGATGGGAATAAAAATCACATCTCAATAATAACCCTGAATGTTGATGGCCTAAACTCACCATTCAAAAGACAAAGATTATCTGAATGGATTAAAAGAAATGACCCAACAATTTTCTGTCTCCAAGAAACACCTCATAGAAAAAGACATAAATAGACTGAAGGTAAAAGGCTGGGAAAAGTCTTATCACTCACATGGCCTGCGGAAGCAAGCATGGGTTTCCATTCTCATTTCAAATAAGGTAGACTTCAAGCCAAAACTAATCAAAAGGGACAAAGATGGATATTTCTTACTACTTAAGGGAACCATTCATCAACAGGATATAACAATCATAAATCTATATGCCCCAAATAATGGAGCACCTACATTCATCAAACAAATGCTTCTCAAGTTCAAGAGTAAAATTGACCACAACACAGTTATTCTAGGGGATTTCAACACACCTCTCTCACCAATGGATAGATCATCTAAACAAAAGCTAAACAAAGAAACCTTAGGCCTCCTTAAAACAATAACTTAGACCTAACGGACATATATAGAATATTTCATCCCGCAGTAAAAGAATACACTTTTTTCTCAGCAGCACATGGCTCCTTCTCCAAAATAGACCATATATTATGTCACAAGGCAACTCTCAGCAAATATAAAAAATAGAGATACTACCCTGCATTCTATCAGACCATAAAGGGATGAAATTGGAAATAAACGACAAAACAAGGAATAAGAAAAACTACTACAACAACTGGAAGCTAAACAACATGCTACTGAATGAACAAGGGGTAGAAGAAGACATCAAAGAGGAGATTAAAAAATTCCTAGAGATAAATGAGAACACAGATACATCATATAGAAATCTCTGGGACACTATGAAGGCAGTAGTAAGAGGAAAATTCATTGCACTGAGTTCATTCCTAAAAGGAAAAAAAGCCAACAAATAAATGACTTAACATCACACCTCAAAGCACTAGAAAAAGAAGAACAGATCAACACCAAGAGCAGCAGAAGACAGGAAATAATTAAAATCAGAGCAGAAATTAATGAAATTGAGACTAAGGAAACAATTCAAAGAATTGACAAAACTAAAAGTTGGTTCTTTGAAAAAATAAACAAAATTGACAGACCCTTAGCGATTCTAACGAAAAGAAGAGAAAAAACTCAAATTGCTAACATTCGTGATGAAAAAGGGAATATCATAACAAACACCTCAGATATACAGAATATAATTAGAAATTACTTTGAAAACTTGTACTCTAATAAAATAGAAAATACTGAATGCATTGACAGATTTCTAGAGTCATATGATTTGCCTAAACTGGATCTAGAGGCAATACACAATTTAAACAGATCGATTACAAGCGAAGAAATAGAAGATATCATCAAAAAGCTACCAACAAGGAAAAGTCCAGGACCTGATGGGTTTACAGACGAGTTCTACAAGACTTTCAAAGAAGAACTAATACCAATGCTCTTCAAACTATTTCAAGAAATAGAAAAAGAGGGAGCTCTTCCAGACTCTTTCTATGAGGCCAATATTACATTAATTCCAAAGCCAGGCAAAGACACATCCAAAAAAGAAAACTTCAGGCCAATATCTTTAATGAACAGAGATGCAAAAATCCTCAACAAAATTCTGGCAAATCAGATTAAAAAACATATAAAAAAGATAGTGCACCATGATCAAGTGGGGTTTTTTTCAGGGATGCAAGGCTGGTTCAACATTTGGAAATCAATAAACATAATACATCACATCAATAGACTTAAAGATAAAAATCATATGATTATCTCAATAGATGCAAAAAAAGCATTTGACAAAATACAGCACCCTTTTATGTTCAAAACACTGGAAAAACTAGGAATATCAGGAAAATATCTCAACATTATAAAAGCTATTTATGCAAGGCCCCGAGCTAACATTATCTTAAATGGAGAAAAATTGAAAGCATTCCCTGTGAAAACTGGAACAAGACAGGGATGCCCCCTTTCACCACTGCTATTTAACGTAGTATAGAAACTCTGGCCAGAGCAATTAGACAGACGAAAGAAATTAAAGGGATCCAGATAGGAAAAGAAGAGCTCAAATTAGCACTATTTGCTGATGACATGATAATACCTAGAAGACCCAAAAAACTCTACCAGGAAACTTTTAAAACTAGTAAATGAATTTGGCAAAGTAGCAGGATACAAAATCAATACCCATAAGTCAAAGGCATTTTTATACATCAGTGACAAAGCCTCTGAAAGGGAAATGATGAAAACTATCCCATTTACAATAACATTAAAAAAAAAAATACCTGGGAATCAACTTAACGAAAGAGGTGAAAGACCTCTATAATGATAATTATAGAATACTAAAGAAAGAAATCATAGCAGAACTCAGAAGATGGAAAGACCTACCTTGCTCTTGGATAGGTAGTTAATATTGTCAACATGTCCATACTACCAAAGGCATTATACAGATTTAATGCGATTCCAATCAAAATTCCAATGTCATTCTTCGAAGAAATAGAAAAAGCAGTCATGAAATTCATTTGGAAAAATAAGAGACCCAGAATAGCCAAAGCAATCCTGAGCAAGAAAAGTGAAGCAGGTGGCATCACCATACCGGACTTTAAATTATACAATAGAGCAATAGTAACAAAAACAGCATGGTATTGGCACCAAAACAGACTGGTGGACCAATGGTACAGAATTGAGGACACAGAGACTAATACATATAATTTCAGCTATCTTATATTAGACAAAGGCACCAAAAATGTACAGTGGAGAAAGGATAGCCTCTTCAACAAATGGTGCTGGGAAAACTGGAAATCCATATGCAACAAAATGAAATTAAACCTTTATCTCTCACCATGCACAAAACTCAATTCAAAGTGGATCAAAGACCTAGGAATTAGACCAGAGACAATACGCCTAATAGAAGAAAAGGTAAGCTCCAATTTCCAACATGTCAGATTAGGCCCCAAGTTCCTTAATAAGAATCCTGTAGCGTAAGAACTATTACCAAGAATTAATTAATGGGATAGATTTAAACTAAAAAGCTTCTCTCAGCAAAATAAACAGTCAGTGAGGTGAAAGGGGAGAGCCAACTACTTTGGAACAAATATTTAATACATGCACATCAGAGAGAGCACTAATTTCTAGAATATATAAAGAACTCAAAAAACTGAACACCAAAAAAGCAAATAACCCAATCAATAAATGGGCTAAGAATTGAAAAGACACTTCTCAGAAGAAGATACACATCTAATCAACAAATACATGAAAAAATGCTCAACATTGCTGGCAATTAGAGAAATGCAAATCAAAACTACTCTAAGATTTCATTTCACTCCAGTCAGAATGGCAGCTATCAAGAACACAAACAACAATAAATGTTGGAGAGGATGTGGGGAAAAAGGCACACTCATACATTGCTGGTGGGACTGCGAAATGGTGCAACCGCTATGGAAAGCAGTATGGAGATTTCTTGGGAAAATGGGAATGGAACCACCCTATGACCCAGCCATCCCACTCCTGGGTCTATTTCCAAAGGACTTAGAAACAGCATATTACAGTGACACAGCTATTTCAATGTTTATAGCAGCACAATTCACAATAGCTAGGTTGTGGAACCAACCTAGATGTCCCTCAGTAGATGAGTGGATAAAGAAAATGTGGTATATATACAAAGTGGAATTTTACTCAGCAATAAGAGAGAATAAAATAATGGCATTTGCAGGTAAATGGATGAAGTTGGAGAATATAATGCTAAGTGAAATTAGTCAGTCTCAAAAATCCAAATACAGAATGTTTTCTCTGATATAAGGAGGCTAGCCGGGCGCGGTGGTGCACGCCTGTAATTCCAGCACTTTGGGAGGCTGAGGCAGGAGGATCACGAGTTCAAAGCCAGCCTCAGCAATGGTGAGGCACTTAGCAACTCAGTGAGACCCTTTCTCTAAATAAAATACAAAAAAGGGCTGGGGATGTGACCCAGTGGTCGAGTGCCCCTGAGTTCAATCCCCGGTACCAAAAAAAAAAAAAAAAAAAAAAAGGAGGCTAGTTCACAGTGTTGTTGGATGGGGTACACAGGATTTGAGGAATACTGGAATGGTCGAATGAAAGGGAGGGCAAGGGAGGGAGCAAGGGGGGAGGGAGGGGGAAAATAAAAAAAAATTGGTGGTTGAATGAGATGGATATCATTATCCTAAATGCATGATCGGAGATCTGAATGGTACATATATACTTTGTATACAAGCAGTTGTATGTAAAAAGATGCTATACTTGTGCATTATGAATAAGTAAGTAAATAACTAAATTAGAAAAAAAAAGAATTGTGACCTCAATTTCTGGGCTATTTGAGGGAACTGAAATGTACCTCTTTAGACAAAAACAGGGTGGGAGAAAAAGGTTGTCAGAAAAAGGGAATTCACAAAGAATTTTCTTTTTCTCTTCTTGCAATCCCAAGGTTTGAAATTCCAACTACTGCACCACATTCCTGACCAGCAGATGGCTCTCTATTTTTTTCTTTTTAAACCAGTGTGCTGTCCAATGTACTGAATTGAGTGATTCAGAGTGGCCTGTATCACTCAGGATGATTGTAGTCATGATACTTGTGACAGGTAGTTATTGAGTGACAACTGTAGATTTGAAGCTATTTCTTCTCTAGTTAGGCAAACTGGAATGGAGAGATATCTTGAACCTTCATAGTGGATTTCCTTTTCTTCATAATTGAGTTGCAAGCTCATTGAAGTCTCTTGTGCTTGCATGTCTACACAGGCCTTTGCTTCTGCCCTGAGTTCCCATTCATATTGCAAGTTGCTGGCAAATCTGTGTTAGAACCAAATTGCATGACTGTAGGCAATGCCTAGAAATCTCAATGAGTAACATACTTTATCAATGCCTTTTATGACTGTTAAACAACCAACCCAAGAAAAGACTGAGCTTACTTTATTTCATACAAATAAATCTACATCTTGTTCCAGTCCATATTAAATAAATTATTTCATGTCATATATATTCACATGATGCTAGAGAGTGAGTTATAGAGAAATGATTGAGGAGTAAGCTTATAACTTAGGTATATACACGTGGGGCATCTAAAAAAATTAGAAGCATAATATTGTGATGAATTAGAGATTATATTTAGAGGACACAGTATTTCAGTGATTTAAAAGTAAAGGTTAATTTGTCAGAGAAAATAGAAACAGCTTTGACATTATGTTAAAAGTACAAAATGTTTAAATTAAAAGACAGGTAGCCTTGCTCTCTGGGGAAAACTTCTACAAGTTGAAATCTCAGTTTCCCAATTTGCAAAGTGGTGAAAATATAATCTCTACATCATAGTTTTGTTGAATGGTTAAACTCTATGAGATAATGCAGGTAAACTTTCATGTAAATTATAAAGTAAAATAGCACTTTTAATGCCAAAGCTCCTTTTCTAGTTACCAGACTCCATGGATTCTTACTTATTCCCCCTTCTCTTTGTAGAAAAGGAAATTGCTGTATTTCATATTATTCTTGACAAGCAGTTCTTTGTGGAATTTGGGCTGCTTTAGCTCCTACCTTTGCTCATTTTCCACTTGCTCTTTGCTCAAGAATCAAGTGCTCAGTTTTTCCCCCCTCCACAATAGCTAGTGACAATTATGTGGAAAAAAACTGAAATAAAAGCCTTTGTTATACTGAGCTATTAACAAAGGAAACTTTTATTTTAACAAGAGCAAAAAGGCATCATCATTGCTATTGGTCACTGTCCAGAGAGAGCTTGGGTATATTTTAATTACAATGAACTTCTATTGTAGCAGTGTTCATTTTAATGAGATGTCTTATCTTCCCTGAAATATTTTCACATTTTGTCCTCTCCTTTTCTCATTTTTCAGACTAAGTAAAAACATTTTAGGGAGTATTTTTTGATTGTGGGCACTGTGAGTGATTAACAAAGGACATGTAAAAGCATAGTCCTCCTTTGTGATTTGTCTTCCTAATATTATTGCAAATACAGGAAAACTAGAAAATCTTAAGGAAGTTGCTTAGAAATGAAATTTTAGAAAAATGAATGAGAGATATAACTTTCAAGATAGTGATGGCATATGGCTACAAATAGATTTGGGAGCATTTATACAAACTACATCATTATGAGTAGAAAATCTATAGGAGAAAGAGTCAGTGCCGACCAGATTAGATGTGATAAATAACAAAGAGAAAAACTGTTATGTCTAAATTCCAAGTTTCTTGCTCAATGCCAGGAATAGAGAAATGACTGCACATTTGGTACAATGGGTATGATGCTTCAAGGTGTTTCCATGATTTCTCTTCATCTTCAGCTCCTTCTGACGTGCATGGTTAGGGGGAGTCCGACAATAAAAAAGATATACGTTGAAGTAAGCACTGGCTCAGAAATCATCACTGGAAGAAGTCCTGTGTCATTTTCAGGATCACTGATTTATTTATTTTTTTATTTTTTTTTTTTGGTACCAGGGATTGAACCCCAGGGACACTTAACCACTAAGGCACACCCCCAGCCGTTTTTAATATTTTATTTAGAGACAGAGTCTCACTGAGTTGCTTAGGGTCTTTGAACTCATGATCCTCCTGCCTCAGCTTCCCCAGCTGCTGGGATGACAGGTATGCACCACCACATCCAGCTAGGATCATTGAATTTTGAGATAGGAATTTTGAGATTTTTAACTCTCTAAGAAAGTCAAATACAACTAAATCCATTTCTTCAAATATTTACATGTATAAATTTTTACAGTTTACAGAGTGGTTTTGTGTAAAGTATACCTTTACATTAATGAGTGCCTATGATACTCAGTATATCACATTGTGAGGTAAAAGTACATTTTCCTATTCTGAGGGTGTTTAAATCCTGAGGTAGTCTGGGGCATGTAAACAACTGACTACAATATTATGGAGGCTTAGGGAGGCACCATGAGAGGATGTGAAAGTAATTGATACAGCTGACATCTGTTATTTTGTCTACTTCCTTTTCCTTGGGAAATTCCTCCTTTCTTTCACCTAAGATCCCCATGTGACTATCAAAGGGCACTACTTCTCTTCCCTCCCCCAGACATGCTCACATGAATCAAGGTGCTATCCTTCTAACCATTGTGAGTGGTCACAACGTGAGATCTTACTGGTCATATTGAGGAGTTTGCTCAATATTCTAAGAGCAGTGGAAAGCCATCAAGGTAGTTATCAGGACAAGACATCAACTCTTTGTAAGGGAATGTCTTACTCCAGTGTTGTGATCAAAATAGAGAAGAGCCAGAGAGGATATCCAGAAGCCAGCTGCAAGGCTGTGGCAGCAGTACAGAGGATGGCAGCCTGGATGGGCAGCAGCGAACTGGCACACAGGTGGCCAGAAGGAGACCCGTTTAGATGTCATAGCATAGAGCTAGCGATGAAGTACACGTGAGACTGTGGGCAAAGCAGAGGGGTTGGCAAGGATAATTGTGGATGTCTGGCATGAATAACCAGCTAGATGGTGAGGTTCTGGAACAGGACTAGAATTTCCTTTTCTCAAAAATTCTTTTGAAATAGCAGTCTGTAATATTCACTGCTTCTACCACTACCACCAACCCCCACACATTTTTCCCCTTGACATCCTCTTCTCCTTTGATTTTAATTATGTTAAACTGTTTAACTTCCAAGCCCCCCTCCCACCATACAGTTCTTTCCCATCTTTTCTTTGCTGGATCCTCTTTTTCCTCTCTTGCTTTTCTAAATTTTTTCAGTAATTGTGAATATCATTTGTTGCACTTGAATCCCAAGCCATTTCTCCAGCTGTGACCTTGTCTCCAACATGAGTCTTGGGTTGCAATTTCCCTAGGAGATGTTTCCTTGTGGCCACCACATTTAAACTTTGAAAGTCAGTTGACAAAACTAAACTGTTTTCAAGACCTAATAATTCCACCCCTGTCTGTGTGGAGCCAATCAGATCAAAGTAGGGTCACTTGAAACCCCTTTTAAGATAATTACTTGGATGTTTGAAGAGAGAACATCTCTGCCCTTCTGAGGGCCCAGTCTGATGCTGCTGGTGGCTATTTATTCCTAACACCTGGAGAAAAATTTTAGACGATGTAAGTACACTGAAAGAAGAAAAGCCAAAAAGTGAAGAGAAAATTTGTAAACAGCTGGTCTTAGCTATGCCAAAGCAAGTCAACTCCTGGTATTTTTTAAATTTATATTTGCCAATATATTTAGTATTTACTTAGTTGTTTTTGAATTGTGTTTCTGTCATTTGTAATCAGAAGAGTTCTGAATAAAACAGAAATTCAATTCTTTTGAACCAGTGCATTAATTTTATATCTCTACCAACCAACAATTTACCTATCTTCAATAATTCTCTGTGTATTCCAGTTAGGAAAATGCAGTGATTAGCTCAATAGTTTGCTCCTTGAATTCTTCGAAACGCTGAAGAAGCTACTGGTGATGCTGTACTTGTCTCCTTTACCTTTTACCATTTATTTTCAGAGCTCTAAAATATTATAAATATTAGGCTGTTTGAAAATCCCCACAATGACAGCATGAATCTCCTCAAAATATTTTGTACTTTTCCAAATACGGATTCCTTTCTCTGACATTCTTGGTTTTCAAAATGTCACTGGTATTTATGAGGGTATATTCTGGAGACATCCATATTTTGTCTGTGATTTCAAATAGATAAACAGGGAAGTGCCATTAAAGAAATGTAGCAGAAATATGTTTTAAGCTGTGTAGTCACTACACATAGAGTGGGGTAGTGACTGGTTGGTCCTGTTTCAACAATAACTCAGTAGCTGGGTTTAAACTCAGATATTCCTGACTCCATAGCTGCTACTTGCAACAGTGTCATCATTAAGAACACAACATGTGTGTCTTGCAAAGATTAAATAATGCTTTTGCTGGCTACAAAGAGTCTGAACTATCTATCCTGGTGGAAGAGTTTCCACATGGCTCTTTCCTTTGAATTATGTTTTTCTTTTAGTATTTTTCCTCTTATTATTAGAATGAGAACTATAACTCTCTGCGTTTACTAAGTGGGAACAAAATATGTCCTATGTTTCTTGGTTGCTTCTTATCTGCTTGAAAGCTAAATAAATGTGCTAGGATAAGTGATCTTGTAGCCACGTGGAGACAATAATGATCATGATGATATTAATACAGTAATCACTCATTGAATGTCTTCTAAGAGATACTAGATGTAGTCTAATTACTCCTTACAACTTTTAGATTTTTCTATTGTCTGCTCAGGACTTTTCCCCTTTCTTTTCTAGGTCTCAGGTAAATTTCCAACAGGTGGTATTGACTGATAAATAATACCATCTTAAGTGAGCTGCTTAGACATACACAAACACACACATACACATGCACATTCAACCATAGGCACACCCAACTATGGGCAAGGACAGATGTCTATCAATAGACAAATGGATAAAAAAAAAAAGTGACACATATAGAATGGAGTTTTATTCAGTCATAAAAAAGAATGGAATTATGGCATTTGCTGGTAAATGGATGAAACTGAAGAACATCATGCTAAGTGAAGTAAGCCAGACCCAGAAATTCAAGCATTGAATATTTGCTGTCATATGCAGAAGCTAGACCAACATAAGTGGGGGAAAAATCAGGGGCAAGGGAATCCCATGAAAAGAGAGGAGAGATCAGCATAGTAGAGAAAGGAGATTGAGAGGGAGGGAGGAGGGACATGAAAAGGGTGGAACAGTGGAATGAAACTGATCAAATTATTCTATATCCATACATGAATATACCATAGTGAACTTTATTTTTATGCATGTCTATAATGCACTAATTAAAAAAAACTATAAGTAAATGGAAGAAAGCCTGGTAGAACAGAGGAAGGGGAATGGGCAGGGAGGAGGGGAGAGAAAGGGGAAGTACTGGGGACTGAATTGCAGCAAATTATATTTCATGCTTGTATAATTATGTCAAAATGAACCCCAACATATGTATAATTATAATACACTACAAAAAAAAATAAAAATAAATGTTGGCAAGGATAAAGATGGGAATGAAAAAACGCAGGATGGTGGTGTGTCAAGGACGCCTTTGATAGAGTCACAACATGCTGGTTTAGAAATAATTTAACTACTTCCATTAATTGCCAGAAGGTTTGAAGGCATCTTATTAATTCATGTGATTACTCATTATTATGCATCCTCAGTGCCTAAAGCTACAAAAGATAGGAAGTTTATCTTTAAACAAATGCTTCTCAATTATACAGCACCAATGTGTTTTGCTATAATAGTTCCCTTGGCGCCATTAGGTGGCTAATCTGTAGAATATGAGTACACAATTTAAAGCACAAGGCTACCTGATAACTTTAGCAAAGTTTTTCAGTGTAAACGTATTCTTAGTAAAATGACTTTTGCTTAAATATTACCACATGAGAAACATTAATAGGAAGTTTTATACATTTACCTAAATGCAAAGTAAGGGAATGGATCTTGATGTTTGTCTAATTTTCAAAAATACTTTGGGGGGTGGGATGCAGGTATAACTCAGAGGTAGAGAGCATGCTTAGTATGTGCAAGACCCAGGGTTCAATCCTCCCCCCCCCCAAAAAAAAAAAAGTTTGCCTAATACTTTCCTCCTTTCTCTGACTTTGAGTTCAAAACATAAAACAGAGATTGGTTTTCTGGAAGGAGACAGGATGTACTAGCTAGATAGACTGATTAATCTGATTAATTTATTTTTGGTTTGGTTTTGGAGAAAGGTTTTTTTTTTTTAGTTATTTCTATGTCATGATCCATGTGAGTTTTCTCTGAGCTGAAACTGCCAACCATGCAGTCATGTGCATGCTTATGCACATGCAAGCATATGTGTGCAGCATGCATGTGTGCTTGTGATGAAGCTAGAGGCTTCCTACACAAATGCGGAGATCACTGAACTTTACAAATGTAATTCAAGTTCATATTCATATCTGCAAGTATCTAGTAGAGAATTAATATTATAGTGACCTGTGTATTTTATGGATTATTTTCTCTTGCCTTTTAGGAAGGAAAAAAAAAAGATTGTACTGAAGACTGTACCTAGAGAAGGTAAAGGACTACAATAAGGATTTGCAAATAAGCCTTAAGTATTCTAATTTAAAGACTTCATACATTACTATTTGGATACTTTGAGGGAAGTGTTCATAAGAGAAAGAAAAACCTTAAAGAAATCTATTTCAACTCTCTTTGGGTGCTTCAGCTTATTCTCATGATATCCTTCTACCAGTAAGCATCTGCCCTGCTTCAAGGAGATAATTTATTATCACTTAGTTTAATATGTCTAATTCAAATATTCTTGAAGCTTTAGACCAACTTTTTGAGTTTCTTATATTTATGTCCTATTCTGTTTCAGGATCTCATTTATAACTATAATCAACAGTCTTACTAACTCTTTATTGTAGTATTTCCAAAACTCTAGCTCTTCCACTTGCCATGAGAGGAACTCACTGTGAGGGTGTGAGTTTTAGAATCCTGATTCTCAGGAGAACAGTACCTGAGGAGATGCTGGAGGTTAATTTGGAGTTTCATACTCATAAGTAGAGTCGTTGCAAGTCGTGTCACTAATGATAGCTGTTCGAACAGGAACCTGCTTGCTGGCTCACTAAACTGAATAGTTAGCACTGCTGTGAAGAACTACACTTTTAGGAAAATCAACTGATGTGACACAACCTTGTTTTGTTTCATCTTCATGTCTAGAGGTGACTGTTCACTCTTTGGTGGAAGAATGTGTTTACAGTTGCTGACATGGCCTCCATCCATGCTTTAATTGATTTTCCTTGGAAAGCTTTCACTATTTCTCTCTCAGGCAATTCCATTGTGCATCACTTTCCATCATAGACAGAATGAACTCATTTTGGGAGGGAGAACTCCCAAACTATATCTAAGAATTAGATTCTGGAGCAAGAACTGTGGCAAATCATGAGAGGCAGTGGCTGCTTTTATGACTTTGGGTTCATTATGCCCTTCCACAGTTTTAAATGGAAAGCACATATTTACTTGGAATAGTTAAAATAATACAGAAAAGCAGAAAGTAGAATGTAGTATCTCCCACCCCAGCCCTTCCAGTCTCATTCTCTGGATGTAACTACTGTGAAGCTCTTGCCAGATGTTTGTTTCACTACATTCACACAGATGTATGTATGGATTGTTAATAAAAAGTTGATTTTACTATTTATTAAACTTTTATCTTGCTTTTTGTACTCAAAAATAGTTCCATGACATCCTTCTGAATGAATTTAGTTTTACACATTTCAATAGTTTTATTTCACTCAAAGTATTTTAGGATATAGATACATCATAAATTATTTTACCCAAAATCTTTAGTTTGTCTCCAAACTTTTAAGATCACAAATAATGCTGCAATAAAGAAAATTGCACATAATATCCTTGCACATTTGTGAAAGCACTTCTGAGGAATAAGTGGCAAGAAACTGAATTGCTGAGGCAATAATTTTGGTCCTTAAAATTTTTGATAGATTCTTCTGAATCACTCTTCAAAACGTTTTTACTGATTTGTAATTCATCAAGTTTATGAGAGTTGAGCAAATTTATCAAATTGATCTCTAATTTTCTTGTGTAGAAATGGGACGAAATTACATTTTTTTCTCAAGGCTAACATGAGGATTGGATAAGGTTACACATGTGAAGCCCCAGCCCTGTGTGGGACCAAGAGTGGGTGCTTGATAAATCTTCATTCCCATATCTTCACCTCTCCAACCGCTCAGCTCTACTCAAATCACCATGATAGAGTTGTCAGCTGTGTCTGCTTTTTTCTATTTTCCAGGTAGATTAAATGTACCGTTCTCCACACTCTGGTATCCAGATTGGCATCAGTACTGAGTTTCTCATTCGTTAGTTTGGTCACAACTGTCTTATATTGGTCATTGTCCTTTTGTGACATATGGCACCTATCATAATCAGAATTTCAAAGTTTTAACAGCACTTGGCAATGTCTACACATTTTTCTTGTTGTGATTATTCATTTCCCTGCTTGTGGGGTTTTAAGACATGTAATTCTATCTTGAATGATTTAAGATCAAAGTCTCCACATCTACTTGATCTGACCAAAGGCTGTGAGATCTGAGAGATTTGCAGGTCCTGAATTCTGAAGTTCTTCATCAACACGCCCATGTTACATACTCCTTTGTTGGAGGACTCCACCGGCACACTTTCCAAAGTGCTCACATTTCCAATGTCACCACTCTTACTTTCTAGGATTGTATATACCTTCCCCATACTTTGTTTTTCATGAGGACTTACTTCAAAATGTTGGTTGATTGTTACCTCAATGCTGGGATGAGTCTCATCTGAGAAGTGAGATACTATATACAGGACCATTCAGTAAAAGAGAAGTGTTTTTTGCTTCAAATATTTGATGCACTACAACTGATTCCCAGTAATACAGGTATTCTTAGGGAGCCACTCAAAGCTCAGAGTCTGGGTGGGCTTTCTAACCACTAGTGTGCTGCCCCTCAACCACTTCATGAATGCTCCTCTTCCGATCACCCACCATAGAGACAACTCATTTAAGGTTTGGATAGCATGGAATCTGAAGTCCATTTCATTTTATTTAATATACAGTTCTGTAATGCTTACTCTGTGCAGACTGTTGTGTGTGCTTTACAAATATTTACTCGTTTAATCCTTAATGGCTGCCCTATTTTTCTGGCTCCACTCATTAAAGGAGATAAAACATTTCTAATACATTTTCTGTATAATGGTTTTTACATACCTTGAAGATAACCACTATCTCTTTTTCTTAAATTATAGGTCCCAGTTTACAAGGCATTCACCATGCTACTGGATAGTGAGTTATTTCACGTCCTGACTACCCTCCTCTGAATGTCCTTTGATTTGTTGATGTCTCTTTTAAGACATTCTGGCCCAGATGTGTTTTGCTTGGCACAGTGTCTTTTTAATTTGTTTTGCTTTTAAATAAAGAAAAAAGAAAAAGGAATTTGAATAGCTTTCTGCAGGGCATGCCCTCTCCAGGCCCAAGTTTCCATCAATACTCATTGTCTTAGTTCTAGCATCACTAAATTTAATCTGCAAAGGTATCTGAGTTTGAGACCTCTGTAAACATGTCTAGGACTGAACATAGATGCAATCTGGTCAGCCACAGCCCTGTTAAAGGGGTTCTTCAGGTTATCATGCTATCAATATTGCGGAGTCAGATCTGTCTTAATCTGTCAGCACACACATTCCTTGCAGTGCTGTGGTGGGGAGAAACAGAGGAACAAACCCAAGGCCACTTTACTACTGAGCTTATAGCCCTTTTTCTTTTTATTTCTTTTCTTTTATTTTGAGGCAGGGTTCTCTTCCCGCAATCCTCTCTCCAAGGATCTCTATCTTCTCCTTAATTCTGCAGAACAATTTTAATACTGGCTTGATTGTACCAAACTGGTGGTCATACCTATCATCTCCTTAGCTAACAACATACTCTCCACTTATCAGGAGCTACTTTCCATAGAAGACAGGAAGTGATCATAGTAACTGGAGCATGTTTTTTCCTATTACAATAAAATTACTGGTTTTAGATCTAGGCAACAAGTCTGACCCAACTCTCTTTTTTTCTTACAATGAAATAATAATCATAATAAAAATCTAGGTCTAAAGAGATCACACTAGTTAAGGAAGATAACACAATTAATAGAGAGGTGGGCAGAGGATCCAGTACTGGGGCTTCCCAGGTTTGTACACAAAAAATTGTACTACATATGACGTTACTAGAAGCTCTGTGTGTACACAAGCTGTCTCTAATTTTAAGTGTGGTAAGTCCTGGTGACAGTATTTTAGATTTGACCTTTTGTATACCAAAGTGGATAACTGACTTCAAGGAAGTTCCATCAAGATTGTGACTGCATGGGAAAGTTCTAAGAAATGCCTGAAATTCCTCTGATTCAGTCTATGGATCTTATCATGTTCTTTGTCATGTCGTGGCTGGTCTGATGTTGTACACTGTTGGTTTTCTCTTTTGTTAGTGTCATTGGCCCTGCACATAGAGTGTGCATCCAGAGCTTTTACCTAAAAGAATGCTGTGTTCCTTCCCTTTATGAGTTTTGTCATATAGAAACTTTTGGCTCTTCTGACATAGATCATTTGCAAAATTTATTTGAAAAACATGTAGTGAGCATTTCCAGCTACATAATCTAGAAATCTATTGCACTGATATTACAAAGTGGATTTTAGAGAGGGAAAGACCTTATGAATCATCTAATCTGATCCTCCCCTACTTTTAACCATGAGGAGATTTAGACCTGAAGAGGTCAGCCTTTTGCTAAGTCATAGTAGAGCCATTTTGTTTCAGAACTAAGAACAGAACCTAGCTGTCCTAACTCTGGTCACACAACTCAGTACAGCTTTCATGTAAAAGCAAATAAAAAGCCTGTTTCTCAGCATTGTTTTGTTTTTATTGATAGTGAAGGGGATCATGCACCACTTACAGTAATCTCCTAAGATTTTATAATAATCCTTGCATTATCCTGTTAAACTGTTGCTGTAGCTCTGTGCTTAATAGATTGGAATCTATTATTCATAATGCCATCTTGTTCCTGTTCAAATAACATTATCCTTATGACTAAATTTATGGATTCATACTTAATTTCATAGCAGAGTGAGATGATAAATCATTAGAACAAATAGTTTTCATTTGTGAATTTATTTCAGGAGTATGTTTCAAGTACCTGCTCTGTGCCTGACACTAGTGGGATTCAGAGGCAATACAGGAATGGCTTTTAGGCCCAGATAACTGAAAACCTCTTGTGAGCTTTGGAGAGTCCGTATACATCTGGAGAATGAGACAGTGTTGTGCCTCAGGAGGTAGTATAGTGTTATGGGCAGGGGCACTGATTTTGAGGTCAGATAGTGCTGGGTTTGCATCTGGTTCTGTTATTTACTGACTGTGTTCTCTTGGGCAAGTAAACAGTGGTCAAGCTCAGTGTTCATATCTGAGGATAAAAATAGCACTTACTTCATCGAGTTATTTTAAAGATTGCATGAAAAGACAAGACAGAAATCACTTAGCACATGTCTGACACATAGTTCTCAAAAATGTTAGGGAAAGTTTAAACCCTTTATCATTTTATGTCACTGACATCCCTATCTCCAAAGCACACTGCAGAGCAAAGCCAATTACCTTAATACATTTAGGGGAAGAGAATTTGGGCTTTGGATCTGAAATACATAGATTTTATAGATTGATGGACTATTGGTTGATGGACTGATCTATTTCTGTGGCTCAGTGGAGCCCTTTTGCCTATGAGATCAATCTCAAGCTTTGAAGAAGAGACCTAAGGATGAGCTAGGGAGTGTGAGATAGGGGATAGCTAATGGCTCTGGCTGGGTGCTATCTTCCATTTAATGATGAATTGTTTCCTGAGAAGTACCCTCGGATGGAAATCACCTCCCTTTGACTCTCAGTGTTTCCTGTTCATCTCAGGTTCTCAGACAAAGGCCTCCTGATTGGTTGTCCTAGCTGGACAACCTCAAACACACTGACTTAACCCCTCAGGGAAAGCAACTGCACCAAGGGTCTGAAGTATTTTGGAGAGATTTGCAATACTCTATTGGATGATCTAAGATAATCAAATGAACTGATTACTTGCCAAATTCTTTCTCTTTCTCTCTTCCTTCCTTCTTTCTTTGCAGTTTTATGTTTTTCTTTACATATATAGTCTCTTTTTTTAAAATAGGGAAAACTAAATATGAGGAAGGAAAACAGCCTTAATACATCTATATAATCTGAAAAAAAATGGCTAATTTGAAATGAAATGTTTCTTAAACAATTTTGCAGTCAGGCTATTAATAATCATTTTGCAAAGCATATGACATGCACCAGAGCATATTGGAATATTAGGAGTCTGTGAATTGCTGTCAGTTTGAATTTGTATATATTTTCTCATCACTAAAAATATTGTGATCTAATATCAGAAGAAGAAGAAACCATGCAAAATAACAGTGTTGTTAAATGTTTCTGTGAAACAATTTCTAGGCCTGCAAGATTAATCAGAGATTTAAACTACATATTGTATTTGTATAACTAAGACCAGTGAAGACTCAGGGCTTGTTGACTAAAATAGTCAATTAAGAGGATTTTTTTCTTAGAGTCATCTAGATCTTCATATCCATTCTCTCATGCAGTTTGCGTGTCTAGACAGAGCTTCTTTTAGAAAATTTATCAAACAGAAGAATATTCTGACAGTAAAATAATTGAGAATTTGAAAGGCTGAGAAAAATCACAAGACTCAAATATATTAGAGTTGAAACCAAGACTTGTGAATTAACACTGCTCCATTTTTTAAAATATAAGAAAATGTACACTAGAATCAACAAACAACCCTAAATCCAACTGGGAAAAAAAAAGTAGGGTGGGGTGGGGAATCACTTCCTTATGAAAGAAAGCACTCCCACAAGTTCTCATGTACCTCTGCTCCTGAGTTTGCAGTCATACAGATTGTCCCAAAGCCAGGAAACATAGCATTTTGTTCTGTCTTACAGTCATATTTTGAAAAATCCAACCAAATAGAACCCAATCTCTGTCAGTGTAACTTTTGTCTATATAACAATCATCAATCCCTTTACTATTTTAAAGGGATGAAGAAAACAACCACAGTGCTCTAGGAGATTCAGCTTACCTAGGGTGCTTTACCTCTCAGCTTTGGTGTGCTCACTCTCTCTTTCTTGGCATGCCCCCAGGGCTCCTGGGATGACTGCAAGAGTGCATTGATTGCACACTTGGATAGGAGAAACAGGTAAGTGAAATTTGCTCAGCTACCTTTATGCCATGCTAAAGAGATCATTGGTCAGTGCCCGTCCTGGCACTGCAAGGCATAGGGACAGAGCATTCAACCATGCAAGGTAAACAGCAACCAGCCAAAGGTAGTGAAAAGTCCGTTGAAGTGAAGAGATTAGTTTAGAATCTTTACTCCAACACGCCCCCTATTTCGCAGGTAAATCATCTGAAGTCGAGACATAAATTTATTTCAAATTGAAAAAAAAAAATCTTTGGAATTATAATTCATGAGATTGTTTTTTACCATTTTAGAAATTTTGGTAGAAGAATGATGGCCAAAACTAAAATATAAAAAGTCAGACATGAAAGGGACTTAAGAGGTGATCTAGTTCATTCATCTTGTTTTGCAGTTAAATCACTGTCCTTGCACTGCAGCCAGGCAGGGGAGGAGACCCAGTGATGTTGTCCCCATATGCACTGCCACTTCTTAATTACCTAGAATAAATCCTTTTACAGGTTTTCAGGCTCTATCTTGCTGGTACTGTAGGCTTGAAAGTTTTCATTTTTTCTCTTTGTTAGGATTTCAAACAAAGTACTGAGTGTGGCAACTGAATTATTACAGTCGGTTATCTGTGTATTCTATGGGCAATTTAAAATTGGGTTAGTCATAAGAAGTTTTTAAGAATTCATTCCAGCCCACAAGTAATAGCAATAAAGAAGAAATTGAACAATTTTTTTTCTCTCTTGCAAAGAGCTAAAAACAATTTATGTATTTTCTTATTAATCCTCACAGAAGAATGGTAGCCCTTTTTCTAACTGGGAGCCTCAGTCACAGAGGTCAGGAGCAGAGAGTGTACAGGAACTGCCTGCCTGGGTGTGGGAATCAGAAGGCTTCACTTCAGGGTCTCTTGGTGCTACTAACTTGCTGTTTGATGGTGGTAGAATTTCAGAATCTCTTTGAATCTCAGTCTATTCATAATTTAAATGGGGGGAGTTGCGAGAAGTGATCTCCAAGACCCCTCCATGGGCAAGTTCTCAGAGATAAGAATCCACAGCTTAGGTTTTCTTCCTCCTGACAACCCTGCTTAAAGTTTTCCCTAAAGCTCTGTAGCTTTAACATTCTTCCAGCTCCTCCCTGATTATATTTTTTCCTAAGAGGAACAAAGAAAACAGTAATGCCCTCCCGCTTTATTTTTTTTTATAAGGAAGTAACACCCAATACAGGAGAGAGAATGAAACAGTGATTGGACAGTTGCCTTATTTATCCCTCAAATCCTAATAGTTTTTGTTTTCCTTCTTTTTTTTTGGCAGTGCTGGGAATGGCACCATGGCCTCGTGTGAAGGAGCCCTAATTAGGAAGGGCTGTTGCAGCTAGCTGGAAGCCATAAGTTCCACCTGATATGTATGTGACGCACCTGTAGGCACCCGCAAAGCTGAAGATATATAACCGGGTGAAAGCGGTCCGAGTTAGGAGAACGGAGAATTCAGTCAGCCGGGCAGTCACTCAGTCGGTCAGAAGAATCAGAGCGGCCAGAACGTAGGCAGAGCGGTTACAGAAGAGAAACCAGATAGAAGACAGAAGAGAAACCAGATAGAAGAAGTAATGACTGGTCAGAGTTAGGCCGAGGCTCCTGAGGAAGACAGAAGACAGAAGAAAGAAGAAGGAAGAAAGAAGAGAGAAGAAAGAAGCTCTAATCTTTCTCTAAGCTAAGCTACTCTAAGCTAAGAAGACAAGAAGAAAAGCTCTTTAATCTTTCTCTCTAAAAATCTTTCTTTCCCTCTCTAAGCTCTCTCTAAGAAAGTAGAAGTAAAAGTAGTAAAAGCTTTACTCTGCCTCCGAGAGTTTTCCTCCTGGTTTTCGGTACCAGGTAGCTTACACTCGTGCATGCCAGGCAAGTGCTCTACCACTGAGCTACATCCCCAGCTCAAATCCCAATAGATGCTCAGGATGTCTCATGTTTCTTTTATGACCCAACCTTACTCCTGCTCCTCCTCTTAAACATCTATCTCACTTTCTACTTTCTCAGACAGAAAGCATTCATTGTGAGTTCTTTCAATATCCTTCTTTCAAAATGTTTCATCTCTTACTTAATTTTTTTCTCTACTCCTCCATTCTAATCGGGATGTCCTCATCTTAGAGGAAGAAGGTAGTCTTTGCCATCTCAAAGCAACTTTCTATAATGTCCTCAATTCCATGCCCAATTCTTCAAAGTTGGGGATTCTCCTATCTAAGATGCATGGTAGAATCAACTGGGAAAATTATTAAGTAAATTGAATGCCTATCCTTTCAAAAACTGTAATCTGTATTTCTGCAGATCAGGACCAGGCATTAATATTATTGTAAGTGTCCTAAGGTGAGTCTTATGTTCATTAATAACCAGTGCTCTAGAGACCAGAGTCATTAATTAACCTTTGCTTATTCTTTAGTTTAAATCCATTTTTCTGGCTCCTCCCCTCCAACCTTTGAATGTACTCATCCTCTGTTATTCTTATAAAACACCTTTCCTTGTCCTGTTGGCTATGATTCTGTGCATGTTTTTCCTTCTCACTTCACCTTCTTCATGGTTCTACTCCTGTCAGTCCTGAAATTGCTTTCCTTGCCATTACCACATGGCACAAAATGTCTATAGCTTTTCATCCTCCCTGGGCTCTCTTTAGGGCCCGACATTCCTGTTCACCTTTGCTTTTGTGAAATTCTCTTTTCTTTGGGCTTCTGTGATTCTGCAGCCTGTTGGTTTTCTTCCCAGGTCACCAAAGTTTCCTTACAACTATGAGTCCTCAGAGTGTTAGTTGCTTCTTACTGTTCTACCCTAGTTGCTTTTTTTTTTTTTTTAACCAGGAATTGAATCCAGGGGCGCTTAACCACCAAGCCACATCCCAGCCCTTTTTGTTTAATTTTTAAGACAGGGTCTTGCTAAGTTGCTGAGGCTGGCTTTGTACTTGCAATCCTCCTACCTCAGCATTCCAAATAGCCAGGTTTGCTGGTGTGCTCCACCGTGCCCTGCCCTACTTGTTCTTAAATTCTTGATCTGTTCTCCACCCCAAAGTAATGGCCTAAGTTGAAATGATCATATCTATGAAAATAGCTCTGAAATCTGTATTCCTCTGTATTGCAAGTTATACCTCACCAGGGGAGACCTTCATCTGATGTCCTTCCTCCACCTCAAACTCAAAACATCCCAGACTGAGTGCTTCATTCTCTGTGGATTCTACTCCTTCTCTGTGAACTCTGGACAATACTGTCCTCCCAATTTTCTGGACTTCTAAATTCTGGTTATCTTTCAGCCTTCTCTCTCTTATTCACTCTCCATAGCCCCTGTATCTGTGAGTTTTGTCTTTTTTACTTTTGTAATTTTTAACATATCTCTTTCCTTCTTCTCTTTGTAATTCTTATTCAAGACCATTTCAAGCTGGAGATCAAATATTCAGTCTTTCATGAAGCCATTTCAAATTCCCAGGGAAAATTAGTTTTCTCTTCCCTGGTGGTCCTTAAACACTCTAGTATGAAATTTAGCACATTCTATTTTTAATATATCATGATATATATAGTCTCCATCACTTAATTGCAAAGCCCTCAATGTTAGAGACCAGATATTCTTCATTGGTGGGGTTAGTATCAAGAACAAGGGACTTATAATCTACCTGAGAGTTATGGTTTGGATGTGAGGTGTCGCCCCAAAGCGCCTATGTTAATGCAGGAATGTTCAGAGTTGAAACAATTAGAAATGAGAGCTGTAATCTAATTAGTCCATTCTAGTTTAGGGAACTAACTGGTGGGTAACTGTAGGCAGATTGGGTGTGGCTGGAGGAAGTACATCAATGAGGGAGCGCCCTGGAAGGGTTCCACTTCCCTGTGGCCCCCTGTCCCTTTTTCTCTCCACGCTTTCTTAATGCCCTGAGCATAGCAGCACTCTTCTGCCACACCCTCTGACTTGATGTTCTGCACTCAGAGCAATGGAGTTGACCATAAGGGACTGAATCTCTGAAACCATGAACCGAAATCAACTTTCCCCCATCTAAGTTATTCTTGTCAGGTATTTTGGTTATGGTGATGAAAAACTCACAAACACACTGAGTAAGCAAAAATGTCTCCCGGTTCCCCCTGCCCCCCTACAGCTACAATGTTGTGGAAATGGCTATTTGCCGTACAGTACAATGGTGGCACAGGGCCTTGTGAACATAGGAGATGCTTTTATAGCAATGGTTAGTTTTGATTGATCACCCATCATACCAACACACATTTTCATATGCCATTTTTGTTAAAACCTCCCAACAAATATGCAAGATTGGTATTATGAGAACCCATTTTAAAGATGGGAAAAACGGATGCTCAATACATTAAGAGACTTGCTCAAGGTGACAGTAGTGAAAGAACAGGGGTCAAATTCAGGTGTAAAGCTTATGCTCTTAACACTAGGTGATTGCAATAGATTAAATCAGCTCTTGTGTCACCTGCAGGGAGTTTGTGGGACAGGGAGGAAGGTTTTTTTTTTTTTGCTAGGGGAAGTTTTATAGACAGCAAAGAACTGTTTTGTTGTTGGAAAAGGATAAAATGTTCTGTCCAATCTTTCTTTGGATTCTCATTGTTCTTGGAACGTCCCAACTGCAGAGCCAACCTGAGCAGTAGGCAGCAGGGAATTTCCAGTTCCAGCACATGAGGACACTCTTCCAAGGTGCCGGCTCCTCTAGTCTGTCAGTCTACCATTGTAGCATCTCTCCATCCTGAAGGTGTTGTCTTTAATCCCTTATAAAATGACAAGGACCTTGGACTTGGTCACAGATTCTCACCAGCTAATTGCTGAGGAAGGATAGTTAGACAGGCTTCCAAAGTCCTCTTTACAGGACTCATATCCATGAAAAGTCCCCTGCAGAGAGGAGAGACCCATGTCCTTACACAACTCCCATATGCTTTTAGGAACTTGCTGCTTTCTTTTGAGCAGTAATCAATACCAATTTGAAAGCAACTTGAGGGCAAGGGAGCATGTCTTCTAATCTCTTTTATCAACTTTAGTATCTCACTAGACCACTGACTCTGAATGTAAATTGTACTTATTTCATAAACATAGTGTGAATTTAAGTTCTTTATTTTTAAGAGAAACAAAAAACATGAATGCTTTCTCATGAAAGGGGCCCAGTAACTGCTTGTTAAAAGGAACAGAGTTAAATTGATTTTCATCTGAGTTACTTGTTCGCACATCAGAAAATTATAAAGGGAAGGAGTTGTCATTTCTGAAAAGGTTCTAGGTTATTCTGATAAAATGGAAACCATTTTTTTCATTTTAACCATGAATTCTTTGGAACACTGTCAATGTAATTGTGATTTTAAGATCCATTCTGTAATAATGGATGGGGTTTGGTACCAGTTGTAGTTTAAAGATTTGGCTCATAAATATTTTAGGTTTGAATTCTTGTTAAAAGTCCATTGAAATTTACTCACAGTCACATGATCTGAAGAATATTATTTTATATGCTTAGTGTTTGGAATTTCTTTGTAATTGTGATTTAGAGTACAAACTCTGGAATCAGGATAAGAACACCTGAGTTTGAATCAAGGTCTTAACACTGAACTCTGTAATATGGGGCAAATTGCAGGAAATCTTTTTGTTTCAGATTCCTCATCTGAAAAAAAATGATGAAAATAAATGATTTTAAATGATTTTTAAAAACCTAGACATCACTTTGTCATCAGAAAGAGATAAGACAAAATAATATAGGGTGCTTAGTATAGCACCTGACACATAAATAAGTTACAAAAATATTAGCTTTCATTTTAATAGCTTTTGTTGAAGCAATTAGGCTCTGGTATATTGATTTTCAATGATTTCTCCCAGTTACCTAGTCTCTTTTTTCTGCTTACTCCCATGCCTCTGAAGGTTTTGTTTTTGGGAAAACCAATCTGAACCATTCCACAGTACCATAAGAATCCCTGAAGCTGGTCATAGAATGCTTAATATGGAAAGACATTCCTCTGCTCAACCAAGAGCTTGGTCTTGTTCCCCCTCTTTTCCGGCACCCCTCTGGCTTGCCCATGTACCTGATGGTTTTCAGTAGGCATTCCTAAAAGTCTATGTTGGCCAATATCTAGTTCACCTTTCAAATTTGTTTTTCATCAGATCTTGTAAGCACATCCAGATCGATACTAACCCCCAACAGGGTTTTCTTTTGTTTTTGTTTTTTGTTTTGTTTTTCTCCTAGCATGATGCCAGATGGCACTTAGGTAGGGTAATAAAGGAAATCTGTTTCCTCACATTTTGTGTATCTGTCATAAATCTTAACTTGAAATAAACAGCAATTTAGAAGTTCAAGTTTCAGGTGAAGGTTCAGCTTGAATACCACTTTCATGTTTTATTAAAATTGATTTACTTGCATGAATATGAATTAATGCAGTATCATTATAGGGGAAGTTTTTTTTTTTTTTTTTTTTTTTGACAAACAGAGACAAAAATCCAACCAAGATAACACTTCATAGGACATTTCTTTTTTTCTGCTTATCTTTATTGAAGCGCTACCAGTAATAAACCCTTAGGTTTTATTATGCCTTTGAAATATGGATAACATCTAACTCTCATCTACTTAGCAAAGAAAAAAGAAATCTAAACGCCATTATGGGTGCTGTCAGAAGTGACTGTGGTATTTATTCAAAGATCTAGCAGACTACTGAGGCTTAAAATGTGTAATGTATTAGGTCATTGCTTTTGAATACGAATTATAATAATTTCAGGGTAAGAGCATGTTTGAATTTCTATAATTTAAGGAAAAGCAAAAGCAAGGGTAATTTTTATATTTGCTCGAGTTAAAGCAACTACCCAAAACAAACAATCAAACAAACAAACAAACGCCAAAATATTGTACAGAAATGGAAACAACTGTCATCCAAATTCTACCTAATCTAGGGAAAGGTAATTTTATGGGAAAGAGCCCATGTACTACATGGATGAAATAAAGACTAATTTTGGGAAAATGAGAGGGAGAACATAGATCTTATTGTGCCACCAATATATATGGGGTTATGGAAAATATTAGGCAAAGAGCATTGGGACATATTAATATTTTATCTAAAATGGGTTTTCAGCCTGAATTTTAGAGATTGGTGGCAGACAAGCAGAATCTTTCTGTTTCGTTTTGTAATTCAAAAGATGAGACTGTAGAAAAATAGAGAAAAAATTTAAGGATATGTTAAGGATATGTTACAGTTGTAACAAGGCATTCTGCTCATTTGCCTAAATCTTCTTTCTCTCTCACTGTTTCTCATTGTGGAAATTTGTGGTAGGAGCCTTGTTAAATATATTATTCTTCACTGTTGCCATTTAGAATTATATCTGTAAACCTTGGTCAGCATCTGGATGAGGACTAGCACCGTACATCTGGGCCTTGCTTCATGGGTATGGAGAGAGCAAAGATAGAGGTTAATCCATAGGAAAGCAGATTGCCTGAGTCAGCTGCCCAAGACTTTTGTGCACCAGTCCTGTGCCTTCCTTCCTTCCCCAGAGGTCTGGGAAGGTCCCTGTTAGGATCTAAACATGTCTAAACAGCTGGGGCATGTGCATCTCAGCACCTAGCCAGAAAGTGTGTCAAATAGCCAGCAAGTGTCAACTGTGCTGTTTGAAGGCCTGGAGGTCAGGCTGCCTTTGCTCGAACCCCAGCTTTATCACCAATGAGTTGTGTACCTTGGGCAAGATGATCACACTTTTGGAGTGAGAGTTTTATGGCTGTTCTGAGCATTAAACAAGAGCATGCATACAAAGTGCTTAATGCAGTTCTTGCATTTAATAAGGGTTCACAAACTACAGGTGATATTGTTGTATAAAGTGACTTTATCCACAAAGTGCTCTATAAATGTGTACCATTGTTGACATTTTTCAGGTCTTATTGTTAATGAGTAACCACATAAAAATGAACAACTTTCCTCCCCATGGTTTTTGGCCCTAGATCCTCTCTGAAAATGTTTATGTCTTGGTGAATCAGGTTCCAAAGGCAGAGGTCATGTGTCCCTCGTTAGGTCAAGCAGTGTGGTTGCAGTTGAGGGCTCGAGAAACTGGGGAAGAGGTACTGGCTCTAGGACTTTGAGTGTCTTTTAACTTGGGTTTCCCTATTTTTAAAAGGGGGTAATGATGTTTATTATAGAGTTGTGAGAATGGCAGGAGCAGGAAGTAGAGGAATTCAACTTGCAATCTACAAAGTGGGGTAAGACACAGCACATCAACTACCAAAAGGCCTGCTGCCAGGCTCTTCAGAGAGCAGCTGTGCCATTCCTGTGTCCATAGTGGCCCTGTGTCAACTGCCCTCACTCTATCAGTTGGGATAAGATGTTTCTTTGAGGGCATCCTTTCCACCTGCTCAGTCCTTTAATGCCATTGCACCCTGTTTTTCATTTATTTATTTATTTTTTTTACTTTGATACAGAGAATTGAGCCCGGGAGCACTTCACCACTTAGCAACATCCCCAGCTCTTTATTTTTTTTGAGACTGTGATTCTCTATGTTGCTGAGGCTCACCTTGAATTTTCAATCCTCATGTCTCTGCCCCCTGAGTTGCTGGGATTACAGGTGTGTGCCACCATGCCCCAGTGGGTTTGACTCTTAACTTCTTTGTGCAAAATGATTTCCCACATTTGCCACTGGATTAGTAAAACCCCAAATTACAAAATCCAAAGCCCTTCCTCTTTAAACTCTATAAGATTTGACAAGATGACCCACTCCCGCCTCCACAACGACAGGCTCCCTTACAGAGAGGCTCCTTCCCCGTGCTGCACTGTGCTGGCCATCTTGTGTATGTGATTTTATTTAACTTACACAAAGCCCCCATGTGCTAGGGATTGCAGCCTCATTTATCAGAAGGAGAAACTGAGGCGCAGAAGTGTTGATGGCAAAAAAAGACACTCAAATCCTGTTAGTTCTGAGACTCTTTCTTGGACTTTTCTCATTTTCTTAGTTTTCATTTGTGATTTTTCTCATCTCTTACAATATCCAAAGCATTGTGGACCTTTCTTAGGGCTTTTGTCCCACTTCTAACTCATAGGAACTTGATACACCTCATGAGTACTTTGTAAACATTGAGGACTTCTTTCAGCCTAATATCTTGGTGGGGCAAAGTGATGTTTTAATAAATGAAGCATTAGACAAAAGAGTTTTTCCTTGGACTGGTAAGTGTGAAGTGTAAGAACACAGGAACAGCACGGACTCCTTCCTGCCTCATTCATTGCTGAGGCTCACCTTGAATTTTCAATCCTCATATCTCTACCTCCTAAGTCAGCATAACTCTGATTTTTCTGAAGTTAAGAATTTCCTTTGGAGCCAGGTTTGGTGGTGCAGGTCTTTAATCCTAGTGGCTAGGGAGGGTGAGGCAGGAGGATCACAAATTCAAGGCCTCAGCAATTTAGTGAGTCCCTAAGCAACTTAGGGAGACCCTGTCTCTAAATAAAATACAAAAAAAAAAAAAAAAAAAAAAAAAGGACTGGGGATGTGGCTCAGTGGTTAAGCACCCCTGGGTTCAATCCCTGGTGTCAAAAAAAAAAAAGAAAAGAATTTCCTTTGGGTTCATTGGTCATGGTTGTTTAATTGTTTTGTTTAGTGCAGGGGAGAGAAAGATAGCTGGACACAAAATATATAGACTTTTCTTAAAAGTCACATTTAAAAACATCATTGGTATTCAGATTAATGAGAACGAATCCTAGCAAGGGTGGAGTGTAATCTGATTTAGGTAAACTCTTGGTAAGGCAATGCACAGGAGAGAAATTTGGGAGATTTGTATGATGCCCAGGTGGAACATAAACAAGAAACAATGAGTGTTGCTGCTTTTCCTGCTGACCTTTATTTAACAGAACTCTCTCATTAGAAAACAGTTTTCTTTAGCTTATTATTAACATTGCTATTTGTTCACCTGCTCTGAAAAAAAAAAAAAAAAAAAGAACAGGCAAGGATCTGCACTGAGGTAGATTGATAGTTTGCTTGCATGATGTCCTTGCTGTTCTCTCTCTAGTTCAAATTCTCTCTAATTCTTCTCTCTCTGCCAGGCAATAATTGATACCATTGTTATATTCAGATATAAATCCAGTGGGCAAGGGGCTGCTATGCAAAGTGTATGCAAAACACGGTATGGGACACACCAATATTTTAAAGGAGTGTACTAATATATAGAGCACAGCTAGATATAATGAAATGGCCAACTTTGTAGGTGAAAATAATTAAACATTGGTCATTTCAGGTGATTGATCTTTTTGTAAGAGTCCTCAGCTAATACTGTCCAATATTCTATAGGATAAGCAACACCATCCCAGTTAATAAAGATAGATAGTTTGCCCAAAAACGCACATGAGATGAATTTGGAACCCAGGTCAACATTCCATCAACTCATTATTTTATAAAGTGTAACTCCTGTTTTTAATATGTAAATAGAAGAAAGAAAAATTAAAAATAATTTGTGTATAGTTATGTGATAAAGTAAGTAGCAAAAAGTAAAACTGATTAAAAGAGTTCAAAGATTGGAGAGGTCCTTTCTGTCCTGGAGGTCAAAGAATAGAAAGGGAAGAGAGAAAAGGGGAAGAGAATGAGGGAAGGTTTTATTAGGAAAGGATCACTGAAGGATAGGTGGAATTTTTTAAAATATTTATTTATTTGCTCTAGTTGTACACAATGCAATGCATTTGTGTTTACGTGGTGCTGAGGATCAAACCCGGGCCGCGTATGTGCAAGGCAAGTGCTCTGCCACTGAGCCACAACCCCAGCCTGGATAGGTGGAATTTTGACAGGTGGAAATGACAAGGGAAGGAGACAGTGTTAGTCAGCTTTCTGTAGCTGTGACAAAATGCCTGAGAAAAGCAACTGAAAGGAGGAAAGATCTATTTTGGCTTATGGTTTCAGAGGTTCAGTCCATGGTTGACTGTCTCCATTGTTTCTGAGCTTTTGTTAATGCAGTACATCGTGGCAGAAGGGCATGACATATGGGAAGGAGAAGGTAAAAGAGGGACAAGGGATAAGACATGTCACCAAGGATATGCCCCCAAGACCTACTCCATCAACTAGGTCCTGCCTCTACGCTTTCCACCACCTCCAAATAATGTCATCAAATTGTCAATCCACTGATGAGGTCAGAGCCCTCAAGAACCAATCACTTCCTGAAAGCCTCACCTCTGGACATTGCTGCATTGGTGAACAATTCTTCGTCACATGAGCCTTTGGAGATAGTCCAGATAAAATCATAACAAAACTTTCCTGGATGTGTGTAATCCATGGGCGAAGGGACAGAGGTATGAGTATGTGATGGATGTGTTTGAAGGGTGGCTAAAGGTGTCCTTCAATTGTAACCCAGGACAGGAGAAGTGGGTGGGATAAAGATTAGATTGGAAATTTATCTGGACCCCAGAAGCTGGAGGATCTTGACATGCAGTCTTGGGAGACTTTATGTGCTTGGTTAAGTGAAAGCCAAAGGTCTGTGATTAAGGGAAGATCCACAACCAAGGTCATGCTTTGGAGCTATTCATTTGAAAGGTCTGTGTAAAAGAAAAGGATGGCAGAACAATTTTTCTCAAAACTTATAGATGATGGATCTACCTAAGGTGTTTGGTAATTTTCAGGCCTACCCCAAAATCTTCTTATTAAATATAGGCCACATGAACTGATATTTTTAAAAAAGTTTCCCTGATAATTCTTGTGCAGTTGGTTCAAGGACTGTATTTTGAAAAATATCAGACTAGAAGTGAAGAGATCAGTTCGTAAACTATTTTCAAGTCAAGGTGTGAGATCAAAGGGGCTTTATTTGGGGACTAAAAGGGAACAGATACAAAAAATATTTAGAATGAAGAATCAACAGGACTCAGGCTAATTAATATGTATTTGGAAAAGGAGTCAACAACTTTAAAACCTGGGAGATGGATGGTATAATGAATAGAAGGATAAGACATGGATGGAATTATCAGGTCTTGACAAGAGTTTAGTTTTGTCAACTGGCTTTTGAAGTCTAAAGATGGTGGCCACTGGAAAAAGTCTACTAGGTAATGTGCAACCCAAGACTCAAGTTGGAGAACAAGGTCACAGCTGGAGAGATGGCTTGGGATTCAAGTGCAACAGATGACATTCAAAATTACTGGAAAAGTTTAGAAAAGTAAGAGAGGAAAAAGAGAATACAGCAAATAAAAGATAGGAAAGAACTAAAGGGTAGGAGGAGGCCTGGGAAGTTAAACAGTTAAATACAATTAAATTCAAGGGAGGAGAGGATTTCAAGGAAAAAAAAATAACAACAACAAAAAAATCTATAAGAAGTGTGTGTGTGTGTGTGTTGGGGAGTGGAAAAATGAATATAGACTGCAATTTCTAAAAGCTTTTTGAAGAAAGGGAACTCTAGTCCTGTTCCAGAACCTCACGATCTATCTGGTTATTCATGTCAGCAATCCACAGTTGTCCTTGCCACCCCCTTCTGTTTTGCCCACGGTCTCACATATACTTCATCACCAGTTCTGTGCTATGACTCCCAAGCATGCCTCCTTCTGGCCACCTTTCTGCCATTTTGCTGCTGCCCATCCAGGCTGCCATCCTCTGTACTGCTGCCACAGGCTTGCAGCTGGCTTCTGGGTATCCTCTCTGGCTCTTCTCTATTTTGATCACAACACTGGAGTCAGAGATTCCCTTACAAAGAGCAGATGTCTTGTCCTGCTAAGTACCTTGATGGCTTTCCACTGCTCTTAGAATTTTGGGCAAACTCCTTAATGTGACCTGTAACATCTTGCCTCACGGCTCTTTGATGGCTGCCTTTCCAGCCTTTTCTCCCAATCATTTGCTGTGATCCTCTAGCCACACTTGGTCCCTGCCCTCAGGGAACAGTCCTCATCTTCTGTGTCAAGATTTCTTTTCATCTAGTTTATTATTATTATTTTTAATTATTTCTCTCTCTAATAATAATAGCTCCATGAGGGCATGAAACTCTATGTTCTTTTGTCTCTCTCCCTTTCTGTCTCTACATCTGCCTCCCCATCTCTGTCAACAGATAGACATGTCTGTTTGTCTCTAGCACACAAACATGGACTCACACACAGCACTTGATAAGTGCCAAGCCAATGTGCCAGGGTTTGGACTTGGTACGTGCTTTTCCTTGGCCTAGAAAGCTTCTCCTCTGGCGCCTGCTGCTTTTATGCTTGCTCTTTTTTCCACCTCTCCACTTTTCCACTTAGCATCTCCATCATCTCTTCCTCAGAGAAGCTTTTCCTGACACCCTTGACTACATTAATGTCTCCAATTAAAAAGCCTTTCAGTGCTTATTACATCTGTAATTGCATATTTATTTGTGAGAGTATTTGAATAATGTCTTTCTCCTCTAGGACTACAAACTCCATCACTGGAGGGGGTTATTATTTCTTATTTGGCTCAGTACTGTAAGTTCAGTACCCATCATGGTTCCTAGCCCATACTGGATGTTTAATAAATATCTGTTGAATAAATGAATGAGTGAATGCAGACATGAAATGAGGACTATCTATTAAGTATAGCAGGATAGAGAATAAATTAAAAAATAGCAGGCACCGGAGCACATTCATAGGCAGAGGGGAAGAATCTTCTCTTAGCAAAAATACTAGCCACCTTCATAAGCCTGAAATCAAAATTACACACAAGACAACTTCTCACACAGGCATATAAATCAGAGCACATCTGTTTCCTTTATACCATCTTTTTTTTCAATTTCAGTTCAACAGATACTAAAACCACTTGTCAATGAGAAATAGATCTAGAAGGTTGAGAAGTAGATTATAATAGACATTCTATGCCTAGTTTTATCTGTACCAGAGATATTGTTACTTTTTTTTCTAACCTCAAAAATACTTTCTTAAATTTAGTAATATGTTATCTAAACCATCCTCCTTTAGCTACACACTTTCTCTCTCTCAACAGTTCTTTTGATTCATACCAACAGAGAAGTGGCTCCTATGCCGTTCTATTTTTATATTTTAAAAGCAAATAGTTACCTTGAGTTGTCCAAACAGAGAGAGCCTCACAGGCTGTTCCCAAGTACCACACAGGATCAAATAAAACCACTAGGAACCAAAGTTAATCCAGTCACTGGTCATCCTCACAGGGAGGAAGAAAATGGACTAATCCTGTTATTTTCCCTCTAAAGTTAGGGAAAAAAAAAATTTCTTCTGAAAGTCAGGTGGTTATGTTTTTCTTCTAGTTTTTTCATTTGGAATATACTAGGAGATGAAACAAAGAAAATCCAAAGACAATCAATTATTCCAGAATTACTACAGAAATACAATCCCCCTGAAGAAGTTTTAGCTCACAGTGATGGAGCACACATTCTTTATGTGACCTGAAATTTTCTGATGCTTATGCAAAACCAAACTTGGGACGTTGAAGACTTTCTCATGAGGGAGAGCTACCAACTGCTCTGTCTCCTTCTCATAAACTGGCTTATATAGCATGTCCAGAATGAGTCTCTGCATCTGATGCAAAGCAAGAAAGAGTATAGATTTGCATTTGAATTGAATGCTATTTTTAACTTTCTCAGAGTTTCACTAAGAAAGATATTTTGCCTCTGTGGATAAGAGTTATGGAGTCGGGTGCTTGACCTTGACCAACTTTCTGGTGAAAAATTGAATGAAAACAAAAAAATCTTAAAAAGTCTGATTAAAAACTGAGCCTATTATTTATAAGGTCCTGAGCTATATCTCACAGCTCAGTGGAATTCCTAGATACAAGCAGCGTAGTTAAGAACTTGATTTTGAAAAATTTCTAAATCGAGTCTGTCTTTGTAGGAATTCTAGAAGGACTGGTTTTGCAAACTATTTCCAATCATGGAAATGCCTGTGAGTAATTCGATCCAGAAACAAACAGGAAACATCAGGACTCAGGAGTGAGTTCCTCTTCCTTCCTCTTCCCTAAGACCCCCACTTACTCCATAGTGCACAAAGTGATTCTATGGAATTAAGATTTATGTAGTTTCTAGACCACTAAGTCACCATTCAAGTAACTTGGTAAGTGAAGATAAAATATTTACCTGATTTCTCTAATATGGCCTTGCTTTAGGGAGGGGGGTGAAGAGGACATTCTATATTAGTAAAAACTGTTACTTTAAAAATATATATACATACATATGTATATATTTAGCATAGTTCTATTCAGCCCTGAATTACAAAAAAACAGTGTCTGTTCTCAATAAGTTTGTAAACTTTTAATCTGAACTTACAATTATACTATAAAATTTTAGTTACATATTGTGCTACTTGTGTAACTATACTTTTTTACTGGTTGAGTGGGTCTGTTGGAAACTGAAAATGAACTCCCATGTCCAGAGTCTTTTGGAGGTTTAATTCCACAGTCACAGAAAACAGCAAGGTGACAAGGAATCTGCATGTTGGAATTCATCTGACATTTTCCTCATTTAGTTCAAATAGTGGCAAATGTAAACCAAAGCCTGTCCAGCATTCTAACCACCTTCTCTTTCTTTCCTGAGAAGTCAGCATGCTTGACATCTTGACAGCTGACTTATCCCCCATCCCCAGCTGAAATTCTCACCCTGGCTCATCTGTCACCCTGGGTTTGATGAGGAGGGGGTTTAAGCATTTGCTATCTGAGCTTTCAGACCCCAAGGCAGCTTCGGAGTGAAGTTCCCACCATGTGCTTTGCAAAGATAGGGTAGCTGCTGTGGGCCAACAGCAGAGAGGAAAACAGTCAGAAAGAGCATCAGATACAGATGGAGAATATGAAGAGGTGAGAGGCCAGGTGAGTGAGAGGGTAGTAAGCACAGAGCAGATCCAGGGCTTATTATTATAAGATAGTCCTACTTAGCATACTGTTTCTGTGTGAAATTTATTTGTCCACATGGTCTTTTACCCTCTTTACGTCAAACTGGACACTGAGAAATCTAGTATACATACCACTGAAACTTACTGAGCAGTAACTACTACAAGAACTCTACTAGGTACTGCAACAACCATGGCACAGTTCTTAACCTTCCAGGGCCTTATAGTTTAATGGGGTGGGTGGAAAGACAGTAATAAATGAGCCAAAGACCACACCATTGTGTGATAAGGCCATGGGGGAATTGTGCATAGGGTATTTTTGGAACAAAAAGAGCAATATCTTATGAAGATTACTTAAAAAAAAAACCCTTAAATTGTGACATTTTTATGACAATGACAGAGATACTACTGTTGGTTCCAGTTGCTGTGACAGAAGTAGATATGGGAAATATTAAAAGAAATCTCTACAAGATTACAATCATTAGCTGCAGAAACGAAGCTCCAGGGATTCAAAATACAAGAAATTATCTGGTGCAGGCTGAAGTTCAGAGTTGAAAAAAAGGAAAATTCACCTATGTAGTTGATCAGTATTTGAGAGTTTCTTGATAGTTTAATTGGAGGCACTGAATTTTTTATTGGGCAATTAAATGAAACACCCTTTGCATTCACAAATTAGTCAAGCTAAATCTGGAGTAATTGATGATGCTAATTGCCTATTTGATGCACATTGTGCACTGAAGTCACATCTTATGATTGTGCATGTGTCTGGCCAATGTGGACAGAGTGTGGCCAGAGTGAAGAGGCTGAAAATTTTAAAAACTGGAGCCTGACAAGGCTGAGGGAAGGTATTTGGTTGAAGTTTTGTCTCCAGTACCTGTGTCTATAAAATTGGGCTTGGTATCTCAGACAGGCAGACATTTTCCTTGATTTTTCCACAATTACTTCATTTCTTTCCTAATAAGAAATGAACCAGTGTCACACATTTCAGGAAAATCTGTCTCTGGTTCTGGACAGATGCTCCACAGCCTCAAACTCCTCTATAACACCTTGATGCCAATGACTCAAATAATATCTATTGAATGAATTTGGAGACATGCAATACTGAGAAATAAAAGCTAAAGAAGGGCTGGGAATGTGGCTGAAGGTTGGAGGTCCTGGGTTCAATCCCTAGTATGGTAAAACAATACAAAACAAAAACTAAAGGTGATCTTTAAAAAAAAACCTCTCAGTGTCATATGCAATTAATGTTCACAATTTCATCCTGGATAATGATAGTTAAGTACAAATAGATAATACGTAATATGTACTCAATTTGTACTAACACCTAGTCCTAGATTATTTTATTTAATCCTCATGACCCCATAAGTTATATGCTATTTCTTTCTGCATTTCTTCAGAGAAGGAGACTCAGCAAGCTAAACAATTGGCAACAGGCAAAACTTGTATGTAAATCAAGGTGTTCATAGCTGTGAAGCTGGTTCCAGTGTTCCTTTATTCTGCATGTCTAGAGATGGAGGGTTCGTGATTTGCAAATTTACATTCGTTAGTTTGTTTGTGGAAGTTTGAGTCTACATTTTGTCAAGGTAAGGAGGATGTTAATATTGTTCAAGGGGGGAAAAAGCCTCTTCTTGTTTCTCCCTTAAAAGATTCCCCTAATCACTGGTAGCCTTCAGTCACATAATATATTAAAGATGGTTCATCTGACACTCTGTTTATCAAGCACCTCTATGAATGAAGGGAGAGAAAATTTTGATAGCTTACTTAGATCTTTGACCCTGAGCAATTTGATTAACTTTTACACACCTAAGTTTTCTTATCTGTTCAATGGAAAGTATAGTATCAACAGCTGAGACATGATCTGAGGATTAAATGACAGTGACAATGGAGAAACTATTACTGCTTAGGCTTCTCTTCTGCCAGGGACTCTGATAGGGAAGTGGCATACAGATCACATTTAATCATTAACCCAAAAAGGTTGATATTACTATCATCAAGTACCAAACAGGAAAATGAGGCTCAGTAACATTTTAATAACTTGCCCAAGGTTTCCTACTTATCAAGCAGAGAAAGTCAGATTCAGACCAAGATTTTTTGTTCTTAAAGCCTGGCTTATCTCAGATGCCCCGTCTTTTCATAGCACACCACTTCTTTGACTGGAAAACATTCTAGAAATACTGGACATTATCATTTATACCCAACTTTGAAAATAAGATTATTTTATTACACTTTAACTATTTGAAAACAAACACTTTATGAATGGTACAGCATCCCTATTAAATAGATCATGAGATTGTTCCATGCTGATTTAGGGTGAATGAAAATGAATAGTACAGTTATTGATTATTATGGGTTGGTTCCTATTGCAACACAGGCAACTTCGGGCTTAATCCTGAAAAGCATACCTTTGGAAGTTGCAACTTCCAACCTGGTTTTGCCATTCCTTCCCTGACCAACAAGGGAGAGCAAAGAAAATCTAGACTATGTTTATATCCATAGTCATTTCTATAGAAGATCTGTAAAGATGTCCTTTTTGAAATAGAAGTCATCTTCTGGATAAGATCAAATTCAGGCAAATTGAATTTTTATTTATTTTGACATAGATTGGAATCAGTGATGTGACTCCCTCCCCCCACCCGCCATCCTGTGCAGAGAGAAGGAAGAAAATCATCTTACTAAATTTCCTTGACTTTTTTGAAAGTGTTCAGTATCTTTCTTTTTTGGAAAAAGCAATAGGGGGTTATAACACTGAGCTCTGACTCTACAATTGAAATATTTATACTTGGAATCTAATGCTACTAATGAATTTTGATGGGGGAAAACATTCAATTCCTATGTTGAACAACTTGTTCATTCATTCAACAATTGCATATTGTGTGCCTACTACATAAGAGACCCTATTCTAGATGGAACAACAGGGAACAAAGCAAGACCAATGTTTTCATCAGGTTTACATTCTAGCAGGGGTAAGATAGAAAAGGGAAACTTAGCATGAAACCTGTCGGGGATATTATGGTATGCTGTAGAGATAAGAAGGCATGGACTGGGAATGAGAAGTGAGCAAGGTGGTGTGTTTTTAAAGATAGTTTTCAAGAAAGTCTTCTCTGATAAAGTGACTTTTAACAGGGACCTGAAAAAGTGAAATGGCTACCTAGGTGAAGAGCTTCCTGAGTGACAGGCACAGCAAAGTTGAGGTCTGCAGCAGTGGGTTTGAAGAATAGCCCAGGAGGCTGGTTGTGGCCAAAGTGACATGGGAACAGGACAGTGGTGACAGAGGAGGCAGGGAGAACCAGATGACTCTAGGGCCTGTGGGCCATAGTGAGGTTGGTCTTCTGTCTACAGTTGGAGGAGAAGACTGGAGGCTTGTTAGCAGCACACATGATTTAATTTCAATTTTGATATGACCACTAGTGTTGGGTACATAATTAAATGTGTGTATAAGAGCAGAAGGGAGACAGGCAAAGAGATCAATTGTGAAAAAGGATAATACATCTGGGAGTTGGTGGTCAGTAGTGGGAAAAAAAAGGAAATTGTTAGGTATATTTTGAAGGTAGAGGCAAAAAGGATTTTCTATGACATGTGAAGGAAAAAGAAGTTTCAAAGAAGACTCCCAGAATTTTCTTCTAGGAAAGTGGAGTAATGGAATTTCTATTACATACATAGAGAAAATATGGAAGGAGGATATTTTTGTGTGGAACATGTTAAGCATAAGATGACTATAAGACATTTAAGTGAAAATGTTATGTAGAAAGTTATTAAGTATGAGACTGGAAGGTAAGTCTAGGTTAGGGATTAGAATTTGGAAGCTGTCTGATTTTGGGTGGTTTCTAAAGTTTAAAGACTGAATCTGACTGATTTAGAGCTTAGTGTAGATAAAGAAGAGATTTCTAGTTGTGACATAAAACACTCCAACATTTTAAGATCTAGCAGATAATGAAGAACCAGAAAAAGAGTTTTTAAAAATTATCTATGTATAAAGTAAGTAGAAATCTCTCTCTCTCTCTCTCTCTCTCTCTCTCTCTCTCTCTCACACACACACACACACACACACACACACACACACACACACACAGTCTCCTTTCCTAAGAAACCTGAGTGAAGAGGTGGGAATCATTCTCTGAGGAAGGAGGATGCTGAGTTTTTCATGATCTATCAAAAAATCCAAGGAAACCCTGGCAGAGGAACGGCATCTCTGCTCCATCTTGCTTGGACAAATAACTCTCTTTGGATTTGGGGGTGAAGCACATGATCTGAATGGGCAAAGATGGCAATGCAGTTTAAAAAGGAGACACAGATAAACTTTCATGATTGTCTTCTTGTGTCTGTTAATACACTACATGCTTTTTGAAAAATAAAAACTTTGGAAACCAATGAAAGAAAGAGTACAAAATGCATCTATCATTACACCAATCAACGAGATAACTGCTATTAATATTTGGTGCGCTTTTTGGTTTTTGTTCACATACACATATGTATGATTTTATTGTATGTACATTATTATAGTTTGCTATTTGATATAATATCAGACATTTTTTGAATATTCACTTTTCATGGTGTTTTGGTGACAGAAGGGAGATGATTGGAGAGAAGACTGTGCCAGTGTGAGAAAAATATCTGGTCCCATGTCTTTCAATAAAGTGGGATGGTGACAGTATGTGTGGATGTGACAGACGGAGAACAAAATGACTTTGGATCTCAGTTGTGGTGACTGATATGGTGACTTTGTTGCCCATGAGGACCAAGATCGTGATATTGACTCAAGCTTTGCTTATTTTTTATGTCAGGATGGGTTCCAGACTTTCCTCTTGTATAGCTGGGGGATTGTTTGCTTTCTTTACTAGATATAGCAGCAACCTCAAGGGAAGAATGTCTGGGAACATTTTGGCTACCAATGTAAACAGGCAATGAAATTAATTTGTGATACAAAGTAGATTGTTTGACTAATTTACTTGGCTTGGCTTTCCTCACAGCTGACAAGAAAAATAGTCATTGTTCTCCTCTAGTTTTTATTTCTGTGAGGGATACAGTCAAGACACACCAGCAAGATTTCATATAACAACTTTCCCCATACGTCTGTGAAAATGTTGAAAAATCATCCGAGATCACCAGTAAAATGCTAGGAGCATAACCACAGCAAGATCATTTCTCCCATTGACAAGTTTCATGGCATGAATCACCTCTAAAGTAAGAATTAGATAGCATTAGATTCAGAAGATATTGGTAAAACCAGAGCCAATGAAAGTCCTCTTAAAATTGATAAATTCAATAGAAATAATATCCATTTATAAACTTCTACCATCATTAAGTAAAATACGTCTGTGTATTTCAAGCGCTCTCTTCCTACAGATGGGTTCTTGACTGGTGAGCTCAACTGGCTGGAGAATGGGATTGGACAAGGTCAAGGTCACACTTTCTGCTGGCCAAAAAGAAGCAGAAAACTATGTCATAGCCATCCATAGCATCAGGAATCCCACACAGTCGTTTTATGGATATGTGCTTTTGGTCACATAGGAGATTTAGAGAGAGAGTTTAACTGGTTCGGTAACATCCATTACACTGTTAGAGAAAAGCAGACACATAACTTCAGGCACAGATGCCACCCGCTATGGGGCAGTGATTTCAACTTTGCACGAGTATAGCAGTATATACACAGAAGCTCACAAATGCACAAACTCGATTGCATCAGAGAAAAGCAAAAGCCCCTCTTAGCCTTAATTCCATTATTTAGCTAAAAACAAACATACTGTAATTATCTTTCACTTTGTTTCTAGTTAATACTGCATTAATACCAAAGTTGTAGACTTCATTGAAGAATACTACATTCTTTTACAAAAATGCTAGTAGTAGTTTTTGTATCTTTACCATTTAGTATAACCAAATCAATGCATAAGAACACAAAGTTTTTCAAAATAGAAAGTGATATCTTTACATCTAAGAGTTTGAGAAGTCCATCGGAGAAATAAGACAACAGTACCAAGGATTCTCTCACTACGTTTCTGCCCCTTCACAGTGAGGGTCATGTGCAATGACAAAGACTGAAAGTTGCACCACAGATCAAGTTAGGGAAACACAGGTTTCTGATCATTACACTTTTGCTTCAAAGATCTCAGCCTGTGATTTCCTGACTTTTCCTATTCCGATGGAGCCCTACCAAACCCACATAAAGTACAAAGCAGTGTAAGTACCTCTGCAAATCTACTCATTATCCACTGGACTTTGGAACCCAACTGCCCCTGTCATCTTTCAAGGAGAATTGTGCTTTTATGCTGTTCATTAAAAAAGAAAAGAAAAAAAAAAAAAGGCAAAAAAAAACGTCAAGACCATAACTCTAATGAATCACATTTATATCTGCAGCCCCGGCAGTTGTTCAAAAGCAAGAGCAGGCACAGAGAGAAAGCCCCTTCTTCAGTCTAAAACTCTTAATCTCCTTTAGCAAAACCATTAATACAAACAGTGTGGATCAGCCTTTCAATATGCAAGATGGACGAAGGTACCCAATTTTCTTCTATGATAGATTAAACCCCAAATAGTTCTTTATGAGGGAAATCCATCATAATCTTCCAATTTCTCCTTTAAAAACCACACTCTGATCACCAAAAGCACATTGACCATGGCACTAAAATATTTACCTAACAGGTTTCAGGAGCCTCCTCTTTATATTTCTTGTACCTTTATGCCTCCCACCTGCCAAAGTCTTCACTCAACCCTCCCACTACCCCCGCTGGCACCACAGATAAGAAGCAAACTGTTTTCTCCGTGACCTCTAAGCAGTCTACTCGATGGGAAAAGCAACGTGGAATGCACACTCAGCAGGCTACAAGCCAGCCTGGAGCCGGTTCGTCCTCGAGGCATTTCTGTCATAAAACATAATACCATCCACTGTGTTTTGCTCTAAGCAGACCATCTCCCACTCCCCTTCCTGCTTCTCACTTGCACCTGGCTGCAATTCCTGACCCACACAGCACAGAGCAAACAAAAAGCCCCGAAACAGCAACAGATTCCTTTGTTTTACATGCAAATCCTACCTCCGGTAGTTGTCACATCTTCCTCAAAAGCCACGCTTAATTTTTAATGACAGCGATCCAGTGCAGTCTTCCAAATAGCCACAGTAATCATCATTACCTCGCGTGCCTAAAGCCTTTGTAGACCATTAATGTCACAACCCTTGCTAACTCATAGCTTTAATACTCCTTGCTCAAAATGTCTGAAAGAGTTTGGAAGGACAATAGGAGTGACAGGCACGCTAGACAGCCATGCTTAAAATTAGTTGTCGGAAGCTCCGTTGAAGCTGCTTCATACTGTTTTTAAAGCGTGCAGGAGGTAGGATTTATTAGCCTATGATAGGCATGCTGTTTCTGTTTTTATTAAATACTGTAATAGGCTGTCTGTTAGCAATGCTGTGATAGGTCCAGCATCACTTCCCCACTGCTTTCGAATTCTCATATTAAAAGGGAGAGAGGGCTCAGACTTCCTTCCCACAGGCACCACCCTGCCTACTGGATCAGATTTCCAAATCCTCTGTAACTACAGGAGAAAGAACTTTTGTAAATAGGTATTTCTACATGGAAAGTGAACTTAAGAATAAATGCTATTTGATTTTCTTACTCCTAGCAAGGAGATCCCGCTCTTCCCAGTTACAAAAATAAGTGATCTCTAGAGTTAGGTAAGAGAATCAATCCAAATAAGCAAAGTTCTCATCAATTACTGAGGTATGATTTTTGAAATGTGTTTACATGAAATCTCAAGTTATGTATCAAATGGACTGAATAGACCAATGAATGCATTAAGTTGTTGTTACAAGCTGATTTACAAAAACTTTCGCTTCTCGTTTGAAGCATGAACAACTGTCAGACAGGAAAGAATGAGTGGTGGGTGGAAGAGGTGTGGATGTGTACACTACCTGGATCCATTTTGTACAGTCGTGATCATGGTAGATGAAAGGGGGATTTTTTACCATTGGCCAGAGGAGGGGATTATGTGTCTAGAAATGCTACTCTGAAAAGTTGTAAGTACCTTTCCAAAAGAGAAGAAGAAAAACTTCTTGGTGGTTCAGAGTAACAGAAAATGTTTTATGTTCTAAGTACCCATATATAGTCCTTTCTTTCTGCTTTTATTTCTCCCTTCCTGCGACCCCAAGCGCGATACTTTTGTAGTAGTTACTATGGAAACTGAGTGGTCTGCTCCTGGGGAGAGGCTTAGAGACAGTAACAGATGTAATATGGATGGAAATGTGGTATACCGTCCTATAGAACTGAGAAAGAGCAGTGATTAACAAACAAACAAAAAAACCTACTGCAAATAAACTCCTAGAACAAAACTTCTGAGGGAATGTTTGTAAATCATGGTTATTTAATTACTAGTAGCTTTGTTAGTTAGACATGCTGTAATGATTAGATCATAGCATCCACTATTTTATTATATGCAAGAACTGAATATCTGAATTGTTCAGATGTCTGATAAAAGGGAGGCACTATTTTTTTTTTCCCTTTCTCTTTCTAAACTTCTGGTTGTTGGTTTGAATATGCCCTGATTATATATGACTTTTAGTTGTTACTTGACTGGTGACAATTTCTTCTCAGGAATAAAATGTGATTAAGAGGGAAAAATCTTTTTGTATCACAAACCATAATCATATTTCATTCTAATTGGGTATCCTTATAGTGATTTCCTTGGGGACAAATCAAGTCAGAAAACACTGCAATTTGAATTTCAAAAAATAATCTGTGCCCATTTAGTTGGTAGGACAGAGAACACTTTTCATATTTTTTAGTTCTTTAAATAGAAAATTATGTTATGTGTCCAAGATCTCCACTACCTCGTGATCAGGCAAGAGAAACTATTTCTTATCAGAATAATTAAATTTTCACAGTTGTAAAGAGGATGAGGAATATAAAATTACCTCAGTTTTTCACAGTGTGTAATTGAAGAAATTCATACCACCACAGTGAGAGCACAAAAATCCCAAAGTGAAATTGTCCAGAGGTAATTCTTCAGGATTTTATGTAAATCCTATTTTTTTTGTAAGCAAGCATATCATCCAAAAATTTGTAATGGATTAAGGATTACTTTGGGGGAAAGTATTTATGATATTCTCTTTTAAAATGAGGGGAGAAGAATATATGAATTGCATATCCCCAGTTCTTTTTAATGTAAGGAAGTGTATAGATCAAAAATTAAACACCTCACAAGTACCCTATATATGATTTGGAGAAAGAGAGAGAGGAAGAGGAAGAGAGGAGAAAGGGAGTGAAAAAGGAAGGAGGAAGAAAATACCCCAGTTGGATACTTCTCTCTAGTCCTACTTGTGCTAGTAAAATAAGAGATGAATGGGTAAGATTTTAATCCTGGGATGAAGTAAGAGGGTAGGATGGGGGCAGCGATTGCTAATTGAGCTTTGAGGAGGCTCATTCCTGGAGGAGCAGAGAAAATGGGTGCCTGGACCTCTGAGGATGCAAGAGGTAGCTGCCACTAGAGGCTGTGTTCAGAGGGAGTACAGTAAGGTGAGGACAGTTTGTTGAGGTTAAGAGGGAGGAGCAGGAAATGAGGAAAGGAAGCTGAAGGGGACGGAAGAAGAGGGAAAGATAAAAGATGGATGAATAAGAGATAAAGGGAAGAATTTCTCCAAGCTGCATGGTGTTGGAAAAAGGCACAGACTTTGGAATAAAGAGACCTGACTTTGAGACTTGGTTCCATTTGCCAGTGTGAGCTTCCCAGGTTAAAATGGAATGATGAAGAATGCATGTTGTTAAGATGGTAGCAATGTGAAATGAGAAGGTGGAAGTAAAGTTCTTTATTGAGAAAAATGCTAAAATAAATATTAGTTATTACTAAGCAGCAAGAAAGAGAAGGATAGGTGATTTGAGAGGAGGAAAGAAGAGGAAAAAAGAACTATGAAGAAAAGGAGACATGAACAGAAAACAGAGAAGGACGGGCGGAAGACAGAATTTCTCCTACCGAGTCCTATTGGAGAATTTTCTTCTTGTTTTTGCTTTGCTTTCTGGATTGCATCCCCATAATCGTTCCTTTAGTTCTATTCCTTTAATGAAGCTACAGAATATCAAGCATCTTTAGAACTCACACCTTCTTCAACAAGAGAGAAACCTAGGTTGAATTTGTTAAAAGCTTGTTCTACCATTTTGAACACAGTTGATCCGAGGATTGAATTTAATAACTCTTAGCGCTGCTTTTCTGTGTAGTTCCCTGGAGAAGGAAGTTTGGTTAGCAGAAGGCAGGAACTGAAGTGATATTTCAGAGCTATATTACCAAACACATTCAGCAAGAATGCTTTGTGCATCTGTAACTTGATAACATTTCAACAGCATCTGCTCTCTGAATGCACATAAGAAAACTTGTTCTGGAAAGAATTTGTGTGTGCTAACAAATATTAGGTTAGAACTGGAGACTGGGTGAGAGCGGTGTAGTCGCACATGCACAGAAATTGCAGTTTCCATGCACAGCCGGCAAGTGCAATGGTTTAATGAATGGAACGATGAATGCATAATTTCATTATGAGTCATCACGATTAAAATGAAAATTTGATAGATACATAAGTAGAAAATGTAGCTATCTGTTACAGACACAAGTGATAATTATATTTTGGAGTATGTAATTTATGCTTTGAATAATACAGTGAGTAAGTGCATTTGCCCTGTTGTGCTATTTTCTAGGAATGACAGAAAAGTTTGCTCAGAAACGGCTTCCTTCCTGTTGTTTTCCTGTGCATGCTGAAGCTGACTCACCCTTAAGTGATCTTCAGTACCACTTTAGGTACACAAAAGGGCTTTCTCTAGGATAAATCCAAATGCTTAGCCCTAGAAATTAAAAGACAGTCATTGAAGAAGCCTAACACGATAGTAGTATCTAACTTCTGGGGTAGAAAGAAGTGCTTCCATTAGTCTGCATCCCTTCTCATAAAGCTCTTCCTTCAGATTTGAGATTTAAAAATTTATTAATGAAATCACAATTTCCTAAAAGTTTACATTTACAGAGTATATTCACCCACATCCTAGTTAATCCTCAGGATGGTTATTGGAAGGCTGGGCAAATATTGATAACTCCATTTCCATTTAGGGAAATGAAGCATGAGGGAGGTTCAGTGATTTCCCCAAGATCATGCAGCCTGTAGGTACATCTTCTAATTCAGAATCCAGGGTTCTTGTTTCATGAAAATTTACACCAACCTTCTAATCTTTTTTTGGATTAAAACTTTTTTCTTTGTGAAATTCAGAAGATGGATTTATTTATTTTTTAAACTTGAAAACAGAGAATAGAAAGAGGAGCCACAATCCAGGAGGAAATGTTTGTGAAAGATGTATCTGATAAAAGATGGTTATCCAAAATATTCAAAGAGCACTTAAAACTCAACAATAAGAAAACGAACAACACAATCAAAATTGTGCTTGAAGATCTAACAGACACTTCACCAAAGAAGATATATAGATGTGAATAAGTGTCTGAAAAGATGCTCCAGATCATATATCATCAAGGAAATGCAAATTAAAACTACAAGTTCCAACTACTTGCCAATTATAGTGACCAAAATTGCCAACACCGACAACAGCAAATGGCGGCAAAGATGTGGAACAATGTGAACTCTCATTTGTTTCTGGTTGCAACGCAAATTGGTACAGACACTTTGGAAGACAATTTGGCAATTTCTTATAGAACTAAGCAAACACCGTATTGCTAGCTTTGAATATGACCTCCAAAATTAATGTGTTGGAAGCTTAATTTCCAATGCAATAGCATTGAGAGGTAGGACTTTCAGAAGGTGACTACGAGGGCTCATGCTGCTATTATTGAAATGGGTTAGTTATGGCAGGAATGGGTTTCTGATAAAAGAATGAGCTTGTTGCCTCTCTCCGTCATTGTTATGCACTTGTGTGCACACAAACATGCACACCATGTGTTCTCTTGCCCTACCATCTTCTACCATCCAACAAGAATTCCCTTGCCAGATGTGGGCCCTTCAACCTTGAACTTCCTGGCCTCCAGAACTGTATGAAGTAGATCTCTTTTCTTTATAAACTCCCCAGCCTCAGATATTCTATTATACCAGCACAAAACAGATTAAGACACACATGACCCAGCAATCCAGGTCCTAGACATTTGACCAAAGGAGTTGAAAACTTGTGTCACACAAGAAACAGACACATGGATTTTTATGTGTAGCAGCTTTATTCATGACTGCCAACATTTGAAAGTAGCTAAGATGACCTTTAATAGTTGAATGAGTGAATAAACCAGTAATTCATACAATGGAATAGAATTTTGTGCTAAAAAGAAATGAGCTATCACAAGATATGAAGTGACATGGAGGAAAAATAAATGCATATTAATAAATGAAAGAAAACCAATCGGAAAAGGCTACATACTGATTCTAAGCATATGACATTCTGACAAAAGGCAAAACTATAGAGATAGTAAAAAGATCAGAATTTGCCAAGGGATGACGGGGTCTAGCTGTGGGATGAATAGCTGGAGTACAGAACAATTTTAGGTAGTGAAAATGCACCATAGGATGCTACAGCAATGGATTGATGTCATTACACATTTTTCCAAACCCATATGATGTACAACATCAACAGTGACCCTAATGTAAATTATTGGTCTTGGGTACTTATGATGTATCAAATCAGATTCATCAATTGTAACGAATAGAGGGAACTATTCATATGTGGGGGCAGGGAGCATAAAAAGGGGAATGTGGGGGAACCTTTGCATCTTCCTCTAAATTTTGCTGTGAATCTAAAAGTGCTCTTTAAAAAAATAAAGGCTTTATGGAAATCAGTATGGAGATTTAGCAATCCTACTCCTGGGTATATGTCCAAAGAAAATGAAATCAGTATGTTAAAGAGACATGTGCATCCCATGTTTATTGCAGCCACTATTCATAATAGCCAAGAAATAGAAAGAAACTAAGTGTCTGTCAGCTGATGAATGGATAAAGAAAATGTGGTACATATACACAATGAATTAAAAAAAAATCCTGTCATTTGCACAAACATGGATGGAACTGAGATCCTTATGTTAGGTGAAATAAGAAAGGTAAATACCCATTCATATGTGGAGTATAAAAACATTAATTCATAGAAATTGAAAGTAGAGCTGTGGTTACCAGAAGCTGGGAGAGTAGCAGGAGGGAGGGATGGGAAAGCTTGATCTAAGACAAGAGTTAGAGAGGAGTAAGAAGTTCTGAGGTGCTATTATTACACAGGAAGTTGAATACAGATAACCATAATGTACTATATATTTTAAAAACCTAAATGAAGGGGTTTTGCATGTTTTCATCATAAAGAAATGATACATATTTGAGAAGGTAGATGTGTTTTGAATATAGATATGATTTGAACATTACACAATTTCTACATGCATCAAAATATTACATGGTACTCCATAAATATATATAATATTTATGTTGCCATATATTGATTAAAATCAATTTAATTTTAAAAAGTAAAAAACATAAAGTCTTTAATAAAGTCATAAAACGTATGAAATCAAGATAGCTGGCACATCTTTTTTCCTTTGTAAATATGTGTTCGTGTTTTCTAAACCTTTTCTTTTGTAGCTATTTATGTTTTCAAGTAGACTAGGTAAACAGTTTCAAGAAATAAAGCACAGGTTTTTACAACTGTCCTAATTACAGAATTGACTTTGACTAATTCTATATTAATGGGAACTAAGCAGGATTTCTGATCTGCTATCTATAAGCACAGACCCATCTAGTAAGGCCATGATTTGGGTCATCTTCTTGGACTCTGGTTGATTTTCTGCTGTTTTTACAACAATTAGGAGAGTAAATCCTACAGGAACCTACCTCACCCTCTGCTTTATAGCAGTTAATCTTACCTTAAGGTTTCATGCAGTGTATTTCCATTTGGTGTGCACATGATTGAAATGGGGAAAAGGAGGCAGATGATACTATGATATACATATGAATTGACCTACATTTCTAGATTACTAGCAACACCCTCCCCAACACTCTGCCTCCACCATACACAGATAGGTGCTCCAGAACCCTCCCTCGTATGCCCACAGGAGAGCACTCAGGTGAGCTAGTCTAACCACTTTCAGAGCCATCATTCTCTGACTGAGCCATTGGCAGACAGGTCATTGAGGCTGCATTACCATCCTTCTGAAGGCTGTCAGAATATTGGACATAAATCAGCTTTAAAATAAAACATAAAAAAGCACTGACAGTTGTTGGAGTTTTATTTCATTTGGATTCTTCAACTTCGCAGGCCTAGCCACAATCTTCGTTCTTACCAGGAACACGGACAACACGGATCTGGTACACCAAGCTGCAGTTACTGTGTACCCTCTATATAACATAGCATTAGCATGCTACCTGCTGCTTTTAATATAATAAGTTAATTAAAAGACATCTGTCTTCCAACACAATAAAACAAAAATGAAAAATCCAGGGTATGCAGAAAGCCCCAAGGATGGGTACAAGGAATAGGATGTATATTGGTGTTCGTTCACATTCGCGTATGTTTTATTAGCTCACTTTATGCTGCTAGATTCTTCAGATGAGTGAAGAGCTGTTGGACAAACCACTTTCTAGCGTTTTGTGTGAACATTCATCGTAAAAGGTCCTGCTCTATAAAAAAACAGCAGAATCCTGATAAATTTTAGGTCTTTGCTACTAGGAGAATTTCTCAGACCTTATTTTACTCTAGAAATCTGGGCAAGTATATGTATTTCCTCATTTCATAATTTAATTAAAAAAAAAGAATCTGCAAAGTGGACATAAACATATACATTTGTCTACTGCAATGTACTTGTAAAATTACTTTCTTCAAGGGTATAGGTTAGATAATGAGGCAGCTGTACTGCGGTGGCACATGCCTGTAATCCCAGCAGCTTGGGAAGCTGAGGCAGGAGGATCACAAGTTCAAAGCCAGCCTCAGCCACTTAGCGAGGTGCTAAGTAACTCAGTGAGACCCTGTCTCAAAATATAGAAATTGAAATGCATGATTGAAGACCTGAATTGTACGAATATACTCTGTATGCAAGCAATTGTATGTTAAAAAATGCTAAATACATGCACTATGAGTTGTACATATTAAAAATTATAAATAAAAAAAAAAAGTAAAAAAAAAAAAAATATATAGAAATTGGGCTGGGGATGTGGCTCAATAGTTGAGTGCCCTGAGTTCAATCCTTGGTACCCACCCCCAAAAAATAAAAATTAAAAAATTAAAACAGGCTCCCCAAATTCTGTTTAATTCTAAAATATAAAAAATTATATGTGCTCACTACTGAAATATTGGAATATACAAAAAATTGTATTCTTTGAAAAATATAAAAATTAGAGGTTACAAAAAAATCCACAGATAATTTCTATTACTAATATTTTAAAAGTTAGAATTATATTGTATATGTAGTTTTATGTACTAATTTTCTTCTAAATAGTAATATATTTTCATGTTACTTTGAGATCTTTTTAATAGCTAACATTTAATAGATAACATTTAATCTATTATTTTACTTTATCTATAATATTTTAATAGTAATATTTTGTCAATGGACAATATAATTGGGTTGTCTGAACAACTCTCATTGTTGAAGATTTAGGTTATTTTTATTTTTTATTAGCACAACATGTTGCTGAAGTACTTGTACATAAATCTTTGCCTACATCTCTGAATGTATTTAGTTAGGATAGATTTCCATATCTGAATGGAAATCAGGTATGGGCTGAATTGTCTGAGCTTTCTGAGGTCTCTAAGTTACTCCCACTGAGAGAGGTTGTACCCTTTCGCATCCCAATGGAAGAGAAAGCATTGCTTCTCTTCCACACAGAGAAGTTTATTTCACTTTCTTTTTGCTTGGGGATTGAAATGGAAGTCAGGTGTCATGTAGCAAGAGAGGAGAGAGAGGAGGCAAAGGGAATAGAGTAACTAATGTTGGCATTTTAATTTCAGATTTCTGAAGTGGATATGTTTTTATTCCCATTGTGGAGAGAAGGAAGGTGAAGAACTTTGGCAAAGTCTGGGCCCTACATTCATGTTGTTCCTTTTGCTGAAAATGGAATCTCTCCTGCATGGAGTCAAAGGGTTCTGATGTATGCCAGTTATAGACAAATCTACAAATTAAGTCTGTTTTGTCTTCCTAAAATTTGCATAAAGACTTTGGGGACAGGAGTTTTGAATTGTTGTGGTATACAAAATTTGTTTAGCAGATACATGAAATCAGGTTTTCCAACATCATTAAACCCAGATGTTTTCAGGTAAGCTCAACAAATAAAATATCTTTCGGATGGGAAGTCATTGGAACTTTCCTTGTCTTCAGGTAATTCCTGTGGCATTAGTCAACAGGAACAGAGAATATTCTTCAGTGAGAACTGGTACAGAAAGGAGGTGTGTGTGATTTCTCGATAAGTTACAAGAGACCTACACTATTGTTATAATTGTTTCCTACCATTTTAAGATTCAGCAATTTTGGATGTTACACACTTAAAAATATTACCCAGGCTCAAATCGATCTATATCCTGCCAATATTTTAATAAAATGCTAATTTAAATGAGCTCACATTTTATTTTAATTCTTGCCAGTAAGTAACTCAAATTGTATCTGTGTGTATGATTTAAATGCCATTTCTAATCTATCAAAAAATAATATACTAACATAACATAATATAATAATATACTAATTCTAAAACTGAGCTTTCAACTGAATAGTTCAAAACAGGACATTTTTTAAATGAGCTTGAAATATCAGAAAATAAGCAAGAGAGTGAAGGAATTTCAAAATAACCTGAAATTTTTGAGATATGTGTCAAAACTGACATCCATAAAGCTATTTACAAAGAATTTGATAGAAACAAGTTTGATAGCATGATTTAGCTATGCCTAGAAAACATGTAATGAGAGCCAGTGGCACTTTTCAAAACAGTGTAGAAAGTATCAATATGTTTATTTAAAGTATAGATTTATCATTATGGAAATTATATTTTTTTTTTATATAAGAAAACACTGGATGAGTACATGCTCCCTGAAGCCATCATTCTGCAGGGGTATTTAAAATCCTATCACAATTTTTGAAGAAAAAGGGTTACTAGAATTTTGTCGGAAAAAAATAATGTCTCAGAAATACTGTAATGGGTTACAAAATCAAGCAAGTCATTCAAAAAATCTTGACATTAAGTTTAAATTGTTATCTTTTCCATTTCTTTTGGAAGAGGAATCTCAGAATACAAGATATTTTGTTGAAATCTTAGCCATGGATATAGTCAGATGGCATTTTGTGAAAATCAGAAAAAAAAAAATCTTTTCATCAGACATTCATGAAAATTCTGTTAGAAAATGTCTCAAAAAGTAGGAGAAAAAAGAAGCTATGGAATCTAAGAATATGAATGGCAGTCCTGAAATTATAAATTAGAAAAACTGCATGACTACAGGTGGTAGGATTGCATATTTGAACCAAGAAGTGGTAGCATAGCCCAAAATAATACTGCCAAATTTGTGTTTTGAAGAGACTGAGATTCACCTTACTCTCTTCTTATGTTTTCATGATAATTTGAATGTTAATTGTCAAATTGTTTATCTGATAATTCCACTATGAATGATCATATCTATGATGACATTAATTTGCAAGTTACTGGATGCCAAATAAATAGTGAAGAAATATTTAGCAAGTGATAAATTCAGCAAAAATGATAGCAAGTGATAAAATGTACTAATGAAGAGGAAACTCTAGGATGAAATAAATCAAATGTAGCTCATTTCTGCTCCTTTTCTTTCTCTAGTCAATTGATGGCTCTGTGCATGAGTGCCCTTAAACTCTATCAGATGTCCTGTGTAGAAAACTTTAAGGAATGAACAAATGCCTTGAAACTGACTGCTGGAAGTCATGCTACAAGGAAAAGAAAAATAGCATATTATTGGAAGGCTTGACCTATGGAATCTATGAATTTCTGGGGAAACTTCTTATTAGAATTCTTTTAGTTTTTATGAAATTAAAAATGGAATGAATTAGCAAAACACGTGAGCTAATTTCTTTGTGGTCTAAGCCTAGGAGTGCACAGATATATCTGAAAACAAGGAAGCTGCTTTCAGGTGCCCCAGGAGGGGGTTAGCACTCTCACCACTACACCTAGTGCCCAAGGGAGTAGAGACTCAGAAGGCTGCAACTTGAATCCTCCAAGGATGGCATGTGAGCCCCAGTCAGACAACAAAGAAAATAACAACCCACCTAGGGGGATTTAGCAGCTAAAAAGAAAAAGGTCATCCCAAACAAATTGAATACATGGCCTGCAAAACATAGCTTCTAGAAACAAATGACAACTCTGTGTGTATGTGTGTGTGTGTGAGAGAGAGAGAGAGAGAGAGAGAGAGAGGAGAGAGTGAGAGAGAGAGTGTGTGTGTGTGCGCGCAAACAAGGAAATTCAAGTTCTGGCCACAATTTTTAAAGTGGGATATATGGTTTTCCCACTAAACTATTTTATTAGATATAGAAGAAGCTGGTTACTGTTGAGATGGAAGATCAAGTGCAAGATATATTCAAGATATATTTTGAGGCACAGAGCAAAAATATAAAGATGCAGAAAAAGATAAGAGACTTGAGGATTTAATACAAAAATCCTAGCAGGTAAAAATAGGAACTATAGGAGCAGAAGAAGGAAAAGTTAAAGAGGCAATTGTGGAGGGCAAACTGTGTCATGCCACAATGGGTAGAATAGCTGCTTTCAGGTTGTGCTTAGCATCAAGCTGCTCCATTTTAAGTATCAGTGGTAAGGCAGGATGACTTGGCAAATTGTCTGGGCAAATCAATAGCCACCAGAACTTAGGGAAAGGAATATCCCCCAGCTGCACAGCCCAATATAAGGCACAAACTGATAAATAAATAGATTGTGCTAATAAAAAAAAAATGAAAACATGTTAACTCACCAAATTAAATCAGAAACACAAGGATGCATGGGTATATAAAACTCATGTTAGAAGAACCAGGCCCATGACCTTATAGATATCACCAGATGTAACATGCTTATGTGGAAACCATAAAAGGAGAGGCACCCAATACAGATTAAGGTGGCAAACAATGACCTGTCATCATTCCATCTGGAGAAGGTTTCACATAAGAGGTCTCCAGGCCTCAACTAGCTCAATCTCCCTCATTCACATGGCCCATTGCCTGTCATAGGTTTTGTGCTCTGACAGTTCTCTACTCTTATTAAGTTCTTGGGCTAGTTCCTACTCTTATCTGACCACCTATAATAATTCATTTGCATTTAGATCCGCTCGCTGCCTTTGCTTTCAGTGTACTTTACCGAAATCTTGTGACTGCCGTAACACTTTTGTAACCTTTCTGTAACCTATATTTATCATGGTGTGAAGTATGACATGTGACCTGAGTGGTACACAAATTAAAAATTGAGATTTTTATAAAAGAAACGGTGATTTCCCAGCTTATGGCTACCAGGTGATACATGAGTACTTGGTGAATTGCAACCAATGAAAGTGATGCAGCTTGTGAGTTATTGGTACTCAATAACTTTTTGATATTATGGAAGGACACAAACATGACCGGTCTACATTAATGGAATAGCTCATTCATAGCAGAATAATATTTTAAAGGTAACCCAGAAATTATTTTCTCTGAGCAAAAGAAAGATTGAAAACCTGTTGCAAGCAGGATTTTCAGGATTTTCTCAACATAGTTGTCAAATAGCAGCACACCAAGTAGTCATTGTTTTCTAAATGAATATAAAACACCTAGTGAATATATTAAGGTGATAAGATGAATACATGCTGAGCAGTGACTCTTGCCACACACATTTTTACCCTCATCATACATTCACAAACATTGGATAGGGACATTGGGTAGGCAAAGGCTGACTGACGGGATGTGCCTCAAATGTTTTCTGTAAGCACACCTATATAAGAGCTCCTACATAGAATGATGCTACTGGAAAAGGAATTCATAAAAGCTTGGAATGGAGGGCTCTAGGATGAACTCAGCAAGACCTAGGAATCAGTTTATGGAGGGGACATGGAAAAGCATTCTGAGCTCTGCTACTGGAGGCAAGGAGTTAGGCCCCAATATATAACATCTTACGTTAAGGGGGACAGGCTCAAGGCAAGTTGAAGAGACACACAGCATCTTGGTCATGCAGACAGTGTGGTCTTCTGGAAAAATGCTTAGGATTTCATGTTCAAAAATAGTGAGCTTGGGGAAAGGAAAGGTAATTGTTGATGGAATGAAATAGTACTGCAAAATCTAAATTAACCAGAGGGCGGGGAGGGAAGGAGGAGAACAGACACGCACACAGCAATGGATTAGCACAATCAAATTACAAAACGTTGGGGAAAAATATAAAATAAATGATTAAAGTAGAAAGTAGAAACATTTTCACTTTGAAATAAAATTAAGTATTTTATTATTTGTAATGAACTGAATTCTCCCTTTAAAAGACAGAGGGTGTTAGATTGGATGAAAGCCAATTCAACCCACAGATATGCTATTTATAGGAAAATAAAAGAAAATTAAAATAAAAACTGATGAAAAGGAAAGATAAGAGGTGAAAAGAAATACCAAACAAATGTAAGTTAAAAGAAAGTTGCAATATTAGTGGCAGTTGATTTAAACTTAAAAGCACTTCAGAGGATGTAAATAAAATTGATACCATTTGAAGAAGCTAAGATGATCATAAACCTGTATTTACTCTCTCATCAATTAGTTAAGCATATAAATCAAGTTATTAGAAATTTAAGAATGTTTAAAAATTATAGTAGATAATTATATCCAAGAATCAGACAGATTGAATAGACAAAATGCAAGTGACATCATAGGAGAACATTTAAATAATTACAGTAATAATGATGATGATAATTAGGTGCTTGACTAAGAAAAACTTTCCAAATTTTCTAAAATTTGGATTTCATGAGCCATGTTCTTTGATCAAATACAAATAAAGGTAAAAATAAATAATACAGAGGAGACCAAAAAAGGTGACTTAGAAATATAAGAGCAAACAAACAAGCCACACTCCTGAATTATCATTTGATCATTAGGAGCCAAATAGAAATTCTCACTTATACGAAAAACTACAAAGGGAGACTTCCTACTTTGAAAATGTATGGCCTTAGATGTCTTTACTATTAAAAATGAAACACAGAAAACCAAAGCAGTTGGCAACCCCTGGAAGAGATTAGCAAAGCAATTAAAAAAAGAAGCAATAATTAATAAAGTGGGAAATAAAAATGGAATAAAAGATATAAAAGATAAATCTAAATATTAAAATTGGGCTGGAGGGTAAACCTCAGTGGTGGAACACTTGTGTAATATTTACATGGTTCTGGGTTTGATTCCCAGTACCAAAAAAAAAAAAAAAAAAAGACAAACCCCCATACCTTAAGACATTAAAAAAGCTAATAAAATACACATACTCCCCCTCAGCATGATTAAAAAAAGAACACACTAAGCAAAAATATATGGTGAAGCAAGGTATAATTGCAAATATAGAAGGCTAAAATAACCATAAGAAAATTAAAAATTTTGAAAACTTAGAAAAAATTGATGATTTCCAAGTAAAGTACAAATTGTGAAAGATGATCTCAAAAGGAAAAAAATATGCTTTCATCATAACAAAATCAACCATCACAGAAGAGATCAGTTAGACACCTAGACATGTGTAAAGTCCAGAACTCCGTATGTTCAACACTGAAATTTTATCTAAATCTTAAAGAATAGATAGGTCTGAACCTATTTCTAATCCAGACCATAAAAATGAGACTCATTCAAGTTGATTTTTATAAAGTCAAGCTGGATATAATTACTCTGAAAAACAAAGCAAAACAAAAGCAAACAAAAAAAACCTAGCAGAAAAACAGCACAAGGAGGGGAAGAAAATTATAGATCAGGTTCATTGGTAAATGCAGATCCAAAGATTGTAAATAAAATATTAGGATACAAAATAGAAATGCATGAAAATAATAATATATTGTGAAAATTAGGATTTATTCAAGAAATAGAACATATATCAATCTGTCAACATAGCCCTCAACAAATTCAAAGGGAAGGCCTTATGATCTCATTGAAAGATGTTGAAAGAAATTTGATAAAAGTTAACATCCAATTAGGCCTAATAGAGTTTTAAGTAAAATAAGAAAAGATGAAAACTACTTAAATATAATAAAGACTATTTACCAAAATTCCACAGTAAATATCCTAAATGTGAAAATCTAAAGGAATTTCAGTTAAAATAAGTAATTAGTTAAGGGATCCTCATTTTACACCTCTTTATTAAATAGTTCACCATAGTTCTCTTAGAAATATTAATAAATCTTGAAAAGGTAAGCTGTTCTTGCATGGTTTTTATCCACCCTTTGAATTTTAATTTTCTTTACTTAATAACATCAAGGTTACTATCCTGGATTTACATTTAGCTGCTCCATGCCATCTAAAAAATCTCCTTCAACATTTATAATTTCTTTATGGTAAAAACATTCAAAATCTTTTCTTCTAGTTTTTTGAAATATACAGTCTAGTCTCATCATCTGTAGTCACCCTGCTGTGCAATAGGACACCAAATTGATATTCTACCATAGCTTTGTACCCATTGATCAAAATTTCCTCTCCCATTCCCTTATTCTCTCAAGCCTGGTAACTTCCATTCTACTCTCAAATTCTATGAGAACAACTTTGTTTTTGATTCCACAGATAAGTGAGATTATGCAGCACTTGTCTTTCTGAGTCTGGCTTATTTCACTTAATGATCTTCAGCTCCATCCATATTGTCTTTATCACAGGATTTCATCATTGTAATGGCACAATAGTATTCCATTGTGTATCTGTACCACATTTTCTTTATGCATTCATTAACTGATGGACACTTAGGTTGTTTAGTCTCTTGACTATTGAAACAGAGTGGCAATAAACATGGGAGTGCAGACCTCCATCCCTGCCCCACACTTGAGGTTGTTCTATATATACCCTTTTGCTTCTGCTCAGGCTTCCCTCTTTCCCTTCCATGCCCACTTGTAGTCGCCTGAAGCGATGGCCGCTTGGAGCAAAGAAGCCGCGGGAAGAAGTTTTGAGACGAACTGGAAACAAACAGCTCTTTATTCTGGCAACTTTTCTCCCTGGCTCTAACTACACCCCGACACGCCGTCCACGCTCCTCTAACCTCCAAAAATGGCGCAGACCTCATCCGCAATCTCGCTCAAGTCCCTCGAGATCTCCGGCCAAGTCTCGCAAGATCCCGGGCCAAGTACGGAAGGCGCCAATGCCCAAACATGTCCAAAGCCAAAGCCCGTAGTCCACCGCAATTTAAGCCATCTCCCCAAACAGGGCTCCTGCACCCACTCATGCCTCTTCTCTTTCATCTGGGGAGTTGTCCTTTTGAAGACCTGGCTCTCACTCTCCTGAAGATGCTCATGCATTTCTCTAACATTGCTCATAGGAAACGCTGCTTAAGCACTGAACTGGGGTCCTGTTTTCCTTTGCACAGCCAGTATCCAGTACTGTGCTCGACCCATAGAACAGGTGCAATAAACATTAACTGAACCAATGTTGAGTAGATGAAGGAATTTGTGAATACTACAGGCTCTGTTGCCTCATTTCCTTTGGTTTTACTCTTCCTCAAAATGGTGATGGTAGTGACTGCCTGCTGAGAGGCCCACTCATGATGATGATAAAACCTGTCTACTTGTATATGCATGAGTTCTCTTTTGCTTTATGAACCACATGCACACATGGCAAATGGTGCTGTTAATGGATTTGACTTGTGTTCTGCTTCATGAATTGCCAATCCTGTCTGTAGCTGCTAGACTATTTGTTCATTTCTTTGTTTTTGCCATTGTGTCTTGACAGTATGGGTTGAGGTGGGGGCAGAAGAGATGTTCCAGAAGCTCTGTTAAGTGACCCAGAAGAAGTCTTCACCTTGTGGATGGTGTTTCATGCAAATTATTTGGTGTCATGCTGGGGTGCGTTCTTTGGATGATGACTCCCTGGACACTTTTGACAGTCATTGCTTGTAGCGTATGCACCTTTATACTCTAACTACAATTCTTGAGACCGTGTAGGGGAAAATTTCTCCTGAATGGATTCAGAGGAGTTCAGTAGGTGAGCTTGATTCTACAGCTGCTAGAATTTGCTGCTTCTTGTAGTTAATTTTTTTGTCTTTCACTGCCTTCTGCCATCTGCCTTCACTGCATGGTCCAGGTGTAGAGAATTTTCTTGCTTTGTGTAAACACGCCTCTGTCATTCCCTTCATTTGTCTGTTCATTAGTTTTCAAATTATTGATGGTCTGACTGACCATTCCTCAAAGCATATGTACCAGATACATCTTTTTCCAAGGTGAATGAGGAATAACTAATATGCTTTGTGACTGTTGGCTTATATTTAATTGCTTTTTTCCTACGTTGGGTTAACCTGTGATTTTTTTTAAAATATGCTATACAGTTTATACTCAGTTACCAAGTTTATTTGGGTATTTAAAATATACCATATGGGAATTAATGTCATACTCCTCAACCATCAAAATTCATTTCAAGTGCCATATTCTCAGGGAAGTCTTGCCCAGCCTTACCCAGAACAAGTTAGGATTTCCTTCACTTTGCATGTGAGTATTTTATCATGTGCTACCTTTTATTTTAATTGTTTGTTTAAATCTTTTGCTAAGGGGCAAAGTTGAATTAGATATGTCTTTTACTCTCAGACCCTCACTTAAACACAGTTTATAGGTGCTTAGAAGTTAACAGGTGCTCTGGAAAGACATGTAGCCTGATGGACCAGCTACCATCCATTGAATTCCTAATATCCATGTTGGTTTTTCCAGCAATACCTCTCTACAAACCTGATCGAGAGGCAAGAGCACTGGACTTACAGTTGGGAAAGGTGTATTTCAGTATCACAGCTGCCGTTTTAGAACTTTGCATGCTGCGATTTTGAACATCACCTTGGAAGAGTCTTAACTTTCTAATCTGTACTATGGGATATGAATATGTCATAGCCACCTCGCAGGAGTGTTGTGAGAACCAAACTAGAACACATTTGGGGGTATTTGCTAAACTGTAAAGCAATAAACAGGAAAAGAAGCTGTTGAGGCTGCTTCTGCTCATTTTGACATATTCAGTGTACACAGATAAGTCTTATGATGCATTTAATTTAGTACACTTAAATGTCATTTAACAAATGACTTATCACATAAACCATGTACAGCACCTTTAAAAAGATAATGAAAGTGATTTTCCTTTTGGTTCTAATCAAGGCTTTGTAATTTCTCCAGGATGGAAATATGACAGGCTACAAACAAACAGAAAGTATATACATAATGGGAGATCCTTTAGCAAAATTGGTTGCTAATTGCCGCTTTAGTTCCTTTCTAAAACTATACAGCGTTCCTTGTCTTTGTATATGCAGGTGGTATCTGGCCAAATCAGGCTGTCTATATAAGAACTTTATTGAGTAATTCCAAAGGAATTTCATACTGGTGCTCTCCTTAAGATGAGGTCACAAAATCCACTAGGTTTCAAATAGACTCATGTGGGTACTGGGAAGTTGCTTTGGCTTCCCCTCCTTCTAATATTCTGCTGAGATTCCATTGATGTCTGCTGGTGTTCCATTTGTTAAGTGGTAGATTAGTGATCAAACACTTTCTTTCTGACAGAGCCTACAATGACTTAGAAACCTTCACGCTTGACTTTCAACTGGGGTCTTGCAATTTCTACCCTCTCATTTTCACTAATTCCTCCAAAGCCTTTCAATAGTTATTACAACTGTTCTTTTCTTGGGGGTACTCAAAAAGAACATAGAGATGGAATTATCCACATTATCCACCTATTTTCTGGAAAGTTTGGTACACAGAACCTTTATTAGTTTCTGGAACTGCTTACTTCATCACATAGCACACGATGAGATTTTTGTTGTTGTTTTTTGTTTGTTTTTGCTGTGATCTTAAATTAATTAATTTTATACCAAATAGTGGCACCTATCAAAGTAAAGGGGGCTAATTTGTTCATTTCATTTTTAAGAAGATGCAAGGTCTATTATGCTTAAAAAATTCCATGTACTTTAATTTCATTCTCTTATTACTTTTTTTTTTCAATTATAGCTACCTAGTGTTTTAGAGCTGATATGCTAAAAACTGAACATGATTAAAAAAAAAAAAAACTGACTAGTTTTTTGGAAAAGGGCAGATAGTGAACTGAAGGACAAAAACAAAAATAGAGTAAAAGGGTCCAAAATAAGCTTTGTAAAAACATTGAAGACTTTCTTACTGAACTCTCTGAGATGTCCTTGATTCAAATATTACTTACCCTGATCACAAGACTTCATTCCGCTAAATAGCACTGGCTAAGCCCAAAGGCTAACATTTATTTATTTTCAAGCACCATTCTCTGATTATGTTTCTTGTCTTGAGAGCTGAGCTAATTTACATCCTGTGACACTAAAATAGTTGTCTGTTGTTGCTGATGGGGTATTAGCTCAATTAATGGGAATTAATAAAAATCTGGGAACATTCCTAGAGATTAAATAGAAGATTAAAGAACAGTGACAGTAACTTTATAATAGAAGAAATTATTATAAAATTATTTTTTCCAAAACCTTTGAGAAGATGCAGGGTTTAACCTGGAAATACCTGCCTTTGCATCTGAGTTTAACCACTTACTTGTGTGGGAATCAGAGCAAGCCCTTTACCCTCTGTGTGTGTCAGGGCTCTCATCTATTATAATGTGTGCCTTACAGAGCTATCTTTAGATTCAGTTCTGTGAAATTCCTTTGAACACTAAGAATACAAATGCCAGTTAGTGTTATGGTTATTGCTTGTTAAGATCAAGCCCTATCAGAAAAACCTAATGTCATTTAGATCAGAATAGTTTTGGTTCCTGTAGAAACCATTTCTCTTGACGTTAGTGATATTTCTGAATTGATCTTTAGCACATCAATCCTTATGGAAATATGGCTAAGAACATGTACGATTCCTAGGTTTGTTTCTAACATCTGTCTAGAAACGTAATCTGCGAATGATCCTTGAAAATAAATGGTAGGCCAGGGACATAACACGTGCCATTGAGTAGGAAGAAGTCTTGGGACCAGGTTAGGTCTCATTTCAATCAATGACACAGCAGAGCTCTATGAACAGTCCTAAGTTGTTTAAGCACACCAATGAGAAGGTTGAATAAACTGGATTCTCTGACGTTGACGAAAGATTCAGAATTCAAAGTGATATGGGTGATTTAGAAAAAAGATTAGCAATAGACACGACAAAGACATGTCCAACTAGGAGCAAAAGTAGACACGGATGTGAGAAGGTTCAGATGAGCCCATATTTATGGCAGAGGGGAGCCCTTGTTAAGCTTGAGGACACAGGGACAGAAAGAGGTTCTGGGTAGTTATCAGATTGCCTGTGAGTCAGCAATGCGGCACTGCAGCTAGAACAGCCAGAGAGCACTGCAGGGCCCGGCAGGAAGGTGGCACAGAGCAGTCTGAAGGTGCAGCTCCTTCAGCGGGCGTCTGGACCGCCCCCGTATGAGAAAGTAGTTTGGAGAGTATAATTATCCAAAAAGTGAATGCTGTCTCCCCAACTATCCTAACCCCCTTTATGAAACTGGTATTTGTCAGTTGTTACAAAGTTTCAGAATAGTTTCAAGACATATTGAGTTACAAGCGATTCCAACTTGATTAGGAAATTCTGCAAGTTTCCTACACAAAAGGGTGCTATGCAAGCAGACCAGGGTACACGTCTTGTCTAAACCGCATCCTTCTCCAATAGCCCCTTTCCCCAGCCCAGGTCTCAGCTGAAGCCTCACTTCTGCATGAAGCCCTTTTTGACCTTCCTGGGTAGAGTTACATCCTTTGTGCTCGCCTATGCTGCATCCTGTACCTTCCCCTGTTAAAGGCTCATTAATCACTCCAGGTAGAATTAGAATGTGAGCTTCTTGAAGGCACAGATCAAATCTTATTCATCTCTGTACTCTCATTACCTAGGAGAGTCTCTGGCATATGGTGTGTACTCTATAAATATTTATTGAATGATCAAATGGAGGAATAAATGAAGGTAAAGATATAAATATGAGGTCTATGTGGACAGATTTATTTTAAAAAGTCTGGTGTTTAACCAGAAAAAGGAGACTCTGTTTTTCTGCAGTTCATAGTATACTACACAGGTGGGAAATTATATTTAGGCAGAATTTTAAGAGTTTCTAGAGACCTATAAAAAAGAAGTCCTGGCCATTAACAATCCCACATCCTCTTTCCTTGCCTTTACCTTCAAAAGATGAACTTCTCTGTAGAAGTGATTCAAAAGTTTAAGTAGGGAGGATATTTCTATTGTCACACAGTCACTTAATAGTGAAAAGGAATGTGAAGTCAGAACTTGTATTTTTCAAGGCATAAACATGTCTTTCTGACTCTGTTAAGTCTTTTTTCTCATGCTAAGATTGATCAGAGGGAAACAAAAATCTTTGTCATAGCATTGCCTCCAAATGTTCTGTCTCTTTCCTCTGGATGAAGCATTTGATGCCTGTTGAGGATTTTAATGATCTGATCCTGACTGAAGTTGCTGATCTCTAGATGTGATTTCCTCCACCCACCACTATTTTTGTTTCAGAAACAAACAGAGCAACAGAAAACGGTTTGTTTGCCCAGTGGCATGTGCTAAAAACCAAAAACAAACAGTGAATGACAAAATTGTCCCTCTTTTCCTCCAGCTCATTTTTAATATTTATCTTTCCATGAGTTCATTCAGGCTGTCTTTAATGTTGTCAACGTGTTCCTAAACAGGCTGGCTGGGGTGTTAGCAAACATTGTCAGTGGGAAATCTCCAGCCCCTGACAGCTAGAGAAGACTCCCCTCCAAGAACTGAGTTTAAAAAAGCACATACTATTTTTTTTTAAGTCTTAGAACTCTCAACAAATTTATTAATGTCATGATTTAATTATGTTTAAAAATGTTATGATTTTCACAGTGTCTCATGATTCTCTTCATTCCTTTTATTAACAAATGAGTTGTGGATAGTTTAATTTGTAGCTGAATCACTAAGAGTCTAGAAGATGTCATTCATCAAATAGTCACAGACATCAAGCTCCCTCAGTGAGGGATCTGGTTAGTAGTAACGAGTCTGCACCCAGGGACCTGGAACTGGACTCCACTGACTCTGAATGATCGCTCTGCCATGTCCTAACTTTATGACTGGGGACAAGACTCTCTGTGCCTCGGTTTCCCCATTTCCATGATAAGTTTGATATTATCATCTTTGCAGAGTTAGTGTCAAAATTAGAGTCTTGGCATGTAAAGCTCATAGTACAATTTCAGATACGTAGTAAATTCTAGACAAGTATTGCTAATGATGGTGATAATGGAGCTAAAGATGAAGTTTTTCAGCAGATGGAGCTTATTCGTCAGGCATAGTCCCCAATTCCTTGGGAGAACTCAAATCCTATTCATAAAAATGAATTACATCTTTCTTTTTTTTTTTTTTTTTTTTTTTTTTTTTTTTTTTGTACTGGGGATTGAACCCAGGGATGATTTACCACTGAGCCACATCCCCAGCCCTTTTTATTTTGAGACGGGGTCTCACTAAGTTGCTAAGGGCCTTGTTAAATTGCTGAGGCTCACCTTGAACTTGTGGTAATCCTGCATCAGCCTCTGGAGTCACTGGGATTACTGGTATGCTCTGTTGCACCTGGCTAATTCCAACTTTTTGATGGGAAAGCTTTATAGATTTTACGATGCTTATTTTCAAATTTCTTGGAAAGCACAAAACAGCTGAAAGATGTTCTACTGGCATCAACAAAGACAGCTCCATATATGTAAATCTATAAAATGTAATTTGTTATTTATTCTATGAATCTCCAGATGCATGTCTTATTCCTTTAGTTTATTTAAACACTTGGGTGATAATTAGATTGCAGGAGTATAGTATCCACCGCCACGTGTGGTTGAGTGGTCTTCTCTTAGTCTCTAATACCCTGGAAACAGTTTCTGACAGTAGAATAAAAAGGTGTTACTATTTTAAGGTAATTAATATTTTGGTTTCCTTTGGCAGTAAAAATAGGACTCATCCAGATGGCACATGTCTTTTTGGTTAGAAATCTCATGTAATATTTTGAATGAAGAGATGTGGGGGCGGGCAGGGAAGAGCTGTCGAGAACAGCTTTTTCAAATAACACCAAAGCATGCAATATGGGTTTGGAAATGGAGAAGGAAATGAGTAAACAAGTAAGGTATTTTTATTACCTAAGAGCATGAACTTTATTTTCCTGAAAAAATGTGACTTAGATGAAATTGGCTATGCAAGGGCTGTGGAATTGCCCCGTGGGTGTATGCATTGGTCACATAGCGATGTGAAGACAATAACCATTCTTGACATGTTGGAACTGGGGTCTGCAGGGTGGCTTAGGAGAATGCCACCCTGAGGAGCCTTCCAGAAACAGACAGGACAGGTGGGAGGCAGATCTTCCCCACATTGAACTCCCCTGCAGTGTTCTTCTCCTTTTATCGTGTGCTGATTGATTTGAGACTCATAAGTCCCCTGGGAAAAGTACCAGGGTGACAGAAGTATCCCCAAAATAGCTGAGAGCTGGGTGAGAATGGCTAGGACATAGCTCCCTTTTACAAAAGGGAGCCAAGGCTCAAGCAAGGGAAGAACAAGGCTAAGGTCTTTCTCCTACCTGTGGTAGCTGGTGCAAGTTACACTTGAACCTAAACCTTTCTCAGGCTCAGGCCTCTGTGAATGGCCTTGTGAAGTTGCCAGGGAACAAGATGTCTGAGCCATGAGGGATCCTCAGAGGTAATAAGTCAGTGGCGTGTCTTGAATACCTACTATATGCCAAAATCTTACATGGGTAATCTTTGTTCCCTTGGTAAACCCTCAAGACAAGTATTATTTCAATTTTATTGGAACCACAGGAAAGGCATATAGTGGTTGCATAAGAAAGACAAAGATAAACTGAGCTATTATTTAAACCTGTATCTTTCTGGAGCCAAAGCCCATGTTTTTCTTGGTGACACTGTGGGTTTCTTTAGGGCATGCCTATGTCTTCTGGCCTGTTCCCACTATTTCTAACATCAAGGTGAGGCTGAAAGGAATAGTTACATAATAAGACTATATGTACAGATTTTGATGTGGCCCAGTTGCACAAAGTACTTGTCAATATTATTCCTAGCTTATATTGTCATGGTGAAGAAGTGTATGGAAAGAATATTTTTTTAAAAATATTTATTTATTTGCTTTAGTTGTACACAATGCGTTTTTATTTTTACATGGTGCTGAGGATCGAATCCTGGCCGCCCACGTGCTAGGCGAGCACTCTACCGCTGAGCCACAATCCCAGCCCCTGGAAAGAATATTAACTTGGAATCTATGCCACACAGAGTTTAGTCCAAGTTGTGCAACTATAAATCTGTGGTCTTGGGGAAGGCATTAAAACTCCTCTGTGTGCCAGTCATTTCAAATGCAAATGAGAAGAGGATTAAGTTATTGATTGTCTAAACTTTCCTCCAGGTCTAATATTGCATGAGTTTTAAAGAGTCTCAAAAGACTTCACTAACCAGACCTGCACCCCACTCAACCCCAACTGCCTTTTTTTTCATATGAAATGGTTCAAGTGCACATACAGCAGGTAACTCATTTCCTATCTTGACTGAGAGAGAATATTGCCCTCCTGATTAAGTCCTCAGTGACAGTGTGAGTAGATCCAGGAACATGCTTTCCAAATAGTTACCAATATGTATGAAGATAATTAACTTACACAGACATTTGGAGCCATAATACGATGCTTTGAAATATTGTCTGAAGCCAGGAATGTTTATTGAAGATTCGTTTATTTCCCCAATTGGCTGAGGTGTGAGGGAGAAAGAAAAGATACTTTCATAGTTTTATGTGCTCTGTGGGTACATTCTTAGAAATCTCCCTAGCTTTATTATTTGCTTTCTAGACTCATTAATTCTGCTGAGATTAAAGATGCAAACATTAGTGGGAGAGAATTGAAAACTCTGAAAACGGCCATGCTAACCCATGTTTTGCCTAGAGAGTACTCATAACTGCTGATTTGTTGAACCATCCTGAGCTCGGCTTCTCTACCCAGATAGCCACCCTCCACAGAGACCTAGAAAGATAGGTATTGCCATTTCTTTAAAATCTGTTCTATCAATACATCACTCACACTACCATCTTCCTTTTTACCAGCAAAGTAAAGACCCTCACAGAACTTAAGTTTTGTGTTCAAAGTAACTAAGAGTTTATGCAGAAAGTGTGACATGAGTGAGTCAGGATCAATCTTATTAAAAGACCTGTTTGTTTTCCATTCTGTTCCCTCTGAAAGGGAGAACATCCTCACAGGAGACTGTGAAGGGGTGACTTGAGAGAGCACCCTGTGTTTGTGAATGGACTGTGTGGGTGCATCAGCTTCCTGCTATAAACCAGCTCTCTGCAAGGATTTCTCCTGAATCTCCTATGCATGACAACCCCCCACCCCCACCCCACTCTTTTTGCTCATTGCCTACCCACTGTTTCAAATTCTTAGAACCACCAAAAATTAAAGATCATCTGGTTCAACTCTCAATTTCACAGATGAGAAAAGGACACTCAGAGAGAGGAAGTAATTTGCCCAAGGTGGCACACTCATCTGAGGATCACATGAGAAGAGAGTCCAGACAGCCAGAGTTAATTTGCTGCACTCTGTATCCTCCTCTTCTCCTCTACTTTAACACTTGATCTGTTTGGGTGAGATTAGCATAAATTTGAGCCTTTGGAGCCATGGGAATATGAACTTTGTAACTGCCATGCAATAAAAGTGTATATGTCACAAACAGAAATTTTGAAGAAATTGTATTGTTATAAGGAAAACTGTTTGTGGCATTGGATTTGTTCTAAAAGAACAAAGAAAGCATTTTTCACTACTGCCTCTAGCAGATTAAGTTTAACATGAAGTTTGTAATTTAAGTCTATTAATCATTTCAGAACATGGTACTTTCTGTATAAAGCAAAACTCACCTGGATTGTTTATTTTCTTCTGTATTATGAACATTCAGAAAACCAACACTTAATCCATACTTTTGATATTTTAGGAAAACATTGTTATGCTTCCAACAATAATTCTCCCATGTACTTATCTCTGCCTCTTCATTTTTGCTGTGGCCTCTGTTTTTATTTTACTTTTTTTTCTTAGAATACACACTTGTATACACACTTTCATTATATAAGTAAAAATAATTTGAAAGTTTTGATGTATTAGTTAGAAGTCTAAGTGAAACCTTTTTAAAGAGTAATTTTTACTCTTTACTTCAGGCTATGCCACATTGCCACATTATTGCTTAATATTTTCAGGTTAATTTTTTTTTTTTTTTTTTTTGGTACCGGGGATTGAACTCAGGGGCACTTGACCACTGGGCCACATCCCCAGCCCTTTTTTGTATTTTTATTAGAAGCAGGGTCTCACTGAGTTACTAAGTGCCTCGCCATTGCTGAGGCTGGCTTTGAACTCGCGATCCTCCTGCCTCAGCCTCCCAAAGTGCTGGGATTACAGGCATGCGCCACCGCGCCCGGCTTAATTTTTTATTAAAATAATATTGTCACTGGTTGGCTTTTCCAGCAGTAAACACTGAGACAGAGTTGGGGATATGTATTAATTTTTAGGGCTGCCATAAATAAAGTTATCACAAACAGAGCGTCTTTAAACAGCAGATATTCACTGCTTCACCATTTTGGAGGCTAAGTCTGAAATCAAGGTGTAGCAGGTCCAACTCCTTTTGAGAGCAGCAAGGGAAGCATCTGTTCCCTGTATCCCCCATAGCTCCTGCTGATTTGCTGGTAATCTTTGGGATTCCTTGACTGGTGATAGCATCACCTCAATTTCTGCCTTCCTTTTCACATAGCATTCTCCCTGTGTGTGATTATGTTCAAATTTCCCCTTTCTGCAAGGCCACCAGTCCTATTGGATTAAAGTCTACCTTATTTCGGCATGACCTCATCTTAACTAGTTATATTGATAATGACTCTAGTTTACGATAGCATCTCATTCTGAGGTACTGGGGATTAAGACTTCAACAAATGAATTTTGTGGGGCACAATTCAACTCATGAACTGTATTGGATGTATATCTATGAGGCAAAGAGGGAAGGAGCATCATAAGGTAGAGAAAATGTTAAACTGTGACAATAGGCCCTGCAAAGCCTTGGGCCATCTGGTGGCCAGCATTGGAACACATATTGCCCATCAGAGCATCATCCCTCAATAGGACACGGTGGCCTTTGCACCGGGCCTTGCTCAGTCTTCAGGTGTGGGCTGAGCAGGAAGGACTTGACCTTGGGTGAAACATTGACAGCTAAAGACAGGCATAGACCACATGCCTCATGTGTATAGCAAGATGTCCCCTGAAGGGCTTCTGGGTGGCAATTCTCCAAATCTACCACAGATGTAGTAAATATGCTGATTTCAAAAATACTGATTTTATAAGGGTATCTCTCTTTTCTGCTTAAATGCCTTAGGTGTCTCGATTGCCCACAGGTTCAGGCCTAAGTCCCCTAATTTGGCTGTCCTGGAACTCTGCCATGGGGCTCAAATCTGGGCTTTCAATCTCTCCCTCCTCTTCCCTCCTCTTCCCTCCTCTTCTGCAACCCCTCATTTCTGGGAACTCTGAATTTTCTTAAGGCAGGTCATGACTGTTCCATTCTTACCTCTGGTGCTTTATATAAAGTGGAACTCCTTCCTTAATTTCCTTTGCCTGTTGAGCAGTTCAGAGAGACTGGAAAGGTGAAATTCAGTCCAACTGGAAAGGATTGGAAGCCTAGACTAAGAGGTTTGTAACTAAATCCATAACCTAATCCTGGAATTGGTAAAATATAATTTACAGTTCAAATCCAGTCCACCATCTGTTAATATCTGTTAATATAAATAAACTTTTATTGGAATGCAGCCATGCCCTTTGTTTACATATTGTCTGTGGCTGCCATCACGCTGCACTCTGCTCAATGGCAGAACTACACAGTTACACAGGACCATATGGCCCACAGAACCAAAAATATTTACTATGACCCCTAATCTAATTTTTCCTCTATGCTGGAAAAATTACCACCTTTCTCCTGCAGCACTCTAAAAGATTCCTACTATTATTGGTCTCTCCAACCTCTGCACACATAAGGCACATAACACTGTTACTATATTGGGATTTGTGCTTCCAAATTCTATGTCCTGTAGGCCCAGCCAGACTGTGAACTTCCTGTGAACAGAAACTGTGCCCTCATTATATTTTGGGGTTCCCACAGTGCTTACTGTGGAGCATCTGTTGCTAATATGGAAATTAGCATCCCTTGCTTGTGAGGAAATTTGTTTTCCTATGGAAAAATAGGCTTTGGAGTCCAGTAGACCCAGATCCTTCATGTGTTACCTTTGGAAAGACACCTACTTTCTCTCAGCCTCAGACCACTGCTAAGCCTTGCTATGGTTTTCACAGTTTTGAGGCTAACTAGAGTGTTACGGGTGATATTTGGCCCAGAAGACAGTCATCTCTTGCATGCTAAAAGGCAGTGAGATACACTAAAGCATGATCCTGCATTAAAACACAGTGGCACAGAGGCCATTGTGGAGAAGGCATTGCAAAGGTGACTCATTTACTTCACACACACAGATGTGCAAGAACAAGGAGGAACAGAGATGACTCTGAGATTTTTCAGTGAGGATGTTAATAGCATTTGAAGCACAATAGATAGTTCTCTGAAGGAGTGAGGAAGTGTCCTTTTTTATAGCATGATTAGCTTTTCTGTTTCCTTCCCAGTAAATGCCAGTAGTGATCCCAAGAAACACTGTGATGACCATAATGTCCCCCACACATCCCAAATGCACCATGAGGGTTACTACCACTTTGGTTGAAAACTACTAAACACCCTACAAAGGATGCTGTGGGTTTTGGCCTCTCACGGACCTCTGAAGAATTGAGAAGACTTTCAGTAGAACTTTTACCTGTTTTGCATTAAGATTTTATTTGAGGGCTGGGGTTTTGGCTCAGTGATAGAGTGCTCACTTAGCATGTGTGAGGCCCTGGGTTCTATCCTCAGCACCACAGAAAGATAAATAAATAAAGGTATTGTGTACATCTACAACTGAAAAATATTTTTAAAAAAAGACTTCATTTGAAAAATGCCTATAGCTAAAATTTTGAAAATTAGATGGAATTTCAGTTATATAGTCAAAAGTCAAATATTGTTTTTTGGTAAACATTGAATTCTGAGCAGTTTTAGATAAAAATTGAGAGACATTTAACTGAAGGGGGCATGGAGCAGTCAGGGTAGCAAAAAAGCAGAGTCCTGTCTTATCAAGACCAATATAACCCTTTCCCATCAGTGAGATATGGACACAAAGACCAGCAACATGATGTAACATAATAGTAACAGAAAATGTGCTTTATATATGCATATACAATGGAATATTATTCAGTCACAAAAAATAGTGAAATCCTGTCATTTTTGACAGTGTGAGTGGAGCTGGAGGACATTGTGTTAATGAAGTAAGTCAGGCACAGAAAGGTCCATGCCACATATTCTCACTTAAATATGGATGTTGAAGTTTAAAAAAAATAACCTCACCGGGCACAGTGGTACATACCTATAATCCCAGTGGCTCTAGGGGCTGAGGCAGAAGGATCACAAGTTCAATGCCAGCTTCAGCAAAAGCAAGGTGCTAAGAAACTCAGTGAGACCCTGTCTCTAAATAAAATAAAAATAGGGCTGGGGATGTGACTCAGTGTTCAGATGCTACTGAGTTCAATCCCTGGTACAAAAAAAAAAAAAAAAAACTTCATAGAAGTAGATTAGAATGGTTGTTACCAGAGGCTGGGAGGTTTGTGGTAGGGGTTGTGAAGAGAGGATGGTTAATGGACTCAAGGACGCAGATGGATAGAAGGAATAACTCCTAATGTTCTATAGCACAGTGGAATAACTATGGTCAACAATTGCTTGCATATTTCAAAACGGCAGAGAAAATTTTTAAATGTTTCTAATACAAAGACAAATCTTTGAGGTGTTGAATGTATCCTTTCTCTGATCATTGCACTTTGTACACATTATTGGAATATCATGTTGTATTCCACAAATATGTACATTTATGTCAAAAATTAAAAAAATAAAAAATAATGTATAAGTGTATTTTTGTCACCTATTAGGAACTATGCATTACATACATGCTATTTCTACACTTAGAGCACATTATCATGACAGGCCTTACAGAGGCAAAACAGTCTCATGGAAGTTGAACAAAGTCGCCACCCTCACACAGTCAATTAGTGACTGAACTTGAATTCAAACTCATATTTCACTATAAAAACCACATAGTTTCTTGCTCCACTAAGCTTTTTAATATTAATTGTAATTTGTTCTTCATCTAACATGTCAAATTAACAAATATTTGTATTGAGCATATTGCTATGTTTGCTAAGCTTATGTTTAAATGCCAAAAAATTGTATGTGGCACATTGCAAATAAGATTTTTTTTCCTTCCAGTCAATCCACATTTTATCCTTACAAAGATTCCCTTCAAGTAGTTACAAGATGTTTGTATTGGAATGACTCACCTACATTTGCTCTGTCTTGGAGCCCAGCTCTAGAAATAGATCCAGGGGGCCTCTCTCTGTGACACTTATTACTCTAGGTTGCTACAGGTCAGGGAGAAAAGAAATAATATACAAATCAAACATCTCTACAGGGGCCAGTTTTTCTTCCTAGTAAGAATGGTTCTGGGAAGCAAATAAAGTACTGTTTGAAAATGAAGGACTTCTGATTTCCTTGCCAGAATAAATGTGTGACACTTATAAAAGCTTCGAGTCAGGCCTTCGGATAATGGAGTGTATAGCTATTGTTAAATAAACAGGACAACTTGATTGATTTTTATCCAGGAAATATGTGAGACTATCTTGCAAAATCAGCTAATGCACCTAATCATGCACAGAAGTTAGACATGAGATCTTTATGTGGACATCAATAACATGCCATTGTTATGGAACTCAGAGACAGAGTTTCCCATTCTTTGCTTATAACACTTTCCGCCCATATGTTTCATCTCTGACAGCACAGCAGAGGCATGTGATATTTCTTACTTATTTTCTGTTTTGTCACATAGATCAATTGCTGGGAAATGCCATAAGGAAGTTTCTCTATATTTACTTAAATTGCTTAGACAAATTGCTCCATCAGTTTAGGATATGAAGTTCCATAGGAACTGTAGATTTATGTCTGTCTTTTGGTTTATAGTGTTTCAGAGTTTCATTGTCTTTTTTCTTGAAGGATGTTATAAGGAGATTGGGTTAACCAGTTCTAGACAAAAAATGATTTTGACTTAAACTTCAGAGGTTTAACAATTTTCCTCTTGGTCCATTCCATTGCTTGTTGTTCATTTCATATGGTCATAGTAAAAAGGGATCTCACAAAATGAAATCAACTTCTGCTGGGTGCAAAGGCACACACTATAATCCCAAAGGCTTAGGAGGCTGAGGCAGGAGGATCTCAAGTTCAAAGCAAGCCTCAGCAACTTAGCAAGGCCATAAGCAACTCAGTGAGGCCCTGTTTCAAAAAAAAAAAAAAAAAAAAAAAAGGCTGGGGATGTTTCTTGGTGGTTGAGCACCTCTGGGTTCAATCACTGATAACACTCAAGAAGCAAAATACCAGCAAGAAATCAACTTCTGATTGAATGTGTACTTGCAGCTTGAAGAGCTGCATATTTTTTGCTTTCTCTTTGTCTGATCTCTCCATTGACTGAGTGGCATTGGGCAAACCCTGGTCAGTGTGGGCTCACGTTTTCTCAGCTACAGATGAGCATGTTGGAAGGGGGATGGTAGTACTGAGTGCATCACCCCTCTACTGTTCTGTGTCATGCTGAGTGGCGAGCATCAGGTATGGCTCTCGTGCCCACAGAACCCATCTGATGTCACTGTCCTTCTCTCAAGGAGTTCTTGGCAGAATTTCCTAATTTGTGCAGGGCAAAACCAAATTACCATCACTTGTCAGGTGACTGATTGGGTCTTCCAGGTTCCCATGAAAGATTTAAAATGTTAGGCCTTCCTAGGGATTTTTACATATGCAAACGATTATGGGTAGAATTTCCTATTTCATGAAAAGCAGTGATTTCTTTACCATAATACCAACACAAAGTTAGCAGAATAGGAGAGAAGATTTGGGTAAGGACCAGTAAATCACATTTCCTAAACATTATCCTATACTATCTACCTTCCAAAATTCATTCAGTTTAGACATTTGGAAACTAAGTGCTGCTTTTCTTTTGCTTAAAAAACTGAACGAAAATTGACCACTGCTTGATAAATATACTAAGACTTCAGTTAGAAATAACCATATTCCACCCCACTTATTTTGGGTAGTGGATGTGAGAAGAATTTTGCAAAATGTCTAATGCCAGTAAAAGAGTCATTCTTTAATATTTAATTTTGCCTTTTTGCCTAATGTTCTAATGATATGGAAAACCCAGTTGAAACCCTTATGAATGATTTATAGTATCATTTAAATCATTTTATGAATGAAATATGGACATTTCTAATCTGGACATGATGAATATCTCTCATACTAAATAATAAATAACAAAATTGTCCTTAGTGTTGTACAGTATTTTGTGACAGAAAAATACTTTCTAATATACTTTTATTACCTTTTCATTTATTTAATCAATCAGGGTTTGCCACACTTTATAAAAACCTCATCTAGAAAGGAGGAAAATTATGAATTCAGTGGTTGAGCTAACTGCCTAAGGTCACATCTCTAGAATGTCCTGAATCTGTTTCTTGACCCTGTGTTCTAAGCTCATTTGCCTGCATTTTACTTCTCTTTTAAAAACTATTTTTAGGGTTAATTGCCTGGAAAAAAATTAAATATGAATAAGAAGCAGGGTTATGAGAACTATTAGAAAGAACTATTAGAAAACTAAAAAAAAAAAAAAAAATAAGGAATTTTTATCAATGTGTTCAGGTGTTTTAGTTTAAGGACTTGAAAACTGGCTTCAGAACCTTAGTGTTTATTATTTTCAGAGGTGACTTGCTCTTTGTATTTGCTATTAACCTTAAAATATGTTGAGAACACACACAGAAGATTCTCATTTCCATTTCCAATCTCTCTCTCTCTCTCTCTCTTTTCTCCAATCCTGATGCCTACTCTCTGTCTTTGGAGAAAAGTGTTAGAGCCGATCATGAGAGACACATATTCTTGGGCTGCCATTTATCTTGTACATACTGGCAGATTTGTTGTTTTCCTTCTTCCTTCCTTCCTTCCTTCCTTCCTTCCTTCCTTCCTTCCTTCCTTCCTTCCTTCCTTCATTTCTTTCTTTCTTTCTTTCTTTTTTTCTTTTGATGGGATTGTGGTGTTTTGTAAATTATAGGCAGGACCAGAGAAACACCTATTGTTTTTTCCATATGCCTCTTTGTTTCTCTCTGACTCCTCAATTTAGCCAGACGACTCATGAAACATTACCATAATATCACCCCAAACACACTCCCTCTTCACAGTCATGCCAAGATGCCTGTGGCCAAATGCCTGTGAATTTTCCTGCATCCTCATTGGGATTTATTTCATACCATCTACTGGCCATATTTGTTAACTTTAATATGGCCTTTTGTCATAAAGCACATAAAAGGTGCTAGAAAGGATATGCTATAATGAAAAGAGCTGAAGCTTTGGAATTGCACTGATTGGGAGATTTTTTTTTCCCCTGGCTTTATCACTTACTAACTTGGCTTGTGCAACTGACTCTACTTGCCATCTGGAAAATGGGGGCCCGAATTGTACTAAGTAGTACCAAGGAAAGTACCTGATACAGAACAAATGCCCCAAAGTGGTTATGATGATGATTATATTATTATTATTATTCATCTGATATAAAGCAACAAAAATATCAAATGTGGAAAAGGCACAGAATTTGGCTACTTCCATTTTGGTTGACATGGAAATTACACATTTCTTGTAAAGGAGGGTCTATAGAAAATAAAATAAGTTTTATTAGGTAGAAAAGAGTCCTGTGTCAGCGTATGAGGGCTATTCTATTCAGAGTATTACATGGATTAAATTTATACTGACCCATAGAATTAATCTGCCTCTTGGCCCTTCTCCAGGAGGTGGTAAGCACAAGCAACACCGCATAACCCATTTACTCCAATTTTAATCTCAATTTAATGTAAAAGTCAATGAGCAAATGGTGTTCACTGTATGGAATTTTGCTGTAGATCCTACACGACTGAAGTGAACTACTTATGTTGGCAGAGGTAGCCTGAGGTCACTGGAATTTCTGTTTGTGGTTTATTTATTTATTTTTTATAGTGATGTACAGCACTAGGAGAAACACTTCAACCCAACCAGGAATTTGGACTCCTCATTCATTCAGTCTTGGCTTTCAGAGATCATCTTTTTGAACCTCTACAACAATAAAAAAATGATATTTTGGAATGATTACCTTGTTCCCTATGCTAAGCACTGGAGAAACCAAGACAGCTTGGATAAAGGCTCCGCCTCTCTGTTGTTGTCTGCCTGGTGGGGAAAGACAAACATAATTAAATGAGATGAATAATCTTTGCAGACAATCTGGTGACATCGATTAGGGAAATGAGAGAGCCTGAAGGCAGGGGTGGGAATCACAAACTCCTTAGTAAGATATTCAAAGCTTTTTCTTATTTTATACCAGCCTAATTCCCCAGCCTCTTCTTTACTGTTTCCCCTTCTCCGTGCCCACTCCCCACCAGTACACAAGGTGATCCACAGAGTGTTAAGCAATACAATATTGTACTAATTGCTACCATGTATTAAATTATATTTTTGTTTGTCCATGCACAGTTGTATTGTTTTAATTTAAGGATAATCTTGGAGTGTCTCTAACTTGGTTTAAGTCTAAACCTAGGCTGAGATTTAAATCCAGCTATCAGTAAGGAAAACAAGAACAACAACAATTAATATCTTCCAGGTAAGAGATCAGTTCCTCATTCAGAATTTTGTAAGTCACGTTTCTAAAGTAGCTTCCTGCTGTCCTGAAGGAGAAGCCTAAGGAACTCCATGTTACTAGCCAGCGCAGGGGGCTGGCAAATGTCTTCTTTGGAGAGCTTTCTAAAAGCAGGGGAGGGAGTCTCAGCGGTGATGAGCTTGAGCGCACTCACTCTCAGAGTAACATTTTCATGGTGAAGATTGGCCTGACAGCCACATTTATATCAGTAACACCACACACTTGCTTTCTTGCGTCTGATGTGAGTGTGGCTGAGAAGCTCCTGGCAACGACTTTACATCCTGATCTCTAGAGGCATGTTTTGCAGAAACACAGTCCCAGAGGAACATGTTTGTAACACTAGTCCTCTGTCAGGAGAAGCCAAGCCTGGCAAGTCTGCTTCTTTCTCTCCATTTCACTTGTTCCTACATGCAATCTTTGGTGACTTGCATTAGGTCACCTGTGAAGAAATGACCCAAGCTGCCTGCATAAACATGGAAAACTGTCAGACATGTTTGTCTCTCACTCACGGGGATAGCGTGATGATGGCAGTGGTCTGGTTTTGATAGTCAAGGCCACAGATGCTGTCAAGAGTGATGCACCTGCTACAGTTCTAGCCATTTTTCTCCAGTGAAATAAGGACACTTTCACATCATGTAAAAGGGTTTCTTTTAGACTGTTATTGAATATGGTTCTGATATGAGATTTATCAAAGGAAGCCAGTCTTGCTGAAATTTTCCATTATCTGAATCATTCCCTCAAAATGTAGTTTGACCAAAACAAAACAAAAAAAACTTTTTACTTACTTTTAATGATGGTCAGAGTACAGTATCACACTTGACAAGGATTAGGAAGGATGTCCCCAGATTTATGAAATAAAAAACAAAACAAAACAATAATAAGAAAAAAAGTCAAGAAATATTTACTTTGTGTGTGTGTATAATTTTTTTTTTTATTTTTATTTTTTGTGGTGCTAGGGATCAAACCCAGGACTTCCAATATGCTAGGCAAATACTCTACCACTGAGCTATATCCCTAGCCTAATATTTGCATTTTATTCAGACTAAATCCCTATTTGGGAGAAGTAAGGGCCAAAGAGAAGAATATTTTAATCAGATGCAATTACTTAATTATTATTATTATTATTTGTAGAAAAGAAAAATGATTTTAATGAGAGCAAAAGCACATATAGGCATACCACCCAAGAGCTCAGCAGACTGTATCCATGCTTGGTGGGCAAGGGTTTTATTTACTTATTCATTTGGTGGTGCTAGGGATTGAACCCAGGGCCTCATGCATGTCAGGCAAGCACTCTACCTACTGAGCTATATCCCTAGCCCACAAGGATTTATTTCTATGCTCTTCTGATAATAAGGGAGCCTGGCCAGATTGGGGAGGGGAGGAGAGAGGTGCTTTACAGGTTTTGTGCCTTCAAAGTGGGAGGCAGGGTAGGCACAGGACACATTTGTGTGAGCTTTGAAGGAGATTTGACTGAAGAGGTTGGCGTTCCTGGAAGTGATTGTACACTGAGGTTAGGCTGTTCCTGAATTTCTCTCATATACACAGAATTTGGACAGCAAAAAAAAAAAGAATTCTGTTTTATTGTTATTTATGTGCCCTTAATCAAGACAACCTTTGAGGAAATTGGTTTCCTCATTTACAACATGAAGAGATTGAACTAAATAATCTTGAAGATTTCCTGAAACTCTGACATTTGTGAGATTAGAAGCACTGATATTGAAGGAGATTGTAAATATTATGTATTCGTTTCTCTTTTCCCCACCATCAACAAAACAAATGAACAAAAATTGACTATATCCCAAGAGAGAAGTTCCATGCTCAGATAGATTGATGATGGTGAAATGAATGCTTCAAACACTCTCCTTGCACTTAGAAAAGAATAAATCTCAGCAGGGCCAGAGTCCTTCCGGTCTACCTTGGATTAGATGGTCCAGTCTACCCATTCCAGCCTTTCTCTGCCCCCTACCCCCTTCTGTTCCTGTATCCTCATGGAACAACCCTCTTCCTTACCTTCATACCTTGGCAAAATGACTCTTTGCCTGGCTACCTCTTGTACATTCTTCAGGACCCACCATGACAAAAGATTTTAGACATCCTTTTCTCTACCACTAAAAGCAAAATCTTATTTAGCTGGCACTCTTTTTTTCTCCCTCACATTTGAACATATTTCCCTCATCTTAATTTTCAATTGTTTATCCACCCTTCTCTCCCACTAGTCTGTAAGCTCCTGGAAGGCAAAGGTCTTATTTATCTTTGAATTGCAGAGCTGAACATTTTGCCTGGTACTAGAAAATACTTAATTAATGGCACTGAATAAATGAATGAATAAATAATTTAACACTATTCAGGAAGAAAACACAGAGACAAAACAACATCTTTAAAAGACAGCCCAGACACATGTCTGCTTTTTCTAATAGTCTATTGCAAACAAGTACTCTGTCACCTTCCCATTGGGAAGAGTCTAACAGCAGAGGCAATACTAATCACTTCCCATTTGCATGCAATTGTCAATTTTCCTGAGCCGCATTCGGCTGGTAGCAATGGAGTGTAATCTGGTCTCATCCATTGGAGAGCATTCGATTCTAATAGCTACCTTGCCATAAGTAGGAAATGCATCACGCACAAGCTACTTATTTCTGCACCATAAACTTCTAATGTTTCTTTAGGCTGATGGGTTTTGTATTTCTTGAAGTTGGGAGATGATCCAAATATTCTTTTCTTCTAGGCAATGTCTTAGATTGTCCTCTTCCCTTGTGCCACTCTCCCGTCCCAGTGCTCAGTGGAAACCTGGGATTTCTGGAGTTAGCAGAACTTCTTTTCCAAAATACTGCTCCCTCTTTAAAATCAAATAAAGGTTCCCAGAGGCTGACTGGAGATTGAGGTTGGCCATTTAAGTTTAAGCCTCAGAGGTGTACAGGTCTCAGCTTTGGGACACACTCAAACCAATCCATACTACCTCTACTCCCCAGCCATAGCCTTCGGACATTTTTCCTCTAATTCTCTAGGCTGGGGAGCAGCAGGTGGGGGAGGGGGACTGTAAGCTCAGGATGGTGGCAGCACGTGGCTTTAGCATAGAACCTTTAATCCCTCAAGATCAATTCTGAGGCTAGGTATTAAGATGATCCTGGGAACACAGGAATGAATTGGATATGATACTGAACTCCTTGGAGACCACCATCAAGTGAGGAGACAGATAAGTGAATTGCAATACAGTGTGGTAACTGCTAACAGAGGAGCAGTCATAGACTGTTTCATGCCATTATCTCCAGACACCTGAGAGGAATGGGTGGCAGGGTGCAAGATATGATCCCTTGATTCTCTTGAATATCTGCTTTTTTAAAAAAATCTGTTTCTTCAGAAGGCAGGGACCAAGCTGCTCTATTAGATGACTGAGTACATTTATGAATGCAGGGCAAGTGGAGAGGAAGGAAGAGCTATGACTGTGGAGTTAGAACCATCACTAAGGCATTCCCCTTCTATCTATATGAGGTATGGTGGTCACAGGCAAGAGATTCCATGTTTCCCTGAGGGGCTCACAACTTGGTGGGGATTATAGATATTTAACCTGTGTACAATCAAGTTTTTCTTGATATGGTACAAATATGTGTAGGGCATAGTGAGGACAAGGTGGAGTCTGAACAAGTGGGCAATATGTGTGGTTTTGTGTGTGTCTGTGTATATTGGGGGTGTTTATTAAATTGAGACTTGGAGGTGGATTGATATTTACCAGGCTAACAAGGAGACAAAATGACATTCTAAGTAGGATGGACCTACACTAGAGTTCTAAGCCTGATTGCTGTAGTTGTCTTTGGTAGGGAAGATGTAGACAGCTGGGCTAGGATTGTTTGAAAGGACATAAAATTTGTAGTCTCAGCATGGGTATGTGACAGGCATTAACAGTCTGAAGTCCAGGGCTCTAGCAGGTGGTCAGAGCACAGAGGTGGTAATCTAGGCAGTTTGAAGAAGGAGCACATGAAACTGAAAGGCTTTGGACATCAAGATAGCCTTCAAGGTAAACATCATCTTACCTTGGCAGAGGGAGGATAACAAGGCAGAATGAGACCTTTTGGAATCAAAGCTATTGGGTACAGGATAGAGGGTCACATGGGAGCCCAGGGATCATCAGCAAATCCCACATCTTTTGGCAGGTTACTGAAATTTTTGAGGTCATAATGATGCTGCAGGAAACAGACTGGTGGAGAAGCAGCAAGCAGCACTTGGAGAGGAGGAGAACTGCACACTTTAATTTACATTGGAGGGCCCAGAGGAGATGAGACTTCAAATTCTGAATGCCCATCACCAGTTTTTCACAACATTTATAGGCTATCTTTTGTCATAATTTTTTTTTAGTCTAAATGATACATGGTTGTGTGCAGGGTTTCTAGTGGGAAGCATGTTTACACAAGCAGAGTGTGATAAGTGTGATAAGGGGAAGAACTGGCTCCTCTTATAAGGCTTTAGAGAAATCTCTAACCTTGGGCCAGGAGCCTCCACATGGGTCATTTACATATCAAAGGAATAGTTAGATTCCTAGGGGAAGTCACTTATAATCCCAAAGGTAGGGGTTGATGGTGTCAATCAAGTTCCCTGAAGCTGGGCTGACTAGAAATGGGACTGAGACAGGAACTCTTCCCTTCCCTGGCACTAATTCTCAAGACAGTGTTCTTACTTCCAGTCCTGGGTCTGTCACCCATCACAATGTTAGATGACTGAGAATATTGCTGAGATGGATTGACTGGGCCAAGGACACAGCTTCAGCTGCAGAAGTCCCTGAACAACTTCAGCCAGGATGGGTTTAGAAGCTGCAGAGAATGCGTGATCCATTTGTAGACCCACAGCTAAGATGTTCACCCTCCACCCAAGTGAGGTGATGAGGGAAGAGATTCCATTTGCTTCTGACAGAAAGCGAGTTTTCTTGAATAGCTACTGCAAGTGTGTTATTTCCTCTCAAGGACTTGGCATGGGTCAGAAGTGCCTTCCAATCTCAGCCTTCTGTGTGGCCAGTTGGGGCCTTCAAATTGAGTTCATGTTTTCTGGATGGTCTTATTTCTTACTTTGACAAAAACAACTAAGAAATATTCTGCTATCAAAAGCTCTTCTCTGTCTCTAGAATTTGGTTTTACATTTCTTTCCACTTGAAATAGCAGGAATGGCTTCCTTACATTTTATGTAAATTACATTCACCACTAAGGAGCTATTCAAGCCCTATGGCTCTCCCATTCTTACCTGTGGTTATTTTCCCAAATTCTTTCCCGAGCAATCAAGCCCATGTGGACTGCACACATTTCCTTCTTCTCTTATGCTGAGGCATTTAGAGTCAGGGTCACTACATTAATGTGTAAATAAGTATTCCTGGATACTTTTGAGAACATTGGCTGTATCTCCTCAGATAATAAACTACATAGTGAGCTTTTATCCCTCCCATATTTTCATCCATTCTTTAGCACCTATAATTGCACTGGGGAACCACATGGGGTTAAATACAGTTAAATATGTTCATATTTAACCCCATCCAGAAAATATGAACTCAATTTGAAGGCCCCAAATGTGTAAATTGAAACTTGAAGCTTGAAAGAGTTTAGATAGATGGATTGAGTTCCTCTAGACATTTAATGACTTATTTGTTTAAACATTAGTAGTATCTTCTTTGTATTATAATCAGTCATTTCAGTTTTCATTGCTTATTATGAAGACTTCTTTTCTAGCCAATGACGATAACATTTCCTATTATATTTTGTGTGGGTTTTGGGCTTTCCACCATTAACAACAACTAATTTGGAGTAGAGTAGGTTGGGAAATAATGATGAGTAACAAAAACAAAGTTGATTTCTCCATTGTCGGCCAAAGCATTTGCTCTATTGGGTTATAAAGCTTGGACCTCAAAAATCATCTGGGTCCTTGAGAATTTTTTTTTTTTTTTTTTTTTTTTTTGCTTTTCAGGTTTTTTGTAATGTAGCTTTGAAGCATGCTTATAACTATATTTAATGCTCTAAGTTGCATTCTTATCCTAATAACTTTTTTTTTCCACTTATGGTCTTAAACAGAAGGCAGTTTTCTGTGATTTAAGAAAATAAATACAAGCCAATAATACACAAAATGCATTTGTTGTGACATAACACTAAAATAAAATAGTTCTTTGTCAACTAACATTGGTTTCTATGATAAATGCTATAATTCAAAACAGTTAAACCAGAATTATTATCTAGGTAACACATATTAACTAATATGATGAAATAATGCAACTTATTTTCTATCACTCAAAATTATTTTACTATAGTTTTGAGGTTCCTGTGCATAAACTACCTGTGATTTCTGAGAAATTTATTAAATAAAAAGGAAATTTAATCAACAGAAATCATTCTCATCTCTTGCATATCCTGCAACCCAGAAATAAGAGATGAGAAAGAATTTAAACAATGAGCCCACATTTTTAAAGTATTTTTCTGCTATTTTAAAATATTTATAAGAAAACATAAGAAAGCTTTTGTTGCCTTACTAGTCTTTCTTTTTTATGAGCAACTAAATCATGTTTTTAATTTGTAATTTGTTATTTATTTATTTATTTTTTTTTTCTTTTTTTCTTTTTAATTCTAATTTGTTATATATGCTTGCAAAGTGCAAACACAGCCACATCAATGTTTATAGCAGCACAATTCACAATAGCTAAATTGTGGAAACAACCTGGCTCCCATCAGTAGGTGAATGGTAGGAGAAATTTGGTATATATAAACAATGGAACGCTACTCAGCACTAAAAGAGAATAAAATCATGGCATTCGCAGGATAGAGTTGGAGAAAATAATGCTAAGTGAAGTTAGCCAATCCCAAAAAACCAAAGATTGAATGATTCCTTTGCTATGATGATACTGGCTTATAATGGCAAGGGAGGGGGGATGAGAGGAGTGAAGGAAAGTTAAATAGAACAAAGGAGAGGGTGGGGAGGGGAAGGGTCAAGGGGATAGGAATAATGGTAGAATTGAGTTAGACATCAATACCCTAAGTACAGGTATAAAAACAAAAACGGTGTAAAATACTTTATGTAAGACACTGATAATTTTAAAATCATTATCATTCTTGGTTTGAATGTTCAGACTGTCTCTAAACAAGCAAGAGAACAATTTTTCTTTATGACAATTTCAAGCAAAATTAAAAGGTCTATTAGTAACTATGATGGTATTTTAAAGACTTGGGCTGTGAAAGTGAGGTGCTCATGGTCACTCTTCTCGGCTCTTTCATTTCACCAGAACGCTGGATATAGATATTATTACTACCTGTATTTCATAGAGGAAGTCTAAAATCTATCAGAACTGCCTCCAACATGGGGTACCAAAAAATAAAGAATGACACTTTGGTAGAGGTGGCAACTGTGACATCGTAGTCACATTCATCAAATGGCAACAGGGTTAGTTGCTATCAGTTCATAGAGAAGCATGAGGCAGCTTGGGAGGAGAGGTCTTGGACGACCAGGTCTAGTGTGAATTTCACCCCACTACTCTCTAGCTTTGTGACTGACAGCAAATCACTTAACCTTTCTGATTGCCAGTGCAGTTGTCAATGTAATTTATGCAAGATGATAATAACACCCACTCTGCAAGGGGACTTGTGTTTGCATGTGGCCCAACACAACATCAAGCACTAATAGACACTCAGCAGCTGTAACCATACCTATTATTTTAAAGAATATCGTTTATAGAGCTGGGTTCAAAAGCAGCATGATATGGGGGGAGAAACAGGCTTTCGAGAAAGATCTGACATTCATTCAGTTCTGGTTCTTCCACTTATTACAGGCAAAGAGCATCAACCTTAAAGTATTGTCATGAAGGTAATAAAGTGTAAAGTACATAAACCCCGAGTACAGTACCTGGAACCTAGTAAGCATAAAATATGGCTATTTTTGTTATTATTTAATTTCATGTTCAAATATTAAAGAAAAATATATGAGTATTCCTAGTCCTTTTTGATGTGTCTGGGAAATCAGAGGTGAATGTCTTTCTTACCACGGAGACAGAGGATTTCACCAGTGTAATACTGGTAAATGAACAACTATCTAGACTCCACTCCACCCCATATCCTGCCTAATGTCCTAATTTGTAGTATTTGCTGAGTTCCATGGTGTCAATGTCACCAGTGGCATCAGTGAACACAGGGCTGGGAAGAGATGCTAATAAGAGGTTCTTGTAGTAAGTCGAAGCCTCCTCTAGCACATGGCAGCATTTCCTCCTCCTGGGACGCTGTAATACACCAGAGCTATAAAGTCACATTAGCTGGGTTGCCCCACAGATATACTGACAATATGCGTCTATCTAAAGTCTATGACCATGAATTCTAACTGTGGTAGAGTACTCATAAGACTGAGAATCAGGTTACTTGAAGTCTAGTCCTGATCCAGTGACCTTGGAAAAGTCACTTACCCATTTTGCGATTCACCTAAATCTGATACCTGGAGAGTTTCTAAGACTTTTGTTACATCTAAAAGCCATTCCGTTATTTAATGATCCCAAAGATACGTGTTTTTTTCACATTGCTTTTTTAGACCATATGTCTCTTTATCTTAGGACAAATGGAGAGACCTTGGATTTTAACAAGCTCTGTGGAAAAAAAATTAAAAGTTCTTTATCTTTATAGGTCCTGATGAATATTTATTCTCTGTGAAAGGAATTTTATTGATCATTACAAGAGTACATTCTGAAAAGACCTCTGCTAGTGATCAGATGGATGAATAAAGCGGGTTTTACTTTTCTTTCAGGGTTGTTATCTTAGTCTATTTTATATTGCAATGATAGAATACCTGATGTTTTAGCAAAATGTAAAGAAAAGAGATATAGTTGGCTCATAATTCTGGCCCAAACAGCATGTTTCTGGCATCTGATAGGGGTTCCCTGGCTGTGTCACAATATGGCAGGAAAAATGGAAAGGAGAATGGCTGCATGAAGAGGGCCGAGTGTATGGGGTGGTCTCGCTTTATAGCAAACTGCTCTCTTGAGAACTAACCCAGTCCTCAATACCAGCATCAAACCCTCCATACGGTGGTGCCCCATGATCTAATTACCTTCCACAAGTCCCCACCTCTTAAAAGTTTCACACCTTAACACCAACACACTGGGGATGAAGTGTGCAGCGTGTGAATCTTTGGGAGACAACCACATCCCAACCTTAGCATCTCTCATGTGCTTAAATGATATCCTACCACACAGAAAAGCAGTCTGAAGGGTATAAAGTGCTGCCCACTCTTAACATATTATTTTAAACCACTCCTAAGCTCTGTTCTATATAGCAGAAATACAGTTATGCTAAAATAAGACAAAATGAGTTTTTTATTTTTTTTAATATCTACTACAAGCAGCATTATGTGCTATTTGCAATATTTGCCTACAAGCTAAATGACGATTTCAAACAAAACAATGCCATATTTTAAATAATTAATGATCCAGATATAAAGTTTAATCCCGATAGTAATTATTAGGAATATACAAATCTGATGCTTTGCAAGAAATGTTTTTAAATAGGTGGAATTCAAACTAAACAAGAGGATATTTTATTTCATGTTGTATATGAATAATGCCATCAGATATTTTAAAACACTTGGCATTAAAATATTTAGAATACAATTAAATAGAAAAATAGTAATTGTCTAAACAAAGAATTAAAAAGGATATAAAAGTTATCAATAAGTAATTTATCCATTTTAGAGTTTATGACAGAAATCCACCACTGTTTTCCTTTCCTTTTTGCATAAACAATGTTTGTAAGCTTTATCTTGGAAATACCAAAGAAATCCACTGATTATGTTATTAGTGAACAAGCTGTCAACAGTTAGGATGGAACTAGCTGATTATTTTACTGATTATTCATTCATTCCACGAATATTTCTTGAGCACTTAACATCTGTTAGACACTGTTCAACAACATGGAAATGGAAAGATGGATCAGATTGAATCTGGTAGTGGGTTGAAAAATATGTCTACCATACCCCAAAAGACATATCTCTGTGCTGATTCTTAAAACCTGTGATGTTATAATTTTTGGAAGATGTATTTTTGTAAATCTAATTTAGAAACTCAAGATGAAGAAACAACTTTTGGTTGTCCAGGCAGTCCTCAAATCCAAGGACAAGTGTTTTTATGAGAAAAAGGCAGAGGGAGATTCAACAGACAGAAGAAGAGGAGCAAAGTGATCTCAGAGGCAGAGATTAGGGAGAGATGGCAACTAGTCAAGGAATGCCCACAGCCACCAGAAGCTAGAAGGAAAATTAGTTCTACCCTAGAGCCTTCAGGTGGAAGGTGACCCTACTGACACCTGGATTTCATACTTCTGGTCTCTAGAACTGTGACAGAATGAATTTCTGTCACTTAAGGCACTAAATATGTGGTAATATGTTTGTTAGCCTCAGGAAACAATGCTGATCATGTCTCCAAGGAAGATAACTTGTGTCCCTTTATATTATATTGCTAAAAGAATGGTGAGAATAGACTTTGAGAGGAAAGGGAGTTAAATTTCTATCATGGGTATCAGGACATGTTCACTAGAGGAAGATGGACTTGAGAATACTCTCAGAAGTGAGTAGAATTTGAGTTTACAAAGGTGGAGCTGATGGAGGTGCTGGAGGGTGGTGGGTGGGCATGGGTTGGGTACATGTCTGGGGTGGAAATGGAGGTGGGCAGTGAACTCCAGGCAGGAGGAAAGTTGCAATCAAAGGCCTTCAGGCTATAAAGTTTGAGTCCTTAGAAGGTAGGGCCTTTGAAAATTGTTGGTGCATAATAATTATATAGAATACTGGGTTTTCTTGTGTCATATCTTTACACACATAATATAATTAAATCAAGTGAATTCTCCAGTTCTTCCCCTTGCCTTCTGTTCCTCCCTCTCCCTGACTCCCTTTCTATATCTTAATTGCCTTTCTTCTATTTAATTTAGAACCCCCTTTTTCCCCAGCTTCCACATATGAAAGAGTACACATAGGATGCTTGGATTTCTGAGTTTGGCTTATTTTCCTTAATCTAATTGCTCTCCAGTTCCACCCATTTTCATGCAAATGACATATTTTCATTCTTCTTAATGGAAGAATAAAACTTTATTGTGTATATATACCACATTGCTTTATCCATTCATCTGTTGATTGATGCCTACACGTTTTTAAAGAGGTAATTGAGGTAAGATGAGGTCACATGGCTGGGCCCTAATCCAACATGGCCATGATTGGGTCCTTTGTAAGAAAAGGGGAGTAGGGCACAGAGAGCACACAGACTGGAGACATCCATCTGAGGACATAAAGAAGGCTACCTCTGGGAGCCAAGGAGGGGCCTCAGAAGGAATCAAACCCGCCAACACCTTAATCTTGGACTTCCAGTCCTAGGACCATGAGAATGTAAATTTATATTGTATCAGGCATCCAGTTTGTTATATTTTGTTATGGAAACCTCTGAAAACTCATACAGGGGGTTTGTACTGAGCATGTTTCGTGATAAAGCACAGTGTTCTACCTAGAGACTTTTGATGTGTGCCAGCATTTCTTCTCATGGATAGAGTTGAGGTTTACCTTAGTATAAGATACTGTTTTTGCGGGGCGCAGTGACACACGCCTGGAATCCCAGCACCTTGGGAGGCTGAGGCAGGAGGACCACAAGTTCAAAGCCAGCCTCAGCAATGGCGAGGCACTAAGCAACTCAGTGAGACCCTGTCTCTAATAAAATACAAAAAAAGGGCTGGGGATGTGGCTCAGTGGTTGAGTGCCCCTGAGTTCAATCCCTGGTACAAAAAAAAAAAAAAAAAAAAAAAGATACTAAGTTTAGCTTCATGACAACCCAAAGGAGATAGATCATTGCCATGTTCCAACTACGAAAACCTGGTGCATCTTAAAGCACAAGAATAATATCAATTTCATAGTTGCTATTATATTGCTTCTTTCCAGGATATTAAACAGAATTTTTTCTGGTTTGCCAACTCCATGCCTTTTGCTCCTGCCTTCCTCATCATAAATAATGATATGGGACAGATGCTGCCTTTAGGTGTTTGTTGACTGAGTTATAAAATATGACCATTGCCTGAGCTTCTGGGTATCCGGACACAGTAATCCATATTGCTCTTTTCCTTCCTAAACCTGTCCAAAACTTACCCATCAGTCAAGCTAATGTCTGATTAAGGTGGGGGCCTTGCCCTGAAGGTGAATAGCAGTTAAGAAGTGAATGAGACAGATACATACTCTCCCTGTAGTCCATCCTGTAGGTTTCTGACTATCAGACAATTTTGTTGGGTCATCAGCATTGGTGGTATAAAGTGACTCAAAATTCTGCTGTCGTTCTAATGGATGCCTAATCAAATCCCCCAGAAACTAGTGTGATATTCTTCAGTTTTCTCAATGGGGAAGTTACAATTTGTGGAGAGCAAAGGAGTTCAGAAAACTCAGATTAGGATTGACTTTTTTTTCTTTTTCTAACATACACAGTTCTTTGCAGGTCCCATGGAAAACATAGAGAAGGAAAGATCTAGGCTGTTGGGAAGCTGGTGATTGATCTGGAAAGCAGGTCACGTAATTAACAGCTTATCAATTATTATAAGTTAGTGTAGAAAAGATTGAGATAAACTTAGCTGACTTGCTGTGGGGCATGAGACAGCAGGTTATGGTTGAGTCTATTAAATTTAACAAGTGCATCTGATTATTTTCTGAAGTGTGCTCAACAATGAGTCAAGTGAGATGGGAGGTATACAAAATAGCATTTGACCTTCCTGTCTGTCTCAGGTCTGTCTCAGAGAGCTTGTGGTCACCTGAGTAAACAAGACTTGGATAAAACAACAAGGTAATGAGAAACTGTGTCCAAATGGATGGTGTCACTATGCTTGAGAATGCTTAAGCATTTTAGAAAAATTAAGAAAGATTGAATAAGTCTGTTTTGTTGTAGGAAGCTTTATGGAAAATAGAGCTTGGGATACACATGCATTCATTTATTATCCATGCATTTTCCATTCTCACAGAAACATATAAGTTGTATAGAATGTTCCAGGTTCTGATAAAACAGTGGAGAAAATAGACATAATTCCTACCTTCATGAAGCTTATGGTCTAGTACAAGAAAGAAACATTAATCACATAATTGCAATTATAAACTGACCTAAGTGCCTTGAAAGAAGTAGTCTGGAGAAGTAGGTAGACTGATGTTTAATCAAACACTCAAAGGATGAGCAAGAGAGGCCCAGGTCATGGAGAGAATCCTAATATAGGACAGAGCATGTGCAGAAACTTGAGCTGGAGAAGGAAGGCCCCTTCCGTCCGCAGAAAGGCAATAAACCAGTACAACTGAGCACAGGGGTTGGGTGGGGGTGGGGTTCTTGTTCCTAATGCTTTTGAAGTCCTGGGTATCTTCAGGGATCTGGTGAAATCTACGTATCCTCTTTTCAGAAACATGCTGTACATGCACAATTCAGAAGGTTCACAGATTTCCAGAAGCCTAGCCATGAACTTCAGAGTCAAGACTCCTGTCTTAGCGACAGATGTGATTGGGATTGGCTCTCAGGAAGAGAAAGGATTTTCAAAGCATGAGAGAGTTTTGCTTGATTGTGAGGGACTAGGTTCTTGCTAGTTTTATTAGTCTTACTCTTGTTCCACTGAATGCATTCAATTCACAAAAATTGAGGTGAATAATAAGGCAAGGGATATTTCTTTGCTTGTGTGCCTCTGTGAATTTTGAAATAGTTTGCAATGCTAATGGTGGCATTTGCCCTTTAACTAATAACTTCTCTTCTTCCCCTGGCTGCTTGGCTCTGTCTTTCCAGAGTAGTTCCTATCAGAACCAGTGAACTTGCACAATGTGCAGGGCTGTGGCAGAGAAATAGACTCCATGACATTGATTTTCTGACTCAATGGGCTTCAAAAAATGTCAGTAAGAATATTAGCAAAGCTGTTGAATACAAACTATTTTCTAATGCATTTTTAATTAGTATTTGGCCAGTTAAGCTAATCAATTTGTAAAATATATTGAAAGAAAGGCCCATTAAAATAGAATTCATGTTTGGTATGTTAAACCTTTGCATAAACTTAGAACTACATACTAGACACTTCCTCTAAATGGGAAATATGGGTAGGCAGGTATGCAGATCCCCTGCGGAGACTATTCTCAATATTAATTATCTTGCTGTGCCTTAAATGGTTTTTGTTTGGGTGTTAAGAGGTTTGTGAAGATTAGATTATTTAAATGGAAAAAATCAATTTTCTTGAACTTAGACAGTCTTTTGCAGTCAACTGTAAAAAGCCAAAGGGGTGGAGAAAGGGGAGTTTTGTGTGTCTTGTTTGTTCTTTTCCAAAATGTGAAAACAAACTGAATTGTTAGAACAAATACAAGCAGGTTTTACATCTGAGGCAAAGCAATTGGTTTGGAATGCACTTGCTTTTCTTAGGCTGATGGTGGACAGGGTAGTGAGAGCCATGGCCAGAGCTGGAAACCTCGTCATGAACTGTGCTTCTCAGGCAGAAAATGTGAGGTGAGTGTGTGCAAGGGGACTGTTCAGAAGAGGAGCTGAAATGTGCCCTTAAGAAAGGAATATTGTGTATCATACTGCAAACATCTTGGACTTCCCAGGCAGGGCTAATGCATAACCTAAGCAAAGTTTGTTTTAATCCAGCAGATAAGTAAACCTGTAGTCAGCAAAGACCTGTGTTGAGTTGTGTGTTGGGCCTGTTCACAAAGAGCTTCGCTTTGGGCAAAGGAGAGATGCCCCAGGCAGCTATACAAGGGAAGCAGAGCAAGTCATGCTCTAGGAGTGTTATGATCAAAAGGCTGAGCCGGGCGTGGTGCTGCACACCTGGAATCCCAGCACTTGGGAGGCTGAGGCAGGAGGATCAAGAGTTCAAAGCCAGCCTCAGCAATGGTGAGGCACTTAGCAACTCAGTGAGACCCTGTCTCTAATAAAATACAAAAAAGGGATGGGGATGTGGCCCAGTGGTCAAGTGCCCCTGAGTTCAATCCCCGGTACCAAAAAAAAAACAAAACAAACAAAAAAAACGATCGAAAGGCTGAACATATGGTAGGCCCCTGACAGCAGTTTGCTAAATATATTGTCCTGTTTAGTCTGCCATGCCAAAATACAATGGATTGGGTGGCTTAAACGACAAAAACTTATCTTCTCACAGTTCTAGGGCTAAAAGTCCAAGATACAATATCAGAAGATTAACTTTCTCTGGAGGCCTCTCTCCAATGCTTGTAGATATCTGTCTTCTCACTGTGTCCTCACATGGGCCTTTCTTTGTATGTTTGTGCAGAAAGATATAGATCTCTCATGTCTCCATCGCCTCTTATAAGAACATCAGTCCTATTGGATTAGGATCCCACCCTTATGACTCCATGAAACCTTAATTACCTCCGTGAAGCCCCAGTCTCTGCACATAGTCAGTCATATTATAGTTAAAGCTTCAACATAACGAATTTTGGAGGGAATATAATTCAGACAATAGCAGCAAATGAATGGATAAAAGGGAACAAACATGTACATTCATAGTGCTATGAAAGTAAAGGTAAAGGAAAGATTGATTTTGACTTGAAGTAGGGACATTTTTAGAGGATTTGTGATTTGAGCTGCATCTTGAACATGGTGAAAGCATTGACACAACAGTCTGGAGGGGAGCTATCTTGTGCAGAGGATATGGTGTAGGGAAAACTCAGAGGCTGAGAGAGCAGAGGAACCAGGTGGAGAACGGTGACTGGGCCATGGGCATACACGTCTGCAGGCAGGAGTAGACGGTGCAGGGGAGGATAGAGAAGATTATGGGGTCATTTATGGAAATACCTTATTATTCTGAGAGCATCCAGGAGACCCTGGTTTTCAAGCCTGGAAGTGTCATGATCCCATAGATATTTGGAGAAGATCACTTTAGCAGATGGGATTGTGGGAGTATTGCAGAGGGGAAAGACTAAATGGCAGGAAAAACCCAGATAACCAATATAGGCATCACTAAATGCTTTTGTCTTAATGCTGGATAGCACTGTCCTCCTGTTGCCTTCCACGTATCCATATAAATTTCTAGGGTCTCCTGCCTCCTCTGGACTGGGCATCAGGCTGGGGATCTTTAATCAACTTTAATCAACAAAGAAGTGGTAAGAATGGAGGTTAATGTGGTAGAGAACACTGGAATTTCCAAACAAGGACTACACTAGCCACCTGACAGGGCTCCACCCTCCTACCCCACCCTCCAGCCCCCACCCTGGATTCTGAAGTCTCTTTCTGGAGGAGTCTGTGCCCTCCCCACTTCTCAAGGGGGAGCCCTGCGTGGACCAGCTGCAGGATCCATGGGAGGGTGGCATTCTCTTGGACGTGATTGGAGCCAGGAGAAAGTAGAGAATCCGTTCACTAGGATGTGGAGCCAATCTCCGTCTTCTCTTCCAGTCCCACCCAAGGAGGTCTGTGCTTATATTTGAAGGCAGAGAATAATTTGTTGCTGGTGTTCCCTCTTTCATTCAGAACAGAGCCTTTTAGGATTTGAGGAAGAGGAGTTGAAGAACTGTTATCAGAACTTAACTAGAGGATATTATTTAGAATGGTACTAATCCTCCTTACCTTGTCTTTCAGGAGCTCATGGAAACAATTGAGGATCTATAAGAATAATTCAGAAAATGAATCTGCTGCTTGGACCAACACCTTGCTTGTAATCTATTCAACTCCTATTTCAGTGGTTCTCCCTTGCTCTCTTTTCATTTTTTTTAATATTTATTTTTTAGTTGTAGTTGGACACACTATCTTTATTTTATTGATTTTTATGTAGTGCTGAGGGTTGAACCCAGGGCTGCGCACGTGCTAGGCATGTGCTCTACGGCTAAGCCACAACCCCAGCCCCTCCCTTGCTCTCCTTCAGTGTTCCTTTCTGGTATCAATTTCTGTATCCCATCTTCTACTTTCCCCACTCCTATTCTTCACATATACTTCTCTCTGCATTTTCATCCAGTTTAATAACAAGCATCTGAAGATTAAAGTAACATGAAACATTTCTCTTTAATCTACAAACTATCTTGTGGACAAAATCAGCTAAAACTCTAGAACACCATTTGCCTGGATAAAGAAACTACATGAATTTCATACTCATGAGGAATGAGTGGTCCAGTAAGAAATGAGCTGTTGCCTCCTTTCATCGTTCCAAGAACAGCAGGATGCCAGGGGATAGAAGGATCTACTCTTTCTCTTCTTCCTTGCTGCATTTCTCTTCTCTCCTTTCTGTGTGCTTGTGCTGTATATTTCACTATCTTTTTAAAATTTCCATTTTCCATTTCTTCGTCAGTTTATATGGAACTAAAAACATTATTTCAGCTATTTTATACATGATGAGGTTTTATGTTCATTTTGTTCACCTTATACCTCATAAGGTTTTATGTTCGTTTATGAGTTTTTCCTAAATATGTGGAGAGTGCCATACTAAGAGTTTTAGGTGATAATGCTTTTCAAAAAGTTTTGAGACAAATTTGACCTTCAAGGAACTTTACACCTAGTGGGATGTATCACATAGGTATTCTAATTAAACTGAGAAAATTTGTAAAGTAGAAGTCCTCAAAATTTCTATGTTTCTTATCGAATTACAAGGTTGTTCTCTTGACTACTTTTCTGTCAAAACAAGGTAAAAACAAGTCAAAAGCAAAAACAAAGGAATCAAAAAACTGTTAACTTTGCTTTGGAGGAAAAATGCCCTGTATGATGGCTGAATAGAATCAGAAAATTGCTGACTTTGGCTATGGTGGGAGGCTTAGGGCTGATTCTGTCTCTAACTGCCCCAGGTTATTACCCCCGACTAGTAATACTTGGTCCTAATCTTTTTCTTCCTGGAAGCTGCCTGCTTGTAACTGAATCATGGCCCTTCCTGTCCTGGATGTGATCACAGCTGCCATGTCTGGGAATATTCCTAAGAATGGATCAGAACAATTGGCTTATCTGATCCACGCAGGAGCAAGTTAGAAGATTGGAGTTCAGGTAGGAGAAGCATTAGAAGCCAGCATTGACAGGAGAGATTTCTCAACTGACTAAGAAAGACACTTTGTTGAAACAGTAGATTCTGGGGTGGATCGAGAAGGTTTCTCTCTCCCTCTCTCTCCATTTTTCTATAACACAGATGTTGGCTTTTCCTGATGGGGCTATTTCCATTAGTGCTGCATTTTATTGAGATCAGTGCTTCTTACCAACAGGTTAGAGCCATTAGTGCTCCAAATTTTAGCCATTGTGACCTCTCATTACCCGGACTGTTTTGCCTCATGATCACATAAAGCACACAATAATAGAACCACTGGCATTTTAGATTTCATTACAATTCATATTTTCTTTAGCACTTTCCACTCCCCGTACACTTTAATTTCTGTGCATGGCTGAACTGCTTCATTTAGAAGAAAATGAAGTTAGCCCCAAAGGCTGCAGGCACTGGTTCTAGAGATGGTGTTTAATTCCTGTGCTTCTGCCTCTTTTATCCCACATGGGAGAAGCATGTGTGTGTGTGTGTACACATACATGCACAGCTCTGTTTTTTCCAGACTTTTCTGTTTTCATTATCTTTTCTAAGAGTAGATATGGAAACAAATCTTTGCTTCATTGTTTTTAACACCAAGGGCCATGAGATGTCAGAGAACAAGCATATCTGAGTGTATTTTGGGTGGTTGTGATCACCAAAAGGTTGGTTATTATATTGATATTTCCTACTTTTGAGTACTTACATAGATACACATAAGATCATAATTTAAACTATTTTTTTTTCTGAATTGACTGTTTCTTCATGGGTCACTTAATTGATCAGTGCATACTTGCTGAATGAAGTGACCATTTTTTTTCCACTCTTGACTTCAATCGACTTACCAATAAAAGCTGTCACATTGATTTGGGAGTATGGACAATACTTTAGCTGCATGTTGAAATTATCTTTGCTTTTATTATTGTTTGCATGATTGTGTCAAGGGTCTTGATCTGTCTGAACACAGGCCTTCTGAGTGACGTCAAGTTAATGACATCATGTGCTTTCTTTATGAGAAATGATTTTCCATTTCAGCAGCTTGAGAACTCCGGAGCTTCCTGCTGCTACTGCATTTGGGTCAGACTATGGGGAAAGGCTCTGAATTTCTTTCAACATCTACTAGTAAGAACCGCTCATCTGGAGACCAAACTGAGCTGCCTGTATTGCAGCAGCAGGCTCAGATCTTTGTCTTTCTTGTTTCATGCCACTGTTTCATCTCACTCCTGGATTTGAGGTCGTTTGCTTGTTTTGTCTTCCGTTTTGTCCAACTCTTTAGCTTCATTCTGTTTCCTCTTGAGCCTTCATTTAGTTTTCTACCCAATCCTTTTCATCTTGTTGAACTTCCTTAACTCTTGGCCTATTTGGACCTCCTACATCTTCTCCAATCCAAAACAATGCCTGGGTCTTTGCACTTATTCCACCAAAAAATATGAACTCAGTAAAATGTGAGAACTAGTTTGAAACACTGAGAGGGAGGGAGGGGGTTAAGTAAACTAAAGATTTTAGTAGATTTCTGGAAGATGAAAGGTAGGTAGGAAAGATTGTTGGATAAATGCTTGTGGGGAGGCAGAATGAAGAGTGCACACAGGAAAGTTTGTAAAGGAGATAAGAATCATTTGCAAGGGATGGATATGGGAAGCCAAACTCAAGTAACAGAAAGAGATCAAGGTGATTGATTAAACTCTGTCTCCTACATGGTCACACGAATGAATTTTCTAACCACAGCATTTGGCTTTTGTTAAATCCCAAGAATTTCCCTCTAAAGAAACAGATGGGTCTAGGAAGACCAAAGTTCCTGGAAATAGTCCTTTCTTTAGGGTCTTTTGGGGATTCTCCGGCGTGCCTGCCTCTTGACCACAGTGGAGGCCATTCAACAGGTCCTGCCAACATGCGGACAGATTTCCTTCAGTCTTCTCCTTCGGGGAGGGATAGAGAATCTTAGTTCAAAGGTGGAGACAGAAAGGACTTTCTGGGATTTGTGATGGATAATGTGCTTTGAAGACGAGTTTGGAAGAGATGCTGGATCTGGGAATGCAGAAATGGGTGAGGAGAATGAAAGGGCAGTCCAGCAATGTGGAGACCATGACGGAGGCATAGGATCAAGGATCCAGAGCTCAGAAATATTTCAGGTTATAGGAGAGCAGCGGCTTAAAACTCTCAGTGTTGTTTAAATAGTGGCACTTATATGTTTAAGATTCAAACATCATATTTTATATATTAAATGAAGTTCAAAAGAGTATAAATATAAAATATAATAAATAACATTAGGGGCAGGGCCTTGCCTGCCTGTCATCCCCTCTCACCTTGTTACCCCCTGAGATAGACTGTGAAATACTGTGGTTATAAAAAATTCCATTTGAAATCTACTGGGCAAGAGAGCATAGTACTTCATGAGGAGGAATAAAGACTGGATGCAGGACATTTAAAAATTTGAACATTTCGCCGGACGCGGTGGTGCACGCCTGTAATCCCAGCACTTTGGGAGGCTGAGGCAGGAGGATCGCGAGTTCAAAGCCAGCCTCAGCAATGGTGAGGCACTTAGCAACTCAGTAAGACCCTGTCTCTAAATAAAATACAAATAAAATACAAAAAAGGTCTGGGGATGTGACCCAGTGGTCAAGGGCCCCTGAGTTCAATCCCCGGTACCACAAAAAAAAAAAAAAAAAAAAAAAAAAAAAAATTGAACATTTGGAAATAAGTGCTTAATATATGTATACTGAGCTGTGTATATATATATGTGTGTGTGTGTTAAAAATATATAGTTTTGCACATTTATTGATAGATACACAATGTTTGAAGAAGGTACATGTCAGAACAGAGATGCTGGTGGTGTGTGGTTCAGGCTGGGGTCAAGTTAGTCTCCAGGAAGAAGACTGAGCCAGGAGGGCGGAAGCCATAAAGCAATATGCAGTGTGGTTTGAGAGGAAGAACTAATGGGACTTTGATGGAGTTGGGTGAGTGGAAGTGTGGGTAGAAGTGGAAGTCAAAGACACCCACCAGGTTCTGAATCAGTGATAGTGGTGCCATTAGCAGAGATAGAAAATGCAATCCAAAAGAAGCGGCAGCACATTTAGGAAATCGTATGCTTTGCTTAGGAACTGAAGGTGTTTATTCCATAGTCCAAACCTAGTTAGGGACCACAAGGATGTCTAAGACAAACTAAAAGCATTGATGGACTGAGAGATACAGCTGAAAGAGGATGCTAATGAAAAAGAGAAGAAATTCACTTTAACTTGCTGAAAGAAAGAACACCCTTCAGTTTGATAAGATGACCCAGTGGGAAACCTCTATGAACTTTATTCCTATTTCCAATTTCAACTCACGTTGCTCCATCCAGGTATTAGCCCTTCCCAGAACTCCACCTGCATGATACTTGGTGCCCTGTTCAGATCAATTCAGGAGTGCTACTGCCCTGGCTATATGGGTGATAAGGAGAGCTGCTGCCCAGGCAGGAATGTTTCAGAGGGGAGATTCTCCAATGGCATAAGGGAGCTGCCACCTTCTATTCGGATTGAAAGCCCAGGGTGCGATCCACCAGGCATGCTTCTTCCCTGACAACCCACAGACCCTGCTTCTTATAAATGGTCCATTAAATTCTATGGCCTGCCAACTTTCTGAAAACTTTTTTAAAACACCTGGGATTGAAGGTTCAAATTCACAAACAAAAACCTCTTTGCTCCCATAGCAAGTGATCATCATTAGTCAAGCTACTCAGGAAACTGAAATCTCCACTCTTGCTTGCAGGTGCCTTGGCTGGACTCCCACTGATCTCAGAGTCCCTTGTTTGCACCTGGATGCCCTGGTGAAGGGGACCATCAGAGTACAGCAAGGAGCAGATGCTCTCACAGCACCTGAGATGCTCCGCCTTCTACTCCCCTTATCCTGGTGAGCAGGACGTGCTGACAGAGGCAAGCCTCCAGCCTTGTTCCTGAGGAGGAAGGCAGAGGGCAGGCACACCTGGCCCTTTTGTTTCTGCTCTTCTGTTGATTGACATGACTGGGCTGCATTTCATTTGCAAAGGGCTTTGGGATAAGGAGCCCATATAAATGGAAATAATTTTATCACCGAAAGGAAAACATGCAAGTATGCATGAGACAATGAGAGAAGGTTCATCCTAAGCTTTCAGCATTATTTCACATGTACATTGTTCACTGGGTGTGTATAAAACCATGACAAATACAGGGACCCCCAGAAGATTGCTTTCTTATTGGCCCTGCCCTGCATCTGTACCCATAATCCTTCATTCTTGGATTATTTCCATAATTCCCTAACAGGCAACTTCAGTATCATTCTCTTCAAAATACACTGCAGGTTACTGCCACATACCCAGATAAAGACTAAGATGAAAAGGATAATACCAAGGTTGGCAAGGACATGGAGGAACCAGAGCTCATAGATTTCTAGGAAGAGCGTGAATTGCCATGAGTCTTGGAGAAATGTTTAACTGTATGGACAGTGGGCCACTAATGAAGATTAGATTTGTGATTTTTTAAAAAAATTTTATGGTGGTGAGAAAGCAATACACATTCAGTGGCAGCTATATTTCAAATTTTGAATTTGGATCAGACTACTGATAGGCAGTGCCATATTCTCTTTATGTTGGGTGGATCAGGACAGTCACAAAAACACCAGGGTGAGCAACTGATACTCAACAGTGTACTGTTACTAAACTGTGAAGTTCAGTAGGCTAGGTGGAGCCAATGGATTTTCAACTTGTGATATTTTCCCCTTCCATTGGGATTATTGGGATGCAATGCCATCATACATAAAGGACCATTGCTACACTGAAGTTGAACACCAGCATACTAGTTGATCCAGCAAATTCATTCATATTATAGGTACTCAACAGAGATGAATACACCTACTTATCAAAAGACTTGGCTGAGATGTCCACAGCATCATTATTTGCCAGGAGTTCAAATGTGGAAATAACACACATAACCACCTTTTTAAAATTTTTATTTTTGGTACTAGGATTGAACTCAGGGGCACTTGACCACTGGGCCACATCCCCATCCCCAGCCCTTTTTTGTATTTTATTAGAGACAGGGTCTCACTGAGTTGCTAAGTGCCTCGCCATTGCTGAGGCTGGCTTTGAATTCGCAATCCTCCTGCCTCAGCCTCCCAAGTATTGGGATTACAGGCATGTGCCACCACACCCAGCTCACATATAACCATCTTTATTAATCCACTTTTTATTATTTAACAAAATGCTTGAGACTGTGTTAACACAGCTTCATAAACAGAAGAGGTTGATTTAGTTCACAGTTCCGCAGGTTTGAAGGCATGATGCTCACAAATGGCGTGGCTCTTATGAGAGGACCTCATGGTGAATGACACCATGATGTAAGGAACTCAGGCAAGAGGGAGGTGTCACATTGCCAGAGAGGAGGCAGGGCAAGGGGATGTGGAAGACTTGTATGATATAGCCAGAACAGCATTATTTGTTAATGGCTCAAGTCTGGAAATAATCTTGACCATTTTGATATTTGAATTAATAAATTGTGATATGTTCATACAACAATAGGAAATAGTAAGTCCACTCCACACCACAATACGGATGAATTTTACAAATGTGATATTGAGGAAATGCCCAAAACATGCACGTCATATCCATTCCTTTGACAACATCAGAAGTCAAGGTTGCATTTGTGGGGATGGATGTTTATGACGGGCAGTTGGCAATGTCCTGTTTCTTGACCTATGTCCTGGTTACATGGGTGTTGTTCACTTTACAAAGTTCAACAAGTTGAACACTGATTTTGATCTATATTATTCTTCAATGAAATTTATAAACTGACATCCCAAAACCCCTGTAATTCTGATCATGTCACTCTCCACAGCTTTCAAGTTAAAGATCAAGCTCCTTAACTTCAGACATGAGCTTTTATAATCTGTACCCATGTATTTTTCTGGCCCTGTCTTATAACCATACTTATTGACTTGACTGTGCTCCAGCTATACTAAATTTTGTTAAACTACAACTTCAGTCTTCTGTGTACTTCTATGTCTTCAGCACTTTGGTGATGCCATTCCTTTTGCTTGGAATACATACTCTTTCACAGTTGCTAACTTGATGGACAGGTCAAGTGAAATGCCATCCATTTTATGAAAGCTTGCCTGACTTACCTGACCAGGTGTATGTGCTTCTTCTGTGTTCATATTGCTATTAAAACACATCTTACATATCCTCTTATGTACTTGTTAAATTAATGATTTCTTTGTGAGCTGGGAGACCTGAAATAATGGGATGCATATTTCAAAGAACCTCCTGACGTGGATAGATGCAGAGACTGTCACCAGGAATTATGGGCTCTACTGTTTCTTATTCTGTTCACTTATTGCTGCTGCCCCTACCTCTGGCAAAGGAGGAATATGTCTGTGGGCTTCAAAGCTTTTTATGTAGTTACATTATTTACTACGGCTATCTCTTGATGGTTCTGGAAACAGCTGCAGACTAAAGATAATTTTATTTTGCTCTTATCTTTGTGGGGAGGGAGAAATAAGAACTATATGTATATTTGTTTATTTCAAGTTAAAATAATATTTTAATCTACAAAGTATACGCAGGAATAAAATAGGGTCAGATTCTGCCACATTCTTAGGACTCTCTATGCTTCTTGGTCTACATCTCATTCTTCCAGCTACTTCTCAACACAAGTTTCTAGATATCACAATTTTATTTTGGTAGGACTTAGGTCTCTGCATATTAAATCGATCATAAAGTGTGACTCAGAAATAATCTTCCAATGTTATAGCCAGTTATCAGATTAGCAATAAGTGCATGTTAAGAGATTAATATTGCTTGTGAGGGTTCACTCTTATATCAAAATACACTAATATGTGTATGCAGAGGAGAAAAGTAGTAGGCTGCGTTTTTTTATGAGTCCCCAGGGTTGTAACAGAGAATCAGAAACAAATAAATAAAAACTTATACTATTGTAACTAGACACATTTTAGGTCTAGTTTTCTCTTTTTATTTTATATCCACCAATCGAAAGCCTCACAATTTCTCTAGCCTCTGCAATTACAGCCACCTAATTCTGTGTCTACCCTGGAGATACAAATGAGCTAAAAAGAGACTTTCTAATCAACTCTTATAATTACGCAGTCTGATGGAAAATACTGATAACTGCGTCTTATTCTTAATCGTAGGCTTTGCATATTCGGAGGTGGGCTGCATCACAAATCCTTGCATATGCAAGTGACCCTCTTGAGCAAATATTTTAACATGCTGGATATTCACAGGATTAAAAATTTTTAAAAAATGCATTGGTGTTTATCTTGTGTGTGTGTGTGTGTGTGTGTGTGTGTGTTTTTTTTGTATTATTTAGACTTAAGATATCCTTAGCTCATTCTATGGGGTTAAGACCTTTGCATAACCTGAAGCATAGTGTGGTGAAACTGCTTCCCTAAGCAGCAACACAGGAGTGAGGAGCCAGTTCACAGTTGGATGGCATCAGAGCAGATGCCTGGACTCAAAACCAGGTGTTTGACTGCTGGCCACGGCTGCTCCCATTGACCCACTGGATTCTTCTGCCTTAAGAAGCCCAAAGGCGTTAGATGAAATGCATTCCCTTTGAATTCAGAGCATGGTAAGATGCTGGAGGCCTGGGTCTCCCGTGTATGGATACAAAGTAAACATGTCCCTGGGTCTCCTCCTGCAGCCCTTGGTGCTATGATGCTGGCTGCTGGTAGCCCCTCCCCAGGGTGAGTCCAAGGCTCCATGCACACTCCCCAAAGACCTCCAGAAGAAACCACGCTAATTGCTATCACCTAGAGCATTTTACCCAAGTAACTCAGGAGAAGTCCTCTCCCCGCTCCCAATTATCATTTACCTCTCGTAAGGGAAGTAGCCTGGGGAAGTGAAGAAAGTTGGACTGAGGCTCCTGAGCCCTGGGCTCCAGTCTCATCTCTGCCAACTGTGTAGCAGCTTGCATCTCTGAATTTCAGGCATCTCTTGAATGATACTCTTCTTGTTGGTTATTTGGGAATTTAGTGATAGCTCATGTAGGTGTCTGCTCCATAGTAATAAACTCAAAAACTAGTTGAAATGAAAAGTTGTGGCCATCAGTCTTAAGAATATCAAATTCAATGCAATTTAAATGCCTTCTAATTAGTAATTGAGAATTTGTTGAAGCAACTAAACTATTCTCTCATCTTCCTCCATTTCACTGCATCTTAATGCCTTATAATTCTAGTTTGATATTTAAAAAAAAAATTGTAGTTGTAGATGGGCAACATGACTTTGTTTGTTTATTTTTATGTGGCGCTGAGGATCGAACCCAGTGCCTCACACATATGAGGCAAGTGTTCTGCCACTGAGCTAGAGCCCCAGCCCCCAGTTTGATATTTTTATCAAATGTATCTTATGTGTCAGATCTTTCTCTATGTAGAAATATTTGTTTTTATTCACTTTATAATCTATGATCATGCCCATTAAAAAATATTGGGGCTACAAGAGGATAGAGCCTGACCCAGTTTTTTCTTGTTCTATTTTGATTACTGAGCTAGCAGATAAAGGAATGAATGAGTGACTGGGTTAGAGGATGCTAGTGATCCTATGTAGCTTCATCATCTGAAGGAAACACAATTCACAAAGGCATCATCCTTACATTTAAAAGGCCCTATGTCCATTTTGGCCTGTTGTAAGGGCTCTGAGTTCATGATTTGGCTCTGCTGCTGGCTCACAGTATGATCTTGGATAATTAAACTTAGCTTTGAAGTTGAGGGGCAGTGGTATTTATCATGGGTGATTGACTAACTAATTAGCATAGCTCATGCCAGGCAAGGGCTCTACCACCGTGCTCCACTCCAAGTCCTCTATAGCAAAATTTTAACATAAAAATATCCTTAATTTTCAAGCATTTGTCCTATATTTTATAACATTTAAGGTAATACAGTGAACCGATACAATTGGTCATAACAATTTAAATTGCAACTGCTGTTTTAGCCTTGCAATCAATATCTAATTATGTATTTTATTATGAAAATAATTACAAGGGCCTTAATCCTACCTTTAAGCAATATGGCCAATGTGCCAATCCAACTGTTTTTATCTAACATTTTTTTGGTCTTGAACTAATGGGCTTCAAAACAGTACTGAGATTTTTTGTTTAGAACATTGCAGGGTGATGAGATGAATAATAAATATACATATACTAATTTTTACCCTATGCAGTTTTATTTGCTGACCTTTTATAACACAATATATTTATAATCAATCTTACATTTTTGATTAATTTATTCCTTAATGAATTTCTTCCAATTTTCCATAACAGCATAATCATGTAACATTTTGGAAGAAAAAGATGTAATAATAATGACACACTGATAGAGCTTCACAGGTACAGGAGCCCTGATTGGGGAGATGGCTGAGACTGCGGTTGGCTGCGGGCCATGGAGATGTTCGGGCATTGCCACCTTCCGTGGTCTCGCGGGACTTGAGCCGGGACTTGGCGGATTGGTTGTTGGTTGGTTGGACAAGTGTGGTTTTGGTGTGCGGGAGTTGTTGAGTTGTTGTTGGAGCCGGAGAGAGAAGCAAGCTACCAGAATAAAGAGCCTGTTCGTTTCCAGTCTGACTCTGAACTTATTCCCACGGCTTCGTTGCTCCAAGCGGCAATCGCTTCAGGCAGCAACACACAGGGACAGTTTTAAGCATGTTACACGAATTTAATTAACTTACTTCTCATAAACAATATAGTAGTTGGTAGTGTAGTCCTCAGATGAGGAAACTGAGGTACAGGAAGCCTGGCTAACTTGTCCAAGAATATTCCGCTAATAAGCGATAAAGCAAGATGATTTGGAAAGATTAGCTGGCAAATGTTCTTTAAAAGGATAGATCATAAATAGTTTTGCTTTTGAAGGCCCCATTTGCAGTAGTCAGCTCTCTGGTTGTAATACCAAAGCAGCCACAGGCAATATGTAAGTGAATGGATGTGCTGTGTTCCAATAAATTATTTGTGAACACTGAAATTTGAGTTTTATACAATTTTAACTTGTCTCAAAAATATTATTTTTGTTTGACTTTTTAAACTGTTTACAAAATGTGATGGACCTTCTTAGCCTTTGTGGGCTACATAAAAACCAACAGTGGGCCACAGGCCATAGACTGCCCATTGCTGCTGTACAGAGTGGCATCACTGTGGTCCTACTGACACACACACCAAAATCTGATAAATTATGGGCCTGTCACTACTAATGGAGCTACCACATAAAGATAAGTCCTTTTTTTTTTTATTTAGGACTAAGTTAATTACATGCTTAGAAGATATTATTTATTAGACCGATTTTCTTTTGGTTTGGAAGTTCAAGGTTGATCAATGGGATTCTTAAAGTTCTCCTGGGTGTTTATGTTTGTTGACCCTTAATTGTGGGTACTGCCTTCTTCAGGCTGAATCTATATAGTTGAAAGTGGAGTTAAAGCCAGCTGCCCACGCTGACGAGATGAGATGGGTTCGAAAGAGCTGGCTGCAACAGTAAGATAAGAAAACAGCAAAGAAATCATGCAACACACAGACATGAGTTTCTCAGGTCAAGGGTAGGAAGGCTCTATGACCTTAAGGGTCAGCTTCCACACTGGACAGGGCTGGAAAGAGAGTGTGCACCCAGAATCTCTTTATTTTTATAGGGGGGACACATACAAAGGAGATTCAATGGAATTTTGTTTATCAAATAAGGCAGGGGATAATGTTTCAAAGGTGGAGTCTTGCTTTTTGATGTCTTGTGGTCAGCAGATTGATTGACATCTTGGCAAGTCACACCCATCTCAGGTGCTGTGTAGGATCACAGGCAGAGCAAGAGAAAGGCACATTTGCGTCGCACAGCCCAATCAGTGTGCAATGCCAGCCCTGTCCCCTCACGTAGCTCACACTCATGACTTGGAACAATGTAGTAATTACTGGATTGGCTTTTATGAAATTCAAATTCAATGGAATAAATCAGAGTGAAGGCAATACAAGCTTGGGTTCAGATCTATGCTATGGTACTGTCTCCATCTATAAATCCACTTGATCCATCCACAAAACAGTTCTCTATGTTTGCAGCACCACCATACGGCATGGCTTCTTTATTATGGAAAATAAATTTCCATTAAGCCAGGGCAGCATGATCAAATTGTAAAATAACATTGGCATTGTGGCTACATCATTTTAATTGGTCCTGCCAGACTAGTTTATTTGCGTGGCAACCACCTCGTTCGTTACACCTACCACCTGTCCAGAAGGCTCTCGGCATACCATCTTCAGGGCAGTTCCAAACAATAAAGCCAGTTATATTTCTAGATGTGTCAAGTTGATATAGCATGACTGTGCACCAAGGGCTTTCGCTTGTCTGTAACTGAGTCACAGGCATCTATTTTAGAAGGGGCAAGCCAGAGATTGGAGGGCTTGTGGAGCAAGAGGGCGGATCTCAAAGTGATTTCAGAGACAAGCTCCTTAGTCTCATGAAACTCTGCATAGTATCTTCATACCAGATAATGTCAGAAGGCCACTAATGAACCACATTGAGGAAACTGGACAGATTATCTTGAGAAAATCAAGAAATATAGGAGCTTTTCAAACCAGAGGCTTTCAAATGTACGGTGATAGGGTAGCCAGGCAATTTGGACAGAGCTTAGCAAAAACCAGGCATTATGGCTGCAAATTCTAGATTTACTTGTTTTCCGGCCCTTAATTGTTGTCAGCTGCTTTTCCACATATGATCACTTTGGGTCTTTAGAGTCTAACTCATTTGGGCAGAGTAGATGCTGTTTTTCCCCTTCACAGCCTGGGGAAGCAAGGTCCAGGTGGGGTTCAGTGACCCACCTCCAGTGGCTGGCAGTGAAAGCCAACAGGGCAACTGGTGTGCTGCTCCAAAATCTGGGCCATTACTCTTCCTGCTGTGGTACGCTGCGGTCATCACCTAGGAATGTGAAATATTGCCAAAGCAACCAGCCATTTATACAGGGGAAATGAATGAAATATAAATTTGTGAACACATCAGCAAAAATCTAAACAATAATCTAGGGAGGGCCTTTATTTAGGAGGCATAACAAATTACTAGGAATATAAATGTGGGCTTGTCAGTTAAAAGCTGAGTCTTACCTTCCTCTTCTGTAAAATGGGAATAATATGCCACACAAAGTTACTAGAGAAAATAATGAGATAATGTCACAGAAGCATCTGATACAGCACCTACCCTGTAAGTGCTGTTAGTTCCTTTCCTTCTCTTTGAAATTGGTTGTTCTCTGAAGCCAGATATACATGGGTGAAGTATCAAAGGTATTTTCAATAATCTATGCAATCTCTAAAGTAGTTTCTGAAGGTTGAAGGAGTTTTGTACATGCCACTCTCATTTTTAACTTTCTCTTATTTTTAATAACTCCTTTTACCCTTAGTAAATTGAAATTTGTAATCCAACCAAAAGTAAAAAAAAAAAAAAACAGAGAGGAGTAGGGGGTACCACTATGAAAAGTGTTTGAAAGCTAAATATTTTTTATTGTGGCAAAATACATGTAGCATAAAATTCATTACTATAACCACTTTTACATTTTCAACTGTACATTTCAGTGGCATTAAGTAATTAATTCACTTTATCAACCATCACCACCATTCACTTCCATTTCATTACTGAAAACAGAAACTTTATGCAATGCATAATTCCACAGCCCCTGATAACCACTATTCTACTTTCTGTTTATAAATCTGACTCTTCTGGGGACCTCATATGAATTGCATTGTATTATTAACTGTTCAACTTCACATGTTGTTCTTTTGAAGTAAAGTATCTGGAAATCTAAATTCAATTTTGCTGCAATATTATGTAAGTTCAATAAGAAGTTATTTGGTTAACTTTCATCTCCAAGAAGACCCCAACATTTAAAATTATGACTTTATTTAATCAAAAACTAATCTTCCAATACAAAGTGACACTAAAAGTATAAAGAATTTAAAAAGCAATTAGAAATATTTTAGGAGCAAACATTGCTAATTATAACTGTCTTAGTTATAACTATGATGTTTACAATATAAACATAGTTGCACTATGATGTTTATATTGTAATTATAACTAAGACACAATGTATACACACACACACACACACACACACACATACACACACAGGTTGAGTGGGCACATAAAAGAAAAAAAATAATGCTACATCAAATATCCAAAGTTAAGTAATACTAGATCTTACTTTCATGTCATCAAATTGCTTACATTTGTACTTTATAAAAACTAGGTCACAACATTTACATTAATGAGCAGAATTACATTGGATTTAGTGAATTTCAATTCCACTCTGCCTGGTCCTACACAGCACCAGAGATGGGGTGACCTGCCATAGCTGCACAGCCTCTCTGAGATGGGTATGATCTGCCAAGATGCCAATCAACCTGCTGACTGCAAGACATCATGAAGCAAGACTCCATTCTTGAAACCTTCCCCCCTGCCTTTGATGTACCTCCTTAAATAAACCACCGGAGCCATTTTCTGATTGTTCAGCTCCAGCTTCTATGTGGGCTGGACTTATCAGGAACTCCCCTTTTAAAACTATCTCTTCTGACTTTGTCTTTTGTTCTTTACTAATTGTTATAGACTTCAATTTCTCAGGTGGCTTACATCCTCCTTGGCAGGAAGAAGAACCTCCAAATGAGGTGCTGGCCACCTCCCCATACTATTTGGAAACAGATATGTGGTCATCTCTTTCATTTTTGAACAGCAAGATTAATTTCATGTAGCAGCATTAGTACAGTTCTTGTTGCTCTGTAGGCTGAGTTATTTTCATGACTGAGTCAGTTTATTGTAAGATTTCAGGTATGCTACATCAACTTGGGGTAAATTCAGTTTTCTTGTTGGTAATGAGTTGATTCTCATCTATGGACCCCATCCAGCTATAATAACTGTAAGATTTTGATTTTTATAATTTAGTAGAGAGACAGTCTATGAAAACAGGGTATCAGTATTGAGTCCAAATGGCAAGCTCATTATGACTTTAAGTTACAAATTAAATCCTGGATATTATAAGATATTTAGGTCTAAAAGCTTTTATTTTTAGAGCTTTTTTAAATTTACGTACTACATAATATATACTTATTTGGACATGGTACATAATTGAAGTTTTAGATTTATCTTTCCTGTATGATATAAAATAAATTGAAAGTTTCAGCATAATGTATTGCATAGATGGCCCATCTGCCCAGTATGTCTCTTTTTGGCATCCCAAGAATAGAAAATTCACTGGAGATCAATTGAAAGTCTATAAGTCTTGTGTCTGCTATATATTATTTGAGCCTATATATTCATTTAATTAAAATTTCATAAAGCCTAAGATTATACTCTCTCCCTGGACAATGAAAAACATGCTATCTGTTGATTTCACTGCCATTTTATAGTGTATCTCCTTTGCCAATAACAATGCTTTATATTCTTTGGGTTTTAGACAAGCTTTAATATGAACCTTTCCCCCAGATATTTTACAGAACCATATAACACAATTAATGAGCTACATTTTATAAGCAGTCTTATAGAGAAGGAGAAGGTGAGAACTATTAGCCATGAGGGAAAGTGATGTTTCTGAGTGAGATCAGAAGGAAGACCATGAGTCAATCGCTTCAATATCTACAGATGTCAGCTACAGTTCCAATTAGTATTAGAAGTACAGCCTTCTAAATGCTTAAATGGCCTTTGGAGAAGAGAAAGTTGTTAGCAATTTTCCAATCGGCAGAAGTGGAATTCTAACAGACTGAAACTAATTGGGGCTGAGGAACTCAGTACTTCTCTGGACTTCTTAGACTGAAAGTGGGCAGCAAGGAAGCTGCACACTTTGGGTTTTTGTATATGATCCCACAAGATGAGTGCCTCCAATGCCTTTTGCCTAATAATGTGTCCTGTGCATGGTATGCTGGACACTACAGGACTGTGTGTGGGGAGGAGCTGTTGTGTGGGTGTAACTTCTTTTGTGACATCTAAAAATATGCATGCTCTCCAAGAGTTTTATCATGCCTGTTATTGTTGGTTTCATTTACTCTTATTCTTTTTCCTTCTTCCTGACTCAGTCAAATTTTTCATTCCATAAAGTTCCTAAAATCTGTAGTAATAGTCAGTCAGGAGGGAATTGCACTTAGCATGGCGATAGTCAGGTTTAGAGTAGAGAGGAGAAAGGGAAGCATCTTTTGTTTTATTTTGTAGTTCCACCCCGGGCCATGAAAGCATCTTACTGAGGTTTCTGAACATGGTACTTCTCAGGTAGAATAACTTCCATAATAATAGTAGAGATGGAGCATGACCATCTGAAAGGAATAAGTCATAGTGAAGTAATGTCCACCTAATAGTCTTGGAGCAATCTCAAGGAGATGTGGGTGCTGCCCCTTGCAGACTGTGTAGCCAGTCTTTTGCTACAAACAAAAAACAAAAACAAAACAAAAACACCATGATATAAAACAACTTAAAGAAGCAAAGATTTATTTTGACTCATGGTTTCAAAGATCTCAGTTCATGGTTCATTATTTAGTTCCACTGCTTTGGATCAGAGGTGAGGCAGAACATCATGGCAAAAGGGTTTGGCATAAAAAACCTGCTCACAGCATGGTAGCCCAGAAGTAGAGAGGGAGTAAGGGGCTGGGGACATGATATATCATGAAGGTATATCAAGAATATGCCCCCAGTGACCTAATTCTTCCAATTAGGCCCCATCTCCTAAAGTTTTTAACAACTTTCAATAATGCCATCAAATTATTAATCTATCAATGAATTAATTCACTGATGATCCAATCACTTCCCAAAAGCCTACCTTGAACATTGCTGCATTGGGGACCAGGCTTTCAATACATGAGGCTTTGTGGAACATTCCAGATCTAAATCATAACATAGGCATTCGCTCATGTTTCTCTGAACGTGGAGCCAATGTGCTTAAGCCCCCTGCCGTTCTGGCTAGTTGTGTGACTTTGGTGTTTGTGACCTGGCATTCATTTACAGCTTCTCCTGTCACTAGTGTCCTATCAGTAGGATGCTATTATCATCAGTACTTTCAGTATTGGCTTTACCACACTTGATTTCATGTGAGACCCAACACTACTGAAGTTCTAACACACAATTTTATTTACTTTGCCTATGTCTACCTCCCAGATCTGGCTTTGTGAAAACCAGCTCCTTGCATGGAGATTGGAGGGATTGCAGATCACACAGCTCTTCCCTCCACTTTGGGAATGCCTTCCAAGAGCAGCATGGTGGAATAATCAAGTGTATTTTTTTCTTCAGTGGCTGGATGGTAGGAAAATACTCAACTAAGCCCATTGACCTGTCTCCCTGGAATTAGCACACAGGGCAGAAAACATAAGACCCCCAGATTGTGAAGTCCAAATGATAGCAATTTATCCCCACTATGTTTCTCTCAGGAAATCCTTTGGTTCTTCGGGTTTTGATTCAGTGACTTGTCCTATGTGATACCATTAGTTTTTTTTTTTTAATAGGTAACTTCATTTTTGCTGTTTATTAAAAGGGAAATAACTTCAAGTGAAATAGGTTTAGCAGCAAGTGCCCTGAATTCTCCAATCATACTATTTGGGTACTTGTTTAGTTTCAGCAAATGAAGCCATGCCATTCATGTGTGTCTTCTTCTCCTGCAGTGTTCACATTGTGCCTGAGCAAGGTAAGTAGGGACAAAAGGTTTTCCACTAATCAATTCTTTTTGGGAAATAGACAAAATAATTCCGATAAAGTTCATGGGAAATGCATTAAAGGGGCCAAGAGAGATTAAAAAAAATTTACAACTGAGAGAAAATAAAGTTCAAGAGAAAGAATAAAAGATGAGAAATATATATTTAGATGCACATGTCTAAAAATCCATTCCAGAAGATGGCTTTTCTAGTACATTCGTCACCGATATGTATGTCCTGTTCAGTGACATTACTAATGCCATGCTGTGTGACACTTATAATCTAATACAATTTGACTGGCCTAATCCATCAGAAATGACATGTCAAAAATGGGTCTGTCAGTTTGAATAATTGAAAAAGAAGCAGCCCTTTGAAATTCCATTCTTAAATGAACTTTGAGAATGTTAATAAACTTGATTACCAACATTAGGAGAAAATTTCTTTTTTAAAAACAATCTCTCTTTCTTGTTTGCATATAAAACCTGGTGCTCAGCAAACCAAACATGTGGAATCACTGATGATGTTCTAGGCAGACTGGCTATTTCTATGCTCGGTCCCAGTGATTTGCATGCTGGGGATCACACTCTTCAAGAAATTCTCTGAATTCATCTATTTAAATTTCTATGTTCAATATAACCATCCAGCTGTTTTCTTCCTCCAGCAACTCTTCTTTTGGAGAAGAAAATTACCAGGCAAAGTAAAAGCGTGAAGATGTCGTCTCTGAACAAGCTCCTTCTTTGAAGTCCAGTGTACAACACCTATAAGAGCCACACCCCTTTCTCAGTGTCCCTTCTCACTTTCTGATAAAATGACATTAACTGTTGTTACCTGTGATCTGTTTGAGCAGCAAAGTCAACACAGTCCTTTGCTTCCTCGAGCCCAGCTCAGCTGGGGTCCCTATAGGTGTAACTCTGCACAACTCTTAAGACTACTCCTGAACAGGGAGGATGGCATGGAAGTATAAACAAGCTGACTTTGCTCTTGACTGCATGACTACTATGAAAGGAAACTGATGGGAACTCACGTGCACTCATATTGTGCCATAGTCTTTTGGCAAAGTCATGTGAGTCCACCCTAACTAGCTAGCCCTCCACCTCCAACCATGACCACAACTCTGTCCTCATAGCCTCAACCCACTTAGCTGAGACCTGGCTTTTGGATTTAATCTTTCTCTTCAAGATTAAGTCACCAGATTTAATCTTTTATCCCAGTTAGTCACCAGATTGGGAGCCGGACCAGTCCAATACTCTCAATTGAGAGTAGCTCGGTCTACTCAAAGTCTTTGCACTCTTCTGCTGCCGGATTTCAAGACTCACGCATTATCTGTACCTTTGGGGTTTTGCTCCACTCACTAAACTGAACTTTGTATTGCTGACAGCATACCACCCAGGGGGATCAAAAGTAGCTGTTGACCTTCACAGGACAGCTCCAGAGCACTTTAGCTCTGACATCACTGATGTGTGACCCCTCACACCACACATCCTGAACAACATTTTCCAGAAGCACAGTCATTTTAACAATCCCAGCATACCTGGTAGCCATGTCCCACCCTGAATTACTTTGGGTTCCTGTGAATCTCATTTTGCAGAGGCAATCATGCACTTCAGAATGTAAGAGTGTGGCAGAAAGTGGTTCAGAAGTATCTGCAGGGGAAATTGCAAGTGGTGATTAAGAAGGGTGCATTAAAAACAGAAAAACACAACACCTTATAAGCTAAGTGTTACAAAATCACATTTTACAAGTGAGGAAAATGAAGCTCTCAGGAATTACATGACTGTAGGCTGTGCACTGGCATTGGAACACAGGCTATCTGATTCCAAATTCCTCAATTCTGCTGCACTATTTTGCTTTTGTGAGGCAAAGACCTAAATCCTGCAGTGTCCCACGAGATCCTTCTGTCCTTCACACCTGCCCCATATCCAAAACTGCCCTGCCATCAGTCTCTACATCTCTTGCTCAGAGAAACCATAGAAAGGAGAATAGACCTTTTCACTTGCATAGTTAGCCTCCCCCCCTTGTTTTACTGATGAAGAAACAGATGCTCTTTAAAAGGTAGAGGGACTTTCTCAAGAAAATGAGCTGATTAGCAGCAGAATCGGGACTGAAAACTCTTTCCTGCTTCTGGGTTCAAAACTTTTCCTATTGGTTCCCACATTTCTCTGCCCGTTTTAACAAGTCACATAAATTAACATGATAAATAAACTAAAGAGAGAATTACCAATGATTTCTGCTGGACAGACAGTCTCAGGACTATTTGCATTTGAGGTAAGTCATGGGAAAAACTTAGTGAAGTGTATGTACAGTACTTTATCTTCTTTTCTTACTTTATTCCATGAGAATAATACTTAAAGATCTCAAAAAAACATAAATCCATAAGGACAAATAAAACAGAATAAATAATAGTGGACATTAGATTTTAATCGTGTTTAGATGATGGAAAGCAGACAGCTAGAAGAATGGTAAAATCCAAAGTACTTTCAGGGTGAGATGCCAGTGACAAGCACACTTATTCATCTTGAAAAATGTTAGGATGAGTCAGGAGTGGAGGCACCAGGGACCATGCAGAGTTAAAAGTGTGGTGACTGCATCCTGCACATTTGATCGATAGGCTTTAAAGGCATAGTCAGACCCTCAGGTCCTCACCTCTAACCCACAGCCAGGTGAATGTCCCTCCCCACTTTCACAGGAGATGGTGGGCTTATCTTTTGTAGAAATTTGACCAGTGACCTGAATGCAGGGGAATTAGATTAAAGTCTGAGTATCAAAAACTGAAATCCCAAGCCCACTTCCTCTGACAGATTTCCAGGGTATCTGTGAAAAAAGTTTCCCCCTCACCAATTCTCTCAGGTGGAGACACACTGTTTTCTGGAAATATAGGACTGTTTCAAGGAAAAGCCCTCCAGATACTGATATTTTGGGGTCCTGAAGGAAGAGTCATCTTTCCAATGGCTCTCACATGTCATTTTTACATCCAGAGCTTCTAATCAGTATTTAAATGCTTTGTTTTTAATTAAGAACAGACAGCCAAGGGTGAACAGACATTATTGAAAAAGTATGTATCAGGGAAGTCAGAACAAAACAGAATAAACAACAAATGGGGAAAAATTAACTTGCAAAAGATATATGGGAGACAAGTGCACAAATCTCTACTTTATGAAATCTCCAACAAATAAATATTAAAATATAAATCTTTTTCCTCTGGAGCTCAGCCTGGATGAAGAACCAAGTAAATAATATGGATTAGCAATTTATAGAATGCACATAAAAATAACCTACAAGTGAAAGAATATTCAACTCCAATGTTTGCGAAATATTATTTAAGACAACAAACATGCTTCTTAAGAGATGAATTTTTGAAACATTTATTAAGATTGATAATGTCCAATATTGATATGAGTGTGTGAAGTTGAGATTTCCCATACAGTGTTGATCAGAGTGTAGGTTGTTAAACCATTTGGAGAGACAATTCAGTACTATATATATACATTTTAAATTACATATACTCCTTGCCTCAACAGTTTTACTTCTAGAAATCACCCATCAGTGTTACATGTGTATGTACACAAGGATATGAATACAAGAGTGCATATGGATGGCTTCTTGTTTTACAGAAAAACTGGAAACATTCTAGTGAATGCACTAAATAAGTCTAACATTTTTATAGCTGTTGAATGATACGTGTGATTCATGGACGAATGTCCATGTTATGTTGTTAATGAAAAATTGTTGAAAAGCTATACACGTAGTTTAACATTAGTCAAAAGCAAATAACACTCCTTATCAGTCTGTTTAAATACACACACCCACACTCCCCCACACACACATACACACTGCATGCAGAGAGAAAAACAACTGGAGAATTAAACAGATTACTCTTAGTGGGAATGGAGCAGCGGCCGTGGGAAATATATTTGCTTTTCATTTTATCAAGTATTTTTAAACCAATTTTTAAAATAAGCTTGTATTACTTACTTTTCTGTTACTCTTTAAAGTTCAATCCATATGCACAACTTCAAATAATGTTGAGGTAGAGATCAGTGCTTAGCTGAAGTAGTGATCAATAGTTATTATCTGAACAAAAAGCCTCTAAAATCTATCACTGTTTATAAATAATTTGAACCTCTGCTCAAAAGCTATTGTTTTTAAAACTTTCCACTTTGGGCTGGGGTTGTGGCTCAGTGGTAGAGCGCTTGCCTAGCACGTGTGAGGCACTGGGTTCTATCCTCAGCACCACATAAAGATAAATAAATGAAAAGGTATTGTGTCCATCTACAACTAAAAAATATTTTTTTTTAAATTTCCACTTTGCAATTCTCTTATAAGAATGCCAACTTAATCTGAATTCTTGGTGGCCTGTAGAAAAACACTGATTCAATTTGGTCAGATATACCTATCTGTGCAAGTGGCAAGAACAGTGCAACAGGGAATGAAGCTTTGGCTACTGTGGAACCAGTGACAGGTCAAGGCGATTGTTGGTTTCCACACCTACACAAAGAGTGTGCACAGTCTTGGATATTCAGATGTACGCATTCAAGTGATGAAAGGCAGGTTCTGGATAGCACTTGGCTGGGGTCTGAGCCCAGCATGGGGGCACCAACCAAACGGTGCCCTCAGCAGTTGCCTGATGCCACCATTGGCAGGAAGCAACTCCAAAAGGAGCCGTCCACAGCCTGTGATTTTCCTTTTCAGCCCTGTCTGTGCTGCAGTCCTTGGACCAGCTGCACTAGGAGGTGGTAATTGATGGCTCTGATTTACTGAAGAGGAATAACCGTGGGCAGTTGTCTAGTCCAGGGACAAGCCCTGGTGAATGTTAAAACTGCCCTCTCAGGAACAGGGGACTGTTGTAGATTTTTAAACGGTCATTTCTTCTGTGAACTAACCCAGACCAAGTATGGGATTTCCTCTGGGGATTCCTGTCCCTGATTTATTCCCAGAACAGTTTAGAAACTCATCAGACCCATATCTCAGCTTAAAGGGGCCCCACCTCACCTACTTGCCTTCTGTCTCCCTTATGACCTGTGACTCCAGTTGTGTTCTCTTACTTTGCAAAATTTAATTCATTGTTTGGTATTACCTTCAAGGTGTGTCAAGACTGTACATCTAGCTTCCCACCTTAGAGACAACTTGACAGAAGGAGAAAAGAAACTGTATTGATGCCAAGCAGACTGCTTCCTTTCCCAAAATTCTTTTCACCAAAACAAAACCAAAACAAAACAAACAAACAACAACAACAACAACAAAAATAACACCACAAGGTCACAGGCATGTGTAGTTTCTGTTTCTTTTGTTTATTTTCTTTTGTAGGAGAGAAAATACATTAGAGGCACAGCAAGGGAAATTGCTACAACCATCGAACCTTTGGAAATCCTGTAGTTTATTTTCAAACCACTTCTGAGTTTTGCATTCTTATCCATTATCCATGCCTTTATTTTAATATATGTATAATAATTAAAATATGTAATACAGAAAAAAGTGTATGCTATTAGAAGATGGAACTTTGTCTCTCTTGTGTCTGATTTTATGTCCAGGTTATATGTTCCAGGATGTGCATAATCCTGGAGATTTGAGAAGTGATCAAGCAACAGCCCTAATGGGAAAGCACTGCTGTATCTGTTTTAGAAAAAAAATAACTGAACCTTGGAGTATTAAATAATTTGCCCAAGGTCATGAACTAACATGTGGCAAATCTGGGAACCAAATACAGTCATTTCCATCAGACTCTGCTATAAAGAGTCTATTCTATTAATTCTGTTTCTTCTTTTTTCTCTCTTTTCCTTCTGTTCTCCTATCCTAGCACTGAATAGAGTGCTCTTCATATTAAGTACAAAATACATTTTAAAAGGTACTAAATGATGAGTTTTCTGATAAATTGTTTATCTTTTGGTAGCTGTGTTGGGTTGGGGTAAAGCCAAAGTCTCATCAAGGGTCCTATACAAAATTGTAGGAAGGGTCCAGTCACAGACCTGTGCTGGGGCTGCTTTCTTCCCAGCTGACAGAGTTCCCAGCAGAGGCTAACTAGCAAAACACCAGACCCACGTTCTAGTTCATGATGTCACAAATGACTTCCTGTGTATGCGGGAGTCATCAACTTTTATGCTCTTCGATTGCTAGTATTATTGAGGAAGTCGGAAGTGAAATCAATGACCTTTGAGGTGCCCACACTGTTCTTTTCCCCCAGAGGAAGAATCAGTCAAGGATGGAGAAAACCCACACACCTTGCTTTGGCTGATTCAAGGGGTGGTGCATTTTTTAAACTAATGCTCTTTCTTCACAGTAATGCTGGGTGCCTATTCCATACATTGTTTTCTTCTCTCAGATGGCCCTGTTGTCCAGTAGTCTATCATACCTGTTTGCACGCCATGGACCAAGATTGGTCGATCCTTCATGAAGCACTCCTCTCTGGCAGGCCCATTTCACTCTGTGGTTCTGCTTCTCCTGGCTGTCAACTGTTCTGGCCATGCTGCAGGCTTCATCCCACCTGCAGCAGGAAGACCAGTGGAGGGTTGGTTGTCTTCGCTTAGATGTACCCCAGTGCTATTATGATAATCTGGATGTTCCAGGTAAAAAGCAATTCTCCCTCCATCAGTTACCAGCCACCATGTATATCCAGGAAACTTTGGTTCTTCAATGATCCAGAAGGCAGCAAAGTATATGGCATATGCAGTGTATGATCTCCTCACCTAGCTTTTCAGGATCCTTCACTGTAGGGGCTACAGCTCTCGGTTTCACATTCTTCTTTCTTCTAATTATTTTATTTAGTACTCTTTTAAACACTGAGCCACTGCCAGGGTTTGTTGAGGAATGATGTGGATTTTACTTTTGAGATTTATTTATTTATCATAAGAAGGATGTAAAAACCAGTGCAAAATAATCTCAGGGGAACCTCATTAAGCTATGTAGTTTCATGCATTTTAGATTTGGGTACAAACTACTGAATGGCAATCATTAATTGGAAGTCATAGAAACAGCTGTTTCTGGACATTATTACTGAGTTCTTCAGTTAAACTCTTAATCAATATTCACCTATAAAGATTGGTGTCATCCTCCACCTCTTCCCTGTTCTCCCATTAGCAATATCAAACCATACCAGGTGGAGGTCATTTTATTTTTCTAAAATCTCTAATGTCAATTTATTTATAAATTCATGAGAGATCTATTAAAAAGTAATGGGCATGATATTTGAACATCTTACCCCTCAAAAGATCCATTAAAAATAAACAATAACAAGAAAAAAAATGTTCAGTATCACTAGTCTTTAGGGAAATTCCAATTAAAACCACAATGAGTTACCACTAGATATTTGTTGTAATGACTTTCAAAATGAAAATACTGAGTGTAAGGATGTGGAGAAACTGGAACTCTAACACACTGCACTTGGAAATAAATTTTCCAAGTCTTAACAAGTTAAACATACACTTGCCAATGTCCTAGGTTCCTTATATATAGGTGTTTACACAAATGAATAAAAACATTATGTTTACACAAAAATATTGATGATCTGTAATCTCCCAAACTGAACAAAACACTTGATGTCTTTCAACTGGGACATGAATAAACTTTAGTATATTTATACCATGGAATACTAATTAGCAATAAAAAAAATGAACTACTGATTTGGTCATAATAAATCTGAAGTGTAATATCTTAAGTGGAAAAGCCGGGCTCCAGAGGTTCACACTGTGTGTATGTAGTTCTAGGGGCTGAAGTGGAAAGACTGAGTACAGAAGGGCAACAGGAGCAGATGCAGCAGTGATGGAGCTATTCCCTACCACACAGCAGGAATGCTCATGCTGTGGTGTACACAATCCTCAAAATTCACATATAAGAAAATTATACTATACACAAATTACTCCTAAATAAAAATACTAAAATACACAAATGAATTAAAAACATTATGTTTACACAAAAATATTGATGATCTGCAATCTCCCAAACTGAACATAACCCTTGGTGTCTTTCAACTGGGACATGAATAAACTTTGGTATATTTATACCATGGAATACTACTTAGCAATAGAAAAAAAAATGAACTACTGATCTGGTCATAATAAATCTGAAGTAAAAGAATACTGTAATACTAAAAGAAAAGAAATACTAAAAGAAAAAAAAATGATTGAGAATATGCAATATTGTTAGAGTTCTAGAAGCGAAAAGGACAGACCAGGTCCTTTCTAGAATCTTATATCCTCGTTTTGTGTTCACTTGGTTCTGTGTTTGCTGTCAGCACTAAAGTACATGACATTTTTGTCTCTTGCCTGATGAAACCTTCCACATTGATCTTTCTGTCCCCCAATGCTCCTCCTCTCCAGTCCATTTCCAATAATGCTGCAGAAAGAATCTTTCTATGATGTAAATTTGATGATGGTTTTCTTATGACAGTAGACAGTTTCCATGATTTGTGGTTGTTAGATTCTTTAGAACATCTTTTCTGTGTTTGAAGTTCATCATACTATGGGTCCTACCTGCCCAAGTAGGAGCTAGAAATTCACATTCCCAGTCTCCTTTGCAGCTATGGTGCTAGCATTCCACTTGGGTTCTGCCAAACAGAAGGTGTGTAAGACTTTGATTTGAAAGAGAACAACGTGAGGAAGGAGATGCTGTGTGGAACTCATTTATGCTGAGAGTGACAGAAATGGCTTTCTTGAAGCACTAGTGGAGGTTTTGCCCATATTTGCCCAAGGTCATTGATATGGTTGCTTCTGCTTGTGTGGAGGTGACGGTGGTGTTTGCTATAGCCTCTGAGTCTGAACTCACTGTCCCTCATAGGCTGTCTCTGAACTACCTCATACCCTTGAATAATTTTTTTTCCTCCTTAACCTAGAGTGGTTACTTATTTGCTCTTGCTAAGTGTGCCTGTGGATCTCAACTGATACACCCACTGTTGAGTCTTCAATGTCTTCCTGTCACCTTGGGAAAAAAATCAAAACATTTAACCATGGCATCCAAGGCCTTTGACATAAGGTCAAATGTACTTTCTGGTCAACACTGTCCCTGATGTGTTCTAGGTTTTAGCTACCCTGAGCTTGCTTTAATCCAGCACTACATTTTCCTCTGTACCCTTCAGGCTTTTACAGGTGATGTTCTGTTTGTTTCGTATGACTTTTACTAATGTTTTCTCACTACTTTATCACCCTGTTCTCTCATTGTCCTGATTCACCCTCTATCCCTACTCATCCTTCCAAGTACATTTCAAATACCCTTCGTGAAACCTGCCTCCACCGCCTTACCACAATCTCACTGTCCCCAGGCTGTTTGTCTCCTCAGAGAACTTTATATTTGTATTATGACCTTTTGTTTATGTGTTTATTTATTCGGTAATACTTACTGAACAATTGCCATGTGCCAGGCACAGAGCTAAAACCCCAGGATGAGCAAGAGTTAATTAGGTAGAGAAAGGAAGACAGCGTGTCCCCATAAGGAACAGCACAGAAAGCCAGTAGTACAGGTGCTCATGGAGAGTGTGCGCATCCCCAGGAGGGCCAAGTAACGGCTGGGGCTGGAGAGCAGGAATGTCCCCTTTGCCCTTTGAGACAGGAACCCAGTCTTACTCATCTGTGCCTCCAGCACAAATGAACGAGGCACAGAGTGGAACATTCAATGAGGCTTTGTTGAATTAATAAAAAAAAAAAAAATGACCCATCCTATCTCTCCCCAAGACTTTTGTCTGATGCTTGAATCAGAGGAAATGATTGAGACTTAATTTCTTGTTCATTAATTCAGGGCCAGGATATAGGAAATGCTTAATTATCAAGCAATGTCTCCCCATTTCCTCACACTAATAATCCAGTGTTGCATTGATATAATACTGTTAGATCAAGTTCAGAAGTGTTTTCCTTGGATAATTATTCAGGTGCCATCAGTTTACTCATCTTTAGAAGCCTATTAACACAGCAAATGTCTCCAATCTGCTTTCTCATCTGATCCTGTCATCATAGTAACCTCAGAAATCAGTGCTCTGATGTGTTCTAACATTACAGATTGGACAAAAAAGAGGCAAACTCATTTTCTGATCATGACATAGGAAATCAGTGGCATAATTAGGAGTCATTCCTTTTCAGACCTCTCATTCACATCCAAAGGTCATCTTTTGGTAAAAGAGGTATCAATGAAGACAGGGCTACAAGTTTAAATAAATCTGTGTGCAGAAGTATGGGCACCTCCAATAGCCCTGTTCCCACAGGGTAATGAAGAGTGGCTTGCTGGGTATAACTGGAGGCATTGAGCTTCACTATTATCTACAGTGCTTGGAATTTAAATGCATGCTATTGCTGCTTTGGAGAGTTCTGAAAATCCTCCCCTATCATCAGATAGCAATGCCTTTCCTTTGATTTGGTACCAAAGTTAAGCTGAATTTTAATCACCTCCTTAATGCTTAACTTCACAGAGAAAGAGACTGAGTATTAGGGATATCTTTCTGATGTTTTCAATGAACCAGAGGCACAGACTTTGCTGTCATCTTTAGCCAAGGACAAATTGTAATTGGCTAGACTAGCAAATTGCTTCTTCTCATTGGAAACTGCCATTGGCACGTTAGATTGAAAATAAAATTTTTACTGTATGGATATGATGTGGTTCTTTACCATGCGGCTCTAAGTGAAAGTTGTTTTTTCTAAACTAATTTTTATAGAGATAATTCAGTTTTTGATACCGAGGGATATAAATTTGGGAAATTACTGGGGATGATTCAGCTTTCATTTTTTCCTCCTTGAACTCCTGCTATTGCCTTTTTTCTCCCTCCTTAAACGTGTGATGGTACATTCATCTTGTTAGGAGCATCCTCAGAGGATATAAATGAGCAGTCTTCCTGAAGAGGAAAGTGAGAATTGAAAGGAGGAATATGCCATCATCTCAAACATTGCCCAGATGACAGACATGGGACTTCATATTGGCACCATTAGTCATGGTGGGGCCCATGGCTGTCTGCTACCCAGTTCTCAGCTAGACACACTTCCATGAGTCTGTGAGGCTCATGTCTGGATGTTAAAGATGGTTGGTCATATGCTCCATTTTAGTGGAGACTTTAGGCAACGGGAAGCTCTCAACTAGCTTGAACTCAAGGTACTCAAAACTATTTTCTAATTAACAAGCAAAGTATTGTAGTTTCTGGAGCAGAATGAAAATATTCTTAGGGTGAAGCCATTAATTCTACTCCTTGATGAAAACAACTTGCTAAGTTTAAGAAGCAGCAATAGAGAAGCTTGAGCACCTATTCTGTATGGCTCTGTTGACTTTTTCAACACCTAACTCTCCTCTGTATCTGTAGCAGAGACAAATGTTATAAGCTAGGATCATGATACAGCATAAACCAGAGTTTGGAAGCAGATTTGTTGTGCAAATCAGGTTCTGCTAAGATTGGGATGAATTGGGTGACTAATGGACATTTCCGGTGACTCTTGGTGTTCACCAAGATCTGAAGACAATTCTGGTCTCAAAAAAATATGAAGAGTTAATTCAACAGTGTTACCCTGAGATCGTAGATTCAAGTTTCTCTCAAAAAAATATGAAGAGTTAATTCAACAGTGTTACCCTGAGATCGTAGATTCAAGTTTCTCTAACTATGTCCTCTCAATAAGTGGGTTGATTAAATCACATTGCTGAAGTTTTAGTTAGGGCCTTACCACTTACTTGGTCCCAAGCAAGATATTTGCCAATTGCTTGATCTTTAAAATGGGAATGATGGTAGTGTCTACCTCTTGTACACGAGGACTAAGTACTGCCTGTTAAATACTTAACACAGTGCCTGGCATATGATAGGGCCTGGATAACAACTATTCTTGACCTTGTAGCATATCTACAGGTAGAAAATTCATGCCCCTAAACTTCTGTCCGATGGTTGGGGTGTGGTTTAACCATTTTCTTCCTGATGTCCAAAGCTGCCTATTTGATGCTAGTGTTCTACAGGTATTGGGTGGTAAAAAATCTCAATGTTCATCACTGCTCATACTTTGAAGTCTGCAGGCTGGAGACTAAAGAAGCATTCAAGAGGTTCATTTGTCAGACAATCTGAGAGACAAACACGTGTGTGAGTGTGTGTATGTGATTGTGTGTGTGTGTGTGTGTGTGTGTGTGTTAGATTCCTGTAAGATGTGAAATTGAATATCAATAACTTAGGACATCTTTGTGGTAAAAGATTGAATATTTTAGTTAAAAGATAGGCATTGTTGAAAGAATAATAAGAAGTGTGAAATTATCAGCCTTTGAGCAGATAAGCTTGGATTATAATGCCAGTTCACTAAATCCGGAAAGAGTAGAAGGTTGATCAGTGCACTCTGCCCACCAGTAACATAGGCATATATAGATATGAGTGGAGCAGTATAATTACTTGCTAATCTGGCTGATTGATTTTTTTTTTTTTTTTTTTTTTTTGTACCAGAGATTGAACCCAGTGGTGCTTAACCACTGAGCAATACCCCCAGGCCTTTTTTTACATTTTGTTTAGAGACAGTGTCTTGCTGAGTTGCTTAGGGCCTTGTTAAGTTGCTGAGGTTGACTTTGAACTCATGATCCTCCTGCCTCAGCTTCCCAAGTTGCTGGGATGAGATGATTGATAAGATTCTTGAGAGAAGGAACATTCCTTTGTCTTTCAATCCCTAATGTTGGCCCAATACCTGGCATACGGTACGTGCTCAATAAGTATTGGTTAAATTAATAAAAGAATAAATCAATGGGGTATTTTAGTCAGCTTTGTATCTTTGTGACCAAAATGCCAGACGAACAACTTAAAGAAGAGGAAAGGTTTCATTTTGGCTTGTGGTTTAGAGGTTCAGTCCATGGCCTGCCTACTCCATAGCCCAGGCCTGAACTGAGGCAGAACATCACCATGGAAAGGTGTGGTGAAGAGAATCAGCTCAGACTAAGTCAACCAGAAGGCAGAGGGAGAGCTCAGTTCACCAGGGACAAAATATACACCCAAAGGGATACCCCTCAGCAACCTAAATCCTCCAGTCACACCCTACCTACCTCCAGTTAATACCCAGTTAATCTGTATCTGTGGATTAATCCACTGATTAAGTCACAACTCATAATCTAGTCATTTCATCCCTGAGCATTTTTGCATTGTCTCACACCTGAGCTTGTGAGGGGACACCTCATACTTAAACCATAACATGGCTCCTGAGAGAAAGACTTCACTGTAAGTCAGCAGGGCTACCTGGAGTCAAGCTTTGTTCTATTCTTGGGTGAACCCACACTTCTATCACTGCCCTTAAGGAATCTAAATAGAGGTAAGTCTTTCTGCCTTTGATGTTTGTATTCTTTGGGAAGTGATCGACCCTGATTTTGTGAGTAGAGAATCTTCTGATTTGGAAGCAACTCATAAGCAAAGCTGGAAATGGAATAAGTTTGTACAAAGGTCTGGAGTCTCAGTTAGTTATACCTTTTCCCAGTAGGGAATGGTGTTTCATTGTGTTGGTGACTAATTCACTGAGTTAAGGGTATTGCCAGAATCTTGTTGTCTTAGTAAATAATTATTCTTGGCATGGGTGGTTCAGATTAAATGAGTGTATATGGAATTGTTTAAATTTCTCAATAAACAGAACAGAATTGCTCAAGGACAGAAATTACAGGCAGGGTGCCAACCCCTGTGAGCAACAATTTAAAGAGGTTGAAGCTTCTTGTGATACTGATAAGATAATTCTGAACAGTGAATCAGTGGTTCTCCCACAGTACATTGTCAAGGGGACAGTTAAGGAAGTATTTTTATACATAAACATCTTAAATTGCCTGGATTTGTCTCCTTAATGATGAAACAATGATAGTAATGAACCAATCCAAGATGGCACAGAAATTTCTGACTCTCTCAAAGTGTCCATGTCCTCTAGAAGTAGTCATACTTTAGGAACACTGCTAGGTCTAACATGATAATGAAAGTTACTTTAAGTGTTTTTATATAGGTCACAGAAGGAAAGCCAGGATTTACTAATGCAAAATGGTATGAAATGTCATAGATGATAAGCTGTAAAATTTTCATGTATTTCTCTTTGTTGGATTATGTAGTTTTCTTTGTCCCTTTTGGGTTTAAGTTAAAACTTAATGATTACTTTAGTTAATTGGAACCAGTCCAATAATTCAGAGATCAAGAACAATGGGTATTTTTTAGATGATGATGATCACATTTAAAACCTGTAATTTCCTACCTCTCTTTTTTATGATAATGAATATTCATATTTATAAAACTGTGCTAGAGAAGTTAAGGCCTGTCTGGATGAACCTATGCTGCACAATTTGGACCATTCTCTCATCTGTAAAATGAGAGAGCTGAACTAGATATTTATCTAACGTCCTTGGCTCTGATATCCTAAGGGTGTAGGATTTCATGTCCCATGAATCTTCATTTCTAAGGATATCTGAAGAATAGATATTCACAAGGAAAATATGTGTTCACATGATGTGATATATTCACCTTTAAAAGACTGAGAAGTTTTTAATTGGTTAATTGATTGATTTAGAATATGACTACGTTGTCATTAGGTGAAAGCTTTCTGTTGCCTCTGGTGCTCCTGACAGTATACTGGCAAACGTGATGGCCAAGTTAGGCTGACACTGTTGATTTGGAACCTGCAAAGGAAAGTGCCTTGAAGATCTTTTCTCTCCCAACCCTCAAGCTCCTGCCGTTTCTATCCTCACTATGCAGGCCTGACTAACTATTCCAAAAGCAAGAGCCTTGTGTTACAGACCGTCTTCACCACATATATATTTCAAGTTATGAAGCTCAGGTCCACTCAATTTAAACCAGTGAGTCTTGAGCCCAAAGCCTGCAAGTTAAGAGAGAGGGCGATCATCTATTGTGATGTATCATTGTCTTAGACTTTCAGTTGAGTCACAGCATGTGGATCAAGAAGGCAGATGCCAGATGAACTAAGGCTCCACCCCTTGGTGCTCCTATGCACTGGGTCTAGGCAGTGAACTATTTCTGTAGATAGGTGAGTCTTTCCTGCAGAGTCAGAGGGGATGGACTGCTGCTCTTGAGGGGAGCCATTTTATGTGCTAGATGGGAGAAATCAGACTGGAGTGGGGAGAATGAGGTCTACTGCATGATGACATGAGACTCCACTCATGTCTTGTGCAGAAAGTGGACTTGAGCCACACAGAAGTCTGCATGAAAAAATGTCCAACCTGGTTCTCCTCTGCAAATCAGACACTTAGTTGTTAAGAAAGACATTTTAGATTGTGATATAAAGGACAAAATATAAATACTACTGTCCCAAGGTATTGATTTTACTTAAAATGACAGAGTCTAAAAATTTGGTGAGAGAGGAAACCCTATCAAAATAAACACAAATCATGAGTATCTCTTTAGAAGGTAGAAATAAAGCATACACTTTTCTGTTGTGGACACTTGGTTATGATTTTTTGAATAGTAGACAACCAGAAAGTCTTGGCAGGTTTGCTTAAGTGAGGCAATATGTACCTACATTTAGTGTGTTTGAACACAAACAAATGTGTACACAAGATGGAAAAAGAAAATAGAACAAGTGTCACTGCTAGTCATGTTTTCCATTTCTTTTTGCAAAGAAATATCAGAATATAATTATGCATAGGACTTGCATAAAGTAGCAAAATGCAATATTTGTAATAATGATGAAGATATATATGTCAAAGTGTAGTCAAACATGACAGCCATTAAATGCTTGGCTGCAAAATGATCATTAATTACACAGGACATTAGATGCAGTTGGATTAAGAATTATTGGACAAATTAACAAAATTATTCTCAAGGCTAGATGCATGATATTTATGGCAGTGAATAGAATCAAAGTGTGCATTTTCAGCCACACTCAAATTGTAGGCACCACCAGGCTTAGACTTCTCCTTTCTGTCTCTTGTGATCCCTGACTCTGTCTCTTTGAGACATGATCATTGAGACCTTGGGGGCTATGAGCTGTCAGAATGGTTACTGATGCTTAAAAACAAAGAACTGCCAGAAAGAACCTTCTTGATAGGATGGGTGATGGTATAGAAACAAGCAATGTGGAAAAAGCCAAGGTAGACAGAGTCTAGGAAGGGCCCTGACTTGGGTTTCAGGCTCTGGGGCAGAGCTTCTCTTCCTTGAAAGGGTTTGGCAAGAGCAAGGCAGCCCTCTGGTTCTAGAAGCTCTGGAAGAATTATGGGCTGAGTGAATACTAAGGCATCAAGAGTAGTGATATTATCAGCTAAAATGTATTATCCTATGCTAAGCACTGTGTACATACTTCATTTAGTCTTTGCAATGACCTGGTAAAGGTGAATATTAGTGTTTTTCTTACTTTCCATATTAGGCATTGAGAGATTAGGTGACCTATTCAAGGTGGCACAGTTAGGGAGCAAACTGATGGTGGCCTACTAGCTCAGTTTGACTGTGATGAAGAAATTTCCTGGCTAAATGTACTTGCAGTGCTAAAACCAGGACAGTCCCAGGAAAACCAGAATGGGGTTGATGACTGTAAAACTGACAGTATCACAACTCAGACTCAGAACCTGAGATACTAATTCTTATGCTAGTTACTGTCTACCTGAGTCAGGGATTCAGGTGCAACACCAGAAGGCAATGGATCCAGGTGATAAGAACCTGGGATAAAGAGATTTGTCTAAGGCTTCACTACAATGTTGACCAGAAAAACCAATAAGGTAAGCCTACAGCTGAATCACCTTCCACATAAAGCAAGAATTGCCCCAAAGCTTTAGAGGAGAGAGGGTTGATTTCTGGTCAAAAAACTAAGAGAGAAGGCTCCTGACAGTAGAAATCCCTGGAGGGGATTCTCAGCCAGGAACATCTGGAGGCTACAGTAGTATTAATGTCCATGATTTATTCCAAATGTCACTTTTGAAACCAATATTAGATAATATTATTCCAAATGTCAATTTGAAACCAATATTAGATAATAATAGACGATGACCCAAACCAATGGTATTTTATAGCAATGTCCTTTTTCAAGGTTGGGATATCCCTAGGGGTGGCCCTGGTGGGTGTTCGTGCTGTATCCACAAACAGGCGAGGGCAGTAGCCAGGCTGATGCTTACTGGACCTAGCACGGCACTCCTGAGCCCTAGGCTGGTGGAGAATAGACCTGGACAGGAAAGAGATCCCAGAGTGTGTTGGGTATTCACTCCTTTGCCTATTGTGTTCACTTGATGAGTACAATATACCAGAAATTGCACAGAATTTGAGTTCAGATAATTCTCTTTTGGAATACTGACTCTGGAACTTATTATTTGTAAGTCTTTTTTTTTTTTTAATTCAAAGTTGTTGTATTTATAACAGTAGCATGCATTACAATTCATAATACACGTATAGAGCATCTTTTTACATAACACTGTTTGTATACAAAGTATATTCGTACTATTCAAGTCTTCAATAATACATTTAGGATAATTATATACATCTTATTCTACCACCTCCTTTTTCCCCCCTTCTATACCCCCTTGCTCCCTCCCTCCCCCTTCCTCCCCTTTGACCTTTCTAGTGTTCCTCTAATCCTCCTATGTACCCCGACCCAGCACCACTGTAAATCATCCTCCTTATATCAGAGAAAACATTCTGCATTTGGGTTTTTGAGATTGAGTAACTTCACTTAGCATTATATTCTCCAACTTTATCCATTTACCTGCGAATGCCATTATTTTATTCTCTCTTATTGCTGAGTAAAACTCCATTGTGTATATATACCACCTTTTCTTTACCCATTCATCTACTGAGGGGCATCTAGGTTGGTTCCACAACCTAGCAATTGTGAATTGTGCTGCTATAAACATTGAAGTGGCTGTGTCGCTGTAATATGCTGCTTTTAAGTCCTTTGGGAATAGACCCAGGAGTGGGATGGCTGGGTCATAAGGTGGTTCCATTCCCAGTTTCCAAGGAATCTCCATACTGCTTTCCATAATGGCTACATCATTTTGCAGTCCCACCAGCAATGTATGAGTGTGCCTTTTTCCCCACATCCTCTCCAACATTTATTGTTGTTTGTGTCCTTAATAGCTGCCATTTTGACTGGAGTGAAATGAAATCTTAGAGTAGGCAATTAGAGAAATGCAAATCAAAACTACTCTATTTGTATGTCTTGACAAACTTACTAAACTTCTATGAATGTTAGGGTTTTTTTTTTTTTATCATTTTAAAAGTGGGAATTAAATTCACTGTAGAGTGTCTTAGTTGTTTGAGCTACTATAACAAAATGCCAGAGACTGGGTGGCTTCTAAACAACAGGAGTTTATTTCTTATAGTCTGTAGGCTGGAAATCCAAGATTAGCATGACAACAGATTCAGTGTCTGCTGACTGTTGGCTTCCTTATAGATTGGCCCAATTATCACTATGACTTTCCTTGGCAGAAGCAATGAGAGGTTTCTCCTGGGTCTTTTCTATATAATGGTACCAGTGACATTCATGAGGGCTCTGTCCCAATGACTTAACCACTTCCCAAAGACTTTACCTCCTAATATCATCACGTTGAGAGTTAAGACTTCAACTTATGAATTTTGTAGGAACAAAAACATGTGTACCATATCTCAATATTAAATATTAGTTTAAGGATTAATAATGTATATTAAGTGTCTAACACCATACTACAAATACAACAAATGGGCGTCACTGTATTACCATAGATTCTGAAAGAAACAGAATTCAAAATGGAGGCTTGAAATCTTCATCTTTAAAAATTAAAACTGTCTCCTAGTGTTGGATTTATCATTTTAGCCCAAGGCTGACACCTTGTGGAACTGTCTGATAATGGTGAGTTTATCCTGATCTATGAATAGTCCTAAATCCTTTCTGAAGGCTGAACAAACAATGCAGATTAAGGGAAACTTATTGGCTATTTAAGTCAAAGAAAAACAGGCAAAGCAAAATCAGATGAATTTAATTGTTTGGAACCTTTTTTGGAGATTATTTCAGAATTTGATTTCAATTCATTATGATTTATTTGTTTTTACTGTTTTCCTAGCAACAACATTAATTCAGAATTTTAAAGCTCCTTTTCCCTTTGCTTAAAGTTTTCCTATTCCAAAATATTATTCAAATCCTGGGATAAATCTTTCTTCTTCACTTACATTTCCTGACCTGTTGTGGACTCAATGACTATCCATTTGAGGACTCCCAAACCACTCATGGGCAAGAATAGTGACATAATAAGCTGGGCTCAGTGCTAAATGAAGATGTGGAACCCTTTGTTTAAAAATCATTAAGACTTTCAAGATAGAGCATTTAACCAAGTGTAGGACCCTTCAAAACACAGGCCCTGTCTGATGGTCTCATTAAATATTTAAAAAAGATACTTATCCATCAAGTTTATATAAAATTTTTGCTAGCAGAAACAAAAATTTTTTTTCTCTCACCTTTGTTCTAACTGCTGAGACCATTTCTCCCTTCCTCAGAGGCTCCCCTTGAAATAAAATAAGAGGAATTCTACTCAAGCCACATTTTTATGGAGAGAAGCTTAGAGAAGATGATCTGGCTGTAAGGGAGGTACTAAGTGACAGTGACACTTTTCTTTTTCTTTTTGCAGTCCTGGAGATTAAATTCAGGGATGCTCTGCCACAGAGCTATATATCCCCTGCTCTTTTAATTTTCTGTTTTGAGGCAGGGTCTTGCTAAGTTGCTGAGGCTAACCTTGAACTAGGCAATTCTCTTGCCTCAGTTTTCTGAGTAGCTGGGATTACAGGCATGACCACTATACCCAACTAGGCACCTGTCTTGAAGTTCCATCCATGTAATAAGCATTGTTTTTACATGTATTTGTATGTTTATTTGGGGGAAGCTGGGAGGGCTATTGATGCAGATTACGGAGCGGCTACATTACATATACACCATTCCTTGTCTAGGTTCATATCAGTGTAGAGCCCAGGCCTACTCTGAATCACATTGATCTAGATGATTTTTGAATGTAGACTTCCTGGAAGAGAACCAAAATCCAGTTCCTGGAAGGGACACCAGTGGTGGAAATTGGCCAGTGGATGCATTGACCTTGATTCATAATGACCATCTCATTAGAGTCAAAATTACATATGATTCGGATAGAACCACTTATTACTTGCTTAGATGTGTAACAAGTACTAAATAACTATTGATTCAATGGAGATGGGAATCCCCAGAGGGTGGCTCATGGTTGTTTGGTCAATTGAGAACCTGGATATTATTGATCATGGCTCCTTTCCAGCCCCAGAGCAGACAGACATTTACAGAGATAAAAGCTGGTCCATATGGCTAAAGCAGACGTTTCGAGGTGGTAACTTGGGGCATTTACCTTCTCTCCTCTGTTTCCCCTCAATTTTAGTTTAGCCCTTATAGCTTATAAGGCTAATATGCATGTAGCTTGCAGGGTACCACAAAATTCTTTCTCATTTCTAGGCCTGGGTTTGCATTGAACAGCCCTTTCTTCCTAAGATCTGTCCATCTCTTAAGACAAAGCACAAGTATCATCTCTAAATTCCTCCATTGTCACTATTAATATTATTATTATTAGACCAAAAAAAGAAAGATATTTCTTTAGAACTCTTAAGGATTGTGATCCAAGGAGCAAAAGACTCAAGTGGTCTTGTGTTTGTACTCTGATGTTCCACAAAATGAAGGCCATATCTAAAGCTCAACACCCTGCCTCCCACCAAAAAAGGAAGGAGATTACATCAGTTATTGTCAGGGTTTTGGATTGGTGCTGGCGAAGGCTAAGTGGTTATGTTAGTGGTTAACAGTCTCTGGACAGTTTCCTCAGAAGGAGAGAGGAATGTTTCCGTTCAACAGTTTTGCAGAAAACGGCAAATGCTGTTACAGGGAATGGTGATTTGGATGTTCCAGGAAGTCAGCCTATATCCTGCTGTGTAGATGGCAGGTATGAAGTTGGGGTATTATGTGCCTGAGCTCCAATCTGCCCACCACCTCTGACTCCATTTTGAGTGCTCTGCACCAACATCTTTCCATTCTAAATGTATTTCTTAACAATAGACATGGGCAGATTAAGGGAAAATTTGTCACCTGACACACATGGCTGAGCTTGAACAAGGTGATGTTCTATCTTCACGTTCCAGCTCATACTGTAAACAAGTGCCCTTTTCACAGCCTACTCAGAGCCACATTTTTCAAATTTTTGTACTTTTTGTTGGTGATTGTGCTTCTTAATACCTTTGCATTAAATGCTGAAGTGGTGTCTATTGATCCTGAGTAGAAGCAGAAGTACTGATACCTTGATCTTGGATTTTACCAGACTCCATGACTGTGAGAAATGCTTCTGTTCTTTATAAGTTACTCATCTATGATATTTTGTTATAGCAGCAGGAACAGACTTAGACATTCACCTGAAGAAACTACAGGGAATGGGCTGTTTCCTGGGGCACTTGTCCTTCCTGATCATCTCTCTTTTCCTCCTTATTTGTGGTGAAAGAAAATGGCTCTTGGAATCACCTAAATTTATTTACTTTTCCCAATCTTCCAATAAAATGGATGCTCTAGAAAGACATGCTATTGATATCCTGCTCTCTTGCATCCATACCGCACAGAATTGGAGCTATGCCTAGACCAGTATGAGAAGTGTGTAGTAATGTAGTGCTTGGAGATAATCTGATAACCTGGCATTGCTTGGTCCCTGCAACCTGGGGAGGTTTGGGAACCTCATTGTTATAATAACAAAAGGAAATTAATTACTTAAGATTCTCCTTACATGTGCTATTGGGATAATATACTTTCCTACCAGTTTGTACTTTTACAACTGTTCATATAGCTTCTTTCCTGGTGAACTGTAGGAATCATATTAAAGAAGGAGAATGAACTGATTTTTTTGATAGGGAATAAAATGAATTTATGCAATATTAATATGCCTAGAGTCTAATGAACTGTCAAATGAAAGTTTTATTAAAGGTTTTTAGATATCCCTTCCAACTAGAAACTATGGTTTTGAGTTTCTTTGAAGTTTTCCCAAGTGACCTGATTTTATGTGGAATGGTTTTAAGTTGTGGCCCTTATTTACTTTATTATACATTTATTTAACTCAACCAAGTTCAAAGCATTATTTGCACATTGGGAACCATAGCTGTCTGCCAGAAGATGTGTAGTGAGCTGCAAATGGCAAAGAGAGCATCTTTAGGGTGTCCATCCATAACCCCCTTCACAGACCTTCTACAGGCATCAAAACAACAGCCAGGGGGCTGGGGTTGTGGCTCAGTGGTAGAGCGCTCGCCTAGCACGTGCATGGCCTGGGTTTGATCCTCAGCACCATGTATTGTGTATAACTAAAGCAAATAAATTAAACAAACAAACAAACAAAACCATCCAGGAGCAGGTGAAAGGCATTTGTAACGTAATCCCATCAAAGCCGCCCCTGGAATGCTGGAAATCAAGGCAAACATCCTTGCCTGATGGAGGTCCGTGTGCTGCTTCAGAGTCCACAGTGGCTGCAGAGACTCAGTAAGACAAGGATGAGAGGCAATTTAAGATTTTAAAGGCAGTCTTTTGTGTATATGTGTATAACCTGTGTTTCATCTGCCCAAAAGTCTGCCTTAAATTACTTTTCGAAACAATATGTCATATTCAAATGGGTTGAACTGTAGATGATAGCTTCTTGAAGTCTGTTTATAGAGGTTTGTCAGGACTCAGTAAGACATAACAGCATACTCAAGGTCTCGAGTGAGCAACACATCATTTCCCTCACTAGGCCTGAGGCAGCAAGAGAAAAGACCCATGTGACCCAAGTGATGAGAGAGGTTCTGCTGATAGGAGCTATAGCCACAGAGGAAGACAAGGAGCAGGGGAATAACTACCCCCACCTTTCACTCCTCCCACTCTCTCACCTCTCCCAGCACCTCTCATAAGCCAATTTTGATCAAAAAGTCAGATCAAAGGAAGCCCAGATGTATAGTTCAGATATTAGATGTCAGGCTCAGAATAAGACAGAGAAGTGGAGGATGGATGGAGCAGGTGGTGCTTCAAACAGTCCCTAAGCAGCTGCAGAGAGCTGTTGGGTAAGTTCTCCACAATTCAGTCCATTTCGTTGGGAAGCAGGCAACACGCCCCGATGGATTTAGACAATTTATTACCCAGCTCAGTAGGCAGCAAGAGCTTCCTGTTTGCATTTGTTCCCCACATCCCCTCCCAGGTTCCACAGGGCCATTGCAGAGGCAGGTCCAGGTGGATTCTGTGCATCCATGAGCTGTGAAGAACACTAGCTTAGGAAAACCTGTAAGTGTTAGGGCACTGCACGCAGATGAGGATGGTGGGGACATGAGGTTAAGAGAACAATTCCACAAAATGGGCCCACTGTGCTGATCCCCACATGCTTTCTTTTCCAAGAAGCAATTTACCTGCAGGCTTGCCTGGCCTAAGTGGACAGGATCTGTCACATTCCTTAGCAAAGTACCTGTTATCTGCAGGAGAAACACAGACCCAGAATAAATGTCCATAGGAGAAACCCAGGAGACTTTTGTGATCAGATCCTGAAACTCTGGAGATAAAGATAGTTCTACCTAACCATAAAATCTGTAAGAACTGGTAAGCATGGGCCAAGGTGACCTGGAATTGCCTTGACAGAGGATACTTGAAAGTCTGATGTCACCCTGCTGTCAGTCAAACTTCAAGAAGTGAACCTGGGTGGGACTCTATGCAAACTTCTCTGGAATCCCCAATAAAACTGTAGTACTGGAGAGGCAATCTACCTGCAGCCCTGCCTAGCCTAAGTGGACAGGATAGGTCACATTCTTCAGCAAACTGAGGCAGGTGCGAGGTTAGCCAGTTAGTGTAGGTAATGAATAATGAGGATGGAGAGAGGGTGAGGACTGATTATCAAAGTGACAGCACTGGGTTGTTAACCTCTGCCATCAAGCTCCTGGGCATGCTGGGTTGCTAACAGTTAACCTCCAAGTCCCTGCACTTGGTCACATATATGGGGAAGAAAGAGGGGACAATAACAAAAGAGGGGGGTTCTGGGGTGTATAAAAGAGCAAGATGCACCCCTCACCACAGGCATTTCAACTTTGAAGTCCCCTTAGGAGAAGTCTGTCTCTATCAGTTTCTTAAATAAAAACTTGCTTTCTACACTTGACTGGGCATTTCTTGGGTATTTAATCTTCAACACTGGGAAACAAGAACTTGTTCCTGATCTCCAAGACTAGAATCAACTTGATGGCAAGAATCAGGGGTTGGGGGGAGTTGTCTTTGCATTGCCTCAGTTTCTCAGAAGACCCCAGAACTGTAACACTAGAAAACATGCCCAACCGTTGTCCCTTGGGGAAGAAATCATCTATATTATCCTAGTCAGAAAATAAAATCTGCTCTCTGCTCTAGAGAGGGACATGACACTATCTGTACCTTCCAAGGCTGTTTGTTATGCCCACATCCTTGAAATCTGAATCTAGTCCAGAGCTCTGGCCAGAGTGGGAAACTGCAGTGGTTAATCACCTGGTGGAGGAAGAACAGAACAGCCAGATGGTGTGATTTGTCCCCAGGTCCCTTGAATTCTTCCGTTCAATGGCTAAGACACAGAAGGCTCCAGGAGCGTTGCAAAGTGTGGGTAATGCAACACAGCAGGACTGCAAAGGTCCCCCATGACTTGGCATAAACTAGAGCCACTGTATTGCTCCTAGCAGGGCACACATGCTGTCTCACTGCCTAGTCCCTGCTTTCTAGTGAACAAAAGAGGAGGTCCCTGAGGAGTTCTTATTCAAGTGCCTGAGCTTGGATTAGTTTTAAGGGAATACGTACACATTTTAATAATCCTGTGGATTTAGTGAAAAAACAAAACAAAACAAAAATCAACATACATTTGTTCAGGGCCCAATGCATACACTATTTATAGGGATTCATGAAAAAAAAATTGCACTAGGGATTGGAGGCCAAATAAGTACCAAAAACTCTCTTCATAATGTGAACCTCTGTGGGCTGAATATAAAAAGAGGTGGGTCTATCTTTGCTTAATATTATTAATGATTTGGAAATCCCCAAATTTTTAAGTTTCACACAATAATAATTAATGGAGTACTTTTTTCTAAGTCATGTGCAAACTAGTGTCAGAGAGCAAAAATAAAGAAAAAATGCCTATGACTATTTATTACAGCAGAGTAACTTGAAAGACTTAACTTAAAATGAGACAGATGAAATACATTAAAACAAAAAAAAAAATGGCTAGATGCAGAACAATGAGTCCTAGAGTGGAGACTGCAGAGATTTTCTGATCAAATCCCCCGGCCTGCTTTCCTGGCTTTTTAAGCCACCTAGTTATCACACAGTGCACACACCTCCACACACTGTCTCCATTCCAAGGTTCTGACCCAGACAGTCATATGGCTCCTGTTCCTCTGAATTGTTGCATATGACTGAATTCCCTGTCCACCACCCCCACTTTTTTTTTCTTCCATGTAAGCCATCTTTCAAAGCCTGGCACATAATAGGAAGCACATAATAGGAAATTAATACGCATTTGCTCAATGGACCAATTCACATATTTATTTGAGCTATAATGATTTTCATGGGTACAGTCAGAGGAGCTGTTGGATGGCATTTTTGTTTCACCAACCAGCCTTGAAGTCAGTTCCCTGTATAGATCATTTAAAGTTTTGCATAAATAGATACTTTAAGATTCCATGTGAATTATATAGATTGGTAACAATGGGAGTAGGCCTTTGACCCCTCCCAGGTGTTTAATAAGCACTGAAGGAATAAGTACATGTATCATATGGAAAACGAGTTTTCTCTCTCTGTATCTCATTTTTAGTGTTATGGAGAAAAATGTATCCTTACTTGTAAATGAGTAGTACTGTTTCTGCTTGAATATTTTGTTGGTGATCTGAACAAGAGATTTGAAAGTCGATACTGGAATGAAGGCATTTTGTGCTACTTTACTAATTATATAATTCTGTTCAACTCTGTTGCTACCCTCAACAACCTCATCAGAATCATGAGGCTATAAGCAACATACTTATGATTTTTAATATTTTTCTTTACTTCATGCAGATTTATGTACGTATTTCAAACCAGAGAGAAAGAAATGAAGGAAGAAAGAAAAAGAAAAAGGAAACTGTTAATCTGACTTATATATTCTTTCCTCCCGGAGTCCCAGACTCTCAGGGCTGGAAGGGCCTGTGAAGGTGGTACCTATTGCTGGACTTAAGTCATTTTGGACTGTGAGCATTCTAGCCCTTTGCTTCCTGAACAGTAATGTACATATAAATCGCCTGAAGATGGTTTTACAATGCAGCTTATGGAATGAAGCACAAGCTAAGGTTTACTCCTGAATGTCCTCAGGGAAGCCCCTTTTTTCTGCCTCCTTTTCTTCAACTAATGAGAAAGCAAACAGATGGAGGCAATTAGGATAGGTTTGCCAGCTTAAATGTAGGAGATGTAAGCAAATCAAATTTTGATAAATATCAAATATTTTTTCAACATGTGTAACTATCACAGAGGGCATGCTTACACTGAAAACAATGTTATTCGTCTGATGTTTGAATTCATTTTTCTGCAAGGGTGGTGTGGTAGGTGGGGAGGGGATGATTGTGAGTCTTATGTTTCCATCTTGCGCTCCCTCTCTCCTGGGCATCCTGTATTTTTTGTTTGCTAAATCTGGCAAATCTACCTGGGCATAAAGAAAAAGAAAAGCATAGACTTTGATGTCAAGACCAAACTGACTTTGAGTCCTGGCTTTTCATTTCCTAGCCTGCTAATTGGAGGCAGGCTTGACATGAGAGCCTCTGTTTCCTCATCTATAAAAGAAAAGAGCACTAGCCATGCAGGCTTGTTGTGAAGATTAAATAAACTGATATATGCAAGGATGAGGCTCATAGCAGGTGATTAATAATGAAGGCAACAGTGATGGTACTAATGAGGTTTGCCCATGCTATCAAATTTTTAAAAAGAGCAGTCATTAGGAAATAATATTTGTAATGTTCAGTTTTACACTACCTCAATGTGCAAACCTGCTTGATTTTCATGCAAACCTGATGTTGTATGAATAACATTTCAGCATGCTACAGAATCATCTGAGTGATTTGTTAAAACAAGATTGCTGGCCCCCACCTATAGAGGTTCTGATTCAGTTGGTATGCAGAGGGGACCCAAGAATCGCCATTTCTAACAGGTTCGCAGGTGATGTTGGTCTGAAGACCAGCATTTCAGAACCTCTGTTCTATACCAAGCAGCATTCCAGCCTTTCCAGAGTTCTCTTGCCTAACTTGTGGTAGAAGTAGTGCCACCTACTGGACAAAATAGAGAAGAATTTGCAAAAGAAGATTAAGGCATTATTAAAAAGAAAAGTTAAATGTTGAGGGTCCTTTCAAGAGCTTGTGCTTTTTATGAATAGGGAATAGACTTTTGTTGTGATACGAAAATAACATCTTGCTTGTAGTATTTCTAAATAAAGGAAACATTAAGAGCATTCTGAGTTCTGTTTATAGCTAAGTGCTTAGGAGCTCGCTGTCGCTGAGTATGCTGATTACTTTCGATTTCTAATCTCTTCAATTTCAAGGCAGGAAGGAAGGTATTCTAATGCAATAAGATACAGTTCTTTTTGAGCCTCTACTTATTTGTCTATATAATGAGAGGAGGTGAGATAAACCAGAAAGCATTCTTTAATATGCTATGATTCCCTCCAATAGGTATTTTACTTAGCTCTGAAAGGAGAGAGAATTAAATTTGAAGTGAAGGTCTGTTCATTGACACCATAGAGTATTTTCATTTTATCAAAACTAATGGAAATGTTTTTGGGACTCCCATGTACTTCTTCCCTTTCTTTCTAGATCACAACTTCTATAGTAAATTGACAATAATTATGATACCAATTTCCTTTACAGAATGACTTTAAGACCATAGTAGAAGTGGAAACAGTCATTGTATTAATCTTCTAGAGCTTCCATAACAAAGTGCCACACACTGAGTGGTGTAAGCAGAAATGTATTTTCTGAAGTCGAGAAGGACAAGAGCAAGCTGTAGGCAGGATTGGCTTCTTCTGAAACTTCTCTCTTTGGTTCGTAGGTGGCTGTCATGTCTCCGTATCTTCACATGGTGTGGGGAATTTATAAAGGGGTTGAGGTCTTTAACCCTTCGTGACCCGGGGTGAGCCTTCTTTGTCCAGCAAAATAGGTTAGAAGGGCAGACCTCAACGAATGAGACGAGACTGGGAAGGTGATAGGTCGCTGGTATTCCCTCCCCCGCCTTTAGAAGACTCAGGAACATACCAGGGAGCCCAGTCAGGTCAGCGCTGGAACTCAGGTTTATTGAGGAAGGTGGACAACCTTTATAGTGGACATGAACTAGTTAGCAAAGAGATTATAGAGACAGGTAAAGAACATGGGCAAATCCTATTGGCAGAGTCCCCTACCCTATCCTTAGGGTGGTTTCGGTTCCCACGATAAGTTAGAGGAACGCCCCCTGCTTAGGTCAGATCCGTAACAGGGCGTGGAAAGCAGCCAGAGAGTTAGAGTTCTTTACCCTTTCCGCTGACATGTTCTAAAGACCCCCCGACAACATGGCTTTTCCTCTGCATGTCTGTGTCCGATTTTCCTCTTTCCAGGACACAACTCTTACTGGACTAGGGCCCACCTTGGTGACCCATTTTAACTTAATAAAAATTTAAACTTTTAAAAGGCTTTATCTCCAAATATAGTCACATCCTGAAGTCCTGGATACTTCAATGTATGAATTTGGGGGAAACACAATTTAACCCCAAATAATTTGTTTGAACACCATGTAAATATTGTTTTAAAACAATTATATCTCCTTGAGCTTCATTTTCCATATTTGTGAGAATGAGAAGGTTTTGGAGGGTTTGGAGTAAGTCCAACTTTAAGATTCTGTTTTGCTCTCAGGTCTCTGCCCCTCAGAGCCTAACATTTGGGACAGGTTTCTCTAGGAGCCACCGTATACCGGATTCCAAGGGAAAGGACCATTTGCATGTATCAGTATATAGAATAGAGTGAAGAGTATTGGAATAAAGCTTTCCAAATCAGCACTTTCCTTATTGAGAAAACTTGGATACAACACTCACTCTCTCTGGGTCTCAGTTCCCTCCTGTGCAAAATGGGGCTCTAATACCTGTCTAAAGTTTCTGGGAAGATAAGGAAGGTAACATGCATTAAGCACCCAGTACAAAGGTTGCTTAACAATGGGTAGTTAGTTATCTGTTGTACATTCATCCTTGCTCTGTCTCTTCTAAGACAGAATGAGTCTTGCAAAAATGCTTCAATGGTATTTTGAAGATTGTGCTTTATGCTTCTTTGAAATGTCTGCTTTTATGGATGCTTCCCTCTGAGCTGCACTGTTGACAGAGAGAACTAAAAACAACCCATGTTTCTCCCAATTGGAAAATCACTTATCCTTTTTAGGGACCAGTGAGAATAATGGTTATCCTGACACCTATCCAACATTATAAAAACTCATGTGCTTTACATGCAAGCTCTGAAATTCTAACATCAACATTCCCTTTTGACATCTAACATCAACATTCCCTTTTTAACATCTCACGAAAGGCAAGAAGTGCTGCAACAGGTCTAACCACAACTGTAGAGAAAACCAAGCTCTAGAAAATACCCTGGGCAAATTTTCCCAATGCTGGACCACTGGGTAGAACTATTGGGAATCTTCAGACACTTTAAAAAAAAAAAAAAAAAAAAAAAAAAAAAAAAAAATAAAAAAAATAAAAAAAAAAAAAAAAATAAAAAAAAAAAAATAAAAAAAAAAAAAAATTAAAAAAAAAAAAAAAAAAAAAAATACCTTATTTCTCTACTTTAAAACCACCCAGAGTACAAGTAATCCAGGTGCTTTCTATGTAAATATCTCTTAGGAAGGAAGACTTTCATCACAGTTAGGTAGTTACAGTCTTACTTAAAATGTGAAAAACAAAAGCATTAATAATCCTAGCACCCTGAAACAACTATGTTCATTTGTGCTAAAAAAAATTCAGTTCGTGTTTATATGTATACACATTTATGTATACACTTACATATTTTATACATTAAAGATTATACTAAGCAAGTATTTTCTATTATTGCTGTTTTCACTGTATCTTGCCAAGAAGCATTTTCCATAGCTATCACTTTAATGGTTGAATTATATTCTATATATTGGATGGCAAACAATTTCCCCATTCCCTTATCTATAGCATTTAGGTTGCTTCTAATTTTATAAACAATGTGGCAATGTTCATGTTTGTACATGTATTTCTTATTTCCTCCCCTCAAGTTATTTCCTTAGGATAAAGGTCTAGAAATGGGCATGGACATTTCAATATATACTATAGAATGAAGCATTCTTTACTTTCCTGCAAAGTATGGAAAATTTTGATTCTCTGTAAAAGAGCTTCTCCTATCATGACAACCTTTAGACTGAGCCAGAAGGTACAGTGCCATCTGCTGCCGTGCAAATGTTACTTCCTGCAATTTCCTGTTTAATATCAGAGATCACCGGCCAGTTACATGCTAAGATAGGATCTGCCCCAGGTTGGGTATTATCTGAGGGGAAAGTGTACATTAAGTGAGGTCATATTGCCAAGTAACTGAGCCCAGGGTCACTTTTATTTGTGGAGCAGAGTATGGCCAGGCAGTCTTTTTTTTTTTTTTTTTTTTTTTCCTTCTTTGAGGAATCCCAAGTCCTAATAATTGGCTGATGAGAGTTTAGAATGCAAGCCACTGCAAAATGATGCATGCTGTGTTCTGAGCTGTTGGTTATTCTGTCCAACTCACCTTCCTTTCATTGATACCAATATAATATCTAAGTGATTAGAACAATCTTCTCTCTGATTCTGTGCTTTGGCTTTATTTATGTGCCTGTGAGATGATTTACCTTCTTTTCTCAGTGACTTTGAGTCCTAGTTAGTTTTTGAACCTCATGTCAATGGTCCCTTTTTTTTCTCCCCAGGAGTTTTCCAATTTCCAAGATTTTCCCATCCCAAGATGTCTCTACCACCCCACCTCTCATGACTACTCTTTAGGATTTTCAAGAGATCAAATTGAAACCACTTCCAGTGTCATAAAAAGCTTTTTATGATTTGATCTGTGACTACCTATTCAGGCTTTTCTCTTATAGTTAGTTCTTGGCTTTTTATACTCTAAAGTAGCATTGTCCAACAGAAACATAATATGTATACAGCACCCATATAATTTAAAATATAAATAAAGTAGCCACACTAAAGTAGGAAAAATAAAACAAGCAACAAAGTACTCCCAAACAATAACAGGTAACCCAGAATATGATCATTTTAACATTTAATACTACATATATTTCAAGTGTTCAATAAGCACAAGTTTTCTTAGTTCTAGGAGTCCCAATCTCCAGCACTAGCTGTGTTTCCACCCAAAGTCTTTACGTGTTCTCTTCTTTCTTCCCAGAGCAAACTTTTCCATATCTGGCAAACTCCAAATCATCTCTTTAAAAACCCAGAACAAATATTACTTTTCTAAGTGCTTCTTTCTTGACCTTCTGCCAATGTTATCCATCACTCTCTTCTGTTTTGCTGCTTGACTATGCATGTTTCTATTTTATATTCATCACTCTATTGTAATATGTTGATGTGCATTTATAAATGGTTAATTTGTAGTTTCATACTTGATTCTGAACTTCTCTAGGGCAGAGACATTTATTTACCAACTCTGTATCCTGGGAGCCAAGAACAGAGCATATTCTCACCATCTACCGATGTGCAGGAAGCCTATTAATGGACGTATAACTGCTAATTGAATTACAGCCACCTGTCTATGTTGAACACTAACTCTTTATTCCCATGTCATCTAATAGGACTTAATACAAGCCTGATGGAAAGATTTACCCAGACAAGCCATTGTTTCTTTGGTTGCTCCCTCTCTCAGTTTAACAGAGTGAGAAGCAACATGAAATAACTGGCAGAAGGAGAAGAAAAGGTTGGCAGCTTGATTTTGATGTCTTCTCCACACTGATTTCTTCCGTGTTTTCTGAGATAATTGGCTTTTTGGATTAAACTGAGAACACTCTTTTAAAGTATTCAAACTTGAATTTGTGATTTGAAAAATGTGCTTCTCCAAGAAAAGTTCTACCTTCACAGAATTGGCTTAGATATGCATGAGGTGTGGAGCTTAATCTCATTTATAGTGAGATCAAATTCCTTTCTTCTTCTTAACTCTCCTACAGTTGTGCTTCTGATAGAAGGCTATTCAGAAAGGCTTTCAAAGCTTTTGGAAAATATAAAATGATTGCCATTTTTATTTTATTTAAATTCATTTCATTTCTTTTCATTGCATATTTTGTAAAGGAAGCATTTTTCAAACTGTTTAATTGCTGACAATTTATACAGAGAAGCAACAATCTGGTGGATCTCATTGTACACATCAAGCTTTCTCTATGTAGTTATATGTAAAAAAAAAACATCATCTCTGCATTTTGAAATGTTATAAACTATAGGGGAAGAAGCTGCCATTAGCACACTTAGCAGCTGTTCTTCTTAACACTGGAAAGTAGTTACAAAGACCAGGGAAAATATGAAAATAAAATATAGCAAACATAAAATATAGCAATTTTAAAGTAAATATAATAGTGTACCTGAGTTGTAATTAAATCTTATTATTTAAAATCAATAAGGTCTTGGGAAGATGGCCGACAGGAGGGAGGTGCGCTCTGGACATAGTTACTAAAAGAAGCTTAGTGGGAAGTTTGAGCGCGTTACTAGCAATTCTCTTGCAACTGAAAGGGAGCTGAGACATTCGTGCACCTCTGGACAGTGAAATACAACGATCTCCGGACCACGACGGGCAGGGGCAGAGTCGGAGCGGTCCACAGTCTGAAGCAGTGCTGTCTGCGCTGCAGGTGCAGCTGCCCAATAACATTGCGGCAAGGGGACGATCCACACAACGGCTTTGAAACCGATCAGCGAAGGATAGAAAGGAGCCTAGAAGCGCGAGCGGTGTCCACATAGAGCTCTTTTACACAACTTGCCAAGCCGATCCTGCACGCTCTGGAGTGACACAAAGGTCTGCAGAACTGCTGTTGAGCGGGAGGAGAGCACCGCCATCTTTGGGAAAAACAGTGGCTGACCCGGACAAAGAGCAAGGCAGAAAGGAAGAACAGCTGCAGACATCCAGGGAGCCACCAATGCTCTGAGAACAGCACACACCTGGGGGAGACTCGGGTAACCATAAGGGGAGGGCGTGTTTGGGGCTGGCGCAGCACCCCAAGATGCTACAACTGTGGGTGGGCGTGGGGAAAGGGTGCCTTCTGGTGGGTCTCTTTCCCGGTGCCATTCATCTGCTGACACACAACACCCCCCCCCCCACCGTCAGCCACTCTTCTGCTGGGTCATTCTGCCACTGGCCAAAGGTGCAGCCTTGACTCCACTAACAGGATTGCTGACTGTCTAGACACGATCCGATACAATTGGCTTAAACTGGAAATAAAAAAGGAGGGCTTCCCAGGGTCCATTTTGTTTGAGACTTGGGGTTTGACTTTTTTTTTTTTGTTAGTTTGCTTGTTTTGTTGGATTTCTGGTTGTTGGTTTTTTTCTTTTTTCTTTTTTTGCTTTGTTTTTTGCATTGATTGTCAGTGTGTTTGTTTGCTTCTGCTCCTCTTTTCTTTCCTTCTTTTCTTCCTTCTCACTTTTGCATCTTTTCTTCTTCCTTCATCTTTCCTATTTACACCCTGCCAGTGCATACTTAACAGAGGCAAAAACAAGTTATACGCAGAATTTGGGATTTCTAGAACGGGCGCAATTGAACTGTATAGCAAAACGGTGTTATATATAGTTCACCCGTTATTTTCTTGACTCTCTCTCTCCTCTCTCTTACACCAATTCCTACTCTTTTGTCATTTTTTTCTTTTCCATCTTACTTTATTTCTTCTCTCAACAGCTGCATAAGTTAGGTTTATATATAAATTGGTCTTTCCACCTAATTGTTCACTCCATTCTCTTTCCTCTCTCGTCTACTGATACTAAACAACTTCCACTAAACCACTTCCATAGAACTCTCTTTTCATGCTTCCTAAGAAAGAACAATTCAAGACACTCGCTTCCTTCTTCCTAAACATAGCACCTCTGTGTCCAATACTTGAAGCTATAAAACCCCATCAGAAGCATACAGAGTAAATTGGAAACAATATCTGGGTTGACTAAATCTGTACATTGTGATCAAAGCTGGATTTTCTGAATAGAAAGTGTTAGATTTTAAAGTGTAAAGGAATTATAAGGGGATCTGATAGCATTGTACTACAGGAACAACATAAGGCTTTAAGGTAAATTCAAAATAGTCAAGGTCCCACAGTGCAGGAAGAAAAGACACACAAGCAACATGAAAAAAACAAGGGAAGAAAGTGACACAAACAAATCAAGATACCTCATCAGTAGATTCCATGGCAAGCACAGTTGGTGAAATGCCAGAGATAGAATTTAGAAATTACATATTCCAAATGTTTATGGAACTTAAGAATGAACTCAAAAATGAGATGAGGGAGCAAATACAGGTGGCAAAAGATCATTTTGACAAAGAACTCCAAAATCAAATACAGGAAGTAAAAGATTACTTCAATAGGGAAATAGAGGCTCTAAAGAGAAACCAAACAGAAATTCCAGAAATGAAGGAAGCAATAAACCAAAATAAAAGTTCAATTGAAAGCATCACCAACAGAGTAGACCACTTGGAAGAAAGAACCTCAGACAATGAAGACAAAATATATATCCTAGAGAAGAATTTAGATTATATAGCAAAACCCGTAGGGAATCAAGAACATAACATCCAAGAATTATGGGACAGCATAAAAAGACAAAACTTAAGAGTGATCGGCGTAGAGGAAGGGGCAGAGTTTCAAGCCAAAGGAATGAGTAATCTATTTGATAAAATAATTACAGAAAATTTTCCAAACTTGAGGAATGAATGGGAAAACCAAGTTCAAGAGGCTTACCGAACACCAAACAAACAAAATCTCAACAGATCCACACCAAGACACATTATAATGAAAATGCCTAATATACTGAGCAAGGAGAGAATATTAAAAGCCACAAGAGAAAGGAAGCAGATTACATATAGGGAGAAAACAATCAGACTGTGTTCAGATTTTTCAACCCAGACCTTAAAAGCAAGAAGATCCTGGAATAGCATATTTCAAGCTCTGAAAGAAAAGGGGTGTCAACCAAGAATCTTATATCCAGCAAAATTGAGCTTTAGATTGGAAGATGAAATAAAAACCTTCCACGACAAGCAAAAGTTAAAAGATTTCACAACTCAGCCGGGCGCGGTGGCGCACGCCTGTAATCCCAGCACTTTGGGAGGCTGAGGCAGGAGGATTGCGAGTTCAAAGCCAGCCTCAGCAATGGTGAGGCACTTAGCAACTCAGTGAGACCCTGTCTCTAAATAAAATACAAAAAAGGGCTGGGGATGTGACCCAGTGGATGAGTGTCCCTGAGTTCAATCCCCGGTACCACAAAAAAAAAAAAAAAAAAAAAAAAAAGATTTCACAACTCGAAAGCCAGCACTTCTGAACATCCTGGGCAACATTTTTCATGAAGAAGAAGAGAAAAATAACAACGAAAATCAACAAAGGGAGATATTAAACTAAGGGAAATACCAACCAGAAGAGAAACCAAATCAAGCTAAAGACCATAATACAAATAAAAATGGATGGGAATAAAAATCACATCTCAATAGTAACCCTGAATGTTAATGGCCTAAACTCGCCAATCAAAAGACATAGATTATCAGAATGGATTAAAAGAAACGACCCAACAATTTGCTGTCTCCAAGAAACACACACCTCGTAGAAAAGGATATCAACAGACTGAAAGTGAAAGGCTGGGAAAAGGCTTATCACTCACATGGCCTGCGGAAACAAGCAGGGGTTTCCATTCTTATATCAAATAAGGTAGACTTCAAACCAAAACTAATCAAGAGGGACAAAGATGGATATTTCTTACTACTCAAGGGAACCATTAATTAACAGGATATAACAATCATAAATCTATATGCCCCAAATAATGGAGCACCTACATTCATCAAACAAACTCTTCTCAAGTTCAAGAGTAAAATAGACCACAACACAGTTATTCTAGGGGACTTCAACACACCTCTCTCACCAATGGATAGATCATCCAAACAAAAGCTAAACAAAGAAACTTTAAGCCTCCTTAAAACAATTAATAATTTAGACCTAATGGACATATATAGAATATTTCATCCCTCAGTAAATGAATATACTTTTTTTCTAAGCAGCACATGGCTCCTTCTCCAAAATAGACCATATATTATGTCATAAGGAAACTCTCAGCAAATATAAAAAAATAGAGATACTACCCTGCATTCTATCAGACCATAAAGGGATGAAATTGGAAACCAACGACAAAACAAAGAATAAGAAAAACTACTCCAACAACTGGAAGCTAAACAACATGCTACTGAATGAACAAGGGGTTGAAGAAGACATCAAAGAGGAGATTAAAAAATTCCTAGAGGTAAATGAGAACACAGATACATCATACAGAAATCTCTGGGACACTATGAAGGCAGTAGTAAGAGGAAAATTCATAGCACTGAGTTCATTCCTTAAGAGAAAAAAAAACCAACAAATAAATGACTTAACATCACATTTCAAAGCACTAGAAAAAGAAGAACAGACCAATACCAAGAGCAGCAGAAGACAGGAAATAATTAAAATCAGAGCAGAAATTAATGAAATTGAGACTAAGGAAACCATTCAAAGAATTGACAAAAATAAAAGTTGGTTCTTTGAAAAAATAAACAAAATTGACAGACCCTTAGCGATGCTAACAAAAAGAAGAAGAGAAAAAACTCAAATTACTAACATCCATGATGAAAAAGGGAATATCACAACAAACACCTCAGATATACAGAAGATAATTAGAAATTACTTTGAAAACTTGTATTCTAAAAAAAACAGAAAATATTGAAAACATTGACAGATTTCTAGAGTCATATGATTTGCCTAAACTGGAACTGGAGGCTAAACACAACTTAAACAGATCGATTACAAGTGAAGAAATAGAAGACGTCATCAAAAAGCTACCAACAAGGAAAAGTCCAGGACCTGATGGGTTTACAGCTTAGTTCTATAAGACTTTCAAAGAAGAACTAATACCAATGCTCTTCAAACTATTTCAAGAAATAGAAAAAGATGGAGCTCTTCCAGACTCTTTCTATGAGGCCAATATTACATTAATTCCAAAGCCAGGCAAAGACACATCCAAAAAAGAAAACTTCAGGCCCATACCCTTAATGAACATAGATGCAAAAATCCTCAACAAAATCCTGGCAAATCGGATACAAAAACATATCACAAAGATAGTGCACCATGATCAAGTGGGGTTTATTTCAGGGATGCAAGGCTGGTTCAACATTCGGAAATCAATAAACATAATACATCACATCAATAGACTTAAAGATAAAAATCATATGATCATCTCAATAGACGCAGAAAAAGCATTTGACAAAATACAACACCCCTTTATGTTCAAAACACTGGAAAAACTAGGAATATCAGGAACATATCTCAACATTATAAAAAGCTATATATGCAAGGCCCCAAGCTAACATTATCTTAAATGGAGAAAAATTGAAAGCATTCCCTCTAAAAACTGGAACAAGACAGGGATGCCCCCTTTCACCACTGCTATTTAACATAGTACTGGAAACCCTGGCCAGAGCAATTAGACAGACGAAAGAAATTAAAGGGATCCAGATAGGAAAAGAAGAGCTCAAATTAGCACTATTTGCCGATGACATGATAATCTACCTAGAAGACCCAAAAAACTCTACCAGAAAACTTTTACAACTAGTAAATGAATTTGGCAAAGTTGCAGGATACAAAATCAATACCCATAAGTCAAAGGCATTTTTGTACATCAGTGACAAAGCCTCTGAAAGGGAAATGATGAAAACTACCCCATTTACAATAGCATCAAAAAATAAAATAAAATACCTGGGAATCAACTTAATGAAAGAGGTGAAAGACCTCTATAATGAAAATTATAGAACACTAAAGAAAGAAATTATAGAAGAACTCAGAAGATGGAAAGACCTACCTTGCTCTTGGATAGGTAGAATTAATATTGTCAAAATGTCCATACTACCAAAAGCACTATACAGATTTAATGCAATTCCAATCAAAATCCCAATGTCATTCTTCAAAGAAATAGAAAAAAGCAGTCATGAAATTCATCTGGAAAAATAAGAGACCCAGAATAGCCAAAGCAATCCTGAGCAAGAAAAGTGAAGCAGGTGGCATCACCATAACCAGACTTTAAATTATACTATAGAAAAATAGTAACAAAAACAGCATGGTATTGGCACCAAAACAGACTGGTGGGCCAATGGTACAGAATTGAGGACACTGAGACTAATACATATAATTTCAGCTATCTTATATTAGACAAAGGTGCCAAAAATGTACAGTGGAGAAAGGATAGCCTCTTCAACAAATGGTGCTGGGAAAACTGGAAATCCATATGCAACAAATTGAAATTAAACCCTTATCTCTCACCATGCACAAAACTCAATTCAAAGTGGATCAAGGACCTAGGAATTAGACCAGAGACAATACACCTAATAGAAGAAAAAGTAAGCTCCAATTTCCAACATTTCGGATTAGCCCCCAAATTCCTTAATAAGAATCCTGTAGCGCAAGAATTACTACCAAGAATTACTACCAAGAATTAATGAATGGGATAGATTTAAACTAAAAAGCTTCTTCTCAGCAAAAGAAACAATCAGTGAGGTGAATAGATAGCCAACTAATTAGGAACAAATATTTAATACATGCACATCAGATAGAGCACTAATTTCTAGAATATATAAAGAACTCAAAAAACATAACACCAAAAAAAACAAATAACCCAATCAATAAATGATCTAAGGAATTGAGAAGACACCTCTCAGAAGAAGATACACGATTAATCAACAAATACATGAAAAAATGCTCAACATCACTGGCAATTACAGAAATGCAAATCAAAACTACTCTAAGATTTCATTTTACTCCACTTGATAGCTGCCATTGTCAGAATGGCAGCTATCAAGAACACAAGCAACAATAAATGTTGGAGAGAATGTGGAGGAAAAGGTACACTCATACATTGCTAGTGGGACTGAAAAATGGTGCAACCGTTAAGGAAAGCAGTATGAAGATTTCTTGGAAAACTGGGAATGGACCACCCTATGACCCAGCCATCCCATTCCTGGGTCTATTCCCAAAGGACTTAAAAACAGCATATTACAGTGACACAGCTATCTCAATGTTTGTAGCTGCGCAATTCACAATAGCTAGATTGTGGAACCAACCTAGATGTCCCTCAGTAAATGAGTGGATTAAGAAAATGTGGTATATATGCACAATGGAATTTTACTCAGCAATAAAATAAAATAAAATAATGGCATTCACAGGTAAATGGATGAAGTTGGAAGACATAATGCTAAGTGAAGTTAGTCAATCTCAAAAATCCAAATATCAAATGTTTTCTCTGATATAAGGAGGCTAGTTCACAATATTGTTGGATGGGGGTACATAGGAGGATTAGAGGAACACTAGAATGGTCAAAGGGAAGGGAGGGGAAGGAAGGGAGTAAGGGGGGAGGGAGGGGGAGAAAAGAAAAAAAAAATGTGGTTGAATGAGACGGATATCATTTTCCTAAATGCATGATTGAAGACCTGAATTGTATGAATATACTTTGTATACAAACAGTTGTATGTAAAAAGATGCTATATACGGGCACTATGAATTGTAATTATTATAAATTTAAAAAAATGAAAAAATAAATCAATAAAAAAACTATCTACTTAATATGTCATCTATCTATCATCTTTTAAGTGAGCCCATTTTATGCACTAACTAATGTGGATATGTAGATATAATACCAGAAATTAATGGCTTTTTAGGGTTATAAGGAGAAATGTTTGTGACTCAAAGGATAAAATATATTGGTCCTCCAATACAAAACAATCATGATAAAATTAGATTAAAAACTCTAGTTGTCTAAAAATGTATCATTGTACAAACTTGATCAATAATTTATTATTGTTCCTACGCATATTATTGGATTTGAAAATAATTTGTTGGTTAAGTTTCTTCACTTGCCAAAATTCTCAAGCATGTGCCACAATTGCTGAATAATTAATAATCATAAATTTAATGAGTTAGAGCCAAATAACTTAAAAGCCAAAATTCTAAATATATTTTCATATTATTAGGCAAAAGTAGTATTTACTGTGGGATATGGGGGCAGTCAAGTGGATTTCACATTATTATTTTATTTTTAGCTCCACTTACCTGGTGTAGCTTTCTCTTTTTTTTTTTTTTTTTTTTTTTTTTTAAATCTTGCCTTATAGTGGAATTATGCTTGGCCTGTTCTCATGGTGACTATTTTAATCTCCTGGGATGTGTCACAATTTTGGCGACTTACAGTGACATCCCATGAGTATCATTGTTACTATTTATTCAGGGCATCTATCAGGTACTGATTATTTCCTTCATGTGGTTTCCTCTGATTTTGGGTCCTTATATTTTATTGGGCTCCAGTTTAGTTTTCATAGATTATTATTTCTTATTAGATTTATTTCTTTAAAAATTTTTTGATTTGTTCCTTTTAGGTATACATGACAGTAGAGTGTATTTTGACATATTATACATACATAGAGTATAACTTGTTCTAATTAGGATCCCATACTTGCAGTTATACATGATGTGGAGTTTTACTGGTTGTGTATTCATATGTGAACATAGGAAAGTTATGTTGATTCATTCTACTGTCTTTCTTATTCCCATTCCCACTCCCTTCCCTTCATTCCCCTTTGTCTAATCCTTTGAACTTATTGTATGTTAGTATCTGCATATCAGAGAGAATATTCTTTGCCCTTTGATTTTTGGGAGTTGTATTTCTTTTTTTATAGATAGCACCCTAATAATTCAAAGAGTTATTTCTGTGGAAAACTGTGGCTGTTTTACAGTTCCTGTCTTTCAAGTTATACTGATTGTTTAGCACTCAATGAGGCAGATAAGACATCAGAGTGGAAATAACAGAAGACTTGAAAATCAGAAGTAGATTAAAGTTTTATCTATCACTCATCAACTGAGCATCAAGTCTTTAATGATAGAGATAATGATGACTGATCTGCCTTTGAACTTGTTAGTCCTTCTCCTAGAAATATCTATTCTCCTCAGGCCTCCCATTAGGCCTTCATAACCAGTTAATATGTCAAACCCTCCACAAGGCTTTGATTGCTTTCCCCATGTCTCATGCACACTGTTACTCACTGACATCTTTTATTTCATGTCAGTCATCGTGTTTGCAAGAATAAAATGATATGATGTTCATAGGAATGTGTCATGAACCATAAAGTTCCCATAGAATTTTTTTGTTTGTTTTGTTTTGTTTTTTTAGTGGGCATAACACCAGTTTATCAAGCTGTGTTCTTGTCCTGAGTCAGCATTTAATACATATTTGGCAGCACAAATATGGGTATTCATTTATTCTTTCATTCAAAAACAAAAATTTGAGGCACCATCTATGTCTCAAAAACTGTATATGAAATGTATAACAAGGAAGACAAGAAGTTTCAAAAATGTGATAAGATTTAATACTTACTAAAATTGAGCAACTAAGTCCAAGATTGGTCACAAGGCCTCAACTAAGTCCAAGAATAGTAACAAGGCCTCTGAATTCCAGTATATACATCTAGGTTTCTGGCAATAGAAACAAATAACAGCTTGGAAGCTATTAGAGGGCCTTAGTTCCTCCCCTGATCCACATTTTATCCTTTAGAGTTTATCATATACATGTATATCTGATAGATCTTCATTAAAAAGTATGGCTCAAATCATTCTTAATAAAGCCATGTGTCATAAAAACTCCTGGTCAGTAATCCCTTGAAGTTATATGTGGTGGATTGTGCAAAACTGGGTTGAATGGCTCCTACAGGTCGGGGTTCTGGCACCCACACTGAACATGGCCATGAAAGGTTTTTTCTGTCTTGATATATATTACATGACAAAATTCCTCCTAGGCCTTGGCTTCTTCATTTATCTTACAGCATCTACGTCTTCCACATCCTAACATGACCAGCTTGCTCTCCTCTGTCAGCTTATTGATCAGCTCTTCATTCTCTGCCTAAAAGTCATTTTTCAGCAGTCTGACCAAAGTGCTGTGTTCGCCCTTCAGTACCCATGCTGTGTTAGTCCATCCTCTGGCTATCTGTTTGTGACATGTGACACACTCACTGTCCCAAAACTGATCCAACCTGGAGGTGTGATCTACAGCTGACTAGCTTAGTAGTTGTCCAATTCGTTATGCAGAGTCACCAATTAGCCATTCTTTAGTTGCTTATGCATCTATCCAACTTTTATTCCCTGTCAGTCCCTATGCTAAACTCTAGGAATATACAGAAGAGTGAGTTCCCTCACTGCCCTCCTGAAGTTCTGTCTTATGTGGACCAGGTAATACCTGTAATTCTATCAAGCAATTTTTAACTCAGTGAAAATAATTGTGATGGATGTGCTTTCCTTCCCTTTTCCTTTGATTGGTGGTTATCTCATGGCCTTTTGGGATTCCTTACCTACATATCCAGGAATGTAAAGTAAATCAGGTTGGGTGGTGGTTTCTGAGGTGACACCAGGCCCTTCTAATTATATGCTGGTGTGCAGCCTTAGAGAAATCAGCTGGACTGGAAGCTGTGAACCGCATTAGGGAGATTAAAGATAGTTGATGCATTTGTTAAGATTTTTTTTTTTAAATTGCAAAAACGCAATTTCTTCATTATACCAAAGAGAAAACTTTCACTTCCATGTTGATTGCAGCACTGCTCTCAGTAGCACAGGTATGAATCAACTGTGATGCCCATTAACTGATGGTTAGGAAAATGTGATGTAGACAAAATAAAATATTCAACCAAAAAGAAAAAAAGAATGAGTCCTGTCATTTGCAGCAACATGGATGCAACCAGAATTTATTGTCAGGTGAAGTAAGTCAGACACAGAAAGACAAATACCACATATGTGCTGGGCACAGTGGTGCATGTGTGTAATCCCAGCAGCTTGGGAGGCTGAGGCAGGAGAATTGTGAGTTCAACATCAGCCTCAACAACAACGAGGCACTAAGCAACTCAGTGAGACCCTGTCTCTAAATAAAATACAAAACAGGGCTGGGAATGTGGCTCAGTGGTCGAATGCCCCTAGTTCAATCCTCGGTACCTCCCCCACAAAAAAAAAAAAAAAAAAAATACCACATGTATTCATTTATTTGTAGAAACTAAAAAGTCAGTGTCAAAGAACAGAGTGGAACCATGATAGGTAGAGACTGGGAAGGGCCAGGGGAGGAGGAGTGGAAAGAGGTGCCAAAATACAAGAGGAAGAATTAGTTTCATTATCTATAGGATAGTAGGGTAATTATTGGTTATAAATAAACCACGATATGTTTTAAAATAACTAGAAGAGTACAAAATTCCCAGTACATAAAAATGATTAACTTTTGAGAAGTTATTTGTTCTTATTACCTTGATTTGATTGTTACATGTTGTATATACATATCGAATTATCACAATGTACCCTATAAAGACATACAGGTACTATGTCTCAACAAAAAACATAAACGCAATTTCTTATTGTTGTCTTTGGTACACAAGTAGTTTCAGTATTATGTTTACTGATCAATTTGTAGGCACAATCTCAGATTAAAGGTATATGGGTTAAACAACAGAAATACTTTTCAACACATGTGGTGGAGTCCAACAAATGTTGCTTGTGCTATTTGGATTCCAGTCTTTAATTGTAGGATTTTAGTGGAATAAAAAAATTATATTAGCAATGCAACAAAATGAAGTTTGGATCCTTGCTGACCATAAGGCTTTTTTCTTCTTAGACAATCTGTTATACAACTGTTTTGGAGGTCTCTCTTCCTTGTGCAGAAGAATTTCCAGTCTTTTGAATTCCTCTTATCTAGACACTGGAGCCTTACCATGGCACAGCTGCTGTAGTTAGAGTCCCAGAGACTGAGTGGTGTGTAGTGGACTTGCATTCAGGACAACCTGGGATTCTTCTTAATTTGAAAAGCCGTGAAAAGGAATGCAGTATAGCAGGTGGAGCAATATTTATCTCCTTTCTTGTTTGCCTTTAAAGCCCACTGGTCCATACTCCAAATCTAGCTGCTAGTGCTACTAATATTAAAGAAATACTATCTGCAACAGGGACTTACAAATCACTTTGCTTAATGGAGCATGATGTAGTGCAGTGGTTAGACAGCAGCGTTTGGGAAGCTATTGTGTACAATATTTCATCAATGACCACTTGCACTTTTCCCTATATGCTTAACGTTTCTGGAATTGAGGCACAAATTGCAATTGATGGCATGTTGTAGTTTAATTGGTCACTTTTGTCCCTTATGAGTGGTGGATAAAACAATAATGGTACTGTCATCTTAGATTAGATGATATGGCATTTGCTTTGTGAACCATAGAGAAGGTGTTTAAATGTTCTTTGTCTTACATCCCATGTTGATATAATAAGGCAATTCCTACTTTATGGAGTTGCTAGGAAGATTACATTAAATAAAATTCATAACTCTCATTCTACTATACTTGGCACGTAAAAACTACAGAAATAAAATTGTTGCTTTATGCTCTATATTACATTTAGATTTCTCCTTAGTCTATCTCTCTGATACAGGGTGAAACATAAAACAGATTCATTTTAATGTTCATAATAATATTTATTTTTTACTTTCTTGTTAAAATTATTACTGTAATTATCATATGTTTACTTATTTCTTGTTATGAAATAGAACCAGATAACAGGGAAATAAGTATGAAATAGGATAGCAATATATATTTGCAAAATGACTTATGTTTGCAAAACTATTCTGTGATATTATTTACTCCTTTCCTAGGAGATAAAGAATAGAAATATTACCCTTGATTTATGGAGGGGATAAGATTGTGTGCCTTAAGGACACTAATACTTTTCTTGATTCTGGTCTAGAGATTTCTTCTGTGTTTGAAATCCTATCCACATAGCATCAACTCTCACTACTTTTAGAGTGTCACTTATGTGTCCAGAAGTAACCTCTCAGATTTCTAAGATATCTCCACGTGTCTTGCCCAGCTCCACACGTATTACAGGAACTGGTCATCTTCCCTGTAACAAAGCCATTAGAGTTACTCCCTAGACTTTCTTCCTTTAGTGGTACAGTTAGCCTCCTACAGACATATAGAGCCATATTCAACTCTCCCCCTTAACTCACCATCCTGCCTCAGAGGTTGTCGATGCAATTTCTTTCCATTCTTCTTCTCTTGTGTGCTTTCCAGTAAAGCTCCACTGATATTACTTTCTAGACAGATTTTTATTTTTTTTATTTTTTACAATTGGTCTTACCACTCCAATTCATTCTGTACACAACCAGATAAATCTTTATAGAATTCACTTTGAATATAAAAGATAACTCTCCACCAGCTTAATATCAGGCAGAATGAAGCCCAAGGATTGATACTGAAGGATGATCTCGGGTCTAATTAGTATTATCTTTTGGTCACTCCAGGACAGGACTGGAGGTTGACCAAGAGAAACTAGGATCCTGAGCAAAGAGAAAAATCATTCTAGTCGAGGCAAGCAAGGCCCTCTAAGTGTGACTTCTCCCTGACCTTTTCAACTGATCTTTTATGAACCTCAGCATGAAACTCTTCTGTGCAGCCAGTTCTGTCAATAAAATATGAACATGTTGTGCTCATTTATATGCTGTGCCTTTGTGTGTATTGCTTTCCAATCATTCAAAAATGCTTTCAACTAGTATTATTGAGCAACTTCAAGGCATTGGGACCATAAAAATGAAGATCTGACTCTGTCCTTTGGTGGCTCACAGGGATGCAAGGTGGGGTGGGGAGTGAGGAAAGAGGGCAAGAAGGAAGCCACCAATTAGAACATGTCCCAAGAAGTCAGGTGAAGTCACCGTGTGCATGTCAAGCATTTGATGGCAACATTAAGAAGCCATTAGCTGTACCCAGAAAAGTTAGGGAAGGCCAGAAAGTGGATGTGACATTTTAAGCAATCCTCTTCCTCTCTTTGACTTTTCAGATCCTGTTTGGGCATCCATCCAGTGGTGTGGTTGCTCTCAATGCCTGAGGCTTCTGTTGAGGCATCAACCTACTGTTGTTACCTTCTGAGACTCCTTTGGAAATTGCTGTTATCTCTTGTTTTGGTATTAATCATCACCTGTCATCCAGCTGATTCCCATGTACATACCTGAGTTCCTCCAACTAGATCAGAAAATCCCAAATACCCTTTGGTGCTTTACGGATCATATTGTATGCTTTTCCATATCCACATCAGAGTTAGAAATTAAATCCAAGTTTAGTAGAAGATTTCACTCCATCTTCTGTACCCATCTATTATTCAAGAGTTTTCATATTAAGAAGTTTAATAAGTCATATATTTGCAGTCATACAATAGCAACTACAAGCTATAATAATAATGGATTTTTTACTAAAAGAATAATGTACTATACTGGAGTTATAATTTCTATTGGAATGTACATTAAATAACTCTAGGTACATATAACTAATCTTAAGCTGATTATTATGTTGGTGATGAGTCTGTTATTTAATGTCCAGGGAGAAATGTACATGTGTTTTGAAAGAAACACTGCAGGCAAGAAAAAGTGATAATGTGTGGTCATCAGTGTTCTTAGACATGCTGGGTAGGCTGTGTACTTATTTTTAATCTTTAAGTAGAACTTCAGGCTTATACAATATTTAACATTGCTGACTGGGATCAAATTTCCTTGAGCAAATATTGTGACTGCTCTTTCCTGATGTTTTTTGTCAATGATTGCTGGGCTGCCACCATACTGCATGCTCTTTCCTCCTTCCCTGGGTACATAAGGAAAGAGTGAGCCGTGACCTTTTGGTTACAGCCATTTAAAACAAACAGAAAATACAGATAAAACTGGACCAAATGGAGGGGTTTTATATCTAAGGACGTGTGCATGACTGAAAATAAGTTAACCATTGAAAGTTGAGTCAATTTGCTATTTTGGGAAAATTCAGTATATCTTTCTATATTTGGGTTTTCTGTTGGTGGATTGGCACAATACTTTTAAGATGTTGGATGATGAATGAATTTTATCTCCACAAAGATCTTAAGTTATATCTTAAGACCTGTTACATGAAAACACCAATACAACTTTAATTAAAGTTTATATTTTAATAATTGGTTTAGCCAGGCGTGGTGGTGCATGCCTGGAATTGCAGCATTTGGGAGGCTGAGGCAGGAGGATCATGAGTTCAAAACCAGCCTCAGCAATGGCGAGGCACTTAACAACTCAGTGAGACCCTGTCTCTAATAAAATATAAAAAAAAGGCTAGGGATGTGGCCCAGTGGTTGAGTGCCCCTGAGTTTAATCCCAGTACCCCCCCCCAAAATTAATAATAATAATAATAGGTTTATACTAGTTGCTAATTTGGGGATTTCAGTTTATAACTGACTTCTTTATTAGACATATTGGATTTAAGGAATAGATTGTTAAGTTGCTCGGTTACTACTTATAAATTATTACAGAAAATAACATCATGTTTTCTACAAAACATTGCTATTTTAAAAATCACATAGAAGAAAACAGGAAACTATTGGGAAAATTCAATAGATGACATCATGATTTTTATCTTGCATCATACTACTTTAAGATTACCCACAGATTACAAATATCAGAGAAGTTGCTTTGTATGTGGCTTACAAAGGAAGGATAATTTCAAACACTTTCTTCTGATAGTAAGATTGGACAGTGAAAAATCCAAATAATAACATTACAGATATTGAAGTATGGTATATTAACTCAGTATTGGCCTCATCTCATTTCATAAGAAAATTCATAGAAATATGGCCATATTGTATTAAATATAAGTTATTAGTAGATTTGAGGCAACTCCTAAGTATATGTTTTCTATAATTTTCATTATGCTGCATTATGCACTTCATAAGTATGCATTTTTGTGTAGAACTTGCTGATCCACATCAACCACTCTTTCTGTTCAACTGACACCCTTATATGTTGAGGCTAAAAGCAAGTGGTCCTTTCTGTTCCTTGGACACCTGACTGAACAGTTTTTTACAACATTAAGGACAGACTCTCACTTCAGTAAATATTATCATGAAATTTGAAAAAAATAATTTGACTTTGAGGGTTTATTTAAATAAAATTTTCATGGTAATTTCTAATAAAATGTTAATTTCTTTAACTTCTCAATGTTATTTCAAATATTAGCTAAATATTCAAGATTAATCAGAAAGTAATAATTTTAATGAGTTGAAAAAACCACATTGCTCAAATAAACCTATTCTGAAATGTATTTGTCATGCTCTTTTACTATTTCTTTTTACTATTTCTTTTTTTTTTTTTTTACTATTTCTTTCATTTTTACTATTTCTTTCCTGATAACTTGAGTTTATTTTTATTGCCTGCAACCGATTCTGATGTTAAGCAATGGGATATGCAACCAAGGTTTTGGAATAAAAGTTCAATTTGTTGCCAAATTCACTTTTACCTAATACAACAGTAAATAAAACATTGAAAGACTAACCTATAAGTTTGGAGTGTACATAATTAACAAATTTGCTTGTCTTTAAGTTTTTAAAATTCATTTTAGTTCTTAAATGTAAACATAGGAGAGAAACAAAACACTTTCATAAGCTTTACCAAACATGCACATACTATTTCTTGTCTTGATAGTAAGTCCCATTTCCTATTGGACAGTGTGTAAAGTTAGGCCAATAATCCAATTGGAATATTTTTACTGTACAATAACACTACTTCTTTAAAAATCATTGTACTGATCTTTTTTTCCCCCTTTCTTTCTCTAAATGAATTGCCTTACTGTATTTTTGTGATGTTCAGGTTAAAGCTCACTTTTTCCCCCTGGTAGCAATGAAGCTTCTGTGCTGAACATATTCTAGCTTATTCATAAAAGTGTCCTAAGCAGAGGCAGAAAATCAGTGGATAAAGCAAACACAGAAACCCAGGAGAAAAAGATGCACTGGAGACCTGTGTCAGGGGCAACAGAGGGAGAGAGGGCCCCTCCTCTGGCCCTTCCTATGATTGACAACTAGTGTCAGCCCCAAGAGCTGGCTCAATGACACACTTTTTAGATATTGAAATGGTGCTTTTTACAGAAATGCACTAAGACTAGTCTTACTTTCCATGTATAAACAAAAGCATGCCATACACTTGCATATCAATATAGCATGTGATGTGCAAAGATAACAGCTTATTGACATCTTTGATCTCATGTAGACTTACACTAGGGGCATAAAAATACAACCTGCTGTTTGTTTTTGTAACTATTGAAAAAGGTTTAATTTGGGTTTTTGTTTTACAGTGTTGGGGATCAAACTCAGGGCCTCACAAACACTAAGCAAGCCCTCTACCACTGAGTTATAACCCCTCTCTTAGTTTGTTCTTTAACTCAAGTTATAGAAGAGTTTCTATTTTTGTGGGGGTGGGTACTGAGGATTGAATCAGGGGCATTATACTTCAGAGCAGCATGCCCTTCCCCCATCTTTTAAAAAATGTCAAACAAGATCTTGCTTAATTGCTTAGGACCTCAGTAAATTGCTGAGGCTGGCCGCACACTTGAGACCCTCCAGCCTCAGCCTCCCAAGTTGCTGGGATTACAGGCATGTGCCACCAAGCCCAGCGGCTTCTGTTGTAAAAGCCCATTGATATAGTTATTTCTGGCTGAGAGGCCTGGGAAAAATCATGTAGGCAAAGTAATTGGTTCTGAGAGGAGATCACTCAAAAAAACATTAAAAAAAAAAAAAAAAAGCCAGTTTTACTACTTTGAAAGGATCAGCATTTTTGATAACTGCTTCCATGTACAGTAAATTGAAAAGCAATATTTTCAGACTTGAGAGCACAGAAATAGACCTGCACGAATATATTCAACTGATCTTTGACAAAGGAGCAAAGATGATAACAATGAAAAAATGGTGGTCTTTTCAACAAATGGTGCCAGAACTATTGGATATCTACATGCAAAAAAAAAAAAAAAAAAAAGTATTGAGACACAGGCTTTTTACATCTTTTAAAAAAGTTAGCTCAGGAGAGATCCAAGATGGCGGATTAGAGGAAGCTGCACTTCAGGACAGTTCCGTAGAAAGAATCCAACAAAGCAGATAAATTGCCTTTCATTATATATATATGGACTGAAAATACCGATATCCTGGATGGTTTGATTACCACTACCAGAGAGAGAAAGAGACAAGCTGTCTGCAGCGGCTGGAGCCGCGAGGCTCCTGCAAAACCGCCTGGGCGGTGCACAGGCCGTGCGAAACAAGGTCAGGGTGAGGAGACCGCGCTACTGCTGCAACCCCAGCCAAACTCACTGCACACTAGCGTGAAACCGGTGATAAAAACCAGCGATAACAGCCGGCGGGATTGGTGCTGGGGAGCCACGGGAGACCGCGGGTCCACACACCAGTTCGAATCCACAGTCCGCCTGACGCGACCCTCGGTGTGGCTTCCCGGTGCGATCGGCAAGGATACGGGAGTCTGGGAGTCTGCGGAGCTGCTGTTGACTGGAAGGAGAGCGCCGCCATCTTTGAAAGCTGCAGGGGCTGGTCCTGACAAAGGGGAGGAGACGGAGAGCGAGTGCTGCATCCATCCAGGGACTCTCCAGCTCTCTGAAGACAACGCACAATTGGGTGAGACTTGGTTGGTCAGCAGGGGAAGGCGTTTCTGAGGCTGGCACAGCGGCCACAGGGGGCTGCAACTGTGGGTGGGCTTGGGGAGGGGGTGCCTTCTGTAAGGTCCCCTTCCCAGCGCCATTCATCTGCTGACACACACAGTCCCCCTGGGCCACTCCTTCACTGAACCGTGCAGCCACTGGCCTAGGATGCAGCCTTGATTTCACTGACAGGATCACAGACTGTGATCCAATAGCAATTGGTTTGAACTGGAAAGGAAAAAAAGAGGGGGCTTCCCAGGGCCCGTTTTGTCTGAGACTTGGGGTTTGACTTTTTTTTTTTTTTTTTCCCTTTCTTTTTATTGGTCTGCTTGATTTTCTGGATTGCAGGGAGGGTTTTTTTTTTTGTTGTTGTTGTTTGTATGTTTGTTTGTTTATTTTTCTTTTTCTTTTTTTGGCTTTGTTTTGTTCTGCTTTTTTTTTTTTTTCCTTCCGCATTGATTGTTAGTGTGTTTATCTGCTTCCGCTCCCTTTTTTCTTTCATTCTTTTACTCCTTCTCACCCTTGTATCTTTTCTTCCTCCTTCATCTTTCATGTTTACATCCTGCCAGTGCATACTAAACAGAGCCAAAAACAAGTTATACGCAAAACTTGGGATTTCTAGAACCGGCGCAATTGAACTGGGTAGCAAAGTGGTGTTATATATACTTTACTCTCCATTTCCTTGATTCTCTCTCTCCTCTCTCTTACACCAATTCCTACTCTTTATCATTTTTTTTTCTTTTCCAACTTACTATATATATAAATTGATCTTTTTACCTAATTGTCAACCCCATTCTCTTTCTTCCATCGTCTACTGATACTAAACCACTTCCACTAAACCATTTCAATAGATATCTCTTTTCATACTTTCCAAGAAAGAACAATTTAAGACACTTCCTTCTTCCTAAACATAACACCTCCGTATCCAATACTTGAAGCTATAAAACCCTATCAGAAACGTACAGAGTAAATTGGAAATAATATCTGAGATAACAAAATCTGTACATTGTGACCAAACTTGGATTTTCTGAATAGAAAGTGTTAGGTTTTAAAAGTATAAAGGAATTATAAGGTGATCTGATAGCATTGTACTACAGGAACAACATAAGGCTTTAAGGTAAAATCGAAACAGTCAAGGTCCCACAGTGCAGGAAGAATAGACACACAAGCAACATGAAAAAACAAGGAAAGAAAATGACACAAACAAATCAAGATACCTCATCGGCAGATGTCATGGCAAGCACAGTTGGTCAAATGCCAGAGATGGAATTTAGAAATTACATATGCCAAATGTTTATGGAACTTAAGAATGAACTCAAAAATGAGATGAGGGAGCAGGTACAGGAGGCAAAAGATCATTTTGACAAAGAACTCCAAAAACAAATACAGGAAGTAAAAGATTACTTCAATAGGGAAATAGAGGCTCTAAAGAGAATCCAAACAGAAATTCCAGAAATGAAAGAAGCAATAAACCAAAATAAAAGCTCAATTGAAAACATCTCCAACAGAATAGACCATCTGGAAGATAGAACCTCAGACAATGAAGACAAAATATATGTCTTAGAGAAGAATTTAAACCATACAGCAAAACTTGTTAATAATCATGAACATAACATCCAGGAATTATGGGACAGCATAAAAAGACCAAACTTAAGAGTGATTGGCGTAGAGGAAGGGGCAGAGTTTCAAGCCAAAGGAATGAGTAATCTATTTAATGAAATAATTACAGAAAATTTTCCAAGCTTGAGGAATGAAATGGAAAACCAAGTTCAAGAGGCATACCGAACACCAAACAAACAAAATCTCAACAGAGCCACACCTAGACACATTATAATGAAAATGCCTAATACACTGAGCAAGGAGAGAATACTAAAAGCCACAAGAGAAAGGAAGCAAATTACATATAGGGGGAAACCAATCAGATTATGTTCAGATTTTTCAACCCAGACCTTAAAAGCAAGAAGATCCTGGAATAGCATATTTCAAGCTCTGAAAGAAAAGGGATGTCAACCAAGAATCTTATATCCAGCAAAATTGAGCTTTAGATTCGAAGATGAAATAAAAACCTTCCACGACAAGCAAAAGTTAAAAGATTTCACAACTCGAAAGCCAGCACTTCAGAGCATCCTGGGCAACATTTTTCATGAAGAAGAAGAGAAAGATGATAACGAAAATCAACAAAGGGAGATATTAAACTAAAGGAAATACCAACCAGAAGAGAAACCAAATCAAGCTAAAGACCATAAGTCAAATAAAAATGGATGGGAATAAAAATCACATCTCAATAATAACCCTGAATGTTAATGGCCTAAACTCGCCAATCAAAAGACACAGATTATCAGAATGGATTAAAAGAAATGACCCAACAATTTGCTGTCTCCAAGAAACACACCTCATAGAAAAAGACATCAACAGACTGAAAGTGAAAGGCTGGGAAAAGTCTTATCACTCACATGGCCGGCGGAAGCAAGCAGGGGTTTCCATTCTCATATCAAATAAGGTAGACTTCAAACCAAAATTAATCAAGAGGGACAAAGATGGATATTTCTTATTACTTAAGGGAACCATCCATCAACAGGATATAACAATCATAAATCTGTATGCCCCAAATAATGGAGCACCTACATTCATCAAACAAACGCTTCTTAAGTTCAAGAGTAAAATAGACCACAACACAGTTATTCTAGGGGACTTCAACACACCTCTCTCACCAATGGATAGATCATCCAAACAAAAGCTAAACAAAGAAACTTTAAGCCTCCTCAAAACAATTAACAATTTAGACCTAACAGACATATATAGAATATTTCATCCCTCAGTAAACGAATACACATTTTTCTCAGCAGCACATGGCTCCTTCTCCAAAATAGACCATATATTATGTCACAAGGCAACTCTCAGCAAATATAAAAAAATAGAGATACTACCCTGCATGCTATCGGACCATAAAGGGATGAAATTGGAAATCAACGACAAAACAAGGAATAAGAAAAACTACTCCATCAACTGGAAGCTAAACAACATGCTACTGAATGAACAAGGGGTTGAAGAAGACATCAAAGAGGAGATCAAAAAATTCCTAGAGGTAAATGAGAACACAGATACATCATATAGAAATCTCTGGGACACTATGAAGGCAGTAGTAAAGAGGAAAATTCATTGCACTGAGTTCATTCCTTAAGAGGAAAAAAAACCAACAAATAAATGACTTAACATCACACCTCAAAGCATTAGAAAAAGAAGAACAGACCAATACCAAGAGCAGTAGAAGACAGGAAATAATTAAAATCAGAGCAGAAATTAATGAAATTGAGACTAAGGAAACCATTCAAAGAATTGACAAAACTAAAAGTTGGTTCTTTGAAAAAATAAACAAAATTGACAGACCCTTAGCAATGCTAACGAAAAGAAGAAGAGAAAAAACTCAAATTACTAACATTCGTGATGAAAAAGGGAATATCACAACAAACACCTCAGATATACAGAATATAATTAGAAATTACTTTGAAAACTTGTACTCTAATAAAATAGAAAATACTGAATGCATTGACAGATTTCTAGAGTCATATGATTTGCCTAAACTGGATGTGGAGGCTATACATAATTTAAATAGATCAATTACAAGCGAAGAAATAGAAGATGTCATCAAAAAGCTACCAACAAGGAAAAGTCCAGGACCTGATGGGTTTACAGCCGAGTTCTATAAGACTTTCAAAGAAGAACTAATACCAATGCTCTTCAAACTATTTCAAGAAATAGAAAAAGAGGGAGCTCTTCCAGACTCTTTCTATGAGGCCAATATTACATTAATTCCAAAGCCAGGCAAAGACACATCCAAAAAAGAAAACTTCAGGCCCATATCTTTAATGAACATAGATGCAAAAATCCTCAACAAAATCCTGGCAAATCGGATACAAAAACATATCAAAAAGATAGTGCACCACGATCAAGTAGGGTTTATCCCAGGGATGCAAGGCTGGTTCAATATTCGGAAATCAATAAACATAATACATCACATCAATAGACTTAAAGACAAAAATCATATGATCATCTCAATTGACGCAGAAAAAGCATTTGACAAAATACAACACCCCTTTATGTTCAAAACACTAGAAAAACTAGGAATATCAGGAACATATCTTAACATAATAAAAGCTATTTATGCAAGGCCCCGAGCTAACATTATCTTAAAGGGAGAAAAATTGAAAGCATTCCCTCTAAAAACTGGAACAAGACAGGGATGTCCCCTTTCACCACTGCTATTTAACATAGTACTGGAAACTCTGGCCAGAGCAATTAGACAGACGAAAGAAATTAAAGGGATCAAGATAGGAAAAGAAGAGCTCAAATTAGCACTATTTGCTGATGACATGATAATCTACCTAGAAGACCCAAAAAACTCTACCAGAAAACTTTTACAACTAGTAAACGAATTTGGCAAAGTTGCAGGATACAAAATCAATACACATAAGTCAAAGGCATTTGTGTACATCAGCGACAAAGACTCTGAAAGGGAAATGATGAAAAATACCCCATTTGCAATAGCATCAAAAAAAATAAAATACCTGGGAATCAACCTAATGAAAGAGGTGAAAGACCTGTATAACGAAAATTATAGAACACTAAAGAAAGAAATTATAGATGAACTCAGAAGATGGAAAGACCTACCTTGCTCTTGGATAGGTAGAATTAATATTGTCAAAATGTCCATACTACCAAAAGCATTATACAGATTTAATGCAATTCCTATCAAAATCCCAATGTCATTCTTCAAAGAAATAGAAATAGCAGTCATGAAATTCATCTGGAAAAATAAGAGACCCAGAATAGCCAAAGCAATCCTGAGCAAGAAAAGTGAAGCAGGGGGCATCACCATACCAGACTTTAAATTATACTATAGAGCAATAGTAACAAAAACAGCATGGTATTGGCACCAAAACAGACTGGTGGACCAATGGTACAGAATTGAGGATACAGAGACTAATACATTTAATTACAGCTATCTTATATTAGACAAAGGTGCCAAAAATGTACAGTGGAGAAAGGATAGCCTCTTCAACAAATGGTGCTGGGAAAACTGGAAATCCATATGCAACAAAATGAAATTAAACCTTTATCTCTCACCATGCACAAAACTCAATTCAAAGTGGATCAAAGACCTAGGAATTAGATCAGAGACAATACACCTAATAGAAGAAAAAGTAAGCTCCAATTTCCAACATGTTGGATTAGGCCCCAAGTTCCTTAATAAGAATCCTGTAGCGCAAGAATTACTACCAAGAATTAATGAATGGGATAGATTTAAACTAAAAAGCTTCTTTTCAGCAAAAGAAACAATCAGTGAGGTGAATAGAGAGCCAACTAATTGGGAACAAATATTTAATACATGCACATCAGATAGAGCACTAATCTCTAGAATATATAAAGAACTCAAAAAACTTTACACTAAAAAAACAAATAACCCAATCAATAAATGGGCTAAGGAATTGAGAAGACACCTCTCAGAAGAAGATACACGATTAATCAACAAATACATGAAAAAAATGTTCAACATCGCTGGCAATTAGAGAAATGCAAATCAAAACTACTCTAAGATTTCACTTCACTCCAGTCAGAATGGCAGCCATCAAGAACACAAGCAACAATAAATGTTGGAGAGGATGTGGAGAAAAAGGCACACTCATACATTGCTGGTGGGACTGCAAAATGGTGCAACCGTTATGGAAAGCAGTATGGAGATTTCTTGGAAAACTGGGAATGGAACCATCCTATGACCCAGCCATCCCACTCTTGGGTCTATTCCCAAAGGACTTAAAAACAGCATATTACAGTGACACAGCTATCTCAATGTTTGTAGCTGCACAATTCACAATAGCTAGGTTGTGGAATCAACCTAGATGTCCCTCAGTAAATGAGTGGATTAAGAAAATGTGGTATATACGCACAATGGAATTTTACTCAGCAATAAAAGAAAATAAATTAATGGCATTTGCAGGTAAATGGATGAAGTTGGAAGACATAATGCTAAGTGAAGTTAGTCAGTCTCAAAAATCCAAGTACCAAATGTTCTCTCTTATATAAGGAGGCTATTTCAAAGTATTGTTGGATGGGGTACATAGGAGGATTAGAGGAACACTAGAATGGTCAAGGTAAGGGAGGGTAAGGGAGGGAGCAAGAGGGGAGGGAGGGAGGGAAAAAAAAAAGGTGGTTGAATGAGACGGATATCATTTTCCTTAATGCATGATTGAAGACCTAAATTGTACGAATATACTTTGTATACAAACAGTTGTATGTAAAAAGATACTAAATATATGCACTATGAGTTGTACATATTAAAAATTATAAAAATAAAAAAAAATTCTAAACATTAAAAAAAAAAAAAAAAAAAAAGTTAGCTCAAAGCCAGACGTGGTGGCACATGCCTGGCCTGTAATCCCAGCACTTTGGGAGGCTGAGGCAGGAGGATCACAAGTTCAAAGCCAGCCTCAGCAATGGTGAGGCACTTATCAACTTAGCGAGACCCTGTCTATAAATAAAATACAAAAAAAGGGCTGGAGATGTGACCCAGTGGTTGAGTGCCCCTGAGTTCAATCCCCGGTATCACACACATACAAAAATAGTTAGCTCAAATGGATCACATTCCTAAATTTATAACTCAGAAATATGAAGCTCCCAGAAATAACATAGGCACAAATCTAGATGACCTAGAATGTGGTAATGATATTTTAAAGACAACATCAAAGGCACAGTCCATGAAAGAAAGACTTGATAATCTGACCCTCATTAAAATTAAACATTTCTCCTCTGCAAAGATATCAAGAGAATGAGAAGGGAAGCCACAGACCGGGAGAAAATATTTGCCAAAGACATATCTGATAAAGGACTGTTTTTCGAAATTTACAAAGAATTCTTCAAACTTAACAATAAGAAAACAACAAAAAAATGCACTTAAAAAATGAGACTGGGTGAAGTGGTGCATGCCTGTAATCCCAGCACTGTGGGAGGCAGAGGCAGGAGGATCAAGAGTTCAAAGCCAGCCTCAGCAAAAGTGAGGCGCTAAGCAACTCAGTGAGACCCTGTCTCTAAATAAAATACAAAATAGTGCTGGGGATGTGGCTCAGTGGTCGAGTGCCCCTGAGTTCAATTCCTGGCTCCTGGTACACCCCACCACCACCACCAAAAAAAAAAAAAAAAAAAAAAAAAAAAAAAAGAGCCAACACCTGACAGACACCTCATCAGAGAAGATTTACAGATGGCAGATAATGATATGAAAAATATTCTATATTACATGTCACCAGGGAAATTAAAAATAAAATAATAGTGAGATACCACTATATGCCTATTAGAGTGGCCAAACTCCAGAACACCAACACCAAGCACATCCAACAGCAAGGAACATCAGGGCCTCCCATTGATTGCTGGTTAGAAGGCAAAATGGTACAACTGCTTTGGAAGACAATTTGAAGATTTCCACAAAACTAAGCATACTCTTACCATATGATCCAGCAACCCCAAAGAGTTGACAACTAATGTCTATGTAAAACCCCACATGCAGATGTTTCTAGCAACTGTATTCACAATTGCCCAAACCTGGAAGCAACCAAGATATCCTCAACAGATGAATGAATAAACAAATTGAGGTACATCCAAAACAGTAGAATAATGTTCAGCACTAAAAAGAAATGAGCTGTCAAGCTGTGTAAAGGCATATAGGAACCCTGAATGGTGTTACTAAGAGAAAGAAACCAGTCTCAAAAAATCACTTACTGGGCTGGGGTTGTGGCTCAGTGGTAGAGCGCTCGCCTAGTACATGTGTGGCCCAGATTCGATCCTCAGCACCACGTAAAAAGAAAGGCATTTTGTACAACTAAAACAAATAAATAAATATTAAAAAGAAAAAGTCACATACTATCTGATTCCAACTACCTGACATCATGGAAAAGGCAAAACCACAAAGATATATAAAAAGATCAGTTGTGCCAAAGGATGGGGGTAGGAAGGGATGATCAGGCAGAAAAATGAAGACTTTTAGGGCAGTGTAACTACTCTATTTGATATTTTAGTGGTGTTAAAATCCATCAAAAATTTGTCCAAGTCCACAGTCCAAGAGTGAACATTAATGTAAACGATGGATTTGGGGTGATAATACCTTATTATCTGAACATTTTTTGTCCCTTCTTTCCTCCCTCCCTGCCCTTTTGTGTTTATGTATGATTCAACAATATCTTTCAGGTTCATGTTGTACTTTACCGTCTGAGATGTCTAGTTAGCCATCCGCCCCCGTATAAAAAACATTGCTCCTTTTAGAGAATATTAGCTTTGAAATGAAGATCTGAATGCTATGTATCTTCATTTCTGCCAGGATGCCATTGCTTCTAGTTCATCTCAGTACACAGAACTAGGAAATGTATTGTTAAGAATCATGACATAACTCTCCTATGTGCACATATGAATACACCACAGTGAATCTCCATATCATGTACTTCCAGAAGACTAGGATCTTAATTAGAATAAGATATACTCCATGTTTGTAAAAACATGTCAGAATTGACTCTATTGTCATGTGAACTAGAGACTGTATTCAGATTTCACCACCTTTCCCATGAATAATTTTCTGTTCCAAGATCCATTCCAGGATGCCATATTGCATTTATTTGTCATGTTTCTTTAGTCTCATCTAATCTGTAATTGTTTCTCAGTTTTTGTTTTCCCATGACGTTGACATTTTTAAAGGGAATACCCAGGTATTTTGAAAATTTCCTCTTGATTTAAGATTGTCTGAAGTTTCCTCCTGATTAGTCAGGGGCAATGGAGTTTGTGGGGGAAACATCACAAATTTGAAGTTCCTTTCTCCTGGCATCATTTTGGAGATATGTGATAGCAACATGATGTATAACTGGTAATGTTAACTTTGATCACTTAGTTAAGGTGGTTTCTGATGGTTTCTCCACTATAAAATCACTCCTCTTCCTATGTTAAAAGTGAGTTACTAATTTCAGTCCACACTTGGGGGAAGTAGATTCACACTCTATGCCTTGAAGGGAGAGTATAAAATAACTTGTGAATAGATATTAAAACCACCAAATTAATTTTTAAGATATTTTTTGTGGAACTACTCTGCTAATATTAAAATATCCTTTTATTCCTTAAAGTTTTACCAACTAATTATAGCATTTTCTTTTTTAAAAATAAATTATTTAAGTTGTACACAATGCCTTTATTTTTACATGGTGCTGAGGATTGCACCCGGGGCCATGCACGTGCTAGGCCAGCGCTCTGCCACTTAGCCACAACCCCAGCCCCTATTTATAGCATTTTCTAGTGAATCTTGTCTGCAGTAGTAATTATCATGTGATGTTCTACTGATGATTTTCTATTTTTCTCCTTCCTTCTGTATTTATTATTTGTTATTCTTCTGTAAGGAAGAATTATCTCTTAAATGCTACTTAGTTATTTATTAAAGAATTTATTTACCTAAGTAATATACATAGTAATATATATATTACTATAATATAATATAATATGTATAGTAATATATATAACATATAATATAATATATATTATATAATATATATATATTATATATATATATATATATATATATATATATATATATATATACTATACTATAATATAATATATATTACTATAATATAATATAATATGTATAGTAATATATATAATATATTATATATAATATAATATATATATTACTATAATATAATATATATAGTAATATATATATATTCTATCTAGCTTATGATTCAACAGTATCATTATTTTGTTGATCAAATTGTTTCAGACCATTGGGAGTTCTTTCAGATTGCCTCCTGTATCTTTCTTTTTTTTTTCACAACCTGCTTCCTAGCATGACAAAATATTGTATTTTGTATCCAACGATCTATGAGCACATAGAAGTTTTTTAAACTTTTAAAAATTGTATATATTTTTATGCTTAAGGGTATTTGCAAAAAAAAATGTAGAATTCCAATATAACTGTCACTCAGCTTTTTCTAGTGGTAACATTTTATATAATCATAGTACAATAATCAAAGCAAGAAAAATAGTTCCTTCATCTTTCCTTATCTTTCAAGAACTTGACACTCTTCAAAAGCACTGGTCAGCGATTTCATAGAATTACCCTCAATTTGGTTTATATGATGTGTTCTCTTCTTAGAATGAGGTTACGTGTTTTGGGAAAGACTACTACAGCAGTGATGAGATGATGTTGTGAACTTCTCTAAGTCTCAGTTCCCTGAGGTATAAAATAGAATAATATAATAAAATAAAAGTGCCTCCTTCATAGCTGGATGATGATAACTCAGTGAGGCGGTGAAGCACTTAGCAAAGGGCTTGATGCATAGCAAGTCTTTGATAGGTGTTAGGTACCCAATCGTCATCATCAGCACCATCATTATCCTTGCAATTATTAATGTCATTATTTTTCTTGTTTTCACCATCATTATTCCAAGAAATATATATATATATATATATATATATTGAAAATCCAGCAGTTTGGTTTCCTGGACCCAAGTCTCACCCTCTGCCCTCCTCCACATCTACCATACACCTACCATAGTGATCCATTAAAAAATAAGCATAGTTTGATTTATGTGATCAAATTATCCAATTCTTAAATTTTCTCTTCTATTTTAAGTGGCTATACATCACTCACAGGGTCTAGTGAAAACTTCTTAATGTGACACCAAAGTTCTTTATGTCCTGAATCTTGTCTACATCTTCAGGCTCATCTCTGACTAGTGCTATTGAAAATCCAGCAGTTTGGTTTCCTGGACCCAAGTCTCACCCTCTGCCCTCCTCCACATCTACCATACACCTACCATAGTGATCCATTAAAAAATAAGCATAGTTTGATTTATGTGATCAAATTATCCAATTCTTAAATTTTCTCTTCTATTTTAAGTGGCTATACATCACTCACAGGGTCTAGTGAAAACTTCTTAATGTGACACCAAAGTTCTTTATGTCCTGAATCTTGTCTACATCTTCAGGCTCATCTCTGACTAGTGCTTCGAAAAACTGTTTGTGGGTCCTCATATTAATGTTATTCTCTCTTTTTTTTATGTCTTAATTAGTATAATTCTCTCTTTCTGGTTATTTTTCCACAGCATTCCATATCTGCCACTAATAAATTTCCATTCATCCCTTGATTTTCAGCTTTAACTTAACTTTTCCCCGAAAGCCCGTGAATAATCTATACTGAAATTCTTATGTTTGCATAGTACCTATTTGTTTATTCATAGAGTCAATAGATATTTATTAAGCACTTTCTATGTTTCAGAACTGGTCTTAATTAGGAACCCCAATAGGATCAACCCTATAAGGAACAGTATTGCAGGTAGTAGCATGAAATCTATGACAGGAATGGTGAACAACAAAGAATATTCTGGTTTGTGGGGTGGCCCAAAAATATCTGTTTTGAAGGAGCTGACGTTTTCAAAGAATATCAGTATTGGAAATTTTCAAACCCTGATAGGTACTCTCAATTTTGAATTGAGTAGAATCAGAATCTTAAGGGGTGAACTTCCTTTAGAAAAGTTTGTCCCTCCTAGGATTAGAGTAAAGAAAATCCAGCTGGGGATATATCTTATTGGTAGAGCACATGCCTAGCATGCATGAAACCCTGGTTTCATTCTCAACACCACAAAAACAAACAAACAAAATCTACCTTTATAACTTATATTAGTCAGGTTTTTTACTGCTGTGACTAAAAGACCTGACAAAAACAATTTCAGATGAGGAAAGGTTTATTTAGGGGTACACAGTTTCAGAGGTCTCTGTCCATGGACAGCCAGCTCCATTCCTTGAGGATCGAGGTGAGGCAGAACATCAGGGAGGAAGAGTGTGGTGGAGGGAAGAGTGTGGTGGAGGGAAGTGTGGTGGAGGGAAGTGTGGTGGAGGGAAGAGTGTGGTGGAGGGAAGAGTGTGGTGGAGAGAAGAGTGTGGTGGAGGGAAGCGGCTCACATGATAATCAGAAAGCAGAGCTGGGGGGACTCCATGGCCAGATACAAATATATGCCCCAAAGGCATACCCCTCAATGATCTACCTCTCTTAGCCCTACCCTACCCACCTGAGGTTACCATAACAACTCAAAGGTCACATTCAGAAACAGTAAATTTAAAACTAGTTGTAAAATTATTATCTATTTCTTCAATCTTTGAATTTCCTTTTATATATTTTTTTAACACAGCACACAATTTCTTTATCTTTTGAAGGGTTTTTTTCTATTTATGTTTTGTTTATGCACAAATATTCTCCATCTTTTTGACTATCTCTGACCATTTTCAGGGGATCGAGTTCACTTAGATGTCAACCAGTGTTGAGAATAAAGAGCTTGAGGGTCAGTATGGATACCTGTGGTGCCTTACAATTCAACTATAATTCAGTAAAGACATAAAAATATAATAAATAATAAATACAATAATAAATATAGTAAAATAATATATAATAAAATAATAATAAATGATATATGTAAATTACATATTATATAATATATAATATAATATGTAATATAATGTATGATATATAATACATAATAATAAATATAATAAAACAATAAGGAGGTTAGTATGGGTAGATGTGAGCAGTGATGAGAAACTGGCAGTGATTGCTTATTCTTATTAAGCTCTGCGTGCCAATGACATGATCAGTGCTTTACACACATGGTCCAAGTTGACCCTTAGGACAGCCCTTCATACAAACCACTGATACATCCCTGTTTACCAAAGCCTCTGACAGGCTGTCATTTGCCTGTGCTCGGCTAGTTAACAGTGGCTCTGGGATTTCAATCTATTCATTCAAAAGTTGAAATACTTTGCTTTTTCCTTCCTATTGTCATGAGGATTCTGGGATGAGGACAAGGGTGTGAATTGGAATAAGGGGATTGAAGTCCTTCATTTGACAAATGTTCCAGAGATTGGAAGAAAGCTTTTCAAAACATAGATTCCCAGGATCTGATATTATCTAGTGTGAGTCTTCAATAATTTCTTTCTTTCTTTCTTTTTTTTTTTTTTTTTTTTGTACTGGGGATTGAACCCAGGGACACTTAACCACTGAGTCACATCCTCAGCCCTTTATATATTTAATTTTGAGACAGGGTCTTGCTAAGTTGCTTAGGGCTTTGCTAAGTTGCTGAGGCCAGCTCTGAACTTGTGGTCCTCCTGCCTTAGCCTCCTGAGCCACTGGGATTATAGGCATGTGCTACAATGTGTAGCTAGTCTTTAATGATTTCCAAAGTCACCTAGGTGATTTTCCTCCATGGAAAAGGGGTAAGGAACCACTGAAACATATTAACAATACATTTGGGTTGTATTGTATAAAAATACAAGGATGTTTGTCCTTGGAGAGAGAAAATATATAGACTTCAGAGCAAGATTGCTTAGAATTCTTCATAGAAAGAAGAAATAAAACTTAAGACAATACAGATAAGTTGTGATTTATTAACCAGATCTCCTAATCTTCTCAGACATTGCTTTGAATGACCTTTGATGATTCTAAAATACGTATCTCAGAAGATTATAGTGCACTATCTCTGAAATTATTCAAAATAATTTGCTAAGGCTCTCAAAGGCATTTCCAAAATAGAAATTTTCTAAATCATCTAAGTGATGGCAGTTGTGTGTAGTTTCTCAAAGGACAAGGTCAAGAATTACCTGCATAGGTCTGATAAAGGCTTAAAAGAGTTTTTCCTATTTTTAAAGCAAATGTGTTTACAATAGATCATTTTGTGTCAAAAAGTGAGTCATTAGTACTTAATTCATAACAAAAAAATGTAACCCCATGACAGAAAATAACAACATAAGATTGGATAGTCAATTGAAAGGAAATAAAAGAAATTTGGCATTGTAATTAAGAGACAATAGTTATGTCTAAAAATGAGAGATTAAGATTTTTCTTTCTATAGCAAATGAAGGGTATGATTTATAGATATCAAGTATGGGAAGATCTTTGCATTTTAGTCCAACTGCTCACTATTATTTGAAAACCTTTTTATAACATCTTTGCTGAGAGATGAGGCAATATGTTATAAAACAAATCCAGTGACGGAAATTGCATTGTTTCTTGAGCATCTCATTCAACCTTTTTTTTTTCCTTTTTCATATTTTTAATTATCATTATTTCACCAATGTAGCATATGCTTTATATACATATGCCTTAAACTTAATTTTCAATTTTCCAGCAATTCAAATACATAATATGTTATCATCTTGAGAATACAAAGAACACAACCTGGAGGAAGATTGAGAAAATAGGTTCCCAATAGTTAGTCACTAGCTACAGACTTTCCTTTTAGTGTTTTCTATTAGAATTTTAAAATGTCCTGCCATGGCTCTGTAAGAATAGTGCTGCCTAGAAGAGGAGGCAATGAAAAATATGGACCCAAAGTTAGAAAAATTTAAGAGTGAAATCCCAAGAAACAATATAATTTGATATTAAACATGAGGATCCCCCTTCAGCCAAATAGGTTCTAAGGGGAGAAATGATATCCTCCCATTTAATTCTCAAAATTGCCCATTAACAAACAAAATAGGTAGTGCCCACTCATCTGAGGAGGTGAACTGTCCTCACAGTATCGTGAAAGGAATGGTGGGTAGAGGGAAATGAAAGGGATGGGAGAGCAACTTGCTATTAAGATTCCATATCTGGTGGCCATCAATGTCTAAGACAAAATCTGTCACACATAAAGCTGTGACTCTCCAACTTCCTTTATAAATGACAATATATGTAATAGCAGCTTTCTATTGAAGAGCTAGATGGAATGGAAAAGAAATATTATGGAAAGGTATCAGATACCCAGGCAGCAAGGCAATGTGGGTACTGAATGAGAGTTAGGTGCTTTCAACCCTCTCTGTTCTATAGATCAGGTTAAAAACACATCTCTGCAAATTAAGTCAAATAAAGGGTGAACATAAATTAATGCTGTGCTTCAAATGCAGCAACTAGATGGAACTATAAGAAATGAAACTCTTTTACAGACCATAACATGGAAAGCGCAGCTCCTTGAACTTGTTCCATTGGTCAAAGATGTTGCACCCCTCAATAAAGAGAACAGTAGTGGTGTCACCACTACCACCCTCTTATCATAGGAGAACACATGTAAATACACAAGAGGGTGATGGAGCTACACCTAACACTGGGTGTTCATTGAATAGGACAAGCCTGAAAGAGGCTATATAGAAGAGACCCAGGACTCCTATTTTTCTCCAAACCTACCCTTACCAAAATTCTGAATTTTTAAATACTGAGATCAGCCTGGCCTGTCTATTTTTAGAGTCTTGGGTTAGTAGAAAAGAAAGTTTCAAGGCTTTGTCTCCCTTGAAATTGTTAAATAGGCACAAAGAGGCACACATGGATCATGAGATGATTATGAAATAGGTTCAAGAATTTAAAGGATGGAGAAGAAATTTACAGATGAGAAGTTGTATCCCCTCAAAAAGACACTGGCCACAGAGATGGTTAGATCTACTGTTCTCCTCCATTGGCAATCACCAGGAAAAAACAGATACTCTGAGCTGTATACCAAGTAATGACAGAGGAGTGGCATAAATCAGCTTGAATGTAATGGAGAAGCTAGGGAAAAGATTGTCCATTACTTTTGGTTTGGGGGAAGGATGGGGTTCCTAACCTCCTTTATAGATTGGTGCCCTCAATGTCATTTTTAATCTTCAAGTCTGTACTTAACCCTCTTGCCAATGCTATGCAAAACTGGACCCAAATGGATGGCTGTTGGTACCTGGTTTGGAACAGAGCTGGATGCGATACTAAAGTCACCCCACAAGTCATTGCTTGCAGAAACTGGAGCTGGTGCTCGTGTTGTGACAGGTGCAGGAGAATCCAAACTAAAAGGATATCTGAATCACTACCTTCATGGTTAGATTTTGGAACAGGTGGTGGATTGACATAATTACTAATGGTAGCTGAGGAAGATGGTGGGAGATTAGTGACTTTGCCCCAGGGAGAGGAGGAAGTAAGCTTAGGCCCCCAGCTCCTGCAGTCCTGGGCTTAGAAGAACCCCATTTCTTGGTTATAATGTTCCTGATACTCAACTTGATGGTCTGTCCTTCCTTGAAGGCTTGATCCAATTTGGGATGAGTGTCCATCTCTTGAGAGTCTTTGAAAACTCAGATTCCTGCTTTACCCACTTGAAGTGATCTTGCAAGGAGACATTAAAGTCAAAGTCATCTCCCCATCTGTGAATCCAATCCCAAGGAACGTGCTACATCCAGTACCATCGTGGATCTGAATTACAAAATAGCAACTGGAATCTGTCATTGTCTCCATAGCAAAACCAGGATATTGTTCTACTGGTGTCTGAGCAAAGAGCTCTCCTGAAACTTTATCTTTGAGTTTGATTCGAGGTGATTCAGAGACGACAAGTTCAATCAGCCTGATCTAATTTCCTAGTAGATACTAAGTAACTGGGTTTGAGGGCCAGGGAAGAATCTGGTGGACACTGATGTCTGGTTTCACACCCAGCCCAGACTCACACTCCAATTGGGCCATCATCTTGGCTCACTCCTCATCCAATATTAATGCAATCTTGATACAGAGAAATTTATTTTGAGATAGAACCTATAGTTTTATCACTTCTACCCATTGTTCTCTGCTCAGCTGTCTAAGACCTTACTGATCAGATCATCTTTCTTTGCTGAACTCTAGCCTTCAGTGATGACTCAAATGTTCATCCTTCTTCTTCAGACTGATCATTTTCGTTGCTTTAATTGCTCTTATACAGCACGACTTGAAATCACCTTGGCATCCAGGGTATGCTCCCTTAAAATGATTCCAGTGTCTCTGTTTTCTTCTCAATTAAGGACATATGCAAACATTTTGACATTCAAAAGTGTTCACTCGCTACTTCTCATTATATGGTGTCATAATAATGGAGTACAATGTAGTAGGATGACTCCTTATTTGTCTAGATAAAGATAAGTTTTTGCTATTTCTCCTTTATTATCTGTCTTCTTCTATTGGATTGTTAGTTTTCTGAGTAAGGAAAGAGGATTTTTAAAAAAATCATCACTCTATTTTCTATACCCAGCATAGTGCCTGTCTGATACATAGTTAGTATTCTATAAATACCCACTGATTAAATAGATGGATGGAGAGATGTTAAAGTCTGTGGCATCATTTCAATTTTGATTCAATAATAAATTATTTATCTATAGTTTCACTAGGGCACTGATACAAACTGGTTTATGATAATAAATCTCATAATCTATTTTCTCCAAGAGCTATAAAATCTTTGTAGCATGAATTTTTGCAAAGGAGAAATCATCACACATCGAGAGGATGTATCGAAGAGGATGAAGTGATTTTGACCTGTGGAGTAACCAAGTTATTGATGTCTATTGTCTCTTGTGAATTCTTTTATTAATCTCTCACTTTATAGTGAGATAAAGTGCTGGATGATGTGTTAGTCAGCTTTTTGTTGCTGTAACCAAAATACCTGACAAGAGCAACTTAAAGAAAGAAAAGTTTACTTTGGGTTTATGGTTTCAGAGGTTCAGTTCATGTTTGGCTGACTAGATTGCTTTAGGCCTGAGTGAGGCAGAACATCCTGGTGGAAGTTTATGGTGGATGAAAGCTGCTCTCCTCATGGTAGCCAGGAAGCAGAGACAGAGCAAGGAATCAGGGTCAAAATATAATCACCAAGGGCATGCCTCAGTACTTAATCCATCAAGTGGATTAATCCATTTATTAGTTAACAGCTCCGATATTCTAATCATACCAACTTGGAACATTCCTGCATTTCCACATGAGTTTTTTTTCACATTCAAACCATAACAAATGATCATTGATTTGATCCAAGATAGACTTGATACCACACTTTTAACCTTTTAATCAGGGTTATGAATGAGTAAAAACTATGAGGGGCTGATTAAGTACAAATAACATGATCTTATTCCCAGCTGATTTCAGCAGATTGAACTGAATTCCTCTTGTTTAATCTAATACTTAGAAAATATATGAGAATAAGCATAATTAGAATTAGACATCTGAACTTGAAAACATGAACTTGTAGCAGAACAGAAGCTATGAAGATATCTAAAAGACAGGAAGTTACTTTGCTCAGCTGGGTTTTCCACAGCAAGCTTTCAGGACCACTGAAAAAAAAAAGCATAAAGGGCATGGCTGGGATAACCTTATCTTATAAGATTGTACACAGTCAAAAACTGAAAGAGGCACAAAAAGTCTAAAAATTTTTGTTTCCAATGCTGAAAGGACAAGCAATTCTATCCTAGGTCATATTAATTGAATAAGAGAAAAGGTAGTCCCATTTTTCTATGGACATACAGAATTCTATATTTCTTATCAGGTATCATTACTTAAAAACCAATAGGTTCCAAAGAGCAGCAGTTCAGACAGAGTGGATATTTTAGATGTTATCATTTGAGGAGGGACTAAGGAAATTCAGACAATGGCTTGCTTCAGAATCAGTGAAGTTTCTTTTTTGTTTTTAATACTCATAGGGATGCCCCTCCCCGTAATGATTTTTACCTTTTAAATATGGAATGAGCAGAGTATGGGCATTTTTGAAAAATGTTAACAGATGGTTCAAATGCATATACCTCAGGATAAAAAAAAAAATCATCAAATTAGAAATAAATGTAAAAAATAGAGCTAAATAGGATATAATAATTGCTTACAAACACAAAAATGAAAACAATCCTTCTCACTGAATCCCCTGGAAAAGCCAGTTGTTGAATTCCCATCAGGCATCCTTTACCATTTCTGAAAGTAATAGTTAACCAGATGTAGGTTAACTTTAGGTCGTTATATTAGCAGAGTGGGCTGGGATTGATACTACTAGTATAGAATGATCGTGCTTCTTTTTCTGTCTGTTTTATGCCCACATGTTGAGATTCAATTTTATTATTTACTTTTCACTTCTCCTTCAACACTCATCTTGTTTCAGGGTAACCCAGGCCCAAGACTAGACCTTAGGATGTACATGGGTGACAATTTAACAAGGATATCAAATTCATTCTCTCCTCTCTCTCTCTCCCTCTCCCCCCCTCTCTCTTTCTCTTTTCTCTTTCTCTTATTGGCTCAATAGCATGAGCCTTGCAAATAAATTATTCAGAATAAGTTTGGTCTCTTTTTGTTCCTGAAATTTTGGCCATGTGTTTGAAAGGTAAGCTAATTTTCTGCTTTGAAAAATTTTGTGAGTTTTTCTATTTATTACAAAGTGAAGTTAGTCACCCATGCTCACAGCTTCTTCACTCTTCTGTCTCCATCTATTGTACTCTACTCTCCAAATTTGGTAGCTCATTCATGGCCAAATGAGATTTTTCTGGTTATGTTTGAGATTATTGGACCTTGAAAATAAGAACAGGTAAATCAGGCTCAGCCATATTGTAAATTTTCTTCCCCCAAATACTTACAATTTTCTCCCCTTGGAAAAGGGTGGCAGGAGTCTTACAATGTCTAACTTAGAATGTGGGAATGTTTTGGTTTAAATTGTACTGTGATCCCAAAATAATTTTATTAACATCCAGATCTGTCAATAAGAATGTCTTATTGGCTTGAACACTATCCCAACTTTTTTTCTGAAGCAAGATAAAGCAGTTGAATTCACAGTGCTGTGACAGCCTCAGTTTCTCATACCAAGAGACAGGTAGAAGGATCTTTGAAAGATGATGGAGCCATGATAAGGGTGTGGGATGGACTTGTCATATTTCATGTATTCAGGGGAAGTTCTAAGAATAAATATGCTGTAGGGAAAGCCCCAAAAGGCTGTACTTAGGCTTACTCACTGGGACTCCTGGAAGACTATGTTTTAGCATGTAGTCAAGGTCATAAACACTCTGATTCAGAGTATGTACTCAAGGTCATAAACATTTGCTTGTGAGCATGAACCCACTGATGCAACCCGTTGGCACTGTGCTTTTGTCTGGCCTGTATATATATATATATATAAAAAAAAGGTTATTCTTGCCTCCAAATAAAGGATGTCTTCTATCCCAGATGCAACTCACATCTTCTTTCAACTGCTGGAGACTGGACCTCTGCTTCCTGGAGTGAGCCTCAGCCCCAGCACAACTGGCATAGTCAGCAGGATATTTCACAGATAAGAGATGCACTTACCCCAGTGGACAGGAGGGACCTGTGGCCCCTAAGATTGCTGAGGTCCTATTAGCATGGACTCCTGTGCAGAGTTAGAATGTGGTGGATGGTTTTCTCTGATTGCCCTGTAGTAAACATGGATCTGGAGGGGTGAACTGTAAACTGAGCAGCAGAGTCCAGGCACCAGACCTTGGTCAAGGACAAAGATGGCAGGGACAATGCAAACAGGACTGAACAGTTGCTTGTGGAGCCACACAGATGGCTGCTGGAGCCATGGAATGAATGTTTCATACAGCTTTGAGAACAGAAACTGATGCAGCTTCATGAGATACTGCCAAGAGGAGAGATGAGGAAAAGACTTTGGAAGCCAAAGTACAGTCACTGAAGGAGAATCCCTGCACCTTGAAAATACCCCCTGCTCTCCCCATAGTTCTGATGGAATCTGGGGTGGAGGAGGAAGATTAAGTCTTGCCAATGATAATGCAGAAAAAGAAACAGCAGCAGCTGATAGCTCCAGTGGGCAGCTTCTGGCAGGGCCAGCCCAAGTGACCAAGTTCACTGTGTTCCATCAGTCAAGCAGAGTTGGTGGACTTGAGAAAATAATTTTTATAGAGGCCAAAAGAGGCCCTGGCCCTGGCAAGACACCCCATGTGCTACATGTTATAGATCCTGCACAATCTTGTGACTTAGATGTGCTAGAAATTGGCAGGGGCCAAGAGAGCCCAAGTTTGCCAGGAGTCAGCAGGGGCCAAGAGAGAGAGAGAGAGCTCAAGCGTATTAGGAGCAGGCAGGGACCAAGAGAGAGTCCAGATGTGCTAGAAGAAGTTGGCAGGGAAAAGAGACTTCAGGAAATGCTAAAGTCTATGTAGGTGAACCAGAAAAAAAGTCTACACCTTGAAGGTGAGGCATCAATAGTGTCCAGTGTTGGTACATTGATAACTCCAACCGGGGACAACTGCCTGTGTGGATGGCAGTGGCTCTGGAGCCAGAGAGAGACACTGTCTGGTCTGGTACCAGTACAAGACAAAATAGCCAGTGAGCTGAGCTGAATGGTGATAGCAAATGAAGCATCTCCCACAGTGATATGTACTGACAGTTGTGCTGTGTATTGGGCACAAGTTCTGTGGCAAGAGCTCTGGGAGCTAAGCCACCAGGAACAGGTGACTATAGAGCATGTTACTAGCCATGCCTCCTGACTTGCCCAGGGAATGAAGAAACAGATGCTTTGGCTAGAGGGCCATGGTTAGAGTAGGGGCCTCCCACTGACCTGGCAGCTTGGTGGCATTGCTGCGTTCAGCATGCAGGTGTACAAACTATGTGGAATGTAGTCAAACAATGGGCTCTGCCTTTAAGATAGAATACCCAGGTAGAGGCCTGTCAGGCATGTATGGTTTGTGCTCACACACACCCCTGATATTTTGGGGCGATGGATGGCCAGGTAACACACGGATGCTTCGCCTTGACAGGGTGGCAGGTTGACTACATTGTTCCTTTTCCAAGGTCAGAAGAGGCCATGTTTGCCTGGATGGCAGTGGATATGGCTGCAGGCTTACTGTTTGGCCCAGTGATCAAGTGAATCATTGTGTTATGATTCACACCCTGATAGTGTTGTATGGCCAGCCCACTACAATAGAAAGTGATCGAGATACTCATTTCACAGGTCAAGATGTGCAGCCATAGATGTGCAGATTCAATGGAAGCTGCATGTCCCACACCACCCACAGGCTGCAGGCATGATAGAGAGACATAACGGCCTACTTAAGCAAGGACTTAGGACTGCAGTCAACTCAGCTTCTATGAAGGCATGGGCTCAGCCTCTGTGGGCAGTTGTGAGAGCTCTGAGTGTCCCTGATGAGGGGGACTGGCTTCTGTGGAGGCTTTGCTGCACTGCACAGGAGCCTTAATACAGGTCCAGGTGACAACAGAGGATGTTGTATTTAAGCCTGGGTTTGAGAAGCAAGGGAATGTTCTGTTTGCTCCCACTGAATTGAATAGAGGGAAAACTGTGGATTGGACATGGACTTGGTCAATAAAGCTCTCCTCTTTGTTGGGTAGCCCTGTTAGCCCCATAGGGAAAAGGTTTGTGGTGTGGTCTCCTTGTGACATCATGAATAACTAGCGAATGCCCTTTCCCCCAGTACATATGACTTGGCTGGATCCTGCAGATGGGACAGAGTTTTTTTTTTTTTTTTTTTTTTTAATATTTATTTATTTGCTTTTAGTTGTACACAATGCCTTTATTTTTATGTGATGCTGAGGATCGAACCTGGGCCGCACACGTGCCAGGCGAGCGCGCTACCGCTGAGCCACAACCCCAGCCCCATGGGACAGAGTTTTAAGGGCACATTTGTTCTTTCCATTTGGTCAATTTTGAGTTCCCTGGTGCTGGTACACACTGAACCTGCTAATGTTCAGTGTGAGTGTGATCTCTCTGCCCAGGGAAGCTGCCACATGCTGCCACTGTGCTTTCCTGGGACTTAAAGCTGACATGCATTTTCCCAGCTGTATGTGACTTACCTGTACAAGTGCCTGTAACTGCTTTGTCCTTTCATCCGTCGGTGTGTCCTCACTAACACCATTGTGAATTGGGCACATATGTATGCTAGAGTAGCAAACACCTCTGCCTGCTGGGTGTGCGCCAGTGAGTTCTGCTGCTAGATTACCCTGGTGAATCCAAACTATGTCTCTGAACAATTAGACGGGGCTGGAAAAGACTTTTGTTGCCTCCTCAAGATGGGATGTTACTGGAAATGATTTTTAATAATCCTAGGTGACTGGACTTACCTTTTGATTGTGTGCTGTGGCAGCTTATATTGTGGTCTGTGGATGCAGGGCTCTTTCTTCCTTGCTAAGGGATCACTGTGGGAGACTCTCTCTGTGTGTGTGTGTGTGTGTGTGTGTGTGTGTGTGTGTGTGTGTGTGTGTGTGTATAAAATACAGCAAGGAATCCTAAAGGGGTAGATTGTAGGGCAGGCCCCAAGTGGCTATAGTTAGGCTTCCTCACTGGAGCTCTGGAAGGCTATGATTTTAGCATGTCTAGATCAAGGTCATGAACTCCCTGATTCAGCATTTGTACTCAAGATCGTAAACATTTCCTTGTGAGCATGCACCCACTGATGTAACCTGTTGACAGTGTACCTTTTTTGTCTGGCCTGCATATAAAAAAAAGCTAATGGAAATGGCTGGTGGGGAGATAGGGCTGGCTAAGGGGATATTCTCACCTCCAAATAGGGGATGACCACTATCCCAACTGAGCCTCACATACTCTTTCAACTGTTTGAGCCTGGAACTCTGCTTCTCATGCCTGAGCCTCAGCCCCAGCATGAAATATGCCCTGATGCTTCCCCCACAAGATCAAAATACACCTGAAAATAAAGGTTCATTGCAGACAACTAGTTAACAAAAGAATCTTTCATGTTTCTTCTGTCCTACAGGAGGAGTACCTGATCACCTGCTTTGGGAACAGGAGATGAGAAAAGAGTATTATGTGTTTGTTGACTTTTATATTTTCCATTTTTTGTCTGCAGCAGACAGATTCATTGATCCTTTCTCAATATTCTCTTCCCTTATTTCAGTATTGGTATGAAAGATGTTTTGTAATCAAAAACTTAATTCCTCAAGCTGTAAAATTAGCCATATGCTATTACCTTTAATAAAGGTATTGATAACATTTTTTACTCTATCTTGGGATGAATGTAATGGGTAATTCTTTCAGGCATGTTTACATTTTAAATCTTTTCCCTAGTCTTTTAAAATAAATTTTAGATGTTATACATGCATATAGGTTAGTGCAAATGTTTTGGAACATGTGGTTATCTCAGGGCTATTGCATTCATATCAAGAGGTGGAAGGGCTACTGTGTCTTTAATGGCACTCAGAGCTGACTCTTATATCAACATCCTTGTTACTACTGAGCTTTGCTCAGCTATGACTCCTGATATACATAAGAAGACCCTTTAAAAGCATATTAATGACTTTGATCTTCTACCACCAGCTCTATTTTCCTATTGACATTTCCCCACGATGAATCTATCCTGTCATTTCTAAATGATTGACAGAGAACTTTCGTGTTAACAAGGTCATAGTGCACAGTGACTTTGAGTTTGGGTCTTGGAACCCAAACTTGAATTCCAGCCCTTACACGGATGAGGATGACCTAGAACAAGTTACTTAACCTTCTTGATTCTCAGATTACTCATCTGTACAAAGGAGATGATAATCAACCTCCCAGGGAAGAGAGATAAAATTTATCAAGCCTGCAAATAAAAAATGGCTAATATTTTGATGGCAAACTACTTTGTAGTCAGTTTCCTTATTTGTTCTCTTCTTACCAGTTAAGCCAAGGCATGAAAAGCAATAGCAATGATGATGATTATAATAGTTATTGATAATAATTATAATTTAATTTCACTTTAACTCCAGTGGTAAAATTTATATGTGTTGTCTGAAACATATTATCTTTATGTTTCTTATGGGAAGAGCGAAACTGAAAGTTAAGACTAAATATTCAAAGTATATTTCACACCCTCACACACTGTCCTATCCAAAAGAAATCTCCCACTCTATTTTTGAATTTCAATCTTCCTCTCTTCTTGGCTCTTTTCCACAATGAAGCCATAAAAATCCAACTGTGATACAGTAGTGGAAGAGATAACTTTAGGGGACAATTTAAACTGTAAACACATTTTGTTTATAGCACTCACTTTATCCCTGGGCATTTTGGATAGAATGAGGGCTGCCTCAGGCCACTGGCTTTTCAGGTATTCATTAATCCTGAAGAAAGCTTCAGGTTAGGGTCATTACCGCTTAATTACAGTTTGTGATTACTGGCACATTCTTCAGTGACCTTATTCCGTGTACTGGCCTGTTTGTTCACAAGAGAATTCTTGCAGCTGGACATTTTGGCTGACTAGAAAGTTTAAGTGGGAATTTAATTTTTGGCTTGAATTGAAGGCTGTGTTCTTGCTGAAATGTCAACACATTTTTCTTCCATCTGGATATGGTTAATCACAGTGCTTGCTTTTATATGCTTTTTTATTTTTTTCATGTGCTTTGCTTTTGAGGTGTGCCTGAACTTATCAAAATGCTGTTTTAAACGCAGAGCCTAGAGCAGAAGTGCTCCTTTCTCTTTATTTACTCTTTGTGGGCATAACAGGGGAGGCTTTCTCATGAACACTCTGGCGAATTCAAACCTGTAATGAAGGGACATCCAAGATGATGTGATTGGAAAGAATTTTTATTCTGTGATTACTCTAAGAATAACAATATTCTAAAATCATAGGGAAGGAGGACTGATCCAGTAGCAAATAACTTTTTGCTAGGAATTGGATTCTATACTGAATTACCACTGATTTACACCATAAATATTTATTGGGTGCTTCCTATGAACCTCACACTTGGGAAGATATTGTAGGTACTGAAGTCTGTGAAAATAGGTATAGGACTTTCTCTTTCATTATTGCATTTCCCAGTGTATAACAAAATATGAACAAATGCATGAGATTGGATTCTGATAAAATTGTATTTACAGACAACAAAATTTGAATATCATAATTTTTACATGTCATGCAATGTTTTTTTAATTGTTTTAAACAATATGAAGATGTAAAAACTATTCTTAGTTTGTGCAGTGTACACAGACTGCAGTATACCAAAAATAAAATAAGAAGCATCATGGACACTTGATGCTAGATCTTCTAGGTTTTATGGAAGCCTATGGAACTGTTGGGTATCTGGTATTTTCCAAGAAAATGATGACTTCTACACAGGAACCAAAATGAGAAAGGATAAGCAAGGTGAGGTTAAAGAGAAGAGTATGTATGAAGGCCTAGAGGCAAAAGAGTATGATATGACTGTAATACCAGAGTAGAAGATGGGAAATTGTGAGAAATGTGGAGTCTATAACTGCAGCCATATTATGAATGGCCTTCTATGCAATAGAAGGGTTTTGGAGCTGTAGAAAACCTTTGGAAGGTTTTAAGTAGTAAGCAAACATAAGATTAAGTTTGCAGCTTAAACTATCCCTATAGATGAAATCGACATGCTGTGTCTCAATATAACTTCACTTTCAAAGATAAGTAACAGGCCAGATAGCAGTAACACAATATGGTGTGTAGGTCATGTTTTGCTGAATCTTGCTCTGCAATCAGATAACCTGATTGAAATTTTATCCCATAACTTATTGCTTTTTTGGCAAATAACCAAAAATATTTACTATCTATCAGATTCTGATGAATTCTCTCTTTTTTTTTTTTTTTCAAGGAAAAGACAGCCCTAAGTTCATAAATATAAATAAAGAATGGAAAAACTTTCACTTATGGTAATGAAAGAAAGCAGTAGCTCTGGGTAAATGTTCAGATAATAGCAGCTTTATTTTACTATATTCACTATAATCTGAGAGTATTGATAAAAATGAATATGAGCAAACAGACTTCTTTTTTGTAAAAGTACTGAGCACAAATAGCCACAGTTAAAATTTTGCCTGCAGGAACAAAGATTAGAAGTTTGGAAAGTGATGTGCTTGGCATTTTGATATTCTGAAAAATTTGTACAAGTATATTTCTTATAAAAAAAGAAGGAATCTCTTCAAAGTACATTAGCATGTGTAGTGCGTAGTGGAAAGATTCCTGAAGTGGGGACCAATAAGATCAGTGTTAGTGTCTGATGTTTGCCATTCACTAGCAACTGTTTAACTTTGAGCAGGTAAAGAGGGTCTTACTCTCTTCCCTTCTTCCTAGTTCTGCCCCCTCGTGACCCCAGAGGAGAGCCAGACTACAGTAAAGTTAATTTTTTCCAACATCAGTCAACACATCTACTTAACAATATCATACTAGCATAATTATAATAGTGACTCTTCATAAATTAATCACTCAGATGTTTTATAAGTCATGTTGATTGAAAGATTCATATTGTGTACACTGGATTATTTTAAAATTGATCTGTAAATTTTAATCCCAGTCAAAATTCTAGCAGATAATTGTTTCTATTTATGATGCAAAAGCTGCTAAAGAGCGTTGCTTCCATTCTAAGGATGCGGGGAAAAAATCTACAAAACCATTACTTTTATTAAAGCTATCAAAGGGCTGAGGTCACAAGGCAACCAAAATACCAAAATTCTGAGAAGTAGAAGATCTGTTGGCAGACTGAGGGCTGACAAAAATCTTTTCAACTTTGACAGGGGTGGGAAGAATAAATGGCTTTCTTAGAAACATGTAAAAAAAATCAGCTAAAATTGAAAATGCTTCTTAAAGGTCAAGAGTGGGCTAAGATTTCAGTTTAGAAAAATGGAGAGCCCCAGAAACAAGGGCAGTTTCCCTTCACTCACAATCCTCTCCATGGGGCTTGCTATGGTTTGTATCTGGAATTCTGCCTCCATTTCCCCTGCAAAACTCATATGTTGAAGGTTTGTTCCCTGATGCAGCAATATCCAAAGGTGGGGTTTCTGGAAAGTGAGTGCATCATGAGGAAAACATGGTGGGCCAAGAATCCTTTAATCCTCTGATCTCATCAATGGATTAATCATTGATAGCTGAAAAGACTACTGGGAGGTGGTAGAAATTGCACGCAGGAGGGGCATGGTTGGAGAAGTAGGTCATGGGGGGGTGGGCATGTCCTTGGGGAATACATCTTGTCCCTGACACATACCCCTTACCCCTACTTCCAGGATGTCAAGACCTGAGCAGTTTTCCTCTTCCAGGCTCCTCTGCCCCCAGGTTCTGCTTCATCTGAGGTCCAGAGCCATGCAGCTGGCCAACCATGGACTGAAACCTCTGAAATGATGAGCTAAAATTTTTCCTCATTGAAGTGATATGTTTTGGTCATAAGGATAAAAATTTGATTAACAGAGACATTTACCATGTATTCACAGAGAGACTGGGTGCAAGACAAGAGACTGGAGGGTGCCCCCATCCTCAACCCCTGGGGGGAAATCACATGTAGGAAGTGACTAGATGCCATTGAGTGTCAGGCACACACCATTACCTACTTCTTAGGTCCTCCTCTTATATATAACAAAATCCTTAAGCTACTGATGGAGGACAGAAAATGCTCCTGTCATCAGGGAGCAGCATGATAGAGGAACTAGAAAACATGGTGGGCCAAGAATCCTTTAGCCGTACAAAGCAGAGACATGCTACCACTGGTGGAGGATTGGGAAACTATTTCTAGCCCAAGACGTTAAAAAAAAAAAAAAAAAAATGTTGTTATAGGAGGGAGATGAGGAAGAAATGCTAAAAATGCTTCCCCCATGAAGCCCATATGAAGAAGCCCTGCATCAGTCCCAGGTCATGTCAGGAGAACTAAGAACTGGCCCACCTCCAACACAAGACCAGGGCCAAGTAAGGAACAGTAGAAACCCCAAATAGAAAAGGGCAAAGAGACCCTGCTGGTGACTCAGGCATTCAGGGATTGGTGAAAGTGGAGGAAGAAAAAACACTGAAATCCCTTTGGCAGTCCTGGCCCTACACTAGGAGACAATGACAACCCAACACTGGAGGCATTGGAAACCTGTGGTGCACCGAGGATAATGACAGCCAAGAGCAAGCCAAACCTGACTCAATTACTGACTGCGTGAAACCACACTCTCCCTCTGCCAACAGCCTGAGGGAAGCCATTTTTTTTCCCAGGAATTAATAGTATTTGCTTTAGATTTGCCTTTCCTTTGACAGGTGCTGTTTAAGATTTAATAAAAAATTGTGCAACACACAAAAAGGAAAAAAGAGAGAGAGAGAGAGAGAGAGAGAGAGACTTGTTGTAAGAAGATAATGCAGTCTAACTTGTTACACTCAAATGCTAGCAAGGAAAAAGGTTTAGTGTAAGTAAAAATACTTTAAGAAAATGCATAAAAAATTCAATGTAAAATGAATACAACATGTATATTATAACAAAAAAAAAATAGACACAGAGTTATGTTTTGCATAGGAAGTGTCCTTCCAAAGTTCCTGTGTGTATTCAGGAATATTCAGAGCTGATATGCAGGTGGGGTGTGACTGGAGTAAGTGGGTCACTGGTTTATCTTCTCTGCAGCCTCTTCCTCAGTCATAAATGGAACAGCTTTCCTCTGCCATGCCCTTCTGAGCAATGGAGTCATCTAACAATTAACTGAACCTCTGGAATTGTGAGCCACTACAGACCTCTTCTCCTCTAAGTTACTCTAATCAGGTACTTTGGTCACAATGACAAAAAGCTAGTATGCCCAAATAATCTAGATATTATAACAATCAGTAGTTTTAAATTACTATGACTAATATATTTAAAGATGTATTGAAAAAGGTAGACAACATGCATGAACAGGTAGGGACCATGATAATAGAGATGAAAATCGTTTTCAAAGACAAAAATAGAAATCAAGGATAAAGAGGTGAATATTTTCTTCAATGAGTTGATCAACAGACTAGACACACTTGAGGACAGAAGGAATGAACTTAGAGGGAGGTCAACATTAATTGTCCAAAGAATAGACATTTTTAAAAATACCAACATAACATCAAAGAATTGAGAGTCAATATAACATAGTATAAAATATTAAACAATTAGAATCTTAGATGGAGGGAAGGGATAGAGTTAAGCAGAATACATATTTGTGTAAATAACAGCAGAGGGTTTTTTTTTTCCCCAAGAACAATGACCAACAGCTCTACGTTGTTCACCATAAATCACAAAATGATGAATAACAAACAACAGATCTATGAAGCCAGAGCTCCCCTCACAAAATATGTATCTGGATATATCACAGGCCAATTGCTAAATGTTGAAGATAAGGTGAGGTTCCTAAAGGTAACTGAAGATACATGAAATGACACAAAGAGGTGCAAAAATCAGAATTATAGCAGACCTCTCAACAGAAACTGCACAAGGCAGAAGATAATGGACTGACATGTTCAAACTGTTTAAAAAAGTAAAAATCTGTCAACCTCAAATTCTGTACCACTGAAAATATATTTAAAAACTGAAGGCAAAATAAATATTTTTCCATGTAAACAAATATGAAAGAGAATTTATTGCCAACAAAAGACCTGTACTTACAAGTAATACTACAGCAAATCTTTCAAACATAGGTAGAGTTAATACCAGATGGAAAGCTGGATCTAAACAAGAGAAAAAATATAAGAAATAATAAAAATTGGTAGATATAAACCATTTTTTTTCTTTTGAATCACTTTGAAAGACAACCAAGTGTTTAATAATAATGAATTCTGGAGTTTATACCACAGTAGAAGGAAAAGCTATAGCACACAAGATGTGCAGGAGGAAAGGGGAGCATACTGTTATATAATACCTTAGCCCATTTATCAAGTTTTATAATATCACTTAAAAGTAGATTGTAATAAACTAAAGATGCAAATATTGTAAATCTCAGAGCAACCTCTAAAAAATAAAATAGAGGTATAAGAAATAACCTAATAGTAAAGATTAAATGGAATTATCGATATTAATTAAAAATGGCAGGGAAGGAGCAAACTCCAAATAATATATTTCATTAATTAAAATTTATAATTAACAGCCTGACAGATTTAAATCAAATCACTTCAATATTTACTTTAAATATAAACAATTTGAAGTACAAGTGGAAGGCAAAACTTTTCATATGGATGGAAAATTAAGGTCCAACTATTCAACTATATGCTATCTACAAGTTAATCCACTTAACATGGGAAGATGTATTCCATTAAGGTTACTATAACAAAATGCCAGAGACTGGGTAGTTTATAAACAACAAAAATTTATTTCTCACAGTTTGGAAATTGGGAAGTTCAAGATCAAGCCATCAGTGTATCTAAAGTCTGGTGAAGACCCATAGATGTGGCAGTGTCTAGGTGTGTTCTGACATTGCAGAAAGGTTAGCTAGATCCCTGGGGTATCTTCTATAGGAACACTAATCCTAATCATGAGGCCTCCAAACTCATGATCCAAGCACTTCCCCAAGGCCTCCACATCCTAAAATCACTGCCTTGGGAGTTAGAATTTCAATACATGAATTTTGTAGCAACACATATTAGTCCATTACAACATAGGTAAGTTAAACGTAAATGGAAGATCATGTTCTATGCAGTCACTAGTCACAAGAGAACTGGAGTGGCTCTAGGAGAAGAGTACACTTTAAAACTGGACTATTATCAGATAAGAGAGGATATTACACAGTGTTAAAGAAGTCAGTTCATCAAGAAGACAACAATCCTAAACATTTATGTGTCCAATCACAGAGTTTCAAATGTATCTTTAAACCTAATAGAATGATCCAAAGGAAAAAATAGACAAATCTACAAAAATAGTGGAAGATGTCAACACATCTCTCTCAATAATTTGAAAAACACTCACACACACATACACACACACAAAGAAGATTGATATGTGTATAAAATACCTGAATAACACTATTAACCACTTGTCTTAATTGACATTTATGAAAAATTCACTTAATAACAGCAAAATACACATTTCTTGCAAATACATATAACATATCTAACAAGGTATGTGTTTGATATTCCTGGCTATTAAATTAAGTGAAATAAATTGCAATATTGAACTTAAGCTAGAGATAAATGACAGAAAAATATATGAAAACTCTGCATACAGTTGGAAGTTAAACCAAATATTTCTAAACAATTTTTGTATAAAAGAGGAATATATAAGGATTATTAGGAATATTTTTTAGATTAATGAAAATGAAAATATGTTATACTTTGTGGTATGAGGTTACAGCAGGGATTTAAGGGGCTTAAGAGTATAAAATGATTATGTCAGAAAACAAAAGGGCTTTGAATTCAATAATCTAAGGTAACATCTTAAGATAATAGCAAAGTAAAAGTAAACTAAATCCAAAGCAAACAGAACAAAAAAATAAAGACATAAGAAAGTTAAAAGTCAAAGTAAAAGTAACTCTTAAAAAGAGTAAGTGGATTAAGTCAAATTCCAAACCTTTGGAAAAAAAATAACTGATAAGCTTCTAGACACAAACTTTGAAGATATTACGAAGGATATATGACAACAATATTTATTGCAGTAAACTTGTTGGCATAGATTAAATAGACAAATTTTTAGAAAGTCACAATTTACCAAAGCTAATTTAAAAAGTAAAAAACTTAGATGACCCTGTACTCACTAAAGGTAACCTTTGCACCAAAAACTCCAGGCAGAGATAGCATCACTAATCAATTCTTCAAATGTTTCTATTCTATGAAAAGTCCTCCAGATAATTGAAGGATGAGTAGTTCCAATTAATTTTATGAGGTAATTATTATCAAATATTTTATAAGAAAATAAAATTATAGATCAATATTCCTTATGAAGATAGATGGAAATGTCCTTAAAAATAAACATGGTAAAATGGAATTCAACAATTAAGCAAAAAAATAATGCATCAGGAGCAAGCAGGGGCATATTTGAAGAGTGCAAAGTTGGTTCAACATTTAAAAAATTAATCAATATATTTCATTCAAGCAGATATATAACAATCTGAGCATGTCTGTAAAAATCAATAAACTGATTCTAAATTTTACTTGGAAATGGGAAAGGTTCAGAATAGCCAAATCTTCAAACCAATTCAAGAAGAAGAAAATTGGAGGTCTAACAATGCCAGGTGGCAAAATTATAGTAAATAGGATGATATAAAATTGACACCTGGACAGACAAAACAGTATTGCTGAGTAGAAGTTCCAGAAGCAGGCTGGCACACATAAAATCAAATTTGTAATTTGATTTGTGACAAACTTTACAATGTAATACTGTGGAGGAAAGGTTGGTCTTTTCAATAAGTATTTGGTTAGTTGGATATTCATATGAGAAAAATAAATCTTGAACTGTAACACATGGTGTAAACAAAAATAAATCTCAGATGGATAGTATATTGAAACATACATTAAAATAGAAAGCTTTTATTAAAAAAAGAAAACAGAAAAAAAAAAAATCAGGACCTAAAATGAGCAAAGATTACCTAAAAAGACACAAAATCCACTAGCCATAAGGGAAAAAATAAAACCAAATTAATAGATAGGAATTTCTGTTTCTAAACATGTTCCATTACAAGAATGAAAATACAGGTCACAGAATAGGAGAACATGTTTTTCATACACCTATCTGGTTGTGAATTCTTATTCAGAACTTGTAGGAAATTGTGCCAATAAAAAAAGGGGCAGATGATACAATAGGGAAGTGACTTCAGTGAGCACTTCACAAAATAGAATACCAATTGTACAAGAAGGGTATGAAAAGATCCTTAGCTTTACTAGTAATCAGCAAATGCAAATTAAAAACTGCAGTGTGATAGCACCACCCTCCTAGGAAAGGTAAAAGAATAAATATTTGTTTAATAATCTGATAGACAACAGTGTAGAAATCAATGTGTAATTGAATACACACTGAAACTTTGATATTGCTCTCAGTTGAAGGCAGTTATTTTAGGCTAGCTAATAGCAGATTCTTTGTAAACATACATACACATTTTGATATAAAATTTTAATTAAAACATGTACCAAAAGTGTAGAAATCAAGTATATGGCAGAATAATTTTTTTGCAAAGTGAAGAAAAAAAAAAAAAAAAAGCCATGTGATCAGCACTCATTAAAAACAGAACATTGCCCAAATCCCAAAAGGGCTCTTCTTTTCTCTATTTGCCAAGAGAAACTGCAGAATTGTAACACTATAGACTGATTTTACCTGTTTTGGGAGCTTTCATTAATAAAAGGACAGCATATGCACTCCTTTGAATCTAGATTCTTTTGCTCTACATTATATTTGTAACTCGCAGCATGTTGGTATATATAGTTGCAGTCCGTTCTCACTCCTAACTGGTATTCATTGTATAAAATGACACTGTTAATTTATCTGGCTTACTACTGCTGTTGGATATTTGGATAATTTCTTAGTTGTGAAGAATACTGCAATGAACATTCCTGTACATTGGGGTATATGCTTATGCATTTCTATGGAATTTATATCTAAACATAGAAAATGTAGGTCAAAGATGTGTATTAGCTTTAGTAGATACTGCCAACCAGTTTTTCAGTTTATACTTCCACCAACTAATTTGCAAAAGTTCCAGCTGTTCCTCCTCTGTATCAATATTCAAAATTGTTACAATGTTTACTTTAGCTTTTTTGTTGGTATTCCGTTGTGATTAAATTCTCATTTTCCTGATGATTAATGAAAATGGTTGCCTTTTTTTTATGATTATTTGCTGCATGGATATGTTCCTTGTGAAGCTCTTCCATCTATCTTTTGCCCATTTTTTTTTTCCTTGCAATTGGATTGCATCATGTACTTGTTGATTTGTAAAGGTTCTTCGTATATTATAGCTTTAAATCGTTGTTGGAAATAAGTGTTGACAGTATTTTCTCTTACTTTATGTCTTATCTGTTCACTTGCTTTATAGTATTTTTAAATGAGACTGCCAAAAGCTTACTTAGTCTTTTAAAAACTGTTTAGTTTTCTGCCTGATACTGCTTTAGAATTTGTAACTGTGATGAGAGGGAAACTAGAATATGCCTTTGATTCCCCATATCTCTATCAAAAGCTTATTTTTTTCCCTCTATCCTTTTATAGCATCTCTCTCTTAGTATAAAACTCAGTTTTCATTATATTAGTCAGGGTTCTTCAGAGAAACAGAATCCATAATATATATTAAAAAAATACAGTTCAGTGTCATAATTCAGTCTGAGTCTGAAGCCTGGAGCAGCAGGGAAGCTGAAGCGTAAATCCTCATCAAAGTCCATGGGCCTGGGGTGGGGAGAGGGAGACGTCTGGCCTCAATTCTGTAGACTCAAGGCCCCAGAACCAGGACCTCCAATGTCTGAGGGCAGGTAAGGTGGATCTTCCAGATCAAAGGATGCGGGTAATTTGCCCTTTCTCCATCCTTTTGTTCTTTTCAGGCCTAGATACAGGTTGGGTGAGGCCTGCCCACATTGTGAAAGTAGATCTTTATTTTGTCTACTGATTCAAATGCAAATATCTTCCAGAAACACCCTCACAGACATTCAGAAATAATGTTTAACTAGCTATTTGGGCATCTCTTAGTCAATTCAAATGGACACATAAAATTAACCACAACATTCATCCTTGTGCCCATATACAAAATAGGCAAATGCCCAGGAAGAATTCTGTTCGGTTATGTTCTTCCCTCTTGGGAGTTATGGTCCTTTTAATTCTCTTCTGTTTTAGCAGTCTGCTGACTTCAAACAGATTATTACTGTATTATCTGGCTCCTCTTGTTCTTAGGGGCAGCATCAGTCTGCCAAAATCTACTTCTTCCCATTTGAAGCAGGAATCTACTAATTTGAATTGTTAGATGCAGGTAGCAGATATCAGTTCAGTCTCTCAAGGAATACCAGTTCAAAATATTTTATGTACAATGAACTTTCAAGCTTTGCTAACTCCAATGCTAACACATTTTGTGTCAGTGGATGACCTGGATCTGAAGAGGACCTTTTCTTGATAATTCATGATCTCAGTGTTATTTGCTTTGGGGAATTGAGCCCTGATTAGCAGCACTGAAAAACTAGAGTGGAGTTGATGGTCCTCATAAAGTGGGAGAAGTGAAACAGAAACAGATCTCAGGGTGCTTGAACACATTAGTAATGCTTTTCTTGTGCAAGACTAGCTTCCTTGCCAATTCAAGGAATGTAACTAATTCATGGGTTTGGTGTTTCTCAGAAAACCGTGAGAAGAAACTGAAAAATTACTTGGCAAATCACACAAAAAAGGGTGATTTGTTCTGAAATGAATTCTTGAGCTAGAACACCAGACTAATGTTTGCTTTTGTGCCAACAGTGGAATTTGAACATAGTGTGCCATATTATCACTGGGGAAGGAAGAAACCCTGCCTGAGGTTGGCACACCTCAGGGCTGTTACCCACAGCTAGCATCATGGCCTAACCTAGTCCTTTAATCAACGCTGTCTCCTTTACTGGGTTTTTTTGTTGTTGTTTGTTTGTTTGTTTGTTTGTTACTGGGGATTGAACTCAGGGGCTCTCGACCACCGGGCCATATCCCCAGCCCTTTTTTGTATTTTATTAGACAGGGTCTCATTGAGTTGCTAAGTGCCTTGCCATTGCTGAGGCTGGCTTTGAACTGAGGCCAAGTTTTTAATTGGACTTCAGCAGTGTTTGTGTTGTTGTTGTTGTTGTTGTTGTTGTTCTTCTTCTTCTTCTTCTTCTTCTTCTTCTTTTTCTTCTTCATCTAAACAGCTGCTTCATAGCAAAGCAGAAACTTTAACACTCAGACCCTCCTAGGGGATGTTTTTTGGACTTTAAATTTAGAGATTAGAGATTTTCTGAAGACAATTCGAAATAATATTTGTTTGTTTGTTTTTAAAAGAAAAATTAATGTCCAAGCAACACAGTAAGTGCTGGCATAAACACTGCCACACTTGGAAAATAGCGGTTACATATATGGATTGTAGATGTTTACTTTGATTCCAACTTTTAAAGTAACATTTGACTTTTTCTAATATTAATGAGAATCTTTTTGTACAAAACTTAAACAAAAATTCATTATCATTTCACCCAGAAAAGTGTTTGTGTAAAAACAGGATATACAGTATATTTAAATTGCATTTATACTTTATATGATCTTTGATAACCTTATTTTGGGCATTTACATATTATGAGAAATTTCTCTTGTCATTACATTTTCTGTAAAATGTGATTTTATGATTTAGCAAAATATGTATACACTAACATCACTGATGGACATGTAAGTTGTTTGGAACTTTTCACCATGTTATATGGACTCTAGTATTTTGATTTTTTTTGTACATATCTATTTTCTTAGAATAACTTATTACAAATAGAAATACAAGAAAAAAATTCACAACTTCAAGGCTCATGAATAATAATATCAAATTATCCTCAGAATGGTGGTCATCATATGAAAATATTACCGAATGTTTGCTGATATAAGAACTTTGCATTTAATTACTTTCCCCATTTATAGATGAGAAAATGGCATTTTATTGTTCTTTTTAACATAACTTACCATTTTGATCTACTGGCAAGTTCAGCATCTCTTTAAAATGTTTACTGGCCTTTTGTGTATGACTGTCTGACTTGTATTGCTACTGCATGTACTCTGCTTATATTGGAAGTTTAGCTTGTTCTTACCATTCATGAGACCTCTTTCAATATAAATGTTGTTAACTATTTGTCACATATGTTTCAGAAGTTTTCTGTTTGTAATTTGTCTATTAATTTTCTGATGTAATGACATTTTTATTATTTATGTAGTAAAATATTTCATACCTTTTCTTCATGGTTTGTGATCTTTTGCTTAAAATGGCACTGTTGGCTTCAAATGCAAGTAGATATTTACTTTTATTTTCTTTTGTGGTTTCTGCTTGTTCACTTAGATCTTAATTTCATTTGGAATTGATTTGGGATGTGATACTGTTCTAATTCAACCTTTTCCAAATATCCAGTTTATTGGATAGCTTTCATCCTATGCCAAATTGCTTAACCTTTAATTTTTTTTTTTTTTTGCCTTAGATCTTTTTAAGTGATTTTTTTGTGGTCTGTCTTACACTAACAGTAAATTATTTTGCTTTTTGCTTTAGAATATAGTTGAGCATTTATACAGCTTGGTGAACTCCCCATTTATTGTTAATCTTTTTTCAAAATGTCTGAAGTATTTTCACCTGTTTGCTCTCACATATTAAGTCAAAAATAATTTTGTAAGGTAGAGAAAATAATTTCATCCAGCTTTCCAAAATGAGTAAGTTTTGTTGAATTCTCATGTATGGAAAGGCCTTCAAATATCTTGATAAATTAAAAAAAAAGTGAAAGCCATATGTAGTAAATGCCTTTGATATTAAAAAAAATGAGTACAAATTGCATTTGCTTGACTATGCGGAGGATTTCTCTGAAAGAATACATAAGGAACAGTGGTTAGTTTTAGAATTGGAGGATAAAATTGGTAGATTTACTTTTCACTAAATATTCTTTTGTATTTTTGTATTTTGTAATGTACAAGGTACACAAAACAAATTAAAAAATTCAGTGATGAAATAACTGCCCTAAAGGCAGCTTTTAAATTATCCTAAGGTTTATACATCAAAAGAATTAACGCTGAGAGAATCAAAAGCACTTCTCCCAAATCCATGCTAGATCTAAAGGATCAGGCAGGATCCCCTCATCCACACCACAGGGCGCCTTCCATGCTTCACTCACAGAGGGGCGAAAACAGGGCACCCAGTAGCATGTTTATCCAGGAAGCACATTCTTACTGCTTCCTGGTGTTTTGCTTGAACATAAGATTTTTAGTTTGAATATCATTCAGAGCTTGAATATCATTCAGTTTCTGAATGTAGCTTATGTATTTGAAAAATAGTTTAGGATAGGAAGCTAGTTTGGGAAGGAGCAGAAAAGTTGTTTAAAAAAAAAAAAGAAAGAAAAAAGAAAAATTCCATGTAAAGAAAGGTAGCTGAGAGAATAGAGGGACCTAATTACCTATATAATATCTGGTGTGAAAACTTATGCAATTTCCAAAGCCATTGTTGTGAGTTGGTATTTAATGATGATACCAGCAAAGTGCAACATTCCTAAACAAATAGGTACCTTAAGGGAAGACACCAACAAAGGGCTCAATGGACAGGGAGACAGTGGAGTCCAATGTACAGAACACTGAGAAGTCAGAAGTCCCACTCAGATTAGAGACCCTGGTGGAAAATTAACAGATTACATTGGGAGGGAAGCAATGCAGTTCCCAGCAATGGACTTTATTACTTTGAAATGCTTCCTTTGGTTTTGGAATTTAAGTAGAACTTTGTTAAACCTCAGCCCCCAAACATACTTGCTGTATGATCTGGATAAACTACCTGTTCTTTGATAACTTTGAGGCAGGGCAATAATATTAAGACTTATTTTTTAATCTATCTAATATTTATTATAATACCCTAAACATTCATTTATTCATTCATTCACAAATTACTTGGCAGGCACTATTCCAGGTACCAGTGATCCAGTGGTGAGGAAGAAGAAAAGGCCCATGTCTTCATGGAGCAGGAGTTTTATTAAGGCAGAACTAAATGAAATAAAAATGATATAGTGCTTACTTTCAACAGAGTAATCCCTGAATGGATGATTTCCTTAGAATCCATTTATTATAAAGTTATATAAGGATAATATAATGTTTTATATGTGTGTGTGTTATTTTAATGAGTATCTAAGCAAAGTTTCAGTATGAGTTGAAAAAACCTTGACACAATCCGTATAGAAAAATGGCAACATGGCATCCACCAAGAAGGCACTAGACAGAAGCAGAACCTAAATCCTTAACCTCAGTGGTGAAAGAGTTGCATTTGTCCTTAACAAAGTTGTATTGAAACTCAGAATCAACGTCATGATCTCTTGGTCACAGCCTACATATTATAAGCTGTGTCTGATCCTGTGGCAGGTTTCAATTTTTTACAATATATTCTTGTATTATTCCTACAAAGTTATTCAAAGAACACTTTTAATATGTTCTGTATAGATACCTGGATCTGGAGAACGTGATTCTGTGCTGTGAGTGGAAAAGTGAAAGGAGAATTCTCTCTTAATGATGACTACATATTCTCCTGTTAAAAAATTCCAGTTTGATGGTTTAAGGAAATATACCTTTTTCAAAAGAAATTATGACCTTTCTCTGACCTTTATTATTCATTTAACATTTATAGAGCAAGTCTTTCAAGGGCTCAGAAAAGAATAAGAAAAAGGCAAGGCAGTGCATAAAGTTTATTTTGATTTTCAAAAGCCTTTTGATATGGTCCCTCAAGGGTTTGTGTGGAGAAATTGATAGTCCAGTGGTGGAGTATGAAGCACGGGCCTTTATCATTGAAGATGAACAATCACTAAAACAGTGCTGGGAATCTATTGATTTCTATTCTTGAATGAGAAAAATGTGTTTTCAAGGAATAGTAGAGAAGGATAAATTTGTTTGGATTAATTATAAAATTATGATATCACCATTAAAGAGTCAAAGTACCCTTGAGGAAATGGTGATTAAAAAGGGCAGTGATGATGTTTTGGAAGTCCCCCTTACCAGTCCATAGGCAATACTAATATTTTTCATTCTCAGTAAAAGCTTTTGACCGTTCATTTCCCTTCAAGAAGCTCAGACATATGGCATTACCCATTGCTCCTCAGGCATTTTCTTAATTGGAAAACATGTGCACTTTCCTTTTAGATTTATCAGAATACTCTGGAGAAAACATTGTACCATGCATGGACATTCACGTCTGTTCCTCTTAATACTCATCAAAAGGTCTGTGTAATAAACCCAGTTGCATTTGTGTGAAACATTTACTTTTCTAGTTTGGTTAGGTGTTTGGGCCCAGGCTGGGAAAGGGACAACTCTATAGAAAAAAAGTGTTTTAAAGTCTTCACTGTATTCATTTCAAAGTAAAGAAGCAAGGTGATGTCAAAGAACTAGATGGAACCCCACATTTACCTAGGATGCTTTATAAATAAAAATGATATAGTGCTTACTTTCAACAGAGTAATCCCTGAATGAATGATATACTTAGACCCCATTTGTTATAAAGTTATATACAGATACTCTAATGTTATATATATTTTTATTTTAATGAGTACCTAAGCAAAGTTTTAGTATGAGTTGCAAAAACCTTGACACAAACCCTATAGAAAAATGGGATTAGATCTTTCAAAGAAATGGAAACTGCCTCCCACTCCTTCTCTTACCATCTAGAGATGGATTCCAAAGGAAATCCTTCCATCACAGACATGTGTTTTGGGGCGCGGGGCAAAATCTCTACTAAGGAAGCCTTCTTGCTGTCCAACATCCTCTTCCCTTAATCTTCCAGCAGCCTTTGGGGTAGGGGTGTCTTTATGATGATCCTGCACTGGGTTTATGGGATACCTTGGGCAGTGGAGGCACAGCACTTGCAACCTTCTCCCATATGTCATATGATTGCACCCCAGGAGAACTGCATACCAGGGAATAGAATTTGTAACTCTTCTTTGCTAGTGTGACCACAGAAAAGTTAATCCAGGTAGTTTGTTTTGAAAGAGTTTCTTGAAGTACAGGATGGGGAACAGAGTAAAACTCTCACAGCACAGAGAAATTCTTTCCTGTCTTTTTACCTCCCCAGAACTGACTGTGTTTACTCCAGTTGGATGTTTTTGTGATCAGTATTGTTGGATTTTTTTTTTTTTTTTTTTTTTTTTTTTACTCCCAATGTCTTTCAGCTCAAGTCCTACAGGAACTGAAGTCCCTAGTAGTCCAAACTTACCTTAAGTTTCCCTTTTAAGGACTCCAAAGCATATCACCTCATTTTTCCACTTGGCTCCTTCTCCCCCAATTAGGTAGTGCATATTTACTGTTTTGACAAAATTCAGGGCAATGGAAGATAGAAAATAGATAGTATGAAGAGATTTCTTAGAGAGACTGACCATGCTAAAACCAGTGTGCAAGGGTTTTATCTTCCATTGAGCCCTCCCTACAGTGCTCCTTTTGTGAGAGGCTCCAGGCTGTGTGACAGAACATGACATGTGGGGTCAACCCCCCTGGGTTTGAATCTAAACTCCACCTGATAATGCATGTGTGTAATTTTGGAAAAATATTTTCATCTCTATGTGTTTCCGCTTTCTTTTCTGTGAAATGGGTTATTAATAGTTGCCACTTCTTAGAAAAGTTAAAATAATGAAATGAGTTAATATATGAATAACATTTAAAACAGTACCTGGCACAAGTTACTGCTATCTAAGAGCTTCCTGTTATTATTAATAGTTTTAGGAGCTTTTTATTTTTTTAACCAGTATGAGAGTCAAATGTCTTATGAACCCCTTGGGATTGTACACAGAATTTAGTGTGGCTTCTCATATATAAAATTTCATGGCAGAGTGTTTAGACTGTTCATCAATGTCATCTGTGAACTAAAAAGTTTAAGAATTACTGTGATAGACTACGTAGGTCTCCAAACACTAAGAGCTAGTTTCTGTCATTAGTAAAACTCCATGGACCATTATGAATTTTGGTTCCTAAGATCAATAATTAAACCTTCAACTAAAATAATCTTTTAAGAATCTAGTTACAAGACATATGAAAGTTATTGGTTAGGTATGCTAATTCTGTTTTCTACAACTTTCTTTGAATCATCTTTTTAAAACCATAGCTATAAGCAGGAGCTGGCTAGTGAGATGAATGAGCCAAATTAATTAATCCAAGAGAGTGCACCACACAAAATATTCCAAAGACTGGAAGATTTTCCCCAGCTTTTGAGCTGCCGTGTATTAATGCAGTGACCCACTAGATGTCAATGTTTCCATGAGAATGAGGAGAGACGTTCTGTTGTCATCCTTGAAGCAGAGGATTAATTGATTGCTATAAAAAGTTAGATGAAATAAAATGTTCTTCTTGCTCTTCAAACTAAGATAAGCTAATAACTTTAGGCACAATTTCACTCCTCTGCATTCACCAAATGTCTAATTACATATCCTCTCTGCCTGGACCTTCAAAACAATATAAAATTGAATGAAGGTGATGAAAAAAAAAAGTCACAGGAGAATTTCTGCAGAATTACCATCCCCTTCAGAAACAAAGCAATTCAATATGTGTCTCCACAATTTCTAAAAGCAGTGACATAGTAATGTTCATTGCACATTACCCCATGTTCTTTTTCTTTTTGCTTTATTTGAGACATTTTAAAAATGTCTCTTTATGTACATAATGTTTTATCCATCTTGCTTCAAGTAGCCTTGTTTAACTGGGATAAAGTAGATTTTATTTGAATCATAAGCCTGCCAGAAATATTTCTGTGTTTTCAGATGTTCTGTTTTCACTATTGGTCTGTGCGCACATTTTAGATGCTGTGCCTTCACAGTCACCTCAACAGTCAGATACAGAGATACAGACAATCAGGAGAGCCACCACAGAGTTGATCTAAAAAGGCAGGAAAAAAATTAGATGGAATATAAAAAATTATATAATCAGAATTATGGAAATGAATAAGGAAGATGCCAAAAATGTTACTGGAAGGAAAATAACACCAAAGCTTCCTAATTTCCTTGCCCTTGTGGTTTTATTTTGTACATGTCCCTGTCCCTCTGTGAACAGGGTGAGTGTGGCTTGGGAGCATTCCATTGTCCATTCACTGAAACTTCCCCAATGTCGAATATCACTTACCTCTGGATTTAAGGACTCCAACCTAGGATGTTTGTCAAATATCTGCTTGAGTTAAAACACAGAGATTGATTAGGGTGGAAATGTTTTTTTCTAATAAAATAAGTGGGAAAAATGTGTTCTAGGAATGTAGTCATCTCTAATTATTTTGGGGGCTGGAAGCAGATGGCCTCAGAGGCTATGTTGGACACTGGTTCAGAAACACCACACAAGGTTAATGGCAACATATGCTGTCATTCATGGGTACCAGAGTGCCGAGAAATATGCTAATTATCTCAGTTGGGTCATTCTCTGAAATATTATTTCCTTTTGAATTTTCTAAAAGTTAATGTAATCAAGGTTTAAAATCACTCAGAGAAAGGGGCCGTTTTATTTCGCTAGGTCCAGCTAGGGAATTCCCCCCACACTCAGCACTTTTACTCTTTTACAGTTTTCTCTGACCACATGTTGAAAGTAAAAGGAGTTTTCTTTACTAAGACTTCTTATCTTTACTAAGACAGTATTTCAGTGCAATAGTCCAAACACTTTTTTCTAAAATTCAATTCTTTATTTTTAAAGCAATACAGACAAATCATGAACCCAAACCTAGGGTGGTAGACTTGGAGGCATCCCTCTAATTACTATAGAGCTAGTTAGTTGCATGACTAACCATCTCTGGTTACTTCCCCTTGCTTCTGTGCGGGGGCTGCTGAGTTATGAATGGAGCCGGGCTCTGAGTTGCGCTTCCCTTTTTGGGCCCTAAAAGGGAATTTTTCCTGCCTGCAGGAAAGATTGCAACTCACCCGGCGGGGTGAGCTTAAGGACAGAAATCGCTAGGTGCCTTACCTCAGAAAACACGCCACACCTAGGGAGTCTTGTATAGCACGCGGGATGCCCGAAGAACTCAGATTTATTGAACAAACATTGACTTAAATAGGCCTAGAACTAACCAATCAGCAAGCAAGGCGGTTTAGTCTCTCACGCTATGTCATAGCCACACCCCTTGGTTTAGCCCCGGTCCTTTAGGGCGTGGTAAGCAGTCAAACCTTGCCCCTTGGCAGACATAGTCCCAACACTTCTGGTCATGGATGTCTGAAATGATCCCATTAAAAATTCACAAAAGATATATCTTTGCCTTCAGAGAAGTCCATTTATCAAATTATCAAATTTATCAAATTACTAGTAATATCTTAGTGTGAACTCATTTATTTTCCTTTTTCCTGTGTCATGGGAAAAGAAGGCCAAAAAAGCAGTGTAGGGTATTCTTCCTAGAGAAGGTGGAGCTGGGGGGCTGCACTGAGTAGTGAGAATCTTGGGAAACAAAGATGTCTCAAGCTATGAGGGAAAGAGAAGTATCCACAAATTAAGAAGCCTACCTAGAGGGTTAACAATAGAAATTCAGGGAATATTAACACCTTCTCTCCACTTTTACACTGGGAGACTCTTAAGAACAGTCATGGAGTCAGTAAACTCCATCTCCAGTCCTACCTGAGAAGTGTCATTTCTAGTGGGAAATGCAGGATGCCAAGAGGGGTTCTTACCATCAGTGGGCTTCTTACCATGGTGATACGGGTCTGGCACATCTTTTGACCTCTACACGGCCATGCTAGGGCCACCGTGAAGACTCTACTGCCTCTTCCTTTCTCCCTTTACCTAGAAGCAGGGTAATCATAGTTTTAGAAGCAGACACACAGTTTTCAAGAATTACTTTACCATTTACATGCTATGTTAACCTTCAGAGTTTCACTTAACCTTTCTGGACTTCAATTTTCTCCTCTTTAAAATGGGAAAAAAAGCACCATAATCTGCTCACATAAGTCATAGGGCAGTCTTGCATTTGAAACAACTACATGTAAATGGGCATTGTGAATGGTGATGGGTTTTACATAATCTCTTGAGGGTAATTGTGAACATAAACAGTGCAATCATATCCTCCTAAGGTCCTCTGGTCAGGAAATCTGATGTAATTACAGGTCAAAATACATCTCATGTGAATGAGGTTAGAAAGCATGGAAATGTGTGTGATGAGATTTAAAAAGGTTACTCCTCCAAGAAAAGAAAAAAGAACGACATGTTGTGGGATTTTTGTTGGACTCCTGACAATGGCACAAACTTCAGGATGTGATATTAATAGGTTTGGAGGGGATGGAGCAAGCATGTTGGGAGTTGTGACAGTCTCCTTCTGGTGTTTTCTTTGGAGAGGAAAGAAATAAGGCAACTTTTAAAAACTGAATCCTAAATGCTGACTTGGCATGTGACCCTTTCAAAATATTTGTGATCATTCATTTTGATGACCTTTATGATATGACTAAATCTTGTGAGTTATTTTTATTAAGAACTTGCAAGTTTGCCAGATAACTAATTGTGGTGGAAAATAGCCAAGGAGCAGGGCCAGAGTGGTCCCCAGGCGGTGTCGACTGTCTCTCCAGCCCATTATCTGTTTTCCTGATCCTTCCAACAACTCCCTTTTAAGCGGAACATATATCTTTCTGTACACTTTCCTTTTGTTAGTCTTTGTGTCATGATTGTGTTTGCAATTTACTTGTCTCCTGTCTTTCGTTATCTTTGAGACTACCTGAAAAGTCTATGGCATGTGCGTCTTGCTCTGACATATATCCTTTCATCTGTAGGGGACAAATGGTGGGTTCTAGATACGACTGGGCTCCTTACTAGATGTACATATTTTATAATACCTTTACAAAATTTCTTTCTTACCTTCTCATGAGGCCCAAAAGTGGAGGAGAAACTTAGTTTATTCTTTCACCTTAATTCACACATCAAACACTGTTGATTGTCATATTGCATGCCAAGGTCTGTGGTGGAGACAGGACTTACCAGACAAATGTGACAAGAATTCTGTCCTGAGAACAGTACAATAGATTTTCAGAGAAAGAGAAACTCTGTGGAGGAGAATTTCAACTGAATGAGGTTACAGGAAATGTGACCCTGGCTTCTGGGCTTTGAGACTCAGATGTATTTGTATCTTGCTGATTTCTTCTTTTATTTAAATTTTTGTACTAATGATTGAATTTTTAAATTAATAGCAGTAATTGGACATTTGAGATTATTGCAAATTTCAGGTGTTCCTCATTCTTCTAAACCTGGTTTTCCTAACGACTTTTTAGAGTGGTAGGAAGAAGGAGGATCCTCAACCAGTTAGAAGGACGTGTGAAGAGCAAGACTCAGTCATCAAATGGTGCACAAGATACTGCAGGCATGAACGGTTCCAATAGCAGCACACAGGTAGGCTGGGTAAAGTACAGCAGAAGTGAAGAGGTAAAGCAAGAGTGTCAATCCTTAGCCTTAGTCTGAGGCACTGAGATGTTTTCTGGTTACTGTGGAAAGCAAGTACACCTTGCCTTACCTTGTCCACTTCCTTAAATTTCCCTCAAATATCCCATGCCCCTCCACCAGAGAGAGCTGAAAATAATTCTTATTTAAGAGTTAAGACTAAAATTGAGGGACTAATACTGACAGATGTTCCCTTTGGGTGGAGTTGTGTAAAATAAGCCCATAATATTGAAAATATCATCAATCAAAAGGTATTTAGTGCACCTGACCTACAAAGCATGATAGCTGAGCAACACAGTCCACTCTGAGTATCAGTGGTTCACTCCATGATCCTGTGACTGACTAATTGCTGCTATACTCGGCATCTGTCCAAGTCAGGGAAAAGATAAAAGTTCGAAGTATAATATGTTGCAAATGCATATTGCTTTTGCACCATTCTAAGTTCAAAACCTCCTAAGTTGAACCATCACTAAGTTGCATACTGCCTGTATTTCAACATCTTGAGAGATGGGTGTCTCAGTGGGATGCTCTAATTTTTGGCTAAAGGTGGGAAAATGGAGCTATATTTACAACACACTATTTATAAACAGTCTGAAGTGCAGACATAATAGGAGAAATGCCCCTCCCATATTTGCACATGTGGTTGAACTGGTTTACGGTCCAAATACTAATCCCATGTTGCTGACTCTCCCTTCACCTGATGACTGTGGCTCAGGGGGCACACTTGCAAGCACTCTAATTACACCATTAATTCCAGATGTGGCACTGTATACTTTACATACATCTAACTTTTCCCCTTAAGTCTAAATTCCTTGAAAGAGAAATATCTGTGCCAAAGAAAATACACATATTAACTATTCAACACATTTTACAATCTGTATGCCAGTAAGGCTTTAAACATTTAATCAATCTAGTGATTAATGTTTTTAAAAAATTTATACTTGCACTAAGATAGTATAAAATTTCCTGTTTCTTCACCTCTTGGACATGAGGCAATTTTTTCTTCACTCAGATAGAAATTGCATTTCTTTCTTTCTATAATATTTATGTATTTGCTTGTCAATGTCTTTGTGAGCATTTAATATTTTATTGGCCATTTAAATTTCACTTTTATTGGTCATTTTTTTCATATCCTAAGGATACTTGGGGGGATACATTCTTTTCTTTTTTATATTCATTTTGAAAACTATTCTTACATCATATATTGCAAACCCTTTTGAAAGTTTGTCGTTGGCAATTAACTGATTATTTCTCTTACAAGGAATATTCTAATATTTAGGTAAATGCACAGAAATTTTGCTCTTTTGGTTCTGCCTTTGATGTCGTGCCTATGAAGACTTTTCCAACAATAATGTCATAAAAAAATAAACTTTTTTCTCTTACTATTATTATGGCTCCATTTCTTTACCCATAATTTTTAAATTTTGATGAAATTTACAATGTCAAAAAAGTAGAAAACTATCTTTTTATTCTACATAGTAAGTCAGTTTTCCTGATACCACCTTTTGAATATCTTCTTGATATTTTATTCATATGCCTCTGTTTTAGACTTGTCTTATTTTTGCATTAGTACACAGTGTCCAGATATTGCTCCATTAAAATCTGATAGATGTTTTCTTACCCTGTCACCCATTTTTATGTATTTATTCTTTATTTTTTACTCATTTAATAACAGGAAGAAACTACACTGTCAAAAAAAATAACAATAAAAAGGATTTAGTGATAAAGAACTAGCATATCTCTTATAAGAGAGAGATAAGAGTATGGAAGATATGTTGGTGTTTGCAGGAGGATGAAGGTTACCAAGCAGAGGTATCCAATTCTGATTCAGCCTTAGATTTTCTAGACTCTGCTAATCCGGTTAATCCTATAACAACTGCCACTTCAACGGATTTGGAAAGCAATTTGATAGTCTGCAGAAAGCTGCCTTGTAAAACCCAGAACCAAAATAACAACTGGTTGACCAGACATTCAATTAAAATAGGTAGCATTCACACAAATAATGCATTCTTGGGCACAAGTTACTCAAACCATTACTTTCATGTTTGATCAGTGGCAATGAGATACATCTGTCTAAAAAAGCAATGTACCTGCAATGACCATTGTGGTACCTACTATGTCAGGAGGCCTGGGCCTGCCCTTGGAGATTCATCATTTTTACCCTGTCTCTTAGTTCAGACTGAGACTTTGTGGCATGACTATGACTCTTGGATACATCATCTCTTTAAATATTTGAAGAGAGCAGGCCCTGAAAGGATCTCAAGCTGACCATTCTCATTCCTGTAGCTGCCACTCATGTGAGGCTCTTCTCTAGACTTCTCTAGTTTCTTTCCTAATTTACTAGAATCTGATGCTCCAAACCAAAGCAAATGGTGAGCCATATTCCACCAATGTAAAGTATAAAGAGATGAACCATTTCTGGAAATCCACCATATTTCTCTTCATATTCCTAGTGGCTAGCAGGGAGCTCTCAGTATGTATACATTGTAGGTGCTTATTAAATATTTGAACTCATAAATGAATGAATGAGATACTTTTGGTCCTTCTCATGACCATTTTAGTGGTTGTACCAAGTGGATTCTGTTTTCTCACCAGAATGAAATTCTTTTGCACATATGCCCACATCCCTTGAAGTGTGTGAGAAATGTCACACTTGGTCAGTTTCAACCAATTTAAGGTTTACAATTTGCATAGTTATACAAATTTTATTTTGTTGCTGTTTCATTATAGTGCTAGGAACCAGAGCGGAAGTCTGATATATGGCAGCTCTGTGTATCTCACAAAGGGAGATTCCCCATGGAGAGTTCCTGTGACATCTCAGGGCATGGACATTGGACTATTTTAATGTGCTGGTGCTAAAGAGGTGTGCCTCTTTGTTTAAGGATCTGGCAGTTTGCTTTTTAGATGCTGGTTGTTTTTGTTAGAGTTTCTGCCATTGCCAGAGGCATTTCTGTTGAACCTGGCATCTGTTAGTGAACTTTCCCTGAAATTGAACACTAACTTAGACTGCAGTATAGGAAGGCCTATTAGCTCTTTCTACTTTTGATTTTATTTCAGCCTTACATGGCAGTTGTAAGGAGACCATTTATTACTTTTATTTTCCAATTGTTTATTTTTTCCTAGTGAACTTCTTTCCCTTTATAATCTTAGACCTTGGATTTGAATTTTGGGGGGATCACTTCCTATTAATATTCCATGATTCCTGCAATTCTTTTCTTCCTCTTTCAAAACTCCCTCCTTAGCTTATTGGTCTATGTAAGCTGCCTGGTACCGAAAACCGGGAGGATAAACTCTCGGAGGCAGAGTGAAGCTTTTACTACTTTTACTTCTACTTTCTTAGAGCTTAGAGAGGGAAAGAAAGATTTTTCTTCTTAGCTTAGAGTAGAGTAGCTTAGAGTAAAGAAAGATAGAGCTTAGCTTTTCTTCTTAGCTTAGAGTAGAGTAAAGAAAGATAGAGCTTAGCTTAGAGAAAGACTAGAGCTTCTTTCTTCTCTCTTCTTTCTTCCTTCTTAGCTTAGAGTAAAGAAAGATAGAGCTTAGCTTTTCTTCTTAGCTTAGAGTAGAGTAAAGAAAGATAGAGCTTAGCTTAGAGAAAGACTAGAGCTTCTTTCTTCTCTCTTCTTTCTTCCTTCTTCTGTCTTCTGTCTTCTGTCTTCCTCGGGAGCCTCGGCCTTACTCTGACCAGTCATTACTTCTTCTATCTGGTTTCTCTTCTGTAACCGCTCTGCCTACGTTCTGGCCGCTCTGATTCTTCTGACCGACCGAGTGACTGCCCGGCTGACTGAATTCTCCGTTCTCCTAACTCGGACCGCTTTCACCCGGTTATATACCTTCAGGTTTGCGGGTGCCTACAGGTGCGTCACATACATATCAGGTGGAACTTATGGCTTCCAGCTAGCTGCAACAGCCCTTCCTAATTAGGGCTCCTTCATATTCCTTCCCTTTAGTTTAAAAAGGTGCTTTAATTCTATTTTCTCTATTTTATTTTTTTTTTTTGTCCCTACCTAGCTTTTCACCTTTTATTTTTGAAAGGGTGGATATTTGAGCCCTTTTTGAGAAGGTGCTGTGGCTTTAAGGAAGCCTAATGCTGAGGAGCAGCTAACGCACCTAGTTAAGCACAACTGCATAAGCGGCTTTGACTTTTTTTTTCTCTTCTTTCTTTATGGCTTTCTTGCCAAAGCTCAATGGCTTTTTTTTCTGCATGGTTTTTACCATGCTATTTAATTCTCTATTTTCTTTTAAGCTCATGGCTTTTTTCTTTATACTAAAGCTCAAGGCTTTTTCTCTATATTTTTTATGGCTTTTGGCCGGCTACTCTGCTTCGGCTTTTGGCCGGCTCGCTTCGGCTTTTTTCGGCTTTTGGCCGGCTACTCTGCTTTGGCTTAATTCTTAACTGGCCTCAACTGAGTCAGAGGCTATGCTCTCTTGTTTCTACTCTTTTTGCTGGTCTCAACTGAGTCTGGCTTCTTCATTTTTTATGGCTTTTGGCCGGCTCGGCTTTTCGCCGGCTACTCTGCTTCAGCTTAATTCTTAACTGGCCTCAACTGAGTCTGAGGCTATGCTTTTTCATTGCTCTTATTTCTTAGCTTTTCTTCTCTGCCTGCCGAGCCCCGGACGGACCACCATTTTGTAAGCTGCCTGGTACCGAAAACCGGGAGGATAAACTCTCGGAGGCAGAGTGAAGCTTTTACTACTTTTACTTCTACTTTCTTAGAGCTTAGAGAGGGAAAGAAAGATTTTTCTTCTTAGCTTAGAGTAGAGTAGCTTAGAGTAAAGAAAGATAGAGCTTAGCTTTTCTTCTTAGCTTAGAGTAGAGTAAAGAAAGATAGAGTAAAGAGAAAGATAGAGCTTCTTTTCTCTCTTAGCCTTCTTAGCTTAGAGTAAAGAAAGATAGAGCTTAGCTTAGAGAAAGACTAGAGCTTCTTTCTTCTCTCTTCTTTCTTCCTTCTTAGCTTAGAGTAAAGAAAGATAGAGCTTAGCTTTTCTTCTTAGCTTAGAGTAGAGTAAAGAAAGATAGAGCTTAGCTTAGAGAAAGACTAGAGCTTCTTTCTTCTCTCTTCTTTCTTCCTTCTTCTGTCTTCTGTCTTCTGTCTTCCTCGGGAGCCTCGGCCTTACTCTGACCAGTCATTACTTCTTCTATCTGGTTTCTCTTCTGTAACCGCTCTGCCTATGTTCTGGCCGCTCTGATTCTTCTGACCGACCGAGTGACTGCCCGGCTGACTGAATTCTCCGTTCTCCTAACTCGGACCGCTTTCACCCGGTTATATACCTTCAGGTTTGCGGGTGCCTACAGGTGCGTCACATACATATCAGGTGGAACTTATGGCTTCCAGCTAGCTGCAACAGCCCTTCCTAATTAGGGCTCCTTCAGGTCTAACTCTAGTTTAAACTTTCCTTTGTCCATCTCTGAGAATTGGGTGTCTACCTTACACCCTCATAAGTGGTATCATGTGGGTTTTTCCAGAGTGTGCCAGTACCCTTTTCTAGGAAGTGAAGAAGAATTAGTCACAATATAAATGTGCAAAACATCTCAGCAACAAGTGAGTCTCAACATGTATATGGACAAATTTAGGTGTTATAATCTTGTTGAAAGAACTGGAAGAAGAGTGTGGTTGGGGGTTTGCACTGAAGCTGCATTTGAATATGAAGCAAACTTTTTCTACTTTGATTGCTTCTTTACTGAAGGGAGGAGGTACCTCGCCAGTTAGTGCAGCAAGTAAAGCCACCTGTAGCTAACCCTGTGGCCCACCACTCTGCCTTCCATCCAGATATTAAAGTGATCTAAGAGGGATTCCTCCTGGTGCTTAGCATCTCCAACTTACTCCTTTCCCAGGATTCCCCTTGTTTTATGACAAAACTGGGATGAATGGTGGTTCAACAATGGAAATGAAAACTTGGGCCAGAATCCAGTTTTCATGTTGTCTGGGAAATAACGACATAGAAAGAAGATGAGCAGGGATATTAGATCTCTTTTCCCTCCCCACTTGTATGCCTTTATGGCCATGTATAGATATTTCCTGAAAGATCACATTGTACTAATAAAATTTATGATTAAAGATTTTCTGGGTTATAGAGCATAAATAATATAGAAAGGTAAGTGCTAATAATATATTGCATCAAGATTTGCACAACCCCACATTGTAATCAGTTATATAGTAAATGGACAGATATATAAATCAGGGTTTCTTTAGAGTAGAAATGTGCCCTGGGACGAAATCACAGACTCCTAAGATAGCTTTTGAGGTGAGTGCCATTTATGTGAAACCATATATGGACTCAGAAAATTTATATCAACGTTTCAATGAAATGTGTCAATTTTTAGACTATATAAAATCCAGTGAATTTGAATTACTACACCACCCTTATCCACTAAATAAGAATCTGAAAGTGGTCAGAGAAATCATCTTTAAGTTTCTGATTAATTTTCATAATGTAGTTTATCTATATAATACACCCTAAACAGCTAGGTAGAGCCTGTCACGGCCAATTTCCTTGATGTGTTAAATATTCTGTGTAAAAACACAAAACACTGTTCTAGGTTCCCCTGGGTTTACCTTTCAATCTTTATACCATTAATGTATTTAGATAGTTTGATTAAATCAGAGTTAAGAGTGACACATGATAGAATTAAATCCAATTTCCCTGTATTTCACACAAACTGGTAGATGTTTCTGCACCAAGCCAAGTGAGTAGATGCTGTTTCTTTAGTAGTCGTGATTACTACTAGCATTCCTCCCTTGTAAGGCGAGATTAGAAACAGTGACAAATGTCTTTATCTAAGCTGGATCCTGAAATGTGCACTCTACCTGGCTTGCAAGGCTGTTAGAGTGTACGGTGAGGCCATGGACTATGGCCATGGTGTTTGGCATGTGATTTTATAGAGCAGGATGTGGAGGTGTGGCCATGAGAAGCCTAGGTAGCCATGGCCTAGCCAACTTTGGTTGAATATTTGCTGTGTGTAAAGCACTATGCTAGCCACAGCAGACTTTTGTACCACTTAAAAATCCCAAGAGGTAGGTACTACTATTCATTCTACTTTACATATGAGAAACATGAGGCTAGCTTGCTGAAGTGATTTTCCCATGGCCATGTCGTAAGGCAAATGTAGAAATTCACAATTCACAAATTCTCTGATTTTGGAATCATGTCTTTATTGTGTTTCAGGTTTATCACCTGCTCTGGCCTTCGAACATTGGAACATTTGATCCATTTGTCTAATAATCTGGTTTAGCTCCTTAGACAAAGAAATCCATCCATTAGTAAACTGGCTCTCCACCCTTTCCTGATGCAGAGAGTCCACTTGTACATTAACCCAAAGCCAAATAAAACACAACTTAACAACCCATATGCAAAATCAGACTGTAACTCTTGGCCTTGAATCAGGGATTGAAGAAGACACATCCTGTGCTTTCATCTATTTTGCTTTATTCTGGAACTCCTTTTCCATCTCTTCATGAAAAGATGTGCAAATAAGCAATTTTAATCCAACAGACCATGAAGAGATAAAGTTTTCTAGGCAGAAAGCCATATATTTTAGGAAAATGTGCTCTATTTAATATATAAAATTCAGTTTGGACCTTGATACATTATATTTGGCATAATTTGTGATTTAGATACTTAAAAATAACTAAAGTCTTCATATCATGCAATATAATAGAACATGTAAAATCATGGGCTTTGTAGTCGGGTGGTCTGGATTCAAATCCCAGATTGGTTCTTGGATTGTGTGTTCTTGGACAATTCGTTTAACCTAAGCTCTTGCTTCCTCCTCTGTAAAATGAAAATAATTTTATTTCTACTTTGAAGTGCTTTGAAGAATAAAACACACAGCATTTGTGAAGTTCTCCGCCCAGCTCCCATATCATAATAAGAACTTGGTAAACAATGGCTATTATTGTTTAGGACTGCTGAGCTTCAGAGGTGTCTGGGTTAATGTTGAGACACGAGGTATTAATTTTGTAATCATGAAGATCTTAATTATTGCCATGAGTTTGGGTTTGTTTCTTTGGGGGTTCTCATGAAATGAAAAGAATGGAAGTAAGGGCAAATCATTTGGGAAGGAATGAGGAATAAACAGCTCATGAGGAAGAATAAAGGGGTGAGTGGAGAAACAGAAGGAAAACCAGAAGATTAGGAAAGGGAGTTAACAGGAAAAAGAGATTAATGGTACCACAGAAAGTCCACTAGACTGTCAGGGTGAGGAAAACCCTTGAATTTGGCAGTTAGGTGTGCTATGAAAACTTAACAATTTTGACCTGTGGTAGACTGAAGCAACATTTGGAGCCTGAATGGCAAGTGAAGTTGTAGCTCGTGAGGACTGTTGGCAGCTAAAGGGCTCAAGGGAAAGGTATTCCTTTGCTTTTGTTTTTGTTACTGGTTGTTAGTTTTGTTTGTCAGATAAGCAACATGCATATGCTGAATGGGCTAGCTGAAAGCACTGCTTAAAATGGAGAAAGTGAGCTGTGAGTCCTTGAGGAGACTGAAGGGCTGAGCTACAGGACCCAGGGTCATTCTGCATTCCTTTATTATCATTCTACATACATTTATGTCTTGTTAGGCAACAGAACCAAAATTGGGGACATCGTGGCAAACTAGATGGATGTGATTCTTGTCCTCAGGGAACTTTAAGTTGACTTTTTGGGTTTTATTTCATGTCCAGTGAGAAGTTACTGAAACATCTTAATCAGGGAAATGGTACATCTTCTTATACAGCCTTATTGCTGACATAGAGTTGTATGTTAAAATGCACCACATAGAAGAAATCAGATATGCATACAGATGGGCCTGGGCGGAGTTCATGGTCCAGCAGGGAGAAGCTGGCATCTCTTCACTGCCTTTACTTTTGCCTAGGACTCTCAGCTCCTTCAAATTTGCAGTGCTGGATCCTTTCTGGAATTCATTTAGCAGTTTAAACTCGACTCTCTCGGAGAAGCCTTTCCTGATTTCCCTAATTTAAAAGAGCTGCCCTGTTGCTATCACCCAAACTTAATAAATTACATCAAATTTATTAAGTCATATTTTTATGTAGGTATTTAAAGTAATCATTTTTTATTGTTTCTCTTTCTCTATTGAGGTCTAAGTTGCACAAGGATATTGTGTGAATTTCATCACTTTGTCTCTGCATCTGAAATAGGCTCTTGTGCATAAAGGGCTTTATGAGTAAATATTATGGAGAAATTCATAAAAACATAGCACAATGCAGTTGCCCAAATGGAGACATGCACCAAACACTGTGATAAGACAGAATAATAAGTAATGCAGAGACCTAGCATCACTGGGGTGTCAACATTCAAGATCCCAGGGGACAATTTTGCTCATAGACTATAAGACTGTGAGCAATGAATAACTTGCCAAACCGCAAGGAAGTGATAGAAGTGATATTCAAACCCAAGTTTAAGTGGGTCCAGATGTGACCTTTATACCCCTTCAAACTGGACTTTTCCTTTCCTTTCCACCATGGACAGTGAGGATTTTAGAAATTTGCTACAGACAAAAGGAACATATTCCTCTAGTTATTAACATGGATGGCTATTTTGGGTGATTAGGCTTGAAAATGAGATCCACTTGGGTATAAAAGCTGACTCAGCTTCCTACCAGCTGTGTGACCTAACTTAACTCATTGAATTTCTCTGTGCCTTTCAAGGCTTCACAATCACTGTAAAAATTAAATCATATAGTACATGTCAAGTGCTCAGTGTAGACCCTGCCCCATAGCAAATGATCTATAAATATTGCATATTTTTGTTATAATCATTTCATTCACATTACCAGTAGTGTTAGGGCTTACCAAACCTTGAAAGAAAAGTCCCACCTCCAAGAGGAGAGGGTAGGCTAACTGTATCTATATTCCTTAGTCATTGTTAACAGAAGCTTTGGAACTCAGATGAAACAATCAGAACTTTTCTGTACTGAGATCTTTTTTTTTTTTTTAATACTTTTTTATTTATAGATGGACACAATACCTTTATTCATCTTTCTGTGGTGTTGAGGATTGAACCCAGGGCACATGATAGGCGAGTGCTCTACCACTGAGCCACAACCCCAGCCCTGGACTTAGATCTTAAAGACCTGGGTTTGTATCATATCAAAACATGTCTCTTGGAATGAGGACGCTAGTTACTAAGTATCAACAAGATGCTTAGACCTTGGAGAGAAGGGACATAATACCAGGAACTAGACAGAGTCTTTGCAGACTGAGTACAGCAGAAATAAAGGCATGGAAGATGCCAAGCACAAGCTGGTTTTCAGTGTGAATAGTGAGGTTTGGCCAGAGCATGAGGTTTATGCTGGAGAGCTCAAGTTAGAGAGGCAGAGATCAAAGGACTGGAAGGAAGGATCTAAGTATGTGAGAATTATCTTCTAAAGCACAATATACCAGCAACTGCTGTAGGTGCTTTGAAGAATGTTCTTTCAAGGAAAGTTGTGCCATTCTGCAACCAGAATGTAAATGCAACCTTTTTCTTAGCTCTGTTAAAATGTACATTGTAAAGATGTCATCTAAAATGTATCCTCCTCATCAACCACTGTTCCCTCTGCACACACCCCAAAAGGGTCCACTTGTTTTTCTCCCATGCTTGCCCCAGTGAGCTTTGTTTGTTTTGTAACCTTACAGGCCTTATTTAGGAACCATTTAAAAGCCTCCAATTTGTTATATTTTTTACTAAGAATCCTGCCTCTTGCCAGGAGACATACGTAACTATGTTCAGTGCAGTTTTGTTTGTAACTACATAAAATTAGGGAATAAACTTATAAATCTACTGATATGTAAACTAATATGATGACATTGTAATATATTTATATAATAGAAAACTATTCAATAGTACAGTGAAGGTTAAATCGAAATGACTTAAAAACATGATTTTGAATAAAACAGCAAAGTGCTAAGATGCCTGGAATATGATATTATTTATATAAATCCATGCAAAACAATAATATATACTCTTTATGGGTAGATATGCTAAATAAGAGCATCAAAACATGGATTAGGAAGAGGCAGATGAACTACATATGATTATATGATTATAGTTGGGTCTGGGAAGAGAGTATGGGTAGAATTGGGAAAGGGATCAAAGAGGCCATCAATCTTGACTAAAATGCTTTGTTTCATAAAATCAAGTAAAAACGACAAAACATGAACATGTTTTTTCATTCATGAAATTATGATGACAATCATCACTATGGCATGGATTAGAATGTTAATGTTTGAAAGTGTCCCCTCAAAAAGCATTATTTGGGGACAATCCCTCACACAGCAGTGTTGGAGGCAGGACCTATGGAGAGCTGATTAGGTCATGGAGGTCTGCCCTCACAAGTGGGTTAGTGCCCTTAACCTGGGAGGGGCTTATTATGGGAGAGGGTTGGGCATAAAAAACAAGTAGGCTTCATTTGGTTTGCTTGTTTGTTTTGGCTCTCCCCCCACCCTTCAATAATTGGAAAATGTAACAAGAAAGCCCCACCAGATGTCATGCCAGCCCCTTGGAATTCCCATCTTCCAGAAATGTGAGCCAAGACATTTCTTTTCACTATAAATGCCCCAGTCTGTGAAATTTTTTCATAGCACCACAAAATATACTAGGATAGGTACTGAGGATATCCCTTTGTTATTTCCAGGCCCTTATCAGTGGACTTTGTATTTTGAAAGACTTTTTTCAACAAGTTATATTTATTTAGTACAATTAATTTCCTCACTTTCTTTTTTAAAATGATAATGCCCACAAGAGCTCATCGTCAGTCTGAGATAAACAGGGTACATGTAACTGGAACTGTCACAGAGCACTAATGGTTGAAGATGCAGGTGCCCAAAGAAATACATGGCAGCATGGTTGTCATTTTGCCCAGCTTCATGTTTGCTTTGAATCTTGTGAAGTTGATGAATGGGCTCTGGGGAGTCTGGATGACTCTCAGCCCCTCATCTCCAAGCAGCCTTGCTGCTCTCTGCTCTTCATTAACCAATTAATGCCTCTTGCAAACTGTATTTTTTAAATATATTCATTTATGCTCAAGGTTAATGTTATTATCCTATGTTTTACAATGTAATTTGCATTATATTTTCTATGTGAGTGCATAAGATAGAAATGGGGGGGGTTACGTTAGTGGGTCTAGAATCCAACAATTATGCATATGTAGAAGTGAAATTCATCTTCACTTATAATACATGGTATTTAAGGAGATACTATGCACTACTGTAATCAAGGGGTAAAAGAGTCATGAAGTTGCTGAGATCACTTTGGGAGCAACAAAGTTGTGAAATAACTCCAGTCAAAGCAAAGAAAGCTGATATTTTCGAGGGTCCAAAAAGCCTCACTGTGGGCAAATACATGACTCCTATTTTATTTTTTGAAATATTTAAAGTAACTTAATGTTTCCCTTACTACCTTTGTCAGCCTGTAGGTGGTAGGTTCAGTTGGCAACTACTTTCATAGGAATCTGGGTTTTTTTAAATCAATGAAATGATAACCTTTCCATCCCTAATAATTCAATCACTTTATAAGCATGACTATTTCTTTAGTTGAAGGTCGAGTTCAACAGAAAAGCAATAAGTGCTGGTATGAGGAAATAGAATATGGGGCACATGAAGAATGCACCATCTACATGAAAGAATGACAGGCCAGTGGTGGTGGATGTCTGTGGTTGAAAATCCATTAGTACAATAGGTTCTGAATTTGAGAAAAGTATTACAATTATCCAGGCATAACTACAAAGAAAGACCAAGAAGGCCTGAGGACATAATTTTCTATAGAAATCTTAACATAAAGTAAGGGAAACATTGCTGACACACATTTGCAAGTCACCTTAACTTATTCATCATTCACATTTCTGGTGCATAGTTGGCAACACACAAGCTGGTTTCCAAATATGCTGGATAGAGGAGAGAATATTCATGCTAGTGTTGAAGTACTGTGCCAGATTTTAGGGGTATTTTTAGGTCACCAGTCCCAAGCCAAATGTCTTCCAATTTTAAAAAGACTGCATTGGGATGGGGGGATGGGAAATGGGGTCTCCTAATCCTCTAAACTCTATCAGAGCTCATCTGATAGTCATTACTTCAAAGTTAGATTTTTCTCTATATTACATTCCAGAAGGCTGGAATGAAAATCTGCCTACTAATGACAACTCATTTAGCAGAATGACAGTTGTTTGATGCTCACAGGGAATGAAGCAAGCATTCCCTGATGATGCCATATCCTCTTTCAACAGCCTCCCTGCTGAGAATCTTTACTATAACGAGCATTAGAATAAAACGTAGGCTATTAATGAAGGAAAATGTCTCCCTACCAGATAATAGCCTAAAAAAGTATGGAAAGCAGAAGAAAACTCTGAGAAATAGTATGATGCTTTATTCTTGATTGCTAAAACATTCAAATCTATGGGGTGCCCACGCAGAAGGGGTTTTGGGCCACAGTTACATCAACATAAATCCTTATTTACATTCACTTAAGAATTCATAGGACCAGTTGTCATGGGGAATATGGCTCTTTCCGGCTGCCCATCTGTGTGTAAGCACACTCATATACACAATAGCATTTGTGTGATTTAGAATTTAGATAGCAGTAAGTCTGGATTCAGAATAGCAGCTTATGCAACCTTTAATAAAAATGAAAAAAAATAAATTCTATAATATTATTTTGGCTACCACATTTGATTGATTTTCTTTGATGAGATTTTGGAGACTAGTTTGATTTGATTTATTATTTTCTTTCTTCCTTTTTTTTTTTTTTTTTTTTTAACCCATCAAAACAGGACTAGAGAAAGGATAGCAATTACTGACATTGCTGCTGCCAAGCTTGTTACAGTGATTTGCTCTGTAAACAGAACCCTGTTTTGTTTAGCTGCTTGAGAGATAACGATTACAACGCTTTTGCAAAATGGTAAAAGAAAAAATTTCATTCAAATTTTATATTTCATGGAAGAGTAATTTGTTCAGGAATTTACATTTTGGAGAAAAATATGTTGCTTTTTTTTTTTTTTTTTAAGACCTTGGATTCCTTTTTATAGCAATGCACAGTTGGCTACATGGGCATAAACAAATGTGAACTACATACTGAGAGATGCTACATTAAGAAATAAATTCAATATGCATTCAGGAAATATCATTCTCTGTCACCCTCTGAACAAAAGAATAAGATAAGTGTTGTGCCAGGGATCTTTTGGAGTAAAAAGGTCTGAAAGAGTTGGGCTGTTCATTACATTTTTAGCTTTGAGCCCTCGTTTGTAAATCTGAGAAAATTATTTTTTTCCTGCCTTCCTTTGCCTCTTCCATATTCACTCAGGTATATTTTGAAATTATTGAAAACCAATGATTAGATATAGGGCATTGCTAAAGACTATAATAACTTCCTTTTGAGAGAGTTACCAAAGATACCTTTCTGCTTTTTAAGTTCTGGTAGATCTTTCCTGAGCTTATCCTATTGAGGGTAAATTTATTCCTTGATTAAGAATGAAAACCTGTGGGAACAAAATCAATAGAGTGTGGCTCTGGGATCCCTTAAAGAAAGATAACTGTCGCTGTTCTACCAGCAGGAAATACCATGACTCCTTCCTCTAGGTGAAGTCTGCTTCTCCTGTGATCTTTGTTGCCTCTTTAATGTTCTTGGAAGGCTTTGGAGACTCTGCCACATCATTCTGAGCCCAGATTACATGGCTCATAGTGAGGATAGATAAGTACAACAAGTCCACCAGGTCCCTGTTACCAGGATCTTTTCACTTATTCTTTGTTTGAAAGACCCTCCTACCTCTCTTCCCTTCTTAGTTCATGCCCGCACTACAGTTAGATTTTAATTAAATGTCACCGTTTCAGCGAAGTCTTCACCAATCTCCAATCCAGGTTAAGGATTTGTCCTTGTTGTTTATTTGGTTGGTTACACTATATAGAATCATATATTACTTTTCTATATAACACTTCATTTTTTAACCTGTGCGCTCATTTGCGTTACTATTGGACTCTAAACTTAACGAGAATAGGGATTGTTTATTTTCACTCATTATTATTTTAGAAACATAACATGGTTCCTGGTACTTAAGTAAGTACATAATAATGAAATATAAGTAAATTGGCAAGACTTCATTAACAAATAATTTTTCTAGAAATTTCCAGTCAGTGATTTCAGATACATTCAGATACATACACAGAAAATGAAACAAATTTAGCTTAGAATTAGAAGCACTGATTGTGCCTACAGAATGAGACTCTTTCAGGGTTTATTATGTATGTAAAAGGAGGGTCTGAAGGACAGCATTTCGCCAAACAATTATAATAAGGCCATTACTTAGTTGTTAATTTCTTTAAAAAAGACTCAGAATTACATTGGTTGGCTCTTCCTACTCATTATGTAAGTGCTTAACCAGCTTTTCAATTTACATTGGATGGCAAACACTGGCAGGGAGACATTTGCAGAATGGAAAGTGCTCTGACACCCAATCAGCTGTTCTCAGGTTGAATTTTACTTAATTACTGTCAACACACACAGCAGTGGGGGTGGGGGAGGAGGGAGGGAGGGGCTGCTCAATGAGGAAGTGTGGGGCACGTGAGGTCACCGGGATCTCAAGCTGCTATAGGGGAAGTAACAAAAGTCTCTCTAGTGTTAGCCTAAAATCCTCCTCAAGGATCCTGTCATTCGCTTCTTCCCTGAACATGCCCTTTTCGGGGCGCTACCTTGTACACACACCTGGGACTCCAGCCACACAGAATTTCTCACTTGACCCCAACACAGGCCCTGTCACAGTCCTCCTGGCGCCTTAGCACAAAGCCATCTCCATCCTACACATTTTTTTTACACTCCTTTTTGGTAGATACACTATTTTATCTTTCTATTTTCATTGCCATTCACATTGGATACATTCCTTTAAAAAAACAAAACCCTGTCTTTGTCCAAGCCCCCTATAGGTCGTCAGCTTTGTGTCTCAATGTCCCTACCCCTTTGAAGCAAACTCATTTTTTTTTTTTTTTTTCCCCCATGATCTTGGTGAAGCCAGATTTAAAGCTAGGTAGTGAGTGTAGTCAGGCAAATCGGGTCTAACATGGAGTTTCATAAAGAACATGGAGTCCATAAGGAAAATGGAGTCAGCCTGAGTCCTGGAAAAACACAGAGCAACTCTAAGGGAGATAAGATGGTTAATGTTCCCAAGTTTAGGGCCCATCTTATGGAATGTTAATGAAACAGCTCCAGCAAACGGAGATGCTAATCAACTAGCCCTAAGCCCTTCCTGTGAATCTCACTCCCACCATGGGCCCTCCGGTGTCACATCCTTTTGACATTCCTGTCCCAGGAAGGACAGAGATAGGGAACATGAAAGGGACAAAAGAAAGATTTCAGATATAAAAGGGAGAAAGCCTCTCCTCCCTTTGGATTCCTGGTTTCCAGGTCCCCTTCTCCCTCTGGGGGAAGTCTTTTGCTATCCTTTCAATAAAGCTGTCCACTTTCCACTCTACGCTTGCCTCGGAGTGGCGTTATTCTTCAGCATTCGGGGGAGCAAGAACTCGTCATGGTAAAAAGCGGTTTCATTGGTACTGACCCCAACTGCCTTTCTCTCTGAAAGACATTATGTTCAGCCTTATCTTCCTCTGCCTTGAACCATCAATCTTTTTTGTTTCCTGCTCTCAAAACCTATATGGTAAAAATTCAGTTTTTCCATCCAAATAAAAACAAAGGCATTTCACTAACTTTGCTGCACTTTGTAGCCATTGATCTACCTTATTCTCTTGGCAGCCTCAAATCTGGTTTCTTGCAGCTGTTTCCTTTGTTTCTGCCTCGGCCATTCAATTCAACACAATCTTCCCAATGTCATTATGAGGCCCTTCTAAGCAGATTTAGAAGCTTCTCCTTAGTCCTTTTATTCCTTGAGATCTCAGTGGTATTCTGATTCTGTTGGCAACTTCAGCCCTTTCACAAACTCCCCTGTCCTCTCCCTGGTCTAGGGTAGTCCCAATTCCTCTCCTGCTTCCTCTTCCCTCCATCCCCAGCATCTCTTTCTTCTCCAGTCTCAACTCTCCAAACTTTAATTCTTGACTTCCTGGTCTCAAGCTTTATTTCTTTAAAGTTGCTATTTTCTATTCCTGTCGGAAATCTTCATCTATAAGCCAAATGCTTCCAACAACCCATCTTTCCCAAAATTTCTCCATCTAGCTTCAGCCCTCTAGTTCAGAGTACCTACAAGAAAGCTTCTCTTGAAGTTTCCTCCAAACGGAAAATTTAGTGTGACTCTAAACAAACCACTTTGTTCTCAAAAGCCTCTTTTCTTCTTAGCCTCTTTCAACGTGTGTTGCTAGTGCTCCTCACAATTCAAACGCTTGGCATTAATGACAAAGCCAGTGCACTTTCACATAAGTTTCCTTCTGGTTTTATGGGCTTCTCCAAGTCTCCTTCCTCAGGAGACTTCTCAGTCTCATTTCCTCTCATTTGCATTTTCTCTTGTATGTCTTCCATTTTCCAAAACTATTCCTTACCTTTTTCTCACTTTTTAAAACTCTTACCTTTCTCTAACTTCCTTTTGGTTTGAGTCACACTACCACACAATTGGAGCCCTTGATTATATACAGGCTCTGAAAGACTATTCAGAAATCCATTAGATAAGAATAATATAATAATCATACTACACTGTCTCCTTCTACTTATAATATTTCATTTTTTTTTGTTTACTATATATAAGAAAGTTAATATTTGTAACAGACCAAAAAAAGAAGCCCAAATACAGCTACCATTTGGTAAATAGAGAAGAAAATGTTATTGCACAACTCACTAGGTACTTGTTGATGATAGACACATTGTTCTGGCGTTCAGAACAATGCTCCTTTTTGTGGGAGTTTATAGGGAGAGAGTTTTTGAGAGAAGCTTTGGTAATGTCTTATTCTCTTAACTGTACTATATGCTCTATCACTTTAGAGTTTGCTATTATTTTGGGAATTTTATTCTAATGCCTTCATATATATATATATATATATATATATATATATATATATGAATTATAATGTCTACCAGTTTGTCTATCCTATCTAGCTTCCTAGTAAAAGAGAATTCAAAATAACAATGGAAACTGTAACCCTGTCAACTAATTTTTATTATAGACAATTTGATGACTAATTCTAGAATAAAATTATAGAGAAACTTTATTATAGTCAATGTAAAGATAGAATTCAACACAAGTGAAGTACTGAGTTGGTAAGCCTATCCTTCTCTATCATTAGATGACTGGAAACACACTTGTTAGTTTTCATTAAAAGTGAATATGTTGGGAAAAATTCTATATATTATTAGTATCTTTCTAATGAGCCTTACCATTATGGTATGGATCTAGAATGTCCCTCCAACAGCTCATGGGTTAAAAATCTGCAGAATTTCAGAGGTGGGGTTTGCTGGCAATGATTGGATCATGAGTGGTCTGGCCTCCCCAGTGGATTAATCCACTGGCATCCCATATGTTAATCCACTGATATTTGAATGGACAACTGATAGGTGGGACTTAGTTGGAAGAAATAGGTCATTGGGGCATGCCCTGAAAGGGTTTAATCTTCTCCCTAATCCTGCTCTCTCTCCTTCTGCTTCCCTGCTGTCATGAGCTTTGCAGCTTTTCTCTGCCATACCCTTCTACCATGATCTGTTTCAAGGGAGTTGGCCAACCATGGACTAAGACCTCTGAAACCAAGTGTGAAAATGAATCTTTCCTCCTCCAAGGTGTTCTTGTCAGGTATATTGGTTACAGCAGCAAAAAAACTAATACACTGACATATTCTTTAAATGAACTTAAATCTAAAAAAAAACTTTTAAAATGAACTTAAATCATATGTTTTTTTTAACTCAAGAATTATATAACCATCAAAAATGTTTTATGAGTAATGAAAAGAAAAAGAATCCACACTCCCACTAATTCAAACTGTTAACAATGTTCCATATTCCCTTCCAGTCCTTTTCCACATTTATGTGCTTTGCATGCTTATCCTCATAGTGTATATGCTATTTTTTCTCTGAAAGTTTAAAAACAATACTGTGTCATAAATATTTTTGCTTCATAGCTTCCATGCTTCTCTGGTGATTTTTAATAGCATGATCTAAGGAGAGAGCAGGAGAGTCTAGGGACTCAAGCCAAAGACTTTCCTTGGTAACAGGCCAGTGGCCCATTAGCTCTTCCTAGCTTCTAGCTCACTCTCACACATGGTTATATGATATTTGTTCTAAAATTGTTAATCTGTAGAAGCAATTAAGGCTATTGTTTAGAGATTTGAAAAAACTCAGAATTGGCTCTATATGAGAGATTCTCCTTAATGTTATGCAGACTGAGAAAGCAGGGTAATGTTTCTATCTGTGAAACAAATTCTCCAACAATCTAAACATCCTCATGCTGAGAAGGAAACATTCAGCCATTTCAGTGTTTAGAGATGCAAGAAATTTGATCTTTTTCCCTTGACATTTCTGTCATAGGCAGCCATCATCTTGGGCTGTCAGCACCTGTCCCATTAACAACAAATCCTGCTTGATCTGCTTGCCGTCAGTGTATCAGATGCTCTAACTCTCAGTGAGCTTGAATGAATTTAAATCTAGAAGAAACAAAGCCTTGATTCCCTTTATTTTGTACAATATTACTTTCCCCTTACATTAAAAAAGTTATTTTCTTTGCCCTTTTGATTTGCTTCCCTCCCCAAAGCCCTATTCTGTCTAAGTGTTTCAACTTAACATTTTGGTTCCTAGTTCAGGGTTTAGAGGAAGTTAGTCTTACTTTTAACAACTTTTTTTTTTTTTTTTTTTTTTTTTTTTTGTGGTGCTGGGGATTGAACCCAGGTCCTTGTGCATGCAAGGCAAGCATTCTACCAAATGAGCCCTGGTTTTACTTTTTTTTTTTTTTTTTTTTTTTTGTGGTACCAGGGATTGAACTCAGCGGCACTCAACCACTGGCTCATATCCCCAGCCCTTTTTTTGTATTTTATTTAGAGACAGGGTCCCACTGAGTGGCTAAGTGCCTCGCCATTGCTGAGGCTGGCTTTGAACTCGCGATCCTCCTGCCTCAGCCTCCCAAAGTGCTGGGATTACATGCGTGCGCCACCGCGCCCGGCTGTGGTTTTACTTTTAATAATACTAATTATTATTTCTCATTTTATTTTAATTTTTAAAATGTCCTCACCATTTTTAGCAGGTACTTCTAGATTTAGTATCTATTTGGACACAAAGATATATTAACACCCATTCATCCATCTTTCCATTTTCCATTTATTTGTTCTTTATTGTTAGTCCTCCCCTGTGTCAGGCAAAAACCAGTTGGACTACTTTTATTGAGTTCATTCACTTAGTTTCGTTTATAGAAAGGGCCAATTTAGTCAAATAACAGTTGTGGTCCATTGATTTTTCCAAAATATTGTGCATGAAGTTGAAATCTATTTCCTTGAAGTGGAGTTTTATGTAGCATAGCCTATTGACAACATAAAATGCATTTTCTCATACCATTTTTAAGATTTTATTTTTAATGACTTGAAGAGCTCACAAGTTTGGGTCCTAAACTGATGCATTGGGAATAAACTGATAGTGTTTCTACTTAGAAAACAAACTGCTTCTTTTTGGCATGTTGGTTGTCATTGTGCTCCATTGTGGGTACTGGTGCTGATAATTGGTCAATGAACATATACTCCGCAATTTCAACTGATTTGATTGTCTTTTGCTTATCCAGTGTACTAAAACTTATTTTCCTATTTTTTTTTTTTTTTTTTTTTCTGTTTCATTCTCATAATTTTGTATTTCTGGCCTGCATGTAAGAAGCAATTATTTTATTTTATCACATTCTTCAATTCTTTTTGTTTTCTTTCTTTAGGGTTATTCTCTAGATAGTCTTCAGATACAGATTTAAACAGTTATTTTTATCTAATAATGACTGATTAATTGCCTAGCTCTTTGATGCCAGTTTATTACATTTTAAATTAGACTATACTGGATTGAGGCCAGGTAAATATCATTAGTGATATTACAATTTTCTCTTCTCTGGAACACAATTTGTGGCAGGTCTCCTGATAATTGCTTTCATGCAGGGGAATTGTATTTCTTCACAAGAATACTTTTAAACTGGAAACTACCAATGATTCTTTGCCACTTTTATTGCAGACAAGTCCTCTCTTCCTAATAAATATTTTTTGAAAATGCTGCCATGAATAATTATTTTCTCCTATATTAACCATTCAATTTCTTTCAAAGTTATTCATGTATATCTAATCTGACAAGAATGAAATTCTATTTTATGAATTTTTTTTAGTTATCTTCATAGCAATGAATGATTCTTGCTATAGGACAACTGGGGAAAGAAAACATAATCAATCAAATTTTCTGTATTTTTTGATGTCTGAGGTACTCTATTACTCAGGAGAACACTTCCTTGCCATTCCCTCTCAAAATGCATTCATGATATGACTGACATATGTTTCATAACTGTACAAACTCTCTTTGTTTAACTTGCATCAATTTTGGCATTTTATGAATTGATCTTAACTTTTGTGTTTATAGCAAATGAATTTGATTCGACAGAGCTTGGTTAGCAATTACTGACCAGAAAACATTTGGCTCATAAGCCAGAGGTCTTTACAAATAACTATTATTTTTTCTATTTTCTCAATTCACACTTCCACAGTTTATGAGAACATCCATTTTTTCCACTCTCTTACCAATACAAAACTTTCTGTTTTTGTTGCTGTATTTCCCTTGCTAATACTTAAAAATAGTCTTGTCTTAAAAAATTCAAACAGTACATATGGATGTGAATAAAATGTAAATTTTCCCTTTCACTGTTTCTCCAAGATTAATTCTATCAACAGTTTAGTTAGTATGTGTTTTACAGATCCATCTTAAAACACACTTCATTAATAGGTTCATATATGATTTTTTGACATACGCTTATTAAACTGTCAACATTCTTCTGTCTTATGTTTTCTTCACTTAAAAATATTGTAACGACATAAGACTTTATAATTCTTGGATTATATATTTTCTTTCTTTGAGTCAAGATTTAGTGTGCTTCTATTTTTCTTTATTATAATATTTAAATGACTATCTGTAATTGATCATATTATGTAAAAATATGAATATACCTATTCTTATTAGATACTGTAAATTTGTTAACACTTGTTCATTAGTAGTGATGTTCATTTTCTGTCTTTAATCATTTTTTGTTGGTTTTATCTACCATTTTCAGAAAGAGGAATCTAAAAGGTTCCCTACTTTGTGATTTTTTTCAGTTTCTCTATAGTGTTAATTTTTCTTCAAATGTTTAAAGACTATGTTTTTTTTAAAAAAAATTATTTATTTGCTTTAGTTGTACACAATGCAATGCATTTATGTTTACGTGGTGCTGAGGATCGAACCCCGTCCGCACACGTGCGAGGCGAGCGCTCTGCCGCTGAGCCACAACCCCAGCACCAAGACTATGTTTTAATGGGTATACATTTATGATTATTAAAACTCTTGGTGGGTTCTTATTTTATTATGATTTTATACTGATCAATATTTTGCTAATATAAATATATCTATTTTGTCTACTGTTAATATTGTAGTGCCAACTTTTTGTTTTCCTTTAGTTAGAATTTACTTATGTTACCCTTTTGTACTAGCTAGTGTTCTCCAGAGAAACAAAATCAATGGGAGATAGACAGACAGAAAGGTAGAAGGAGATAAGAGAGGTGACATTATGGACATTGGCTCATGTCATTTTGGAGGCGAAAAGTCCCATAATATGCCATCTGCAAGCTGAAGTCTGAGCCATTCTACCTGAGTCCAAAGTACGGAGAACCAAGGGAGGAAATGGGAGAAATTCCAGAATCTGAAGGGTGGAGTATCAAGAGCTGCAATTTTCAATGATAGGAAAAGATTTATGTTCCACCTCTAGAAGAGGAAGAGAACATTTGTCTTTCCTCAACATTTTTGTTCTATCCAGACTCTTAACAAATCAAATAGTGCTTACCCACATTGGATCTTCTATATTCAGTTTACTCATTCAAATTAACATGTGAATCATCTATTCTGGAAACACCTGCTAGACACACCCAGCCATAATGCTTTCCCAGCTATCTGGGCATCCTTTAGTCCAGCCAAATTGACACATAAGATTCACTAGTGCACATTTTTTCTTTATGAATTGCATGTGTGTAGAACTAAATAAATAACTCATGGTTTCCTGTATACTATAATCATTGATAATCCATTCACTTTAACTTATATAATTTTTAAATTTAATTTTTAATATTTAAAGGAAAGTATATAAGTATGTACAAGTTTAATGTGTCAAGTTGTAGAGTATATACTTTTTAAGGTCACTCATCATCAAGTTGTGTTTTTAATACTTTTGAACATTGTGACTGGACATCGGGTCTTATCTGATTCATCCATCATTGATTTTTTTTTTTTTTTTAATGAAAGCAGAAGGGAGATCACTAGGGTAGAAGAAGGGTAGGAGGAAAGGAGAGTGAGGAAGGTCTTGGAGAATGAAATTGATCAAATTATATTTTTATTTTATTTTTTTATTTTTTAATTTTTTTTTCAAATAATATTTTTACACACCACAATGAAGCCAACTATTTTGTATACTTAATATGCACCGATAAAATTTTCCCTTGCAATTACGTTTGTCCTGCAGTTACCCACAGTCTAGAATTTGCTGATTGCACCCCCACAGTTCATTTAACGTATTTGCCCTCTTATTTCCTATACATTGTTAATTAAATGTAGAGGCATGATCAAATTTAGGTTTGAATGTTTGTAGAAAGAATGCTGTGGGAGGGGGCATTTCCATCAGGAAGCATGACATAGTGTCTGATCATCTCTCTGTGCTATCAGTAGTCATCAATGATCACAGCTTAGATTCACTATTCTACTAGGGGTGGCAATATGGGATACTTTATTTTTTTATTTTGATCTTTAATTATTACCTAAAATATTTTTATAAGAGAAAAGCCTCCTCATCATTGACCATTTGGTTATTTTTTTAAAAATCTTTTAAATGTTTTTATTAGTGCATTAAAATTATTAATAATAGTGACATTAATTTTGACATATTCATAAATGCATATAACATAATTTGATCCATTTAAATATCCAGTGCCTCCCCTTTTGATTTTTTTTTTACATAATAATGCGACTGATGAGGAACATACTTCAGAAATAGAAGTGTAAGGTCTTCTACTTTATTTTATTTGCTTGTGCTTTTTGTATATTTTTTAGTATTTTGTTTCTTTGAAGAACTATTTGAAGATCATTTAATCACCATTTATGTGGAGATTTGTCTCATTAAAATGCACAATAGAATTGGCAAGTCTACTGGATATCATAAGTCAAAATATAAAAAGACAAAAGAGTAGAGGCACTACTGCCATCTCCTTTCAGCTAAGGAAATCTCATTCCTCTTAGGATATGATAAAATATCATGCCTGGCAAATAATCATTTGATAGGCAAAAATAGTGGTACCAATGACCATTTGTATATTAAATACAAGTAAAGCTAATTTCTTTGTTTTAAATAAAAGTTATATTTCAAAGAAAGTTTAATATTTGCTTTTCTCTGTCACATGAAATTAACTAATGTAGTGATCCTCAAGTATGGTCTATGGACCTCTGGAAACCCCTGAGACCAGACCCTTTCTGGAAGTTCATGAAGTTTAAATTATCTTCACAATAATACTGAGAAATAATTTTTATTTTACTGTGTTGACATTTGCATAATAGTACATGTTCTGTGGTAGGAAAAACTGCTAGGTTTTTGCATGAATCAAGGTGTTGGAAACAAACTGTACTGGTAGACATTGTATTTTTTATTTCCATGCAACATACAGGAAAAACAAGTATGTTTCATGAACAAATATCTTGGATAAAGCAAAAAAGAAATATTAATTTGATGAAATCTCAACTCTTTAGTATACATCTTTTTAGTAAGTTGTGTGGCAAAGTAGGAGGCAGAGACAAGTGCCCCAGCTACATAGAAAGTATGGGGGCTGTCTGGCGACGCAACCGCGAGCTGAACAAGCCAGTTTTTTCAAGAATTATATTTTTTTTCTTAAGAGACACTGGTTATTCAGAATTGGGAATCTGGCAGACATATTCTCAGAAAAGAGTGAAGTGAGCCTGTCACTTCAAGGAAAACAACTGACAGCATTTGTGGCCAATGATAAGATTTGAGCTTTCAAGCTAAAATCAGAATTGTGAAAATGTGTATCCACCACCATAAACTTGACAGTTTCTCAATACTCAAAGACAGGGCCAGCTACATAATTTGCAGGGCTCAGTGCAAAATAAAAATGTGGGACTCTTTGTTCAAAAGGCAGGAAAAAGGTACCATTAAGGCTACTAAAATTAGAACTTTTTTCTGTCTTCCATGTTTTCTTTCTTGACTTGTTTTGGTGCTTTGTATTTGTTATCTAGTGTTGTTGAAAAATGATAATTTTATATTATTAGCATAAATTTTGCTATTTATATTTATATTGTACAAAGACTGGATTGTATACACACATGGCAAATTTTATTCACATGCATAATCACAAAATTATACATTTTGTATTTCATTATTATGAGAAGAGTGAAAAGCTTATTTTTTAAAGTTTTAATGTTTGCCCCCTTTAAAATTTACGGTGAAATTTAATTGCCACTGTTCCGTTATTAAGAGAGAAGACCTTTAAGATAAAGTGTTTAAGTCATGAGGGTTCCAGCCTCATCAGTGGGTTCATTTTGTTATTATAGCTTCCTTATCTTGGAGTCAGCCTTTTTGCTTGCTGGCATTCTGTCTGTCTGTATCTCTCTCTCTCTCTTTTGCCCATCCCCTTTCCACCATAGGCTGATATAGCAAGAATGCCCCTGTAGGTGTTGACACCTCAGTCTTGGACTTCCTAGTCAATATATTTCTGTTCATTATAATTTACTTAGGGTTGATATTCAGTTATGGAGGAACCAATTAGATGAAGATACTCACCTCGTGCTTACTTTGAATCTCACCGAACTCACACATCCCGGGCTCACCAGAATTGTGGTTGTGGAATCTTGTGAACATCCTATGCAAATGAGGTACCAAGGATCAGGAGACATGCTGCACATGACCTGTATCTCTTTTGCATCATTGTCCCATTGGGCTTAACCTACAGAACACAAGCTCAAAGGTAAAATTATTAAAACTCTCAAGAATGCACCTGCAGAGCAGTAAAACAAGCATGAGACCCTTCAGAGTATGGGGTCCTCTGAGGCTACACTGCTTACACTCCCATAAGGCAGAACCTGCTTGAAAACTTTTATGAGACAGTGGTGATATTCATGAATGTAAATTGTTGATATTGTATAATAAAATATGTCAACATCAGGAAAATTTACATAAGCCTGTGAATAAATAATCTCCAAATGATCAATGAATAATATAAAATCTGAATGAGTAAAATATCCATTTAATGTGCAGAATATACCAATAGATTTCAATGTTAACAGAAAATAAAAAGTCCATTGCTATGGTTTCAGATTTCACATTGCAGCTTCATTTATTGATTTTTGGTGCAGGGTCAAAAAGTGTCCACAATTACCTCCAAAGCTGTAGAGATTTTTTTCCTTTTCTCAACTACATTTCTGCATGAAGCTCAACTTTCTTCACACACTTCAATAGAAACATCTAATCACAACAGATTAATTGCAGAAGCCAATGTGAAAGTCCACGTGTCTTTCAGAACGACATATTTAATTTCAGAAATTTGCAAAAAATATCCAATAAATGCCACTATTTTGCACTGAATTGTTTTTTCTTTTTGCAAAAATACATATTAAATAAAATTTGTTATTTATGTTTACATATAATGGGTTGTTTTGTTACTTTTAAATTAATTCTAAGTTAAACATTTAATAATTTGTTTTCATTTGGAATAGGAAAAATACAATAAATATAATCAATATAAGAAAAGCTCTTCAAGATTCTCAATAACTTTTTAGAGTGTTTAGGGCTCTTGAAGCCCAAACTTTGAGAAACTCTTATGTAGTATATATTAGAAGTGTCATGAAATTCTTAAAAGAAAAATTGAAACTCACTTTAGTGAAAAGCAAATCTATGATGATACTTTTAAGAGGCAGTAACTCTTAAAAATCTCAACAATAGGATGTTCAAATAGGGTCTTAAATAATCAAAACTCAGGCAGAAAGAACTATACATTTTGGCCAAGCACGGCGACACACACTATAATCCCAGTGGCTTGGGAGGCTGAGGCAGGATGCTGAATGTTCAAAGCCAGCCTCAGCAACTTAGTGAGACCTGTCTTAAAATAGCAAATAAAAATGGACTAGGGATGTCTCTCAGTAGTTAATCGCCCCTGAGTTCAATCTCTGGTACCAAAACAAACAAAAGCAAAGCAAACAGAAAAACAAAACAGAAAACAATAAGGTGTTATAATAAGGTTTTAAATAATTGAAACTCAGGCAGAAAAATCTTTACATGTACTGATACTAAAATATTTTTATTATGGTCCTCAAGATATACACCCTAACCTTTGTTCATCTTCACTTTCTTTCACAATGTGTTTTTATTCACTTATTACAAAATAGTATATTTATTATGAGATAAACTATGCAGATACAGAACACATAAATATACAGAATTCTTATATTTTAAAGGTATTAGCAATTTTTTTGCATTTGCTGTACTATAACTTTATTCTGTAATACAAATAATATTTTTATAATAAAGTTTTATAATAATTTATATAAAAATCTGATAGTTACATGTACTTATTTTTCACTTAACATACAATGAACTTTTGTTTTATTAGATTTTTTTTTTGTATCTGATTATATAAACTCTACCTTAAAATGTGTGCATCTTAAACTGTATGATTATAGATTATACATGAAGTATTTTGTTCCATTTTATAATGGGCTGGGGGATGTGACTCAGTGGTTAAGTACCCCTGGATTCATTCCCTGGTACCAAAAATAAATAAAAATTTAAAAAATGGTGATCTGAAATGAGTGAGTTGGGATATTTTCATTGTTGAGGGGACAGAATGCGTAATTGTTCAGCATATTTATGAATGGGCTTTTCCATCCTGCAATTCACCATGGCCAGTAAATAGTAATATTAAAATAAACTGGCCGTTTTAACTTTTTATAAGTTAAAAATATATTTATGGGTAAAAATCAACAATATAGAATCTCTGGTGTAAAAAGTGGTGCAAAATAGGGGAAATATAAGAAATATCATGCATATAAATAACCATAATAATAATTAATGTGTCACAAGACTACTAAAAAACAAAGAAAATGCCATAGTCCAATGACCTATATGAGTTTATATTTTGATGAGCAAAATTAAATTCTAAATACAAATCTTTGTTAGAGTATTTTAGCAACTTCCCAGATTTTTCCAGAATAATTTTCTTTTTAGTACTTATGTCATGGTGTGACCATGGTAATAACAATAATTAAATGAAAAACACAGAATGTGCATCAATTTTTACTTAAATAATAGTGATGGACAGGTCATTTGCCCTATTTCATTGCATGAAAGAAGAACATCTATGGTCTACTCACACTGTCTTCTATGTTCAATCTGGATCCCACTGTGCCCATCTGCTGTTCTTACTGTATTTGATTTAAGATTGGGAGGGATAAGGACATCTATACAAGGCAACATATAAACTTCTCAAAAATCAAATGATTCCAATAAAATAAAATTTAAGGTTAGATTATTTTAAAAGAATTTTAAGAATAAATATAAAAAATTTGCAATCTTAAAACTAAACTATTTTAAAAATTATGCTGAAAATTTACATTATTCTTTTAGAAGATGATATAACAATATGTTTAAAGAGATATTAAATATTCTTATTCCTAATCCAAGACTCTAAATTAGTGGAAATGTATCATGAAGAAATAGTCAAACAAAAACAATTTATACACTAAATTGTTTTTTATTGAATTAAAATCCAATATTGTGTAGAATGGAATACTTCCTGGTTCAACAGTGATTGACTATTACACTGTCATTAAAATAGTCCAAAAAAATTAAAAATAAGGTAACATGTTCAATAGGTCTCTATGATGAAAATGAGCAAATAGTGGTATTAGGAATAAAATCATGAATGCTTTTGAAGAAATATGATTGGGGAACGCAAAGAAAGTAGAAAAGTTGTCCTGGGGTAACATGATTATATTTTATTTGTTTCCATTTTGATGCACATTCTTTAATATTATTTTTTCTTGGTAAAACATATAGACAAAAATCTCAAGATGCAATTACAGTATAGTGCATTGTACTTGGAATTGAGACTTAAGCTGAAAACCTGGGTCTCTCATTTATATGTGTGTAATTGTAGATAAGTAACCTAATTTTGTAAACATTAGTTTCAGCATCAGTTAAATATAGAATCCACTGGTCCTTCAGGGTTATGAGATTAATTAAGATGAACTATGTGAGAAGGTCCTGTAAAGTCCCTGAAACATAGTTGGTATTCAGTACATTTTAGTTGATTCTGAAATCAGAAAGATTTATTTTCCAATGTTTTTAAAATGCTAATAAACTTTGCCAAAAGGCTTAACATATACTAGCCTAGAGAAGTGTATACACTGTGGGAATTTTACTTGATAACTGCCCTTATTACTTTCAATAGTTTTGACTGCCTGTGCTTGAATGATTTTAAGTAGCAAATCCATTTTTACCTTCAAAAGCCACTTATTGTCCTATCTACAATGATAAAAAGAGAGTCAAACGCAGGTGTGTACTTAGTTCAGGCAAATGCTTTGCTTTGTCAAAAAGTAACTAATCTCGAATGAACTTCTGCAAGAGGACTTTCTATTTCAAATTTTAAACTATTTTGCATTGTACAAATAGTTGGAAAGGATTATAAATTGTTTGGTGTTATTTGACTGCAGGATTCTGTGGAACATCTACAGACCACATTCTGGTATAGTGGAAATAGCACAAGAGTGGAATCTGAGAGAACTGAGTTCTTGTAAATTGAGCTTCATTCCTTCCCTCTTCACCTGTAAATTAGGGCTTGCTGTCATTACTAATTATTTAAGATCTTTCCTTATTTTTCAAATTCTCTGATTCTGTATATTATCTATCCATCCATCTGTCCATTCATCCATCCATGTGTCATCTATCTTTCTAATAGCCATAATACAGTTCCTTTTTCAAATTTTTATTTGTTTTTTTTTAGTAGAGTCTATTTTGACATATTTATACAAACAAGGAGTATATCTTATTCTAATTAGGATCCCAGTCTTGTGGATGTACACAATGTTAAGATTCACTGTGGTGTATTCATATATGTATGTAACATAGAACAGGCACTTTTGTTCTGTTTTTGGTGCTGGGAATTGAATCAAAAGCCTTATGCATGGTAGGCAAGTACTCTCCTAATAAGTTATACTCCCAGCCCTAGAGTAGGCACTTCATAAAAGGTAGTTATTTCATTATTTATCAACCAACAGTGTGCCCACAAATACTAAAAATACATACAGTAAACCATGTTTAAAAAGTTGCAAAATTCCTTAAATAAGATTGTCTTGCAGGCTAAAGTCCCTCTTTGGATATTTACTAACAGAGAAAACATCTAACTCATTATTATATGAAAGCATATAATATTATAACATATGGAATAAACCAATTTTGGGGGGGATAAGACTGATACTTATTGAGTATTTATTGTATTCCAGACTCTTTAAAGCACTTTGCATGCATTAGTGTATTTAAAACCAAAAGTGATATCCTAGGTAAATATATAAGGAAGTGTATACCCAGAGAACATATAAAAACCTTCCCTAAGTTCATCCAGTTCAATAGAAAAACTGGAGCATAAATTGGGCTACTTCTGTCCAAGGTCTGAGTTTCTTTGGAGTGTGCTATACTATCTTCTGAGTGTAGCTTAGCTAGTGATTTCCTCAAAAGTTTTTCATGTTTTAATTATGCCTTCATAGATATTCAGAGGTGGCCTTCTTACAAACAGAAATAAAATTGTCTGTTTTAGGTCCCAGGATCCCCAGTTTGCTAAGTGAAAGGAATGAAGAAAGAGAGAGAAGGAAAATACATGTTATTTTTTCAAAAGATGCCAGAAATGAACAGCTATACTAAAATGAAAAATTGGAACAAAGAAAAATAAGCAGAAAAACGACAACAAAGGTGTGATTGAAAATATGCTGATTGAATTATTAGACAGGATAGAGCAGAAGGGGAAAAAAAAAGATGTTGCCACTAATGATGACTGATAGTTGGAAAAGATATTTCTGAAACAAGATAACCCACTTTCTACAAGTCAAGTGACAGGACCAAATCCAAATTTTAACAGAAAAATGTGGCTATGATGGAGAGCACTAGTATGAACATCCCAGGCATAGCTCTGTCAATTGATGTTTCCTGCAACTAAAGCAAGATATTACTGAAGTTGCACGTTCATCACTTTCTAAACTAGATGTCAGAGATCTTAAAACACTCCAGAAGGAAAAGTCCCATCTTTTATATTGTGAAAGAGATAAAGCACGCAGCAGGAAGTATAATTCTCCTGAGGATTCTTCTCAACAGATTTGATAGAGTGTAGTATTCTTATGTAATATCAAGTAAATACCCTTCACAGAAACATTAGCTTTGAGGCTCAATTAAAACTATATTTTTGTGTTAAATACATGTAAAGATAAAACAGATTGGAATACAGACCATGGCCATGCACCTGAAGCTTGGTAGCAGAGTAGATGTCAATCAGCCACCTGTATATACACCAAAGATACTTGTATGGAACATTTCAGTGAAGTGTGCTACTGGAGGATGGCACCTTGGCCATGAATTTTGTCTACTTGTTAAATAGTGTTTTGAAGGTCATAGATTATACACTTAACCCGGTTTACTTCTCTAGTTTCCAGCATTTCTTACCATCTCTGGAGAATGAGCACCTTCCATTTCCCTACCTATAGATAATTAAGACTTGACCATAATTTTGCTTAAAACATCTTAGTTTAGCCATGCTCTCTTTTCCTATATATTACCTTGTCATTTGAGATTTTATTTCATTATTTGATATTGGCTAGGAAGAAATGAGGAGTGTACTAGTTATCCATTTCCTGTGTAGCACATTACTTTAAAATTTAGTGCCCCTAGAGCAGCAATTCTGAAGTGGTTTAGCAGAGTTGTTCTGGCTCAGTCTCTAACACAAGTGCAGTTAACAAGATGACCAGGTCTGTTGCCATCTCAAGCTCAACTGCAGGAGAAGCCGTTTCTACCACCAGGCATACAGCTGTTGGCAGGGCTCAGGTCTACTTTCAAGCTCACTCATGCATGGAAACTAGCTTCCTGAAGAACAAGTAATACAAAATAAATAAATAAATAACAATGGACTTTAAAGGTGAAAAGGGTAAAATAACTATTTTACCAACTAACTAAAATGACACTTTACTTCTACAATATAATCTCAAATCTCATGTCCATTGGGTGTTAGTCATAGGTCAAGAGTGTCAGAATATAAACATTACTTTTCAAAACTCATCACAAATTGAAAGTGACTTGTATATTTTTGTTGAGTCTAAAAAATGTGGAAAAATATTCATTCTAGTTTCCCCTCATGCTACAGTATACCAAACATTATGGTTGTACACATTTAGAAATTAACATATAAACATAATATGTAACCTATTACATGATGAATTATAAATTAACAACATAACGATGGAACCATAACAAATCTGTTGCCTTAAAAACTTGTTTATAAAATGTAAAACAGCAGAACTATGTGAGCTGAGCATTTAAGACAGATTATTAGAAAAAAATAACATGAGAAAATTTTGAATAAAACAGAAGGATGATAATGATAAAACTGAAATTAGTAAGGCAGAAGAAGAAAACAATGGATATTTGTTTGCTTTATTAAATAAATACAATATTTTTTTTCTAAATGAAAGGAAAATGAATAAGGCATACCCTTAGTAACATAATAATAATTTATGTAGAATAATAATTTATTGTAAAACTGGCATACAGTAGTACAAGTCATGGCATACCTATATAAAAATACTCTGTAAGAATATTTAGTAATAATGCTTTAAAAATATTTTTAGAATAGTTTATATTGTTCAAATAGTTGCAAAGAATTATAAGTAGTAATCTGTATTATTAAGAAATGATGCTTTAGAAAAAATTCTCATGGGAATAAAAAATAGTACATGTCAAATTTAACATTTTAAGGAAGTACATAGGTTTTATTATTATTATTATTATAAATATATTATTATTATTATTATTATTATTATTATTATTTATTATCTTTTGTGGTGCTGGGGATTAAAGCCAGGGCCTATGCATGCAAGGCAAGCACTCTACCAACTGAGCTATATCCCCAGCCCCTAGATTTAATTATTTTGACCATTAGAAAGAATAGTTGTTTCCCTGACATGCTAGAATTTACCAACTGAATGATATTACTTTGGTAAATATTAAGTTGTCCTCACAAGTTGAAGTTTAAAAATATATAACTTTACACTTCTTATTCCTATAATGGCAGATTTAGGTAAGTCTTTCCAAATCTCCCTTTGAGATAAAATAAAGAGTTGGACAATGCATAAAACTTTTGCTTAAAACTATGCTATGTAAATATGTGAATATATCATAGTAATTTTTCCTTGATGTATGTGTATAAAGCACTAATTAAGAAAAACTTATAAATAAATGAAGAAAGATCTGTAAAGTAGAAGATTCACTAATTTTAAAAAAAAATGCTTGAAAGTAATGGAGAGAGTGTGATAGTAAAGGATTATCAAGTTAGGATACATGGAAAAATTGAAACCTGGGAAAACAAGACAGCCTTTGAACTATATTTCACCTCGGGGCAGGTGTGACATTTTCAGTGCCCACTGAAGGAATGGGAGGATGGATGGCTCATTTGACAGCCCCATAAGTGGGGGTGAAGGGGCGTGGAGTCCAGCTCCTCCCGTCAGAGCCACAGCAGACATTCCTCACACTGAGTTGGAACTCCAAAAAGACGTATCAGTGTCTCAGTGACCAGAAGACAGCCTTTCGCAAGGACTGCAGTGCAGCTTTGACTAATCCCAGATGGCAGTTATATTTCTGGGCACCTTTAAGGAAAATTTCTAAATGTTTGGGGAAAGAATAAAATTATTTTAGTACTCAAGCCTTCCTTCAAACAGTTTTAAACATATAATATTTAAAAAGTAATAAAAATATTGTTGACAAAGGTGGCATAAATGACAACTAGCTTCAATAACGACAATATTAGAAATAAATCCAATAGGACACCAAATACCAAAGTTATAAAATCCAGTTTTTAAAAAAAGAATAGTTATTGTATTCAAGAACTTAAGGATAGGGATAAAATATCTTAAACTTGAAACTAGGAAGAACCACACAGAAAGTTCTGTAAATGAAAAATATCAAAATTAGCAACTCAATGGATGAAATTAGTAGACTAGTCTGAAAAAATTGGTGAACTGTATTATGATTTAAATTTCTCAGAATGAAACAAAATTACACAGAAGGATAGAAAAGGAGAAGAATAAGAGAAGAAGAAGAAGAAGAAGAAGAAGAAGAAGAAGAAGAAGAAGAAGAAGAAGAAGAAGAAGAAGAGGAGGAGGAGGAGCAGGAGGAGGAGGAGATGATGAAGAAGAAATAGAAGAAGAAGAAGGAAGAGGAGGGGAGGAGGAGAAGAAAAGAAAGCAGGAGGAGGAATAGGACGAGGAGGAGGAGAAAGAGAAAAGGAGGAGGAGGAGTGAGAGGAGAAGGAGGAGGATGACGATGATGATGATGATCGTGGTGGCAGAGAACAGAGGAGAAAATAATTATATCTATTTGCATGTAATTTAATACCAGATAAAATAAATCAAAGAATTAGGCAAAGTTATGTTATTTTTCAATGTGCCAAAGGAAATAATTTCCAATCTAGAACTAAAATCTATTGAAAATATTCTTCGAGAGAAAGAATAAAATAAATACATTTTATGATAAACAAAATGTAAAAAAATTGTCAGTAAACCAACAATAAATAAAAATGCTAAGCTGGGTGCAGTGGTGCATGCCTGTAATCCTAGCACTTGGGAGTCTGAGGCAGGAGGATCATGAGTTCAAAACCAGCCTCAGCAATCCCGAGGCACCTAACAACTCAGTGAGACCCTGTCTCTAATAAAATACAAAAAAGGACTGGGGATGTGGCCCAGTGGTCCAGTGCCCCTGAGTTCAATCCCTGGTACAAAAAAAAGGGAAAAAAAAAAAAAAAAGCTAAATAATCCCAGGTAGGAGTTCAGAAATATAGAGAGGAATGTAGCATATTAAGAAGGGAAAATAAGGAAGGTAAAGTTACTCTAGAATTAAAAGCAAAGAACAATGAGAATAATGTGCTCTGGAATTTAAAGCATAAAGATAGTTGGAATGTATGCTTTTGTGGCATCCAGTTCCGCAAGTGGATAACTGGAAGTCAGCAGTTCTAGGGCCCTTCCTGCAAGAAGAGTGAAAATTAAGCAATTGATGAGACTTTGTGCTTCTTGTTTGGAGAAGTGAGTGCTTATCAAGTTGATTTTTCCCACAAAAAACAGGTATGAAATTTGAACAAAGCCACAAAAAGACAACAGGATTTTGAATGAGGATGGATAAATTCTGGATTGAAGTGGGAATTTACAGTAAATGGTTGACATAGAAGAATTTCCCTGGATTTTGTGACTTTGCCCCAAGAGTGGCCACAGTTGATGCTTCAGCTGTGAAAAACTGCAAACCTGTGATGAAGAACCCACATTTTTCCTGACCAAGATTAGAAGACCAGACACCTAGGGACATCAGAGTGCTGAGTTTGACTGTTGCCTCCAAGTTCAACTGCCATTCTAACAGTATTAAGAGGCGGGACCTTTAAGGGTGTAGGTTATGAAGGCACTATTTTTCTGAATGGATTGAGGCCACTATGTGGCAGTGGATTAGTTATCATGAGGGAGGGCTTCTGATTATATTGTAAGTTTTGTCTGATTTTTCTCTCTGTCTCACACACACACACTCTTCCTTGCCATGTGATGCCCTCTATTGTGTTATGATGTGTGACAAGAAGGCCTTTGCCATAAACCAGCACTATGTTCTTGGACTTCCAAGCCTCTAGAAGTATAAGAAGCAAACTCTGTTCCTTATAAGTTACCCAGTCTTTTGCCATTAACTCAGCAAAAAATAGATTAGCACACAGAGAATGAGGGGAGAGCCCAGAAAAAGGGAACAGAAAGCAGAGAAAGGGAACATCAAATCTTGTGTTTAAGTTCAGCCTGTCTTTGGATGCCTCCTGACTCAGTTATGCATAGGTAAATTAAAAGCAGCTCGCATCTAAAGCTGAAAGAATTCATCTAAGATCTGAGCTACAACTGGCATGAGTGTTGGCAATATGATTCTAGCCCATGCAATTGTCTGCTTAAGCAAAACAACACTTTTTAATGCAATATAATGGAATCCAGAGTCTGCACAACATACTGTTCAGAATAAAATCTAAAATTTCTTGAATGTGTCTTTGAGGAAAATGTGGCCCCTATCTCAAAGAAAAAGCCACATGACAGGTATGGAGGACCTAGACATTAAGATGACATAAAGGATGGTGGAGGGTGGATGGATAAATGGAATGCATTTTTTGAGACTTTTATAATCTTAATTCTAAATAAACATAGAAAAATTTAGTACACATTATAATTCCTAAAGTAATCACTAAGGCAACATGTAGACTTAGAAAAATGAGAAATTATATCCCATCTATGTATGATATATCATAGTGCATAAATGCATTCTAAATAAAAAATTAATTTAAAAAAAGACAGTACAAAGAGGTATAGCCAAAAAATTGACTTTTCAAACACTACATGGCAACCAAAGAAGAAAAGAATGGAAAAACAGAGAAGGAAAGTTTACACAGAGAAATTAACAATAAAATATTAGACCTAAATTAAACATAGTCTATAATTTCACTAAATATAGACAGAATAAGCATTATATTTAAAAGGCAGAGATTATCAGTAAAAAGAAGCAAGATCTGATTACATTCTCTTTAAAGTAGAAGTACTTTAATATAAAAAACAAGTTTAAGTTAATGGATTAAAAAAAGGTATGCCATGCAAAAAGACAATATAATCATAAGAAGGCATGTGAAGTTATATTAATATCAGATTATGTAGACTTGAAATAGAGTAGTACTAAACACATAAGTATTACCAATATGAAGACTATTATTTCTTCATAATGTGAATAAATCAATTGATTGGGAATTCATCACAACCAGAAATGTGCAGGAAACTGATAAAGAGAAGCTGAAAACATTTTAAGAAAACATGACAAAATTAAAGGAAGAAGTAGGTCATGTGACAATTATTTCAAAACCTTTCTAAGACACTGAGAAACACATACAAGTAAAAACTTAGAGGATCTGAGCAACACTATCAACCTTGTTGACATAATTGATATTTGCAGAACACAAATATAACAGCTCCAGAATATAGTTATTTTTCAAATATACATGGTATATTCACTAAGAGAGATACTATCATATCTATATAGGCCATAAAACAAGTCTTAATATATTGAAATGGACTAAAATCCTACCATGTATCTTTTTCTAATTGTAATGAAATTAAATTGTAAATTAATACAATGAAATAGTTAGGTAATACTAACATATGGAAATAAAACAATACAATACTACATGATTTAAGGAAGAATCATGAAGGATATGAAACTATTTCAATCAGAATATTTGAATGACAATAACATAACATTTCCAAGCATAATATGTGACTATTATAAGCAGCTCTATACCACCAAATTTGAGAATTTAAATGAAATGGGACAAATTCCTTGAAATACAAAACCTACTTAATGTGACTTAGAAAGAAATAGGTAACTTGAGTAACTACATATCTACTAAATAAATTTAATTAATAGTTACAAAGGTTTTAATAAAGAAAGCTCCAGCCGAGATGGTTTTACTGGTACAAGTAAACACTTGAGGAAGAAATAATTCCAACTCTAGACAAATTCTTCCAGAACACAGAAGGGACAGAACACTTCCACACTTTTTATATGAGGCCAGCATGATGCTAATACCAAAATCAGGTAAAGATGTTACAAGAAATGAAAACTATAGAACAACTTCTCTCCTGAACATAGATGTAAAAATCCTTAAAAACATACTATCAAGTAGAAACAGAAATAAATAATTTTTATACATCATGGGACATTTATTACATGAGGGCAAAAATGATTTGTCATGTTGAAAATAAATGTAATTTACCATATTTGAATAAAGAAGAAAATCTACATAATCATTTCAATCAATGCAGTAAAAAGCATTTGCCAAAATTCAGAATCTGTCTATGATACAAATACTTAGAATATTGAGGATGGAAGAGAAATTTGAAATTAGAAAAAGTGTAGCTACAAAAACCTAGAGCTAGCATAATATTATTTACTGATGAAATACAAAGTGCTTTCTTCTTAAGTTTGAAAATAAGGCAAATATGTCTATTCTCATCTCTCTCATTTAGATTGGGTTGAAGGTACTAGACATTTCAATAATACAATAAAATCAGAGTCACAAAGTTTGGAAGAGATTGAGTAAAACTGCCTCTTCTTGAAATTGACAAGATCTTTAGGTAGAAAGTCCCCAGGAAAATACCTGACAACTACTAGAACTAATAAATGCATTTTGCAAGGTCACAGATAAAAGAGAAATATTAAAAAACCAATTATTTTAATATAGCAACATCAGGCAACTAGACAATAAAAACCACATTTATAATTCAATTTAAAATACTGCCAACACTAGAATTCTTAGAAGTAATTTTAGTGAAAGATATGCAAGATTTTTCTTTATACTGATAAAAATTTAAATAGATACTTAATAAAGAAAAGTTACACAAAGTAGCGCACCAAAGATGCTCACCATTATTCTTTAGGCAGACACAAAGTGAAACCACACTGAGAAAGCACTGCATACTTACTAGAATGGCTAACAACAGTTGACATCTCTAAGTGCTGACGAGTTGTGCAGCACCCATAGCACAGGCCCTGCTGATGGTTGAGTGAAATGGAACAGACATGTTGATACTTAGAACATCGCAGTGAGAATTTGTCATTGTAATGAGAGAGAAACTGAGAATTAGAGAAGTTATATCATTCATCTAAGGATTCTCAGTTTATCATTCTAATTAACCTTAACTTCTACTTAGAGAAAAAAATGCTTATTGATTTTAAATTCTTTTAATTCTCAAAATTTCCCCCCGTTTCCACATAAATAAGTCTTGAATTTGCTTACAGTAAATAGTTCTGTATTAAAAGTGCTTTTGCTAGACTTCATCCATGTAAAGGTCACTGAGCATTTCTACATTGTGATAACAAGAGGAGATTGTCTTTCATCCCTCTTCATTTTAGAAACCATAAACATCTAGAGAAAAATGTCTTTAATCCTTACCAAGCAGGAACAGAATTAAAAAAGAAAAATGGATATAATGGGCATTGTGCTGCAAAGCCCTTTCTATTGTTCTCCCCCTTCAAAAATCCACATTGATTGACAGGGACTTCAGTCAGGAATGAGATATGATATGACATGGCATTATGTTTAAGAAGAATCCACTGGCACCAAAACAATCATTTTGCAAATTAATTAAACCTGTACTTGTATTTTGAAATACTTTCTAACATTTTAAATTTCATTTGTAAGTGATAGGGCAATAGAAATAGCAATGTTTTATCTTTCCCTGAAAACTGAATAAAATGAAAATAGAAAGTAAAAGAAAAACTTGAGGCATTAATTCCAGCCATGGATCCATCTCCAATATTCCCAAGGCAATAGAAGATGCTCTGCTCCAGGTTCTGCATAGGATCTTAATTTGTTTGAATTTAAATACTCGCTGTTCAGAAACAAGCTAAATATATATGTCACAGCAATATTTGGAATCATACCTGTTTTTTTTTTTTTTCTCTTTTCACATGCAATCTCATTGTTTTATTAACAAAAAGGGGGAAAAAAACTTTGAAGTTTGGAAATAAATGACATAAAATCCATTTCTTAGGCATTTTGAATTCACACCATCCATGCAATCAGATGGAAGTATATTTATCTTGACACCTAAGAACAATTCTATTTTGAAGTTTCTTCCCTTCTCAGCACTTTTAGCCTTGACTGCCATGCTCTTGGCAGCTTTTATTTTGTGATTGCAGAACTTCCCGTTTTAACCTCATGTTTCAAAGTATGGTTTTGAGGGAGAAGTAACCCTGTTCCAAAATGACCTCTCTTTCCATAGTCACTGTGCCATTCTCACTTCATTTCTTCTAAAAGGTCATTGTTCAAGTTTCAAGATATCGGGTGGCTGATTTTTCTGCCTGTTTTGCAGTATCAAGTTTGTTGGTCTCCTTTGTTCCCGGTGGAGACTAGACAGAAGAAAACTATTCCTCATGCTTCAGAATCTCCTGGCTAGTTCCAGATTCTTATTTAGATATAAAAACTCATAGCCTTTAGGGACCCAAAGAATCTTAGATGGAAAGCACTGAGGGATTATAACAATCCTTTTGGAGGCAATAGTCTCTACTTGGAAAATAAGAATGAAAAAATGTCATTACTACCCCTGCAAACTGTACCACCTCCAATGTGCAACGTTTTAATGCATTCAATTTCTGTTGGAGGCCAAACTCATATTCATTAAATCACTACCTGAAATTCAAGGTCCCCTCCAGTGATGAGCTCGATTATCAGGAAGCATGAATACAAGAGGGTCCTGACATTTGCTAGTCACCACATATGCTTTCGCTTAGTTTTCAGGATTTTGCTAGGTGAATAAATATCAGAATCCTTGTTTGCAAGCAAGGAATATGAAGCAGCTTGCCCAAATGCACAGAAAGATCAGCTTGATGAGCTTTTGTTATATACATGCTCATCAATTGCAGACTCATCCAATATTCTTGGGACCAGTTCTGCTTGGTTTTGTTTTCCTAAGAATCTTTGCCTTCTTGCAGATCTTTAAAGGATTGCAGCCACTCTGGGTACTATTAAAATAATTTAAAACTTGACCTCCTGAGTCTCTCCTCCTGGAGAACTTTGACAACAGAGGCAGGGGCTGACTCGAAGCATTTACAGTCAGAGGTACGTCCCTTTAGTAGGTGACTGTTGTCAGTAACATCAGCATGAGGCACTGATATGTCCCTGGCTTGTTTCCACCATTGCAGGATTTTCAGCTTAAACCATAAGCAGTAGGCAGAACTGTTGTTCAGTCTAATTAGTTTGGTAGACTGTATTCTTTAAGGAACAGCAAATGTTGTTTGGGTCTAATGTAAAGAGAAACAAAAGAACAACTCCCACAAAGTGGGAGTACCATATTTTCTCATCTGCCTCTCCAAAATGTTAAAAGATTAATGAGACTGGGTCCATATCTATAACATAGTTAAAGAAAGTTTTTATGTATGCTCCAAATCTCCTTTTCGTGCTTAGTTAATGCTATCTCTACTAGAAATAGCATAGGATTTAAACCTAAAGTTCTAGCCCTGAGTCTTGACTCTGCCTATAATTACTTGTGAGACTTTGGGCAAGTTATTTAATCTCTCTGGGTTTTTGTTTCCACATCTCAGAAATGAATATTGTAATACTGACCTTATAGGGTAATTTGGAGAATTAAATGCACATAAGTGCACGAAAACTCATTGTAAGCCATAAAAAAGTATACAAGCAGTAGTTTACTTTATACTCATATGTCACTAGGATATTTTTTTAATCATATCCATACAGCAAAACATGAGGTGGGACCCCTTGGAAAATATTTAGGTCAGTAAGGCTCTGTCTTCCTGAAAGGATTAATGTCATTACACAAAGGGCTTAGGAGTGGATTCTTTCCCTTTTGCCCTTCTTCATGTGAGGAAGCAGCATTCATCCTCTCTCTCCCTTCTACTTCCTGCCATGTGATGATGCAGCAAGGCAGCTTTCACTAAGTGTCAGGATCCTGGACTCCCTAGCCTCTAGATCTGTGAGAGAGAAATTTCTATTATCTCTAAGTACCCAGTCCATGGTGTTTTGTTATAGCATCACAAAAAGAGTTATAAAGCCTTGCTAGATATTTTTCTCTGTTAATAATGAAATATAGCTCATAATTTTCTGTCTTATGAGGCTATGGCCATTTAATGGGTGTAACTTTGACCTCTTTGTTCCAAGTCTAATTTCAAGGGCATATGTATAACCTTACCTTGTGTGGATCACTGTTGCACCTTTTTACTCTTTTATGTTTTTCTCTATTGAACCTCAGCCTACATGGTGGCATCTCTCTCCTGTGAGTGTATACACATAATGTGAGGAATAATAATGGATATGAAATGAAACCACTTGTTTTTCTACTAGTCACAGAAGAAGAAGTAAAAAGAACAACTAAAGCTGCAGTCAATTGATTTGTTTTGTTACCCAAACAGCTCAGTTTACTGTTGGATTCTTTTTTTTTTTTTTTTTTTTATAGCATTTTCAATAATTTTCTCCAAAGTTGCTCATAAATGACTTTTCTAACTTCCCTTATTTCCCCAAGTTCTGTCAATCGCAGGCCTTTACCTCAGGAGTCTGAAAGTTATTTGTCTTTTGGGCAAAGATCTTTGTTTCTCTTTTTAAAAATATGTTTTTCTTCTGAAACTAAGCTGGCAGGATTTCAGATGTAGAAGTATGAAGGCTAGAAAATATGGTATTCCTTTTTTTTCTTCTATCTTTCTCCAATCTATTTTTTATTTTTTTATTTTTGGATCTGTTTTTTTATTCAAAGTTGTTGTACTTATAATAGTAGTATGCATTATAATTCATAATAAACATATAGAGCATCTTTTTACAAAGCACTGTACACAATGTATATTTCTACCATTCAAATCTTCAAACATGCATTTAGGATAATGACATCCATCTTATTATACCACCTTTTCTTTTTTCCCCTCCATACCCCCTTGCTCCCTTCCTTCCCCTCCCTCCCCTTTGACCTTTCTAGCATTCCTATAATCCTCCTATGTAACCTGATCCAACAACACTGTGAACCAGCCTCCTTATATCAGAAAAAAACATTCAGTATTTGAATTTTTGAGATTGACTAACTTCACTTAGCATTATATTCTCCAACTTCATCCATTTACCTGAGAATGCCATTATTTTATTTTCTTTTATTGCTGAGTAAAATTCCATTGTGTGTATGTACCACTTTTTCTTTATCCATTCATCTACTGAGGGACATCTAGGTTGGTTCCGCAATCTAACTATTGTGAATTGTGCTGCTATAAATGTTGAAGTGGCTATGTCACTGTAATATGCTGTGCAGGAGCCCTGATTGGGGAGATGGATGAGATTGCGGTTGGCTGTGGGCCATAGAGATATTCGGACATTGCCGCTTTCCGTGGTCTCACGGGACTTGGCCCGGGATCTCGCGAGACTTGAGCCGAGATCGGATCGGCAGGTGCCATTTTGTTTGTGGGTTTTTTGGTGGTGTGTGGTGCGTGTTAGAGAAAAGTTATCAGAATAAAAAGACTGTTTTTTTCCAGTTTGCCTCTGAACTTCTTCCCACGGCTTCGTTGCTCCAAGCGGCAATCCCTTCAGACAGCAACAGGTGGTGGCCCGTTCAGGGAAACAGGCGGCGAGGAGCGCGGAGGCGCGTACCGGCTCTAGCAGCGCAGCCCGGTGACAGCGACAGCGGCGGCGCGGGCGAGCAGCGCGGGGATTGGCTGCGGGGCGCAGAGACATCAGGCTCCCGTGGCCCGAGTGGTCGCCCAGCCTGGCGCGGCACAGTCTGCTCAAGTGCTCCCGGTGAGGAGGAGGTGTCCTCGGCAGGTAAGAACTGAAAATGGGAGCGAAAATAACAAAAGGTCGGATAATAAAAGCCATGGATGAGTTTTTCGATATTGCGGACTCAGTAGATAGTGAGGAAAGTGATCAAGAAAGCATAGCCTCTGAGTCAGTTAATACCAGTGAGAAGAGTAGTGGTGTAAATTCAAAAGTAAGAGCTGCAAAAGCCATCAGAAACTTATTGAAATTAGCTGAAGAATATGTACTCTCCTTAGAAGCTGAAATTCAGGATGCCAATAAAAGTGATAGTAGTGAAGAGGAATCAAAAGGTGATTCTGGGAGCACAGTCTCCAGTAAAAAGAACAAAAAGAAATTAAAAAAGAAAAAGGACCATCAAGTAGAGGAACCACTTGTGTCCCCTACTCCCCCATGGGTGGAATCCATTACAGAAAATATGAAGGGTATTACTAGACATTTGCAAACCCTAGAAACAGAAATAAAAAGTCTTTCTGAGCACTTATGCGCTCTCGAGGGTAACTCACAGATACCACAGATACATTGGGAACGGCCAGTATTTGAAAATGAAAATGGACAGAGGATCCACCAGTCAATAGATTTCAAAACAATAAAAAATCTCAAAGAGGCAGTAATGACGTATGGACCCCAAGCTCCTTTCACGTTGAATATGCTGGAGTCCCTTAACACCTTTAGCTTAACCCCCTCAGACTGGAAAAAGTCTATGTAAAGCAGCATTAAGTGGGGGGCAATACTTGGTTTGGTGATTGCAATTTCAAGAACGTTGTAAAGAAACAGCTAAAAGAAATGCAGCTGCAGAATTTGGAGACCATAATATAGAAATGCTCACAGGAGAGGGGCAGTTCGCAGACTCACAGTCTGAAAAATATTATGTCCCAGGTGTATATGCTCAGATATATGCAGCTGCCTTAAGGGCATGGAAAAATTTACAAGGACCTGGGGATCTACAAGGTAGCTTGTCAAAAGTGATTCAATGACCTAATGAGCCATATGCTGACTTTGCTGATCGACTTTTGAGAACTGCAGGTAGAGTGTTTGGAGATGTTGATCAAGCTATGCCATTAGTTGTTCAATTAGCATATGAAAATGCTAACAAATACTGCCAGGAACCCATCAGGCCATGGAGAAATAAAAAGGATCTTTCCATATATATACAACTATGTAAAGATATAAATGACACCTTTGTCACAGGAAATGTGATTGCAGCAGCAATGAGAGATATTACCCCTCAAAATTTCACAAGGGCTCAACCTAGACATTATAATCAATCAGGATATTCCAGGCAAAATTACCATAATCAATGAGGCTATTCTAGGCAAAATCCCCAAAGAGAAATAAGACCAAGTCATACCGTGCCCCAGGCTGCTGCCCCAGGTGTAAAAAGAGAAATCATTGGGCCAATAAATGCCATTCAAAATTTGACATCTATGGAAATCCTTTGTTCAGGAATTCAAAAAATCGGGCATGGGGCCCAATGCCCCGGGGCTTACAAATATACGAGGCATTGGAGGAGGAGTATCCTCAAGAATCCACTCAGATGCTTCCCCAACACAATCTCTACTACCTATCCACTCCTTCACTAGAGGAACAGGAGGAAATGCAGGATTAGACTTCTGTTCCACCGCCCGAATGGTGTTAACACCTGAAATGGGGGTTCAACTGATTCCCACAGGAGTCAGGGGACCTCTTCCCTCAGGGACTGTAGGACTTATTCTCGGTAAAAGTCCAAAAAGCTTATTAGGTTTGCAAGTGACCCCAGGTGTAATAAACTCAGACTACAAAGGGGAAATAAAAATAATGCTTAGATCACCCCAAAGTATAAGTTCTGTTAATCAAGGAGATAGAATTGCTCAGCTGCTTCTCCTTCCAAATTAACATAATTCATTTAAAATGAGTATGCCTCAACAAAGGAACAATAGAGGATTTTGTTCCACTGACTCAAGACCCATGGCTTGCTGGGTTCGAGATTGTTCAAGGAGGCCTATGTGTAAAATAAAAATCCAAGGAATAGAGATGGAGGGACTGATAGATACTCAAGCTGACTCTTCCATCATTAATCTACGGCAATGGCCCAAGCACTGGCCTCTGCAAAAAGCTTCAACCAGTTTAAGAGGCTTGGGATATAATAACCTCCCAGAGAAAAGTGCAGTAATTTTAAAATGGGAGGATGATGAAGGGCATAAAGGAACATTTCAGCCTTATGTTTTACCTAACCTACCAGTTACTTTATGGGGAAGAGATATTTTACAACAAATGGGAGTACACCTTGCAACCAAGCCTGCAGGTGTTAAATGTGAAAATCTACAGGGTAATCTTAACCCTAAAAGAAATCATTATCAAAAAGTACAGGGTAAGCTTAACCCTAAAAGAAATCATTATCATAAAGGAAAAAGATATTTTTCTTCGGGGCCACTGAGAAAATAATTTTGGAAATACCATGGCTTACTGATAAGAAAGTGTGGGTCCCTCAGTGGCCCCTATCTAAAGAGAAATTACAAGCGGCCCACCTACTAGTTCAGGAACAACTAGAAGCAGGACATATAGAACCTTCCACCTCTCCCTGGAATCCCCCCATATTTGTGATGAAGAAAAAATCAGGAAAATGGAGATTGTTACATGATCTTAGAGAAATTAATAAAATCTTGCAAATCATGGGCCCTACTCAACCTGGACTTCCTAATCCTGTAGATATTCCAAAAATTTTCTATCTTAGTACTCTGATATAAAGGATTGTTTCTTTTCTATTCCTCTACACCCTCTGGATACCCCCAGGTTTGCTTTTTCAGTTCCTTCTATTAATAATAATGGCCCTGATCAGAGATATCTTTTTCTTTTTTTTTGTGATTTTTTTTTAATTTTTTTATTATTTATTTACTTATTCATCATGCACAAGTATAGTATCTTTTTTACATACAACTGCTTGTATACAAGTATATAAGTACCATTCAGATCTTCAATCATGCATTTAGGATAATGATATCCATCTCATTCAACCACCAATTATTTTCCAACCCCCCCTTACTCCCTCCCTCCCCTCCCTTTCCGTTGACCATTCTAGTGTTCCTCTGATCCTATGTACCCCCTTCCAACAACTCTGTGAACCAGCCTCCTTATATCAGAGAAAACATTCGGTACTTGGATTTTTGAGATTGACTAATTTCACTTAGCATTATATTCTCCAACTTCATCCATTTACCTGCAAATGCCATTATTTTATTCTCTCTTATTGCTGAGTAAAATTCCATTTTGTATATATACCATATTTTCTTTATCCACTCATCTACTGAGGGGCATCTAGGTTGGTTCCATAACCTAGCTATTGTGAATTGTGCTGCTATAAACATTGAAGTGGCTGTGTCACTGTAATATGCTGTTTTTAAGTCTTTTGGGAATAGACCCAGGAGTGGGATGGCTGGGTCATAGGGTGGTTCCATTCCCATTTTCCCAAGAAATCTCCATACTGCTTTCCATAGCGGTTGCACCCTTTTGCAGTCCCACCAGCAATGTATGAGTGTGCCTTTTTCCCCACATCCTCTCCAACATTTATTGTTGTTTGTGTTCTTGATAGCTGCCATTCTGACTGGAGTGAAATGAAATCTTAGAGTAGTTTTGATTTGCATTTCTCTAATTGCCAGTGATGTTGGGCATTTTTTCATGTATTTGTTGATTAATAATGTATCTTCTTCTGAGAAGTGTCTTTTCAATTCCTTAGCCCATTTATTGATTGGGTTATTTGCTTTTTTGGTGTTAAGTTTTTTTAGTTCTATATACATTCTAGAAATTAGTGCTCTATCTGATGTGCATGTATTAAATATTTGTTCCCAATTAGTTGGCTCTCTATTCACCTCACTGATTGTTTCTTTTGCTGAGAAGAAGCTTTTCAGTTTAAATCTATCCCATTCATTAATTCTTGGTAATAGTTCTTGTGCTACAGGATTCTTATTAAGGAACTTGGGGCCTAATCCGACATGTTGGAAATTGGAGCTTACTTTTTCTTCTATTAGGCATATTGTCTCTGGTCTAATTCCTAGGTCCTTGATCCACTTTGAATTGAATTTTGTGCATGGTGAGAGACAAGGGTTTAATTTCATTTTGTTGCATATGGATTTCCAGTTTTCCCAGCACCATTTGTTGAAGAGGCTATCCTTTCTCCACTATACATTTTTGGCACCTTTGTCTAATATAAGATAGCTGAAATTATATGTATTAGTCTCTGTGTCCTCAATTCTGTACCATTGGTCCACCAGTCTGTTTTGGTGCCAATACCATGCTGTTTTTGTTACTATTGCTCTATAGTATAATTTAAAGTCCGATATGGTGATGTCCCCCCCTGCTTCACTTTTCTTGCTCAGGATTGCTTTGGCTATTCTGGGTCTCTTATTTCTCCAGATGAATTTCATGACTGCTTTTTTCTATTTCTTTGAAGAATGACATTGGGATTTTGATTGGAATTGCATTAAATCTGTATAATGTTTTTGGTAGTATGGACATTTTGACAATATTGATTCTACCTATCCAAGAGCAAGGTAGGTCTTTCCATCTTCTGAGTTCTTCTATGATTTCTTTCTTTAGTGTTCTATAATTTTCCTTATAGAGCTCTTTCACCTCTTTCGTTAAGTTGATTCCCAGGTATTTTATTTTTTTTGATGCTATTGTAAATGGCGTAGTTTTCATCATTTCCCTTTCAGAGGCTTTGTCACTGATGTACAAAAATGCCTTTGACTTATGGGTATTGATTTTGTATCCTGCTACTTTGCCAAATTCATTTACTAGTTGTAAAAGTTTTCTGGTAGAGTTTTTTGGGTCTTCTAGGTAGATAATCATGTCATCAGCAAATAGTGCTAATTTGAGCTCTTCTTTTCCTACCTGGATCCCTTTAATTTCTTTCGTCTGTCTAATTGCTCTTGCCAGAGTTTCCAGTACTATGTTAAATAGCAGTGGTGAGAGGGGGCATCCCCTGATCAGAGATATCAATGGAAAGTTTTGCCGCAGGGAATGGCTAATAGCCGCACTATGTGTCAAATCTATGTAGATAAAGTAATTCAGCCTATCAAAAATAAATACCCAGAGCTTATGTGCCTCCATTATATGGATGATGTTTTGCTTGCTCATCCTAACCAAGAAGTCTTATTCACCATATTTAGTGATATATCAAAAAACTTGAAACGATATGGACTAAACATTGCTAAGGAAAAGGTTCAAATTAGATCTCTAATATTATATCTAGGATTCCAAATTATGGACACTTTTATTAGGCCTCAAAAAATATTAATTAATAAGGAGCATTTGGCCACTCTTAATGCCTTTGAAAAAATTGCTGGGAGATATTAATTGGCTTCGCCCTACACTAAACCTCACTACTGGCCAACTAAAACCTTTATTTGACATCCTTCACGTGGACCCTGATCCATCTTCACCGCGAACATTGACTCCTGATGCTAGGAAAGCTTTAAAGTTAGTAGAAAAAGCCATCGAAGGAGCTCATTGTGATAGATTTGATTTAACTCAACCGCTGATATTGATTATTATTTCTTCACAATATACACCCACAGGAGTATTTTGGCAACAAGGGCCTTTATTATGGATACTTTTGCTCGTCTCTCCTAAAAGTATAATTGAGTCTTATACCTCCATGGTGGCTAAACTTATTCTTCAAGTACTTAAGACTTCTACTAAAATATTTGGCTTTCACCCTGCTACTATTATTACTCCCTATTCATCATCACAGATTGAATATTTATGCTTCAATGATAATGATTGGGCTATAGCTAGATGCTCTACTTCTGCAAATTTTGATAATCATCTTCCTAAGTCTCCTATATTATCTTTTTGTATCACTCATCCTAATATATTTCCACAGGTAATAAAAAATCAACCTATTCCTAAGGCATTAAATGTATTCACAGATGGGTCCTCAAATGGTACTGCTGCAGTAGTCACTAAAAAAGAAAATATAACTTACATAACTGCACACAAATCAGCTCAACTAGTGGAACTGGAAGCTGTGGTAAGAGCTCTGGAAAATTTTAGAGAGCAGCCCACGAACACTTTTCAGATAGCCACTATATTGTACATGCCATCCCAAAATTAGAGCTAGCAGGACCAATAGCACCTCATCCTCCAGCCTTTAAATTGTTTTATCAAACACAAAAACGTTTGTGGGCAAGAAAAGAACCTCTATTCGTAGGGCATATTAGAGCACATACCAACTTGTCTGGACCCTCCATGAAGGTAATCAAAAGGCTGATGCCCTTACCCAATCTTTATACTTTCAGCACTCCAGCAAGTTACTTTATTTCACTCCCAGTTTCATGTCAATAGCACCACCTTGCAGCGTAGGTTTAAAATCACAAAGGAGCAAGCCAGAATAATTGTAAAAGATTGTAAATCTTGTGTGACACATTTGCCCAGTCCTCATTATGGTGTTAACCCTAGAGTATTAATGCCCAATCATTTGTGACAGATGGATGTTACTCATGAGCCAAGTTTTGGAAAATTGCGATTTATTCATGTGACCATAGATATATGCTCAGGCATGATTTTTGCTTCCTTACATTCTGGAGAAAAAGTTAAAGATGTTACATCTCATTGTTTGCAAGCTTTTGCTCCATTGGGCATCCCCAAAATGATTAAAACAAATATTGGCCCTGCATATACGTCCTCATCTTTCAAACAGTTTTGCGCAAAATTCAATATATCCCATAAAACATCAGGGTCAAATATATCCCATAAAATCCTCAGGATCAGGGCATTATTGAAAGAGCAAACCGCACACTGAAAATTATGTTATTAAAACAAAAAGAAGGAAATTGGAAAAGTCCTAGGGACAGATTGGCAGTTGCCCTGTTTACCTTAAATTTTTTAACTTTAGACTCTAATGGTTATTCTACTGGAGACAGACATTGGAACCCATACCAACAACATAAACCTTTGGTTTACTGGAAGGATGTTCTTTCAGGTACATGGAAGGGTCCAGATCCAGTATTAATTTGGGGGAGAGGATCTGTTTGTGTTTTTCCAAAGCACGAATCCTCTCCAATATGGATACCATCTAGATTAATAAAGCAGGTACCAAATCATAAGGATCAAGATGAAGTTGTTGAGGAATCAAGATTAATAAAAAAGGTACAAAATCAAGAGGACCAAGATGAAGGTATGTAATGATTCCCTTAAAAGAGTCCTTCAAAATATTTCATAACTTAAATGTCATTCCTCCCGGCCGGGATGAGGAGATCTCTCTTTAGTGTGCACACAATTGTATTTTTTCTTTTTTTCTCTTTTTATATATGTCATTATGTCTGTGCATTTGTCTCAATTTCATGTAATTGTGATGTCACAAGTATATGTTTGTAGGTTCGTGTGTCTGTCCAGTGTGACGTCACAAATAACAAAGCGCTTATGAATATATATATATATATATACATAATATATATATATCCAAATAACTTTAATTCATTTAAGTGTTTTCACATAGGAATGTTCATTTGTAATTAACTTTATTTGTTTATAGCTGATTAATTTGAGTTATTTCAACAGATAATTTCATGGAAGGTTACAGAGACTCGAGGGTTCCAGCTAACACATTATTTTTCCAAATTTTTTTAGCTTTTCTTTAGTTTATCTTTAATGCAGTAAGTACCCTCAGTCTTTCTTTGTTTTGTTCTGAATATGATATTTTGCCAGCTTATGTTTGTGGCAGCTCGAGCAACAATGTGAGTGAACAGAAATCAACTTTAATTTTCTAATCTAATAATTCTATTTTTTTTAGTTTGACAACTCGCCTCTTGACTCAGTGCTGGATTAGCACTGCCTTTCATTTAATAATTGATGCTTGAGTTTCTAGGTAGCGGGCCCTAAAGGTTTGCTGGTGGCATTGTCTAGACATAAAAAAGACGGCTGTTGCTACAGCTGCAGAGATCGCGGTCGCTGCAATCATCCCTGCTGCTCAAGCATCAAACAACCTCACCAGCAGTGTGGCCTCTGCTCTGCAAGCATGGGGCCTCTTGATCAACTGTTATAACAAGTGGACATTTTGATCTTTCTTTGTTTGAGACTTTACGGGACAATGCCTTGCGGGTATTTGTCTAGAAAACTCAGTGTGTTATTGATAGAACTTAAGATAGCTGATTTGTTTAAAAATTTTGATATGCTTTGCAACTTGGCTCATCAGCAGAAGGATTGTCGCCTTAAAGCCGCACCATCTCTCACAATTGGACTGCTGTTAGTCATCATACACAGTCGATCCTAAAGGGCTCCATTGGATGGCTGGTTAGCCAATGACGGGTAAGATCCCCAGAGGTTGACAACCTAAGACAGGCACTGTCGCACAGGACAGTCTCATGTGGCCGACATATCAACCTAAGACAGGAGTCAAGGGCACAGCCTTCATTATCCGATTTCGGGTAAGAATGTTGGTTGCACATAGATGTCCTAGAGCATCCCCTCTTTTAAAACAAAACGGGGGAAATGCAGGAGCTCTGTTTGGGGAGATAGCTTAGATTGCGGTTGGCTGTGGGCAATAGAGATATATTCGGACATTGCCGCCTTCCGTGTTCTCACGGGACTTGGCCCGGGATCTCGTGGGACTTGGTCCGGGATCTTGCAAGACTTGAGCCGAGATTGGATCGGGCCGGCACTATTTTGTTTGTGGGTTTTTGGTGGTGTGTGGTGTGTGTTAGAGAGAAGTTATCAGAATAAAAAGCCTGTTTTCTTCCAGTTTTCCTCTGAACTTCTTCCCGCGGCTTCATTGCTCCAAGCGGCAAACGATTCAGACAGCAACAATGCTGTTTTTAAGTCTTTGGGGAATAGACCCAGGAGTGGGATGGCTGGGTCATAGGGTGGTTCCATTCCCCATTTTCCCAAGAAATCTCCATACTGCTTTCCATAGCGGTTGCACCCTTTTGCAGTCCCACCAGCAATGTATGAGTGTGCCTTTTTCCCCACATCCTCTCCAACATTTATTGTTGTTTGTGTTCTTGATAGCTGCCATTCTGACTGGAGTGAAATGAAATCTTAGAGTAGTTTTGATTTGCATTTCTCTAATTGCCAGTGATGTTGGGCATTTTTTCATGTATTTTGTTGATTAATTGTGTATCTTCTTCTGAGAAGTGTCTTTTCAATTCCTTAGCCCATTTATTGATTGGGTTATTTGCTTTTTTGGTGTTAAGTTTTTTTAGTTCTATATACATTCTAGAAATTAGTGCTCTATCTGATGTGCATGTATTAAATATTTGTTCCCAATTAGTTGGCTCTCTATTCACCTCACTGATTGTTTCTTTTGCTGAGAAGAAGCTTTTCAGTTTAAATCTATCCCATTCATTGATTCTTGGTAATAGTTCTTGTGCTACAGGATTCTTATTAAGGAACTTGGGGCCTAATCCGACATGTTGGAAATTGGAGCTTACTTTTTCTTCTATTAGGCATATTGTCTCTGGTCTAATTCCTAGGTCCTTGATCCACTTTGAATTGAATTTTGTGCATGGTGAGAGACAAGGGTTTAATTTCATTTTGTTGCATATGGATTTCCAGTTTTCCCAGCACCATTTGTTGAAGAGGCTATCCTTTCTCCACTATACATTTTTGGCACCTTTGTCTAATATAAGATAGCTGAAATTATATGTATTAGTCTCTGTGTCCTCAATTCTGTACCATTGGTCCACCAGTCTGTTTTGGTGCCAATACCATGCTGTTTTTGTTTCTATTGCTCTATAGTATAATTTAAAGTCCGTATGGTGATGTCCCCTGCTTCACTTTTCTTGCTCAGGATTGCTTTGGCTATTCTGGGTCTCTTATTTTCCAGATGAATTTCATGACTGCTTTTTCTATTTCTTTGAAGAATGACATTGGGATTTTGATTGGAATTGCATTAAATCTGTATAATGTTTTTGGTAGTATGGACATTTTGACAATATTGATTCTACCTATCCAAGAGCAAGGTAGGTCTTTCCATCTTCTGAGTTCTTCTATGATTTCTTTCTTTAGTGTTCTATAATTTTCCTTATAGAGCTCTTCACCTCTTTCGTTAAGTTGATTCCCAGGTATTTTATTTTTTTTTATTTTTTTGATGCTATTGTAAATGGCGTAGTTTTCATCATTTCCCTTTCAGAGGCTTTGTCACTGATGTACAAAAATGCCTTTGACTTATGGGTATTGATTTTGTATCCTGCTACTTTGCCAAATTCATTTACTAGTTGTAAAAGTTTTCTGGTAGAGTTTTTTGGGTCTTCTAGGTAGATAATCATGTCATCAGCAAATAGTGCTAATTTGAGCTCTTCTTTTCCTACCTGGATCCCTTTAATTTCTTTCGTCTGTCTAATTGCTCTTGCCAGAGTTTCCAGTACTATGTTAAATAGCAGTGGTGAGAGGGGGCATCCCCTGATCAGAGATATCAATGGAAAGTTTTGCCGCAGGGAATGGCTAATAGCCGCACTATGTGTCAAATCTATGTAGATAAAGTAATTCAGCCTATCAAAAATAAATACCCAGAGCTTATGTGCCTCCATTATATGGATGATGTTTTGCTTGCTCATCCTAACCAAGAAGTCTTATTCACCATATTTAGTGATATATCAAAAAACTTGAAACGATATGGACTAAACATTGCTAAGGAAAAGGTTCAAATTAGATCTCTAATATTATATCTAGGATTCCAAATTATGGACACTTTTATTAGGCCTCAAAAAATATTAATTAATAAGGAGCATTTGGCCACTCTTAATGCCTTTGAAAAATTGCTGGGAGATATTAATTGGCTTCGCCCTACACTAAACCTCACTACTGGCCAACTAAAACCTTTATTTGACATCCTTCACGTGGACCCTGATCCATCTTCACCGCGAACATTGACTCCTGATGCTAGGAAAGCTTTAAAGTTAGTAGAAAAAGCCATCGAAGGAGCTCATTGTGATAGATTTGATTTAACTCAACCGCTGATATTGATTATTATTTCTTCACAATATACACCCACAGGAGTATTTTGGCAACAAGGGCCTTTATTATGGATACTTTTGCTCGTCTCTCCTAAAAGTATAATTGAGTCTTATACCTCCATGGTGGCTAAACTTATTCTTCAAGTACTTAAGACTTCTACTAAAATATTTGGCTTTCACCCTGCTACTATTATTACTCCCTATTCATCATCACAGATTGAATATTTATGCTTCAATGATAATGATTGGGCTATAGCTAGATGCTCTACTTCTGCAAATTTTGATAATCATCTTCCTAAGTCTCCTATATTATCTTTTTGTATCACTCATCCTAATATATTTCCACAGGTAATAAAAAATCAACCTATTCCTAAGGCATTAAATGTATTCACAGATGGGTCCTCAAATGGTACTGCTGCAGTAGTCACTAAAAAAGAAAATATAAACTTACATAACTGCACACAAATCAGCTCAACTAGTGGAACTGGAAGCTGTGGTAAGAGCTCTGGAAAATTTTAGAGAGCAGCCCACGAACACTTTTCAGATAGCCACTATATTGTACATGCCATCCCAAATTAGAGCTAGCAGGACCAATAGCACCTCATCCTCCAGCCTTTAAATTGTTTTATCAAACACAAAAACGTTTGTGGGCAAGAAAAGAACCTCTATTCGTAGGGCATATTAGAGCACATACCAACTTGTCTGGACCCTCCATGAAGGTAATCAAAAGGCTGATGCCCTTACCCAATCTTTATACTTTCAGCACTCCAGCAAGTTACTTTATTTCACTCCCAGTTTCATGTCAATAGCACCACCTTGCAGCGTAGGTTTTAAAATCACAAAGGAGCAAGCCAGAATAATTGTAAAAGATTGTAAATCTTGTGTGACACATTTGCCCAGTCCTCATTATGGTGTTAACCCTACAGTATTAATGCCCAATCATTTGTGACAGATGGATGTTACTCATGAGCCAAGTTTTGGAAAATTGCGATTTATTCATGTGACCATAGATATATGCTCAGGCATGATTTTTGCTTCCTTACATTCTGGAGAAAAAGTTAAAGATGTTACATCTCATTGTTTGCAAGCTTTTGCTCCATTGGGCATCCCCAAAATGATTAAAACAGATATTGGCCCTGCATATATGTCCTCATCTTTCAAACAGTTTTGCGCAAAATTCAATATATCCCATAAAACATCAGGGTCAAATATATCCCATAAAATCCTCAGGATCAGGGCATTATTGAAAGAGCAAACCGCACACTGAAAATTATGTTATTAAAACAAAAAGAAGGAAATTGGAAAAGTCCTAGGGACAGATTGGCAGTTGCCCTGTTTACCTTAAATTTTTTAACTTTAGACTCTAATGGTTATTCTACTGGAGACAGACATTGGAACCCATACCAACAACATAAACCTTTGGTTTACTGGAAGGATGTTCTTTCAGGTACATGGAAGGGTCCAGATCCAGTATTAATTTGGGGGAGAGGATCTGTTTGTGTTTTTCCAAAGCACGAATCCTCTCCAATATGGATACCATCTAGATTAATAAAGCAGGTACCAAATCATAAGGATCAAGATGAAGTTGTTGAGGAATCAAGATTAATAAAAAAGGTACAAAATCAAGAGGACCAAGATGAAGGTATGTAATGATTCCCTTAAAAGAGTCCTTCAAAATATTTCATAACTTAAATGTCATTCCTCCCGGCCGGGATGAGGAGATCTCTCTTTAGTGTGCACACAATTGTATTTTTTTTTTTTTCTCTTTTTATATATGTCATTATGTCTGTGCATTTGTCTCAATTTCATGTAATTGTGATGTCACAAGTATATGTTTGTAGGTTCGTGTGTCTGTCCAGTGTGACGTCACAAATAACAAAGCGCTTATGAATATATATATATATATATATACATATATATATATCCAAATAACTTTAATTCATTTAAGTGTTTTCACATAGGAATGTTCATTTGTAATTAACTTTATTTGTTTATAGCTGATTAATTTGAGTTATTTCAACAGATAATTTCATGGAAGGTTACAGAGACTCGAGGGTTCCAGCTAACACATTATTTTTCCAAATTTTTTTAGCTTTTCTTTAGTTTATCTTTAATGCAGTAAGTACCCTCAGTCTTTCTTTGTTTTGTTCTGAATATGATATTTTGCCAGCTTATGTTTGTGGCAGCTCGAGCAACAATGTGAGTGAACAGAAATCAACTTTAATTTTCTAATCTAATAATTCTATTTTTTTTAGTTTGACAACTCGCCTCTTGACTCAGTGCTGGATTAGCACTGCCTTTCATTTAATAATTGATGCTTGAGTTTCTAGGTAGCGGGCCCTAAAGGTTTGCTGGTGGCATTGTCTAGACATAAAAAAGACGGCTGTTGCTACAGCTGCAGAGATCGCGGTCGCTGCACATCATCCCTGCTGCTCAAGCATCAAACAACCTCACCAGCAGTGTGGCCTCTGCTCTGCAAGCATGGGGCCTCTTGATCAACTGTTATAACAAGTGGACATTTTGATCTTTCTTTGTTTGAGACTTTACGGGACAATGCCTTGCGGGTATTTGTCTAGAAAACTCAGTGTGTTATTGATAGAACTTAAGATAGCTGATTTGTTTAAAAATTTTGATATGCTTTGCAACTTGGCTCATCAGCAGAAGGATTGTCGCCTTAAAGCCGCACCATCTCTCACAATTGGACTGCTGTTAGTCATCATACACAGTCGATCCTAAAGGGCTCCATTGGATGGCTGGTTAGCCAATGACGGGTAAGATCCCCAGAGGTTGACAACCTAAGACAGGCACTGTCGCACAGGACAGTCTCATGTGGCCGACATATCAACCTAAGACAGGAGTCAAGGGCACAGCCTTCATTATCCGATTTCGGGTAAGAATGTTGGTTGCACATAGATGTCCTAGAGCATCCCCTCTTTTAAAACAAAACGGGGGAAATGCAGGAGCTCTGTTTGGGGAGATAGCTTAGATTGCGGTTGGCTGTGGGCAATAGAGATATTCGGACATTGCCGCCTTCCGTGTTCTCACGGGACTTGGCCCGGGATCTCGTGGGACTTGGTCCGGGATCTTGCAAGACTTGAGCCGAGATCGGATCGGGCCGGCACTATTTTGTTTGTGGGTTTTTGGTGGTGTGTGGTGTGTGTTAGAGAGAAGTTATCAGAATAAAAAGCCTGTTTTCTTCCAGTTTTCCTCTGAACTTCTTCCCGCGGCTTCATTGCTCCAAGCGGCAATCGATTCAGACAGCAACAATGCTGTTTTTAAGTCCTTTGGGAATAGACCCAGGAGTGGGATAGCTGGGTCATAGGGTGGTTCCATTCCCAGTTTTCCACGAAATCTCCATACTGCCTTCCATAACAGTTACACCCTTTTGAAGTCCCACCAGCAATGTATGAGTGTGCCTTTTTCCCCACATCCTCTCCAACATTTATTGTTGTTTGTGTTCTTGATAGCTGCCATTCTGACTGGAGGGAAATGAAATCTTAGAGTAGTTTTGCTTTGCATTTCTCTAATTGCCAGCGATGTTGAGCATTTTTTCATGTTTTTGTTGATTAATTGTGTATCTTCTTCTGAGAAGTGTCTTTTCAATTCCTTATCCCATTTATTGATTGGGTTATTTGTTTTTTGGAGTTTTTTGAGTTCTTTATATATTCTAGAAATTAGTGCTCTATCTGATGTGCTTGTATTAAATCTTTGTTCCCAAATAGTTGGCTCTCTATTCACCTCACTGATTGTTTCTTTTGCAGAGAAGAGCTTTTTATTTTGAATTTATCCCATTTGTTGATTCTTGATATTAATTCTTGCACTACAGGTTCTTATTAATGAACTTGGGGCCTAATCTGACATGTTAGAAATTGGAGATGAATTTTTCTTCTATTAGGTATATTGTCTCTGGTCTAATTCCTAGGTCCTTGATCCACTTTGAATTGAATTTTGTGCATGGTGAGAGATAAAGGTTTAATTTCATTTTGTTGCATATGGATTTCCAGTTTTCCCAGCACCATTTGTTGAAGAGGCTGTCCTTTCTCCACTATACATTTTTGGCACCTTTGTCTAATATAAGATAGCTGAAATTATATGTATTAGTCTCTGTGTCCTCAATTCTGTACCATTGGTTCACTAGTCTGTTTTGGTGCCAATACCGTGCTGTTTTTGTTTCTATTGCTCTATAGTATAATTTAAAGTCCAGTATGGTGATGCCACCTGCTTCACTTTTCTTGCTAAGGATTGCTTTGGCTATTCTGGGTCTCTTATTTTTCCAGATGAATTTCATGACTGCTTCTTCTATTTCTTTGAGGAATGTCATTGGGATTTTGATTGAAATTGCATTAAGTCTGTATAATGCTTTTGGTAATATGGACATTTTGACAATATTAGTTCTACCTATCCAAGAACAAGGTAGGTCTTTCCATCTTCTGAGGTCTTCTATAATTTCTCTTTTTTATTGTTCTATAGTTTTCGTTATAGAGGTCCTTCACCTCTTTCGTTAAGTTGTTTGCCAGATATTTTATTTTATTTTATTTTTTTGTTGTTGCTATTGTAAATGGAGTAGTTTTCATCATTTCCCTTTCAGAGGATTTGTCACTGATGTACAAAAATGCCTTTGACTTATAGGTATTGATTTTGTATCCTGCAACTTTGCCAAATTCATTTACTAGTTGTAAAAGTTTTCTGGTAGAGTTTTTTGGGTCTTCAAGGTATATTATCATGTCATCAGCAAATAGTGCTAATTTGAGCTCTTCTTTTCCTATCTGGATCCCTTTAATTTCTTTCGTCTGTAGAATTGCTCTAGCCAGAGTTTCTAGTACTATGTTAGATAGCAGTGGTGACAGGGGGCATCCCTGTCTTGTTCCAGTTTTTTAGAGGGAATGCTTTTAATTTTTCTCCATTTAAGATCATGTTAGCATGGGGCTTTGCATAAATAGCTTTTATGATGTTGACATATGTTCCTGTTATTCCTAGTTTTTCTGGTGTTTTGTACATAAAGGGGTGTTGTATTTTGTCGAATGCTTTTTTGCATCTATTGAGATGATCATATGGTTCTTATCTTTAAGTCTATTGATATGATGAATTATGTTTATTGATTTCTGAATGTTGAACCAACCTTGCATCCCTGGGATAAACCAAACTTGATTGTGATGCACTATCTTTTTGATATGTTTTTTGTATTCAGTTTGCCAGAATTTTGTTGAGGATTTTTGCATCTATGTTCATTAAAGGTATTGGCCTGAAGTTTTTTGTTTTTTTGTTTTTTTTGGCTGTGTCTTTGCCTGGCTTTGGAATTAATGTAATATTGGCCTGATAGAAAGAGTCTGGGAGAGCTCCCTCTTTTTCTATTTCTTTAAATAAGTTGATGAGCATTGGTATTAGTTCTTCTTTGAAGGTCTTGTAGAACTCGGCTGTAAACCCATCAGGACCTGGAATTTTTCTTGATGGTAGCTTTTTGATGGCATCTTCTATTTCCTTGATTGAAATTGATCTGTTTAAATTGTGTATAGCCTCCCGTTCTAGTTTGGGCAATTCGTAGGACTCTAGAAATCTGTCGATGAATTCAGTGTTTTCTATTTTATTAGAGTACAAGTTTTCAAAGTAACTTCTAATTATCTTCTGTATATCTGAGCTGTTTGTTGTGATATTTCCTTTTTCATCACGGATGTTAGTAATTTGAGTTTTTTCTCCTCTTCTTTTTGTTAGCATTGCTAAGTGTCTGTCAATTTTATTTATTTTTTCAAAGAACCAACTTTTTTTTTTTTTTTTTTTTTTTGCTTGTCTGTTTTTATGAGAAAGAACTAAAAATTGTATTTGGGAACAAGCACACTAAACACTTCCACCAAACAGAGATAGAAAAGAAATATGAGAAAACAAGTGGAAAGAAGAACCAACTTTTAGTTTTGTCAATTCTTGAATTATTTCTTTAGTCTCAATTTCATTAATTTCAGCTCTGATTTTCATTATTTCCTATCTTCCACTACTCTTAGTGTTGATTTGTTTCTCTTTTTCTAGTGTTTTGAGGTGTGATGTTAAGTCATTTATTTGTTTTTTTTTTTTTTTTTTTTTTTTTCTTTTTCTTTTAAGGAATGAACTCAGTGCAATGAATTTTCCTCTTACTACTGCCTTCATAGTGTCCCGGAGATTTCTATACAATGTATCTGTGTTTTCATTTACCTCTAGGAATTTTTTAATCTCCTCCCTGATGTCTTCTTCAACCCCTTGTTCATTCAGCACCATGTTGTTTAGCTTCCAGTTGTTAGAATAGCTTTTGTTTTTGTTGTTGTTTCTTGTTTTGTCATTGATTTCCAATTTCATCCCATTATGGTCTGATAGAATGCAGGGCAGAATCTCCACTTTTTTATATTTGCTAAGATTTGCCTTGTGGCATAATATATGGTCTACTTTGGAGAAGGAGTCATGTGCTGCTGAGAAGAATGTGTATTCACTCACTGAGGGATGAAATATTCTGTATATGTCTGTTCTAATTTACTAATTGTTTTAATGAGTCCTACAGTTTCTTCATATAGCTTTTGTTTGAATGATCTCTCCTTTGGTGAGAGAGGTGTGTTGAAGTCCCCTAGAATAATTGTTTTGAGGTCTATTTTACTCTTGAACTTGAGAAGGGTTTGTTTGATGAACGTAGGTGCCCCATTATTTGGGACATACAGATTTATAATTGTTATATCTTGTTGATGAATGGTTCCCTTAAGTAGTAAGAAATATCCATCTTTGTCCCTTTTGATTAGCTTTGGCTTGATGTCTACCTTATTTGATATGAGAATGGAAACCCCTGCTTGCTTCCATAGCCCATGTGAGTGATAGGACTTTTCTCAGCCTTTCACCTTCAGTCTATTGATGTCTTTTCCTATGAGGTGGGTTTCTTTTTCTATGAGGTCGGGTTGTTTTTTTTAATGTAGTCTGACAATCTGTGTCTTTTGAATGGTGAGTTTAGGCCATTAACATTCAGGGTTATTACTGAGATGTGATTCTTATTACCAACTATTTTTATTTTTTTATGGTATTTAACTCGATTTGGTTTCTCCTCTGGATGGTATTTCCTTTAGTTATTATCTCCCTTTGTTGATTTTCATTGTTATTTTTCTTTTCTTCTTTGTGGAATATTTTGCCCAGGATGTTCAGAAGTGCTGGCTTTTGAGTTGTGAAATCTTTTAACTTTTGTTTGTTGTGGAAGGTTTTTATTTCATCTTCAAATCTAAAGTTCAGTTTTGCTGGGTATAAGATTCTTGGTTGACATCCCTTTTCTTTCAGAGCTTGAAATATGCTATTTCAAGATCTTCTAGCTTTTAACGTCTGAGTTGAAAAATCTGAACATAGTCTGATTGGTTTCCCTCTGTATGTAATCTGCTTCCTTTCTCTTGTGGCTTTTAATATTCTCTCCTTGCTCAGAGTATTAGGCATTTTCATTTTAATGTACCTTGGTGTGGATCTGTTGTGATTTTGTACGTTTGGTGTTCAGTAAGCCTCTTGAACTTGGTTTTCCCATTCATTCCTCATGTTTGGAAAATTTTCTGCTATTATTTCATTGAATACATTACTCATTCCGTTGGCTTGAAACTCTGCACCTTTCTCCACCCCACTCTTAAATTTGGTCTTTTTATGTTGTCCCATATTTCTTGAATGTTCTATTCTTGATTTCTTACAAGTTTTGCTGTGTAATCTATATTTTTCTCCAGAATATATATTTTGTCTTCGTTATCTGAGGTCCTTTCTTCCAAGTGGTCTAATCCGTTGGTGATGCTTTCAATTGAACATTTAGTTTGGTTTATTGCTTCTTTCATTTCTGTTTGGTTTCTCTTTAGAACCTCTATCTCCCTATTGAAGTAATCTTTTGCTTCCTGTATTTGTTTTTGGAGTTCTTTGTCAAAATGATCTTTTACCACCTGTATTTGCTCCCTTACATCATTTTTGAGTTTGTTCTTAAGTTCCATAAACATTTGGAATATGTAATTTCTGAATTCCATCTCTGGCATTTGACCAACTGTGCTTGCCATTGAATCTTCTGAGGAGATATGTTGATTTGTTTGAGTCACTTTCTTCCATTGTTTCTTCATATTGCTTGTGTGATTTTTCTTCTAGCACTGTGGAACCTCGACTATTCGTTTTTACCTTAAATCCTTATGACGCTCCTGTAGTACAATGCTATCAGATCCCCTTATAAATACTTTACACTTTAAAACCAGACACTTTCTATTCAGATAATCACAGTTTGATCACATTATACAGATTTAGTTAACTCAGATATTGTCTCCAATTTACTCTGTATGTTTATGATGGGTTTTATAGTTTCAAGTGTTGGACACAGAGGTGATAAGTTTAGGAAGAAGGAAGTGAGGGTATCGGGTTGATCTTTCTTAGGAAGTGTGAAAAGAGAATTCTATGGAAGTGGTTTAATATCAGCAGGCAAGAGAGAAAAGAGAGTGAACAATTTAGTGGAAAGACCGATTTATATATACGCCAAACTTATGCAACTTTTGAGAGAAGAAAAAAAGAAAGATGGAAGAGAAAAAAGGAAAAGAAGAAGAAGAAAGAAAAAAAGAGAGAGATGACAAAGAAGTAGGGATTAGTGTAAAAGAGAGGAAAGAGAAAGTGAGAAAAAAGAGAGAATAAATTATATATAACACTGCTTTGCTGTATAATTTAGTTGCCCCAGTTCTAGAAATCCTAATTTCTGCATATAACTTGTTTTCACCTCTGTTGAGAATGCAATGGCAGGGTGTAAATAGGAAAGATGAGGGAAGAAGAAAGGAGACAAAAGTGAGAAGGAAGAAAAGAAGGAAAGAAAAGAGGAATAAAAGCAAACAAACACACAATCAAACAACAACAACAAAAAACAAATTCGATCCCAGGAATAAATCTCAGGAACAGATCTCACAGCACCCTGTGAAGTCCTTCTTTTTTTCCCTTCCAGTTTAAGTCAGTTGTCCCGGGGTCCAGGCAGTTACTGAGAACCTGGGAAGCTTTCAGACCGGGGCATGTTCTCCTGCTGTCCTGCGCTGGGATCGCCTTTCTGCATTTGGTGGACTGGGAAAGTCTGCCGGTGGGGGCCTACCTGGGAAGCTTGCAGGCTGGGGCTTTTTCCCCTGGGGTCCTGCGCTGGGATCGCCTCTCTGCAGTTGGCAGGCTAGTAAAAAGCTGGTATTCCTTTTTATTGAAAACAAAGTACTCTGGCTTGAACTTGACTCCGGACAAGCCACATGTTCATGTTCTAAGGCTGGACTACAATGCCTCTTATGCACAGTGTTACATCTACTATTCTACAGCCTGGTTCCACTTGGGATAACTCTACTTGGGACATGCTCTAGTCCTAAAGTTAGGATCTTAGAGCTGCAAGATCACTTAGCCCATTTGTAACCCCTTTAAATGCATTTCCTCTGAGATCCTCTGAAGGTTTTGAGAAAGCATATATCATGAGCTGTGATTAGGAGACTGACTGAGAAGGAGGACCAAGGAAATCTGAGACTAGATTCAGTTAATATATAGATCAACATTAAGCAGGTCTTATGTGATTCCATAATTAATCTATTTACTTCGTTCAAGCATTCATATATGTTTGTAAAACAGTAATGTGTGCAAAACACTAAGGGAGCTAGGTATCACAAAGGTCCAGAAAACCCTATTTGCTCAACCATGCTCCTGTGGCAGAATCAGGCACATGATTCTTTCTCTAGAGGCCTACTGTGAATTCTTCTTAGCACAATGTGCCCACAGCCACTGCACTCAATCAGAGCTAACATGCAAGAAACACTAGTCACCTCTGATCAGGCCAATAAATCTGATAGCTATTGTGCCGCCATGCTATGCATTTCATGCAGTTTATCTTAATCAGTCTTCACAACATTCTTATACAGTAAATTCTATTATCACCCCTTTCTTACTAATAAGGGGACTGAGGCAGAGAAATTAAATACCTTGACCACAGTGATGACACTAATCCATGGCATAGATTGGGTTGAACCCAGGAAGTTTAAGTCTAGAAACAACACTCAGCAAGACAGTGTTAGAAGATTATTCACAAGCTAGACTATCAACAGAGAAACTTCCTTGTTCACTTATAGGTAGGCCTGGTGAAATATAGTTGATTTAAAACTCGAGTTCTATTTCCAACTCTGACATTCAAGGATGCATAGTTCTTAACAAGTACAATAGGAATGAATTACCTCTACAGCAAGGCTTGAAGGAAGATCAAAATGAGATAAATTAGGTGGTACATATGGCAGAGTTATTAATAGTGAATGATATGCAATGGGCAGTCAATAAATATGGGTGGCCCACTCTGTCCTGAAGTACACAGAGGATGAATGAAGCTTCCTTGTCTTTGCTCTGCCTTCTAACTCTCAGCTTGCAAATAAATTATTTTCTCCTTCTGGACATTTTTAAGGCCACAGCAGAGCTTGTGTGCCCCATTGAGAGGATGAAAGAGAGTCTGCACTGCAGAAGAGGGCAATAAGACCTGTAGCTTTCCATAGAAAAAGCCACAATCACCCTGATAGAAAATTTTTTTGTTTACCTTTTTCTTAAAGACTTAAAACCTGTAGAATATATATTATCCTGGATTAAGTAGAATTTGATGATGTTGCTGTCTGCCATTTATGTTTTGGGATACGTTGAATCTTCTGTGTGATGGTTTTTGGGGGGTTCGTACCAGAATACCTTGGTTAATGAGAACTTGGGTGATGTCAATAGGAGAGAAAATACAGCTGGGAGATGGTCAAAACAAACATCTGACCCACTTCTGGTCATGCCCAGCATTGCCCTCATCCAGAGTTAACTGGTTGAAGGTTGTAATAAATAATTCCAAGGATCACAAGTGTGTCTGGTAGACGACAACATGGGTATAAGGATTTGGACTATGTGGAATTGTATGAATGAGTAAAAAAAAAGGGGGGGGGGCGGGGACTCAGTTTTTACTGAGTGGTTTTACTTAAATCAAATATACTTCAAAGCTATGCTTTATTCTGAATCTGACATCATTTTGAAAGGCAGTGGGGATACTGTCAGGCTTCTGGAACATTCTTGGGGTAAACCTATGGGAAATGACTTCTTATGGATAATCATTCCTTCATTGCATCAAAAGCAATGGGTGACCCAGTGGTTTAAGAATTTTTCAGTGACCAGTGTCAAGTCTAGTAATGATGAAAAGTTGTTTGAAATGGAAAACAAAATTCACTACCACACAAGTCATTATTAGTCATAAGTCTTACAATGAGAAATACTTCACTACTAAAGATAGGGTGGGCAAACAGGATTTAAAATGAGGTAACATGGGTTCAAATGACAGTTTTGTTATTTAAAAGCAGTGTGAAGCCCATATTACTGAACATCTCTGAACATTCATTTATGAAACAAGGATATTGATATTTATTTTCCTGATTGTTGAAACTATGAATAGGCTTGGAACATCAAGATGGTACGTTCAAATCTTCTCAACCAAATGGCACTTGTAATTTTTTTATCTATTTCAGAGGTATTGTGCATAAAGTACTATATGAAGCACTCCTATGATCTCTTCATCACCTGCTGGCTTCCTGGGAAAAAAAAAGACTTATCCAAATATGCAAGTTCAGAAAGGATGTAGTTGGCCCTAGTTCCATCTTTATGTGGTGTTTTCACAGAGCACCATGAGGCTAAACCCATGTGTCAGCTACACCTTCTTATTGTGGTTAGGACCGCTTCTCATTGTCAACAGGAAGCTTAGTAGTAGTTGTCATTTACTTTCCTAGTAAAAGTAACTGAATTATGCATTGAACAGACTGAACTGGGAGTTAGGACATATTGAGTTTTCACATATTGAAAGCTTCTGTGGGTCTCAGACTTCTCACTTTCAAAGTGGGGAATGGAAAGGAATGGCAGCAAAGAGTTTTTTTCTCCAACCTACTTTATAGCTTTCTCATTCTGTTTCACGCAGTCTTGATGATATTAACCTTCCTAACTCATTTTCTACCTTTCTTATCATGTCTGAAAAATTAGACACTTTGTCTTCTTTAAGATACTGATTTTGTTTAGAAAAATAACACTATATAAATTTGAAATAGAATGCTTTGACTGTTTATTTCACTCTACCTTGTTTCAAAAATATATTGTAGCTAGACTATGCAGAGAGTCCCTTTGTATCTATTTTCCATGTAAATACATAAAAATTCAATTATTTGTTTCTATTATGTATTCACATAAAAAATGCTCCCCTAAATGAGTACTTTCCTAAGAGGATTACTGGAGTTTTCAAAATAAGCCTTTCCATGCTAATTATTCTTTCTATTTTCTTTTGTTGGTGCTATTCAACCTTTGCTACTCTAGAGGTCAGTATAATGTTAAAAATGGAAGACTGCTTTTTTTTATTTTTCATGATAAGATCTTAAAAACAAAGTCCTTAAAACTGAATATCTCATAAAACTGGGGAAAAAAAAAAAAAAAAAAAGAAAGAAAGAAAGAAATCTCTAACCCCAGAAAGGTACTTACAAAAAGGTGATAATCCAAAACAGAAAGACAAGGGTGAATAAAACAATGATTGAGGTTGGTAGCTGAGTTAGGTACATGAAAAACCTTCTTAAAATTTTGTCATCTTAGAAACAACGACAGAGGACAAATGTAAGATGGCAAATAATAAGGGGGAAAAGATAAAACAAAAGAAAGCCATGCTGAAGCATCAGACAGAGCAGGAGAAGATACTAAAGGTGCTTTTGAGACGGTCACTTTGCAGATTCTAGAGGTGCTTCCATGATGCTTAAATGATAGTGATAAGAAACAGACATGCCTGGCTCTACATTTGGAGTGCCTACACTTCATAAAAACCCCCATTGCACTTCCACCTTTTCACTCTCAGCCAGTGACCTTGCCTCCTTCTTCATCTAGAAAACCAAGGCCATAGCTGTGATATCCTCTCTGTTCCTCTCATGTATAGATCTACAAGCTAGTTTATATCTGTCATCAAATGCAGAATCAGGGTAGAGGATCCCTCACTTTTTGCTCAAATCAAAACTCAAATGGTCCTATAGCCCCTTCTCCTCCCAACCCTGCTAAGATATCCATTGGATGTCCAGTTTTTCCAGGGAATATCTTTCACCTTTTTAATCCCATCAGACTCCTTTCCCTCAGGCTTTAAGCATTTTTTAACAACCCCCTCCCATAGCAAAAGAAGAAAAACAGCAACTGCCCAGTCTCTCCTCTGTTTCTCCTAATCTCTACTAAGAATAATCTGTAATTTATTCTGATCCCCTCTTTGATAGACGGCAGTCCGTTTGACCTTACCACTCCCTGAACCTGACCTTGGTGAGTCATCAATGACCTTTCTTTCCACTGTCCAATCCAATAGATATTTTTTTCAATCCTTGATTTATAGGACTTTTCTGTTGCATTTGACAATACAAACTATAACCTTCATTTTGAATTTTCTAACCCCCTTTCTTTGATGGCATTTTATTCTCCTTATTCTTTCTGCACACCTCTGGCCTTTCAAACTACTGTTCATCAACTGACCCCTTCCCTATGAGAACCCACATCACTCACATGTCTGAAAGTCCCCAGTGGCTCCCCATCATCATCAGACAAAAACAAGCCTCTTAGCATGGCACGGCAGGCATTCCATAAATGAGTGCCTTGCCTAAAATAGTAGCCTGAGCATAAAATTATAAACGTTTGAAAAATGAATCTACTTAGGAATAAATGAGAATAATTTTTAAGTTTTCAGAGTTGTTATCTGAAACACTAATCTAAATGTTTTGTTTGTTTGGTCAAACTTGGATCATAATTTCTGCTTGGAAAATTCTCTGAATACTTGGCTGATATGGTATAATATTACTGCAGTGAATCAGGCCAATTGCTTAAATATACGTAATTCTATATTTTAGCACATAGACCTTTTGGGGGTGCTTACCTCTTATAACAACATATGGTTAAGGTTTAACTGCAGAATTTAATTTTATCATTGTAAATATGATGGCCTAAGTATTTTCCTTAGAAACAAGGGGCTAAAATATTTTATTTATTGAGCCTGATAGCTGGCTGATCTCTGAAGATGTTTATTTATATTGTTTCTTTCACATATTATTCAGCATGTGTCCCAATTAACTGCACTCTTATGCAAAAGTAGGCACTGATGATATATAAACGAGAGTAGCAGTTTATTTCTCAACAATGAAATTCAAATTTCATATCATTTTCATGTGTCACAAAATTTATTACTGCTTTGATTTTTTTCAAATAAAAAACAAAACCTAAAAATAAACAAAGTTCTGGCCTTACAGGCTGTGCAAAAATCAGCAGTGGTCAGGTGAGTATTAGAATCAAGTAGCATGATATCAAATCTGGACGCTATAATAAACAGATTGGCTTTAGAAAAAAACACTTAACCTTTCTGAATCTTTTCCCTTGATTTTAAAATGGAGCGGATAATATCCACCACACAGTGTTTGGGTGAAAAACAAAAGATAATACATGAGGATATGTCAGCATAACACATTTCTGAATAATTGACATCTTAAGTTTTTTGTCTTACCTAAAATCACGGTAATTTTGGTAGAGAATAAATATCTATTTTCCTTTGGTACAGATAGCAATAGATGTTTAAAATGTAATTAAAGCCATCATGTTTCTCTTAACATTCCCTGAGTTTGCTCTTCTGAGTATGCTTCAGCATTCACGCCTAGCTGCCAATTCTCTTTTCAGGTCTTCCATCTTGTAATGTTCTCTTGTTTCTTTGGAAAACAATTGACTTGGTAACTTGTGGGATGCAAAACAGAAAAGTTTCCAGGAAACTTCATAATTTCATTTATAGAATAAAGTAAAATCCAACAATAATGTCTTCTCTACCTCAAAGGGTATTTTTGTTTTACATTTTTAAAAAGGGATTATAATTTTTATCATTTTTGAAATGATTTCTAATAGTATTAAGCTTTAAAAATTTGTTTATAAAAGTATTTTTGAATAATCACTTAATTTAGAAACAGTGGAATGGCAGGACCTGGTCCCAGAGTTCCCTGTGGGCTCAGGTGAGGTGCTGGACACTCTGACTTCCTCTCCATCCTGGCTTTGCTTCCCCTGGCTCAGGCTCTTTATTATCATCCTTCCTCTAGTTAGCAGTGGTCTAACTTACACTTCTGTCCTTAGAATAGTGATTGCTAATAGGCGAAAAACCTGACTCAAAGGCAGAGCATGCACAAAACTTTCTTAAACTCCAGGCTCCCTAGCAACTCTGTCCAGAAATGGTTGTCATTTGCACAGTTATGTCCTCAGTGACTTCGGAAAACTAAAGCATTGCAAAAGGAGAAAGAGAAATGGCTTTGGTTATCTGTATCTACACTTTATTCCCAACCCTGAGCATGGGGTCTCTGAATCCAGCTATGAACTTTTCCACTTGGGTGTTCAGATAGTTGACCACTGTATATCTTGCCACACTCTTGGTCCAGTATTCAGCACAGACACTGTAACCTCCAGTCCCTCACAGGCTAGTTCTTGTTTTTAGAACCTTCTTAGAATACTCTGCATTCTTCTCCCCCTGCCCTTTTCTGTCCATTGTTTTCTGCCAGTATAACATATCCACTTCTGCAGAGCTTTCTTGACCTCAACTCTCTGTCCTTCCAGATATGAATTAGATGCACTACTCGATGTTTTATTACATTATATGGCTAGCATTGGTTAACTAGGCTAGCTCCCCAACTAGACAGTGAATTTGAAGGGCAAGAATTGTGCTTTTTATTTGCAAATCCCTAAATCTAAACACAGATCTGACCCAAAGCTGGAGACTTATTATTCCTCATCTTGGTGTTTGTTTGTTTTCCCTGAGCTCATATAAATAACACATTCAAAGAGAAAATTGCATTAGTGTATTAGTGATCCTTTCATAATTGACAATACCATTAGTTCAAATCTTTTTTGCAATTCATCTGACTTGGTCAAGCCACTTATTTTTCTCTGTGCTTCTGTTGATTCATCTAAATTAAAATAATAGCATTTACTTTGGTGTGAAGGTAGGTATCCAAATGATATATTTACCTAAACAGTAAATTACATGCAAATGCAAGATGTTTCCATTATCATCCACTGATTGTTTTTGTCTTTTTCTTATTATCTTCCAAAAGAAGAGAATGGGGTGACAGTTGTGAAAGACAGTCACATGGGTTCTTTTAGAACTGAAAGAAAAATTGAAGTTAAATCTTTCAATCTCTAAAATTTACAGATGGGAGAAGCAAGACCTTGCATAATAGTGGGGCTTACTGAAGTGATATGGATCATTGGTAGCAAAGCCAGGAGGAGCACTTCCTGGCCAGTTGTCAGCCAACTATAATAGCTGATTGCTTCTTCCAGCAAAATTAGCACTGGATCCTGGGCAAAGAAATGTTTAAAAAAGTACCAATGATTCTATACCTGCCAACCATTTTCCAGGGCTGGAAAACTGGGAGAGAGGGGAGGGTACAGTCTCAAGGGGAGGAGAACCTTCCTGACATGTAGGCACCAGTAACATTCAGATTGTTTTCACGGGAGGAGGGCTCCATTCAGTCTGCCATGGGGAGAAGGAAGAAGCTGAAGAATTCTGACATCTCCTACTCCCTGCTATTCTTTGTGTCATGTGGGGTAGAGAGGCATCTCTCCAGATGCCATCTTCCTCCATGGAGCCCCCCTGCTGAGACTCCCTGACAGTCCTGTGAGATGAAGATTTTATTCTGGTATCCTGGCCAGCTTCCATCTGGCCAAAGGTATTTCATCTAAATATTTCCAAGGCGCCTATCTCTGCAGTATTGAAGTGCTCAATTAGATATGGCCTGAGTCTTTGTAGCATATCAGTGTGCTCTGCTGAACAGCTGCTGCATTCCAACAGAGGGTGAAGTCATCTCTATATATAGAACATGGCAAGCTGTTTGGAACAGTGGCAGATTTAAGCAGACAAATGCACACCTGAGCTATAAGTCAGTCATATGCCCAGTGTAACAGAGGGTCTGGAAAAATTTCTGCTTCCTTAAGGGGCAACCAGCAAGGAAACCACAGAATGTTTTTTCAACACTTTTTTTCCCCCTGCTGCATCTTACAGCATCTTCTAAATATCTTTTCCTGTCACCTCCACACATAATAAAAATCATTTCCTACAAAATTGGCTTCATTTTATTCTATGATTTTTCTCTTAAAAATCTATGGTTTGTTTATTGATAAGTTCATTACATACAAGCTGGTATCCAGGGCACTGTCATTTGTTAATATTACTGTTGGAATTAATGCATTGGGTATTTATTCGCTTAATGTCTGTATTTTCTATTAAATTGTAAGTTCCTTGCCCCTGGCACAAAGTACTTAAATATATCAATAATGAGTGTTATGACAATCCATAACTCCTCATGGAATGTGATATTCCCTACCAAAAGACCATAATTATTGATGCTTCCAAAGTGATGGAAAAGATGTGAAAATCTACTTCTAGATTCTTGGGTTGGTTCTCAGACAGCTACAGCTGTTACTGGAGTGACTGACACCTGGCATTGGAAGGACCCCAAGAAGTCATCTAGATCTTTTCCTTATTTGATTGAATATAGGTTGCTTTGATTTAGAGGCAGAGACAGGATGGCTAGCTTACTGTGGAAAGATACCTGTTAAGAGAAACAAGATAGATTTGGCCTTGGAGGTCCAGGAGTTCCATCCTAGCTCAGTCATTTACTACCTGGGCTACTCTGGGCAAGTCAGAGAAGCTGAATGGATCTTAGGTTCATCATCGACAAAATGGAGATAATAATCCCTGCCTTTCTTCTCTCACAGGGAAAGGGAGGATCTCCAGTAGGAATGTGTCTAAACATGTGATACAAATTATACCACATTTAGACATGAGAGGCATATCTCATTACCCTCTGTAAGCAAGGGACAGATAGCCACAGGAACATACTGATTTTGGCCACACTTGGAGGCAATAGCTCCAACATTGCCATCTCTCTCTTTAATGACCATAATGGTGTGTCAAGTGAGCAGGCAGGTGAGAGAGATATCAGGGAGAGTTAGATTCCTGGTTTCCTGATATAGCAAATTACCTGAGCAGATAGTTGGTGAGATTCCTCTCAGCCTTCTTCACTCTGCCCCTCAGGAGGTAGTGGTTCTACCTCATTTCACAGACTCAGAAGTCACTGGAGGTCAAAATGCACCTAAATGAGGAACAGCAGAGTAGAACATTTCATTTATGGCCAATGCTGTCCTTATCCCACAGCCCTGTTATCAGCTATTAAAGCTACAGCATGTCTGTGGGAAGATAAATTACTTCCTGGGGTTATAAGCTATTCTTGCCATCAAACTTGGATCCTTCCACGATAAATTTATAAACTGAACTTTGACTTCTACGAGGCAAGCAGGATGCAAAGTCTTGTCTAGTGTTGATCTGTGGGACACACCTAGTTTTTCATTGATTAGTCATTAAACAGAGCCAGAATGATATAAGCTCATGCTTCAAGAAATGTGGATCAAGGAGCCCAGAGCAAAGAAGGCCTCCCTGGATGAACAACTTCCCTAAATCGGTTATAAAATTCTGCCATGGGTCATGAAACTCTATTCTCAGTGTAGAGAATAGCCCAGCATAGGTAAATGCCTTGCTAGAGCTAATACATTTTTTTAAAAAATTCTCTGAAGGGGTAGATGACAGCATGTAAGTCCTTGCTGTCCCTTAATTTTCTCGTGCCCAGGCCTGTCAGCTTTCAGCCTGTCTGGGTTCTTCCAACTCACCTAAATTGCTGCTCTGACAGCTAGATACTCACAGGCAGGAGGTGTGTGTGTGTGGGGGGGGGGGGGGTGGTAAGGAGATTCAATTGATTACCTATTAACTTCAGCCTGAATTAAATAGATTTCCATGTTTCTTTAAAATTCACAGTTCGCTCTTATGCATCCCCCCTGGGTTTCCATGCTCTATATATAACACAGCAATGTGACAAATTTCTTTGCCAAGGCTTGGATGTTGGGAACTCGGAGTTTTTATTTAATCATGGTGCTGAGTTCCTGTCTGGCCTTGGAGATGCTGTTTTACATTTCAAATATTCCATCTGTAAAGGATGAATGATAATTCTTACCCATCTCGCAGGGACTCTGGAGATGATAGATTATTTAGTGTTTTAAAGAGCTTTGGGCACACCAAGTGCTAAATATCTGGTATTATTAGACTCTTTCTAAACTGGCTAATGGTACTAGGAAAATTGAAACTGAAACATTGACCATCTGACCTATTTTGGCATCAGATCTCCTGATGTTTCTCTTTTCATAGCATTCATTGGTGATGATTCTCTGTATATCTAGAAATAAAAGGGCCGTTAACTTGGATTGTTGGATTATTTCAGCTCTTTATTCCTTGTCCTATTTTATTTTATGAGAGCAAAATTCTAAACCATCCTATCAGTAGAGAGTCCATTATAAAGTAAACATGCCTCAAAATGAATTATTTTTATCAGGAAATGTGCTGGGTTGTATCTTAAAATGATAGTTGGTGGTTAAGGTAAGAGGATTCTTGGTCAATACAAAGTTTTGGAAGCAAACTGTAATTATCTTTGAAGTTTACCACTTCTGTGATGCTTGCCAAATCTCTGAGTTTGGAGAATCTTCTCCAATCTGAATTTATTTTTATAGATTATTTATTTTCCAAACATGGATTGTATTTCTATAAGTAGTAAGGTCCTAGATTAGTTCAGAAATATAATCATATATATCACACATGTTGTCTCTATCATCAAAAACTTCATAATATTGAGAAAGGATAGACATTTAGTGAGAAGTAGAATGTAAGGTGAGATACAAACAGGGTGTTGTATGAACATGGATAAGGGTAACTATTGCCTAAGGGAGTCAGAGGAGATTTCGCAGACATTGGAAGCATTTAAATAGTGACATTTAAAGAAGACATTCCACCAGGAAAAGAAAAAGAGATGATGAATGAAGGACTTATTTTTGCCGAGGATGCAACATGAATGTTGAATGCTTTAGGATCCCTGTACACTGAAAGGAAATGAGACATTGGTGCATAGATTTAACTATCGAGTTTCATTTAAACATTGTGGAAGAGGTCCTTTTAGCTCTATTGATCATGGATTAACATCTCTTGCAGGAAGATCTCCATTTGGGAGTACCCTCCAATAAATATTTACCTGACTTTTCCAACGAGAGGGAAAGATAGTGGCCATGGAGGGTCACACTACTTACAATTAGCCAAAATTTCTCTCCCTTGCCCCTTGTGCCTTCAGGTGTTGGCTGGAATCATAAGAAATCCTATCCATGTGATGGTGCATGACAGTTCCTAACCCAGCCCACATTTTCTCCAGCTTGAAGAGCTTTGCACATGTAACTGCAGGGAGCCACAGCAGGTGCGTGTGGTGAGCACCTGTGATCAGCTTCTTGAGGTAGAGGTCATGGGACCACTACTGCAGTACCATCAGCTAAGGTGGTTTTCTTCAGACTTCATTAATCTCCATGGGCCAAGTACTGAGAAGCTCATGGGGCAACCTTCTGCTACTTGTGGTTAATTATAACATTGTAAATTGAAATTAACACTTCATCTCATTCCACTTATTCTTACTATACTTACATGTCAGTTACTGTGCTTGATATTTTCACATATTACCTCATTTTTGTGTATTTACAGCAAGTCAGTATGGTTAGGTATTATACTGATCTTATAACTTCTTAATATGTACCTATTATATGTCTAGTTTCTCCTCCTTCTTGGTAGTATTGAGGACAGAGATTTTTAAAAAGTGGTGTTAGCCACCTATTTGGCAGTTAAAGGTGATGTTTTGCTCTGTAAAATCCTCAAGTTTTTTCCTTCACTGACTTTCTAGAATACACATACCAAAGAATCAATGTTTTGTTGCTGCCATTGGTGGGTATTTCCTGGTTTACAGTAAGACTGTAAGCTACTTGAGTGTGAAACTTCTTGCTTTGTTATCCATCATGGCTAACCAATAAGTGTGGTGATTGCAAAGTTATCAACCTGAGTTGGAAGGCACATCACAGGAACTCTGCATTAGGTTATTGTGAGGACTTGAGGATTTGAAACTAATGACAACCTAATTGTATTAAATTGTATCAGTCTCTTATCCCATATTGCAAGTTACCACAAGCTTAGTAGTTTACAACAACAAATATATTATCTCCCAGTCTCTGTGGATCAGGAGTCACAGATTGCTTAACTATGACCTCTGCTCAAGATTTTACAATGCTACAATTGAGGGGTTAACCAGGCTATGATACTTTCAGAAGTTTGGGGTCCTCTTTCTAGCTTAAGTGGTTATAGTCAGAATTTAGTTCCTTGGGGTGGTGAGACTGAAGTTCAACTTTCCTTGATTGTTGTCCCCGCTCCTAAGGCTGCCCACAGTTCCATGCCATGTGACCCTCTCATAGAATCTCCTACAACATAGTAGCTCAATTGTCAAAGCCAAAAGAAAATCTCTTTGCAGCTACTAATATGGACTTGTGTATGTTGAAACACAATCACAGGAGTCACTGTCCTATCATATTTTCCATATTTCATTAGCTAGATATAAGTCCTAGATTCCTCCTATAATTGAGGGAAAGGAATAATACAACAGTGTGTCTACTGGGGAATATATCTGCCAACTTCAAGGGTGAGATCCAGAGCAATGCTTATATTCAGCTAATAAGCAAATGTTTCTAACTCCCAATTGTCTGGGCTTGATAGAATAAAAAATAATGAAGTAACCATTTATCTAATAGCTACATAGATATTTGTGCCAGAAGAGATAAGAAAGTCACCTGTGTTTAGATGGATGATTAAAAAAGAATGTAGAAGGGGCCTGAACCCAGAGTTCAGCATCGTTGAGTGAGGGTAGAGGAAGCCATTATTAATTGAAGATATGAAAGGCACACTCTCAAACATGAAAATAATATACATTGGGCAAGGTAGATATTATATTGCAGCACAGAATCTCTGGAACAATAACAACAACAAAAAAGGATTTTGATGGTCTAAATATAAACTAAAACCAATAAGACATAAATCAATAGGAATAAATGAAACTCCTTAGTCTGTTCCCTACTCCCCACCACTAACCTCAACTCTAGTCTCCACAAAAGAGTATTCATCAAAGAAATCTAGAAAACTCACCTTTGGAGAAGATAGTGCCAAATATATGAATGGTATTAGATAGCAGCTGACAAGCAGAACTTGAATGACCAAAGGGATGAGAATCTCTCTGACATCTGTTCTGATCATACTCCCCTCTGAAGCCCTTTGCTGGGAACAGCACAAAGAAGCTGCATTTAATGAAAACCAAACCCAGTGTCCAGCACTGGAGGTATAGACATGGAGCCATGAGTGGAAATTGATGTGGAAAGCTTGTCCTCAAAAAATGTCTAAGAGGAATTAGGGCCTGTGGCCTACAATTCACATCTACCCTGTCTAGTCTCAGAAAGAATGGTGAGTCAGACTTCACAGAGTTGCTGATAAACATTCTCACCTAATAGATGAAAGGGGAGGAGGAACATTTCATGTGGAGGTGAGAAACTGTGAGAGAATAGAGACATAAAGGATCTTGGAGTTTGTCAACAGGAAGGGATGATGACAGGCCCATTCAGAAGGTGAGGCAGGACAGAAAAGTGGCCAGCAGTAGGCTGCTAGGAGGCTTTTGTGCCATTCTAAGATGTTTGGATCACCTTAAAAAGGGAAAAGGTTTTCTGATCATCTGAGAAACAACAAAGACCATTTATTTGGAAATAAAGAACAGCTCTTGCCCCTAATCCTATAAACATCTTCCTTAGACAGCAAGGCAAAACTTTTCTCCTCTTCGTATGTAAATAATATTTGTTGCTATTTTGAGTCATAGGCTGGATTGACTGTCTCAGAAAATAAATAATTACTTATTATCTTCTTCTCTTCCTGAATCCCCCAAAAGGAGCAAATGCAGAAGCCCCCAATATTTCTACCACTGCCTTGGCAGACATTTGAAAGCCTGAACATCTTTCCCTCTAGTACTCTGCCTCTCTGTAAGTACTGATTTTTGAGCACCTAGAAGCTAGACTTCTAACTTGGATTGTCTCATTTAATTCTCACACCCTTTGTTAGATTCTGGGCAGGGAGTCCACACCTCCCAGGTAGCCCAACTAGGCCACACCTCCCAGGTAGCCCAACTAGGCCACACCTCCCGAGCACCTAAGGCTGGCCATGCGGCTGGCCACACCTCAGGTATCTTTCTGAGCCAATTACGACACATGGGTTCCCCTTTTGACCCCCGGCAGCCTATGGAACTGGGGTCCCTCTGGGGGGGTCCCTCAGACCACTGGTTCACTACTTAAGCCTTCTCCGGACTGAAACCCCTCCCTTCTTTTTCTTCTTCTCTTCTCTCCACCCGTCTGCTCACCTCTTGCTGGTTCTCCCTCCCCCCTCCACATGTCCCTTCGGCTGATTAATAAAACACCTCTTTTCTACACGGCGGTTCCAGCATGTGTTCATCTGCTCTTCATTCTGGTGCTGTGACTCAGATAAGCATGTCTATTCTGAGGGCATAAACCTCCTGGAAATCTCCATTCTTCTGTTCATCTTTTCGACCACAGCATCATTGGATTTGGTAAGCCGACCCACACCCCGCCTCGCGTTCCTAAACCTGTCTGGTCACTACGTGGTGAAAATTGACCGTTGAGTGTCCTGCAATCTCACCCGCAACCTGTGCAGGGGGGAAAACACCCCACCCTAGTCTTTAAAGGCGACAGTGGACCCCCAGGAACTACCCCCTCTCCACCTGCCTGCTCTAAAGCCTCAGCCTCCAAGGCTTTTAGCTGGGAGTGAGTAAAAAAGTTCCTTTCCACACTCTGGACTTGAGTCTTTCCTTTCCATTCACACGGGACACGGAAAACCCTTGTGCAAGGTGGCTCATAGTCTTTGGTCTTCTCAGACCCCAAGTCTGCCTGGCCCGCTGGTGACGACCAGACCACAGACTTGCAATTCTCTCTAATACCTATTTTGAAAGGGACACTTTTCAAAATATCCTATTAGCCTCTTCCTGTTGGGAATGGGAAACATGGGAACTTCTCTATCTTTTCCAGCTGACTCCCCTCTTAACTGCCTTCTAAAAAAATCAGGCAAACCTAGGATTAAAGCCACACATAAAGAAAAAGAAACTCATTAAATTATGTACAAATATTTGGCCTTTTTACCCATTAACTAGCCGATGACCAGGGACAGTATTCCTGGACGCTTGGGTTTTGCAGGAACTTTCCAGCTTTGGCCAACGGTCAAAACGATGGACAGAATTACCCTATGTAGATGTGTTTCTTCTTCTCCATTCAAATCATTCCCTGTGCATTCGCTGTAGCCTGGAAACCGGAAACCGTTTTCCTTGCATGCCGATGCAGTGATCCACCTCCATCCCTAATTGATCTTGACTTTGATCCTGGGTTAGAGGCTCCGCCTCCTCCATACCATCAGTCTAAACCTTCCGCCCCTCCTCTTCTCCCGGTTCCAATTCCCGCAATTGCCTCGCCTTCCTCTTTAGTCCCTCCTCTTCCTTCTACTTCATCTCCTGCGACTTCGCCTCCTCTGCCATCTTCCCCGCCCACTCAGCTTCCATCGCTTGGCTCCATGTCATCTCTTGCGATGCCTTCTCTGCCATCTTCGGCACCCACTCAGACGTCATCTTCTGCAATGCCGTCTCCACCAGCGTGCTGCTTCCAACCCTGGATCTTTCTTCAGCTCCCTCCTCTGCAGATTCCATGCTGGCTCCACCGCCCAATCCCATTTCTCTGGTTCCTTCCCCGGCAGTTCCCGCAGACTCTATCCCAGACTCGTGGGGTATTCTGCTGCCTAACTCACAGGCTCCACCCCCCAATCCTGCATTTAGTTCTCCCATTACCCGTTTGAGAAAGCAGGCAGGATAGTTCACCCAGATCATTGCACCCTTGAGGGAGGTGGCAGGGGCAGAGGGAGTAATTAGAGTTCATGTTCCATTTTCCATGGCAGATCTATCCCATATCAAGAAGTGATTGGGTTCCTTCGCTACAGACCCCACAACCTATTTAAAAGAATTCCAATGGGTCACCCAAGCTTATAGTCTCACGTTTCATGATGCGTACGTAATTTTAGCGAATACTCTCCTTCCTGAGGAGCATAGACGGGTCTGGGACCAGGCAAGAGCCCATGCAGACAAGACTCACAGAGTCAATCCAAATTTTCCCATTGGCCCCAAGGCTGTTCCGGATCAGGATCCAAACTGGGATTATAATGCTCCGGGGGACGTGGTCTCAAGAGATCAGTTCATCACTTGCATAGTAGCTGGTCTTAGACGCGCAGCTCAGAAACCCGTTCATTTTGATAAGTGGCAGGAAATTATACAAAAAAGAGAAGAGACTCCCTCCAAGTTTCTTGATTGGCTGACAAAAGCGCTTCAGCAGTACACAAATCTAGACCCCGAGTCCCCAGGGGGCCATCAAGTCCTTATGACTTATTTTCTGTCTCAGAGTTACCCTGACATATGGGCTAAATTAAGGAAGTTGGAGCAAGGGCCTGCAACGCCTCAGATCGAGATTTTGGCCACAGCATTTAAGGTTTATCATAACCGTGACGAAGACGCCGAATGTCGCAGATTTCAAAAATATGAAAAGGCTGAACGAACAATCAGAGTTCCAAATGTTGGCCCAGGCCCTTCGGGGTCTGACACTCAGGCCTCAAAAACAGGGGTTTGTAAGTCCATACAGGAGGAACCTCCAGGGCCTTGTTACAGGTGTGGGAAGGATGGCCACTGGGCTAAAGTCTGTCCTAACCCCAGGCCCCTTAAGCGCCCATGCCCTAAATGTTCCAAGGTTGGCCACTGGGGCGTTGACTGCCCCAGTCCCTGCAGGGGGGCTGGACCGGTTTCAAACCCCAGCCTGCTGGCACTGGCTACAGAAGATTGACAGGAACCGGGGGCTCCCCTCCCGACTGTTGACATCGCCTTACAGGAGCCTAGGGTCACCCTCCTTGTTGATGGCTGCCCCATAAATTTCCTGCTAGATACAGGAGCCACTTTCTTGGTCTTGAGGGAGTTTTGGGGCCCCACGACGATAGCACTGTCCCCTATTGTCAGGGTACAGGGAAATGCTATTCGCCCCCACAAGACTCCTATGCTGTCTAGCTGTCTACACCACCATCCCTTCACCCACTAGTTCCTAGTAATGCCTCCATGTCCTGTGCCTTTACTGGGCCAAGACATACTGGCCAAATTTCAGGCCTCAATTGTATTCTCTGATCTGCCTTGCTCAGTTGTGCTCCCTGGCTTGTCTCACTCCATCTCCTCCTGTAAGAGCCTTAATGAGGAGGTAGCTAAGATGGTGGCTGGCTGAGAGCCAAAGAGGAGGCATTTAATTGTTTTCTCCTGACCTTAATATAATCAACTAAGAATCTTTCTGTGCCCGTGAACACTGTGTGATGCACCTGTAAGTTGAGCTTGTGACACGTGTATACTTGTTAAGGTGAAGAGTATTTAAGCAGGTAGGGTTGGAGTTGTGAGGGGGTTGTTGGAGTTGGAGTTGGAGAGAAGTCAGCAGAGAAGCAAGAATAAAGAACCTACTCATTCCCAGTCTGCCTCCGATTTCTTTCCCGTGGTATCGTTGCTGCAGGCGGCAATAGCTGCAGGCGGCAACATCCTCCCCCATCTTTGTTCTTACTGTTTCAAAGGCCACTGGTGACCATGAGGAGACCCCTCAACCCTCTACTGATGCGGGAATCCCTCAACCCCCTACTGATGCAGGAACCCCTCAACCCTGTACCGATGCAGGAACCCTTCAACCTTCTACCGATGCAGAAACCTCCCAATACCCTGCCCCCACCAATCTGTGCATGTGGAGGTGAGTTGGGATACCCAGACTCCCTCCTTTGCTCATTGTGACCCTGTACAAATTCACCTTAAAGATCCCTGGCGTTTCCCCAACAGAGCCCAGTATCCACTTGCAGCCACTAGCCTTAGGGGTCTCCAACCCATTATCTCAGATCTTCTGAGGACACGTTTTCTCAGACCCACCCATTCCCCTTATAATACTCCTATATTGGCAGTTCAGAAGTCCAATGGGTCATATCAGCTAGTCCAAGATCTTCATCTCATCAATGAGGCTGTCAAGCCCATACACCCTGTGGTCCTAAATCCTTATACCAGTCTCTCCTTAATTCCCTCCTTATCCACCCATTTCTCGGTTATTGACCTCAAGGATGCCTTTTTCACTGTTCCTTTAGCTCCAGAATCACAAGACCTCTTTACCTGGACTGACCCTGATACTCAACGGTCCTAGCAGTTGACATGGATAGTCCTCCCTCAGGGTTTTCGAGACAGCCCTCATATCTTTGGACAGACATTGGCTGCAGACCTCAAAGACCTTAAATTATCTGACTCCACTGTCCTGCAATATGTGGACAACCTTTTCCTTTGCAGCTCTTCCTTTTCCATAGCTCGTGAGGACTCTTCCACCCTTTTAAATTTTCTTTCCTCTCGTGGGTATTGTGTTTCCCCATCTAAGGTGCAGCTTGCCCAAGCCCAGGTAGTTTATTTAGGAGTTCAGATTTCCCATCAATAGAAGGCCATTACTGTAGACAGAAAGGCCCTCATTAAGGAGCTCCCATGTCCCAAGACAAAGGAAGAGATTCCTCTTCTTCCTAGGCCTGGATTCCCAATTTTTCTCTTTATGCAAAACCCCTATATGAGGCAGCTAAGGAGGTTGAGGAAAAGTTCCTCCCTGAAGGCATTCGGGCTGAGTTTAGGCATCTTCAGCAGGCACTATCACAGGCCCAGCTCTTCACCTCCCAGAACTTCTTCAGCCATTCACCCTTTATGTCCATGAAATGAAGGGTCTGGCTCTAGGTGTTTTAGGCCAATACAAGGCCTCCACCTTTGCTCTGGTTGCCTATCTTTATAAACAGCTTGACCCCACCATTCGCAGATGGGCCCCTTGTCTTAGGGCTCTGGCTGCTGCTTACCTACTTCTACAGGAATCAAAAAAGCTGACCTTTGGTGCCCATGTCACTGTTGCCTCTCCTCACAATTTAAAAGATCTACTAACCTATAAGAGCCTTCAAACTCTTCCGCCCTGTCAAGTTCTCTCTCTTCTCATTTCTTTACTGCATGACTTCTCAATCTCTTTCCAACCCTGCTCCTCTTTACACCAGCTTCCCTCCTCCCAGTCTCCTCAGAGCCCCCAGAGCATGATTGCATAGAGACGCTTAAGGCTTTAATCCCCCACCCCTCTCACATCCATGAGGGACCACTTCCCAACTTTGCCCTAATCTGGTTCACAGATGGCAGCTTTTTTTTTTTAAGGATGGGCAACATTTTGCTGGTTACTCTGTCATCTCCCTATCAGAGGTTATTGAGGCAGCACCCCTCCCCCCCAACACCACAAACCAATAGGCTGAACTAATAGCTGTTATTCGTGCCTTTGAATTAGTGGCTGACCAAAACCTCACCCTCTACACAGATTCAAAATATGTCTACTATATTTTGCTTTCCCATTCAGCAATAAGGAAAGAGCGAGGGCTCCTGACCACAAAAGGCCCTGAAGTTACTAATTCTAAATTAATATCAAAACTCCTGCAAGCCTCTCTTCTGCCCAAGCCAATAGGGATCTCCCATTGTCCTTCACACCAAAGTGGTGAGTCTCCCATAATTCAGGGAAACACGAAGGCTGATAGGGCAGCAAGGGAAGCAGCACTATCTTCTCTTCTGGCTCCAGTCCAATCTACTACCCAGACCCCCACATCCCCTTCCATACAATCAATCCTCTCCTATCTCCATTCTCTTTTCCAGCCTAACCCTCAGGCCCTCAAAACTTTCGCTACTTCCTCACCTGGACTTCAGAGGACACACAGTTTCTCCATCAACTCACCTCCACATGCACTGCATATCAGTGAACCAACCCATATACTCCTCTTAAACCAGGAACATTTCCCTCTCACCAAGCTCGAGGTTAGCTTCTAGGAGCTGATTGGCAAATAGATTTCACCAACATGCCAGCTGTCCGGAAACACGAATATCTTCTTGTCTTGGTAGACACCTTTTCTGGATGGGTGGAGGCCTTCCCTACTTCCAACAAAAGGGCCTCCACAGTAGCCTCTATTTTAGTCTCAGAAATCCTTCCCTGCTTCAGGTTGCCCATGTCCATCCAGTCTAACAACATGCCTGAATTTGTTTCCCATGTTACCCAAAATATTTCTACTTCCCTTAATATTCCTTGGCATTTTCACATCCCATATCACCCCAGTCCTCAGGGAAGGTAGAGAGGACTAATAGAACTCTTAAGGATATTCTGACCAAACTCTTCCTGGAGCTTCACTTGGACTGGGTCAAGCTACTTCCCCTCACCCTCTTTAGGCTCCGAGTCCTCCCAAAGAAACCTTCCTCACTATCCCCTTTTGAGATTATGTTTGGGCGACCAGCTCTCCCATCTGGAGTTTCCCCAACTCAATGACCCCTACACAGAGATCTTTCTCTTCCCATCTTGTCCTTCATTAGACATCCGCTATGGAAGTGCCAAGATTACATTCTGCTTGACCCAGGTAGACTCACTGCTTCATTCCCATTAACACCCGGTTCTTGGGTATATGTCTCCCATCCACAGGACACAAGAACAGTCTCCCTTGCCCCGAAGTGGACAGGCCCTTTCCAGGCATACCCACGGCTGCTATGCTTCGTGAAACCTCAGGGAACTTGACATCTTGGATTCATATTTCCAGACTGAAACCAGCTGCTCAACCAGCTGAGGATCCACAAAAGGACGTCAACTACCTCAGTATACTTGCTCACCCCTTCCCATTGATTCCCTAAAAGTCTGCTTCTCTCATGTCTCTAACACTGATCTAAAATGACCTTTTCTGTCCTTTTCATTCTATCTCTAGCTCTCTTTCCTCTTGCCCCTGCAGGTTCTGTGTCTTATTGCTCTACTTCTCCATGCCATTACTTTTTTGAGGTTTGGCAACTAGATAACCATGGGCAAAAGATACGCTTCCTTAATCAATCGTCCTGCCCTTTTGATAATTGCCCATCCATCCTGCTCACCTTTGATGCAGTCTCCACTTCTGCTCACCAATGCTTTCCACAAATTCCAAAATCAACAAATTACCTTTGTTTTAAGGAGGACCAGACAGAGGACTGGTGCAATGACCCTGATGGATGGGTCAGATGTCCATCCTGGAGTTGTAATTATCACTGGTCCTATCCCATTATGGGAGTAAAAATACCTGGGGAATTACACCAAGTCAACTCCAATCCTCGAGGTACAGTAACAACATGACTTTCAAGATTACTAACCCCTCTTCCTGGTAGAGTTGTATTGCTGCATTAGGGTTTGTTAATCACAAATGGGCCCATGGTCGAGGTAAAATCGTTATAGAAAAGACTATAAAAGATTCTTCTGCTGCCAGGGCCCTTGAGATACTTAATGCCACCAGGCAACAGACTCAAACCCATCTTTGACATTTGAATGAGTCTCTCTTTTTCTTCTGGGACTCCATCCTCTCTTTTTCTCTCTCCTTATTAGCAAACTATTCCACCTTTAATGCCTCAACCTGTTTCCTCTGTGCACCGCTTCACAAATCCCTATTGGTCCCAATCCCAGTTCAGGCCAACACCACCCTGACCTCCTCACACCATGACCAACCATCTCTCTCTCTCCTTCTTCCGACTATTCCCCCTTTCTTTAATGTTACCTCTTGTTGGGCCACCACCAATGACTCTTGCCTGGAACACACCTGGCACCCTATAACGGACAATTTGACTCTCCCTTCTCCTCTCCTATTTTGGTGCTCCACCCATATGTTCCAATACATTGATGCTAAGACCCCAGGTCCCTGCTACCCTGTTGTTTTAATTCCAAGCCTGACTTTATATACAGAGGCTGAGGTTGAGGACCTTCTTACCTCCCTACAGTCTCAAGGGGTCACTCTAAACGAGCAGCCACCCTGGAAGTCTTAGTGGGTGTTAGCTTAGTCACCACAATTGCCTCTGCAGGCCTCTCAATTGGAGGATTGGCTCATTCACTTGTAGTGGCCCAATCCTTCAGACAGGAGCTCTCTGACTTCACAGATAAACTTACCACCATGGCTGAAGCCTCCGCCTATCCCATCAGGCCCTCCAGAAACAACTCTCATTGTTAGTGGAGGTTGTACTCCAGAACAGACGAGCTTTAGACCACATCATAGCAGAAAAAGGGGGTACCTGCATTTTCTTGGGTGAAGAATGCTGCTATTATGTCAACCAGTCAGGCAAGGTTGACCACAACATACATCGCTTGAAGAAGGTGATACAAGATCTAGGGGAAAAGAAGATTTGGTGGCAGCAGAGGTCCTCATGGGAATTATGGGAAGGGATGGCTCCATGGATCCTCCCTCTCCTAGGCCCTCTCCTATGTCTCATCCTGATGTTAGCCCCTTGTCTCATAAGATGCCTTCAAAATCATATTTCTCAGATTTCTAATCAAACCTTTAACCAGCTTCTCCTCAGGGATTATCAACTGCTAAAAACCACAGATGACTTTCCAACCAGAGATGACTTCTCACCACCTCGGGACAGACTTACCAATTTATAGAGGGATCAACTACACCCTGAACAACTCATCAACGGCTACCTCCAAAGGGCCCCTAATCTGCTACCCTATGTTCATTACAATGACCTCCCTCATGAGACTCTTACTCTCTATTGGCCTCTTTGCTGTAAGTCCCGCCCAGTGGAATATAGGCAGTTGGACAATAATCCCTCTCACCTTCTTTCTCTTTGTTGTTTTCATAATAGTGTTAAGATGCTACCTGTAAACTCGAGAGGCCTACAATTCCTGCATGCTCTTCGAGATGATAACTGGTTGATTCCCCCGGTGACCTCTGCAGAAGCTTTGTTTGACACCCTCACCAATATATGGCTTCAAGGAACCTTCATCCATTTCACACCTGCAGAGATTCATCTTTTTGGTGCCTGCCTTCTGGGAATTTTTTTTTGCCCTTAAGCCTGACCTGCCTGCCTGCATCTCCCCGCTCATGACACCCCACATCGCCCCACTGCAGCTTGAAGCAGCCAGATTAAAACACAATGCCCCACTCCCTAAGAAAACAAAAAGGAGGGAATGTTTTATTCTGGGCAGGGAGGCCACACCTCCCAGGTAGCCCAACTAGGCCACACCTCCCAGGTAGCCAAACTAGGCCACACCTCCCGAGCACCTAAGGCTGGCCATGCCACTGGCCACACCTCAGTTACCTTTCTGAGCCATTACTACACATAGATTCCCCTTTCGACCCCCGGCAGCCTATGAAACTGGGGTTCCCTCTGGGGGGTCCCTCAGACCACGGGTTCGCTACTTAAGCCTTCTCCGGACTGAAACCCCTCCCTTTTTCGTCTTCTTCTTCTCTTCTCGCCACCCATCTCCTCTCCTCTCGCTGGTTCTCCCTCCCCCTTTCACGTATCCCTTCAGCTAATTAATAAAATCCCCTTTTTCTACACGGCAGTTCCAGCATGTGTTCATCTGCCCTTCACCCTTCAGTCAGGTGGATTCTATTGTTTGGGTCCAATTTAAGACTTTAGAGGATGCCAAGTCCAGTGAAGGCAAAATAAATCACAACAAAACAGCCCAGCACTCAAGGACCGGAACTAGGTACATAGGTAACCGAGGTGGATAATCAATCCAGCTCGAGGTATAGAAAGAAAGTTTTCTTGATTTAAGACCTTGGGAAAGGAATCTTGACCTGGGCTAGTGGAGAGTCAAGGAGAAGGTATTGGGGGATGCCTGGAATGTTCATCACTGTAGGTGACTTGCTTTGCTTCTGTGCCCCACCCTGGGAAGAGTACCAAAGGAGTCAGGAGTGGGTGAGCATCATTTAAAAGAAAAAAAGTAGATGCATTTAAGTCACTGACAAATGTTCGGGTTCAATTTTCTCACTGACTTATAATTTTCATTTTGGGAAGAAAAATTTAAACCAGAAGTTAGAAGCTTTAATTTTGATATGGTATGGATCTGTGAGCAGAAGGGCGAGGAAGCTTGAGGAGGCTGGAGTGAACTAGAGAATATTCTGGGAGTCGAGTCAGGCCCCACATGGACAGATGTCTGTGTCTATTAAAGGGGGAGAGATGCAACCCAATACCTTTTTGCTTAAAGCCCTCTAGCTAAGAATGCTTTTCATATTTTAAAATAGATGTAAAACACACACACACACACACACACACACACACACACACACACACACACATGCTCTTAGGAAGGCTATATAGCCTAAAGTAACTATCTATCCAGACTTCACAGGAAAAGCTCAGCAGCCAGTGTTCCATGGGACATACCCTGGCACAGGTCACGTGGTTCCTCCCTGGGTCCCCTCGTTTAGTGCAAACCTTTCCATCCTGGCTAGTTTCTGAGCTCAGTGTTGCTGTACAGCAGTGTTCCACAGCCTATAAAGCAAATCGGCAGTCATTTCAACCCTTAATGGGTTTTGACATGAAAACCACTAGTGCAAATGAGGCCCTTTCTGGAAGTCCCAGCAGAATTAAACAGCCCATGGAGACAAGCCCCCGTCCTTCCTTGCTGTGAGGCGGCCGTCACCAGGGCCTTAGAAGTTTAATTGCTGAAGCCTTTTCCACAGATAAACAGTTGCTGGTGCTGTCAATCTGTCACCTGACAAAGCACTGAAATCATGAAGAATTCATGGGAAGCTGCCGCAAATGTCAAACATGTTCAAAGAAAGATTTTTAATCACTTTTAAAAAATAATGTGTACAAATCGAAACTTGTAAGATTTACAAAATATCCCCCCTCATCAATGAAGAAACTGTTATTGATACTTGTATAACTTCAGTTCTGAAATAAGAGTTGACAGTTAATAAACAGCAGTAGTTCAGAAGTCAAAGATAATTTGGAAACTCAAATATTTTGTTTTGTAATTATCATTATCATCATAACTATATTATCACCTTATATTTCCATAAAATGTAAGCTTTCAGGTGTCTTCATCTACATATTTCACCAATCCACATAAGGACCCTGTAAGTTATGAACAGCAGCAGCTGGTTTTAAATCTATTTCTCAGTAGAGAAGCTGTGTTTAACATGATTTAATAAACAATATAAAGTCAGAAAATGGCAGAAAAGGACAAGAATAAAATTATTTGGACTTTGCTTGTGATACTTCTATCATGCCACCATGATACTTGCTTAACCTCATAAGGAATTTTCATGTTTAAAAATTATAATTATAGAATTAGTAATGACTGAAATGCACATCAATTACATTTTTTAAATCTTAAGTGATAGCCATTGCTACAATTAATGATCGCTTTCATGACTGAGAAAATTCAATAGGCCTAAAGATGAAAATAAATTCTAAAAATGTTCTATGTAGATCAGTTCCAATTGTTTGTATCTAGCAAATATTTTTCCTTCTTTCATTCCAATCCTTCAAAGGACAGAAAAGTAAGGCTTTTATTACTTCTCTGGCAGTATTTCTTGCAGCCTAGTCATCTTTCTCAGAATCACCTGGGGCTGTGATCCTGGCTTAAGAGATTCCTTTCTAATAAACTTCAAAAACAGTTTTCAAATCCTGTCAGATTCCTTAGGAATTTGTTTTTGAGTTGACTGCTCTGTTCCATGGTTAATAGAAAAAGCAAATATATCATAAGTTATCAACTCAAAAATTAAAACTGAAAAAAGGAGCATCATTATCTTAAAGGTTCTCCACAATTAATTAGAAGTAAATTCAGTTTCAATGAAATATTCCAGCAATTTGTTGGAGCTAACAAAACGTACATCTCTAAGGTGAAAAAAAAGCTCGACTTTATTGTGTGTCAACTTGGTAGTAAAATTTTTAAACCAAAGGTTAACATGTGGTTGCAAACAAAACATCCTATTTTTCAATTGTACATTAAAAACAAAAGAAAAAAGAACTTCATGAGAACATATAAGAGAAAAAGCAACGGATTGGGGGCATTTTATATAGTATGAATTTAGACAAAAGAATATTCATAACACTAGTTTCCACTTCCCTGGAATATGTTAAATTTATGAGTTTCAAGGGGTGAAAAAAGTAACAAACTCAGTTCCTGCCTGAGCCAATTATCTTTGCTTTGTTCATGAAACCATTCTTTTTACATAAATTAATGTTAATTTCTAAAAACCAAGTAATTCCCAATGCATCTTACTTGGAAAATATAAAAACATAAGAAACAAAGCAACTATATCATATTAATTACCCTATTAGTGTTTTGTTATTTTTCCCATTCTTTTTCTTAAATTAATATTTTGCCCATTAATATACTAGACTGAGAAAATTACAAGTGAAGTTTTCTTAGCCAAGCAGTATATGCTTGACCCAAAATAGATTGATCTGACTGTCTTTGGACACTTTGATTTTGAATATGCTGACTCAAAAGGATTTAATTCAGATAGTGGTAAGCAGATGAGGCTGACAATGAGCTCCCACTCTTTGGATCCCCCAAACAACCTCTTCTGATTTGATTCTTAGCTGTTCTTCTACTTCCTTCCTCTCCTGCAGGAGCCCTGTTTGGGGAGATGGAAAAGATTGCGGTTGACTATGGGCCATAGAGATGTTTGGGCATTGCCGCCTTCCGTAGTCTCACGAGACTTGGCCCGGGATCTCGAGAGACTTGGGCCGAGATTTCGGATCAGGTTGGTGCCATTTGGTGTGTGGGTTTTTGTTGGTGTGTGGTACATGTTAAAGTCGTTGTTAGAGCCAGAGAGAGAAGTTATCAGAATAAAAAGCCTGTTTGTTTCCAGTTCGCCTCTGAACTTCTTCCCGTGGCTTCGTTGCTCCAAGCGGCCATCGCTTCAGGCGGCAACAGGTGGCGGCCCGTACGGGGACTTCTGAGCAGACAGGTAAGAACTGAAAGGTCTCTAAAGATGGGTTTGAATATAACTGAATCCCAAGTGATAGAGGCTATGGAAAGACTCCTTGATATACCTGACTCCGATCTCAGTGAGGAGGATTTAGAAAAAAAGTGAAAGTTATCAAAAAAGCATAGCTTCCAATGGGTCAACTAAGACCAGTAAAGAGAGTATTAGAAGAGTCCCCAAAATGACAAAAATCCAAGCTATTAGAGCTACTTGGGAGTTATTGGTGATAGCTGAAGGATACTTGCTCTTAATGGAACCTGGGCCTCAGGATATTGCTGTCAGTGAAATTAGCAGTAGTGAGAAATCTAGTAAAAGTGATCCTGAGAAAATGAGGAAAAAGAAACTAAAAAAGACCAAGAAAAAGGACCATCAAGTAGAGGAACCACTTGTGTCCTCTACTCCCCCATGGGTGGAATCCATTACAGAAAATATGAAGGGTATTATAGGCATTTGCATACCCTAGAAACAGAAAAAAAAAAGTCTTTCTGAGCGCTTATGCGCTCTCGAGTGTAACTCACAGATACATTGGGAACCGCCAGCATTTGAAAAGAAAAATGGGCAGAGGGTCCATCAGTCAGTAGATTTCAAAACAATAAAAATCTCAAAGAGGCAGTAATGACTTATGGGCCCCAAGCTCCTTTCACGTTGAGTATGCTGGAGTCCCTTAACACCTTTAGCTTAACCCCCTCAGACTGGAAAAGTCTATGTAAAGCAGCATTAAGCGGGAAGCAATACTTGGTTTGGCGATTGCAATTCCAAGAACTTTGTATAGAAATGGCTAAAAGAAACGCAGCTGCAGGATTTGGAGACTATAACATAGAAATGCTCACAGGAGAAGGGCAATTCGCAGACTTACAGGCTCAAAAAGATTATGACCCAGGTGTATATGCTCAGATAAACGCAGCTGCCTTAGAGGCATGGAAAACTGCACAAGGAACTGGTGATCTACAAGGTAGCTTGTCAAAAGTGATTCAAGGACCTAATGAGCCATATGCTGACTTTGCTGATCGACTTTTGAGAACTGCAGGTAGAGTGTTTGCAGATGTTGATCAAGCTATGCCATTAGTTGTTCAATTAGCACACGAAAATGCTAATAAATATTGCCAGGAAGCCATCAGGCCATGGAGAACTAAAAAGGATCTTTTTGTATATATACAACTATGTAAAGATATAAATGACCCCTTTGTCACAGGAAATGTGATTGCAGCCTCAATGAGAGGTGCTTCCCCTCGAAATTTCACAAAGGCTAAACCTAGACATTATAATAATTCAGGATATTCCAGGCAAAATTATCATAATCAATCAGGCTATTCTAGGCAAAATCCCAAAAGAGAAATAAGACCAAGTCATACCGTGCCCCAGGCCGCTGCCTCAGGTGTAAAAAGGGAAATCATTGGGTCAATAAATGCCATTCAAAATTTGACATCCATGGAAATCCTTTGTTCAGGAATTCAAACAACGGGGCACGGGGCACGGGGCCCAAAGCCCCGGGGCCCACAAATGTATGGGGCATTGGAGGAGGAGTATCCTCAAGCTTCCACTCAGATGCTTCCCCAACACAATCCCTACTACCCATCCATTCCCTCGCCAGAGGAAAAGGAGGAAATGCAGGATTAGACCTCTGTTCCACCACCCAAGTAGTGTTAACACCTGAAATGGGGGTTAAACTGATTCCCACAGGAGTCAGGGGACCTCTTTCCCTCAGGGACTGTAGGACTTATACTTGGGCGAAGTCCTAAAAGCTTATTAGGTTTGCAAGTGACCCCAGGTGTAATAAACTCAGACTACAAAGGGGAAATAAAAATAATGCTTAGCTCACCCCAAAGTATAAGTTCTGTTAATCAAGGCGATAGAATTGCTCAGTTGCTTCTCCTTCCCAGTTTACATAATTCATTTAAAATGAGTATGCCTCAACAAAGGAACAATAGAGGATTTTGTTCCACTGACTCAGAACCTATGGCTTGCTGGGTTTGGGATTGTTCAGGGAGGCCTATGTGTAAAATAAAAATCCAAGGAATACAGATAGAAGAACTGATAGATACTAGAGCTGACTCTTCCATCATTAATCTATGGTAATGGCCCAAGCACTGGCCTCTGCAAAAAGCTTCAACCAGTTTAAGAGGCTTGGGATTTAATAACCTCCCAGAGAAAAGTGCGGTAATTTTAAAATGGGAGGATGATGAAGGGCATAAAGGAACATTTCAGCCTTATGTTTTACCTAACCTACTGGTTACTTTATGGGGAAGAGATGTTTTTTGCAACAAATGGGAGTACACCTTGCAACCAAGCCTGCAGGTGTTAAATGTGAAAATCTACAGGGTAATCTTAACCCTAAAAGAAATCATTATCAAAAAGTACAGAGTAATCTTAACCCTAAAAGTAATCATTATCATAAAGGAAAAGGATATTTTTTGGGGGGCCACTGAGAAAATAATTTTGAAAGTACCATGGCTTTCTGATAAGCCAGTGTGGGTCCCTCAGTGGCCCCTATCTAAAGAGAAATTACAAGCAGCCCACCTACTAGTTCAGGAACAACTAGAAGCAGGACATATAGAACCTTCCACCTCTCCCTGGAATTCCCCCATATTTGTGATGAAGAAAAAAATCAGGAAAATGGCGATTGTTACATGATCTTAGAGAAATTAATAAAACCATGCAAATCATGGGCCCTACTCAACCTGGACTTCCTAATCCTGTAGCTATTCCAAAAAATTTCCATCTTATTACTCTTGATATAAAGGATTGTTTCTTTTCCATTCCCCTACATCCTCTGGATGCCCCCAGGTTTGCTTTTTCAGTTCCTTCTATCAATAATAATGGTCCTGATAAAAGATATCAATGGAAAGTACTACCGCAGGGAATGGCTAATAGCCCCACCATATGCCAAATATATGTGGACAAAGCAATCCAACCCATTAAAAATAAATATCCAAACCTCATGTGTTTACATTACATGGATGATGTTTTACTGGCCCACCCTAATCAAAAAATCTTATTTAATATATTCAGTGATGTGGTAGAAAATTTAAAAAAATATGGATTATATATAGCAGAAGAAAAAGTTCAAACCAGATCACCCATATTATATTTAGGATTTAAAATCATGGATACCTTTGTTAGACCCCCCAAAATTTTAATAAATAAAGAACATTTGACCACCCTCAATGATTTCCAAAACCTACTGGGAGACATGAATTGGCTTCGCCCTACACTAAACCTCACTACCGGCCAACTAAAACCTTTATTTGACATCCTTCGCGGGGACCCTGATCCATCTTCACCGCGAACATTGACTCCTGATGCTAGGAAAGCTTTAAAGTTAGTAGAAAAAGCCATTGAAGGAGCTCATTGTGATAGATTTGATTTAACTCAACCGCAGATGTTGATTATTATTTTTTCACAATATACACCCACAGGAGTATTTTTGGCAACAAGGGCCTTTATTATGGATACATTTGCCTGTCTCTCCTAAAAGTATAATTGAGTCTTATACCTCCATGGTGGCTAAACTTATTCTTCAAGGACTTAAGACATCTACTAAAATATTTGGCATTCACCCTGCTACTACTATTACTCCCTATTCATCATCAAGTTTGAATATTTATGCTTCAATGATAATGATTGGGCTATAGCTAGATGCTCTACTTCTGCAAATTTTGATAATCATCTTCCTAAGTCTCCTATATTATCTTTTTGTATTAATCATCCTATTATATTTCCACAGGTAATAAAAAATCAACCTATTCCTAAGGCATTAAATGTATTTACAGATGGGTCCTCAAATGGTACTGCTGCAGTAGTCACTAAAAAAGAAAATATGACTTACATAACTACAAACAAATAAGCTCAATTAGTGGAACTGGAAGCTGTGGTAAGAGCTCTGGAAAATTTTAGAAAACAGCCCATGAACATTTTTTCAGAGAGCCACTACATTGTACATGCCATCCCAAAATTAGAGCTAGCAGGACCAATAGCACCTCATCCTCCAGCCTTTAAATTGTTTTATCAAATACAAAAACTTTTGTGGGCAAGAAAAGAACCTCTATTCATAGGGCATATTAGAGCACATACCAACTTGCCTGGACCCTCCATGAAGGTAATCAAAAGGCTGATGCCCTTACCCAAACAATCTTTATACTTTCAGCGCTCCAGCAAGCTACTTTATTTCACTCCCAGTTTCACGTCAATAGCACCACCTTGCAGCGTAGGTTTAAAATCACAAAGGAGCAAGCCAGAATAAATGTAAAAGATTGTAAATCTTGTATGACACATTTGCCCAGTCCTCATTATGGTGTTAACCCTAGAGGATTAATGCCCAATCATTTGTGGCAGATGGATGTTACTCATGAGCCAAGTTTTGGAAAATTGTGATTTATTCATGTGACCATAGATACATGCTCAGGCAAGATTTTTGCTTCCTTAAATTCTGGAGGAAAAGTTAAAGATGTTACATCTCATTGTTTGCAAGCTTTTGCTGCATTGGGCATCCCCAAAATGCTTAAAACAGATAATGGCCCTGCCTATACGTTATCTTGTTTCAAACAGTTTTTTGCAAATTTCAATATATCCCATAAAACAGGCATCCCATACAATCCTCAGGGTCAGGGCATTATTGAAAGAGCAAATCGCACACTGAAATTTATGTTATTAAAACAAAAAAAGGAAATTGGAAAAGTCCTAGGGACAGATTGGCAGTTGCCCTGTTTACCTTAAATTTTTTAACTTTAGACTCTAATGGTTATTCTGCTGGAGACAGACATTGGAACCCACACCAACAACATAAACCTTTGGTTTACTGGAAGGATGTTTTTTTCAGGTACATGGAAGATTCTAGATCCAGTATTAATTTGGGGGAGAGGATCTGTTTGTGTTTTTCCAAAGCATGAATCCTCTCCAATATGGATACCATCTAGATTAATAAAACAGGTACCACATCAAAAGGATCAAGATGAAGTTGTTGAAATATCAAGATTAATAAAAAAAAGTACGAAATCAAGAGGACCAAGATGAAGATATGGAATGATTCCCTCAAAAAAGTCCTTCAAAATATTTCACAACTTAAGTGTCATTCCTCCCGGCCGGGACGAGGAGAGCTCTCTTTAGTGTGCACACAATTGTATTTTTTTTTTCTTTTTTTACATGTTTTTATGTCTGTACATTTGTCTACATTTCATGTTAATGTGACTTCACAAATATATGTTTGTCTGTTTGTGCGTCTGTCCAGTGTGACGTCACAAATAACAAAGCGCTTATGAAAAAATATATATATATGGATCCAAATAACTTTAATTCATTTTAGGTTAAGAGTATTCAATTTAGGTAAATAATTTTATAAATGAAGGTACTTTCAATTTTGATTTATAGGTGTCCCTGGGACTTCTCTTTAGCAAACAATATGACTAGTGCTATATAACCTGCTATTCTGGTGTTTTGACATAAGATTGTTTATTTGTTATTAACTTCATTTGTTTAATATCTGATTAATTTCAATTATCTCAACAGGTAAAAGATTGCTGTGTATACATAGACTCGAGGGTTCCAGCTAACAAATTATTTCTCCAAAGTGCCTTTAGCTTTTCTTTAATCTATCTTTAGTGCAGTAAATACCCTCAGTCTTTCTTTGTTTTGTTCTAAATATGATATTTTGCCAACTTATGTTTGTGGAAGCTCAACCAGCAATGTGTGTGAACAAAAACCAACTTTAATTTTCTAATCTAATTATTCTATTCTATTTTTTAGTTTGACAACTCGCCTCTTGACTCAATGCTGCAATAACACTGCCTTTCCTTTAATAATTGAAGCTTGAGTTTCTAGGTAGCGGGCCCTGAAGATTTGCCAGTGGCATTGTCTAGACATAAAAAAGACATCTGCTGCTATAGCTTCAACCATTCCTGTTGCTCAAGCATCAAACAACCTCACCAGCAGTGTGGCCTCTGCTTTGCATGCATGGGGCCTCCTAGATCAACGTGTTATAACAAGTGGACATTTTGATCTTTCATTGTTTCAAACTTTACAGAACAATGCTTTGCAGGTAAATAAATCTTGATAATTCAGTGTGTTACTTGATGGAACTTAGGGCAGCTGATTTGTTTAAACAATTTGATATGCTATGCAATTTGGCTCGTCACCAAAAGTCTTCTTGCCTTAAAGCCGCAGCATCTCCTCACAATTGGATGGCTGTTAGTCATCATACACAGTCGATCCTGAAGTGCTCCATTGGATGGCTGGTTAGCCAATGACGGGTAAGATCCCCAGAGGGGGACAACCTAAGACAGGCACAGTCACACGGGACAGTCTCATGTGGCCGACATATCAACCTAAGACAGGAGTCAAGGGCACAGCCTTGATTATCTGATGACTGGTAAGAATGTTGGTTGCACATAGACGTACCTAGAGCATCTCCTCTTTTAAAACAAAAGGGGGGAAATGCAGGAGCCCTGTTTGGGGAGATGGCTAAGATTGCGGTTGACTACGGGCCATGGAGATGTTTGGGCATTGCCGCCTTCTGTAGTCTCATGAGACTTGGCCCGGGATCTCGAGAGACTTGGGCCGAGAATGCGGATCAGGTCAGTGCCATTTGGTTGTGTGGGTTTTTGGTGGTGTGTGGTACATGTTAAAGTCGTTGTTAGAGCCAGAGAGAGAAGTTATCAGAATAAAACGCCTGTTTGTTTCCAGTTCACCTCTGAACTTTTTCCCGCGGCTTCGTTGCTCCAAACGGCCATCGCTTCAGGCAGCAACACTCTCCTGCTTCTCATGCTGTATATCTGTTGGCTTAGGAAGAAACATTCTGTTCTATTACTTGCAACCTAAGAACCATAACTCATGCATATGTTATTGTATATCTTGTTTTGTTATTATTACCTTCCGTTATTATAGTGTTCAAAAATGTTTAGTGCTTTAATAAAGTTTCATTCATGGATGTAACATCAAACCTCTAGTGTTAGGAAATAAAATTTTAGTTTCACAGTTCTATTTAGATCCACATCCACACATCTGTTCTTTGAGGTTACATTCTGAGGTTAAAGTCATGGTATGAAATGTGGTGGATTTGTTAAGAATCTTGCTTTTTAAAAAAAGTTGGTTTATGGCAATTTATTCAGAACTACACACGTTTTTCATGTTCTTACTAACATTGCTATAATTTAAAACACATTTTGTTAATTCAATAAGAAAAATGACATCTTAATTTGAACCTGTATGTTTCTTTCATTCTGAATGAATACTGTCTTCGAACCCTTCACATTGAATCTGAGCAATAGCGTGAAAAGAAATATTTTGTTTCTGATAGGCAGTGTGATCCAATGGCTTACCAATGAGTCGGCCTTATAAAGAGATTTGGAATTTGTATATGTGCTACTAAAGCGCGCACTGGAATATTTGGAACTTGATCTGAGTGTTATGTTTTAGATTGATTTAGATTCATGTATTTATCTAAATGTAGAATTCCTACTATATAAGCACCTTGTGTATTTACTCTATTTATATAATAAAATGCTTATATACATTTTTTACACCTCTCAAAATAGTTTAATGATAGTCAGTAAGTAAGAAAATTGCTTTGAATTCTTTGGGTAAATGTCTTATTATTACTTTGCACGACCAATTTGCTCTAGGAATCACTTCTACAGTTTAGTGCCCCTGACTCAGTGTATGAATTTAAAATGCAATATAGCCATATTAAGGGATGACTTGGAAATAAAGAAAGATGTCCTCCCATTTCCTGTGTGTTTTTCTTTCTTTCTCATTTGCATCACAAGAAGAAGTCATTTTTATTAAATTATCTGCTGAAAGGCTTAAGACATTGAAGTGTTTGTTGAGGTTGCAGTCATTGGACATAATACAGCAGATAATCAGTTTAAATGTAGTCATCCTGAATCACTCATTCTTGTTGTTTTTTTTTTTTTTTTTTTTTTAATGCCAGAACAGTTACCAAATTTAATCTGTCAAATAACTAATCCAGGTAAAGAAAAATTCCATTCACAAAATAAGTTAAGGGATAAGATTGCAACCAGTTTTCACATTGGTGTTTTAAGATGGTGACTATGATTAGATCTGAAACAGAGAAGCGATCTATAAAAATCTAAAGAAAGATATAAATAAATTGTGATTAAATAAAAAGTAATCCTGGATGAGAATACATCCACATTATTTGCTTGGATGTAAAACGGAGATAGATTTAAGACTAGGTGGCATTATTTTGCAGTTTGATTTAGATGCAAAGTTGTGGGGATAGAGCAAGTTAAATCCCTCCTATCAGAGCGTTATGATGTGCTTTGGTATAGCAACTTAGGCAGTAGCACTATTGTCAGGAACCTGTTTGTTTTCTTTAATCTTAACTTACCTGTCCTTTAATTCTTGTGTTTGTACTGCAGTTCTAGTAACTGGCTTTTTATTTCTAATTCCTCATTGAGGACTTGGTATACTTTCCTAAAGTTCAGAGTCTACCACACATACAGCCTGAGCCGCTGTCCCAGACAGGAATTTTGCCCTTCCTCATTCGATGACTGGCCTTTTCCTGTACCCTTGCCACAGGACAGTACTCTTCCCTCCTACCTGAAAGATCTCCTAAGAACAATCCTGCCAGCCCAGGTCCATAGATTCTTCCCATCCTCATGCAAGACATCTCGCAGTTTTACTTTAGGTTCTTTACTGTTTATTTTTGCATGCCCACTTTCAGGCTGAACTTGGTCTAACAGCAATTATGACAAGACAATTATGAACAAAGACAATTATAATTGGTCTTTGCACAGATCCAATATTTTCTGCATGGTTTGATTTAGAGTAACCTCCACCAGGACTGCATAGCTTACTGAAATGTGGTATGGCAAAATAAAATAAAATAGAAAAAGAAATTGTGATCTTCAGGCTTTAGTGATACTCAGCACAATAAGTGGCTTAACTAAGTAAGTTTTTTTTTTATTGTTTACTCAGTATAAACAATAAAATACACCTCTCTTCATAGCAATACAGTAAGTTTAACTTCCTTGTAGATAGAAATATATATATATATATATATATCATGCATCTATATGTTTGTGTGTGCATATACAAATATAGTATCATACATCATACATGGACACATGGAAAGATGGGTAGATTTTTAGATACATGGATGACTAGATACATGATATATAGATGATAGATAGCTAGATAGACTAATCAAGGGCATTGATACTTTCAACCTTCCCATTTGTTTTACTAATTTCCTGTTCCACAACAATGTGTCATGGATGTCTTTGCAATAAGCCTCAAACTATTAAAAAACCTTTTGAATACCCACAAAGTCAAAAGCAATAGTCAACATGATTTGAGTTTTCTTCTGTTATTAAGTGATTTTTTTCATATATATATATATATGTATATATGTATATATATACACATATATAATACAAACATGGTCATGTGTTGAAATGATTTGGAAGTCTGCTGGAAACATTTTGAACTTTCTATGAAATATAAAGCTGGTAGCCTGGTAATGCCCATGGAGAAGAAGACAAGGAGTCACAGTACTTGAAGCATCCCAACATTACCACTAACTAGCAGTGTGACCTGGACTAAATGTTTTCTTGTTTATAAATGAGAAAGTTGGCTTTAAAGTGTTGCACTGAGTTTTGTAATTCTGTGATTTGTACATATTGGTTAATGTTTTAAAGTTTTATTCTAGGATCTCACAAATCAAATAACTTGAACAATATCAATATTTTGAGGTACATTTAAAACATGAATCCCATTTTGTACTACTGCTTGAGCTTTGTGTTAACTGTGCTTTACTTTCTCTGAACATAATCCTTGGTGTTGAGCTGGTGTTGTCCATTATGCAAAAAAGAAATTTTAAATTTAGATTTGACTTTATAAAATATGCTATCAATTAGAATTGTACTGTGCCACATAATTATATTTCCAACAGATGTTATGTAAAATATAGTACTATAACTACTGAATATTCAGGCACATATAGTGCAAATCTTGCAAAAATTCATAGTGACACTTTGAAAAAAAATAGAATGTTTATAAGAAGCAATACACATTAACATGAATTCTTTGTTCCAATAACTACAAAAGAAATATAAGACTGTGACTGTATTTTTATATTATGTATATAAACTGCGTAATAAGCTGATGTCTTTAATTTAAGGTAAACAGAAAAGTATATGATGTCAGTAGCATCTGCACTTCAAATTTTTTTCTAGCATAAGCAATGAAATTTCTGTGCTCTATCCACCTTCTCCTAGGCATTCTTTCTAATGACAGAGTTATGACCATAGATTGTAGGCTTAGATCAGGGAAAAACATCATCATTTAAGAATGCAGTCAAATGTGTGACTTTGTAAGTGCATCATGTTCTAACTAACCCAGTCAAGTGGGTAAAGGAACGTTCAGGATAAAATACACCCTTAACATTCACAATAGTACATCCTAAGCCTGTTTAAAATTCCTAAATTTATAAACACAATTAGCATAAAATATATTTTCTTCACAAAATGCAATAAAATAGAACCAATAATGAAATATTTTGCCTTCTTCTTTTTAAACACTATGCAAATCCTACTCATTCTTCATGTCTCAACTTTCCTAGGAAGAAATTTCCCAGCCATTACCTGGGTTAGATCTCACAGCTCCTGGATAATGACCTCTTTAAATTCTCATCATATGTTTGTACTAATTTCTTACCTAATGACTATTCCAGAGCTTCAGGCTCCTTGAGCTCATGGATTGAGTCACTGTTCACCACTGTATCTCTCACATGTAGAGTAACACTCATCACAGAGTTGCTTAGAAGGTAGTTTATTGTATGGATGAATGAATGACCCAGGGCACGTGTATCATATATTAAGATCCTTATGAAACTAGCAGGAAGTAAAAAAGGATAAAAACCAAGTTTAGGTGCAACAGGTGGACAGTAATCAGGCCCACTAACTAGTAACTGAATAACATCTAAGTAGCAGCCTTAGCACATATAGTGTTTTCAAGCCTGAAAAAAGAATTTTACAAATCTCTACAAGTAGTGCTCTTTCTTAAGGACCCATGAATAACTAGAAATATGATATTTTCTTGCCATCATCCACATCTAATATTGCCTAAGTATATAACTTTCACCACTGGTTAATATATGGCCATAGGTAAGCTATTCAGCTTCTAGAAACCTCAATTTCTTTATCTGTAAAATGTATGTCATAACTTCTTCCCTAAGTTATATGAATTGTTCTTGGGAACTGAATGAAATAATTTATATAACAGTTTCTTGAGGAGCACCCTACAACTGTCTGGTGTGTGTATAGACTATGGTTAGAGCATGATGCCATAATTATTTCAAAGAGAATAGTGGCACCAATGTTGTTAGCTTGAGGAAATAAATTATTTCATAGCTATTTCACTTCAGTTTTCAAAAAACTATTGATGATTACAATCAATGAATCTCCAAAGAGACCTGTACTACAGAATATGTGAGACAGTTTTACCTGGCTGGCAGTCATATTAAGAAACAAAGACTGTCACAGGTTTGCAGATCCAAAGGTTCTGAAGGAAGGAAAACCTTCCTAGAAATATAATATTGCTGTTCGTACTCGAGATTGTGATGTCTCCCATGGCATCAATTTAAACTGAGCACAATCCTCTTTAAAAATTCTTTGAACATGTATGCAATTAATTCAAATGCAGAAACCAATTAACTGTGTATCCCATAATCAAATCAGTTTCAAGTGAGTGCCCCAAATTTCAAGAGGCTTTCAAAGCACTACCAAAGTGAAATGGAACAAATGAAGTATTTGATGCCAGTATAGGAAACGTTTTCATTAATTTTTCAGTCCAAAATACAGCTGCATAATATTATGTAAGTTACTAACTATGTCCTTGTCATACTAATAATTCTATGTTAATTCACCAAGGTAGTTATTTTTTGAATGTATGAAGGTAGGGGAATTTGTTGGAAAAAAGACATCAAAGAGTTTTGGCTACCATAGGTACTTGAGTCAGACAGAGTTCTATCTAAATGCCTTTTAAAATGAGCTGTGGATTCTTCTGGTAAATTAATTAAACCCTTCAGGGTTTAGGATTGTCTTGAGAAAAATGTCAGGAGTCATTTTTGCAATCGCCCTGTGCTGACCTCATATAACCACTTGTGAGCTAGACGGAGGCATCTGCTAATAAACCCAATACCTGAGCAATGCAACTGATTATAGTAATAATCTTCTCTTAATAATAGATTGCATTTTTCATTATAATCTTGTTCCCCTGTTATAGAGTGTGACACAGTGATAGCTGGGGTGCTAAGCAACTGAATGCCAAGGCAAAGGGGACCAGACTGTGCATGTAACTTCAGAAACCCTGGAAATATTTCTCTCTCTTTGGACAATTATGGATGCTCTTTCCTACCTTGTTAATATTTAAATCTATTAGTATGGACAAGTATGTTTTCTTGAGAATGCAAATACCCTTCAGGGTCCCTGGTGGAACACTTTATTTGTGATCAGTATACATTAAGAATCTTTGAGGAGCTTTGGATGGGAGTGTGGAAAGAAAGACTTGTGTGTTGTATTGCAGGAAGAAGAGAATCTGCCTAGGGGGCACAGTGTAGTCCACAGGCCTAGACCAGTAATGGAAACTCAATTTTTCAACGGATATCAGTGCCTATTACTAATAGCTCCACAAATTCCTACCCATGTGCAGTAAGTTTTCTTCTTTGGGCATTGATTTCCTTATATTTAAAATGATCTATCTTTTAGAGAATTGTGAGAACTAATATAGATAAGATGATTAGAATAGTGCCTGTTGCATAGCAAGTATGGGGCAATTACACATTTTTAACAACTGATGTTTTAAGAAATGTTTAATTTTAACAGCAATTGTTAAGTTGTCATGGTACTGTCATTAAGAACTGTTTTCACAGCCAAATTATTGGGTAAACAGGTAAAGTTTTACTTTTCTTTACTCTTTTATTCCCAAGGGTAATTACCTTTGTAACTACTTTGAAGACATACTCGTTGATAGTAGTACTCTTCAGTTCATTAAAATGAGTGACATCTTGCAGATAAAACTTTTAACGTACATCATCTACTAATTTATCGATCTTTGTCAGGCATTGTAAGAATTTAGTTAGCTGTGCACAGTTTATTTTTTAAATGTGAACTTATTTTGGTATTTGGTACTGAATTACCTACAGTGTATACAGTTGTCACCTTCCTATCCCAACATATGGAGACAATTCCTTCCACTGTTGTTGGGCAATTGTTCGTAGTTTAGTTTATACTGATAAGCCATTAGCAAGACTCTTTTAAGTGGTGTGATAAACAAAACACTTTCTTAAATGGAAAGATCAATGTTCATTATTGCAAAAACCTAAAAATAAAAGTATCAGAAGGCAAGATAGCAAAATTAGCTTGTAGTTAGATACTTGTGATTGGAAAGAGCCAGCTGACTGTGCAGCAGAAGATGGGGGTCCTTTTTCTTCTTTTACTTCACAGTATCCCAGCATTGAGACAGTAAAACACAATGCTAAACCAAATTAAATACAGCATTTCTCACCATTAAACAAGATCAAAATGTACATACTTAGGAATAAAGCAATCATGTAAACACTGCTATTATATGTATTTTAAATTCTGTATTATTTTGTCTTTAATGTATTATTTGTTTCTTCTAAGTGTTCATACATGCACTCCTCCCTCTCTCCCACCATTCATTCATTAATCTATTCATTCATAATGAAAGAGTTATTGAGCCAGAAACTGTATATGGCAATGAAAATAATAACATATATGATTTATGCCCTCAAAGAATCCATGGTCTGTGAGAGAAGAGAGATGTATTAGATAGTGAAAACTCAAGGTGACAAGTGGCACAAAGGAAGTACAAACAGCAGTTGCCTATTAGAAGCAGGGACTCTGCCATGGACTGGATAGTGGCTTTGAGAAGGCTTCATGGTGGAAATGATCCCTGAGCTTTTGATGTGTTCTTTCATGGAATGGTCTACACCACAGCCCTCTGAGCATGAGATGGGAGTTGAGCATTTCTGCCTGTGTCTTGGCTCTTGTTCCTTGACTACAGTTTGAACTGGACTGTTGCTAATATACCAGGTAGAAGAAAATTATAAAAACATAATACCTCTGGTTCCCTCATTTGATATTGGGGAAGGAAAATGTGAGGTCTCCATTGGTGAAGGATTTGCTGGAGGTCACACCCCATTATGTGATACAGCCAGGAACATAACAGATTTCCTTTCTACCCATTAGAAGCTCTTTGCTGCATTGCAAACTGTTTTCAACTTTTCCCTTTGGTTTTCTGAAAAGCAGTTTTTGTGAACAGTCAGGAAATAAGAAATAGCACTTTAATTGCTTTATATAATCAAATAGTTTAATTTGCTCACTAAAATATTGTTCATTGTTCGGTGCAGAGAACTTAAAGCTAAGAGAGAAGACACATTTTGTTCAAGCTCACACAGCGGTCAAGGAAATGACATGTGTCAAGTTGCAAGGTCTTTCTTTGAGATCTGTACCTTTCAACTTCATTTGGCAGCCTGTTCACATCAAGATGAGTCATATGGTTCCTGCTCTTAAGGAATTCATAATCTAGTAGGGAAACACAAACAAACAAAGCGAATATAAGGAAAAAAGAGGTCTCTAACCATAACCCATTAAAAGAGAAAGGGGATTTTTTTTAAAAATAATTTAGGGAAAATATGTGAATTGGGGGGTGGATTTGTGGAAAAGGTGGCATTTGCACTGATATTTTAGGAACTTATATGATTCAGACATGTGGAGATGACGAGACTGAGAAAAAAGATTCTGAAAAATTCTGAAACAGTGTTTGTATCCACACAGGCCTTAAATTATGATGTGTGTAAAGTAAGAAGCTTTACTTTGGTGACATGTTGGTGTACATAAAAGAGTGAGAGGCTAGGACAAGGACAATGGAAACTGTGGGACATCCAGGTACAAATTTTGGACATTTCCCCACATGCTATTGGAGAGCCCTTTGGCTACTTACCAGAGAAGTAGAGTAATCCTAGTGGAGCTTGATTTTTTTCTCTCCTTCACCCATCCCCAATTTTAAAAGTGCAATTTCCTCTATATGGGTTATCTTCTTTTAGGTCTATTTCTCAGAATCTGCTTTTAAAAATTCCTTTGACTTATTAATCTATATGGATTTGATAATGTGTTTAGTACCTTTTTTCCTGTCTAATTTTGAATTTAAGTTTTGATCTACTTTCCTCAGAAGGACTCAGGTTGTGTTTGCAGCACACAGACGTCAGAGTTAGCAAACACATCTAGTTAACAAAGAATTGGAATTCAGTCAATATTGTTTCACCTAAAGTTGACAAAAAATTTTTTTTAATGATCAAGAGAATATGATCTCAATGGGATCCATTTAGTAATTCATAATATTGTTATCCAGTTGTGTAAAGTTGGCAGAATGAAAAAAAATTATGTGTCTGTTTATGAATAATAATAAATAATCCCGAGCATTCATTGGGAGTTTGCTGTAATCTGGCCCTGTGACAGCAGCATTACCTACACTGATATTGGTTCCATGTAATCCTATTATTATTAATGCTGATGCAAAAAAGGAAATAGACATCCCAGGAAGAAATCATTCACTCCATCGTCATTAATGGCAGCACAGGAGGCTGAAGCAGGAGGAACACATGTTCAAAGATAGTCTCAGCAAATAGACATCCCAGGAAGAAATCATTCACTCCATTGTCATTAATGGCAGCACAGGAGGCTGAAGCAGGAGGAACACATGTTCAAAGATAGCCTCAGCAAGTTAGTAAGGCCCTAAGCAACTTAGCCAAACCCCGTCTCAAAAAATAAATTATTTTTTTTAAAAAAGGTGGGGACTGGGGATGTGGCTTAGTGGTTAAACACCCCTGGCTTAAACAATCCCTGGTACCCCCCCCCCCCAAAAAAAAAAAAAAAAAAAGAAAGAAAGAAATCCACTCGGAGCCAACATGCCCATATGTCTGAGTTCATAGCTACTGCTATAGTGACTATTTCACCCAGTGTCATGGTTATTATTGGAAATATTTTCTGCTTTGTATTTACTGTGCACATGCATACAGCCATCTTCATAATTGCAGACTATTTTACAGAAGGCTGAATTCTAACAACCAGATTTTTATCATATTTTACATGCTTGATTTTCATGTTTAAGTGTTAAAAAAAAATCATCCCAGTGAATAGCCATGGTCTGATTTCATTTTGACAATTGTCACCTTGAATTTCTAATAAGTTAAAAGAAGTAACCAGAAATTTATAATCTTTGTGAGACGTCAGTATATATATTTAAACCACCTTACTTGATTGTACAAGGAACTTCAGGTTGGGTTTGAAAATATATATATTGTTATGCCCCATGGCATTTTCTGACCTGTCATGATGCCACTCAGTTTCAAAATAACTATTCATAGATGTTGAGAATTTTTTTTTTTTTTTTTTTTTTTTTTTTTTTTTTTTTTTTTTTTTTGCTGAATAAAGAGGCCAGTTTGGAAATGTGTGGAGGTTAACATTATGCACATGAAACTGTTCAGCTCTCTCACATCCTGTCAGATCTGAGCAATTATTCTACCATCTCGCTGCCTGTCCCCGCCTCCACATCATTTCCTTAAATTGCTATGGAAATTAAATCGTGAGAGACACACTCTTCTTGCAAAGAAGCCTCCTTCAGAATCCTCTGTGCTTTGCCCTAGCCAATTTGGAATGGAAAAATCAGCCCACATTTCCATGGAGTTTTCAAAGGGCCTGGCCACACCTAAAAGGCATAATTTGCCTGGCATCTGTGTACCAGAGTCATGTTGTATCAAAACAACCTGTGATGCTCAGATGAAGGTTAGCATCCTGCAGTAGCATTTAGCAAGCTAATGCACTCACTTTCTATGCTCTCATCCATAGAATCACATCTCGTAAGGACAATTATACTTGTAAAGTGCCTGTCTCCCATTACATTATCTCATGATCACATTGATATATGGAATATATTTTCCATTTTGTTGTTTTTGTTTTTTTCTTCCAGTGGGCCTTTAGTACAGCACAAATCAGGAGACCTTTTTTTTTTTTTTTTTAAGTCTTCATTAAAAGAGATGGAATATCTAATTAATGGAGTCAAGAATAACTAGCAGGTGGTACCCTTTTGCCACTCCTACCCAGTGTCAGAATCGGGATCATTAGTCAGGCCTGTACTGTGCTCATGCAGGTTGTCAACAATGACTTTATGCCAAGGGTTGAAATGGCCTTTGGGAAACAAACATCTGGATAGACCACTTTCATTGCTATGTTTATGGACAAGACATGGTTTCTAAAATTTTGGAAACTCTCACATCTGCTGCTATTCATTTTATAGTAACTGGCATACACTCAAATTTTTAAATGCTGTAATGAACTTGATGCTTCAAATGCCTCTCTCATACAACTTGAAATCTAAAAAACAAAACAAAAAACAAAAAAACCCCAAACCTCCCATCTAACATATGTAAGGTGGACCAAAGAAACTCTAATTTAAATATTAGAGAGATGTCTATGAAAGCAGAGATTGTGACCATCTGACTCTATAAACTACATAGTATAAATGGCTGTGTTATGGAAATATTAAGAGTACTGCATAGTAGAGGTGCAGAATAGGAGAGTAGCAGAAGTGAAGGTAACTGAATTTGAGTATAAAGATGAAAGAATAGGATAAGGCAAAATTTCTTGATGGTCTCTTCCAAACCAGTAACCACTGAATAATTGGCAGGTGCCGCTCTTCTATCTAAATGTGTCCTTTTGGGAAGGTAGTGAAGCTAAGTGCCTGCTGAGGCCCCAAATAAACTTCTAATGCTAGTTGTGACTGAAAAAAATAACCTTTTTCTCCATAAATATAGTTAGAAAATGGATTATTTCCTTTTGAGTCTAGAACACAATAGATCCTTTACTTCTGTTATTTTGGATATACACCTTACCAAATTCTCAAATTGTGGCTTTGTAAAATTAAAACTTGGTTGAATGAAGGATTCTTCTTCTCCATTTGACTGCTTAATTATACCAAATCTATATGTTTATTTATTTATTTATTTGAAGTTGTATATATAACAGTAGCATGCATTACAATTCATAATACACATATAGAGCACCTTTTTACATATCACTGTTTGTATACAAAGTATATTCATACTATTCATGTCTTCAAACATACATTTTGGGTAATGATATCCATCTCATTCTACCATCTTTTTTATTCCCTTCATACCCCCTTGCCCCCTCCCTTACCCTCCCTCCCCATTGACCACTCTGTATGTTTTGTACCACTTTCTCCATATTCTTAAACAAAACATACCAAACTTCTGTGACTTCTCAATGCCTGTTCTTAGGTTTCCCAAATTCAGTGAGCTATAAGAAAGATAAGGCTAACTGTGGTAACTTTATATAAGTCTTCTCCTAATGTGATCTTTCATCTCCAAGTGGATAACTTTCATGATTGCCTCTATTTCATTGTATCTGTCAGGCTTTCAAAAACAGTATGAACATAACAGCTCTCTCTCTCTTTTTGGTTCCTGGAAGACAAAGACACCCTTTATTTTTCCCTCTCATTGGCAATATTGTTTAGAAGTCCCTGAAAAGACTTTTTTCCATCCCAAACCCACTGTCCAGTAAGAGTGTGCGTCCTGAGCCGCCAAGCTTTGGGCTAATGGAGCCTCCCCCGGATCTGTCATGCAGGTACTCACCTGGCAATAGGGTTACAGAGACTCAGGAATTGTGATTTTACATTCTTGTTTCTTAAATTGAAATTGGAAACAAATATCACACCCAGATAATACCACGTTTTTGGAAATCACACCACGAGCAAGGGTCTTGTGGGAGGTTTTGTGCTTTCTGACATAGTGTTTTATAATGACACTTCATACAGACATGTGAGGGGAAAAATAGCAAAATAACAAGATTTAAATAGCTTTCTTGTAGGTAGAACAAAACCTTCTTTAATAGCTCCAAAAAGATATGACCACCACAGAATCATGGATGAAAGAGAGACAGGTATTTGCAATTCTGATAATGAAACTAGTTTTACACTAAACATTTATTAGTGAATGTTAATGCCAATTTTACATAATTTTTTTCACACTTTCTTTGATTAAAATGACTTCCTCTTTACCTTCAAGAATATTTATATCAACTGACACTGCCTCATGAGTTTTTCTTAATATCTTTGATTTCTTTCTTTCTTTCTTTAACTTTAGTGTATTTACGTTACCAAAAAGATTCTAAAATTAGCGTTTTATTTTTGGATGGAAAAAAAAAGAGCAGATACTGAAGGGCAAAACTTCACACCGGGGACCGCTGTGGAGCCAAGAGATTTATTCAACAGCCTTCGTGGCTGGTAGCAAAACCAGAGAAGAGGTGCTCTGGTTGAAGGTCGAAGAGGTGCTGGGAGAGGGGAGTCAGGGAGAAGGGAGTGTGCAAGCTCTGGTGGGAGAGGGGAGTCAGGGAGAGGGGAGTGTGCAAGCTCTGGACAGAAGGTGGGTGCTTGGTTGCACCGGCTAGGATCTCTGGGAGCTATCAGCTAAAGCAGCTGCTGTCTGGCTGGAGGCTGGAGCTGTTGACTGGGAGCAGCCGTCAGGCTGAAGGTGGTGGGTCTGGAGCTGCCGGCTGGGACAGCTGCCATTGACTGGAGGCGATGGGTCTGGAGCTGTCGCAGTGGCTTCCTCCTCTCTGACGAGCTGCTGTGTCTGAGTGGCTTCCTCCTCTCAGCAGTGACAAGCTGATGTGTGTGTCCGTGTGTGTGTCCGTGTGTGTGTGTGTGTGTGTGTGTGTGTGTGTGTGTCTGAGTCTCTTGAATCCCTATATAGGGATTTCTGGTGGGAGGTGCACCAGAGCAACCCCAACGCCATTGGCTCTTTGCCCATAGAACAGGACTACCTTTAAGCCTATTGGCTCTTGCCTGGGGAAAAGAAACATCTTGCCCGGGGGAAAAGAAACATCCTGCCTGGGGAAGAAACATCCTGCCTGGGGAAGAAACATCCTGTCTGGGGAAGAAACATTCTGCCAGGAGAATGAAACAAGATTGCTTCTCTCAGGATGTGGAAAGCTCTGGGGTGGGGGAGGGTAGCCCATCTATCAGATACTACCAGTAGTCTAGTATCAGCTTTAGGAATAATTGGTTTTATCCACTTAGGAACATTATTTCAATTCCCTAAGATTCAGTTTTCTCACCTGTAAAATAAGAAGTTTATATTATGAGAATTCTAAGATTTTTCCTTTTCTTTTGGTAGTTGGGATTGAACCCAGGTGTACTTAAACACTGAGCCACATCCCTGGTCTTTTTTCAATTTTTTTATTTAAGACAGGTTATTGCTAAATTGTTTAGGCCTCACCAAATTGCTGAATCTGGCTTTGAATTTAGGATCCTCCTGCCTTACCTCCTGAGCCTCTGGGATTACAAGTGTGTGCCACCATGCCCAGCTAAGATTTTCCTAATGTCTGTATTTGTAATTCTATGTTGAAGAGTTTCATTTTACCCTACAGCATTTTGTGTATACAATTAAGAAATAACAAGGGGAAAAGTATACTTCATTCTGATAGGTGGGAGGGTCATAAATAAATAAGCAGAAGATAAGTAGCATAGATGATAGGAAGGGTGGTGTGCCCTATGTCCTGGAAGAGAACAGTGTCAAGCCCTTTGTAATAGAGTGGGGACAAATTCTAAATTTAACGAAGATCGCTTCCTTGCGCTAATTGATATATTGATTGATACATTATGAATTGTATATTCTTTTAATAAATATTATTCATTTTATATTGTGATAAAATAAAAAGAACAATAGATCTACTTTCCCGAATTTGTTGCTTAAAGATCCTGGTGAACTCAACTTAATTACATACACAGTTTTCTTTGATAAAATAAGCACTTTTGGACTTAATCATATCTAAGGTTACTTACACTTCTGAAAAGTTTGTTATGACTTCCAGCAATTTATGGGATAAATCTGTAGAGTCTGAATTTTGGAGCCAGGTTGGCCTGGGTAAAAACGCTAGCTGTTTCTTTTCTCTAGCTGTGTGCACTAGGTTAAATCATTGGTGAAACTGAGTTCGCTGGAAAAATTTTATAATTGGTATAATTTCAGTAGCTTAATAAAATAAGGGTTATTCCTCATTTAACATCAAATGCAGGTATCCCTGGTAAGGCAGCTGCTCTTCCTCTGTGCATGAATCAATGACTTGGTTTCTTTTTTTAAAAATTAATTAATTTATTTATTTTAATTAGGTGTATTGGACAGCAGAATGCATTTTGATTCATTGTACACAACTGCAGCACAACTTTACATTTCTATGGTTGTACACGATGTAGAGTCGCACTATATACACAGTCATGTATGTACCTAGGGTAATGATGTCCATCTCATTTCTGATAGATGTGCTACCCCCCCCCCCCCAGCAGAGTTTTCCACATCCTGAGCAAAGCAACCTTGTTTCATTCTCCTGGCAGGATGTTTCTTCCCCAGACAGGATGTTTCTTCCCCGGACAGGATGTTTCTTTTCCCCAGGCAAGAGCCAATAGGCTTAAAGGTCACCCTATTCTATGAGCAAAGAGCCAATGGCATTGGGGTTGCTCTGGTGCACCTCCCACCAGAAATCCCTATATAGGGTCCTGTTCGCGAGACTCAGAACACACAGGCACAGACACACACATCAGCTTGTCACTGCTGAGAGGAGGAAGCCACTCAGACACATCAGCTCATCACTGCAGAGAGGAGGAAGCCACTGCGACAGCTCCAGACCCACGGCCTTCAGCCCAATGGCTGCTCCCAGCTGACAGCTCCATCCTCCAGCCAGACAGCAGCTGCTTTAGCTGATAGCTCCAGAGATCCTAGCCAGTGTGACCAAGCACCCACCTTCTGTCCAGAGCTTGCACACTCCCTTCTTCCTGACTCCCCTCTCCCACCAGAGCTTGCACACTCCCTTCTCCCTGACTCCCCTCTCCCAGCACCTCTTCGACCTTCGACCAGAGCACCTCTTCTCTGATTTTGCTACCAGCCACAAAGGCTGTTGAATAAATCTCTTGGCTGCATGGCTGTCCCTGGTGTGATTTTTGCCCTTCAATTTCACCATCTTTCCTGCCCCCACGCCCCCCTCTCCACTCCTGTCTCCCCTTTGCCCAATCACAGTTCCTTCTTTTTTTCCATGCCCCACCCCCGCATTATGGATCAGCATCTACTTATCAGAGAGACTATTTGGCCTTTGTTTTTTTTGGGATTGGCTTACTTCACATAGCATAATATTCTTCAACCTCCATCCATTTACCTGAAAATGCCACAATTTTATTCTCTTTTAATGCTGAGTAATATTCCATTGTGTATATATACCACAGTTTCTTTATCCACTCATGTATTGAAGGGCATCTAGTTTTTTTTCATGCTGTTGTTTCACCATTCTGGGGCCTTGGAATCTTCTAGATTCAGATCTAGGGTAATAAATACAGTACAGATGTCTTATTTCCTTCTTTTAGAGTGGGTCTGGAAGTGGTACACATCACTTTTGTTCCCATTCCTTGAAAATCAATACCTGGCTTTTATTGCATGCAAGAAGGGCTACAAAATATAGCCCTGGTGTCCTCAGCAGTCTCTTGGAAGTCATTCAAGAAAGAAAGCAGAAACCTGTGACCAACAAGCAGATCCTGCTGCAGTAGGCATTCAACAGCTTTTCATTACCCCCACCCCCACACTAGAGTGTTGTTTTCCAGGTCTTAGAAGAGGAATGAGAGGAAACAGCAAATGCACTCTGGACAGGCAGAATCGCTTCACTCTCACACATCATATTGTGAACAGCATGTATCAGATCTTGTTACCTGGTGATATTCTAATGTCTAGTAAGCGTAAAAAATATTGTGCTACTACAAAGTGGACTTGAAGCAACGTTTTCCTTCAAAATGCTTCTGTTGTATCATGCATTTCACTTTAACAAAAGAATTTCTTGATTTATCGTAATTTTACAAATCATTCTACATTTATTGGCTTTCTACTGTTCATATACTGTTATTCATCTATGTGCTCTTGAAAATCAACTAATGTCTCAGTCCTGTATGAATAAATTCAGAGGTCGGGTGTGTGTGTGTGTGCGCGTGCACACGTGCACGCTTGTGTGTGTGTATGTGCACATACATGTGTGTGTGTGTATATGCACATATATATGTGTATGTGTGTGTATATATATGTATATATATATATGTGTGTGTGTGTATATATATATATACATATATATATATATATAAACTATTTTCAGAGGTGTCTGAGCAAAAGCTGGTTTTCTTTTCTTTTTTATTTTACTTTTTTTTATTTTATATGTCACAAGAACAATAATATGCTTCAAGAATTTCATTACATTTCTTGGGGATTACTGCATACAAATAAACCAGCCTTTAGCCTTCAGCTTCATGCTGTTTTCAAGGAAATAAAATACCCTTTGTTATTCCCTGGATGTTGTGTTTTACTTTCTGATTATTGTCCACATTGCAGTTGTCTGTAGTCTCCGTTAGCAAAAGTCCAGATGGCTGAAATATAATTGATGAAAACCACTTGAAACTTTCATCTTACTTGCAAGTTTTTCTTTGAAATATATGTCTCAATATCAGGCCAAGCCGACCCCCAGCCTACATCTGCCTTCAGCGGGAACAGACATGCTGCTTTTCCCTACTGTGGCGCTGTCATTCTTTTCTGCATTCATAAAGCCAATGGCAAACTGATTCTCTAAGAAAGAAGAGGAGGCAGGCAGATGCTCCTGTGCTGACTTCTCCACTGATAGAATTGCCAGCAGTAATGTGTTTGATTCCATTAAATTAAACGCATTTATCGAACATAGTCACTGAGTTAAATAAGAGCACAAAAATAAATAATAATACAACACAGCCTTTCCATAAGGGGTTTATTCTAGGTGAAGAAATACATATAGACAAGTGATCATCTCTTAAAGTGGCTATAACTTTAAGTTTTATAGGAATGCTATGAGAGATTACCTGCGAATTCTAAAAGCTAAAGAAGCACTGCAAATTATTAGCACAATGAAATACTAGAATACACATAGCAGAATGGCAAGACCAAAAAATATTGAAGAGGATTTAGAGGAAAAAGTATAGACGCTTTATGGGTATGAGTGTAAACAGTGCTATTACTTGGGGGAAATATACGCCTATTTCTTTTAATATACAACTACCCTAAAACCCAGTAATTCTGCTTCAAATTATTTATGCAAGATACATGAAAAATTATATCCCTCCAAAGAGCTGTACAAGCATGTTCATAGCACCTTTAGGTATACTAGGTATGCTTAGGGGGAAGAGGAATAAAGGTCCTGTTGAAATACCTAGCTATGTGAATGACCCTTGAAAACATTTTATCGAGTGAAACAAGCTTTATCCAAATGAATCCACAGTGCATTAAACCATTTATATGAAGTTCTAGGACAGGAAAATATAATCTACATGGAACAACATAAGGGTGGTTGTCTCTGGGAGGGCATGGGTGTGTGCTGACAGGAAATGGAAATGAAGGAATTTCCTGAAGTGACAGGAAGATTCAACATCTTGGAAGGGATTTGGGTTCCACAGACATGTGAATTTGCCAAAACTCAGTAAATGTACAGGTGAGATTTTACCTTACATTGCATGTAAATTTCATTAGGAAATAAAAAAATATTGTGAACAAATATTGAACTCTGGCTAATGTAATGCACATGAAAGATTTTAGGAGAAAGTGCTAATCATTAAAATGTGCAAAAAAAAAATAAGGTGGTTTAATGGGAGGATTGAGATGATGGATAGGTAATATAGAGTTGCATAGTAACTTTTCACCTATGTAGAACATAGTGATAGGTATGTAGGTTTTCACTGATAAATTCTTTCAACTTCTCTTTATGTTTAAAAATTTTCAGACAAAATAATTGGCATTAACAAAGTAGAACATAATTTTATTCTTTTCACCTATGTCAATAAAACTTTTCATTTCCCCCCTTCTTAATCCTTCCTTCTATTGTTTTAGTTCCTTTCAACTTAAAAAATTGCTTAGCTTTCCATCAACTTAAAAATATTCATCCCTAAACTGATATCTCTTCAAAATGTTTGTTTTTTTCTCTCTCAGTCAATTTTTCTTTAGAGTGAAAAAAACATCTAAGTTTGCCATCCTGCTACTTCCTTTTCTCACCCTCAAGCAATTTGGAGTTTATTATTCAATTAAAGCTGCTTGCTCCTCAGTCACCAATAGCCACCTAATTGCCAAATCTAATGTTCCTTTCTCAGTCCTCATCTGTTGCCTTTGAGGTCATAGCAAAGACCAAGGCAGCTGGTCTGGCTCAGAACATTATTACGGTTATAAAATGACATAACCTTCTACGCTCTGCTTCCTGTGACAGACAAATGAACTGACAGCTATAGAAGCACATGGAATTCACATTGGAATATCTCCTAGAACCCAATTTTCCTGCTTCTCTGTTCTGAATATTTGCTGCTACTGACCACCTGCGAATGAAAAACGAAAGAATTTTTCTCTCAGCCAGTTTCTATTTTTTCTTTCTTTTTTTTTTTTTATTTTTTTTGTGGTTGTAGATGGGCAGCATGCCTTTATTTTAGTTGTTTATTTTTATGTGGTGCTGAGGATCTAACCCAGTACCTCACATGTGCAAGGCAAATGCTCTGCCACTGAGCTACAGCCCCAGCTCTCCTTCTCCATTCTTTTACCAAGTTTCGGTTTGCTCTCCCTTTCCTTTTTTAAAATTTCCATTTTTAAATAATTTTTTATTCTTTAAATGGCGTCTGTGTTTATTTTTTAAAAAGTGTAATGTGTTAAAAATAAATAAGAACTAAAGCTTCATATAAAGTGTGCATGTGTGTGTGTGTGAGAGAGAGAGAGAGAGAGAGAGAGAAACAGGTCTAGCTTCTGGGCTGGGAAATACTCTAGGGTAGTTTTGGATTCAACAAAGTTCTGTTTGTTACATTGAGTGATGGTTTTAAGCAACTGATTACATTTTTAAAGTTTGGCACGGGAATCTCAGTATATAAAAATATATAGGCAAAAAACAAATTGCTATGGTGATAGAAGGGTGGGAGGGTCCAGAAGACCCACCTTTGCTTTCCATCTTGCAGAGACTGTCACTGTGAGAGTTTTCTTCAGCAATCTCAGACAATGACATTTAAAATTTTTGTGCATACTAATGAGGTGGTAATTTTCTAAGGATGAAGGATCTGATTCAGTTGGTTTGGGGTGGGGTCTAGCAGTCTGTATCTCTAGCAAGCTTCAAAGGGATGCCATTGTGTGATCCACAGACCATTTTTGAAGAGCAAGACCCTAGATTTTCTCCACACCAAATTTGACTACCAATTTTAAGCTCATTATGTTCTAGAGAACATTCTGATTGTTTTGTTCTTTAGGAGATGAATATTTGTTTCTTCAGAAATCAAGAAAGCAGCTATATTATTCTCTGTATTATTCCCTAATGTGTGTGTGTGTGTGTGTGTGTGTGTGTGTGTGTGTTTTGCTTGGTACCAGGGATTCAATCACTGAGCCACATCCCCAGCCCTATTTTGTATTTTATTTAGAGACAGGGTCTCACTGAGTTGCTTAGTTACCCACTTTTGCTGAGGCTAGTTTAGAACACACGATCCTCCTGCCTCAACCTCCCGAGCCGCTGGGATTACAGGCATGCGCCACCATTCCTGGCCCTAATATGTTTCTAAGTCTGTGTGTTCTATTTGGAATTGGAGACTGGACAGATAATGACAAGGAGTTTGTATCTTACATACTCTTTAAGGAGTCAACATTAGTAAATAGAAGAGGAAGACCTAAACACAATACATTACAAGAAAAAAAACAAAAATTCAAATTCTTAATGGAAACTCAACCCATAACTGATAACCAGCAGCCACAGTCATAAGAAGACTGGATGGGACACCATGACTGTACTAGACAGTTAATGGCTCCACCCGGATTCTGACATTTCTTCCGTCTTGCCATGGTAACCAAGAAAATCTTTTCAGTAGAGAAAAACGATTGATACAAATAGACTTCATGAGTCAGAGGTATGGGCTCATGTCAGTCTGAACGGTGAAACCAGTGGAACGGGTGGATTTTGTATGAGGACTATAGAACGAGTGCTCTTTGACTTCCTCATGACTTTCCAAACTTGAAGGCCTCCTTCCTCGTCTTTCTATATGACCTTTTTTTTTCTCTTTCTCTTTCCATTTTAAATTCTAGGTAGATGGCCTCCCTGTCTCTATCATCCATTTTGATCTTTCTTTATTTCTGCTCCAAAAGTTATTTATTAATTTCCTTCATTCTTTCTTTCATTCATGAATTATTAATTCTTTCAATGAGACAAAAGAAGAGATAAAACATAGATCAGGTTTTAGAGTGCCTGTGGAGAAGATGGAAAACATGTCATTACAATTCACTGTGTAAGTCTTGGCTCCTAATTCCCCTCACTCTTGGGGTCGCATACTCTCCTTTAATCTCTAGAAAAATGACTTCAACCCCCACCCCACAGACTGTCAGATCTGTGAATGCACCCCTGCCCCCAGGTTTTGCACACTCCCAGAGGCTCTTTCATAAACCTGGATAGTACTTGCTTCAAATTCCTTCCTAGGAATTCTCCTTCTGGATTACTATCTTCCCTGCTGCAGCTGCTGTCTTTTCCTCACACGATTCTGTGTTAGGGACAGTTACATCTCTCCTATTTCATATACAGTAAGAGTAACCAGAAGAGAGACACTGTGAGACACTGGTGCTTGGCAGGCAGTTTCTCATTAATGTCCTTTTCCACAGGTGCTGCCTGCTAGTACAGGGCCAGGGCTCTCCTCTGGCCCACAGTGGCCAGTCTACCACCATCACCTCCCCACCACAGCACAAGTAGAGCAGCTCTTCTTCTTGACCTTGCACAGGGACCTCTCTGCACCTGCTGTGAAAACAACAGCAAGAATTGGAAGTACTGTAGCTCTCCCTAGCAGAGGTGAATCTTGGAAATACCGTATTTAATGTAAAAGGAAGTTACAGAAAAACATTTGATTCTGTTTTGTCTTGTCTTTTCTTGCTTGGTACTAAAGATTGAGCCCAGGATTGATTTATCACTGAGCCACATCCCCAGCCCCTTTTTTTTTTTTTTTTCTTAAATTTTGAGACAGGGTCTTACTAAATTGGTTAGGGCCTCACTAAGTTATTACAATTGGCTTTGAACTTGTGATCCTCCTGTCTCAGCCTCCCAAGCAGCTGGGTTTACAGGCATGTGCCACCGTGCCCAGTTGTAGAACCAATTCTAAGGGTGATATTCCAGGTCAGCATTTAGTGGGAGTAATGTGGTTTTATTCTTATGCTTTAAAAATGTTGCATGTGGTACAAAGATTGTTTTTTCTGTCTTGTTTTGTTCTGTTTTGTGGTATCAGGGATTGGACTCAGAGGCACTTAACTACTGAGCAAACCCAGCCCTTTTTTCTGTATTTTTTTATTTTAAGACCGGGTCTTGCTAAGTTGCTTAGAGCCTTGCTAAATTGCTGAGGCTGTCTTTGAACTTGAAATCTTCCTGCCTCAACCTCCCAAGCTACTGGGATTATAGGTATGAGCCACTGTGGTCAGCCAAAGATTGTTTTTTTTATAAAGTCTTATGATGAGGTATGCACATGGGCCTCTTATTTCACAAATGTTCAATTCAGAATTGGAGTGGAGGATTAAAGGTGTTTCCATGAGAGGGTGATGTATCGAAGTAATATTAAGAGGCAAATAGTCATTTCTATATGTGAGTTTTATCCACAGCTCAAATTCAGTAGGTTTGAGATAAATTCATATTTAATTCTATTTCAAGCCAAGTCAGTGTCTATCAAAAATTGTCTCTCCAAAATTTTACCAAAATAAACTGATGAAATGAAGAAGCTGTTTGGTGAGAGTGCTATCTCAACACTCTTGGCAGCATCTCAGAGCAAGAATGCCAACTTTGGAAAATGTGGTATATATACACAAAGGAATATTACTCTGCCATAAAGAAGAATAAAATTATGGCATTTGCCAGTAAATGGATGGAACTAGAGACTCTCATGCTAAGTGAAATAAGCCAATCCCCAAAAAACTAAAGGCAGAATGTTCTTTCTGATATCTAGATGTTAGCACAAAATAAAAGGCAGGGAGAATAGTAGTTCATTAGATTAGACAAAGGAGAATGAAGGGAAGGAATGAGGATGGTAATAGGAAAGACAGTAGGATGAATCGGACATAAATTTCCTATGTTCATATATGAATACATGACCACTGTAATGCCACATCATGTAAAAACACCAGAATGGGAAGTTATACTCTATGTATGCAAAATATGTCATAATACACTCTACTCTTATGTAGATCTAAAAAAATGAAAAATTTTTAAAAAGTAAACCAACTTTGGGGTATTTATTGCTATTCTGAAGTTTAGTGCAAGCCAGGTGGTTCAATGTAAGATATGGGAAAGGTATGCTTGGTTAGAGTTTGATAAATATCATAACGAATAACTTAGGTTTGGTGGACACATAAAGAAGAATTTTGATGCATGGGTTCACAAAATCTTGGGGTATAAAACTGTTGTTGGATGCTTTCAGTTGAAAACTTGAAGTTCCTGCAACAAACAGTGAAAAAATTTGTAAGCACTTATCTTCCTGGATAAGAGTTTCCTGGCATACTGAATTTGTGTGAGCATAGTAAAGTCCTTTTAATGTAGGCAGTAGTAGTAGATGGTTTCAATTGTAATTTATTGTTCCTATAGTATTCAAAGACAGCATTAGTTTTGCAGTGGAGAGAGGAAGATGAAATTTGGAGTCAGAAGTTTTACATGTGCTTCCTGTTCTGTTTTTCATAACTTGAATGTACCTATTTGAATCTCAAGTTTGATGCTTTTGTAAAGAAGGGCCAGGTTTCCCTTCAAGGATTGGCTCTGGAATTTAATGAGAAAAAAGCATTAACATTGCCATATAGGTCCCCTGGATGTCCCAGCCACTCAGCACCTTTAAACGAGTCAGAAAGTCTACCCTGAATGGAGTAGTGTCTCTCAACAGAGCACAATTTAGTCCAGTTTCACATTACAGTGTTCAAAATTTATACAAAATGATGAGAATTGTGACCAAAAAGGGGCGGGGGGAGAAGAAGAAGAACTCAGCCTACTTACAACAGAATTTAGAGCAAAATTTGTAGCAAAGGAGATTGATTTTAGATTTAAATTCTACCTGGAATTAAGTATCTGTGCCAATGCACTCAGCTTTTCAATATTATAATTGACTGAGGTTCTCTCTTCTTTTTTTTTTTTTTTTTTCTTTTTCTTTTTCGTGGATGGTTTTAGCATTCAGAATGAGCTAATTCTGCTTCAGTCACGCTTGATGGGAACTGGTGATTCAACTGTTGCAAAACTTTGAAAGTGTTCATTAATTCAGGCTTAATTAATGCAGAATGACAATTAAACTTTTATGGAGTATATGTCATCAACATGAACACCATGCATTCATTATACTCCTGAATACTGAGATGCATACAAATGAATTCCAATGACCAAAAAACTCAAAAATTACCCCAGTTGGATAGCTGTGGATATGTGCAAGATGCCTCATGCTACTGAAAAAGATTCAAAATTAGATTGTATGATCTATGCTATAAATAGAGAGAAAGCCTCACATTTTTATTAATGTAATGAGAAACTTTCTTACAAAACCAGCCCCTGGAGAAAAGACATAGATGATTTCCTTAACTTCTTGCTCAATAATTTATATACCCTTGAAATGTGAGAATTTGAGATTCTGATATTAAAAATTAAATCTGTGATTTCATGGATATTGAGCATATCTTGAATTCGAATATTCAAATATCTGCTCTTTGTGTTAAATAGAAGAGCTGTACATGCTAGAATCTAAACCTGCATTAGGTGAATGACTGTAAAATTCACCTGTTCATTTCAAGATTACATAGTTTCATCAAATCCTAGGCTTATGTACCAGGTTCCAGCATTCAGTCGAGCCAGAAATTTGCCATGGCAACGTTGCATCCTTTTTTAATGCGTAAAAACTACAGACTAACAGGAAGAACCATATCAAATTCTCATCCAATTCACATATAGCTACATTGTGTTGGTGTTTATTTATGTAATTTTGATAGTATGTCCCTAAATTTTGTTTTTGATTCAATTTAGAATCATTATATGGATACCATGTTATTTATAAAGAATGTCGTACCAAAGTTTTCCCAATAGTTAGATATGTGTAACAAAAAAGTTTACCATTTTAACCATTTTAAGTACAGTTTAGAGTATTAAGTACAGTTTAGAGTTAAGTGTATTCATATTGTTGCGCAGTCACCACTATCATCCATCACCATAATTTTTTTTCATCTTTTAAAACGGAAACAGAGGGGGGGTGAAGGGAGAGGAGGAGGTATGGAGGTAGGAAGGATAGTAGAATGAATCGGACATTATTACCTATGTACATATATAACTATATGACTGTTGTGATTCTACATCATGTACAACCGGAAGAATGAGAAATTATACTCCATTTATGATGATGTGTCCAAATGCATTCTACTGTCATGTTTAACTAATTAGAACAAATGAAAAATTTAAAAAAAAACTTGAAATTCTATATCCATGGACTAATTACTTCCTAGTGTTCCTTTCCTTCAGTTTCTGGCAACTACCATTCCTCTGTCTGTCTCTATGATTTTGATTACTCTATGTACCTTTTGCGAGGGGAGTCATAATCTCTCTGTGGATGACTTATTTCTAGCATACTGTCTTCAAGGTTGATTCATATTGTAGCATATGTCAGAATTTCATTCCTTTTTAAAATTGCATAATATTCCATTATATGTACATGCCATATATTGAATATACATTCACATAGTGATGGACAATTGGGTTGCTTCCACATTTTAATAATTATGGATGATGCTTCTAGGCACATGGATGTATAGATATCTCCTCAAGACATTGCTTTCTTTTCTTTTTGCATGTCCTCAGAAGTGGAATTGCTGTATCATACAGTAATTCTATTTCCAACTTTTTCAGGAACCACTCTTTCCATAGCAACTGTATCAATTTACATTTTCACTAACAGTGCACAAGGATTCTAATTTCTCCACATTCTTTTTTTTATATATAATTTTTTTTTTTTTTTTTTTTTTTTTTTTTTTTGGTACCGGGGATTGAACTCAGTGGCACTAGACCACTGGGCCACATCCCCAGCTCTTTTTTGTATTTTATTAGAGACAGGGTCTCATTGAGTTGCTAAGTGCCTCGCCATTGCTGAGGCTGGCTTTGAACTCGCGATCCTCCTGCCTCAGCCTCCCAAAGTGCTGGGATTACAGGTGTGCGCCACCGTGCCCGGCTTATATATAATTTTTGAGAGCTGCCATGCTAATGGGTATGAGGTAGTATCTTTGCAGTTTTGAATTGCCATTTCCTTAATAACTAGTGATTTGAGTACCTGTTTATATGCTTCTTAGCTATTTGTATATCTTCTTGTATAAATGTCACTTTAAGTCCTTTGCCCCCTTTTTAATTGGGATGTATGGTGTGTGTGTGTGTGTGCGCGCGCGCGTGTGTGTGTGTGTACATTTGTATGTGCACATACACAATTTACAATTTTTTTTACATTCTTTGGGTTGCCTTTCTACTCTGAAAATTCATTCAGGTAGAAAACGACTTCAAAAAGCAAAAAAGCTATGTCAGAGCCGGGTGTAGTGGCGCATGCCTGTAATCCCAGCACTTGGTGAGGCTGAGGCAGGAGGATCTCAAGTTCAAAAAGCCAGCTTCAGCAATGGCGAGGCACTTAGCAACTCAGTGAGACCCTGTCTCTAATAAAATACAAAAAAGGGCTGGGGATGTGGCCCAGTGGGCTAGTGCCCCTGAGTTCAATCCCCAGTAATAAAAAACAAAACAAAGCAAAAGCTATGTCAGAAATAAAGTTTCACCAATGATATAAGAACTTAGATGTAGTTATGTTGAGTGATAACAATCTGTAAGACCCTTACTTAAAACCTCATAGTTAAAAATAACTAAGTTTTAAAAAGATATCTTTCAAAATTTAAATGTGAAGGTGATTCTGGATATCCTAGCTATAAATAACTAAGGTCCTTATTTTCAATCCTTCCAGAACTGCTATTTAAAATCATGCTGAAAGTTGTAACTAGCACAATAAGACAAGAAAAGGAAATAAAAGGTATATAAATTTGTAAGGAAGAAATAAAATAACTGTTGTGCACATATCACATGCTTGTCAGTGTAGAAAAACTTAAATACCAGACAAAAAACTCTTTCCACTAATAAGTCATTATAGTAATGTTATAAAATCCAAGGATAGGTACTATTAAAAAATTAATTGTTTTCCTATATAACAGCAATAAATAATTGGAATTTGAAATCAAACACAATACTATTTGCAATAGCACCAAATAAAACAATATGCTTAGGTATAATAAGATTCAAGCTCAATTCTTCTTGAATAAGTTCTTGATTGCTACTTTGATTCTTGAGGACATCAGACTCCAGATCCTTCCCTCTTCCAAAGAAAACTCTGACTAGTGACTCCCCAGGGAGTTTCCAGGCCTTCAGTTCCAGGCTGGGGAGGCATCTTTGATCCATCTTGCTCTGAAGCTCCAGTTTCCTAAGATAAGAAGCCATTGGTTCCTCCAGCTCTCCACCTTGCAGACAGCCATTTTGGGATTATTCAGATTCTGGTTGTGTAAACTAATCTAATAAATCCACCTTTTATAATCATATATAAAATGGGTCTCTTCCTCTATTGAACCCTGACAGCACAACAAATTCACCATACTAGTCTAAGAATTTAATTGTAGGAGATGCTGGACATGGAATATATTTACAATCCTCTCACTTTTTCTGTAAACTTAGAACTGTTTTAAAAAGTGAAGCCTATTTTTAAGAAGACACTTGATGTAGTGAACCTCTGAAAGTCAAAAAGTGCTTCTGTATTTATCTCACTTATTTTTATTTGAATTTTGAATGATTTTCAAAAATTCCACAGAGAAACTTTTGATGAAAGCTCGTATTAATCTTCCCTCACATCACAGCTACAGTTTCTGTAGCTGTAGAAGCCCTGAGGTAGAAAGAACTTCAGACATAGTCAGATAGAAGTAAATATGTGTTAAATCCTGGAATGTCATATTTGCTCCTTCCTCTTCTCTTCCCCAACCTCCTTTTCAGGATTTTAGCAGATCTCTTTTACTGACACCAAAGCTGCTACCAATGTTCCTTTGGTGTAGGCACACATGGTATCTTACTATCTCATGACCTTACTGAGATAGTGGGCTCTTGGACAGAGAGATAAAGAGACCTTACTAAAAGGAGACCCCAAATATCAAATGATTGACATGGAATTTGATTTTTACAAGAGTTTACCTGGGAACTTACACTTTTCTTCCAAGGAAAATCCTATATGTGGTTGGAGAGTTTCATCCTATATTTGTCTCCTGTCTTCTCTGAGATATGAGGGGTATCTGCACCCTGCCTTTGGGGTTTGGATACCTTTACTTTGCTGTTCTTTAGTAAAACTTTGCCTGTGCCTTATTTGTGACACGTCCTGATTTTTTTTTTTCCAGTGGCATAAGTCAGGAACCCATCTTGGTCCCACTGTGGTTGAGGCCCCTTTAGATAGAGGGATCTATCTCCTCAGGTCCAGGTCCACTGACATCACCAGTTCTCACACTCTGCTGTAGCTTTGTATTTAATTGTGTGTTTCACACGATCATTGTGTGTTTCAGGGATGCAGACTTGCAGGGGTATATCCCCTAGTTCACGCTCCCTGTCTAGGGAAATGTGAACTAATACAATTGCACAGGTTTCCCTCTGTGCACATTGCCACACACGAATGTGTGGCACATGTGAATGTTGATTCTTGTTGTTTGCAGGCATTGTATTCTATGAAGTTGCAGCAAACACTGAAATGAATGAATAGTGAACAGTTGTTCTTAGGGGAAATACAGGTTCTTAAAAGCTTTGGTCATAGTGCTTTCATTAACCATATAATCTTGATTTCTGTTTAAAAACACCTTGTTTAGTATATGATGTTGGTTCATTAATATTGAACTCATGGCACACAGCACTATAACTTGTGGCTCAGTAAAGTTATCTGACAGGTATTTTCTTCATAAGGCACATGTCAATCTTCTTGTGCTTAAAGACACTAGACAGGACTTCAGCACTATGCTTGGCCAAAATTCACCAACAAAGAGTACTAAGTTGTGGGAAACATGTACTAAATATATAGTATAAGAGCTGAAACAAGAGCAGAATGTTCTCTTGTTCTACCTTACCTGGAAATGTGTTTGCCAGATGACTCAAGTTCGATTTATTTATTTATTTACTTCTCTGAATATGTCTATGAAAAACTGAAGTAAATACTGAGTTTGAGAGTACAATTAATTTTAGCAAGTACACACACTGAATATTTGACTAATGATGACTATATTTCACAGGCTCTGAAACCCGAGTGCCAAGACAATAATTTCCCACTTGCTATTTAATGGACCTTTAAGAGACAACCAGATAGTGGGTAAGAGAAAGCATTAGGTGAGACATAAGGAGGCCTGGGTTCTGGTCCCTTGCCTTATATTTCCTGGGTATGTTAGATAGCTTCCACTAAGAGATCCAACTTTTTTCTGTCCTCCTACTTTATTTCTGCCCTTTCCTGTCTAGGGATTAAAAGAGAGTGCAAATACAGACAAGTACTATTCATGTAGGATATTGTTAAAGCACAGGACCTCATTGTTCCTCTTCTTTATTCTAACATATGAAGAATGCGGAAACTGAGATCCCAGATATTTTAAGCAATTTTCACAAAATCCCAAAATTGGTTAGTAGCTAATGCAACTAACTTTCCAGTTTGTATGTTGCTTATTAATACATTTGTTTGCTTGCCTTTTAAATTACATTTACTGAGGGTTGACCATGTGCAAGACATTGTATGGCTGATTAGCCTCAAAAAGCCTACAGTCTAGAAATTCTACACATAGACTCTCAGAGTCAGTCTTTGGTTTATGATACTTTGTCAAAAATTTGTTTTAGGTTTTAATTAACTGGCTTAACTCATGAATCATATATAGTGTTCATCAGCTAGCTAAAATGTTTTGTAGGTTAGCAGTCAGCTATTTTTACCCCTGTATTGATTATGGGCTTTCTTTCTTTTTCATTCAGTACACTTTTCTAAGTAAGACTTGAAAAATCCAACTCACATTTCCCTTCTGAGCTCCACACCTGCATATCCAATGTCTACTTAGCATATCCATTTAGATTTCTTAAGAGCATCCAAATAAAATTGCACTTTTTACCATTTACCCATCCCCAGGATACTCTAATAATCTGGGAGTCTTTAACTTATGTTTCCCATAATTCTCACAACCTCCTTTTTTATTTTTTGAGATGGAGTCTTGCTGGTCTCACACTTATAAGCTAAAGTGATCTTCCCGCCTCAGCCTTCCATGTAGCTGGGACTATAGGTACATACCACTATGCCCTGCTTACCTCTAATTAATTCATCCAGATTTCTCCACATCTAGGATAAACACCCAAGCCACTACCAACAATTTCCTAGGGTACTGAAGAGCTTAATATGTTTTCCCATTCCATTATTATCTTTTCTCCAAAACATTCTCCGTCATGAACACAGTGATTTTTTAAAAAACTGTAACTTGTATATTATTACTTTTCAGCTTCAAATTTTCCATGGTGTCAGCCATCATTCAGAAAAAATATTCTCAAACACCTTAAAATCATCTTCAGTTACCTTTATTGGCTCCACTTGCTTCTTCAATGGCAGCTCATGTCATTCTTCTCTGAATTCCCTGTGTCTTATATATCACTGCCTTCTCATGTGTGCTCAGATGCCTCACGCTATCTCCCAATTCAGCTCCTACAAATACATCACTCTGTCTCCCTGAAATATTGTTTCCCAGTTTATTCATCAAGGTAGTGCATGCCTACATTTTAGATCTCAGCTTACATACCGTTCTTTTAGTGATGTCTTCTCTGATCCTCCCCCAAACAATTTAAACCTTATCACTGTATGTGTCTTCCTATTCATGGCACTTATTCCAATTATGTTTGTTTTATAATATTTTTGTATTACCTAATTTTCTTTCCTGAACTATGGCATACATATAATAAAATTCATAGAGAAGCTAATCTTACAAATTTACATACTCTATTCAGTTTAGGGGCAGAATTTTAGTTTTAAACCCCCTAGGTTGCATTCAGCTGGGAAAGAAATTACTGAAAACAGCTTAATCAGTAGAGTCACCTTTCAAGATGGTCTTTTTTTTCTTTTCTTTTCTTTTTTTTTTTTTTAGTACTTATCAATGGCACCAAAGACACAGTTTCTTTCCTTCTTTCCATTTGGCCACTCCTAACATATTGGCTTTGACCTTGAAACTAGTCTCTGCAAGTTACAGGAAGGCTTCAGTAGCTCCAAACATAACATCTTCACACAAGATATCCCAAAGACCAGAGAAGAAAGTCTCTTCCTTTCATCTCTTTGTAAAGAGCAAGAAAATTTTTTCAGACCCCTCAACAGATACTCCTCCATGCCTCATGACTAAGAATTGTGTTATATGATTATTATCAATGAATAGACGAGAAAAATGAGTTAGCATGATTAGCATGAACTCATCAAGATTCAGTTTATACCAAAAAGTATATTGCCTACAAGTACCAAACTAAAACCTAAGTGTTGTTAACTGAAAAGAAGGAAAAAAAAAAAGTTATCTGTTGGTTAACAGTTTTTGCCAGAAGACCCTCACTAGACAAGAGAAATAAGCAATGATCAGTCAGCTTCTCATCTAAAAGCAAGTAGATTCAGGTGGCAGGTGTTGATACTGACTGAGGGAGACCATGCACGTGTAGGGTGAAGGGAGTAGATGAAATCTCAGTCCCCCTTCTCAATTTTTGCAGAGAAGCTGAAACTGCCTTTTTTTTTTTTTAAAATAATCTTTAAATTAAAAATGAATTGTAACAATTATATCTGAATACAGCTTATTTTTGCTTAAAAGCCAACTTATATAGAAGTTAATTTTCCTAAATATTAAATACCAATTTATACATGCAAATAACAACACTCTAGATTAAAATCTGATTTAGTAAACTCACCAGTTTTCACATAGATTTAGATAATTTAGCTCTCTGTGAGCTTTTGTGGGTTTTTTAAATTGTAGTTTTGGAGTACTTTTCCATTTTTCTAATTTTAACTATTTCAAAAATACTGCAGAATTTTTGACTATTTCAGAAAAATGCTGTGTTTCACTTGGGCATGAATTTTCTATTTCAATAAATAAATATATAATACAAATATTTACACAAAACATTTTTGTATATATTTGCATGTTATTTTTACTTTTTTCATTTTGTCTACTGTAAAGTGGCTTTTTAAGGCTTTGTTGAGATATAATTGTGAAAAATAAATTATATAGATTTAATAAGTTTTAATTGATATATGCATCTAATATGTGAAAATATCTTATTGTTTCAGAAGTTTTATGGTTTTAGTTTTGCATTTAGGTGTATGATTAATTTTGTTATTTTTAATAATAAAAATATGAATCCAGAAAAAAAGAAACCAATCTTAAGAACTCAGCATGATAATTTTTTTATAAATATATATGTAACTGTGTCACCACTAACCAGATTAAGATAAAAGACATTGTATATATATTTTACAATATTCATTCCTTAATTTGTAATTTTATGTAAGAACCCACTTACATAGTACAGTTGTTAGAGAAGTTTCTCAAGGTTTAATGAGCAAGTGAATCATGTGGGGATCTTGTTAAAATGTAGATTCTGATTCATTCCATCTGAAGTTAAGATCAAGACAATGAATCCCTAACAAGCTTCTAGGTGATGCTGGTATGGTGTATTTATTAGGACTCTCCAGAAAAGCAGAAACAATAGGATGCGTATACATATATAGAAAAAGATTTATCATGAGAAATTGGTTCACATGATTACAGAAGCTGAAAAGTCCCACTCTCTGCCATCTCCATGTTGGAAGCCTAGAAAAGTTGGTGATGCCACTCTAGCCTGGGCCCCGAGGCTTGACAACCTGGGGAGCCAGTGGTATAAGAGGCAGAGGCAGAGTCTGAGGGCCGGAGACCCAGACCTAGGGTGGAAGAAGATGGGTGTCCTAGCCTAAGCAGAGAGCAAATTTGCCATTCCTTTGCCTTTTACTCCTTTTCAGGTCCCTTAGAGGTGGATGTTGTCTACCTACATTTTTGAGGGCTTCCTGCTTTCTCTGCTTATAGATGCAAATGCTAATCTATTCCAGAAACACCCTCAAAGTCACATCCAAAAGTAATGCTTTCCTAGCTATCTTGGCATACCTTTACCCAGTCCAGCTGACACATAAAATTAACCACTATATTTGCCACACTATGAGTAGCATTCCTTTAGAGCCTAGACATATAAATCAGAAAGGGACTGGATTCATATTTTGGCTCTGCTACTTGCTAACTACACGAATCTAGAGTAATTACTTAACCTCTCCATAACTCACTTTTCTTATTTGTAAAATAGTAATACTATCTACTCTGCCAGGATTGCTATAGGGTAAAAAGAGATAATGCATTACATTATTGATGTGTGTGACCATGGGACATTAACTAATACTTAACATTACAAGGGGAATTTTCTCATCTGTAAGGTTAAACTTCTGATTTCCTTCAATCATAAAAACTCTAATTCTCTTCCAGAATATCCACCCCCTTATTTTAGTTCACTTAGCTTTTCCACTTAAGAAGAAAATGTGAGGATAAATCAAAGATGCTTTGGCTGGATATAAAATCCAATCAAATCCAATCAAATATTAGAGTGATATGGCTAGAAACAAAGAATAATCTTTAAATGATGGTGAAAGAAGTAAAGGATCCAATCAATAAATGTTTACAGACTGCCTTTTTGCAGCCCTGAAACCCAGTAGAGAGATGGAAGATAAATATTTGAAGTAGTAGTAGTTTGCTAGGGGGAACTAAAAACTCCAGAAAATCCTTCTCATTCACTTTGATTTGAAATATTTTTATAAGTCAGGCCCAGCAGAACCAATAATGTGCTGAGACCTGAATAGATCTAATTTACTTTTGGTTCTTTGCCCATTTCTGTCAATTAAACACAAGGTCTTAGGTTCTTTTTTATTTTCCCAATTAAGTTAATAGAGAACACTCACTATCACTTTTGGAGTAAAGTACAATTCCTCAGGCTGCAACCAAAGCCGTCTATAGATGGACTTCTGCCCTCCTGGGTCGCCTGATCTCCTCCATGCTCACTCTATAGGGGGCGCTACTTCAGCGTCAAATTCATTTTCACAGGGGTGGGGGGGGGGTCATACTCTCTAAAACTGCTGAGTCAGCATATGATTTCCTTAGCTTAGAAGTCCCACCCCCATAAGTCCTATAAGAGTCACATTAACCATTTTCCCTTCTAGAATGCTCCCAAATATTCCTGTTTCAGTTGCATGTTCCTCTTGCTTTTGTGTATGCTCACATCACAACACTAATCTTCTACTCTAATCACTAGCTTATTAGTTAACCCCTCTCCCCAGCAATGAAATTCCACCACTTGGCTTTGTTGAGGTATACTTGACAAATGAAAGCTGTATATTTTAAGGTGTACAAAGTGATGTTTTGATATATGAGTACATTGTGAAATGATTACCGCAATCAAGATAATTAGCATGTTCATCATCTCATATGGTTATCATTTTTATTTTTGTGCTGAGAATATTTAAGATCTATTCCTCAAATTTCAATTATAGAATATAATATTACTAAATATAGCCACAATACTGTATAATAGGTCTCCTTAATAAAATCATTCTGCAAAACTAAAACTTTTGACCAATATCCTCTAGCCCCTAGGAACCACCATTCTACTCTGATTATGAGTCAGAACATTTTTGTTCCAAATGTAAGTGAGATCGTGTAGGATCTGTGTAAGATCGTGTAGGATTCTGTGCCTAGCTTGTTTCAGTTAGCATAATGACACCCAGTTTCATCTGTGTTATTGCAAATTACAGGATTTTTTTTTTAAGGTGTAATAGTATTCCATTGTATGTACATGTCACATTTTGTTTATCTGTTCATTCATTAACAGACATTTGGGTTAATATCATATCTTTGCTATTGTAAATAATGTTGCAACAAACATGGGAATGTGGATGTATCTCTGACACATTGATTTCATATACTCTGGATTGATGAATCATACAGTAATTTTGTTTTTTATTTTTTTTTCAGGAAACTCCATATTGTTTTCCATAATAGCTGTACCAATTCATATTCCCACCAATGATATACAGTTTTTCTTTTTTCCATATCAACAGTAGTTATCTTGTGGTTTTGAAAATAAATACCCATTCTATGGGTATGGCATAATATCTTATTGTGGTTTTGATTTGCATTTCTCTCATGATTAGTAATGTTGAGCAGTTTTTCATATACATGAGGGTCATTTGTGTGTCTTATTATAAAATGTGTCTACTCATGTCAATTTTACATTTTCTAATTGGGTGATTTGTTTTCTTGTTGTTGAGTTGCTTGAGTTCCTTTATATATTATAAATTTTGGTTATTAACCCCTTATTAGATGCATGGTTTACAAATATTTTCTCCCATTCTTTAGGTTATCTCCACACTTTTGATTTTTTTTCTGTGAAGAAACTTTTTAATTTTTTTGCAATTTTTTTTATATATTTGGACATATTTTTGAAGCTATTGTAAATGAGATTATTTCCTCAATTTTTAAAATAGTTTGTTGTTAACGCACAGAAACACTAATGATTTTTTGTATATTGATTTTGTATTCACTTTATGGATTTTTTTTCCATTTTTGATTGCTTTTTGGTAGAAGCTTCAGGATTTTCCATGCAATCTGTAAAAGGAGACAATTTTAACTTTTCTTTCCAATTTGGATGCATTTAGTTATTTTTCTTGCCTCATTTCCCTGCCTGCAACTTCTAGTACTATATTGCACTGTAGCGGCAAAAGTAGACACCTCTAATTCTTGGTCTTAAAATGTTTACAATGCTGAGCATGATAATTACTGTGGGGTTTCTCATGTATGTTCTTTATTATGTTGAGGGTATATTTGTTTTAGACCAAATTTATAGAGCTTTTATCGTGCAAGGATGTTGAATTTTCTAAATTGCTTTTTCTGCATCCATTTAGATGATCATGTGATTTTTATCCTTCATTCTGCATATTAACATTCTGTGAATGTGGTGTATCACATTTATTGATTTGTGAGGATTGAACCATCCTTGTAACATAGGCATAAATCTCTCTTGATCCTGCTGTGTTATCCTTATCATGAGCTATTGAAATTCGGTTTGCTAGTACTTTATAGATGATTTTAACATTTATGTTTATCATTGATGTTGGCCTTTAGTTTTCTTTTCTTAGAGCACCCTTCTCTGGTATTGGAGTCAAGGCAATGCTGACCTTGAAAAATGTGATTGTATATACTTTCTCCTGCTCAATAATTTTAGAGGAGTTTGAGAAGAATTAGCATTAATTCCTTAAATGTTTGGTAGACTTCATCAGCATTCCTTTCTAGAAGTTTTTGGATTAGGGTTTCAATCTCCTCATTCATTATTTGTCTTTTCAGATTTTATATTACCTCATAAGTCAATTTTGGTAGATTGTATGTTTCTAGAAATTTGTCCATTTTTTTGAGGTTATCCTATTTGTTTTCATGTAATTGTTCAGAAGAGTCTTCTATTATCTTGTGTGTTTATGTGCTATCACCTTCTTTTCTTGATGTAACTACAGATTTGCCAATTTTATGTTTTTATAAGAAACAAATTTTCATTGATATAAATTTTACTTTTTATTCTAATTTCTATTTCATTTGTTTTGTTTTGATTTGGTTATTTATTTCCTTCTTTTCTGTGTTCTTTCTCTAGTTCTTTGATATTTAAAGCTAGGTTGAGATTTTTCTTTTCTCTTTATGTAGATATTTATCACTATAAACTTAACTCTTCAAATGACTTTAACTATATTCCTGAAGTTTTGGTATGTTGGGTTTCCATTTTCATTTGTCTCAAGACTTTTCAAAACATTTTCCTTTTGTTTTGATTTCTTCTTTGACCTATTAGTTGTTCAGGTGTGTATTATTTAATTTCCACACATTCATGAATTTTTCAATTTTCTTCCTGTCATTTTTTTCTAATTTCATATCTTTTTGGTTAGAAAAGAGCTACCAGTTAGGTAGTTCTTTTGTTCTTCCTCTAGTGCTGTTTTCTTTTGTATTTGGTGGCTTTTGGTAGTTGCATGCTTTGATTCTGACGTGGTTTATTTTGTGTATCTACTATGTTTTAAAATTTGTGGTTATTCTGAGGCTTACATAAACATTCTATGATTAAAACAGTCTATTTTAAGCTGATACCTTAACTTTGGCTACACAATTCTTAAATTTGTTGAGACTTTTTTTTCCTCAACATATGCTCTAGCTCAGAGAATGTTCTGTGTGTGCTTGAAAAGAATGTGTATTCTGCTATATTTAGACAGAGTAATCTTTCCTGTATATTAGGTCATGTGGTCTATAATATTGTTCAAATCTGCTGTTTCCTTATTTTTTTCTGTATAGATAATTTATTCATGTTGAAAGAAAGGGATTAAAGTCCTCTATTATTGTATTGCTATCTATGACTTCTATCAATTCTCTTAATATATGGTTTTATGTATTTAGCTACATTGCTGTTGAGTATATATGTATTTACAAACGTTATATCCTGTTGGTGAACTGAAAACCTTATCACTATATAGTGACCTTATTATCTCTTAAGACATTTTAAAAAAATTTAATATCTATTTTAATTTTTAAAAGTCTCATCACACTTGTATTGCCATTTTCCCCCCTCTCTTCACTCTCAGTCTATGTGTGTTTGCAGGGTTAAAGTGAATTTCTTGTAAGCTATCTATATCTGGATATTACTTTTGTAAAAAAAAAAAAAATCCACTGAGCTATTCTATGTTTTGATAATTTTATCCATTTATGTTTAAAAGATTATTGATAGGTTAGGACTTACTACTGCTATTTCTTTTCATTTATGCTTTAACCATTTAAGTAGTTCTTTTGTTCTTTTCTTCCTCTATTGCTGTTTTCTTTTGTATTTGGTGGCTTTTTGGTAGTTGCATGCTTTGATTCTGATGTGGTTTATTTTGTGTATCTGCTATGTTTTAAAATTTGTGGTTACTCTGAGGCTTACATAAACATTCTATGATTAAAACAGTCTATTTTAAGCTGATACCTTAACTTTGGCCACACACAAAAAGTCAACACTTTAATTTCTCCTTCCCTGGCATTTTATGTTATTGATGCCATAACTTACATTTTTATGTAAGATTGAGAAATGATTGTAGTTTTACTAATTTTTAATATTTTTGCTTTTCTTTACATTTATGGTAGAGTTAAAGTTATTATATATCAACATTATTAGAGTGTTCTGGATTTGACTATATTTTTACCTTTACTAAATTCAATAATTTCATTTATTTTCATTTTGTTGGTAAGCATCTTTCATTCAACTTGATGAAATTTCTTTAGGTTTTCTTGTAAGACAGGTCTAGTGATGATGTATGTACTCCTTTAAGTTTTTGTTGTATGAAAAGGTCTTTATCACTCTTCTCTTTCTTAAGGATAGCTTTGCAGGGTATATATTCTTCATTAGCAGTATTTTTTTCTTTAGTACTTTGTACTGGCTTGCAAGATTTCTGCTGAGAAATCTACAGATACTTTTTTTTGGCATTTTCCTTGTATTTTATGGGTCACTGTTCTCTATTTACTTTCAAAATTCTTTGTCTTCAACTTTTGAGAATTTGATTTTCTTTTATTTTTTAATCTCAGTTAAGATCTCTTTATACTTCTCTTTTGTCTTCTTTGGGTTTCTACTTTTCATTTCTCTCTAGATTTTAACTTCTTTCTCCAGATTTGTGATTTTGTGTCATTATTTCTTTAAATAAGCTCATTTCCCCCTTTGTTTTTTCTGCTTCTTCTGAGTCTACTGTAATATAAACATTTCTTTCCTTGATGATCTCCCATAAGTCCCACGGGTTTTATTCACTTTTTAAAAAAAATTTTTATTTATTTATTTATTTTGCCTCTGATTGGATAATTCCAAGTGGTCTGTCTTAAAGTCCCCTACTTTTTTCTTCTGGTTGATTATGCTGCTAGTGGAGATCTTTACATAATCTTTCAGTTCAATCATTGCATTTTTCAGAAACAGAATTTCGATTTAGTCTTTTTAAATCTTTGTTGAACTCATGATTTTTTAAAATAATTTTGTTTAGTTGTAGATGGACACAATAGCTTTATTTTATTTATTTTTTTTTATGTGGTGCTGAGGATCAAGCCCAGCACCTCACGCATGATAGGCAAGTGCTCTGCCACTGAGCCACAATCCCAGCCCTAGTAATTTTTTTTTTAATATGTACAACTCATAGTGCATATATTTAGTATCTTTTTACATACAACTGTTTGTATACAAACTATATTCGTACAGTTCAGGTCTTCAATCATGCATTAAGGAAAATGATATCCGTCTCATTCAACCACCTTTTTTTTTTCTCCCCCTCCCTCCCCTCTTGCTCCCTCCCTTACCCTCCCTTCCCTTGACCATTCTAGTGTTCCTCTGATCCTCCTATGTACCCCCCCATCCAACAATACTTTGAAATAGCCTCCTTATATAAGAGAGAGAACATTTGGTACTTGGATTGTTGAGACTGAGTAACTTCACTTAGCATTATGTCTTCCAACTTCATCCATTTACCTGCAAATGCCATTAATTTGTTTTCTTTTATTGCTGAGTAAAATTCCATTGTGCGTATATACCACATTTTCTTAATCCACTCATTTACTGAGGGACATCTAGGTTGGTTCCACAACCTAGCTATTGTGAATTGTGCAGCTACAAACATTGAGATAGCTGTGTCACTGTAATATGCTGTTTTTAAGTCCTTTGGGAATAGACCCAAGAGTGGGATGGCTGGGTCATAGGATGGTTCCATTCCCAGTTTTCCAAGAAATCTCCATACTGCTTTCCATAACGGTTGCACCATTTTGCAGTCCAGCAATGTATGAGTGTGCCTTTTTCTCCACATCCTCTCCAACATTTATTGTTGCTTGTGTTCCTGATGGCTGCCATTCTGACTGGAGTGAAGTGAAATCTTAGAGTACTTTTGATTTGCATTTCTCTAATTGCCAGCGATGTTGAACATTTTTTCATGTATTTGTTGATTAATCGTGTATCTTCTTCTGAGAGGTGTCTTCTCAATTCCTTAGCCCATTTATTGATTGGGTTATTTGTTTTTTTAGTGTAAAGTTTTTTGAGTTCTTTATATATTCTAGAGATTAGTGCTCTATCTGATGTGCATGTATTAAATATTTGTTCCCAATTAGTTGGCTCTCTATTCACCTCACTGATTGTTTCTTTTGCTGAAAAGAAGCTTTTTAGTTTAAATCTATCCCATTCATTAATTCTTGGTAGTAATTCTTGTGCTACAGGATTCTTATTAAGGAACTTGGGGCCTAATCCAACATGTTGGAAATTGGAGCTTACTTTTTCTTCTATTAGGTGTATTGTCTCTGGTCTAATTCCTAGGTCCTTGATCCACTTTGAATTGAGTTTTGTGCATGGTGAGAGATAAAGGTTTAATTTCATTTTGTTGCATATGGATTTCCAGTTTTCCCAGCACCATTTGTTGAAGAGGCTATCCTTTCTCCACTGTACATTTTTGGCACCTTTGTCTAATATAAGATAGCTGTAATTATATGTATTAGTCTCTGTATCCTCAATTCTGTACCATTGATCCACCAGTCTGTTTTGGTGCCAATACCATGCTGTTTTTGTTACTATTGCTCTATAGTATAATTTAAAGTCTGGTATGGTGATGCCCCCCTGCTTCACTTTTCTTGTTCAGGATTGCTTTGGCTATTCTGGGTCTCTTATTTTTCCAGATGAATTTCATGACTGCTATTTCTATTTCTTTGAAGAATGACATTGGGATTTTGATTGGAATTGCATTAAATCTGTATAATGCTTTTGGTAGTATGGACATTTTGACAATATTAATTCTACCTATCCAAGAGCAAGGCAGGTCTTTCCATCTTCTGAGTTCATCTATAATTTCTTTCTTTAGTGTTCTATAATTTTCGTTATAGAGGTCCTTCACCTCTTTCGTTAGGTTGATTCCCAGGTATTTTATTTTTTTTGATGCTATTGCAAATGGGGTATTTTTCATCATTTCCCTTTCAGAGTCTTTGTCGCTGATGTACACAAATGCCTTTGACTTATGTGTATTGATTTTGTATCCTGCAACTTTGCCAAATTCGTTTACTAGTTGTAAAAGTTTTCTGGTAGAGTTTTTTGGGTCTTCTAGGTAGATTATCATGTCATCAGCAAATAGTGCTAATTTGAGCTCTTCTTTTCCTATCTTGATCCCTTTAATTTCTTTCATCTGTCTAATTGCTCTGGCCAGAGTTTCCAGTACTATGTTAAATAGCAGTGGTGAAAGGGGACATCCCTGTCTTGTTCCAGTTTTTAGAGGGAATGCTTTCAATTTTTCTCCATTTAAGATAATGTTAGCTCGGGGCCTTGCATAAATAGCTTTTATTATGTTAAGATATGTTCCTGATATTCCTAGTTTTTCCAGTGTTTTGAACATAAAGGGGTATTGTATTTTGTCAAATGCTTTTTCTGCGTCAATTGAGATGATCATATGATTTTTGTCTTTAAGTCTATTGATGTGATGTATTATGTTTATTGATTTCCGAATATTGAACCAGCCTTGCATCCCTGGGATAAACCCCACTTGATCGTGGTGCACTATCTTTTTGATATGTTTTTGTATCCGATTTGCCAGGATTTTGTTGAGGATTTTTGCATCTATGTTCATTAAAGATATGGGCCTGAAGTTTTCTTTTTTGGATGTGTCTTTGCCTGGCTTTGGAATTAATGTAATATTGGCCTCATAGAAAGAGTCTGGAAGAGCTCCCTCTTTTTCTATTTCTTGAAATAGTTTGAAGAGCATTGGTATTAGTTCTTCTTTGAAAGTCTTATAGAACTCGGCTGTAAACCCATCAGGTCCTGGACTTTTCCTTGTTGGTAGCTTTTTGATGACATCTTCTATTTCTTCGCTTGTAATTGATCTATTTAAATTATGTATAGCCTCCACATCCAGTTTAGGCAAATCATATGACTCTAGAAATCTGTCAATGCATTCAGTATTTTCTATTTTATTAGAGTACAAGTTTTCAAAGTAATTTCTAATTATATTCTGTATATCTGAGGTGTTTGTTGTGATATTCCCTTTTTCATCACGAATGTTAGTAATTTGAGTTTTTTCTCTTCTTCTTTTCGTTAGCATCGCTAAGGGTCTGTCAATTTTGTTTATTTTTTCAAAGAACCAACTTTTAGTTTTGTCAATTCTTTGAATGGTTTCCTTAGTCTCAATTTCATTAATTTCTGCTCTGATTTTAATTATTTCCTGTCTTCTACTGCTCTTGGTGTTTGTCTGTTCTTCTTTTTCTAATGCTTTGAGGTGTGATGTTAAGTCATTTATTTGTTGGTTTTTTTTCCTCTTAAGGAATGAACTCAGTGCAATGAATTTTCCTCTTACTACTGCCTTCATAGTGTCCCAGAGATTTCTATATGATGTATCTGTGTTCTCATTTACCTCTAGGAATTTTTTTGATCTCCTCTTTGATGTCTTCTTCAACCCCTTGTTCATTCAGTAGCATGTTGTTTAGCTTCCAGTTGATGGAGTAGTTTTTCTTATTCCTTGTTTTGTCGTTGATTTCCAATTTCATCCCTTTATGGTCCAATAGCATGCAGGGTAGTATCTCTATTTTTTTATATTTGCTGAGAGTTGCCTTGTGACATAATATATGGTCTATTTTGGAGAAGGAGCCATGTGCTGCTGAGAAAAATGTGTATTCGTTTACTGAGGGATGAAATATTCTATATATGTCCGTTAGGTCTAAATTGTTAATTGTTTTGAGGAGGCTTAAAGTTTCTTTGTTTAGCTTTTGTTTGGATGATCTATGCATTGGTGAGAGAGGTGTGTTGAAGTCCCCTAGAATAACTGTGTTGTGGTCTATTTTACTCTTGAACTTAAGAAGCGTTTGTTTGATGAATGTAGGTGCTCCATTATTTGGGGCATACAGATTTATGATTGTTATATCCTGTTGATGGATGGTTCCCTTAAGTAATAAGAAATATCCATCTTTGTCCCTCTTGATTAGTTTTGGTTTGAAGTCTACCTTATTTGATATGAGAATGGAAACCCCTGCTTGCTTCCGCCGGCCATGTGAGTGATAAGACTTTTCCCAGCCTTTCACTTTCAGTCTGTTGATGTCTTTTTCTATGAGGTGTGTTTCTTGGAGACAGCAAGTTGTTGGGTCATTTCTTTTAATCCATTCTGATAATCTGTGTCTTTTGATTGGTGAGTTTAGGCCATTAACATTCAGGGTTATTATTGAGATGTGATTTTTATTCCCATCCATTTTTATTTGAATTATGGTCTTTAGCTTGATTTGGTTTCTCTTCTGGTTGGTATTTCCTTTAGTTTAATATCTCCCTTTGGTGATTTTCGTTATCATCTTTCTCTTCTTCTTCATGAAAAATGTTGCCCAGGATGCTCTGAAGTGCTGGCTTTCGAGTTGTGAAATCTTTTAACTTTTGCTTGTCGTGGAAGGTTTTTATTTCATCTTCAAATCTAAAGCTTAATTTTGCTGGATATAAGATTCTTGGTTGACATCCCTTTTCTTTCAGAGCTTGAAATATGCTATTCCAGGATCTTCTTGCTTTTAAGGTCTGGGTTGAAAAATCTGAACATAGTCTGATTGGTTTCCCCCTATATGTAATTTGCTTCCTTTCTCTTGTGGCTTTTAGTATTCTCTCCTTGCTCAGTGTATTAGGCATTTTCATTATAATGTGTCTAGGTGTGGATCTGTTGAGATTTTGTTTGTTTGGTGTTCGGTATGCCTCTTGAACTTGGTTTTCCATTTCATTCCTCAAGCTTGGAAAATTTTCTGTAATTATTTCATTAAATAGATTACTCATTCCTTTGGCTTGAAACTCTGCCCCTTCCTCTACGTCGATCACTCTTAAGTTTGGTCTTTTTATGCTGTCCCATAATTCTTGGATGTTATGTTCTTGATTACTAACAAGTTTTGCTGTATGGTTTAAATTCTTCTCTAGGACATATATTTTGTCTTCATTGTCTGAGGTTCTTTCTTCCAAGTGGTCCATTCTGTTGGAGATGCTTTCAATTGAGCTTTTATTTTGGTTTATTGCTTCTTTCATTTCTGGAATTTCTGTTTGGATTCTCTTTAGAGCCTCTATTTCCCTATTGAAGTAATATTTTACTTCCTGTATTTGTTTTTGGAGTTCTTTGTCAAAATGATCTTTTGCCTCCTGTACCTGCTCCCTCATCTCATTTTTGAGTTCATTCTTAAGTTCTATAAACATTTGGCATATGTAATTTCTAAATTCCATCTCTGGCATTTGACCAACTGTGCTTGCCATGACATCTACCGATGAGGTATCTTGATTTGTTTGTGTCATTTTCTTTCCTTGTTTTTTCATGTTGCTTGTGTGTCTATTCTTCCTGCACTGTGGGACCTTGACTGTTTCGATTTTACCTTAAAACCTTATGTTGTTCCCTGTAGTACAATGCTATCAGACCACCTTATAATTCCTTTACACTTTTAAAACCTAACACTTTCTATTCAGAAAATCCAAGTTTGATCACAATGTGCAGATTTTGTTAACCCAGATATTATTTCCAATTTACTCTGTACGCTTCTGATAGGGTTTTATAGCTTCAAGTATTGGATACAGGGGTGTTATGTTTAGGAAGAAGGAAGTGTCTTGAATTGTTCTTTCTTGGAAAGTATGAAAAGAGATATCTATTGAAATGGTTTAGTGGAAGTGGTTTAGTATCAGTAGACGATGGAAGAAAGAGAATGGGGTTGACAATTAGGTAAAAAGATCAATTTATATATATAGTAAGTTGGAAAAGAAAAAAAATGATAAAAGAGTAGGAATTGGTGTAAGAGAGAGGAGAGAGAGAATCAAGGAAATAGAGAGTAAACTATATATAACACCACTTTGCTACCCAGTTCAATTGCGCCAGTTCTAGAAATCCCCAAGTTTTGCGTATAACTTGTTTTTGCCTCTGTTTAGTATGCACTGGCAGGATGTAAACATGAAAGATGAAGGAGGAAGAAAAGATACAAGAGTGAGAAGGAGGGAAAGAATGAAAGAAAAAAGGAGCGGAAGCAAACAAACACACTAACAATCAATGCGGAAGGAAAAAAAAAAAAGCAGAACAAAACAAAGCCAAAAAAGGAAAAGAAAAATAAACAAACAAACAAACAAAAAAACCCTCCCTGCAATCCAAAAAATCAAGCAGACCAATAAAAAGAAAAGGAAAAAAAAAAAAAAAAAGAATAAAAAGTCAAACCCCAAGTCTCAGACAAAACGGGCCCTGGGAAGCCCCCCTCTTTTTTTTCCTTTCCAGTTCAAACCAATTGCTATTGGATCACAGTCTGTGATCCTGTTAGTGAAATCAAGGCTGCATCTTAGGCCAGTGGCTGCACGGATCAGTGAAGGAGTGGCCCAGGGGGACTGCGTGTGTCAGCAGATGAATGGCGCCGGGAAGGGAAGGGGACCTTCCAGAAGGCACCCCCTCCCCAAGCCCACCCACAGCTGCAGCCTCTTGTGGCCGCTGCGCTAGCCTCAGAAACGCCTTCCCCTGCTGACCACCCAAGTCTCACCCAATTGTGCGTTGTCTCCAGAGAGCTGGAGAGTCCCTGGATGGATGCAGCCGTCGCTCTCCGTCTCCTCCCCTCCGTCAGGACCAGCCCCTGTAGCTTTCAAAGATGGCGGTGCTCTCCCTCCAGTCAACAGCAGCTCCGCAGACTCCCGTATCCTCGCCGATCGCACCAGGAAGCCACACCTGTGACTGTGGTGCAGACAGCGCTGCTCCAGACCGTGGCCTGCTCCACTCTGCCCCCGCTTGCCGATCGCAGATCTCTGCGCCGCTCTGTCCGGGGCCCCAGTACGGAGGGTCGCGTCAGGCGGAGTGTGGATTCGAACTGGTGTGTGGACCCGCGGTCTCCCGTGGCTCCCCAGCACCAATCCCGCCGGCTGTTATCGCTGGTTTCTATCGCCGGTTTCACGCTGGTGTGCTGTGAGTTCGGCTGGGGTTAGCAGTAGCGCGGTCTCCTCACACTGACCTTGTTTCGCAAGGCCTGTGCACCACCCAGGCGGTTTTGCAGGAGCCTCGCGGCTCCAGCCGCTGCAGACAGCTTGTCTCTCTCTCTCTCTGGTAGTAGTAATCAAACCATCCAGGAGATCGGTATTTTCAGCCTATATATATATGATGAAAGGCAATTTATCTGCTTTGTTGGATTCTTTCCATGGAGCTGTCCTGAAGTGCGGCTTCCTCTAATCCGCCATCTTGGATCCGCCCCCTAGTAATTTTTTAAATGTATTTTATTCTTGATTTCATTTAGTTGTCTGTATGTACAATTTTAGGTCAGTGAGCTTCTTAATATGATTATCTTGAATTTTTTTCAGTTTAAAAGCTTCATTATTTTAGGGGTTGGTTCCTAGTGCTTTTACTGTGTCTTCAGTAATACCATGTTTCCTTGATTATTTGTGATTCCTGTGGCCTTGTGTTAAATGTCTATGCATTTTAATAAGTAGGGACCTTTTCCAGCCTTTATAAACTGGCCGTGGAGGGGAAAATTCTTCTCCAGTCAGTTCATTCAGAGATTCTGGGCAGACTCAATAGCAGGCTTTGTGTGTAAATTTGCTCCTGGAATCCTTGGATGGATGGCTTAGTGCCTGGGTCACTGGGAAGTTGAACCTGGTGTCTAAGTCCACAAAGTTGGTCTGGTGTCTAGGTCTATTGGAGTCTGCTTGTATCCTATGTCTATAAGGATAAACTTGGCACCTGAGTTGTTTTAGGTGGACCAGGCACTTGCATCCAATTGTGGATTTCTTCACATTAAGATGGACTGGGTCCTGGGTTCACAGTGCTTGGAAGACCATCTTGGAATTAAAGTTTACTGTGGTGGACCTAGTGCAAGTGTTTTCAGCAAGACTGGGTGCTCACTCTTCTTTCACCATATAAACACATCTCTCTTCACGTACCATTGTGGACTTGAGGGAGGTGTGGCACAGGTAATATGAACCTGTCTTTCTTTCCCTCTTCAACACATCTTTTCTTGTTTCTGTGCTCCACCTAAATGCCATAATCTCTCTCGTGGATTTCTTTGTTCTTGCAGAGGCACTTCAGAACATAGCTGAGTGTTCAAATAGATGCTTCCGTGATGGGATGAATTGTAGACAGTTCTCTTGTGGACGTCACTTCTTTGAGTAGCCTATAACTCTTTTAAGTATAGATGTGCGTCTTATAATTCTATAGTCCATCCAGTCAGCAATGGATACCACACAGGAACATTTTGCAATAATGTCTATAAAAAGAGCAAATAAATAAAATCTGTTCCCCATGTATGATGTTAGAAGGGAAGACTTGAAATTTATTAGCTTCTCTCTCTCACTCTCTCTTTTACCTTCTGTTAAATTCTATGAAAGTTTATGTTGCCGTTATATTGTTACAGAGAGCCAAGATGAATGTTCTGGCAGTGTAGGTCAGTGGTAAAGGTTTTGCTTAGCACATGTGAGGCAAAGCCCTGGGTTGGATCCCCAGTACCACATTAAACACACACACACACACACACACACACACACACACACACACACACCATGACACAAAATATTCACTAATGAATTCACCTAAGAGTCTCCACTCAAACATCTTCTTTCATTTAAAACTGGCATCTTGAGTCAGGCATGGTGGCCAGGGCTGTAATCCCAGCTACTCAGTTCTTACGCAGAAATATCAAAAGTTTGAGCTCAGCCTGGGCAGCTTAGTGAAACCCCATTTCAAAAAACAAAGCAAGGGGTTTGGAGTTGTAGCTCAGTGGTAGAGTGCTTGCCTAGCATGTGTGCAGCACTGAGTTTGACTCTCAGTACTGCATAAAAATATATAAATGAATGAATGAATGAATGAATAAAAAGATATTGTGTCCATCTACAACTAAAAAACCTATAAAAAATTTTTAAAAAGCAAAAGTGAAATAAGCCAATCCCATAAAACCAAAGGCTGAACAAATGTTTCTCTGACGTGCAGATGCTAACACAAAATAAGGAGGTGGGGGGGAGGAAAAAATAGTTTATTGGATTAGATGAATGGAAATAAAGGGAAGGGAGGGGTGATGGGAACAGAAAAGACAATAGAATAAATCAGACATAACTTTCTTATGTTCATATGTGAACACACCACCAGTGAAACTCCACATCATGTATGACCACAAGAATGGGAAGTTATAATCCATGGATATATAATATGTCAAAGTACAATCTGCTGTCATGTATATCTAAAAAGAAAACAAATAAAAATATTAATAACAAAAGCAAAGCAAAACAACAATATGCTGGCATTTTTATTTCCCATCAATCTCAGCTACAATGTAAAACATTTTTATAATGACAACTTATTACAAAGTGAAAGTAATATTCTTGCAAAAGGTAGTATTTCATTATGTCAATAAAACTGATACTAGAATTCCATTTAAATTACTTAAATGCCAAAAAATAATATGAATCTTGTCTAAAATAGCTAAAAATTGAAAAGAGGAAAATCACCTAGGTTGACAACTTTGTTGGCTTTGGTACAGTCTACCAAACCTTTAAAGAATAGACACTTTCTTTCTCAAACTCTACTAAGAAGTAGAAGATGAAAAGACAAATCCCAACTCATTCTACAGGACCAATATTACCCAGATACCAAAGCCAGACAAAGATATCACAGGGACAAACTAAGACTAATATCCTTTATAAGTATAGATGCAAATATCTTTTTAAAAAAAAACCCTTAACAGCCCAATTCAGAAGCATATTAAAAAGATTATATATCATTGCCACTGAGATTAATCCTCCTAATGCAGGAATGATTCAATGTATAAAAATGGAGTGTAGCTGGGCATGGAGGGACATGTCTATAATTCCAGTGACTCTGAAGACTTAGACAGGAGGATTGCAAGTTAGTGGCCAACGTCAACAACTTACTCAGGTCCTCAGTAACTTAATGAGTCCATAACTCAATTTTTAAATAAAAAAGGACAAGGGGTGAAACTCAGTGGTAAAGCGTCCTTGGGTTAAATCCTCAGTACAACCCCCTTGCCAATGTCATATAGGTGATAGTCTGACACATCATCACCAAACTGGGAATTGGGGAGATGGCCAAGACTGACTCCAACCTCGTGCAGGATCTCACCTTGGTGGGCACATGCTCCTGGAATGAATGCAAGATACATGTCAGACCACATTTCATCAGTTCATTGCAGAAACTAACAATCATACCCATGATTGGAGAAAAACACTCCAGACTTCATAACTCAGGCTGGGGAAGAAGAGTTTGAAAACAGAAATAAGACTTTGCCACACAAAAGAGTTGAAAATTGTTAGTAGTTTACACTGAAATGCAGAACACAATTTTCCAAGACTAAGAGTGGTTTCTTTTAGCTAAATACTATTTGTAGAAAGGTTTTATATTATAATGTGCATTTTTATCACATACTATGTGATTAGTTTATAGAGTGATTCCCCCTGCCAGTTTCTTTCTTTCTTTCTTCCTTCTCCTTTTCCTTCTCCTTCTCTTTGGTACCGGGGATTGAACTCATGGGTACTTGACCACTGAGCCACAACCTTAGCCCTATTTTGAATTTTATCTAAAGACATGGTCTCACTGTGTTGCTTAGTGCCTCGCAGTTGCTAAGGCTGACTTTGTACTCACGATTCTCCTTTCTCAGCCTCCCAAGCTGCTGGGATTACAGGCGTGTCCCACCGCACTGGTCTTCCCCCAGTTTCTTGAACATAGTATCTTCATGTCTTGACTTGGCTAGTCATGCTATTAATTATTAAACACTAAAACTTGGAATAATGTCAATCATGTAGTATAACATATTAATAATGAAGCAAAAACTCAACACCATCATTTGATGCAAAGTATTTTACAAAATATGATATCTTTCCTTAATTAAAAAACACACACACACACACACATACATGCATAAAAAAAAGAAGATAAAAGGAAACTTCCTCAACCTGATGAAGTGCATTTATGAAAAATCTAACATTATATTTATTAAAAGTTACAGCCACAGAAATTAGGCAAGAAAAAAATTAAAATATCCAGTTGAGAAAGAAAGAAGAAAAACTATCTATTTGCAGATGGCAAGTTCTTGCATATAGCAAATCTTAAGCCAATTATGTCAGTGAACTCCTATAAAACCTTGGGAGGCTGAGACAGGAGGACCACAAGTTGGAGGCCAGCCTGGTCAATTTAGCGAGACCATGTCTAAAAATAAAAAAGGACTGGGATGTAGCTCTGTGGTAGAGTGCTTGCCTACCATGCATAAAAATGGGGATTTTTTTTCCCAATGTCATTCTTCAAAGAAATAAAAAAAGCAGTCATAAAATTCATCTGGAAAAATAAGAGACCCAGAATAGCCAAAGCAATCCTGAGCAAGAAAAGTGAAGCAGGTGGCATCACCATACCGGACTTTAAATTATACTATAGAGCAATAGTATCAAAAACAGCATGGTATTGGCAGCAAAACAGACTAGTGAACCAATGGTACAGAATTGAGGACACAGAGACTAATACATATAATTCCAGCTATCTTATATTAGACAAAGGTGCCAAAAATGTACAGTGGAGAAAGGATAGCCTCTTCAACAAATGGTGCTGGGAAAACTGGAAATCCATATGCAACAAAATGAAATTAAACCCTTATCTCTCACCATGCACAAAACTCAATTCAAAGTGGATCAAGGACCTAGGAATTATACCAGAGATAATACACCTAATAGAAGAAAAAGTAAGCTCCAATTTCCAACATGTCGGATTAGGCCCCAAGTTCCTTAGTAAGAATCCTGTAGCTCAAGAATTATTACCAAGAATTAATGAATCAGATAGATTTAAACTAAAAAGCTTCTTCTCAGCAAAAGAAATAATCAGTGAGGTGAACAGAGAGCCAACTAATTGGGAACAAATATTTAATATGTGCACATCCATCAAATAGAGCACTAATTTCTAGAATATATAAAGAATTCAAAAAACAGAACACCAAAAAAACAAATAACCCAATCAATAAATGGGCTAAGGAACTGAAAAGACACAATTAATCAACAAATACATGAAAAAAAATGCTCAACATCACTGGCAATTAGAGAAATGCAAATCAAAACTACTCTAAGATTTCATTTCACTCCAGTCAGAATGGCAGCTATCAAGAACACAAACAACAATAAATGTTGGAGAGGATGTGGGGAAAAAGGCACAATTATACATTGCTGGTGGGACTGCAAAATGGTGCAACCGTTATGGAAAGCAGTATGGAGATTTCTTGGAAAACTGGGAATGGAACCACCCTATGTCCCAGCTATCCCACTCCTGGGTCTATTCCCAAAGGACTTAAAAACAGCATATTACAGTGACACAGCCACTTCAATGTTTATAGCAGCACAATTCACAATAGGTAGGTTGTGGAACCAACCTAGATGTCCCTCAGTAGATGAGTGGATAAAGAAAATGTGGTATATATACAAAATGGAATTTTACTCAGCAATAAAAGAGAATAAAATAATGGCATTTGCAGGTAAGTGGATGAAGTTGGAGAATATAATGCTAAGTGAAATTAGTCAATCTCAAAAAATCCAAATACTGAATGTTTCCTCTGATATAGGGAGGCTAGTTCAGTGTTGTTGGATGGGGGTACATAGGAGGATGAGAGGAACACCTTTGATGAATCCTTTGATGAATGGTCAAAGGAAAGGGAGGGGAAGGGAGGGGAAGGAATCCTTTGATGAATGGTCAAAGGAAAGGGAGGGGAAGGGAGGGACAAAGGGGGGGGGGAATTGGTGGTTCAATGAGATGGATGTCATTATCCTAAATGCATGATTGAAGATCTGAATGGTACTTATATACTTTGTATACAAACAGTTGTATGTAAAAAGATGCTATATATATGTATTACGAATTATAATACATACTACTATTATAAATAAAAAAAATTAAAAAAAAAAGAAGGGAAAAAACAGGGATTTTTTATGTTGTTCAAAGGAGATCCTCATTCTCAAAAAGGAGGGGTGGAAACTGCTGGATACTAAGGGCTCTGGGAGCTAGAGGCTCATGAGTGCCTCATTTTCTTCTGCTGCCAGGCCTGGGAAATGACCTAATCATAGTTAGACAAAGGAGATGTCTCATAATTTTCTGCATTCAACCTGGCCTGATTACCAACTGGGGGAATCAAAACTGGTCTCTGGAGGGAACATAAACTACAGGACCACATCTAAAGAGATTGAATTTACAAAAGAAAAAGGGTTAAAATGCCCTATGTGTGGGGTTTTGCCTCTCAAGTTCAGAACAGTAGCTTCCCTTACTTCTTAGCTTCTGCTAGATCTCTCTCTCTCCAAGGCTTACAGAGTGTGTAGAGCTTGCAAGACTTACAAGGCTTGCAGAGGACCAGTTTGAGACTGAAGAAAATAAAAGATGTCATTTTTAAATTCACTTAGCATAATAATATTTTCAAGGTTTATCCATGCTGGAGCATGTGTTAGAATTCATTTAAGGCTGAATAGTAGTCCATTCTATATATGTGAATAGAATGAATAATATTCCAATTGGTAAAACCTGAGAAGACTAGCACTTAAAAAATAAAATAAATAACACTGAAAGAAACTATCATAGTGAAGGTAGGCAGATCATGTGTCTGACACATTTGGAAGGATTCTAACATCAATTGTACTAAAAGCACTAGACATCTGTAAATCACGTAAGTGAGCGAGTGTGAGTTAAGGATGCAATTGTGTCAGGAGGGGCTTTGAATTGTGCTTTTGGGGTCCGAGCTAGGAATGTCTTATTTTATTTTTATTTTAAGAGTTTTGTCTGTCACTCTAGAGAGGTAAAGCCAGAGGAGCTCTTTATGTTGGACTCAGAGGAAAGTCAACTGATGAGCACAAGGTGAGGCAACATCATCTTTCCTTCTAGCCTGTTGAGACTAGACCTCCAGAAAATAGTCTAATAGTAAGTAATGTGTAATCCTCTTTGGTTTCATTTTACTGGGTCATTTGTCAAACTGAGATTTAATAGTAGGGAGGTGAGAATCCCCATGTTCTATTGTAGAGTTTAGTCAATGAGCCTGCCATCCAATTGCTCCCTCCAGCCTCCTCTTAAAAGTAAAGTTTTAATGAGACAAAGCTACACCTCTTCGTTCAGATTTCATCTATGACTGCTTTCACATTGCAATGGTTTGGCAGGTAGGAGTGAGAGAGATTATATGGCCTGCAAAGACTAAAATATCCATCTTGTTCTACAAAAAGTTTGCTGCTCTAATCTCAGACATTTCTCCTTTAGCAATGAAGACTGGATGATGTAATCAAACTGATGAAACAAAACTCAAGTCTGGCTCATATACCATGGGATATGTTTCTGTATTTTCAGTTTTTGAGAAATATCCAGTAGCTCATGGAAATTACGTACTTCACATTTAAGTGGTCACCAAGAATAAATGTTGTGCTGTTCCGATTTGCCATTATGAAGCATTTACATAAAATGAAGATTACTACAGGGGATTGTTAGACATCATTGTAAGGAAAATTCACAGTTTAGGCATTTTGAGGGATTAACTTCCAATAGACAGCAAAGCATAGGATGGAGGAGAGTTGAATTTACATATTTATCCTAAGGAAAAAATGTAAAAGGTTTATTGAAGAAGATTTAACCAGTACAGCATTTTTATATACAGTAAATCATCTAACTATCCAATAAGGGATTAAATCAGTAAATTAAGGCTTACCTACATACTAAAATTGAAATGCATTAGAAGATTTTAAAATAATTATTTATTAACACAAAAACACTAGTTATCAACTCACTCTTCATTAGGGAAGGCATAAACCTGGAAGAGAATATAGCAAAATACTAATAGGCATTATCTGAAGATTGCAAAATTACAAGTCACTTAGTATTTCCTTTTCTAAAATGTTTCAAAGTTGATATGTGCATTTGAAAAAATAATGAAAAATTTGTGTGTGTGTGTGTGTATGTGTGTATATGCATGCCCCATCATGAACATAATATCCTTGAGGAAAGAAAATGTCCATAAAGGGTACCCTGAAGTTTATACCAAATTTTCCAACTGCTAAGATTTATACACATTGCTAATATACAGATTGAACATGCACACACACACACACACACACACACACACACACGCACACGCACACACACACACACATACAGAGGAAGAAGTATCTGTTTCTCTTTCTTGTTCTCCTCATCTCTGAAGTTCTGACCCTCAATTCTTTTGTATCTTTTCCCCCATGTCTCCACCTAACTAAAAAAGATTGAATGTTATTTTTTTGCTTCCTTGTTGTTTAAAGAGTCCTGAGCTTAGTGAGAAAGACAGATTTCCATTTTCCCTACTTTCTAAAGCCTAAGGAAGTTTTGTTTTCCACAACTGAATGAGATAAATCTCATGAATTATCACCTCATTTAATATTCTGGCAAAAAATCGAAAACAAAAACCAACCAACCAACCAATACCAGCACAGAGGGCTGGGATTGTGGCTCAGTGTTAAAGCACTTGCCTAGCATGTGTGAGGCACTGGGTTCAATTCTCAGCACCACATACCAATAAATAAATAAAATTTAAAAATTCATCAACAACTAATAAAAATATTAAAAAAAAAAAAACAGCACAAAACCTAATTGGAGATGAAGAATATCAGGGAGAAATTGAGAAGTTTGGGGTAAAATCTTTCCACTTTTATAGCTGAATCATATTGTCTTTTCAAAAATTTCCTTGGTATAAAGGAAGGTATCCAAGCATGACTTTCTCATCCAAACTGTTGTGAGATTCTTTAGTGAAAAAAAACAATGTTTTCCTTGTGTTAAGTTTTGTACATGTCTCTGTGCTTTATTGAGTATTTCTTCCAAATGAAGGTTTACAGACATTCTTAAAACTTCAGAAATCATGAAATAGCCTCATTTTACTCTTATTTCAACTTTTGAATATTTGTGTTTATCATGCAGATTAAAGGATGCATATAAGATGTTGAGGATATTGCTTAACAGTTATGTCATTCATTGTACAGTAGATAATGTTGTTGCTTCTTATTTTTGATCAAATGTGTTATTCTGTAAAATAAAAACAATTCAACTTACATGGTTGATGAACATTTTTATTTCCCAATTGTTAATTGTGGGTAACAGAAAACAACTTGGATAGCTTCTTGGGAACAATTTCCGGGTGGCAATTTGAAAACTGAGACTCAGCTCAGTGTCCTCTTCACCCTTCTTTATTTCTCACTGTGGTAAATATGGAGCCGCCCATCCCTTGTAATAGGCCAGGAAGATTGAAATAAGAAGCAGGATATGATTCTAAGTAACAGGAATATTAGTTTCTGAGGGTGTGTAATTTCCCTATGCTTTTGAAGTTTGTGCTTTCAAACAGCTGCAGGAGAATTCCTGCAAAACATTGTGACCAGTGCCTTTTTATTGGAGGAGCAAGCTTGTTTACCAGTTTCTGAAATGAAAAACAAGATGTTCTGGTGCAGGATTGCAGGGAATTGCAGTTCCCGTTTCAGCCTGAACCTCAGCTTTTTCCACCCACGTGAAGTTTAGAGTCTTACAACATCAAGTTCAAAACAGAAACACCAATCATCTCCACACTTAAATGCCTTGTTTTGCTTCACCACCAAAAAAAAAAAAAAAAAAAAAAAAAAAAAAAAAAAAAAAATGTTCACCTGGGCTGGAACAGCTTTTATCCTGACACTCAGAATTGGTACAGCTGCTTCAATCTCTGCTTGTTAAATGGCTTTTTTAATTCCTAGATGAATATGGGTACAGCTGTTATAATATTCACATCACTTAAAGGTTGAGCAAAAAATTTTAAGTGGTAGTACAGAAAAGACTTATTTCCTTGATGGCTTGACTCATGGAGTCAAATGGATTGCCAAGGGAAAATAATCCCATCTGTGACTTACTGCCCAAAAGTTATTAATGGTTTGAGTGCCCTAGTTCCTCTAAGAATTTTTTTGTGGCTTTGAAGCTTTTTTCACATTGCAATTTTATCTTTATAATTAAACTGATACGAATTAGGGGAATGTGTAATAAGCAACCTACATATTACATAAAAGTATTGTCACCCTGGCCTAAAAATGCCTAGCAGCTAAGCAGGGCACTGGAAAGGGATCATAGAATGTTACAGAGAACAATATGTTAATCCCTTCAACATTCACCTAAGAAAAGGTCGGAAAGGAAAAGAACATTGAGGAGCAAAAGATCATTCAATGGAAAACAGGTACTAATAACCATTAAGGAATAAATTGCACACATGGAGATTTGAGATTGCTTGAAGAGGAAGTGTCTATATGCAAAAGGAAACCTGAGCTATGATGACTGGCTCATTATATAATTTCATTTAGATAGAAACAAATCTACTTGACATTAAGTTATTTTTCTAATATAGGAATTGAATACATGTGTCATGATTTTTCTAGAAGTCGTGAATCTCCAAAATGGAGAATGCCATTCTCCATAAAGTCAGCTTTCTCTAGGTCTTAGCTACTAAGTCAGAGGTCCTATGATGTCTTCTCTCTAAAACTCTTGAATTATTTCAATGCTTCAAAGTCTTTGCTTATAGCACTATGTTTTTATTAGTACATTATAGTTATGCATACTATTGGGTTTCGTTTCGACATAATCACAAAAGCATGAAATACAATGTGTTCCACTTCAGTCCCCAGTACTATTAAAGCACTAATCATTCTATACTGTGATTCATTTGTTTATCTCTCCACCAAGACAATAAGCACCTCACAAAAGGGAATGGGTCTCATTCACCTTCCTTTTGCCCTGTATCAGGACCTAGCACACCTTAAAATGTTTGTTGAATGACTGAATAACATTATATGAATGTAAGAGAATGTAAGTAAATAAATGCAACTTGCTAGAAAATGTGGTTATTTACTCATCCACACTTATTAAAAAATAATTTAGCGTAGACTCTTTGTCAGCCTGTGGAAGTTAAAATATATTCACAGAAGGGAAAAATAAATAGTGTCCATGGAGTTTTCAGAATTGAGAAGAGTTTGAATAACAAATAAGTAAATAAATAGACAAATGTGAATTATATCTTGTCATACACCTATGAAAGTAAAGTGTAGGAGATAGGAAAACATAGCAGACCTATTTAGATTGAGTGAATAACAACAACAACAACAACAAAAAAAAAAAAACCTCTCTGAGGAAAACACAGATCAGGCATGGAAATTGGAGTTGGGGGCTAAGCAGAGAATGAGCAGCTAGAGAAGGAAGGAGACAAGGTGCGAATTTCAGTCCTAATGGAGGGGGAAATGCATGGTGCTTGGTGTTTAAATATGAAACTACGGGATAGGGTCTGGAAAGGATTATTCTCAAAATTTTTTGGCTTTATCAACTGAGTAAAATAAGAACTACTGGGATTAGAGTAGATTTGAGTGGGGGAAAGGGAGTTCTGTTTGGGACATTCCACGTTTGAGGCTCCTGTGAGACTTGCAAACAGCTATGACAAGTGAGTAGGTGGGATGAGAGCTCCAGGGCAGCTTCTGGGCTAGAATTAGCAACTTTCAAGTCATGAGCACACAGAGGGCTCAGAACTGAGCTCAATGCCAAAGGCACACAGCTTGAAACACAGCATCAGCTCACATGCCTGAGAACCTCCATCGTGTTGCCCACTGTGCTAGGCACCGTGCATACATTACTCAGCCTTATAATGCAACTTTACAATAGAAAGCTCACCATTAACATTTTACAAATTAGGAAGTATGGACCTGAAGTGGTTAAGTGACTAGTCCAAGGCCCTACTGCTGTGAAGTGCCAGATTTGGAAGTTGAACACAGTTCTGTTTTGTCTCAGAACACTTATGTCCATAAACCTAATGTGTCTCTGGATGATTTCTATAATATTCTCTTTGTGCCACATACTTCCAGCTATATGACATCATTTATTTCTTACAACAACTCTGTGGGATGGCATTATTAACTCTGTTTATATGCTAAAGACCTGAGAGTCACATAAATCCAGTGATTCATTTTAGGTCATATGGTTAGTTTTGGGGGAATGGGATCCCACCTATTCCTCCTAGCCCCTGTATTTCACATTGCCTCTCTGGCATGGAGAGGAGGGGGTTAAGATCTTGCAGGTACTTGTATGGAACGGGGAATTCCTAAGCTTAAGACTGATGCAAAAACTTCTTAGAGGTCCCAGGAGTTAAAACAATACCAAGGACCTGTGGATTAGAGGGGAAAACTTTCCTGATTCCATCTTGAAGAAGCAGTGGATTTGACAGGACTCTTGTCCTTTGAAGGACACTAAAAAATAGAATAGTCCCAGGAATCAATAGACACATGAATCCAATATCTGGGCTTTGTTATACTGTTAAGTGTGAAGTTTCTTCAATCTTATAATATCTAAAATTCAGTTACTATGTCTCTTATATACTTTCTCAGTTTTCTGGAGCATATATTCTGTTCCAAGTGTATCAAAATCTGTATATGTGCACCAGTCCAAAAGCAATCAGAATCAGGTTTAGCACCACTTCCCTGAAACTGTCCTAACTTCTAGATGACTCTATTCTCTTATCTGCTCAGAATGCCAAGTACTGACAAGATGCATACAGTATTATGCAACTGATTTAGACTGTAATTGCTGTTAATTTCCTCCTCCTATTCCTGAAGAAGCAATGCTGAAGTTCAGAATGCATGACTTCAATCTGTTTCTGTGCCATGGTTCTATAAATTTCTAACCCTGTAACATGATGGTGGATCTTGCTTAAAGGCAAGTTTAATTACCTTAGAACACCTCAAGGAACTGTCAGATGGCAGACATTTGTTCCCCATTTCACTCAAAACAGCTGAGAGGAGTTTAAAAAGATAGGAAGCTGAATGTTATAGACAGTTGCTACCTAGCAGAATAGATAGATAATAAACTTGGCTTGTTTTCCAGTTGAACTGTAAAAATCATATAATCTTTCCCTTGACAGAGATTCACCAAATCAGTCTGTCAGTCTTTGGATAGCTTTGAACCTAGGGTTACTGGCAGGATAAATGAAAATTGCATGTGGCTGGGATTGATCTATTGACCCTCATTCCCAAGCCTTGCTCTGAAGACAGAGAAACTTTTATTAACAACAGCAACAAAACAGTAGCTTTCCAAGGACCATTTTCATGCAGAAGACTCTGATGTTGATCAGGTCATAAGATCCAAATTCCTTATGCAGAGGAGATATTTGTAATAAAACTTATATTCTAAAGTGCAATTGAGATTGAAATTTTTTTAAATGAGATAAATATTAATATAATCTATTAAAACACTTTATTTCCATTTTGAGTATATCACATTTCAGTGGCATAATTTTCAATGTGGTATTTGATATGGAATTGGTAATGGAAGTGAAGACTCTCTGAATGCTTAACCTAAGCTCACATATAGCTAATATGTAAGCTGCTGCTAGGAGACAGATTTTTAAGATTGTACAAAGTAGACACATGGTGATTTCTGAATGTAGCTGCTATTTAATAAGTGTATGCATTTGAACTGTTTTAGGTACCAACTTCTTTTGCCAATCTTTCAGGACTTCTGCTTTCTTGTCTATCACATTTTGCTTCATATTGAATACCCAGAATTAGCAACTTCATATTAAATGCCTAGAATTAGGTGTTATTGTGGGTGTTATTGTGTTAGCTTTTTTATGTATACATATTTTTTTTGTCATTTAAATCTTAAAGAATGCACACAAAGGGGAACTACACATTGTATATGGCCTATTGCACATATCTATATGGGAACAGTGCTGTTTTTATGCAGGATGGAGCTTAAGGAATCCAACTACTGCTTTATAGTCAGTAAATGGTGCAGCCGTTACCAGGTGGAGCCAGGCAATGAGTCTCTAGATCTCCTGTGCTTAACCACTATGACTCAGTATTTCCTATTCAATATGTAGATCAGATCCCTACATGAGGATAAATTAAATGCTCTCTTAATTTTCCTCCTACTTCAATTTCCATAGCATCTTCTTTTAATACATACTATATTGGATATCAGTGTAGTTAGAATTCTCTTAAAACCCTCTAATGCCCTACCAAAACTGATCTTGACAATGACATTAATTACTTTCATATTGCTAAAGACAAAGGATATTTCTTAGTTCTTATCTTACTTGAATTTGAAAGCAGCATTTAACATAGTTGATTTCTCCATTCTTCTTAACATACTCTTATCACTTGGTTTGAGGATACACAGTATCACAATTTTCCTTTTACATCACTATTTATTTTTCAGTCTCCTATGCCAATCCTTCCTCTTCCTCTCTATCACTCAGTTTTGGAGTGTCTGGGACTCAGTATCTAGCCTTCTCCTCTGTCTTTACTCACCCCTAAATTTGTGCATGTTATTAATATATGGAATAGTTCCAAATTTATATTTCACCAAGGCATCTTTCTTAAAATCCAGACTTGAATTTCCAACTGTCGGCTTCAACTCTCTATTTGGACTTATGGTACAAAGCTCAGACTTAAGTCCAAGGCTAACTCTCTTGACCTCAAACTTGTAGCCTGTGCCATCTAAGGCAATGGCCACCCTCCAGTGCTCAGGGCCTAACATGACCCTCTCATATTCTGATTTCCCACAAGTGACCCATTGGCAAGTCATACTGGGTCTGCTTTCAAATATACCCTGAATCCAAATACTTCTCACTCCTCTCCCTGCTGTCACCCTGGCACGTTTTCTTAGAGGTCTTATAAAACTTAAGCCACACTTTGTGTCTGTTCAGAGCATAAAAGCAAGGCCATTACACAAACCTGCATAGCCCTCTTACCTGCCCTTTCCCCTCCCACCCCTGAGGGAGTTCTTCATTGACCTCTACTGCTCTTCTTGCTCAGGAATCACCAAACTCCATCCACAGTAGTCTCCCAATACTTGGCTCTTCCTTTGCTAGGTATACTTTTCACACAGACGTCCTATCGGTTTCTTCTCTCACCTTCTTTAACTTTCTCTCAAATCTTGCTTCTACTCCTGATCTTCCTTACCTGGTTCTATGATGACATTGCTTTCCATACTATTGTCACCTCTAACATACTACATAAGGTACTTATATGTCAAGAAGTTGATGATTGATTGTTTTTGATCCACAAGAACAGGGACTTTAGACTATTGGTGTTGCTGACAGATGTAGTCTGGCTATCTAGAGCAGGTGAACTAGATGAATGAATAACCATTCATTCATAAAACAATTCATGTGAAATACTGTTCCTGGGAATAAATACTCAATAAGTCAATTACTATTACTTAGCTGTTATCAATGGGATTTTTATATATTACCCCCCTGAGAATTCTGAGACTGACAGAAAACGTTTTGAAAGGAATGAATCTTAAAATATATGGTAATACATACCATTACTGTTTGTTTATGGCAAGTTGGCCACTGGTTGGCTTGCAAAATAGAAGAAATTTTTGAAAACTTTCATATATCTCCCTCCATCTACTCTCTTTTCTTTATATTATACCCTACACCTGCCATCTCATTGTGCTGGGAATTGAATGAGATTGTATGCTCTTTATTCTCTTAGCACCAAGAGAAGTTGTCATAAACTAGTATGACAGACTTATTTCTAAGGAACATATAAAATACTGATTAGGCTTAACTTGTCTCCTCTTCCAGAGCTGTTCACTCTTTATAGAAGAACTGAGTGTGCACTATGAAAGTGGTAGAAAGAAACTTTGGAAAGGGAGGGTTCTTCCCTTCTAGACAGCATTTACTCTGCTTAGACCATCAAATCAGACCAATATTTAAGAAAGCAAATAAACCAATATTTGGGGTATTGTTTGTTACTATTTCATCTGCATTTCATTGGGTACTTTTCCTTTATATGTAGATTCACACTGCTGTGTCTGCTTCAGAGAATCATCTTGATGAAAGGAAATGGTTGGCAACCCATTCTGGGCATGATGGAGATGATGCTTGTTGGCAGAAGGGAGTTATCTAATGACATGGAAAATGGCTATGTCTTCTTAAAGATGCTTCATAGCTTCCTTGAATCTATCACCCTTTGGCAAGTGAACTCATCTTTCTGTTAACTGCCTGTCACCCGAGAACAAGGGAAACATCAATTGAGATTTAAATTTTAGAAACTTGTTCATATTCCAAGGAGCACAAAAGCAGTTGCCACCTGTCTGGTAATGCAAAAAGAACTGAACCTAAATTTAACAGATGCAAATGTATCTCTGTTCATGTCCTGGCTGATTGAGAAAAACTATTGTCATATGAAACTTGTCACCATAGTAACTACAGTATAGGGAGATAGTCCCATGTTTTTATTAGTGAAGAGATTTTTTTTTAAAATTAACTGCTATTTTAATTGTATAAATTTATGGGTACAGTGTAATCATTTGATACATGATCAAATAAGGGTAATTAACACTACCATCTCTTTATCATTATATTGTATTTGGAGACTTCGAACTCCCCCTTTTTAGTTATTCATAAAATGTATAATAGCTTATTGTGCACTGTAGTTCCTTTATTGTTCTATAGAACACTAGAACCATTACTTCTATCTGACTGTGTTGGGGTGACCATTATCCAACCTCCCGAGCTTCTAGTAATCACTGTTGTAAATTCCAGTTGACTTTATTATTTAAATGATGTTGAACATATAGTATATATTTTTTTTTCTGTATCTGATTTATTTCACTTTCCATAATATTGTCCAATTTTGTTGTTGCCTAAAGAGATGGTTGCCTGCAGCAACAAAGCCGTGGGAATAAGTTCAGAGGCAGACTGGAAACGAACAGGCTCTTTATTCTGCCAGCTTCTCTCTCCAGCTCAACAACACCCCAACACGCAATTCACACTCCTCCAACCACCACAAAATGGCATTGACCCCGTCCATAATGTCCCAGGCCAAGTCCCGCGAGAGCATGGAAGGTGGCAGTGCTTGAATATCTCTATGGCTCACAGCCAACCGCAATCTTAGCCATCTCCTTAATTAGAGCTCCTACACAGTTTCAACCATTTTTTTGCAAATGATAGTACATGATTTTTTTTTTTTTTATGGCTGAACAATATTCCATCATGTGTGTATATGCCACATTTTCTTTATCCATTCTCTATCTTAGCTCTTATGAATGTTTCAGCAGCAAAAATGCTTGTGCAGGCATCTGTTTGACATGCTGATGCCTTTTCTCTTGGGTACATACCCAAAAATGTTGAAAAGTTCTTCAGTTTCTTGAGGACCTTCCATACTGTTCTCCATAGTAGCTACTCTAATTTACATTCTACAAACACTGTATAAGAGCTTATTTTTCTCCACATTCTCACCAGCATTGACTCCTTTTTGTCTTTTTTGATAAGAGACCTTCTAACTGGGATGAGATGACATCTCATTGTGGTTTTGACTTACATTTCCCTGATTACTAATGAAGTTGCGCAATTTTTCCCCCTGAATTTGTTGACAGTTTGAATTTTTTCTTTTGAGTAGTGTTTATTCATATATTTGCCATTGTAACCTCATTTTTACATCAAGTATTTTTGTTATTGAGTTTTTTAAGTTTGTTATATATCCTGGATATTAATTGCCCATTGGATGAATAGTAAATAGAAACAAAATTTGCACAATTTTTTCTGTAGGTTGTCTCTTTGTCAACTGTTTTATATATATATATATATATGTGTGTGTGTGTGTGTGTGTGTGTGTGTATGTATGTATGTATATATATACATTTGTTTTATTTTTATGTGGTTCTAAGGATACCCAGCTCCCTGCAGCTGCCAGGCAAGTGCCCTACCACTGAGCCACAACCCCAGCACCTCAACTGTTTTCTTTGATGTGCAGAAAGTCTTAATTTGATATTGTTCCATTTGTCTATCTCTGGTTTTCTCCCCCTGTGTTTCAGAGGTCTTGTTTTTAAAAAATCCTTGCCTATATTGATGTCTTGAAGGTTTCCTCTGTTTTCTTCTGTTTGTTTTAGAATTTTGGGTCTTATATTTAGGCTTTTGATCTATTTTGAGTTTACTTTTGTATGGAGTGAGACATGGAGTCAAAGTTCAAGCTTCTGTATGCGAATATCCAGTTTTCCTATCAGCATTTATCAAAGAGACTGTCCTTTCTCCAATGTTTGTTTTGGTGTCTTGGTCAAGAATCAGTTGGCTATAAGTGCATGGAGTTATTTGTGGGCACTCTATTTTGGCTGTGTGTCTTTCTAATGCCAATATCATGCTGTTTTTATTACTACAGCTCCATAACATATTCTGAAGTCAAGAAATATAATACATCTAGTTTTGTTCTTTTTGCTCAAGATTGCTTTGGCTATTTGAGGTCTTTTATTCTTCGATATAAATCTTAAAATTTTTCTTTCTAGCTCTGTGAAGAATTTCATTGATATTTTGATGGGGATTACATTGAATATGTAAAGTACTTTGGATAGTATGGACATTGTTCTGGTTCACACATGAGGTGTCCCCCAAAAACTCATGTGCAAGACAATGCAAGAAAGTTTAGAAATGAAATAACTGGGTTATAAAAAGTTTAATCTAATTTGATCCTCTGATAGGGATTAACTTGGTGGTAACTGTAGACAGGTAGGGTATGGCTGGAGGAGGTGGGTCACTAGGGGCATGCATTTGGGGTTTATATTTTGTCCTTGTTGATGGAGCTCTCCCTCTCTCTCTCTCTCTCTCTCTCTCTCTGCCTCCAGGTGCCATGTTCCCAGCTGCTATCCTCTGCCACACTCTTCTGCCATGATGTTCTGCCTAACCTCAGGTCCCAGAGAATGGAGTCAGTCATCTATGGGCTAGGAGCTCCAGATAAACTTTTCTTCCTCTAATTGTTCTTGTCAGGTCTTTTTGTCATTGTGATGAAAAAGCTCACTAAAACAAACATCTCAACAATATTAATTCTTTCAATCTAGGAACATGGGAGGTGGTTCCATTTTGTGTGTAGGTGTGTGTGTGTGTGTGTGTGTGTGTGTGTGTGTGATAATTTACTTCCTTGGTTAAATTTTTTTTCCAGGTTTTTTTTTTTTTTTATGTTTTTGCACCTACTGCAAATAAAATTGTTCTTATGATTTTTTTCTCAGTGATCTCATTATTTGTGTATTGACACGATATTAATTTTTTGTGCTGATTTTGTTTCCTGGAACTTTACTGAATATACTGGCCATTTCTAGTGGCCTTTTAGTGGTATATTCAGGTTTTTCTATATGAATCATATCATCAGAAAACAGAATAATTTGACTTCCCCCTTCCTGTATATTTGTCTGTTATTTCTTCTCTTACCTGGTTGTTCTAAGGTTATATTGAATAAGAGTGAAGTAGTGAAAATTCTAGTCTTGTTTCAGACATTAGAGGAAAATATTTCAACTTTTCCACATTCAGTATGATGTTGGCTGTGGGGTTGCTGTATAAACTTTTATTATGTTCAGGTATATTCCTTCTATTCATAACTTATTCAGAGTTTTTATCATGAAGGGATACTGAATTTTATCAAATACTTTTTTTTTTCACTTCATTTTGTTGATTTGATATACTATATTTATTGAACCATCCTTGCATTCTTGGGCTGAATCCCACTTGATCATGGTGAATATTTTTGATATGATGTTGATTTGCTATTATTTTGTTGAGAATTTTTATATCTATCTTCTTTAGAGATACTGGTCTATATTTTGTTTTGTTGTGTCCTTGTCTGGTTTCAGTATCAGGGCATAGAATAAATTTGGAAATTTCCCTCCTTTTCAATTTGTTGGATTAGCTTATTATTGCAGAGATTTAAGGGAAAAACCAAAGTCCTACTACTTATGTAGCCATAATGAGCATCAGCATAGGGAAATGCTTTACTTAAATTTGGGTAAATTCTTTGCCAGTGAATTTTGAAACTTTCTTTTCTTTTCTTTCAAGCTTCTTCAATAAATCTTAGTAAATCATGCATTGTGACAAGGCACAGAGTTGGGTAATGTGTTTGATATGAAGACATTTGTTTGAATTAAATAGATTCTTAAAATTTCTACAGTGTTCCAGGAATTTTAGCAGGTACTGGGGATATAGTGGTAAATGACACTCTCTCTTCAAGAAACTGACAGCTTAGTGAGATATTGATGTACAATTAAGTAATTATATACATTGTGATATTTTCACCAATGAAATATATGGAAAATCTAGCTGAAATTCATGGGGAAGAGAAATTTACTAAGATGTTTGCAATGACTTCAGAGAGAAAAACAAATTTGATCATATTTGGAAGGATCTGTGGGGCTTTCTTGCCAAGCATAGGGAGAAAATTTTATTTTGATTTGGAAGGATTGAGTGCCAGCCATGAAAAAGGGTAAAAGCAGTACAAAAATAGGGTAAAAGCAGTACAAAAATAGTATGGGAAGGAGAACCATAGATGTCCAAATCAAAAACTATAGTGATATAAAGATAGAGACTGATGTTTATTGCATACCATTTATATGAAAAAAGTGTGCCAGCCACCTTGATGTAACCCAAACTGAAAAGGACATATACTCTTTTTTTACTCATGCCATAGATATGAAAAGTATCACTTTCAAAGGTCTTAGGGAATTTATGGTCTATTAGGTAGAAAAGTAAATTACATTGGAACTGGGTTGTCCATTGTATCTTGGAATCAACCCAGGGACAACAGTCTAGATGATAATGCTGCATCAGGGGTGAAATATTAATATATGCTCAAGTCAAGGCCCTGACCTCTTAGATCTCAAAAAGCTTTTGTGATTGTCTATAAATGTGAACCCACATATTCCAGTGTGTTCAAATGTCTTCTAAGAGAAGGAATCCCATCTTTCCTCCACACACTGGGTTCTCCTTTTCATTAACTCTGACATTCTGGATATTCTTGGTCTTGCATCTTAGTCCCCTTTATTTTATAGCATTAGGAGTTTTGAGACTTGATCTATTTCATGAACAACCTCAGAGATCCCCTGAAGAGTGTTAAGTATGATCTGTTTTTCATTCCATGACTATCTCCATGAGATACCACACTCAAAAAAGGGATTAAAGAATCTATGCTAAAGTTCAGCAGTCATTATTGGGTCCCAAAATAATATGATGTAGGAGGGTGACTGATACAATCATGTACTCTTGGGAAGTTTATTTTCTATGGTCTCATCATTTATCTTTCTTTTAAATTAACTATTATTTATAACTTTAAAAAAGTCCTGAAAAAAAGAAAATAAACCCCACAAAACCTAATAAAGCACAAACTCTGGAAGCATTTCCAAACATGCATCTAAATGTACTAAATGCTACAGAGATGACTCTAATTTCCAGAGATCACAAGATCCTTACCTTAACTGCCAGGAAATACCACCTTCTAAAATAACTTCTTTCCAAACATCAAGACTGGAATCTAATCCAATATCATGGTGGTCACGCAGACTAACCAACTAATTTTAATTTTTACTTCATATTTGAAACCCTGAGAGTTTAAAATAAAGTGGACTAATGTCCATCCCTTATGCCAGATCTATTACATGAGACTGAAGGATGCATCCTGGGTTTACCACTTAGGAGATCTCTACTATGCATGCAGCACTGACAATCACTCATCATTTAAAACTGATATTTGTAGAATAATCAGACAATTAGCTAGGGAAATAATTTGAGCTAACTTTTAAAGGTAGGTTACATACAGACATCAGAATTTGGTGGGGCCAGGATAAATATTTTTAAGACAAAATGACCAAGAAGTGCATCCATGCACAAATGGCACTAGATAATTGGATGAATGGATAGATTGTTGATGGAATTTCAATAAATAGAGATCAAGATAGAGACCATTCCAGTCTGAGGTCATACGGAGATAGTAAAAGCCATGGGGAAGGTAAGATGTCAGGGTGGCTGGCATATAAGAAAAGCATAGGTAAATGTTAAGGCCTTGCTGTTTGTTTTCCTCAAGATCTGAAGTATGAACTCCTTTTTGTTAGAAATGCAGAATCTCAGACCCCACTCCAGACAACCTGTGCTAGGATACACATCTTAAAAGATGACCTCTGTGCTTAGGAAGGAGATACCACCAAGAACTGAAGCCAGATTAAGCAAAACTTTGATTGCAGTCTATTGATATTCCATGGAAATTCTGTAGAAGCAATGTTTTCTCAGCCCACATTTCCAATTCATACAATGAAATCTTAAACCTCAATGTGATGGTGTTAGGAGATATGACTTATGGAGGTGACTAGATCATAAAAGTTCCTAAATGGAGGTAGAGATATAAAATAAGCGAGCTCAGGCTGGAAGTATAACTAGGTGGTAGGGCATGAGCTTAACATGGGCATAGCCTTGGGCTCAATCTCCAGGAACAGAAAATGATAAGGGGGTAGGGGAGAGAGAGAGAGAGAGAGGGAGAAAGAAAGTGATCTTAGAGAGCTCCCTCTCCCCTTCCACCATGTGAGGATGCATTGCATCTAGCAAAAGGACATAAACCCTCATCAGACACTGAATCTTTGGATGCCTTGACCTTGGACTTCCCAATCTCCAGAACTGTGAGAAATAAATTTTTGTTGTTAGTTAAACACTCAGTTCATAGTAATTTATTAGAGCAGAACGAACAAACTAAGACCAGCAATGATACAGTTTTGTGCCAGGCAATATGATATCTGTTGCTCCCCATCTTTTTGGCATGTAAGGCATGTACGAGACTATCTACTATAAAGGGAAGAACTGTTACTGAGAACACAGGAAATTGTTTATAAACCTAGATCTCTGTCTCTCTCTCTGTCTCTCTCTCTCTCTCTCTCTCTCTGTTCCTCTTTCTTTCTTTCTCTCTGAGAGACTTTGAGGAGTCATTTAACTTTTAATTTCTTTTTCTGAGAAGAAAGCTATTGTAATGAAATAGCAAATTATCTTTTTAGTTGTAAAATACTAATTACACATAACATCAAAAATATATTTTATCTATTAACTAATGAAATTGGCTATAGTCCCTAAATTCTTGAACTTTCTATAGCATTTTCCATTCTCAAGTCATTCTGTATGTTAACCTGTTTACAGTTTAAATTTTGCTATTTCATTAGATGAATTGTAATTTAAACCTGGTTTCTCAAAAGGAATTTTGTTTAAATCTAATTCATTTTATTATATAACGTGCTAGCCAAATGTCATCTAATTATTTAAAACATATCTAATAAAATTTGTTATCTAACTAATTATTACATATATTTAAATTAGAAAACACATACATGAAAATCAACAGGAGCAAACGCTACAACTCCTGCCCATTGCTTTGTTTTTTGAGATGGGGTTTTACCTTGCTGCCCAGGCTGGCCTTGAACTTCTGCTCTCCCTGCTTTAGCCACTGAGTAGTTGGGATGACAGGCCTCGCCACCACGTCTGGCTCAAGATGCCAGTTTTAAATGAAAAAAATATGTTTGAGTGGAGATTCTTAGGTGAGTTCATTGGTGAATATTTTGTGTTATGGTGTGTGTGCATGTGTGTGTGTGTGTGTCTGTGTGTGTGTGTGTGTTTAGTGTGATACTGGGGATCTAACCCAGGGCCTTGCCTCAAGTGTGCTAGGCAAGCTCTTTACCACTGACCTACACTGCCAGTCCTTGTATGGTGTTTTGTTTACTACACAACATCACAGTTCTATGGATTCAGATGATAACAACTAAGAATGAAAAAAGTTCCTATTATTTGAAATCTACCAAAAACATCAAAATATGTGGTGCTAAGATCAATAGATTAAGGAAACAAAACCTACACACACACACTCTAGAGATCAACATGCGGATGTTTACTGGGAATGATCTGAGGATAAGCACCTATGGGAGGAAGGGAAGGAAAGAATGAGATGCAAGACTGAGCAGAGGGCACTCACATGAGGTAGGGTCCCAACAAAAGCTCAGCAAGCCCAAAGGTCATATGACCCTTCAAAATTGCCCTACTTTCAGTCAAAGTGGCTGGGCCTGTATGCCCTGTAGTGACCACACCTTGGATACAATCTGTCCCTGGAAGGAGCCCCAAATTTGGGAACTGTCTCCCACCTACACTACAGCAGCTGGGTAGGTAAGTTCTTCATTCCTGGAGGGGAATCTGGGAGGCACCTCACAGGGTCCACTCTGCAGACCTTAGTGTATATGAAGAACTCAGTGTCCATTATAGTGGTGGACATGAATCAGGGAAATTAAATCTTATTTGATAATTGATTCTGGAACCATTGAATATAACTATGGGGGACACACATGGATTAGATTATTACCTAATTTTACCTAACATTAATTTCGTACAGATTAAAGAATTGAAAGAAAAAGGAAACAGTATACCTAATTCTTATCAGCTTGAAGGAGAGGAAAACACAAGTAAACTTAGATGATGCTAATAAAAGGATTAATAGATTTGACTATATGAAACAAACTTTTTTTTTTTTTTTTTTTTTTTTTTGTGGTACCGGGGATTGAACTCAGCGGCACTTGACCACTGGGTCACATCCCCAGCCCTTTTTTGTATTTTATTTAGAGACAGGGTCTCACTGAGTTGCTGAGTGCCTCGCCATTGCTGAGGCTGGCTTTGAACTTGCGATCCTCCTGCCTCAGCCTCCCAAAGTGCTGGGATTACAGGCTTGCGCCACCGCTCCCGGCTGAAACAAACATTTTACATTCACAATTTCACACAAAATTAAAAGGCAAACAACAAAACTGAGAACACATTTGCAAAAAACACACTGAAAATATTTATGTATATTAATACATATTTGATTGGTTCTTTGTTATTCTATTCTTATCTCCCCCTTTTCTTTATTTTACTCTAGCTTTTGCATTTCAGAGAAAACATTCGACCTTTGAGTTTCTGAATTTGACTTTTTCCATTTAGCATGATATTCTCCATTACCATCCATTTACTGGCAAATGCCATAATTTTATTCTTTTTAAAAAAGTAATCCTGCAAATATAAAAGAGAAATCCAACACTTACCTCAAAACTACAATGAGCTATCACTTTACACCCATTAGGAAGGGTATTATAAAACAAACAAACAAACACCAAGAAACAAAAAGTGTTATCAAGGAAGGGGAGAAATTGGATCACTCATGCATAGTTGATGAGAATTTAAAATAGTACAGCTACTGTGGAAAACACTATGCCAAGTCCCCAAAGAATTAAGCAGATAATTACCACGTGATCTAGCAATTCCAGTCCTGCAGATGTATCCAAAAGCATTAATGGTAAGGACTTGAACAGGTACTTGTACATAAATATTCACAGCAGCATTATTTATAGTAGTCAAAAGGTAGAAGCTACTGAAACGTTCATTGGCAGATGAATGGATAAATAAAATGGGTCATAGAATGGAATATTATCTCTTCTATTCATATACATAGAATGGACTACTATCTAGCCTCAAAAAGAAAAGAATTCTAATACAGGCTCTGATATGGATAAACCTTGAAAATATTATTAATGCCAAGTGAATTTAAGAGTGACACCTTTTACTTTTTTTTTTGTCCCAAACTGGTCCACTGAAAGCCTTGTAAGTCTTGCAAGCTCTGCACACTCTGTAAGCCTTGGAGAGAGAGATCTGGCAGAAGCTAAGAAGTAAGGGAAGCTACTGTTCTGAGCTTGAGAGGCAAAACCCCATACATAGGGCATTTTAACCCTTTTTCTTTTGTAAAATCAATCTCTTAAGGTGTGGTCCTATAGTTTATATTTCCTCCAGAGACCCAGTTTTGATTCCCCCAGTTGGTAATCAGGCCAGGTCAGATACAGAAAATTATGAGACATCTCCTTTGTCTAACTGTGATTAGGTCATTTCCTAGCCCTGGCATCAGAAGAAAATGAGGCACTTTTTGAGCCTCTATTTCCCAGAGCCTCTAGCATCCATCAGTTTTCACCCCTCCTTTTTGAGGATGAGGATCCCCTCTGAACAACATAAAAATCCCTATTTTTTTTCAGTATGCAGCTAGTGGTGAACCTGACATAATTGTTGAGAACAAAGCTCCTATCTGAGTACAAGCAAACTGAACTCAGTTACCTTCTCCAGAGAAAACTCCATTGTTTTCTTTAAGGACATCTCTCTATGAGCTTCTGATGGCCAGCAAACCCTTTTCTTACCACATGGTTCTGCCAAACCTGTTCCTGGCAACATTGGCAGAATGAACAAGGGTCTTTGTTTTTGCCTCATCCCAAAGACCCTGGAGAATTCAGACTTAGAGGTAAGACTGACCTCTCCTGCCACAATAAACTTCCAAACTGATAACTCACAGGAAAAAAAATGACCTACATGGGGTATATTTCTATACTCTGTGTGCCAAAGGAATCTCTGGAGGGTAAGGAGGACATCTAATGATCCTTAGATGCTTAACATCCATTTCCTAGAGGACTTTATAAAAGGGGTGAATTGAAAACGCCTCCATTTTGCAGCCAAAGATACGTGTTGGCAGGAAGAACATTGGGGAGAATCCCTACAGGCTTGTTGTAAGCTGCCTGGTACCGAAAACCGGGAGGAAAACTCGGAGGCAGAGTAAAGCTTTTACTACTTTTACTTCTACTTTCTTAGAGCTTAGAGAGGGAAAGAAAGATTTTTAGAGAGAAAGATTAAAGCGAGCTTTTCTTTTTGTCTTCTTAGCTTAGAGTCTTAGAGAGAAAGAAAGATAGAGCTTAGCTTAGAGAAAGACTAGAGCTTCTTTCTTCTCTCTTCTTTCTTCCTTCTTCTTTCTTCTGTCTTCTGTCTTCTGTCTTCCTTGGGAGCCTCGGCCTAACTCTGACCAGTCATTACTTCTTCTATCTGGTTTCTCTTCTGTAACCGCTCTGCCTACGTTCTGGCCGCTCTGATTCTTCTGACCGACCGAGTGACTGCCCGACTGACTGAATTCTCCGTTCTCCTAACTCGGACCGCTTTCACCCGGTTATATACCTTCAGCTTTGCGGGTGCCTACAGGTGCGTCACATACATATCAGGTGGAACCTATGGCTTCCAGCTAGCTACAACAGCCCTTCCTAATTAGGGCTCCTTCAGCTTGTAAAGGCTTCATATGCAAACAAAGGGAACCCAGGTATTTATTTATGAACCACTCCATGTAAAATGTCCCTATCTCAACGGCTAGAATCTGATCAGCAAGGGGAGGGGAATGCTCAGGAAGAACGAATCCAGGAGAGTACAGTTTGGCCCATCCCAAGGTATGTGTCACTGGGGCTTTCACAGAGCACCTTTTCATCAACCATTCACTACAGGATACCACATAAGGATGGCCAGGAGAGGAGTCCAGGAAGAAACCTTTCAGGTTCCCTGGGGAGTGGCCCTGACCAGAATCTTACAGGTATTTCAGCCCTTTGTCTATCTCCACACATTGAAAGGCAGACTGGAATTCAAGATCCTGTGTACTTACTTATGTCACACAAGTTCCAAGCATGGATAGGATAGTGAGAGATGACTTTGGCAGAAGCCAACATGCCTAACCTGCAGCACAGGTGATTAGGAGCCACATAGGCCATGAATCCTGACACCCACCCGAGTCTTGTAGAGTGCCGCTTGCACTATCTGCCTTTAATTAGGTGACAAGTGCCCGTTCTTATTCTCCAGAAAGACGGAAAGATGCACTTCAGAAAGATGTGGTATGCAGAGGAGCTCACCCTGGTGATGATCCTGCAGAGCCCCCATCTGAAGCCAGTCTTGAAAATCCAGATGGGGTCTGTTTCCTGCCCCCATGTGTTCAAGATTAAGCACCCAAGAAATGCCAAGGCAAAACCAAATAGTTTTATTTAAAGGACAGAACAGGGAAGGAAAGAGACAGAGGGCAGGGAGAGCTGGTGCCCCAGGGAGTGGGGGTGTCATGCACCTTTTATAGATTTCAGGTTTCCCTTCTTCTTACTTGCCCCTCCTCCCATCCTGCCATTGTGTCCCAAAGGCAGGAAGGGAGCTAACTTGGTACCTCTCCCCATTTTGCATATCTGCTCAGAAAGGCAGGAAGGGAGCCACTTAGTGGGTACACATTAACAACTCCTTGCTGGGAGGAACAATTCCCTGGAGGCAGGTAACCTTGGCAAAAGGTTGGAGGAGGGGGAAATGCTCTGAAGATATTAGCATTTTATTTCCTTTTGAATTAGTCCTCATTTTCCTGACCCAATCATTCATTATCTATACCAACTGTCCTATTGCCCTGGTCTCAATGCCACCATCCATGATCTATTTATAATCAATTTAATTTCTTTGGCCAGGCATATACCTGTAATCCCAGTGACTTGGGAAACTGAGGTAGTAGTATCTAAGTTCAAAGCCAGCCTTAGCAACTTAGTGAGACCCTGTGCCAAGATAAAAGGGCTGGGGATGTAGTTCAGTGCCATTGGGTTCAATCCCCAGTTAAAAAAGAGGTGGTGGGGGTCAGTACATATGTGCTTTGGACATCTGTGCAGTTGCTGCATCTCAACACAGACTTCTCAGTCAGTTGGTGGTGGCAGTTCTAGAGTGAAATTGATGTCACCTGGGTCACAGGGCTCTGTAATCACTGCCAGAGAAGCCACAAGTATTTGGCCATTTTCAGCTCCAATTGGGATAGGAAAATGGTTTCTGCTGCTCTCCAAGACTACGGTGGGAAGAATATGCCAAACACAGAGGTTTTCAGATGCTCAGTGATCAATACAATAGAATACAATATCAGTGTAAGAGAAACCCAGTTATTTTCTCATAATATGCAGCTCAGGGGGAGGCAGTTGAGGGATAGGATAGAGACTCAACAAGGTCACAAGTCATTTCTAGGTAGCATGACTTGTTGCCTCAAGGGCGACAGGTGGCACTCCAGATAACAGGTCTAGCTTCAAGACAGAATGAAGGGGGGCAGAGCTCTGCCAACTGCATCATCTTCCCTTTTGTTGAAAATGCAAAAGTTTCCCCAGAAATCCTCAATAAATATTTGCACGTGTCTCTTTAACCAGAACTGTGTCATAAAGCCTAGCCTGGAAATGAGGGAAACTGGGAAGTTATTTAGTTGGGTAAATTGCTTCATCCTTCCCTCAACTGGAACTCTGTTACAACAAAAAGGAAGAAGTGGAGATAGGATAAGCAATGAGCTCTGTGTGCTTCAAGTAGCACTGGGCCTGAAAGGGTGATAAGAATCAGCCAACTCCTCCCCATGCCATCTCCTCAGAGAACCTTTATTAGCCTGTTTCCTGTTGCTCTAACAAAATACTCAAGAGTGGGTATTCTGTAAAGAGATGATATTTATTTAGCTCAGAGTCCAAGATTTGGCAGCTCCTTGTGACTGAACTTTGATGAGGGTCATCACAACATGGTGAATGGCATCACGGTGGGAGGACATGCAAGGGGTAGGGACTGCATGGACAGAAACTGGGAAGGGATGAGTCTTGCTCTTTTTGTAACAACCCACTCTCACAGGAACTAATGGGGGCCCATGAGAAGTGCATTACTCCCTTTCGAGGGCATCCTCCCCAGTGACCGAATTACCTCCCACTAGGCCCCCCTATTACAGGTTCTACCACCTCGACACTGCGACACTAAGGACCAAGCCTCCAGCCTATGAATCTCTGGGGACAAACCACATCACATCATCACAAGCTCCAACAAAGCCAACATCGTAAGAGCAGGATGTCCCAGTACAATGTGTTTATGTGGAGGTGGGGAAGGTTGCTCTCAGAAGTCACTGGAAGCAGCCAGAGTGCCCATTCCGAAACCTGTGTGATGCCCTTCTTGATACTTCCTTCCTTTCCTACTGTTGTCATGGCACTCTGGGTGGCAACTCAGAAGAAGTCACTGGTGGCTTCATTTCATTTAGTCATGGTGTTTTCCAATGACTTGATGCCCCTCACCCAATGTCCAGTTGGATATGCTTGGTTCATACCCAGTCTTCTTGCCACATTCAATGTGGTGTTGCTGCTGCATGTCAGTGGTGTATTTTTTGCCTTTCTGTGAGTCTCCATGCAAGCTGTCAATTTTCCTACAAAGAGATGGAAGGGAAGCTACACAATGATAGTGCAGAGGTAGGGGAATGGAGAGAGAGGGTCAGGAGGGGGAAAAAGGATAAAGGTAGAAGCACAGAGGTCTAGAGAGCCTGATGCATTTAGGGAACTGTGGGAGGCTGGTAATGCTGGTGACATTTGGTGGAGTCTCTGTGGTCTGTCTCTAGCCTGGATGTTTAGATCTGTCCTTAATGTCTGTGATTCCGATCTCAGGTGAACCTGGCCTCATGGGAAGCTCTGGGTTGCCCCAGACTAGAACTGAGTCTGGCTCTGGTTTCAGATGCAGGTGGCTTGCCCTGAATGGGGAGTGGGGCTTTGCCCTGGTTACTAGCTTGCTATTTCTGGTCACCTTGGGCAGCCTGGTGTTCCTGAACTTCTCTGACCCAGGCATCTTACATCAAGGTAAGGCCTCAGACCCCTGAGAGAAGGAGGTGGCACCCCAAGGGCTTAGGCCTACAGGGGTGATTTCTAAAGTGCTGACCCCACCTATGGCTCAGGATCCCTTCTCTCCATTGTCATCATCACATAGGGCCTGGTACTTCATTTCCAAGCCACTAAGGTGAGAAGAAACAGAATCCTGGAGGTTTTCCAGTTGCTTTAGAAGGGGAGGACTGGGCAGGCTGGCAAAAGAGGCCAGCAGGCTCTTCCAAACCACACAGCTCACTCTCCCTCCTTCCCATTCCACACACAACTTCAAGCACTGATCACTATTCCAAAGGGGGGGGGGGGAGCTCTATCTAGAGCTCTTGTGGCTGGAAACCCCCTGTCTTTGACTGCCAGCCCATCAGAGTGGTCAGCTTGCTCAACAGGGACAGGGATTCCCCTGCCCACCTGCTCCCTACCCTTCTTGTTGCCCAGTGATGCTATGGGGCTGCCCCGAGCAGACGTATGGTGGAAGGGCTTCCTGCTACTTCCCAAACCTCTTCCCATGCCAAGCTCCTTTAGACAGGACCTTGAGGCAGCATAAGTGGCCTGCATGTATCAAAGGGCATTTCAAATGCCCTGTTGCCCACATTGCTCCTTCCACCGCCCACCCAAGACCTTCCACTGTCCCAGTTGTAGCATCTGTGTTGAGGTGAGTACTCCTCCTCCCTGTCCACTCACCAACCCATCACTGGGCTTCTGTCCAGGACCAGGAACCTCACAGCATAAGTGGGCCAAGGGTGGGTATGAGACTGTCTTCCCAGGCTGCTAAACGTGGCTCTCAGCCTCTCTTGGTCACTTACATCTCTTATTGCCTCGATGTCTGCCCCTGGCCAGAGAGGCTGGCCCTTTTTGTACAGGTGCTGACATGCAAAGGGCATCACATCCTGCTGAGCCTAGTGGAGTCAGGGGGAAGAAAGGCAGTGCCTGTCCCATCCCCTGGTTTGCTGCCCCTGTTTTGGGGATCTTTGCTTGCCTTCATCTGGCTGTCCAAGTTGGAGGGTTTTCTGGGTTCTGAGTGCTCTCTCATGTGCACACCCTGCATGGTTTTCTAAGTGCAGAAGGTTTGTTAGGCAAGAGAGCTCTTACATCCTTATCCAGTATCTGAGAAAAAAAGGGGCCTGGAGTTATTGTATATCCTGTTCCAAGTGACACCAGGCAGGTCTTGTCTAAAGACCTGACTCATGTCAGGTGCCCTGATGAGCCATGGAGTCCTAACTGTGCTCTAGCAATGGAAATGCCGGGTTCTCCCTGAGATGGGGGCCCCATGTGTAGGGCCAAGGGCCAGGCAGCTTAGTGGGCCAGGTTGAGGGAGGCCTGAGCCTTTGGGGGTGATGGAGGCCAGGCCAGATAGACCCTTGAGGCCTGCCTCCACTCTCCTAGGAGTTTGACCACCACTGTCGGTGGGTGAACAACACTGCTTGGGTCCCTTTGCCTATACCTGGCTGCCCTGATGGTGACGTGCATCATCTTCCTTGTGCACACCAGAGAGATGCCATTTTTCTTGGACAAAGCCATGGCATATCCACACAGTCCCAACACTAGGAACAGCAGGGTTGTGGGGAGGGAGGGGTGGAGAGGGTTGAGGTAACCAAGTGGGGCTGCTGTGGGTGTGTCCAGAGGGAAAAGCCCCTTGGGAGGATCTGTCCTGGACATGTAGAAGGTGAGTGAGGTCAGGGAGATAGGCAGGGTAGGTTGCACTGTGGAGTTGAGAATCTAGCTGGGCCACAGAGAGGGGTAACGAAAGTAGAAGAGAGACAGGAGGACAGTGCAGTGGAGTGAGATTTCCCTTGGGTGTAACTGACCAACAGTGCAGTTCCTGGAGGTGGGGCCTAGTGGGGGTAGGGGCAGGGTCAGTGAGGAACTGTCCAATATCTTCACTTCTTGGCCTATGCACAGCTTCATAGTGGTGGTACCACCACTGGCTCCCTGCTGCAGCTCATCTTGGGGACACTGATCCAGGCTATAGGTGTGAGCACTGCCAGATGCACCTATGAGGGCCAGGTAAGTGTGGACCAATCAATGCCTGTGCCAGGATACATGGCTGTGCCGAGGCAACTTGTACCTCTGACACCTGGCACTTTCTGTACTTTGTCCACGGCCCTTGGTCTCGATGGTGCCTAGGTAATCCTTCCAGAACCACCTCTTAGGATGCAGCTCAGATCTCTTCTCCCCCTGGAGCTCGCTGATCATTTTTCTTCTTGGGTGTCTTGCTTCTAGAGCTTAGTGTGGGCTAGGCTGCATGTTATGTGAGGGATGTGTATAGAGGTGAATAGAACATCCTGCACTTGTGTTGATAAGCAATCTGCAATCAGAATAATACCAGCAGACACCCAGGAACACTGTGAGCAGGGGTTGGACCTGAGTGGTATAGCCCCGGTTGGAAGAAACTGAGAGTTTGGTGAGGCCTGTATTGTAGAGTAGGACATGCCACTCTATCTATCCTAGGTGTGACTGTGGAGAGGCAGAGGACAAGAGGTCATTGCCTGTGAGAGGAACACCTGTGCAAAAGGGCAGGGAAACCTGAAAGTAGGATGTCAAGGGAATGATGAGAATATGGCTCTAATTCAAGCACAAGGTGGCATGGGCAGTGAAGTTGACCCCAAGGGAGTCAAGTTGAAAAAGGCCCAGAAAATCAAGCATGGAATTTAGTTTGGATGAAGTAAATACCTGGAAGGCATGGTAGAATTTTTGTAAAAAAGTAGTTTCTTGAGGAATAATATACACAGAGTAAAATTCACCCTTTATAATCTATAGTTAAGGATTTTGACAAATGGATACCATCCTGCATTCTCCACTGTGATCAAGTTAGACCTGTTACATAAACCCAGAAAATCCTTTCATCATCTTCTGTTGTCAATTTCTCTCCCTATGTCCTTCTGAGTTTTTCTTTTTCCAGAATCACGTATAAATGGAGCCTTTGCCTTTTGAATCTGGCTTCATTCATTTAGTACAATGCATTTGAGATTCATCCATGTGTTACTTCTATCAGTAGTTTATTTCCTTTTATTGCTGTGTAGTATTGTATGGATGCACTACAGATTATTTATACATTCACCAGTGGAAGGATTGTTCATTGTATCTAGTTTTTCCACAGTGTTTTTGTTTCATTTTCTTTGTACCAGGCATTGCACCCAGGGGTGCTTAATTACTGAGCTACATCCCCGGGCCACCTACCCCCTTTATTTTTTCTTTAATTTTTTTTTTCTTTTTGAATCAGAGTCTCACTGAGTTACTTAAGGCCTTGCTCAGTTGTTGAGGCTGTCTTTGAATTTGCAATCCTCCAGCCTCAGCCTCCCAAGCCACTAGGATTCAGGCGTAGGCCACTGTGCCTAGCTTGTTTTTCACAGTTATAAATAAAGCTGCTACAACATTGGTGTACAGGCTTGTGAACAGAAGTTTTCATTTCTGTTGTATAAGTTCTTAGGGGTGCCATTGCTGAGTCATGAAGTAACCATGTGTGGAAAATTATAGGAAATTGCCAAATTTGTCTTCCAAAACCACTGTATCATTATGAGAATTCCAGTTGCTCCACATCCTCACCAACATTTGACACTGTCACTTGTTATTTTGTCTTTTCATTGGAGCCTGTCTAATGAATGAGTAGTGGTATCTCATTAAGGCTCCAGGTTGTGTTTTCCTTTTGAGTAACGATGTTGAGCATACTGGCCCATTGGTATGTTTTTGGTAAAGTGTTTGCTCCAATATTTTGCCCATTAAAAAAGTGGGTTGTTTCCTTACTGAGTGTTAAGAGTTCTCTCTAGAATTCAGATCTATGTTTTATAAATCTTTTCTTGCAATCTATGGCTCACCACTTCATTGTCTTCATTTCTGCTTCTGAAGAAGCAGAAGTTCTTAGTGTTGTTGTTTTTCCAGTACTGGGGATTGAAACAGGGGTGCTCTACCACTGAGTGTTGTTGTTCATTCTGCATGGAAAATCATGTCCTCTGTGAAGAACTGTTTCATTACCTTCCTTCCAATCTGTGTGTCTTTACTTCTTTTTCTTTTTAGTGTTGAATAGGATGATAGGAGTGGGCATCTTTGCTGTGGATTCCTTTAGTACGACACCTCCTTCAGGAAGACTGGTGGCAGCATCACTGGGGGAGGAGAAGCTGCAGACTCTGAGACAGCTGAAAAGACAGAGGAGCCTCTCTGCTCATCATCTCCCAGCCTTTTAGTCACCACCCCACCACTGCCATATTTGGTTCCCCTCCCACTTGTGACTCCTCTGCTTAGCTCTTCTTCATCAGCCCTGTGGTCTGCCTGTCTTCTCCTCTCTCCACTTTCAGTCCATCATTGAGTTTGCTTGGCAGCCTTTTCCCTTCCTCCATCATGTGGTTCTTCCAACCCCAGGTCAGGCCATAGGCCATTGTCCTTCCTTCTCTGCTGAGAATGAGGCCCTCCAAGTCCAGGATCCCCAGTCTCAAGGCACCTAAATGTGGTCTGTCCTCTGGGATTCAGTAGACAGGGCTCCTTTCCATTACTTGCAGCACCCATGTCAGGCACCAGTTACATGCTCCAACTCTCATCCCCTCCCTGCTTAGTTCCCTGACTACAACTCCTCTGGAGTCGCTTGGTGGTCGGTAACAAGGACTCTGGAGCCTGATCACATATATCCAAATCACAGCTGTACAACATACCAGCAGGGAGACCTTGTGTATGCTACTTAGCCACCTGGTCTCTCAGTTTCCCTATCTGTAACAGAGGGAAGCATGGGTTAATTCTCAAACATACATAGAACCACAGCCAGTACCAGAAAGTTCCCTATGTGAACTCTTACTATTACTAACATTCCTTTCTCTGGTCATTTATACATGTTTGTGCCTCATCCTAAAAGCAAGCCCTACCGTTCGTTAATGCCCCAGGCCTCTAGTCCATCTGTTGTACCCTCTGTGCCTTATTCTGTTAAAGAGTTGACCATTCTCACCAGCTCCACACTTCATTTTCTGGCCCACATCAGCCCAGTGCCAGCCCTTGGTGTCATGAGGATGCTCTCATCAATGGCCAAAGCCAGTAGCCATTCTTCAGACTACTCTTCCTGGACTGGACACAGCCTAAGAAATTAGAAGAGGCTGAAATAGCCCTCTTGCTTGTCTTAGCACTTAACTCTCTTGGCTTCTCCTCTGCACGTACCTGGGTGCTGTGGGCTGGGTTGCCTATGCTTTTCCCATGATGCCCTCTCTCTGCTCTACCCTGGCCACTCTGCATGGTGCTCAGGGCCTTGTGCTTCTGGCCCAACCATCCTGAATGTAGGCTGGCCATAGTCTTTGCAGTGTGCTTTCAACCCCCAGTGTAGTGACCGGACTTTATGTTTTTGATAATGGGATTTGAACCCAGGGGCACTTTAACACTGAACTACATCCCAAGTTCCTTCCATTTTTTATTTTGAAACAGGTTCTGACTAATTGGCTAAGCCTGGTCTCGAACTTGTCTTCCTCCTGTCTTAATCTCCCTAGTCCTTTGGATCTCAGGCTTGCACCACCATGCTCAGCTTGAATGAAACATTTCTAATGCCATGAAATATTTCTGGCTGACAGTGTATCTGAGTGGTAGAGCATTTGCTTAGCAAGCACAAGGCCCTGGGTTCTTCAATCCCCAGCACACAAATAGAAAGCATCTGAATAAATGAGTGAAACAACAAACAAAAGAATCAACATTTGGGCATAGAAGAAAAGAGAGAAAGGAACAGAGAGAAGCCTGATTCCCTGATTCCCCCAAAATATGGGGAAGGAAGAGACACAGCAGGAAGTTAGGCAGATGATGGGGCAAAAAGAAGAGGCCACTAGATTTAATCCTGTCCAGTGTGAGAGCATTTGAGACTGAATTGGATCAGGAGCCCCAGGAGTACAGCCAGTGAGAAAAGCTGGTCTGGGTGCTTCAGAGGTATTGGATTCTATTTGTCTGATAGGGTTCTATGTGGGGAGAGGAAGGTATTCAAATTTACTGCTCAGTTCTTAAAAATTTATTAATTATCATTCTTTTAAGGATTTTTCTATAACTTATATACAATCAACATTTTCTACAGTTTATAAACACCTAATCAAAATTATTTTCTCCAAATTTAAAAATTCTGAAAAATATTTATTTTTTAAAAATTTTTAAAATTTGTTTTAATTAGTTATACAGAACAGTAGAATGCATTTATGAACTGTGATATGTCATACATAGATGGCATATAATTTCTCATTTTTCTGAGTATACATGTTGTAGAATCATATTGGTCATGAAGTCACATATATACATACAGTAATAATGTTTGTTTCGTTCCACTATCTTTCCCATCCCCACATCCCCTCCCTCCCCTCCCATTACTTCCCTCCCCTCCCATCACTTCCCTCTACCTAATCTAAGGTAATGTTATTCTTCCCTAGTGCTCCACTCTCCCCCGCCTTATTGTGAATTAGCATCTACATATTAGAGAAAACATTCAGCCTTTGGTTTTGTGGGATTGGCTTATTTCACTTAGCATGATATTCTCCAATGCCAACCATTTACTGGCAAATGCCATAATTTCATTCTTTAAATCTGAGTAATATTCCATTGACTATATATACCGCATTTTCTTTATCCATTCATCTATTGAGGGATATACTAGGTTGGTTCCATAGTCTAGCTATTGTGAATTGAGCTGCTATAAACGTTGATGTGGCTGCATCACTACAGTATGCTGATTTTAAGTCCTTTGGGTATCAACATCTCTAGCAATTAGAGAAATGCAAATCAAAACTACTCTAAAAAGTTTTTTTTTAATGCACTGCCATTAAGTAATTTTTTCTGGTACTAGGGATTGAACCCAGGGGCACTTTACCAATAAACCTGCTTACCCAATCTTTTTTATATTTTGTTTTGAGATAGTGTCTCACTAAGTTGCTGAGGGCCTTGCCAAGTTGCTGAGGCTGGCCTTGAACTTGCAATGCTCCTGCTTCAGTCTCTGAAGTTACTGGGATTACGGGTGTGTGCTGCTGCTGCACCTCGCCAGATACTAGTTTCTTAAGTGCTGTGAACACATTCAAGGAGGCAGAACCTCATAGAGCAAAATGGTTTATGTTTGGGATATTCCACAGCTGTCCTGATGTGGAATCCTAGTTCCTTCCAGTGGAGAATAGTGGTGAAGATCAGAGTCTTCATGTGTGGGCCACGGGAGAGTTGGGGGTAGACAGAGGTGCTGCTGGGCCACTTCCCATTGTGACAGAATATTAACTAGCTAAAGCTTGTGAAGTGGGGTGAGATGCAACCTGGCCTGGGGCGGGGGGAGAGAGGTGAGAATAATAGATGGAGTGGGGGGGGGGGGATGAGAAAGTGGAATAAGGGAGAAGAGAAGCCAGTCAAGCTGGAGGAGGACTTGACTTTCTAGCTTCTCTTACTGCTTTGTGTACAGAAGGCCTTCAGCCCACATTTTCCTGGGCCATGTGATTTTTGACTAGGAAAATATGACAGGGCAATTCCACTGCCACTGCTCTCCCAGATAGTGAGATTCAATGAAGGCACATGTTTAGGAAAAAATGAGAGGGGGAAGGGGATTGAAGTGGGAGTGGGGTGGTGATGCTATCTTTGGAGCAGTTGTGCAGCACAGGGAAGAGTTATAAATTATCTGGAAGGACGTGGCAGGAGGACAGGTGTGGCCAATGGAGACAGAGCAAGGACGCTGCAGAGGGAGGCAAAGTGATGAGGGAGCCCTGAGAAGGCAGGAGGGGTGGGTGCGGTGTCAGCGCTGTCTGGGGAGAGCTGCTCACAAGTGGTTCAAGGGAGCCTGGGAAGGCAGGATGCCATGGGTCACTCTTGGGCTTCCCTGGCCTTGGAGTCTGGGTTGAGCCTGGCTTAGCTGACCAACTTAGGGACAGTTACTGGGAGAATGCCTTGCCCAGTCCTGCTGTTTTGAGCTTCTCTTCCATTCTTCATCTCTCTCCAGGGCCAATTCACTCAGGGGGATAATCCCTTTGCCCAGGGATGTGCCAGGAATTGCTACACCACTCTCTGCACACCACTGGGACACAAGTGAGTTGGTAAGCCAGAGGCTCAAGTGGTGGACCCTGGGGCTGGTGGGGTGGGGTGAAACTGGATCTTCTTCCTTGATCCCCTACCCCAGCTCCCAGGCCCTGATACTCAGTGTTCCTTTTCTTTGGGGTTTTCTCCAGGGCCCTCCAGGAGCCTCTGGGAACTTCCCTCTTCTTGCCTTTCTAGGTTCTTGCCCCAAGAAATGAGGTGGAGGGGAAGTGCAGCCTGGATGAGGCTCCTGGCTGAGAGCCCTGGGCTCTGTGCTCTCCAAGCCGAGGGGTGAGTATGGTCAGGGAGTCCTGTCCAAAGTGGGGAGTGACACCTTGCATTTAGCCTGACACTCCTCAGGTACATGTCAGAAGCTGTGTGGCTCCAGAGGGAGGAGGGGACTTAGTGGGAACCCATGGAGGCCCTGCGGTCACCCAGATACTCCCCAGCACACCATCCTACACACATCCCTGGGCCCAAACTTCAATCTATGGATTTTGACTCAGGTGGGCAGGCCCCCAGGGAGTGGCAAAGCTGCACCTGTCTAGGAGGTGAGGAGTGGCGGGTGTGCATTGGGAAAGGGGTGTCTGTGGTTTGCACAGGTGTTGGGGGAAGCTCCTAAGGTGTGGTTGGTGCTGAAACTGAAGCACTTGAAGATTAATGAGCAGGACTATGAACTTGGAAGGTGCAGGGTACAGGTCACAGAGTTTCAGAGCACTTCCAGGTGTCCCTGGATAGACAATGAGAAAAGACTGCATTGACAACTTGCTGGTTGGTCTTGGGCCAGTTTCTTACCTTTCTGGGCCTCAGTTTCTTCAGCTATTGATGAGGACTGAGAAAAGTCCAGTAGTTTATATTGTTTTAAAGGAGAGATTTTTTATTGGAAATTTTTACTTGAAGTCCTGTGTAAACATCTGGAGTGGAGCATCAGGAGTACAGTGGGGTGGGTAACCCTCAGTGACCCCCAAGGGCCCTTGCAGTGACTTGTGGTGCCATCCCTCTCCTTTGTCCTGCCTCCAGGAGCCCAGGGACTTGACTCTGAGCTGCAGGGTGGAGGTTAGGGGGAGCCCCATGTACTGACTCTGTTTAGCTTCCCCTCAACCCAGTGCTGCAGCAGGAGGCCCCACCCACCCCGTGATGCCAGGATGTGAGCCCACATGGAGGCCTCTGGGGCCTGAGCCCTCACTCACTCCCCTGTTGGGAGCACCATGACCCTCTCGGTTGTTTAATCCTTATAAATATATCTTTTGCTGCTTTTGATGGCTGCCCTGCTTATCTGTTATAGTTTCAGAGAAGCCTGTTTCCTGGGGGCGTGGGAAGGCTCTGAGGGGCTGGGACAAATGCCTCCTGGAAGGGAAGAGCATTGCTCTCTGCAGATGCAAGCTCAGGAACCAACACTGTCTGGCTCTTTAACCTTGGGGAAGACACTTAGCATTTCTCCCATCCTTGAAATGTGACAACACTAATAATCACAGCACCTGACCTGGCTGGCTTCCTGGCAAGGCCTGGAGATGAGAGGAGAGAAAACCGACCAGTCCAGATAATACCAAGTGCACCTCAAACTATTCCACAAAATAGAAAGGGAACTTATTTATTATTAGTTCTGATTGTGTGTGTGTGCACATGTGTGTATTCTTTAGGAGTGTGTATAAGTGTGTATGTGAGAGAGAGAGAAAGAGAGAGAGAGAGAGAGAGAGAGAGAGAGAGAGATTGTATGTGGTACTGGAGAGCAAATCATACCCAGGGCCTTACGCATGGTAAGCAAACACTCTACCACAGAGACACATCCCCAGCCCTTTTTTATTTTCAGACATGGTCTCACTGAATTGAGCATACTGGCCTTGATGTCCTCCTGTCTCAGCCTCACACATAGCCTCCCAAGCTTTTATAGGAGTTCACTGCCATAACTGGCTTAGGGTTTTCTATATGAAAGATCTTGCCATGTGCAAATAGATAGTTTTTCTTCTTTCTTTCTCAACTGAATATTTAAATATTTTTCTTGCCTAATTTCTGTGGCTGTAAGTTTTAATATATATGATGTTAGATTTTTTATGAATGCCCTTTTTCAGGTTGAGGAAGTTTCTTTTTATCTTTGGGGTGTGTGTGTGTGTGTGTGTGTGTGTGTGTGTGTGTTTGCTTTTTTAAATTATGGATGGTATTAGATTTTGTCAAATGCTTTTTCTGCATCAGATGATCATGTTGATTTTTTCCATCACTATTAATGTGGAGTACTACATAATTGACATTATTCCAAGATTCAGTTTTTAATAATTAATAAAATGACTGATCAGGTCCAAGACATGAAGACACTATGTTCAAGAATCTGAGGGAAAATTCATTCTATAACTACATAGTATGTGATAAGAATGTGCTTTATAATATAAAACTCTTCTACACATAGTTGTTAATTGCAAGACACCATTTTTAGCCTAGGAGAATGGGGTTCCAGATTACAATGTAAACTGCTAGCAACCTTCAACTCTTTTGTGTGGCAATATCTTGTTTCTGTTTTCAAACTCTTCCAACCAAGCCTGAGTTATGAAGCCTGGAGTTTTTTCTCCGATCATGGGTGTGATTACCAATATTGTCAATTCTTAAAATTATCTGATAAGATGTGGTCTGACATGTATCTTGCATTCATTTCAGGAGTATGTGTCCACCAAGGTGAGATTTTGCATGATGTTGGAGTCAGTCTTGGCGATCTCCCCAGTTCCCAGCTTGGTGATAATGTCTCAGACTATCTACTACATGACATTTCTTTCTTTCTTTTTTTTTTTTGGGGGGGGGGGGCACTCCCCCCGCCCCCCCCCAGGCGTGGGTGGTGGAGGGTAGAGGACTGAGGATTTAACCCAAGAATGCTTTACCACTGAGTTTCATCCCCTGTCCCTATTATTTTTAATTAATTCATGGTCTCATTAAGTTGCTGAGGACCTGACTAAGTAACTTAGGCTGGCCTTGAACTTGCAATTCTCCTGTCTCAGCCTCCAGAGTCACTGGAATTATAGACATGTGTCTCTATGCCCAGCTACAGTCCATTTTTATATGTTGAATCATTCTTGCAGTTTAGAGAATTAATCCCAGTGGCAATGATATATAATCTTTTCAATATGCTACTGAATTTGGGTTGTTAGGTTTTTTTTAAGTATATTTGCATATATACTCATAAAGATTATTAATCATAGTTTTTCCCTGTAATATCTTAGTCTGGTTTTTGTATCAGTATAATATTGTTACCAGTAAAATGATTTGTTCCTTCTTATTCTACTTCTTGGAAGAGTTTGAGAAAGAGTTGTGTTTATTCTTTAAAGGTTTGGTAGAAGGTACCAGTGAATCCATATACTTCTTTAGCAGAGCCAACTGAGTTGCCAACCTTGATGATTTTCCCCTTTTAAAATTGTAGCTGTTTTAGACAAGATTCTTATTAGTTTTTGGCTTTTAAGTAATTTTTTTATTCTAATTTGTTATACATGCTTGCAGAGTGCAATTCATTTCATATTACATATAAAGAACACAAATTTACAAGTTTACTGGTTTTACATAAAGTATTTTCACAACAACTGTGTCTTCATACATGTACACAGGGTAATGATGTCCAACTCATTCCACCATTATTCCTATCCCCTTGACCCCTTCCCCTCTTTGTCTATTTAAAGTTCCTTCATTCCTCTCATCCCCCTTCCCTTGCTATTTTAAGTCAGTATCTTTGTAACAAATAAATCATTTGGCCTTTGGTTTTTTGGGATTGGCTAACTTCACTTACCATTATTTTCTCCAACTCCATCCATTTACCCGCAAATACCATAATTTTATTCTCTTTTAGTGTTGAGTAGTGTTCCATTGTGGATATATACCAAAGTTTTCCTATCCATTCATCTGCTGATGGGCATTGGGGTTGGTTCCACATTCTAGCTATTGTGAATGGTGCTACTATAAACATTGATGTGGCTGTGTACCTGTAGTAAGCCATTTTTTAAGTCTTTTGGGTATAGACCTAGGAGTGGGATAGCTGGGTCAAATGGTTGATCCATTCCAAGTTTTCCTAGGAGTCTCCATACTACTTTCCAGATTGGCTTCACCAATTTGCAGTCCTACCAGCAATGTATGAATGTGCCTTTTACCCCATATCCTCACCAACATTTATTGTTGTTTATATTTTTGATAACTGTTGACTGGAGTAAGAGGAAATCTTAGAGTTGTTTTGATTTGCATTTCTCTAATTGCTAGAGATGTTGAACATTTTTTTCATATCTGTTGTTTAATTGAATATCGTCTTCTTAGAAGTGTCTGTTTAATTCCTTGGCCCATTTATTGATTGGGTTATTTGTTTTAAGTTTTTGAGAGCTTTATATGTCCTTGAGGTTAGTGTTCTATCTGATGTGCTTCTGATAAAGATTTGCTCCCATTCTGTAGGTTCTCTATTCACCTTACTAATTGTTTCTTTTGCTGAGAAGAAGCTTTTTAGTTTGAATCCACCCCATTTATTAATTCTTGGTTAAAAATCTAGTGTTATAGGGGTCTTATTGAGGAACCTGGGGACTAATCCAACATAATGGAGATTTGGGCCTACTTTTTCCTTCTACTAGGTGCAAGGTCTTTGGTTTAATTCCCAGGTCCTTGATCCACTTTGAGTTGAGTTTTGTGCATGGTGAGAGATAGAGATTTAATTTCATTTTATTACATAAGGATTTCCAGTTTTCCCAACACCTTTTGTTGAAGAGGTTGTCTTTTCTCCAATAAACATTTTTGACACCTTGTCTAATATAAGATAACTGTAGATGTGTGGGTTAGTCTCTGTGTCTTCTATTCTGTACCATTGGCCAACTGGTCTATTTTGGTGCCAATACCACACTGTTTTAATTACTATTGCTTTGTAATACAATTTAAGGTCTGGAATAGTAATGCCACCCACTTAATTCTTCTTGCTAAGAATCACTTTGGCTATTCTGGGTCTCTTATTTTTCCAGATGAATTTCATGATTGCTTTTTCTGTTTCTATGAGGAATGATATTGGGATTTTGATTGGGATTGCATTAAAACTGTATAGTGCTTTTCGAAGAATGGTCATTTTGACAATATTAATTCTACCTATCTGTGAACAAGGTAGATCTTTCCATCTTCTAAGATCTTGTTTAATTTTTTTCATTGAAGAGGTCTTTCATGCTGTAGTTTTCATTGTAGAGGTCTTTCACTTCTTTTGTTAAGTTGATTCCCAAGTTTTGTTTTGTTTTGTTTTGTTTTGAGGCCATAGTAAATGGGGTGGATTTCCTAGTTTCTCTTTCTGAGGATTTGTTGCTAATGTACAGAAATGCCTTTGATTTACGGGTGTTGGTTTTATATCCAGCTACTTACTGAATTCATTTATTAGTTCTAGAAGATTTTTGGTGGAATATTTTGGATCTTCTATGTATAGAATCATATCGTCTGCAAATAGTGATAATTTGAGTTCTTCTTTTCCTATCCATATCCTTTTAATTTCTTTTGTCTGTCTAATTGCTCTGGCTAGGGCTTCAAGAACTATATTAAATAGGATTGGTGAAAGAGGGCACCCCTGTCTTGTTCCAGTTTTTAGAGGGAATGCTTTCAATTTTTCTCCATTTAGGATGATGTTGGCCTGAAGCTTAGCATAGATGGCCTTTATGATGTTGAGGTATGTTCCTATTATCCCTAGTTTTACTAGCATTTTGAACATGAAGGGGAACTATATTTTGTCAAATGCTTTCTGTGCATAAATTGAGATGATCATATGATTTTTATCTTTGAGTCTATTGATGTGATGAATTACATTTATTGATTTCCTTATGTTGAACCAACATTGCATCCCTGGAATGAACCCCACTTGATCGTGGTGCACTCTTTTTGATATGTTTTTGTATTTGATTTGCCAGAATATTTTTTTATTAATTTTTAATTTGTTTTTATTAGTTGTACATGACAGTAGAATGCATTTATGCACCATTATATATCATACATAGATGGAATATAATTTCTCATTTTTCAAAGTGTGCATGTGTTGCAGAATCATATTGGTCATGTAGTCACATATACATACAGTAATAATGTCTATTTTATTCCACTATCTTTCCCATCCCCACATCCCCTCCTTCCCCTCCCTTTATTTCCCTATACCTAATCTAATGCTATTTTTCCCTAGTGCCCCGCCCCACCACCTTATTGTGAATTAGCACCCACATATTAGAGAAAACATTCGGCCTTTGGTTTTGTGGGATTGGCTTATTTTATTGAGAATTTTTGCATCTATATTCATTAGAGATATTGGTCTGAAGTTTTCTTTCTTTGATGTGTCTCTGCCTGGTTTTGGAATCAGGGTAATATTGACCTCATAGAATGAGTCTGGAAGTGTTCCCTCTTTTTCTATTTCATGAAATAGTTTGAGAAGTATTGGTGTTAGTTCTTCTTTAAAGGTCTTGTAGAACTTGGTTGTATATCTATGTGGTCCAGGCCTTTGCTTGGTTGGTAGGTTTTTGATGACATCCTCTATTTCTTTCCTTGAAAATGATCTATTTAAATTGTGTATATCGTCCTGATTTAGTTTGGGAATTTTGTATGTTTCTAGAAATTTGTCGATGCCTTTGATATTTTCTATTTTATTGGGAGTATAAATTTTCAAAATAATTTCTAATTATCTTCTGCATTTCTGTAGTGTCCATCATGATATTTCCTTTTTCATCATAGATATTGGTAATTTGAGTTTTCTCTCTCCTTTTCTTCATTAACATAGCTAATGGTTTATCAATTTCATTTATTTTTTCGAAGAACCAATTTTTGTTTTGTCATTTTTTTCAATTTTGTTTAATTTGTTTCAATTTCATTAATTTCAGCTCTGATTTTAATAATTTCTGGTCTTCTACTTCTTTTGGGGTTGATTTGCTCTTCTTTTTCTAGGGCTTTGAGATGTAATGTTAGTTTATTTATTTGTTGACTTTTTCTTCTTTGAAGAAATGAACTCCATGCAATGAACTTTCCTCTTAGTATTGCCTTCATAGTGTCCCAGAGATTTCGATGTGTTATATCGGAGTTCTCATTTACCTCTCATTTAATCTCCTTCTTGATGTCTTCTGCAACCCATTGTTCATTCAGTAGCATATTATTTAGTCTTCAGGTGTTGGAGTAGCTTTTGTTTCTTATTTTATCATTGATTTCTATTTTCATTCCATTATGATCTGATAGAATGCAAGGTATCTCTACTTTTTAATATAGGCTTAGAGTTGCTTTATGGCATAATATATGGTCTATTTTAGAGAAGGATCCATGTGCTGCTGAGAAGAAAGTGTATTGGCTCATTGATGGATAATATACTCTAAATATGTCCGTTAAGTCTAAGTTATTGATTGCATTATTGAGTTCTATAGTTTCTTTGTTTAAATTTTGTTTAGAAGATCTATCCAGTGGTGAAAGAAGTGTGTTAAAGTCACCTAGATTTATTGTGTTGTGGTCTATTTGACTCTTGAACTTGAGAAAAGTTTGATTGATGAACGTAGATGCTCCATAATTTGGGGCATATATATTTATAACAGTTATGCCTTGTTGATGTATGATTACCTTAAGCAGTATGAAATGTCCATCTTTATCTCTTTTGATTAACTTTGGCTTAAAGTCTACTTTATTTGATATGACGGAGATCCCTGCTTGCTTGCTTACTTAGATTGTGTTAATGGTATATTTCATCCCATCCTTTCACTTTCAATCTGTGAACGTTTTTTCCTATGAGATGTGTCTCTTGAAAGCAACATATTATTGAGTTTTTTTGTAAAATACAATATATTAGCCTATGTATTTTAATTGCTGAGTTGGCCATTAACATTCAGGGTTATTATTTGTATTACCAGTCTTTTCTTCTTCTTTTTTTTTTTTTTTTTTTTTTTGTATTTACTTGACTTGGTTTCTTCTTTGGTTGGTTTGTCCTTTATTGTAGTTCTTCCCTTTGCAGATTTTCATTTCCTCCTCGTCCTCCTCGTGGAATATTTTGCCAAGAATGTCCTGTAGTGCAGGCTTTCTTGTTGTGAATTCTTTTAGCTTTTGTTTATCATGGAAGGTTTTTATTTCATCATCAAATCTAAAGCTTAATTTTGCTGGATATAAGATTCTTGGTTGACATCCCTTATCTTTTAGAGCCTGGTATATGTTGTTCCAGGATCTCCAGGGTTGAAAAGTCTGCTGAAGTCTGAATTGGTTTTGCCTTATAGGTAATCTGATTTTTCTCTCTTGTGGCCTTTAAAATTCTATCCTTATTTTGTATGCTAGGCATCATCACAATGTGCCTTGATGTAATCTGTTGTAATTTTGTGCATTTGGCATCATATAGGCCTCTTATATTTTATTTTCAAATTCATTTTTCCTGGTTGGGAAATTTTCTGATATTATTTCATTGAATAGATTGTGTATTCCTTTCATTTGAATCTCTACACCTTCCTCTATTCCAATAAATCTTAAATTTGGTCTTTTGATGATATCGCATAATTCTTGGATATTCTGTTCTTGGTTTCTTACCAACTTCACTGTGAGGTCAACTTTATTTTCAAGATTATATATTTTAGCCGGGCGTGGTGGCGCACACCTGTAATCCCAGCACTTTGGGAGGCTGAGGCAGGAGGATCGCGAGTTCAAAGCCAGCCTCAGCAATGTCGAGGCACTTAGCAACTCAGTGAGACCCTGTCTCTAAATAAAATACAAAAAAGGGCTGGGGATGTGGCCCAGTGGATGAGTGCCCCTGAGTTCAATCCCTGGTACCACAAAAAAAAAAAAAAAAAAAAGATTATATATTTTGTCCTCATTGTCTGTGGTCCTGTCTTCCAAGTAATCCAATCTGTTGGTGATGCTATCTATTGAATATTTTAAGTGGCTTATTGTTTCTTTCATTTCAAAGATTTCCGTTTGGTTGTTTCTCAGACTCTCTATCTCTTTCTTGAAGTAATCTTTTGCTACCTGTATTTGTTCTCTTATATCTTTGTTGGTGTGATCCATGGTCGCCTGTATTTGATCTCTTATCTCTTTGTTGGAGAGATCAATTTTTGCCTGTATCTGCTCTCTTATGTCATTTTTGTAAAATCCCAAATTATTTTAATTATGTATATCTGGAACTCCTTCTCTGACATTTCACTTACTGTGCTTTCTATGGCTTCTATTGTTGTAGTATCTTGGTTTGTTTTGGGCATTTTCCTCCCTTGTTTTATCATGATGTCTATTTGTTTTTCTCTCTTGCAAGGTAAGCCTGAGGTATTACAGCTTCTGCCCTGTTGTCTTATAGTGTCCCTACATGTTACCCCAAACCTTACTTTTTAGGGAAAAATTAATATTATAGCATTCCATGTACCCAACATATAGCCATGTATCAGTTAGCTTATATTTTTATATTTACACATTTGTCACTATAAACAGAAATGATGAGATCAGTAATACTTTACCATATAATATCTATTTTTGCATGGTGGTTTACAGTATCTAATGGTAGAAGGGGGTACTTAGGGGTTGCCTTAGATGTTTATGAGGTAGGATATGAGAAAATAGAGGTATTAAATTATTTGACTAGTGAGAGGATAATCATAGGAATTTGGCTGTTAGTAAGAGAAACAGGAAATAGGCATTCCCATGTAAGACACCCTGTTAGTTCACAACAGGATAACTGGTAGCACCTTTAGTAGAGTACCCTCTGGTGCAGCCTGGTCCATAGGAACTTTAGTGATGTCTTACCAGGAGCTTTTTTTTTGTTCCTTGATAGTAGGCTTGTTATTTTAGTTTTGTGGCAGTGGCAGCCTCAAGCCTATAATTATCTTGATGTTGGTTTGTGTAGCCACGGGATCCCAGTATGGTGTTTCTCTCTGGGCAGGCATGGGTTGCCTCTTCGAGTTGCAGTTGTGGGGTGGGCTTCTCTCTCTGGATCTCCTCCTGGCTGCAGTGTGGTGGGGCAGGCAGTCTGGCTTTCCTCTTCCCACTCTCCTCCTTCAGGTCTCCCCCAGTCTAGGTGTGGCAGTGGAGGTCAGGCAGGTGGGCAGCAGGACCCTTCCTCAGGCCCTTCCTAGTCCCAGTGTCAGCATATATGGGCAGTGGTCAGGCAGCAGCTTTTAAGTAATTTAAATGGAATTCTAGTATCAGTTTTATTGACATCATGAAATAGAGCTTCTTGCAAGAATTTTGATTTTACTTTGTAATAAGTTGTTATAGAAAAAATGTTTTACATTGCAGCTGAGATTGATGGAAAAGAAAGATGTTAGTGTTGTTTTGGTTTGTTTTTGTTATTAATGTATTTTTAACGATATACATGGCATCAGAGTGTATTTTGAAACCCACTTGATCATGCTTCACTATTTTTTAATATGTTTTTGTATGTGATTGGCCAGTATTTTTTTAGGGATTGTATCTACACATTTATCAAGGATATTGGTTTAAATTTTTCTTTCCTTACTGTGTCTTTGTCTGGTTTTGGTATCAGAGTGATATTAGCTTCATAGAATGAGTTTGGAAGAGTTCCCTCCTTTACTATTTTATGGCATAATCTGAGGATAATTACTATTAGTTCTTCTTTGAAAGTCTGATGGAACTCAGCTGAGAACCTGACTGTTCCCGGGCTTTTCTTTCTTTGTAGGCTTTTGATGGCATCTTCAATTTCATTGCTTGAAATTGGTCTGTTTAAATTTTCTATGTCTTCTGATTCAACTTAGGTAGGTCATATGTCTCTAAAAATGTGTTAATGTCATCAAAATTTTCTATTTTATTAGAGTATAAATTTTCAAAATAGTTTCTGATTATTTTCTGTATTTCAGTAGTGTCTGTTGTGATATTTCCTTTTTCATCACAGATTTTAACAGTTTGAGGTTTTTTTTTTATATCTTTGAGTTAGGCTGTCTAAGGGTTTATCACTTTTGTTTATTATTTCAAAGAACCAACTTATTGTTTCATTGATTTTTAAAATTTTTTTAAAAATCTCAATTTCATTGAGTTTGACTCTGATTTTAATTATTTTTTTGTCTTCTATTAATTGTGGTATTAATTTGCTCTTTTTTTCCTCTAGGCCTTTGAGATGTAATGTTAGATTATATATTTGGTATCCTTCTATTATTTTACTGAATGAGCTCAATGCTATGAACTTTCCTCTTAGAACCACCTTTATAGTGTCCCAGAGATTTTGACATGTTATATTGCTCATTTACTTCTAATTATTGTGTTTATTTCTTCCCCAATTTCTTCTGCTATCCATTTATCATTCAGCAGTGAATTATTTAGTCTCTACATGTTAACTTGTACTTTTTGTCTTAACATTTATTCCTACTTTCAGTCCATTATGGTCTGATAGAATGCAGGATATTATCTCTATTGTTTTATATTTGCTAAGAGTTGTTTTGTGGCCTAAGATATGGTCTATTTTAGAAAATGTTCATTTGCTGCTGAGAAAAAAGTACATGTAGGCATTGATTGATGAAATAATCTATATATGTATATATCTTTTGAGTCTAGATATTAATTCAATTTTTTAATTCTGTAGCTTTTAAAATTTAATTTTTGTTTGGATGATCTATCTAGTGTTGAGATAGGCGTGTTAAAGTCATCCAGTATTATTGTGTTGTAATCCATTTAATTCCTGATTTTGTGAAGGGTTTGTTTGATATAGACAGATGCTCCATTATTTGGGTCATAAATATTTATGACTGTTATTTCTTGTTGTTATATGATTCCCCTAAGAATTATGAAATGGCCTCCTTTGTCTTTTTTGATTAACTTTGGTTTGAAGTCTATTTTATCTGATATGAGAATAGAAACCCATGCTTGTTTGCAGAAGCCATTTGAATGACCTGTTTTTTCCCTTCATTTAAAGAAAATCTCTTAAGAAAATCTCTTGGTTAGAGACAGCATATTGTTAGGTTTTGTTTTTTAATCCAATCTGTAAACCTACATCTTTTGATTGATGAATTTAGACCATTTACATTCAATGTTATTATTGGGAAATGTTTTTTATTTCCTGATATTTTGAATAAGCATGTTTTAATGTGAGATTTCTAGCTGTGAATTCTTTTAACTTTTGTTTATCATGAAATGTTTTTATTTCATCTTCTAATATGAAGTTTAATTTTGCTAGAGATTTCCAATTGATTCTTGTTCAAAATATCTATCTCCTTATTTAATACTTCTTGTATTTTCTCTCTGATTTTCCTCCTTATGTTATCTTTTACTTCATAGATCAGATTAACCATGAACTTTCTAAATCCCACCTCTGACATTTCCTCCACTGTGGTGTCCATGGAATCTGTTATTGAGATGTTCTTGCTATTTGGGATTGTTTGTTCTCTTGCTTTTTCATATTGTTTGTCCACTTACCTATCTGGATGGATCCAAAGCTGCAGAGTTTCTACCCTATGAACTTACAGTGTCCCTGTATGATTTTAGTAATTCTCAGATAAGGGAGGAACCCAATACTAGCAATAACCTATGCAAACAATATATAGGAATAGACTAGGTTCTTCATTTCTATCAGGATGTCTACAATGTTAATTGGCACAATAAGCAGAAAGAGTAGGATCAGAAATTTCTATTAATAATAACAGTAAATAAATTATGTCTGGTGTAAAATCAAATAATAGGTGTTGACTATGACTTCCATCGTATTAATTATTGTTATAGCATTGGTGGCGGAGCTGGCATTATATAAACCAATTAGTGTTAAAAGATATTAAGGATAGAGTTGATTAAGAAGAAAGAAGAAGAGATAGAAGGTGTTTTTGTCAGCTTTTTCACTGCTGTGGCTAAAGGACCTGTCCAGCACAATTATAGAGGAGGAAGAGTTTATTCGAGGGCTTACAGTTTCAGAGGTCTTAGCCTATAGAAGGCCGGCTCCCTTTCTCAGGGCTCGAGATGAGGTTAAATATCATGGAGGAGCATATGGCAGAGGGAAGCAGCTCATATCATCATCATCATGATCAAGAAGCAAAGAGAAAGTCCACTTTCCATGTACAAATATATACCCAAAGCCACATCCCAATTCCCACCTTCTCCAGCCACACACTGTCACTTCAGTTACCACTCAGTTAATCTATATCAGGGCACTAAATCACTAATTGGGTTAAGACTTTTACAATTCAATCATTTCTCCTCTGAACCTTCTTACATTGTCTCACACATGAGCTTTTGGGGGATACCTTAGACCTAAACCATAACAGAAGGGTTAAAAAAAATGTTTGAAATTTCAAAGGGTGAATAGAACAAATAGAGTGGTGATGTGGGATGTGTTTGTTATGAGGAGGGAGGAGAAAGTAATAGAAGTAAAAATTTAATGGAGGAGTAGAAGATTGAAAGAAGAATTTGCCTGTTAGTAAAAGAAAAAAGAGAGGCAAACAAGGAAAATAAACTAGTGGAAAAGACAATTAAATAAAATTAAAGTATATAATCAAAAACTCTAACCCTCAAAAATGAAAAGAAAAAAAAAAACAGGATAGAAATAAGAAGACAGAAAAAACTATGTATATTTATATATTTAATCAATTAGTACATATTTAATAAAAAAAAAAGAAAGAAAAATCTTGGTGAAATGTTAAGGAGTCATTTCCATTATGGTGGACAAAATAGTCAATGAGAATACATGTTCACTGTCTGGGCCCAACTGATTTTCTTTATTTCTTTTTTTTTTTTTTCTTTTTTTTTTTGGTGGTGCTGGAGTTTGAATCCAGGGCCTTGTGCATGCAAGGCAAGCACTCTACTAATTGAGCTATATCCCCAGCCCCCTCATTTCTTCTTGAGGTATGAATTGAACATGAGAGTATGGGTCATGGGCTGTTGAGTTCTTCTTTTTTGTGTTGCTCACCAGGTTGCCAGCTGGAGTTTAAGACTTCTCAACTTCTTTTTTTTTGGCAGCGTGGTGTGGGGATTGGAAAAAGTGTGGCCTCCAACTCCTGGGTGTGTTTGCCATTGGGTTCTGTGAGAGGAGTTCCCATAGGTGGAGTTCTGGGTCATGGAGTTTATGTTTAGTGAGGTTCCAGGTGCCTTAGTGTGTGGTGAATCAATGTACCTCTGGAGCCCTATAGATGCTGATCTACACTGGGAGACTGTACCCCAGGAGTCTACCCAGGGTTCCATTCCTGGGCCAGGAAAGTATATCCTTCACTGCTTCTATTGCAGCCCATAATTTTTTGGATTTCCTTTAAGTTTTCTAGTAATGTCTTTTTCTTATTCAAGGATCACATCCAGGATATATTATAGCTGTGTTTACTAGTCATGCTTACCCATTATGTCTCTTTAGGGTCTTCTTTGCTGTGACTGTTTTATAGACTTTCTCAAGAAAAAAAGCCTTTTAGAAATTTAATCATGAGATAATCTTTCTCCTAAGAATCATCTAAGATATGTGCTTTCTGTTTTAGACTTTTTGTCTTTGTTGACCATATTAAAATTTCAATGGGAAAAAAGTGAAGAAACTCAGATAGCACATCTGACTACACCTTTCCACCCTGCTCAGTCAAATTTTAAAATACTTGAAATTACTAGATAGAAATGTGTTTCCAGACATGCTTTCAAGGGTACTGAGTTGATTCTCCATTTCAATGCTTAGGGTCACCACATTTTGAAAGGCAGATTACTTACTACTCAAGACACCTGGCCAAGTGTGGGATAAAATCCAGACTGCTCTACTCCACAAACTGTGCACCCATGGATTGCCTCTTCCTCTAGGAACTGCTTTTGTTTGATTTTCACAGTGGTGACATTTGGACTGAGGGTGGTTGGTGTTTCCAAGTGCAATCAGTTGTACTACACAATTGCTTCTTAAATTACTATCCTCTAATGTCCAACTCAGTATCATACCCCCTACCTATACCACTGTAATAACTTGCTAACTACAATACATACACAAAATCCTTTAGCATGATATAGAAAATCTTTTGCTGTCTGCCTCAACTTATCTAATTGGACTCACCTACTTTTACTATTCAAAATTTAGCCTGTGATCTATCCACATGGGGTGATTTGAGTATAGACTCTTTTGTGTCTCTAGGAAATGGTACAAAAGATGCCTAACAGATCTGCATAATTTGAGGCCAAAATGACCAGTCATTGAGTTTTTACGTGTAACTAAGGGAAGTTTTAAGAGAGTATTTTATGGATAACCATTGTGTCTGCAGTAAATAACAATAAAAGAGCAGCAGAATGTTGCAGAAGGTGACAGAAATATCTGAGAATGATGTAAACTCAAAGAAACTCTGGGCCTAGACATAAGAGCTGATTCATCATGATTCATCATATTTATTTATTTATTGAGCCAATGTTCAAAGAGCAGACAGAAACAAAAGGCATCTTAGCTAAAGACTATATAAAAATAGGCTTTAACATGGGATTATGCTAATTAGGTATATCTTAAATTCTTTAAAAGAGATTCAACCATGTAGAGATGTTAGTTGATCTAAATGTATCTTTTCTTATCTGGTTAAAGGTGGTGACATGTAGGACTTCATCATCATAAGCTGGTGGAACTATTACCTTCTCTGAGGGCAGGAAAGATGACTCGGCACAGAATTTGGTTTTCAAATCAGGTCTGAACCACACAGAATCAAAGCCCAGATCTGAAATTTACTAGCCAAGTGAATTGCAGTGAAATGGTTAAATCTCCAAATTTCCTTTTTCTTATTCATAAAGTTCGGATGTTACCTCTTACTTTATAGAATTGATGCCTACATATTAAGTAAGATAGATGAAATGTTCCCAAGGGACATTGTAGACAAAGAGTATACCTTTTGTTATCATTACTGTGATCATTACAGGAAATCTAAGCTAAACAGAAATGCTGTTCATCTAAATAAAAGAATAAAGCATTAATTTCTAGGATATATAAAGAACTCAAAAAACACCAAAAAAACACAAAACAAAAAAAAAAAATAAATAAACCAATCAATAAATGGGCTAAGGACCTGAACAGAAGAAAAAATACAATTGATCAACAAATATATGAAAGTGCTCAACATCTTTAGCAACTAGAGAAATGCAAACCAAAACTACTCTAAGATTTCATCTCATTCCTGTCAGAATGGCAACCATCAAGAATACAGGCACCACTATGGAAAGCAGTATGGAGATTCCTCAGAAAACTGGGAATGGAACCACCATTTGACACAGCTATCCCACTCCTTGGTTTATACCCAAAGGACTTAAAATCAGCATACTATAGTGACACAGCCACATCAATGTTAATAGCAGCTCAATTCACAATAGCTAGACTATGGAACCAACCTAGGTGTCCCTCAATAGATGAAAACAGTGTGGTATATATACTCAATGGAATATTACTCAGGTTTAAAGAAGAGTGAAATTATGGCATTTTCCAGTAAATGGTTAGAATTGGAAAATATTATGCTAAGCAAAATAAGCCAATCCCCCCAAAACAAAGGCCAAATGTTTTTTCTAATATGTGGATGCTAATTCACAATAAGGCGGGGGGCACTAGGGAAGAATAGTGTTACCTTAGATTAGGTAGAGGGAAGTGATGGGAGGGGAGGGGAGGATATATGGGGATAGGAAAGATAGTAGAATGAAACAGACATTATTACTGTATGTATATGTTTGACTACATGACCAATATGATTCTACAACATGTACACTCAGAAAAATGAGAAATCATATCCCATTTATGTATGATATATCAAAGTGCATAAATGCTTTCTACTGTCGTGTATAACTAATTTAAAAAATTAAGAAAAAAAACAAAACAAAACAAAGAACTGATCCGTGATGTGTAAAATACAGTTTTGGAGGTGTATGCATGTGTGCTTCATTCCGATCATTCCGATTATTACTTATTCATTGCTTGTAGCAACTGCTCAAGAAACAGCTGCTAATTTGTTGGCTTACTTGATTTCTAATAAATCTTTGTGCTTATGACCCCATGGTATGTCTATAAAGTGATGATTCATAATGCAAATAAGGAACTCTCCATCATTTCACAATTTGGATTTTCATATAATAATTTTTCACAAAATAAAGCAAAAGTAAAGCATAACAGGCATTTTTTTCCTCTCTTACCTCTTCAGGTGCCAGTTATTATTATCTCTAATTTTACTTTTGGTTTTAATTCATATTTACTGAAAATACCTCACTGCCATTACCTTGCTTCTTAGCATCTTAACATCTTTCCTGAATTACTTTCTTGTTCTCCATTCATGGATGAGAAGCAGCATCATTTTTTTTTTTTTTTGTCCCAAATCAACAATGAATTGCTTTGGCGGGGGGGGGGGGGGGGGGGGGTGGGGGGGGGGGGGGGGGGGGGGGGGGGGGGGTTGGGAGGCATAAGAATTAACTTGTAATCCCCACCACCACCATAACCACTATGAGACAATATAGAAGAATAAGTGGGAAAAGAGTTAATTTGACTTTAGGAATCTAGTCACTTCAAAAATAGATCGAAACTGGATAGAAAATAAGATACTGATTGTCTGCTTGATAGGAAACATGATGTTAATTACTATGTTCTCATTCACTGTTTCAGAGCAATACCAAAATTTGTCTGTCTACCAGTTTTACCAATTTCTAGTCAGAATGAATAATGATTCATGTTACTTGTTTATTCACATATTACAAATATATGGACCTTTTAATTAATTACTGAGCTATTGCTAAAACTTAGAACAACTAATCTAAGCTGCAGAGAAGGAGGTGGATTTTGGAAAATAGGAGCTAAAAAATATCTAGTGTTTGCCTTTCTAGAATCTTGTGGTGGAAAAAGAATACAGTTGGAGGAGGACACATCCAGCAAAGTGGCAACATGAATTGATGATCATTTGATGACAGGGCCTGGCTGGTGTTTCCTTTGGCTGGAGCTTAGCGTCCATACTTCAGATGGAGGACGATGAGGCTGGGAAGGTGATTTGAAAGCAGCTGTGAAAACCCTTAAACCACATATAGCTTAAAACAGTCTTCAAGACTCAGCTATAATAATTAGTAATCAGAAGTTACTACAAGTATCATTAAGAAGAGAAGAACCATATCCTGCTTCTTGGGAGTAAGGTAACAAACTGCAGGTCAACAATCTGTAAAATGTTACATTTCAGTTATACATCAACTCAGGCAAACTTCAACTTAGTGGGTTTTTTTCCCCTTCTTCTCCTCCTCCTCCTCCTCCTCCTCCTCCTCTCTTTTCTAATAAAATAGCTCTCTCTATATTATTCTGATGTATTATAGCCATAAACCAGTATTTGGCAAGGTCTGCAAACATATGCACACAAACCCCTGGAATAGGCACTTCTAAAAATGTAAAGTTGTATCTGTGATTTCTTTAAGTAAATGATTTTTAGAAATAAAATTAATAATAATGCCTATGAGAGATGTATCTCCTAAGAATATTAGGCATCATATCCCGAATACACTAATATCCACTAATTCTTAGGCATATGCAAGCATTTGACAATCTTCTGATTAAATCTTTGTATTTCTCCCCTTTTAGTGAAACCTAAATCAAAATATTGACAGAAACAATTTCAGAAGGGAAAATGGAAAAGTACATAGGATCGGCAGAGTCTCATGTGTGTCTGCATTTGCACGATTTATATTCTGACTTCTGTAGAACAAAATAAATAATATCAAACCCCTTCTTACTCTGAACTAGGGTTTTGGCAAGGCAGAGAACAAAGATTTTACCAGATAAAGTGGTAATGTTTTATTTGGTAATATCTTATATTATCGCATAACCCTTCATATATAATTGTATGGACTCTTATAATAGCTTTTCTAGGAGAAAAAGTCATTACTGAATGAAAGTCAGAGCACCTAATCATTAAGCTTCCTCAAGAATAAGCACCTAAACTACTTGATATATGTCAATATCCACCCCTTTGTTCTTTCAACAAACATGTAGGTCCACAGACTGAGTCCATCAGGATAAGAGAAACTGAAACATAAGTGATATGTGAAAAATTTAGATTCAAGAAAACCAAGGAAGAGTCTGTGGGGCAATAGCATGACTTAGCTGTCATTACAGAGTTTCCACCTGTGTGTCACGGCTGTGCCAATCTCTATTAAAAACTAGACAAAATCATGCACCACAGAAAAAATGAAAAGCATGTGAGGAGGTGGATATATTAGCTTGTTTTAATCATTTTGTGATGCATACCTATATCAAAACATTACATTTGAGCCCATAGACAGATATAATTATTAATTGTCAATTAAAAATTTAAAAACTAAAAACAAACAAAATACAAGACACTGAAACAGATATTCTGTGCTACCAGACAAATGGCCCAACTCCTTTACTCCCTCCACCCCACTTTCCTATCTGCTAATTTAGAAAATTATCCTCAACTCACAGTAGTAACAAGGATGAAATGGGATACTGTACACAAAAATAGTTTGTAGATGATCAAGTATCTTCATATACAGATTGTCACTGCTGTTCCTCCTCCATCTTAAAAAAAAAAAAAAAAAAATCAGTGTTTAGGAGCCAGGCCCATCATTCCTGAGCAGGCCAAAGATTTGCAGAGTTATCCTTTGTAGGACAAACTGAAACCAAAGTAATGCTCTAGGGAAAGGAGAAAGAACTGGGCATTATGAGAAAGGCCATGCCAATGATAATAATTCCTATTATGGTGAAAAATACGTGTTCATAAGGCAACACAGAAACAGAAATCAGAGAATCAGTTTGTCAAACTTGTCTTTTTAAAATTTTTTATCTATAGTTACTCTGGAGACCTATCAGTTTGCCCATGCATTCATTGAGCTAAATGCATAAAAACCATCCCTTCAGACATTACAAAAGCATGAACAAAATCTGTATTCTGGCAGTATTAGTGGCATTCAGCTTGATAAGCTGCGTGGGAAGCTACTTGTCAAGGCCTTGTGATAATGAAAATGGTTCTCTTCACATTACAAAGATATTACTTATCTCCTATAGTTTGAAAAGCTATAAAAATTCTTACGCTTTTCATATTTACATTCTAGTCTTCCGCACACGGTTTAAGTGCATGACATTTTGTTTCTGCTGTTCTTGCCAAAATATATGAAAGGATGTGTGGGTTGCTGTTACGTTTTGTTTTAGGAACAAGTCAAAAAGCGGTTGCCTGCAACTTTAAAAGACTTTGTAAAACTTCAGGCTTCTTAGTTGTGACTATTGACCATTTCTTCCTCATCCTGGAGACAACAATAATGAATTTCAGATGTTCACCAGGACACTGATAAGGATGCTTCCAGAGTAGACTTAGAGAAAGCAGTCTCTTCACGTCCTGGGGTCGAAAGGGCATCTGCTAGTTTATTTGAAAGTAAGCAGATGTACGAAAGGAAGATCAAAGGAATAGACCCATAAAAGAGACTCTGTTTTGCTCTTTTAGAGGAGGGCATTTTGTTTCACATGGTTATCTTTCCTAAATAGGCAGAGGAGTGAATTATTTGAAAGAATATCATTTCACTCAATGCATCCCAGGTAATTAATGATTGCACAAACTGTCACTGTTTCATTATGCAAGTTGTGAAAATCATTGGCAAAAATACATAGGCAAGCTAGATGTGGTGGTACACTCCTATAATCCCAGAGGTCCTGGAGGCTGAGGCCAGAGGATCTCAAGTTCAAAGCCAGCCTCAGCAAAAGCAAGGTGCTAAGCAACTCAGGGAGACCCTGTCTCTAAATAAAATACAAAATAGGGCTGGAGATGTGCCTCAGTGACCAAGTGCCCCTAAGTTCAATCCCTGGTACCAAAATAAATAAATAAATACAAATAAATTTTGCAAATGAGCATTTAAAAATGAGTCACACATAAGTCTATTTCTTTCCTGTGTGAATAGATGAATGTATTTAGCATTATCAAAGTAATTGGACTTTACTAGATGCTCACTAAGTGCCATTACATTATTTTCATTAATTAATTTATTACTGCATTAGATTCTAAACAGAACCTATGGAGTAGCACAAGAGAAGGGTGCGGAAGCTCAGGACAGAAACTGAGTTAGTCTTCTAGAGTCATGCAACTTCCCAGTGGTGGACTAGGAATCAGAAGCTGGTACCACAGAGAGCAAAGACAAAACCACAGCCAATATTAATGTCTATAGGACACTTATAGCACAATTTTGCACAACATTAAAAATTTTTAAATAGTGTATGTTTAAGACAAATAGTGCTTTCAAGTTGTTAGCATCAGTGGGGTTTTTTAATTTGTATTGATACCTAGACATACATACATATGCATGATTTAAGCAAAATAACATTCTACTGCAACACCATCCCTAGTCCCAATATTCTCCCTTTCACAGCCCCAAAAATCATCTATAATGTATATTGTCCCAGTCCATCCATATATTTTAAATTCATTTATATATATTCATGACCAATTAAAGTATCTTGAGTGTGGGTATTTAATGATATTAAATAAATAAACTGTTTTTCCTGTCCTATTTTTTTGCAATTTGCTTTTTTTTTTTTTCAATTTTACCACATAGTTCTGAGATGTATTGATACACACACATATACACATATAGTTTTGAGAAATGTCAAGTTTAGTAATTGTAACTGTTGAATAATTAGTACTCTATGAAGTAAGCACCCCCTTAAAATGTTTTCATGTTCATATTGATTGCTCTTTCTGTTTGTTTGGTTTTTTCAATTACAACCAGTTGCAGTGACTATCTGTGTACATGCCTCCTTATACATCTTCCTGAGCGGTTCTCCGATACATGTAACTTTGAAGTAGAATTGTTAGATCACAGCATAAGCACATTTTAAATTTTACTGGGTACCACTGAAATGCTCTTCAAAGAAATGGTGTAAATTTATACTGCAGCCATTATTTGACAAACTGATGACTGTGGCATCTTGCACAGGGTTTTATGTTTTCTTTTTACTTGGTAAATGTGTGGATTAGAATGGCTGGATCACATGGCCCTTGTATGTTTGTTCGAATTTTTAAGAAACTGCCAACTGTTTTTCAAAGTGATTGTATTTTTCATTCCCACCCAGAAATATGTGGAAGTCCTAAATCTCCACATTCTCTTCTAGATCCTCCAAATTCTCACCAATACAAGGTATGTTCATCTTTACCATGTTAGTCATCTTACAGATGTGTAGTGATATTGAACTGTGGTTTTAAAATGTATTTTCTGATGACAAACAATATGGAGTGTCTTTTCATCTGAGTATTTTTGGAATATTTTTTCTTTAATAAAATATTCTATTTTAAAATAATTTTTGTAGATTCATAAGCAATTTTAAGAAATCATATCAAGAGATTGTAAGTGTCCTTTGCCTAGTTTGCCTTAATTATAACATCTTGCAGTACAATATCATAACCAGGATATTGACCTTGACTTAAAGTTTAGTTTCAATGTCACAGGGATTTTCTTTTCTTTTTTTCTTTTTCTTTTTTTTTTTTTTTTTTTTTTTTGTACCAGGGATTGAATCCAGGGGCACTTAACCACGGAAGCACCAGCTGTTTTTTGTATTTTATTTAGAGACAGGGTCTTGCTAAGTTGCTGAGGCTGGCTTGGAACTTGCCATCCTCCTGCCTCAGCCTCCAGAGCCGCTGGAATTACAGGTGTGCAACACCACACCTGGATCCATTGTCACAGGGATTTGTCATTCTGACTTTTGTTTTTTGGTACTAGTGATGAACCCCAGGCTGCTTAACCACTAAGCCTGAGCCATATCCCTAGCCTTTGTTTTTATGTTTTATTTTGAGACAGAGTCTTACTAAGTTGCTTAGGGTCTCCTGTATTTTCCCAGGCTGGCCTTGAATTTGCAACCCTCCTGCCTCATCCTCCTGAGTAGCTGGGATTACAGGTGTATGCCACCACCTGGATCATGCTGCCTTTTTTTATAGCCATGCCAACTTCTTTCCCACCTCCACCTCTCCTTAATCCCTGGCAGTCACTAATCTGTTCCCTATTACTATAATTTTTTTGTTATATGGATGAAAATCAGATGGGGGTGAAATTTTGGAGTATAAAATCAAGAAAACAATACCAAAATTCTCTGGTGACTCATCCATGTTGGCTGTGTGTGGACCAGTAGGTTTTTCTTTTTATTGCCTACTGTGGGTATACCAAAGTTTATTCCTCAATTAGCTGAAGGAAATCTAGCTTGCCAACTTTTTGACTATCAAGAATAAATCTGCTATTAAAATTTGTGTACAGGTTTTTATGTTTTTTTTGTTGTTGTTGTCGTCGTTGTTGTTGTTGTTGTTGTTTTCTCTGAAATGAAGCACAATTGCTGGGGCCCTTGGCAGTTGCAAGTCGACTTTATAAGAAACTGTCAAAATGTTTGCCAGAGTGGCTCTTTGGTTGTACATTCCATGCATAAGTGGTCCAGTTTCTTTGCATGCTTGCCAGCATTTGGTGTTGTCACCATCTGATAGTTTAGGGGTCCTGATGTGTGTGTCACACTATCTCACTGTGGTTTTCGTTTGCATTTCTCTAATGGCTAAGGATATGAAAGTCTTTTTATATGCTGACTCACCATTTGAACATCTTCAGAGAAATGTTTTTTTCATGCCTTTGCCCACCTTCTAGTTGAATTGTTTCCTTTTTTTTTTAACTGTTGAATTTTAATAGTTATTTATATATTCTAAATACTAGTTCACTGTGGTGCATAAATATTTTCTCCCATTCTGTAGTCTACCATCCTATCCTTTTAACAGGATCTTTCACAGAAAAAAAATAATTTTTTGATGAGTACAATTTTTCATTCTTTTCCTTTTTTAAAAAAATATTTTTATTTATTTGCTTTTAGTTGTACACAATGCGTTTTATTCAATTTGTTTCAATGCACCCCATTTGTACGTGGTGCTGAGGCTCAAACCCAGGCTGCCCCCGTGCTAGGCGAGCGCTCTACCACTGAGCCACAATCCCAGCCCATTCTTTTCCTTTTATAGATCAGACCTTTGGTGTCAAGCATAAGTATGACCAAGCCACAAATAACACATGTTTTCTTCTATTTTTTTTTTTTTTTTTGAAGTTTTATCGTTTGCATTTAAATCCATACTCCATTTTGAGGTAATTTTTTTGTATAAGGTGTGAGACTTTGTTCAAGATTTTTCTCTTTTCTTTCAAAAATATTTTTTAACCAATGTGTTTTTATTTGTACGTGGTGCTGACGAACCCGGGGCGCGCACGTTGGCGAGCGCACTACACTGAGCCACAATCCCAGCCCCATTTTCTTTCATTTTTTAACCAATGGATCTACAATTGCCACATGTCATTTGTCAGAATGCTATCTTTCCTTTTGTGTTAGAGAGCTTTTCATCACTGTGACCAAAACACCCAAGAAGAACAACTTGGAGAAGGAAAAGTTTGTTTTGACTCACAGTTTCAGAGGTTCGGTTCATAGTTGGTCGACTTCATTGTTGTAGACCTGATGTGAGGTGAAGCATCATGGCAGCAGGGCATGGCAGAGAAAATCCTCTCACTCCATGGTAGCCAGGAAGCAGAGAGAAAGGAAGCCAGGCATCAGGGACAAAATATGAAATTTCAAAGGAACACTTCATCCCCCCCAAGTCCTATTCCTCCAGCCACATCCTACCTACTTGCCTACTGTTACCACCCAGTACAATAGTTCTTTCAAATTATTAATCCATCGGATGCATTAATCCACTGATTGTTATATCTCATAATCTAATCATTTAACCTCTGAACATTCCTGCATTGTCTATCATAAGAGCTTATTGGGGACTACTTTGTATCCAAACCCTAATACTTACTTCAATTGAATTGCTTTTCACCTTTCTCAGAAGTCCATTAGTCATACTTGTGTGGATTTACTTCTGACTTCCCGGTATTCTGTTTCACTAATCTAGGTATCCACAACTCACCATTACTGCATAATCTTGATTATTATAGCTATATAGTAAATTTTAAAATCAGGTGGACTGATTCCTTCCACTTGGTTTTTCTTTTTTAAAATTGGCTTGGCTACTCTAGTTCCTTGCATTTTCATATAGATTTTTTTGGACAAATTTTTTCCTAGGACTTTGATAAATATTGAATTAGTTTTATATATCGGTCAAGGGAGAATTATCTCCAGTATGATGTCTTCCAGTCCATGATCATGACAGGTCCCTCTATGCATTTTGATCTTTGATTTCTTTTATCAACATTATGAAATTTTTACTATATAGGACCTACACAAGTTTTACTAGATTTGTACCTAAATATTTTATCATTTTTCTAAATTCCTTTGGATCTAAACCTCAATATTTTATTATAAACAATCTTGTACTTTTAATTTCTGTGTCCACATGCTCATTATTAGCACATGGAAATACAATTAATTTTTGTATATTCATCAGTCATCCTTTGACCTTGCTGAACTAATTTATTATTTCTAGCAGTTCCTTTTGTGCAGATTTCATAGGAGTTTCTATGTTGATAATGATGTCATCTGTGAATAAGAACAGTTTGATTTACTTTTTCTTACCTGTGTGCACTTTCTTTTCCTTACCTTAGGACCTGACAAGAACTTTCAGTAATATGCTAGACAAGGGTAGTCAGCTCATTTTGTCTCATTCCCTTCTTAAGGAAAATTTTCGCAGCCTCTTTTCATTAAGTATTTATTATATTAGTGGTAGGGATTGTTTACATGCTCTTTTTCAAGTTGAAGAAGTTCCCCTCTGTTCCTATTTTTTCTGAAGGTTTTTACCATGAATGAACATTAAATTTTTAAATGATTTTTGCTGCATTGGTTTATATGATCTGTGATTTTCTTCTCTAGCCTGTTATTATGGTGGCTTACACTGATTTAATTTGAATATTGAACCTGATCTGAATCCTGAAATAGACCTCACTTAATCATGTTATATAGTTATTGTTATGTATCATTAAATTCTATATAATAAATACTAGGAATTTTTGTATCTATACTATGAAAGATGTTGGCCTTTCATTTTCTTTTCTTTCTTTGGCTCTTAGTTTGGTTTTGATAATACTAGCTTCCTAAAATGAACTGGGGACTGTTCTCTCACCTTGTTTTCTATACGACATTATGTAGAACATATTAATTCTTCCTTAAACATTTGATATAATCTGTGAAACTAGTTGGTCTTAAATTTCTTTCAGGGGAGTTTTAAATTACAAATTTGATTTCCTGCATGTACCATTCAAGTTGTCTATTTCAAATTGGACAGGCTGTGGTACTAGCTTCTAAAGAATTGCTCCATGTTGCCTAATCTGTCAAAACTTGTACGTGTGGTTGTGTTCAACCACACGTACAAGTGTGGTTGAACATAGCATTGTCTTTTGTCTCTCTGCTGTCTTCAGGGCTATTGAGATATTCCTCATTTCATTCCTGCTACTGGTAACTTTTGTCTTCTCTTTATTTTCTTTATTAGTGCTGGTACAAGTTGGTCAATTTATTGATCTTCTCAAAGAATCAGTCATTAATTCTTGATTATCTTTCTATTATCAATTTTGTTGATTTCTTCTTCTATCTTCATTATTTCCTTCCTTCTCTTTGATTTGATTTTATTCTGCTCTTCCTTTTCTAGGTTCTTGAAGTGAGAGATTGAACTCTTCAAATATATGCATTTAATCCTGTAATTTCCCTCAGCATTATTTTAGTTACATCCCCTATACTGAAAAGTAGTATTTTAATTTTAATTCAATTCTATGTATGTTTAAAATTCCCCTTGGAGGCTTCTTTTAGCTATAGACTACTTAGAGGGTGCTATTTTGTTTGTAAGTGTTTGGAGATCTTCATGTTATTTTTTTAAATTAATTTCTAGTTTGCTTCCATTATAATTTAGTGAAAAAAAATACTCCTTTGAGGTATGTTTATGATACAGCATATGACCTGTCTCATATATGTTCCATTGGGACTTGAATGCAATGTATGTTTTTCTTCTGTTGGTGGAATATTCTACAAATGTCAAGTAGATCTTGTCATTTGATGGTGTTGTTGAGTTTTTCTATATCCTTGTTGATTATCTCTTTGTTCTATCAATTCTTAAGTGAAAGGTGTTGAAGTCTCCAATTATAACTGAAGATTTTCAATCTCTCCTTCCAATCCTATTAGTTTTTGCTTCACATGTTTTGTAGCTCTATTTTCAGGGGATATGTATTAAGGATTGCTATGTCTTCTAGATGGATTGACACTTCTGTCATTATATTCTGTCCCAGTCTGTCTCTGGTAAGTTTCTTTGTTCTGAAACCCCCTTTATCTATATTAATATAGTTCCTGCTTTCCATTGATCAATGTTTGTGTGGTACATTTTTTTCCATCCTTTTCTTTTAATCTACATCTATTGTTATATTTTAAGTGAATTTCTCATAGACAACATATAGTTAGTTGGGGTATGTTTATTTTTTTAGTACACTCTGCCTGTCTTTTTTTAAAAATTTATTTATTTTTTAATTTTAATTTGTTATATATGACAGCAGAATGCATTGCAATTCATATTACACATATAGAGAACAATTTTTCATATCTCTGGTTGTACAAAGTAGAGTCACATCATTTTTGTGTTTATACATGTACTTAGGGTAATGATGACCATCACATTCCACCATCTTTCCTACCCCCATGCTCCCTCATTTTCTCTCCCTCCTCTTTTCCCCTTTGCCCTATCTAGAGTTCATCTAATCCTCCCATGCCCTGCCCCATGCGAGGCATTATGAATCAGCATCCTTAAATCAGAGAAAACATTCAGCATTTAGATTTTTGGGATAGGTTAGCTTCAAATTGGAATGCTAAAAGGATTTATACTTAATGTAATTATTGATAGGATAGGGCTCAGTCTCTCTTTTTTTCCCTATATTTCTTCTGTTTTTCACTTCTATTTCTTCTTTGCTACTTTCCTCTAGTTACTTTAATATTTTTTATTCCATTTTTTCTACATCTATATTGCTTTTGTCTATATTTCATTGATCTATATTGCTTTTGAGTGTGTGTCTCTTTATAGTTGTTTTTAGTAGGGGTGTTTCATGTCTCACCAATTCTAGGAGGAGATGGAAGTTCAGGTTCCCCATTCTGCCTCCATTGATAGCTAAAGGAGGATGGAGTGGAATTTCTGGTATTGTCTCCACTGAGCCTGTGGTCAAGGTGGCCTCCTTATCACCACGCTGACCTTCTGTAAGCCTCCTGTGACACCATCATGGGGAGTGCTAGAGTCACGTCACCCCGGTGCTGGTGGGATTCCAATTTGCTCATGAGGTCTGCACTAACACTGGAGAAAGGGCTGCTGCTTGCTTATGGGCTGGTAGAAATGGAAGTCCAGGCTCCCTAGGTAACCTTCTCTTACACCAACCTGGCTGGGTGCTGGGTGGGGGTCTCACTGTAGCCTCCTGACAGGAAGTCTAAGCTCTCTACTTGGCCTTTAGGGTTAAGAATTGTAGTGAGGCATAGTTTTTTCAATGGTGTTTGATAAAAGCAGAATACTTTTTATCCAAGACTTCTGTCTACCTCTTTCCTGGGACCTCCTTTATTTTTATTTTATTTTTAAAAATTTCTTGCCTCTTCTTGTGGGCACATCCAGGTTTCCAGGTAGGGTTCTTCAATTCCAAATATGGGATAGTTGAGACAAAAAGAAAAACCACCATCCCTCTCTCAGTGCAGGCTGATACCACAGAACACCATCAACACAATGGCTTAAACACCACACTGGATACTGGGAGTCTGAGATCAGGGTGGCAGATGGCAGGCTTGCTTACCCATTCATAAATGGCTCCTTTCTTCCTGTATCCTCATATGTCTAGGGTACAGCAAGCAAGCAAGCAAGCTCATTATTGTCTCTTCTTATAAGAGCATTAACCCCATCATGAGTCCACCATCATGATTTAACTACAACCTGAAGTCCCCATGTCCAACCCATCACATTGTAGATGAGGATGACAAATTATGAAATTGGGAGAAAACGAACATTCAGTCCAGAGCTTTCCATTCATCCCACAGGTTCTGAGATTTCTAGTGGAGCCATCTTCTTTCCATCTTTCAGAGTCTTCTAAAAGTTTATTTATACTCTTCAGTATTCTTTTTTAAAATTCATCTCTTAGTTGAAGGTGGACACAATACGTTTTAATTTTATTTTTATGTGGTGCTGAGGAGTGAACCTAGTGCCTCACACATGCCAGGTGAGTGCTCTTCCTCTGAGCCACAACCCATCCCCCTCTTTAGTATTCTTATTTACACTTAGCAAGAAGATAAGGGAAAACTATCTTTTTTTATCTTACCAGAGGTGAAAGTTCCAATTTTATCATTTTGCATCTGCCACTTGTATATCTTCTTTGTTCAAGTGTCTTTTCTAACCTTTTGTCTATTTTTTAGTTTGTCCATTTTCTGTTGTTTTCTTTTTGAGAATTCTTCATATGGATATGTTTTGTTTTATATAAGTTAGAAAATTGTATTTCTACCTGTGGCTTATCTCTTATCTTTTCTTCTCTTAAGAGTGCGTTTTGAAGAGCATTTTATATTTTGATGAAGTTTAATTTTCAAATTTATTTTTTTATGTATCATGCTCTAAGTATTGCAATGAAGAAATATTTGCTTAATTGAAGGTCAGGGTGATTTTTTTTTCCATAGAAGTTTTATAGCATTGGGTTTTACACTAAAATCTATTATACCTTTTGAGTTAACTTCTGCATATGGTGTGTGGTATAAATTGAGATTCATTTTTGTATTAACACCCAAATATTCCAGCATAATATGTTTAAATGATGATTCTCTTCACAAAAGTAATGCAAACTTTTCACTTTGGTCAAAATTAAATTTTCTAGAAGTTTTCATTCTGTTTCCATTCTCAATTTGCTCTAATTCATCTATTTTTCTATCTTTATGCTAACACCGTATTATTTTTATTATCATAGCTTTATAATAAATCTTGAAAACAGTTGTTAGTGATTTGACATTGTCTCTGATTTTTAAAAAATTTTTCAACTGTTCTTCTTTTGTACTTCCATGTGAATTTTAGAATTGGTCATAATTTTTGTTCCAAGGTTATTTTTGCACACACATAATATATATACTCAACATACACATTCATACAAAGTACATACTTTGGGGCTGGAGTTGTGGCTCAGCAGTAAAGTGCTCACCTAGCACATTCAAGGCACTGGGTTCAATCCTCAGCACCACATAAAAATAAATAAATAAAATAAAGATATTGTGTCCAACTATAACTAATATATATATATAAAAAATATACATACATATCTATATATATGCATATTTTAGAGAAGTACACACTTTAAAAAAAAGAGAAGTCTAATTTATGTTTATTATTAGAATGCAGTTGTTTCTCTGTTTACTACTGTAATGTGCATCCTACTCTTTCCTCTTCCCTTCTGGATTTTTTTTTTTTTTCCTTAGCAAGTAAGTTGTTAGTAGTTCTTTTGAAATGAGTGTCTATTTTTAATAAATCTCCTAGTCTTTAAATGTCAGAAGATATTTTTATTCACTCTTGAAATATAATTTTCTTTGGCATAAAATTTGATGGCTAATTTTAATTAGCATTTTGAAAATATTTTCCACTTTCTTCTGGAGATGTTTGTCACAGTTATGAAGACTGTACTTGATAATGATGACATCATGTGTCATCAGAGGCCAGAACCCATAGGTGAAACTGAACAGGGAAAGTTTAATGACATGTATCATTACCTGTGACAGGGGATTGGACTATCAAGGAATAGAACAGAAAAATAAATTAAAGCAGAAAAATAACAACAACAAAAATCACAAGTATTAAGAAGCAGATGTTGATACTAGGGCTATGGTAAGTGCTCAAGAAAAGGGATCCCCCACACCCAGAGCTGAGATTCAGACTTTGTTAAATTGAAAACACTCAGGACTCAATGAATAACAGAGAAGTTTTCCACAGCAATAGAACTTGCTAGAAATCCACACTCTGAAGTGCTGAGGAAAATCTTTCATGGGAGCTGTATCACCAGAGTCATTGTGCTATGAAATCATCTATTAGTGAAGATTTGACTTCAGAAAAGAGAGTTCTGGCCTTTGCTCTTGGATTTTGGGAGGTATTCTTTATGTCACTGGAATGTCATGAGGGATAAAATATCTTTGTTTACTACATTTAATAGTCTAACAATGTGAATTGGGTGAGGACTCTGGGTCATGTGCTATCAGCTTAACCCCTGGAGGAGCTAGAATCCTAGGTCAGCTAACTACATTTGTGTGACTGATCTATATGACGACATCTGTGAGACTGAGCCCCAGTAAAGTCTCTGGATGTCAATGCTCCTGTGAACTTTCCTGGTTGGAAACACTCAGAGGATGTTGTCACACATTGGTGCTGGGAAGAGTTAACATAGCACGAAATCACTGTATAAGGATTCCAACTGGAAACTTTGTTGGGAACTTTACTGGACTCTGCTCTGTGCATCTCTCCCCTTGGATGATTTTAATCTGTATCTTTTCATTGAAATAAACCATTTATTAGTCTGTGACAGCTACTATAACAGAATGCCATTGACTGGGGGCTGATAAATAACTGAAGTTTGTTTTTCACATTTCTAGAGCCTGAGAGATCCAAGATCAGGCGCCTGCTAATTCAGTGCTGGTGAAGGCTCACTTGCTGATTCATGAAAGGCTCTTTTCAACATGTCCTCCCAAGATGGAAGGAGTGAGGGATTTCTTCACAGTCTCTTTTATAATGGCACTAATCCCACTTATGAAGATTCTATCCTCATAATTTATCATCTGCTGAAGGCCTCACCTCCTAATATCAACACATGGGGGATTTCAATTTTAACATACATATTTTGGAGGTACACTCAGTTTATAGTTAATCATAACCATGAATATCACAGCTTTCAATGAATTCTGTGAGTCTCTCTAGCAAATTATAAAACTGAAGTTGACCTAGAACTTGCAATTGGTGTAAGAGTAAAGATGGTCTTAGGAAACCCCAAATTCTATAATTGGTTTCAGAAGTTAGGGTGGTCTTATGAATTGTTTCCTAATGTTGAACCACCCAAGAGGCATGCTCAAAGACGCTGCTGGCTTCTGGGTATTGCTAAAACTTGACGCTGCAGAAACAGGGTGCTGGTGAAGCCATCTGTAATTAAGTGCCTGCTATTGCTCGCTCTGTACTGTGGAAGCTAGGATCCAGGAAAACTAAAGCACAAACCATTTTCTGTGGGAACCACCTATTTGTTGCAGTAGTTGGGCATGTGCTGAAGGAGACTGAAGAAAGAATGCCCTGATCCTCTACCTCCTCCTCTGTCTCTCCAGTATTCTTAATGGTAAAGTTTAGCATCTTTCCAGCTGGCAAAGGAAAATATTTAAAAGACCTATCTTGGTTTTTGCAAAGCAAGAAATGAAGGGTGAACTTGGAATTGAGAGACCATAAATTGATAGATGGTACAATAAGATTTTTAATTTCTGTCAAGGTATCTATCTATTTATTTATTTTTTGGTGAGAATTAAGATTTTTTTTCAAAATATTCTGAATTTTTTAAAATATTTATTTATTTACTTTAGTTGTACACAATGCAATGTATTTATGTTTACGTGGTGCTGAGGATCGAACCCGGGCCGCACATGTGCAAGGCGAGCGCTCTGCCGCTGAGCCACAACCCCAGCCCCTGAAATTTTACTACAATGTGTCTATGACTCTTCTTTCTTTCCTATCTTTTTTATTTCCTTCCTTCCTTGTTTAATCTTGCTTGGCCAATTCAATTTGAGGAACGTGTTTATTTATCTCAAAATACATATAGGTATTATTCTTTCTCTTTAATCTTAATCTTGATGTTCATTTCCTCTTGGATTACTATTTGAAATACTTTAAACTTCCCTATCTTAAGGTCTCTTAAATTTTCTTTCTTTTTTTAAAATTTTATATGTCTGTGATTCATTTTAAGATTTTTAGATCTTTCTTAATGCCAAGCACAAATTTGTTCTTCATATGTATTAATATACTATCCGTAACCTACTGAAGTTTTATTTTTGAATATTTTCCACCAGACTTCAGATTGGCTCATTTTTAAAGCCACCTATTAATGTTTATGTATCTAATTTTGTTTTGGATATCAGTCCCTATTACCTGTATAGTGGGCATTAGGGTTTAAAAAGAACTCTTGGTTTAAATTCATTAAATTATTGCTGTGGGATGTTTTTTAGAGCATTTGTCTTTATGCATGCTATGATTTTTGTTCTAGAGTTGAATTTCAAAAAATTTACAATATAGCATATCTTCCTTTAAGATAATTACCAATTTGTTTCTATCTTGGCCCACAGGATGAAAATGAGCTCTTATGCTTAACATTTATTTTGGACTTCCAATTGTATATGCAGAGCATTGTTTGTCTAACTTATTTTTCTTCATAATGGCATGTAAATTTATTCAAATGCATAGGGTAAATTGCAATAATCAAATATCTGTACTTTCTTTATGAAGAAGAAGATGAGATGAAGGTCCCTCCCTTTACCTTTCTAACTTACCTCCACTGAATTCAGAGACACTTCTTTCCATGTGTCACCGTTCTAAGGAAAAAGCTTGTTAACTACTGTCTAAAGAATTTTGAGTACTTTGCAAAAAAAGTTTGCTAAATATATGTGCAAGTTACTGTGTTGACATATTGAAATATTCTGAAATACCTGAATGACAGGCATCACAATGAATTATGTTCAGAGGACTGCTGTTAGGGAATCACAGGAAGACAGAAAAATTTTCAGATATAAAGCATACTATTTAAAATGAAGTGTTGAAGGGATAGATGTGGCCAGATGCTGAGTTTACAAAAGGTATTCATGAAACATCCTTTCTCAGGGTTACATATTAGAGAAGAAAAAAAAATTCAGATAAAGTTGCCAAAATTGAGATAAAAATATTTAGTCAATAGTTTTCATCAAATCTATCATATTGATATATTTCTTCATTGTGACTTTGTGTGAACACAGGACAAATACTTCTGTATTCTGTCTAGTTATAAAAGCTATGCTAGGTTTTTGCTGATGTATACCATAGGACAAAGTGGGGGCACAGGTGCTTCTTTTGTCTGATAAGGAGGAAAATTTAGTTTCATTTTGAGAACTCTCACATAATCAAAAGAAATACATGTGGTCATTAATTATGAGATCCCTAACTAGTGGATTAGATTCAAATAGTAAGTCTTTCAAAAAGTGTGGTTGAGATCTCAGCTACATAATTTTCTAGTCCAAGTGATCATCTTTTGCTTGGACAAGAGTAATAGGATCTCAGCTATTCTCCCTGTCACATGTCCTTCCCCGATTGCATTGGTCCCCTTCCAAGAACTTAGTGTTTATTACTACAAATATATTAAATGTGGGTAAAATTTTCTAACATCATTTTAGTAAATGGATGAATACTATTTCCATGAAGAAAATTACATTTTTATTCAAAATATTTTACCTAGTCAGCCAATGTAAAGTAACAAGAAATGTAGAAACTTTGCAATGTAACTTTCAGCTGAAACAATTCTCTATAACATTTTTCCTAGAGTAGGTGGTATACTTTAATTTTTGCTTTAATACAATGGAAGATGAGTTTATTTTCCTTTATTCTGATACATATTTTTTGCTGGATATAGAAGTCTGAAGTTGCTAGTTCTATGAAGAATGTTGTTGGGATTTTAATTGGAATTGCATTAAATCTGTATAATGCTTTTGGTAGTATGGCAATTTTGACAATATTAATTTTGCCTATCCAAGAACATGGGAGGTCTTTCCATCCTCTAAGGTCTTCTTCAATTTCTTTCTTTACTGTTCTGTAATTTTCATTGTAGAGGTCTTTACCTCCTTTGTTAGATTGATTCCCAAATACTTTTTTATGCTATTGTGAATAGGGTAGTTTTCCTAATTTCAGTAGATTCATCATGGATGTATAAGAACATGTTTGATTTTATAACCTGCTATTTTGTTGAATTCATTTATGAGTTTTAGGAGTTTTCTGGTGGAATTTTTTGGCTCATCTAAATATAGAATCATTTCATTGGCAAATAGTGATAGTTTGAGGTCCCCCCCCCCCCCCATTTGTATCCCTTTAATTTTTTCTCCTGTCTAATTGCTCTGGCTACAGTTTCAAGGATGATGATGAATAAAAGTGGCAAAAGAGGGCATCTTTGTCTTGTTCCAGTTTTTAGAGGGAATGTTTCAATTTTTCTCCATTTAGAATGATGCTGGCTTTGGGTTTAGCATAGATGTTGATGTATGTTCCTACTATCCCTAGTTTTTCTAGTGTTTTGAACCTGAAGGGGTGGTAGATTATATGAATGTTCTCTCTGCATCTACTGAGAAATGATCATCTCAATCCAGAATATCCAAAGCAATCCTTGGCAAGAAGAGTGAAGCAGGAGGCATCACAATACCAGACCTTAAACTATAGTACAGAGCCATAGTAACAAAAACAGCATGGTATTGGCACCAAAACAGATGTGTAGACCGATGGTACAAAATAGAAGACACAGAGACAGATTCACATAAATATAATTATATTATACTAGACAAATGCACCAAAAGCACTCATTGGAGAAAACATAGCCTATTCAATAAATGGTGCTGGGAAAACTGGAAAGCCACATGTAACAAAATGAAATTAAACCCCTATCTCTCACCCTGCACAAAACTCAACTCAAAGTGGATCAATGACTTAAGCACTAGACAAGAGAACTTGCATCTAATCAAAGAAGAAGTAGGCCCAATTCATCACCATGTCAACTTAGGATCTGACTTTCTTAACAAGAGTCTTAAAGCACAAGAAATAAAAACAAGAATCAATAAATGGGATGGATTCAAACTAAAGGAAACAATCACATGAAAAGAGAGACTACAGAATGGAAGAAAATCTTTACCCGATGCACCTCAGATAAAGCATTAATCTTCAGGTTATATAAAGTACTCAAAAACCTTGACACCAAAAAAAACAAACAACCCAATCAATAAATGGGCTAAGGAACTGAACAGACACTTCTCAGAAGATGATATACAATTAATCAACAAATATATGAAAAAATGTTCAACATCTCTAGCAATTAGAGAAATGCAAATCAAAACTACTCTATGATTTCATCTCATGCCAGTCAGAATGGCAGCTCTCAAAAACACAAACAACAATAAATGCTAGCAAGGTTGTGGGGGAAAAGGCACACTCATACATTGCTGGTGGGGCTGCAAATTGGTGCAGCCAATCTGGAAAGCAGAATAGAGATTCCTAGAAAAACTTGGAATGGAACCACCATTTGACCCAGCTCTCCCACTCCTTGGTCTATACCCAAAAGCCTTAAAAACAGCTTACTACAGGGACACAGCCACATCAATGTTTATAGCTGCACAATTCACAATAGCTAGATTGTGGAAACAACCTTGATGTCTATCAATAGATGAATGGATAGGGAAACTTTGGTATATATACACAATGGAACACTACTCAGCACTAAAAAAGAATAAAATCATTGCCTTCGCAGGTAAATGGATGGAGTTGGAGAAAATAATGCTAAGTGAAGTTAGTCAATCCCAAAAAACCAAAGGTCGAATGATTCCTTTGATATGATGATACTGAATTATAATGGCAAGGGAGGAGGGATTAGAGGAATGAAGGAATGTTAAATAGAACAAAGGGGAAGGAAGGGAGAGGAGGGGGCAAGGGGATAGGAATAATGGCAGAATGAGTTAGACATCAATTTGCTAAGTACATATATACAAACACAAATGGTGTGAAAATAATTACTGTAAAACCAGTGACTTGAAAAACTGCTCTTTATATGTAATATCAAATGAATTGTACTCTGCAAGCATGTATAACAAATTAAAATAAATAAATAATTTTAAAAAACAGAAAAGCAAAAAAGTAATATATATATCACATTTTAGCCATCATATACATATATATATAATATATCTATATATACCATTATATATGTGACATATATATGATATATATCACATTTTAGCCATCATATATATATGTACATATATACATACATATGTATGTGTGTGTGTGTGTATGATGGGACTATTGCTCAGCCTTAAAGAAGGAGAAAATTATGACATTTGCCAATAAACGGATGGAGCTGGAGAATATCATGCTAAGGCAAATAAGCCAATCCCCCAAAACTGAAAGATGAATGTTTACTCTGATATGCGGATGCTAGTTCACAGTGGGCGGGGGGAGCTAGTGAAGAATAGAATTACTTTAGATTAGGTAGAGGGGAGTGAATAGAAGGGTGAGGGCCTAGGGGTAGGAAGGATAGTAGAACGAATCAGACATTATTATCCCATGTACATATATAACTATTCAACTGGTGTGATTCTACATCATGTATAACCAGAAGAACGAGAAGTTATACTCCATTACATATGATGTATCAAAGTGCATTCTACTGTCATGTATATAACTAATTAAAACAAATTTATTTAAAAATCTGAATTTGCTTTTTTCTTCTTTAATAAAGACAATTTTTTTTTCATTTTCTGTTTCCCTCACAGTTTCTAATGAAAATTCTGGTGTAATTTTAGCCATTAATTTTTAAGCGTATGTGAGTTGTTTTCCAACCCTGAAGATGTTTTCTTGTCTATGCTTCCTGCCAATCTGACAAAATATACTTTGGGAGTATTTTTTTTTTCTTTTGTATTTATTTGTTTGAGTCTTGCTGAGTTTCTTGAATCTATGTTTCACCAATTTGTGATTATTTCTTTATATGAGTTTCTGACCCCTTCACACTCCTTTCCTTCTGGGACTATGATTACACATGTTAGCTCTTATGACCTACCTTTAGGCTATTGTGTGTCTGTTTAATATTTTATATTATTTATTTTAAATTAATTTTCTCTCTTTTCTTCAGATTAGAAGATTTGTATAGATCATGTTCACTGAAATTCAAGTTCATTGAATATTTTTCTGTCATCTCCATTCTGAGTCCCAATTAGTAAAATTTGTATTTCTAATACTGTGTTTTTTGCTTCTAACACTTCTATTTGGTTATTTTTTAAAATATATTCTACTTCTCTGCTATTATTTCCTGCCTTTGCATTTAACATGAGTATTTTTCCTTTACCTCACTGTGCATGTATTTAGGTTAATTGCAGTTTTGCTGTCTTATGATACCAACTTCTCATCTCAGAGTTGGACTTTGTTAATTTTCTTCTCCCTTCAAATTGACTCAGATTTTCTTGTATGGAATATAAACTGGGTTGCATATTAAACATTGTGAATGTTTTATTGTGTGTATTGTGGATACTGCTCAATGGCTTAGAATGTTGATGTTTGGTTTTAGCACACAATTAAGTTGGTCAAATCCAGACTGCCAGTTCCACCTGTTTTGAGTGCAATCCCACTCTCTGTTCAGTTATTGTTTTACATCTTGATGGTCACCGATAGTTCTCCTTGTGTATGGGTAATTCCTGAATCAGTTGGCAGGGGGGCTGATTCTTCTATGGATCTCTCCTTTCCATGATTCCCTCCCATTCTTCATCTTCTCTGGTTGCTGGCTTCCTTCCCTGGTTCTTTGAGACAGAAAGATGGTGGCCTTTCTATCAGAATGTCAAACTGATAGCTGCTTCTCACTGAGCGAGGCTATCAGAACAGAAAACAGATGTCATATTGTTCTTTCTTAATGGTAACTTCTTTCTTGTATCTACCTACCTGATTTGCCCTCAAGGACTCTCAAGATACTAGTTTTAGTATTTTTCTTCAGAGTTTGTGATTGTTGTCAGCAGAAGAGCTGTTGGAAGCTACTTGAAGCTATTCCAGGAAGGGCACCACCATTTGTGTGTGTGTGTGTGTGTGTGTGTGTGTGTGTAGATGGATGAAGCATTGGTATCATATGGGTTTTTTTTTTTTAACAAATAGAGATGGTTAATTCTTATGAGATAATTCTTATCTCTCTAGATAAGAATACAGTTATTTTAGTAAGCTATTTATTTTTTTCCTGGTAAATGCTTCATTTTTCAAATCACGTTTGGAACTTTTTAGATGTATTTTTTAAAACAGTAAGAATTAGTATTTATCTAATATCATCATTCACCTCAAGAGCAAACTTGATATTTTTTAGTTATGCAAAAATCTACTCAGGGTTAAATTAAATAAATAAAATTCTGGGTAGGGATTGAATTGTGTCTCCCAAAATTTTCACGTTGGATTCCTAACTCACAATGTGACTATATTTGAAGGTAGAGCCTTTAAGGGGCTAATTAAGGTTAAATGAGGTAAAAATATCAAGGCTCTCATCCTGTGGTAGGACTAGCAGCCTCATAACAGGAAGAAGAGATACTGGAGTTCCCTTATCATGAGCACACACGCAGAGAAATGGCCTTGAGAGCAGAGAGAGATGGAGCCACCAACCAACTGGAAGTGAAGCCTCATCATAAACCAACCCTGCTGGCACCTTGATATTGTGCTTCCAGGATGTTGAAGTATGAGAAAATAAATTCCTGTTTGCCGGGCGAGGTGGCGCACGCCTGTAATCCCAGCACTTTGGGAGGCTGAGGCAGGAGGATCATGAGTTCAAAGCCAGCCTCAGCAATGGCGAGGCACTTAGCAATTCAGTGAGACCCTGTCTCTAAATAAAATACAAAAAAGGGCTGGGGGTGTGACCCAGTGGTCGAGTGCCCCTGGGTTCAATCCCCAGTACCACAAAAAAAAATAAATAAATAGATAGATAAATAGATAAATAAATTCCTGTTGCTTAAGGCCCACATTCTATGATATTTAGTTAGGACAGCTGCAGCATACTATAACACAACGACCTAACTAGAGGGAACCTAAATAGACCAATAACAAGCAAGAGATTAAAACATTAAAAACCATATCCACATGTAGAAGATCAAAACCAGACCCCTATTTTTCATCCCTCCCAAAAGTCAACTCAAAATAGTTCAAAGACCTAGTAATTAAACGAGAACTTTAGCAACTGATAGAAGAAAAAACAGGAAACACTCCAAGTACAGGTGCAGACAATGACTTCCTCAGTAGGACTCCTAAAGCTCAGGAAATGATACCAAGAACTAACAAACAGTATGGCATCAAATTAGAAAGCTCCTGCACAGCAAACGAAACAACTAAAAGAGTGAAGAGAGCACCTACAGAATGAGAAAATCATTGCCAGTTACTCTCCAACAGCTGCTTAATATCCAAAATGTATAGCAAGCTCAAAAAGCTTAATAATAATAATAATAAAACCCGATAACTCAATCAACAAGTGGGCAAATGAATAAATAGACATTTCTTAAATACAAATGACAAATAAATATATGCAACAATGTTCAACATCTTTAGCAATCAGGGAAAGAAATCAAAACTGCGCTGAGATTTCATCTTATTCCTGTTAGAATGTCAATCATCAAGAATATAAATAATAGGGTTAGGAATGTGGCTCAGTGGTTAAATGCTCCTGCGTTCTATCCCCAGTACCAAAATAAATAAATAAATAAATAAATAAAATAACAATAAATGCTAGTGAAGATGCAGAGAAAAAGAAACACTTTACACTGCTAGGGTGATTATAAATTAGTACAATCACTATGGAAATCAGTATGAAGGTCCTTTAAGACTAGGAGTGGAACCATAATAGTATGCCACCCATGATGGTACTTGAGTGGCCTTTTACTCAATACTGAGCCATGGGGGACTTAGGTCTCCCCTTGGGGATGATCCCAGCATTCCTGTGCGTAGACTGCCCAAGGCGTGAGATCTCTGCCCTCGCTCTACCAATGGGACAGCTCTGGTAGCTCCAGACTTAGGCATTACCCGTTAGGCTTGGACAGCCCACCTTCTACCTTATTTGGCAAAAGAACATTCCATCAAAATCCTTTTGAAGCCCCCTTGTATAAATAAAGAAAATGTGGGTTTTCACTCTCACTCTCTTCCCAGTGTGGAAGCTCCCCCTGTAAGGTCAAAGAGCTGTCCTGCTCCCACTTTCTGAAAATTACTTTCTGTGTCATGTGATTTCTCCCTGTATTTCGCAGCCAGCACACCTCATGCAGAGGGAAACTCAAAAATTATAGTCTGTGTGGGACACGGGCCAGAAACCATCATATATCCCAACTATATCGCTCAATATTTATCAAAGAGAATTAAAATCAGCATACTTCAGCCATACATGCAAATCTATGTTGATAGCAGTACAATGCACAATAAGCATGTTATGGAACCAGGCTAGGTGTTGGTCAACAAATGAATAGATAAAGAAAATGTGGTGTATAGACACAATGGAATTTTATTCTGCCATGAAGAACAAAGTCACTTGCAGAAAAATTAGTGGAACTGGAGAGTATCATTTTACATGAAATAAACCAGACTCAGAAAATAAACAGGTTTTCTCTTCTACTTGGGAACTAGAGAGAATAAAGGAAAAAAAAAAAAAAAAAACGGGAGTTCATGAAAATAAAAGGGAGACCAGTAAAATATAAGAAGGAGACCAAAGGGATGGAACAAGGAGGAGGGAAAGGGAAAATACTGGGGAATGAATGAATAGTGGAATTCATTGTCACATTCATGCATGCAAATAACATAATTTATTTCTATAATCAATTTGGTCAAATTAATTGTAACATACCAATAGCATTTTTTTTAAAAAAAGAGAATATAATCCATGGTTTAATTCAAGTCAGAGGTAAAAATACATAAAAAAAAGAGGACTACAAGGAACTTATTGTTTAAAAAAAATGGGGAAGGTGTTAAATGCAAAATTATTTTGTAAGATGGCAACATACTTAAGTCAGAAGAGCACCCTAAGAGAGTAACATTGAAAAGGTGCTTGTCTCCCTGTTGAATAATCTGGGCACTGAGAGTAGGAAGCAGCCTCCTGATTTTATAGCTATACCTTCATCATTATTTATCCTTTTAGTATGCCTTTGTTAGACTCTTCCAAAATGATACATTTCAATTTCGTTTTAGACTGTAGAATTGTTTAAAAATCAGTTTATAGCTTTGCCAATTTCAGTTCCTTGCAAGTTTTTGACATGTCTAAGTTTCCATTTTAATCAGATATTTACTACCATATTTAGAAACCTTTTGACCTTAAGGTGAAAAGATATTATTTACTTGACTTAAATCAGTAGGACTGTCATGAAGCCATAAGAAGAGTTACTTATAGAGCTTAGGAAAGATAAGAAAATAATCACTCATTACTCTGCCGTCTAGCATCTGTGACCTCAGTGGTGTGTGTGTGTGTGTGTGTGTGTGTGTGTGTGTGTGTGTGTGTTTTCAAATTTGCTAAAGGAATGGAACAGTAAATCAACAATAACAGCAGAATCAATATTCTCCCTTACCTCTGTTGTGAGATCTGGAGCTTGCCCTGAATCTGTCAGATGGAATTAAAGGACTCAGGGTGTCAGGGAGGATGCCAACAAATAGACCTGCCATGCTGTCCATTAACAAAAGTCCCAGATCTCTGCCATGACCATTGTTATCACTTTAAAAGAGGGACATTTGGGATCTGCCACCTTTTAAGTGAAAGGTGGTCTGGTTATTTACAATAGAGATTACTTGCATTTCTAACCAATAAAGTGTACCACAATTCAGTGATAATGTTGAATAAACTCTGTGAAAAGGAGGAATCATTGTGTTTTACCATGAGAGGGGAAATAACATTTGATCAAAAAACAGAGGAGCTTTCCGTGAGACACAGGAACACAGCCCAGGGCTTGCTTGAAAGTTTCCATCACGTGTGCAATCTTTCCTTTGGCAAAGGCTAATGCCTAAGGCTCTCTGGGTTCTTTTGTCTTTGTACAACAACAGCACATCATGCATCTGGCCAATCATGCAGTGGGGTACCACAGGGAGGGCTTCCATCCCAGCACCAGCTGGTGATGATTTTATGGTTACCAGCACGAGGATTGATAGCTTCCATAAATTCACATCCAGCAAGTGTATCCACAGATGCCATTCTTATTCCTATCTTGAAACTTTACTAAATTTTAGCCTGAGAAATATCCTGCAGCAGTGAATTCTGAAAGCTGATTATGCACCATATAAAGTCTTTTTATCCATTTTCAATCTGTTGCCTTTTGAATTCCATCCAGTTTCTGCTCTTTCTCAAATTAAGGTGAATGGGAGTATGGTATATAATTAGGCTGTGTTATACTATTCATTACTTCATTCACCTTAATCTTATTATCTCTGCAGACATGCTAGGTCAATTCCAGCAACATCTGAACAGAAGATGTGGTTAATTTTAAATGAACTGAATATAACTAATAATACATTTGATCGAGATAAACTCTAAATTGAATGAAACTGTCATAGGAACTTTATTCTGTTATTAACACTAGCAGGCATTTCACAGGCACAGTGCTGGTGGTAGGGTATCTCTGTATTTGTTAAAAGATTTGCAGACATGGGAAAATATCTAAAGATCCTCCATTCGCTTTGTCTGAGTTGTTGGTGAATAATAGGTTTTAAGTTTTCAATTGTGTAATTATGAGCCTTCCAAAGGATAAACCTGCAGGAGACCTTTGTAATAGATCAAGAGGATGTTGTCAGCAAGTTAGAGCACTTGGCATTTCTAGAATGGAATGTGAGCAAGAAAACAAATGGAAGTGTATAAAAAAAAAAAACTGTACTGTGAAAAATACAATAAATGCCTATACATTACCATAATGGAAATAGAATATGGATTGTTCTTTTCCTGAAAAAAATGAAGGCAATATTTTGTACATAATAAGCATTGTGTTTACTATATATGCTAAATACATATAATCTAGGGATTAACATAATTCCTTTAAAATGAAAGGTCATGTGCTTGTGAATAAGCTACATTATAGATTCTCTGTGGAGCCCCAGTACCTGGTTTCTGTACTGGTTTATTTCTTCTAGTAATTATTGGTGATCTTAATATTCTCTGTCACTCTCTCTCCTTCTCCAAGCTGCTATAATGAAATAGCATAGACTAGGTGACGTATAAACAACAGAATTTATTTCTCACAGTTCTGGAGACAGGTAAGTCCAAGATCAAGACATCAGCTGATTCAGTGTCCAGAGAGGGCCTGTTTCTTGCTTCTCTTTATAACTCACATGGAGGAAGAGTAGAGGGATCTCTCTGGGCCTTCTTCTTCTTCTTCTTCTTCTTTTTTTTTTTTTTTTTTTGGTATCAGGGATTGAACTCAGAGGCACTCGACCACTGGGCCACATCCCCAGCCCTTTTTGTATTTTTATTAGAGACAGGGTCTCACTGAGTTGCTAAGTGCCTTGCCATTGCTGAGGCTGGCTTTGAACTCGCGATCCTTCTGGCTCAGCCTCCCAAGTGCTGGGATTACAGGCATGTGCCACCACGCCCGGCTTGGGCCTTCTTTTATAAGGCCACTAAACCCATTTATGAGACCTCCACCCTCATGACCTAATCCCTTCCATGGGCCCCACTTCCATCACATTGGGAGGTAGGATTTTAATATATGAATTTGGGGAAAAGATAAGCAATACATTTCTTTATCTCTCTTCCTCTACTTTCTCTGTGTTCTCCACCCCACCCTTATTCTCTAGTATCAGCTACATGAGAGAGTATAGCATCTTTGTGCCATCTTTATTCATTTCTTGCAGAGTCTATTGGTTTATCTGGTTTCTCCTATGGATTCTGAGCTATCCAAATCCTTAGATTTATTTCTATTCTAGCACAGAATGTATATGAAGCTTCCTGGTTAGGGAACACCCTCAAATTCTCCTTGCCCTTGGTATTTAATTCTTTCCTAGGTTCTGGCTTTCTACTTGAATATTTCACCACATCTTGTGTTGTCCTTTGATGTCTCTATCCACCTCATTTTCCTTTGCTTACAGTTTTTTGGTGTGTTCTTGCCAGTTTTGCGACTTCCCTAAATCTTGCATCTCCTGGCTCTTGCCTGACTAGCTATATGTGCCTGGACTTTTGACTCTCTGTCTGGTCTCTCTGGTCCACCATGTCTCCTTGTCTCCAGCTTCTCACCTGTGACTCATCATTTCAGCTGTAGACTTGTTCATCTTTTTCAACCTTTCTTCTCTTTCTCCTCCACCTCCTACTCATTATAAAATATACATGCTCCTTGTGAAATATTTGTTATTATCCATGAAGTGGAAGGAATCAGAACAAAATAGAGCAAAACAATAATTAATTTCACAACAGAGAGGCAATCAGTATGAACATTTTGGCATTTTCTATTCATCTGTTTTTCTCCTTTAACATAATTCAGACATTGTTAATGGAAAAAAGTTTTTAAAAATATCATACATGATAAACATTTTTATGTATCTTTTAAACTTTTGACACGTTTCAATGGTTATATTGTATCATTTTGTAAATTTTTCAAGGTCATTTAATTATGCCATTAATATTATTTTTAAAACATATACATAAATAAAACTCTGATAAATAATCTGAGTATTAATATTTACCTTTCATATGCTTTTTAAAAACTAAATTAATCAAATTGGAATTTTTGTGTTAAAGCATGTAAGTATTTTAAAGAATTTTGAAATATATAGTTCTACAAATGCAACAGGGGTCTCATTGGAGAACTACCCCCGTTAATAGATAGGGGAGTGTGCTTATATGATCAGCAAAGGGTAGTAGTGGGGAATATGTGCTTCTTATATTATGAAATATTATGGGAGACTCAGTTTGTGCAAATACAAATTTAGACTTGGTTCTGTGATAATGAGTGTGCCAGTCTGACTCATGATGGAATTTTTCTCCTGTGTTCCATTTTTGTCTTGTGTTTGCCTGTATCATTCCATTTAATTATTATTTAAATTTTTTTTTAATTTTCTCTCCTGTGACTCAGTTAAATCATTGCATTTCCTCTTGCCTCTCCTTTACTATCCATTTTTGGTTCTGATAGTTCTACTCTCCCTGTCTCTTCCAGGACCACCCTCTGCACCTGGTCAGCTGCCTTTGGAACTCAATCATCTCTGATGAGAAGTCAGTATTTAGTTGAATCTTTGTTTCCCTCTACACAAGGTGACATTTTTCTCTAGCTACTTTCAAGATTTTTTTTTTTTTTTTTTTTTTTTTTTTTTTTTTAATATATGGGCTTTCAGTTCACATAGCTTACTTGGAGGCATTTATTGAAATCTGTTCTGTTTGGGTTTCCTGAAATCTTGGCCAATTTATGACTTTCATCAAATTTGGGAAAATTTTGACTCTTGTGTCTTCAAATGTGTTTTCTGAACTCCTGTCCAGGATGCCAATAAGATGTATTTTATACTTTGTGTTGTGGTCCCACGGACTCTTGCAGTACTATTAAGTTTTAAAACTTTTCTCTTGTACTTTTTCACAACAGATTTCTGTTGGTGTTATCTTTGAGTTTTTGGACTCTTTGGAAATTTCCATTTTGCTATGTCCTTTTTTTCAAAAAATTAGATTCTACATTCTTTAGTTTCTTTTAGAAATTCCATTTTGTTCTTTTAAAAATATTTCTAATTCTTTACTAAGATTTCCTATTTTTCACATATTTCAAGTGTATTTTTCCTTACCTCATTGATCTTATTCAAAATAGTTGTTTTAAAATCCTTATCTGGAAATTCCAACACCTGTAATATCTTTAGGATCGACCTCATTGATTTCTCGGGGGGGGGGGGGGGGGCGGGGCTAGAAAATCTGTTTCTGGTTTTATATCTCATGTAGTTTTGGGTTATAGGCTATTATGAATGATATATTGTAAAGATTTTACATCTTGGTACATTCCCAGAAAGGGAACTCAGATTCAAGTTCTGAAGTCATAGTTCAGGTTTCCATTTGTTTGTTGTTGTTGTTGTTGTTGTTGTTGTTGTTTTTTGATTACTTGAAGGCTGCCTCTTGAATGTGTGGTTCAGGAATGAACCAGAGATTTGAGCAGAATCATTGATAGAATTTGGGTCTTTCTCCATTACTCTTCTTTGTAGGGCTTCCCATTTCACTTTCCAGTTACTATAGATAATCCGTATACTATGTTCCAGTTTCTTAATTTGGGATCTCTTTCTAGTTGTAGACATTTTGCATGCCCATTTGGCCTGCCCTTTGGCTAAAAGCCATTAAAACAGGAAAATTACTTTGTGCAAATTCTTTTTTTTTTTTTTTTTTTTTTTTCTTTTTAATGTGATAACTGCCCTGCAGTATTTGGGCACTTTATTTTCTCTTCAATGCTTTTGGTAGTTGTTTTCCAAATTATGTCCAGAGTTTATAGTTGTTATTTAAAGGAGTTTGGTCTGATGGGATCTCCTTAACTATTACCAAAAGGAAACTTAGACATATTTTCTGAAATAAATTCATGGTTGTGCCTGTCTGACTTTCCTATAGCCACAGGAGGAATGACTGTGCTGAGAAGTCAGATCTATGAATTGTCAAGGAAGAGCGCCACTGGCATAGTTGAGTTTATCCATCTGTTGCAGAAGATATTGCTTATCCTCATCCATCGTCTTCCAGAGACACTAAAAATGGGTCAAAACATTGCTGCCAGAATTTTAAGATAATTTCACCTTCCTTGTATATGCAAATACAGGGGAATTGGGGGAGTTGCAATACCTGCTTCCCTGCTGATTTCCAGAATATGGGATTCTTGGTTAACTGTCTTACCACAATCAGAATGATAGTTTCAGCCTGTGTCACAGTATCTCAAAGTGTAGTCATTGAGAAGTCGAAAACAGCTGGAGTATTTGTTTAAAAACAATAGCTCTGGCTCAACCCAGACCTGCTGAATAATAAACTCTGCAGGTATCTGCATTCATATGTGGGTGATGCTTACATTCATTAAAGTTTGAGAGCCACTGCACTGTGTCAGTGATTTTTAAGCCTGGCTGCATATTAGAATCACCTGGAAGCTTTTAAATCTTACAGTTTCACAGACTCATTTTCAGAGGTTCTCTTTTAATTGGGGTGGTTTGGGACACAGGCATTGGTGTTTTCTAAAATTCGCCTGAGTGACTTTAATGTGCTCTCAGTGTTGAAAACCAATTCTTTTGGCTACTTTCTAGAGGGCCGATAGAATGAATTCTTCTAAGATATTGAGGATAATACAAAGAAAGATAATACTAATTAGTAACTCCCAGAAATTTAGGCAGAAAATGCACCCATGAGTATGACACTAACTTCAGGGTACTCTTGTGGCACATTTAGAGGATGAAAAGATGCTCCAAGGTCATTCTACAATGGAATTACTGATTTGGGAACACTAAGTCAAGACTGAACTTTTTATTATTATTATTATTATGAGAGTTGCAGAATTCAATTTCTATGGTATCCTAGGGAGAAGTATGGTGTGCCACATTTCTAAACTTGTTTAATTATGTAATCCTTTTACTTGTGTAAAATTCATTAACATCCTGTACAAACAGATCTGGGAGGTATTTGTTCTAGGAGTCATTCACATACAATAACAATACTAGTAGTTAACTCAACCTTGGAACATTTTTATTCATAATGGAACTGCTTAGTTTTTAATATCTGCATTTTTCCCTTGGAGTTATCTGGATCAGTGATAGGCAAGTAATTTACTTACACAGCAATCTCAGCAATGGTATGCATTTCCCCTTTGGGATGACACAATGAGGGCAGATGTCGCCTGCATGTGCAAAGGGGAATTTTGTATTATAGGTGGGGAACTTCGAAGTTATAGATTTCAGAACTTATACAAGAACTTCTCAGCAAGAGGGAGAGAAAAATGCTGCTCTCTAATGAAAGCAATTCTATCTGGAAAAGATAGGGAAAGATCCCTCTGTGTTTACAAAAATCTTAAACAAATGGTTTCAGGTTTTATCATTTTTTTTTATTACTGAAATGCAAACACAAATCTTCATATAAATATACCTCTCTATTTTTCTAAGGCTTCCAGCTGATCATTGTTATTCAGTCATTCTTTAACCTATGTCACTAGCAATCTTTTCTCAGAGAACCCTGACCAGGCAAAACCATGAAAATATTCATGTTTTTCATGATACCATCTACTATCAACCTGGAAAATCCTCAGAATTCCAAATTTGTTCTTAATTTAACAATATTTTCTGGTGTCAATCCTAGAAAAGTTCTTCCTTTATGTGGTGATTACCCAGAATAATTCCAGGACACACAGAGAGACTTGCAAAGCACCTTTTGACACAAAAAATAAATAAAAATAGATCCCTACCATTGTGTAAATGTTTACTTGCTGATGTTTAATTGCCATAATCAACATAATCAATCTCTAAGACTACCCCTCACCTTAAGAAAATGGAATTGCCTCAAAGTCTTATGTAATTAACTACAATTTTAATTAATGATTAATTAACTTGTTACCAACCCTATGACTTTGTTCTTTCACCTAGGTTCAAGGCTGTGTCCCTTTAGTACCTTCCTTATCAATGAAGTGTCACTTTTCACTACGTGGAGCACAACACCTCCTACTCACTTGCTATGAACAGGAATCTCTACATCAGAATTATCTAAAAGTTGTATCTGTAGACATTTGCCTTGCTTTGAAGATTCAAATTAATTAATCATTAATTTATATTGTAGTTTATTGAATAAATGTAACTAAAGAATATATCTGAAAAATAGATAATCACTTCAATTTTCTAAACATTTTGGAAGCTTTCTGAGATTCTACACATTGTTAGAGATTCTCTCATCCTGTTCAGTCTAAGGAAGGGTAACTATAGACTCATCAGAATTACTCAGCTTAATTTCTTTATGAACACATAAATGTGTATTTATGTTAATAATCCACTGATGTTCTTGGAAAAGTATAAGTTGTGGTGGTCATTTACATGTTTTTCTAATAGTACCATGAATTCTCCTTAATGTTTTTTGATTTTCAAGAAAATATCATAAAACATAATGGAAAATGGAGTGATCTCTAATTCTAAATTTCCTAGTTTCAAATCCTTGCTCTATCTTTTCTTCACAGTAGTAAGTATATTAGGTGTATTATTTAACCTCTTTATCCTTTAGTTTTCTCATTAGTAGTAAAATAAAGTTATTGTTAGCTATGGAGTATTAAGTTACTTAAAACATGTAAATTGTTTAAAACAGACATCATCTCCTCATACTCAATAAATATTATCCATTACAGAAATCATTAATAACTTAAGTCTAGTTAATTAATTTCATCTAAATACACTGTTCTTTTAACACTGGTGGATCTGTATCTATAGCACTTCTCCCATATTATGTGGAATGGAATTAAACAATGGTATAGCTTAGAAACTTGAAATATAAATGGAAACCAGACATGTAAATGGAAAATTGGTCATCATGACTAATTCACTGTGTGAGAATTGGTTAAAAATGACTGAAGCCAAGGATAAGTAATTGGTGGAGGTCAAACAAGCCAGCAAGCAAATTAACAATAGACTTCAATGGAAATTAATAGAATTTAAACAATTTGAGTCATAAATCTCAAATTGGGACAAAGTATTAAGCTGGGACAATAAAGAGTCAGATAAGGCAGTGGCTATACAGTGGGACTTTGTTGATAAATGTTGACAACTGATAATAATGATAATTCTGCTTATTCTTATTGTCCTAATAGTGCAGCAGGTACTTTTGCCTGTTTTCTCATAGGTGTTTTAAGGACTTAGAGCTTATTGTAAAGATAATTTGGTCGAGAGGCTTTTTAATATTTTCTCTCATAAAGAGGAAAGCATTCACACTGCCTAAAATCTACCCCCAAGGCACTTTGCATGCTCTGACAAGGGATATTCTCCACACCTATTCTCTGTCTGATGCTCCCTTTTGCTTTCATTTAAAAAAGTCTTTTTACCCACCTATGAGTTTGTTCTAGAACAATTCCCAATTTTATTGTAAAAATATACATATTTAATTATTGCTGTTCTAATTCCAGTTTTCCTTTGATTTTAATCAATTTGGAGGTGTTCCTCTTCTCTGTTACTAAGTATTTTTGAATTTTTAAGCTTTTGTCTCCACAATAATCTCACTTCATTGATAGTCTGTGTGAAACTGTTTGGTTGATTTCTTTAGGTTTATTTATCATTTAAATTTGCATATTGGGGCTGGGGTTGTGGCTCAGCAGTAGAGCACTCGCTTAGCACGTGCGCAGCCCGAGTTCAATCCTCAGCACCAAGTACAAATAAATGCATTGTGTTCAACTAAAGCAAATAAATAAATATTTTTTTAAAATAGCTTTAAAAAAATAAATTTGCACATTAGTGTTTACAATTCATACACCACATACATATGATGATCTCCAATACAGATCCTGGAACTAATTGCATTATTTCTGCGTATTTTTCACTTTTTCGGTAGTGTCCTGTTAGGTAATGTAGTATATATAACAAAGTAAATTGATGTTCACTTAAATAATTTAATTAGTTAATTGTTCTCAAGTAAGTAGTTCACTATATTGATAATAATTTATTGAATTTATACAAAGAATTTACAATGCATTAGTACTCTATTTAATGAGTATTGTGAACTATCTTTAAACTCTATGTGTAAATAGTTAATAATATATACTGTAGTTCAAAAACTGCTTGAAAATTATATTCTGGGCAGTGGCAAACAAAGTGTTCATTAATTAGATTTAATTCTGATGAGGCATGATCTATGACTGTTTTTTAAAGGGCCAAAGTCATGGTCAGTATTCTCAATATCCCTGTGATGCAGAAAGCACAGATTGCTATGCATTGATAAAAGCTACATAGGACTGCAGCTGCTACCTTAAAGATAAGTAGAGAAAGGCTCTTATTTCTGATGTAGACTACCAACACATGCTGTGCATATTTCCACAGACTAGCCACAGGTGACCCAGCTGGTTCCTAAGTGGTGTTAAATTTAAATTGTAGACTGATTAGCAACTGGATGTGTAGGAATACATTTGCTGTGCATGTGGCTGTGTGGGTATGCCTGTGGCTATGTGCACGTCTCAGGGGAAGAGGGCATGGAAGAGATTATAGTACAGCTGGCCAAAGAAGTGTATTTTCCATGAATGCTTTCATCTGAGGGATGGGGTTTTACAACCACACCCTCTAATGGATCTGGTCTGGCAATTTGCTGGAGACGATTTTTCCATATCGGTTTAACTCTGTATCCCAAAACATTTGTGCTTGCCTCCTCTAGTTCTAAATAAATCTTCTATTTTCATACCTCCACCGAGCAGTTGGCCAACTGATACTTCAGAATAGCATTCGATGGCCAAATAAGTAGCACCATCTGCTGCAATTTAGAGGAATCCTCAGTGGCGCTGTGACAGCTGTCTGGTTCAAAGTCCTGAACACCAGAATTCATTTGTCAGAGAGGACATATATTCAGTGTTAGAATGGCCATTTTCTACAAAAGGATTGATTTTTCTAGCAATGCAATACCCTATTTTTATGAAAGTCAGATTTCTGGAAACAATTGTCCATGTTTCAGAATATAGCTCCCAAATGTGGGTGTTGACAAAATAGTCCTTTTGAGCAGTCATATTTAGAACCCAAACTTTTTAGCCATGCTTTAATGTATTAGAAGTCATTACACCCTCCCTAAGAGCCTAATTATTTTTATTTAATACACAGTCCTTAATAAGCTTGATTATTTGGTTTGTGAGCATAGAGTATCATAGAAGCTACAAGCTGGAATTAGATATGGTAGGATTAAAACTGACTCAAACCCAATAATTAAAAGTAAGTAGAGAGTCTAGTGAATTATTAGGTAGAAAATATTAAAACATGATTTTATAAACATTACAATGACATTTATATGTTCATTTAATAAAATCTATTTACTACAATGCGAACACTTTTCTAAATGCTTTACTAAATTCACACAAGGAAAGTTAGAAGATCCTTTTTCTTAAAGAGTTTGAAGTCTAGTCAGATGAAATATCTTATTAATAATGTAAGGCAGGTTATGCCAATATCACTAGAGAAACAAATAATTTAATATGAGAGCACAGACTAACCTGAGATTACTTCAAGCACAGGAGGAATTTGTTGAGGCTGTGGTATTTAAAATTGATTGAAAAAAAAAAAAAAGTATATGACTTCAGCATACAAATGGAGGGAGCATGGCATCCTATGTAAATAAGAGTGTGAGCAAGTTAGAAAGCCCAATGAAAATGGGAAATAGAGGGGTCCATCAGGGGACTGAAAACACTATAATGGCGGAGGCTGTCTGGCTTGTTTATTGCTGGATCCCCAGCAAAAGCCTGGCATGTGGTAAGCTCTCAATATTTTTGTAACAAATGAGTAAGTAGCTTAGTTGTATTTTATACTAAATATTTTTTGTAACAAATGAGTAAGTAGATGTATTTTATACACAATATCTAGCATTAGATTAATAACTAAAGAGTATATGACTGTACAGTACCAAAAATTTTTGACATATGTATATATACAACTATATAACCACTAGCAATATCAAAATACCAGATGCTATCTTCTCCTTAAAATGTTTCTACGTTCCTCTTCATAGTAAGTTCCCTCAATCCACTCTTGGCCACAGCCAACCGATACTTTATTGTCATTTTAGATTAATTCCCCCACCCTTTTTTGATCATGTTTCAATGCTTTCATTCAAAACAGACATGTAGATGACCTATTTTTTGGTGGGGGAGGGGAGTGAACAGGCATGAACCTTGAAAAAAATTCTAGTATATTCAATAACGTATTTGACAGGATACAGATTTTCCTCAGGGAGCTAGAATTTGAAAAGAATAAAATAAAAATTCTAGCAATTAAAAACTAAAGCATTGAAATTAAGAGCTCAATATGGGTATCTGCAGCAGATTTGAAATCAACGGAAGAATGGATTAGCAAATAGGAGAACAGATTAGTAGAAAATACTGCTGATGAAATGGAAAGAAAAGACAATGAAAGATGCAGAGATGTAGTAAAAAGTTTCAGGCTTTTGTTTTAGGCTTATGATATGAGAGTTTACAGGATCATTCTTTTGCTCCACATCCCTACCGTAGGAAGGCCTCCACTGGCCAGCAGCATGGCCCCGGCATGCAGGGAGAAGTGATTTCAGTATTTCTCTCTAGCATAAAATAAATTTGAGTTTGAGCCAGATGTCGAAGGTAAAGTTGAGGGTAGAGTACAAATGAACCTTTTTAGAGGATGAGATAAGTAAAAAAATGCTTATATTCCTTTAGAAAGATCAAAAGAGTAATTTTATATGTACTTTTAATTACTATTTAGTCAAATTAATAAAAAAGAGTTTACATACAATAAAGTGTGTACATTTAAAAGTATAAGTCAATGTGCTAAAAAAATGTATTGGACTTTTTCATCATTCCTTAAAGTTGCCATATGCCACCTCATTTCGGCCACAGTCAACCAGTGATCTGTTTTCTATTGCTGTGAATTAGATTCCCAGTTCTTTTCTTGTCTACTGACTAGCTTCATTCCCTCAGCAGAATATATTTGGTATTTGTTTATATTGTTGTATTTATCATTGGTTTATTTCTTCTTTTCTACTTATCAGAATATATATACTTGGTTAAGTTCTATATTTTAAATGTTATGAATAAAGATTCTATAAATATTAATATATGTCTCCATTTCTTATGAATAAATTCTTTAAAAAGTGATTTCTGGGTCATCCAATGCATGTATTTTATAACAACTGTTTTCCAAAGGGATTGCACTATTTATACATTCTCACAAATACTGTATGAAAAGTATATTCATATAACATAAAAATTACAACTGATGATATATCAAATTGTTTAATCTATATTTACCTGATGTCTAATAGTGTTGCCTATTTTTTCTTGTGTGTTTTGGTCCCTCTTATACTTGTGCCACTTGATGTTGTTGGGAGGAAGCAGCCTAATTCCCGGTTCCCTCATTCAAAAAGGAAGAGTAAAAAATTTGCAATATTCTGGCCCATCTATGAACTTCCCAAAAAATTTGTTTCTGAATTGCCTTGTTCAAAGGTTAGTTGTTCACAGCATCGTTTGCATCTCAGGTTGAAAGTCATAGAGGCAGTGATAGGCATCACAGATGTGAAAACTTCGGGAGCTCTGCAGACCGTGAACACCTTAATGAAAGAGAAGACAGGCAGAGGTACACAACAGAGCATATCAGAGGCCCTAAGAAGAAACTAGAGAGAGACTTTTAGGAAAATTAAGACATTTTAAAAGTAGTCATGTATGCAGGGGATTAGGAAAAAAAAAAAAAAAAAAAAGTACTGCAAAGACTTCAGGCCTTTACATGCAACTGATTAGGAAATGTTTTCCCCTCACAGAACTAGTCTGCAAAGACTGGTTGAAGTCCCTCTTTGGTAAATACCCAATTTTCCATGAAGGATCACAAGGCATAGAAAGAAGTGGAAAACCATTGCTTATTCAAAAGAACAATTTGCATTTTCAGAAACTGACCTTGTAGGTACACAGAGTTTTTGACATTTCTAGATAAAGACTTTAGGAAAAAAAAAAAAAAAAAAAAAAAAAAAAAAACCTAAGTGTGCACCAAGTCCTAAAGGTAAGAACAAAGTACTAAAGGAAACCAGGAAAATTACATATAAATAAAATGATAATAACACTAAAGAAATAAAAATCAACTTAAAAGAGTCCCACAGGAGTCATGGAGCTAAAAAACACACAACTGAACCTAAAAATTTGCTAGAGTTATCCAAGAACAGATTAGGATAATCAGAAGAAACAATCAGTGAATTTCAAGACAAGTCACTTGAAAATATGAGTCTGAACAGCAAAAAATAGAAATAAAAAAGAGAATGAAGAAAAGTAAGAGTCTAAGGGAGCAACGGGCCATCAAGTGGACCAATATATGCAAGTTAGAAATTTCAGAAGAAGAATAGAGGGAAATGGGAAGAGAGCTTAAATGGAGAAGTAATGGCCAAAGCTTCCCAAATTTGAGGAAAGATGGTATTAAAAATATGAAAAGTTCAACAAGTATGAATAACTCTGTAGAGATCTGTACCTAGATACTTTATAACCAAACTCTAAAAAGCCAAGGACAAAGAGAACCTTGGAAGCAGCTGGAAGAAAGAGACATTATATACAAGTGCTCCTCAGTAAGATTATCAGTGGAGTTTTTAGCAGAAAGTCTGCAGGCCAGAAGGCAATTGGATGATATATTTAAAGTGCTGAGAGAGAGACAGGGATAGAGACAGAAGCATACACCTGTCAAGTTATAATTCTATATCCAAAAAATTGTCCTTCAGAAATGAGTGATAAATTAAAACACTCCAAAATAAAGAAAAGCTGCATTTTCAATAATAGGTAAGACGACCTGATAGATTATCAATAAGGAAAGCCAAAAGTTAAACAGCACTGTAGACTAATTGAACCAAATAGACTTGTACAAAACAGTCACCCAGGAATAGCAGAGCTCATATTTTTTTCAAGTGTACATGAAGCATTGTCCATTATATACCATATGTCTTCCACAAAACAAGCTTCAATATATTTGAAAAGATTGAAATCATAAAAAGTATCTTTTCAGATCACAGTAAAATGAAACTTGAAATAAATAGCTCAACAAAAAGGAGAAAATCCACAAAAATGTGAAAATTAAGCAACATAAACAGAATTAAATTGAAGAAGTCACAAAGAAAATTATAAAACAATTAGAAACAAATGAAAATAAAAATGTAACATACCATTACTTAAGGGATGCAGCAAAAGCAGTAGTAAGAGGGAAATTTATGATTTTAAATGTTTGCATTACAAAAGAAGAAATTTCTTTTGTACCAGGGATTGAACCCAAGGGTATACTCTACCACTGAGCCACATCCCCAGCCCTTTTTTAATATTTTATTTAGAGACACAGTTTCACTGAGTTGCTTAGGCTGCCTTTGAACTTGCAATCCTCCTGCCTCAGCCTCCCAAGCACATTACACATTACAACAAGAAAGAAAAACGTTTGACCAATAACCTAATCATATATTTTAAGGAAGCAGAAAAAGAAGAATAACCTAAACCCAAAGACATCAGGATGAGCTTGATTATTACAAATAAACAAGAAAAAAAAGGCAGGAAGTCACAAGTGTTGGCAAGGACATGGAGAAACTGTGAGTCTTATCTACTCATTTGACAAGTAAAATGACATGGTTACCATAAAATGTTGCAATGATATGGTTGCTATAAAGTAGTGCTGCAGTTCCTCAAAACCTTAATAGAATTACCATATGTTCCAGCAATTCCACTTTGGGCTCTATTCCCCAAAAGAATTCAAGTCAAGGCCTTGAACAGATATTTGCATAACTTTATTCATAGCAACACTATTCACAATAGCCAAAAAGTGAAAGTAACTCAAATGTCATTGATAGAAAAATGGATAAGCCATTAGCAGTCCATTATTCAGCTTTAAAAAAAAAAAAAAAAAGAAGAAGAAGAAAATTCTGACACACATTACAACATGGATATGCTAAGTGAAATAAGCCACTCACCAAAGGACATTAAACAACACAATTCTGTTTTTATCAGGTACATAGAGTAGCCAAATTCACAGAGACAAAACATTGAATGGTGGTTTCTAGTAACTGGGGAACTCAATTTTCCCTTCTTATTTGCACTTAGGTTTGTTGTTGTTGTTGCTGCTGTTTTTTTTAAACTATTTTTCCCCTTCTCTAGCTTGTTAAGGAGGCATCTTATCTATTTGCTTTAAGAGCTTCCTCTTTTCTAATGTAAGTATCTGCAACTATAAATTTTTTCTAACTACTATTTTATTCATATGAATACAGTATTGATATATTTACTCACTACAAAAAATTTTCTACTGATTCTTATTTGATAGTGTTTTCTTTAAACCCATGGATAACTTATAAAAATATCATATGATTCCACATATTTTGAGATTTGAGGATATATCTATATAGATCTAAATCTTTCTATATTAAAAAATATTACTTTTTAACTTATTCTACTATAGTCAGATAATAGAATCTGTATAAGCTCAATTGCTTTAAAATTTACTGAAATTTATTTTAGAACTCATCCTGTTATCTAGTTCAATGGGGTTTCATATACACTTGAAAATAATATGAATTCTCTTATTGAATGAAGTGTTCCATGAAAGTTCATTAGGTGGGTGTTGGTGAAGGGCAGCTCACCTTCATGCTGACTGATTTACTGTCTATTGTTCCTTTATTTTCTGTAAAAGGGTAGTTAAAGTGCATTTAACATTTTTTCCTTTGGACTCTACCCATATTTACTTCATAAATTTTAGAACATTTCTGTTAGATGCATAATTGTTTAGGATTATCATTATACTTAATGAAATGACTAATTTATAATTATTGTTTCATTTTAGAGGCAAGTCCTTGAACCTAACTTATTTTTAAAATAGATGTGCCATATATTTTAAATATATTTCTTTTTTTTTTTATTTTTTTTTTTGTGGTACTAGGGATTGAACTCAGGGGCACTTGACCACTGGGCCACATCCCCAGCCCTTTTTTGTATTTTATTTTAGAGACAGGGTCTCACTAAGTTGCTAAGTGCCTCGCCATTGCTGAGGCTGGCTTTGAACTCTCGATTCTCCTGTCTCAGCCTCCCAAAGTGCTGGGATTACAGGCGGGCGCCACCAAGCCCAGCTTAAATGTATTTCTTATATACAGTATGTTGACAAATGTTGTCTTATTTATTTATTTGTTTTGGGGTACTAGGGATTGAACTCAGGGACACTTGACCACTGAGCCACATCCCCAGCCCTATTTTGTATTTTATTTAGAGACAGGGTCTCAGTGAGTTGCTTGCTTAGTGCCTTGCTTTTGCTGAGGCTGGTTTTGAACTCACGATCCTCCTATCTCATCCTCCTGAGCCACTGGGATTATAGGAGTGCACCACCACTCAGACAATGCTGTCTTATTATTAGTCTATCACTGCCTTTTTTTTTTTTTTTTGAGTACATATTTATATTTGATTTATAATGTGGAGACATTTAACTATGCCAGCGTTTCATTTGCTTTATGTTTCTTTCATATGCTCTTCATTTTTCCCCCTCATTTTCTTGTCTTTTCTTTCAGGTTAATTATTTTTTTATTATTTAGCATTATGCTCATTATTGACAGATAAGCTAAATATCTGTTTTGCTTTTTAGTGATTGCTCTTAAGAAAGTGTGCAATTTTAATGTATCATGGGTTATCTTCAATGTATCTTAAATAGAAGCGAAGCTCATAGGAGACACACACACACACACACACACACACACACACACACACACTCCCATTTGGACATTTTCCCCCTCTTAATTAAGAAAATTAAAGGAAGCATTTAAATTTGTCCTGAATTGAATCTTACTACATAGGTAGGTTAGAAGATGTTTCTGGTGACACAATGAAGAAACATTGAAATGTTTAATACTGTTCAGTTGAAATCCCAAACCACCCTCAATCTCAAAATGCATGGAAAAGAAATGGCCATTTGTGACATGATTTTATAACACTTCAATTTCTGGTTTTAATTGTCCCTGAAAGCAGTTGGTGGTTGGCAATATGCCATTTACTAGTATTATTTCTCTCTTATTAATTACTTGGTTGACAAAACAAAGAATAATATTTTTGACATAAGAGTCTGAAGCCTGCTGTGGTCAGCAAAGTTTGGGAGATGGAAAGCACCCTCCCTGTATTGAATTCGTCTCTATTTTCTGTCCTTTGGGGTTGGAGAAGGGTCGCCATGCTTGTCCCCCAAATCCTAAAGAATAGAAGTTTTGGTCTGATGAACCCAGGGGACATGCTGTTGTTGTTGTGACCACCCACTGGCCAAAGGTTCAGATTAAAATCATAACAGGCCCAAGAGACTTACTCTGACAAATTGCCTTATAAGGATGACTATTTCATGTTTGCATCATTTATTGGCTTCAGGAAAAATATAAGAAAAACATTTTTAAATTTTTTTTTTTTATTCAGTGTTGTTGTATATATAACAGTAGCATGCTTTACAATTTGTAATATACATAAAGAGCATCTTTTTACATGTCACTTATACAAAGTATAACAAATATACAAAGTATATTCATATCTTTCATGTCTTCAAACATGCATTTAGGGTAATGATAACCCTCTCATTCTATCACAGTTTTTTTTCTTTCTCTCTTTATACCCCCTTGCTCCCTCCATTGCTGTCCCTCCCCATTGACCTTTCTGGTGTTTCTCTAATCTTCTTGTGCTCCCCAACCCAACCCCACTGTGAATCAGCTTCCTTATATCAGAGAAAACATTCGGTATTTGAATTTTTGAGATTGGCTAACTCCACTTAGCATTATATTCTCCAATTGCTGATTCTGAAAAGGAAATTTTTTTTTAAAACACTTCCTCCTTGCACCAATGGAACTCATTTTTCTTTTTTTTCTTCAAGCTGAAGACTTGTTAGTCTACTCCATAGTCAATCAGACATTAAGCTTCAATCCAAACCCATGGATTGGTTTCTGGTTTGCTGGACGCTCTTAATTTGGCCTGAAAATTGCCCTTAGAAAAGTCTGAAAGTCCAAGAGCATTGGGCCTTGCCAAAATTGGAAAGAAAATGTGAAAATGAGCCTGGCGCTCCCAAACTTATGCTTTGAGAAATCTAGATGTGCTTTAACAAATACTAGAATAGGAAATGCTAAACTCATATACCTACTAGTTTTTCTCTACCTAATAAAATCTATCCTTTATTGAGTGCCTACTGTATAGGCAGAGAGAAAGCACTTTGAATATTTTTCTAAGTCTTCACATCAGTTCTAAAAGTAGATGCTATTATCATGCCCATTTTAGGGGAAAGCCAACTGAGGATAAATATGTAAAACACTTGTCTAAGAGAAAAAGCTAATATATTGGTAGAGCCTATAAATGGCAGAATAAAGATCTGAATCCAGGATTATCTAACCTTAAGATCCATGATTTTAGGATTACATCATATTTTAACATCTTGATTAGTATATCCATGACACACTATGTCTATCCAGTGATAGACTGTGTCCACGAGATGTACCACCAAGTTCCGTTCTGTCCAAATACTCTGCCTTGACTTATGAAAATGTATAATCATCCTTAGGAAATCTTTGAATAAGTAATTTATTTGGGTTAGAAAATCAATGCTGCAGCCTCATATGATAGATCCCTTGTTTGACTTTCCTTTCCATTTCAATACACTTTTTTTTTTTTTTTTTTTTTTTTTGTACCAGGGATTGAACTCAGGGGAACTTGACCACTGGGCCACACCCCAGCCCTTTTTTGTATTTTTATGTAGAGACAGGGTCTCACTGAGTTGATAAGTGCCTCGCCATTGCTGAGGCTGGCTTTGAACTCATGATCCTCCTGTCTCAGCCTCCCAGATGCTGGGATTACAGGCATGCACCACCGTGCCCAGCTCCAATCCCTTTTGCTATCAACCAGGTCTGTAGGTGGTGCTGATATTTTCCTGATACATTAATTCCTTTGATCCTTTCTCTTCCAGTGTTGACCAGGTCTAGAGTTTTTCCTAGGACTTTCCTCCTTATTTTAGCTACTGATCTAGTCAGTCCTTATTTGAAGACCAAGATATCATTCTTCATCCAGGATCACAAGTTTTTGCTTGACTTTTGTATTTTGACTTCTAAGAACTATATTCTACTCTCATGCTTTGATCTTTAGCGTTAGGCATCTTCCATATACAAATTGTTTAAGGAGCACCACCACCCAGAGTCCCTGTTGTTATGATTGGATTATTTTCTTTGTGGCTATTTGATTGGATACCCTTGAATAAACATTTTCTCAGTATTTTATGAATGCAGGCTCAGTGTTGGGTGCCTCAAATAAACACAAGTAAATTCTCTCTCATTTTGTTCACTGTCAATTGACTCTACCCTAAAAAGTATTAAGTCAGAGTCCCTATTCCTTGCTAAATTAGAATTGTTGACTGAATTTTCCTTGGAGCTGCTTTCCTCCCATCTCCTCTTGGTAGGGCTGTCTCTGCTTGATCTGTTGTAGTTCTATTTTCTGGTCTAGGTTTGCTAACAACCCACTGTGCCACATGCATGAGAATACAGGAAATGACACCTCCTGTCTCAGTTCTTTCCTTCCTTTTTTTCGTGCCACTAATGAGACATGACATAAACCTGACCATTCCAACTGCTTGCCTTCATTTCTTAAATATATGCTCTAGTGGTGTGGACTTTCATGCTCAATCAGCCTTTAGAGAATAAGCATTTCTGAAGTGCCTGGCAAATTCCTTGCTGAGTACCCACTATAAGTGGAAGCCATAGGAAAAAGGGGATGAAATCTCTCACGATGTGGGTTGGCAGACTATGTCTCATAGGTCAAATTCAGTCTGTTACTTGTTTTTGGTAAGTGAAGTTTTATTGGAACACACCATACTCCTTTATCTATATGTTGTCTAAGGCTGCTTTTGTGTTAAAATGGAAAAGGTAAGTAGCTGTATCAGAGAACCTGTGGATCTCAAAGCCTAAAATATTTAACATGTACTCTTTTACAGAAAAGATTATTGAAAGAAATTCTTTTTAAAATTATTTTATTTATTTATTTTTTAATTCAAAGTTGTTGTATTTATAACAGTAGCATGCATTACAATTCATAATACACATAGAGAGCAGCTTTTTACATAACACTGTTTGTATACAAAGTATTCCTAAAGTCACTGGGAACAACATTAAACAATAATACATAGCCATTTTAAGTGCTCTGATGATTAAAAGAGTACATTGGGGTGGATATATACTGAGATGGATATGCTCTTATAATCCTTGTTTCTTTGGCCATACATCTATAGCCTGAGTATTAGCAAAGAAGGTGTTATGCTTGAGCTCATATTCATATTTCTCTAGTTTCTGGCCATACTGATTATCTATGATTCCACATATTTCTCTTTTTCCAGAGAGAGTGCCCAACAGCCCCTTCAGAGCTCTTCATGAAGTGGTACCAGGGGTCTTGGTCCATGTGCTGTTGCCATATTGCCAAACATCTGTCTATGCAGTGCTTGCTTCATTTGGTCCAACTCTCCCTGATTCTATGCTTTAACACTGATCTGGTTCCCATGGAAAATAAATGTTTATTCTAAATTTAGTACTTGTATATTTGATCTTGTCTAATTTGCTTCGTAAATATAAATCATTTTGTGGGCCCTTGAAAATGTGAGTTTGCTCTTTTAGGTTTATAACTCCTTCTGCTAAAGAACATCTACTATGTTCCCCAGGAACTAAATTAATTTTCTAAAAAGAATGATAATACTATTATATGTGAATGCTTATTATATACTATAATAATCATAACGATAGCAAGCATCATAATCAGCTATAAGAGTTTTGACTACTTATTATGTGCTACATGTAAGCTATGGCTCCAAGTTCTGTACATAATTTAATTCATTTAATCCTTATAACATTTCAGTCAGTCTGGTGCCACTGCCCATGATTTGAATAAGTATGCAAAAGATATATTAGTAGGCTGTTTTTATTGGTTGTTCAGCATGGGAAGAACATGAGAAAGTAGAATTACTAGTTGAATATCTTTAAGAGGATTCCCTTAAAAAGTGGGTATTCCCTTAAAAATAGTGTATACACACACAAACGTGCATATCTACTTCCTATGCATATTTTTTCTTTTCTTTTATTCTAAGTTGTTATATGTGACAGCAGAATGCATTACAATTCATATTACACTTATAGAGCACATTTTTACATATCTCTGGTTGTATACAAAATATATTCACACCCTTCATGTCTTTATACATGCTCTTAGGGTAATGAGATCCATCTCGTTCTACCATCTTTTTTATTTTTTAAACTCTTTTGCCCCCTCCCTTTCCCTCCCTCCCCATTGGCCTTTCTAGTGTTCTTCTAATTCTCCTATGCTCCCTGTCCCAACCCCACTGTGAATCAGCCTCCTTATATCAGAGAAAACATTCAGCATTTGGATTTTTGGGATTGGTTAACTTCACTTAGCATTATATTCTCCAGCTTCATCCACTTACCTGTGAATTCCATCATTTTATTCTCTTTTATTGCTGAGTAATATTCCATTGTGTATATATACCACATTTTCTTTATCCATTCATCTCTTGAAGGGCATCTAGGTTGGTTCCACAGTTTAGCTATTGTGAATTGTGCTGCTATAAACATTGTTCCTTGAAGGAGCCTATAATCAAGGAGATAGCTAAAGATTGCGGTTAGCTGAGAGCCATAAAAGATGTTCTAGTTTCCACCTGATATTAATACATTATTCAAAGAATCTTTGTATGCCCGTGAACACTGCGTGACGCACCTGTAAGCTCGAGCTGTAAGCACGTGTCCTTGTTAAAGCTATATGTATATAACTGGGTGAGGTTCGTTAGTGTGTGTGGGGAAGAAGAAGGTGGTGGTTGGAGTTAGAGCATTTGGAGTGATTGCTGGAGCTGGAGAGAGGAGAAGAATAAAAGACCTTTTTTCATTTTCATCCTGCCTCCGAATTTTCCTGTGGCGTTCGCTGCTCCAAGCGACTTCCGCTTCAGGCAGCGGCAGTTCCTGTGCATATTTACATGTAACAGAGTAAGTACACAATAAATACTCTCATCTGGCTCAATCAATAATGCCTGGCAACAGGGTTGGTGTTCATGTGGCATAGTAAGGGAATAAAATCCCTGAGATCCAGTCTTGAATAGGATATGAAAGGTTGAGTAACAATTTTGCTGTGTACAAAACAAATCAACTTCTTTTTTTTTTTTTTTTCACTGAATACCTAGGAGCTGTACTAATATTCCATTAAACCAGGTAACTGTATTTTCAAAGGCTGTCAAAGATTCTGGGAAACCCCCTTACCAGAGCTAAAGAATCCATTCAATGTGATAAAGCACATTCTGTTCCTAGACCTCACTCCTCCGATGATATACCTCCCTGACACGGCTATCTAGTCCTGTGTCTGCTTGTGATTACAGTAAATGTTGAAGTGATGGCAACAAATGTCATGCCTTCTGGTACTGCCCATAGTCTCATAAATTCCAGACTTCTTCCTTTCCTCAAAATTGCCAATCAGTATACAATCTACAAAGATTAGTCAAAGGACACAGAAGAAGTGGAAAGTGGCTATTTTGTATGTATGCTTCAGACCTGCAGATATCATAAAACCAGGCTACTCCAATGAACTGGTTGTCCCTGCAAGGCCACAGATGTGAACAATTTGCTTCTTCATAAGCAGGTGCTAATTTCCTTTCCTCATGATGCTGCGTAGGTCAAATGTTAGATCTGAAAAATCATTTAGCTACTCTGAAAGAAAATTCATAAGGAGATGATCAAACAGCCAATGAGTAGCTGGAGTCTTTCCATCATCTGCTTCCCTGGTATAACAACTCTTTTAAAAATATACGTTTTTATTAAAAACAAAATTGTTTCTCTTATTGGAGTGAATGGTAGTTAGGATCATTCCTAACTACCATTTTAGCACATTCACAATTGAGGAAGATTTATCCACATGATGAGGAGATGAAAGAAATGAGACAAAGAGTACAACTAAACTTTAATTCCTTAAAACTTAATAGGAATTAGAAGAAAAAGTACATTATTTTGGGTGGAGACTTCTGTGTACCGCAAAGATATATCATAAGTATATGACTTCCCAGGTACAGAGGACTTTAAAGTAATTATTTCAATTGCCTTAATACTTTTGTCACACAATTCTCCCTCTTGAACAGCTATCTTCTTTGCAAGTTTACAAGACAATGCAAAAGAGCAGATGTGATGTATATGAACCTGGGGATATACTCTGGAATGTGATTTCTAAAAGTCACTATATAAACTTATTCTGTTTTTGCATTTCATTTTATTTCAAGTGCTAGGCACTAACATTATTCAGATTTGATCGATCCAAATGGGAAGAGATCTTTTCTCTAGAGGTATGAAATGTGGAAAATTGTTTCAGTATTATCTACCCTGTTTCTCAAGTGAAAGTTTGACTTGCCAAGAAAGTTATGTAGTTCTATTTAGATCATTGGTTCTTGAGTTTGGCTGCACATGACAATCTTCTGGGGTCTTAAAACAATATAAAGGCATATGACCCACCCCAGAGATTCTGACTTAATTTGTCTGTGGTGTTCTCTGGGCATTAGCACATTTTACATAAACACAACAACTTATTTAATACTGTCACATTCACAGAAAAGTTGCAAAGATCATGTAGAAAGAGCCCATATGCTTCTTCCTTCTTGTTAACATCTTATATTACTATGTCACATTTTCATAATTAAGAAACCAAGCAGTGGTAGATTACTATTAACTAGATCCCATTTTTCATTCTATTTGCTTAGCTTTTCTACTTGCTTTTGGTTCCAAAATCCCACCTAAGATACTATATTTTACCATCAAGTCTTCTTCATCTTCTCAGGTCTCTCTGTTATTGTTAAAATGTATTTGAAACCTTTGAAGAATTTTAGCCAGGTATTTTGAAGAAGGTTCCCAGATCTGGGTTTTTCTGGTGTTTTTCTCATGGTTAGATTGGAGTTAGGGTTTTTCAAAAGAATACCACAGAGGCGAAGTGCCTTGATTCTTTGTGTCAGGGAGTAGTGAGGTGGTGAGAACACTGACCTTAATCACCTGCCCAAGGGCATGACTTTCTCTTTCTTCACTGTCAAATTTTTCCTTCTCCCTTCACCCACATGAGTATTTTATGTCGATTTTTAAATAGGAGGAAAGCAGTAAGGTTTATTTTCTGCAGGTGAGAATATCTATACAAATTATTTGTAATTCTTTCATAAGGAGTATTTGTCTCTTCTCTCACATCCATTTACTTATTTAATCCTTTACTTATGTAAACATGGAGTCATGCATGTTTATTTTCCACTTTGGTTATAACCTAAAACTGTTATTTTATTACTCAAATTGTTCCATCTTTGGCCACTGGGGCCTCTTTCAGGTTGGCTTCATTAATATTTTAAAAGTCCACCAGGTGGTTTTCAAGTGCAGCTGAAGTAGGAGCTCTAATTTAATTGCAGTAGAACCATATTTCTTGAACTGTAATCCCCTGGACAAGCAGCAGCAGCAGCATTACCTATGTTTTTGTTGGAAATGCAAATTTGGAGGCCTCTCCCCAAACCTTCTGAATCAGTCAGCACCAAAGGTGGAACCCAGGTGAATCTAACGGGATTAATGTTTATGAAACACTGAAATTAGGTAATAATCAAAAATACCTTCTAGTCTTTAGAAGTATGCTAATAAGATTGCCATGGTCATTGCTCTGAAGTGCACATGTAGTTTAAGACGAGCATTGCATATTGGGACTAGGGTTGCAGATTCAGAAAGCCTTGACTAAGACCATGCCCCTCCTAACACAGGACCCTCTCTCAGTCACCGACAGTTGTGAACGGAATAGGCACATGATTGAACATTTTCCCCAAAATATGCCTCTTTATTTGTGATATCATAAATATTGATGCACTACTAATTATTAAAATGTGCAAAATTACTGTGAAGAAAGGGACCTCATGTAACCCCAGGCGTTTCTTATTATTCTCAAAGCAGAGCCATTAACTTTCTCTAACTTGTACTTCAGGTGTTGAAAAGCTAATTCACAGCTCCCTGGCTGCCTACTTGTGGGGACAGCTTTCTTCTGCTCCAGGCAGTAATTGCCTGGCTGCTAGTCTAAATTGCCCTAGAGAAGAAAGCATAGCTTTGCTTGCTTTATCCTGTGGATTTAAAGCAGTGCCTGTACTTGCTTTGCATAAAAGAGAAATTCTACAGATAGTTTTTCTCTAATCCATGCAGCTCCTTCCAGTTCAGACATGAGAAACAAGATTATGAATACATTCACTAAAATACCTTTTGTTTATACTGGTAATGTATTAAAGACAAATCAGGAGACTAGAAGGAGTTACCTTCACTAGTCCATGGTAGTGGAGATGAGCTTGATAGGTATGTGGATAATAATTCACAATCAACTGAATGGATTAATCAAAGATATCTAAATGCTTGATAAGAAACATTTGATTTAATCAAACAAGCCTGACTTAAAACCAGAAACTTTAAGTGTTATACCCATTTTACCCCCAGAATTCTGTGTAGTAAAACTAGGCACACAATAAGATTAATACATAGTATTTTACTAATCCTTTTCTGATACAATGCATGGGCTTATTTGTTGAGTTGGTGTCCAATCAGATTCACAAATCTTACTGCATATTATACTTTGCTGTTAAATTGTAGAATACAGGTAACCAAGGGGCAAAGAAGAAAGTAGGAAAAGGGCTGGGACACCCAGGTCAGCTAGCAAGGTCCTTTCTATATCAAATGTATACCTCTGACTGGGACTAATAAATGAGGTCTCCAAGGAAATTTGTGGAATTACCTCATCCAGCAGAAAGATTACCAATCATGAAAACTACCACTTTTTGTCCCGATGTACCAGAGCATTCGTGAAATTCTCCAGACAGCCCTGCCTTACAAATCCAGAGTTTCCTGGTGTATTTATCATAGACACAACTTCAGCCAGGGACATGCATATAAGGACATTCTGAAGCTAACGCCTCTCCCTGATAATATAAACTAATAGTCAATATACTTGGAGATTCAGTGGACAAAGTATTAGACCAGGTGACATTTTCTTTGGAGGGCCTGCCCCAGTAATAGGAGTGTAAATTAACTTAATGTCAACTGCTATGCCTTGTTCTCCCCACACTGCACACACACACAGATTTGTCAGTTCTTCTGATAGACCTAGAATCCCAGAGTAGTTTTGTTTCTTCTGTAGGGTTTAAAACTTTTCTTTCCTTTTGCTGTTTTTTTTTTTTTTTTTTTTTTTTTTTTTTTTCCAATATCTGTTGTGGAAGCTTCACAAGTGCAAGGCATGGGCATCCACATTTATAACAGAGAATTTGCAGTTGATGGCTTCTGATGCTTGAAGATGTTGGCAATCCATATGAAGGCATCCCTGTCACTACTGTTTTATAGCAGAAACAAATGCCTCTACTCATTGTCTTTCTCCTGTAGATTTATTAAAGCTCTCCCTTTACATTCAAGCCCCAAGTTCTGTGCCCCCACCACCTATGTATCACACTGTATTCATCTCTTCTTCCTGATCCACAAGACATTTTGTGTCTTTCCTGTGGTTATAAAATTGCAATGGCTCCCTTGTGCCATCCACATAGAAACCTGGTCTGCATGCCTTATTTGGGAGGTTGATCATTCCACGTGTCCTACTTCACATTTTTCAACTGCATCCAGATTACTGAGCTCTCTTTGTTTTCATGACTCTCTGCCATTGTAATTGCTGCTCACTCTGCAGGGGATGATCTTTTCTCCCCCTTATCATCCAGACTATTCCTTTCTTATCCTGCTGAATTTTACACAAAATCCCTGGAAGCAAATGCTGGCCCCAATATTCTAGGGCAAATATTGTTGTAGAAAAAATAACAGGGACCGTTTCCTGTGACTGTTCTTTTGTCTATCACTACTTGGTGAGCAGGCATTCTACATTTTATGTGGTTGGAACTTCAGTGCTCAGAGTGGGATGCAAGGATGAATGCCATGGGGTACACACATGGAGGCTTTACCATGAAACAGGGCTATGGCACTTTCCTCTTGGCTGGAGGTGACTTATGCCTGATCTTGATACTAAGGTAGTTGGGCTACTTGTTCAGAGTTTCAGGATAAGGACTTGAAGAGAAAGTGTTATGTGTGCACTAAGTGTAGAAAAGGCTGCCTTGAAAATACATAAAAGGATTTATCAGAAGCAGGAGACCCAAGGTGGATTGCAAATGGATACTCTCTGGAACAACAGGGGGAATTGAGTGAGTTTCTGCAGGATGTTTGCTTGACTTCTATGACAGATAATGAGAGTCAAGGAGGGTAGGGATTTGTGCCCTTTGCAGTGTGGAAGGACAAAGGGTTGAGGAGTTCAGAAGGTTGGCAAGAGAATGGTTGAAATCTTAGGTAGGGAGTTGAGCCTGGAGAAGAAGAACTGAAGGCCAAGATAAAGCTGATAGATTGTGTGGAAAGTGTGGAGTCACTTTACATCCTTGGTTTTTGCTGTGGTTAAATAAAATAAACTCTCATTGCCAACAAAAGTCATGAGATTCCCCAATATGGGAACTGTGTCTTCCATACTGATGTCAGAGCTGTACTTTGAATATTCTGAAAATGTTCAAGGCAAAAGAATAGCAAGACTTATATTTCATGGGTGGGAGTATAGGGGGAGCTAGAACTAAAATTAGTTCTCGCTAAGAAAATTGTTAACATCCTTACAGTCTAGTTGTTCTTTTAGCTATCTGGGTGTTATCAGGAACAGGGAGATGAAATGATAAAGCTTTCTCCTGTTCCACATTACTTTCTTAGGTTTTAATATTTTTAGTTCTCTTGTCTCTTGTGCTAATTGTCATTATAGAAAAGGGCTCTGGCTGCTTAGTTGCTTGCCCAACACACTATGTAGCAAAAGATTAAAAGGTAATTGGATCAAAAATTTCACAGGAAAAAACACCAAGATGAAACATTGCTCTGTTAGTCCTATCCCCAGGAGGAAGACTGGGATTAAGTGAGCCACAAATAGTACATGACGACCTCACCAAATGCTACTTACTGATCCTGACTAAGACGGTTATATAACAAGGAGAGGCTGCTTCGCTTGTGATGAAATTAAAAAAAAAAAAAAACTGTTCACACTCTCCCATCTCATATGCCAGACTGAATCTGAGTGTTGTGTTATCTTGATCCTTATAATGGGGGTTGATTATAATGTGGTAATCAGGGCCATTTTAAGATCTTTATAGGCCCAAAGTATTCCTACTTTTGGAGACCCCAGTCCAATGCTATAATAAATCAATTTAAATGTGTGAGGGTCTTAGATGTCCAATTTGCATGTTTAATTCTGTAAGAATTATTATAGTTGTTCAGTTATATTACATTTTATCACTGTTTAATTAAATTGCTTATTATTTTAAATTTTGAAATGTTTTATTATTGGGTACTGGTAATATTTTCCAGACTTCAAACATTTTGGGGGTCCTTAAAATGTTCATAGGTCACAGGCATTGTGCCTGATGGCACCAATAGATGAAGTGGTCTGATGATGTGGTAAGAAATTTGATTCTCTGAGGACATATTATAAGATGAAGTCATGTACTTGGAGAATAGTTTCAAGTTCAAACTTTACATCTAACCCAGGTAGCCCATGTAAAACCTTTTGTCTCCCTCTAAGTCTCATTCATCAGTGCCACCACCAATGCTGATTTTCTCTGCATTTAGTAGAAACAGATAAATAATAAGGCAAATACATGAAGGTGATCGCACTTATGAAGAACATAAAAGATTTCTGTGGAAACACATAGAAGGGGCAGGAAGTTCAAAGAAATAAGTTTTCTGTTTGTGAAAATATATACAATACATGGACTTCCTTTTTGTTCAGGCTTCATGTGGGGAATCAAATAAAATTATGTTACATCAGAAAACTTTCTATCATGCCTTAGGGCATGATGGAAACAACCAAGGATTGATATTGGGAGATCTGGTTTTACATTCTAGATTTGGATGATCTGGTACAATTGCTGAGCCTACCTTGACTTGTCTTCACATCTCTAAAATGGGGGTGTGCTGGGTTGAATAGTATCAAAATTCATATCTGTCCAGAATCTGTGGGTGTGGCTAAAGTGAGCAATAGAGCCTTTGCAGATGTCCTCAAGTGAAGATGAGGTCATAGTGGATGGATAACGTGTAATCTTAAAAGAAGAGGGAACATTAGACAGACCCATAGGGGAAAATGGCACATGATGATGGAGGCAGAGGTTATAGTACTGCATCTACAAGCCCAAAAATGCCACGCATTGCTGGCAACCACCACACACTAGAAAAATCAAGGAAAAGTCGTTCTGTCAAGGCTTTAGAGGCAGCATGGCCCACCAATGCCTTGATTTTGGACTTCCAGTCTCCAGAACTGAGAAAGAATAAATTTCTGTTGTGTTAAGTTATTCATGGCATAGCAATTTACTATGCAAACCCTTGGAAACCAAGATAGGGTGTTAATAATAGAGTGACATTGGTCTGCTTGGGATGTGACCTGGCACAGTGAGAATTAACAAGGGTGCAGTATTCTAGGATCCAGAATCCAGGAGCTCAGGTGGGGGTGGGGGGCAATCGTATATAACACTTCTGTCTGCCTTGTTCACTGTGTTGTCCTTCTCAGCTTCAATTTTCCTCTATCAGCTTCTAATCACCATGCTTTTCATTGGTTCATGATGTAAAACTACTGCTCTTAGTATTGTATGGCAAAAGAATCAGTGATTACACTTTTCTGAATTGGCCTTCAGAGTCACTGTTTCTAGTGACTGCATGTTTCAGTTGTCCAGAATAGACATGCTAGATGAGACCAGAAAGATGAAAATGCTTTGTATGTTGTAAATCTTCCTATAAATGTCAGATATTTGGATAAGTTACTTACATACAAAGTTAAAAGGGAAGTAATCTGAGCCGTGCACACCCGTGCAGAGACACAGCAGAGAAGGTTCTGGCTTGGATTCTAACACTGAAACAATCTCACATTGCTGTGTCATATGACCAAGTGTGACCTGAATTTACAGGTCTATAAGGTGAAATGGAAGCAGTGTAATATGTTAAAGTCACCTACGGCTCTGATATTGCCTGAATTCTACTTAAGGTGAATATTGAGAATTATGATTTTTGAGTGTTTATAGAATTCTATGTTCCTCTTCCTAAATCAAGACGTAGCTTTTCAGGTAATTTAAAACTGATTAAGAACCAGATCTTTGAAGTGATACATTCAGAGGTTGGGCCTAAGCTTCTTCACTTAGAATTTCATGAATCCGGTAAGTTTGGTAGCTCTAAATCATGACCTCCAAATTCTTTGACCCTTCTGTCATCAAGTGGTGGTATCTTTGTCCCTTGAAGATGGGCTTTGTGTCCAATAAAGTACCATGCAAGTGACACTATGCCCATTCCATTTTCCCCAACCTTTGTGTCACCTTAACAAATACTGCTTGGTGTCAAAGTGGACTGTTCCCACCAAGCACTTCCCAAATGGCAGAGTTTGGAATAAAGCAAATGGTGGTTATATTTTAAACCACTAAGTTTAGGGCGATTTGTTAACACATCAGTATAATTAGAATGGCAAGTAACTTATTTAAAGTTAACTTCAAAAAGAAAAAAAAGAAAAACATAAAAAAAAAAAGAGACCTTTTTCATGACATTGTTATGAAATTTAAAAGAAATAATGTAGTCAAAACACAAAAGATCTAACTCCTTTTAGACTCAATGGATATGAGCCACTATTATTATGCTTGATATTTTAATGACTTTTTTGATGCATTAGTTGGCTTCACATTACTACAATGAAATACCTGAGGCAATTAACTTATAAAAAGAAAAGATTTATTCAGCTCTCAGGTTTGAAGGTGCAAGGGCCCTGTACCTGCACTGATTTTGTTCTTATAAGGGTGGTGGATGGTGACATAGTGTGGAGGGAACACGTGTTGAACAAGTTGCTCACATTTTAATCCTGAACAGTGAAAGAGAGAGGATGGGTGGGTCCCGCAATCCCTTTCGAAGTTACATCTCTAATGACCTAAGGACCTTCCATTAGGCCTCACCTCTTAAATATCTGTAGTACCTCCTAATACTGCCACCCTGAGGACCAAATTTTATATATTTATATAAATTTTATATATTTATATATATTGTGTGTATATATATGTACATATATATATATATACATATACATATATTTGGGAGACACTACCAGTCTTCAAGTTACAGCAGCTGATGCTGTGACTCTCAAAAGCCTCATAATACTTCATAAACAAGTGCCTCCAAAGAAGAAAAGTATATGTGATAACAATATGCAGAGGAAAATTGATGGTCGCTAAGCCACACATTCTGTCCTTTTCTTCCTCTAATTTCAATAGAATTAGAGAAAGCACTGAAGCCTCCAGTACCCAGTACCTCAGAACCTAGACTAGGACTCTGTACTCTGAAAAATTCTCTGTAACTTAAAGGGTACAGACATATGGCATAGAAAACTGGCTTCAACTTGGAAAGCCTCAACCTTTTTAAGTTCAACATTTTCTAACCATCCGTTTTCCCATAGGAAAACCTTCTAATTCAAAAGGCAGACCTGAACTGCTCCAATCCCATCTGGGAGAAAAGAAGAAATCAAAGGCATTTCCCAATTACATTATAGAGTTATTTTTCCCCATAGTACTAGGTCTCTCCCCCTTGCACATGTCCCCCATTTCAGGAACATCAGAATCATTCATCATGCACTGCTATTTCATCTGCATAGATAACAGAACTTGTTGCAGTCATAAAAGTAAAGGAACAGACTTTAAAAAAATTGCTGCATGAAGGAGCTCTTCTGTATCAGTACCATTAAATTAAAATTTCTGCTCTGGATAATGCATAAAAATGGCTTGTGATTTTTTTTCCCTTGGGTGACTCATTTTGTTTGAACTCCAAAGCAATTCCTCAGAAATTGAAAGAGGCTATTTAAAAATGAGCAGCAAGATTGTCATTTAAAAATCATTTTTTTTTCAAGTTGACGAGATCTTCTCTACTGGCACCAAATGATAGAAGAGAAATTTGAAAATCCTGAACTCAGTTCTCAAAGGTATTGCCTTTGAAAAGGAAGTTTAGGAAATGTTAAGTAGCCTTTTAAAAAGCAATTTGAAGTGGAGGAACGAGAATAAAATCTTAATTTTTTAAGTGAGAAATTATGTCTGTATAAAAGAAAGAGTTTCATGGTCCCTCTCTGTCTTATATCCCACTAACAAAACTACTGTCATTCCACAGTAAAATTTAATGCCTTTTCTTAATTTTTTTTTTCCTTAAATAAGAAAATAAGGAAATATATCTTAAAATATAAGCTGTTTTTGCTACATTTTTGGTGGTAAGAATAATAATGTTTGGATTTTTTAATAAGCTTTAAGGCCTTTGAGATAATCTGATGGCAAAATACAATGCTAAAGGTTACCAGTAGAATTTGAATTGTGCAGTGTTTCTTTGTGAAGTCTACTCTCTTTTTCTTCCAAAATATCATGTAGAGAATGCTCCTCCAGGGAATGTCTCAGAGGATTCTGGAGGGCTTCAAGTTCCCTGCATTGTGCTGTCATTTTTGCCCTATCCTGCCGCCTTCCAGCTCCATCCCACACATGTCTTCAACTCCCCTTCCCCATTAGAAAACCTGTGCATTAAATTATTTCATAAAGCCCTTTTCTATCTTATTTCATCTATATTAAAATAGAAAGATCTCTGCAAGGAATAGGATGTGAGGCAAATGACTTTCCTACTTAAAAAAAAAAAAAAAAAAAAAAAAGTTTGTTTGTTTCAGCTGCATAATTTGAAGTTTATGAAATTCCAGAAAAGAAATGTTTTCGGGAATTGCCACTAGGAGAAGCAAATCTAGTGAAAGGAGACTCAGGACATGTAGGAGGGAGGTGCTGGGTTACTCGTTGCCTCACATTGAAGCCACAAAGAGGCCTGATGGTCTCAGTTCAATCCTAGAGTCCTGGGGGCAGCCTGTTTATGCAGATTAAGGTTAAATGGACATAAACCCTTTCATTTATGGTAGAAACGCTTTTTTCCAATCATTCTGGACATTCTGGAGGAGGTGAGGTATTTATGATTTTTTTTCTTGATCTCTTCTGGCTTTAAAATAAAGCTTATTTGCTTCCATGTATGTCAATACATTCAATATCCTGCCTTTGCTCACTGGCTATCCATGTTCTACTTGTTGTAACCTCGACTTGCTTGTAAGACCCATTTCCTTCATTCCCACACATGTGGGGGAAAAAAAAAAAAGCACTTGGTGGGTAGTTTTATAGCACAATAATATAAACAGCTTAAAAATGCCATTAGATAGCTCAGGTTTTAAAAATATATTTGTGTCATTTCCACCAAGTTGAATGCTGGCTCTCCTTCAGACTTCTCCTTCCCTCCCGCCTCCCCAATCTCTCCTTCACCTCAGGACTTCATTTCTTTCAAGAACAGTTTTCAACTCATCTCCTTCCTACCTAATTCTTTCAGTCCTCACCTTTCTTTTCTCAAACATGAAGTCAAAAATATTCTTTTCTCAAAAGGAATTCTGGTGCCAAATTGTAAAATAATACTCTTTTCAACTTACAAGTGTATTTCTGTCTTAACATTAGCACCAACGATGCACCAAGGAACAGCTTTAAGCTCAGGGTGGCAAGGAGACAGAATCCTTAGTGAAATGGAGTGTGTGGAAGGTAGAAGGGGGACCAGAAGGGGAAAAGGGCATGGAAAGGGCACAGTCTCTCTGGAAACAAAACATGCCACTCAGCACAACGCAGCTGAGACTTGTCCCTGATGCCTGCAGCCACTCTCTATTTCCTGTATATCCATTAACTCAGGTTCTTGATTTCAAGCTTTTGTTTTGTTTTGTTTTGTTTTTTTACATGAGAATTGTGTCTTAACAAATTTTATTTTGCTCCTGTCTCCAGGTCCCCAAATGTCACCTTTCAGAATGACTTTTATCACCTCCTCTCCCCCAGCTAATAATATTTTCTCTCTACAGATTCTTGCATTATGACTCAGGATCATAACCTCCTGTGAATCGTGTATTATTAAATCTCTTTTCCAGCAGCTGAGATTAGAATAAAGAGAAGTTAATAAGTTGCAGGGAGTCACAAAATGAGTCATTAGAATCAGGGACAGAATTCAGACACTGTAGCCACAAGTCCTGCTTCTCCATAGACCTGTCGGCTGCATATTAATTTAACTTTTGTGCAAAAAAGCTGAATCATGCTATTCTCTTCTGTCATACTTCCTGCTCAGGCAGGAGTCAGTGGCTGCTTCTTTGTCTTTCTCTCCTATTTCTGTCTGGCTGCCTATTTATCTAAATATTTTCAAATACTTTTTTTTAATTGCCAATGGACCTTTTATTTTATTTATTGATAATGCTGTGCTGAGAATTGAACCCAGTGCCTTACACATGCTAGGCAAGTGCTCTGACACTGAGCCACCACCCCAGCCTTCTAAATAATTTTTAAAGGAAGTTTATGAACACTTCTAGAAACTTCTGTCTTACATGAAGATCAAATAAATGTGTATTTTTTCAAGAGTGGAAAGGACTGCATCTGAAATAGCAAAATACTGCTGTGTCAGTTTTGCTTACAAACTGCAGATGTGCATTCTTTCAGCTTAAGTCCATTACTGGATGCTTTTCATCTCAGTTTCCTCCATCCAAGGTGCCTTTTCTTAGAAGATGATTTGGAAAGAAAAAACTGGAGCCATATGCATGGGTATCTCCAGCACTTGGAGAATGGTAAGGACGAACAAACTGAATTAGAAAGAATAAATTAAAAAAAAACAAAAACACTCAATATGCCAAAGCCAAATTTCACAAAATTCAAAAGTTTGCTTGAGGTGTATTTATTTCTGAACCTCTATTTCCATTGGTCACAGTCCATGAGAATTATCACATATCAATACTTTTCCTTATTACTCAGTGTTATGGCTCAGATATGAGGTGTCCCCCAAAAGCTCATAGGTGAGGCAATGCAAGAAGGTTAAGAGAAGAAATGATTGGCTCATAAGAGTAATCATAAAACCTATAAAGTACATGACTTTACTTCCCCCTCAAATATTAACTCATGCTGACATAAATGCCAAACCACATTTTCTGAGTTAGGCAAATTGGCCACACAAGCAAGTCTTGATTAGGTTAGATGACTAGGCAAATACAGGCAGCCCAGTTAAATCTGAATTTTAGGTAAACAATGGTTAATATTTTTATAACTGTGCTCCAAATTGTTCATTGCTTGTCTGAAATTCAAATTTAACCAGACATTATATATTTTATTTGCTATGTCTGGCAAACCCACCACTGGGGAAAATGTATTTGGTTAAGAACTGTCAGCAATGCAGCTCAGAAACTTGATATGGGTGCAGGCAGTAGGCCAAATCATTTATTATTTGTTGGAAATACAGCTGTCAAGAGATCCATATATCCATACCAGTCTATCTGTACATTTATGACTGGAGGCAAGTTAAATATGAAGCCACTTTAATCACCTAATGATTTCTTGCTAAGCAAATTTTTCCCTACCATAGGCATACCAACTCAAGGAAATGGCAGTTTCTAGGTGCCTGGGATGAGCACTACCACAATTTGCTTCTATAATTCTTCCTTTTTCTCAGTCTCCATGGATGGTTAATGCACCTATCTTCTTCTGATTTACACATTATATTCTAGATTCTGAATTACTGCTTGAGAACAACCCTTATTGCCCAATGTAGAACAATCTGTCTCTCAAATTTGACTCTGTGTACCTCTGCCATGATTTTATGCCTTGATTATTATTTTAAACTTTTATGTTCATCTTATCTTTCTTTATTTAACCTTCTTGGTGGTGGTCTTCCCCTGGTCTGTATAATGAAAATGGATGGATGAGAGATATATGAGAAAAGGACACACAAGAACAGAAGGCAAACTTTTTTAGAAGTCCTAAGAGAGTAGTAGGAAAAAATAGTACATTTTTGAGAATTAAATATCAATTTATTTTTTTCAGGCTGATTTGCTTCAGGAAGTAAGTGGAGATGACTTTTAAATATATTCTACAGTTCCAGAAAAACAATAAGCATTTGACTACATTCCTACCTGCTATTACACCTCACTCTTCATCTCAGGAAACAGGTAAAGTCATATGCAAGAAGATGATTAGAATTTCTTTAGATGTCTTTCCAAGACAAATCAGCAGACAAAGTGGAATAAGTAGTGGCCTCCTGAAGTTCAGAGTCATCAAAGACAATAGAGATGGTTGGTTTATTAAACAATTCTCTGAAGAAAGAAAGGTGTTTGTTTTTCTGTATATTCCCAACAGACAATTGTCCTTATTGGACAAAGTCATCCAACAGGCAAAAACTTCTCTATTGTAAGGGGGTAGTTTAGACAAGTCTGGGTGATTACCAAAGCTTAGCCATCCACAACCTAAGGATCAGATTTTGTAACTTAAAACTGGTCATTTTTAAGCAAAGTAAGTTCCTTATTATTGAATGCTCTTATATAACTTTTGGAAATCTACATAGAAAATACATGATGCTCTGATATAAATTATAAGTATATATGACTCTTTTACTTCAACTTTCTATGCCCTCAATTATTTGTTTATAAGGGAAATTTTTTCTTGAATTATTCTTAAATGACATTACATATTCTCAAGATACTGTACCTTAAGAAAGGAGAAATCAGAAATACTTCAAAGAAAACTAATTCAAGAGAATTAATAGTTGATAACAAATTGACTTTCAGTTACAAGGATTCTTTTGTGTGTGTGTTGGATAGTTTTTTAATAAAGTGAGGTTTACATCACTATACTAAAAAATAGTCACATACACAAAGAAAACAACAAACCTTCTAGGCTTAGAGATTGAAGTCAGAAGAGGCACAAGGAAACACATGTGTGGCAAGGAACAAGGATCTGCAGATGCAGGCAACCTGGGTGCAAAAGCCATACCATCTCCCTTCTTGGGGTAGCACATCATGAGACCCTTAGGATCAAGGAGACCTAAAGTATATGGAGTCAGAGTTCTTTCATTCTACATTTAAATTTAAGACTAAATTTAAGACTAAATTTAAATGTAAAGTGAAATTTAAATGTGCTTTAGCTGGGCACAATGGCGCATACCTGTAATCCCAGAGGCTCGGGAGGCTGAGTCAGGAGATCATGAGTTCAAAGCCAGCCTCAGCAAAGTCAAGGCACTAAGCAACTCAGTGAGACCCTGTCTCTAAATAAAATACAAAATAGGGCTGAGGATGTGGCTCAGTGGTCAAGTGCCCCTGAGTTCAATCCCCAGTATCAAAAAAAAAAAAAAAAAAAAAAAAATTTTAGCACCAACTTAATGGAGCAAATATAGGCATTTCCACCCCAACAGCACAGGACACCCACCCTTTTCAAACACGCATGTTCATGGCACACAACAGCCTCCATCTGTATGCGCTCTGTAGGGCTGTGCTAGAAATCAGACAGAGGGGGTCCGTGAATACCACCTGAAGTAAGGTACTGCCTGACACTCCATAGTATCTGAAGATCAAAGGGTGCCTGTGATTTCTACACAGATATTTGACCCTCCCCTTCAGTGGCATTTACACATAAGTAAGCATAAATAAAACCCTCTGTCATTTACACGGAATTCCAAAAAGATATGGCCTACAAAGCAGACCTAGCAAAGAGTGTAGTAGTTTGCACAGTGGTTCTGTTGTAACACAGAACATGACAGAAAGGTCTTGCATCCAGCTAAAGTAGAAAACAATTCCCTTCCTTACACTGCTGCCTCAGAGTGTAGTGGAGCTCACTGCAAAAAAAAAAAAAAAAAAAAAAAAAAAAAAAAAAATTCACATTTAAACCTTTAAATAAACACATCAACTGCTATGGTTCAGGTTATACAAGTTTCTAATGTAGCATCAGAGAACGTTTATTCAAAAATTAGACTTTTAAGAAAAGAACTGCAAAACTCCAAAGAGATAAAGTATAAAAAGTTTAAAAAATATATCTTAAGACAAAATATTGTCACAAACACGTAAGACTGAGTTTTAAAAGTTCGCCTATCTAGATTTAAATGATGTTGAATGCAGCTTGTGGCTTGCCATCTTCCTCAGGAGCTACAGCCAGGGCACAACAGGAATGACAGCCAGGGCTATGGGATGTCAACCAGTTCAGGGCTGAGGAGCCTTCAGAGAGCTCTCAGCTCTGAGCAAGGGCCTCTGTCCTGCCCTCCTCAAGGAAGAGGCACAGGCCTGGGGTCTGCAGCCCTTGCCAATGACAATCTGTCCCAGATTCAAGAGGCAGTCTCTGAATCAAGAGACCGACCAACAGGGCTGGGATATAAGTTGCAGTGGTGGGAACTCTCCAGGACTGAGTGCCCTGCTTTTCTCTGTGGGTCACAGTATATCAGATCAGCTCTATGGGGCATGTGGCTTTGTCCATGGCTCACTGGGAACCTCCTCTCAGGTCTTCCCCGAGATCTCCACCCCATGGTCTGGATTGACCAGGTCAGAAATTGCACCTGGAGCCGGGAGGCCTGACTCTCACCGTGAGGAGGCCTGGCTTAGAGCTGCCCATCATTCCTGTCAGCATTGTGTCTAGTTCATAGTAGGAATTGCCCACATCCGAGAACAGCTCCTCCCCAGTGCTGCAACTTTTGTTCTCTAAGGTCTTGAATATCTGATCTAGAGACTTCTGGAAGCTTCCTCTCTTTTCTCAAGCGTTGCCTTTCTCTCAAAGGCTACTCTGAGGGTTCCTTGGCACCTGTGCTGAGGTGAATGGAAAGTTTTGAAATGGTCTTGCCAGGGGCCATCTCCTAGATCAGGAGAGGGCCCTATCACCCTGGCCCCCTCGCTGTGTCACACAGGATCTCTGTGCACACCAGACAGTTGAGCAGCACCTAGCCTGCACTCTGGGGTGCTGCCACTGGCCCTGCACCATCCCAGCTTATCTCTGGAATCTGCACCCACTGAGGTGATGGGGAGCCAGGGGTAGAGGTTGGGTTCAATCTGCATGTGGCAAAGCTGGAGCTGGACCAGCAACATGCCCAGGAGTGACTGCCACTGTAGGGTATAGGAAGGGATGGTGCCAAAGCCCACCAGTGTTCGTGCAAACACTGCGCCCTGTGCCACTAGGTTGGCCACAGATCTGCTCAGCCTAAATTACAGAGATTCTTAAAGTAGTCTCAGGTGACTAGGTCTTCACCAAGATCCACGTACAGGCCGTACTTCCCTCTTAAAAATTTGGGCAATTCAGAGTTCACATTGAAAATATTTCTTTGTGTCATTTATACTTTTAATTTTCTCTAGCAAACAAAGGCCCAGGGGATTACTCTAGTAGGAGGAAAAAGGACTTCCAGTCCTTTTATAGCATTAAAATTTATGGACACTTCAAGGATCATTCACTTTTCAAATTTCCTTTCTTTCCTTCCTTCCTTCCCTCTGTCCTCTTTGATTCCTCTTCCTTCTCCCTCCCAACCTCCCTCTCTACTTCCTTCTTTCCTTTTTGTTCTTTCCCTCCCCCTACTTATATAGTTAGTTTTATGTCTAAATTAAGAAATACTTGATACTCAAAAGGAATGAATATATTCCTCCTGTGTTTTCTAAAACCTCTGTACTTTTGCTGGTCACATTTTGGTCTTTAATTCAGTTAGAATTGATTTGTGTGTATGGTGTGAGGTCAAGGCTCAGATTGTGTTTTTTTTTTATTTGAAGTTGTTGTATATGACAGCAGAATGCATTACATTTCATAATACACATATAGAGCATATTTTTACATATCTCTGGTTGTATACAAAGTGTATTCATACCATTCATGTCTTCATACATGCACTTAGGGTAATGATATCCATCTCATTCTACCATCGTTTTTTTTTTTCTTTTTACCCCCTTGCTCCCTCCCCACTCCTTCCTCCCCATTGACCTTTCTAGTGTTCTTCTAATCCTCCATGCTCCCCATCCCAACCTCATCGTGAAACAGCCTCTTTATATCAGAGAAAACATTCGGCATTTGGATTTTTGAGATCAAGTAATCAAACTTGAGTATTTACTTGGGAGTGCAATGAATCTATTGATAAATTCATATAAATTTAAAATTAAAATTTTGGTGTTTCTCCCCAAAATTTATGGCTTATAACTTATAGATTATAAGATATTTTTCTTGCTGCACTGCACTGTTTAGGTTCTCCAATAAAGTGGTAAAAACCATTCAGCATAATGGAAACTTTCTTATTTTTTCTGCTGTCAAAAAGAAAGCTCTGAATATTTTTATTAAAGCATATTTTTGCTAATGATCTTTAAGTTACCCTTTATTAAATCAAAGAATTTGTTTTCTTCTCAGTTTACTAAGATATGTTAAAACTATTAATTTTTCATATCCTTTTAATTTTAAAATTAATAACATAGTTTTGATATCATATGTATTTATATATGATGGCTACATAATTATAATAAGTAATTATCTTATTTTTAATTTAAAATAATAAGGGGAATTAATTAATATTCCTATGCCATCTGCCTTGCAGTCCTGAAATATACAACTTCATCATTTTGCATTATCCTCTATACATTGTTGTATTTATATTTCTGAATTTTGTTTAGGACTTGAACATTTATGTATAGGAATGACTGATCTTTTAATTTCCATATAATATCCTTGTAAAGTTTGGAACTAAAGTATTGTTAGTTTCATAGCAAGAAGGGGAAGCTCTTTTGTGTGATTCTCTGGAAATCAGTCCCTGAGACTCAGATTCAAATGTAAAAAGGTTATTTGGGAGGTGCAGTGAATCTGGCCATGGAATGGGGGATTTATACAGGTAAGCCAATAAAGAATGTGTTGTTATGGCAGATTCCACAATGGCCACTGAAATTTAATTCTGTATGAGTAATCTAGGAAGCCATGTAATATATAAAGTAGAATCACACAATTCCAGGTGCAGAGAACTGGGTTATTTTGGTACACAATTCCCTTCAGTCATTGCTCCTGGGCTGCTATGGACAATGGGGTGTGGTGGGGAAGGGAGGGTGTTAATTCCCTGGCATTTCTGGACGACCACACAGCTGAAAAAAATCTCCTTCTACAAGGAGCCCCAATCAAAGGTACAATTACTAGCAGGTGGAAGTAGCACTCTGCCCTGATAACAGGTAAGGAATGCAGGTGAGACCCTGACAGTTTCTGCTAGCAGACTGTTTCCTCTACACTCAGGAAGAATTGAAATTTGAAATTATTTGTTCCTTGAATTTGGGGTAGAAATTTCCATAAAGTCATCTGGGTATAGTCTTTTTTTTTTTTTTTTTTTGGTGAACTCTTTATGATTATGAATTCAGTTGCTCAGTGGTTCTAAGACTAAATATATATTTTTACTTCTTAAATGTATTTTGCCTACTCATATTTTCCTAGAACATTTCTTCTAAATTTTAAAATGTATTGCCATATATGTATTATTAACAGGCTCTGATTATTTTTAGTATCTACAATATCTGTAGAAATGTCATCCTTATTTTCCTGATGTTGGTTATTTGTGCTTTCCATCTTTTATCTTAATAAGCCTTTACAGATATTTGTTTATGTAATAGCAAATACTAAATAGCTAAATGTTGCTTCTCTTCAAAGATTTTTAGTTTTGCCAATAATTTCCAGTATATGTTTATTTTCTTTATCATCAATTTCTGCTATTTTATTTTCTGACTCATATTCTCTGAATTTATTTTGACATTCATTTTCTAATCTCTTGAAATATGTGTAGTTTCATCCTACATTCCACTTTAATATACTTAATTAATTGTACAAATTTTCTTTTAAGTAACACTTCAGCTATGCATTTGGTACACTGATATATTATTTTATCATTCAGTTTAAAATATGTTCAGTTTTTATTATCACTTACTGATGAGTCCAATGTTAAAAGTGTATTTCTTTATTCCCAAACATGGACATTTTCTGGAAAATCTTGCAATTATTGAGTTGAGGCTTCACTGTTTCAGAGTTAGAGAACACATGTGTCATCAAGTGTCAGTTGCAAGAACTATCTTCTCTTGGCTTCAAAAACTCATCTTTTTACCTTCTGCTTTGTAGTGTTGCATTTCTTCCTTTCTTTCTGTTAGGTCACTGTTGGTTCTCCCATTGGGGGACATTGTGGGAGGGGAACTGGAAGTATCCAAGGTGAGGTCAACAGATTCACTCCTCATTTTCTTACTGATTTTGTCGTGTCCCCTCAGCCACAGCTTCCCACCCCAATAGCAGTAGCTGGTTCCAATCTCTACTATTTTTTTTTCTTTTAATACAACCAGTCTCATCATGACCCCTTCAGAAGCATCAACAAGGCAACCCTTCCTTGGTGAGAGGTTTCAGTCCGCCCCCAAGTCTTCTCCCGCCTAAGGGTGTATCTACCCACAGTTACTATTTGGATGATTCTCCAGTATCGTCTATTTGCTTTCTCATTTATCTAACACCCAAACAGGTGATCTTGATTACTAGACTACGTTCTTTCAATCCTTCAAGATGTGTCAAAAAGTACTGATGGTTTAGATTATGGTTTCATTTTATAAAAGATTAATAGGTTCTTGAATTCCACTTGTTCAATTTAGTTCATTTTGTTATTAAAATCTGTTCTATCCTTACTAACATTTTTATTTCCCTCTCCCTTGAATTAGAGAGAGAGAGAGGCTTTGGAACTATTTCTTGATTTTTGCAAATTTCCCCTTCTATAATCTTATTGATTTTTGCTTTATATAAATCAAGACTGTATCATTAGGTAAACATAAATACGTTTTTAAAAATAAATTCTAAGTTGAGTTGAAATTTTTCTTATTACAAAGTGTATTTATTTATCTTCTGTATATTTTTTAGCTGAACTTTGTTTTTCATAACAGACTAAATAATGATGATGGGAAATGTAATATCAGATAGCCTGAATTTAAACTCAGCAGATTTATAATTTTCTGAAAAAATGTTGAGAAGCCCAGTAGTGGGAATTGAAGAAAAGCAAGTCAAGATTGATTTGATAAATGTGATAGATTTTTAACTGCTTATTTATTCCTTATTTTCAATTGCCTATTTTTAATTTTTAATAAAATCATATTCAGAATATTCTTATATGTCTTGATTTAGCTCAAAACTATATTATTTCACATAGTTGAGTTTTTTTTTTTTTACTTTTATTATTGTAGAGCATTACTGTGTATTATAATTTAATAGGGTAATCTATGATAACAGTTTTTGACAGTTTTCTACTGTTGTTAACAAAACTTTTATGAACATATTTGAATATGCATTTTGGCACATTGTACAGAAGTTCTGTGAGGGTAGATACCTAGGAGTAGAATTTCTGGGTCATAGGATATGCATATCACTAGAAAATCTAGTGTGGTGTGGTAAATATGGTAAATATGTACCACAAGTGTATGGACTCCCATTGTCTCATTCATTGTTCATTCCTCACGAGTATCACTCCTGGGCTTCTGAATTTTTTTTTGAGATAATCATAAACTTACTGATTGAGACCATCTGATTGTATTTATTTATTTATTTATTTGTTTATTTGTTTGTTTCCTTGGTAGGGAGGATTGAACCCTAGGCTGCTTAACCACTGAGCCACATTTTCATCCCTTTTTATATTTAATTTTGAGACAGGGTCTTGCTAAGTTGCTTAAGGCCTTGCTAAGTTGCTGAGGCTGGCTTTGAACTCAAGATCCTCCTGCCTCAACCTCCCAAGCCATTGGGATTACAGGTATGCACCACTGCTCTCAGCAGGCCATCTGTCTTTAAAGGCACTCTCATCCATGTTGTCTCCACTTTTGTGCTATCTATTTCTTAACAAGTTCTGTGGTCCATAGATTGAGTTCTGGTTTTTGAATAAATGACTGAGTAAAGGAAACAGTCCCTGAGCTCCTACTACTCTATTGACTCTATTGAATAGATGTTGGAGGTGACTCGGGATCTAACTGTACCCATGGTGTTTGTGTATATGAAGCAGATCCCAAAGCAGCTTCATCACATGTTAATTCAGCTGCAGTTTTCTATGTTTCATAAACAGTGCATAACCAGCCTAATAAAAGACGCTGGGCTCAAGCTCAGTATCACCCTACTTTAATTACCCATCCCTCTAACATGTGTAGAGTGGCAGGTCTCTATAGTAAAGAGAAGTTGACTTAATGTCTGTTGAAGCTTATTGATACAATATTCTGGTTTTAGTCCTGTTATGAAAAATTACCCACTGGACTTCAAATAATCTCCTCCACTTTCCTAGTGAAATTCATGAATTTCAACAGATGAAACTGGACATCGACCAGGACACTGAATAACAGGTATGATTCAGAGATGCTTAGAAAAGCACTTTTTCTTCTGATTAATAGGAGGCAATAACTCTACTAACATAAGAAAAGCCTGGATTGAATTCAACAAATGATCATAACTGAAATCAGAAAATAAGTGTGTCAAATAAGCTTATTTAGAGTTATTTGAAAATATCCAAATCCCAGCTGAATTTCAAAATTGTTACCTACTGACTATCTGACATTCTGTAGAGATTGTCTATAATCACCATCTCCTCATTCTTGCTTTATTTAATTTGTGTGAAGCAAATTGGGTTGCCAGTTATTTCTGAATGCTAGTCTTGCCTCTGCCACAAACTGATTTTGGTTTATGTAATACATCTTACCCTTTCTGGGACTCCTGCAAAAGCATCAACAATTTAAAAATATTCCTCTAACTATATCTTCATTGAAAAATATACCCAAAAGGTAGAAGACTGAAAACCCTAGAGTGTTATATAATATAACTACTTTTAAATTAGGGACTATGTAGATGCAAGACAGTATATTTATAATTAGAAGATATAGAAATCTATATTTCTATATCTAGGCTTGGTCTAAAGTTTCAGATAAATTACAAATCTCACACCCTTGGTAAAGGCTTAGCACTTTTTTACTGCAATGTTTGACAAATTGGGATCAACAAGATGGACCCATAGCTACTTTTCAGTGAGCTATTTACTCTGGGTTGTTAAATCTGACAAATGATGGAGGGTACTGCAGAGACTCAGCTGCTCAGTGAAAAAAAAAAAAAAAAAAAAAAAAGAATTACCATTCCAAAGAAGGGATTGCTCTCACTGCACATAAATATTAGTCTTGTATTTAAATTCATTTAAAATACAGCCCTAATTGCAAATCTACACCCTATTAGTATCTCATAAACATTTAAGAGAATTGTAGATGATTTTTCCTTTGAGAAGCTTCCTTAAATATAGTACTTAACCAATTCAGCATAAAAAAAGAGAGATTTACTACCAAATATCAAATTCAAATGAATAGTCATAAGAAAGGATTTCATCAGAAATTCACCAAAGAGGTCATTTCAATTAGAAATTCTGAGTTTCATGACAGAGAGAGACCAGACTTTCTCTGTATCTTTCCTTCTCTGCTCTTTCTCTTATTCAAATACAAATAAATTTTGAAATTTGTCTTGAGAAACTCAGCTACCATACATAGAAATCTCAAGTCAGGCAGGCCAGGGTTTAACTATTTCCTGTCAACTGTATCTATTCCTGAGGAAGGTAATACAAAATGTAGGGAAGGAACCAGAGAAAGTATGGAAGTTGTAAAGCCACCAATCATTGAGAGGTCTCTGAGCATTGCTGGCCCAGTCTTCCATTTGCCAGGAAGACATTTACTGAAAAAAATCTAAAACACTGAGGAAGGTTCTGGCTTCCTGTCCCTTATTTTCCTTTGGTAAGATTCCACCATTGCATGTGCACTGGATCAGAGAAAATAAACATACAGACTTGGTTATAGGGAAAGTAGTTAGGGTTAGAAGGGTAATTTCAAATGTGACAGGGAAAGGAGACAAAGATATCATTCTTTAGTTCCATTAAACTTCAGACAATTTCCTTAATAAAAGGTTACATTAAACAGTGTCTTAAATGAAAGAGCTATAGTATTTAGGACAAGTGCCTTAATAAATGAAAAGTATAAGGAAATGAATGTTTCTTGAGAACAAAAGCTCTCAAAAAATAAGAGGGATTTTAGTTCAAATGATAATTCTGTCGGGTTGGACAATTTATATAACTTTCCCAACTCCTGCATGTTTTCCCCTGTGTTGAAGGAAATAATACCAGAAACATGACAGTGTTCTGAGGTAAATATGGAGTATGATAGATAAAGAACCCAGGATAGAATTGAAAAATGACATTTATAAAAGTGATATGGTAATAAAATTAAAGAATTATTAGGTAATACCACAGTGTAAGAGATAATATTTGCCCCTTTTATTATGAGTTCATTTGTTGATCTTTTGTTTATTTTTTTCATTATTTATTCATTAGTGAACTGGGCTGAGGTCTGGGAATATGAAAGCAAATTAAGATGTAGTTGTTCTCTGTGAGAAACTAATTGTCCTATTGTGGAGACCAGCATGTTACTATTAAAACACAGTAGCATTGGGCTGGGGTTGTGGCTCAGTGGTAAAACGCTTGCCTAGCATGTGTGAGGTACTGGGTTCTATCCTCAGCACCATGTGTAAATAAATACAATAAAGATATCGTGTCCACCTACAACTAAAAAATATTAAAACAAAACACAGTAGCATTGTACCAGCTATGAAAAGGAAGGGAGGGCAAACATTGGGCCAGGGAAGACAATCTTGATTCCACCTGGGGTGGTGAGAGGAAGACAGGCAAAACTTCTTAAAATGGGCAATATTTGAAGTGCATCTTTGAAAATAAAAGGACATTTATTCAACAGAAGGAGTGGGAAACATATTTCAGATGGACTCGGTAGGATCTTGGTGAGAAGACCAGGCATGGGAGCGGCAGAAAGGCCCACAGAAGACAAGGGGGAGGACCTCAAATAGAGCGAGTAAGAAATAGAGCAAGGGAGAAGCAGAAGATCATGGTTTATGAGCCAACACTGTCAGGCCTTATTCAGGAAACAAAGAAATTGCAATCTAATGTTCCTTCCATTTTCCTAGCAGGTTTCACAGTCCAATTAGCTCTGTGACATTAGAAAACGTTTAATCACTGTAAACCTCTGCTTCCCTGTCTATAAAATTAAGCTAAAATACCTACCCCACCGAGCAATTGTGACAATTAATTAGGTACTATATGTAAAGGATTTAGCAAAGAGTAAGTGTTCAAAATGATTGCAAATATGCCATTATAAGTGACTCAAATGGCTGGCAGGCAAGAACGCAGGAGTGAATCACAAATGTTCCGGATTAGGAAGGAAGAGGAATAAGGCTGGCTGTGAGGGCTCTGAGGGTAGGGGCGTGGAGGAGCAGAAATTGTGCAAAATGAACAAATGTTCAAAGCAGGTTGGCTGTATAACTTGTAGTGAAAAATGAAAATATGGGTCTCTTGTTCAAAAAGCAGGAAGAAAGTGCCACTTTGAGGCACTAAAACATAAAGCTTTACCTTTAAAAATATTTTATTGCAGGGGAGGGAGAGAGGAAGTTCTGGGCAATGATATTGGCCAAATCATATTGTTATATTGTGTGCATGTACAAATATGTAACAGCAAATTCCACCATTGTCTACAACTATAATACACTGATTTTAAAATGTGAGGGAAGAAAAGCTTCCTGATATGAAGTTCTATGCAGTCTTCAATGTCTACATCAATTTCTCTTCTACTATCTTATATTGATAATAAAAGAATTAACACTAAAATTTTTATTTATGTACCATAATGGGATCATGGTGATGTATGAATAACAACATAAGCATATCAATAGCAAAAAAAAATAATATTTTGGCTTTATAATTTTTGTAACACAATAAAAATCTTTTAAAATGTAATATCTTTCTTATGTTTCTGGCTTGCTTTTCTGCAAATTCTTTTGGTAAGACATCAAAACATACAGCTTTAGCAATTTCATTTTCAAACTATATAATCAAAAATTATATCTGTGCTCCCAACAAAGGCAAGATCACAAATAATTTTTGATAATTTTTAAATTTAAGAAAATTTATACTGCTCAAGTAGCCATTATTGCAGCTGTTAAGAGTATTTTACAAGTTCTGACAACTTTGGGATACACATGATAAATTATCTCAAAATATGAATTTCACCACCTATGGAGTTAATGATTCTTTGGGGACAATTTTTCTTAAAAGATTTAATTTTTGGTGCAAATAACTTTCATGCAAATCTAAATTTACTTTTATATGAAAACGTTTATGATCAAATTTTAAAGTTTCTGCTAACATCTTTTGTAGCTTACTATAGAAAAGTGACTTCCAAATGTGGCTTCATGATCTGCATATAATTCCAAACAATAATTCATGTATTCTGTTGCTGTCATTTCAATTATCTTCCATGTTAAAAAAAAAAAAAATAGTTCACTCAAAGCTTCACAGGGCCATAGTTTTCTTTCAAAGGGAACATTCTCCACAATGAATTTCTCTTTCTTAGCCTGTGGATATTTCCTTTGCAAGGTTACTGCTATTTCAAAGCCACAGATTCAAAATTCTTTGATGAATACTAATAACTCCCTGCCTGAGGAATCAACACATGCAATGTTTTTGTATATGCTTTTATTTTAAAATAATTTACCAACAAAGTGTATTGTCTAAGCATCAGCAGTTACTGTTACAGTACTTAGATTGAAGGTTAATGTTTTTCTGATGCTCCTGTGGGGATAGAGTGCAGGGCTGGCCTCCCACCATGAGTCCCCATGCTGCCCCACACAGAGAACTTCCTCTGTCCTATGGCATGGTTATTATTCTTCCTCTGGTGCCATTACTATATCTGCCGCCTTAGCCACTGCTATTGCCACCAATCTGGGTCCCCCAAGTTCCTCCAGACTGCCCCTATACACGTACATATGTGTAGATGGCCATGTAAATTAGTTGCTGCCTGACACTGCATATGTACACACTGCTGACTGGTATGTTTCCCTCTCATGTTCATGTCCTGTTGTTCTATCAGGCTTCACTTAGAAAACACAAGGTCAAAGATAAAATTATTTAAAATTTCAATATATTGGTAGCTGAGCACTTACCAATTTGGAATCCTGTGAGACTGCATAGGCCACAGTCCATGAAGGTGGGCATCATTAAAAGGGAGATTTTTGTAGCCTTACATCCCTAACATAGAAATGCAAGTCTGCAAGAGAGGCACATGCTAAATATAGAATCCAAGTCATGATAATTGCCTTAAGGGGAAAAAAGTGCTACTGAGAAAAGATGCATGCAGGTTGCCATCCTGGAAAAAAACTGTCAGTTATGTTTGGCAATAATCTCATTGTTCTGATTTGGGTAGATATAGGGCCATTGCCAAAGTTATGGAGTTGTATCTGCCTTTCCATGCAGCCCTGCTCTACTCTTCATACAAAGAGGAAACTCCCATTTCTCCTGCTTATGTGTTGACAGGAATCAACCAGTTTTTAAATAGGTTCTGTGAGTGGATCCAGCCTCTGGAGAGGAGGCACAGGGGCTACAGGAATTCAAATCAAGAATTCGAACAGGAATACAAAATGAGGCCTGGCGGTTTAAATGTGGGGATCTGTAACTTGGAAATTTTTCTATCTCAAACTGAGAGAGGAATTTGGAGATACAGAAAAGATTGACTGAATATCCAAAGAGCCATGAGCAGTTGAAATGCAGAAAAATATCCATGAACCATTAAAATAGAGGAAATGCCCATGAACTACTGAAATGCAGGAACCATGAAGGGTTTCAACTCCTGAGCAACCCAGCTCACACCCTTGACCCACCCTTGACCCATGCCCTTGCCTGCAAAAAGAAACATAAAGTCAATGCACAAGTCAGGGAAAACCAGTATGAAATTGTGTAAATCCATCCTAGTAGCATCTCTAGTCCAGCCCTAGGAACTGTCTCTCTCTTTACAATAACACCCCACACCAAGGGGTACCTGACTTTCTCTCCCTCTTGTTATGGCCTGCATTCTCCCTTGAATGCGTATTTTTTATTTATCCCCAAAGCTTCTGACTCTTGAGATAACCCACATTCTCCAACATTTTCCTTTGAACACGCCTCTGCTTTCTTAAATAAACCTTTGTGTCTCTAATGAGTGCATACTGAAATTCTTTTCTGACATGGAAGCCAAGAATCCCACTTGTCCTGAGTCAAACTCCCCTCTTTGGGAACTTCTTGGACCTCTGGTGACAAAATGATTGAACTCTGTCACAGTTTTTCAAAGTAGTCTTCATAGATCTGTTTTAAAAAACATGTTGTATACATGCAGTGATTTTGAAAATTACCCTACCTAAACTAAGGAGAATTTATTATTTTAATTGAAAATGCATTTATGAAAGTTGAGAATTACATCATTTTTAAAACAGATATTTCGATGGCATTGTTTTGAAAGGAATGTTGGGTTTCATAAATCTCCTTGGCTTCTTTTACCCTTTAAATAATTTAAGTTTTATTAATTATTTCTTCAATCATAGTTGCAAATCCTCAAAAATTTTAAATAGGGTCCCTAGGGTATGATATGCAAATGCAAATTACATGCAAATTCTGATCCTAGCTTATGTCCCAAAAGCATATGAAACAAATACTTTTTTTTAGTTTACTAGATGAAACTCTTTTAGTAGAAGTGGAAAATTTTTAATGTATTCTTGAGTTATTGACTAATGTTTTAACAACTCAGCACATTTTTATGAAAATATGTAACTCAAACATGCCCTTAGTTTTATTGAACTTAAACCTTAACTTAAAATGACAGTTTCTGATAGGTTGGAAAAAAAATGGTTCAAATGGAATGATGCAGTAATTTCATTGCTGTGTATGTAAATGATCCATCAATGTTTACTCAGAAAAATGTTCCCTTTGAAATGTCACATGCAAAAAGAATTGCTATAATGTTATCATTAGCATTTAAAATATAGTACTCTCCAAAACATTACATCTGAAAAGGGTCTGAGTCAGGTTTTCTGTAGAAAGCATAACACATCATTCCATATTCAAATTGCTCTTTGAACCCAATAAAAAGTATATTTGCACCTGATGTCAGATTGTGAGTGATGCTGTCAGCAATTCCTATTGGTTCATGGGCATATGGATCTTGGGCATAATTGGTACTGCTCCTAGTCTATTCAGTATCCATTCACTCTTACTTCCTCATCCAAAGAGCCTCTGTTTTTCTTGAAATGTACTGAGCTCAACAAACTAACACCTTCCTTCAGTGCCCTATAGTCGGGGGTGGGACAGGAAACACAAGCAGAAAATGATGAATTGCTGGGAAAAGCTTTGCTTTCCTGATTTAAGGGTTCCCCCGGGGCTCCTTCATTCTTTCCAGTGTGGAACATTGTTATGAGACCAGATACTGAAGGTTCAAGAATGAGAATAAAGATGCTAAGAATAGCAAAGCAGGAAACTGGGGGGGGGGGGGGGGGGGTGGGGGGGGGTGGAGACACTGATAACTACAAACAGAGTTTCTGCTGCAGCCCTGCATGTATATCCTAGGTTGGTCTAGACTTCTTGATAGGTGAGAAAAAATAATTCCTGTTTCTTTTATTGACTATGGGGGAGTTAGTTTGACAAAAAGTTAAAAAATTATTCTTGACTCAGATTTTATATGTAGCTAAATTAGAAAATAGCCTCTATAAACACTTAATATTCAGTTTAGTTACCAATTCACTGATGTATTAAACTGTATATTTTAATATCTATTAAAATAAATTTAAGTCTAAAGTTCTAAATTAATCTGACTAGTCTGCCCTACTTTGACACAAATGGAAACATTTACCAAAGAGAGTATGAACCTGAATTCCATCCTTAAAATAAACTAGAATTTTCAATGTGTGTCAATTAGAGCTCCAATTCATAATAGACTAGTTCCATATATGAATAAGCAGACTGAACTAAGTTCTATTTTGGCACAGAAGCCATGTAGGGACATTATCTGATTCTTCTGTTTTTTAATAAATATTTTTCTTAATGTATGACATGTGTTTGTGTGTGTAGAAATCACCTGTATACAGCTTGATGGAGTTTTCCACAGTAAACATTCCCACATAACTATCACCCTGATCACCTTGATCAAGAATTACAATTCCAGCAATACCACAGGTATGCCACAGTTACACACCTAACTCCTCCCCAAAGTTCAACATTATCCTGACTTTTAAGACTACCAGTCAGGTTTATTTGCTTTTGAACCTTTTATAAATATAAAAGTATATATCCTCTGGGTCTGGCTTCTTTTGTTCAGTATTCTTTTGTGTGTGAAATTTATGTATATTGTTGCATAAAGCTATAGTTTATCTATTTTCATTTCTGTATAGTATTCCATTGTTTGAATAGACCATAATTTTTAAAAATTTCTACTGTTTATTTATATTATATTGCTTCCTATTTGGGCAATTATGACTAGTGCTGCTATGAACATCTTCCTTCATATATTTTGTGTAAAAGTTACACATTTCTTGAGGGATATACCACACAATGGTAGGGTGAAAAGTTATGTATATATATATTCAGCTTTAAAAAATAATGTTTTCCAAAATAGTTTTATCATTTTATATTCTCCAAAGTAGTGAGTGAGAATTCACATTATTACACATCTATATTTGCTAACAATTTTTTTCTTTTTCTTCTTCTCCTTTAAGATAAAAATGTATTAGACTATGATTTCTTTAGCTTTAACTTACATTTCCCTGATAACTAATGGTATTGAACACTTTTTATGGGCTTACTGATCATTTGCATATCTTCATTCATGATTGGATGGACAAGATTTTTCTCGTATTTTTATTTCACTGGCTTTATATTTTAATTTTTATGGATCACATATATTTGGGGCACAAGGACTTTACTATTTACATACTGCAAATGTCTTCTCAAAGGCTGTGATTGACTATTCTCTATATTTTTCTTTAATAAAAAGAATATCTTAATTTTAATATGTTTTAATTTATAAATATTTTCTTTTATGATTATTCTGTTTATTAAATCTTTGTCTACCCCATGGTCTTTTATCCTGTGGTGGCCAGCATTCTTCTGTGATTGCTATCATGCATCTGTGATATTTAGGAAGTTTGTAATTTAGATCGCCAATTCTTCAATTATTTATTTCTGGATTCACTATGAGATACAGATAAGATTGTGATATAGATTGCTGAGAGTGATAAATATAATCCACATGTATTTTATATGGTGTGCATATATAGGCATATATAAGCATATTATAGACATATACACACTATAGAAATGTGTTTATTTGTATGTATATACATACATGTATCACATGCATTAAATGTAATATATGTAATCGCGGACACGTAACATTGCACATAAGCATCACATACGTATATACACATATGTATATAATCATGTGCCACATAACAATGACATATCATACATATGATGGTAGTCTGCAGAAGACTATAACAGATCTGAAAAATTCCTATTGCCTAGTGACATTATGACCATAGTGACATCTTAGCACATGTATACAGGCATTCTTGACCACATCACTAATATGTGATGCTGGGAGAAACAAACCTACCGTGTCGCTAATCATAAGTATAGCAATTCAATTATTTGCAGTACATCATATTTGATAATGATAACAAATAAACTGTTACTTGTGCATATATTTACTATAATTTTTGTCATTACTTTAGAGTATTTTCCTACTTACGAAGGAAGCTTACTATAAAACAATATGCTGTGTAACATTGGCTGTACCTTATATATCTCTTGTTTTTTTGCAGGGACGAGTACCAGGGATTGAACTCAGGGGCATTCAACCACTGAGCCACATCCCCAGCCCTACTTTGTATTTTATTTAGAGACAGGGTCTCACCAAGTTGCTTAGCGCCTCACTCTTACTGAGGCTGGCTTTGAACTTGTGCTCTCCTACCTTAGCCTCCCAAAACGCTGGGATTACATGTAGGCATGCACCACCATGCCTGGCCATAAGTCTCTTGTTAACAATATCTCTTGATGACTTCAAGTGAGCGTGGCAAGTGGTTGACCTATACTATTTCAGTTTGTTTAAGTATACTCTATGATCTCACGATGACAAAATCAACATAACAACACAATTCTCAGAATATAACCCCTTCATTAAGTGAGTATACTTATTGCATATTACATATGAACTACATCTCTGCATGTATATTACACATATTAATCCCTGGATTTGTTTAGCAGAAGGTAAAAATATTTTCATTCAAATTCTTGACACATGTATGTTCTAGTGATTTTCTAAATTTTCTAATTCTTTTTCAAAACTTTTTTATTCTATGTATTTTTTTAATTTCTTCTTTTTAGATACACATGACAGTCGAGTGCATTTTGACATATTATACACACAAGGAGTGTAACTTATTCTAATTGGGATTGCATTCTTGTGGTTGTACATGATGTGATGTTTCACTGGTGGTGTATTCATATATGAACATAGGAAAGTTATGGCTGATTCATTCTACTGTTTTTTCCTATTCCCATGCCACCTCCCTTCCCTTCTTTCCCTTTTGTCTAATCCATTGAACTTCTATTCTCTCCCTCACCCCCTTGTTATATGTCAGCATCCACATATCAGAGAGAACATTCGACCTTTGGTCTAAATTTTCTAATTCTTTATGGTTGTTTCTAATAAACCTCATTATCTTTTATATAGCTATAGGGCTATCAGGGATAGTTTTTCCCCAATATTGATATCAGTAAATGTGTGTTCTCCTTCTCTTTTGCCCAATTAATCTCGACATGAGTTTATCACTTTTGTGAGATTTCTCTTAAAGAAATGACTTCCAACTTTGTTGAGTTCTCTCAGCATACTATTTTTTCCTACTCACAAACTTCTCCTTTTGTCTTCATTATTTTTTTCTTATGTTTTCTTTGGGTTTAACTTACTCTTTATATTTCTTGAGAACTTGGAAGTATTTTCCAAAAGTCACTGTTCATAAAGCCATTCTCCTCAAATATCAAGAAGAAAGATTTGATATTTGAAAGAAAGTCAATGATCTAATTATCTTTTTGGAGAAGAGAAAATTTTAATGCCAAATTTTCATTATTATTTGATTTAAAAATATTTTAAAATTTCATGAGAGTTTTTTACCCCTCTGACTCATGTGTCTTTTAGGAGCGAAAGTGTTTCTTTTTTTTCTTTTCTTTCTTAGGCAGGCGTATAGAAGATTGAACCCTGAGTCATGTGTATATTATGTATTTGCTCTACCTGTGGGCTATACTCTCAGCCCCTAAAGTGACTTTTCTTATTCAAATAGTTAGGGATTTTTACTTGTTTTTCATTTCTAGATTACAAATTTGTCTCAGTTTTTATCTTGATCAATTATTGTTTTCTTGCATTTTGAGACTATTAGATGTATACAAATTTAGAATTTTGAAATTTTCTTCATGGATATTTTAGAATTATAAATGTCCCTTTTCATCTCTACAAATATTTTTTGTTTAAAATGTGCTTCATAAATCCATGCAAGTTTTGTTTTGCCTTATTTTTTTTGCAAGATGTAACTATTCTCATTCTCTTCCAAAATTTTATATCCTTATATTTGATTCTCTTATGTGTAGAATACAGAATCTTAAAACTCTAATCTGACAATTTGTATGATAACTGAAATAGTAGTTCAATTATATTTGTTATCTCTATTTTTAATTCTCAATATAATTTACTTTTCTAATCACAAAGAAGTTACAAGTTTCAAGGAGAATAATTAAATTCAAATAAATCTAGGGAATACTTCTCAAAGATGGAGAAATGTCAGAATAAACTGCTGTTAAACAATCCATATTGCTAGCCACTTTGCTAGAGGTTGAATGGCTCTACTTGGCATGCATTGTGGAGAAAGCCTGGACCTTAAATTCAGACTCTATTTCAAAACTTGCCTCCCACACTTTCTAGTTATTTAACTCTAGAAAAGTTATTCATATCCTGGTCTTCAATTTCCTTATCCATCAAGTGAAGAAAATAAATAGTAGCTGAATTACAGAGATGACATAAAAACAACTAGTATGGGTCCTCCCACACAGCAGAGGTTAAGACAGCAGCCATTTTTAAGATTGTAAGTAAAATCCTCTCATATTTGTTTCTCATGCTGCCAGCTAACTTTGTTCATGATGAGAAATGAGTTTTAACAAATAATTTTCTTTGTTTTTCAGGAAAGTTATTTTATGTGGTTATCACAGTAGCTTGAAGAATAGACAATGTAGAGTGTTTCGTTGTTTTACAGAAGAAACTTTGATCCAGAAACAACACTGAATGAAGCTCAGTCACTGCAATTGTTCTGACTGTTGTTAATGAATTTTTTGAAAACACTGTTCTTTATCAAAGGACAGGGAGAAGCAGTTAATCAGAACACACCAATCTCTGACATTCCAACTTTTCACTTACAAGACAACCTAATGTTCAAGTTTCATGTCCACTTTCAAGTCTCTTGTATAATTCCAAATATCCAAGAATTGTCTGTCTTTGTTTTGGTTGTGTCCTATAATTGACTAATTATTCTCACCACTGTCTATGGTATAACAGACAAAAATATATAAGCACACCGTGGTGATTAAAAGGTCTAGAGTTTAAATTTGTCTCAAAGAATCACTAAAAGTCATGAAAACTGATTTTTATGTCTGGGTTTGTATGTACTTGCCAATAAAATGAGTGGGCTTAAGTACATTTTCAAGGTCCCTTTCTAGATGCACAAATTCATGATTATATGGAACCAATGCCTCTAATGCTAACAATAAATTTATAGGAGAGTTGTGTCATAAATTTCTTTTCAGTGCTATTGGATTTACTATTAGGTAACTCATCTCCAGCATGAATAAGGACGTCCTGCTTTGAGAACTCTGTAAATAACTCATTGAACCACTGTGGAGTTCTCCCCATCTACAGGATATTTTCTGCAGGAATATTCAATAAATAGTTACTGATATATCCTTGAGTACATGAAACCCCAATGCTTCTTTCTATTTCACAGTGGGAGCAATCAGGATGGAGTCTTGAAATTGCTTTTACAGTTTTATGACTTGTTTAGAACTCTTCATTCCACTCTCAAAGAAAAATGGGCATATTTGAGTTCACCTAAGACGAACTCCTGTAAAGCTTTCCATTCAAATGATTGAATGATGTTTAGCAGTATCATGTACAAGAAAAGAACTTTGGCAAGATATTTGCATTGATTGTCCTTGGAGTGTAGAAAAGGGGGTAAGGTAATGAAAAAATAGAAGAGTGTTGGATTACCTGATCATTGATAATCTCCGCCGTATACAGAACAAGGCTGATACAGCAAAATGTGGTAGACAGTACTAAGGAGATGAGAACAGTTTATATATTTTTCTTTGTTTTATACAGGACATTAACAAACTGATAATGCTAATCTGAATAATGATGCATACTGGGTATTTTTTAAAAGGTGAATTTTATTTTTTTTCAGTCTTATAAGTAACTAGAATAACAAGAGAATAATTCACAGTGATAAAAAGGTGATGTTTCTAAAGTCACATTGTTCACAGTAAATAATGATCACCTATGATCAAAATAAAGAGTGAAATTGGATATCACTTGGAAGGGAGTTCCAGTTCTACATTGCTGAGTAGGTGAGTTGGGAATTCATATAATTTGTGTGCACGTCAGTTCTTCCAAAATTAGTAAATGAAATTGGATTAGGTTAATGGATCTCAAACTGTTGCCTATGAGATCTTTGGAAATTCTGAAGCTATCATTATCATAGAGTGACTGAGAATTATAAATGTGCTGAACATTGTGTCTTATACTGTGCATCATAATAATTGTTATGTTGGTATGCCTATGAACTCCGATGTATCAAACACACCTAATAAATATTGTAATGAGTAATGTAATGAATAAGTTTTGTAATAATTCCTTACTAGCCAGGTGTTTGTGAGAATAGTTATTTAATTTTGCCTCAGTTTCCACATCTATAGAATAAGAATGCTAATAGCAATACCTTCTTTATAGGTATCTTATAACTATTAAATAGCATAATTCAGAAAAATTCTTGGAAGAGAATTTTATACATAAACAACAACGATAAAGGTAAGTCATTACAATTATCATGATTATTATTACTAGAATTCTTAAAAGTATGATGAATTAATAATGATAACCTCTTATCATTATGTATTTTTTCAGTGTATTAAAAACACAATGATCATGAGGGCCCCCACAAAATATTTGAATGTAGAAAGGTGATTGTTCTGGTGATAATTGCTGACAAACAAATCACTCCATAAGACCCCTCTTGTGTTGCTCATGATCTTGTAGATTACATATTCAGGTAGAGCTCAGCTGGGTGGCATACCTGATCCCCAGGGCATCAGCTGAAGTAGCTGGGGCTAGAGTCTCTACATCCAACTAGTCAGAACAAACTGCACAGTTATATGAATGCCAGGAGGCATGGTTTGCTGAACAGGAAGCATTTTTGGAAACTAAGTCTCTGGCTTATCATTCTCACAGAGGTTGAGAAAAACTGGTGAGATACACATTTTACCCCTCTTCGGCTCTTGGTTTCCTGAATTTAATGGGTACTTGCTTAATGGGCAGCAGAATGCTTTTATTAGTACCACTGTCTCCACCATCAGGCATTCTCAATGCTATTTCTGTTGGCACACTTTTCTTTCTTTCCCAGGACTTGAAAACAGTGTGTTCTGCCCACTGTAGGCACATTTGCCATTTACAAGGCTATAAGTGTTATTTCATCACTTATTTTCCTCTGTGTATTAGATTGTGGGTTTTTTTTTTCATATTTACAATTCAAATATTGCCCTGGATTGCTCCTCCAATATGTCAAATTTTGAAGATGAAAGTCAGCTAAGATTTTTCATGTTTGAGTTTGTGGCAATCGAAATCAGAAATAGATTATGTAGGTAGATGAGTGTAACATATAAAAAAACCCACAAAGCTTGAAGGGATATACTGAATTACATATCATCTAAAAGTGTTTTTAGGGAGCTAGTGGGTTTTCTCAAAATTTAAACATCTTTAAATTTAAACCTAATCTGCATAGAAAGGGAAAGTGACTTTTTGCATGACACAGGACTTCAGACCTAGTTCTCAGCTCAAGTACATATAGAGTTTAGGATAAATTATTTTCACACATGGCTTTTCAACTGCGAGAACTCACTCTCAACTTTTTGACTAGAAGGGATTTTCAAATTTTGCTCCAAAGCTGACTAATCTTCCACATTCTCTACTGGCTGTTCCAAATCCATGGTCATAATATGAAAATGTTTCTCTTTTTATTTATACCTTCAGTTTTGTTCTTATGCTATTTCATAATATATCAGACATCATCTATTCATACTTCACCTATTTGGATGATTGTCCATTGGTAATCATCTTATTAATTCTAATTAGATGTCTTTTATTTTGGCTGGAACTACCAATCAGACTGTCTTATTGAATTTACTTACTATAACTGTGGATATTCATCACAGCACATAGATCTGTGACATTTTAAACTCAATAGATAAGACAGATGATGGAGCAGATTTCCCAAATTATTGTCATGGTATGACTGTAGATTTCAAGCAAAATAAATGGTCAAACTCTTATAAGATGTGTTTTTTGGGGGGAGGCTGGGAATTCTAAATAATTCTAGCCAATGCATTTTCTGAAATTCATTTCTAATTCCATGATGTTTACTTACCTTGTTTGTACTTCCACTGAGAAGCTTGTGTCAGGAACATATGCATAAAATTTACTGTTTGGGGAATATGAGTAATGTTTTAGATTTAATTTCTATTACCTTACTATGATTATGAAATAAAATTAATTCATACAATGCACCCTCTGTTGGCCCTCTTACTTGATAAAATGAAATAAGCATTTTTATTTCACTCTAAAACTTTTAAGAGTGGACAATGAGAGTTTGTGGATCTATTTTAAAAACCATTAGAAGTCTTGCTAGTTAGCTTCCTTTTCATGTAATAAAAAGAGAGGTTGAATGAGTCATGTCAAGTGATCCATGAGATTAATATAGACAAAGATGTCATATTCTCATGCATGCAGCCGTGAATGGCATATCTACTTTGCCATCTGTAAACTTAATGGACAAAATGTCCCAGTGACTGCTTCAGGGTTTAAAGTAACTCAGTTATCAGCAGTCACATTTCCTGTTGCCTAATACCCAAATCCAATTCTGTGAGGAAACTTCACTCTGCCTCTTGGAGTAGGTAGAAAAATCTGCTAACCACATTTTGCTCCTCTGTAACCACAGTGAATTGTACGATTAGCTAATACTGAGAAAATGTAAATACCACTTCGAGAGAATATGTGTTTGAGACGGATTGATATTCATTCTCACTGCATATGTACTTTAGCTCAGTTGTGAAATTAAACAATGCAAGGTAACAGCAATTATTACTTATTTCTGTGTTAAACAGGATCTGAAGATAGAGCATTCTGTCAAGTAAATATATAACATGTTTAAATTCAATTTATGATATTTTAAATATTAAATGTTATATTATTTCTTCCACATTGAAAAATATATTAACATTTTTCTAGGGTTAATTTTTACTTTTCCTGCCACATGTCAAATCAAAGTCTATTGTTCCTGCTATGAATCTCTTCATTTATAAAATGACATTTATTTAACACACTTCATTTATTAAAGAGACTTACATATATCAAAAAAATGAGAAAATGAAACAGAAAATTCTCATGTACTCCCCCTGCAGCAAACATTTGTCCATATAACATTCCATTGCTTTTCTGTACCACCTGCGGATGTTACAATTAGTGAAACAATATTGGCACATTGTTACAAATTTAAGTTCATATTTTACATTCAGATTCCCTCTTTGTATTATAAATCTCTATGGCTTTTGATAATTTATAACCTAACTTATCTGCAACTATGATAGTCATACAGAATAGTGTGCCCCCCCAAAATCCCCTGTGCTTCATTTATGTTTCTCCCATTCCACACCTCCTACTCTGGATTCTTGTGAACTACTGACTTTTTTATTGTCTCTATAGTTTTGCGTTTTCCAGAATGTTGTATAGTTGTTATCGTTCAGTGCATAGCCTTTTCACATTGGCTTCTTTCATTTAGTAACAAGTACTTAAGTTTTTTCTATGCCTTTTTGTAGTTTCAAGGTTTATACCTTTTTATAGTAAAAGTAATACTCCATTATACAATGTACCATAGACTATTTATCCATTCAGCTATTAAAAGACACTTGGCAACTTCTAAGTTTTGAAAATCATCAATAAAACTGCTAGAAACATTTATGTGCAAATGTTTCTATGTACATAAGTTTTCAACTTATTTGTGTAAATACCATAGATCACGACTGATGCTTATATCCTAAGTTTATGTTTAGCCTATCAAACTGTCTTCCAAAGTAGCTGTACCATTTTGCATTTCCAAAAACAATGAATGTGAGTTAATGTAGTTTCATATCCTCACCAGCATTTGGTGTTCTTACTGTTTGGGGTTATTGCCTTTCTAAGAGGTGTTTGGTGACCAGTGGTATCTCATTGTTGTCATTTGCAATTCCCTAATGACATAATATGTGGAACATTTTTTATGAGTTTTTAAAATATCTGTATGTCTTTTTAGATAAAATGTCTACTTGTTCGGATATGTTGCCCATTTTTTTTTTTTTTACCATATATTCATTTCTTTTTGTTGAGTTTTAAGATTTCTTTATATATTTTAGACACAGCTCTTTATTGGATATGTGTTTTGAAAATATTTTCTCCTAATCTGTGGCTTATCTCTTTATTCTTCTAGTAGTGTCACAGAGAAGAATTTATTAGTAATTACAACTTATTAATTTATTTCATGGATCATGCTTTTGATGTTATATCTAACAACTCCTCACCAAACCCAAGGTCCTTGTTATTTTTCCTAAGTTATCTTCTAGAAGTTTCACAGTTTTTCACTTTACATTTAGATTTATGAACCATTAATTTTCTGTGATAACTGTGTCAAGATTCCATTTTTTTTATATGTAGATGTCCAATTGTTTCAGCACCATATTTTTAAAAGGTCATCTTTTCTCCATTGAAGTGCTTTTCTTTTTTGTCAAAGATCAGCAGACCATATTTGTAGAGCTCTTTCCTGTTCCATTAATCTCTTTGACTATGCTTTCACTAGTATCATATTGTCTTGATTATTATAGCCTGACAATAAGTCTTGAAATGAGATAGTGTTGGTCTTCTTACTTTATTCTTTCTTGGTATTGTATTGCATATTCCAAGTCTTTTCCCCTTTCACTTATGGTTTAACTTCATACGTATCCACAAAATAACTTACTGGATAGTGACAGAGATGGTATTGGATAAACATAAGAAGTTGGGAAGAACTGGTAACAGAACATACAATATGGACATGTTGGAGAATTCATATTTAATACATGAATACAGAATATCTTCATTTATTTAGATTTTTAAACTTCTATTATCAGTTTTAGATTTTTCCTCATGTAAATTATATAAAGTTTTTATCAAATGTATGCCTAGGAATATTATTTTTGGTACTGATTTGAGTGGTATTGTTTTAAATTTTATAATCGTTCATTACTGGCATATGGAAAAATAATGGATTTTTGTATATCTACCTTTCACCATACAACTTTTCTATAATCATTTATTAGTTACAGGAGTTTTTATTGTTGATTCTTTGTCATTTTTATTGCATGTTATTTTCTACAATCATAACAGCTGGAGACAAAGACAATTCATATATTTTTTTCCTATCTGGATATGTTTTTGTTGTTGTTGGTGGTGGTGGTGTCTTATTCCATTATCTAGAACTAACAGTCCAGTTTTAAATAAAACTGGTTAATTAAAATAGCTATCCTTGTTTTATTCTCAATCATGGGGCAAAACATCTATTTTCTCATTTTAAATATGATATAGCTGCAGGCTCTTTGAAGTTGTTTTTTTATTAAGTTGAGGACCTTTTCTTTTATTTAATATTCTGACTGTTTTTATTATGACTTGCTGTTAGATTTTTTCAAACACTTTTTATTGCTAAATATTTTTTAATTTATTTTTATTATAATTTGTTATACATGTTTGCAGAGTACAATTCATTTCATATTACATATAAAGAGCACAATTTTTCAAGTTGCTGGTTTTACATGAAGTATTTTTACCACAATTGTGTCTTCATACGTGTACTTAGGGTAATGATATCTAACTCATTCTACCATTATTCCTATCCCCTTGCTCCCTCCTCTCCCTCTCGCCTCTTTGTTCTATTTAAGGTTACTTCATTCCTCTCATCTCCCCTCCTTCGCCTTTATAAGTCAGTATCATCATAACAAAGACATCATTCGACCTTTGGTTTTTTGGGATTGGCTAACTTCACTTAGCATTATTTTCTCCAACTCCATCCATTTACCTGTAAATGCCATGATTTTATTCTCTTTTAGTGCTGAGTAGTGTTCCATTGTGTATATATACAAAAGTTTCCCTATCCATTCATCTCCTGATGGGCATGGGGTTGATTCCACAATCTAGTTATTGTAAATTGTGCTGCTATAAACACTGATGCGGCTGTGTCCCTGTAGTAAGCTGTTTTTAAGTCTTTTGGGTATAGATCAAGGAGTGGGATAGCTGGGTCAAATGGTGGTTCCATTCCAAGTTTTCCTAGGAATCTCCATACTATTTTCCAGATTGGCTTCACCAGTTTGCAGTCCCACCAGCAATGTAAGAGTGTGTCTTTTACTTCACATCCTCGCCAGCATTTATTGTTGTTTGTTGTTTTGATCGCTGCCATTCTGACTGGTGTGAGATGAAATCTTAGAGTTGTTTTGATTTGCATTTCTCTAATTGCTAGAGATGTTGAACATTTTTTCATATATTTGTTGATTGGTTGTATATCATCTTCTGAGAAGTGTCTGTTTAATTCTTTAATTCCTTGCCCATTTATTGATTGGTTTTTTTTTTTTTTTTTTTTTTTTTTTTTTTTTTGGTGTTAAGGTTTTTGAGAGCTTTATATATCCTTGAGGTAAGTGTTCTATCTGATGTGCTTGTGGTAAAGATTTGCTCCCATTTTGTAGGTTCTCTATTCACCTCACTAATTGTTTCTTTTGCTGAGAAGAAGCTTTTTAGTTTGAATCCATCCATTTATTAATTCTTGCTTTTAATTCTTGTGCTATAGGGGTCTTATTGAGGAAGTTGGGGCATAATCCAACATGATGGAGATTTGGGCCTACTTTTTCTTCTATTAGGTGCAAGGTCTCTGGTTTAATTCCTAGGTCCTTGATCCACTTTGAGTTGAGTTTTGTGCATGGTGAGAGAAAGAGATTTAATTTCATTTTATTACATGAGGATTTCCAGTTTTCCCAACACCATTTGTTGAAGAGACTGTCTTTTCTACAATGAACGTTTTTGGCACCTTTGTCTAATATAAGATAACTGTAGATGTGTGGGTTAGTCTCTGTGTCTTCTATTCTGTACCATTGGTCAACTAGTCTATTTTGGTGCCAATACCATGCTGGTTTTTTTTTTTTTTTTTTTTTTTTTTTTACTATTGCTTTGTAATACAATTTAAGGTCTGGAATAGTAATCCACCAGCTTCACTCTTCTTGCTAAGAATTGCTTTGGCTATTCTGGGTCTCTTATTTTTCCAGATTGTAAGCTGCCTGTCATGGCCAGCCACAGCGCCGCGGGAGAAAAAACTCAGAGGCAGAGTAAAGCTATTACTACTTTTACTTCTACTTTCTTAGAGAGAGCTTAGAGAGAGAAAGAAAGATTTTTCTTCTTCTTAGAAAGAGCTTAGAGAGAAAGATTAGAGAGCTTAGAGAAAGATTATTTTTTAGAGCTTCTTTCTTCTTTCTTCTTTCTTCCTTGGGAGCCTTGGCCTAACTCTGACCAGCCATTACTTCTTCTATCTGGTTTCTCTTCTGTAACCACTCTGCCTACGTTCTGGCCGCTCTGATTCTTTTCCTCTTCTCCGATCCGAACTCTTCTTCTGACTGACCGAACGACTGCACGACTGACTGAATGAATTCGTTCTCCTAACTCCAACCGCTTTCACCCGGTTATATACCTTTAGCTTTGCGGGTGCCTCACGTGCATTTACAGGTGCGTCACATACATATCAGGTGGAACTTATGGCTTCCAGCTAGCCGCAATAGCCCTTCCTAATTGGGGCTCCTTCACCAGATGAATTTCATGATTGCTTTTTCTATTTCTATGAGGAATGATATTGGGATTTTGATTGGGATTGCATTGAAACTGTATAGTGCTTCTGGGAGAATGGTCATTTTGACAATATTAGTTCTACCTATCCATGAACAAGGTAGATCTTTCCATCTTCTAAGATCTTCATTAATTTCTTTCTTTAGCGTGCTGTAGTTTTCATTGTAGAGGTCTTTCACTTCTTTTGTTAAGTTGATTCCCAATTTTTTTTTTTTTTTTTTTTTTTTTGAGGCTATAGTAAATGGGGTGGATTTCCTAGTTTCTCATTCTGAGGATTTGTTGCTGATGTACAGAAATGCTTTTGATTTATGGGTGTTGATTTTATATCCAGCTACTTTGCTGAATTCATTAATTAGTTCTAGAAGATTTCTGGTGGAATTTTTTGGATCTCTATGCATAGAATCATATCGTCTGCAAATAGTGATAATTTGAGTTCTTCTTTTCTTATCCATATCCCTTTAATTTCTTTTGTCTGTCTAATTGCTCTGGCTAGGGCTTCAAGAACTATGTTAAATAGGAGTGGTGAAACAGGGCATCCCTGTCTTGTTCCAGTTTTTAGAGGGAATGCTTTCAATTTTTCTCCATTTTGGATGATGTTTGCCTGGGGCTTAGCATAGATGGCCTTTACAATGTTGAGGTATGTTCCTGTTATCCCTAGTTTTTATAGTATTTTGAACATGAAGGGATGTTGTATTTTGTCAAATGCTTTCTCTGCATCTATTGAGATGATCATATGGTTTTTATCTATGAGTCTATTGATGTGATGAATTACATTTATTGATTTCCTTATGTTGAATCAACCTTGCATCCCTGGAATGAAGCCCACGTGATCATGGTGCATTATCTGTTTGATATGTTTTTGTGTTCGATTTGCCAGACTTTTATTGAGAATTTTTGCATCTATATTCATTAGAGATATTGGTCTGAAGTTATCTTTCTTTGATTTGTCTCTGTCTGGTTTTGGAATCAGGGTTTTATTGGCCTCATAGAATGAGTTTGAAAGTGTTCCCCCTTTTTCTATTTCCTGAAATAGTTTGAGAAGTATTGGTGTTATTTCTTCTTTAAAGGTCTTGTAGACTCGGCTGTGTATCCATCTGTTCCTGGGCTTTTATTGGTTGGTAGGTTTTTTATGGCATCCTCTATTTCTTTGCTTGATATTGATCTGTTTAAGTTGTATATATCATCCTGATTTAGTTTGGGTATATCATATGTCTAGAAATTTGTCAATGCCTTTGATATTTTCTATTTTATTGGAGTATAAATTTTCAAAATAATTTTTAATTACCTTCTGTATTTCTGTAGTGTCTGTTGTGATATTTCCTTTTTCATCATAGATATTGGTAATTTGAGTTTTCTCTCTCCTTTTCTTCATTAGCATAGCTAATGGCTTATCAATTTTATTTACTTTTTCAAAGAAACAACTTTTTGTTCTGTCAATTTTTTTTTTTTTTTTTTTTTTTTTTTTTTGTATCAGGGATTGAACTCAGGGGCACTCGATCGCTGGGCCACATCGCGAGCCCTTTTTTGTATTTTATTTAGAGACAGGGTTTCACTGAGTTGCTAAGTGCCTCACCATTGCTAAGGCTGGATTTGAACTTGGGATCCTCCTGCCTCAGCCTCCCAAGTGCTGAGATTATAGGCATGTGCCACCATGCCCAGCTTTTTAATTTTGTTTGTTTGCTTGTTTCAATTTCAGCTCTGATTTTAATTATTCCCTGTCTTCTACTTCTTCAGGGGTTGATTTGTTCTTCTTTTTCTAGGGCTTTGAGATGTAATGTTTATTTAGTTTATTTATTTGTTGACTTTTTCTTTTTTGAAGGAATGAGTTCCATGCAATGAACTTTCCTATTAGTCATAGCATCTCAGAGATTTCGATATGTTGTATCATTGTTCTCATTTACCTCTAAGAATGTCTTAATCTACTTTTTGATGTCTTCTGCAACACATTGATCATTTAGTAGCATACTATTTAGTCTCCAGGTATTACAGTTGGTTTTCTTTCTTTTTTTATCATTGATTTCTAATTTTATTTTATTATGATCTGATAGAATGCAGGGTAGTATCTCTACTTTTTTATATTTGCTTAGAGTTGCTTTATGACATAATATATGGTCTATTTTTGAGAAGGATCCATGTGCTGCTGAGAAGAAAGTGTATTGGCTTATTGATGGATGATATACTCTATATATGTCAGTTAAGTCTGTTATTGATTGTATTATTGAGTTCTATAGCTTCTTTGTTTAACTTTTGTTTGGAAGATCTATCCAGTGGTGAAAGAGGTATGTTAAAGTCACCTAGAATTATTGTGTTGTGGTCTATTTGATCCTTGAACTTGAGAAAAGTTTGATTGATGAATGTAGATGCTCCATTATTTGGTGCAGATATATTTATAAGAGTTATGTCTTGTTGATCTGTGATTCCCTTAAGCAGTATGAAATGTCCATCTTTATCTCTTTTGATTAACTTTAGCTTGAAGTCTACTTTATTTGATATGAGGATGCAGACTCCTGCTTGCTTATGTAGACTGTGTGAATGGTATATTTTATCCCTTCCTTTCACCTTCAGTCTGTGGGCATCTTTTCCTATAAGATGTGTCTCTTGAAGGCAACATATTGTTGGGTCTGATTTTTAAATCCAATCTATTAGCCTATGTCTTTTAATTGGTGAGTTTAGGCCATTAACATTCAGGGTTATTATTGAGACATGGTTCGTATTATCAGTCATTTTTATTTTTTTAATTTTTAAAATTTATTTATGGTATTTACCTTGATTTGGTTTCTCCTTTGGTTGGTTTTTCCTTTATTGTAGTTCTTCCCTTTGCAGATTTTCATTATTATTTTTCATTTCCTCCTCGTGGAATATTTTGCCAAGAATGTTCTGTAGTGTAGGCTTTCTTGTTGTAAATTCTTTTAGCTTTTGTTTATCATGGAAGGTTTTTATCTAACACTTAATTTTGCTGGATATAAAATTCTTGGTTGGCTTCCCTTATCTTTTAGAGACTGGTATATGTTGTTTCAGGCTCTCCTGGCTTTGAGGGTCTGGGTTGAAAAATCTGCTGAGATCCAAATTGGTTTTCCCTTATAGGTAATCTGACTTTTCTCTCTTGCAGCCTTTAAAATTATATCTTTATTTTATATGCTAGGCATTTTCATCACAATGTGCCTTGGTGTAAATCTATTGTAATTTTGTACATTTGGTGTCCTATAGGCCTCTTGTATTTGATTTTCAAATTCATTTTTCTGCTTGGGAAATTTTCTGATATTATTTCATTGAAGAGATTGTGCATTCCTTTGGTTTGAATATATGCACCTTCCTGTATTCCAATAAATCTTAAATTTGGTCTTTTGATTGTATCCCATAATTCTTGGATATTCTGTTCTTGGTTTCTTACCATCTTCACTGTGAGGTCAACTTTATTTTCAAGATTATATATTTTGTCCTCATTGTCTGAGGTCCTATCTTCCAATTGATCCAATCTGTTGGTCATGCTATCTATTGAATTTTTTAGGTGACTTATTATTTCTTTCAGTTCATGGATTTCTATTTGGTTTTTTCCTCAAACTCTCTATCTCTTTCTTGAAGTAATCTTTTGCTACCTGGATTTGTTCTCTTATCTCTTTGTTGGTGTGATCAATGGTTGCCTGTATTTGATCTCGTATCTCTTTGTAGGAGAGATCAATTTTTGCCTGTATGTGCTCACTTAAGTAGTTTTTTAAATCCCATATCATTGTAATTATGTATATCCAGAACTCCTTCTCTGACATTTCACCTACTGTGCTTTCTATGGCTTCTATTGTTGTAGTATCTTGGTTTGTTTGGGGCATTTTCCTCCCTTGTTTTTTCATGATGTCTGTGTGTTTTCCTCTCTTGCAAGGTAAGTCTGAGGTATTACAGCTTCTGCTGTTTTGTCTTCTAGGGTCCCTACAGGTTACCCAAAACCTCACTTTTTAGGGAAAGATCAATATTACAGCTTTCAATGTACCCAATGTGTATCCATATTTCAGTTAGTTTCTATTTATATATTTACAATTTTGTCGCTATAAATAGAAATGATGAAATCAATTATCTTTTACCATATAGTCTCTATGTTTGCATGGTGGTTTACAGTATCTAATGGTAGAAGGGGGGACTTAGGGGTTGGCTTAGACGTTTATGAGGTAGGATGTGAGAAAATAGAAGTATTAGATTATTTGACTAGTGAGGTTATAATCATGAGAATTTGGCTGTTAGTAGGAGAAGCAAGAGATAGGCATCCCCGTATAAGACTCCCTTTTAGTTCACAACAGCATAACTTATTGCACCTTCTGGAGCAGCCTAGTCCCCAGGGACCTTATTGATATCTTACCCAAACCTTTTTGTTGTTCATTGGTAGTAGCCTTGCTATGTCAGTTTCAAAAACTTTTTATGAATTTGTTGATATTTGATCATGTGATTATTCTTCATCATATAACCAAATGATATTTCTTCTTTAGTTTGTTGATATGATGGATTATATTAATTGATTTTTTAATGTGGAACCAGTTTTGCCTACCTGGAATGAATCTGAATATATTTCTCTTTACATATTGTTAGATTTGATTTGATAATATTTTGTTGAGTTTTTCAACTATTTCATGAGAAATACTGGTCTGTAGTTCAGCTGATTTTGATGGTAGTGGAATAATGGCCTCAGAAGGAATTAGGAAGTAGTTCCCTGCTTCTGTTTTTTTTGGATAAGACTGTAGAAAATTGGTATCATTTCTTCTTTAAGAATTTGGTAGAATTCACTTGTGAAAGCATCTTAATTTTGTTCTTTCTTTTTTATTGTTTATGTTATTACATAATTTCTTTAATAGGCATAGACCCATTTATGTTATGTATTTTTCCTTGTTTAAGTTTTGGTAGTATATGTCTTTCAAGAAACTGGTCAACTTCATCTAGGTTTATCAAATTTGTAAGCATAAAGTTGTTCAAAATATTCTTTTACTGCCCTTTTGATGTCCATGGGATAAATAACAATGTATCTTTATCATTTATGATGTATTAATTTGTGTCTTTCTTATATTTTTTCTTGATTAGTTTGGCTAGTGAAGGAGTTTTATTTCATTAAAATTTTATATTGATTTTGTTTGAATATTATTTATTTGTGTTTTAATTTTTTTTTTTTTTTTTTTTTTTTTTTTTGTGGTATGGGGGATTGAACTCAGGGGCACTCGACCACTGGGCCACATCCCCAGCCCTTTTTTGTATTTTATTAGAGACAGGGTCTCACTGAGTTGCTAAGTGCCTCGCCATTGCTGAGGCTGGCTTTGAACTCGCGATCCTCCTGCCTCAGCCTCCCAAAGTGCTGGGATTACAGGCGTGCGCCACTGCGCCCGGCTATTTGTGTTTTAATTTTTATTATTCATTTTTTTCCACTTGTTTAGGTTTCTTGCGCACATTAGGGATTGAACCCAGGGCCCTGTGCATGCAAGGCAAGCCCTCACCAACTGAGCTATATCCCCAGCCCCTGCTTTATTGCTCTTTTTTCTGATAGTTTTCTAAGTTGGAAATTTAAGTAGTTGATTTGAGATCTTTTAATTTTTTTTGTTACCATATACAATCATTGCTATAAATTTTCCTACAAGCATTGCTTTTGATGAATCCCACAATTTGATAAATTGTCTCAAATCTTTTATTTTTATGCAGTTCAACATATTTTAATTTTGGTTTGCTTCTTTGAATTTTGCCCTTGTTTTCCTAGAAGTGTCCTCTTTAATCTTTATATGTGGGAATTTTCCTAACCATATTTCCATTATTTATTACAACTTTAATCCCATTGTAGTATCACAGTATACTTTATATAATTTATATTCTTTTAAATTTGCTAAGATGGACCAGAATATGCTCTCTCTTAGTGGATGTTCCATGTGACCCTGAGAAAAACATGACTTTTTTTGTGGTTGTATGCGATATTCTATAAATGTCAATAAAGATCTGTTAAATAAAGATGCTGTTGAGTTTAACTGTATCCTTAATTCTTTTCTATCTTCTGGATCTGCCAATTACTGATAGAAGGGTATACAATTCTCCATCTAAAAGAGTAGATTTGTCTTTTTTTATTTTGAACTTGTATTAGTTTTTGCCACTGTTGTTAGGTGCATACACATTATACACTCTTAGGTTTCTTGGACAATAGACCCTTTTACATGCATTCTTCAAAGCTCCCAGAAGTCTCTGATAGTTTCCTTCATTTTAAAGTCTGCCTCTTTTGAAATTAACATTAGTACCCCAGCTTTCTTTTGAAAGCTGTGAACATGACATATGGTTGTCTATCCCTTTACTTTTAGCTTATCTATGCCTTTGTATTTAAAGTGAGTTTCCTGTAGGCCACTTACAGTCAGGTCTTGTGTTTTGATCTACTGGCAGTCTCTGTCTCTAAATATGTGTATGTAGATGACATACCTTTGAAGTCTTTATTGATATAAATGGGTTAACATCTACCATGTCATATCTATTTTCTATTCATTGCACTCATTCTTTGTTCCCACATTCTTTAATTTTAACTGACCATTTTATGGTTCCATTTTCTCTTAGCATGCCAACTATACTTTCATTTTTAAATTTTAAGTGATTGGTAGTTTGCAATAAATATTGACAATTAAGTTATATTCACTTTCAAATAACACTTGCTTCATGGATAGCGCAGGTACCTTATAATTGAGTATGGTCCATTTCTCCTTCCTGTCCCTTACATGATTGTTGTCACTTCTGTCACTTGTTTATATAATCTTCCAACACAGTACTGATATTACTGCAGTGACACACATTTAATCATCAGTTCAATTTAAAATGAGAGAAATAAAATATTTCATTTCTTCTCCAATGGTTTTCTGTTCTTAGTATTGATCCAAGTTTCTGAGCTGTATCATGTTCCTTCTTTCCAATGAACTGTTTGTAACATTTCTTGCAAAGCAGATCTACTGCCAACAAATACCTTCAGTTTTTGTTTGAGAAAATATGTATTTTATCTTCATATACGAATGATAATATTCCTGTGCACAGAATTCTAGGTTTGTGGGGGTTTTTTCCTTTTAACATTAAATATTTCACACAAGTTGAGTTTACTATTCACTACAGCAAAGGGAGAATTATTCAATGGGGAGCTGTGAGACATCATATTAAGAAGGTGTTGAAAAGGACCAACTATAGGATTTTTGTTTGGCTGGGTAATTTGGGGACGAGTTAAAGGAATTAGGGATTTACTCTTGATTGTCAGAAAATAGGAACAATTTTTTTTTTTTTTTTTTTTTTTTTTTTTTTTTGTGGTACCAGGGATTGAACTCAGGGGCACTCGACCACTGGGCCACATCCCTGGCCCTTTTTGTATTTTATTTAGAGACAGGGTCTCACTGAGTTGCTAAGTGCCTCGACATTGCTGAGGCTGGCTTTGAACTCGCGATCCTCCTGCCTCAGCCTCCCAAAGTGCTGGGATTACAGGCGTGCGCCACCGCGCCCCGGCTAGGAACAATTTTATAATTGGTTATCTCAATAAATCTCACCTGTAGGCAGGTCAAAGCAGTGAAGACTTGCATCCGTAATTGGCAACCATGCGGTGCTCACTCATATTAGCTGGAAATGGGAGATGTTTGGTATCTTGCTAGTTGTATACACGTGAATCTTGTTTTCATCTTTGCTTAGACCAATTATCAAAGTCTTGCTTTGTCTCACTCTGTGCTAGTCTTAGAGTGACCTTGTCTGATGTTGTTGTTCTGTGGGATTTTTTATGTCCAACTGGAGAACAACGTGATCTCACTGTGAGCACCAAGTCTGCTCTAACACGAAGCTTAGCTAAAAGTGTCATACCAGCTCCCAGGTATCAAGGGCTGCTTCTTTTTTCTTTCTCAGTTATTGATTTCTTGTTTATTTTTTACTGTGGCCAGGGAACACACTTTGTATGATCTCAGCTGTTCTGTTGAGACTTGCTTTATGACATTGCCTATGGTCTATTTTGGTAAATATTTCATTTGTGCTTGAGTAGAATTTTTAGCCTGCATTTGTTGAGTATCATGATCTGTATTTAGATCAAGTTTGTTAATAGTTTTTCTTATATATTCTCTACTATTCTGATGATTGCTGCCTGCCTACTCTGTTAATTATAAAAAGGAATATGATGACATCTCCTAATATAATCTTGGAAATGTATATTTATCCTTTTGTTTTTGTCAATTATTGTTATAGACAAAAAATAATATCATATCTTTCTGTTGCACTTGCCTTATTATTATTCTGAAATCTATTTCTTTATTAACATAAAGATATTTGTCTAATATTAGCTTAGCCACACTATCTACTTTTTAATTAGCACTTGCAAGGTGTATTTTTATTTAATCATTGCAGTTTCAACCTATCTGTGCTACGTATATTTCTTATAATTGCACACAGTTATGTTTTGTATTTATCTTGCTAGCAATCTTTGTTTATTAGAATTTTGTTCTATCACATTTAATATAATTACAAATATACTTAGGTTGAAGCCTGCTATGTTGTTGGTTGTTTTCCATTTTTTCTAATATCCCCTTTGCTTAATCATTTCTTGCCTTTTGAATTAATCCAGGAAATATTTTAGTATTCCAGTTTTTCCTCCTCTTTTAGCATCTTGTTTAAACCTTCCTTTAGTATTCTCCTATAAATAACTCTGAGCATTAAAATACTCATCCTCCATGTATTAGAGTTTTCTTTTCTTTTTATAATTTAGAGTCAGAGTCTCACTGAGTTGCTTAGGGCCTTGCTAAATTGAGGAGACTGGCTTCGAATTCATGAACCTCCTGCTTCAGGCTCCCCCTGAGCTGATGGGATAGCAGGCGTGTGCCCCTTCGTGCAGTTAGAGTTTTCTTTATGCTAGTACATTTTCTACTTCTTAAAGAATACACTAACTTTGTAACTGTTTAGTTCCATATCTTTAAAATTTCAAAATGTTATTTTTGTTATCTAGTATAAATTGACTTAAATTTTAAAATCAATGTCATTTTTTTCATTATTGGTGTTTGTAAACAGTCCATGTAAATGCATCTTTGCCCACATATTGTCCCAACTTGGGACCCTTTATCCTTGACTGTAGTTCCATGCTTTTGTCTGAAGTCATTACCAATGAAGTCTCCTTAATATTTACTTATTTAATATTTATTGTGGTGTGAGTCTGATAAATTTTCTGTGAAGGTGCCTTTTTTATTTAACCACCGTTTTTGACACTCTCGGGCTATGGCTAACCAGTTCACAGGTTTTGGGGTTTTTGTTTATTTGTGGATTTCTTTGGCTTGTCTTTTAGTTATTATTGTTTTGGTTTTTGTTTGTTTTTGCATTTGGAAGCTATCATTGAATTGTGCTCTGAAAAAATGTTAGTTTTTAGTGCTAAGATAATATGAAGTACTTTTCTCCTTCTTTACTACTTTATTTAGCAAAAGTTTGTGACATACCTGTTTGGGTTTTATGCATTTATTTGCTTCCATAGGGGTTCTTAATTCTTAGTTTAATTTGGGTTCTTGAATCTTTGTTCAGTTTTAAATTGAATATTCTTGACGAGCATTTCTTCAAATATTGCTTATTTTTTCTTTCTTTTTTTCTAGAATCATTCAAAGGGGGAACCAAATGGGCATCTGGGCTATGCATATAAATAGCATTGAGGATTCATGGTAATAGTTAGAGAAAGGGAATTTGTGGGCATAGATTGGATCTCCTACTAAGTGCACTGTGACGCTGGAACATTGAAATTTGTACTGTTAATATCACATGACAAGGAAGGTGACATCCAGGATATGCTAGTCACATTACTATTTCTGTGCCTTATTCTATTCATTATAATTTATTTATATAAATATATATCTTTTGAGTATAAGGACTACATTTATTTCACTTTTATAGCCCCCAATAAATGAGGGGAAGAACTTATCAATTAAAAATGGCAAAGAAGTAGAATTTTAGTATTGTAAGATTGGTTGCTACCTCCAGCTCTGATCCATTCTCTGCATCTCTGTACCCTACTCCCTGTTGGATAAGTGCTCACCTTCGCTAGACTTATTATCAGGATGGCACTAGGTTATTGTTTCCAGTTTGGCCCATGGGAGGCACCTGCTGATGAGAGGGTGTGAGAAGAAAGGGACTGAAATGTCTTTCTCCTCTGCTTCTCTCCTTCAGGCCACAGTTGTACTTCTGTGACTTTTTTTTTTTTTTTTTTTGGTACCCGGGATTGAATTCAGGGGCACTCCACCACTGGGCCACATTCCCAGCCCTTTTTTGTATTTTATTTAGAGACAGGGTCTCACTGAGTTGCTCGCAACTCGATGTTGAGGAGGCTGGCTTTGAACTCGCTATCCTCCTGCCTCAGCCTCCCAAGTGCTAGGATTACAGGCATGCGCCACCGCGCCCAGCCTCCTGTGACTTCTTACTGTCAGTCCTTCTTCAGAAGCCCAGCTCTCCCTGGATTCCACCTGCATACTTCTCCCCCTGCCTAGGCAGGCCTAGGGGTGGTGATGGCCTCTATGTTGGTTAGTGCAAGCATGGCTCCTAAACATTTCTTGTTGTTTTTTTCATCCCTTCACATGTCTATAAATGCTCATTAAATTATCTTTTAAAAAAATCCCAGCTGGGGAGGGGCCTTTGTTTCTCTGTGAAGATCTTGGTTCTTCACTGAGGAATGATGAAAATCAATAGCATTTGGTGGCAAGTGAGTTAATTTTTCATACATTTGTTTTAAAATATTTCTCCTTCAAACAATGTCATTCTGTCCACTTTCAAGCTTCTCTAGGTAAACCATTTATTCATGACGTTACTATGAAGTGATAGAATTGATGTTACCAAATTAGGATACACAGAACTTAGTCTCTGCAGTTACTCTGGGAGGTTTTTGTGAGACTGTGCTGAGAAACCATTGAGGAGATGAATTTGTTATTGTCTTCATAAAGGAGTTTACATTTTTCTGAATGCTCTCAGTGGTGGCAAAAACCTTCCTCTGAAGCTAATTTGGTACGAAACCATAGTCTCTCAGAGAAAAATTTGCAGATTGAACTAGATGATAAAAAATGTAGGTTAAGGATCTGACCCCAACCCTGCAAAAAAGGATGATTTATAAACTACCAGAGAAATAAATTTTAGAAGAGTTCCAGAAATGTTTGAAAAAATAATTGTAGCTTTGGAAGATATGTATAGGTTCCCAAAGGAGCTCTTTGAAAACCATGCTTATTTAGATACATAAATTCTAGAGGGTTAATCACTACCACTGTCAAAACACTGTCTTCTTATGTAATAAGCCACACCTTATACATAGCCATTGATTGTTTTGGAGTGAATGTGTTGCTGAAATAAATGATGCTAGAATTTTTTCCTGAACTTACACCCACATGAACACATAATAAGGCACTTAATAAATATTTCTGATGAATAAATAATATTTATCGAATGTCTGGATGTTTGTAGTACTGCTGCTCAATACAACACAACTCAGCCAAGAGTGATTATTCTTATCCTCTCAGGACATTATATTTTTCCTCTTTTTATCTGAAGAATCAATATTTGCCCCTCTTTTAAAAAGCTTTATTTCTTCCCTGACATTTGTCAATGGGGGAGAGGGTAATTTCCCATGTGAAAGAAGATTAGTGACAAAGGGATATGGGAGTATGCGTATGTACGTATTAAATCTCCATGTATATTTATTTATATAACAATTTTAGATAATGATTTATATTTAAAATTCTTACTACTCACCTTCATAGTCTTAGAATAAGATGTGCTTGTGTGTATTTTAATAACTTCTTACAAACATTCTAGCTTTTTACTAAGAAATGCAAAATGATAAAATAACATAAATATCTACACAAATATAAATAATTGAAGCAACTAGAAAATCATATAGTGTCAAAATTTATCTCATGATATAAAAAATATATAGTTTATCCCTTCCCATTATCATCCCCAACATTTCCTACAGGCTTATAAAGAGGAATACTCCTGGATCTCTTGGAATTACTGAGGTGAAATTACTTATCATTCTTTCTACATCTCTGTGGCTCCTTCTTAAAAGAGGGAAATTTTTTATCTATTTACTAATATGGTGAGAACTTGCTGTGAATGTATGCATGTTTTTCTATTGAACACAATTAAGATGCTAAACATTGGGATTACTTAATAACAACAGACCAAATCTTAGAACTTCCTAGCTGAAAGGGGCATTAAAAAACTCCATCCAGTGTAGTATTTTCACCTTTGAAATAGAGAAAAGTGATGCTCAGAGAGGTTCCTTCATTTATCTACAGTCATGCATATTTCAGTGTTAGTTTCCATGGTGGGTGTTTGCATCTTTTGTTTTTCCTTTTAAAACCAACAGCCATTGTCTGTGTCTCTGTTCTATAAACAGCAACTAGAGAGAACATAGGGAGCAACTTTCTGGGCAGACTTGCCTGTTGGTCCATCTGTAACTACCGTCCACACTGATGGCAGTCACCCATGTACATGCTGTAGAGAATCACTTTAGATTTTTTTTTTGAAGATTTCTGTGGGAGTTTTGTCTCCAAGAATATTTAAGCTTTTCTCTCTTGTGGAAAATGATTTTTCCCTGACATTTCGGTGATCACAAGGCAGCTGGTCTCATCTAAAAACAACAACAAAATACAAGTGACGGGATGACTGGGGGGAATGCTAGTCTGTGTTTGAGAGAGCCGCAGATTGTCATCATTTTTAAAATCTTGCAGAAGCTAAAGTGATGAATGTTAGTGATTGTAATGATTTTTTTTTTTTTTTTTTTTTTTTGGCAGTAACTGCCATCAAAAGATGGCGCTGTACATATTTTAATGTACCACCCAACTCAAAGGGTTGCTCTGGAGAAAAGATGAAATTCCGACATTACTTAGATGAGCTGAAAATACATATGTGATCCTCTTGTTATAATAAAATCCACCAGTGTTGAAAAAATAGAAATAATCAATGCATGGCTTTAAAAATTCAGTCTCACACATTTAGCAAAAAAAATCTACTGCACTCTGAAGGAAACCGTCTGATGGGTTCTGAGAAATAAGGAGGGTATAAGAAATATTATCTAGTTTTAGTAGATAGAATTATACATTACAAATGGCATAGAAAAAGAGGGGACATCAGAGTTGGCAGATGACATTTTGGCTCTTCAAAATATCTGAATGAAAATTGGGAAATCAGTTAGTCAACTATTTTAGGTAGTTCACAATTAACAAATGAGCTGATATTCTATATAGCATGACATCTGTTAGTAAATTCATTAATCACTGAAACCAAACCAAATATTTAAGTAGAAATATTTTGACTAAGGAATCTAGTGCAATAGCCTCAATTTTGAACCACAAATTTGTAAGGTAACCACCATCTGTTTCATTTTAACTATTCAGAATAAACATCACCCCAGCTTCAGAGCAGAGGCCTCTTTCTATAAGACATGATGGACAATTGGCACTATTTGATCACCTGTGTCCTGTAACCAATAGTTACTAGCCCTATGATCAAGAATGACAAAGTCAGGCTCTTTTTTGATCTGTAGGATGCCCCCTTTTTTCTTCTCCAATGTTGTTTGGAAGGTAGGCACCTTTTCTTTTTACCTAATCTTCTTGGTATTTGAAATTTCTAAGGATCCTGAAAAAGATTAATAGAAGATCTACAAAAGACTAATATTGTCAATGTATTGAGGCCTGCTCCCAATGTCTTTCTTAGAAATGTTGTAACTTTATACCAACTCCCTAGAGAGAAGACGTTTTCAGAGGATTTTTTTTTTTTTTTTTTTTTTTTTTTTTTTTTTTTTTTTTTTTTAGAAGATCTAATACTTTAGCTGATGAGAAAGTCAGGCAAAGGAAGGTCAGGAGCTCTAACTTGTAGGATGGGGGACAAGCTGGTGCAAAGAGATCAGGCAGGAATGAATTTAACAAACTAGAGAAGCCAAAAGGATGGTGAGGCTATATCAGAGAAATGGGAATAGTGAATGATATGAGGCAGAAAGATCAGCAGTAATCTTATTTTGTTGACCCTTGTAGACATAGCATGGAGATTATACTTCATACTAAAGGCAATGTAAAACCATCAGACAATTTTAAACAGAACAGGACCTTGTCTGATTATTTCTAGATGATTATCCTGGCTCCTGTGTGACTACAGATGTGGAATTGGGGCAAAAATGGAATAATAAGCTTTTTTTTAGGATGCTGTTTTCAGGCATGTGGTGGGTGCCAAGGGACTGATGATAGGAACGTAACCAAGGTTAGTTATATTAAGATGTAGAAAACTGGATGAATTTGTGGTACAGTTTGGAAGTCTAGTCCACAGTACTTGGCCAGACAGATTACAGAAATGAGGAAAAGAGTGAAATCAAAATGATTCATTTGTTGAGATGGAAATTCTGAAGGAGAAACAGGTTTTCTATTCCTGGCTTAGATTATTCTTGTCCCCATTAGGATTGCACATCTGATGTTCCGACTTGTTTGGTTAGCATTCAGCTAATTCTCATTTTCCATGGTGCACCCCCTGAAATTTTTTCTAGTGTGACAATGTATCCTGGCATGTATCCTATGCTGTCCACAGACAGATTATCTAAATTTAGTGAGGCTTTACCTTCAAAGCCCTTCATGGGTACTGGCTCCTTCTAAGATCCCAAGAGGAATTCTAACCATGGACATATTTGCAAATATAACATAGTCTTATCATGTTGATTTAGACCATCTTAGCATTTCTTCAAGCTTCTTTTCAGTGCGTGCATGGCCTTAAAGGTTTCAAGGATTCATTTATTGGAACGTTAAGTTAGAGGTATGTTTAATTTAGTTTTAATAAAATATATAGTGACTTGTGACAGCTTTCATGGGAAGCTCTAGTATAGGGACAACCTCCATAAATATTGCTACTTTCTGCAGCACATGAAAATGCAGGGCCAATGATGAGTCTAACAACTTGTACCAACATCAGATGTTGAGGATGGGGGAGAAACAAGGTATGAAAGACCTAGAAATGGAGGTCAATCTGTGGGAAAGCTTTCCAAACTTACAATGGGACAAATTGATTTCTATCATTTCTTAGACAAAACAATTCCCTCCCAGTAGGAATTTGTTTGATAATGTAGCACACATAAATCTAAATGTGCCATACAATTGCTTTTTCTTTTTTGACAGGAATTAAGCACACTAGAACTTATCAGAATCCCTTTGTTTGTAAGACACAAATCTGTAACTCTACCACAAACGGGGAGGACATCTGTGTGTGAAGCCACATGTTTTATGCATCCCATTTATCTACAATAAAACCAAAATTTGGTCAACTGTGTCAGAGAAACGATTGAGTTAGCTTTATCTTCTGTCTTTACAAAATATTATAAAATCCTTGTTCTATAAAAAGCCAATCATGGAACATTCGGTGGGAAACATAAATAAAAGTACCATAGAGAGTTTGGAAAGTAGTTATTCAATGAAAATATACTTTTAAAATTTTGTGAGATTTAAGGAAGTTTTCAGCTTCAATTGTTGGGTTCTTTTTTTTTCTTCCTAAATAAATTATTATTCTGGAATCTCATTTTGTTTTCATAACTGTGTACTTTTTAAAAGTAGTCCCTCTCCCCCAAATTGTTAATTCTTAGGTTTTATGAAACCCAGATCTGCTGTGCTTCCATTTGAAAACAGATAACACTGATGAAATTTAAGGAAATTGTCTGCTTTTGAGAACTACAAATATATGGATATATTACATAAACATATGTTTGGTGCTGAACACAGGCAATTATTGGTAGACCAAGAGACAATCCTTTCCCCTTCAATCTTCTTACAACAGACTTGTATAGATAACTCCTAAGCCATCTGTTCTATTTCTCACTTATAGACTTTCCTCAGCTCTTACATGAATCTCAAAAGTTCGGATGAGTTACCATGTTGTGACCCCGAAAATTATCACAGCGTACCAAAATATTTAAATTTTCCTTGCTACTTGTAGTAAGATGTATTTAACATTCATGTTGGGTTTTGTTTTGTTTTAAGAATACTTAAAAGCAGTCTTTGTTTTAGATTAGCCAAAGCTTTATGCCCAGTGTCACAGGGCACAAATATCTTTTTCTTTCAAATTCCATTCTTAAATGTCTGATGATTGCCTGTGGAGTAAGTGACTGTGAGATGTTGCATTTCCCACTCCTGATGGATTTTTGAAGCAAAACTCTTTTCAAAGTTCTTACAGTCAGCACTGAAATGTAAAAACTAAATTGGATGTTATTCTGGTTACATCCTATCAAGCAAATTGACAAATTATGATTGTCAAACCTTTATTACTGGCAGTACTGAAAGAACCTAATTTAATTTTTCAGATCCCTTGATGTAGTTCAGGAAAAGTCTTAGAAAATCTGTAACAATTGGATCCAGAGATATTAATCTTAAAATACCTGAGTGTTAGTTCATTCCCCAAGTGCTACTACGTATTTAAACAAAATATTGTCTTCATATAACTTACTATGCAGTTTGTAAAACTATAAGACATGTATAAGTGTGTGTGTTTGTGTGTGTGAGAGAGAAAGAGAGAGAGAGGGAGAGAGAGAAACAATAAGATCAATTGTGAATAGCTAATATTGTCAGGAATGCTCTATACTTCAATAATGAAGAAACAAAAGACTGCCAAGTTTCTGGGGGCAAAAAAGTGAAGTTCTTAAGGGGTTTGCATTTTGTGCTAAGTCTTAGAAGATTGATCATAGAATATAATTTAAAAGATTAAATGAACTAGTACAAATGAACAAACTTCATCAATTTAAAATGACTGAATTTATTATGTGGGGGAATAAACATGAAAAGGAAATGCCAAAAAAGAGAGAAATACTCAGGGTGAGTCAGTTTGCCCTTCTCATATTTCAATCCAGGTTCAAGTGTCTGACCAGCGATGTGTTGGTAAATATGCAGCAACCAACTCTGGAGAAAAAAGCCCCAATTTGTGGTGTTACCATTCCCTTGATATAAACACAACCAGAGAACTCATGTCAAGCTACTAGCTGACACAGAATTGAGGAGGGATGTGCAGGGGCACTTACGTGTGTAGAATTGCCTCCTCGCGAATTGCCACTCTCAAATAGAATAGATGTAAATAGTATCAAGAACAAAAAGTAAAATATAAAAATCATTAGGAAGTATTGAGTTTTGACTCTTCCTTACTTGTATTTTTATGTGATTTACTTAATTGTATGGTGAGGTAATTTAATTGCAATCACAATCATGTTTAACAATCAGCTCACAAAATTTAACAGTTGGCTTTCTGGGGCCTGTGTAAGCCAGCTCCAACATAACACTGCTTTAGGCCACATAAAGGATTAGGCTTTATCCTAAATGCAGTGTGGAAAGCCATTAGAAGGCTTTAAAGAAGGGAGAGAATGTATTATATTTTCATTTTCCAAAGCTCATTTGTGCAGCTGTGAGGAGAACGAGTTGGAAGGGGATGAGAGAGGAAATGCAAAGCCAATTAGAAGATTATTGGGTCTGCTCTCTAGAGGCACTCGGATCTCTGATGGAATATAGGCTTCAAAGGATGGAAAACATTTTCCTCTTACTTCACTGAAAGCAGAGTTATACATTTACAAGAAAACCATGAGAAAAACACAAAATAAAGCAAAACAAGAAGGGAATGAAAAAAAAAACAAACAAAAAAAAACACATGGAAACTAAATGATCTTCCAGAGAATTGATATTCTACCTACCTGAGCACTAACTTTTAGCCACACACAGGCTTGGCTTCTCAGATCAGTTTCCAGAAAAATACAAGCCTAATCCTTAAAAAAAAAAAAAAAAAATCTTAATTCTTTTTTACTTAGTTTGCTAGATGCGTGTTTACTTCCTGCTTCTGCGCCTGTGGTCCTGAAGGGACAATTTTTCTCTTGGATACTTAGGTGTGTTTATGGCACCTCAGCAGCACGTTGCACAGGCACAGGCCTTAACACTTCTTCTCTTTCACAAGGCCAATTTTTTCACGCCATGATGCTTTAATGGTGCTCTACAGTTGGCATAACACGTTTATCTACTTTATCTCATTTACTCTCACACTAATGGGTTATGGTGGGGCAGTCTGGTATGATCCCTAGCATTTGTAGGGATGTCAAAGTTTAGAATCCCAAATAGAATAAGATTTTGATCAGAAAATTCAATGTACCAATTTTTTTCCTACAAGTGCAAGATGAGTGTTACATGCAAAATCATTAAAATATACCTTGTTATTAAATTTCAGCTTACGGTGAAGGTCTTCACACTGAAACAGAGAGACTTCCCCAGGGGTACATGCTACTTGGACAGTTTCAGAAGAGACTTTCTGTAAGATAAGCTTCCAAATATCTTCCAAAATTGATTTCCCTGTGCATTTATTTCTCAAACAGATCTTCTTTCCAACTCCCTTTCATGATTATTCTTTTTTCCTTTATAAAAGAAGAGCATACTTTTAACCCATTACTGATGTCATCATGGCACATTTTCCTGGGGTTGAAATATCTCTTAGTATCTAAAATTAGGGCAATTAAAAATATTGTGATAGGTGTTGGGAAAGTGAATGATCTAAATTACTGGGCAATAAATCTTTGTGCAAGTCCTGTACTTTCCAATTGCTGAATTTCAACAGAATTGAAAAAGCTGCTGATTAAGTTGTTGGCTGATATATCATTAAAATAACTTCCATATGATAAATCACCAGGATATACAGATTGGAAAGTGTTCCAAGAGTCTTGGAGTCTTGTGTCATTAATATAATAAAACTACTTTCATTTCCATTTATATCTGTATGTAGACAACATTTTTAGCATTCCCATCTATAAAAACAAAAATAGGAAGAGAATCAAAGCTGAATCTTGGCTCATCTAGCACCGAGTCACATTCATCCACAGAAATAAGCTTGATGTATCTTATTAAGTGATACATTTACAGTAATTTCTTCCCTTTATGTTAATAACAATTTATCAAAATTTATAATATCGTTATGTTGCTATTGCATTCTACTATAAATTGTAATGACAATTCAACTCAAAATGTTTTCTAAACAGAACTTTATGGTCGCAGGAAATTTACAAAAATTTAAATTACAGAGAACATGATAGGGTGATCAATAATAGTAGGCTTTAAGACATAGAATATAAATATATGTTATTAAGATAAAAATTCTGTGGGGTAAGTGGAATGGAAATCTGAGTTTAAGGAGGTAAAATTGATGTAAGTTTCTCTTAAAAAGAGCTTGTTCATGTATTTTTGTAATGGATAATGGTGGTTATCAAGTCACTATGATAAATGGAGCCTTTGGAACCAATTTAAGAATGATGTAATAATTTTATTTTAAATCACCAATATTTATAGCATGCTAGGAATTGCATCATTTGGAAGCATTTAAAGTTATGACAGAAGATTTTTAGATATCAACTTAAAATGTGTGAGGAAGCACATAATTTTTCAAAGTTCTTTTAGGGCATACATGGTAAAAAAAAATATTGAAGACTTCTGCTTTTCACTACAAAACATTAGACTGAACATCTTCTTTTTTTTTTTTTTTTTTGTCTTCTCCATCTCTCTGACACAAGGAACTTTGTTTTTCTTCCTCAGTGCCCCACACTTCTTTTTTAATTGCTCCAGGAGGGTTATCATACATATCGGTCAAGCAGAAAACAACAAACCATGTGGCTACTTGCCTGCTGAGCAGTTAACAAGGCTCATGCCCCCAGCTAACTGGCTCATTTCTGTCCAACAGGCCTCTAGTACATGAACCTCAATTTCATGCCTGAGTAAAATTACAAATCACCACATGTCATGGTCCTTCATGGTCACTTGCGCAGGGTTGACACCATGAACATTAAATTTGTAAATACTATGGATCTACTGAAATTACCCATTTACAGATGAAGAAACTGATATTCCAAGGGACTAAGTCATTTGTTTAAATTTACATTGCTAACAGAAGGCAGATCCAGGTCTTGAATCTGTAACACTCAATTTATATCATATAAAAAGTATGTGTGTGTATGTATATATGCATATATGTATATATTATGTATATATACAATTTGGTATATACAGATACATGTGTACGTACATATATGTGTGTGTGTGTGTTTTATAGGTATTTATTGGTGTGATTGAAGGAGTGCATAACGCAAGCCCAATTTCATATTACACCTATTGGGGCTATTGTGCTTTAACATGTTCTCGCCTCAGAGACTGTATTGTAGGCCTAATGCACAGAAGATGGTCCCCTCGAGATGGGCTTTTTGTACTGCAGGAAGAGAGAGATGGGAACTGCAGAGCAACATGCTATGTGCCCCCCACCACCATTAATCCCTGGACTTTTTCTAATGAAGAAGAGGGTGTGTAGGCAGAGACTAAGGAGCTACTTTTCATGAGGGACTTTATATGACATCAGGGCACAGAGAAGTTGATTAGGACTTTTTAGAAGCCCACATTTGAACCAGAGGAGAAGAGGGTCACTTTCCCCATCACAACACAGAGCCCAGCACTACTTTGGCTCTTTCAACAGTGGCTGCTGCAGGAACATCAGGAGAGGGCATCTTTGCCTGTATAACTGTCATCTCATGATGCACAGAAGCAGGCCCCAGAAAGGTTACCCTCAGAGGGGTTCATAAGTGTAAGGGTAACAGTGATGAGCTAAAACAGAAGAACACAGCACATAAACACATTAAGTGCTGGACTGGCTCAAGGCAATGGAAAAGACTCCAAAATACATCGAGAAGTTTTTCAGGGGCCTAACATTTTACTGCAAGAGGTGGTTAGTGACCAAACAAAAACAAAAGCAAAACTGGATTATTAGACTTGTTTTGTTCCCATTTGTATCCACAGGCTAGTAAGGCCTAGATATTTTTTGGTTAAATATGCGTGTGTGTGTGTGTGTGTGTGTGTGTGTGTGTGTGTGTGTGTGTGCATACATGCATAAATTCTCATAGGCACATATATTATAATGAATGTATGTTATATGCAAAAATGAATTGTAATAAATCAGTGAATGCCTCTCACATTCCTCTTTTGGCCTTACCTTCATCACCAGATGTTCCTTCACTAAACACATATCTATTGAATATTGGCCAGACTGAGAATAAAATGATGAAGGAGACACACCAACTGCTTGCAATGATGGAGCTGATATTCCAATGGGAATGATGAACAAAAGAACAGGTTGAAAAAGTGCTAAGATCTCTAAATAATGATAATATGAAGGGTGGGCCTTCTCTACAGGCACATAAGAGAGGTCTATATGGGAAGCTATCTCAGAAGAGACCCAAACCCATCATTTGAAGATCTAACACAGTATTCCTTCATCCTGACTGTAAATTAGCACTAACTGGGAGGCTTTTAAAAACTGACATATAGGCCTTCTTAAAAATCATTTAGATCGAAATGTCTAGTGATGGGGCTTAGACATTTGTGCTTTTAATAGTTCCCAGGTGATTCTAACATTCAGTCATAGTAGCAGACTTTTTACTTTGATAAAGAATAGGGCAAGCAAAGAAAATAGTAATATTTTATACTGCTGTGTCCAAATACCTATGTTAGGCATATACCTAGAACACCACGGAAGGAAAGGGGAAAAAGGAGATAAGGTCAGAAAGAGAAGATCATGTGGCCCTGTGAGGTCATGGTCACAGATTTACATTTTAAGTACAGGGGAAAGCCATTATGTTATGCCTGTTAAGTCATGTGATAAAAGCAGGGTAGCAGAATAGACATGAAAAAGATTCTCTCTCTTCCAATCTTCCAAATGGAAAAAACAAAGATATACTCTCTATTTTTTTTAATCACAAGGTCATACAAATGAGTGGGTTATTCCCATCAATTAAATCAGAGAGAAATGAAATATTAATCTACTGGTAAAAATGAGTCAAAAGTCACTCAGAAAAGAGAAAGAAGTGGAATGATACCACTGAGTGCTGTCACACATGCATACACAAAGTTTTTTAAAAGCCAGTGTACATACATGCACACACACAGGTTTAAAAGAAGTATGTATGCATATGTCTAGGAGCCTTTTAAAAAATCCCTTTCTTCACTAAAATGCAAAGAAATGCCGTCTCAGCTAATAGCTGCTTAAAATTGTTATTACTTGACATATTTTTTAAACTACCTAATTTTTCCATCTCAGTGTATATCCTTTCCCTGCTGTGGTATTCTGATTAGTCCTGTCTGTTGGACAGAAAAAATGTAAAGAATTATTTATCCTCAAGATGAAATATTTAGACAATTGAGGCTAACATTTCTGAAAACACATAAACCTAAATTTATGTCTTTTTGGAACACTTAAGAAAAAATAGTATGCTAATCTACCATATATATAAATGCACAGATCGATTTTGCCATGATTTCTTATTTTATTTTATTGTAGTGATTGCAAATGTTATGAAGAAGGATTTTGTTTCCTCTGGTATGAAAATAAAGTCCAATCATCCCATTGAGCTCCACGCAGCATATGGTAAGATCTGATAGAATTCCCATTACTATTTGAGTGCATGATTGTATTTTTCTATGGAAAGGGGAAAATATTTAGCTACTCTCCATAACAAGTGATTCTGAGCTATCTATGCTAAATGAAGCTGCTGGGAAGCATATTCCTTTGGTCATAGTTTATACAACTGATGTTCAGTGATCACCAACTAAGGCATTGAAACCCTGTCTTGGAAAAGATGCTCATGGCATTATTGTTTCACCTTATCTCAGCTTTTTCAGAGGCAAAATTAATCCATGACATAGAATCTGATATTTGTAGCAAGATAAAATCTGAGTTTGAGTCTTGGTTCCACTACTCGCAGTTAACTGACAATGGATGGATGTGCTACTGACTTCTCTGACCCTCTGGGTTCCCTCCACGGCACAGAATGATTAATAGCACTTGCCCTAATGAATTTTTTGTGGTGATTAAAGGGGAAATGCCACTTTGTTTTGAACCTCACATCTAGTATATATCATATTTTCTTTTTAATTTAGCACAGTATGCTAAGTCATTTGACATATACATTTGTAGAAATACTACAGAAAGTGTAAGTGTTGATCACCTAAAACCTCTACAATGACTTCCTCTTTCAAAGCTATGTTAATGAGTTTGTTTTCCTTATATAAACTCATTAACAAAGGCTAGAAAGATCTCTACCATAAAGTCTTAATGCATTTTATCACAACAGCATTTCTTACTCCACATTCCATCTTTTATTCTGATACATGTAAATAAAGCTTTTCTACAACTTACATTTTTGGCTCAAATACACCTGTCTTACTTTTTTTTTTTTTTCTGTAACAAAATACCTGAGACAGGGAAATTTATAAAGATGAGATTTAACACATTGTCTGGGAACTGAGGAGTCCAAGATCATGGTGCCAGGATCAGCATCTTCTCAGCATCTCATGAGGGCCTTTTGTTGCTTACATACTGTAACAGAGGGCATCAAAGATGAGTCAGAGCAAGGCAGCCACAGAGAGCCACTCCTGTGATAACCTATTAATCCATTTATGTGGGCAGAGCCCTAATGATCCAATCGTGTCCTAAGGAACACCCCTTAACCCTGCAGAATTGAGAACCAACTTCCCAACACAGGCACTTTTGAGGGACATGTTCAAACTAGAGGAATGCCAATGATCTTTGTGTCCATATCTTTGATTATATTGTTTCTCCACACCTGGATTTCTTCCAAAAAATATTCAAATCTGTGAAAATTCAACTCATCTTTCAAAATCCAAAGCAAATGACTGTTCAATGAAGTCGTCTTTAATTTCTGTAGTGAGAATTAATAGCTGTTTTCTATTCCTCCATTATAGAATGTAATGAGGCCATCACATCACAGCTATTTGTAGAACATGGCTTTGTACACCTCCCTGCAAATTTTCTGGGGAAATAACTTTGTCATGGGTCATCTTTGCATCAATACTTTTTGTTGGGTTGAATTCATATTAAAAAAAAAGTCTTAAATTGTCCATGTTATTAAATAAAGATTTACATATAAACCAGATTTCACATTCATTGCTAATTCTCTCCTCACACTGTGTTTGCTTAATTAGCTCAAGATCAGTAATAATCTATCCACTTTTTTAGCACATTTTTTCTATTTAATTATCCAGGTCAAACTTTTGGTCTGAAGCCCAGCTGTTGGCAATTTCACTACATACTCACAACTCAGGGATTCACTTAATTTCTTTTGATAGGGCTCCTGCTCAACTCCCAAGGGTCAGTGGCTCTAAACTATCCTCCTTGAAAGCCTTGAAACTGTTTTTGTCTCACACCTTAAGTTTCTATTTTTCTATCTCCACATTCCATAGAAATGGCTGAGGATGCAAGTTCCAGGCCTCCCACCCTGGTTAATATGTATGGACCCATCTTCAAATCAACTGTGTTAAAATTATGTTGTCCCTATTAAGATCTAATTCACAAACGTTTTATAGGAAAGGAAGTTTTATCACTATATTGGCCCCTTCATATGCTCCACCTTTGCTAAGGAATCAGTGTTAGAAAAAGGAAGATATTAAGACTATTTCACTTTTCTTCCTGGCCCAAAAACATCAATAGGCAACATCTAGCAAGTGTGGGATGGAAAACACAATCATCAATTTTAAGGAGTTGGATTGACCAATGGAGCTCCAGTGGTGTGTTGCCTGAATCAACTTCAGTAACTGGCAATTCCATTTGTGCCCTTTTCAGGAACACCTATTCAAGATATTTACAGCTCAGATATGCAGGTTGGTTCTGGCATTATATGCTCTATATATTCTTTTCAATCTTTTCTCTCCCATGTAAAAGTATAAAAATAGATTTTTATTGAGGTTTCAGGGCATCTTTGGTGCCACAGTAGCTCAAGAAGAGCCTTTTATTTTTTAAAATAAAATTGTAAATGTCCTAGGACTGTCATGTACAGGAGACTAAGCTCTTACGCTATTTAAAAATTTTATGTGATCATAAATCTGTTCCATAGTCAAGTTACAGTTTTATAATACATTGTAACCTTTTCCTTTCTCACTTCCTCCATTTTTTTCCAAGGCATACATGTGCATTTATCGGTTTAATTTTGTTTAGAAAAACCTTGGCATTGTTAATTTGGAAAAAGACCATTCTATTCATTTTGTTCATTAATGACATTTGCATGAACTAAAAGAATAACATTTTCTTAATGATCAGTCCTCAGAATTTGAACTGGCATTCAAGAACACAATTCATAATTGCTTGGATAAAGCAGTACTTCCATGTAGTCCTTTCTTGTGAGGTGCCCTTTACTCATGGTTATCTTACAGTGTGCACAGGAGGCTAACAACTGATCAGTACTTTTCTCCATGTTTACCTTTAGTTTAGAATGAAGTTTCTTATGCACTCTCTGCATATTGTCCACTCTTTCATGCTAGTGAATGAGTTTGATCTGACCTGGTGGAAAAATATTTTTAAGCTAAGAATACAAAAATATTTATAGGATAACTTTTGTGCCATAGAACCATACTGTAAGACGCTTTTCATCTACTTTAGACCGTTATGATTTTTCAAAGATTTTTGGAGTGCTTCAAGTCACTGTTGCCATGAATCTGTTCAGCTTCCCTGGTAGGAAATGGCCAGGAATAACATACCTGTTTTCTAACTGAGGATGCACACAGACTAGAGTGGGATAATTTGCTCAAGGACACACATATATTTTAAAATAATATGTATGTGTGTGTATCTGTGCTGGAAGATTAAGAGATTAAGTTTCTTGAATATTAAGCCACAGTTGCTTAATTACTATAAAGAGGGATTTTATCATACATATAAATGTACTCTTTGGGCCTGTAATGGACAGTTATCTTTTTTTAATTTTGGTTTTCAAGAATCTATTGTTTGATTTTTTTTTTTTTTTTTTTTTTTTTTTTTTTTTTTTTTTTCACATTAGCTAAGCCAAAGAACAAAGAAGGCCTGAGAGCCACACACAGGGTTCCTCCATGGGAACTGTCCCTCAGAGGAGAGCTGCAAGGACTTAGAGGTTATTCATGGTGCTAGTGATGGAAAACAAAGAACAACCATGCAGGTGGTGACATGGGACAGGCGGCATGGTCAGCAGTGCATCCTGACCAGCTCCCAGGGTGGGGAGTGAGGTGGAGGGCAGTGCCTGTGGTTTGCTTCTCCACTCAGTAGCCAAGAGAGGGTCCCTGCAGAGACCCGAGTCTGGGTTTTTATTCCTCCCAAATATTTGAATCTTTTCAATACATTCTTGTTCCACTTAAATTCAAGTTAGTTTTTGTAATTTAAAACCCAGAATCCTGTCTGGAACTTTTTATAGAACAGTAGTGGCATCTGGGCCTCAGTAATTACACATATGCTTCTTATACAGGACTTTTCAGGTGCCTAATGGAAGGGTCCCCAAATAGAACTTAAAGCAATTCAAAGGAAGTTCAGATGTGGAATGGAGTACATTTTCACCATATATGTATATATATATAATCAAAAGTAAACATAATTACAAGAAACCACACTTGGGGGATGTGATATGAGAGAAACCTTGGGCTTAAATCCAAAGAAGTTTCCATGACCACTTAGCTAGCCTTGTGACTTCAGGTGAAGTGCATTCTCTCTCTAGGCAATTGTCCCTTCATCAGCACAAGATGGATAATACCAGCTGCAAAGACTATTTTACAAAGTTTTTATGAGGATAGAAAATAAACATAAGGTTAGCACATGAAAGTATGATTAAAGTAGCCTAATGAGGGCTGGGGATATAACTCAGTGGTCGAGTGCTTGCCTTGAATGCACAAAGCCCTGGGTTCAATCCTCAGAGTAACTCATAAATGCCATATTCTTGAAATACAGGTAGAGGCTTAGCCTGGTGGGAAAAAGCCAGACTTTACTGTCAGATGGGCTTAAGTTTGAGTCTTAGATTTGTAGTTTATGACTTGTGTGATTGGTAACAAGAAACTCAAACTCTCTAAGCATAAACATATAGAACGGTCTAAAATAGAACTATTAATATTAATTTCAAGAATGATAGAATAACAACATGCATATTTTAATATAGTTCATCAGTGTATGTTTAAGTAATAATAGATAAGTGAGTTTATGTGAGCTAGTTTTGCCATTTGTTAGCTAGGTGACAGAAAACTCATGCCCCTCTCTTAATTCAGTTTTCTCATGTGTAAAATGGGATTCATTGGAGCAACTATCTCTTAGATTTGTTTAGAAGATTAAATTATTTAATATTGTAAAAACATTTAGAACATTGCCTGGAACATTGGATTCTGTCAATAACTGTTAGCTATTAAGAACATTTTAGGCCAAGCATCCTACACGGTATCTGTTATTTATTAGACACTCAATAAATGATTATGTTCATTACTAGATTTCACTTTTTCCAGTCAATTGATCACAATATCCAATCAATTTATTTCATAAAATCAAGAAGATAAAGTAGAATATGTATATTCCTAGTTTATCTTGCCTTCTATCTACTTAAGAAGACATGGATTTTTAAATTCTTACCCTGCCTAGCATTTATTTGCCTCCACCAAGATTAACCTTAACATATAGTGGATGTCACAGGAACCAGATATTTGCAGTTGCTTGACCATCAGCACTGAAATTGTTCCCTTTGTCCCATACATGCCTCCACACATATCAGCTTTGTGGTCTTAAATGAATAAAAACTAAAATATTTTATCTTGTTCCACCTGTGTGTGGAAACTTGTCTGTATATTGTCTACTCCTGCCTGTTTCAGAATTCTCAAGAATTCCTGTGCTAGTAATCAACTATAGATTTATCCTCAAGATAACCTGCTAGACCACCAGAATCAGCCCCTACTTTTAAGCCATTTAGTGAGACAGCACAACAGCCTTCTTTGGGAAAAAGTTCAAACACTATTTGGCTGGGTTAATAAAAAGAACAGATGGGAAGTTGTCCAGGATGCCAAGCTAACCAAGCCTCAAAACCATCTCTAGAGATGAGATGGAGAAAAATGTAGAAGAAATTGCTGCAGAGACTGTTCGTGTTTTGAAGCTGCACTATGGTTAAGAAGGTATAATCAAACTATGTAACAACTATGTCTAGAATAGTGATTAATCATAAGTAGACAGAGCAATAAAATGGACACTGATGATAAACCAGGTGTTTTGGTGAAGTGAATTTGCACCTGCTAAATAATATACTTATTAATGCACCTGTTTTAAGAGGCAAAAAAGGACAAAAATCATGTTTCAGAGGCAAAAAATGGTTACCAAATTACCTTGGAAAAGAGATAATTCTGAATAATTGCAGAAGTTCTATTTGCTTAGTAGAGTATGCAAACTTTGGGCCATGGCTAAATCATAGCAATATAATAGATACTTATTCCTTGGGCATATACAAGAAATACATGACAGTTTTTCACTAGTGAGAATTTTATATCCAAGTTTTTGTTCCAAGTACAAACACAACAAAAATATGGTTAAAAACAAGGTTAAAATGCAAACAAGTGAACAATGAAAAAAAAAAAAAAAAGATACAGGAAGTTAATATACATAGTAGACATCAAGTCAAACCAGATGTCAGATTCTGTGTTTTCCTGGAAATGTATGGGATCATCATTTTCCTGAATATTTAGATGCAAATGGCGTGCATTCCATCCTATTCATTGGAACACCATGTGGGAAGGAAGCTTTCACCTTTCTTTCCCATTTGCAGAGACTCCATTTGGTAAGAGACTGAAAGCTTGGGATCTGGTCTCCTATCTCTGCTGGGTCTGCTGTGTCACTAAGGCCTTACCTTTGTGGCTTATTTCTTCACTCTACCCAAAGCTATCCCAAGAGTGAAACATCATCCTTTCAACTGTTCTATTTTGTTTAAATTTCTTCATTATGGTATTTGAAAAGCAATGTCTTATTTTAATTTTCCATGTTATTTTTTATTTATGTTTCTTCTTTTCCATTATCTGATCTTTGCTTATTTTTCTGTAGGTATATATTTTTTTCGCTACCTTATATTAATTTTAACATGTTGCTAATGTTTTTTTCAATATGTGTGCAATTTGCTCTTTTTTGAGGGAGGTACTCACGATTGAACTCAAGAGAATCCACTGAACTACATTCCCAACCCCTCCCCCCTTTTTGAGACAGGGTCTTGCTAAGTTGATGATTTTAATTTTAATGACTTATAAAGTACTTTTTTTTTTTTCCAGGAGTTATATTTTTCAATCTTTTAATTTGTGTTATTCCTTTGTTTTGAAAATCTTGCCCATCTAAAGACTAGACAAAATATTAACAATTTTTTGCTGAGCAAAGAGGCATAAAATGTAATAAACAGAACATAAAAATCATGTAAAGAATTTTCCTCAAAGATAGTCAATGAATTTTATATATGCATATTTAATTTTTAAAAATGAAATTCAAATTTCACCTAACATATAATTTTATGTTCTTGGTTTATTTAATGTGGTATCACAATCATTTTCTTTCAGCATATTCTCAGCAAGCTTGAAAATAAAGTTTATTTTTATAGAATATATTATTTTTTTAGCTACACTTCCCAGTGTCTCAGTATTATTACAAATTCTTTTAAATATAATTATTGCTGTTATCTTATATTTAGCTGCTGCAAAGCCCTGTACTATCAGAATCACTCAGTCAATAATCAATACTTATAATTTGAAGCATTGGCTCTTGCGATTCATTACATGGTGCTAGTGTGGGCATTCCTTGTTATTTAAATCCCATCTTTTGTTAAAAATGTATTGGATAGCAAATTTGGGGAGGGTAAAAAATCTCACATTCTACATTTTAAAAGGAAGAAAAAATGCATCCTGATTCTCTAAAACAAGCAAACTCTTAAATATTGCACAAAGCATTAATTTGCCAAGAATGTCTGCATAATATAAATCACATAAAATACAAATAGTGAAATGATTTAACAGTTAATATTGAACAGGAAGTGTTCCCGTGCAGTACACAGTATCAGTTTCACATTTTCTCTTCTATAATGCAGCAAATATAACTGCGCTGTAAATATAGTAAAACAACAAAGATACAAATAAATCCAAATAAGCTTAGCACAATAAAATAAAACTATTAGGCAATTAAAAAATAATTACCATTTGAAGAGTTTCCTGAGTGAAGTGTGGTGGTAACAGAAAGGAGACAGAAGAGGTAGTCAAGTCACTGTGGCTCTCCAGGGGTGAGCAAGGGGGTGCCAGTGAGGTAGGGAAGGAGTGAGTGTCCAAATTCAAGAAACAGGTGGAACTGGTCTCTTTTTAGAAGTAGAAAACCAGAGAGTGGATGTTAAAATCCATCCTTTGAGGTTATAGGTGAGACCATGGGGAAGAAAAGGACTCAAAATAAGGAACTTCTGCTTCTGGTCCTAATGGAACAAGGAAGACCAGATTTACTCTCCTGCCTTTAAAATATGGAAAACTAATACAATGTATAAAACAGCAGGAATCAGACTTCAGAAAATAGCAGGCACAGAACTCTGATTCCTGAGAGAGAAGAATAAATGATATGATTCGTAGAATTGCACAGACTTTCTGACTGCCACCAGTAATTAAGGCCACTGAGGAGAACAGGAGAAGATAGAAAAGCCTTGCCAACAAACCCAAGACAGAGAATAGTGTGAGGAGCCCAAGACTGCTGAGGTTTATCCTGTACTAACCTTCAGGGTATTCAACCTGTACTTTTAAAGATTGATATGTGAATGGATGAGACTAGTTCATTTTCAGCTATTTTGATATTCAAAAGTGAGATGACTATAAAGGGAAGCATAACACATTTAGCTCAGTTTTCAAATGCAAGTAGTTTTATGGCAGAAATAATGAAAACTTTCAATACAGTTCTATTCTTTATCAGATATTTTCCATGAACTATAGCAACTAAATTTGAAACTCTTACTTTTTTTAATGGTTTGATCAAATTATATAATTCACAAACCATAAAATTAACTCATTTAAGGTACATAGTCTGGTGGTTTACAGTATATTCACAGAATTGTGTAATCAACAATACAATCTTTTTTTAATCATCCCCAAAATTAATCCTATACCCATTAACAGCCAATATTGATTCCTGCTCTGCTTACTTTTCGTTTCTATAGATTTGTCTACTCTGGACATATCATATGAATGGAACCATGCCATACCTGATATTTTATACCTGAATTCTTCTACCTGTTTTTAAGTTTCACCCATGTGTAACTTCTATTAGTACTTCCTTCTTTTTATTGCTGAATATTATATAGATATTTATTATATTTTTCCATCAAGTGATATTAAACCATATCATATTTATTGATTCATTCCTCAGTTTATGAAGCTACAATGTTATGTTGTACATGTGATAAAAATAGGCATTGTTTTAAAGTTATGTGTCAATAAGATATTAACCTTATAGAAGTTATTTTCTCAACCAGTTTTATATGTTAAGCTATGTAAGTTGACTCCAAGTGAAAAAGTAGCTTTATAGTTAATAATCAATTGATAAGGTTTTTGTTTGTTTTGTTTTGTTTTGTTTGCAGGGTGTGGGGTGGGGTACCAAGGATTGAACTCAGGGGCACTCAAACACTGAGCCATATCCACAGCCCTATTCTGTATTTTATTTAGAAACAGGGTCTCACTGAGTTGCTTAGCACCTTGCTTTTGCCGAGGCTGGCTTTGAACTTGCTATCCTCTTGCCTCAGCCTCCTGAGCCACTGGGATTGCAGGCCTTCAATAAGTCTGTATAAAGTGTATTTGTTGTTCTAAGATAGTAAGAAAGTGAACCACTCTACTGAGTGGTGAACAAATGTTTCTATAAGTCAGGCAGTTTCCGTATTTCATTTCCAATCAAATTAAAAAAGGATTTAACTTAATTTTCAACATATAAATCTTTAAATGTAGTTTCAATGTCGACCACTTCACATTTATTGGCATACAATTCAGAATAAGTTCAAACAAGTGACTAATATGGCATAGTAGAATTTTTTTCCATCCTTACTTGTCTACTTAACATGGACAAGTTTTTTAATATCTTCATTTATAAAAAAAAAAAAAAAAGAAGAAACATGATTAGAATTTATTCTAAAAGTGGTCTCATTCAAGCATTCATTAATAAGTAATAATCATGCATAATAAGATATATGTATATTTCATTTAAATGTACATTTCTAATAAATATAATATTAATAAGCAAATTTTATGTTATTTGGGCTTTTTGGCCATTGTATACTAATAATCATGATGAATTAATATAGAAGTAAAACCAATTCTAATATTTAAAGCCTATGTTCAGTGGTAAATTAAAACATTTCTATATCAAAATTTATAATTATTTTGTTTGTTGTTGAAGAAATTATGAAAAGGAAACTGATAAAAACTTTAAAAAATAAAATGTTATAAAAACCTTATATGTGGAAAATGAAATGGACGTATAGGCTCAAGAAGAAGGAAGAATGATGCAAAATTTCTGCCTCAGAAAGCAGAGCACTTCTGTTTTTAAATGGATAATGCTCTAAGGAATTTGGATTTGATTTATCCTATTCTATTTGAATACTATATTAGATATAAATTTTAAGTGTGATGAAACAACTTTATTTTAAAATGTCATTTCCAAAACACTGGAAGTTATATTTCCTGCTACTTACTACTAGTGATAAAACATTTTTAAATTCATTAAAAATGAGTTAGTGAGTAGTTTCCATTGTTCTTTCAGGGGTTATTTGAGTGAAAAGTTTTAATGATGATGGTGTTTATAGCATATACTTGCTGTGTTTAATCTATATTTTTTCCAACAATATCCTCCAGAATTAAAGTATATACATATAACTTTTTTCATGTAATGTGCTAATAAAATAGCAGGCACTTTTTTCTGAATTATTTAAAATTCTGTAAATGTATGCATTGTAAATCAACTTTCTCAATTTGACAATTCATTTTTCTGATTATAAAAGAAAAATACATAGCCATTGAAGAAAATGTTTAAATATTCAAAAGAAAGAAATAATAAAAATAATCCTTGCCGGGTGTGGTGGCACACACTTGTAATCCCAGTGGCTCAGGAGGCTGAGACAGGAGGATCACGAGTTTAAAGTCAGCCTCAGCAATGGTGAGGTGCTAAGCAACTCAGTGAGACCTTGTCTCTAATAAAATACAAAAGATTGGTCTGGGGATGTGGCACCGTGGTTGAGTGCCCCTGAGTTCAATCCCTGGTACCAAATAAATAAATAAATAAATGTATTCTGTCTTTCTACAACTCAAGAAAAAAAATCCTTAATCTTATGATCAACAAATAGGTGTTTTAAATGCATGTTTGTATGTGTGTGGGTGGGTGTCTACAACCATACTTTTAATAGGCTGTAACCTATTTTAAATATGACTTTTTATCATATTTATTGTCTGATTTTGTCCTTAACACCATATCAGGATCTTTTTAAAATATTATATATTCTACAAATTGTTACACCTTTAAATTCATGTTGTTTTAAGTTCATTATAAGAAAATTCAAATTATAAGAATTCTCTGAACATACAGCTTCTAGCTGCAGTTATAATAGAAAAACACTGCCATCAAAATGGCCTAAAGAAAAATGTTTAAATTTAAAATGATATAATATTCCATTACTAATCCATTTATGGTTATCTCCAAGTTTTACAAAAGCCAAATTTAAACATTACTTATTTTTAGAGTTCAGAATGAAATTATCCTTTGGCTTCACTGCAAATAAGTGATCTAAAATGTTTTTATTAAACTCCTCTAAGTTTTTCTAATAAAGTCATTGCCTTGACCATGAAGATCAAATTGCCTTAAGATAAAATGCTTAATTGTGACCTTTGTCAAAACAACCTGATTTTTTCTAACAGTTTCTCCATGATAATATTTAGACATACAGTTGCAAAGAAAAATATCTAGTCTAGGTAAGTGAGTTTTTATTAGTGTAATGGTGACTTTTTCTGTTTGTTCTATATGAATATTATAGAATTCTATCTTTAATTTAATCATACAAAAATTTGATAAGGAGTGTTGAGATGTGGATCTCTTGCCATCAAAATTGCCTGGAAGACTGAATATATATGATTTCATCTCCACTGTCAGATACCCCTTCCTCTATTCTCACACACTGGCCTCCCTGCCTTCTTGCCTGCCTTCTTCTATCCCTTCCTTCTACCCCTTTCCTCTCTCCCTCCCTCCCTTTCTTCCTCTTTCTAATAATCATTAATTTTAGCTAAAGAAAGGTGTTGTTAATTCATATGTTTATATGTAATTTTGCCTTATTTTTTTCTAGCCTACTAGATAAAATATCATATAAAAAATGAGGAACATTTACAATGTTTGACTTCAAATCTTTTCTGTTTCTTCAATTTTCTGTTATTATTTCTATCTTTTTCTTCATCATTTTGGGACTTCATGATTTTCACATAACTGATATTTTTTTCTGTTATGATAACTGTGATTTTTATGCAGAATTTTAATCTTCTACTGAAATTTTGGTTCCAGTCTCCCTTAGCCTTCCTTCTTCTCTTTTTCTTTTGTTATTTTTAATCTCTATTTATTTGCTTTGCACATCTATTTTTTCTCAATCTGATCTTTCTGCATTCAGTTGACCAGGTCTTTGCTCATCCTATTGTGAATATCCAAGTTTTCTTCTAGTTCTTTTAGCTGAGCAACCTCAGAGATCTGTTTTTCTCTGAATCATCAGGATTTTTTTTTCATAATGTTTGCATTACTTTTTCACAAATCTCATTGGTGCTACATCTTTTTTCTCATCTTTAAAACAGAGAAAACCCATGCAGAAATGATGTTTACCAACTGACATATAGTGTGGATCTTCCTGAGCTCCATTGGTTAAACACTTGTCCCTAGAAAGTATTTGGCACGGTACCGGGGAGAGGACAAATACATTGTGTCTACTCTGCTTTTCTCTGCTCTTCCCAAATTCATTGCTGGCTTCCTACATGCTCTGAAATTAGAAAATCATTTAAAAAACTAAACAGTATAAAGACTGGCCACTGGCAAACAGATCTCAGTATTTAATTTTTATCACTCATATAAAATATTTTGCTGGCATTTGGATTAAGGATCCTATCACCAATTCTCTCTTTTTTACTCTCTCTCTCTCTCTCTCTCTCTCTCTCTCTCTCTCACACACACACACACACACACACACACACACACACATTCTCAACTGGACATTATTTTATTTATTTATTTATTTTAGCATATTGATATCCAAAAAGCAGCACCTGTACCATGGAAAGAATGTCAACAAGTTGAAAGATTGATTTAGAAGCCCATTTAAATAATATTATCTTTCCAAAGAAACAATGTTTTAAAGAACTCAGGTGCCGTAATTCTCAATCTAAGAACTTACATTTCCAAATATTTTGACGTTTAAGTTATTTCCAACATTTCTTCTGTTTAGATTACCATTCATGCTAGTGTTTTAATAAAGCTCTTCATAACATAATTTTGGGTCTTGCTTGATTTCCTAGAGGAGGTCTCACTAGAGGGAAAGGAAAGGCGTACACTGGGAACCTGCTCCTGTTGCCCCATTGTTTCTAAAAGAACTCTCCTGGGTCTCAGAAACACCAGCGGGAATGAGCTGTCCTGTCTTATTGCAAAATTACTACACTTAATGATGCAATTCCAAACAGCTTGTCTCCTCTTTCCCCATGAAAACCTACGGACCTATCATTGCTGTCTAGCACTTTTAGGAGAAATATTGCTAGGACAAACAAACAAATGTGTTCACCATCCAGTAAAATCCTTTCTTGCTATTGGTTTCCTATAGTTTAGACAAATTTCACACAGAATTTTCAATAAGGCAGTGAAAATTGCCATCTTGGTGAGAATAGCGCAGTGCACAACAGACTTCAAACAGAGAATACCATTTAGAAAAAAAAAAATGTTATTTGTACTTTGAGTCTAAGAAAATTGAAAGCAAATGCATGTCTTATTGTCCAAAGGGGAAGGCCCACGTCCTGTTCCCTCAGCAACCTCATCAGTACCATTCTGCTGCTTCCTGGTACTGCAACTTCCCAAGGTATGCTTATTTCATTTATCTGGTTGTCAGTAAATCCACAGTAAGTTGTTAATTGGTATGTACTTGATCCAGAAATAATATTGCAATAAAAGACATTAAAGCTATTTGCTCCTCAGCACTACCTTCCAGCTCTCCCCACACATCTCTCATTGCTTGGAATTTGAAGGACTTTATAACTCTTGCAAGTGATGTATTTCAGTTGGGAAATCCAAAGGAATCCATGCTACTTTTTAGATTATATTGTTAAGGAAATCACCTTTCTCTGCTCTCACTTTGTCTGAACAGCTTCAAAAATTAAGTGGAATCTTCCTTCAAAGAAACAAAGAAATCCTCCAATACAGGCAAACGTAAAAATTGATTCATTTTATAGATGAATCTCTGAGTCCCACAGAGTTTGTGAGTTCCTGCATTAACATTGCTTGTAATGTAAGAGGGCAAATTAAAAATCTAACTCTGTCGAATTGAACTTCTTTTTTTTTCAGTGTAGTATCTTCTAGGTAACTGTCACAGCCTCCTAGGTGATTATACATCTTTGCAAACACCAGAGTTAAACAACATAAGCTAAATAAAGTTTCATGTACTCCGTTCTTAAACAAAAATTCAGGTGACAGTAGTATGTTTGGTTTCTCTCTGGACTAGATACCTAAATTAAGATGTTCGCTTGCTCAACGCCCACATTCGATCCTTTTTATGGATCCTGGCATGATGTAAAGATCTGGGCCTTTGCTTCCTTGGGAAAAAGACAATATGCCTTTGTCATGTCAACACCTGCTGTTTGGACGATTTCAAACATAGGAGGTAATTTTGTTCCCAGCCGAATAGTTGGTCCAGGTTGTCTGGAACAGAAAGTAACAAATTCCTTAATATGAAGAGTGGGCCCCAAATCCGACTCAGTGCTTACGTAAATCAAGCAGCTGGTAGGGAGAGATCTTTCCGGTACATGGTTTTCTCCTAAATTTGTCCTCTAATTCTGAACCTAATGGAAAATTACTTTATGTTGGATATTAATGAGTGTCCGTCTGAGATATTTTTTTCTTTAAACAGAGAAGAAAAAGAACACTTTAAATTCAGGTTATAAAGAAAGGTTATAATGAAAAACTACTTTGATATAGTAAAAGAATTTCTCATTTATAAATTGTGTCTGTGGAGTCTAATGTGGTAACATTATGAACAAGGGTGTTTTTGTAGTTTAAGTTTTCAGTCTAAATTCACATGTCTTCAGAGCTAGTACATCAATACACAATAAATAAATAAATAAAAGGAGATGCTTTTCATCATCAACTTGCCTTTTTCTTCAGGATCCCTATGGCTCTCACTGTATTCTACTGCTTAAAATCCTTCACAAGTTCTCAATTTCTAAAAAAAAAAATCAAAATCACTTAACTCCACATGTGTAGACCTTCATAATTTGGCATTTTCCAAGCAACACAGCTTCTTTTTCATTTTTTAAAATATTTTGTTTGTTCTACTTAGTTGTATGTGACAGCAGAATGCATTTCAATTCATCATACACAAATGGAATGCAACATTTCAAGTCTCTGGTTGTACACGATGTAGAAATGTACCATTCATGCAATCATACATGTACCTGAGGTAATGATGTCTATCTCATTCCACCATCTTTCCTATCCTCATAACCCCTCCTTACCCTTCCCTTTGCTCTACCCAAAGTTCCTCAATTCTTCCCATGCCTGCCCCTCCCAATCATAGATCTGCATGTACTACTCAGAGAAGACATTTGACCTTCAGTTTTTTTTTTTTTTTGTGATTGGCTTACTTTGTTTAACATATTATTCTCCAGCTCCATCCATTTATCTGCAAATGCCATAATTTTATTCTCTTTTAATGCTGAGAAATATTCCATTGTGTATATATACCACAGTTTCTTTATCCATTCATCTATTGATGGGCATCTAGTTTGGTTCCACAGTTTAGCTATTGTGAATTGTGCTGCTATAAACATTGCTGTGGCTGTCACTGTACTATGCTGATTTTAAGTCCTTTGTGATAGCTCAGTCAAATGGTGGTTCCATTCCAAGTTTTCTGAGGAGTCTCTACACTGTGAAATGAAATCTTAGTTTTGATTTGCATTTCTCTAAGTACTAAAGATGTTGAACACTTTTTCATATATTTGCTTGTATATCTTCTTCTGAGAAGTGTCTGTTCAGTTCCTTAGACCATTTATTGATTGGGTTGTTTGGTTTTTTGGTATTAAGCTTTTTGTGTTCTTTATATATCCTGGAGATTAGTGCTCTATCTGATGTACATGTTGTAAAAATTTGCTCCCATACTGTAAGTTCTCTCTTCATCTCAATGATTGTGTTTCTTTAGCTGAGAAGAAGCTTTTTAATTTGAATCCGTCCCATTCATGGATTCTTGATTTTATTTCTTTCACTTTATGACTCTTGTTAAAGAATTCAGGGCCTAATCCAACACAATGAAGATTTGGGCATAATTTTTCTTCTATTAGGTGCAGGATCTCTGGTCTAATTCCTAGGTCCTTGATCCACTTTGAGTTGAGTTTTGTGCCTGGTGAGAGATAGATGTTTAATTTCATTTTGTTGCATATGGATTTCCAGGTTTCCCAGAACCATTTGTTGAAGAGGCTATCCTTTCTCCAATGTATGTTTTTTTGGCAACTTTGTCAAGTATGAGATAACTGTATTTATGTGGGTTGACCTCTGTGTCTTCTATTCTGTACCATTGGTCTACATACCTATTTTGATGCCAATACCATGCTAGTTTTGTTATTATTGCTCTGTAGTAGAGTTTAAGTTCTGGTATTGTGATGCTTCCTGCTTCACGCTTCTTGCTAAGAACTGCTTTGGCTATTCTGAGTCTTTTATTTTTCCAAATTAATTTCATGATTCCTTTTTCTAGTTCTATGAAGAATAACATTGGGATTTTAACAGGAATTGCATTAAATCTGTATAACAGTTTTGGTAGTATGGCCATTTTGACAATGTTAACTTTGCCTGTCCAAGATTGTAAAAGCTATCTATGCTAAACCCAAGGCCAACATCATCCTAAATGCAGAAAAACTGGAAGCATTCCCTCTAAAAACTGAAACAAGACAGGGATACCCTCTTTAACCACTTCTATCCAACATAGTCCTTGAAATTCTAGCCAGAGCAATCAGACAGACAAAAGAAATTAAAGGGATATGCATAGGAAAAGAAGAACTCAAACTATCTCTATTTTCCAAGGACATGATTCTATATTTAGAAGATCCAAATAATTCCACCAGAAAACTTCTAGAATAAATGAATTCAGCAAAGTAGCAGGATATAAAATCAATACCCATAAATCAATTGCATTTCTATACATAAATCATGAATCCACTGAAAGAGAAATTAGGAAAACTACCCCATTCAAAATAGCCTCCAAAAATATAAAATTCTTGGAAATCAATCTAACAAAAGAAGTGAAAGACCTCTACAATGAAAACTACATGTTGCCGCCTGTAGCGATTGCCGCTTGCAGCAATGATGCTGCGGGAGAAAATTCGGAGGCAGGATGGAAATGAAAAAATTCTTTTATTCTTCTCTCTTCTAACTTCTCTCTCCGGCTCCAACAACCTCTCCAACTCCAACTCCAACCACACCTCTAACTCCCCCTCACCCGGTTAAATACTTTTTGCCTTAACAAGGACACATGCTAACAGCTCGAGCTTACAGGTGCATCACACAGTGTTCACGGGCATAAAAAGATTCTTAGATAAATGCATGAATATCAGGTGAAAACACTTGAACACCTTTATGGCTCTCAGCTACAGCCATCTTAGCTATTTCCTTAATTAGGGCTCTTATAACTACAGAACACTAAAGAAGGAAATTGAAGAAGACCTTAGAAGATGGAAAGCAACACAGCTTCTTATTTACCACTTTCTCACATAGCAAAATGGAAAGATGGCTTCCAGTGCCATGGCTTCCATCTGTCTATCTCTGCCCTCTTCTTTACTCAAGACTCACATGTAGAGGGTTAAGCTACAGAGGCTCACAAGTCTCACAAGTATTATGTAACTACCAATAATGTAACATACCTCCCTCACTTGGCTTGGAAAAATTACACCAAGACCAAGTCTGCTCAACTAGCCACTATCACTTCCAGTGTCCAGGACTGGTTATGAGCTAGTCAGTACTCTTACTTCACAGTTTACCATGAACTGTGGATGGGAGAAAAATATATATATGTGTGTGTGTGTGTGCATATATATGTGTGTGTGTGTGTGTGTGTATACATACACATAATATATATGTGTATATATGTGTGTGTATATATATGCACACACATATAATATGCAGGTTTAATTGACCAAGTGAAGGGTAGAACAAATATTACTAGTTGCTCTCTCAAATTTTATTATCTTCTTGATAATTAATAGTATCCCATTCTATTTAGGGTAGTCACAAATTTACCTCTTGAATCCTTTCTCATTTTTTATTTTTTCTGATTGGAATTTAGACATGACCCCAAGGCCCAGCAGCCAATTTGCAACCATCAGGAGACCAGCATAAGGTGGAAACTGAGAGGAAGGAGGTAAAAGCCTGTTTCCCAGAGGGTATGCCTGAGTTATCACCAACTAGGTTGGTCCACACTGGTATTTGTGATTGTGGAGATAAATTAAATCTGTTCAAGAATTCCAGTCATTGCAGGTGAATACAGTGATTACTGATATAAATGGCTAAACAGGAATTTATATATTACAATTTTACATAACTGTCAACAACATTCCTTTATCACTTGTGGCTTATCATAACAAGAAAGGACAAAAGTGAGGTATCTATTGTGCTGCCCTCACTCTGCCCTCTGTAGCTTAACCCTCTACATGTGAGTCTTTGAGTAAAGAACGAGGCACAGGGAAAAGGCCAGTGGGCTAATGCCCAATTTTCTCTATTCTTTTTTTCCCTCTGTTCTTACACTTTATGCCCCTCTACCTCTCAAACATCAGCATGCAACAATGAAAGACCTACAAATGGGTAAGTTTTATATCTACTATTCCACACCATCAAAATAATCCTAACTAACCAAAGCAAGACTGCATAAACTGAGTGAATTACCAGTATGAGTATTCTTGAGTTTTCTACAGACCACTACCCTTTGTCTGTTACTCTACCCCTTGTTCTCTAACTTCCTCATTACATAGCTCCTTGCCCCTCCAGGTTCACTCATTGTCAGTACTGTGTTCCTGCCTCAGCTCTAGTCCTCCCTTCCTACCAGCCCCAGGAAATAACCTCCTGAACACCCTATCAGTTCCCTACCTCATTTCTCCTCCTTGTGGAAAAAGACCCTGCCTCCTCCTTTGACATACGGGCCCTTTGATCACTTCACCTCTCTTGATCTTGTTGTCAGAAAAGGAGATCAGACAGATTGAGGGACAAAAACAATTTCTAATCTTGCTTTCAACACAACTGACATTTAGTGGTCAAAATAACTTGTATTTACAATAGAGTAATTAATCTTCCTCTTTAAATGCTTGGAATCTAGGTCAGATCAGTTGTCCCCTCGCTTATGGAAGAAAAAAATGATTCCTTCTATTTTCTAGATAATTCTGCCTTCATTTTAAGATGAAAAGCTATTTCAGGAACTGATTTGGTGACAAAAGTGATCTTTTGCCAATTTCAAAGATAAATGGTGTCAAGGAGTTAAAATGATTTCATAGGTTTTTATCCAAAGCTATTAACTCTGACTCAAGTCCTTCAATAGTGATAGCTCCAATGATTGCATTAACCCATCTAGATGCAAATGGACAGTATTTAAAATATTTTTTAAAATACTAGCAGCTGTACAAAATGAAAGAGAGTAGTGGTTTATGATTCTTTATAATCTGCAGATTGCTTCAAATATCTAGCCACTGACATGGGCACACATTGGGTTGCCAGTGCCACCCTCCAGTTCCCTGATGGAGGTACTGCTTCCCAAATATAAAAATGATGATAGACATCCCTGGACAAGCAGAGAGCCTTGGTGCACACTCATGTGCATTTTGGAGAAGGAGTACTTCCTCCAAGAAAAATCTAATAATATGTCTCTGGTCTCTAGTCAAAAGATTACAGCTGAAAGATGGACAGTTGTCTATACAAACTACTTTAGAGTCCTTCCCTGGGAATGTGAATTTATAACTTAGAGATTTTTAAATTGCATACAATTGCATAATAGATAATCTTTAATAGGAAAAGTGAAAATTCTAAAATCATTATAGCCAAGGTGTGTAACATGGGTTGAAGAGCAAAAGGATCAACTGAGAGAGAGAGAGAGAGAAATCAAGGCTATCAGATACCCATAAAAATTATATATGCAAAATGGAGAAAAGAGATTTTCCAGTCTTCCCATAGTGAACCAAGTTTTTTGTTACAGTCTATCCCCTCAGCCCTTCTAATTTCCAGTTCTTACAGTACTTGAAACATCCTTATATTGCTTCAATAAATTAATACTTTTTGCCAAATTTAGTTCCACTAGGTTTCTTTTCTCTCTCCTTTTTTGCAATAATTAATTTCTGTTTTCTGAAGCAAATATTCTTTCAGCAAAGTTCATAGAATGTTTTAATAAGACAACAATTTTTTTTCATTCGCACACAGAATAACCTGTTTTCTACAAACCGTTGTGTTATTTTTCACTTTAGTAATTCACAGTTGTATCACATATAAGTTCTGCAATCCAGGAATATATGGGCAGAAAAATCCATGCATCTAAGTCTGCAGAGGAAAGCCATGATGGCCAGGAAAGGTTCTGAGGCTAGATGCTTTGGAAAGAGATTAGACTGTGACGTTCAGACAGAGGGAACCATAGAAGCAACAGTGCAGTATGACTAAAATAAAAGTCTGCAAGTAGATATAGTGATGAAGATTAGAAAGACAGATTTGGTTCATATTAATAGAGGCCATGAAAGCCCATGAAATAAGTTTGGGCTTTATCATGTTAGTCATAAGAAATGAATAAGGAACTTTTTAGCCAGACAATAATATCAGGACTTACTCAGGAAATTGAATCCGGTGGAGGACTCCAGAGAGCAAGCTGATTCAGTGTTCCATTCATGGTAATGAGGGCTGGAGATCCTCAGCAGCATCTTGAAGGGTTCAATGTCATTAAGAAAGAGCTTGAACTATGGAACTACCAAAAAGTTTAAAGAAGAAAATAAAGTTTGCCCAGAACTAACCTTGGGGGAAAAAAAAGAAAAGAAAGAGCAAAGTTTTATTCCAAGCAAGGCAGCCAAGGTGCTTCAGAAAGAGACTGAGAAAGGAAGGAGAGTTTGCTCCCAGTAATGATCCTACTGAGGATCTGGGAACCTATAGGACAAGAGCATGGATGTGTAAGACTGGACTGGAGAGGAAACAAATGAAAACCTGGAGGATGCAATAGAGGAAAGGTTTTTCATCTAACAGAGAAATTGTAAACGATAGAGTTAAGGAAGCAGAGATAGGAGTTAGACTGAAGACATGAGATGCAAATCAATATAATTGATATTGGATGATGGCATGTAAGGGTTCCAGGTCTCTTTCCAAATGGAAACACATTTTAATATTACCTACATTTTATGGATCTAGAGTGGTTGAGGAATTGCTTTAACTAAGTGCGCTTTAAGAGATACAACAGATCTGAATCCCAGTTTCCTGGTATTTGGATTCTTTTTGATTTTAATTCTTTCCATTGTATCACAATGCCTCTAACAATGTTTAGTGGCAATAAAGGGAAATAAACATAGAGCCAGACTGTTTTCATAGGAATGTTGGTTCCCCTGAATATTCAGTCCCCTTAAACCAGCTTCCTCAAGTGCTAAACCCAGATCAAAGTAATTTCCAGTTAGGCCACTGGCTGTCAATAAATAATTCATTACATGAAATTACTAAGTAAATGCCAGAGGTAAGACATTATATATTTTGATGTTGTGACAAAATCAATAAAATGCAGCTATCAGATTTCTTTCCTTAGTTATATAGCTTGTTAATTTGTGACTATTCATTTGATTAACTACATCAGAAATATAAGAGTAAAAGGCTAGTGGCCATTTATTCATGTTTTATAAATGCCAATGCTGGGAGTGTGTGACATCTACATGAATATAAAGCAAATTTATTGTAATTAATGTTATTACCATGAATAAGAAATAAATTCATAACATCCAATATGTAAATACTAAGCAAAGCATGCAATTTGTCTCTTTTTGAAATTAATCTCACATTCACATTAATATGATTTATGTTATTGTAATACATACTATGCCTCTGGAATCAGAGTAGGGATGATTCACTCTCTATGTGACCTTACTAACAAATAATGTGCTAATAGCATCATAAATATCAACTAAAACTAATTGATATTTTTTATGTTCTTAAGATTAGCTTCCTGAATTTGAAGTTTGAATAGTAACAGAATGAATGAGTATCAGTACAAGTGCCGTGACATATTAAAATGTCAAAATGGAGGACACCTATGGTCATAGATGGAAGAATAGACCTAGCTTACAGAATCTTAGATGCAGAAAGGACCTTAGAGGTCATTCAGTTCAATCACTCCATTTAGCAGATGAGGGAGGGGAAGGCCAGAGGCACTGGGGACTTCAGGGTTCAATGTACAGTTACAAAATACAGAGCTGTTCAGGCCATCGTGTTTTTTGTTTTGTTTTGTTTTTGTTTTTGTTTATTTGCTACATCATGCTGCCTGAAGAATCATTTTTCATCATCTTAAAATGCTACCTTATTATTGCATTAGCAAGTGAAAAATTAATGGGTGTATATTCTTCGCTTTTGAAATGAGAAGAAAGCACTTCCATTAACCACTGCAAAATAGTATTTACCATAAACTGAGCTCAGAGGGCAGTTTTGTTTCCCACACATTCTATGGCAAATCAACTTTCTATATTAAAGCACTTATTGTCACATTGATGATTTTTTAAAATGAGCTACATTTGTATTAAAATGAACTATTTGACTTATGATTATGAATTTTCATGCTGCAAAAGAGAAAATAATGACAGAATTTGTATTATAACAAATGTGGGAATTAACTAACACATTTTTCCCACTCAGGTGTAATTCACATAAAAAGACCATTCCATGAGCTCTGACAAGAGCATACACCAGTGTAGCCCACACCTAGATAGAGAAATAGGACATTTTTAACCCCAGAAAATTCTTAGTGCTCCTTCCCAGTAAATAAGTGCACCACCTTCCCTATAAGGCAACCATGCTGTTCTTCTTCTTCTTCTTTTTTTTTTTTTTGGTTTTGAAATGTTTTGTTAGATACCCTAATTATTTTCAATTCCTCAAGTATTTCATATTCTGTCTATTTATAAGGGTTCTCCATCTTTTAAAGTAGTAAACCAAGAAGAGATAGTACTGTACTGGCTGCTCATATTTTGACATGACTAGTTTCTTTATGTTTGAGTTACAGGAGTTTTGTAGGTTTGGGATATAAGTCTTTTGTCAGATACATGCATTACAAACATTTTCTGCCAGTTTCTTGCTTATCTATTTCTTTGCTGAACAGGGTCGTTTTAATAGCATGAGTGTTTAATTTTGATGAGGCAACAATTTTTCTTTTATGGTTATTGCTTTTTATATCCTAAGAAATACTTGTGTATCTCAAGGTATTGAAGATATTATTCATTGTTTTCTTCTGAAAACTATTTAGTTTTAGTGCCCAGATCCATTTCTAGCTAAATTTTATATATGGGGTGCCATATGAGGGAAGGTTGTTTCTCCTCCATTTCACTGTGGTCTTAGCACCATGTGTTGAAAGATGCTTCTGTTCCCTCTTGGACTGAATTGGAGTCTTAGCTGAAACTTACTTCATGATGAAAGTATGGATTTATTTCTGGATTCTCTGTTCTACTTCATGGATTGGTCTAATTTTTACATCAATAGCATACTTTTTTGAATATAGTAGCTTTATGATGTCTTCAAATCACTTAGAAGTAATTTTGTTGTTGTTGTTGCTGTTTGCTTTTGCAAGACTAAAAAACATTTAGTCCTTGTGTTTTCACATAAATTATACAATCAGTTTATTGACTTCCATTTAAAAAAAAAAAAAAACAGGATTTTGATTAAGATTGCATTGAAACTATGGTTCAGTTCGAATAGCTTTGACATATTTACATTCTGAATTTTCCAAAGCATAATAAACATGCTATATTTTCCCATTTATTTATGTGTTCTTTAATTTCTCTTAACTGTGTTTTGTAGTTTTCAGTGTACTCACTTTATACTTAAGTATTTCAAGCTTTCTGAGCATGAATGTAAATAGTATCTATTTTTAATTTTTGATCTCCAATTTTTTCAGTGCTATGATATGGAAATAAACTGATCTTATATGGTATAATTTTCTTAAACCTAATTATTAGTTATCATAGCTGCTTTGTGGATTGCTTAAGGATTTTCTCTAGATACTATACACTGTTATGTTTTCTATAATTAAAACAGCTTTGTTTAATCTGTGTGATTTTCATTTTTTTCTAGCCTTGTTGCACTGGCCACCACCTCCAATTATGAAGTAGCATAGTTGGGGCAAAAGCAGGCATCCTAGCCTTATTGGCTAACATAGGGGACAAATGTTCAATCATTCACCACTGGTATGATGCTCCTGCTAGTTTTCTGGAGATTCTCTTCATCATTGTGAAGATGTCCTTTTCTCTTTCAAATTTAGAAAGAATTTTGATCCAAAATGAGTTTTGGATTTTCTGAGATTGTTTTATGCATTTAATGAGGTGTTTAGATATTTTTTGCATCGTTCTGAATTATTCTGTTAAAGCTCTGAATTACATTAACTTTGGAAAGTTGAATTGCATCAACAAAAGAAACCCCACTGTTGTCTGTGCTGCTATTATTTTTTATAAAGGTTTTTGCTCATGAAGAAATAAAACCAGGGCTGGGGTTGTGGCTCAGCGGTAGAGCCCTCACCTAGCATGTGGGAGGCCCAGGTTCAATCCTCAGCACCACGTAAGAATTAACGCATTGTGTATAACTAAAGCAAATAAATAAATATTTAGAAAGAAAAGAAAGAAAGAAAGAAAGAAAGAAAGAAAGAAAGAAAGAAAGAAAGAAAGAAAGAAAGAAAGAAAGAAAGAAAGAAAGAAAGAAAGATCAGCCAGGCATGGGTAACACATGTCTGTAATCCCAGCAGCTGAGGAGGCTAAGGCAGGATGATCAGGAGTTCAAAGCCAGTCTCTGCAAAAGCAAGGCACTAAGCAATTCAGTGAAACCCTGTCTCTAAATAAAATACAAAACAGGGCTGAGAATATGGCTCAGTGGTTGAGTGCCCCTGAGTTCAATCCCTGGTACTCCACCCCCTCCCCCCAAAAAGAAACAAAATCTCCAGTTTATTTTATCATAATGTCTTTACCCATTAAGGTGTTTAGACATCACAGTTATGCTGACTTTATTAAATGAGCTGTTAGTATTCTATTCTATTTTGTGAACGAGTTTTAAAATGATGTATATTATTTCTTATTGAAATTGTTAGTAGAATCCATATGAATTCATCTAACCCTGGGATTTTGTTTTTAAGAATACTTTTTAATTACTAATTATACAGTCAGTTGTAGATATTAGATGATTCAAATTTTCTATCTTTATTTAGTTTAGTATTTTTCACCCAGGAATTTGTCCATATCATCAAAATTATTGAACTTATTGACCCAAATTATCCTTAGTATTTCTTTTTATCCTTTTAATACCTGTAAGATCTATACTTGCTTCCTCTACTTTCATTCTTGGTATTGGTAATTTGGTATTCTTTCTTTTATTCTTGGTCAATAATAGTAAATAGTGAAGAAACTTACCAATTTTAACAATCTTTCCAAAGAACTACATTTGGTTTCTTTAATTTTCTCTGTTTGTTTTCTATTTCATTATTTTCTGCTCCTCTATCATTGTTTTACACTTTTTTTTTTTTTCTTTTTTTGGACTGGGGATTGAACCCAGGGGAGCTTTACCATTGATCTACATACCCAGCCCTTTTTAAAATTATTTTTTATTTTGAGACAGGCTCTCACTAAGTTTGCTCAGGACCTCTCTAAGTTGCGGAGACAGGCTTTAAACTTGTGATTCTCCTGCCTCAGAACTCCTGAGGTCCTGGGATTACAGTCATGTTCCACCACACATGGCTATCCTACCTAATTTAGTTTGAATTTGATTTTCTTCTTTCAGTTTCTTATGTTGGAAATTTAACCACTAATTTTAAACTACAGTTGTTTTTTCTAGTATAAACATGTATAAATTTCCCTCTCAACAGTGTTTAACTGCATCCCACAGACTGTAATCTTTTGTCATTTTTTGTAATTTTCTTAGGGATTTCTTTTTAAATGCATGGATGGCTTAGATATGGGTAACTTAATTTCCAAATATTTGAGGCTTTTCTACGTATTTTTTGTTGTTGTTGTTGTTGGTTTCTACCTTAATACTACAGTGGTTTATAAATATGCTCAATATGATGGCAATCTTTGAAAACAAGGCTTTTTAAATGACCCAGGACACATTCTGCTTTTGCAAATGTTTGTTGTGCATTTGAAAGAATTATGTTGCAGACTTAGTGCTGTATAAATATTTAATCAAATCAGTCAAATTGTCCGATAGTTTTTCAAATTGTATTCTTTCTGATATGCTCTCAACCAGGTCCCTATTACTGAAAGGAAGTTTTGAAATTTTCTACCATAACTATAGGTTCAGCAGTTTCTCCTTTGATTTCTGCCAATATTTACTCCAATTATTTTGAAACTCTACTATTAGGTATATATGTATATGTTATTGTTGGGACTTCTTGATGACTTGTTCTTTTTATCATTATGAAATACTCTTCTTTATCTCTGGCAACACTGCTTTCCATGAAATCTGCTCTCTCTGATATATTAATGTAACTACTCTGCCTTTCTTATAATTAGTATCTGCATGAGATTCTGTATTTTTCTCTCTACTTTTATTTATTTTTATTTTTAAGAGTGATAGATTTACTTATAATTGGCAAAAATAACATTTGTTTATGGGATACAATATGATATTTGATATATGTATACTTTATGGAATGATTAAATCAAGATAATTAACATGTATCCCTTACCTCACATATTTATCATTTTTTATGGTGAGAAGATTTAAAATCTATTTTCTCAATAGTTTTCAAATATCTAACACATTATCTATAGTAACCATGCTGTACTCAAGAATTTATTCCTCCTCTCTAATTAAGACTTTATATCCTTTGGATCTGGAGACTATTATTATGCTAAGTGAAATAAGCCAATCACAAAAATACAAAGGTGGAATGTTCTCTCTGATATATGGAAGCCAAACCAAAATAAGCAGGGGAGGAGAAAAGGGAAGGGAATAAGAAAAGGAAAGACAATGGAAAAAAATGGACATAACTTTCCTATGTACATATGTGAATATACAACAAGTGTATCTCATCATTGTGTACATCCACAGGAAATTAATTTTTTAAAAATAACTATGGGTAAATGGCAGAAAGATCAACAGAAGAGAGCAAGGGGTGGGAGGAGAGAGGGAAGGAGAGGTACTGGGGTCAAAATTGAACAAGATAACATTCTGAGCTTACAGAATTGTGTAAAAATGGATTCTACTGTCATATATAACTAAAAAGAACCAATGGGGGTGGGGCAGGGCGGGAAAGACTGTGCCCTTTGACAAGTATCTCCTCATTGCATGATTCTTTAAAAAAATCTGTATTATGTTTAATGTGTTACTTTTATAAGCAGGAAAAAAATCATGCTTAGCTTCTTTATTCTTTTTGATAATCTGTCTTATATATGGGTATTTAGCTTACTTACGTTTTTGGAAAGTAATGTTAACTTATTGGCTTTTCATTTATACCTCTTTTCTTTAATTTTCATGAGTATTCTAAGAATTTCAATACATATCCTTTACTTAGAGTAAATATTGTACTAAGTCTTGAGAAATGTACAAACTTGCAAATTATAGACCCATTTACTTCTTTCAATTCCATTACACTATAGTTGCCATATGCTTTATATTCAAATCTATTATATACAACATAATGGTATAATTTTTGCTTTAAATGTCCTAAGTATTTTTTAAAATGAAAATGAAAAGATATAGTCTTTTTGTATCTACCCAGATTTTTATCATTTTTAGCAACACCAATTCTTTCATGAAGATCTGAGTGTTCATTTGGTATTTTACTTCATCATAAAAATCTTCCTTAGCATTTCTTATAGTGCAGATGTCCTGATGATAAATTCTTTTTTTTTCTCTATGAAAATATGTATTTTTTTCCATTTCATTCATGAAGAATATTTTGTTTAATGTACAATTTGGGGTGGATAATTTTCTTTTTGTGTCCGCCCCCCCCCCCGCCTGCCTTTTAACACTTCAAAAATGTTTCCTATTCCCTCTGGACTTTATTTACTCAATTATTACAGAAAACTTTTTAAAAAAAATTATGGCATTTTAGGCTGGGAATACAACTCAGAGAGCACTTGCCTAGCATGCACAAGGCTCTGGTTTCAATGCCTAGGAATAAAAAAAAAAAAAAGTGTATTATAAATATAAATATAAATATTTTATGTATAATTTTAAAATGTGTATTGTTTATTTCTACAACTTTTATTTGGCTGTTTTTCACATATTTTCTCTATATATTAAGATGTGCTGTATTTTCATATACTCTAACCAAGTACTTTTTTACATCTCTGATGTTAATTAATATAATAGTGGGTTGAAATTGAGTAAGCTGAATCATCTCAGGGTTGGCCTCCTATGACTGCTATGCTATTTTATCTTGTTAACGAATATATTTCCTTCAACTTTGTAAATTGAGTGATTTGTATCATGGGCATTTGAATATTATATTGTGGACACTTTGGTTTCTGGAAATTTCTATTTGGCCTGAAATTGCAAATTCTCCTTCTTGGAAGCAGCTCAAATCTTAGACAAATTTATTTTCTTAACAGGGTGCAGTGGAACACATCTCTAATCCCAGCTACTTAGGGGGCTGAGGCAGGAGAATCACAAGCTAGAGACCAACCTCAGCAAATTAGCAAGACTTTGTCTCAAAATAAAATTCAGAAAAGGATTGGGAATGTAGCTCAGTAGTAGAGCACCCCTGGGTTCAATCTCCAATATGAAGGTAATTTTTTTTTCTTAACTGGAATCTGTTTCATACATACATGTTTTTTCAGAGGTGAATTTGCTTTGGGCAGAGTTTACACAAAGAAGTCAGTGATCCTACTCTCTCTGTTTATATTAGGACACATAATTTTCCAAATTCTGGTCTGATTAGTGAGGTTGTAAATTTTTCAGTTAAAAATTCAGTCATCTCACACAATGCCAAGTTTCACCTGCCCTTAGGATAAAAGGTATAAAATCCAATAATTTGACTTGTGCTGTTGCCTTTTTTCCAAATGTCGGTGTCCTTCCAGATTCTGGTTACTTTTTTTGTTAGCAGTGTTAATCAGCTTTCATCACTGTTACAAAGTACCTGGGAAAATCAATTTAAAATAAGAAAAAATGTAGTTTGGCCCGCGATTTCCATTTGGTGTTGCTTTGGCCCAGTTGCTTTCGGTTCATGGTGGGGAACTCATGGTGGAGCAAAGCTGCTCATCTCAAGGCAGTCAGGAAGCAAAGAGAAAGAGAAGGGGTCAGGGTCCCAACATGTGCTTCAAGGAGATGCTCTACTGACCTACTTCCCCCAACAGCCCCACCACTCCCAATGGCACCATCAGATAGGGACCAAGCCTTCAGCACAGTTCTAGGGGAACCCTGAAGATCCAAACCATAACATTAGCTCTTTGTTGCCTTCAATCACTGTTTTGTTTAAATTTTCACATAGAATTTCTAGTTGCAATCCATGAAAGGGTAATAAGCTTTAGGAACTACTCATTCATTTCAGAAGAGCCACTGATCTATTTACCTTTAATGCAATTGTTGACATGATTAGTTTAAGCCTACAATTTTCCTGTTTGTTTTCTTTTTGTACATCTGTTCTTTGCTATGTCCTTTTATAGCTTTTATTTTTCTGCATTAACAGTATTTTTCAATATTCTATTTCATTCCTTAATTGGCGTGTTAATTGTACCTCTTTATTTGTTTTGCCTGTGGTGTGTGTGTTTTTCTCTATTATTTATAACACATGTCTATTATATTACATCTTCATATAATATTCATATAATAACACATATGTTATATTACATCTTCATGTAATACCCCTTTAAATGTAACATAAACTCTACAATAACCCTACCCAACCTTTATTTGTGCTTTTTTGCACAGGTTTTCTTTTGTGTGTATTTAAAGCTGGGATGCATACCTATTTTTTCTTTAAGATGTTAGTTCTCTTTTTAAAAATAAAAAGTTTTAAAATCTAGATAATTTTTCTCACATGTGTACCATTTCCAACACTGAACACGTCTTTGTGCAGCTCCTAATTACCATCTACTGTACTTACTTCCACCTGACACATTCCCTTTAACATTTACTTTTAACATTCACATTCTATCCACAGAACCTTTCAGATTTTATTTGTCTACGAATGTGTTGACTTTGCCTTTGGAGCTAGGGAATACTATTACTGGATATAGCATTCCAGGCTGACAGGCTTTCTTTTCATTCAGCACTTTAACTATGTTATCCCATGATCTATCTTGGCCTCCATGGTTTCACATAAAAGTCCAGCCCTCATTTGAATTATATGTAATGTGTCTTTTCTTTCTTTTTTCTATTTTTTAGTTTCTCTTATATATTTGAATTTGAGAAATTTGTCTTGCATGCTTTATTTTGAATGAACTCAAATTTGTTTTTGTTTAGCTTCTTAAATTCACTCTTTAACATTTTTCATCAAATTTGAAAAACTATGTGTATAAAAGATAAATCAATGGCCAAAATTCAAAATATAGAATGCTTATAAAATAGACTTATAATTTAGCTTAAAAGAACACTAATGATTACCTCCTGTTTATAACTGAGGTGGTTCTGTCTGAAGAGTATATCAAGGCTTAATGACCATGCATTTGTTAGTATGAAAGAGAAAAACGAACTAGATATAACTAGCCAGACCTACCTCAAAAATCCATGTCCTGCTCAAGCCCATGCTTATTGTTTGGGAGATAGGAACACAAAAGAGAGTGTTTCCCGTAAATACCAATCTATAGAATGCAACAACCATGTTCCTAATAAGGTGTCTTCAACAAGGCCTAAGCTCTGAACAATCACATTAGCAATTTCTCCCTTAAGTGCTGAGGAAAATAAGTGGAAGAGGTGGACAGAGAGATGGAACATTGGTCAGAAAAAGTAGAAGCTTCCATGCTAAGTAACATAGGCTGGGGGACTTGGCCTGTAACTGAGTCATAAAGAGACTGCCACCAACAGCACTCACAGGGTCATGCCATATTAGACTAGAGAAAGGTGAGGGCAGTGTACAAGGAAGTGTGAGAGGGCCTCAGCAGAGATCTAGTCTTGTTGGGGAAACTAGCTAATTCCAAAATTTGCTTAACAATCTGAGAGAATAATGGTTCTACCTTGCTACAAAATAGAAAATGTATTATGAAGGACAGTCTATACTGAAAGGATTGCAGAAAAAAGAAAAAAAAAATTGATTAAATTCGTTTAGGCATATATGTTCACTTCCTTAAAAAGAATAGGTGGCAATGACCTGAAGAAGTCCTCAAATTAACCAGTAAAACCAGGGATAAATCCCATATTGAAGAAAAGGCACAATTATTTCAGAACCAGTCAAAACAACCTTATAGAAGAATCAAAAAAGTTGTTGGCTATTTGAATTCAAAAAGTTTTGAGATAATGGCCTGAAATACAGTGTTTCAGTTGAGACTGTGAGCAAGTGAATGAATAAGTGAATACCCAATTAAACAATGGGTCAAAGTTTGCTTTGGAGTTAGGTAAACTGAACTTATTGGTGGGCATTCACTTAACATTTCTATATGATTCGTCTTCTAATTCAAAACAGTAATGGTGAAAAGAGGAATTATACAAGATTGCAGCTAAATATATATATCAATTTGTCTGTAACACTTCCTTCCCTTTGGGAGCATAAGGTAAGAAATTTCAACATCTACTTCTCTGGTGGTGAGCAATATCACCACCAGTTCAATTTTTAAGATTTTCTCCTGAGTATTGAATGATGTATGATTATATATTCCATACTGTGATAGTGAACATTTTGCCACTGTGACCAAAATACATGACATAAATCACTTGGAGGAGGAAAGGTTTATTTCGGCTCAAGATTTCAGAAGTTCAGTCCTTGTTCAGGGCCTAAGGTGAGCCAGAACATCATGGTGGAAGAGCATGGTAGAGGAAAGGTGCTCAACTCATGGCAACTGGGAAGCAAAGAGACAGAAGAAGGAGGAGGAGGAGGAGGAGGAAAAGGGCAAGGAGGAGGAGGAGGAGAGAAGAGAAGGAGGAGGAGGAGGAGGGGAGGAGGAGAAATGGTCTGGGACAAGATATACTCTTTCAGGGCAGACCCCCATTGACCTACTTTCTCCAACAGGTGCCATTACTAATAATCCACTCAAACTATTATACCCCAAAATGGGTTAATCCACTGAAGAGATCAGAACCCTCATGATCCAATTATTTCCTAAAAGCCCCATTTTGGCTACTGCTGCTTTTGGAACCAAGTCTTTTAATACATAAACCTCAGGAGAACATTCTAGATTCAAACTATAACACATACTGTGTTTGCATTTTAGGAAACTGCAAATACTCAGAGACCAAGGTTTTAGAGATGTATGTGCACTTCAAAATATATACCACTCAACCATGCGAAGAAGAAACCCTGGACAACATGGAAAACAAATTATATTACCTCTCTGGCTTTGCTTTCTGGCTCTGTGATTTGGGGAAAGTTATCACTATGTGTCTTAATTATTCTCATATGTAATATGAAGGTTTTGAATTTGCAGAATGTGAATGTCTCTTCCAGCTTAACACTCTCTTCTATGCAAAATCAAGAATCTGGAAGCATTTTATACAGTAATGCATCCGTGTGATTCAGTTCACCAGGGATTTGTTGTCTGCTATGTGTAGTTTTGGAATTATAAAAGCAAGCAAGGAAACCATCTTTTCTTAAGAATTCCACAGTCTAATGAAGAAGTCATGTCAAGAAATACAAAACAATAGGATAATCAGGGTTTTAGTGGGCAGTATTGAGGCAGAGAGAAAGAATAACCTAAATATATCCAGAGCATCTAAATGGTTTCTTAGAAGAAGGGACTCAAGAACTAAGTCCAAAATGACAATGCACTGGTAGAAATGTGGGCAGAGTAAAATTATAGCACATGCAAAGACATTTAAGAATCTCGTATTCAGATGGGCGTGGTGGTGCATGCCTGTAATCCCAGCACTTGGGAGGCTCAGACAGGAGGATCACACGTTCAAAGCTAGCCTCAGTAATGGCGAGGCACTTAACAACTCAGTGAGACCCTGTCTCTAAAAAAATACACAAAATGGCTGGGAATGTGGCCCAGTGGTGAGTGCCCCTGAGTTCAATCCCCTGTACCAAAAAAAAAAAAAAAAAGAATCTTGTATTCAGAGAACCACAAACACATTTAAAAGACAATGACCAGTGCATGCGTGCTGCCATGGGGACACATGAGACCAGGGAGTAATGCAAGTGCTGGATCATTCAGGGCCTTGGCACTGAGGAGTTTAGGCTGCATCATATGCAGTGGTAGTCTCTGAAATTTTTGGATTTGCAACCAATAAGTAATATTCTTGAACATACCATTATTTTTCTTTTTTAAACTTTTTTTTCTCCTAGGCTTTTTTATTTTAAGATAGACTCCCAAGAAGTTACAACAATAGTACAGAGGAAAAAAATAGTAAAGAGAGGTCCCATGTACCTTTTCCTCCCAGATTATAATGGTATCTTTTGTAACTTTTTCCATTATCAAAGCCAGGAGGCTGAATAGGTACAATACCATTAACTATACGATGGACTTTATTCAAGTCTCACCATTTTTTATTTCATTTTGCATGTGAAATAACTGAGGTTTACTTCAATTGATCATTTTTTTAATTTATAACATTTTTATTCATAATACACAAGTGGATGAATTGTTCAAGAAACTGCAGCATGATGACACCACTAAATAGCACTCTGCATTATAAAGAAACAACTTTTACAACAGCAACTTGGATGAATCTCTAGGAAACTACAGAAAGGGGACCCCTGATGGTTATATAAAGTTTTATTCTATTAGTGTAACATTCTGAGATGACAAAATTCATAGAAGTGGAATGACAAATCAGTGTTGGTCAAAATGAGGAAAAGGAAATGGGGTAGGGAGGGGGATGCAGCTATAAAAAGGGCTCTACACTGGGTCCTTGCAGTGAAAGAAATGTTCTGTCTCTTGACTGTGTTGATTTAATTATCCTGGTTGCAATCCTAATTATAAATTTGCAGTATGTTAACATTGGGAGGAAAGTGAGTTAAGTTTGGAACTTGCAGTATAACTAAATATGAATCTATATCAGATAATTTTTTTAAATTAATTTATTTTTTATTCTAAGTTGTTAAGTTTTTTATTCTAAATTGACAGCAGAATGTATTACATTTCATATTATACTTATAGAGCACATTTTTACATATCTCTGGTTGTATACAAAGTATATTCACACCATTCGTGACTTCATACATGCATTTAGGGTAATAACATCCATCTCATTCTACCATCTTTTTTTTTTCTTTGCCCTTTTGCCCCCTCCTTTCCCCTCCCTCCCCATTGGCCATTCTAGTGTTCCTCTAATCTTTCGAACAAAAAGGTTTTTTAAACTTTTGTTGCATATGTTTATAAAGAACACTTTGTAGTAGTCAGGGTTCTGCAGAGAAAAGGAACTAATAGATGGATGTATTTCACAGAGGGAAAGAGTGAGAGATATTTCAAGGAATTAGCTCACAGGATTGTGGTGCTAGCAAGTCTAAAGTTTATAGGAAAAGTTGGTAGGCTGGAGACTCAGAAAAAGATGATGTTGCAGCTCAAATCTGAGGGCAGTTTTCTGGAAGAATACCCACTTTTTTTTATGAGAGGTCTTTTTCTCAAGGAATTCAACTGAACAGATGAGGCCCACCCATGTCATTGAGGGCAATCTACTTGACCCAAAATCTACTGATGATCACATGTATTACAAAATGTAAGCATTATCAGCATACACCAAAATATTTTTTTAGAAATAATAAAATCATTTTTTTGGAAAGAAGGCAATGAACTTTCTTTAAGTTCTAATACTTGCTTCTAGAGCTCCCAGTGAATTTTTTGGTTACATACCACAAAATGCATGCATTCCAGAAAAGACCCTACAATATAAAACAGAGAGCCAGTAGAAGGAGTGGTAGAATTAAATAAGTACAATTATTCTCTGTCTCTGAATGAAGAAGAAGAAGAAAAAGAAAGGAAGAACAAAAGGAGAGGTGAACATAGAGGCAGGAATATCAGTCAGCAGGAACCAATAAGGAATAGAGAAGTCTGTCCAAAAATTATATTTACGGGCGCACCCAATAGCCATCAACTCCAACAGAATATAGAGCAGAGTAGGTAGGCCTACACCTTGTTTGTGCTGCTTTTGCATCTCTACCACTATGAAAAACTGACTTTTTTTCTTGACAAGAAAAAAAAAAAAAAAAAAAAAAGACTCAGCTTACCTAAGACAGTACCTTCATCCCATCTTTAAAATTCAGTGTGTACTTGAAATGGGAGAAAATTAACCCTTAAATCCACTCTTGGGGGAAATGAGCCTCCTAGAACTTTTAGTAGCACAGCTCCAGGTAATCCTGGACTTTCACATATTCCAATTAAATGATGCCTTCTTGAAGTTGTGCAATGCAAATGTCTCTGAATTGGCCCTACTGGGTCTTATAAGGATAGGAAAGATCATTGAAGTTTATCTGTATTTTATCCATACTCTGAGTCTATGCTTATATAAACACCCACTCATCTACAGGATAAAGAACCATCCATAGGTCCACATTATGGGCTGTTTAAATATATATAATGAGCCTCAGTCTTTTCCATTTCTCTTGCTTTTATGCAGAAAGCCACTTCCCTCTCTGTTTAAGTAACTGCATTTAGTCACTTGATGCAATGCTCAGCAATGAAGCAGCATGCAGGGCCAGAAAGACAAGGCAAGTCCAGCAGTCTCTACTTCTTTCTTTCAGTAAAGCATTTGTTGAAGAAGCAAGTTCTGGTCTCTCCATCCAGCTACAAACATGGTCCATAGTGTAGCAGCCCCTGTAGGAATAGTTTTGCCAAATTGTTGTTGGGTGTGGAGTCACTGGCCTATGTTGAAGCTTACACAATAACTCTCAGAGGACCTCGGTTGAGAATGTTATTCACTGTACCACATGATGATATGTCTATTAAGATTTCAGGAAATACCTGCCTGTCGCCAGCTGCAGGGATACTTCTGTATCTCCAGAGCCACAAATATACTTGTTCAGTATATAAAATTCACTTCAAATATTTCTTTTCTGAATGGCTGGATGAATCTCAGACTCAAACCTAAGGCCCTTCTTGGATCTTTGTGGTTGACAATCAAAAACTCATTGAAAACCATCTGGTTACAACTGGCATGTAATTTTTAATTAATGTTATTTCTTGCTCCATTTTAATATCAATGACTGAGTTGATTTCTTCTCTTTTCCCTTAATATTATATTATTTTGCTCTCTCTTGTATTCATTCTTTGTCTGTCTCTCTCTCTCCCTCAAACACATACACACACATCTGTTAATGGCTGACCCACCTCGGAGACGCCATCCCTGCTGGGGTTGGCATGGGAACAAGCCCCGGCCTGTGAGCACTCCCGCTAGGCCTGCCTGCAAGCGTTCCAGCTCAGCCTGCCTACATGTGTTCCCAGCTCTGCCTACCCACTCAGGAGCCACAGGTATTCTCCACTTCTGCCTGCAGGTCAGGGAGCAGGCCCTGGGCCCAGGAACAGGGAATATTACATGGGGATACCTATCTTTTGTTTCTCCTACTAACACCCTAATTCCTATCATTACCCTCTCACTAGTCAAATAAACTAATACCTCTGTCTTCTCACATCCTACCTCACAAATGTTTTAGCCAACCCATAAGTCCTCCCTTTTACTGTTAGATACTGTGAACCACCACACAAAAATACTGACTAAATGGTAGAAGATAATTGATCTCATCATTTATGGTTAAAATGTCAAAATTGTAAATATAAAAATAGAAACTAACTGACATATGGCAATATGTTGGGTACTTTGACTGCTGTAATATTGATCTTTCCCTTAAAAGTTATGCATCGGGTAACCTGTAGGGATCATATAAGACAATAAGACAGAAACAGGAATACCTCAGACTTACACTGCAAGAGAGGAAAACACATAGATATCAGGAAAAAACAAGGGAGGAAAATGTCCCAAATAAACCAAGATACTACAGCAATAGAATCCATAGAAAACACAGTAGGTGAAATGTCAGAAAAGGAATTCTGAATATACGTAATTAAAATGATTCGGGATTTTAAAAATGATTTAAGTGAGGAGATACAGGCAAAAATTGATCTCTCCAACAAAGAGATAAGAGATCAAATACAGGTAGCAGAAGATTACTTCAAGAAAGAGATAGAGAGTCTGAGAAAAAAACAAACAGAAATACTCGAAATGAAAGAAACAATAGGCCATTTTAAAAACTCAATAGATAGTATCACCAATAGATTGGATCACTTGGAAGATAGGACCTCAGATAATGAAGACAAAATATATAGTATTGAAAATAAAGTTGACCACACAGTGAAGATGGTAAGAAACCATGAACAAAATATCCAAGAACTATGGGATACCATCAAAAGACCAAATATAAGATTTATTGGAATTGAGGAAAGTGCAGAGGATCAATCCAAAGGAATGCAAAATCTCTTTGATGAAATAATATCAGAAAATTTTCCAAACAAGAAGAACGAATTTGAAAAACAAACATAGGATGCCAAATGTACAAAATTACAACAGATCTACACCAAGGCACATTATAATGAAAATGCCTAGCATACAAAATAAGGATAGAATTTCAAAGGCCAAAAGAGAGAAAAATTAGATAACCTATAGAGGAAAACCAATTCACATTACAGCAGATTTTTCAACCCAGACCCCCAAAGCAAGGAGAGCCTGGCTCTAAAAAATAAGGGATGCCAACAAATAATCTTATATCCAGCAAAATTAAGCTTTATATTTTATGATGAAATAAAATCCTTCCATGATAAACAAAGGCTAAAAGAATTTACAACAAGAAATCCTTTGCAAATTATTCCACGAGGAGGAATTGAAAAACAACAATGAAAACCTTCAAAGGGAAGAACAATAATAAAGGAAAACTAACCATAGGAGAAATCAAGTCAAACTAAATACCAAAAATAAAATTAAATTAAATAAAATTTAAAATGACTGGTAATACAAATCATATCTCAATAATAACCCTGAGCATTAATGGCCTAAACTAACCAATTAAAAGACATAGGCTGATAGAGTGGATTTAAAAAAAAAAAAAGACCCAACAATATGCCGCCTTCAAGAGACACATCTCATAGGAAAAGATGCCCACAGACTGAAGGTGAAAGGATGGGATAAAATATACCACTCACATGGACTATGTAAGCAAGCAGGGTTTTCCATCCTCATATCAAACAAAGTAGACTTCAAGCCAAAGGTAATCAAAAGAGATAAGGATGGACATTTCATACTACTTAAGGGAATCATACATCAACAAGAAATAACTGTCATAAATATATATGCCCCAAATAATGGAGCATCCACGTTCATCAAACAAACCCTTCTCAAGTTCAAGACCCAAATAGACCACAACACAATAATTCTATGTGACTTTAACACACCTCTTTCACCACTGGATAGATCTTCCAAACAAAAGCTAAACAAAGAAAATGTAGAACTCAATAATGCAATCAATAGCTTAGATTTAACTGATATATATAGAGTATATTATCCTCAAGAAGTTAGTACACTTTCTTCTCAGCAACACATAAATCATTCTCTAAAATAGATCATATATTATGCCATAAAGCAACTCTAAGCAAATATAAAAAAGTAGAGATACTACCCTGCATACTATCAGATTATAATGGAATGAAACTAGAAATCAAAGAAACAAAACCTACTCCAACACCTGGAGACTAAATAATACGTTATTGAATGAACAATGGGTTGCAAAAGACATTAAAAAGGAGATTAAAAAATTCTTAGAGGTCTATGAGAACACCTATACAACATATCGAAATCTCTGGGACACTATGAAGGCAGTACTAACAGGAAAATTCATTGCATGGAGTTCATTCCTTCAAAAATGAAAAGGTCAACAAATAAATGAATTAACATTACACTTCAAAGCCCTAGAAAAAGAAGAACAAATTAACCCCAAAAGCAGTAGAAGACGGGAAATAATTAAAATCAAAGCCAAAATCAATGAAATTGAAACAAAAAACACAATTGAAAAAATCAACAGAACCAAAAGTTGGTTCTTTGAAAAAATAAATAAAATTGATAAACCATTAGTGATGCTAACTACGAAAAGGAGAAAAAAAACTCAAATTACCAATGTATGTGATGAAAAAGGAAACATCACAACAGACACTACAGAAATACAGAAGATAATTAGAAATTATTTTGACAATCTATACTCCAACAAAATAGAAAATAATGAAGACATTGACAAATTTCTAGAAATATATGATATGCCCAAACTAAATCAGGATGACATACACAATTTAAATAGATCAATTTCAAGCAAAGAAATAGAGGATGCCATCAAAAACCTACCAACCAAGAAAAGCCCAGGTCCAGATGGATACACAACTGAGTTCTACAAGACCTTTAAAGAAGAACTAACACCAATACTTCTCAAACTATTCCATGAAGTACAGAAAGAGGGAACCCTTCCAGACTCATTCTATGAGGCCAATATCACCCTGATTCCAAAACCAGGCAGAGACAAATCAAAGAAAGAAAACTTTAGAAAAATATCACTAATGAATATAGATGCAAAAATCCTCAATAAAACTCTGGCAAATCAAATACAAAAATACATCAAAAAAATAGTACATCACAATCAAGTGGGGTTCATTCCAGGAATGCAAGTTTGGTTCAACATAAGGAAATCAATAAATGTAATTCACCACATCAATAGACTTAAAGATAAAAATCATATGATCATCTCAATTGATGCAGAGAAAGCATTTGACAAAATACAGCACCCCTTCATGTTCAAAACGTTAGAAAAAATAGGGGATAACAGGAACATACCTCAACATCATAAAGGCCATCTATGCTAAGCCCCAGGCCAACATCATCCTAAATGGAGAAAAGTTGAAAGCATTCCCTCTAAAAACTGGAACAAGACAGGGATGTCCTCTTTCACCATGATTATTTAACATAGTTTGTGAAACCCTAGCCAATGCAATTAGACAGACAAAAGAAATAAAAGGGATACAGATAGGAAAAGAAGAACTCAAACTATCACTATTTGCAGATGATATGATTCTAAACATAGAAGATCCAAAAAACTCCACCAGAAATCTTCTAGATCTAATAAACGATTTTGGCAAAGTGGATGGATATAAAATCAATACCCATAAATCTAAGGCATTTCTGTACATCAGCAACAAATCCTCAGAAAGAGAAACTAGGAAATCCACCCCATTTACTATAACGTCAAAAAAATAAAATAAAATACTTGGGAATCGACCTAACAAAAGAAGTGAAAGACCTATACAATGAAAACTACAGCACACTAAAGAAAGAAATTAAAGAAGATCTTAGAAGATGGAAAGATTAACCTTGTTCATGGATAGGTAGAACTAATATTGTCAAAATGACTATTCTACCAAAAGCACTATACAATTTCAATGCAATCTCAATCAAAATCCTAGTGTAATTCCTCGTAGAAATAGAAAAATAAATCATGAAATTCATCTGGAAAAATCAGAGAACCAGAATAGCCAAAGCAATTCTTAGCAAGAAGAGTGAAGCTGGTGTCATTACTATTCCAGACCTTAAATTGTATTACAAAGCAATAGTAACTAAAACAGCATGGTATTGGCACCAAAATAGACCAGTAGACCAATGGTACATAATAGAAGACACAGAGACTAACCCACACATCTACAGTTATCTTATATTAGACAAAGGTGCCAAAAACATACATTGGAGAAAAGATAGCCTCTTCAACAAATGGTGTCAGGAAAACTGGAAATCCTTATGTAATAAAATGAAATTAAACCTCTATCTCTCTCCATGTACAAAACTCAACTCAAAGTGGATCAAGGACCTATGAATTAAACCAGAGACTTTGCACCTAATAGAGGAAAAAGTAAGTCCAAATCTCCAACATGTTGGATTAGGCCTCAACTTCCTCAATAAGACCCCTATAGTGCAAGAACTAAAACCAAATATTAATAAATGGGATGGATTCAAACTAAAAAGCTTCTTCTCAGCAAAAGAAACACTCAGTGAGGTGAACAGAGAACCTACAGAATGGGAGCAAATCTTTACCACATGCACATCAGACAGAACATTAACTTCAAGGATATATAAATCTCTCAAAAACCTTTACACCAAGAAAACAAACAACCCAATCAATAAATGGGCTAAAGAATTGGACACTTCTCAGAAGAAGATATACAATCAATCAACAAATTTATGAAAAAATGTTCAATATCTCTAGCAATTAGAGAAATGCAAATCAAAACTACTCTAAGATTTCATCTCACACCAGTCAGAATGGCAGCTATCAAAAACACAAACAACAATAAATGCTGGCAAGGATGTGGGGAAAAGGGCACACTCTTACATTGCTGGTGGGGCTGCAAATTTGTGTAACCAATTTGGAAAGCAGTATGGAGATTCCTAGGAAAACTTGGAATGGAACCACCATTTGAACCAGCTATCCCACTCCTCGGTCTATACCCAAAGAACTTAAAAATAGCATACTACAGGGACACAGCCACATCAATGTTCATAGCAGCAAAATTCACAATAGCTAGATTGTGGAAACAACCCCGATGCCCATCAATAGATGAATGGATAGGGGAATTTTGGTATATATACACAATGGAACACAACTCAGCACTGAAAGAGAATAAAATCATGGCATTTACAGGTAAATGGATGGAGTTGGAGAAAATAATGCTAAATGAAGTCAGCCAATCCCAGAAAACCAAAGGTCAATTGATTCCTTTGCTATGATGACACTGAATTATAGTGGCAAGGGAGGGGGGATGGGAGGAATGAAGTAATGTTAAATAGAAAAAAAGGGGGGAGGGGAGGGAAAAGGGCAAGGGGATAGAAACAATGGCAGAAAGAGTTGGACATCAGTATACTAAGTGCATGTATAAAAACTCAAATGGTATGAAAATACTTTGTGTAAAATCAGTGACTTGGAAAACTGTGCTCTTTATGTGTAATATGAAAGTAATTGCATTCTAAAAGCATGTATAACAAATTAAATTAAATATTAAAAAAAAAAAAAACTTTAGAACTTTCTGGAACAGGGCAGGCAGTAAAAGAAAGTTGTTTATTCCCTAAGGCTGGGATTTAGTACATTAGCCTTTTGTTAACTTATGCCCTCCTAACTCTATATATTATTTATCTATGATTCCCTCCTTCCTTTATTGCCCGATATTTCTTCCCTACATTTACTATGAGCACTAATCAGAGGCTTATCCAATATTTAGTGAATTTTCAAGAAATGCATTTTTTAACATTAGATGGTTCTTTCAATGTCAAGAAACAGGAAGATGTTAAGGGGGATTGTTTGGGAGAAGTATTTTTTAATTAATTGTCAGTTGTTTTATATTCAAATCTTTTTGTAGTAAAAGTAAAATTTATTACTGCAGAAAAAACAAAAAAATAGAATGGAGAAGTCTGGAGTCTGACCCAAGGTTGTGGCCAAGGTGATCAAGTGAACAATAGGAGGCAGAATGAATTGTGTAACTGATCAAGGATGGGTGTGGAAGATGGTGAGGAGTCTTAAAATGAGTTCTAGGATTTGGTCCCTTGGACAGATGGACCGTGTGATTGGTTCAGATTTACTGGTCCAGTTCTGGCTATATTAAATTTGAGTTCCTTTGCTACCCTGTTGGCACCAAGAGATGGAGGCTTAGAATGCGGCTTTGTACACAGTAAATATAATGACAATAGACAAAAAGGGTGACATTGGAGCCATCAGACACACCAACATTCAAATTATGTAATAATAGCAAAACTGGTTACAGTACAGTCAGGGCTTATCACCTTTAAGGCCTCGTGCTAAACACTTTGCATATGCTATCTTAACTAGTCTTTAAAACAACTCTTATGTAGTGTTAAAATCAGTGATATATGCATACCCATGTTTATAGAAGCACAATTCACAATAGCCAAACTATGGAACCAGCCTAGGTGTCCATCAACAGGTGACTAGGTAAAGAAAACTTGTCATATATTTATAATAGAGCTTTATTCAGACATAAATAAAAATGAAATTATGTCATTTGCAGGAAAGTGGATGGAACTAGAGACCATCAAGTTAAGTGAAATAAGTCAAACTCAGAAGGTTAAGGGTTGTATGTTTTCTTTTATATGCAGAAGCTAGAAAGGAAAAAGAAAAACAAGGTGGGGGTGGATCTCCTAAAACTCAAAGAAATATCAAAAGAAAGGAACCCAGGAGTGAGAGGTAGAGGGGTGATGTTGGACAAATTATATTGTGTATGAATATGTATGAATATGTAGCAACAAATCCCATTAATATGAACAACTATAATGCAGCAATAAAAATATGTGGGAGGGAGAAAGAAAACCTAAAAACAGAAAGAAAATAAAAAGTCTTATGTAAGAATCATCATCCCCTTTTTGATAGACCAAGAAACAGATGCATTCAAAAATTTAGTAATTTTCTCTAGATCACAGCCTGTAAGAGAAAGAGCTGGAATTAACACCAAGGTTTAGTGAAACCCCAAGCACCACAATCTTAATTACTATATAGTTATCACCCATTTAAGAAGCAAATTGAAAAAGAAAACAAAAGTGCTATACTTGCCACCTGGTGTGGTGAGAGCTCATGGAGGAAGAGATGGAGTAGTTTGGTCATTTAGAAGGCTATTTCTTTGTATAAAAACCTCATGGAGTAAATTACTTAAAAGCCCAGGTTTGGGAGTCATGCAGATTTCAGTTTAAATATTTCTTTGAAATTAAGTTTCTTGACATGTGAAGTTGGGATAAAAAGTAGCATCATATATTTGTTATCATAATTAAATTAGGTAGTTTATACATAGTGCCAGCTCAAAATGTTGTAATAATTCTTATTATATTTCTCTACTTTGTCTGACTGAGAAAAGAACATCCTGCAGAATACAGCAGAGGACTACAATGGATATTGTGATACCTCAAAGAGATTATTCTAAGAAGTTCTATATATACATTAAAAATCATCTATTTAAAGGTGGCTCTTCTTGTGGTTTTCAACAATATATGCATTGGCAATGAACAGTTGAATAGTCTCTTTAAGGCTGAATAAATTCTAAATCAGATTTCTCACTAACCAAACTAATAGGAAAAAAATTTCAGAAAAATCACAAACACTGGCAAATGGGACTTGAAAAATTGGTATTTCAGCAGGCTCTCAGGACTCCTGAGAAACACTAAAATGTACCCCCAAAAGGAATCACGGTAGTCTGATTGCTTGAGATTGTTGTTCATGTAAATGTGGAATGACAGGATAAGTGACAAGGATCTCTCATTTTTAGTCTGCTGCTCGGACCCCACTTGGGGAAGAAATGTCCACTTGGGGAATTAGTGTATCTGTTAGGATGTCTGGGTGGACCAGCATAGTGACATCAACATGCTGTGCATAGAGGGAAAGATTCTCCTCTTCCTTCTTTCTATCCAGTGTCTGCTAGTGAGGTCCAGAGGACTGGCTACAGAACCCATTCCTCTGCAGTAGGAGGGACACTGAGTGCTGTAATAAATTATCCACACCCAACCCAAATAGACAGAAATCAATTGAACAAAAATGCATAAAATCATAATAGCTATCACAGCATTTTTATTCCACAACTATTCTGATGGAATACCAGCCAGCCCATTAGATGTTTACTGAGCGAACCTCCACTTGTGTTAAATAACAAAATCTTGAACTACAAGAATTTGATGGGAGTCCAATGTATAATTTTCTATTTAGTAGTGAATTGTCTTAACTACTCTGAAACTAATGTGCTTTTTAACATTTGTAAATCTGTATTTGTTTGTTTATTTGTTTAAACACAATGAAGTAATCCAGGAAGGTGTTAAAAGATTTCTAGTGTGGATAAAAGCTAACTCTCTCTAGAAAGCATGGCTTAAAATTCACCAAGCTGTGTTTACCATCCTTCCTAAATTGGGTAGAATGGGGAGCATGATCTTCTCTCACTAATGTGTTTTCCTCAGTGAAGTCTGAGGAACTCACCATAAAGACACAAGGTAGAAAAAGCAAAGAAAAAAGAACTTTTGCACTTTTCATTTGACTACTAATGATTACATTGCAAAATTACAGAATGTATTGTATAGTGTCATCCTTTATTGGAACATGTCAGCTCTCCCAGAGAAAATGTATCACTACAAGTAATCATTTGAGACAAATCTTTCTATAACATCTGAAGGTCCTCCTTTGTGAGGCTGTCTTCAGGGCTCCAAGGCAGCAGTCACCCACTGCTAATCCCATCAGGTCAAGCAAACAGAACAAAGAAAAGAACTGCTCCTCCAACCTGTGTTGGACTTGTAATTCATTTTCTATCATTGTAATTCTGAAATGAAAAAGGGCTTGAGAGAAAAATCCCACCTCAAATTTTGTATTAAATGTTCACTGATGAGCTAACCTTAGCTAGCTATTCCTTGGGAACTACAATGCAGTCTTAAAATCATTTAGTGTTCTTAATTTAGCAGTTGTACAGTGATGGAGTATCCAGATTGCTTATTTATAGATCTCTGAAGACTGTAAGCATGCAGATGTCATGGCTTTGCTTCCTCCGTTCTCAATATAATGCTCTTATTTCCACGAGGGACAATATTCCACAGCAAAATTATTGATAGTCAAATGAACAGCCAGTGTTTGGGCCTTGCATACAGGACTCTGTATTTTCACCACCAACAACCAAACATAAATTTATTACAGACTTGCAAAGTGAGATATGGTTAATATTCCCCCACTAAATGAAAATGAGTATGAAAATTTAGTGAGTCATAATTGTGCTTAATCCTGTTAATGCACTTCCAAAATAATGTGGTCTTGAATTGTTGTAAATACCTCCACCCTTGGTTTCAACACAGCAGTTCACAGTAATGGTGGCACAAAACAAGCCATTTCATTGGTCCACTGCATCCTGAATTCATTTCAGGTCATTATTTTTATTATTAGTAAATGAATGAGCCATTTTTACCTTTTTAGGACAATGAACAATTACAAAAAGTTCAAATGCCATGGGGGTTTCTGTGAATCTAGTTTTGCCCAAGGAAGTCACGGCTAGGAATGAAGGAGAAGATAAAACAAATGGGCCTTCCTCACTTTTAAATTCCCTACTGAGTAAATACTACCACATTACCAGCTCTGAATAATTAACTTTCATCCACTGTGCCAAAAATGAGGCACAGTATTTGAAATGCATCTTTCCAATAAATACCCCTTAGGAGAAACCACCACAGAAATCATGACAGCTGTCATTGCACTAAACTTTTACTTACTCAAATCATTTTCTGAAAACCATCATTAGATTCAAATTAAAATAAAGCTGAGGTTTTCTAAATAAAACTGTCAAAGAAGATAAAAGTTTTTACATTGACAGTAAAGCAAATGATTTTTTCCCCTCTGTTGAGGTTGCATAATAGTGCAGTATATCTGAATGACTTATGGTCCATTAATGACAGATTAACAGCTGGAGGAGAGGAGATCTTTCCAAGAATAGTTTTCAAATGAATGAAACTTGGGGCCCAGAGGCAATGGGAAATGCAAAGTGAGGCGAACCAGGACAGATGTGGGTGGAGGAGACTTATAAGATCAGACTTTCATAATTCATTAAAATCACTGAGAATGATAGACTACAATCTGAAACGAATTTTCCATATTCACAGGGGAAAGAGGTCATAGTAAATACTAAGTCCTTGAAGATGACTGTAGGAGGCAGAAAGCCCTGAGAGTATAATTGTGCAGCATTCCTGAAAGAAGCAGCTTTGCTAAGGCAGAATTTGATGAGGGATTCCATGTACATGATTTTGCTCATCAGTATTCTTTTGGTGCAACAAAATGCCAAACACTTTATACTCTTAGATGCAATAGGGATTTTGATACTGACAAAGTATTTTACATATAAAATCGACTTGTTCAGAAAGACTGGTCCCACACTCCCAAATGAGAAATATATATATTATAATCTCCTTTAGGGACTGGAGATGTAGCTCAGTGGTAGAGTGCTTGCCTAGCTTGCACTTGGCCCTGGGTTCATCCCTGACATCTCAAAAAACAACAAAGAATTATATAAAATAAATTCTACAAAAGAGGTCTAATACCAACTCCATTTTCTTTTCTAAATTTACTATTTGTATAGCCAAATTTTAATATTTTTTCATAAAAGTAATTCATGCTTTTCTAGATATTACAAAATATTCATAAACTATATAAAGAAGAAAGTAAAAATCCCTTTGCAGTGACATTTAAATCTTAGTATATTTTCATCCATCATGTAATATATTTATTCATAATTTTTAAAATAAAAGTGGCATTATGTTAACTGTGCATAACATTATGTCACAAATGTCATGAACATAAGAGCCACTTAGACTTCTTTTGAAGTCAATAATTTATTTTAAGGTATATCCAGGAATCTTAACAATCTGCTATGGCTATTATACCAAGACATATTTATCTTTGTCTCTTGCCAACACTGGATTTGTATGCTCAGTACCATTAAGAATATCATCAATTATAGTTATAGTAACATATATTTATTTAGTGCATAATAATATGATTCCAGGTAAATTCATTATTTGTATAGCCAAAGTTTAATATTTTATCCCAAAATTAGCATAGAAATCTTGTAGACCTCAGAATCAAAAAAAACTATTCTTAGCCGGGCGCGGTGGCGCATGCCTGTAATCTCAGCACTTTGGGAGGCTGAGGCAGGAGGATCACGAGTTCAAAGCCAGCCTCAGCAACGGCGAGGCACTTAGCAACTCAGTGAGACCCCGTCTCTAAATAAAATACAAAAAAGGGCTGGCTGGGGATGTGACCCAGTGGTCATGTGCCCCTGAGTTCAATCCCCGGTACCACAAAAAAAAAAAAAAAAAAAAAAAAAAAAACTATTCTTCATCTGGTTTTCTGATGCCTTTGTGCCTTTGGGACCTCAGCTTACACTAATAATAAGCTTTATTCTGAAATAAGGAACAATCTGATATGGTGAGATGTAGCACCACCATCAACAACTAATACTTAAAAAGCATTAGGCGACTTTGAAAGGAAAAATTGATGACAGAAATACTGCAAAAATGATTAAAATAATTTCCATTTAAAATAAACATTTTTTTCAAACAATTGAGTATATAACAAAATCTTTTGTATTTATATTTCTCTAATTCAAAAAAAATGACAACAATCATGTAAGTCTCTTACAGGACAAAAGTTGGGAATAATTTCTTATGAGGTTATAAACTTTATAAAATATTGTTTGAATATGCATCCTTAGATATAAATCTGTCTCATTTAAATCAACTCCTTAAGAAATAAAGAAGTCCTTCTTTATGCTTTTTTATCTTTGTACATTAACTTAAATACCTAGTAGAATTTATTGTTATAATAAATATTATTATAATCTCTAATTCCACAGCCCTAACAAGACAATGTTTTATTTTGTTGCCTTGCACTTCTTGCCTATTTAGAAAGCAAAATTTATACAGAGTTGTGTTTCTATGGAAACAAATCTCTGGATTCCTTTTTTTTTAGGTTTTATACTATGTGGTACATATTTTACCCTGTTTTAACCTAATCTTCATAATAGTTATTTTAGTGGATACATTGCATGCATGAAACAGAGGCATGATAATTAACAACTATTCTCCTATTTTGTGCTGCTTAAATTGTTTAAAATGTTTTAATTTGTCTGTATTTTATTGATTTATTTTAATTGTATCTTGGATATTTAGTTTTCATTTTTCTTGGTTCATTAATGTATGACTCTAGTAAGCTATGTGCTTTTTAATAATTTCAATAATTTCCCTTGGTATATGAGGAGCCATTTTTTTCAAAGTCTTCTTTTTTATATGTTTGAAAAAACTACTTTAAAGCCAGGTATGGTGGTGCAAGCCTGTAATCCCAGCAGCTCAGGAGACTGAGGCTGAGGCAGGAGGATCATGAGTTCAAAGCCAGCCTCACCCAAAGTGAGGTGCTAAGCAACTCAGTGAGACCCTGTCTCTAAATAAAAAATATAAAATAGGGCTGAAGATGTGGCTCAGTGGTCAAAAGCCCCTAAATTCAAACCTCAGTAACCCTAAAAATACTTTAATTACATTTCTTCTTGATGATTGATTTTATGTATCAACTTGACTAGGCCACAGGATTCCCAAATATTTGGGTAACTATTTCTGGACTTGTTTAGGAGGATAATTCCAGCAAAGATTAGCATTTGATTCTTGTACCAAGTAAAGCAAATGGTCCTCCTCATTTCATGAGGGTCTGCACAGAACAAAAGTGTGGGGGAAGACAGGCTGTCTGCCTGTGTTCAACTACATTGGTATTGGTGTTCCTCTACCTTTGGATTGTGAATTACATGGCGTCAGGTGGAGGCTCAGATTTAGGAATTAAACTCAGGATCCAGAAGGTGGAAGAAGATACAAGACACAGTTGGGATAGTAGACATACTTTATTCAGAAGTGGCAATAGAACCTAGCCAGCCCCCACCTCCATCTTCAGCCCCCCAGTCAGTACCATTTTGCTCCCGTGTCATTTCCATAGGTCTTTTCCATACCCAGACCAGACAAAGAAGGCACATTGCCAACAGTTTACATCAGTGGGCACATAATCACAAGCAAATGTTTATGACCTGAGTACATACCCTGAATCAGAGTGTTTATGACCTTGACTACACACTAAAAACATACCCCGGTGGAAGCCTCTGTAAGGGAGCCTAACTACAGTCATTTGGGGCCTGACTACATATGGACACTCCTGGGTTTCAGGCCTTTGGACTTGGACAGAAAATTATGTTACCAGCTTTCCCAAATCTCCATCTTGCAAGTGGCAGACAGTGGGACCCCAAAATCATGTGAAAATATTCCTTATAATTAGTTTAATTCTAGATGCATATGTACACATATATTTATGTATATATGGGTCATATACAATACATATCATATTAATTCTGTTTCTCTAGAGAACCCCAACTAATACAAACTGTTTTATTTTTTCCAGTAATTTTTAACTTTTTCACAAATTATGCTTCCATGTTTCATCTTCCATATTTTTTCATCTTGTTTTTCATTGTGTTCCATTGTGTTTATTGAGATTCCATATCATATTTCTAATAATTATTGAATCCAACAGTGATCTCAAATGTTCAGTTTTCATAATTATTTTGATCTGGTTAAATGTTTATCACTTAGGTTAAACTAGGCTATGCTGAAGTAGAAAACACCAGAATCTCAATTGATTTAAATAACCACATATATTTCTTGCCCACTTTTACATGACCATCTTGGTTTGGCAGTGAGGCCCTGCTCATTGTAGCCTCACACAGACTCAGAGTGATGAATCTGCAAGGATGGAAAATGTTAGTCCTTTGCTAGAGTAAAATGTGAGCTTTTCAAGTTCTGTCAGTCAGTTAAATTCTCTAGCCCCAAAGTAACCCATATCACTGCTGAGCAGAATTCATTAGCCCAATCTAGCTCTACCAACTACATAGTAATAAAAGTACAGTCTTACCACATGCATAGGAGGGTAGACAACCAAAAATATTTGGCAAACAGAGCTAGTGGCTGCTGCATCTATAGTCACTCATTATTGCCCCAAGACAAATAGCCTCTACCTTTCAATGTTTTCCATTTTATGTTAAAACAGTGTTTTAGGATATGGAGTTGCCTATAGTTATCTTCATCCTTTTGGGTTTTATTTTGTGTTGAAAGTAGTTTTTGTATGTCTGTTTGTTTTTCTTTGAGTAGCTTTGTACTTTCTGTAAGTTCACACTTCCATGTGATTAATTTGCTAATCTTTCAAAAGCAGACCAGATGGAGAATGACTTTAAAGCAGAGTCCTAGCAGCCTGACTCTATTCTGGCTGAGTGAGCCTCTTTGATCTTAGGCTGGAAATCAGGTTTTTAACTATTTTGAGGCTATTTTCTTCATATCCCAATAGCTTATTCAATAATTCAGTGTCAGAGTTGGTCTTGATGAAGAGTTCAGGTGTAGAAGAGAGTTTTGTTCAATTCAAGGACTTCATTTAATAGTCTCTTATTTTTTTCTATATCTGGAGTTAAGAAGCATGCCACATGGAGGGTTAATTTCAATCTTAACCAGTGTGGGGGCAAAGATGTTGACACTCAGAAGCATTAACTGAGGAATTAGAGGACTTGGGAGTTGGTAGACAATTTCATTGATAGTCTCAGATGATAGCTGAGAGAATTACTTGAATTCTACACCAAAAAACTATTGCAAATTGTATTCATCACCGAGACAATCTATAGGAATTCCTTTTAGTATCTATAAAATGTCTAAGTATAATCATATTACTTCTAAGAATGACTTGTTTGGGTGATTCAAAGCACTTCTTTTTATTTTTTAGTTTTTTGTCTTTTTTTAAAAAATTAGGTCCATTAGGATATATAAATTTTTCTCATTGCTGCCGGGGTCGCTGAGTTATGAAAGGAGCCGAGTTCTAAGCTATCTTCCTTTCGGGCCCTAAAAGGAAGTTTTCCTGCCAGCAGGAAAGTATAACTTACTCGGCGAGAATGAGCTTAAGGACAGAAAAATCGCTAGATGCCTTACCTCTGTTTATTTGAACAGAAAACACGCCATATCTAGGGAGTCTTGTATATAGCACGCGAGATGCCCGAAGAACTCGATTTATTGAACAAGCATTGACTTAAATAGGCCTAGAACTAACTAATCAGCAAGCAAGGCGGTTCAGTCTCTCACGCTACGTCATAGCTACACCCCTTGGTTTAGCCCCGGTCCTTTAGGGCGTGGTAAGCAGTCAAACCTTGCCCCTTGGCAGACATAGTCCCAACAATTGCCATCAATTATATGATATTTAAGAATATTATAAAGTTAATAGTTTAAATAGTTTAAATTACCTGACTTAAAGAAGAATTTTGTTCAAAGTTCTCCCCACTGTTGCCAATTGAAGGATAAAAACATAAAATATATATCTATTGTTAATGGGGATGGCTTAAGAACTATTCGGTATTATGTAGAGATTTTAAATTTTTTTTAATTTATGTTACATTTATTTTAACTGATACATAAAACCATAAAATTCCCACATATTAGTTGAACACAATGTGATGTTTTTATACATGTATACATTGTATAATGCCTAAATCAAGTTATGCATATCTCATCAAACATTTATCATTTCTTTATGGCAAGCACTTTCAAAATATTTTCTTCTACTGTGAAATGTACAGTTCATTATTGTCATCTGCAGTCAACCTACTGTGCAGTAGCACACCAGAACCTCTTGCTCCTATCTCACTGTATGTTAGAAGCCATATCAACCTTTTCCTATCCTTTCCTCCTTCCTATACTCCCCAGACTCTGGCAACCTCCATTCTACTCTCAACTTCTATGAGATCAACTCTTTAAGATTCTACATATGAATGAGACAACATGTACTTGTCTTCTGTGTGTGCCTTATTTAACTTAACATACTTATCTCCAGTTCTATCCAAATTATCATCCATAACAGAATATCATTTTTTATAGCTGAGTAGTCTTCCATTGTATATATGGGACAGACTTTCTTTATGCATTTATTAGTTGATGAACACAAACTCCTATTTTTCAGCCATTATGAATAGTGCAGTAAAGAACACAGGAGTGCAGATGTTTCTTCAACATACTGATTTCATGTCCTTGAAATATACACTGAGATGTAGAATTACTCATATATATCTGACAATGAGTTGATAGCCAGAATGTATAACGAACTCAAAAAACTTTAGAGGAAACAACAAAAAAATTTAAATAGGCAAGAGATCTAAATGGACATTTCTCAAAAGAAGATCTATAAATGGCCAATGCCATTCTGCTTTATTCTGCTTTCTCTTCTGACTTCTCTCTCCAACTCCAACAACAACCCCCATACAACTCCAACCCTACCTGGTTAAATACTCTTCACCTTAACAAGTATACACGTGTCACAAGCTCAACTTACAGGTGCGTCACACAGTGTTCACGACGGATTCTTAATCATCAGCACAAAACAACAATGAAATTATCCAAACCCAGATTCTTAGTCTTGGTAATGTTGTAAGAAAGGGATACATTATTGGGGAAGGCAAATCAGGAGTCTGGTGAAAACTTATTCAAATTAAAATCTTATTTATTTTCCTTTAAATATCTTGCCATCCAAAACAAAGTATCTTTGGTTAAAAATTTGGATCTCTCAGCTTGATTCAGCCTCTGTGTGACCTTAGGCAAGTAACTTGAATAGTTTTAAATATTTAATTATTCCCTAACTCATCTTAGCTACCCAATCAATTGGTATTTTCATTAAGGACTTGAGAAAATAGCTTTTGACAGAGAAGTGTTGCCGCCTGCAAAGCAATGATACCGCAGGAAAGAATTCGGAGGCAGACTGGAAACGAGTAGGTTCATACTTCTCTCTCCAACTAACAAACCCCCCATACAACTCCAACCCTACCTGGTTAAATACTCTTCACCTTAACAAGAGGTCACAAGCTCAACTTACACACACAGTGTTCACGGGCACAGAAAGATTCTTAGTTGAATACATTATGGTCAGGAGAAAACAATTAAATGCCTCCTCTTTGGCTCTCAGCCAGCCGCCATCTTAGCTACCTCTTCATTAAGACTCTTACAGAGAAGGAAAGGTATGAACATACATAACAAGGTGAGGAACATTTTTGACATTTTAGGACTGTGGCACACTGGTGCATAAAGATATCATACCAAAGGAACAAGCAGAGCGAAAGCCAGCCCATATTCTGCTTGCACAGAATATGCTCCCTGACATAGGTTGAACTGCCTTTGGAAGCAGGTGTTCCTGAATAAGTCAGAATCATAAGAAACTTGAAAAATACTTCTGTGGGCATAACCCTAACCAGGAAGAAGAATTCCTGAGGGCTTTCTCCATTATATGTAGTGGAACATCCCCTTTGCTTAATTAGAGGGTCTCTTGAGTCATTTTCATTTGTTGGTTTTCAAGACTCAAAGCAAAAATACCCATACATTTCAACCATTTTTTCCTTCTTTCTTCTGACCCACATGACAACAGTTTGCAGGATACGGGGAACCTCTGAATCTTCACTTTGCTGTAAATGATGATGCATTTGCTTTTCCTGTCAGAACTGCCTCAAAGATTGAAAGGAATATTCCATGGTTTGATCTTGATGGTTTGGCTGGTTGCAGGACCACCGCCTTGGCTCATAGCCTCTCTCCTTTCATGCTAAGTTCATCTGGAAGGAAGAGTGGGGGAAAGGCAGGAAGGGCCACAAGGAGGAGGGGCACAGTGTGCATTGGGGTGTTGGAATCTGCCCCTAGGAGGCCTCCCAGCTTATCCAATGATTATATGCATCCTTTTATTACTTCTTCCACCGGCTGTCCTATGAGACTACGGGGCTCTCCAGAGCAGATTCCCTTGGAGTTTTTACATGCTCCATAATGTGCAGTACAAGCAGAGTGCTAACGGAGAAGGCTTTGTAGCTACAGGAAGAAGGGACAACATCTGTTCTGTGTTGCCTCTTTCAGTCTTCTTTCCAGTTCTTACATTTCCTTTTAACTGGGGAGATGGGAAGTGGACAAAAGTATGTGTCAGGTAATAAAGGCTTCTAATAAGAATCCATTTCATTGATCCATAAAATAAAACCAAGATTATATCCTCTATCTTCTTTATATAATTATTACAATTTATTAAATTTTAATATGTTTCAGGTGCTTTCCATACATTATCTTTAATCCTTATAAAAACACTGTAAGGTACCTATTTTTTTTTAATCTCTGTCCCATAGATAATAAAACTTTGGTGAGAAAAGTTAATTAACTTATTCAAATATACAGAGCTAATAAGTTGCATGGTTAGTATAAATCCCAGCTATATCTGACTACATAACTCTCTTTCCCTCCCCTTCCTTTCCTTCCTCCCTCTTTCTCTAAAGACATTTTAAAACAGCATAGTGTTAACATGCATATATATAATCAATATAATACAAAGTATATACAGAAAATGTAGAAATCCCTTTCACATAACTTCACTCACCCGAATATATCTAACTCACCCGAATATATCTAGCTCTAATAACTCCCCTAGTGGGGGCAAATTTCTAAAACTTTACCAATAGTTTTTCAAACACACACACACACACACACACACACACACACACACACACACACACCACTGTATTTTTTAAAACATACATAGCTGGCAGTGCATCATTCTAGAAGTTGTTCTTTTAATGTAATAATATATTTTAGAAATAATCTTCCAATGTAAGAGTCTGAGACTTACTCTTTTATATGGTTGTTAAATACTTAAAGTTAAATTTATCTGCCATTTCATTCTATGTTTTCTTTTTGCCAAGCTTCTTGAAATACATACAATTTTCTGAATCCCTTGATTTTCATAAGTAAACAGAGGCTAAAAGGAGAATTTAGAGGATGACATTTTTTCTCAAAGAACTCTGACTTTTTTTCAGCTGAGTTTATCCTTATTTTATGGATAAATATCAGATTATTGCAAAAAATGCTTTCTGTTTGCTGCATTAATATGATTACTTGGGGATCAGGTTTTCTGTTTGGTTGGATATGATGATATTTTTCTCAGATCCCTGCTCTTCTTGGCTGACAATTGGGCATTTTAAGCATCCCTCAGTCTACCTCTATAACATTACACTGAGGTCCATCTTATTGTACAATACTGCAGTACATCTCACAGCTGAGGAAACCAGGAAGCAGAGAAAATAAATGACAGCCAAAGGCATCACACTATTTAGTGTTAGAACTGGTCATAAATCCCATTTATCTGCTGACTTCTGGCTCACTACTTTTTCTAAAATATAGCATGTTATTAGCAGGAAGTCTTAGGGCAGTGTGTTGGCTTACTGGTGAAACTATTCTTTTTCTCTCTTCACGTTTCATGTCCTATTTGTGGGCACACTTGTTTAACTGAAAGAGTTTGACATACTTATGTGTCCTTGTTGGAGAACTCCAGAAAAGACCATTTAATCTTTTATTTTATCTGGAAGAATATCTGGAAGAATCTACTGCTGGACACGTTCAATAAGCAAAATGTTACAATATTATGGAATGTTACAGAAAATAATACCCAGCCCCTTATTTTATGAATTCATTTAACAACCAGTATTGTGTGTTCATTTACTAGATGCTCATAAATGCTAAAATAAGTTAAAGTACATTTTAATATAATCTGGGAAATTAAAACCCAAAAAAAAACTAATGCACTTGAAAAACTTCATGAGCTAACTCAATAGTAACATCAGGGGATAGCTGGTATCTTCTGATTCAAAATCCAGTGCTAAGCTCCGAAGCGACTTATGAGGTGCTATTGTGTATAGCCAATAAAATACAGAATGGATCAGTATATTCATCATTTCTCTTTATGGTTTATAGAAAAACACAGTAATAGTCATGCAATATATAGGGTACTTACACCTTTTAAAGCTAAAAACTTTAGTTTTAAATTTGTAATCACAGATAAATAGCAATGTTTTGAGGCAATGAGCTAGCTCTAGTGGCCTCCATTGATTTGAAGCATGCTCACTTGTGCATTCTCTCTCTCTCTCTCTCTCTCTCTCTCTCATACAAATATAATTCTTGAGATGGCCTCATGTTTTTGTGAAACTAGGATTTGTATTCAAATTTTGTAAATCATACTGTCAACATCTTGTGACCATTCTGTTGAATCCTGTTAGACACTTTGTACAAGCAAATTCTAACTGGGCTGTTGAAGGATAGTGTTTTCCTGGATTAAAAGGATAGATTATTTTTAGTGCATTATCATATACTTTAATCTCAGGTTCAGGAGCAGCATTTACTAATGATTCAGCTTTATTAGCATGGAGAAAAGAGTTGATGCAATGGAAGGGGTATTGGATTTGCTATCAGATACCCTGAGTTTCAGCGAACTATTATTCTTGGCCTTCTCAAGGTCTTGGCTAATGTTATCTTAAAGATGGAGGAATAATATCCATTTTCTTTGAGTTGTTTTAAGATTTAATTGAATTAACGCATGTGGAGTCACTGTGGCACGTACAAGGGGTGTAATAAAACATAACTTCCTTTCTGGTTTGCTTAATGTTCATACCATTGTTTCTCAATAATGTGGAAACTAGCTCTGACAGTGGTAACAGAGCCTCACACAGCTCACACATGCTCTTTTCCTGAAGACCAGATTTCTCCATTAGTATATAATCCTGGTGAATCAAAATCCTTCCTAAAATCTTCTAAGTGACTTTGCAATCCCTGTGTGCATTAGTCTGGATCACTTGAGTGTATCTTGCACACTTAATTAAACCTGTTATTTCTGGAAACAAAAACAAAACATTTGAGAAAGAACGGCTGAGAGGAACCACTGCTTTTCCAGTAAGCAACACGTGAATAATTTTAAAGCAATCTCTTAAAGCTGTGCTTTATTTTAATTGGTTTCTGAATCCATTCATTTTCAGGCTATGCTTTTATTTTCTTCATGTACCATTGCTTTGTGCCACTTCTCTTTGAGGATATCTGTTATCCTTAAAAAAGGAACTGGATGGGAATTAACTTGCTCTGACTATATCCATTTATCCACTTGAAGATCACCGTGGCAAACTATGAAAAATGTGCTAGTTTTGAAAAATGACAAAGCTTCCAGGATCGAAAAAGTGCTTATCCTCTCACAGGAATCTATTTGTTCTGTTATTCTCCCTTCTTTGGCAGCGGGGGCTGGATTCTTCAAAGGGAGATGCAGATTCTATTTTTCTTTATCTACCCTGAAAATTACGTCTTGCTTCTGCAATGGAAAGGTTTTGGATCCGAAGTCCGCTCCTATTTGCACTGCAAATAAAAAACACAACCCCATTGTAAATTGCTTTAACACCTTTTCAACAATCTAAACCTTTGGAGGAAAGATATGCTGGCTATTATGTGTACATTAGCAGTGCTGCACACAGGTTTGTCAGGAGGTTCTGTGTTCATGGTCCTCTTCCTTAGTCCTTCTCCAGGCAACCTCATCAGGACGGGGAAATGGAATCTGTCTAATCCACCCAGATATTGAGTATACAAACATATTTCACTTTCAATTTAAAATGTACCAGAACCTTTGTCTTAGTAATAGAAAGGTAATAACTTGTCTTTTTTGTCCATCCTCTTGTGTTACTTCCATATGATCCAGGATGATGCTTTTATTTCCCTTTGGACAAGTGTATGTCAAATGCTGCTGCTCTTCAAGCCCATGGCTGGCTAAATGCCACCAGAGGCAGGCCAGTTTTCAATCCTATGATGATGTAAGTCCCATGGAACCCGCCTACATGCTTTGAGATAAAGAAGAATGAGGAATGGGGAGGATAATGCTAAACCATTCACATTAGACAATCAGCTTTATCATAAAAATACTCTCTTTTTTATTGAGCAGTCTCTTGTACCTAGACTTCAGGTTGATGATGGGGCAATGGTCACGATATCGGGTGCTGACCACCTCTTGGCACATCCTGTATAGATGGCCCATCATGTTTCATTAGAATGTGGGACTTTTATCATCCCTCCCTACCAACATGTGGGTCTCAAATGAGACTTAAAAAATGTCTGTTTAACATTTTGTTACTCATGTATAACTCTGATAAAATAAAAACTAAACCGCAAGAGATATCTGTAGAGTATAAAATGAAGAATGATTGTAGACGTTGGTAGAAATTTCCATTGTGGCACAATAATAAGACTGACTCTAAAGTATTTTTCCCTTTTGCTTTGATTAAAAGTGCAATTTCACATGAAAAAAATAGTGTGCTATTTCATCTCCAGTTTCCAGGGAGGCTCTGTGGAGCCTGTCGTTAACCAGTGTGGTCAGGGAGGCAGCAGCTTCACTGATTAGTTCCTCCTGCTGTGCACTAGAGACAAAACCTCAATCACAGGACATTCCAGAGAGCTGGAGTGTCCATACTCCAGCTGTGCTACCTAGAGAACTGTCAAGTGTCTGTAAATATTTTGCAGTTCCTTAGGAAAAAGTGTTAGCCTTCTGAAATACTGCAGAGGAGAGAGTTCTCGCATCTGGCCCTGGCTCTGGGCAGATTTGGTTTGCTTTCTTAATTTTCAGTCATTCTGTGACTCTGATTAATCTTATATCTATGTCTCCATCTTATCTCTTTATGTGATTTGTGCTAAAGAGTATTATTCTTCTGATGCATCTTCTTCCTCCCGGAGTGTGCATAAAATCACTAATTATCCTGATTGATTCATTCATGACCTGAGAAGCCAGGTGACTGCACAGGACAAACAATTCTGAGCTTGCAGAAGGGACCAGGGGAGGTGATGTCATCTACATCATAGTTTTCAGAGTAGTTCATCTTAATTTTATTCCTCTTTCCCCCCACTCCCATTGCTAAAATGAAATAAGAAACTTAGTCATTGTTACATTAACTCCAGGTTTTTTTTCTGATCATCTTGCCATTTTAACATGCTTTGTCCCATTTTCTTTCCCCAGATGGTGGATTTGCGTCTTATGAGAGGAGTAACTAGCGACTTTAGAGCCTTAAAATGTGCATCCACCACACAAAGCTATCCGTAAATACATTGTTTGTTTTGAACAAACCTTCTGTTCTTGTTCTATTTGATTAACAAGAATAATCAAACATCTAAATAAAAATCATTGTCTGTTACCACTGGAGAGTGTCCAACCTACTCACAGACAGCTTGGAAGGCTGGCAAAAGGCAAGATGCATTGTGCTGGGGGACATCCAGGCTGGCGTGGAGGGACCTGTGTGCCATCTGCCCTCACCCTTTCTGCTAGGATCCCAGTCCAATCTTTTTAATCTCATTACAGTGAAATTCTTGTCAAGCCAAGAGATGAGATTTAGCTGCAGCTCCCAATTTTACAAGTTAAAGGAAGTCTGGCAGTGAGAAGGCCAGCTTCTTCAATCACCTTGAATGACCTCCCAGCTTAGAACCCCCCCCATACCAAATTCGTATTCCATAAAGGGTTGAGCACCCTTTCTGTGGGTTTCACTTTTCTACACCACGAGACTTGGGAGGAGAACAGCCTTTCCAGTGAGCACTGGGTATAGCTGTGTATGTTCCCCAGGCACAGTGCTGAAAGTGCTGGAAGATGTTACGTGCTAATTGTTTGTTGCTTTAGAGCAAAGTCAGCCCACTGAGAAGCTGTCCCTTTTTATATTTGTAGAGCTGCATTTACCAGGAAGCAAAGTTCAGGAAGAAAAACAATCTGAAAGCCTTTCTTCACAAAATAAGAAACATTACTGACACCCTATTTAATGACAACATTCAACTGTTTCTTTTCCATCTTTATTTCCCCTCTAAGGTTCAGCTTATTGGCTCATTATGTGCCTGGAACATGAAGGATGACAAGGAGATGGAATTCTGGCTCAGCAGTTTCAGAGCCCAGCCCCCACTGGCTCTGCCAGCTCCCCTCCTCCCTCCTGCTCTCCTCTCCTCTCCTCCCCCAGCTCTCCCGCCTCCTGCTGCAGATCTCTTTCTGCTGCCTGGCAACCGCACCACAGGCAATGTCACACAGGATTGCTTATTGCAGCTTCAGAGAAATAAACAGGAGGGGGAAAATTCTTGCTGTTACATTAGAACTGTTTTGTACAAATGTACCAAAGCCACATAATTCCAGGAGTGATACCATAGCAGAATTTTGCACCTTGGTGCCTAGGTCTTCCCTCACCCAGATGGAGAGGCGGTGGGAGAAAAGGAAAAGGGAGTTTGTGGATGGCTTCTGGCCAGCCATGTATTAAATATAACCACTCTGCTGGCATAGACCTCAAAAATAACTATTTCTGAGCTTTAAAGATTTTAGCAAAAAAAAAAAAAAAATGTTATTGCTGAATGTCATTTGAAAAGTGTAATGTGTATGTGCAAGGCAAGTTCTATAGCTGAGCATTGGAATCTTGACTTATAATTATCATGTAGCTGGTTCTATCAGGACTTAAGAGCATCTCATCTAAAATCTATAAGGAGGTCAGGACCTCTCTTTTCTTCAATATCATTTATTTGCTAATATGAGGGTCTTTTGTTCTTTCAGACATTGACTCAATCTATTGCTTCCAGCACCTGACAATGATGGAACACAGTCTTTGTGTCCCCTGCTGGATACATGACAAGCAGGAAAGAAGGGGTAGCCCTCCTAGGGATCACACTATCCCAGGGAAGACTGACAATTAAACAAATCACTAAAACAAATTCTTCCAAAGAAGAAAATGGAAAAGTCTTGATCTGTTTCCACTCAGTGTTTCTCCGCCTCTTTGCAACAGGAATAGTTTTATATCAGGATTTCCTTTTGGGTCCCATCTGTTTAGTCAGGCGATGGAAGGAAGCAGGTTTCTTCCCAATTCCTTTTCCTGAGTATGATATCCAGAGAGCACAAACACTGTTTGAAGTGTGTCTCCCCAGACATTTGCACTCACCTTTAACCTGATTGTAAAAGCTTTTCATGTTCCAGGACCCAACCCTGTGGGCCTTAGTAATCAACATAAGTAAGACCAGCCTGTTTGCTAGGTCAACTTAACTATGAACCCTAAGACCCTATTTCTGCCCTCTTGCCTACATACATGTCAGTCTTGAAGACATGGGTGACCCCAAGGCAAATCACAGTACTTGACAAAATGTGGGGAATCCTATGCTAGGTGGGATGGGACATGTGCTCTGATCAAATAAGACAGGAGTGATATGAAGGTTTCTAAAGGAGCTTGTTAGTGACAGCAAGTGATGTTAGTGACAGCAAGGTATAAGTGAGGGAAATGAATACAGAGTAATTTGGTATAATATTGGAATCAGTGATTGTCATCTTCTAGTTACTATCAAGAACTAAGCAAAATTATCAGGTAACCAGGGTTTCCGGCTAGAGTTGTGAAGTAGGCTCAGTTTCCAGAGAGAAAACAAATAGGATAGAAAAGGACAAAGCAATCAGATGTCCAGGCAGATAGACTGACCTAATACTGATGGATTAGACAGGGGGCCTCCGCCTTCACTAGAATGGTGATCTTAAATAAAGTCTCAGCACCTCTGATGGATGAGACCCCTCCTCACTCCTAGAATTCAGTGGTTCAGGGACTGATGGGACTTGTGCAGGGCAGGATTTCTGTACCCCTAGCTTGTGGCACAGGGCATAGCTGGCAGATGGTAGGGAGCGGAAGCCAGGCTGGATGGCTGGCACTGAGCTCAGGAAGCCTGTCCAAGGCACTGACCTTGATCAGACAGGCCTAGGTTTGAATCCCAGTTCTGACATTATTTATGACCTCATTGGAAAAATCATTCAAATTCTCAGAACTTCAGTTTTCTCATCTGTAGGCATTCAACAAACGTCACTAATATCTATTTGATTAGAATTATCATTACACTTCAAAGGGCCAAAAACAGATATGCAGTTAATCTGTCATAATATGAAAGCAAAATTAAGAAGCAATTAAAGTGTTCCATCAGAATTTATGGAGTTGGAAAATTTATGGTAAGTGGTATTAATGACATTAAAATAGTACACCTTCAAGAATTAAAATCGTAAAATACATAGCAAACTCAAAAAATTCTCTTCCTCTATCTCTCCCTACCTGCCAGTCTGTCTACCACATGACAGCATCTGCACATGCTGCAGGTATCAATGACTGACTCAGTTCAATTCTCACACTGTGTGACGTGGGAATTGAAGGAGGTGGGGAGGGCTTCCTGGCTGTAACAGAGGTTGCTCTACATGGTTATGGGAGGCACAAAACTGTATTTTCCCTGTGTTACCAATGAGGTAAGTTTAACCTGTCCCTAAACTTCAAATGAGACTGCACAGGTAGTTTCCGAGAAATTTCAATTCCCTAAAGGAAAATCTCTGGTCACATTCTATGCTTCCCTTTCCCCCTCATTTTCTTCCTGGGCTGCTGGCCTATTTGACTGTGTCTCTGCTTGCTTGCCTGTGTTTTCCATTTGGAATTGACAGTAGAATATGTCAAGAAGGTTTCACTTCTGATTTAAATTCATCCTCTGCCTTCCCAGTGGTTGACAGATATCTCTCCTGACTGAACTATGGTCCCTGGAACTCAGCATCACGCACCTAAGTGACAAATTCTAGTTCTCTGCTGGAAGTAAATCAGATGGACATGTGTCTATTTTCCCCAACATTATGAAAAGAATTACAAAACCCATGGCCTAGTATTTCTCCAAGCAGTTAAAGGAGCAGCTGCTTCAAGGCCACCTGGGGGCTTATTAACAAATCAGGATTTCGAATCTAATCCCAGATTTACCAGCCAACTCCCCTAGGTAGTTGTTATAAACATTAAAATCTGAGGCTTGTTGGCTTTTCAGGTGAATAAATGACAATATAAATTCAAATTTTTTCACAAAAGTTTTTTTTTTTTTTTTTTTTTTTTTTTAAATCCAATCTATTCATACATTCAGGAAAGGTCTCTGTTCCAATATAGATCTATCCTTTTTAAAGTTAGCAGACCATTGGGATAAAAACAAACAAATGAAAAATGATTCACAAAGAGCAAGAAAACAGGTTGCATCATGCTTAAGTCATCCTGTTTGTCCAGGTCTCCAACTGGCCAATCAGCTGCTATTCTAGGTGCTGGAGACACAAGACCTCTGTCTGAATAAGACAAAGTCACTGTCCTTGCTGAGCTTCCATTCTAGTGAAGGAGGCAGGAATGGACAACAAAGCAATACATATTTCTAGATGGAAAGAAATGCCATGAAAAAAAGTAGTAAAGCATCGATGAGTCTGAGATCAACTGGGGATGGGAGAGGGAGGCTGCTTGAAAGGGCGGGGCAGGCAAGAAAATTGCTCTGAGGTGATAGATACTTCAGTAGAACTCTGGGTGATGGGAAGGAGCTGATTGTTCTAGGGAGAGATTAGGGATTGAAAAGTCAGGAGGCTGGGAAGACATTGGTGCATTGGAGGAAAAGAAAGCAGACCAGGATACCTGTAGTAGTGTGACAGCAGGGCCAGGGCAGGAGAGGAAGGGACATATGTAGGGCTTTGTGGACTATGGTGAGCAGGTTGTGTTTTACTGGACTTGTGATGGGAAGCTTTTACAAAGCTTTGAGTAGAGAAGCTGCATCATCATCATCATCATCATCATCATCATCATATATCATTTTAATCGCTCTTGTAGAGGCAGAGATCCCAGAAGGGAAAGATTGAAAACTAGAGATCAGCTTGTAGGCTATTTTAATAGATATCAGGAAAAGATGATGAAAGCTTGGGTAACAGTCATATCCGTGGAGACAGAAGATGATAACATCAGGATATATTCTAGAAGAAGAACTGGTAGAACTTGTATATCGAAAAATGAAGGAGACAAAAATCAAGGATGTCTCATATGCTTTTAGCCTGGCCAACTGATTGGTGGTGCATTTTACTAAAATGGGAAATCTAGAGAAAAGCACTTTTGGACAAAATATTGAGTCCTCTGGTCATGGTCAGTTCGTAAACCATGATTATAAGAGTCATGATGTGGGCATAATAATCTGGAGCTTAGAGTTCCAAACTGGAAATACAAACTTGAGAATCATCAGTGTTTAAATATGTTATGTCATAGAATTGAAGATCTCCCAGGCAGTGAGCATCTAAAGAGAACAGAATATACAGAATTAAGCCTTAAATTACCCTGACATTTAGAGCACAGAGGAGGAGGAGCCTGTGAAGGAGGTTGAAAAGCAAAGCCAATGAGACAGAAGTAAAATTAGTGTGACTAGGGCTCGGGATATAGATCAGTTGGTAGAGTATTTGCCTTGCATGCACAAAGCCCTGGGTTCAATCCCCAGCACATTAGGAAAAAAAAAAAAAAAAAAAAAATCAGTGTGGCGACCCTGAAACCGGGTGAAAATTTTGGGCCTAGGACATCATATCATGATGTGCACTGACACAGATGGCTGTTTGGTAGTATGAAATAAACTGAGGGCCAAGAGTAATAACTATTTGGATGTTAATAGCTCTCATTTATTTTGTATTTTAATAAATAAAAGACATTTGAAGACATTTAAGTAGACACTTCCAAAGGACCTCCAAAATGGGGAAAGCAACTATTGAATACACTCTAACCATGAAATGAAATGCAATTTTTTTTTTTCCCCCACTGAGGGACACAGAGACATGTCTAAAAGCTGGTGGATCTTTTTAAAATTTCCTCTGGCAGTAAATCAACATCAAACAGCTTATTGAAAAGGGCAAAATAAAATATGCTGATTAGACCTGCTATAACTTTTTGGCATTTGGGAGAGAAAAGGTTAAGGTTTCATAAGTGGTGAGTAAGGACTAATATTCTTAGGTTTCCAGTAGGTTACACAGCTGTTTAAGTCACATGAAGAAGAGGAGGGAGAAAAGCTTAAGGTATATTTCAAATTGTGGTGAAATATATGTTTTTTATGTATTCACTAGCTCGGAGGCTTTATAGAAATAATGACATTCTGACTAGACAGGAAAGGAAATTGCTGCCCCTGGTTAGTGTTTACTGAGTACCCAGAATGAGAGGCATTTGGAGCATTTACAAATTGGGTGACTAGAAAGTCATGGGACAGATTCCACATTTCATTACTTTGTGGTCAGACATGGTATGATTTCTGCTGCAGAAAGTTGGTTCATAAGGCATCTAGAAACACAGGTCTCGTTCCCAGTGTTGATACGTCCATACAATCAAGTATTTCTCTCTCCTTCTCACTATTTTTTAAAATATTTTCTTTTATTTTTAGTTGTAGATGGTCACAATATCTTTATTTCTTTGTATGTGGTGCTGAGGATCGAACCCAGTGCCTCACACACGTGAGGTAGGTGCTCTACCACTGAGCTACACAATCTCAGCCCCTCATTCTCACTATTGATCACTTTCATGATTAATTTTGACTTTCTGTTGACATTTAATTTAGTTCTTTGTGGTTTTAAAAAAGTGCTCTCTACAAAAGAGACCAACTGCTGGCCATTTTCTGGGGGTGATTTGTATTTGAAATCAGTTAACTCAAAATTTTAGAAAGGATTTTCTCTGTAAGAATATGGACATATCTATTTTTTAGCTAACAAATCACTAATTTACAGAATCAATAATTTAAAAAAATTAAATTCATGGCATATTACATCATAAAAATAATAAATAGTCTGTACTGACAAATTGAAAGAACAGACCCAACTAAACCCTAAAGCTATGATGGGACTTATATTTAGTTAAGTTAATGGCTCCCCTTTCCTGATTTATTTTCTGTGTAATCAGGGTAACTAATAATGATATGACTGTGCTGGATTAATCTACACTCTCTGAAGTACAAGAAGTAGAAGAAATAAGCAATTATCTTCACTAGTGGAAGGGAACAAAAGTATATGCAATCCACCATGGTGGCAAACTCCCGAATCATTCCCAGTTGGCTTTGAGATGTGTTTTGTACTTAAATTTACTATGGGTGTGTCTAATTTTCTGGGAATTTATTTCAAAGAGAAAAATGAAATGACACAGTGAAAACTTGGCTCCCTTTGAGCTGGGAATGCTCCAGTTTTCCTATCCTAATCCTGTCCATTCAGGAAACAGACGTGACCTTGCTCAAAGTTCTCTGTGGTGGTGGTGGGGGGGGGGGGGGAGAATCTGTGCACTAGTTCATTGGATTTAAAAGGGCTACTTCGCAAAGATTCCAGTTCCCTTAAGGCCAGAGCAATAATTAAGCTGAATGTTAGAAAATAAGGTTGAGCTGACAGACACTGACATGTATGTTGGGTGGGTCTAAGAAAGAATTGCAAGAGAGTAAATGAGCTCCCTTTGTGCATCCAGCCTTGTCTTGCAAAGCATTATAGTGCATGTGACAAATCCTCAAATTCACGTTTATATACAGATTATTTCTCATGATAACTAAAATCTTTAGCAAAATGTTTACTTCTCTTAATCTATAAAATGGTCCCCCATGGGCTTGTTTTGAAGATTAAGTGAGCTAATACTCAGTGCTTAGCTCCACACAAGCTGCATAGGAAATGATGAGAATCACATTAGCTGTTATTAGAATCTTTGGACTGAACTTCAAAATACCTCATACAGAAAGGTTGATTTTTTTTAAAAGATGTTCAGCTATGATTGTGCTTAGTGAAATACAATGTTACTTAAAAACATCACTAAATGTGTGTATTCTACAAAGAAATGATAGACTACTGTGTGCTAGTATTCTTATTCACTCATACACTTATTCATTTCATTTTGGATTATCTCAATCAAGTGATCCTAAATGAAAAAAAAAAAAACTACCATAATATGAAAGCTTATGCAATTTATGACACTACAAGTTGTCTTGAATCAAAGCTACTTGTAACGCAAGAATCATGATTGGCTCTCCATTGGAGGTGAGGCAAGAGGAAACTAGAAAATTCAATTTGAAGACAATTGAGTACACTTGAATATGTTTCAGATAAGAGAAAGTATTAAGTAATTATTGTTACTTTTTTCTTGTGTGTGTGGTACTGGGAATCGAACCCATGGGTTCTCTGCCACTGAGCTACATCCCCAGCCCTTTTTTGTATTTGGAACAGGGTCTGGCCAATTTGCCCAAGCTGGCCTCTAATTTAGGATCCTCCTGCCTCAGCCTCCCAAGTAGCTGGGATTACAGGTGTGCACCACCATGCCTATTGTTATTATTGTTACTTTTTAAAGTTGTATTAAAGTATTACAGTTATGTCAGATAACATCCTTATTCTTAGGAGATTCATGTTGAACTATTTAAGAGTATTGTCATGATGTCTGCACATTTCTTTCAAATAGTTGATAAAAAATAAAAAGAATGTGGGAAAATATTAGGAAGTTTTTAATCTGATCATTGTTATATTTTTTTTTTTCTACATATGAAGCTTTTTCTTGGTAAAATTATGGGGGAAGACAAAAACATGGGTCTCATACATTTTAAAGAAACTCAGTTAAGGGGAAAACCAAGATCTAATAGGTAACCCATTGCAGTAACAGATGATATCAGAGCCCAAGTACTTTCTGTCTTAGGTCATGGCAACGCTCATCTATCTAAACTGCTCTTTTACCTGGTCAATGCTTCAGAAATGGAGCCTCAGTCACAAGGGAGACCAATAAGAGCCTGAAATCGGATGAATGCAAATCCATTCACTCTAATGGAGAAAGAAGTAAGCATTGCCTCTGATGGGAAGGCAATAGCATCATCTTCTGCTAATATGAAGGCCAGAAGACTTTTTTTTTATTATTCAAAGTTGTATTAATAATAGTAGTATGGATTACAGTTCATAGTACACATATAAAGTATCTTCTTACATAGCACTGCTTATATACAAAGTATATTCGTACCTTTCATGTCTTCAATCATGCAATTAGGATAAAGTTATCCATCTTATTCAACCACCTTTTCTTTTTTTGTCCCCTCTACCCCCCCTCGCTCTCTTCCTTCCCCTCCCTCCCCTTTGACCTTTTCTAGTGTTCCTCTAATCCTCCTATGGACCCCGACCTAACACCACTGTGAATCAGCCTACTTATATTAGAGAAAACATTCGGGATTTAGATTTTTGAGATTGACTAACTTCACTTAGCATTACATTCTTCAACTTCGTCCATTTGCCTGCAAATGCCATTATTTTGTTCTTTTTTTATTGCTGAGTAAAATTCCACGGTAGAGGAAAAGAGACAGCAGGCATTGAGTTCTAAAGGTAAGCGAATTTCCCAGAGAAGTGTCTTCAAATATTCCAACACTGTCAACACGAAACTTATTGAAATATATTCAATCTATGCTCTCAGGCAGCAGGATATCTAACTATAATCATTAATAAATGTCACAGGGCAAGAAATAAGGTTGTATAGCTGAAATACAAATGGCTATTTTAATCACAATTGGTGATTTTTTTTTCAATACAATGTTCAAGAAACTTCAAAGTGGCATTGGTGGACATTTACGGCATTTTATAAGTATAATTACAGAAAATCACCAATGCTCTGTAACTCAGCCAGAATAAACCATACTAGAATCATGGACAGATGCAATCTTTAAGGTAGGACAGCTAGGAGGCCACTATGCACTTTATGTTATCTCTTAAACTTTAAGTATAGAGGTCAGTATTTTTCAGCTACCCAGACAGCTTTACAACATGGCATATTCTTTTTTATTTTACCTTTTCAGCAGTGGACTTGGTGGCTGGGCCATTTCCCCATCTTCTTCGTCTCACTTCCAGGGTCTTCAGGGTAGTTTGGAAAGAGAAACGTGGAATTAGGGTACTGGACAAAATTATTACTGTGAAGAAATTTAAGATCCCAAATCATTAAAGGTACAGATATAATCTTACATTGTATACCGTACGGTAGCAGGAAAAAAACAATATGTTGTGCTTCATTATGTACAAAGAAAGGAGTGTTCATCTCCATGCTGAGTCATGGTCTTTAGCTTTTTGCTCACAGAAAGAACAATAAAGTTCTCACCAATAACCTGGTTACTTGTTCAACCAAAACACACATTCCCTTTTCGAAGATGCCAGTTAATTGAGGCCCTGAGTTACCTTAGGCAGAGAGAGCTCAAAAATATATATCCATACACGTATGTGTCTTCAGTTAATTCCTCCATACCCACAAGTTTCCCATCCACCAACCTACTGTAGACTGAAAATGTTTTTTTAAATATATTAGTACACATTTATTTTCTTGTCGTTATTTCCTAAACAATACAGTATAACAATTGTTTGTATTATGCTTACATTATATTGTGTTATAAATAATCTAGAGATGAATTAAATTATACAGGAGGGTGTGTGCAGGTTCTAGGCAAATGCTGTTTTCTTTTATATGAAAGACTTGAGCATCTGCAGATTTTGATCCCCACAAGGGATCCTGGAACCAATCCCCCACAGATAATGAAGAATGACTTTATATGCATATATATTTTTTCTTTCTCATATTTCCAGAATTTCAAAATGCACATATGTTTTTGCCTCTGTGTGGTAATGAGAAAGAAATGCCTTATCTGTTTTCTGGAGTCAGCTGTGGTCCATCCTGCCACAACACTCAGGCAAATGACCTCCTGTGGTGGAGATACCTCTCCTGGGTTTCTGTTATAGTGAATACGAATGCACTTTAAAATAATTGCACATCCAGAATCTCGCTTATTTGCTTAATCTTGTCTTATGACAGAATAGAAGATAATTCTTTGACTCCATTCTTTATTCTCAATTAGTGGAATTTTATGAGATTTTTTTTCCAGAAGACTTTAATTTTATATCATGCAAATTTGTGCTTCAAACAATCCACATAAAAGTATGAAAGTACCCTCTGGGTTTTTTTGTCTCAATTTTTCTACTATTTCATGATATTTTACACTAAAGAAATAAATAAAAATCCAGCTTCCCAAACATGATTCATGAAAAGCGTGCCTATTGAGGATATTATTAAAACTAAATACATCATATACCATTTCCCATTCTATTGAACAATGCAAGAAAGCCCTGCGTTTTAATCACCCACTATAGAATACCTATTATACAAAAATATGGGGGCAATGGCATGCTTTCTGCAAAGAGCTCTGAGCTGAATGCAGATATTTTGGCTAGCAGCACAATTCTGCATAATACAGCATTCTGCAATGTGTCAGCAGTTCAAAGCAATACTCCATTCTTTGGATCACTTATCCATTATTACTTCAGACAATGAGTATCTGATACAAAATAAAAGTGATGGATGCCGAGTGCACTGGTGAGTGTGTTCTGAGTAAGAACAAACGGGAAAGACATCGTGGTTCATCGCCTGATGAAATTACTTTTGGGTGTTTAAATACATCTTACATTATGTTATGCATGAGCTGCTGAATGTGAACTCTGGAAATCAGCCCTGAAAAATTAACTGCTTCCACTCCACAAAATGTATTATTTAAATTTCCTAAAGTGTATATTGGAAATAATTGTTAAATAAAGTTCCTTATATTCATACTTGATGCATTAACATTTTAGACTCGTTATTTTGAAATCCATCTGGCAATCATTGCTATCATTTCTTTCCCTCCCTCCCTCTCTCTCTTTCTTCTCTCTGTGTGTGTGTGTGTGTGTGTCTGTCTCAAAAGGAAAAAGAAAGTGTGTCTTATACAATCAATAATAAACATTTCTATTTGAATTTGAAATAGTGAGGGTAGGATAAGAAAAAATGGCTCATCATGTTTTGGAAAAGCAACTTTTTAATTTTAATATTGTTTTATACACTTTTGCTCTTCTTGGCACATGGTTACATAGAAATGACCTGCATCCCACAGTTAAAATCATACAGCTGACTGAGTTGACATAGCATTCCTGTCCCCCGTCCATGCTCCCACTATAGCAAATTTGTGAACTGTCTCCCAAAATGAACTTTGATGATTTCACTTTTCTACTCAAAATGTCTCAGTGTCAATCTCCCGCAATTCTTACAGAATGAAGACTCAACTCTTTCATATATAGTCAGGGTCTGTCATTAGGAATCTCTGGGAAAAGACATCCTCTGGGAAAAAAATAACTTGCATTTATCTCAACTTAATGAAGAATTAGCTCTTCATCAGACCATTATTCTGGCATAGTTTGAATTCATTATAAACAGAAAACAAAAGTTAGGGAATCATTTGTAGTCTAGAAGTTGAATTTTGGGAGACTGTTCAGTACTTTACCTACAGGTTAAGCAACTGACCTGTTCCTATCTATGTTCTTAGAGTAATGGGAGTAGCGGGTAGAATTCCTCTAAAATATGCCCTGACCTATTAAAGGCAGAACATTACACCTTCAAACTATACTGAGTTGTTAGGACTTACATTTTCATAAAGATATCAGTCAATCATCTTTGAAATTCACTTTAAGATAGGATATCACCTGTGAAATTTATAGGCATACACATAATTCAATAAACTTGCTGTATTTAGGGTACAATCACTTGAAATTTACTAAAAAAAATAAATAAATTCCTAAAGCTTATTTTTTCAAAAATAAATAGACAAAATGCATCTTCCATTCATTCAATGACTAGCACAAAGGAAGAAATCTACTAAATTTTTCAACAAATATATTAATAACAATGATCATAATGACCCACTTCTGAAATAACTAATTAGAACACTAAGAGGTAACTTAAATTTGGGGATTAATCTGACAAGGGAATCAATATGTGATGAATGTGTTTCTACTTGCCAGTTCAAAATAAGTTTCCTCAAACAGATTGAAATTCTCAAGTGTTAGCTTTGCTAAGTACATTCATCTCAAGAGATAAATTATAATTAAAATATTATTAACTGTCCAATTTGCCAAGTTAGCTGTTTATAATGAAATATTTTGTCTCTATTAAGGAAAGGCTAGAAAAGTTTTGATACATTCACATTTCAAGGTTTTAAATATGTTGCAGATGAATCCATAAACATAAGACCCCAAGTTTCATACTTCTCGATTATAGAAAATGAAGTCTTGGGAGGAAAAACAGACAACATTTTTTTAGTCTGAATCTATTACTAAGGGGATCTTGAAGGAAAGAGCCAGAAACCGCCTGGTTGGGACTCTATAGAGCAAGACAAAGGAGAAGAAACTCCCCAGGCTATGATGTTCTCAGAGGAAAGATTTGGGGTTCAAGTGTCGGGTAAACGGTCCTCTTCCCCTGACATTTAAAATCCTTAGTAAAAATTTTAAGCTTGATGTGATTACATTAGTGGAAGATCGTGGGAATGACATAAAGCTATGCACAGTCAGCTAAGAAGAATGACCTTGCGTAACATTCTTTATTTTTCATCTCTTCTGTTCCACCAGGGGCTATTTGTGTTAGGAGCTGTGCGTTTTGTGTTATATCTGTGGTCCCTTCCATCGTGCCAAGCAGCTCAACAAATATTAGTTGGATTGAACTAAATCTATTAGTTAATACGTAAGAGTACCACCCGATAGTCTGTTTTCATTTTCTGTTTTTGCTGAATGGGAGGTTCCTACTAACAGGCATCAAGGAACGCCCTTATGTAGCAAATTTGAATGGTGTCAGCTAAAATATGCAGTGAATACATCTTTCCCAGCTCCAATTTCCTGCCAGCTTTTCAAAACACACAGATTGTCTTTCTCATTCAGGAGGGGAAGTTGGGGGAGGAGGAGGAACAGACTTCACCCTGTCTGAGCTGTTCACCTTGTTGGATATCTGAGAACCCCTGGATAGCTTGAGAGATGCCACAAGAAACAGTGTTGATTCTGTCTAGTGTTGTAAAAGGAAAAAAAAAAAAAAAAAGAAGTATTTTTTTCTGAGCCCTCTTGCCAAGTGTTAGGTCTAACATCTGGCGCCAGCTAACCTGCAAAAAGATAATAGAATGTGTTTGGGGACTTGTAGGCCCAGAGATGAGGATAATTTGTAGACCCAATTTCTAATAGTACAGGGGAAACACTTTCATCTGAATCACTGATGTGATCAAATAAATATGAGTGAGTACCCGCCAATTGCTAAAGCAATTTATCTCTCCAAATGTATTCAAAATGTTAATTTTATCAGGGTGCAAGCTGCTAAAATGCAGCTAGTAGATCATTAAATTTCAATAGGGAATAGACTTCATATTTAACATAAACAGTCAAGTCATTTTGGCTGCCTGCATCTTGTGCCACATTTAGAAAGCCTTCTGGGTAACCATGGGAACGGTTTTGCTTAAGCACTGTTGCTTGTGTAAATCCAATTCATTCTGAATTAGCTGAGAAAAAAGGGGGAGGTTTGCGTGATTTGTTTCTGTCCATTGCTTCCCAAGTTGCCTCTTAAAAGATGTGAAAAAAAAAAAAAAAATTTAAATCATGGGTTTGTTTTTCTCCCTTTGTTGGGGGTTGAGGTATAGATAAGATTGGGAGGCAGAATCCCCGTCTCCTAACTATACCAGCCTAATGAAGAATACAAAATAATGAAGTGGTCTTCAAGAGTTCAGAACCTTTGCTGGTTAGTTGGGCGTTTTTGCCATTTAAAGATATTTGCTATGCTTATCATGTTCTGTTCCAAGGAAAGCTCCTTTACACAAGTGACTTAGGAACAAACTCTTATTGCACATAATTTTACACGTGGCACTAAGACCCATTAGAAATATACTCATGTTAAGAAAGTCTTCTTTTTTGTCCTAGGGTATGAGCTATCAGCTACACATGTTATATAGTGAACTTGATTAGTCATGTCATCAGCTTTCCAGTGCTGAGTTTAAAGCAGCTAATTTTTGCCACATGAAGACTAATCATAGAGAGCAGGTTTGAAAGGGCTGCATAGGAGAAGTGTTTAGGATGTTCAGACGGAGGTGGGAAGATACTGGATTTCTTGAGAAGTAAGAACAAGCTTCCATCTGTGCCTTTCTCTTCTCTGGACATGTCTTTTAAACATCATTAAACCACTGACATTCTTTTTACCTTCAAGGTTCTGCTTAAATTTCATTGGGTTGAACATACTTTCACTAGCTCCTACCTCCCAATAATAATTACTAATATTTTTATTAACCCCCTATGCATTATAGATGTGTCTATGTAGATCATACACTCTTCTTCCTTTCATTACAAGGGACTTATTTTGATTTTTCTGTGGTGCTGGAGATTGAACTCAGGACCTCATTCATGCTAGGCAAGCACTCTACCACTAAACGATGCCTCCAGCCCTATGCCTCCAGCCCTATCCATCTCTCACACAAGAATGAAAGCTGCCTGTGGACAGAGAATTTTTCTTCTTCTTTTCCTAATTTCCCCAGAGCCTAGGGCATTGCACCTGGTAAGCTATACATGTTGTTGACCAGTGAATGCAGGGAAAAACAGAAAAGCAGTGGAGATGCCAAGGGCAGGCATAGACTGTTTCGTGATTATATCTATTTGGGGATAAGAAATGATGTGATGGAGGAGCATTACAGAGATTCAGAGATTTCGGAGGAAAGGAAAAGGAAAGATAAGGTTACCAGATGCATAAAATAGACCAGGCATTGTGCTATGGATCCTAAGAAGACACCTGTGACAGTCTGAAAGCTGGTTCCCCAAAATATATTTATATCCATATTCCTGGATTCTATAAGTGTCCCTTATTTGAAAAGGGGGAATTTGCAAAAATGACTTCACATTAGTAGAGTAACTTTACAGACAGAAGAGAAACAATGTAAATACAGAGACAGACATTAGAGTGAGGTGCCCACAAGCCAGGAAAGACCAGCAGCCACAGAGGCTGAAAAAGTCAGATTCTAAGATTCTACCCTAGAGTCTCTGGAGGGCTAGTGGTTTTGGTGACATTTTGATTATAGCCCATGGATACCCATTTTGGACTTTGGTCTGTAGAGTGTGACAAAAAGAAATTTGGGGATTTTAAGGCACTAACTCTGTATTAGTTTGTTACAGTGGTCATAGGAAATGAATACAAAACCTATAGTGTCTGCATTTATTAAGGAATAGAAAATTGGAATTGAGGGGAGGTTGGTAACAGCCAAGTTCACATAGATGATTACTGGCAGAGCTGAGAATCAGACCCAAGTCTGAACAACATTGGAGCTGTTTATTTTTTCTCATCCAGCATGTGTGGGGCAAATTTCTCTTCAAGCCAAATTCTGTTTTATTGACTCAATGTTGGCTCTGTTCTGAGGGCTGAGACACTATAACTGGATTGTTCCCTGTAGCAAAATAGAAAGAGATTTCAATTAGTTGACTGACTACCTTAGGTAGACCTGTAAGGCTCTCTTAACAATTACATCCCAAAGTAGCAAACTGTGTAAATGACCTTTCAGAAAACTTTAATTGTAAATATCAGACCAGTGACCTTGACAGTTCTTTTTTGCCTAGACCTTTGTTTTTTCCTAATAAATGTCAAGTAAGAAATGGCAGGGATTTTTGTTGTTGTTGTTTTGTTTTTTTAAAGCATCTTTGAAAGTTGACTTGTCCACCTCTTAAGCATTCATCAACAATTCAAGACCATACTGTGTGCCAGCGCCTGTTCTACGTGCTTGAAATACATTACTTCATTAAAAAGCTGAAAATTCCTTCAAGGATTGGATTTACATTTTAGTAGAGAACAGGAAAGACAGAACAAAATAAGTATTCAAACAAAAGGCAAGATAAATATGTAAGATATTTAGATTTCGAAAAAGTGCTAAAGAGAAAAATCAGCCAAAGGAGAGAGGACAGGAATCAGGGTAGAGGGTAGATTCAGAAAAGACCAAGGAAGGCCTCCTGAGAAAGAGAGAACTGGCAGAGTTCTTGAAGGAGGGCGGAAGCAAGCCATGGGGCTAGGGAATGGAGGAAGGTGGTCCTCATATATGGATGAGAAAATTTGAAGATGCTAAGGAGGGTTAAGGGGAGCAGAAGTCCATGAGATCAGAGAGAAAAATGGGGGCAACATGTAAAGGACTTTGGAAGACCATGGAAAGAACTCTGGATTTTTTTTTCTGAGTAAAATCATTAAGAGGTTTTGAACTAAGGAAATCTGGTTTGCATTTCAAAACGATCACTCAGAGGACTCTTCAAAGAATAGACTTAAACAACATAAGCATTTGATCAAGGAGGCTACAGTATTTGGAAGATCATAATTGTACGTGGTTATAGACAAAAAGGCAAACTCTCTGATTTCTCTTTATCTTGAAATTGTCTCCACCACTGAGTCTCTTGGAGACACTGATTATCCCATGTACTACACTCTATTTTACTTTTGCCCTTTTTGCTTTTCATAATGAAACTCAAAACACAAATGACCTACACAGTCAAATGTCTAGCTGTAATACTGTCTGTTTCTATCTGAAGAGATACAAAACAGGGAAAATTAAGTTTTTTGAAAACTGGCCTTTTCTTAATGCCCAAATTTCATATCGCCTAAACCAAGAACAACTTTGACTTTGCTTTCTTTAATATTCTTGAAATCTTTTTTAAAGAAAGATTATAAAATAAAGCATTCACTCCACCTTCCTGTTCCACCAAGGATCCTTCCATCAAATAGATCTGTAGCTTAGAGTCTCCCTTACATACAAGTATAGAGGAAAGGAGAATTTATTTAAATGTTATATTAAACATTACCATTGTTTTAGCACATGGTATGAATTTTCCACATATGAGATGTGAGACAGGCAACAAAACGTGGAAAAAACCAAGAGTCTTGGTGTGAGGGGGACAGGAACAGGAGGGACAGGAAGTATAGTCATCCACAGGGCACTTGTTCCCAGACAGCAGAGGGCACCAAAATTTGCTAGTGCACAGGTCCCTCATAAAATGATGAAGTATTTAAGCTACACACATCCTCCTGTATACTTTAAATCATCTCTAAATTTCCTATATTACCTAATACAATTTAAATACTATATAATAGTCCTTTATAGTATATTGTTAAAATAATAACAAGAAAAAAAAACTGTACTTGTTCAGTACAGATGCAATTTTTTAAAAATATTTTTTAGTTGTAAATGGACACAATATCTTTATTTTATTTATTTATTTTTATCTGGTGATGAGACTCAAACCCAGTGCCTCATGCATGCAAGGCAAGCACTCTACCACTGAGCTACAACCCCAGCCCCAGATGCATTTTTTTTTTAAAGCATTTTCTTTCCATAGTTGATTGAATTTGCAGGTGGATTGACTATACTCAAGATTGCCAAGTTTAAGTTACTCAACTGTAACTTAAGAGAAACCTCAGTGTGTCATATAGTCCATAAACTCCATCACCTCGGCCTAGTGGCCCCTTTCTCGGTTGTGACATAGAACCCAGTAATTTCCAATCAACCTCTTGCATGTAACAGTGTGCATGATCTATCCAATGTTAGTGATAGAAATATCTCAAAGGGGCTGAGGTTGTGGCTCAGCAGTAGAGCGCTGGCCTAGCACGTGCACGGCCCAGGTTTGATCCTCAGCACCATGTAAAAATAAACGCATTGTGCACAACTAAAGCAAATAAATAAATATTAAAAAAAAAAAAAAAGAAATATCTCAAAGGGTTTGAAACTTTAGTTTGGAGACATGTAAAAATCAGGATGACAACTTAAAATATTGTGGGAATCCTTGATCATGCCAAGAAGTTTTCATATTAGGACTTCAAAGCAGTCCAAATAGTCCATTTTCTTGTTCTCAATCAGGCAAAATACCATAAGAACCATTCTTAAGAAAGTGCCTCTCACTTAAGAGGAGAACATGACAAGTTACCTCATGGATAAACAGGACACATGAGGGATTCCTCAAACTCAGCTGAGCTGCTCTCCTCTAACCCAAGTCAGTCTGATTTTACATTTGATTTGAGAACAAACTTCTGGCTCTTTTATCTTTCATCTGTGTCAGATTTCACAACTTCAGAAATGCCTTTGTAAACATAGATTCCAAAATGTCCTTACAGTAAAGCAAGGATTTTTTTTTTTTTTTTCATTTCTACTGAGAGTAGAAAATTTTGAAATTCATTGTTGTTTAGATCTTTAAATCCTACTTTCCTTCCTGTGTACAAAACAAAATATTTACCATGTTGGAAATTTTGATTGACATTTTCTTTCATTTTTCTCTGACAGCATTACTAGCATAGTTTCCTTCCATGTTGCCTTCATTTTTCATAATATACATGCTGTGTTTGTTCTAAGCCAGGAAACAAACTGAAAAGAACAAATGTAAAAAAAAGAGTTGATTCTAGTAAACATTTCCAAGCTGTGTTAGCAGCTAATAGCAATAGCACTAGAATTTCTGAGTGGGTTTGTGTATATTTTAGATGCTGTGAAAAGGATTGAGTTTGCCATGAACACAAAGGTGGTCAAAGTGTCAATGCTGAGGCCTGCAGCTTGTGACACACACTGCAAATTTGGAAAAGAATTCCATGCTTTTTGACTCGTCTATTGTGTTTTCATGGACATGAAGGTTTTGATATGAATAAAACATCAAATACATTATACCTTAAGAAGAGGGATGTGGGAAGAAAGTCTTTAATTGCCACACTAGTTGAAACACAGTGAGAAAAGGAGCGGAATGCTCAATACTTTGCTCAGCATCTGGCACTCTGTAAATAATGTGATCCTCACCAGGATTAATGGTGTAATCTCTAAGGACACTGTGTTTAAACCCTATCTCCTGACTTACTAGGTCTGTGACTTTGAGCAAATCATTTACGATATTTCAGTTTCTTTATCTATGAAATGAAAATAATAATAACTACCTCAAGGAGTTATTAAGGTAATGAAATGAGTAATAAGTTATTGAGCCAATTAAGCAGGTAAAGATATATAAAGAGCTGAGGGTGGAATAATAACAATAATAATAATAATAGATACAGAATTAGCACTCTTCAAACATAAAGTGGTGCTTTTCTTAGGCATAAGGAAATAGAGCTCAATATACTTGTTTGCTGTTAACATTTATGAGCCTACAAAATTACAAAAGTAACTCCATGTAAGAATGATGGGGTTTTCAATAAAAGGTACTGGAATATAATTGGACATTCATATGAAAAAAATTAGTAGAAGCCTCGCATTTTAGATAAAATGAATTATAGACTTAAATGTAAAATGTTAAGCTATAAAACTTTTAGAAAAAAATAAGAGAAAAATTCCAGCCTCTAGGACTAGACTTGAACCATAAAAGGAAAAATTGATAATTTGAATCTCGACAAAATTTATAACCATTTGCACTCCAAAAAATCCTGTTAAAAGAATGAAAAGACAAGGTACCTACTGGAAGGTAATATTTTCAAATTAAATATCTGACATAGGATTAGTAACTATATAACTCAAAATTCAACAATAAAAAAGTAATAATAACCTAATTTAAAAGAGGGCAAAGGCACGAATAAACATTTAGCAAAAGAGGATAAACACATGACATTCACATAAGCTGAGAGTATGCTCAACTTCATTAAGCATAAGAGATAGGCAAAATAAAATCTCAATGAGATAGGCCTCTCCACCAATCAGAATGACTAAAATGAAAATACTGACAGCAGCAAATGCTGGTGTATACAGTTGTGAAGAGACAGGAACACTTCAACACGGCTGGTGGGAATACAAAAGGATGCAGCCACCCCAGAAAACAGTTTGGCAGTTTCCTTCAAACTAAATGTGCAGCTACCATATAACTCAAACCTTGCATTTCTGCACATTTATCCCACAGACCTAAAAACTTGTTTTTGCATGAAAACCTGTATATGGACCTTTATAATTTTTTTTTTTAATCATAGTAGCTAAGAACTGGAAACAACATGATGTTCTTTAAGGAGTGAATGTTTACCAAACTGCAGTCCATCTATCTGTCCTACAGAATACCACTCAGCAACCCAAAGTGAATAAACAATTGATATACATGTTGTTTCAGTCAGCTGTTTCGCTGCTGTGACTAAAAGACCTGACCAGAACAATTGTAGAGGAGGAAGAGTTTATTTGGGGGCTCATGGTTTCAGGGGTCTCGGTCCGTGGACAGCAGGTTCCATTCCTCAGGATTTAAGATGAGGCAGAACATCATGGCAGAAGGGTGTGGTGGAGGGAAGCAGCTTACATGATGATCAGGAAGCACAGAGAGATTCCACTCACCAGATACCAAATATGTACCCCAAGGGCATGCCCCCAGTGACCCACATCCTCCAGCCACTATCTATCTACCTTCAGTTAAACTCAGCTAATCCCATCAAGATATTAATTCACAGATTAGGTTAAGACTCTCATCACCTAATTATTTCTCCTCTAAACCTTCTTACATTGTCTCATACACAAGCTTTTGGGGGACATCTCACATCCAAACCACAACACATGTCGAGTTGATAAATATCTAGGGAATATGCTGAGTGGAAAAAGTTACATCTCAAAAGGTCATATACTGTATGATTCAGTTTACATAATATTTTGAAGTCACAACATTTTTAGAAACCTAGAAGAAATCTGTTGTTACCAGGGGTCAGGCACAGAGAAGGAAGAAGAACTTTGGTATTCTTCTCGAGGGAAATAAGAGAGATACTCCTGTGATGATGAAACTGATTGATATCTTGAATGTATCAGCATAAGGATTCTGGTTGTCATATTGTACCATAATTTTGCAAGATAGTACTACTGAGGGACACTGGGTAAAGGGTGGCACCACACTGCATTATTTCTGACAGTTGAATGAAAGTACCGGGATCTCAAAATCAAAAGTTTAATTTTAAAAAGAGTTATGAGTCTAAATGGTTCTTACAAAAAAAAAAAAAAAGTCTTTTTCAATTCTACCTCATCAGAACTGCCACTAAATCCATTCCAGAAGGAAATATAGCCTATTTTTCAAGATACTGAGTGAAATTTTACCCCAATCATCTGGCATTCTCTCCTTAAAAGCCTTCTTTACCCTCATCTAAATCATTGTGCTCTCTCAGCTTATTTTCTCTGAGTGTAATGGGAAAAAAAGTCACCATCATCAGAATATTATTCCTCATAAAAGGAATGATGTTTTAAAACAGAAATAATTAAATTATTACTTTTCAACTGACAATTCATGAGCTGAATGTTTGACACCTAACCCATTCAACTGGTAGGTAGTATTTCATAGTCTCTAGTTTTCTGGGTCTTAGAGAAAAGAGAACAATCAAAAACCTGGATAGTCCCTTTTGGTTGTGACTTTTTAATGAAGAGAAATGGACCATGTTTAATTTCTCAATATTTCTACTTCATACTAGGATTTGGGTGGTGGGGAATATTTTGATTCTAATTGTATTGATGGGACTTCTCCATTTCGGAAGAAAACATTCACTATTAAGCAAATATATGCCTCAAATTTCTGGTTTTCTTCAAAAAATCTTTTTCTCCAAGTCTTGTTGATTCAATTACCATTTTAAAAGGGAAATAACTGTGTCTGGAGCCTCCTTGAACCCTAAGACATCATCAGTATTAGAAGAAATATGGTTGCACTGACAGTGGTGTCATTAGGTCCATGAAACTGGGGGCCCAAGAGGTTGGGAACTCATCTCTACTGTCTGTGCCCTGTGAGCCACCCCCTGCACCCAGAGGAGGCTGGTACAGCCAGTCCCAAGAAGGCAGACATTAATCTCCTGTCACTCCTTTGGGCCTTAATAAAATTTGCTTAACGGATCCTTGATGCCATAAGCCATTCTCTCAAACACAATCAACTTTTATCCTAGAAGAAAACCAATTTGGATACTTTTTTTGATAGGGAAAAAAAATGCCTGCAAACATGCCATTTATATGCACAAGGTTTTCCTCTCTATATCAAAGTTATTTGCCTTCTACTTTCTTAAAAACAAAACAATAAGCACCACAGAAATTTTCTGCCCTGCTTTCTTGACTTTATTGATGACAGTTGGTTACAGTACAGTGCAGGAATGGCCTGAGGTGCAGCCTCTCAATGGAAAACAGCATCACAATGAGAATCTGAGATCTAGCTTGAAAGAATCTTGTGGTTGCAAGGTCTGTGTTTTTTAAAGTAGGAGATAGTTTATTTTCCCTTAGGCTAAGAGCTAAAAATGGAACTAGGGACTGATTTACAACAATATAGAAGGCTTGCCTAGGAGATGCTTCTTTTAATGGATATAACTAAGGAGCAGCCTTTTCCTCAGGCCATCAGCTGATCTTAAATTAGTATGACCTTCCACTGGTTGCTTCTAATTTCCACTAACTGGATGCAAGAAATAAGTGTGTTCGGCCTTCAATATTAGCAGGATGCTGGTTGGGGACATATCTTGAAAGCAAAATAAAGCAATAAAAGAGTGGTAAAGTGCTTTGTAAACTGTCAAGTGGTATACACATAAAAATTACTTTTGTGATGAGTCAAAAAAATGCTGAATATGGGTTGGAACAAAATTCTGCATGTTTTCACTAAAAGAAAATGAATCCTTTGAAAACAGAGACTTGCCATTATGTTTATCTTTGTCATTTTCTTTGCCTGAAAACCACCTCAGTCATCTGATCCCTATTCAACATGGTGGTATCCAATATACAAATGATGCTCACTGAAGGACTTTTGTGAATTGATTCTGGCAAATGAGAAGGACAACGTATTGACCCACCATCAGCAACACAATTTGGGCTCTGTGGTAGCTCTCTGTCCTCTTGTGATAACTTTGAACAGAATCAGGCAGTACTCTCACCCTGAAAACCATGAAACAAATAACTCACCTGCATAGACATCTTCCCAAGGCTCAAGTGACTTGGCCTCTGTTCTTTCATTTCCTAGTCATTTTAAAATAGCAAATAAAAATGTTTAAAAATTTGAAATAGAAGCCACATGTTCTAAATGAGATTGAATTCAATTCCACAATCTCTTCTCAGTCTATCACTGGATTTTGATAAGGCCATGAATAAGATGTAGAAATTTTCCTCTGAAAAATCTGCAGAGAGGCCAAACACAGTGATGCAGGCCTGTAATCCCAGAGGCTTCAAGAGGCTGAGGCAGGAGGATTGAGAGTTCAAAGCCAGCCTCAGCAAAAGTGAGGTACTAAGCAACTCAGTGAAACTCTGTCCCTAAATAAAATACAAAATAGGGCTAGGGATGTGGCTCAGTGGTGGAGTGCCCCTGAATTCAATCCCCAGTACCCCCACCCCGAAAAAAAGAAATCTGCTTAGAGGCACAGAAAAGGAAATAAGCATAAACTGTGGTAGTGTTGTAGGGGCAGACGAGGTAAGGCACCGAAGATAACAGGAAACAGTTTTATTTGGCTGCAGCCGGGTTCAGAAGGTACAGCTCTCTCTCTGATCAACTAATCCCCTGAACCCTGAGTTCAGGTAGTTTCAGAACTTTATACCCAGCATGTAAGGGGAGGGGCTCAGAAGTTCACAATTTATAGGAGTTCACATAAAAGCAGCTTGTTTTTTCTTTCACTGTTCTGGGTAAGTTAACCCTTCAAGGACAACACCTGAGAAGGAAAGAGCTTCTTCTCCTCTTTCTTTCCTTTCTCCTGCCAGCTGTTATCATGGAGCCCAATTAGTAACTTCTCTTATCTTAGAAATTGAAGCTCCAGCTCAAGGCCAGAGGCCTTGTTAAAGAATTTGTCCTTTTTATTATCGCACTTTGATTTGCAAACACACTTCTACAAACTATTATACTGGATACATGTTTGTGAAAAACAAGTAAAGGGGTGTCTAGCACCTGGAGTGCTAATTTCTTCCAGGCCAGTGGCCAAGAAATAGTACAACAAGAAAATAGGAAGTTTATCTACATTGAACTTTTTGTGTAGAGACTCTTTTGCTGACAGTCCTAAAATCAGCCATGGTGAAGATTTCTGGAGAAGCTTAAGTAAGATTTTCTGCAGAGGAGGGGGTGTCACTACAGTAGAGATGTCGGGAGAAAGAGTACTTAATACTCACTTTGGTAAGTAGTGTAGTTCATGTAAAAGTTTACTTAGGGAAGATGGTAATTGACTTGAGCCTGGAAAGGCAGGTCAAATGGTGAGAGGCAGAGACCATGATCATTTACCCCTGAAGAAATTCATTTCCCCGGCCTCTTCCCTTTCATATGGGAACAGAAGCGACTCTACAAGATGGATCTTAGCTTCACTGAATCCTAGAAGAGCCATGTTATATTTATGTGAGATATTAAAGTACAACCCAGAGAGATCCTAGCAACAGATTTTACATCTTTTGCTTCATTACATTTTGAAGAAATGTATACTATGAAGCAAGTATACTATGATCAAAAGCATGGGGTTAGCAGACAAGATCTGGGTTCAAATCTCTCTCTCTCTCTCTATTTTTTTTTTTTTTTTTTTTTTTTTTTTTTTTTTTTTGGTACCAGGGATTGAACTCAGGGGCACTCAAGCACTGGGCCACATCCCCAGCCCTTTTTTGTATTTTATTAGAGACAGGGGCTCACTGAGTTACTAAGTGCCTCACTATTGCTGAGGCTAGCTTCGAACTTGCCATCCTCCTGCCTCATCCTCCCGAGTGCTGGGATTACAGGCGTGTACCACAGCACCCGGCTCCTGGGTTCAAATCTCAATTCAGTTACTTGATCAATTTGTTTAATGTTTATAAAGTTTCTTTTACATTAATATGAGGATTATAATGGTATTTAACTCATTAGAATTTTGTTAGGATTAAAGGGCATCATGCATGAATAAGGCTTACTGTAATGCCTTTCTCTGGGCACCTAATAAACATAAGCTATTGTCATTACAAGGAGTGTCACCCTTGGCTATTGTATTTCTCATCCATGCACCCTCCATTGTGCAAGCAAACACAAATGATCTACACTGAGGTAAATATTTAACTTTAAAACATAGGTTTGACTTAAGAATGTTAATAAGAGGAAAAGGTGATTCAAATGTATCTGACTCCTTCATGAGTGGAATCATGCTGCAAGCTAAACTGTGTATACAGTGGCTCCCTCAGTCACTGAGAAAGCCCAGTGTGGTTCTTTCTTCTTGTTCCCAGCACAGGGTTGCAGCTTGGGCTGATTCATTGGGTCCGGCATAGCACAGGCCATCTGGAATTGCTGAGGAAATCATCAGGCTTGGGTGGGTCACTGTTTAGACTTGAACAATCTGTGTGAGCTTGGACTCCACACCAGAAATGTGGCTTATTATGCTGCTAGGCTATTAGCTATCAACTTTCATTTCGAAATATAAATTCTGCTCTCTTGGCTGCCCCACTGATCTGGTTATAATGTGCTGTGTGTAATGGAAAAGTACAAAGGGAAAAGATGGAAATGTAGACTTACAAACACTACAACAATAGCAGATGACGACCCTGATTTCTGCATACAAATGAATTCCTTTGCCAAACACTAATGTTCCAATTTAACCCATTGCTCCAGTTTTAAATATCATGTTTAATTAGGTATGTAATGCTCCTTTTATTATTCATATCACTTTTTTTTTCCTTTGTCCAGAAACTTATTCTCATTGGGGTTTTCTCTCATTTTTCCATTTTCTTCTCCAATTTATTTTCCTTGTTCTTTCATTTATATTTTTTCCTATTTTAGATATGTTTCTGAGGTGGGGAGAAAACAAAAAGCATTTTGAAGGATTTTACATTAAAAGTTCAGTTTAGCGCTGAGAAGAAATCATTAAGCCAACCTATTTCAGGGTACACACATACATACAAACCATTTCCCAAAACAAACAATAACTACAGTGTCATGTTTGTGACATCCAGGGTAGAAAGATACAGTGGCCTCCTGTCTTGATGATAGATAGGCTTGGGCCGACAGGCCACCTCTCCCATGGAAATTTCCATTAGGAGCAACCTGGTTTCATTTTCTCCAGGGAGGAGCCAATCAGCTTAAAGTTCGCTTTGTTCCCCAGGCAGGAGCCAATCGGCTTAAATGTCACCCTGTTTACTGGGAAAAGAGCCAGTAGCGTTAAAGGTTGTTCAGGCACACCCCCCCCACCAGAAATCCCTACTTAAGTCCCTGCTTGCCTGGAGCTCAGACACATCAGCTCATCCCTGCTGAGAGGAAGCAGCCACTGTAACAGCTCCAGACTCACCACCTCCAGCCCGATGGCAGCTGCCTAGCAGACAGCTCCAGAGACCACAGCCAGCACAACCAGGCACCGACCCTCTGTCCAGAGCTCACACACTCCCCTCTCCTTGACTCCTCTCTCCCACCAGAGCTTGCACACTTCCCTCTCCCTGACTCCTCTCTCCCCGTACTTCTTCTACCTCCGACCAGCCATAAAGGCTGGTGAATAAATCTCTTGGCTGCACGGTTGTCTCCGGTATGATTTTTGCCCTTCACTTGATAGTCAGTCCTCACTGACTACACCCATGCTTCCCAGTCCCTTTGTATGAAATCATGCCAGAAATTTGCATAATTCTCTACTTGTAATGGGTGGTACTCAGTACTTTTCCAATAGCTGGAGCTTTCTTAGGACTAATGTGATAATGTGTTAACCATTTATTGCTGATGCTCCCCCCCCCAAAACTAGCAACTTAATTAGGTGAATAATATCAGATTTAAAGAAAGCTGTGCAACATTTCTATATTGCATTAATCCCATGGATTTAATAGCATTGCATACTCTAATAGAGCTGTGTGGCCTTACAATGCAGCTTATTTTGTAACTTCTTTTTCATTTTCAATTTCTTTGTAAGACATGGACCTCCTGTAGCTTGCATTATTTATACAGGTCTTAGCTTAGCTTCTCTTTTCTCTCTCAAAACTATTTTATCCCCCTCATCTGTAGGGTCCATCCTATAGGTTGAACCATTAATCATTCTAGCATGTCTCTGTCTTAAAGCATCGCTATAACATGCTGATTCCTAGTTACATCTGTATATTCCAAAGCCATTTAACCTTTTATTTTGAAGTAAGTATTCCTACTTGCCAGAGGCCCCATTACCATCACATGCCAGAATCATCCTTTCTCTCCACATTCAAAGAATTCTGACTCTGATTTTGGAAGAATGTCAAGAACTGTGGTAGAAACTTCATGTGGTAGAAACTTTTCTAAAGCTACTTTATTTTGGGGAATGAGAGTACCGTGGATTAAACTCAGGAGCACTCAACCACATTCCTATCTCTATGTTGTATTTTACTTAGAGACAGGGTCTCACTGAGTAGCTTAGAGCTTTGCTAAGTTGCTGAGGCTGGCTTTGAACTTGTGATCCTCCTGCCCCAGCCTCCTGAGCTGCTGCAATTACAGGCATGCACCACTGTGTCTGGCTCCAAAGCTACTTTTTTTATATACAGTTAGGGAAGTGTCCTACATTTATTTATGAATCTCTATCTCACTTATCCATTTCTTTTTAAATACCACCCGCTTATTTTACTTCTATTTTTAAGTTACCTGGTAGACCACTCCAACTCTAGGAACCTTCTAAACAAACCTAATCTTATTAAAAAGTTAACTTCAAATTATTTTATACATTTAAATACATCTTGTCCATACGTTTAAAAACTTCCTCTTCTGCACTGTCCCAGTAGATGTTCATATCTGTGATTAGTGGGCCACTGGAGACCTTCCATCCTCACACTTTGAATGAAGCCATTCAGGAAAGCTCTAGGCCTGTTAGTCCTCTCTGATAACCAGCCTTCCAGGGAATTCAAGAGGGCCTGGAAACACTCACTGTTAAGCTCCTGTTATTAGTTTTATTGCAAATATCACTAGCACCCTAAGGAGTTGTTTCAAAGATGTAAATCATAATTTCTTAAAGATCCAATTGTTCTTTATGAAACTATCTGTGGACAAGAAAAAACATGTGCCTTGGAAAATAAAAAGAGAAAACACTGTCTCACTAGCCAGAGTAAAGACTATTCTTTTAAAGCTGGTCCAAAATTTTTCACAAGGTTACACTTAAGTAAATGTCAAGCTCATCACTTCCCAGGACTTTGTGATTTTTACCAATCACATTACTAAGATTAGGGAAAACAGCTGCAGTTCTTTAGCTATACTGCTAGTAATCTCCCTTTTTTTTAAGGTCTTTTTAAAAAAATATATATACTTTTTTTTAGTTGTAGATGCACACACAGTATCTTTCTTTATTTTTATGTGGTGCTGAGTATCAAACCCAGTACTTCACACATGCAAGGCAAGCAGTTTACCACTGAGTTCCACCCCCAGCCCAAGTAGTAATCTCCCTTTTTATAATCATCTCTTTATAAAAGAAGTAAACAAGACAGATAATGAAAACTGGAATGAGGTAGAAAAAATATTTTTACCTGCTTTTAATGAATAACTAATGAAAACAACCCTTTCTCGGGGTTTATAGTTTCCTTCTAGATCTTTCCTTACAGGGTCCATCCACTTCTTCTTGAGCCCCAGCTTTTTTGACTCTGTCCCACACCATTTCTCTGGTGTTATCATACTGTCATTATTTGCTAGCACATTACCTATAAAATAGCTTCCAGAAATGCTTTCAGAGAATCTTATGAATCAAATGACGCTGATGTGGAGAAGGGAACTTGGTGGTACCTTCAGTTCCTTCTTATAGGTAGGTAGGAAAGTAGGTAGATACAGACCCTCAAAAGTCATTCTTATTTTCACAATTTCTATTGATCAAGTCATGCTTAAGAAGATCCTATTATTTCAGGGGGCATCTCTCCTATTTCATATCAAATCTCCATTATCTTCCCCCAACTGGTAATATCAACATGGTTCAATGTTAAATATTGCAATTGACCAAGCCCTCTTACCTGATGCTCTCCACTGTGCATAAAAAGCTCTTGTGTAGTATCAAAACTAACCTTTATATGTAAGATGTGCCACAACCTATATTATTATTGCACTATCTCCATCTTTAAGAAACAGCCACTCCTAACTATATTGAATCTTTCTAAAGGAGGTTTTATGTAAGGGGATGATTATTCAGGATCTGTTTCTCAAGAAAAATGGGAAAGACTGTCTTCTAGATTTAAAATTGTAGATTGTACTTGCAGTAAGGTGTTTTCTGCTTTGTTCATCAACTTCTGAAGGTCTTCTCATGTGTTTTACCTGATACTTCAATTCTGGTGGGGGAAAAAAAAGCAAAATTTTATAGCTGTTAATTAATCCTACAAGATACTATGTGCTCCTAAGTATGACTTAATTTAAAATTTTCCTCAAAGCATCACAATACATATGATTTTTTTTACTCCCCTCCCCTCTCATACTCTCAAAAGGTGTTATAAGTACAGTATAATAATAAATATTGGTAGTCTTTGCAGTACTCATTGCTTCAAAAGGAAATAAATGATGAAAATTTCTCTCCTTCATTAATAAGCAATGCAATATTTTTTATGCATCCTCAACCAGACATACTTTTTTTTTCCCCTGAGAGCAGAGTTACAACATCAAACACAGAAAATTAGAGAAACATCACAGTGAAACCAGGAAGCATTCCAAAAATGCTGGCTTTATGCATGTTGCCTGGGCTCGCTGCACACCTAGTGTATACCTCCAGAGTGACCAGAAACTCCCACAGTGATTAAAGGAATAAGAAAGAGGAAAATACTTTTTTAATGTTATAGGATAATAACATTTTCCATAAACTATTGTGCATGAACCACTTACATTAAAGACAAAAGAAGCTCAGATTCTTTGACATCATTTCAGATCTAATGAATCCTAGTCTCTGCGAGGAGTCTTCTGGAATCTTTATTCTGGCAAGCTTCCCCAGTAAGTTATAAGCATAGCAAAGTTTACAATGGGTGTGGTTAGTGTGTGACACTATGCTTCCTGAAGAAGGCTGGGCTTGGCACTTGTTAATAGTGTTAATAGGTAATAATAGGCAATAACATTTTCAAGTAGTGTCAATTATGGGTTATTAAAAGATCATTGGAAGCAGAGAAATAAAAATGATTATGCAAACTTCACTGTGCATACAAATCAGCTAAGGATCTTATTAAAATGAAAACTTTGATTTAGTTCTTTTGTGTGATTTGAGATTCTGTTCTTCTTTTTGTTTTTCTCTTTTTAATTTCATGTTTTTGATTGACATGTAATAGTTGTACATATATATATATGAGGTACAATGTATTGAATTACATTGTATTTGATTCATATATTGGGTTGCAATCAACTTGAGGTAGTTAGCATATCCATCCCCCTAAACTTTTATCATTTCTTTTTGGTGAGTACATTGAAATTCCTGTCTTTTCCCTATTTTGAGATACATAATGCATTATTGCTAATTTTATTGCCCAGGATATGCCATAGAACACCAGAATTTATTCTCCCAATGAAACAACAACATTGTACCCATTGACTGACCTCCTATCTCCATATCCCCCATCTCTGGTAACCACCATTCTGCTCTCAATTTCCATAAGACCAACCATTTTTTTTTTTATTGCATGTATGGATTATGTGCTACTTGCCTTTCTGTGCTTGATTTATGTCACTTAACAAAATATCTTTCAGGCCCATCCATGTGGTCACAAAGGACAGTTTTCATGCTTTTTACGGCTAAATAGTATTCCTTATATGCCACATTTCCTTTATCCATTCTTCTATTGATGGACATTTAGGTGGTTCCATATCCTGATGGTTGTGAATAGAGCTGCAATAAACATAAATGTGCAGGTGTCTTTTTGACATGTTGATTCATTTCCTTTGCAAATAGACCCAGCAGTGGGGTTGCTGGATAGTATGGTAGTACTCTTTTTAGTTTTCTGAGAAACCTCTATACTGTTCTCCATAATGGCCATACTAATGAGACTCTGCTTCTCATAAGCTCCCCGAGGATGCTGGAGCGGCTGGTCTGTGAATCAAAGTTTGAGTAGCAAGAATTAAGAAGTCTTACAAAACAAACTCCTAAGAACCTCTGGTGAATAGTTACTTCAAACATACATTTTACTGAGAAGAATCCAAATTTTCTAGCAGAAACCCCCCCAAAAAAGTTAATGCTCAGTTTTGGACCCAGGAAATATAAATATCTTTGAAACTGTTCCTTTAATCTGTGGAGTGTGTATTCTGTTTAACTTCCTACCTGAAGCGATCCAGATTCAGTGAACTATAAATATAAGCTGTTTTCCCTTCCAGGGAGAAAATGAGCCTGGTTGAAGAATGCCGCGTTATTAAGTTGCAACATTTTAGGGAGATGAAAATAGGAGACAGTGTGTGAAATAATACAGGAAGAACGAAATTCCAGGAAGATAGAGGTAACTGGCATCTAGAAATTGATGGCTTGACCAAAATAACTAAAATAACTTGACTAAAATAACTAAAATAACTTGACTAAAATAACTACCAGGGAATTAAACTTATATAAGAACTACTTTGCTAAGAATTACACAGGCGTTTAAAATTTAATCCTCAAATAGCAGTATGAACAAAGTATACTTTCTGACATTGTATTTCTTTTGAATAGGACCAGAGATGATTTCCAAGATCACATGCTGGTAATGGCAAAACCAGGACCCCCATATTTCTGATTCCCATATCTCTTTCTATTAAATCAATCTGATTCCCCTATTATGGAGTTGGGGTCTTCTGAGAAACTGAGGCAGCAAGACCCCCCCCCTTCAAGTCCCAATTATTGCAACCAAGTCAGAAGGATTTCAGACATGTCACTCAGAGTAAAAGGAATGGGTTTATTGGAGAGATAGGGAAAAGGGAAAGGCTACACTTTCAAGGGAGAGAGTGGGTCCCCTCAGAGAGGAGAGGAACAATGTGTCTCTCCTGCATTCCAATATTATTGGGGGTCTCAGAGAAGTTTCCAGAGAATCCTGCCCAGGCCCACCTCTTTTTTTTTTTTTTTGTCAGGTGAATTATAATTTATTTGAACATATCTTTTAAGTAATGATTATTTCTTAAGCTTTAAAAATATGTTCAGTGGTAGTCACACGTTTGAATTGTGTGGTAAGTACCACACTCTTTTTTTTTTATGGAACATTTTTTTCCTTTCTTTTCTTATTTATAATAGTAGTATGTATTACAATTCATAATGCACATATATAGCATCTTTTTACATACAACTGTTTGTATACAAAGTATATAAGTACCATTCAGATCTTCAATCATGCATTTAGGATAATGATATCAATCTCATTCAACCACCAATTCTTTTTTCCTTCCCCCCCCCTTGCTCCCTCCCTTCCCCTCCCTTTCCTTTGACCATTCTAGTGTTCCTCTAATCCTCCTATGTACCCCCATCCAACAACACTGTGAACTTGCCTCCTTATATCAGAGAAAACATTCGGTATTTGGATTTTTGGGATTGGCTAACTTCACTTAGCATTATATTCTCCAACTTCATCCATTTACCTGCAAATACCATTATTTTATACTCTTTTATTGCTGAGTAAAATTTCATTTTTTATATATACCACATTTTCTTTATCCACTCATCTACTGAGGGACATCTAGGTTGGTTCCACAACCTACCTATTGTGAATTGTGCTGCTATAAACATTGAAGTGGCTGTGTCACTGTAATATGCTGTTTTTAAGTCCTTTGGGAATAGACCCAGGAGTGGGATAGCTGGGTCTATAGGGTGGTTCCATTCCCAGTTTTCCAAGAAATCTCCATACTGCTTTCCATAACGGTTGCACTATTTTCCCAGTCCCACCAGCAATGTATGAGTGTGCCTTTTTCCCCACATCCTCTCCAACATTTATTGTTGTTTGTGTTCTTGATTGCAGGAGCCCTGTTTGGGGAGATAGCTAAGATTGCGGTTGACTATGGGCCATAGACATTTTTGGGCATTGTCGCCTTCCGTAGTCTCACAGGACTTGGCCCAGGATCTCGAGAGATTTGAGCAGTGACTCAGCAGATCGAGCAAGCACCATTCCTGCTCGGGCGCATGGGATGAGACCAGAGAGAGAAAGGACAGGGTTATCGCTATTGTATAGATACATTGTAGTTTCTTGTAAGAGTAGGTGCCTTGGTTTCTTGTGAGAGTGTGTATGTAGTGTTAGAAATTACAAGAGACAGAGACAGAAAGATTAAAGAATTTTTTCATCTCCATCCTGTCTCCGGACTCCTTCCCGCGGCGCTGCCGTTCCAGGCTGCAATCCCTTTCCGGCGGCTAACAGTTGGTGGCCCGTACGGGGAATTCAGCACGGCAGGTAAGAACTGAGAAACCTCGCAGGAGTCTCTAGTCAGAGCGGTTAAAATGGGTTCGAAAATAACTAAGACCCAAGTGTACGAGGCTCTTGATGAATTCTTTGATATGGATGAGTCTGTCGTTAGTGAGGAGGATTTAGAAAACAGCGAAGGCAATCATAAAAACGTAGATTCCGCTGAGTCAACTAAGACCAGTAAGGAGACTATTAGAAGTGTCCCCAAAATTACAAAGATCCGAGCTGCTAAAGCTATTCAAGATTTATTAGAGATATTTCAAGGATACATGGTCTCAATTGAACCTGGGACTCAGGATGTTACTGAGTCAGTTAGGACCAATGAGAGTAGTAGTAGTGAGGAGGAATTAACTAAAGGTGATTTTGAGAAAATGAATAAAAGGAAATTAAGGAAGACCAAGATAAGGGATCATCAAGTGGAGGAACTTGTGTCCTCTACTCCCCCATGGGTGAAATCGATTACAGAAAATATGAAGGGTATCACTAGACGTTTGCATACCCTAGAAATAGAAATAAAAAGTCTTTCTGAGCGCTTATGCGCTCTCGAGGGTAACTCACAGATACATTGGGAACTGCCAGTATTTGAATATGAAAATGGACAGAGGGGCCACCAGCCAGTAGATTTCAAAACAATAAAAAATCTCAAAGAGGCAGTAATGACTTATGGACCCCAAGCTCCTTTCACGTTGAGTATACTGGAGTCCCTTAACACCTTTAGCTTAACCCCCGCAGACTGGAAACGTCTATGTAAAGCAACATTAAGTGGGGGACAATACTTGGTTTGGCGATCGCAATTTCAGGAACTTTGTATAGAAACAGCTAAAAGAATTGCAGATGCAGGGTTTGGAGACCATAATATAGAAATGCTCACAGGAGAAGGGCAATTCGCAGACGTACAGGATCAAAAACATTATACCCCAGGAGTATATGCTCAGATAAATGCAGCTGCCTTAAAGGCATGGAAAACTGTACAAGGACCTGGGGATCTACAAGGTAGCTTGTCCAAAGTAATTCAAGGACCTAATGAACCATATGCTGAATTTGCTGATAGACTTTTGAGAACTGCAGGTAGAGTTTTTGGAGACATTGATCAAGTTATGCCATTAGTTATTCAATTAGCGTACGAAAATGCTAATAAATATTGCCAGGAAGTCATCAGGCCATGGAAAAATAAAAAGGATCTTTCCATATATATACAACTATGTAAAGATGTAAATGATGCCTTTGTCACAGGGAATGTGATTGCAGCAGCTGTGAGAGATGCTGCCCCTCAAAATTTTACAAGGGCTCAACATAGACATTATAATCAATCAGGATATTCTAGGCAAAATTATCATAATCAATCAGGCTATTCTAGGCAAAATCCCCAAAGAGAAATAAGACCAAATTCATACCGTACTCCAGGTTGCTGCCCCAGTTGTAAGAAAGGAAATCATTGGGCCAATAAATGCTATTCAAAATTTGACATCCATGGAAATCCTTTGTTCAGGAATTCAAAAAACAGGGCACGGGGCCCAATGCCCTGGGGCCCACAAATGTACGAGGCATTGGAGGAGGAGTATCCTCAAGCATCCACTCAGATGCTTCCCCGACACAATCCCTATTACCCATCCACTCCCTCGCCAGAGGAACAGGAGGAAATGCAGGATTAGACCTCTGTTCCACCGCCCGAATAGTGTTAACACCTGAAATGGAGGTTCAACTGATTCCCACAGGAGTCAGGGGACCTCTTCCCTCAGGGACTGTAGGACTTATTATCGGGCAAAGTCCTGAAAGCTTATTAGGTTTGCAAGTGAACCCAGGCATAATAAACTCAGACTATAAAGGGGAAATAAAAATAATGCTTAGCTCACCCCAAAGTATAAGTTCTATTAATCAGGGAGATAGAATTGCTCAGCTGCTCCTCCTTCCAAATTTACATAAGTCATTTAAAATGAATATGCCTCTAAATAGGAACAATAGAGGATTTTGTTCCACTGATTCGAAACCCATGGTTTGCTGGGTTCGGGACTGTACAAGGAGGCCTATGTGTAAAATAAGAATCCAAGGAATAGAAATGGAGGGTCTTATAGATACTGGAGCTGATTCTTCCATCATTAACTTACGTCAATGGCCCAAACACTGGCCTCTGCAAAAAGCTTCAACCAGTTTAAGAGGCTTGGGATATAATAACCTCCCAGAAAAAAGTGCGGTAATTTTAAAATGGGAGGATGATGAAGGACATAAAGGCACATTTCAGCCTTATGTTTTACCTAATCTACCGGTTACTTTATGGGGAAGAGATATTTTACAATAAATGGGAGTACACCTTGCAACCAAACCTGCAGGTGTTAAATGTAAAAACATACAGGGTAATCTTAACCCTAAAAGAAATCATCAAAAAGTACAGGGTAAGCTTAACCCTAAAAGAAATCATTATCATATAGGAAAAAGACATTTTTCTTTGGGGCCACTGAGAAAATAATTTTGAAAATAACATGGCTTTCTGATAAGCCAGTGTGGGTCCCTCAGTGGCCCCTATCTAAAGAGAAATTACAAGCGGCCCACCTACTAGTTAAGGAACAATTAAAAGCAGGACATATAGAACATTCCACCTCTCCCTGGAATTCCCCCATATTTGTGATCAAGAAAAAATCAGGAAAATGGTGATTATTACATGATCTTAGACAAATTAATAAAACCATGCAAGTCATGGGCCCTACTCAACCTGGACTTCCGAATCCTATAGCTATTCCAAAAAATTTCCATGTTATTAGTCTTGATATAAAGGATTGCTTCTTTTCTATTCCCCTACATCCTCTGGATGCCCCCAGGTTTGCTTTTTCAGTTCCTTCTATTAACAATAATGGCCCTGATCAGAGATATCAATGGAAGGTTTTGCCGCAGGGAATGGCTAATAGCCCCACCATATGCCAAATATATGTGGACAAGGCTATCCAACCCATTAAAAATAAATATCCAAACCTCATGTGTCTACATTACATGGATGATATTTTTACTGGCCCACTCTAATCAAAAAATCTTATTTAATATATTCAGTGACATGGTAGAAAATTTTAAAAAATACGGATTATATATAGCAGAAGAAAAAGTTCAAACCAGATCTCCCATATTATATTTAGGATTTAAAATCATGGATACTTTTGTTAGACCCCAAAAAATTTTAATAAATAAAGAACATTTAACCACCCTCAATGATTTCCAAAAATTACTGGGAGACATTAATTGGCTTCGCCCTACACTAAACCTCACTACTGGCCAATTAAAACCTTTATTTGATATCCTTCGAGGGGACCCTGATCCATCCTCACCGCGAACATTGACTCCTGATGCTAGGAAAGCTTTAAAGTTAGTAGAAAAAAGCCATAGAAGGAGCTCATTGTGACAGATTTGATTTAACTCAACCGCTGATATTGATTATTATTTCTTCACAATATACACCGACAGGAGTATTTTGGCAACAAGGGCCTTTATTATGGATACATTTGCCTGTCTCTCCTAAAAGCATAATTGAGTCATATACCTCCATGGTGGCTAAACTTATTCTTCAAGGACTTAAAACTTCTACTAAAATATTTGGCATTCACCCTGCTACTATTATTACTCCCTATTCATCATCACAGATTGAATATTTATGCTTCAATGATAATGACTGGGCTATAGCTAGATGCTCTACCTCTGCAAATTTTGATAATCACCTTCCTAAGTCTCCTATATTGTCTTTTTGTATTAATCATCCTATTATATTTCCACAGGTAATAAAAAATCAACCTATTCCTAAGGCATTTAATGTATTTACAGATGGGTCCTCAAATGGTACTGCTGCAATAGTCACTACAAAAGAAAATATGACTTACATAACTGCACACAAATCAGCTCAACTAGTGGAATTGGAAGCTGTGGTAAGAGCTCTGGAAAATTTTAGAGACCAGCCCATAAACATTTTTTCAGATAGCCACTATATTGTACAAGCCGTCCCAAAATTAGAGTTAGCAGGACCAATAGCACCTCATACTCCAGCCTTTAAATTGTTTTATCAGATACAAAAACTTTTGTGGGCAAGAAAAGAACCTCTATTCGTAGGCCATATTAGAACACATACTAATTTGCCTGGCCCCCTCCATGAAGGTAATCAAAAGGCAGATGAACTTACAAAAACAATATTTATACTTTCAGCACTACAACAAGCTACTTTATTTCATTCCCAGTTTCACGTCAACAGTACCACCTTGCAACGTAGGTTTAAAATCACAAAGGAGCAAGCCAGAACAATTGTAAAAGATTGTAAATCTCGTATGACACATTTGCCCAATCCTCATTTTGGTGTTAACCCTAGAGGATTAATGCCCAATCATTTGTGGCAGATGGATGTTACTCATGAGCCAAGCTTTGGAAAATTGCAATTTATTCATGTAACCATAGATACATGCTCAGGCATGATTTTTGCTTCCTTACATTCTGGAGAAAAAGTTAAAGATGTCACATCTCATTGTTTACAAGCTTTTGCTGCATTGGGCATCCCCAAAATGCTTAAAACAGATAATGGTCCCGCTTATACGTCCTCATCTTTCAAACAGTTTTGCGCAAAATTCAACATATCCCATAAAACAGGCATCCCATACAATCCTCAGGGTCAGGGCATTATTGAAAGAGCAAACCTCACACTAAAAGTTATGTTGTTAAAACAGAAAGAAGGAAACTGGAAAAATCCTAAGGACAGATTGGCAGTTGCCCTGTTTACCTTAAATTTTTTAACTTTAGACTCTGATGGTTATTCTGCTGGAGACAGACATTGGAACCCACATCAACAACATAAACCTTTGGTTTACTGGAAGGATGTTCTTTCAGGTACATGGAAGGGTCCAGATCCAGTATTAATTTGGGGGAGAGGATCTGTTTGTGTCTTTCCAAAGCATGAATCCTCTCCAATATGGATACCATCTAGATTAATAAAGCAGGTACCACATCAAAAGGATCAAGATGAAGTTGTTGAGGAATCAAGATTAATAAAAAAGGTACAAAATCAAGAGGACCATGATGAAGATATGGAATGATTCCCTTAAAAGAGTCCTTCAAAATATGTCACAACTTAAGTGTCATTCCTCCCGGCTGGGACGAAGAGATCTCTCTTTAGTGTGCACACAATTATATATATATTTTTTTTACTTTTTATATATGTGTTTATGTCTGTGTATTTGTCTAAATTTCATGTTAATGTGACGTCACAAATATATGTTTGTATGTGCATCTGTCTGTCCAGTGTAACATCAAAAATAACAAAGCGCTTGTGAATATATATATATATGGATCCAAATAACTCTAATTCATTTAAGTTTAAGAGTATTCAAATTGGGTAAATAATTTAATAAGTGAAGGTACCTTCAATTTTGTTTTATAGGTGTCCCAGGGACTTCTCTTTAGCAAAAAATATGACTAGTGCTGTATAACCTGATATTTTGGTGTTTTGACATGAGGTTGCTTATTTGTTATTAACTTCATTTGTTTAATAAATGATTAATTTCAATTATTTCAACAGGTAAAGGACTGCTGTGTATGCAGAAACTCGAGAGTTCCAGCTAACAAATTATTTCTCCAAAGTGCTTTTAGTTTTTCTTTAATCTATCTTTAATGCAGTAATTACCCTCAGTCTTTCTTTGTTTTGTTCTAAATATGATATTTTGCCAGCTTATGTTTGTGGGAGCTCAGGCTGCAATGTGTGTGAGCAGAAATCAACTTATTTTTCCAATCTAATAATTCTATTTTTTAGTTTGACAACTCGCCTCTTGACTCAGTGCTGGAATAGCACTGCCTTTCCTTTAATAATTGATGCTTCAGTCTCTAGGTAGCGGGCCCTGAAGATTTGCCGGTGGCATTGTCTAGACATAAAAAAGACGGCTGCTGCTACAGCTGCAGGGATCGCGGTCGCTGCAAGCATCCCTGCTGCTCAAATGTCAAACAACCTCACGAGCAGTGTGGCCTCTGCTCTGCATGCATGGGGCCTCCTAGATCTACGTGTTATAACAAGTGGACATTTTGATCTTTCATTGTTTGGGACTTCATGGGACAGTAACTTGCGGGTATTTGTTTAGAGAACTCACTGTGTTACTTGATAGAACTTAGGGCAGCTGATTTGTTTAAAGAATTTGATATGCTATGCAATTTGGCTTGTCACCAAAAGGCTTGTCGCCTTAAAGCCGCAGCATCTCCTCCCAATTGGACGGCTGTTAGTCATCTTACACAGTCGATCCTAAAGGGCTCCATTGGATGGCTGGTTAGCCAATGACGGGTAAGATCCCCAGAGGGGGACAACCTAAGACAGGCACAGTCGCACGGGACAGTCTCATGTGGCCAACATATCAACCTAAGACAGGAGTCAAGGGCACAGCCTTGATTATCCAATGATGGGTAAGAATGTTGGTTGCACATAGACGTCCTAGAGCATTACCTCTTTTAAAACAAAAGGGGGAAATGCAGGAGCCCTGTTTGGGGAGATAGCTAAGATTGCGGTTGACTATGGGCCATAGACATTTTTGGGCATTGTCGCCTTCCGTAGTCTCACAGGACTTGGCCCAGGATCTCGAGAGATTTGAGCAGTGACTCAGCAGATCGACATTTTTGGGCATTGTCGCCTTCCGTAGTCTCACGGGACTTGGCCCAGGATCTCGAGAGATTTGAGGAGTGACTCAGCAGATCGAGCAAGCACCATTCCTGCTCGGGCGCATGGGATGAGACCAGAGAGAGAAAGGACAGGGTTATCCCTATTGTATAGATACATTGTAGTTTCTTGTAAGAGTAGATGCCTTGGTTTCTTGTGAGAGTGTGTATGTAGTGTTAGAAATTACAAGAGACAGAGACAGAAAGATTAAAGAATTTTTTCATCTCCATCCTATCTCCGGACTCCTTCCCGCGGCGCTGCCGTTCCAGGCTGCAATCCCTTTCCGGCGGCTAACACTTGATAGCTGCCATTCTGACTGGAGTGAAATGAAATCTTAGAGTAGTTTTGATTTGCATTTCTCTAATTGCCAGGGCTAAGGAATTGAAAAGACACTTCTCAGAAGAAGATACACAATTAATCAACAAATACATGAAAAAATGCTCAACAGGCCCACCTCTTTTGACTGACAACAGAGAGACATCAGACTTTCAAGTCCCTACTGTCATGGCAACTCTAGGTCAACCCTTGACCCATTCTAACCAGTTCTAATTGGATTCTTTATTATTATTATTTTTAGTTGTAGATGGACACAATGCCTTTATTTATTTTTAATTGGTGCTGAGGATTGAACTCAGTGCCTCACACATGCTAGGCAAGTGCTCTACCACTTAGCTATGACCCCAGCCCCTCTAATTGAATTTTTAACCTTATGTTCTTACAGACTTTATGGTTAGGAGAAACTACCGTTCTCTCTTAAGAGTTTCAGTATCTGGTCACAAAAATCTCCTGGATTCCTCCCGTTGACATTATCTTGGGCCTACGTCTCTCCTACTGCGATCAGGTAGTTTGCTGAGGAATGTGACATATCCTATCCACTGAGGCCAGACAGGGCTGCAAGTAAATTGCTTCTTGGAAAGGAAAGCATGTGGAGATCAGCACAGTGGGCCTATTTTATAGAATTATTTTCTTAATCTGGTGTCCCCACCATCCTCATCTGTCTATTCCTTAACACCCCCAGAAAAGAAGAAGAAAGAATCTCAATATAATTGATCCCGACTTTCTTTTCATGGAGTAAGCATTCTCTATGGGGATTTTTATTGCCTCCAAGAGTAACACTAGTCTCTTAGGTCTCTTAGTGGAAGTGAGAATGTGAAAAAAAGTATTATTTATTACAGAGGTCAGTGGACCATGGTTCATAAACAGATACATAGCATATCCATGCTATTAAAATTTCACAGAGCAGGAAGGAGGTGATTAGGGAAGAAAAAAAAAAAAAACTAAAAAGTTTTCTGGGGGAGGTGAGTGGGCAAGAAGGGGAACAAGGTAATGAAAGGAAGATTGGAACATCACAGAGGGTGAAGTCAATCTCAGAGCAAACACTGATTTCTTTCAGCATCTGCACAGACAATCATGATGGCCACAGATTCTAGCATATGGGAGTTATCCATCACCAGCCAAGGAAACAGCAACTCACAGGGTGGTAGATGACTCCATATTGAGGCAACTGTGTTAACCATTCATATGGCTGACAGGGCTAATGGGCAATTCTGCTGCCTTGAATACCCTACTTATTCAGCGAAGAAAAATAGAAGATAGAGGAAAGGAAAAGAAGGGAGAAAGAGAGGGAGGGAGAAAAAGCCAATAGCCTTAGGAAGCACCATTTACCCAGCCTAACCATCCCAGTGTCTGCAGTTCTCATTTAGGGTTCATCTGAACCAAGTATGTACCCAAACACCATGAATCACCCTCAGTACTGTACAGAAAACAAAAGGGATTAACTCATTGGTAGTAAATGATCCCACATGGTAGAACGAACATCACATGCAGCTTTTTGAAGTTTAGCTAAATATGAGCTGGTGTGGCTGACCCTGATAGAAGGAGAGTGGGAAAAGCCCTTGGGGCTGAGGTGCTTTCTGGCAAAGAATCCTTCTAAAGAAAGAGGGAACCGACCATATGCCTGCAGTCTATTCCATAGTGCCCCCCTGCTGGAAGAAGATTGCTGAGTGCCGGAGATCGTCTTTATTCTCCTCATAAGTATACTTAAAACAAAACAAAACATGATTAATCACAGATTCTGAGCAGAAGAGTTTTGTCTGGGGAGAGAAACTTGCAAGTCAGACAGAAAGAGTTGTTCTACAGCCAGGCACAGTGACTCACGTTTATAATCCCAGAGACTCCAGAGGCTGAAATAGGAGGATCATGAGTTAGAGGCCAGCCTCTGCAACTCAGGGAAACTCTCAAAACAAGAATTAAAAGGGCTGGGTTATAACTTCATTCTCAAGCACCCTTGGGTTCAGTCCATAGTACTGGGGAAAAAAAATAAAAAGCTGCCCTCTTAAAAATTGGTAGTATAGGACAAGTGTTTCAGGATCCATCTGCAGGAGTAGATGACACAGGGTAGGAAGAGGAGTTTAGCAGAATGTACAGGCTGATCCTGCCTCTTCAGGAGAACTGATGCATCTGGTGTACAGCAAAGAATAATGGCTTCGAAACAGCACAGTGTTAGCACAGCATTCTTTTGGCAGCTGCTGTGGAAAATGGTGTGAATAGTAACGGTCGCAGCAGTGGCCAGGCCCTTTTGAATTGATTCAGAGGCAACAGACATCACCTGGGGAAGGTGGAGGTAGCACAGCAGAAGAGGAAGAGCACCTGCCATGAGAGCCGGGCATGTGGTGACAGCATGAATGAACCAACTCCCGGGACTTCCACAGGACAAGTGGGAGGCTTGTCGGGAAGCCAGAGCTGCGGTCATCAAAAAGGCTGAACACATTATCCACACCAGAATAGAGATGTTACTGTTGATCACCCCTCAGGTGGATCTGCCCTGGCCATGGGCAATGTGAATTGTATATAAAAATAAGACACGGATAATCTAGAATCTGTTTCAGAGGTAAATTTCCCATCTCTCCTGGGGTTATCGGTCACGAGCTGGAGTACACATCTGGCTGACTCTGGTCCACACCTTTCATCATCCAGCACTTCAGCATCCGCTCACAGTCCGGGGCTTCCCCCGCTCTCTAAGCAGTACTCCTGCTGAAACGGACCTGCAATCTCCAGTGCAAAAGAAGTGCAAGAAAAACACAGCTACTCCTTCCTTCCTCCCATCCCACCCTCTCACCTTTCAAAAGGGGGCACATTGTTTTCTGGTTTTGCCATTATTTACCTTTGCTTTGCTGACAGGGATTCGAGAAAAGAAATCAGGAAGAAACTGGGAGCAGACAAAGCACCACACCGTTCATGGGAACAGATGATGGAGGAGGAGAGCAGAGAAATGAGGAGCAGGAGCAAGGGGAACAGGAGAAAGAAGGAGAGATGATGAGAGACTTTAAGGGGCTGCTGCTAGGAGTGGGTCTGCGGAGAGTAGGATGTTTCAAAAGAAATTCCAGGAAGTCTTATTACGTGGAAAGAAATGTTCTCTCTGTTCTCATTTTAAGAAAGCTTATTTTGTTTCCTTGATATTTTGGTTTCCTTTGCATTCATCACTATGCTCAGTCTGTTTGCAAGGCATCCTTTTTGATGCTAGAGAAAAAATGATGAACAAAGCAGATGAAGTCTGAACTCTCATGTCATTTGAATTTTCGTAGGAAATGCAGATAATACAGAGGTAAAAATACACAAAGTAACAATAGAATATGAGCTGGCATAAAGACAGACATATATCAATGGAACAGAATTGAGTGCCCAGAAATAATACTCACCTCCCTAATATAAAAGCTTCTGGTAAAGGTGCCAATGACCTTAATGAAGGAAGGAATGATTTTTTTTTTTTTCAAAAATAGTGCTGGAAATATTGACACTTATGTGGGGAAATATTGGTGTTTCTGGGATGATGGGCATGCTCCACCTCTTGCTTGAGGGTGGAGCTGTTCAGGTGTGTGTGTCTGTCCAATTTCATCAAACTGTATACATCAAATAGTTGTAATATATTTTATGTAAATCACATTTCAGTCAAGTTAACATAAAAACAGAACTAGCTAATTTTAGATATTCATAGGCTGTGAAGGAATTTTAAAAAGACACAGAAACAGAGAATGAGAGTGGAAGTGGAGAAGTTGACTTCATAAGACTTGGTCAGGGAAAGCGTTGAGTTAAAACCTCATAACCATTATCAAGACAGTGAGGCCCAGAGCTGTGAGGTGAGGGCTCCAGACAAGGACAAATGTCCTGAGGCCCAAACAAGTTTTCATGCTTCAGAAATAGACTGAGGTATTGAGGCTGCGACCTAGTATAAGAGGGGAAGCAGAAGAAGATGAAGTCAGAGAAGCAGGTAACCTCTGGGCCAGAAGGGACATCACAGACTTTCTAAATAAAATGAGTGGCCACTGGAGGGTGTTAACCAGGCAAATGATGTAACCTAACCCAATTTACTATTTTAAAATCTGACTGTGACTTATTTGTGGGAATTTTGCGTTAGGTAAATGTTCAGAGATCAAGCGAGAAATAGCATGTAGAATTTGGTCTAGAGCGGTAGCCGCAGACACAGTGAATCAAGTGAGTTGGGCATATGCTAGAGTAGCTTTGATGATAAAATAGAGATAAAATTTGATAGAATTTGAGGATAAGATAGAGATCTAACATGACCAGCTTATTCAGTTCTTGATCCATTGGGAGTACAATGGTATCATTGGGGGAAATAATAAAGATTTGGGGAATAGTTGGGGAAAGTGTAAATTAAGTGAACATTAAAATGTGTGGGTTGACATCTCAGAGAAGCCCGGGCTGGGTGTATTCATGTGGGTGTCACAGTCGCACAGATGGCATTTGAAGATGTGGGACTCAAGGAATCTCTTGCACAGAGAGAAGTGAAGAGGACTAACACATGATAATTACCAAGAACTCTTTTGATGTGTTTTCTTGTGAAGATGGGTAGAGAAACGGAGCCAATATTTCTGAGACCACTAGATAGATGGTAAACTTGGGATAGAAGAAGCGCAGGTGTCAGGGAGAAATGACAAGTCCAGTTGTGGACACACTGAGTAAAGGTATCTGAGGATGGAGGTGGCCAACTTGGAATTCACCATGTACCCAGAGAGATGGATTTTGGAATCACAGAAATATGAATTTTGGTTTCAGCCTTGTTTAATGGAATAAGGTCAATCAGAGAGATTTTGTAATAAAGAAGAGGAGAAACAGCATCATAAACACATTATTAACCTGGATGGAAAGTTGCAACAGAGAGAATAGAAGCAAAGGATTTTGGTCAAATATATATATGATCCCATTGGGCCTGATCTAATCACATGAGTCTGTATCTTGATGTTGTTTTAGAAGCGCACTTCAGAGGTAGGAGATAAAAGTAAATGATCAATAAATCACAAAACTGGTGCTGAGGCAAGATGAAGTAGCTCCAACTATCAATACAGCTGCTGGAAGCTTTATTCTGCTAAAGGAAGAGCCTGGAAAAGTTCCTGACATGCCCTGCTGATAATTTCATTGCTCAAAAGGCAGAGGGTGATAAAAGAAGCAACGAGAGGAAAAGCTATTGGCATCTAATTCAGTTGAACAATGGGAACTGATGAATGCAAAAGAAATGAGGAGGACCTGCAGAGAAAATGATTATGTCATCTTTGAGTTTATAACAATGTAGAAAGAGATAATATCGTGTACTTATTAAAAATATGCCTCTGGAGTCCAACTTCCTAGGTTGAAATTATACCCCTGACAGTAGCTGAATTGCCTTGGGCATGTTATTTGATCAGCCCGTACCTCAGTTTCCCCTTCTGAAAACAGGAATGACAATAGCAAGTAGTTCATGGGGTTACTCTGAGAACTGAATGAAATACTACTAATAAAACATTTAGGAGAGTGATTAGCATAATCAAAATATTATAATAAATGTAAATGATTAAAAAGTAGTCATTATAATTATACTATCTGAAATGTGCCTTAGATTTCAAGAAAGTTATTTTTGAAAAAGTGATATAAAAGGTGCATCCTCTAATCTATAGAGAATAGATGAATGAAGCTTTCAGAAGTGATTCCCTTTCACTGGATGTCAGTATATTTATTTATGACACTATCCAGGTCATTTGGCATTGAAATCAGGATCGGTGTAGTCACCTGCAGTAGTCAAGTAAAGCAAACGCCAGAAGGTAATTTAAAATCATGTCCTGTACTCCTGTAATCCACATGGCTCTGGGGTCTGAGTCAGGAGGATCACAAGTTCAAAGCCAGCCTCAGCAATTTAGCAAGGCCCTAAGCAACTTAGTGAGAGCCTGTCTCAAAATAAAAAATAAAAAGGGCTGGGGATGTAACTCAGTGATCAAGCTCTCCTGTGTTCAATCAGCAGCACAAAAGTAGAATAAAATAATCATGTTCTTAGAAAGGACCAAATTCATTCACAAATGTCAAGTTCAACGTCAGGGAGGTAACATAAGACAAAATTAAACAACAATGTAGCAGAAGAGAAAATACAAACAAATTGGAAAGGGAAGCTAAAGAGCCCACGATGACCATGAATACTTGATGTTTTGGTGTTCCAAACCTAATTGATGTCCTCAGCCAAGTGGTATGACTGAGGATCATGTGGATTTTGATACTCAAAAAGTAAATTCTACTGGTGATCACAAAAATCCTCAGAGCAGAAGACACTGTCAGCGAAACAAGAAAAATCGTGAGAGTGTGTGTGAGTGAGAGTGTGTGTGTGTGTGCGTGTGTCTATAAATGTACAAATATGTATATATCTACATCTATATATGTGTGCTTGCTTTGCTTCACACACATATGTCAACACACACACATACAGATGCACTGTGTCTGTTGGTGACAGCAAGGGGTTGTAGAACTTAGAGCTAGGAAGATATTTTTAAAGGAAGTTGAAATTCAAATGTCAACTCTAAGAGAAGATAGAGTAGGAAAATAAAATTGGTAGATATAAATGAAAAAATAGAAATAGGCCAGGTGTGCTGGTGCACACCTATAATTCCAGTGACTCAGCAAGCTAAGGCAGGAGGATCACAAAGTCAAGGCCAGTCTGGGAAAACATATTGAAACCCTAAGTGACTTAGTGAGACCCTGTCTCAGAGTAAAAATTAGAAGGAGCTGGTGGTGTGACTTGGTGGTAAAGCACCCCTGGGTTCAATCCCCAGTTATAAAAGTAAAATAAAATAAAAATAAAACTGGAGGTCTAAGACTGAATTCATCTTGCAACTTTGATTTTTGTTATTGATTTTATTATTTGATATTTGTTAAATTTATGTGGAATAAATTGTTTTTATTAACTTAGCCAAGTGTGGTGGCACAGGTCTATAATCCTAGGGAGGTTGACGCAGGAGGATCGCAAGTTCGAAGTCAGCCTCAGCAACTTAGGGAGGACTTAAGCAACTCCAGGAGACCCTGTCCCTAAATAAAGTATTAAAAAGGGCCTGGGATGTGGCTTAGTGGTTAAGCACCCCTGGGTTCAATCCTCAGTACCAAAAAGAATTTTTAGAGAATCTATTAACATATATTAAAATTTCCAAACAATCTCTTTTTCTTTTTACCTTTCTCTCGTCCTCCCTTTTTCTTTCTTCTCACAGACACACACCTTTCTCTCGTCCTCCCTTTTTCTTTCTTCACACACACACACACACACACACACACACACACACACACTCTCTGTATTTTGGACATTCTTTTTTAAAATCAGAGGATTTTAACCACAATGGCCTCTCCATCCTGTATGGCTTCCACTTGCACCTGGAGGTGGGTGGATGAATGGACAGCTGCCCTGTGTGTAGAAGGGCTCTGGGATTTCCAGTTCTCCACCTTGTCCCAGGTAAACCACTGCAAATATTTGAATTTTTGAATCATAATCAAGCAACAAAGTTTGGGGAAAGAACACAAAACACAAAAATGGCTGGCCCAAAAGCAGATGAAAAGAGAGAATAGTACTTGACGAGCAAGGGTGGACCAAAGGGTGCACGATGGGCAAAGGGCAGGCCTGGCTTAAAGGGCCACAGAAGGGAAATCTCTGTGGCTGGGAAGGACACCCTGATGGGCTTAGATTTGAAAGGAACACAGGAAGGAGAGTCATGAAGAAAGAAGGGACATGAAACTAAATATTAAATCAGAAGATTGGTTTGGATCTCTAAGAAGGGTCAGTACTCAAAAGCGAGTTCAAGTTTGCAAAACTTTCTGAAGACAAAACCGTGGACCTTTTTTTCCTTTTCATTAAGTTCAGAGCAAGGAGATGAAGGAAGGCCGTCTGCTAGTACCAGATGGCACAAAGCTAACAGATGACAAAAAGAAAACAAGACTAATCAACTCCTATTTAGCTTCCGTCTACTCCAACCAGGAGAAGGATCTTCAAAGTGGCAAAAACAAAGCAAACATAGTTAGGAGGAAATTGAAAACCAAGACAGGTGAGGAGAGAGTGTGAAAATATAAAGCCTTTTTAATCCTCCAGTCTCTGAAAAATTATATCTCAGGGGAGTGAAAGAGCTAGAGATTCAATTACAAAACAACCACAATCTCGGAGAACACCAAAAGAATGGAAGAAATTGGGAGCATAAAAGTGAATATTTTCTTTCTTTTCAATTATTTATATTTGGTTCTCTGTTCATTAAAATACACATTAAAGATAGGTAATTTAGAACTTGTAAAAAGGTATTAAGAAGCATAAATCACTGATAATTTGACATTTCACTGATAATTTGGCATATTTTTTTTCCTGAAATTTTGTATGTATTTTTCCATAATTGTGATAGTATAGACTACATATTACTTGCCAGCTTTTACTGACTTTAGCCTTAAATCATAATCATTTTTCAATGCAATGATAACTCTTCACATATATCTCTTTAATATCTACATAACATCACATCCTATGTATGGAAGGTAATTTCTCTTACTCTTCTTTGGTGATATTTGTCTTCAATTTTGCATTCTTATAAATAAAGTATGATGAACATCTTTATATGTAAATATGTAAATCTTTATATGTAAATATGTAAATATTTGTTGCTTTATAGATTTTGTCCTAGCATTCATTTCTACATATGGTTTGGGGTAAAGTGACTAAGCACACTATTCAACTGCTTTTCAGAGCTTGAATCAATGCACATATATGAGAATTCCTTCTAATAGAATCCTCAAGTGAGTTGAGTATCACAATTACTTAAGATTCTGCAACTTTAGGGTGAAGATGATATATTGCTATTTTCATTTGCCTTCCTTTGAATTTCAGTGAGGTAGGATTTTTATATGCTTATTAGCATTTGTATTTCCTCTTATTATCCCTTTGTATAAATCAATAGGGTTTTTAAATGTCTCATACAATGCTTTAAATTTTTATTTTCTATTTAAAGATAGAAAGAGTCATCTGTGTAAAATAACCCTCCAATATTGATTAATGACTTTTGGCTTAGATAACTTATGTAATATCAACAATTAATTTTGTACTCAATTGAACAGTCATACTGTGCTATTGCTATCCAATTGTATTTCATTCAGTTAGTTTGCTTTAAATCTCACAATTAGCTATTTTTTTTATTAACAATTGACTGTTCTTAGGTTCTTAAAGCAACTGTGTTTTTTTATTGAAAGAAAAGTCTTATGTTTAATGGCGTTTTTTTCATACCTAAGAAATCTTCTGTTGTCTTCATATTGAAATGACCTCTTAGATGAGCATATGAATCTTGAGTCCCTACCACTTAACTTCAAAAAAATGCAATACAAGATTTTTTTTCTATCTTGAGTTATTCTCTTATTTTCAATTGCAAGGAAAAGGAAATAAATAGGATATTTGCAGAGCCCCTAAACACATAGCTGTTCTATTGCTTTCAAACTAGATTGACCATTCTGTTGTACATAGACTTCTTGGATTGCAATATTTCTTCTAAAATTTCTCTAGGCATTGTTGTTTACAATTTTGTACCATGTAATAAAAGTCTGCAGCTACAGTGATTTTGTTTCTTTGATGTTATTTTTTATTCCCATGTCTAAATATGTATAAGATTTAACTATGTAAAGGGGTGAGTTTCCATTTATTTTTCATGGAACATATGGGGTCACTGAGAATCTGAACATTCCTGCCCATTTTATCTCGTGGAAATTTTCCTTTTTTATTTTCATTTTTTTGTGCAAGTGAATAACCCTGAAGTTTGTGAATGGAAACTCTTTATTCTCTTATGTTACCTAAACATATTTAATTGACAAATAAAAATTGTATGTATTCAAGGTGAAAAACTGGATAATTAGATATATGAAGACATCATGTAATGCTTACCATGGGCAAATTAACACATCCATCAACACATCACCACCAAAAGTTACAATTTGTGTGTGTGTGTGTGTGTGTGTGTGTGTGTGTTTTGTGTGTGTTTGTACATTCAAGCAGGGTGATAAAACTTTAAATCTGTTCTCAAATTTTAACTAAATGACACAATAGTAGTAACTATAGCCACTGTGCTGTACATTAGATCCTTAGAACTTATTATTTGTCTTATAGCTGAAGGCTGGAACCATTTGATCAACATCTCTCCAATCTCCCTCACTCCAAATCCCTGGAAACCACCATTCTACTCTTGCTTCTATGATTTTGACTCTTATATTATACATGGAAGTGAGATCTCACACACACAGTATCTTTTTCTGCCTGACATACTGCACTTATCAGTGTTTCCCAGGCTCATCTGAGTTACCATGAATAGCAGAATTTCCTCATTTTTATGGTTGAATAATATTTCATTGTGTTCTTATACCACATTTTCTTTTTTCATTCATTTGCTTCATCCATTTGATGAATGCATAGGTTGTTTCCATAGACTGGCTATTGGAAATAATGCTGCAATGAACACAGGAGTGCAAATATCTCTCAGAAATACTGGTTTTGCATCCTTTGGGATTGCTGGATTATATGATAGCTCTACTTTTAATTCTTTGAGGATCCTTTATACCGTTTTCCCACCAACAGTGTTCTAGGGTTCCCTTTTCTGCACATACCCATGGGCACCTATTTTCTCTTGTCTTTTTTGATAACAGTCATCCAAACAGCTATGAGGTGATATCTCATGCGATTGGGTTTTGGTTTCTCTGAGAATCACTAATGTTGAGCACCTCTGTCTTCATCAGAAAATGTCTTTTCAGATCTTTTGCTCATTCTTAATTAGGTTATTTATTCATGAGTATTAAATTCTGTGAATACCTTATATATTTGGATATTGACCCCTTGTCTGATACACAGTTTGCCATATTTTCCCCTATTCCATAGACTGTCTTTTCATTTTGTTGGTTGTCCTGAGTCTCATGTAGGCTCACTAGGTCATTATTGTTTTTGTTGCCTGTGCTTTTGCTTCCCAAATAATTGCTTTCAAGACTAATGTTAAAGAAATGTTCCTTGTTAAGCCTTTTATTAGCTTTTCATCCATTTTTTTTCTTGCTTAATCTTAATAAGTGCAACTTTAATCTTTATCCTCTGCCTTCAAGACCTTTACTTTTTAATTTTCTGAAATTTCTTTGTCCTTCTATTCAGTACACTGAGAGAGCTTACTTAATATGTCCAATTTAGTATTTTTAATTTATTTACTGTTCCAGTGTGGATTTCTATTTTTTTATATTTTAGGGCTGTCACTCCTATTTTTTTTCCCTCTTCCTATGTCCGTATGATGTCTGTCACACATATGCTGCTCCCCGTGCTTCCACTCCCCAAAGTAATTTTTTAAGCCAGTCATAGCTGTTTTATTTCCCACTTCAGGAATTGCATGAGGAAAATTCCTATGATCCAATTTAGGTCAATGAGAAAAGTTGACTGCACAATGCTCCTCTCCTGGGAAAAAGACCTGCGGGGGTGGGGTGGGGTGGGGGGCAGTAATCCCTTTTCATCATGTGTACATTCATATGTATGGATGTGACCGTGGATCTGCTGCAGCCATCTTGAGAGCATGAGACAAGCCAGCCTAAAAACAAAGAACCATCATGAGAACACTGAAAGACACAAAGAGTACTGGTGGTCACTCCACATTTATCATGAGCCTGCAGAGCATCTACTCTGCCTCCATACTTCTGCTTATAAGAAAATAATGTACTTACTGTGTGGGTAAACCCAGATCAGAATTATTACTTGCAGCTAAAACTATGGTGATGCCCTGTTTCTTATTTATAGTGGCCATGTTGTTGGACTTTTCTTAGAAAAATCAGGCAAATAGTCTACATTTTGTTGTTATAGATAAATTATTCTCAGAAGGATTTTTTTTTATTTTTTACTCCAAACCTTCAAAGCAATTCTTCGCATTTATGTTCAGTCACCTTTCTATGAACTCTTTGTTATGCAGCTAAATACTGCCTGGTTTACTCATCCTCGAGACCTCTATACTGGTGCTTTATTTTACCAAAGACAGTACTTACCTCGCACTTATCCAAACATGTAGTTCTGGTGTACTAGTGAATTCTTGCTTTTGTATCTAGAACTGCCTGAGTAATATATTTAGTGTGGAGTAATGTTTTTAGCCTTTGTCTCAGATGACAGACAGACAGACACACAATAGTTTCATATTTTCTAGTTAGGAGATTAATTTTTTCTACTTAGCTGATTTAAATATGGTGAAGAGTCACACTGTACTGTAATTCTTTTCACACAAGGAAAGCCTGTTAGAAACTGTGTTTAGCTGGGCATGGGGGCACATGCCTATAATTCCAGTGACTTGGGAGGCTGAAGCAGGAGGATCACAAGTTCCAGTTCAGCCTTGGAAACTTACTAAGACCCTAACTTAAGATAAAGAGTAAAATGAGTTGAGAATGTCCATTGGCAGTAGAATGCCCTGGATTCAGCCCCAGTACCACAAAAAATGAATTCACAAATAAAAATAAAAACTATTTATCAGTGCATACAGATTAAATGAACTTTTTTTTTTTTTTTTTTTGGGGGGGGGGGGTACCGAGGATTGAACTCAGAGGCACTTGATCACTGAGCCACATCCCCAGCCCTATATTTTATTTAGAGACAGGGTCTCACTGAGTTGCTTAACAACTCACATTTTGCTGAGGCAGACTTTGAACTCTTGAGCCTCCTACCTCAGCCTCCGGAGCCACTGGGATTATAGGCCTGTACCGCCGTGCAGTGACTTTTCTTATTGTTCACCCAGCATCAGCTTTCCTGAGGTAACTACATAATACAGGACATAATGCAAACATGCTGTTTTTTCTACTCTTAGTCCTATTGAAAATTGGGAATTTGGAAGAGAGGATTGCTGAGAAATTGGAGGTAGGAGCATGGCCCGACTACATTAGCAGATCATTCCCTTGGAACATCAAGGACTTGACCTTCTCCAAACTAATGTCATTTCCAATTTTAAGTAAATGCCAAAGGAATAAGATTATGAAAACTAGTCCTAGCATATAAACCTGGGAAATAAGATCTAAAATCTGGTAAGAAATAAATTCAAAAGCATGTGTCTTAGAAAGCTTGTTTTAATAAAAAAAAAAGATCATCTAAATCAACTGAAGATTAAATTGCAGTTATCTTCTCTCTAGGTTTACATGAAAGATGGGAAAAAATACAACAAAGTTATCTAGTTGATATACACTGAGCTTCTATGTGTCATCACTTGGAGTCTTCCTATAGCCTGCCATCATGCATAATCCCTAATTTTTCTTCAGTTATTAAAATGATGTGGTTTTACATGTAGATTTTTGTTTAAAAAAAAAGAGATGATTTTATTAGAATTGCAATTTTTAAATTTTCTGGTGTTACGGTCCTGGGTAAACTATCTTCAGCTACTGTTCTTAGGCATTAGGATTTGGTTGGTTGCCATATCTTCTGTTCAACATAATCTTTAAGTCACAAAATTAAGAGCAGACACTGGGGATGCAGCTGTCCAAGCAATTGTGGTGCTGTGGGTGGCAGGGTCTCCAACTCGAATTTGAACAGAAATCCATTGGAAATTCCCCTCACACTGTAGCATATGGTCTGTCTGTACTTTTAGTTGCTGATGCCATTGCAATTTTCGTCTCTTAATAAATATAAGTATTTTAATGGAAGTTATAATAGGATGCGACAGACACAAGTATTTAGCTTCTGCATTAACTGTGAAGTGGCGCACGCCTGTAATCCCAGTGGCTCGGGAGGCTGAGACAAGGAGAATTGTGACTTCAAAGCCAGCCTCAGAAATGGTGAGGTGCTAGGCAACTCAGTGAGACCCTGTCTCTAAATAAAATACAAAAATAGGGCTGGGGACATGGCTTAGTGGTTGAGCGCCCCTGAGTTCAATCCCTGGTGCCCAAATAATAATAATAATGAGCCTCCTGCCTCAGCCTCCGGAGCCACTGGGATTATAGGCCTGTACCGCGGTGCAGTGACTTTTCTTATTGTTCACCCAGTGTCGGCTTTTCTGAGGTAACTACATAATACAGGAAATAATGCAAACATGCTGCTTTCTCTACTCTTAGTCCTATTGAAAATCGGGAATTTATAGTACAGCAATACTATAAATTATTATTTCCATACTATAAAAGGAGAGTATATGTACCAGTAAGAGTGAAAGTATTTCTTAAATATTCTGTGGTCTAATAAAAGTATTGAAAAGATTTTTAAGGAGTACTTCTAGCAGAGCAGTGGACCCCACAGCATGGGCATGTGCTCTCTGAGTGTGCACCTTAACTAACTGGTTTCACCTTCTGTACGATAGAGCTAACTCTACTGATGTAGATGATGGGAAGTTGAAAATCAGTGCCAAGGTCTTCCTATGAGCCCTGGGTTTGGAGCTGCCATGACTTAGGAAGGGCTTGAGAGGAATGGGGTGCAGAGAGAGGAGCACTGGTCCTGTCTTTCCACTCACTTCCCCCTATAAATTGTGATTCCATGTAAGACTATACAAGAAAAAGAAAAATATGTTGTTTTTAGGAAAACAACAATGATCTGAAAGCCTTCCTATTGATAGAGAATTTTATCTGCAGGAAGAGATATAACAAAGTCTCATAGTATCCTTAAGACTATAATACAGTACTGCCTGGATGAGAATACACTTCTCTGGGTCGTACCTAGTGAAACAGCCAGACCTATCAACTCCACCTGGTCTTCTCTAAGGATTTGGCAATGAAATCTTGACCAATTCAATATTTTGGTTATCAATGTCAAAGCAGCTAAAAATGACATGGTAATTAAATTTGCAGCTAATTGAGTTAACCAGGTAATGTGTTGAAAGGTGATCAATATTTAAAATTATTTCAACAAACTAAAAGCTAATAAGCTTGAATTAGAGATATATTTCAGATATACCCTTGATCTTTTCAAAATAATTTTCTCAATTACAGAACAGATGAAGCATAACTTCAGTAGTTCATTTGAGAAAGATCAACTGATAAGAATAGCAAGATGAATGTGAACCAAAAACTATTTTCTAAAAGAGTAAATGTCGTTTAAAACTACAGTCTGTGTAGAACTTATAACATCCCAGGTGGCCTCTCAGTGGCAGGTCTACATCTGGAGACATATATTTGATTTGGTCACAACTCCACTGAAGCATTTGTCCAGTGGAGAGACAGTGAGAGATCAGCTACCCTACATGAGAAGAGATTGCGGGGTTTTAGGGTGTTGGGATTAGAGAAGAGAGGACAGAACTCAGGACATACCAAACTGGCTTCAGACACCTGAAGGCCTGCATAGGAAACAATACTCTTTCTGTATTTCAGAAGAACAAAACCAAGACCAATGGGCAAAATTCAGAGGTGAAAATTTGTTTCAGTACCAGGAAGAAAATTGTCATTAGAACCATTCCAAACAAAAAAGTCGGCCCTCACAAAGCACCTGTAAAGATCTTTATAAATCTTTGAGCAAAGGCATTAGATGAAAGTTAAATTACAGCATCCCTCAGTACTTCTTTTGGACCTTAGGCTTCTATGATACCCTATACAATAGAAGTCTGAGAATCTTAACTTCTCTGACGTGCACTTTACACAGGAACGCGGAAGGCTGCCGTGATTTATGCTTAAGTCATAGGATAGCTCCAAGGAAAATAAGCTGCTGGTAAATATTGATCACTTTACATCTTTTAAATGAAAATAAGACATTCTAAACTACATTACTTAAAAAGAAAAATAAGTTTTTGATTAATGTATCTTAAATGTCTAAATTATGTATAACCATACTTGCCTATTTTTTCATTTTTGTTTGGTTGAAAGATGATACACTAACTAACTATATTATTATTATGAGTAAGAATTATTGTCTTTAATTCAAAATATTTTTTCATATCACTTGACTTTCTTCATCGGTGTATATTCCTGTTTTTACATTTGCCATTATACAGTATGACATTTTTTTAAAAATATTTATTTATTTACTTTAGTTGTACACAATGCAATGCATTTATGTTTACATGGTGCTGAGGATCGAACCCGGGCCGCGCACGTGCAAGGTGAGCACTTTGCAGCTGAGCCACAACCCCAGCCCTACAGTATGACATTTTATTTCTACATACACCATTAAAATCAGTGCCACTTTCCATTATTGTATAATATTTATAATATATCTCAATAACTGATCAATAGTCTCTTTCCATAATGTTTTATACATGAATAATCCATCTTTAGGAATTTTAACACTATTATACAGAGTTTTAAGTAGGTGGATAAACTTTAATTTTTTTTTGACTAACTATTTACAGTTCCAAAATTAAAAAAAAAAAATTCTTTAAAGCTCAAAAAGATTCCTTTGTAATTTTGACTTAAATTGCATTACAATTATAAGGCAATTCAGGATAAATTATATTTTTAGAATATTGACTTTCTATTTAGGTGCAAGGGGCAAGATATTAACTTTAGTTAATTAAAAATCTTTCTATAATGTCTTTTCTTTATATAACTTTATATAACTGTTCATATAGGTCACAAATATTTCTCCAGTTTATAGATATCCTTTCGCTACTATTAATATATACATAATTTTTGTGTAATATCTAGTGGTTTCTTTGCAGAAAAGCAAACATAAATGTCTTCTTGATTCAAAAATGTAACATAAATCATTTTGTCCTCCTTTAATCTATTAATATAGTAAATTTTATTAATGACTTCCTACTGTTAAGCTGCTCTTGCATTCTTGAAATAAAAATCATAATTACATTGTTTTATTAATTTTAATTCACTCTTAGTAATTTTGAATATATTATTTAAATTTTACCTCTACATCCATAAATGATATTGTTCTCTGTTTTGCCTGCCTTGTTTTAACATTAAGGTAATTCTATTTTTTTCTTGCCACATTTTTGTTTGATCAAATTTTCTTTGACCTTGTTGGTTTCTTCATGTGACAAACAGTTATCTCTTATTTTTATACTATTGTATTGATAGTTTTTGCTATTTTTATAAAAAATGTATTTAAAATGTTTCCTCTTACTTACAAAAAAATGCATATAGTTTTCCCATCTTTTTTATTTTTATTCATTCTCTTTAGTTATAAATAACACTAGGATACATTTTGACATTATCACAAAAATATGGAATATAATTTGCTCTAATTTAGTCCCCACACTTCTCCTTCCCTCCTTCCTCTACTCTACTAATTTTTTCTGTAATGTATTTTATTCCTTTAAATTAGTATCTTCTGAATATACTTGATCTTGGGATTCACTGTGCCTTATTTCTTTATGTACATAAGAAAGTTGAGTCAGATTTGCTCCACTGTTTTTCCCTTTTCCTGATGCTTCCTTCCTTCCCTCAATCTCCTTTGTCTACTCGATGGATCTTTCTTCTATTTAGATGAAATTCCCTCTCCCATTTTTTCCATTTTTCTCTTTTCCACTCCTCCATTTTGGATTAGCTTCTGCATATTAGTGAAAACATTTAATCTTTCACTTTGGGGGAATGGCTTACTTCCACTTAGCATGGCAAATGTTACAATGTCATTTTTATTTATGGCTGAGTAATACTCCATTTTGTATATATACATATATATGCATTTTCTTTATCCATCCTTCTGTTGAAAGGCAGCTAGTTTGGTTTCATAATTTTGGTATTGTGAGTTGTCCTGCTATAAGCATAGATGTGACTGTGTCACTGTAGTATGCTGATTTTAAATCTTTTGGATATATATTGAGTAGTGGGCTAACTGGGTCATACAGTGGATTCATTCCTAGATTTTTGAGGAATCTCCATATTGCTCTCTACAGTGGTTACACTAATTTACAGTCCCTTGAACAACATATGACTGTATTATTTTCTTCACATCCTTGCTGATATTTATTATTATTTGTATTCTTGATTGTTGCCATTCTGACTGGAGTGATATGGAATCTCAGTGTAGTTTTAATTTGCATTTGACTAAGTGCCAGAGATGGTGAAACTTTTTTTTCTTATTTGTTGACCATTTATATATTTTTAAAAGTATCTATTTAGTTATTTTTCCCATTTATTGATTGTGTTATTTATTTTTTGGTGTTAAGTTTTTTGATTTTTTTGTACATTCTGGATATTAATGCCCCATCTGAGGAGCTGGTAGCAAAGATTTTCTTGCATTCTGTAGGGTCTCTCTTCACATTCTTGATTGTTTTCTTTGCTGTGAAGAGGCTTTTTAATTAGAGGTCATCCCACTTACTGATATTTCATTTTACTCCTTGCCTCCTACGTGTATTGTTAAGGAAAAAAGTCAATCCCTCTGCTAACATGCTGCAATGTTGGTCATATGTTTTCTTCAAGCAGTTGAAGACTTTCTGGTCTAATTCTTAGGAATTTGGTCTACCTTTAGTTGATTTTTGTGCAGAGTGAGAGATAGGGTTCAAATTTCAATCTTCTATATATATGGATTTTCAGTTTTCCCAGCCCAATTTGTTAAAAAGGCTACCTTTTCTCCAATGTATGTTTTTGGCACCTTTATCTAATATCAAATCACTGTATTTAAGTGGGTTTGTCTCTGTGTCTTCTATTCTATTTCATTGGTCTTCTTGTCTGTTTTGGTGCCAGTATCATGCTGTTTTGGTTACTGTAGCTCTGAATATAATTTGAGGTCTGATATTGTGATACTTCCAGCTTCACTCTTCTTGTTAAAGACTGCTTTGGCTATTCTGGATCTCTTGTTTTTCCCAATGAATTTCAGTATTTTTTTTTTTATAGTTTGTGAACAATGTCATTGTACTTTTGATGGGGACTGCATTGAATCTGTATAATGCTTTTGGTAACATGGCCATTTTGACAATATTAATTCTGCCTATCCAAGAACATGGGAGGTCTTTCCATCTTGTAAGATCTTCTTCAATTTCTTTCTTTAGTGTTCTGTAGTTTTCATTGTAGAGGTCTTTCATCTCTTTTATTAAATTGATTACCAAGTATTTTATTTTATTTTTTTGAGGTTATTGTGAATGGGATAGTTGTCCTAATTTTATTTTCAGCAGATTTATTATTGGAATATAGGAACACAATAAATTTATGAGTGCTGACCTTGTATCCTGCTACTTTGCTGAATACATGTATCAATTCTAGAAATCTTCTGAAAGTTTTTGAGTCTTCTAAATATAGGATAATGTTGTCAGCAAACAGAGATAATTTGAGCTTTCCTTTTCCTATTTACCTCTCTTTAATTTCCTTCTCTTGCCTAATCGCTCAGACTAGAGTTTCAAGGACTATGTTGAATAAAAGTTGTAAAAGTGAGCCTCTTTGTCTTGCTCCTGTTTTTAAAGGAAATTCTTTCAGTTTTTCTCCATTCAGTATAAGGTTGACCATGGTTTGTCATATGTAGCCTTTAGATGTTGAGATAACTTCATTCCATCCTTAGATTTTCTACTGTCAATACATATCAAGGAAAGAAAACTTCAGGCCAATATCATTGATGAATATATATGTGAAAATTTATAATAAAATATTGTCAAACCACATGCAAAAACACATTAAAAAGAGTACACCATGATCAAGTGTGTTCATCCCAGGGATGCAAATTTGGTTTACCACACAGACATCAATAAATTTAATTCACCACATAAATATATTTAAATATAAGAATCACATTATTATCTCAATAGATGCAGAAAAAAAAAAAACATTTAACAAAGTACAGCATCCATTTATGGTTAAAACAATAGAAAACTAGGGATAGCTTTTCCCATCTCGTAAAATAAGAGCTCCAGCATCATGGTCTCTGCTTATACCCCATAGTTTGTTCAAATCATGTAGAACTCTAACCTCACCACCATTTGTATTAAGTTTACTGTCTACTTTGCCTTACATATTTCAAGCACTTCATCTTAGCAATCACTTTAAGTTCCATAGTCACATTATTAGCAGTTCTAAGTTTAATTAGAAGTTTTACTGGATACTTCTCTCTCCAATACTTCTTTTATCCAAGATCACTCCCTGGGATTCATGTTTGCTTTGCCTTTATTTTATTGCAGCATTATTTAGAATATTTTTTTCCCATTAACTTCCTAGATAGCATGTTGATTTTATTTTTAGTCATATTTTGGTATAGAATACTAAGATCAAAATTCTTTTATAAAATAGTAGATGTTTTGCCATAATCCTTAAGCATCCAGTTTAACAGATAAAAATTCATTTGTAAGGACTTCTTCATTCTCTTAAGAGTTTCTTTGCAATTTGGAATTCATGCATTTTATGAAGATTTATCAAATTTGTGTCTTTTTTCTCTTTCACAATATTATCTTAAAATATTTAAAATGTTCTTGGACTCTCTGGAAGTCTTGAGCTTTTTCAGCTTAGAAACATTTTCTTCTAATACATTTTTTTTGCCATTTATTATCTTTTATAATTTCTGTTAAAGAGTTATCAGATGTTTTAGATCTGTCCTTTACTTACTCATGCAATAATAATGCTGTATTATTGAACTCATATTCAATATATTAGCTTCTGGAGTAATTAGCTTAGCTCTCAGCCATCTCCATCTTGTTCTTGAAACTGATTTCTTTAAAAGATAATCTCTTTTGTTTCATGCATTGACTGCTTAGGCATTTGTCCTTTTGTTTTGTTTGTTTTGTTTCCTTCTAGTTATTTTTTGGTTAGCTCTTCATTTATACTTGTTAGCATCCAGAATTTATCAGTATAGTAACTTACGTTTCCTTAGCACTTGTGAAAATTCTTCTGTCAGTGACAATGACTCAAACTTGCACAAGCTCTCTAGTGGAAGGGAGAAGGGTGAATACAGATGGATGAGCTTCCTCTCATGCCCATAACACATTGTTGGCATGAATGTTGGAAGCTAGAAGTTACCACCACCCTACTGTTTTTCCCAGCTCTGATGTCCAAGTTGGGAGCCCCCTGCAGTAGAGTCTAATTTATTTAGAGATCTATATTTGCTAGCTATAATTTGAAGGCAAAAACCTCATCCAGATACTCTGCAAAACAATTGGTGCCACATTAGAACTATTTCAGTAATTTAGTGGCCAGTGGTTCTGTGCCAACATCAGACTTTGCCACTCTGGTCTCAGTCTCTCAGTGTTTCTTCAGGAAAATCAGCACTCATGTTTTTTCAGTGCTATCTGGCAACTACTACAACTCTCCAATCATATCTGTTTTTCTTTTCTACTAATTTCCAGAATTTCTAATCTACTTACTGATGGCATTCTTCCCAGTTCCTTAGGATTGCTATGGATTTCTATGTCACTTCAATGGAATTGTACAACAGAGTAGAGTGATAGGTATATGCTCAGACCCCCATCTCAAACCAGAAGTTCCCAGGGAGTTTCATCTGTGCTCAGAGGACTTTGCCTGTGGTCCCAGGAACAATTACTTGCTATCACTGTTTTCTATCAACTCTATTCTTATTCTATCACATTACATTGTAATTGTGTGTGTGGTTCTCTGTAAAATTAATGGAAATTTTGAAGGGGCATGATAATCTTATTGATGTTTGCAAAAAGTTTCTGTTGTAACATAGGTATGTACTTGCTACTATTTTACTCAGCCTTTTCTCATCAGTGTGCCTAAAAGACTTGATAAAAACAATTAGAGGAGGAAACGTCTATTTAGGGGCTCATGGTTTCAGAGGTCTCAGTCCATTGATGGTCAACTCCGTTGCTGTAGGCTAAATGGGAGGCAGGATATCATGGTGGAAGAGTGTGGGTGGAAGAAAATGGCTCAGGACATAATGTGAAGAAGGAGAGAGAAGAGAGAGAGAGAGAGAGAGAGAGAGAGAGAGAGACAGAGAGACAGAGAGTTGTGCTCAATGTGAACAAAATGTAAATCCCAAAGGCACACCCCTAATGATCCACCTCTTCTAACCACACCCTACCTGCCTAAAGTTACCACCAAGTTAATCCCTGTGAGGGGATTAATGCACTGATTAGGTTAAGTCTCTTATAACCCAATCATTTCATCTCTAAACTTTCTTGCATTATCTCACAGATGTGCTTTGAGGGACACCTAATCTAAATCATAACATTCCACCCCTGACCCCTCAAAGCTCATGCTCATTTCACAATACAAAATATACTTGGTCCATTTCCAAGAGTCCCCATAGTCTTAACAGTCTTAACAGTTTTAGGTTTGCCCCAAATCCCAAATTCAAACTCTCCTTTGAAACTCAAGGCAAACTCTCAGTGTGAGTTCCTATTAAAATCAAAAGTAAGTTTATACATCCAATATATAAAAGCACATAGTAAACATTTCCATGAGAAGAAGTAAGAGCATAGATAAAAGGGATGGGATCAAAGCAAGACTGAAATCCAGTTAGGCAAACAAGTCCTATAGCTCCATGTACAGAATCTGTGGTAGCTGGCATTGTGATGTTCTCTCCAAAGGGCTGTGTAGCTCCACCCCATGAATTTTCTCATTGCAGCCTCTACCCACCCACATGGCCTCTCTCTTGTCTGATTTTTGCCTGATTCCTACAACTTTCCTCAGTACATGTTCCATGTTCCTGGCATTTCTTACTCTCTGGGGTCTCCACTGCAACTTCAGCTTCCTCCTCACATCTCCACACACACAGCCTTTTCAGGGGTTGCCTGCAGGGATTCCAACTCAATAGCATTTTCCCTGGCTTCTCAGACCTTCCTTTGAAATATTGGTGGAAACCTCTATGATCCCACTAACTCCAGCTTCCTACAATCCAGCAGAACCAGCACCATGTGGTTCGCGGCAGTTTGCCACCATCTTGAGCAGTATCTAAGCCTTCATGTACCATGGCTGCAACAGCCTCAGAGTACCCAGGCAGCAGAGCATGGTGAAACAACTTTGTAGGTTCCCCAGTGAAAGCAGTGTGCCCCACTGATTTCATCTCAAAAGAATTTTTACTTTTTTACCTTTGAGCCTGAGATGGGTGTAGTCTTGCTAATTTCTGAGGTGCCTTCAAGCCATCTTTCTTATGGTTACTGTGAAAAGTCTTTAGCATTTCTCTAGTGGCTGTTATGTCTTTAACAATCACACAGTTCTTAGCCATAGTTTTACTCACAATTTTTTGGACAAATTGGAAGTTTTTCAAATTTTTCAGCTCTGCTGTTTGTTCCTGATTATCACAATAAACCTGGCTAAAAGTCACCAGCACTACCCATGTCAGCCTGAAGGCTGTGCTGTTTTGAAATTTCCTCTACCAGTGAAGTGAGTCCATTATCTTTAATTTGAGCCTCACACAAACTCTCAGGACATGGGTAAAATTTAGACAACTTTTTAGCCAGAATGTGATATGAATGACCTTTAGTCCAATTTCCAGTATAGTCCTAAACTCCCACCAGAATAGCCCATTCAGCTCTGTTTACAAAAATCTAAAACGTTTCCAGCTTGCATTCCTAAACTTTCCAAATTTCCTACCACAAATTCCAAAAATTTCCAAAAGCTTCTGAACAGGGGCAAAGGACAGGTAGCTGATTACCAAAGAAAAGGAAATGGGTTGTTAACAACATATTGATCACACGTTTTTTGCTTAACAAAGTTGCTAACACCTCTGGGGGAGGGGGAGGATTGCACTTTCTAAAACAAGCCCTTATCCTCTGGGCTGCTCTTTTCTGGCTTTTGGGTACAAACGCAGGAAAGAAAGAGAGGGTGGGGGTCTATAAAAAAGCAAGACAAGGAGACAGCAAGGACAGACCTGCCAATTCTGCCTGAGCCCAGGCCGGCCCAGGGTAGTCCCGCAGACCGGCCTCCAGCCAGCCCCTCTGACCTCCGCCCAGAGAAGGAGACAGCAAGGACAGACCCGCCAACTCTGCTTAGAGTGCAGGCGGCCTGGGGCAGTCCCGGGGGCCTACATCAGAGTGCCACCAGGCCCAGGCTCCATCCAGTCCCGCTGACCTCCTCCCCAGAGCAGGAGATAGCAAGGACAGACCGGTCAACTCGGCCTGAGCCCAGGTGGGCCCAGGGCAGTACCACTGACCTTCACCCCAATGCGGTTAGCCCCAGACCACCACAGAAACTCAGACTCAACCAGTTCGCCCCCCCAACCAGTGTGAACCCAGCGTCAGGTAGCATACTTTGAGGGTCAGTGGCAGGTTCTGATAGTCCAGTGCTAAAGGGAGGCACAGACAACCTGCAAGAGTATTAAAAAATATAGGGAAGAATCTGTAATAACTCAGATCTACACTGCAAAAAGTAAAGCAAATAGACATCATGAAAAAACAGGGGAGGAAAATACCCCAAACAAACCAGGATTCTACAATAACAGAACCCATGCTCAGCGAAGTTGACAAAATGTCAGAGAAAGAGTTCAGAAGGTTCATAATTAAAATGATCTGTGAATCAAAGAATGATATAAATGAGCAAATACAGGCAAAAATTGACCACTACAACAAAGATATAAGAGAGCAAATACAGGTAGCAAAAGATTACTTCAAAAAAGAGATCGATACGCTGAAAAAAAAAAAAAACAGTCAGAAATCCTTGAAATGAAGGAAACAATTAACCAAATAAAAAACACAATTGAAGGCATCACCAACAGACTAGATCAACTGAAAGAAAGAACCTCAGACAATGAAGACAAAGTATATAATCTTGAAAATAAAGTTGACCACACAATGAAGATAGTAAGAAACCATGAACAGAACATCCAAGAAGTATGGGACAGCATCAAAACACCAAATCTAAGAATAATTGGGATAGAGGAAGGCACAGAGTTTCAAACCAAAGGAATGCACAACCTCTTTAATGAGATAATATCAGAAAATTTCCCAAGCATGAAGAATGAATTGGAAAACCAAATACAAGAGGCTTATAGGACACCAAATGTACAAAATTACAACAGATCTACACCAAGACACATTATAATGAAAATGCCTAGCATACAGAATAAGGATAGAATTTTAAAGGCTGCAAAAGAGAGGAATCAGATCACATATAGGGGGAGACCAATTTGTATCACAGCAGATTTTTCGATTCAGACACTCAAAGCTAGGAGATCATGGAACAACATATTCCAAGCTCTGAAGGAAAGGGATGCCAACCAAGAATCTTATACCCAGCAAAATTCAGCTTTAGATTTGAGGACAAAATAAAAACCTTCCATGATAAACAAAAGTTAAGAGAATTTATAAGTAGAAAGCCAGCACTACAGAACATCCTAGGCAAAATATTCCATGAAGAGGAAAAGAAAAACAATGATGAAAATCAACAGAGGGAGGTATTACACTAAAGGAAAAACAATTAGAAGAGAAACCATGTCAAGGTAAATACCAGAAATAAAAATGTCTGGGAATACAAAACACATATCAATAATAACTCTGAATGTTAATGGCCTAAACTCACCAATCAAAAGACATAGATTAGCAGATTGGATAAAAAAAAAAAAAAAGACCCAACAATATGCTGCATCCAAGAGACTCATCTCATAGGAAAAGACATCCATAGGCTGAGGGTAAAAGGTTGGGAAAAATCCTACCACTCATATGGACAGAGGAAACAAGCTGGGGTTTCCATCCTCATATCAAATAAAGTAGACTTCAAGCTAAAGTCAATCAAAAGGGATAAAGAAGGACACTATATACTGCTCAAGGGAACCATACACCAACAAGACTTAACAATTATAAATATATATGCCCCAAACAATGGAGCATCCATGTTCATCAAACAAACTCTCCTGAAGTTTAAGAGTCAACTTGACCACAACATAATAATTCTGGGTGACTTTAACACACCCCTTTCACCACTGGATAGATCTTCCAAACAAAAGCTGAACAAAGAAACTATAGAACTCAAAAATACAATAAACAATTTAGACTTAACTGACTTATATAGAATATTTCATCCTTCAACGAGTGAATACACTTTCTTCTCAGCAGCACGTGGAACCTTCTCTAAAATAGACCATATACTAGGCCACAAAACAACTCTGAGCAAATACAAAAAAGTTGAGATTCTACCCTGCATTCTATCCGACCACAATGGAATTAAATTAGAAATCAATGATAAAATAAGAAATAAAAGCTACTCCAACACCTGGAGACTAAATAATATGCTACTGAATGAACAATGGGTTGCAGATGACATCAAAGAGGAGATTAAAAAATTCTTAGAGGTGAATGAGAACACAGACACAACATATCGAAATCTCTGGGACACTACGAAGGCAGTTTTAAGAGGAAAGTTCATTGCATTGAGTTCATTCCTCAAAAGAAGAAAGAGTCAACAAATAAATGACTTAAAATTACATCTCAAAGCTCTAGATAAAGAAGAACAATCCAACACCAAAAGTGGTAGAAGACAGGAAATAATTAAAATCAGAGCTGAAAATAATGAGATTGAAACCAAAGAAACAATTGAAAAAAATGACAAAACAAAAAGTTGATTCTTTGAAAAAATAAATAAAATTGACAGACCCTTGTCCAGGCTAACAAAGAGAAAGAGAGAGATAACTCAAATTACTAATATATGCAATGAAAAAGGAAATATCACAACAAACACTATGGAAATACAGAAATAATTCAAAATTATTTTGAAAACCTGTACTCCAACAAAATAGAAAACACCAAAGGCATCAACAAATTTCTAGAGTTGTATGATGTGCCCAAACTTAAGCAGGAGGATATACATAATTTGAACAGACCAATTTCAAGTGATGAAATAGAAGATGCCATCAGAAGCCTACCAACCAAGAAAAGCCCAGGACCAGATGGATACACAGCTGAGTTCTACAAGACATTCAAAGAAGAACTGATACCAATACTCTTCAATTTATTTCATGAAATAGAAAAAGAGGGAGTACTTCCAAACTCATTCTATGAAGCCAACATCACCCTGATCCCCAAACCAGGCAAAGACACATCCAAAAAAGAAAACATCTATGGAGAACACAGATGAACATAATGCAAAAATTCTCAATAAAATTCTAGCAAAACGGATACAGAAACATATAAAAAATATAATACACCACATCAAGTTGGGTTCATTCCAGGGATGCAAGGATGGTTCAACATACAGAAAACAATAAATGTAATTCACCACGTCAATAGACTCAAAGATAAGAACCATATGATTATCTCAATAGATGCAGAAAAAGCATTTGACAAAATACAGCACCCCTTCATGCTCAAAACACTAGAAAAACTAGGGATAACTGGAACATATTTCAACATCATAAAAGCTATATATGCTAATCCCCAGGCCAACATTATTCTAAATGGAGAAAAATTGAAAGCATTCCCTTTAAAAACTGGAACAAGACGGGGATGCCCTCTTTCACCACTTCTATTCAACATAGTAATTGAAATGCTAGCCAGAGCAATAAGACAGATGAAAGAAATTAAAGGGATACAGATAGGTAAAGTAGAACTCAAATTATCACTATTTGCTGATGATATGATTTTATACCTAGAAGACCCAAAAAATTCCACCAGAAAACTTCTAGAACTCATAAATGAATTCAGCAAAGTAGCAGGATACAAAATCAACACCCATAAATCTAAGGCATTTCTATATATCAGTGACAAATCCTCTGAAAGGGAAATGAGAAAAACTACCCCATTTACAATAGCATCAAAAAAAAAAATAAAATAAAATACTTGGGAATCAACATAACCAAAGATGTGAAAGACCTCTACAATGAAAACTACAGAACACTAAAGAAAGAAATTATGGAAGACCTTAGAAAATGAAAAGATCTACCCTGTTCTTGGATAGGCAGAACTAATATTATCAAAATGACCATACTACCAATAGCACTATACAGATTTAATGCAATGCCAATCAAAATCCCAATGACATTCCTCATAGAAATAGAAAAAGCAGTCATGAAATTCATCTGGAAAAATAAGAGACCCAGAATAGCTAAAGCAATCCTTAGTAAGAGGAGTGAAGCAGGTGGCATCACTATACTAGTCCTTAAATTATACTACAGAGCAATAGTAACAAAAACAGCATGGTTTTGGCACCAAAATAGGCCAGTAGACCAATGGTACAGAATAGAGGACACAGAGACTAACACATATAATTTCAGTTATCTTATATTAGACAAAGGCGCCAAAAATGTACATTGGAGAAAAGATAGCCTCTTCAACAAATGGTGCTGGGAAAACTGGAAATCCATATGCAATAAAACGAAATTAAACCTATATCTCTCACCATGTACAAAATTCAACTCAAAGTGTATCAAGGATCTAGGAATTAGACCAGAGACACTACACCTAATAGAAGAAAAAGTAAGCTCTAATCTCCAACATGTTGGATTAGGTCCCAAGTTCCTTAATAAGAATCCTGTAGCACAAGAATTAATACCAAGAATCAATAAATGGGATAGACTCAAATTACAAAGCTTCTTCTCAGCAAAAGAAACAATCAGTAAGGTGAACAGAGAGCCTACTAATTGGGAACAAATTTTTACCACATGCACGTCAGCTAGAGCACTAATCTCTAGAATATATAAAGAACTCAAAAATCAAAACACCAAAAAAACAAATAACCCAATCAATAAATGGGCCAAGGAACTGAACAGACACATCTCAGAAGAAGATATACAATCAATCAATAAATACATGAAAAAATGCTCAACCTCTCTGGCAATTAGAGAAATGCAAATCAAAACCACTCTAAGATTTCATCTCACACCAGTCAGAATGGCAGCTATTAAGAACACAAACAACAATAAATGTTGGAGAGGATGTGGAGAAAAAGGCACACTCATACATTGTTGGTAGGACTGCAAAATGGTGCAGCCAATATGGAAAGCAGTATGGAGATTCCTTAGAAAACTAGGAATGGAACCACCTTATGACCCAGCTATCCCACTCCTTGGTCTTTACCCAAAAGACCTGAAAACAGCATACTACAGGGATACAGCCACATCAATGTTTATAGCAGCACAATTCACAATAGCTAAACTGTGGAACCAACCTAGATGCTCTTCAGTAGATGAATGGATAAAGAAAATGTGATATACACACACAATGGAATATTACTCAGCAATAAGAGAGAATAAAATCATGGCATTTGCAGGAAAATGGATGGAGTTAGAGAATATAATGCTAAGTGAAGTTAGCCAATACCAAAAAGTCAAATTCCAAATGTTTTCTCTGATATAAGGAGGCCAATTCACAGTCGGGTTGGGATGGGGAGCAGAGGAGGATTAGAGGAATACTAGAATGGCCAATGGGGAGGGAGGGGAAGGGAGGGGGCAAAAGGGTGAAGGAAAAAAAAATATGGTAGAATGAGATGAATATCATTACCCTAAATGCATATATGAAGTCACGAATGGTGTGACTATACTTTGCATACAACCAGAAATTTGTAAAAAAGTGCTATATATGTGTAATATGAAATGTAATGTATTCTGCTGTCATTTATAACATCTTAGAATAAAAAATAATTAAAAAAAAAAAAAAGCAAGACAACCTCACTCCTGCAGGCACCAGGTCTGGGTCCCAACTTCTCTCCAGAGAAGTCTGCTATCTCTGAAGGGCAAAAATCACACCGGTGACAACCATGCAGCCAAGAGATTTATTCACCAGCCTTTATGGCTGGTCGGAGGTCGAAGAGGTGCTGGGAGAGAGGAGTCAGGGAGAGGGGAGTGTGCAAGTTCTGGTGGAGAGAGTAGTCAGAGAGAGGGGAATATGCAAGCTCTGAATGGAAGGTGGGTGTCTGGTCACCCCTGCTGTGGTCTCTGGAGTTGTTGGCTAAGGCAGCTGCCATTGGGCTGGAGGCAGTGGGTCTAAGGCTGGTGCAGTGGCTGCCTCCTCTCAGCATGGATGAACTGTTGTATGTTGAGCAGCTTAAATAGGGATTTCTGGTGGGGGCTGTACCAGAGCGACCTTTAACGCTATTTTCCTGTGGAACAGATTGACCTTTAAGCCCATTGACCCCTGCCCTGGGAAGATGAAACATCCTGCCCGGAGAAAATGAAACAAGGTTGCTTAGAAAACCAAGTTTGCTCAGGACATGGAAATTTCCATGGTGTGGGGGGAGGGTGGCCCATTGGCCCAAGCCCATCTATCAATCTCTGTTCTGTCTCTTAAATGAAATTTGTTTTCTATGCTTGCCTTAGTGTTTCTACAGTGTGTTAAATCTTCAACACTGGGGGAATGAGGAACAGATCTTGATTTCCTAGACTGGTATCACTATGTTCAGGTTAGTCACAACAATGACCCCACTTCTAGGTACCAATTTCCATGTTAGCTTTTTCACTGCTGTGACCAAAGGAACTGATAAGAACAATTTTAGAGGAAAGTTTATTTGGGGGCTCATAGTTTCAGAGGTCTCAGTCCATGGAAGGCTGACTCCATTTCTCAGGGCCCCATAAAATCACCAGAACATCATGGCTGAAGTGTGGCAGAGGAAAGCAGCTGGGGACATGGCACCAGAGAGGAGAGAGAAAGAAAGAAAGATACCCCCTCAACAAGTACAGAATATAAACCCCAAAGGCACACACCCAGGCACTCACTTCCTCTAACCATACCCTACCTTCCTTCAGTTACCACCAAGGTAATTCCTAGCAGGGGACTAATGCACTGATTGTTTTAAGGCTCCCATTACTCAATCATTTCACCTCCAAACTTTCCTGCATTGTCTCACACATGAGCTATTGGGGGACATCTTATATCTAAACCATTATTTATACCTAGCAAAGAGATGTGGAAATGACAATTTCCAATAAGAACAGTGCCAGCATGAGGTGTCCACAGATTTGCTTTAGAAGCTCGAGGCTATGCCAGAGAGTGGAATTCAATCTTCATAAATCTACCTATGTCATAATCCCTTATGGTTTTAAATACTTACACATCATCAGTTGCAGTTAACCAGAGTTTTTTTGAATGAAGAAAATTGCTTTAGCTCTTTCCTTGTTGATGCTGTAGGGGAAGGCCAGTGTCCCACCAGATATTTATGCAAATTTCTAGGGATACTGGTCAGGGTTTGTTCTGGTCACCTCTGACTACAGCTCTTGCTTCTATTGTTACTTAAGGAAGCATCTGTCTTTTGTTCTTTGTTCCTTTCTTCTCTGTATCAAACAACAGGGCACTCAGTCCAAATCATTAGATAAAATGGAAGTCAATAGAAATATTTTAAAAAAATAAAAAATTAAAAATTAAAAATTAAAAAAAAAAAGAAACCATGCATACAATGATTTGTGTTAACAAAGTTGTTATTCACTATTAGGGATCAAAGTGTGTTTTATATACATGAGATCAAGAACTGAAAATTGAGTGCTGAATATTCCTGTTCCAGATGTACTTTCACTTAGCATATAACTGGAAAATTTCCCCTGGATGTATGACACTTTGAGCATCTAGACTGACTTCTTTCTTCCTGAGCCCTTATTTTCTTTTCTTATTTATTTATTTTTTTTTATTCCATCTCTCCCAGACTGCATCTAACTCCAACTTCTCCTCACTATAACATTCCACCTTCTCTGGCCCCACATATTGAACTTTGCCCCAGGAACACCTGTGGATATCCAAACTTAATCCGAATGTTCAGATGAAGGAATTCTACTGGCTGTTCAGAATCGGCAAGGACTTTAGACCTTATCTGAGGGTTCCCTGTTCCTTAAAGATATACTTTTTTGTTTGTTTGTTTCTCAGCGTATTTTATGAGACCAATATAATCCTGATGACAATATCAAAAGGAGACATTACAAAAAAATAAAATCACAAAAAAATTACAGGCTAGTTTTTACAAATAAACACATGAAACTTCTAAACAAAATACTAGCACATCAAATAAAATTATATTCAAAGCCTAATACTTAACAATCTAGCTGAGTTTATTCTAAGAATGCAAGGTTGGCTAAATATTTAAAAATCAACCAATGTGATTCACCACTTTGGAAAAAAAGGAAAGAAATTACATGTTTATCTCAAGTGATGAAGTAAAAGCATAATAAAATTCTGCATTTATAAATGTATTGGAATTGGTGAATGCATCAGCCTTCATATCTTCTTTTCTTTTTTCATCTGCTCACAGTTTTTTTATTATATATATATATATATTTATTTATTCTAATTTGTTATACATGCTTACAGATTGCAATTCATTTTGTATTACATATAAAGAGCACACTTTTTCAAGTCATTGGTTTCACATAAAGTATTTTCATACCATTTGTGTTTTTATACATGTACTTAGGGTATTGATGTCTAATTTATTCTGTCATTATTCCTATCCCCTCTCCCTCTCCCCTCCCCTCCCTTGTTCTATTTAAACTTCCTTCATTCCTCTCATCCCTCCTCCCTTGCCATTAAAAATCAGTATTAAAGATATACTTTTAAATTATATCATTTTAAATCTGGAAATTACTCAGGCAGCTAATTAAAATTTGTCTCCAAAAATTAGAATGTTTACCTATAACACAACCTTTAAGAATCAACTATTTGCAAACCAAAGTTTGATCCTAATTAACATAGTGCAATACATGATACAAGAAGAAATATTAAAACAATCCATACATAAGAAAAGTAGCTATTAGACATTCATTTTAATCTTTCCATCAGCTAACCCATCTGTATATACTATGAATTCAAATAATTACAAAGAAAATAAAACAATTTAAAAGATATTGTTATATCTTTTGTTGATAATGATAACTCTGATGCGAACCCACAGAGGAAAATCTAAAGAGCCATTTTACTTATTCAGAACATATATTCATTGTTTACATTTTTCCACCTAAAAGTGAGATAACTTACTAATAACTGCAAAACAAAAAGACCCTCAAAGATTTCAACTTACATGCAATATTTACATGTGACACTTATGATACAAATGTCATTGTAGTTATTTCAATTTAAAAAAAAAATAATAAAGAACAGCTTCTTTATATTTCCTACAAAGAAAGCCATACTTGTATATGATCTGTAATAAATATTTTCTACATCTGTTTACAATAAATCCTAGTGTAAAAAGAATATTTGCTCTCTGAAAATGGATCTTTTTTAACTTTACAAAATGGTCTGCGATTTCACTGAAGCATGAATGTTCAGCTGTTCTGTACTCAAAGGTCTTACACTTTTCCATTAAGCCACAATTGTCCTTAAGTCTCTTTTCCTCTTTCAACTTGATAAGCACCTCCAGAAAATTCTAGGATTCATTGAAAGAACGATAATAAAGCTGCCAGTACTGCTGTCCCTTTTATACTATCTTTGACTTTGAAATCTTCTTTAGCATTTCATAAACCCAGTTTTAGCTGGTATGTCTAAGAACCATTGTATAGTTCTTAGCACTATGTGCATAGTAATAAAATTTTATTCTAATGAATATTGCTGTCTAAAGGGTGCTACATTGGTATTTGACTATATTGTATTTAATTCATTTGTGTTTTTTGTGTTTAATTTTCAAACACATTTTTCTTAAATAATCAGCTAATTAATTAACATCCAATTGTTTGAGGTGTAATTTATTACTCAAGACTTTTTACAAAATCCCGAGCTATTTCTCCTAATAAAGTTTGTAAGTAAATTCATTCCAACTATTTTGCACTCAGTAGTTTCTTCTTCAGATGACAAATTAAATTCTAGAATTTAGAAAATAAAACAACTTTTATTGCAATCTTCATTCAGCTACATTTGCAGCAAATTATACCAGGTAAGTAGAAAATAAATCTTTTTATATTCATCTTACAGCAACATAAATATGTACACTTTTTCTACAAACAGGCAAGTAGACAATTAGTGGGCTAGATAGGAGGGAGTGGAGGGATTTATTTAGTCAGCTATTATGAAGCGGCAATTAAAATGCAGAACTTTGCTCTATAATATCCACAAAATTAAGTATGAAACTGGAATACAAATCCCATTTATGAGAACAAACAGAATTTTGTTATGACAAAGATGTATCAAGTATAACCAGCTTTTCTAGAAAGATTATGCTATAAAACTTCAGGGATCCAGTAACCGAGAAAAATCCAAATCTATCTTCTCAACAGAGGTATAAAAAATAGATTATATAATCTATTATTTAACTCCAATATTTCTTTGTTGATTTTCTTTCTTTTGAAAGTGGGGTGTTGAAGTTCCCTACTGTTATTGTATCAGAGGCTATCTCTTCCTTTATATTTAATAATATCTGCCTTATATATTTGGGTGCTCTGGCATTGGGTTCAAATATATTTATAATTGTCATATCTTCTTGCTGAATTGATTCCTTTATTATTACACAATGTTCTTCTTTGTCTCCCTATACAGTTTCTGACTTAAAGTCCCTTCTATCTGTTCTAAAGTAAAAGTATAGCTAGTCCTGTTTGCCAATCTATTATTAATACCATCAAGGGAATATAAAAGTCATATAAATATTGGGCTGTATAAAAAACCCTCTCTACTAAAAGTTGCATGTCCATTTCATAAAATGATATTTTTAACTAGTTTTGTGTGAAAATGGCACACCTCTTAAATCTCCCACACATATGCAACATAGTTTATATTGTGAATAGAAATGCTTTTAGGATCCCAGTGTCAGAAAACAATAGTAGTAATGATAAATTAGAGTTCTTTGATTGCCATTGATAATAATCTGATTTTTTTCATTTTGTTGTCTGGATATCTAGGCCACTGCTCCAAATAAGACTGTGTATTTTTTTTGTTTGTGTTTGTTGTTTTTGTTATTATTTGTTTTGTTTTGTTTTTGGTACTAGGGATTGAACCCAGGAGCTCTTAACCACTGAGCAACATCTCCAGCTCTTTTTCATATTTTATTTAGAGACAGGGTCTCTCACTAAGTTGCTTAGGGTCTAGCCAAGTTACTGAGGCCGGCTTTGAACTCTCAATCCTCCTCCCTCAGCTTCCCGAGCTGCTGGGATTACAGTTGTGTCCAGCCTATAAAGCCTTGAGTAAAATAATGAAAATAAATGACAATGAAAATTTCTGTAAGGCTATGTAATTGTGGTGAAGAAAAGCAATTATGCTAACAGAACTCTGTTCTAAAAAATTGAATGTGACCAAGTTACAAACCCTCACTAAAGTCTCTTTATATGCCAATATTTGATTAGACTTATGTTAAATTAAGAGAAAAATGAAGGACCTGCCACAGAACAACCAGTGTGTCACTTAATTAGGCAATCAGTGTAGAAAATATCCCTGACTTCCAGAAATAGAGCTCTTTGGGTGCTCTTTTGCTCAAACTAGAAGAGTCAGTTATGTTTTAACCTTTTGCATTATGAAAGCATAGAGTTTGAGAAAGAGCATGCAAATGCACATCAAAACAACATTATTGGTGGGTGTGGTGGCACACACCTCTAATCCCAGCAGCTTGGGAGGCTGAGGCAGGAAGATCCTGAAATCCAAGCCAGACCCAGCAAAAATGATTCAGTGAGACTCTGTCTCTCAATAAAATACAAAATAGGGCTGGGTATGTGGCTCAGTAGTTGAGTGCATCTGAGTTCAATCCCCAGTACAAAAAAAAAAAAAAAAAAATCTTTCCTCAAGTATCTGAATTTATTTTTGCAGCCCCTTGACATACACTTCCCTTCCAGACCCACTGGGAGTCAGCAACATACTCTTTAAACTCATCCAAGGGGACTGTACTCATTTGTCTCATTTGTCTTTGTAAAATCCAATTTTACTTGCTTTCGCCAATAGCCTCTTCCAAATCCCTCCTTTCTATTTGACAGTGTAGCACTTCTTGAAGTGATAAGATGGTGCTGAGGTTTGGATATGGTGTTAGAGTGTATTCCAAAAGGGTTTACCTGTTGAAATTTACTCTCTCTGGAAAGGTACTGGAAGGACAGAACTCAATCCAACCATGATGTTTACAAATGATAACATTGCGAGGTGATTAGGATGAGATGAGGTCATCAGGGTAGCGCTTACATGATTGGATAGCAGTAGCTTTCTTGGAAGACAGGGAGAGACTAGAGAAGAGACACATGCACATTCCCTGCCTGGGGGCTATGTGATGTCCTGAGTTCTTTGGGAATCTGCCAGCAAGAAGGCCATCACCCAGTGTGAACCCCCGAACTTGAACCAGAACTGTAAGCCAAAGTAAATCTTTTTTCTTTATAAGTTATCTAGCATAAGTGTGACAGGGACTTAAAGGCTGCTTTTGATAAAAAGCACGGACTCTTCGCTTAGGTCTACGGACATCCAATGCGTAACTAAAAACAGGATGAAAGAAAGGCTGGCATCTGTGTCTTTATTTTATACTTGTCTCCTTTGCTACCTGGAGTCAGATTCCAGCTCAACTCTGGACATAGACATGATCATCAATTAACAAATATCTGTCTAAAAACTGGTAATACAAGTTGGTTAGTCCTAAGTTTATTTAACCTCTTATCCCCCTTGAAGACCGAAGATACCAAGTAAGAGCAACTAAGATTCTAAGACTAATAAGCCTGGCAGGTGGATTGCCTCAGGATGGGAGGCGCTCCCTAAGCAGACGGGATCACCCCATGAAGGGAAATCAGATGCCCCTCTGCAGAGGCTATCATAACGTATGGGGAACCGAATTGCCCCATCAAACAATAGCAACTTCTCTGGAGCCAGCAATACCTCGCGGAACCACATCTGAGAAAATGATCAACCAGACCAGTTTAACTAAGACTGCTTAACTATGCATACTTCTTCTTCTTCTTTTTTTTTTTTTTTTTTTTTTGAACTTTTTAAAAAATATTTATTTATTTGTTTTAGTTGTACACAATGCCTTTTTTAAATTTTTTAAAATTATTTTTTATTCTAAGATGTTATAAATGACAGCAGAATACATTACATTTCATATTACACATATATAGAGCACTTTTTTACAAATCTCTGGTTGTATGCAAAGTATAATCACACCATTCGTGACTTCATACATGCACTTAGGGTAATGATATCCATCTCATTCTACCATCTTTTTTTTTTTTCCTACACCCTTTTGCCCCATCCCTTCCCCTCCCTCCCCATTGGCCATTCTAGTATTCCTCTAATCCTCCTATGCTCCCCATCCCAACCCGACTGTGAATTGGCCTCCTTATATCAGAGATAACATTTGGCATTTGGCTTTTTGGGATTGGCTAACTTTACTTGGCATTATATTCTCTAACTCCATCCATTTTCCTGCAAATGCCATGATTTTATTCTCTCTTATTGCTGAGTAATATTCCATTGTGTGTATATACCACATTTTCTTTATCCATTCATCTACTGAAGAGCATCTAGGTTGGTTCCACAGTTTAGCTATTGTGAATTGTGCTGCTATAAACATTGATGTGGCTGTGTCCCTGTAGTATGCTGTTTTCAGGTCTTTTGGGTAAAGACCAAGGAGTGGGATAGCTGGGTCATAAGGTGGTTCCATTCCAAGTTTTCCAAGGCCTTTTGGCTAAGATCAAGTGTAGTATCTGTTCTTATCAGTTTATGCATACTTCTTGATTCCCTTTTGTTCTTTCCTTACATGATCCTGAAGCTCTTGTTGGTATCCCCAAAGACAGGGGTTAGGACACTACTCCCTGTACTTCTCACTATGGCAACACTGAGAATAAAATTACTTTCTATGTCGCTACCACTCCTATTTTACTCTCTGATGAGGTTCTCAAGGTGGCAGGTGGCAGAACCTGGTCTGTTAGTTGGGATCCCCAGAGTCTCAAGACCTCCAAGCCTAGAACTCTGGTAACACAAGGTATTTTGCTGTAGTAACAGGAAATGGACTAATACAAGTGGACAAATCACATACTAATAAATTGGTTGGATGCTACTGTCATCATCTCCACTGTACAGAGTTAGGAATCACCAAGATAGCATTATTTATTAGAGAGTAAATTTATTATGGGATAATTGGGGGAGGAGTTTAGCTAGCAAAGACTTTGTGAAAAAGTGAATGCTGGCATACTTGTAAAGTTGGTTAGTAAGACTTACTTGAGAAGTGGGATGGGGATGAGGAAGCCCACATCATTGAATATTCGCATTTACACGAGTGGGATGTATTAAACAAATTTTATCTAATGAGGCAGAAAGTCCAACTCAGGATGAAATATTTGTGTTACCCCTTGTAATGACAGCATATGTATGATAAAATAATGAGACAAAAAATGCATGCAAATAGGATATACAGGGAATTGGGGGCAATGAGATGATCTAACACACTTCATAAAAGGTCTAGGGAAAGTATTGGAGAAGTTTGTGCCATAAGGAATGACATCATGAAGGTTAAGGATCTGATGTATGTAATAGAAAGCTTCATAGAAGTGCCCAGTTCTGGGTGCTATTTGCTCCTGGCTCTTTCCACAGACTATAGTCAAGTCATACAGGAAATAAATTAAATAGTTGTTTATTTGCCAAATCTGGTCTATTCTACTTTTCTTCTTGACTATTCAGGAATTCAGAATTGGGGTATAGGGCAGCTCACTTCCTCCTCTTCTTCCCTGGGTGTGTTACCCTAGAATGGCAGCAGCTCTTAATATTGCTCTCAATTTTGCTCAAAAGAGTCGAGCCCATCCAATCAAACACCGCAACGGAAGATGATTCTGAAATTTATTTTCCTAAATCAATTCAACAGTTGAATCTTAGCTTAAATTATGAAATTTGATTCACTTATTACCTGGATTAGCCATGAACATGGAGCCATGAACAGTAATGGCCCTACAATGCCTCAATCAGGCATCCTACATAAATGTCATTATATTCTTCAGACCATCATTGGCTGCCTATTTTTGTTTTTCTAAATAGAGTTGATGTTCTTTGTCCCAGAGGACTAAATTAAATGTAAGTAACCTTTCCAACATTGTATTTCTCACCTTTGGTCTTGACATTTTTGTTCACAGATATCCTTAAAAAAATGTTGAAAAACCATATATTCCCTCATGCATTTTTAAGTTGGTATTGAAAATTTTATTATAAGTTTGAGAAGTTATTAGAATACAATTCTAAATATTTATGTATTTAATAAACATGATGGTAATTTTATTATATTATTACATATGTATTCAATGAAATCCAAATAGCAGTAATTGAATAACCACTATAACCTGTTTAAAGTCCTCTTGGATATTATCATCTCTAGCAGAATTTTTATATTACTCCCTTTTCTCCTCAATCTCACATTTTCTATTCCTATTTTCCCTCAGAATTTTATCCTAAAGTAGTTTTACTTTCAAGTCATTTATTGATGATCTCATCATATGTCTTTGCAATATCTATCTAGATAGATAATTTTTCCCATGACCACAAGGGACTGAGCATTAAAGTATCCAATGAACTGATAAGTTTTGGCAAATGTAGTTGGCAATATGCTTCTGTGAGTCTCAATAACTTCTCAATGAAATAAAAATATTAATTTGCCTTTCCTATGTATTCTTTTTATTCAAGTATGATAATCTGTTGGAAGTAAAGTTTCAACTTTTCCTCCCTTTTATTGAACTCATCCCAAATATACCCCTGAGACACAGGTGCATGAACATGCTCATTTTACTTTCAAGACTGAAATTGTCAAAAATGCAAAGAAGGCATTTTAAAGAATTGGTATTTATCCACATGATATTTACACATCTTTATTATTCTAACTTAAAGATGAAGAGATATTTGAGCATTGTCATGAGCTTGTTGCCTGATGGAACTATAATACCTCAATTTTTACCACCAGGATTGTCCCTCAGGAGAAATTCAGTATTTAATAAGATGTAAAGGATAAAGGAAACTTGCTTCTTAACCCAAAGGTGCCACCATCAATTCTCTTAGCCAATGTGACAATATTTCTGAATTTCTCTTATCTTGATCCAGTCCCTAGTATCCTGTTTCTAATTCCAAGCTTTGCTTCGCCCAAAGAGATATAAGATGAAAAAAAGATCTGAGGTCCAATCACAGACTGATAATACCTAGAGACAGGAGCATTTCAAGCATTTTTTTAAAATTTTCTGATTGGCACCTGGGAGGATTTTTCAGCCCAGGGCAGTATACTGGAGTAAGATTCAGAAAAAGTCAGATGTGACCTTTCTTTGTCAAGATGGTGGGAGGGTGATTATAAGAGAGGAGGCAAGGGAGAAGAACGAGCACACTTTTAGATAAATCAGTTTCAGAGAAGACACAAGATTTGGGGATCTGGGAAATGATTCTATTAAAACCATCTGTGGTGTGACCCCCAGACAACCTTTGTCTACTCCAGGAGCACATGTATTTCAGTTTGAAGGCTATGATACAATCTATATATGAGAATATTGGTTTCTGTTGCGGGGTAACAATTTAATGCAGGTTCTGTGGGACAGGAGCCAGGACAAGGCACAGCTAAGCTTCCTCTGTTCAAGTCTCACAGTCTGCAGCTGAAGTGTAGCCAGAGATGCATCTCATCTGAGACTTGATGTCCTCTTCCAAGCTCAGGTGTATGTTGGAAGAATTTATTTCCCTGCTGTCGAAGAACTCAAGAATTTGCTTCTCCAAGGAAGATAAGGGAACTGCCATGCAGCCTTGACCTTCTGACTCTAGACTTGCTCTTAAAGAGCTCACCTGATTAGGTCAGATGTATCCAGCATTCTCTCTCTTTTTAATTAACTCAAAGTTAACCAATTGGTGACCTTCTCCATAAAATGTAATCTAATCCCAGAATGTCATCTATCCCATTTGCAGGCTCCATGCATACTCAGAAGAAGGGATCATATAGGGCATATTCCCCAAGGAAGAGGAATCTCAGTGGCTATTCAGATTTCTGCCTACTGCACACAATCAGGGAGACCTTCTTACATTTCAAAATTCAATTCTCCAGTGATATTCCTAGGCTTCACACACATCCTCTCTAACTAAATGTCATTTTTCTTTTTGGCTTATCTTTCATACTTACTTCAAATTTACAAAGCATTACAATGCTCTCCCTCCGAAATAGGTAGGTAGAAGTTACTTCTCCTGGTTTTAAAACTTTCATAGCCCCTGATCTGTATTTTCCCCATTGTAATTTCATTATGTACATGAACATTTTGTTATTTTCCATCACATCTGACTCTCTGCATTGGCCACAGTATGCATGCAGTGTCCTGATATAGAACATACTAAAAGATTTGAATGAGTAAATTTTTCATTGTCTAAACTAGATGCTTACTAGTTTTCGTGACTGGCTCCCTCCCCTTCTTCTTTTCCTAAGCACCTGTCAGATATACATGAAAAAGTGAATAAACTTGATATAAAAAAAAAACTTACACAGAAATCCTTTAACTTAAATAGGCCACTCTCTGCATTAGAGCAAGTTGCATAACAAGTAAAACTCCTTGAGAATAAAAAAAAGAAGCATGAATGCAGGATTTAATTGCCAGAGTCTAATTAGTTTTAGACTAGTGCTATAAAACTTAGAGAGGAGCAAAGATAAATATTTCAGCTAATTTCCCTATGTACTGTGAATAAAAGAGTGGAAATGATTCTCAAAATTGAATGTTATGAAGTCATTTGCAAAGTATATTAAGTCAGTTCTTCTATGTAATGAAGTGTCCTTTACAGTTTAAGAGACTTTCCAGGGGCTGACATTTCTCTCATAAAGAACATGGCTCTTGTGGCTTCATTATGACTTCTTGAAACAACCTGAACTTTAGACCTTTCTGTCTGCCAGGCAAGGACACATCTACAAACTAGCTGCTGTCTAATAGCTGTGTGGAGCACCAAGGCTCAAATTTATTTCAACTGTCATGACCTAATTCTCTGGGCAGGCGACCACATGTTGAAAATCCTCCTTGATAACACCTGACTTCTTTTGTCTCCCCAGACTTGCCAAGAGAGTTGCACATTTGTGCTGGATTTTTTTTTTTTTTTTAAATCATATGGCATGGTGGAAGGTCACTGAGAAATATGAATGTCATTATGAAGCCATTCAATGCATCATTTCCTCCCCTTTGACAGGCCTGATTCTCTTCCCTGGCAGGCTGATAATGCCACCAAAATGATCACTTGTGCATGATTACCTTGACACATCTAGATGATATTACATTAAGGACACGAGAAAGAGCAAATATCAAAACCAAAATTACTACATATGTGTTTGCAAATGAGTTCATAATGTTCTCTTTGCCACCCTTACTAAGAAGGAAAATGTACTGATTTTATTTGGAATTGTAAAGACTCTGTTGCTCTTATCTTTAGTAGGCTGGCTGGTAGATGAGATGATCCAATATAGGATTTCCTATTATATAATAAGTATTTTTACTTTTTTTTGATAATATTGGGGTTTGAACCCAGAGCATCAGGCACACCAGGCATGTGCTTTACTACTGAGCTATATCCCCAGCCCTGGATAGTATTTTTTTTTTTTTTTTTTTTTTTTTTGGCACCAGGGATTGAACTCAGGAGCACTCAACCACTGGGCCACATCCCCAGCCCTTTTTTGTATTTTATTAGAGACAGGGTCTCACTGAGTTGCTAAGTGCCTCGCCATTGCTGAAGCTGGCTTTGAACTCCCTATCCTCCTGCCTCAGCCTCCCAAGTGCTGGGATTACAGGCGTGCGCCACCACGCCCAGCTGATTTATAATTTATTGACATCAACTATTTCTCAATGCACAATTTGTTATTTTTATCTGGAAGAGAATAGAAGAATCTCCTCCTAAGCTGTAAGTTCCTTGAGGGGCAGGCATCTAACTCCTAATGTAGTGCTAGGACAGCAAGGTCTGAGCGCAGTCTTTGTGAACAAACAAGTGGATTAATGTAATAGTAACACCGAAGATTGTATATATGCATATGGACACAATTTTCACAAAGTGAATTCACTGTTTTGAGTGAATTTTGTTTTAATTTCAGAAATTAAGTACTAATAGCAATTGAGCAAAGATTAAACCCTCATGTATTTGTAAATATGAAATACAATTCAGGAACAGCCAAATGATATTTAAAAAAAATAATTTAAGAAAGTAGTGAAAACATTCAGGAAATATGGTATACCTTCCAATAATGGAAATATATAAAATTCTGCCATGTTCTTCCTAATACAGTAACAATTTCACTTTTATAATTACACATTTGTTTGTGACTGTTGTAGCCAAGTGTAAAAATTGCCATCAATTCTAGGATAATTTAATTTTAAAAATGTGTTAACATCATCCATTCATTCGCTCAATGTTGGTTGCTTAAATTAATTAGATCTTATTGAAACAAGTTATATTAAACTGCCTTTCAGTTTTGAGCATTCATGATTCCAGGGTTCTGTGATGTTTTTCCCCATCACAGATTTCATCATTAAATAATAAATGTCTTAAGGCCTAGTAACACGTGTCACTCATTCTTATACTCCATTTTTCTCCTGAATTTTTATGGAAAGAAAATGGTGCATTATTTATTAATTTTGAGAATTAACAAAAGCATGCTAGTCTTCCTATATAAACATGTAATTAGAAAAAATTATTTTATGATTTATAAATAAGAAGGTTATATTTATTACTTATTAGTTTGCCTAGAGAAGCATGAGGTTTATGACTGTTGTTGTTAATTGCTTATGGAAAATATTCTATGGAATGCACTTTTTGGTCAATGGATAAAGATCCAGCATCTGCAACTAGAGACCTGCCATCTGTTCAGAGTTTGGACACTGTTATGGTTTGGATGTGTAATGTCTCCCAAAGAAGGCGTAATTCCCAATGCAGCAATGTTCAGAGGAGGAGCTTTGAGGAAGTGATTGGATCATGAGGGCTCTGACCTCATCAGTGGATTAATCCATTAATTGATTCATCATTGGATAGCATTTTTGGGAAAGAGAGGCAACTTTGGGAGGTAGGCCCTGATTGGAGAAGGTGGGTCACTGAAGGCATGTCCTTGAAGGGGTAGTTTTTGTTCCTGGCCCCTCCTGTTATATCTCTAACTGCTTCCTGGCCACCATGATTTGAGCAGCTCTGCTCTACCTGTCACAATATTGTACCTCATCAGAGGCTCACAGCTGACTATTGACTAAAACCTTAAGCCACAATAAATATGTTTTAGTTTAGATATGAGGTATCCCCTAAAAGCTCATGTGTGAGACAATGCCAGAAGGTTTAGAGGGGAAGTGATTGGGTTATGAGATCCTTACCTCAATCAGTGAATTAATCCCCTGATAAGGATTAATTGGGTGGTAAGTGTAGGCAGGTAAGGTGTATCTGGACAAGGTAGGTCATTGGGGTATTCCTCTGGGGTATAACTTTTGTATCTAGTGATACAAAAGTAGAGTTCTCTCACTCTGCTCCTTGGTGCCATGTCCCTTTCCTCCACCACACTCTTCCACCGTGATGTTCTGCCACACCTGGAGTCCCTAGGAGTGGATCTGGCCTTCTATGGACTGAGACCTTGAAACCACAAGCCTCCCAATAAATTTTTCTCCTGTAATTGTTCTTGTCAGGCTTTTTGGTCACAGCAATGAAAAATCTGACTAAAACAGAATCTTTCCCCTTTTAAGTTGTTTCTCTCACGTATTTTGTCAGAGTGTTGAAAATCTGATTAACACAAATGATACTGGTGTGAATCTACTTAACTGTTTAAGCCTCTGTTTCTTTGAGTGGCAATTGAAGGATTGAACCAGATCCATCCAATTCATACCTTTTAACATCACAGTATACTTTGTTCAAACAAAATCTTTGTTGGAACTTATGCATAAGCAAAGGAGGTAATGGCTGAGATACTGTTATTGAAATGTGGTGAGAGTTCCAAAGCCCTCTGAATTCATTCCACCTTTATTTATCTACCCCTTTTTATCTTAAGAAACCACTGAATCACTGAAATCCATTCTATTTCTAAAGTTTTATTTTAAGAATCAGTATTAATGTCAGCATAGGTTATATCTTCTACATCTATATAAAAACACGATGTAAAATATAGGCACTTATACAACTTGATGATTTTCTGTCCTGATTTTTTCAAAACTGTTTAGCTGTATACACTACATCTTGACTATTATTAGTGGACTAATGAAGGAGTATGTAAGAATAGAGGCAAGTTATAAGATTCTGATCTCTCTTTTTTAGTTTCAATGACTTGTTGATAATGACTGCATATTTCCTCACTTTTATCATTTGAAGAATAATTGAAACTGGCCAAGCCAGGCCACCATTCTGGTATGCTCTATGTTATTCACAAGTAGAGTCTGAAATTCTCATCAAGAAAGAGACACTTAAAACTTAAGAAATTAATATGTAAAACTGCAATAGTGCTGAGATTCAAGATGATGAAAGAAGATCAGAAAGATCATTTGCCTTTGTGAGACCAGAGCCTGAAATCAAAGGATAAATTATGAGACAAAAATTCAGGGTAATAAAGTACAAGAACAGAAGAAAAAATCAGAAATGAAAGAATCAGGAGTTTTTGAGTTATGGTAAAGTTATGAGCTAGCCCTAGTGAGTTATAAGTGGGCTGGGCACAGGTGAATGGTCTGGCTTGAAGAAGCAGCAATGCAGGTAATAGCCTGAATTTTTGTATGTGACTGAAATGATTATCTAAATGATTACCAAGGGATTCTAAGTGTCTTAATATTCCCATTGCCCTGTCAACTCTGATAATTGATAATGTGCATTAAATATACCTATATAAAAAGCTCTGCAAAAAAAATAATAATTATTCAAACAGCGTTTATCCCATGGAGAAGGGGGCCAGGAAATGTGCCTTCATTTATCAAGATTCTTACAAAGGAAAATTACACATAGTTTTCTATGTGTAATGTCTCTTGAATTTGGAGATTAGAATGAGTCAACCCTGACCCTGGGTTATAAAATCCTATGTATGGTTAAACCAAAGTTTTGCACTGGATTAAAATCTAGTCATTCCCTTTGCTACTAACTTCACTACAAAGTTCATATAGAACTTCGCCACCTCTCAAATACCACTTAGACTCACAGAAATTTAACCAGCTCAGTTAAAAATGCAAAAATGAATATTTCAGGCAAGAAGATATATTTCAACCCTCAAGTTAAAATGATGTAGTAAAAATTCAAAAGAAATAAAAGGAAATTGCACAAAATATAGCTCATTTTCTCAGAAGGCAAATGCTAAAGGCTGATTTTTTTTTAAGAAAACAGGCAAAGTAACTCCTTTCATCATATATATATGTGCTTTTGCAAGTCTTTAATCTCTTCTAGCCCTGATTTTCTGGGTTGAAAAATGGAAAATCTTTTTTTTTTTTTTTTTTTTTTTTTTTTTTTTTTTTTTTTTTTTTTTTTTTTTTTTTTTTTTTTTTTTTTTTTTTTTTTTTTTTTTTTTTTTTTTTTTTTTTTTTTTTTTTTTTTTTTTTTTTTTTTTTTTTTTTTTTTTTTTTTTTTTTTTTTTTTTTTTTTTTTTTTTTTTTTTTTTTTTTTTTTATTTTTTTTTTTTTTTTTTTTTTTTTTTTTTTTTTTTTTTTTTTTTTTTTTTTTTTTTTTTTTTTTTTTTTTTTTTTTTTTTTTTTTTTTTTTTTTTTTTTTTTTTTTTTTTTTTTTTTTTTTTTTTTTTTTTTTTTTTTTTTTTTTTTTTTTTTTTTTTTTTTTTTTTTTTTTTTTTTTTTTTTTTTTTTTTTTTTTTTTTTTTTTTTTTTTTTTTTTTTTTTTTTTTTTTTTTTTTTTTTTTTTTTTTTTTTTTTTTTTTTTTTTTTTTTTTTTTTTTTTTTTTTTTTTTTTTTTTTTTTTTTTTTTTTTTTCATTGGGGAGGTGCTATTGGGATTTATACTTTGTATCTGGTATATGGACTCACTCTCTGCTTCCTGATCAATTGTCACATTTTGAACCATTTCCCTCTGCCACAATCTCCCACCATGATATTCTGCCTCACCCCAAGCACTGAGGAATGGAGTCAGCTATCTTTGGACTGAGACCTGAAACTATGACCCCCAAATAAACTTTTCTTTCTTTAATATTGCTCTTGTTGGGTTCTTTGGTCACAGTAGTGAAAAAGCTGACTAAGACAGTGTCTAAATGCAACACCTGCAGACAACTTGCAGAGACATTCTAACACAAATATGGCAAGAATCAATTGAAGGAAAAATATTAATAGCCTCCTTTCTGGGTTTTAATATGGTTTGTCCCTAGAACTCACATAGGATTTTAATCCACAAAGTCTTATGCTAATATTAGGAGGGTGGAAACTTAACCTGACTATGGATTTTAGAGTTGGGTTCTTTGCAAAATAATTACATTTAGAGAAGGTTATTAGGGCAGAGCTCCCATCTTGGTTGTTTTACAAAAAGAGGGACAGAGATCAGACAGAGATATAAACATGTACACTCCCTGCCTCTTGCCAAGTTATGCCATGTGCCACCTTAGAGTTCTGCCAGCAAGAATGCCATTGGAACTGAACCTGACCTGTCATACATGCTCCTGGAACCTCCAGAATTGTGAGCTAACTGAACTTCTATTTATAAAGCAGCCTACCTCAAGTATTTTGTATGATGACAAAAAGTTAAGTAACTTTCCTTTTCTTTTTCTTTAACCTCCAAAGCAGAGCACTCCCACATTACTGAAAGAAGGTAGGATAACATAACACCCATTCCTCTTTTCCTAGATCAAAAATCCAGCGTCTTTACTAGTGACACTCAATCTTGTTACACATTAGAAGTCCCTGAAGATGGCCTGAGTTAGGTAGAATTCTAGAGATCCCCCCTTCTACCCACCACATTGCCATGTCTGGTTATTTGATTAAACATGAATCCATTGTTGTGAGGATTTTATAGGTGGCATTAAGGCTAGTTATTAATTCACTCATGTCAAAATAAGGATGTTCTGCTGGATTATCTAAGTATGCCAATATAATTACATGGGCCCAAGAAGCAGAAGAATTAGAAATAACATGGTAGAAGGGTAGGTAAGGGAAATGAGGCAGAAGTGGAGTCAGAGAGATCGAAAGCATTAGAAGGACTCAATCCACCATTGCTATTTTGGGAGACAAAGATGACATGATCCAAGGAGGCCCCTAGAGGCTGAATATGTTCCCTGGTCATACAGCCAGCAAATACGTAGGGACCTCAGTAGTACAGTTGCATGGAAATGAATTCCATCAACAACCTGAATGAATCTGGAAACAGATTCTCTCCCGAGAGCCTCCAAAGGGAGCATTGCCCCATCCATGATTTCATATAGAACTTGTGAATTTGAAGAAAAAAAAAAAAAAAAAAAAACCAGCAGATTCTACTGGATTTCTGATTTACAGAACTATGAAATAAAGAATATGTACTGTTTTCAGAAATAAAGAATGAGTACTGTTCTCAGTCAGTAAGTTTTGTTGTAATTTTTACAGCAGCAACCCAATACTAATGCATAGCTTCACCCTAAAAGAACTTAATTAGTATCTCCAGAGATAAAACCAGGGTACCAATAGTTTTCAAAATCTTCCTTGGTCAGTGCTTATAACATTAATAGACATAGAAATCCCAAACATCTTGTAAAAATAGTAGATCCAGGTTGAGGCCTGAGAATTTAAACAGCTACAGGTGGATACTGAAGCTTCTTGTGGGATACCACACTTGAGTAGGAAAACCCTCAATGATTCTAACTTGTCCAGTCTTCCCTCTACTTTTTAGATTTCACTTTTCCAAGTGACCAGAATACTATTGCTGAAGTATATTCATCTTTCTACATTCATTTCAAGACTACAAGTTGGCAGAGTAGAGCTGGAAGCTAGATGACACAGAAAGTGCTGGTAGAAGGGAGCAGAATATACTCTGATGCACTCGAATCCAACAGACAAACCTCAGCAGGTTGGATTTTTCAAAACTGAAGTTTTTAGCATGGTGCAAGCTGAAAAATCCTCTTTTCCAAGTCTTAATTGGTATCTAAAACCACAGAAAATGTACAGGAAATAGGAAAAAAAATCTCACCACTCTAGGACAGAGAGATTATAAATGAAGAATCATTACATTCTGTGGATAATCAGCTAAAGACCTGAACAACTAGCAAGTCTATAATATTAAGAACTACAGAAGATCCAGATAACCTATCTCAGCAAACTGTTTCCTCATTTCCTAAAAAAATGTGGAAGAACTATGATAAAACACCACTGGAAGAGGAAAAGGAAATGTAATATAAATGTAGCTAAAGAGCATATCTCTGGAGATAAACTAGTGCAGGACCCTGGAGAAAGTTTTAGAATGATATTTTGCAAGTTGCCTGGGTTATAAGAAGAAATAGCATTCGTAAAGAAGGAGGACGAGGAAAGAGAAAAGAGGGAGAAGGAGAAAAAGAAAAAGATGATGAGAAGAAGGGAAAGGAGGAGGAAGAAGAAGAAGACTATGATATAATGTGAAGTGAGTGGTGACTGGAAAGGAACATAAAGAGAGTTTCTAGATATTGGCAGTGTTCAAGATCTGGTCTAGGGCCTGGGTATGCAGGTGTATGTAGAATATGACATCTTTACTCTCTACTACTTCTCTCATCTTTCCTCTGAAATTTTTCATAAATGTTTTATTCATGCTTGCATTCTGAGAAAGCTCTAAACACTAGTTTACATAGCTCATTGGATTTCTGGGTGTCAATTTTACTATCCAATATTTCACTTTTAGGTTTTATTTCTACTGGTGTAATTTTGTTTCATTGTGAATTTTTATTTCTACATTGAACTCTCTTTACAACTTGCAAAATATTATTCTAAAACTTTCTCTAGGGTCCTGCACTAGTTTATCTTCAGAGATACGCTCTTTAGCTAAGTTTATATTACATTTTCTTTTCCTCTTTCAGTGGTGTTTTATCATAGTTCTTCCACATTTTTTAGGAAATGTACTCTGATATGTACACGAGTCCATACATATATTTAGTTCAGTGTCTAAGTTAAAAGTTACAGAAATGATTATTCAGGAGAGGAAAAAATAATGGGAAGCAAAGGTAAAGGAGGGTTCCATGTAGAAGTAAAAATTCACAATGAAACAAAATTACACCAGTAGAAATAAGACCTAAAAGTGAAATATTGGATAGTAAAATTGATACCCAGAAATCCAATGAGTTATGTAAGGTAGTGTTTAGAGCTTTCTCAGAATGCAAGCCTGAATAAAAAATTTGTAAAAAAAAATTTCAGAAGGAAGATGATAGAAGTAACAGAGTAAAGATATAACCAAAAATCCTAGGTTCTATTGGGACAAAATTTGCAAAATTGAATCTTAAATAGAGCAGTCTGAAACTAGAAGGATTTTGCTTTTGTCATTTTAAGAAGACTGCCTCAACTTCATTCTAAGCAAATATGAAAAGAAAGTTCAAACAAGAAAATAATAAGTATAAAAATAAAATTTAAGATCATGAAAACATTTCAGAGGAAAAAAAAAAAAGTAATCCCAGAAGGACATGAATGTTTGTCTATTTTATTTCCCACCATGTCCCCAGAGACAAGATTAGAACCTGATTTATGCAAATCACTCAAATATTTATTCAATAAGTGAATTTAAAACCAAAAAAGTATACTTCAACGATGTTACAGTTTTAGAAAAGAATAAACTTTCAATTTCTCCTCACAAAATGAATACAAACGAAGATGAAGTTACATTTACTCACATTTGTAAGAGCGGGAAAAACTCTTGCCAAAGAATTTCACAGACAATTAAATTTCTCCAAAATAGATGAAGCCACGGGCTGGGGTTGTGGCTCAGCCGGTAGAGCGCCTGCCTAGCATGTGCGCAGCCCAGGTCTGATCCTCAGCACCATGTAAAAATAAACGCATTGTGTACAACTAAAGCAAATAAATAAACATTAAAAAAACAAAACTATTATGAAAAATAGATGAAGCCAGTATAGACACTTTCAGATACACACAGACTTAGGAAATAGAGGAAAACTAAATCACTTCTTAGAGGAAAACTGTCCTGACTATGTGCTCCATTGTGTTGAAAGATGAGCAATGTAAAGACGAAGGTTACAGTTCTGCTTAAAGTGACAGTGCTGAGCTCTCTAACAGGTAAAAATGTAGAGCCTAGCATGAATGCATTTTCAATATGTGATGATAAAATAAATATGAAAAAATGTTCTTAAAATAAAAGCTGCAAATTATGATTGTGGTTTTACCAGTAATTGTATGAGCCTTAATTACATAAACAAATACTACAAAGTGAAACAGGAATCATGGGGAGAGGAGTGGGAGAGTAAGAAGGAATTAAAGTGAAATAATTCTTAATTTTTATTATGAAATATTTTAAAATGTATTATTTGGTTCTTGATTTGATGATTATAGAAATATAAAATAATTATAATACCCAAAGGTGACATCTGTCTGAATTATAAAGCATAGCTTTCAAACCAAGGAAGAAAGTAAAAGTATGTAAGTATGATCCATATATAAGAAAAAATAAAGAATATAAATTATATAGCATTAAAAAATATGAGCATATTAGACTAAACTATCAAAGAAATTAATAATCATAAGTAGGCTGAACTAATCCTCTAAGACAGGACTTTCCAAGCTCAGTAAAAAGCAAAATCAAATCAGCAAAAATAAAAACCTTGTACAGAATAATACATAAGAATTAAAGTGAAAAAAGAGAAAGAAGGATAAAATATCAATATACCAATAATATATATTATCAATGAAATATATAAAGAAGGAAAATGAAAAGGAGATATTAAATCATAGAATATATTTCAGGGCCAAAACAATAATTAAATTTGAAAACATCTGTAGGTAAAGAAAGAAGGTAGAAGAGTGTGAAGAGCTGACTAGGGCACTGGATGCACACATCAAAAGAGAATAAATAGCTACTGTTTGGCTAGAATATTCAAGTGAGAGAATTCTAATGCAGTGTGCATAAAATAGAAAAATTATGGAACATGTAAATTCCAGATGGCCTGGTGAGGAAGGGAACAAAGTATCTCACAACAACTATCCCATTGCCCCAGTCCATACTTGTTTGAATCTGGAAAAGTCCTATGATGAAAAAGAAATAAACAAAATATTGCTAACAGTCTTCATTGATACCATGAACAGCTGAAGTTTCTCTGAGCTCATTTAAGGACAATGCTGGGGAATGAGCACCATTTTACTGCAATAGAGAGGGAACTCAGGTCTTGTGTACCTTCCCTCATCCAGGCACAATGCACCTAACCAAGTGGCTTCACCCCCGTGTGGCCCATGGAGACTGAAAGTTGCATACTGTGCCACACAGGCATTTTGGTTTCACTGCTAAATGAACTTCAACACAGTGCCCAGGCTATTGGAGTGAAGCCACTAGCGTACAATATTTGCCTAAGCTACTAGAATGAACCCCACTTCCCGCAACCCCTAGTAATTGACAGGTAGGTGTGTGCCATGCTGCAAAGGTGCCCTGGCCCAACTCTGCACAAGCAATAACATACCTGCCTTGGAATGTTGGAGTGGCCCTTTTCTGAATGGCCTCTTGTGGTTAACAACCCACTACCAATGAAGCATGTGCTATATTACACCCAGCCAGACAATGGTTGCAGAATACACATTCCTCTCATCAGCACAGGAAATATTCTTAAAGATAAAGCATAAGTTAGGCCATAAAACAAGTTTTAACAATTAAAAAATAAAGAAATAAATCATACCATGTATTTTCCCTGAACACAATTATTAAATAAAACTATAAATTAACAAAAGGAACTTCAGAAATTGTACAAATACAAGGAAACTAAACTACATGCTTTTGAAGGGACAAGAGGCCACTGAAGAAATCAAGAGAGAAATTTAAAATTTTCTTGAAACAAATAAAAATGGAAACACAACATATTAAAAATTTTGGATATACAAAAAGCAGTACTAAGAGGAAAGTTTATAACAATAAGTGTCTATATTTTAAAAAATCTAAATAAACAACCTAATGATGCAACTCAAGGAATTTAACAAGAACAAATCAAACCCTAAAATCGCAAAAGAAAATAAATAATAAAAATCAGAGCAGAAATTAATGAAATAGAGACAGAAAGCAAGTTAAAAATAACAAAGAAACAAAGAGTTGTTTTGTGAGAAGATAAACAAAACTGACAGTTAACTGACAAAAATAAATTAAATAAAATCACATATGAAAAGGAAGAAATTAAAACTGACATCACAGAAGTATAAAAGTTCACTAGGATCTATTATGAACACTTAAGTGCAAATAAATTAGAAAATCTGAAACAACTGGATACATTTCTGGACACATTACAACATACCATGAAGATGTAGAAAACCTGAACCAATCAAATTGAAGAAATTATAAAAGAATCTTCAAAGAAAAGCCCAAGTCTGGATGCACTGACCACTGAATTTCTACCAAAAAAATTTAAAGAACTAATACAAATTCTTCTCAAACCATTCCAAATAAATTAAGGGGAGGCAATTCTTCCAAACTTATTATATGAAGCTAATATTACTCTGATAATAAATCTAGACAGGATATTTAAAAAATGAAAACTATAGACCAATAGCCCTGATGAACACAAATGTAAAATTTCTAAACAAAATACTAACAAACCAAATTCAACCACACATCAAAAAGATCATACACCATGACCCAGTGGAATTTTATCACAGGGATGAAAAGATGGCTTAACATAGGCAAATCAATAAATGTTATATACCACATCAACAAAATGAAGGATTAAATTCATATCATCATTGCAATAGGTGCAGAAAAAGCATTTGATAAAATTTAACAGCTCATGACAAAACATTGGAATAAATTAGGATAGAAGGAATATATTTCAACATAGTAAAGGGAATATATGTCAATCCCACAAACAACATTATCTTAAATGGCGAAAGCTGAAAGTGCTTCCCTAAGATCTATAATAAGACAAGGATGTTCATTTTCACATGTTTTATTCAACATAGTACTGGAAGACTTAGTAAGAAGAATCAGGATATAGAAAGAAATAAAAGGCATACAAATAAGAGGGGAAGAAGTCAAATTATCTTTCTTTACAGATGATATGACTCTCTATATAGGAAAACCTAAAGAATCCACCAAAAGACTAATAGAACTGATACACAAATTCAGTAAAATTTTAAGAAGTAAAGTCAGCATACAAAAATCAGTAACATTTTGATACCTCAATAACAAACCCGCTGAGAAAGAAAACGTGAAAGTAACCCCATTTGCAATAGCTAGAAAAATATAAAATACCTAGGAATAAATTTAATCAAGGAAGTGAATTAACATCTACAGTGAAAATAATAAAACACCACTGCAAGAACTTGAAGAAGAAAAAAATAATTGGAAAGATCCTCAATGTTCATGGGTTGAAAGAATCGATATTGTTATATATACTGTTAAAATGTCCATACTACCCAAATCAATGTACTGATTTAATGCAATCTCCACAAAATGTAATGGCATTCTTCACAGCAGTGAAATAATAATCCTCAAATATATATGGAAGCACAAGGGACCCCAAACAGTCTTGAGACAACAGAACAAAGCCAGAGAAATATTACAAGGCTATAGTAACCAAGACAGCATGCCACCGGCACAAAAAGGATCACATACAACAATGGAACACAATAGAGGTCACAAAAATGCATTTGTGCATCTACAGCCAACTGATGCTCCATACACCATGAGAAACACATTAGAGAAAGGAACATAGCCTTGTTCATAAACGGCGTTAGGAAAAGTGTACACACACACACACACACACACACACACACACACACAGGGAGGCAGTGGGCTCTGGGCATACTGGTGTTATGGGGCCAGGTGCTACAGAGGTTTCCTAAGGCAATCTAACTTTCAAAGAGGAAGTCTACTTGAGGTGGTTCCAAAAGAAGGAGAGGGCACAGCAGTTTCGTCCTAACACCGGAAGGCCAGTGTTAGGACATAGGCAATAGTTGTTTTTTTGTTTTTGTTTTTGTTTTTTTAATAAGACCCCCAAAATCACAAGAAACAAAAGCAAATATAGACAAATAGGAGTATGTGAAATTAAGGAACTTCCTTCCAGCAAAGAAAATGATCAACACAGATCAAAGACAGTCTCTGGAATGGGAAAAATATTTGCAAACTCTTCATCTGATAAGAGATTAATATCAATAATACACAAAGAACTAAAAAAACCCTCAAGAACAAACAATAAATAATCCAATTTAAAATGGGCAAATAATCTCAATGGAGATATGCAAATGAGCAATGAGAGTTTGAAAAAAATATTTTATCATCGCTAGCCATCAGGAAAATGCAAACCCAAACCTCAACAAAACAGAATCTCAACCCAGTTAGAATGTTATCAAAAAAGCAAAAAATATCAAATGCTGGTAAGAATACAGAAAAAAGGGAACTCTTATACACTGCTGGTAGGAATATAAATTTGTAGAGCCATTATGGAGAATACTATGCAGGCTCATCAAAGAACTAAAAATAGAACTACTATACAACCCAGTTATCCCATAGGTAGGTATATATCCAAAAGAAATGAAATCAGCATACCAAGGAGATACCTGCACACCCATATTTATCCTAGCATTACTTACAATAGCCAAGATATGGAATCAAATGAGGTGTTCATTGACAGAAGAAAAGATGAAGAAAATGTGATATTATATATATATATATATATATATATATATATATATATTGTGTGTGTGTGTATGTGTATGTATATATAAAGGAATTTTATTCAGCCATTTGCAGAAAAATGTATGGAACAGGAGAACATTATATTAAATGAAATAAGCCAGGCACAGAAAAACAAATTCTGCATGTTTTCCCTCATGTGGAAGCTAAAACATTTGGTCTTGAAGGAGAGAGAGTAGAATAATGATTACTAGAGACTAGGAGGGGTAGGGAGTAGTAAGAACACAAGGAGATTGTGTAATGGGTACCAGAATCTACCATAGTTAGAGCCAAAGAATAAGTTCTTGTGTTCTGCAGCACATTAGGGGGACCATGGTTTCCATTAACCTATTATATCCTTGATTTAAAAAAAAAATGGAAGAGAGTAAGCAGACAAAGAAATGATGAGGAGATGGAAACCTTAATTACTTGATCTGACCATTATGCTTGATCTGACCATATACCTCAGAAATAATTACAATTACTATATATTAATGAAAAAGTAAAATTTAAAAAGAATAACCATGAATATTCAAAAAGCAATTAAAATAGCATCAAATTTTAATTTAGAAAGTCAAGAACATGTCAAAAGAAACAATTGTACCAAACATTAAATTAAACATAAAGTGAAATAAACTTTAGCTAACTTGGCACACTATAAATTGAACTCAGGCCCAGTGAAAAATGTATGGTTCCTCATGACCTAGTTCTTAAAGCAAACTCTTTTTCCCTTCCAGTTGATAAGTTACCCACAAACATGCTGCTATCCCTGCCACACTGGGCTTCAACATTCTGTTCCCTAGGCTGAACCTGCCACTATTACACTTTGCAGTCTGGGTCTATCACCCACAGCTTTGTCACTCTTCTCAGACATGGGTCTGCCTGCTGCGCCCTTCCACACTATAGTGCATTGAGCTTCCAGTGGTCTCAAGCCTGTATCTGTTTGTGTTACAAGAGGCTAGAGTTGTATATGTCAAACAAGCAAGTTTTGAGAGATGGGAAGAGCCAGCGTAAGACTAAATCTAAAAAAGCAAAGTGGTCTCAGAATCTGATTAAGAGGAAACCACTGGAATTGCCAAAGACGAAATCAATTACAACAAAAAAACTTAGCACATCACATTGGATAAGACATAACCTCTGCCCTCAAGACACTTCCAGAAAAGAAATAAAAACAGTTAACCTTATCACTTAAAGTTTATCAAATATTCTTTTTGTTTTTTTTGCTCTTTCATTTATTTAGGAATTGTTAGCACATGAAACAGTTGAAGACCTCAAAGAGTGTTTGTTATCTTTATTTAATATTTTATCACAGTACTAGAAATGAAAACATTTTTTATGAAACAGAATGCCGGTGGATTCATTGAAAATAAGCACAATACCTAAGCCAGCAGAGTTTTATTTTAACTTCATTTCTTTGACTCTTCATTTTAATTTCTCATCAGAAATTATATTTCATGTCTGTATTCAAATCATGGTATTTTATTGATCATATTTCATTGTCCTTTCTCCAGTCTGCGCCTTTTTGCATATGGCTCCTAGAAGCAGAGATATAAAGAGGGATAAATTTATTATTACAGTATTTATATTGAAAAATGGAATGAAAAATTATATAGCTTTCTTTATATCTTTATTTCTTTCAAGCTATAAATTTTGTTTCTGGGAGCAATAAAGCATTCTTACATGTGTGCTCACCTTGCATGCTAATCCACCTATTTCAACAGTTATTATTGTTTGTATATTACAGATGAGGAACCTGAAACTCATAATGTTTGAATGATAGATATACTCTGACCACATGGCTAAGTGCAGATTCAGGAATTGTCCTGACATCTTCTAAACCCAAATGTAGTGTCCTTTTTAGTTTTTCATACTGCCTCCTTACATATACCTTAGGTACACTGGTTACCTGTTTTATTCCTCCGTTGGTTGAATTTTTGGAAGTCAACAGTTGGAGCAGATTCAGTGGCATTGCCGAAGATGATTGCTCTGTCAGCAGCAGGTCATAGACCAGTAGCTTTGTGACAGCTCAAAGCAATGACAGGCACAGTACTGTGAAATCATTCCTCCAGTCTCTTAGAATAAAAGGACTTGTCCTGAGCCTTGGGGACCAAAAGAAATTCTACAAAAACTCAGCCCAGCTTAGGATCAGTCTGTGGCCTGTGCAGTAGAAGGACACATCTGCCTCTCTGCTTCGGCTGAGAGGACCAGCTCTGTCCCATCTGACTACGAGCACGACGATCATAAGAACCCCACGTTCCACTTGGGTCTTAACCCTCTGCCCTCACTGTGTCAGCTGGAGGCTGAGAATTTGAAGACTGATGTTCACTACACATTTGGATGCTGAGCAATTCTTAAACTTTTTTCAAATTAGGAACATTATTAGAAATTTCAAATGATTAGATGTATTGGTGAGTAAGCCTCCTAGTGAGTCTGCAGAATTTAAGAATGTGGAAATGGCCATCTCTTGGAGATTTGATACCCAATTAAGATCAGTCAATTCTCTTAAGCACTGATTCATTTGTAAATATCACCAAAAGTAAAACTGTTTAATTAGGAGCTTAAAGTCTTAGATGTGAGAAAAAGGCTTGAAAGAAAGGAGCCCAACTAGGTTTTTGAACCCGAACCAATGATCTCACCAGGTAAAGCACCTGGGAGAATAATTAACTAGTTTTAAACATTCTTTTCAGGTTGTTGGCCTGAATATATCTTAAATCCAAGAGGTGTTTCAATTTTTTTTTTATCTTTCTCTTTTTAGAGTTCTTTAAAAGTAATACAGTGGTTCAGCTTCTGTTTAAAGGGCCAGGGAATTTTTTAAAGGGAAAGTATCACTCTGTTTTTATTCCTGAATTTTAAAAATTAAAAAAACATTTTAGATCAAGGACCTGAAAGCAGCTCAGATTAGCTAATAAAATACTACAGATTATTTGTTTCCAAACTGCTATGTTAATTATCTGAAAGAAAAAAAAAAGAAACAGAATATTGAGTGTGATTTTTTTTCTTCCTGTATGTTTGAATGAATGTGCACACATTTGCTATAGGAATAAAATATGGAGAAGAAAGAGGATGACTCGATGAGAACAATCCTGCTGTTGTTATCTTAAAGGTGACTTCGAGTGAAATGTGGGGAGTAATAATTCAGAGCTCCATGTGATAAACATATGGACAAGGATATGGAGTCAAAATAATTTTGTTCATATTCTTTTACCTTTATTATTCAAGATAAAGTTTAGAGGACAGGAGCCCTGCTCTGAGGTCCACACTTTAGAAAGCCCTGAAACATACAACAGAAACTATAGTGTTACAGAAAAAATAGTATTACAGAAAAAAAAATCTGCAGCTAACACTAATCAGGCCCCAGGAAATGCTTCTCTACATTTCTTCCTTTTGAACTGAAAACAAAAATTGGGTCTAAAATCCCATAAATATTTGCTATGCTGCAGACAGTGGACAGACACTGCTTTGGAGGGCCAAGAAGAGTTGAGTGACAGAAACACACAGGTAAAAGTTAATCTTTCAGGTCAATGTGAATTGCTGCACAGTTATGATTGATATAGAAAATATATTGATGCCAAGAAAAGCAAAAAATCTGTAAAGAAAAAAATGTAAAAATCACAAAGCAATGATCTGCTTAACTTTTTTAAAAATGATAACAACAAAATTAAAAGGTTTCTGGTAAGAATAAACTATATGACAGTTTAAAACAAAATCTTCCAGTTTTTAATTTAAAAATTAAGAACCAAAGAAATTATAGTGAACAAGAAAATTCTTCACATCAAATACAAAATGAATAAATCTAGTGATTTTCTTTACCAAATGAAGAATTTAATGGCTGAGCAAAGAGTGGGAATAAAAAAGAATTACTCATGTCAAATTTCCAACTCAGAAGCACTGCATGCAGTTCTAGTGTACCCATTAGAGCAAATTGCATTCATGAAATCAGAAAACTTGACTTTAAAAAAACTTTGGAGTTTTGCTATGTTCATTAGAAAATTACTCTAGGAAATGAACATCAAATGCTTTTGACAATGTGAACATTTTCTAAAAAACAGTTTGTTTCAAATTTTTTCTGGTTTACAACATTTTTTTAAATTGATGCATTATAATTACATGTCATGGTGGTATTATTTGTTACATATTTGTTTGTGCATGTAACATAATTCATTTTCCTGTATCTCCTCATTCCCTGCTTTCCTCCCATGGTCTTCTTCCTCTACTTGATTAGAATTTCCTGCCATGATTTTCCATTGAATGTGTGCTGCAGAAAATCTTGTTTGCCCCACAATTTCTTCAAATTGAAAAAAGAAACTATAATAACTTCCTTTTCTATTCTAAGTTCAAAGATGATGTACTTGGCTATAATGTGTTAACAACCAATCTTTCTAGATTAGTTTTGCTCAAAGTAATATCTGTAACTGAAAACATTTAGTTTATTGATGACAAACACATATACACACAAACGATAAAATACAAAATATCACTTGCATTCATGAAAGTACAAATGTGATTACTAAAAAGGAAGCATTTGAATAAACAGCAAACAATGGACAGTTTTAAATACAGAAAAGTAAATGCCAATATAGAAAACCGGAATGACATTGTTCTTTGGTTCTATTATTATAATACTGCAATACAACAGTGTGGCATTCTAGATTTTATAGAAGTTAATTCAAGGGTCATACTACAATGGCCAAACATATAAAACAATGTAAGAAAAAATGCAATAATGAGTCACTGCTTAGAATTGACTATTTAGAAAGTACTATTTAGTGGGATTGGCTCAATTTTCATTCTCTCACCAAGGACTAGCTGTTCGAATTATAGAAGTAAAACCATACACATTTAAGATACATTCTTCAGTAAGAAACAGGAAGCCATAATTTACAGTTTGATTATATAATTGCTTATTTACTGTAATGTATTTTATGGAGATAGAATTTAGCATATGGAATTTTACAGTACATTTATCACACCTGAGTGAAAAATCTAGATTATTTCAGTTTTCTATTTAAAATGGTATCTTATCAATTCACAAAAAAGACATACAAATGACCTTTAAACATATAGATGAATGTTCATTGCCACTCAAAATAGAAGAAATGAGAAATGAAAATCAAAGTGACACTAAGATGCTGTCTCTCATCTATCAGATTGGTAAAACTTAAAAAAAGAATAACAAAAGTCTATTGCAATGCTGTGGGGACACCAGCACCCTCACATATTGCTAGTTGAAAAGGGAATTGGTTCATCTCTCATAGGCTGAGATTTAGCAATATCAAAAGCAGCTGGATATGTGTTGACATTTTAACTCAGTGATCCAACTACTAAGAATTTTTCCTGAAAATATACTTTCAATAATATGAAGATACATATACACAAGGTCATTCATTGTCATTGAAAACACCCATGCATGCCCATCCATAAGAGAGTGATTGAATAAACTGTGGAATAGCCACACAAAGGGCATTCTTTGATTTATTTAAAAAATTTTTTTTGCATCATTTTATTTTTAAAAAATGTGAAAGATATTTATCAATTGATGTGAAGTCATTCCCAGGATATTGCTAAGCACAGGGGCTATTAATTAATAATGATGTTTGTGGTAGCTTTAAACTTCTTTAAAATGCATAACTTTATTTACTTTTCTTAATCTTAGCAGATATTCTCTTTTAAAAAACCAATTTTGTCTTTATAATTATGTTTTCTTTTTCATAAAAATTTCCTTGATTTGCATAAACTGCTGTCTACAAAAAAAAAAAAAAAAAACCCTTCAATTTCTTCAGAATTGTGGACTATGGTGCATAAATAAAGATGTACTGACTTTTATTTGATTTTTGATAGGCTTCCCAACAAAACTAGCCTAAAGCATTTTTCTGAAGCAACAGTTCTTAAACCTAGCTGAGCTTTAAGAAAATAGAGATGTACAACTTTAAGGAAACAGAGGTTCCTGGACAATACAGAAATCTATATATTCTAAAAGCCCTTGAGTAAATTCTGAGCATCATCCAGGTTAGGGAACCTCTGCTGTGAGCACATTTACAAAATAAGGAAAAAATAAAAGTATTGTTGGTGGCTGGGATTGTGACTCAGCGGTAGAGGGCTTTCCTCCCACGTGTGAGGAACTAGGTTCAATCCTCAGCACCTCATAAAAGTAAATAAACAAAATAAAGATATTGTGTCCATGTATAAATAAAAAAACAATTTTAAAGTATTGTTACTCTGTATGGATTTTTTCTTTTCAGTTATTCTCAATAATTTAATAGGAAATTGTTTATTGGACAAGAGTGTCTTACCCTGAAATTTGGGGCATCTTAAGGCCAAATGAAACAGTAGGGAAGGGTTCTGCTTGCCTTTTGCAGCATCGGTTAGTGGGATGATGACTGAATTTGGAGCCTTTCCACAGGAATTGATTCCTGATTCTCATCTTGCTGAGGTCTGTGACTCAGCAAGGCTGCTAATGCTGGTATCTGGTTTCTCTTCTGCAAAACATGTGCAGCTTTCCTTTCACACAGTCAGGAGGATCAATGAAGATACTCAATGCAAAATGTTCTCATAAACTAGCCAGTGTTATAGCTTTCAACACAATTTCATCATGCATTTAAAGTCTAACTGTGTCACCATTTAATATAATGCATAAAGTCTGATTCTATATTGAATGACATCACTTTTGTATGGTAACAACTATCTCTTCATGTATCTATGTGTCTGTCCATCTTTCCCACCATCTTCTCTGTTAATTAAAACAAAGCATAAACTTCACTTATTTGGGAGTACTGTGCCTTTCTAAAAAGGACAGTGTTGATACCAGGTGACTCATGACGGATTTGAAATGGAGTTGAAACAGAAATCTAAGGCTCTTTGAAAATAACTCTCCTGAGGAAGAACAGGAGTTCCATACATCTTTAAAAGGCAGATGAATAATTATATTCCATATGATCTAATATAAACATTTGCATCTGTTAAACATATATCCTTCAAAAAGTCTGGCAGAATCAAATACAGTTCACAAACAGTTTTATTATTATATAATTGCCTTATTTTCTGGTACATATTGTGTGCTATTATTTCAGAAAACATACCAAGTAACATCATATTTATCTTGGATAAATACATCCTGCATATTTTCAATAAAGTGATAGAAGTCACCACAATAAATTAAAACTACATATGCTTGAGAAAAATGCCAAAGGGGGGGAAATAGTCTTGATTTTGGTGGTATGTTTCCTGAGCTGGAACAGAATCCTGTGTTGCTGGTGGCAGTCACACCTCTCTGTTAATGCCGTTAGCAATTCTTCATCTACTTCTGGAGTCTATAAAAGCTTAGTGTAGCAAAGTGATGCCAAACACATACATAATTTCTGATACAGTGTTATGAAAAAGATTCATTAGTAACACGCAGCCCTCCATGACCAAGTCTGGAGTCCACGTCCACATACAGAAGACCCATCCCAATCTCATTTTTAGAAATCTTCGAAGTAAAATCCTGACTACTGTATTTCTATAGCACATTTGGACTAAGAACATTATGTTAATTTACTTATCCATCATAATAGGTATATATCAGGCAGTTGGCTTATATGCTAGTTCCTTGGGCAGGTGGCTTTCCTGTCCCAAATAACCCATTATTATGGTTAGACTTTTCACCTATCCTACTTTCTTCCAATCTATTTCTTTTAAATTTTTAAAATTTAAATATCAGTTAGTCAATTAAATCGATTCAATGACCCAGCAATGTGAAGCAAAAAAACTGCCTGATCAGTAGTTTCAAAAATCAGCTGGCATGCTTGCTTGCTTGAAGCACACCATGCTTGAGCACATGTACTCAAACTGTAACAATAGAGAGAAGAATAGTAGAGCCCCTGATAAAAGATGATGTGCATTTTTTAAAGAATGGGGGAGTGTCCATCTGAAGAAAAATAAATAAAGAGAATGTGTTCTATACATGCAATGGAATATTATTCAGCCTCAAAAAAAGGGGGATTCTGACACATGGTACAATGTGCATGAACCTTGATGACATTAGGCTAAGTAAAATGAGCACATCCCAAAAAGACAAATACAAATACGGCATGATTTCACTTACATAAAGTGCCTGGAATAGGCAAATTTGTAGTCAGAAAATAGGATGGAGGTTGCTAAGACATAGGGGGAGAAATGAAGTCTATTGTTCAACATGTAGAGAATTTCAGTTTCAGAAAATGCAAAGTAGAGATGGATGGTGGTGATCACTGAAAAACTATGTGAATTTACTTAGTATCACAGAACTGTACACTTAAAATGGTTAAGATACAAACTTTATATTATTTTACAACAATTATAAAATAATTTCTTTAAAAAAATCACCCAAGAATACACAAACCCCAGTTATGTGCTTCAGGTCTGCAGAATTAGAGATGGGGATCCTACATGTGGGATTTCTAGGAGCTCCCCAGCTAAATCTGACACAATATTGTTTAGGAAACACTGTTTTATAATACAATCATGACTTTGTTTTTCATTATTCACTTTTTTAAGGGGACCAGGAATTGAACTCAGGGGCACTTAACCATTGAGCTATATCCCCAGCACTTTTTATTTTTTATTTTGAGACAGGGTCCATTTAAGTTGCTAAGAGCCTCGCTAGGTTACTGAGGTTGGCCTTGAACTTGTGATCCTCCTGCCTGAGCCTCCCAACTTACTAGGATTACAAGTGTGCACCACCTGACTCAAATTACTTTACTGCTTCTCTGACAGACGCAAATAGAGTACAGCAGGATCCAACCAAAGTCTAACTTTATCCTTGATCAGAATTGGGGGGGGGGGGGGGAAGGAAGACGAAGACTACAAATCAGAGAAAGAAACTTTTCCAAAAGAGACAAAAGATAACATTAAAAGACAAGATCTAATGTAGATTCTTGTAGTCACATTCAGGGTCTTTCTCAATTAAATAAAAAAAATCCCTTCCTTTGCCTTTGTTTACTTTTGCCTTTATATACAAGTTCTTTACATACATTGCTTTATTCAACAGCACAATGTTGATAAATGAGGATTTGCATTTCTATTTTCCTGATAAGGAAACAAAGGCTCAGAGATGCCAATACTTTGCCCCATGCTACACGCTTATATATGGTGAAAACTATGTCTACCTGACATCAGACCTTTTTTCTTTTCAACAGTGCCCTGCTTCTCTGCATGACTTCATTCCACTCCTTCATAGCACAGTGAGGTAGACCTCATTATTGCCATTTTAAAACTAAGGAAAGAACCTCAGGGAGACGAGTTTATGAAGGTCACACAGTAAGGTTTCCATGTTTTGATTCGATTTTCATCCATAAAACAGAGCTATTTCACCTCTGAGAAATATATTGAAAAAGCTAAAATAAAATTGAATGTCATAAAAAAATGCAAGAAGAAGTAAAATCTTGATTAATAGAAAGTGCCAGGCAGCTATGGTTAATTGAAGGTTAACTAGAGGCTTCTTTTTGTTTTAACCTTTAATGCTGAAAAATCCTTTCAAAACATATTGAGACACATCCTGGTTTTATGTAAGTTTAGTGCAACAAACACAGTTCAATCTTTATTTTTTTCTTTTTTTGAGTGTTCTTTTTAAACTTCTGTCTATCCCCGCAGATATAGTTTATATAGAAAATTGATTTGAATTTTTATGGAAGCCAGGAAAAACTTAAAAAGTGGTTCTTTTGACCAAGTCTTTACTTGGAGCTTATATGACTTCTTTCTTTAAAACAAAGCATGAAGATGGAAAGATCTACCCTGTTCTTGGATAGGCAGAACTAATATTGTCAAAATGACCATACTACCAAAAGCACTATACAGATTTAATGCAATGCCAATCAAAATCCCAATGACATTCCTCATAGAAATAGAAAAAGCAGTCATGAAATTCATCTAGAAAAATATGAGACCCAGAATAGCTAAAGCAATTCTTAGCAAGAGGAGTGAAGCAGGTGGCATCACTATACCAGACCTTAAATTATACTACAGAGCAATAGTATAGTAACAAAAACAGTATGGTATTGACACCAAAATAGGCTGGTAGACCAATGGTACAGAATAGAGGACACAGAGACTAACACATATAATTTCAGTTATCTTATATTAGACAAAGGCGCCAAAAATGTACATTGGAGAAAAGATAGCCTCTTCAACAAATGGTGCTGGGAAAACTGGAAATCCATATACAAGAAAATGAAATTAAACCTCTATCTCTCACCATGCACAAAATTCAACTCAAAGTGGATCAAGGATCTAGGAATTAGACCAGAGACACTACACCTAATAGAAGAAAAAGTAAACTCTAATCTCCAACATGTTGGATTAGGCCCCAAGTTCCTTAATAAGAATCCTGTAGCACAAGAATTAATATCAAGAATCAATAAATGGGATAGATTTAAATTACAAATCTTCTTCTCAGCAAAAGAAACAATCAGTGAGGTGAATAGAGAGCCTACAAATTGGGAACAACTTTTTACCACATGCATGTCAGATAGAGCACTAATCTCCAGAATATATAAAGAACTCAAAAATCTTAACACCAAAAAGCCAAATAACCCAATCAATAAATGGGCCAAGGAAATGAACAGACACTTCTCAGAAGAAGATATAAAATCAACCAACAAATACATGAAAAAATGTTCAACATCTCTGGCAATTAGAGAAATGCAAATCAAAACCACTCTAAGATTTCATCTCACACCTGTCAGAATGGCAGCTATTAAGAACACAAACAACAATAAATGTTGGCAAGGATGTGGAGAAAAAGGCACACTCATACATTGTTGGTGGGACTGCAAATTGGTGCAGCCAATATGGAAAGCAGTATGGAGATACCTTGGAAAACTTGGATTGGATCCACCTTATGACCCAGCTATCCCACTCCTTGGTCTTTACCCAAAGGTCTTAAAAACAGCATACTACAGGGACACAGCCACATCAATGTTTATAGCAGCACAATTCACAATAGCTAAACTGTGGAACCAACCCAGATGCCCTTCAGTAGATGAATGGATAAAGAAAATGTGGTATATATACACAATGGAGTATTACTCAGTAATAAGAGAGAATAAAATCATGGCATTTGCAGGAAAATGGATGGAGTTGGAGAATATAATGCTAAGTGAAGTTAGCCACTCCCAAAAAGCCAAATGCCAAATGTTTTCTCTGATATAAGGAGGCTGATTCACAGTCGGGTTGGGATGGGAAGCAGAGGAGCATTAGAGGAACACTAGAATGGCCATTGGGGAGGGAGTGAAAGGGAGAGGGCAAAAGGGTCAAGAAAAAAAAAAGATGGTAGAAAGAGATGGATATCATTACCCTAAGTGCATGTATGAAGTCACAAATGGTGTGAATATACTTTGTATATAACCAGAGATATGTAAAAATGTACTCTACAAGTATAATATGAAATGTAAAAAAAAAAAAAAAGCATTGGAAAACTCTTCTTTACCAAGACTAATTACAGGAAATAATTATACATTTGATCAATATTTTATGTCTTTCCTCTCAAATAAAATTGTAGGCTAGAGAAGTATCTTCAATTTTCTACTTAAATAGGATCTTCCCTTATGTCAAGGAAAAGATGCATTTATGACTTATATGACTTTCTCATTTATTAGGAAAAATATGAGAATCAGAAGTTTCTCATATTATCTAGTGTTATGTTTTAGGTATGAGGTATCCCTGAAAAGCTCATGTGTGAGACAATGCAAGAATGTTCAGAGGTGAAATTACAAGAGCTATAACCTAATCAGTGGATTAATCCGCTGGTCTGGACTAACTGTGTGGTAACTGTGGGCAAATAGGGTGTGGCTGGAGGAAGTAGGTCACTGGGAGTTTGCTTTTAGAGTCTGGAGTTTGTCCTTGGTGGGAAGAGCCGTCTCTGCTTTCTGGTTGTCATGTCCTAAGCTGCTTTCTTCCATTACCCTTCCACCATGATGTTTTGCCTCACTTGAGCACAGGGCTATGGGATTGACCAACTGTGAACCAAACCTCGATCTTCAGTACCACATAAAAATAAATGCATTGTGAACAACTAAAGCCAATAAATATTTAAAAAAATAAAAATAAATATAAATAAATAAACTTGCCTGGTGTTTTGGTCACAGCAATGCAAAACCTAGCTAAAAACATCTTGTGAAATCCCCACTCTGAGAAGTTGACTTATTTATTTATTTATTTATTTATTTATTTTTGCCTACACTGATATCCATCAACCTTCTCTTTATGTATCATGCATAACTATCACAATTTCCATTGACACATAAACCTGCTGAATCAGAGAGTTCAATAATTTGAAATGGGAAGAAATGCCAGAGTTGTCTACAGCAAGAACTTTAGATATCTATTGGCCAGTCAATATTATACCCTTTGTAGAGGAGAAAAAATAATAGTAGAAGTAAATGTCCCTTATTAAAATTATGACTAGTGATTTTTCCAAGTAGAGGCTAAAATACTTTAAATCATTTATGCACTTGCCAGATTATAATATATGAATCTAGCTAGTTTGTCACAGTTTACTTAGAAGAATGGTATCCTATATTTCATTCCTGCAAAGACTTCTGTCTAGACACTAGCTTGGGGCATGGTTGGTCACTCAAGGCTAACCAGAAACCCAGCTGAGTCCTGCTGTAATTACGTTGTATTTGTTGTAATTTCTTTTAGTGACTCTTCCATGCTAGGTACAGACTTAGTACTCTTTAAAAGAAAAATACAAAGACAAGAATCTATAGAATTAATAGGACTTAATAATGTCTATATTTGCCGGGCGCGGTGGCACACGCCTGTAACCCCAGCACTTGGGAGGCTGAGGCAGGAGGATCGAGAGTTCAAAGCCAGCCTCAGCAATGGCAAGGCACTTAGCAACTCAGTGAGACCCTGTTTCTAATAAAATACAAAAAAAGGGCTGGGGATGTGGCCCAGTGGTCGAGTGCGCCTGAGTTCAATCCCCGGTACCAAAAAATAAAAAATAAAAATGTCTATATTTGCTAATAAATGTCTATTTTCACAGGAAAATTTCATTCTCAGTTACTTAGGAAGCTTGTTTTATTTACTAAGAAAGATGGTGTAAGAACAGCCTATTGTTTTCCACCCAAGGGAACCCAGTATTTATACATCTAAATTATTTACTTCAGTTTATGGCAACAGACCTCGATTAAAGTTTGTATGAGCCTCCTTAAGGATATTCAGGCAGTGGATTCACTAAATGATCAAGTAGATCCCTTTCAGCATACAGAAACAGAACTGCATATGGGCCTGCATTTGGAATATTCCTAGAAAAGAAATCATTTATCTGGAACATTCTGATGATTAGAAATGACTTGCCAAGAAGAATTTGCTTGCTCCCATCTTCATGGATTTACAGTTCTTTTTGGAAGTCAATTTGCTGTAACACAGGCAGAACCTGGAGGAAGACGTTCAAACTGGTATGATAAGACCAGGCCTGGCATTTCACATGGGAGTGGTCGTAAGGTCAGAGTCCAACAGATGAACGGTGACCAAGTGTGATCATGAGAAGTGAAGAAGTGAAAAGTGACCTGAAGTCCTGATACACAAGATCCTTCTAGAGACAGGAAGAGGACTTCCCTCTTTTTCCCTCGCCACAGCACTGTCAGGCTTCTTGCATCCTGTTTCCCTTTTAAGATTTCTTCTTTCAGATATAGCTTGATCTTTACCTGAGTATCTCATTAGAAGATTTAAGAATTGTGAGTAAGTTGGCAATGTTAGCAGGAAAATCTACAATCACACTGCAAATTTGAATAGGCTTGGCAGATGTCAGATCCTCATTTCTAACACATTGTCTGGGAAAGCCCAATGCCTTCCCTGTAGAGTTAGTTGCAGGGAGTTAAAAACTCGTGTAAAACTCAAAACTTATATTTTCCAAGGAGACTATCTGGCTCCGTGTTTGTGGGTGATATTTATGTTATTAGAAGGGCTGAACATCCGTTATATTTATCACCACATTTGTGAAGCTGGATATCAGATATCTTATTTTCCAGGCTTGTTATAGTTTGTGGTGGAGACGCTCTTCTAACACTTGCAAAAGTGATAACAGAAAGAAAGCTGCCAAACATGATATGATTTTATTTCCCAAATTTCTTCTACCTCGTCTAAGCGAGTCTGAGTCAGCACCTATCTTGCATGCTATCTTCCATCTGCTCTGTTTTTGCACCAGCCCAATTTACCATTTGATTGATATTCTGGCTATTTACCATGTTGTCCAAAAGAGAATGAAAATTTTATATCTTTAAATATTTAACAAAATGGATTTAACTAATTATGAACTCAGTATCTTTCCAGGACCATAGCTGGGGCTGTGCAAACCACAAAGGCTTCCTGTCTAATGATCACTCACCACCTGAGTAGTCTTGCTTCTGGCAAGACTTGAAAAAGAAAGGACTGCCAGCTTGGTGGAGGAGGCAGGTGGCCTAGGGAAATAATGAAAGCATGGTTTCAGAAGTCTTTTATGCAACTCCCAGTGCCCTGGCATTTGCTTCAAAGTCACTTTTCTTCATGATGTTGAAAGATGCAAAACTTCTCTCCTTCTGTAACCTCAGGAAAACCATATGCTCCACAGAATAGTTACTTTTCTTGAGCCCATCAGAGAGCCAAGGTCACAAGGTATCTTGGTCCATTCGGGCTGCTATAACAGAATACCATAGACTGGGTGGTTTTCTCACAGTTCTGGGGACTTGAAGTCCAAGATCAGGCCTACCAGTCTGGTGAAGATGCTCCCCTTTCTGGATTATAGATGGCCCTCTCTTTGTTGCATGTTCACGTGGTGGAGAGCAGAGGAAGAGCATGCTCCCTTGGATCTTCAGTTAAGGACACTCATACCATTCAGAGGCTCTACTCCCATGGCCTGATTGATTACTCCCCAAAACCCCACCTTCTAATAAAACATGTTCACTTCAGTATATGAAATATGGGATACATGAACATTCAGTCCATAATGCAAAGCAATCAAGCAAACTAAATTTCAAAAAAGAACAAATCTTATCCAAAGGGAAAAAAAAAAAAACAGTCAAGATACACAAATTTGATTACCTTGGGCACAGCATGAGACATACAACATATCGTGGGGGAAAAAGAACTAGTGGGGGAAAAGAAATTGGCTAAAGCTTAACAGACTCTTAAATACACAGGGTGGCCAAGCATGTCAGTTTAGAAAAGGTGATAGGATCAGACACAAGGAGAGTTCAAAAATACATTTTCTATTTTGCAGGCCTGGATTTTGTGCTTATAAGTACTTGGGACTAAATTAGAACAAGATATATTCCATTCTTTTATAATCGTATCAAAATGGATTCTACTACATGCATAACTAAAAAGAACCAATAAAAAATATAAAAAGAGAAAGACTGGGGAATGACAAGTGACAAGCTAGTATCCCCCCACATAGGGCACAGGCATAAAGGGGACATTTCAGATACTATTGACCAGGTCAAAGCTATGCCTACATTTTAGGACCATTCTCTCCTACAAGACAAGCTGTACTCTGCTAGGTAGGAGCCATGAACTCTCATTCCTAGAACATGGGTAAATAGATATTCAGTGCTTTTGGTTTAGAAGTAGAGGAAAACCAGTCTGCCTCAGAAAAAGTGTAGGGAAAACCTCTCATCCGGAGGACACAGCCAAACAGCTATTCTTGCTTAACGAGACATAGAAACAAATGTCCTATATTTGGATGGTATAGACTGAATGTTTGCACCCCAAATTCATATGCAGTATCTTAATCCCTAGTGTGATAGCATATATATAACAATGTGGTATTCAGGAGATGAGTTGGTCATAAGGGTGGAGCCCTCATGAATGGAATCAGTGCCCTTATAAGAAACCCCAGAGACATCCTTCACCCTCTGCCATACAAGGACACAGCAAAAAGATGACCATCTGTAAAAAAGGAAAATGTCCCTCCCCAGACATTGAATCTGCTGGTGCCTTGATCGTGTTCTTCTCAGACTCCGTAACTGTGAGAAATAACATTGGTTGTTTATAGGTCATACAGTTGATGGTATTCTTCTGTAGGTGTCTGAATGGACTAATTATAGGGAGAAGTACAAGAGACCTACACTCATACCAAAAATGTTCTATCATTACTGGAGGAAGGGCAAGAAATCTTTGCCTAAGACCACCTAGAAATAGAAAACAGTTTGGGTGCTTTAGGAAAAAGGAGCTTTGAGGTAGGAAAAAAAAAAAAAAAAAAGAAAGAAAGAAAGAAAAAAAACCCCAACCGTAAGAACTAGATCTTGCCTAAAACTGACAGAAAAACAAAACAAAGGAAAAGAGTGTCCTAAGGGCTTAGGGCACGGCTCAGTAGGAGAGCATGTGCCTAGCATGTGGGATGCCCTGGGTTGAATCCCCAACACTGAGAATAAAAAAGTTCCCCAGTCCCTTGACAAACCTAACACATATAACAGTGGCTCAAGAGGTAGGAGAGAAACTTCCTATGCTGCACACTAAAGCTGAGAATGAACTGGGACACAGAGAGAGGTCCTCCTCCAGCTCCCCACGAGGTGTGTTAAGCCCCAGTTCATGAAAGTCAAACATTGGAAGACTAAAACCTGTGTGGTACTACATAGGAAGACCTTAAGCCCAGGTCAACTATTGACTTTGTGGAATCCACTCAGCACACCGAGAGCTGCCCTGAGGACAACACAGTCCTTTTCCAGGCCTAGATGCTGTTAACCTCAGACTCCAGAGCTCTTTTCACACATTGTTAGTCATTCAGTCAAAAGCTATAAAGCACACAAATAAGGAGAAAAGACCCCAAAACACCAATTGCCAATAGTTAAAGCAATCAATAGAACCAGATAAATGATATAGATACTAACGCCATCAGATGGGACTTCAAAATATCCACTATAACTTACAGATACAGATAATCACATACAGGAACAGATGGGACTTATAGCAGAGAGAGAGAAACTATTTGTTCAAGTGTATATACTAGTAAAAAAGAAAGAGCTATCGAAGATGAAAATTTCCTTCATGGAGCTTATTAGCCTACCAGATACTACTAAAAAAAAAATCAGTTCATTAAAAGGTAGGTAAATTAAAAAAAGAAAGAAGAAAAGGAAGGAAGGAAGGGGGTGGAGAAGGAGGGAGGGAGGAAGAAAGGCAGGAGAGGGAGGGAGGGAGAAAGGAGGAGAAGGAGGGAGGGAGGAAGAAAGGCAGGAGAGGGAGGAGGGAAAAAGAAAAGGAAAGAGGGAGGGAAGAAGAGAACAGAGCATCCAAGAGTGATGGGATAGTATGAATAGGCCTAACATGCATAAATTGGATTCTCAGTAGGAGAAAAATGATAGAATGGGCTAGAGGACATATTTAAAGAGGAAAGATTGAGAACATTTGAATTAAACGAAGAAAACAAACCAGAGAGTTAGGACAAACATCAAGACTCTTGCCAAACCACTTAAAACCAAAGGAAAAGAAAATATCTTGAAGATAAACAGAGGATTAAAAAACATTGCATACAAAGAAACAGAAGAACGCAGCAAGCTAGAAGACAATGAATAACATGTTTAAAGTATTTAGAGGAAAAACTGAAATTGTATGGCCAATTCCATACTTTTCATACTAACAAATGTAGAGAGGATTCTTTGGCAGCAATCTTGTGCTAGAGGTGCTAAAGGAAGTTCCTCAGGGTAGCTTTGCTAGAGACTAGATTTATACAAATTAGTGGAGCACTAAAAATGGTAAAAATGAAAGTAAAGTGTTTTTCTACTTTTATTCACATGACGGGATAGTTGATCACTTAAAGTAAAAAAAAAAAGTAAATAAGGCAATATGTTGTAGGGTTTTTACCATGTGTTAAAGCAAAAGTATTCCAACAGCCATAGTGAAAGAGAAGAAATAGAATCACAGTATAGTAAGGTTCTTGTACTTACATTAAATAGTAAAATATTATTTAATGTAGAGAATGGTAAGATGGTGTATGTTATAAACCCTAGAGCAATCATGAAAAGAAAATATGTAGCTTAAGCATTCTTATAAGTGAAGGTAAAGTAGAATAAAATACTCAATCCAAAAGAAGACAGAAAATTAAAACAGATGAGACCAGCAGAAAGCAATTACTAAAATGGTGGATTTGAATCTAACTGCATAAATTATTATGTCAAATTAAAAAATCTTAAAAATGACAACTAAATGGCACATATTTTCAGATTGCACACAAAAGTTACATCCAACTATATGCTTTATGTAATAAGTTTTCTTTAGTATAAATGCATGCATAGAGTAAACATTAAAACTTGGAAGTTATTTCATGAAAACATCTATTAAAATAATGCTGGGATGGGTATACTAGTATCTATAAAAGTCAACTTCTGAACTGGAAATATAATAAGGAATATGAGAGAGGCATTACATAATAATAAAATTTCACCAAGAAGATGTGACAATATTCCATGTGCATACATCCAAAATAGGGCATAAAAATTCATAAAAAAAAAAACTAACAAATTGAAAGGAGGAATAGATAAATCCACAATTATAGTTAGCACCTTCAATACTTCTCTCTGAGAAATCAATAGAACAAGTTGATGGAAAATCAGTAAGAATACAAAAGACCTGAACAACATTGTCAAACGACATGATCTACTAGATAGAATGTTTCCATGTACAGCAGAATTCACAATCTTTTCAAGTGCATATGCAACATTCAGAAAAATAGCCATATTTTGTGACATAAAACCAATTTGAACAAATCTAAGCTAACCAAAATGTTCACAATATCTCTAACCACGATAGCTTTAACAACAAATAACAGAAAGATATATGGAAAATGTCCAAATATTTAAGAATTAACATAATATTACATAGTTCAAAGAGGAAGCCACAAGGAAAATTAGAAAATATTTTGAATTGAATAAAAATGAAAACCTAACTTTTGAAAATGTGTTGGATGCATCTATAGCAATGCTGAGAACAAAATTTCCATCACTAAAAGCCAAAATTAGGAAATTATAGGTTATTTTTAATCCCCTCTGTAAACTAAAAAAAAAAAAAAACAGGGATAAATTAAACTCAAAAAAAAAAGGGAAAAAAATAAGTGTAGAAATAAATAGAATTGAAAACATAAAAACAATCAATAAAATGGATGAAATCAAAAGCTGGTTTTCTGAAAAGATAAATAAAACTCAAAAATATATCACCAGATTTATCAACAAAGGGGAAAAATTTGAGAGAAAAAAATCAAATCAATATTATGAAGTAATGGAGAGGACATCACTACATGTTCTACAAAACTTAGGGAGGAAGGTAAAGAAATATTACAAGTAGCCTTCTGCTAGTAAATCTGGCAACTAAGATAAACTAGCAAATTCCTCGACAGCCCATTAACAACACTCAAGAAGAAATTGATGAGCTGAATAGTTCTATATCTATCAAAGTTAAATTCAGAGTTAAGCTCTTCCAGTATATATACTGCCAGGCCCAGATGGCTTTACTAATAAATTCTATCAAACATTTGAGGAAGCAATATTCCAAAGTCTACAAACTTTTTCAGAATGTAGAAGAAGAAAAAAACATTTTCATGTTTGCTTTATGAGGCCAATGTTAGTCTGATACCAAAACCTGACAATTTCAAACAAACTATTAAATTTTATAGTTTTAAAATGATTAGAGACTTAAAAAAAAAAGGATAGAATTTTTAACCCAAAACCAATTAGATACAATTTTTCAAATGGCAAGCAGATTTTAAACACACCCCCCCCAAAAAAAAAAAAAAAAAAAAAAAAACTGAACAAAGAAAGTGCTGTCTGTTCTCATCAAACTTATTCTTATGGAGACAGACATTTTAAAACTTAATATTTGATAGGCCATTTAGTAATCAGTGCTAAGAAAAAATAAATTAGGATAAAATAATAAAGACTGCTGAAGAAGGAGTGATATTGAGTGTCCTTAAGTGGGTTTTAGGAGAACTCCTATGAGAAGGTAAATTTGAGTATAGACCTAAGGAAGTGAGAAAATAAGGATGTGAGTAAGTTAAACAATGAAAGATAAAGAAATGAATATATGAAACAGAAATTAAGACACAGAGCACAGAGTAAAATGTCTTACATGTATCTAGTAGGAATGAGAGAGAGAGAGAGAGAGAGAGAGAGAGAGAGAGAGAATAAACAGAAGGGTTCAAGGGAACAATGTTCAACTAGAGCTTGGCTGAGAAATTTCCAGAATCAATGAAAGAACTTATATCCCCACATGAAAGAAATATAAGCCCTAGGATACATTATACAAGCAGGATACATATAAATAAACCCCAGCTAAACACATCTTCATGAAATGGCTGGACAGTAAAGATAATTTTATAACAGTAAATGGTATATGAAGTATTGGGAAAACTATGTAATGTGCTTTTTTGGGTTGCTGGACTACCATATGAAGGGGAAAGTTAGGTGGAATAGAAGACAAAAAGGAATCAATTGCCCTTTTTGGTTTTTATTCAGAAGAAATTTGAATATGAAGAAGGCATTTGGTGAAGAATTGGTGAAGAGAAATGATTACGGATAGGAGAGAGGATGGGATGAGGCAAATTTTAGTGAAAAGAAATGTGACTTAAACCTACAGTGGAGATCTAACTAATCCTGGTGGACAGACTCCCATAATAAAGAGGTCTACAAGCAGAGGATTGTGGGTATTGTAAGAGCATCCTGGGGCCCCCTCATAGATTTGGTTTTAAATGTACCATGGCTTTTAAAAAGTAAGTTCTGCAGAGTTGAACACAAATTGGAAAAGTTGCTGCATAAGAGTTGCATAATATAACATAAGGAATCGCGAAAAAAGCCAGCCTAATAGCACGCACAGGCACACTAGCCCCGAAGACAAAAATTGCTAAGAGAGATGTTCCGAAGACAAAAATCTAAGAGAGATGGTCTCCTTCATATTGTTTCAAATGCATCAGAACCACAAACATAATGTTTCCTGATTTTTGGAGAAGCACATTTTTGTTACTTAAAAAGTCTGCATTTCTTGAAAAATAAAAAAAAACACCATAATGGTCTTATTTACTTTGTAGGTCAATATATTAAAAAAAAATCTACACTTTATCCTTAGATTTTAAAACCCATTCATCCAATGAGAATGAAACATATGGCTAAGCTGTGTTAATAAAAATCTCTAAAAATCCTCAAAAAATATTTGGTTCCTCTCTCCAGATAACCTAATTTCTTTCTCAGACTTTTCCCAATGAAGCATGACACATCATTGGTATGACACAACGAGGTAAGACTTCAAAGTGTGAGGGGGTGTTAGGCAGAAGAATATTGCTAACAAATAAAAAAAAATGTAGGTTGGAGTCCCACATACCATTTTAAAAAAACAGTCGTGTCTGTTGCACTCAATCTCTTATTGCTAAAAATGAAATATCACAGGATATAAAGTGTCAGAAAGGCAGTCAAGAGACTTCCTTCAGATTTTTCATTGCATAAAATTAATTGGTTCAATTGAAGTTGGAGGATTGTCTAGGGGTTTCTGATAAATGCTCTTTAAAAACCATGTAGCAGTAGGTTTTGAAGTGAGAGATCTATCTATTAGTACAAGCTGTTCCATTGGAGGCATTTATAATTTGGTCAAACTAATTCTAGAAATAAATGTTCCCATCAGAAGTTGCATGCAATTGCCAATAAAATAAATGTGAGATAGAAATAGTGTGCTGAGGAGAATATTGCCTTTGGTGGAAATACAATTTATTTTTTTTAGGTGAGATCAGAAACATGAGTACATCTATGTTTCCTGTCATGTGAAGTAAACATTAGGCTCTCACTTTGGTCACAGGGACTCATTTAAGTGGAATGGCCCTTTAAGGTCATATGGTACTTCTGTGGCAGAGTTTGATAAAAATACTTGCTTGTCTTTGATTATAAAACCAACAGACTGAAAATTCCAACCCAAATCACAGGAGGAAGAAATAGTTGGGAGAATCATGATTCTACCCTCTTAGTCAGAATTTATAATATGATATCACAGTATCTGAAATTTAAATGTTCTGTAGCACTGAACTGTCACTGCCACTGCCTGTCACCAGTCAGAACAGTTTTTACCTAACAGTTTTAATTCTACATGCTTCTTCAGAGTCCTTGACCAAATAATATGAATTTTTTATTAATTAATTTATTTTATTTTTAATTAGTTATACATGACAGTAGAATACATTTACGCACTTTGATATATCATACATAGATGGGATATAATTTCTCATTTTTCTGAGTGTACATGTTGCAGAATCATATGAATCTTTTTAAAGAACAGGTTTTCTAATTTTAGGACAGGCTAGGATTCAATAAACCACAGTGATCAAATATGACTGATCATTACCATGTTCATACATTGTTGTGGGTGAGTGTCTAAGAACAGCTTATTCAGTGGGACCAAGAGAATTGTGTTATCAGACCTTACACCATAGTGGCCACAGAGTAAGAAATGCAACCAGTCAGCTTCGTAACTGAGATAGAGAGCCTGGAAATAATAATAAAGGTATTCTTAGGTTGTTGTTGTTGTTTTTGTTTGTTTGTTTTTTTTTTTTTTTTTTTTTTCCTATTAAACATTGGGTCCCTATCATCAAATACTGATAATTTTAACACATTTTAAATTTACTTTTCAAAATGTTTTCTTTCCTGACTTTTCTAAAGTTGATATTTTTCTCATACTTGGCTATCATTCAAGATGCTTATCAGTGGAGGTTGCTAGGATAAAACAGGAAACAGTTTTTCAGTTCACAGTTTTTTAGTGTATCTATGTGTAAAATCATATAAATATGTTACCTTGTTTCCCCCTGCTAAGAGGTTACATGTTGGCAGGTAAACATGTTCCCATGCAAAGACTTTGTTGCAATGAATGGGGATCTGGGGTACAGCTCAGTGGCGGAGTGCTTTTCTAGTATCTGTGAGGCCTGGATTCAGTCCCCGCAAATAAGTAAATAAAAATTGTTGCAATGAAGTAGTTAACTGATATAATGTGCTTCAATCTTCCAGTGAAGGAAGAAGAGTGCTGATCATCAAATAAACATTTTTGTCGTTACTGAAAAGCACTAGCAAAGACCCAAGAGTATTCGGAGTTTGCTTTTGATAGTGTAAATGAGGGTCCAGGGGGAAAAAAAAGTTCCATTCTCAGTATTGTGTTGTTAAAAGATTTCATTTTAACAAGATTTTATTGTGCAAGGACTACATGTTTGCACTAATCTAGGCGCCAGGACCTCACTGGTTAAAAAAGAAAAATGAAAAAAGAAAATCCTGAGTAGAGATTTATGATATCCTGTGACAAGAATACTGCAGCAGATATAATGTAGACAAAGATGACAGATTTCAGGCTGGCATGAGGAAAGCATAACTCACAAGGAGGACAATTGAGTTGCATGTTAAATGAGGAGTAAATATTCACCATAACTGGGGAACACTGATAAAGGAAAAGCATTTGGAGCAAAGGCTCATCAGTGTTGCTATGGAAGGGCTAGAGAGAAAGTTTGGAGAAATGAGAAGTCTTTGTGAAGGGCTCATTTTCTATTAAGGAATAAGGAACTTGGACTTTACATGCATATATAACTTACAAACCTACCTATAATCAACTTGATCTGAAACAGTTCCTTTTCTGTTTTTTTTTTTTTTTTTTTTTTTTTTTTTTTTTTGTGGTAAGGATAACTAGGGGCACTCGACCACTTCACATCCCCAGCCCTTTTTTGTATTTTATTTAGAGACTCTCACTGAGTTGTTAAGTGCCTCGCCATTGCAGCAACTCGCGTCTCCTGGTCAGCCTCCCAAAGTGCTGGGAGGCGTCGCCACCACGCTTTCAAATCTGTCTCTCTAAGTTTATGAACAGCAGGTCACTGCTTCAAATCTGTGTTTTAACATCACCAAGGCTATTTCCTTTATCTCATAACATCTCTTTCTTTGCCACCCACCACTGCCCTTGCTTTACTGATGCACATCCTCAAATAAGTTTCTCAGAAAGGGTGAATGAAAAGTAAAAGTTATTCTTTTTAAATGTAAAAATCTTTCAGTTGCTCTCAATTTTCATCAATCTTTCAGTTAAATTTTTAAAAACTCTGTTTAAAATTTTTTCACATAGAGGAGTTTTTTGTTTGTTTGTTTGTTTTAATCAACATCTAATGTTACTATAGTGAAAAAGTAAGTGTGGTACCAGTTTCTTTCTTTGTCTTTTTCATTTCAGGTGAAGTATTGTTAGTTGGAGGGAATGGGGCGGTGGGGAGCACATGGCTGAAAGAGAGAGTTAGCCAGCCCCTTGTTTTTAAGTCTTGAGTCTCTCTTCCCTTTAACCAAATTCTTGCTGTCCCTGAAGTTTCACATGCATATTGTGACATTGGCCCACCACTGCTTTACCATTCAACACATGGACATGTTTCCAAGTTCTTTCAGTCTTCCAGAAATTTATTCATTGCTCTTTCTTCCCACTTTCCAACCTTGTCTCATGGCTCACTTCCTTAGATTTCTAGTTAAAAATTTTTATTTCTATGTAATATCAGGAGGAATGAAAAGTGAATATGTATTCTTTTTTTACTTTCTTAAGTTAGAACTTCATGCCACTTTTTAAATGAATAAGTGAGTTTACAAAGGAACAGTCCATTGTAGTCACTTAATTATTTTAAGGCAATGTTGTGATCCAGGGTGTAGCTCAATGTTAGAGCTTCTGCTTAGCATGCTGGAGGCCCTGGGTTCAATCAGTAGCATCAACATAAATAAAAATAAAAAAGGATCAGAATATGATATTACTATGACATATCCCTACTTCTCCTTAGGATTTCTTATTCTGCTTTTTATTAAGCCATTTTGTTTTGGTTTCTGGATATATAACAAATGCAGGTTAAATAAAATGGTTTTGACCTAACACTTCCTATGCCCTCATATTTTCATAATCCAGACCAGGAGCTTTTTGTTTCCCAAAGAAGTTCAGATAAAAGGTATCGACCAAAGACTCAGTGGCATAATTTTAATTTTTTGAATCTCTATAAATTCTTCAACAGAGATGAATTTATGATGCCTTTAATGATTGGCACCATAGAATTGAAAGACTTCAAAAAACCCACTGTCATCAATCATGCATGGCACTTCTTTACTGAGGCACATGTTAAAGGATTTAACGGTTTCTTATGATGTGTGCACCTTGAAATTTTCGAGTTTGATTTAAAAGAGCTCACTAGGATATAATTAACTCAGAACTTAGAGCCTTGTGCATAATTTAGAAGCAATTACAGTTCAAGGAAATAATAAGCTAACTTTTCAAATTCAAACAAAAAACAATCTGGAAAAATAGAATTAATCACTGGCAATTACTGAGTTAAAATATCTAACTTATTACCTAAAACACCCCCACATAATCATGCATTCAACTTTAACTGAGCCTGTAATTGTAATCATAATTAGGGATGTGCAGGCATTAAAAACTCAAAAGATCATAAAACACATGAAGTTTCTATTTAAAAAAAAAACTACTTAAACTTTCCTCCTACAAAGTTTGTAATGCAGTTTAAAGTCCTTAGTTATGCCTTACAAAACTGAAACTTGTGACAATTTGAAATGGTTCTTAGACAAAATATAATTTTATATAATTTTGAAAAATAGGTTTGGAAAATCAATACTAGGAATCCTATTTGTTTCTTTAAGTTCTTTTAACATTTCTTCTGAAATCTTATTTGGATATTAATTGCATTTAAAATGAACAGCAGGCTATAAATCTTTTGCTATGTTCATTGACAGAGCATGGAGTTAGCCTTGTTTACACATTTGAAAATAATAAAATAATTTCAGACTTCTCACTAAAGTGCAATTCCCCCCTCATTAGCTCAAATAATTGGACATTTTACTATACCTAACAGTTATTTGGAGGTCATCTCTCACATAAATACTTATTAGGGCTATGAGATAGCATCTTTTCCTACAATAAAATGATAAGAAAAATTAAAAGGTTCAGTGTTGATTCATCTAGATACCACGTTTATTTCATTTAAAAAATTCACTACACACAACTGAACAAAGTATCATCCTTGCTTATCTCTGAGGTTCTGTGTAACTAAATCTCCATTTTAGGTATATCCAAGATGCTTCTGCAATGTTTGAGCATTGTTCCTTTTCTTCTCTATTATTCTATAGACTCTCTCGAATTGAATTGTGGAAGGTATCTTCTGATAATTGTAATAAGTAAACATTAAGAACGTAAGAACGACAACTGTACCAACTATTCAACTCTCCTTCCTGTATAAACAGTAGTCAAAAAATTTAAATGAGAAATGTACTTTTAAAATATCAGTTCCTGAGTTCTATAATAATATTTGGCATGTTGTAAGCATCACTCAATGGCTTCAAGATACTCAGGATGAAAATAATAAAACCTTAACACAAAGGATGAGATCAACTCTTGATTAAAAGAACAGAAAAGCAAACAATATATCAATAAAAATATACTAAAATAGAGAGAACTATGAGATTTATAAAATGCCTACCTCTAATAAAGAATGACCAAGTTGTTCCCTTGAACTTGAATATAGTCATAACAAGTAGAATCTGAGTAATGGTTAGGAAAAACAATCAGGTGGCTTGCATATGGTCTAGTAACAGATACACTGTCACCAAGAGGAAGACTGGAACAGAACAAACCAGGGGGAAGATAGCTGGACTGCAATTTCACAAGCCTGATATCACTAATAACAAACATCATCCATTTGCTCCCTTTGCTCTGATTGCATACCTATCAAATTAATAAATACATTTCTTAGAATAATTTGGCTTTTACTAGACTTTTCCAGAAAGGAGAAGATATGCTAATCAAAATATAAATTATCTTTTTATATCATATAAATATCTCATCCAAAAGAAAAAAAAATGCACATATGTTCTTGACTTTATAGCCATCTCTTGTGATTCTAGTTGTGGAAAACCAGTATCATCAAATCAGCTCAATCAAAATACTTACAAAATGTGTGTTTCCTACCCTACCAGGGTTTTACCCCAAGATCATCAATTTATGATCCTCATGGATGGAAGTTACCTGGAATCCCTTGTCAACATCCCAGATATCAACATTATACCTCTAATTTCTTAAGTGTGAAATGTTATTCCAAAACGTAATTAAATGTTCACTTTTATATTTGTAGTATTATTCATTTGTTACTCCACCTCAGCCTGCTGAGCAGCTGGGACTACAGGCATATGCCACTATACCCTGCTTCTGAAACCATTGGATGGGAACTTCTGTATATGTCTATTAGGTCCACTTGAGCTAGAGTGCAATTTAAATTTTGGTTTCCTTGTTGATTTTCTGTCTAGAGGATCTGTCCATTGATAAAATTGACATTGAAGTCCCCTACTATTACGGTATTGGAGTGTATCTGTCTCTTTAGATCTACTAACGTTTGCTTTATGTATTGAGATGCTCCAATATTTTGTGCATATATATTTACAACTGTTGCATCATCTTGTTGTATTAATTCTTTATCACTATATAATGGCCTTGTTTGTCCCTTTTTATAGTTTTTGATGTGGTATATTTCATCTGATAAAGTATAGCTACTCCCATTTTCTTTTGTTTTTTCATTTTCTATCTGAAAAAGAAATTTGAAAAATCAGTCCCATTTATAACACTCTCCCAATTAAGATAACTAGAAATAAATTTAACCAAGAAAATTACCAAAAAATTCTACAGTAAAAACTATAAAACATTGAAGAAAGAAATTGAAGAAGACACAAATAAATTTAATAATATCCCATGTTCATGGATTAGAGGAATTAATATTATCAGAATGTCCATACTTCCTAAAGTCATATACAGATTCAAAATATCAATGACATTCTGGACAGAACTAGAAATAAAAATCATAAACATTTTATGGAGCTAAAAAAGACCCCAAATAGCCAAAGGAATTTTGAGCAAAAAGAACAAAGCTAGAGGTGTCATGCTACCTGATTTTGAAATATATGACAAAGCTATATATTTTAATTAATAATTAAAACAGCAGGGTACTGGCATACAAACAGACTCATAAGCCAATGGAACAGAACAGAGATCCCAAAGATAAATTCATGTATTTTTAGCCAACTTTTTTTTTTTTTTTTTTTTTTTTTGACAAATATGCCAAATATACACACTGGGGAAAGAACAGTGTCTTCAATAAGGGGTACTAGAAAAACTAGATATTCCAATGCAAAAGAATGAGACTACACCCCTTTCACTGCATACAAAAATCAACTTAAAATGGATTAAAACTTAAATGTCAGACCTGGAATTTTAAAAATGCTAAAAGAAAATAGGGTAAATGCTACCTAACATTAGTCTGGGAAAGGACTTTTTAGGCAAGACCTCAAAAGCATAGCAACAAAAGCAAAAATACACAACAGGGATTATGTCAAACTAAAAAGCTTATACATTGAAAAGGAAACAACCAACACAGTGAACAGGCAACTTATATAATGTGAAAAAATAACAGCAAATTAGACATTTAACAAGGTGTTAATATACAGAATGTATAAGAACTTTAAGCAACAAGATTGTTAGCAAACAAATATATAATCAAATTTAAAAATGGGCAAAAGACCTGGATAGATCCTTTGTTAAAGAAGACATGGCATAGGACTGTAATCCCAACACTTGGGAGGCTGAGGCAGATGAAAGTTCAACGCCAGCCTCAGCAATGGCGAGGCACTTAGCAACTCAGTGAGACCCTGTCTCTAATAAAATACAAAAAAAGGGCTGTGGATGTGGCCCAGTGGTCGAGTGCCCCTGAGTTCAAACCCGTTACCAAAAAAAATGGGCAATAGCTATATAAAAATGTTTGATATTATTAACTATCAGAAATGCAAATCAAAACCGAAATGAGATACCACCTCACCCCAATTAGAATAACTATTATCAAAAAGACAAAAAATAATGCATGCTGTCAAGAACAGGTAGAGGTGGGCAGGCCCAGGACAGGCCCGCAGATCTCTGGCAAACCCAGGACAACCCCACTGACCTCCGCCAAGCGCGGGCAGGCCTAGATCAGACCCGCCGACCTCCTGTAAGCGAGGGCAGGCCCAGGACAACCCTGTCGACCTCTGGTGAGCACGGGCAGGCCCAGAACAGGCCCGCAGACCTCTGCCTAGCACCCTTTGCTCAGAGTGGGCCCAGGTTCATTCTGCCACGGGCAAACCATTTAGTTATAAAAGGATAAAATCCTATTTTATTCTATTTTACCAAGATGAATGAGCCTAAAGGACATTTTTTTTTTTTTAATGAAATAATCCAGGCACAGAAGGACAAATGTTACATGATCTCACTCACAAGTGGAATCTAAAGAAATGAGATTACAATGGTGGTTACCAAAGGCTTCAGGGAGTAGAAAGGAGGGAGAGCTGGAGATAGGTTGATCAGAGGGTACAATGTCATACTTAGGAGTAAGTTCTGGGGTTCTATTGCACAGTAGGGTGACTACCTCTAACCAGAATGCATTGTTTATTTCAAATAGATAGACCATAGAATTTTGAATGTTTCATAACAAAGAAATTATAAATGTTTATGCTAATAAACATGCTAACTAAACAGAATTGATCATTACATAATGTAAAATGTATATCAGAAGATCATATCATACCCCATACATATGTACAATTACGAGTCAATTAAATTTTTTTAAGCAAAGGTAAGAAAAGACCACATTGGAGGTGGTGGAGATGGGGAAAAGTTGGTTGTTTTGAGTATTGACAATTAATATCAACAGAATTGGTGGAGGGTTAAAAGCAAGCTGTATGTCAAGGAAATTTCTAGGAATCTTACCTGCCTAGCAGAATGGATCACAAGGCCATAACCCAACACATAGAAAAATAATCACATCTTCTAAATTATATTTGAAAATCCTTCCTAAAATTTCATTTCTTCAAAAGTGTCAAATCATAGCCAATTGTTTCTTCTCTTTCTGACAGTCAAAATGTATATTTTAATTAAGCCATCTTCACAGTCTCACTATCATCTATGTTCTTCCTAGAACAGGATTCACAGGGAATTATCTCTCTCAGTCTGAAATACTTTTCCTGGTTTGTTTGGGGTTTTTTGGCTTTCTGAACCCTGAGACTTTCCTTTCTCTTCCCCACTAGACTTTTAACTTCATTCATATATACTACTTGAGGAGTTAATATTTGCCAGATATTGTGCACTTGAAATCCAGATGACTATCCAAGATCCCATACACTAGCACCTCCTCTAGGAAGTGCTATTTCATAGTTCTACCTTCTTTGCAGTCCCACAGATCTTTCCTTCAACCTATGTCACTAATATTACTTCATTTGTTTTGAATTCTAACTACTTGTTCTACTTGCCCCACAAACACCCACATACATCTTTAAGAACTTGTCTCTGTTTTCCCTATGCCAAGCATGGTTTGTTTTGCACATATTAGAGGCTGTGTTTGTTGATAGAATTATATTGATTAGAGATCCATAGTGAACACTGTAATACCTGGGTAAGTGTACAGATTTCTAACAACAACAACAACAAAAATCTCTTGACTGTGGGCTCAAATATATTAGAAATCACTATAGGGAAATTGTAGTTGTAGAAATTAAAGATGCACATTTTTTCTAAGTGCTGATGCCTCTATAACATGCTTGTTTTAATGTTCCACATATTTCCATATCATTGATTAAGTGGTTCCATTTTGCACTGACTCAGGGAAGCATTCAACCAAGGCAGAACAGCATGCTTCAATAAGGGAAAGAAAAGCTTAATCTTCATTTCAGATCCATGCCCTACATTTTCTAATAGCAGTAATGACCATCTTCTTGGCAGATGTTTTCTACATTTTTACCAGCTGATCTTGAGTAGTACAGTTCTTCAAAAACATAAAAACTAAAATGCATTTCCTGAAAACTGTAAAAATAGGATAAAATGATAGTCAAAACTAAAACAATCATTTGTAAGAGTCCTATCGTCTGCCTGGCACTAGAACTATTACCGGTCCCTGAAATGAAGGATCAATTACATTAGTAGTTCATCATTAGCCCTGAGACTGCCAGTGTCCTTGTGGCTGATTGAAGTAGAGTGGAGGCAAATCAGAGAAAGGGCTGCCGAGGACTGTTTTCTGCAATTTTACATGATATTTGACTATAGAGATATCTAGAATCCATTACAAATGAAGCTGTGGCACTTCAAAAAAAAAAAAATCAGCCCATTAGTGGTCATTAATTCAGAAACTAAAATGGGGGGGGGTGTGCACAGTGAACAATGCTAAAGGAATAGAAAGATGACATTCATGTAAGCATTTAGTGACCACAGGCAATTTCCCTTATATCTTTGTGTTTCCATTAATTCCTCTGTAAAATGGGAATGATAAATAAATAATGGTTCCTACCTCATAGTACTGCAACAGGCATTAATGAGTTAAGAAAGACAATTGCTTTAGACAATGGCTGGCACTATCATTGTAACCCTCAAATGTGTTTTTTTTTTCTTTTCTTTCCTTTTCTTTTTGCTGTTGGCATGCCCTCTCTCTCTGTTGCCCAGGTAGATCTCAAGTGATTCTCCCACCTCAGCCTCCCTGGCAGCTGGGATTATGGGCATGTGCCGCCACACTGAGCTCCAGGGCCTTGTGCATTCTAGGCAAGTGCTCTACCACTAAGTTACACTCCTATCCTCCCTCAGTGAGTGTTCTTGTGTGTTTTTATTCCCTGAGTTGCCATCAATTTAATTTAGTTAATTGTCTTTTTAAATCATCCAGTCCAAGCAGGATCTACAGTGGAGTGGAGGCCAGGATGTTTTGTCTACTCTTCCAATTCATCCTCCCCCATGGCTCCTCAGTAAGTCTGGGTTCTAATATCTCTGCTTTTTATGGCTCTTCCAAGATGCCTATCTTCCACATTTATTACAAAACAATCCCCTATGGCTGTCTTCTCTTCCTTTTAATCCCCATTCTCCCAGCCCCTATCCTCCCACATTTTTCTCCTCATTTCCTGATATGAAATGATACTCTGTTGCTTCCTGACTTGAAGCAACAACGCCGCGGGAGGAAAACTTGGAGGCAGAATGAAGATGAAAGAAAGTTTTTTATTCTTCGGCTTTAGCAATCTCTCAAAAATCTAACACTGGCTCTTTCAGCAACCTCTCTGACTCTTTACTTCTTCTGACTACTGACTCTTTACTTCTTCTGACTACTGACTCTTTACTTCTTTACTTTCTTTTACTTTTACTTTCTTAGAGAGAGCTTAGAGAAAGAGAGAGAGAGAGAGATTCTTTCTTCTTCTCTTTACTTTCTTTTACTTTTACTTTCTTAGAGAGAGCTTAGAGAGAGAAAGAAAGAGAGAAAGAGAGAGAGAGAGAGAGAGAGCTTCTTTCTTCTTTCTTCTTCGGCAGCCTCGGCCTGACTCCGACCAGCAACTATTTCTTCTCTATATATATCTCTTTGGTTTCTCATTTCTTTCTCTAGCTTCTTCTGACCAAACTCTTATTTCTTCTTCTGACTACGTTCTGGCCACTCTCTTTTCTTCTTCTCCGACCTGAACTCTTCTTCCGACCGACTGAACGACTGACTGAATGAATGCCCCTTCTGACTGCTTTCACCTGGTTATATACCTTTTTGCGGGTGCGTCACGTGCATTTACAGGTGCATCACGTGCATATGATTATTATCAGGTGGAACTTATGGCTTCCAGCTAGCTGCAATAGCCATCTCCCTGATTGGGGCTGCTTCAATACTCATTTATTTCCACTGGCTTCCTATCTAGATACATAGGCCTGGGGATATGCATCAATTAGAAGACCTTTACCATTGATGAGTCGTGCTTTCTCTTACTGTTAAAAGTCTCTCTATCTTTTCTTCACCTTGATTCTGTTGACCTAGTTTTAAGGTCTTCCAAATGCAAGAAAATGGCCCTAGGAGAAGGATGATGCTAAAGGAAAAACAAAACAGTACCCCTCCCCAAAAGAAAACTTACTCTTCTTCCAAAGAGCCTAAAATCATCTTGAAAAACTCAAAACAAATTGTGGTACCTGCCATTCAAAGCACACTCACAGCTTCTCATCATAGTTAGGATGAAGTTCAAACTCCACACTATGGCGAGACCCTGCAGGATCTAGCATCCACCCACTGTTCTTGCCACATACATCTCTCAGCACACTCTCAGCCTCTCCATGTCACTGACCTTCTCTCTGACCCTGAAAAGTCTCATCTCTCATCTGTTTCAATGCATTTTCTTGAAATAATCTTCTCTTGAACTCTCCCTGATTGTCCATTATGTTGCAAGGCTGTCTTCTCTTGACCCCTCCAACTAAATGCGTTTTTATAATACCTTATACTTCCTTCTAGAGTTTAGTCATAACTTGTAATTATATGTTTTGAACTTGACAGATTGCTGAATGGTCATCTTCTCCATTAGGCTCCACCTAAGGACATTGGCCTTATGCTGCTGTATCACCATAGACTTGGGTGTGTATTTATTGAATACATGTATTCGTAGTATTGTGGAAAACCCCTATGAAATGATGTTAAGAGTTCAACAGACCTTATTAGCTGTGGGACATTGGGATGTTACTTCTCTGAGCCTCAGTTCCTCTGCAGTAAAATGTATTTGCATTCCTCATAGTCTTATGATAAAAGCATGGGACAAGTGCTCAGTAGGCGACCTAACCCCACTAAATCCTAGACTCTATGATAGCAAATCAGTTCATCTTTTATGTCACTTGGTGAGTCCTCAACACCTTGAATGGGACGTAGCCTATAATAGATGCTTCATAAACATTTTCAATTAATAAGTGTAGCTATCTCATTAGCATTATTATTGTCACTATATAGAGATAGAATCTATTTTCCCAAAGTACCTCCTCTTGGATTCTAACACTATTTCCATAAAAAAAAAAAAAAAGCCTAATTATTAGCCATCATGACAGCTTCAAAATAATTTGTCCCTTCAGAGAGTTAAGGGCAAAATAGCTTAGCCAAAAGTCACCTTACATTTTGAGACAATTTAGGCCTTTTGTCGCTATCATTTGAAATGTTCAGTTTTACAAAGTATTTTCAGAGAATTATTTTTCATTCTAATATGGTATCTAAGTCTTTCCTCACCAATTTACTTTTCTTTTATTTAATTATTTATAAGTTTAATTTCATTTTAATTGACCCATGAAAATGATTCATATTAAGGGAGTAATGTGATGTTTAAATACATAATACATTATGTAATGTTTACATCAGTTTAAACTTATCTATTTCCCAAACATTTATCACTTCTTTATGATAAAACTTTCAATGTCTATATTTTACCAAAACTAATTATTTGCATTGGGCCATGGTAGGGAAAACATCAAGACCTACTCATTCTTCCCTGCCCATCTGTTCCTGTCCTCAGGCTACATTCTGTGATGACAGGGCCTGTCTCCTTCATCTGTGTGTCTGATCCTCCCTGTCTCACTAGATCTTGATTTCCTGACTTTCCCTTACATAATCCTGCTGCTTCTCAATTGCTCACACCGATTTAGCTACTTGGCCTGATTAAGACTTTGATTGACATCAATATTTTGCCTTTTAGAACTCTATTTGATCTAGCTTTCCACTCTTTCCTATTACACTTTGCTATGCTTTCTAATTCCCCTTTGTGAATGTCTTGAGGCTTGAGATTTGGGGCAGGAGCCAAGGAGGGGCCATAATTGCAAAGATGTGGATGATGGGAAAATAACACACATACCAAGGGATTAGTATAAGACATAAGTCACCTTAAAGCCTTCCTTAGCGGGATTGTCACATGGGAAATACAGAAGAAAAAGATCCCTTTGGAACACAAAATTATGGACCAGACGGAAATCTGGTGAAAAATAAAATGAGACTTAAAAAAAAAATTCATTTTCCCAGGGTAAGAAGACCTCGTATTACTTTACTTAAGCATTTCACATAGTGTCTAGTAGCAGGCATTGAACAAATATTTCTTGGTGAATATGTTTGTAAAGACAAAAATAGGGCACATACTTATTATAAATCTGTAGTGGGTCACTATTATCACTATGTAGTTGCTTTCTGTCAGAATTAAATCATGAGTAAGCAGTTAAAAAATCTTAGGATATGAAAAAAATGCATAAACAATACATGAAAGGTCACTTCACTATTCCTTATATGGAAGAAGGGGATGGGGATGTGGTTGAGATAGAGCCAACCGGCTTACCAGTGCTTAAGTCTTTGGCAAAAAAGCCTCCAGGGTTGTGGGAGTATGAACAAAGTTAATCCATGTACACAATTTAAAAGAAGAGTGCCTTAAGTTCAATAAATGATAGCTATTATAAATGTTTGTTATTATTTTTATTACTGATAGAGATTAAGAATATCTATTCCTGGTTCTGACATACAAGACTTAGAAAGTCCAGGCTTAGAAAACCAGAGTTTTAACAATTTCATCTGTTGATTTCAAAATCATTCCATGGGAGCTTGATGTAACAACCAAGTAAGTGAAGACGTGACCGTAGAACTCCAAGCCTGGTTCCTACCCTGTACCTCTTGGAACTGTCCTGTGGCCAGACACAGAAAAAAGGGCATATTTCTCTTCCAGTGTTGTGTCATAAGTCTTAAGAAATTCTCAAATATTTTTGCCCTTAATGTATTCCAGAGGTGGCATGAACCAGAAAGAGCTTAAAGAAATATTTCCAAATGCTAACTATCCCTGGTGCTGCATAGGGAAGAATTTCCAAGTCAATATATCCAAAGTGAATTTCATCGCCTCTCTTCCTTATCTTGCTTCTGTTATAGTACTCCCTTTCTTGGCTAAATGGCTCTATAATCCAAAATCAGTCCCCCAACCTAGAATATTAGAATATTAGAATGCATCTACATCTGTTCTATCCTTTACCCTATTCACTCCCAAACAGTATGATATTCTTCCACAGACTTTAGCCCACATCAATTTCTGCTCCTTATGCCCACGCCTTGCTCCAGGGCCTGCTGCTCTCTTGCTGAGTCATGAAACAGGCCCCTGCTTCTACTTCCTGACCATGCTCCTCTTGATTGCACTATTCCTCTGCCCAAAACCTTCCACTGCCTTCTCAACGTCCACAGGATCATGTGCAAATGCCTTGGCAAAGACCAAACACATTGGGAAGGAATATGCTAAGAAGTTCAGGAAATAGGTTTTGGAATCCACAGGGATGGTTGAATTGTGATTTCATTGTCTACCAGCTGTGTGGACTTAGAATAAGTAATTTTCTTTCCTTTTTTATTTGGAGGTGGTTGGGTACCAAGGATTGAATTTAGGGGCACTCGACCATTGAACCACCTCCCCAGCTCTATTTTGTATTTTATTTAGAGACAGGGTCTCACTGAGTTGCTTAGCGCCTTGGTTTGCTGAGCCTGGCTTTGAACTTGCAATCCTCCTGCCTCAGCATCCTGAGCCACTGGGATTACAGGAGTGCACGGTAGCAAAAGTAATTTTTCTATGGTTCAGTTTCCTTATTCATTAAATGAAGATGTTAATAATGTCCTCAGAAAATCCTAGAGAATATTCAATTATATATTTTGCTCATCACATTATTTGATACTAGTAGAGTTACTGCTGAATAGTTGTCACTAATAGAGTTATGATTAGTTGTGGCACAATAATCTGTCTCCAATCTATGTTTTTATTCTATCTTCCCTCTGCCGTTTTTTTTTTTTTTTCATCTTTCCACTTCCCTGTCTGGCCTCTGAAGCCCAGTCACTGTGGACTTCTCACCAGTCTCTGAACAAGTCCTGTCAGTCACAGTTCCATGACTTGGCACATGCCATTATGTCTACCTGGGTTTTCCCTTTCTGTATTCTCTGGTCAGCAAATTCCAATTCTTCTGAAATATCTGATTCAAATAACACCTCTTCCATAAGGCCTTTTCATCTTGTCCTCTCTGTAATTGCTTTCCACTCAAATTCCTATTGTAGTATAAAAAGAGAGCACAGGGTTGTCAGGAATGTCTACTTTATCAAAGAATGAATTAACTTCTCTAAGAAGTAAGAAAATTAACCATTTCAAAAATAAATACTCTGTAGAATTGCAATAATTTCTATTGCAATTTAGGAGAACAGAGAACTCTAAGAGAAATTAAATACTTGCATTATTTTTACTGACGATCCAAAACAAATCCTTCTACCCACACCCAGTTTATTTTGGAAGCTATATGTTATCTTAGAATCTGATTCATCAACAAATAATTCCTCTGCATGTGTATCTGCAACACACTGTTCCAAATCCTATTCAAATCATTAAAATGCTACATCTAATAAAACTGCATTCTGTCATATCACATTGACAGATTGTTTTCCTATTGGAAATGGGAGTTATTAGTAGCATCTTTCATAGATACAAATTTTGGATAATAGTAATATGTCAGCATATCCATTATCAAGTTTTCTATTTTTGATGGCATGATGTCATAATTTGGAGTTAATGATACAGTTCTGATTTTTTAAGCTATTCTACAAAGTCCTTGCTTATAAGCAATTGATGAGAATTGTGAAAAAATATTCCATTTGGTTGCTACAGTTTACACCAGTGGATAGAACCAAAAGAACCAACTGGGCCATGGAGGTTGTTTGGCTCACTCTACCTGTACCAGTGGACAGGTAATTGTCTTCAGGAGAACAGCAAAAGGTAAGTGTTAAAAAGAATCATTTCCCCAGGATAGAAAGGACCTTCTCAGCAACCCAACTGGCACGAGAATTGTTTAGGGAAGCTGCACTGTAGAACTGTCCCCCTGAACATCATTCTAGTAGAAGTGCCCCCTCCCTTCTTCCTTCCTTCCTCCTTGCCTGCCTGCCTGCTTTCCTTCTTGTCTTTCTTTTTGAAATAGAAAATAAATATCTGTCTAGGGAATTTAAAATTGAATTATGTTCAAGGTTATTAAAGACCACTTTCTCATTTCTTGTTAATATGAGGGAGAGGAAGAACATTCCAAGGAGTTTTCAAGGATTGAACTTTTCTTTGTTTTTTTTTTTTTTCCTTTCTCTCCCTCTCTCTCTTTCTTTCTTTCTTTCTTTCTTTCTTTCTTTCAGCCAAGGATTTAGAAACCGCTTGAGATATTTTAGGAATATCCACCAACAGTTGACTGTAGCCTCAATAGCAAGCTTAGGTTTTCTATTTTGTTACATTTACCCAGCACAATAATGTGACTGAAAACTACTGACTCATCAGTCCACTGTAATGTGAGTTTTAATGGCAAGAAGCACAGTTGTTTCAGTGACCCATGGATCACACTGGTATAAATATGTCCTCCCTATTGTATATATTTAAAATGATAGCAGCCTTTTAAAAAATTATTGATACATAATAATTATAAACAACAGGGGTGGTTCATTGTGACATATTTGTATATGCACATAATTTGGTAAATTTCATTCCCTTGTAGTTCCCCTTTCCCTACCCTCCTCTCTACCTTTGATCCCCTTTCTCTATCCTTCTTGACTCCCTTTTAGTTTCATGGGATCCTTTTTTTTCCCTTTATTCCCCCTAGTTCCCATATATGAGAGAGCACTTGACCCTTGATTTTCTGAGTCTGGCTTATTTCTTTTAACATGTTGCTCTCCGGTTCTATCTGCTTTTTTGCAAATGACATGTTTTGTTCATCTTTATGGCTAAATACAACTTCATTATGTATGTATGGCATATTTTCTTTATTCATTCATCTGTTGATGGACACCTGGGCTGGTTCTATAGCTTTGCTATTGTGAATTATGCTGCTATAATCATGAGTATGAGTGTATACTATAGTGACATAGAAATATGCTGACTTTACTTATTTAGGAAAAATACTGCAGTTTGCTATAGTTGGGTCATATGATAATTCCATTCCTAATCTTTTGAGGGGCCTGCATACTGATTTCCATAGGGTTTGTACTAATTTTCAATCCCACCAGCAGTGTATAAGCCTTTTTTTTCCCCCCATGTCTTTGCCAGCATTTACTATTATTTGTATTTTGTGTGTGCATGTGTGTGTGTGTGTGTGTGTGTGTGTGTGTGTGTGTGCTGGGGATCGAACCCAGGGCCTTGTGCATGCAGGGCAAGCACTCTACCAACTGAGCTATATCCCCAGCATCCTATTATTTGTACTCTTGATGATTGCCATTGTAATTGGAGTAAGATGAAATCTCAATGTAGTTTTGATTTGCATTTCACTGATTGCTGAAGATGTGCAATTTTTCATATATTGGTTGGCCATTTGTATTTCTTCTTTTGAGAAATGTCTGTTTTCTTCATTTGCTCATTTGTTGATCAGAATATCTGGTGTGTGGGGGGTGGTGTAAAGTTTATGAGTTCTTTGTAATTTCAGGATACTAATTCTCTGTTGGAGAAGGAACGGGCAAAGATTTCTGTAATGCTGTAAGCTTTCTCTTGATATTCTTGTTTCATTTGCTATACAGAAGCTTTTAGTTTGATGTTATCTCATTTATTAACTCTTGGTATTATTTCCTTAGCTTTAGGAGTCCTATTGAAGAAGTAGTGCCGTGCCTGTATGTTGGAATATTTCATCTGTTTTCTTCTAGTAGATGCAAAGTTTCTGATATAATTCCTAGGTCTTTAATCCATTTTGAGTTGACTTTTCTGCAGGATAAAAGAGAAGGGTCTAGTTTCATTCTTCTATACATGGATATCCACTTTTTTCCAGCACAATTTATTAAACGTATGGTTTTGGTGCTTTTGTCAAAGATCAAATGACTATCTGTGGGTTTTTCTCTGTGTTTTCTTTTCTAATCCACTGGTTTGTATGTCTTTTTTTTATGCCAATACTAAGCTAGTTTTCTTACTATGGCTCTGTAGTATAGTTTTAAGTTGGGTATTGTGATGGTTCCAGCCATGTTCTTTTTGTTTAGAATTGCTTTTGACATTTGGGATCTTTTATTTTCCCACATGAGTTTTTGGGACTGTTTTTTTCTAGATCTGTGAAGAATGTCATTGGTATTTTTTTATGGGGATTGCATTGACTCTGTGTAGTGTTTTTAGTAACATGGGCTTTTTAGCAATATTAATTCTGCCTATCCAGGAACAGGGGAGGTCTTTCCATATTCTTTATCTTCCTTTATTTATTTTTTCAGTGTCCTGTAATTTTCATTGTAGAGCTCTGGCACCTCTTTGGTTAGATTTATTAATAGAGTTTTGGGTTTTGTGGGTTGTTGAGGCTATTGTTCAATCCCTGGTACCAAAACAACAACAACAACAACAAAAAACTCTAGGTTTAGATGACTTGATTGAGAAAATCTCCAATATATGTTATGAAGAAACAGTATCAATTTACATAACTTTTCCCATAAAACAAAAAGGATAAAATATTTTCCAACTCACTCTATAAGTACAACATTATACAAATACCAGAACCAAACACATTACAAGAAAATAAAATCATAGACCAATATTCCTCATGAAATTTGACACAAGGAACCTTAGCAAAGTAGCAGCTCTGGTGGAACTTTGGGATCTTCCAAGTATGGGATAATATCATCTGCAACCAGAGATAATTTGATGTTTTCCTTTCCTATATGTCTCCCTTTAAAAAAAATAGCTTTTTTAAAAAATAAATACTTGTTTTCTGCTAATAAGCTACATCATGTTCTTAATGTGTGTGATTTTTTAAAAAACATTCAATATTGTCCTACTGAATATAAACTGAGGCTTCCTGAACTACAATCTGACTTAGGTCACATAGCAGCTGAATGTGGAGCCCAGGTATACTGGAATTCAAATTCCCCACTTCTCTGACTAGCTTCCTGACTCCTAGAGAAGAGAATTTTACCTTATTTTTAAAAGAAATATTTTATTTCATTTTTAAAACTCTATTTTTTGGTGTTTTGTTGCAGCCTATATTCATCCATTTGTTTCCCCATGGACATTTCTCTGTCATGAATTACAAAGAAATAGAGATTAAGAACAGAATATAAACCAAGTAGCTCTGCTTTATTGGAAAGTGTTTTCTTAAGATCTAAACTTCCTTTTCACGGCTTTTGTTTATGAGAAAGCTAGGACTTATTTATTCATATTTTAGCTTTTATGTTTTATATGTACAGTGGAGTAGAACTCCAGGAACTTATCTGAATATGTTCCAAAGAGCCTTATGTAGTAAAGAATTAACAAATATTTATGGATAATGTTGGCAATGATGTTTTAGTGAATGATACAAAAAAGGACATTTATAGAATACGTTTAAAAAATATCTTGATCTATATCATTTCTTTTAATATTATAATAATTTTAAGAACAAGATACTACCTTTCCCTGTACTACTTTTTACTATACTTCTTTTCTCCTATTTTACATATTTTTAAAGTAACTCAAATACATAAAATAACTTCTCTAAGATAACATAATCGATATGAGGCATAATTGGAATTTGAGTCCAAATATGTCTGACTGCCAAGAATCCCCCTGCCCTGCCCCACATAGGATTAATTGGCCAATCCAGAGTAAAGGGAAAAGTAGCCTATCAGTTAGTAATGCCTGGACTTGGTGACACAGATCAAGTCCAGAGTTGACCATTCCAGCACTCACCTGGTGGATCAAGGGAGTCATTCTAGAAGGAAGTTTCTTCTAACTTCTTATCCACTCCCCCCAGAATGTATCCTCAGTCCCCATGATTCCAAGCTGCAGCTCCCCTGATTGGTCATCAGTGCTTCATTCTACATAAGAAGTGATAAAAGATGAAGGTCTAAAGGCATGGGCTAGTTAATCTGTCCCATTTTATCAAGACAATATAAGCCATCCCAGCAGATTTTTCCAGTGAGCTTCATTTTCTCTGTAGGACAGTGTTATATGCGCTCCCTTCATTATAAGCAAGCATGGGAAACTGATGTGGATTTTAGCTTCATGTATTGACACTGCAAACAAAATTTAGATTCTGCTAAAAAGGAAGAATAGATTTGGTGTTGATAGACAGCAGTATCCAGCACACAAAAAAAGAAACTCTGAAAAATAAGGACTGGAGGCTAGTTAAAACTTGAGACATTCACAAAAACTAGAAAGAAATGATTCATTATTTCCTATGGAAAAATATATTGGACAACTAGATAAAAAAAGATCATAAGGGAGTCATTTACTCAACAACTTAAGTATATTTTCTGTTAACCTCCCTATTGGTCTAATTATTAGGACACCAAAGAGCAGTATCCTAGTAGCATCCAGACTATCCTATTTATACTCTGAGGAAAGACCCACTTAGTTAAGACACTCAGATACACCATAAAGATCCAATTGAACTAATAGTCCCTTGGCCCTCGGGGTGGTTTTAGAAGTAATCTATTGCCCAATCCATACCTAAGTCATCAGTAAAGCAGACAAATCAGGTCTTAGATTCTCCAGACATTTTTAGGTAGAAATAATTGTCACAGTGCTTTGGTAATCAAACATTTGCACCTCTTAGGTTGGGAACAAAAGAAAAAAGAAACCTTCAAATGACAATTTATACAATCAACGCACATTAAACTGGACATGATTACTCTGATTAATAATCTTCAGAGCCATCAAACTTAAAACACTTTTCCTATTCTTCTTTTCCTCTCCAGCGTAAACCTAGAGAATTATTACAATTGTTCTTTACCTATTGTGTCCATGGGTATGTATATATCTATATGGGGAAGAAACATTATAAAGAGAAGTTGATGAAGGACATTAGAACCCCTGTCCCACACTGCAAACAAAATTAACAAAATAAAGGACTCATAGCACAAGTACTAAAACTGGACTTTCACAACACTGGGTATAGAGCCCATGAAAATTCTCAAAGCTTTCTATGTTTTTCTAAGATTCCTGTAAAGCTGTCAGAATCTATTCTCCCACAGCAGTTGGAACATTCCTATCTTAACTGTATATATTTATACCTGCATCTTCTAGCCTCTCTAAAACGCTACAGAATCAACCCAGTAATTATTTCTTCTCTCCCTCCTTGTCTTTTTAAACTGTGATTTCCTCAAAGAGGACCTCTCTGTAGAACTACTTTCCAACCACTCTAGTCTTCTGTACAATATCTCTTTCATTTCTTTTTGAGTAGTTTCTGCATTTTATTTACCAGTATGGTACACTGGTTGGCAATGAGAACATTTTCTGACTCACAGTTGGTAAAATAAATCATTGCTAAATGAATGAATAAGATACAATAATATATATGAATGTATACACATACATATAACATGTTTAATTATTAACAAAACTACCACAAAGAATGGTGGTAAATATTATATTTTTATAATCAATGAAGACAGTGTGGTATAATAAAAAAAAAAAAAGGGAGGGGAAAGTAAACTGTTAAAGAGATATTTAAAATGTCAGAAGTATATTCAGCCCCTGTAAGCATATTATAATTGGTTTCCAATTCTGTGTGTGTTGGAGCTGTAGAAAATACTGATGCCTGAATTCCACTCTCAGAAATTCTGGTTTGATTGCCTATAGGATGGGCTGGGTGGAATGATTTATAAAGATTCCATGTGCTTTCAATGTGTAGCCAAGGTTGAGTACCAGAAGTTTAGAATCACTATCTAATCATTATGTATTGTCCTTTCATGAACAGCAATTCTAAAAGTTCATAGACAAACTATAACCAGACAATCTATTTCATTTTTCAGATGAAAAGTTTTTGTGATGATTTCTGGAATTGAATAGCAAAGAGAAGAGAGGGTCTTCATTTGAAATCCAATGTTGGCAGGATCACCAAATATGCCCATTTCCATGAGAGTACATCTTTCTATAGGCCTCATTTCATCTCTACCTTTTCTTGCTATCCTCAAAATCAAATGGTACCAAAGGCTTAAGCCTTGTTCACTATGTGAGTGAACACTGGGAACACTGCAAATTGCTTCTTATGATATTAGATATTTAGTGATTACCATGAGGACTGATATTAAAGTTGGTATCAAATATTATTAAAATCTATGAGGTAAATAATGTACATCATTATTGTATCATGTTGTAGCCATCTCCTTTTAAATGCATTGTCCCTGTGCTGACTCTTGGAATTTAAGGGGGACCAGATCAACTAAAATGATCATGGAGTAGAAAAAGATAACCTACCTGGAAAGAGAAGAAGAGCTAGGATTACTTATTAACAGAAAGGGTTACCTCAGTTTGCAAAGAACATGAATTGAAGATTCCTGCAAGGAAAACAAAAACTAGAACAGACTATAACCAAATGAAGAAAGAATAGGTTAGACATAAGGACTACATAGGAAATTGAACTTGAAAACATCATACAAAGAATGTATGAGATATCTGGAGTCTTAAAGGATAGTTTTTGGCATAGGCATGTTTAGAGTTAGGAAGCTAAATCAGAGAGATGACGCTTTCAAAACTCTTCCAGATCTAAAAGTCTCTTTTAAGAGGAATTCCTTTAAAAATAAAATTAGAAGGCATCTTTTTGGTTATCCAGAGTAAAACGTAATTTCATTTTCTCTCTCTACTACTTAATTGGCTCTTTTGCCCAAAGCACATTTAAATTTTGAGTCTCAATAAAGCTATGATGGTAATCATAAAAGATTCAAGAGTATTCATTTCTCATTTCATTACCGTAAAACTACTGCCTAAATCCTACCTATTTTTTATAGGCTAAAAATAGTTACTATAGGAGAAATATCTACTGTACTAATACTCACTAATAGCTCTTAACAGGATTAAGAGTATTGAAACAACATGTTGTCATATAGCTGGATATACAGAGTAATATTGAAAAAACTGTGTTAAATCAGGTATTTCAGAGGCCTTTTCTTAGATTAATGCTAAGGCTACTCTTACAATGAAATAGAAAAAGAGCTAAAAATTCTATGGGTTGTGAATGCAGGAGGCTATGAAATGATGTCCTCAATAACTTGGAAATGAAAGAATGAGACTCGCTCAGAGAATTAAACTGAGAGATCAAAACACACCATAGCAGCATTATGCAAAATTGCCTCAAAGGGACAAAATGATTCATAGGCCTATAAGGGGTTGACTACAATTAAATGTATGAACATTTCTAAGAATAGAATATTTTACTCACAAGGGGTTTGGTTATAGAAGGTCAGAAAAAGAATCTGGAGGTCCCTGGGACATGGCCATGTGATCCTAACCTTCCCTTGTAGAATTGGGAAGGTGAGAAATTGTGCTCCTCACTCTCATGCTGATCAGTCACTGAACTGCTGCTCTGGTGTGTGTTTCAGGCTTGTGCTCTTTTAGGTTAGAGTGAGTTTACTTGATCCAGCTCTCCCTTGTTCACCTGTGATATCACCAGTGCCCAACACAGCACCAAACACAACGGAAGTACAGTACTTTTGTAGTTGAATTAATAGCCCTGACATCTGACAAGAATAAACCAACAGACCAGAATTCTGGAATACAGGTCCAGAATTAAGCCACGATTATTAAGATTATCAGTAGAATAATTTGGACAGGACCTTTAGCATCCCCATTTTATTGGATCAAATATTTTGTCTTCAAAAGATTAGTTATATGAAGAGAGGAGATTCACAAAAGGAAATGTGCCCTCTAAAATAGATTGTAATGACTTATCAAACAGAGAGGAGGTAATTACAATAGGAGCTAAAAAATCTGGATTCAGTTCTTCTCAATACCTAGTCCATCAGCTTTGATGTCCTTTTATCATTCTAAGGGGTTTACTCATAATTAACTCAGGCATTAGAAATAGATCATCTCTGATCTTGATATTTTTACTTAGGTAAAAGGAAATAAGAAATGATAGGTCAGATAGATTTGAAATCAAGGTTTCCATTAGCAACGAGTACAAATTGGTAACAAGATTTTTAACAATGTCATATAAAAAGTCTGGTATGTAAAATATTGCTGATTGTCCTATCATTCATAGTGTGTATTTTAATAGATATTTTTTATAAATTCATCTAAGTATGTTATATTAAACTATATAATCACATTTATACTTAAGTATATTTGTTTTTAAATATATTTAGTGTGTAAAATACAGATAATATGTGCCCAAAGATGTTTCTCAATGTACAAATAATGCAAATTGTCTGGCTTCTTAAGTGAAATTATGTCTATTTTCTTCAATCTTTTCTGTTAATGTCAATTATTTATATTCTAAATTATTTTTGTTCTACACCATTTTGCTGAACACAAATATCTCAGCTTTGTATGAAATTATGAAGTCCAGAGTTTTGTCCCCTCCTCCCGTTTTTCAGGCCTGGGGATTGAACTCAGGGTGCAACTACTAAGCTATATCCTCAGCTCTTTGTCTCTTTGTTTGTTCATTTTTGTTTTGTTTTGAGATAGGGTCTCACTAAGTTGCAACAGCCTCCAACGTAGCTTGGATTCTAAGTTAAGTGCCACTGTGACCAGGTACATTTTGTCTCTTCCTGAAATACTACCTCTTCTACTTTCAACTTTCATAACAGCACTCATAGTACATTTTCACTGGAATTTTACACTAAACATTACAAAAGGAACATTTTCCCATATTATTACAAATTCTTCTAATTGTTTAAATGGCTAAATAATATACCCTAACATACAAACTATTTTTCTTTTTTTTTTTTTTTCCTTTTGAAAATTTTACTGTTTGGAAGGGGGGTGGTCTTTGGTAGTCAAATTAATAAATAAAATCAAAACATAAAATAGTATGAACATTTTGTGTAAATCTCTTTTCAGTTGTTTGTTCAGAAAGGATAAAAAGTAATAATATTTTAAATCACTTTATATTGATTGACAATGTGATTTCCAGTATGTTTTGCTTGCAAAGATATTCAAGATGACTCATAAAACCATTTGTCAAATGTTGTCTATGTATAGTTCCTAAACATACTAAGGAAGGTACTATAAGGTTAGTGGTGTTTATCCCTTGGTGGTGAGATTACAGATTCTTATAACACTTTTGTTGAGGAATCGTTAGTATAATATAATAAGCTACATATTTTTAAAGAATACGGTTTTATACATTTGTTGTTTTGTTTTATTCTGTATATATGGTGCTGGGGATCAAAACCAGGGCCTAGCACATAGTAGGCAAGCACTCCACTCCGCCCTAAGCAGTGCCACTCCTCAGCCCCTGATAAGTTTTGACAAATGCATTTTCCCATGACATCATCCCACAATGAATATAACCACTACCCCACAAAGTTTCCCCAATATCCAGAAAATACTTTCACTTTAAATTAGTCTTCAGCTTCTATAATTGTATATAAGTGGAATCATATACTATGTGATCTCCTTTTTTTCTGGCTTCTTTTACTTGGAATAATTGTGTTGAACTCATCTAAATTTCAGCATCTATTCATGATCTGGTAAGTTATATCTATAGTGTGGACATACCAGTTTATTTATTCATTTACTTATTGATGAACTTTATTTATGATTTAGGGCTATTGCCAATAAAGCTCCTTGAACATTCATGTTGACATTTATATGGACATATGCTTACATTTTTCTTCAAAAAATAGTAAGAGGTGGAGTGTTAGTTCCTATCATAAGTATAAGTTAAACTTTTAAGATGCTGACAAATTGCTGGTGGAAATATGTACTAAATGGTACCTTGGGAGAGCTTTATATAGATCTGTCAGATTTATTATCAACATTTCATAGTTTAAAATATTTTTAAAAGAATTGTTAGCAAGGCATGGTGGTACATGCCTATAATCCCAGCAACTCGGGAAACTGAGGAAGGAGGATCATAAGTTCAAAATCACCTTAGGCAATTTAACAAGACCCTCAGAAAGTTAGTGAGACCCTGGCCTCTAAGTTAAAAGTGCTGAGAATGTGGCTCAGTGGAAGAGCTCCACTGGGTTCAATCCCCAGAAAAAGAGGGGTGGGGGAGAGAACTGTTACAACTAGAATTTTGGAGTTTTAATTATTTATATATAGAAATATTGATCTTCATATTGATATAGTTTCTTGAAAAATTACTAAAGTCATTATTTGTAGAAGTTTGCTTGCAGTTTTTGTAGGATTTCCTACTAGAAAATTATGTGATCTGTACATAAAGAAAGTTCTAGTGCTTCCTTTCCCTTCATTTGAGGTTTTTTTCCCCCTATTGCACTGGCTAGTAAGATATTGAACAGCACTAGTAAGAATGAATATTGTTACTTTTTTTGCAGTTCTTAGGAGAAATCATTGAGTTAAAAACATTCAGGTTGTTTTTTTTTTTTTTTTTTCATTTTATCAGGGTGAGATGTTTCCTTTCTCTCCTAGTTTGCTGAGAATTGTGTAAGTAATAAATGTTGGAGTCTATTTCTAAAGATTTTTCTATAACTACTAAAGTTATTTTATGGGCTTTTCTTCTTTTGGTAGTCTGTTAATATGGTAAATTACATCAATTAATTTTCAAATATTAAACCAATTTAGCATTTTTGAGATAAACTCTATTCAATCATGATACATTATGCTTGTTATATACTGATGGATTTTATTTGCTAAAACTTTGCTAAGGTTCCTTGTGTCAAATTTCATGAGGAATATTGGTCTATGATTCTATTTTCTTGTAATGTGTTTGGTTCTGGTATTTGTATAATGTTGTACTTATAGAGTGAGTTGGAAAATATTTTATCCCTTTTGTTTTATGGGAAAAGTTATGTAAATTGATACTGTTTCTTCATAACATATATTGGAGATTTTCTCAATCAAGTCATCTAAACCTAGAGTTTTTTGTTGTTGTTGTTGTTGTTGTTGTTTTGGTACCAGGGATTGAACTCAGGGGCACTCAACCACTGGGCCATATCCCCAGCCCTTTTTTGTATTTTATTTAGAGACAGGGTCTCATTGAGTTGCTAAGTGCCTCGCCATTGCTGAGGCTGGCTTTGAACTCGCGATCCTCCTGCCTCAGCCTGCCAAGTGCTGGGATTACAGGGGTGCACCACCGCGCCCGGCACCTAGAGTTTTCTTGTGGGATAAATTTTAACCAAAAATTTATTCATTTAGTAGATATGTCAATTCAAATTACTTATTTCAGGGAGTCTTGGTAGTTTGTAACTTTCAAATACTTTGTATATTTCACTTAAGCTGTCAAATTTAATACCATACAGTTTTCTTAAATAACATTCCCTTATTTTCCTATCTATGTAATCTATATTGATCCACCTCTCTCATTCCTAATACAGGTGCCTTCTTCTATCAGTGCCTTCTTTTTGTTCCTGATCAGTGTAGATAGTGGTTTATTAATTTTATTTACCCTCTCAAAATTTGACTTTGGAGTTCATTAATTTTCTGTATTGTTTTTTCATTTTCTGTTTCATTGATTTCTACTCTGACCTTCATGCTTATTTCTTCTGCTTACATTGAGTTTTATTTGCTCTACTTTTTTTGAATTATTAAAATGGAAGTAGAGATCACTGATTTGAGCCATTTTTCTTTTCTAATAATCAGCATTTAATGTTATGCACTTTAAAATAGTACTCCAAAGACTATTTTAACACACCCATAGGTGTTAATGTGCTGTGTTTTCATTGTCACTGAGACCAAAGTATTTTCTAATGTTTCAATTCATTTCTTTCTTTTTTTTTTTATTTTTTATTTATTTATTTATTTATTTATTTATTTTTGCCAAGGGTTATATAGAAGTACATTGTTTAGTTTCCAAATACTTTTGATTTTCCAGATGTCTGTCTTTTATTTCCCTTAACTGTAGCCAGGAAATACACTTTGTTTGACTAATGATGTTTTTACTTTACTGAAACCTATTTTATGACCCAGAAAATTGCCTATCTTGGTAGATATTTCATGGATATTAAAAGAAATGTATTTCTACTATTGTTGAGGAGAGCATTGTATAAAACGAATCTGGTCAAGTTGGTTGATAGTGTTTTGCAAGTCTTCATTTATTTTAAATTGACTGATAGCATTGTCATTTTCTGTCAATAAGTTCTACCAGTTATTGAGAAACAGATATTGAAATCTCCAAGTAGGGTAAATTTGTTGTGGAGAAAAACAGAATACCTGGCTAGACATGATCCAGTATAATCTAGGTTCCTGGGACAAGAACTCAGGGGCTTGAACTCTGAAGAAACCTAGAAAGGGAATACTTAAACTCCCAAATACTGAGCCAGAGCTGGGAGATCTTCAGAGAATGGGTCAAGATGATACCAGGTCTTGGCTCCGATTCCTCATTCTCTTCTGCCCTCCCACCATGACCTTTTCCTTCTGATATTAGAAACCCAAAACATCAAGTAAATCCTGTTTCAATAGACAAACATAAAAAATGGATTATGCATTACTTGGGGAATTTTAAGACTTATAATTCATTGTTTTTAATATTTTATATGTTCCAGCAACATTAAAGAACATACTCAAACATTTATTATTAAAATAATATTATGCCTGTTATTTGCTTCAAAATAATTCAGTGTAAGAGGCTATAAAGTTCATAGGCATATGAATGAAATAATATTGGTCATGAGTGATAACTAAGTTGTGTGATAGATACATATTCACTTAACTGTTATAAATTTTCTACAATAAATTTAAAACATCATTACCCTCATAACATATGTCTTATAAAACATGTATTATAAAGTAGCTATCTCCTATACACATTCTAGTTCTATGACTTTTTAAAAGGAGTTTTACTTAGAATTTCTGTATCGGTCAATAGTCTGTCTGGATAGCAGGAGAGTATCTATTTCTTCATTCTTAATTCTACAGATTTTGAAAACAAAGATGTGCTTTGTTCTTTTGCTATTTTGGATGAATTACATTCTATACTTTTGCCACAATTACTACAGACTTCATCATTTACTAGATGCCTTTGAGGTCCCACAGGAGTTAGTACCTTGACTATAAGGTAGTATATTGCTTGATTTATTGCTAAAGCTCTGTAATCAAGAGCTGTAGAATTGCTTGAGTAGTCTGAGACAGTCTGTTGATAGCTATGTTAGTCAAATCAATGTAATTCATTTCAAAGTTTCATGGAACCTTGGCTTACAAGCAAATACTGTGGTGGAAAATTTAATACCAAGATAAACAGATTAGATTCCCTTTCCTGAAAGGTCCTATTAGATAATGGAGAATATGGACACATTTTGAAGATATCAAAAAGGAGGAAAATAAAAGCCCTGTTCAAAAGCAGAGGTGGGGTGCGGGACAAATACAGAGGAAGAATTTCCAAAGGGTGAATTTAGGAAGGTATCAGTTGAAGAAGACAATGGACCTGAAGTCTCATTTCTTATGTCCTTGAAAGATGAGTAGGACTTCAACACTTGAACAAAAGCCTGCAGGGTTTTAAGAAAGATGGAAGATAATTTCAAAGGAATGACTTTTTTTTTTTTCTTCTGACATGAAACTTTACTCTTTCTCAGGTCTATTTTAAATACAAAAGAGTCAGGATAATTTATCTCTTCTACTATAATTTATTACAGTGATATTTTTATTTTCATGGTAATATAGTAATATATTAGCTTCATGACAGTCTCAATATTTTTTTGTTTGCAAATATTGCAAATACTTAAATCAAGGGTGACATTTGGTCTTTTGACATTTTGTATTCAGCCACCCAGGAAAAGACAGTTTGCACCATTAAATGTTGCTGTTTTAAACACCCTTAATAGGAACTGGGGGCAGAAATACTATGTTAATATGAGAAATGAACCATCAGATAAATCTTAACTTTGATCTTTGAAATAACATTTTTAACAATTTAAATATATATTTTGCATTTTATTTTTATTTCTCTGTGGTATTATAAAATCTTTTAGGATGTACTGTAACTCAACTGCTAGTATATTCTAAGCAGCCCTTCTGGGAATTCTTAACAGAAACAGCATGAAGTGGGTGCTCAGAACACTGTAGCTTGCTCTATAATTTACGATGTAGGTGTAAATCCTTTTTCTTAAGAACATCACAAAATTGCCGTTTAATTTACTTCAGGAACATTTAAATTAGGAACATTTATACTTTAAAATAACACTTTGTATTTTCCTCAAGTTATAGCTAAGTGATCTGTTCACCCAAGTGCCACACATGTATAATGCATAATCAGTGAAATGCCACATGATGCTGATTGCATAATAAATAAGAACAGCCCTGTCAACTGATACCCTGGTTGAGCCCGGAATTTCATCCAATGAAGTACCTCCCAGTGTCCTCAGGACCTCTGACTCAAATGGTCATCATGAACCACCTAAGCTTTCTTGAATAGATGAGTCCATGGTTGCAAAGACTTATATGAGAGAGAAAGATTTTTATCTGAGACTGTGTCTTATTTTTAGATCTTAGAGAGATGCTAAAAGAGTGCATGTTTCAACAGAGCATACAAAAGTCATGAAAGCAGATGAAGAGAAAAAAGAAGTAGGAAAGTGTAAGCATAGCAGGGATGACAAGCAAATGACAGGTAGTGGGAACCTCAGTGGGGGGAGGAGGGAGGAAGTGCACAGATGGGGACTGTGGTAAAAACCAAAAAGTGGGGAATTGTACAAGCAGGTGCACTTAAAGGGTGACCTCAGGGAAGGGTGAAGCTGTGATGAACATCTCCTCAATTTTTGTTTTGCTATGAAGGAATATATTGGAGCAAATTGAATGTTTAATATTCAGGAAATGGACTGGGACTCTATCATTTTATGAAATGATCAAGAAGGTTTGTAAATAAAATTGAACAAAGAAAACTTATCCAGTATAGGCATGTAGGCATAAGGCATAGACACTCAGCACATTAAGAAAAATTTGGTTTGATGTGTTACGTATTTTTCCATTACAAATATTTTATCATGACCCCAATAATTATCATGCACTGTTCTAAATATTCAGAATACAGCAGAGATAAAAACGAGTTCCATGCTTTTTGTTTAGGAGCTGATAGTCTAATAAGGCAGGTAAGAGATTATTCTTACACTCAAATACATAATTGTATGTAGTGATACTTTAATAGTAATAAAAATGAGCTTCTGTGCTAGAGGTGGTAGTGAGTGTGGATTAGGCAAGTACTCTCGGTGCAGGATGCTGAGGGAAAGCTCCCTGAGGGGCTGAGGCCTGAATTACACACGAGAAGGGACCAGCTGGTAAAGGAAAAGCTCGTGGCCAGATAGTAAGACAAAGAGTCTGGGCATTTCCATGGGCTGTAACAACTATGTGTGTGACATCTTATTGCCAAAGCAAGGGTGGTAAAAAAAAATCTGAAAAGTGTTCAGATCTTGTCTACTTTTGTTGGCTTTAGTCAATGCTCTCGAAAGGCTGAACATAATGAAGTCAAAGGGTAGACTACAGGGTTTTACCAAGTTGGAGGTCATTGCTGCTGATCTTAATGAAAGCTATTTTGAGGCAGTTCTGTGAATGCAAGCCTGAATAAAGTAGGCCTGGAGGACATGGAAATAAGGACTAGAAAGAGGAGGAGGAGATGGTTGTTTCTAGAACTGTGGCTTTAAAAGCAAAGGAAAAAAATAAGTTACTAGATGGAGAGTGGAAGACATAATGTCAAGGGACTGTTTTTACATTTCTTTTTTATTGTTTCTTCTAAGATGGCCAATATTAAGGCACGCATATATGCCAAAGAGAGTAACCCTGAAGTGAGGAAGAAATTAGTGCTGCAGGAAAGAAAGGGAATAATTGCAGAAGCAAAGACCTTGAAGTACTGAGAAAGGATGACCCTAATTTCCTCAGTGATGCACTCAATATTTGTTTGCTGTAAGTCTTAGCTAAGCCAGTGAATAAAGTGATTCTAATTTAATTGTTCTGGGCTGGGTCCTAGGCATCAATATTTTTTAAAAGCTCCCCAGTTAGTTCTAATGTGCAGCCAGAAGTAATCTAAACAATAGTGTTCTGTGTCTTTCATTCCTTGGCTTATCTTGTTGTTTTATGACATATATATGTATCCCCAGCACTTTACAATTTAGTGGTGCCTGAACATTATATAGACAGAATCACACTGCACGTATATCTTGATTTCTTTTATTTTACATGATATTACTGGGGGTTGGTACACGATGATGTGTGCTATCTAGCTCATTCATTTTCACTTTCCCAGAGTGTCCTAGCATATGAAAATGTACTATAATCCATTCCCCTGTTTAATGGATATTTGGAAGAATTTTCTTCTTTCTTTCTTTCTTTTTCTTTTTCTTTTTTCTTTTCTTTCTTTCTTTCTTTCTTTCTTTTAGAAAAAGGAAAAAGAAGATTCATTACTTTGCTAGCAAAGAAGAAACAGGTGACTTCTGTCCCAGAAGCTGTGATTTTGCCCATCAGGAGTAACAGCGGGTTTTTAAAGAGGTGATTCAAAGGCTACGTTCCACATGTTCTCTGTTGAGTTGTAATTCACTTGTTAATTTTGGAGATAGTCATTTCTGAGCTCTTCTAGTATCATTCCCAAAATATGGATTACTTCATTCTTATAATGGGTGTGCTCGAGGACAGACAAATCTGCTCAAAATGGGAAAGAAAGGTAATCCTGTTTCCCCTGAGATTAGGGATGGGAGAAATTAGGGAGGAGCAGGGAGAGAGGAAGAGAAAGAAATATGTCCATTTAAAAAATAAGTTGCAGTAGTAGAGCAGCAAGGGATCTATCCAAAGCCAAAAGTGAACCAATGTTACATTTCCCCACTGTCAATTTCTACATTCTATTTCTATGGAAATGGGTGATGACATCTCCAAGCTGCTTCCCACTGAAAGAGGGCAAAGTTGGGGGAAGCAACCCAAAGTCCTTGTTCTGTATCAGGTGGGGTGTGGACAGTTAAGGGTATTCAGCATCAGAGCAGTTCAGAAGTCCATGGTGGTAGATGGAAGTTTAGTGGACAAGGCATACTAGGACAGGACTCTTGCTAAGACAATATAAACAAGACAGTAAAGCATTACTTTTGTGCAAACAATTAGCCAAAAGCAATTAATATTTCAGCTAGTCTCTGAAACCATGAGGACAATAACTCATAATTATATCAGTGGAAGACAGATCAAGTTTATCAATGTAGGAGTTTAGGAAGATTTGTAGGTCTATGAGATCAGGCTCAAATTAACTCAGGACAAAGTTGTGACTCCAGAGTTCTTTGTGATCATTACTATTAGGAACTCCCACACAAGAACCCTTCCTCTATAACCTCCATCTTTGCTTACTTTTGGTAGGGCTGACACAAGTGCACTTCTTAAATTATATTAGAAAAAAAACAACATTGTTTTTCCTTTTACATGTCCATGTAGGACTGTGCTTAGGTTATACTCTCCTGCCAGGTATTTAGGACAAAGTTGGTCAAAACTGACCTTGTTCCTATATACTCAGTCAGCTGCAATTCCTCTGAGATTACTCTTGGGGACATGTGTGAAGCTTCTTGGCTCCTTGAGCTTTCCTCTACCAGTGTTGCCATCTGCCAGGTGGAGTCAGGGTCTTGCTGACTATATGTCGCTTCTCTTGGAAGCATCAGGGAAATTTCGCTCTCCAATGAGCCTCCTCTTTGCAGAATGTGCACTGGTTGGCTTCCTGTTCTCTAGGATCCTCTTGATTTCCCTGATCAACATATCTAGTGACTCACTAGAGTTGCAGGGCCCAAGAGTGATGCCATCATTTTCTGGGTCTTGGCTGACATTAGAGGGCAAGGGCCAAAATGTTGGCAGCTTTTCCTTGGCCCTTTTACTTTCTTGACTTTGGTCCCTAAGTTTGTGGTTTTAAACACACAGCCGATCACTTTCACCAGTCTTAAACTGGGAGTAACAGGTTATAACCTCAAAATCTATAATTTTACAGTTTCCCCTTTCACTTAATTGTGGCCAGTATTAGTACTGGAAGCCAGCATTATATCCTATCTGTCCCATTAGTGGATGCTTATTAACTCAAATTAACTTAAGTTGTTTTATTAGAAGCAGTAACTCTGCAAAACACAGGCAACAGTTATAAAATTTACAAAGAAAAATACAAGATGAAATTAACAGCAAAAAAAATTTTTGATTTGTGTAATACTATGAACCAAGTAAAAGTATTTTTATAATCTTAAAACTTTACTTAGTTATTTGTTATATCCTCCATTTATTTTGAGATCACAGTAATCTTTACAACAAAATTCAGTCTTTTGAATAAAACTCTAAATTAGCTCAAGTCTAGCTTATTTTGGAGCCATTCTAACATGGAGTAAGGTGGAAGGCAGAGTCATATTCAGTAAGGTGTGACTCTTGACAAATAGCACAATACAATGTTACATCTAAAACATGAATCAAACAAAGGCTAAGAGAGCTTTTAACTTTCTTTTTGTGGGAAAAAGTAGCAAAATTCTTCCATGTTTTACAATGTAACCTTTAAACATATCAGACTGTCCTTATTACCTTCCAAAAATACATTAATTTTTAATTCCATGTGAAAAATAACACAAAATTGTATATATAACTATTTAACAATAGGTTACTTTATCCACCTATAAAACATCAAACAACATGGATAAATACCAATCAAAGCTGTTGTTGCTATACAACTCTGAGACTATTGTTGCAGATAATTTTAGTTTGGAGAATACCAGCTTGGTAAGGTGCTCTCCACTAAGCTTTATATTTAACTAAGTTTAACTATTAAAGTACAATTTAGAACCCATAGTGTATGGTAACAATAATCACAGGTCTGCATGGGTTAACAAAAATCAAAGGACAACCTCAAATCTCACATACATATAGGAAACAGTGTTAATGATGAGAAAATTGACTTAGTCAAAGCAAACATATGTAAGATAGGTCTTCAAATGATAGTGTCTTCTATGTCAGACACAATGTATAAAAGAGAGAACTTACTGATTATCTTGCCAAGAAAGCATATATATATACCTAGTCACATATATTTAGGGTGTCAACTATATTGTTAAAACCCAAACAACACTTGTTTTTTTAACCAGTTACAAAGTAATCATTTAAGACTTTAAAACAGGTACAAGCCCTAAGATTTAGTTTCCCCAAGTAATAAAACCTAACAAATACAAATACAAGAAAGTTTTCTTAATAGATAACAGCAGATCAGTGTCAGACTTTGCTTCATATCAGTACATTTAAGTTCAAATAGCTTTAACTGACTGTGCTAATTATAGCCAATTTAATCACAAACACAAACTTTTTGAGATTTACTTTCTGCAAACCTTCTGCAACTTACTTAAACATTCACAATTTCTTTACATCGTTAATTTGTTTGTTTGTTTTGTGGTGCTGGGGATTGAACCCAGGGCATTGTGCATGCAAGGCAAGCACTCTACTGACTGAGCTATATCCTCAGCCATTACATCCTTAGTTTTGTCCTCTTTCATCTTGGACTTTAGCACAAGACTTTTACTTTACCAGAAAACGTATTTTTCTCATCCAGAAACACTTATTTTACCTTCTAGTTTTCCATACTAAAATAGTTCCATACCTATAACTTTCTTTTATCTTTTATGGTTCCAGGCCCTTCCTTAAATTCATATACTGAAACAGACCTTATGAATGCTATCTGAGCATATAATTTACACAATAAATTTTATCCTAGGAGAGGAATCAAACAATCTGGCATATACAAAAACTGTGACTTCGTCTTTTCTCTTCTGGGTGGCATTCAGGAGTTGGAGCACAGGATATTTTTGAGCCTGACCTATCTGCCTTATCATTATCATGATGCCATCAACTTTAAGTGAGTTCCCCACTGTCAATCGTACCTAGAGGCTCCTTTGGGGCCTTTTTCTTGCACTAAGCATATTGGTGTGCAATGGAGGAGGCCCTTTCCATCCTTTTCTTTAGGCTTCCTTGAAGGTCCCTTTGCAGAGGCTGCCTACAAAACATGATGTTGGCCTTAGTTTCTGTTGTTGTTGTTCTTGTTGTTTCTTTTTTGGATGCAGTTGTTTATTCTTCCAGTCTCCTCAGCATTTAGTTTGATGGGATGCTGTTACAGCAAGAATTGCTTTGACACAGTTATGGATTTCCCTTAGTCAAATGGGGTGTCCTATCAGATCTAAAAATGGAGACTATTCCTGTCACTAGGTCAAAGCTAACTGTTCTGAAACCTACCGCAACATCCTTTATGGCCAGCAGCCTCCACCCTCCATGGGCAAAGGGGGCTGGAAGGCAGGGCAGAGGCCAAGTTCTCTTTGCCCATTTTAATCTATAGCCCAGGCAGCTCTTCTGGGACTTTTTTCCCCTAGTTTAGGGCAAGTGTCCTTTACAACAGTAAAATAATCTGCAACTTCCTGGGGCCAGACTTAGAAACAGATTTAAATCTTTTACCCCTTTCTTCTGGTGTCCTGCTATCCTTGCACACCAGAGGCAGTGCCTTTTGGTACCTTCAACTTAGTTCCTGACTATTCAGACCCCTTTGTCATGCAACAGCATAAATGCCTGTACATACAGAATCTCTTTCATATACTTTACCCATGAAAAACCAATTTCAATGTCAAGATTGTATAATAATCCAGGGGGAAAAAAAAATTTAAAGGCCAGATTGTGTACAGCAAACCTCTTTCTTTTAGGTAGGCTTATACCCACAGGTGGCCCATTAAGCTAAGATCTCTCTGATCTGGTAATATCAAGGTGGCATGGCTCATTCTTAAAGGGCCAGTAACAGATACAAACAAACAACAGACAGAAGAGTATTACTGAAACCAGGCTGACAGATGGGAAAACAGACAGACCTGCACATACAAATTTCTTCCACTTATTTTACCTTTGAAAGGCCAACTCCATCTGCAAGATTATATAATAATCTAGAAAAGTATCCAAAAACCAGATCATTATAGTAAATCATCATCTTATACACTCTTATACCTGTATGTGCCTCTTTAATTTACTACTTCTGACAGATCAACTTTAATTGCATGGTTGTACAAAAAAAGAAACACAGAGAGAGACAAACAGAGAGAAGCCCGAAAACCATGGCCAACGGACAGGAATCTTTAAATTGACCAGCCAAGATCTTTTCCAAGAAACTACCTATAGGATCAATGCAGTATTGACCATGTCTTAAAAGGGGCTGTAACAGATACAAACAAAACAAAAATACAGAAAGACAACCAGAAGGAATTCCCAAACCCAAGGCCAACAAACAGATGAGAACCTAGAACAGACAAGAAGGGAGTACATATCCCTAGGTTTAAGAGTTCCAGTTATATACCTGTGGTACCACAGAGGTCCCTAGAAAGAGGAACCATATGTTCGTACCAAGAGGAACTAGATGTGTGGAATCCATGGTCTTGGCGTGCACACCAGGGGAATTATCAAATGGCTGAGGGTGTCGTGACTTTACTGAGTTCCGTTTCCTTTTTCTCAAAGTGTACCATGATGGAACAAACTGCACCATTCAGCGAGAGAAGGCAGGAGTTCCTGGAATCAAAAGGAGCTTTGGCAGCTGCTGGGATGGTCCTTCAGTCCCTCCCTTTACTCACAGGAATAGCTTAGACCCGAGGTTAGACACGAGGCAAACTCACCTTTCTCCTAACTCTTCTGCAGTTGGCTCTCAACAAGTTCTCCAGCCACTTTGTATCCTCAGCATGGAAGTGGGGTTCTTGGACAGCCAGGCCTGCCCAATTAAGCTAGAGTGGGGGTGCTCTTGGGTCCCATATGGGGTGCCAAATTTGTTGCCAGAAGCTCATTCCTTGTCCCTGATGCTAATCCAATAACAAGGATATGATTTTGAGAAAAAAGAAAAAGAAGGTTTATTGCTTTGCTTGCAAAGGAGAAACACAAGGGACTCCTGTCCCAGAAGCTGTGATTCTGTCCAGTTTTTACCTAGCGTAAGTCATGCTGCTATGAACACCCTTGAATATATAATTTATTCACTTTATAATTGTTTCCTGGAAAGTGGGAATATAAACTGGTTTAACTAATTTGGGGGAAAATGACACTACATGATTGTTTTTCAAAAATGGTAATATACTTTACATTCAGTTCTGTAACTGCTGCTTATCATATACTATATTTTGAAATTGTTTTGGAAAACACATGTTTTATATTTGGTTGCAGCTCAATTTACTATTTCTCTTCATTATTTCTTTTATTACTTTATACTTAGAACATTCTCCAATATCCAATACCAGTTTAAAATTTATCTATCTGAACTAATAAAAAAAGAAAAAATTATCTAACATTTCCCAGTTCCATTTATTTAGAGTTAGTTCTTTAAGATATTTGAGAATTTGATTAAAAAAAATTAAAAAGTCAAATCATAAATTGGTAAAAACTTTATGTGAAAGAAGTCAAAGTGCATGGAGTCAATTGGAAGGAAATCTACCAGGAAGAAAGAGTCAAGACATGAACAGATAATTTAAAAAAAAAAGAGCATAATTGCTAATAATCATGAACAATGTTCTACCTCAGTAATTGAAGAAATAAAACATTAAACCATTTATAAGTATTCACACTTGATAATATTTTAAATAAATGTGTTTAAGTCAGTCTTGCTTATACATTGCCTGCAGAAATATTAATTAGTATCAAATTCTTACAAAACAATTTCATAATATATATCAGAAACATGTTTTAAACAGCCACAATTTTATGCCTAGGATTCTAATGAAAGGAAATAGTTGAGTATATGGATAAGGATGCATATTGAAAGACATACACTAAAGTATTATTTATAAGAGCAAACAAAAAAAGTTTGAAACAATATAAATAACCCCAAATATAACTATCATTAAACTGTTTGCTCCTACGGTGGACTATTATGTCATTAAAAATAAGTTTTCAAAAACAGATAATGACATGAAAAATAGTCATAACTAAAAAAAACACAAATTCATTGTAGAGTAATATATTACCTTTATTCTTCCATGCTGCAATATTTTCTCCCTTTCTTTTCCCCCTTTCTCTATCCATATATGCCAGAACACTAAGTGGTTCTCTATGTAAGTAAGGAATATAAGTACATTTAATATTTTTCTTTATAAATTTTATATAGTCTTTACAATGCTAAGATACTCTGTGTATGTTTAATTTAGTTAAACAGTGTTTGACTTCCTAAAATACAATAATTTGTAGTTTTACTCTGTAAATGCACATAGGTATCTCTTTGTGGACACTCAAGTTTGTCAAGTCAAGTTTTAGCCTATGCTAGCTGTTTTGCTTTTTTCTTATTTTGAAACTCATATCCATCTCTCTAACCACCACCACCAGTCACACAATCAATCACGCCTATGGGGGCTGATCACCTGCTTCAGACTTTGCCCACTGATTTTGCAAAAAGTGGAGTGAAGGAGGAAAAAAATTAGAGAAACACAATGTCACTGCAGCCATACTGAGCTGGAGCTTTGAGAATCCTGCAGCTAAGTAAATGAGGGAACACAGACTGTGGCGTGCTGAAAAAACCCATAGGTCCCATCAAAATGTCTTCTAATTAGCGTTGACTTCCACTGAAAGTTCTCTGTGAGACATCTTCAGCTGTCAAAAGGGGATGACAAGACTTTCCCTTCCAGGGATGTCATAGAATTCAATACAAGTGATTTGAGCACAACACCTGTCATGGGTGGTCAAAAATGAAGGAGGGTATCATTCCTTGTCTCACTTCAAATCCTCATGTACAGAATTCAAAGAATATATCTTGATGGAGACAGTTGAGACCTTTTAGCTAAATACATTATAAATGATGAGGTGAAGTCACAGTGTTGATTTCCCAGGACATATCGATCTGCTCTTGTAACAACATCCTTTTTTGCAATAACTTTGTTTTTTTTTTTATATACCACATTATTGACACACAGATTTTGTGAGATGAATGTTGATGCTACAAATCCTTTTTCATTTTTAAAGTGTAACTAACCATTTTATTTTTATCTGAATGCTTTCAAGATGCCAGTGAGTATTGGTAACCTGGTAGTATTCTTCTCTGGAGACTAAAGAATTTAACCTGTGTCAAGAAATTTGCTTGATGTTTATGGAGAAGTGTGTGCTAGAGCTAAAAGCTCTGTTTTCCCCTTGGCACATAGAATAAAACCCCAGGCCCTGTGATGCAATTGGCAGAAGATTGGAGCTAATGTGGTCCATGAAGGAGACAATGTTTCTTCAGGCAAGTAAAGCCAGAAATAGGGAGCAGACGAGGTCAGTTTTTCATGGAGATTCAAGGAAGGAGGCAGATCTCAAGGTAAAGGGCAAAGCAAGGCTGGGATATAGCAAAATTAATTACAGAAACATCTATGGAATATCTTAGTCATAACAGGGATCGTGGATAAGGGGCATGAGTGATGAGGATGCTTCCTTACTCTGAGCTGGCAGTGATGACCAGAAAGGCTGGTCCTGGACAGAAGTCACACACCTGGGATCTTTGTTCTGTGTGTAGTCAGGGCATCATTTCTGTTGAAATACGGAAGCCCCACTTCGGACACTCCCTCTTATGATCCTCAGGACAATGTCCTTTGGGTGACATTTGAGGTTCCACCTTAAGGAAAAGAACCCAGAAGATGAAACCTGTCTTCAGCAATGTGGGCCTTTCTCTCTGTGACCTTCTGCCTCTAACAGGCAGATGCTTCCACCTTATCCTCCTGCTAACCACTGTACTCCCCGCCCAGCACTGACATAAATCATGGGCTCAGAAAGGGGATAGTCATGGATACCCAGATGTCCACTTTTAAGTTCCTCCTGGTAGGGGCTGTCAGTGGGTTCATTCCCAATTCCAAAGATCAGGAAATAATTTGGGAAAGCAGATGATTCACATCTGGTAAGGTATCCACTGCAAGGCAATTCCCAGATTTAAAGGTTTTTTTTGTTTTTTGTTTTTTGTTTTTTTAATAAAAACTTCCCTCCTCAAAATTATCTGTGCCTCTGTCTGTGCTCTCAATAGTCTAATTCCCTTTTGTTTGAAGACACTGAACCTTCCAGAAAAAAGCACAGAAGTCACCCCCATTCAGCCCCACCTTAACATCAAGCATTCTATCACCACTCCAGCAATGAAACAGTACCAAGAGCTGGGGCAGTGAAAGTGTGAAATGTGGGGACAAGAACCATGGTTTCCAGCTTTGTCATGTGGCCAAACCCTAGGGGAAGAGTAAAAAAAAAAAAAAAAAAAAAAGAAAGAAAAAAAAGAAAAAGATGGTTTTCTGACTTCACTCCAGACCTGCTGAATCACAGTGTTTTATGATGGGTCCTTAGTGCTTCATTTGTAAAAAGATCCATGGCTAATTCAATGCACAGTTAAGACTGGGAACTCACCATGAACCAAAAAGATCTCAAGTAGAAATTGCAGTAGCCAGAAAATCGCTAGTTTATTGATTTCTAAGTCTACCTGAGCCAGGCTACTTTCAATGCTTGTCAGGGAGGCAGTAAGCCCCCCTGATATTCATTGCCAGCTCAAAGTTGTGCTGTGCATTCTAGACTTCTTAAATATAACCCACTCTACCTTCTGTGGGGATGGACAAGAGAGAGAAACCTCAGATAATGAATCATTTTTTTTACTTCAATCTGTGAATTAAGTGTTTGAATTAAAAAAAAAAAAACATAGTTCCTGTGCTAATGCAGGAAGTGAGATGGTTAGTTTGTGAAAGCCATAACCTAATCAATGGATTCATCCTTTTCACGGATTAATAATTTGAAAGGACTACTTTACTGGGTGATAACTGTAGAGACGTAGGTGGCTGGAAGAAGTAAGTTACTAGGGGTGTACCTGAGGAGTTTATATTTTGTTTCTGCACCTCCTCCTCTCTCTGCTTCCTGGCCACCATGAGCTCAGCAGTGCTCCTCCATCATCCCTTTCTGCCATGATGTTCTGCCTCACGTTAGGCCAGAGCAATGGAATAATAAGCCACCCATGGATTGGACCTCTGAAACTATGAACTCAAAATAAACCTTTCCTCCTCTAAGTTGTTCTGGTCAGGTATTTTGGTCATCACAACAAAAACATAACTAACATATATACTGTTACAATTAAAAATGATAGGAACAAATTTTGATAAAAATAAGATATCTACAATAGTTATTTCTGAGTAAGGAATTTAAAAGTGATTTTTCTTTCCTCTTTTTTCCATTGTTTTCTGACTTTCTTGCCAGGAACCTGCATTATTAGAAAAATGAAAGAAGGTAGCACAACATTTTCAAGCCTCCACAATGAGCTCATGTTCTCAGCATCTCTTCCCCCAACTAGCACAATAGACTCCCCTCAAATCTCTTCACTTCTGATCTCTTGAGTATTCAGTATAATTTTGTCAATACCCTGAAATGCAAGTCAAGTGGTTTTCATCCTCTCCAACTTGAATGACTTCCCATTAGCTACTGAACTGAGTCTAGCTCTTTCATAGATCACTCCAGTTGTTGATGACCTTCCTTCAGTTTGGTTTGTCATTTTCATTGCTCCATCCGTCCATCCATCTCTCCACTCCTCTATGCCTCAAATCCCATCTGAATATGGTAGTACTCCCAGCACACAAAACAATTTTAATGCCAGATGCTTTTTTTCACTTTACTTTTTTAATCTTTTAAAATTATACCTACTCTTAAAAGACTGCTCAGAAATTACTTCCTACCTTAGGCCTCCCCAGGCACAACTTCAGAATTTTTTATTTAGTTTTCAAAATGTTATTGACTGTCAACAAATTACAATTGCATATACTTATGGGCACAAAGTGATGCTATGACATATGTGTATAATGTGGAGTGATTTAATCAGCTAGTAAACATATTCATCATCTCAAATCCTTATATCCACTGCCCACACACTACTCATTGGCTGAACGCATATGTACCACCTATATTTATTCTTTCTTGTTCATCACTTACAGGTTTGCATCCACTGGAAATTAAAGGGTCCTTGAGCAAAATTATCTTTCTGTTCACCTTTTTATCTTCCACAGTTCCCAACTTAATGTATTGAAGGTTGTACTCAATGGAAAATACACTGTAGCAATTTACCTAAAAGATTAAAATGTTAATAATCCAAATAACACCTTTCTTCCCTCACATGTGTGTCTTAAAATGTACAGGACTGGAGAAACTGAATCACCCACACATTGATTGAGCTAGTGGAAAACTATTAATTCACACTAGAAAATAGTTTGACAATTAATATAAAACTATACATGCAACTGCCATATGACACAGTGATTTTATTCCTGAGCATTTATCCTAGGAAATCAAAATTCAAGTTCACACAGAAAACTTGTATTGACCATGTTTTCTAGTTTCCATGCCTGACGTTTTGACATTGGACCTTGCCAACTAGGGAGACTCCTTCCCAAGAGGTTAGCAGTTGGCATCACCAGAGTTAGCAAGGGGGAATCCCTACTCTCAACAGAGTGTGCCTTCTGTGTGCAGTAAACCAACCTAAAACCCAGGCCCCTGACCAGAGTGCTTCTTCTGGGGTTCTTACCCTCTTAAGACACTGTTCTGCTGCCCCAACCACCCCAGAGCCAACATCAGGCAGCCTCTATGCCCAGGAACCCAGTGAAATTATTTATCTCAAGCAATTCTAAACTTGCTTAGGCCATTTGCACTACCTTGTCCATTTCTTCCTGAGAAATCTACAGTAAAGGCTCTCCAACAGTTCTCCCCACCCACTCTCTCTCTACCTGTGCCCTATCTCAAATCTTCTCCCTACTGTTTCCTAGAGTCCCCATGTGGTGTGGCATTGTCTTCTCCATCCAGAAACTATGAGCAAGGCACTGCCTTTTCAATGGCAATGTCTCCTGATCTGTTCGCCTCACTGTACCTGAATAAAAACAAAATCTGGGGTACATTTTAATACAAATTTGTACATAAATATTCAAAGAAGCTTTATTCATAATACCAAAACTGTAAATAATCCAGATATATTTCAGATGAATGGTTAAATAAATTGCTATATCCAATCGAGGAGGTTATTTCTCAGCAATAAAATGGAACAAACTTTTGATATGTATGACAATTTAGATGATTTTCTAGAGGAGCATATTGAATGCAAAAAGCCAATTCCAAAAGGTTATGTAGTTTATGATTCTATTTACTGTGCATATCATTCTTAAAGGGACCAAATTATAGAAATAAACAGATTAGTGTTTTCCAGGGGTCAGAGGTATGGGCAGAGGGAGAAAGGAAGTAGATATGAATATAAAGAGCAACAGGAGGGATTCTTGTGGTGATCCTAATTTTGATACTGTATTATATCTTTGAGAAATGTCACCATTGGTGGAAACTTGACACAGGGTACACACTTGTATGTGAATTTTAGTTACCTCAAAATAAAAAAAAAAAATGTCATCAGTATCAAGCACAAAGCTGTCAAGAAATAGCCCATAATGGTGACCTATTAGTATCTTTTACTAAATATGATCTTCTATCCAAAACCACTTACCCAACAGCTAAATTCTGCTCCAGATTATTACCTTCTAGACCAAATGATAACCATGTTATTAAAACTAATACATATAAAATATATACGTGTGCACATGTAGGCGCGCACGCGCGCACACACACACACACACACACACACACATTATGCAATCCTGCTTGCCATAGGTCTTCACAGGGCAAGGAGAAAAAGGATGATGGAAATCATCTACACATCATATCATAGCATCTGATCTTAGGAAAACTTAACAAGAATAATATATAGGTGTGACTAAGAGTATCAAAGTAATTATTCATTATGCATTTACTTTAGAAAGAATCATTAAGATAGGATTGATATATCCAACTAAGGATTTTAATTACAAAGGGATGTAATTATCATAACTATATAATCAAGTGACCAAGTATGGCTATGATGGAGTGGGGTACAATGATCAAGGGCAAAATTACGTACAGAGAGACTACTTATGCACCTCAGTCCATCAAAGTCAGGTTCAAAGCAAAATGAGTGCATGTAGATATCAATCAAAGAAATCCAAGTGAACACTGGATGCTGAAAAAAATGAAAGAGGAGCAAAAAGAGATGGCTGCAGGAAGTGGCAAAAAGCTACCAAAGGATCCTAAAGAACAGAGCTGAAGCCAGCAGAGAACCATGCAGATGGGGTGCTGACAGAGGTGACTTTCTAGAATGGAGCGTGTGAAGGCCTTGGGGGTCAAACAGTGCGATGTGAGGGAAGTCCATGAAAATCAGTAGAAAACACTGAACAAAATATAAGGTCAACTAGGAAATCAGTGACCCTTTACTTTATGGCTTGTTAGGGAGATAGAAATGGGGAGGTGGGGGCCAGGCAAGTACCAGAAAGCCAGTTCAGTGACAGCTGCTCTGGTTGTTGCTTTCTTCTCTGGGAGGAAAGATTCATGAATTTGGTAGTCAGCATCTGGTGCACACAGTTCTAACCACCTCCTTGCAGATAACTGCTGGAGACAAAAGCTACGGCAAACATGCTTGGAGGAACATTTGTGACTGTTTGGAGCAGAAGTCAGGAAAGTTGTTAGAAAGGCGTCTGATTTACCTGGGTAAGGAGAGAGCTGGAGTGTGTGGCTTATTAAGAAAGGTGTCTCTTAAGGCTTAACTCCCTGCTACAGACTATACCAATGTTAGATTTATTTAGAGATAATGGTAAAAGGGCTCAAGTTCATGTTTGTTGTTTTGTTTTATCGTGGCTCTTGGCTACTATAAGGGAGTTTGGCCCTCATAGGGAGATTTTTCTGGTGAAAGTCAAACTCCCGTGGTATATTAGTTTGCAAAAACTACTTTTTAAAAGTACAGAAAATAGGAATGTGTTAGCATCATAAATTTACTCGTGGTTGTGAAGGCTTGAAGTCCCAAATAAAAGTACTGTGAGCATTGGTCCTTCTGAAAGCTCAGATGGAAGGGCCTGTTCCAGGACTATCTCTTTAGTTTATAGATTCTTATGCCTTCTCCTGATGTGCCCATATAATCTTCCTTGTAAGTGTGTCTGTGTCTAAACTTTCACTTTTATAGGTTCACCAGTCATACGGGATTAGACTTCACCCTAATGCTCTCATTTGCTGTGCCTCCATACCAACCCTTATCTCCACCAAAGGCAATGTGGTACTAGGGGTTAGCACTTCATCATATGAAGCTCGATAAGACACAATTCAAACCATAACCCATAAGAAGTCGTAGATGAGTCATTGACAATTACTTAGGCACTTACTGTCCCAGATTGAGTTTACAGTATAATGAATTTGACCTTGTAGATAATAAGAAGTTGTCCCAAAGATTAGTTAAAAGGGGAGCTTCAAACTATTTTGACTCAACTGGAGACAGAGAGCCAAGTCACTATCCTACCAGAAGTTGGAAAGGTATGACCCTGGAACCTGCTAATGGGGTTTGGGCAGCGTTCATGTTGGGAAACAAAACTAAGGAAGCTCTGTAGATGGGATACTTCAAAGGATTTGATGTATAGTTGTTTTTCTTTATCATTTGAATGTCGAGGAATTACTTTATCACATGTTTTGCTACCTTGCAAGTACTATAGGGTACACTCCATTTCAGGAAGGGTAGAAGGGTAGCAGTGTGACATATAAATTATATCCCAACTCACTATCAGCATCAAGATATGCCCCTGAACATGCATAAATTGTCTGGCCTTTTGCCACTGGTGAGTTGGTTGTAATCCTCCCCAAAGCTTTCATTTAGCCCCAAGAATTTAATAAACAGAAGTCTCAGTTATGCCATTGCTAATGGCAGTGTTGCCAATGAGATCTCAAATGTCCCCCAAAGACTATGTATTAAAGGTCTGCTCACCAGCCAGTAGCACTATTAGGAGGTGGTGGAACCTCTAAGAAGTGGTGATAGATGGGCTTGGGCCAATGGGCCACCTCCCCCTCCCTGGGCAGGAGCCAATAGGTTTAAAGGTTGCTCTGGTGTTTAGCCAATAGGTTTAAAGGTCGCTCTGGCAGCCAATAGATTTAAAGGTCACTCTAATACACCCCAACCAGAAATCCCTACTTAAGCTCCCAACTGTCTGGAGCTCAGACTATAACAATTCTTCCCTGTTGAGAGGAGGCAGCCACTGCACCAACCGTAGGCAATCCACTGCCTCCAGCCCCACAGCAGCCGCCTGGGCCGATAGCTCCAGAGACCACAGCCAGTGCATCCAGGCACCAACCTGTACCCAGAGCTTGCTCCCATTCCAGCCCACCGCAGCCCACCAGGCCCCTCGCTGTTGCCACGCACTGCACCCCGCCGCCCGCTCCACCCTGACCATGGCCGTGGCTGTGGGACGCTTCCTCTTTGCCTTGCTGCTCCTCCTTGCCCTGTGTAGCCAGCCAGCCACCAGCCAGGACTGTCGTGGGCAGTGCGGGAAAGTGCTGGTGCCATGCTGCCCAGCTTGTGTGAGCCTTGTGCTGGATGGCTGCGGCTCCTGCCACAGCTGTGCCAAGGAGCTGGGTGAACTATGCACCAACTCCCGGACTCCTCTCTCCCCGCACCTCTTCTACCTCCGACCAGCCATAAAGGCTGGTGAATAAATCTCTTGGCTGCACGGTTGTCTCTGGTGTGATTTTTTTTTAATCTTAAATATTTATTTATTTGCTTTAGTTGTACACAATGCAATGCATTTATGTTTACGTGGTGTTGAGGATCAAACCGGGGCCGCGCCCGTGCAAGGTGAGCGCTCTACCACTGAGCCACAACCCCAGCCCCTCCGGTGTGATTTTTGCCCTTCAAGTGGGGCCTCGTAGAAGAAGTTAGATCACTGGGGGCATGCCCTTGGAGGGGATATTAGGACCCCTGTCCCTTCCTCTCTCTCTCATTTTGTTCCACTGATGCCATGAGGTGAGGACCTTTTCTCCACCACACTGCCTGCCACATGGCCCAAAACAAAGTAGCCAACTGAGCATGGATAAAATCCTATGAAAATATGAGTTAAAATAAATATTTCTTCCTTACTAGTTCATTATCCCAAGTATTTTGTCACAACAAAGGAAAGCTGACACACCAAATCTCCACAAAATATAAAACAAAATTATGTAAACAAATTGTATGACAAAATAATATTTAGGGGCATGCTCACAAAGGAAAGTTTCTTGAGACTATGGGGGTAGAATTACAATGCCTAATGTCTTTGGAAGTCAAGGTAAAAGTCGTTCTTCAAATCTCTCCCGCCCAGAAAGAAGCTGAGCACATTAATGCACCTATGGAATAGTGAAGACAGCAAATGCCTCCTCTGGGCATTCTACTTTGTCTTTTATATCAGCCTGAAAATAAGCATCCTTTGAGAAGAGTGTGAAAAAGGCTGTGTGGGAAGAAGCTGTGACATACTTTCACCTTTGACACCTCCTAGCCCTAATGATCCCTTTAAGCTAAAAGTCTCTATGACTGGTGATTTCACCAATTTAAGCTTCAGATGAAAGAAGGCAGCCTCCATCTGGAGGTTCTCTATGGGGCTGCTTCCCTGTCATGGCTACCAGGTACTATTTTTGAGAAACAACTACTAGTTTGCTTTGGGAATTTTCTGGATATCTGAACACCTCACCAATGGAGGGCTATGCTTCTAGCCTGGTATTACCAATTGGTGTGGTTGACCTCATATTCAATCACAAGATGGGAAAGGTGCCCACAACCTTCCTATTCAGTGGGAATATACCATTGATATCTTGGCTTACATGAAAAAGTGGCATCTGTCTCTTAGGGAAGAAGTTTTTCTAAAAACTTGGGTCTAATTCACTTATGGTTCAGTTAAACTAAAACTTAACAGCATCCACTGGCCAGCTCTGACTACTCTGCATCAGTACCAGCTGTGCAAAACTGAAAATAGAAGTAGCCTCTCCCCTCAGTGGGCAAAACTCAAAGCCATTCTCAGAAATCTAGACAATACTCCCACTTGACGAACCTTTTTAATTATTCTTGCTTTGTTGCCAATAACCTAGCTATTGAATATGCCACTTGGAAAACTAAGGTTGACAGTTGAAAGACACCCCTTATTTGGGACCTGTAGCTGCCTGAAGCGATTGCTGCTTGGAGCAATGACGCCTCGGGAATAAGTTCAGAGGCAGACTGGAAACGAACAGGATCTTTATTCTGCTACCTTCTCTCTCTGGCTCCAAGAACAACTCCAACCCGCAATCCACACTCCTCCAACCACCACAAAATGGCGCCAACCCGCTCCGCAATGTCCCGGGACAAGTCTCGCAAGACCATGGAAGGTGGTAATGTTTGAACATCTTTATGGCTCACAGCTAACTGCAATCTTAGCTATCTCCATAATTAGGGCTCCTGCATTTCCCCCCTTTTGTTTTAAAAGAGGGATGCTCTAGGACGTCCATGTGCAAGCAACATTCTTACCCGTCATCTGATAATCAATGCTGTGCCCTTGACTCCTGACTTAGGTTGATATGTCGGCCACATGAGACTGTCCCGTGCAACTGTGCCAGTCTTAGGTTGTCCCCCCCTGGGGATCTTACCCATCATTGGCTACCAGCCATCCAATCAAGCCCTTCAGGATTGACTGTGTATGATGACTAACAGCTGTCCAATTGTGAGGAGATGCTGCGGCTTTAAGGTGACAAGCCTTCTGCTGACAAGCCAAGTTGCATAGCATATCAAATTTTTTAAACAAATCAACTGCCCTAAGTTCCATCAAGTAACGCACTAAGTTCTCAAGACAAATACCCTCAAGGCATTGTCCCGTAAAGTCCCAAACAATGAAAGATCAAAATGTCCACTTGTTATAACACGTTGATCTAGGAGGCCCCATGCATGCAGAGCAGAGGCCACACTGCTGGTGAGGTTGTTTGATGCTTGAGCAGCAGGGATGCTTCCAGCAAACGCGATCCCTGCAGCTGTAGCAACAGCCGTCTTCTTTATGTCTAGACAATGCCACCGGCAAATCTTCAGGGCCCGCTACCTAGAAACTCAAGCATCAATTATTAAAGGAAAAGCACTGCTAATCCAGCACTGAGTCAAGAAGTGAGTTGACAAACTAAAAAATAGAATTATTAGATTAGGAAATTAAAGTTGATTTCTGCTCACACCCATTGCTGCTTGAGCTCCCACAAACATAAGCTGGCAAAATATCATATTCAGAACAAAACAAAGAAAGACTGAGGGTATTTACTACATTAAAGATAGATTAAAGAAAAGCTAAAGACACTTTGGAAAAATAATTTGTTAGCTGGACCCTCGAGTCTCTGTAAACTTCCATGAAATTATCTGTTGAAATAACTCAAATTAATCAGCTATAAAACAAATAAAGTTAATTACAAATAAATATTTGTATGTCAAAACACCAAAATATGAGGTTATACAGCATTAGTCATATTCTTTGCTAAAGAGAAATCCCTGGGACACCTATAAATCAAAATTGAAGGTACCTTCAATTATTAAATTATTTACCCAAGTTGAATACTCTTAAACTTAAATGAATTAATGTTATTTGGATCCATATATATATATATATATATATATATATATACACACACACACATATATATATATTTTCATAAGCACTTTGTTATTTGTGACGTCACACTGCACAGATGTATAAGCCTACAAATATATATTTGTGACGTCACATTTACATAAAATTTAAACAAATGCAGAGACATAAACACATATATAAAAAGAGAAAAAAAATAAAATTGTGTGCACACTGAAGAGAGATCTCCGGGAGGAATGACACTCAAGTTGTGACATATTTTGAAGGACTCTTTTAAGGGAATCATTCCATACCTTCATCTTGGTCCTCTTGATTTTGCACCTTTTTTTATTAATCTTGATTCCTCAACAACTTCATCTTGATCCTTACGATTTGGTACCTGCTTTATTAATCTAGATGGTATCCATATTGGAGAGGATTCGTGCTTTGGAAAAACACAAACAGATCCTCTCCCCCACATTAATACTGGATCTGGACCCTTCCATGTACCTGAAAGAACATCCTTCCAGTAAACCAAAGGTTTATGTTGTTGGTGTGGGTTCCAATGTCTGTCTCCAGCAGAATAACCATTAGAGTCTAAAGTTAAAAAATGTAAGGTAAACAGGGCAACTGCCAATCTGTCCCTAGGATTTTTCCAATTTCCTTCTTTTTGTTTTAACAATATAATTTTCAGTCTGTGGTTTGCTCTTTCAATAATGCCCTGACCCTGAGGATTGTATGGGATGCCTGTTTATGGGAAATGTTGAATTTTGTGCAAAACTATTTGAAAGATGAGGACATATATGCAGGGCCATTATCTGTTTTAAGCATTTTGGGGATGCCCAATGCAGCAAAAGCTTGCAAACAATGAGATGTAACATCTTTAACTTTTTCTCCAGAATGTAAGGAAGCAAAAATCATGCCTGAGCCTGTATCTATGGTCACATGAATAAATCGCAATTTTCCAAAACTTGGCTCATGAGTAACATCCATCTACCACAAATGATTATGCATTAATCCTCTAGGGTTAACACCATAATGAGGATTGGGCAAATGTGTCATACAAGATTTACAATCTTTTACAATTGTTCTGGCTTGCTCCTTTATGATTTTAAACCTATGCTCCAAGGTGGTGCTATTGACGTGAAACTGGGAGTGAAATAAAGTAGCTTGCTGGAGCACTGAAAGTATAAAGATTGTTTGGAAAAGGGCATCAGCCTTTTGATTACCTTCATGGAGGAGACCAGGCAAGTTGGTATGTGCTCTAATATGCCCTACAAATAGAGGTTCTTTTCTTGCCCACAAAAGTTTTTGTAGTTGATAAAACAATTTAAAGGCTGGAGGATGAGGTGCTATTGGTCCTGCTAGCTCTAATCATGGGATGGCATGTACAATATAGTGGCTATCTGAAAAAATGTTCATGGGCTGCTCTCTAAAATTTTCCAGAGCTCTTACCACAGCTTCCAGTTCCACTAGTTGAGCTAATTTGTGTGCAGTTATGTAAGTCATATTTTCTTTTTTAGTGACTACTGCAGGAGTACCATTTGAGGACCCATCTGTGAATACATTTAATGCCTTAGGAATAGGTTGATTTTTTATTACCTGTGGAAATATAATAGGATGATTGATACAAAAAGATAATATAGGAGACTTAGGAAGATGATTATCAAAATTTGCAGAAGTAGAGCATCTAGCTATAGCCCAATCATTATCATTGAAGCATAAATATTCAATCTGTGATGATGAATAGGAAGTAATACTAGTAGCAGGGTGAATGCCAAATATGTTAGTAGAAGTCTTAAGTCCTTGAAGAATAAGTTTAGCTACCATGGAGGTATAAGACTCAATTATACTTTTAGGAGAGACGGGCAAATGTATCCATAATAAAGGCCCTTGTTGCCAAAATACTCCTGTGGGTGTATATTGTGAAGAAATAATAATCAATATCAGCGGTTGAGTTAAATCAAATATATCACAATGAGCTCCTTCGATGGCTTTTTCTACTAACTTTAAAGCTTTCCTACCATCAGGAGTCAATGTTCGCGGTGAAGATGGATCAGGGTCCCTGCGAAGGATGTCAAATAAAGGTTTTAGTTGGCCAGTAGTGAGGTTTAGTGTAGGGCGAAGCCAATTAATATCTCCTAGCAATTTTTGAAAGTCATTGAGAGTGGCCAAATTCTCCTTATTAATTAATATTTTTGAGGCCTAATAAAAGTGTCCATAATTTGGAATCTTAGATATAATATTGGAGATCTAATTTGAACCTTTTCCTTAGCAATGTTTAGTCCATATCGTTTCAAGTTTTCTGACATATCACTAAATATGGTGAATAAGACTTCTTGATTAGGATGAGCAAGCAAAACATCATCCATATAATGGAGGCACATAAGCTCTGGGTATTTATTTTTGATAGGCTGAATAACTTTATCTACATAGATTTGACACATAGTGGGGTTATTAGCCATTCCCTGCGGCAAAACTTTCCATTGATATCTCTGATCAGGGCCATTATTGTTAATAGAAGGAACTGAAAAAGCAAACCTGGGGGTATCCAGAGGGTGTAGAGGAATAGAAAAGAAACAATCCTTTATATCAAGAGTAATAAGATGGAAATTTTTTGGAATGGCTACAGGATTAGGAAGTCCAGGTTGAGTAGGGCCCATGATTTGCATGGTTTTATTAATTTCTCTAAGATCATGTAACAATCACCATTTTCCTGATTTTTTCTTGATCACAAATATGGGGAAACTCCAGGGAGAGGTGGAAGGTTCTATATGTCCTGCTTCTAGTTGTTCCTGAACTTGTAGGTGGGCTGCTTGTAATTTCTCTTTAGATAGGGGCCACTGAGAGACCCACACTGGCTTATCAGAAAGCCATGGTATTTTCAAAATTATTTTCTCAGTGGCCCCCCTAAAAAATATCTTTTTCCGTTATGATAATGATTTCTTTTAGGGTTAAGATTACCCTGTGCCTTTTGATAATGATTTCTTATAGGGTTAAGATTACCCTGTACCTTTTGATAATGATTTCTTATAGGGTTACACATAGGCCTCCTTGAACAATCCCAAACCCAGCAAACCATACTTCCCGAGTCAGTGGAACAAAATCCTCTATTGTTTCTTTTTTGAGGCATACTCATTTTAAATGAATTATGTAAATTTGGAAGGAGAAGCAGCTGAGCAATTCTATCTCCTTGATTAACAGAACTTATACTTTGGGGTGAGCTAAGCATTATTTTTATTTCCCCTTTGTAGTCTGAGTTTATTATTCCTGGGGTCACTTGCAAACCTAATAAGCTTTTAGAATTTTCCCCTAGAATAAGTCCTACAGTCCCTGAGGGAAGAGGTCCCCTGATTCCTGTGGGAATCAGTTGAACTCCCATTTCAGGTATTAACACTATTCAGGCCGTGGAACAGAGTTCTTATCCTGCATTTCCTCCTGTTCCTCTGGCGAGAGAGTGGATGGGTAGTAGGGATTGTGTCGGGGAAGCATCTGAGTGGATGCTTGAGGATACTATTCCTCCAATGCCTCATACATTTGTGGGCCCCAGGGCATTGAGCCCCGTGCCCCATTTTTTGAATTCCTGAACAAATGATTTCCATAGATGTCAAATTTTGAATGGCTTTTATTGGCCCAATGATTTCCCTTTTTACACCTAGGGCAGCGGCCTGGGGCACGGTATGAGCTTGGTCTTATTTCTCTTTGGGGATTTTGCCCAGAATAGCCTGATTGATTATGATAATTTTGCCTGGAATATTCTGATTGATTATAATGTCTAGGTTGAGCCCTTGTGAAATTTTGAAGGGAAGCACCTCTCATTGCTGCTGCAATCACATTTCCTGTGACAAAGGCATCATTTATATCTTTACATAGTTGTATATATATAGAAAGATCCTTTTTATTTCTCCATGGCTTGCTGTCTTCCTGGTAGTATTTATTAGCATTTTCATATGCTAATTGAATGACTAATGGCATAGCTTGATCAACATCTCCAAACACTCTACCTGCAGTTCTCAAAAGTCGATCAGCAAAGTCAGCATATGGCCCATTAGGTCCTTGAATCACTTTTGACAAGCTACCTTGTAGATCCCCAGGTCCTTGTAAAGTTTTCCATGCCTTTAAGGCAGCTGAGTATATCTGAGCATATACACCTGGGTCATAATATTTTTGAGCCTGTAAGTCTGCGAACTGCACTTCTCTTGTGAGCATTTCTATATTATGGTCTACAAACCCTGCAGCTGCATTTCTTTTAGCCGTTTCTATACAAAGTTCTTGAAATTGCGATCGCCAAACCATGTATTGCCCCCCACTTAATGCTGCTTTACATAGACTTTTCCAGTCTGAGGGGGTTAAGTTAAAGGTGTTAAGGGACTCCAGCATACTCAACGTGAAAGGAGCTTGGGGCCCATATGTCATTACTTCCTCTTTGAGATTTTTTATTGTTTTGAAATCTACTGATTGGTGGATCCTCTGTCCATTTTCATTTTTAAATATTGGCAGTTCCAAATGTATCTGTGAGTTACCCTCGAGAGTGCATATGCGCTCAGAAAGACTTTTTATTTCTGTTTTTAGGGTATGCAAATGCCTAGTAATACCCTTCATATTTTCTGTAATGGATTCCACCCATGGGGGAGTAGAGGACACAAGTGGTTCCTCTACTTGACGGTCCTTTTTCTTGGTCTTTTTTAGTTTCTTTTCCCTCATTTTCTCAGGATCACTTTTACTAGATTCCTCACTACTGCTAATTTCACTGACAGCAATATCCTGAGTCCCAGGTTCAATGGAGAGCAAGTATCCTTCAGCTATCTCCAATAAATCCTGAATAGCTCTAACAGCTTGGATTTTTGTCATTTTGGGGACTCTTCTAATATTCTCCTTACTGGTCTTAGTTGACTCAGCGGAAGCTACGCTTTCATGATCGCCTTCACCTTTTTCTAAATCCTCCTCACTGACAATGGAGTCAGGTATATCAAGGAGTCTTTCCATAGCCTTTATCACTTGGGATTTAGTTACATTCGAACCCATCTTTAGAGACTTTTCAGTTCTTACCTGTCCACTCCAAAGTTCCCCGTACGGGCCACCACCTGTTGCTGCCTGAAGCAATTGCCACTTGGAGCAACGATGCCACGGGAATAAGTTCAGAGGCAGACTGGAAACGAACAGTCTCTTTATTCTGCTAGCTTCTCTCTCCGGCTCCAAGAACAACTCCTACTCGCAAACCACACTCCTCCAACCACCACAAAACGGAGCCGTCCCGCTCCGCAATGTCCCAGGCCAAGTCTCGCGAGACCATAGAAGGTGGTAATGCTGAACATCTTTATGGCTCACAGCTAACCACAATCTTAGCTATCTCCTTAATTAGGGCTCCTATAGGGACCATGAACTCTGGACATAAATCACATTTGCTGATCAACTCTGTGGGTCATTCATGTGGGTGCCCACAGTAAACAATGTTCATAGGTGAGACTGGTTGGAATAAGGCTGCTGACTAAGCCAACATCACCCGACTGCAACAATTGCTATCTGACCATCATTACACTGGGAATGTAAATATATCCAGCACCACAGACTAACACAAAGTCAAGCACTTGGAATTTGTGATGCTGAGGCTGCTGCTGCATGAATTACTGGGAATGTGTTTGCCTTGAGGCAAGAGAAGACACATTGCTGAGGATATCATCCCTGCTTTCTCCAGGTTGATGGACTTTTGAACCTCTTGTGACAGTGGTGCTGCACCACTGTTGACAGTTTTTCTCAGTCTAAAGCTTGCCTTTCATACTCTCAATGGCACGTTTTAATGAATAGAAAGAAGTGTTTAAATTTGCTGAAGTCCAATTTAATAATATTTCAGTTTGTACATTTGTTCTGTTATTTATTCAACTGATTTTTTTAACCACAAAATCAGCAATTTTGTGTGGTTCAACCTAGTGCATGTGTTAATTTATTTAGTTTACACTAACAACCTACAGGTTAGACATCTCATTTTATAGATGATGAACATGAGGACACAGAGAAAACTTCCCAAAGGTCACATAGTTAGTAAATGACAGAGTGGGATTCAGGCACAAGAAATCCAACTCTAAATTTCATGCTCAATCACCAAGTTTAACCCAATTGATACTGAAGTATTAATTGATATGTCTCCCCTTTTAGTCTATGTGCTCTTTCACAACAAACCTGTTTTCTTGTCTTTGTAACCCTTGCACCCAATTCAATACCTTGTGTATGGTGTATATCAATTAGTACCTGAGGAATGAGTAGATCAGTGAATGAGGAGGTCTGCACCCCTCCACCAACAGGGGATTCTAGTTTAACATCGCAGAAGCAATAGTCATGTCATTTTAGCCTGGATGCATTTGTACAATGTGCCTGCTAACCTTTGAACATATATCAGATTTTCTGGAACTATTTATTTTCAGGGTTTTCCTCTTACACTAAAGCATTGGATATTGTAATATAGATATTCATGAGTCATATGGTCACTGGAAGTGGGGATCTTTAAACTATATGGCTGAAGAAAATCCAATTGTATCAGACTCTAGGTATTAAAAAAATATTACCTCATGGATAAAAAAAAATGGTGCATATGGAGGATTAAGAAAACTAAATTTTGCCGGGCACAGTGTTGCATGCCTGTAATCCCAGCACTTGGGAGGCTGAGGCAGAAGGATCGTGAGTTCAAAGCCAGCCTCAGCAATGGCGAGGCACTTAGCAACTCAGTGAGACCCTGTCTCTAGATAAAAATACAAAAAAGGGCTGGGGATGTGGCCCAGTGGTCGAGTGCCCCGAGTTCAATCCCCGGTACCAAAAAAAAAAAAAAAAAAAAAAAAACTAAATTTTATTCTCCCAGTTCCACTGGAGAATCATTTTCACTTCATCACGTCACAAAATATCTGCATGTCCTATTATTATATATAGTTATATCTAAAGAATATTGTTATGTATATAAATAAAATGCAATTTAGCCAGAAAGAAATTAGTTTGTCACATTTTAAATATTATTATTATCAAATTTATCAAATACATTTGGAAGAATACCACCACCTCTCTTTATTTTTGAAAAATTAGTCTTTGTTCACTCTTGGTATTGTTGCCTGCTACACTAGCATACTTATATAGGTGAAAAAAATTTATGTGAGTTTCCCTAAGCAGTTCAATGACAATGCATATGAATTATGTTATAATTTTGGTAATTAGCATTCATAAAAATAGGAACATCCTTTACAGATAGGCAAGGTATAAAATTGCCTTCTCACATTTAAAACTGCTAAATAAATCACTGCTAATTTGTGCTTTATAGTTTTATGTCCATTGTGATTTACCAATTCTAATTTATTTCAGTCTTGGTGCAAAGGATATTTTGCAGAAATTTTAACATTGCAATCTGACTTAAATATCATCATAAATGGGGTTTGCTGAATTCAGATCTGATTGTTGGGCAATAAATATAATTTCATTTGTTCTTAGTAGTTCTTGTCAAAGTAATTTACAACTATTTAACTTTATATAAATTAAAGCCTATCCTAATTTTCTAATTTTTATTCGCCTTTGAATGAACAATTTCTTCACCACACAGGTAGCATGCAGGTGAATATGTTTCTTACAAATAATTAAAATGATGCCAGCTTACTAGAAAAACACTTGGGAAATGTTTTTCAAAACAAGCTCATATTTTTTTCATCAGATTTGGACTCATTAGAGAAAGACAACCTGAAAATTTCAAATGTTTCTGTTATTATTATAGTTCTCATTTAAATTGTTATTAGCAATATATCATATTAATTGTTCTTAATGGGAATAATAAATAATTACAATAATAATGATGAAAATAAATCACTGTTTATGGAATGAGTAGAATTTCATAATGTTTCTGGATGGGTATGATTGGCAACATAATTAAATTTTCTTAGAAGGCAATACTATTACGTACACACACACACACACACACACACACACACACACAGGGATATTTTTTTTTTCCTTTGAGATAGGTTCTTGTTAGTTGCTCAGGCTGGGCTCAAACTTGCTATTCCCCAGCCTGGCCACTAGAATAGCGGGGTCTATAGAGGTGCACCACAATGCCCGACAAAATATATTTTTGATTAGAATATTAGCAAGTTCTACAGTCAAAATTTTCATATGCACATTACACTCTCAGCCAAATTCAGGGATGATGTGTTATAAATATCTCTGCTAAAAGAGAAATGCACAAATATTGTGCATATAATACTTTCCCAACAAAGTCAGGATGATAGTAAAAATGGCCAGAGATAACTACAGAGAGAGAAGGGATTCCAAAAGTTTTAGATTAGAGAATCTGGGAGAATTTCCAAAACAAAGACTTGACTCAACACTTTTTAAAAAACGTACTTCTTGAACTCTAGCCCTAGAGATTCTGATCCAATGGACCTGGATACAGGCTCATTATCTACATTTTTCATAGGTACCTTAGAAGTCTCTGGTGAGAGTTGTCTCACAACACTGAGAAACATGGTCTGGAAAGATTAAAATATTAGGCAGGTTGCCACAGTGGGGACTCTTGATATGTAGAGCAAGGTTGAAACCAGGGTTATCAGTCAGATCACAGGGTTAGGAATAGCTTAGAAAAGATACTCCAGGGATTCCATGTCCAAGGTCAGACTGGTCTTAGGGAGTCAAGTGGGGCTGAGGCTATAACCAAGAGTGCAAACGGTTTGGATGGAGGACAGGAAAAAGCCCAAAGGGAAGAAAGACAGACAGCCCCTGACACTCAGTACTTCTTCCTCCTCAGGCTCCTGGATATTCTGCAGCTAAGTGGAGTATGGCTCTCCCTCTCAAAAGAGCCTAGACTTTGGGTATGGAAAGAGCTGTTCTCTCTCTTCTCAAACTTGCAAGGGTGGCCCTGATTCTAGGAAGATTTTCTGAACAGGTTTCAAGTGTAAACAAACAAACAAACAAGAATGAAAAGGACAGAACAACCTGAGGCTGGGATTATGGAGACACACTGAGAGGTGACTCCTCCTAGATGTGCAAAGTTGACCTTTGCTCTGCCAGTGTCACAGTTGTGAATAAAATGGCTTCCTGCAGTTCACTTAAAGAAATGAGTAGAGTTGTAAAAGAACAAGAAAATTCCAGTTCTGTTCCCTTTCAAGATCATCTGGGGAATATTAAAATGCCTCCCCTGAAGATCTCATTTAGTAGGTCTGATACAGAGTTTAAGAATCTGTTTTTAAATAGTGTTCCAGTTAATTCTTATTTTCAGCCATTAATTGTGAACCGTGATTCTAAAACATCAGAAAGTTAGCAAATGTCTGAACACAGTCTTTGGTTTATTAAAAGTTTATTGCTTAAAATTTATATGCTTATTTATTCTATGCCTACTAATTAGTACAATCAAGTGTACAATTTTCCATGAATATTTGATTCATGGAAAAGTGTTGCTGAGTGTTTTCATGCCTCCCATCATGATTCACGTTAAGATGTTTTAACTAGAGTCCATCAACAATCATTCAATCGGTGTTTTGTGGCTATGTGACTACTTCTGTTTTACCTAATGATCTGTGAAAGACAACTAGAGTGTGACTAAAATTTTCACATCAAACAACAATTTTCAAAAAGGAAAAAGGTCAAGGCCTACTTAAGCATACAAGATCAAAGGGAAGAACCCTGGTATTCCCAAAGCCCACCTAAACATAATCTTTAGCAAAATGCCAAATTGTAAAATGTAGATTTTGTGCAATATATTCCCTTTGGTGTAATGAAACATTCATTAAGAAGAGGAATTGAGCATAGAATGACATGGTGCGACCATGACAGGCTGTGACCCTTAGATGAGTAGAAAGTGGTGAGGCTGACACCAAGTAATGACCACAAGGTTTATATAGAATTTTCCCTAAATTAAGGGGAGATTGTAAAGCTGATGGAGATAACGACAGCCAGGAAACTGGGTTTTCTTATCTGTCTAAAAAGAGAAAGAACAGCTAGCTGAGGAAGCTCTGTTCTTGAGCTGATTATGAAAGCTGAAGACACAAAAAATAATATATTTCAGTTTCAAAAGGTGCAATGTTAAACAGCTCATCTAGCACAAATGTAAGGAAAATGGCATCAAACCACTGGATTTTTGGCCACTTTTAGCACATAGTGGAAAGGGCTTTGATTCTTGAAAAATCTTGAGTAATGAGCAATTTAGAGAAAATGCCATAGAGTGCTAAATAGAGGGCATAGCCTCTCCCCTGGGACCCACCCCATCTTTTTCTACAAACTACTAGTTACTCTCCAACTTCCTAAATGCATTCAAATCCACATGGTCATTGTGAGGCTCCCCTGACAGTACAGTGTGACCCCATCTCCTAATTGCATTTGATTAGCTCTGGGGTGGGCTTCCAACCCAAGCTGAGCAAATCACTTCTCTTTTCTGAGAATTTGGAATGCATCTAAGAGAGTCTTACTTATTTGTGTTGGACTCTTGAAAAAAGAAAAGGTGAATTCTGCAGAAATGAATACAGAAATCACTTTCTGTCATAACAATTATAAAACAACAACAACAAAAATCAGGGCTGCAATATGAGAGTAGACATAGATGTGAAAAGAGAAGCAAAGACTGTAAGAAGACTTGTCAGTGGTGATTTATCTCCCTGCACTAATCACCCCTTGGGCCTGAGTGCATTGTTTCACCCCACGCTAGTCTGAAATGGGTGTTCATGATTATAATCAAGGGATTTCTAAATGACATAGAGGGAGAAAGCTGTAGGATTGTTCAAAAAGGACCATGTCCAAATCTCTTAATGATCCCTGTTGTCTATGACTAAATTAAATCTACTCATTGAACATGGCAATACTTGCCTATAGGATTATGAAAGTACAGGCATTATCAAAGGCCTCTTAACCTTGATGTAGGATAATAACTAAAATGGAAAACAGACTTTGGGAAACCAACGAACAAGCCAACAACAACAACACCCCATTGCCTATTGTTACCTAATCAGTCATTAAAGAAATTTGTTGATAAAAAAGATTCCAAAAGGAGGGTGAGGAGACTATGGGTGACTGTATTCATGAAAGCTGGCAATCTTGATTGGTATAAAGAAACCCAAGAGGAAAAGGACACTCAGCCACCAAGGAAGGGAGGGAAATCTAATAGCATTCCAATTTCCAAAATATAAAGCATACAAGCTTATTGTGTTTTCATATACCCTGATTTCTTTTGTATTTAAATGCTCCTGTGTATGCATTGTCAGAGCAGGAAAATAATATTTGCTAATATAAAAATATATGACAACAAACATCTTTAAATTATTTTTCTTGACTATCTTAGGAGAATGGTTGTCATTTTTTCCAGACTCATTTGTAGTAAATTTTTTCATAACAGGTCATAGTAATTGGCATCATCTCTCATTGACAGTTGGTCAAATAACAGTCCTATCACCATCATAGACTGGAGAGAAACCCATGGACCTTCTTCTTATGGCCCAAAGGAAAGTGTCCTCATTCCTAGTCTTTTGGGCTCATTTATTTGCTGAGTTGTCAGATTTTTATACCTCTTTGCTTTTCAATTTCATATATAATTTTTCTTGGATAAAAAGATGAAAGCCCTAGAGGATTTTTTCCTTGTTCTCTTCTGCTTCAAGAAAATAAAATTTTAAAAAATCTATAGTTTGCCCAATGGAATAAAGGATGTGTAACTTACAACAGTCACAGTTCTTCTAAACATCCCAGCAATGTCATTATTTACATTTAACCTGAAAAAAAATTGCAGAGCAAATAGAACTTAGAACCATCAGAGGTAAAACATTTCATTATATTTTATTATCCCCAAATTAATTCCTAAAGCAATGTGTGAATTAAAATGTTTTATCCAGCATCTTCAAGAAACCAATTTAAAGTTACACAGCTTATAAGAAATTGCCAGAAATATTACAGGCAGACATTAATTTACTCCAAACCAATTAAATTCTACATTAATACATGCAGTAATACACACGCACTTGTTCTTAATTTCCTCTTGTAATTAAGCATACAAGGTATAGCCTTACTTGATAAAGAATTTTAATCCTCTCCTTTGATCTCCATCTTGTCTTCTCTGGCTCCTATTGCCACGTGGAAAATGTCACTTTGTCTGTACCACCGTTTTTTCACTTACAAGAGCAGTCTCTTTCATACACTAATATACAGTCTGCAGTAAGTTTCTAGGTATCCAGGAATTGCTTTTGTATTTGAGAAAAATTCCATCCTCATATCCATGGTGAGGAATTCCCAGAAGGTTTATGGAACATAACCTTCCACACAATCACATGCATAGGTGTTCCAGAATTTAATGTGAAGAACACGGGGAGAATAAATGCAAACTGTACCAGTTCATGGTCAAAAATCAGTTCATGTGCCATTCTTAGCTTTACGTCTTCAATTGTATATTGAAATTGACCTGACCTACCATCCAGGATATTTAAAACTCTTTTAAAACCCGTTCACACGTGTAAAATTATTGACCAATTATGGGAGAGCTATCATTACTTTGAATTTCTAAGCAGCCACTAAAAATTCATGTGTGAGTCAAAAATAAAGATTGAACTCCCTATAAAAATCAATCAAATTGAACAAAATTTCTCCATTTTAGGAAGTCTCAGACATTTATTGAAGTGAAAGGGATTGGTATTGAGTTCCTACTGTGTCCTAGACTCTTAAGTGATTTTGCTCATTTAACTCTCATACACAAACACAAAACTTAATTAATAAGATAATGGATAGATACACAGAATTACTGATTTTTCAGTGTCACACAGCTGTGGAGGAACTAAATTCAAACCTGGCTGTACCCTAAAGTTTGCACTCTTTATACAATGTGAACATTTTACTCAGTGAAGAAGCTCTTTCCACATGGGCAATACCTACATGAACATTTCAGACACTTAAGTACAAATATTGCACTCTGCTTTTCTTATTCACTTGGTATTATGATAAAAACACTTTCCAAGTATGTATAAAAGCTTTAAAATGCTAAATTTTAATATCGTTCGTTCTAATGTATTTTTTAAGCATTTCCCTAATATTGGCCATCTAAATTGTTTCCAAGTTCTTTTTATTGTAAGTAATTTACACACAAAATATTCATTTCCTAACATTTTTGTTTGTGTTGAACTATTTCCTTAAGATACATTTTATATGTGAAAGTCATAGGACTAAAGGCTATGACCACTTATATACTTACATATCTCTTGGTATATGACGCTTCCTATTTTTCTCAGATACACTAAATTAAAATGAAATATTGCTACTTTTAAGAAAGGAGACATCCTCGACACTCACGTTCTACAACAGGGTGAAGAACATCAAGCTCCAGGGATTTATCATACAAAACATTGTTGTGAATTGCCCTTGAATAAGATGTTGATGGACCTCCTCCCCCTCCTTGACGTCTCAGAGGACAAAAATTGTCATTAATTTTTAATATTATCTCTTCTGAGTGAGGAGTATAATGAATTTTCTTTTATACTCCTTGTAAGGTTGAAGTCCTGGCAATCCTTGAAAGATCTCAGGGCATCTATAGTGAGCCCAGGAAATGTTAACCAGCTGCTAAGTTCCTATTGGAAGGTTCATACCAAAAATAAGAATAATTATTAAATCACCTACAACATCAACTCTGATAATAATGACTAATGAATGTGCAATGAATTCCTGTTTAAAGATTATTCCCTCATATGTTCAATTCTGGGCAAGAGAGTCAATTGAACTGTTGGTGAGATACAGAGAACTCTGTCAGGAGTGAATATAGTGGCTCTGACTTTATTGAAGTTAACATGTTCATTGGATTAAAAAGACATCATGTTAAAAATTAACTATTGATCCCCCAATTGGTAATATTAAATACCTCATAAGTAAAATATATGTGTCAGAATATAAAAGAAGGAAATTTAATTCCTCTGAACTTGAGTGATCCAGGTAGTTAATAGTGCTGAGGTATGGAAAGTACCTTTCAGAAAAGTTGTATATAATGAGTGAAGTTAGGCCTTAGTTACATTTTGGCCCTTTTGCTTTCTCACATCACCTCAGTGTATGTGATTCTAGGCTTTGGGGTCATTCTGAGGGCTTACTTATCAGGATACTGTGGATGCCCACTTTTCTTTGGCCATCTGTAGAGCTAGACCCTGGTAGTAACTCAAGAGCAGAAAGTTGTGCCAGTGAGCCATTCTACTCCAGAGCAAAATATCTCTCCTGCATCAAAAGCATTCATGTTTAAAAATCTTACTCAAATTTGGGTATGGAAAACATCAAGTTACAAGAATAAAGAATGAAAGGAGTTATTTATGCAGGCAGACAACTAAATACATCCATTTATTCAACAAATACTTCTGACCACTTAGAAGATACCTGACCTGGGACTGGGTGTTTGGACACATTATTGAGGTAAGAAGGGGAAAATAGCCTTTGATTCTGATTATAGGACAGAAGGAATTCATTTCATTTAAACACAGTAAGAACAGAGAAATTAATCTATTCTAAATTCTTTAGCATGAATATCAGAAGACCACCCAAAGTGAAGGAACTTCTTATAGGTCCACAGGTGGTTAGTGTAAAAACCAGATCCTAAACCCAAATTGTCCTACTCTTTGCCAGTTCATCTTATGCAATAGTCCCATGAAAACACTTTCATCACCTTTGTCTTGTTAAAATGTTCAATCCTCTTCCCTGAAAGAAAAGTAGTTGTTATCTTTCTTCTTATTACTATGGTCTAAGAGTGTAAGGTCTTCACCATCTAATATTTATCCTTTAATAAAATGGACTCGAGTAACTGGGTATACATCTACAATGCTTCACAAACTATTACCAGGGTTCTAATAATGATAAAACTATTAAAGCTGTGTTGTCCTACATGATAGTCATTACCTACGTGTTGTTAATTGTTTCAAAATTAATTATTCAGTAGCTCAGTAGCACTACCTTCATTTAACATGTCCAAGTAGCCACAAGTAACCAGTGGCTATCATGTTGAACCATGCAGACACAAAACATTGGCATGATTGCAAAAATTTCTAATGCGAAGTACTACACCTGGCACTGTAAACAATGTAAAGAATGAATAAACTCACAACATTCACTTTTTAAAAGCATCTTCTGCTTGAGTAACAAGATATTTACATAAGGAATGCACACAGGAAGAGATTTTACTGAGATGTAGTACAAGAAAGATACAATCATTTGTTTTTCTGCTTCCCCACTTTCAAAATTGAATGCTTAAATGGCATTCTTTAAATACCTCAGATGCTGAAATTCTTCTCTCCATACGACCATAGTTTTAAAGTTGTTCCATAAGTCTAACTGAATGGCTTAAATAGAAATGTCAGTAATATTCACTGTGGTACACATTCTATTACACATATATTACATATGAAACAATTTTATTAAAAGAAAAGCAAATATTATTTAGGAAGGAAAGTTATTTCCAAGTAGATATTCAAATATACCATTAGAGAAAAAAATAATAGCTTTGACTACCTTATTAAATTGAGCACATGTGGTTTTCAGAACTAGAGAACTTTGGAGAACATCATAGGTATAATAAAGTATTTTCAAATAATAACATTTATAATAGTGAAAATATTTTTAAAACCTACATGGTCATCAATATAATATCAGTAAAATAAAATAATCATTCCTATATAAGGTGGCATTACTTAGACCTAAAAGAAGCAACTATAAAAGCTGAAAATGTAGTCTTCCCCCAAGCAAGAACAGAATAATTTCATATAAGGAAAATGAAAAGTGTGAACATACAAATAAAATTGACAGATAAACACTGAGGTATTAATGTTAGGTACTAGGGGTTGCTAATATTTTTGATGTCATTCTCTCTTTCCTTGTCTGTCTTTGCTGTCTGGGTTTTTTAATTTTGTATATTAAATATAAACCATTATTACAATTGGAAAGCTACAATAGAATTTTTTAATTAAAAAGTTTTTCCCTACCTCCATGCTATAAAAATGCTGAGTTCAAATAATAAATACCTGAATGTATAAGCAAAGGAATATGCAGATAAATAAATATGGCTTCCTCTCCCAACACACTTGAAATACAGTGATCTTGTTCCCATAGTTTTGGGAGGCCTCTAGTAAATGACATAGTTTATTTTTGAGCTTATTATACAATAGATCATTAAGGAATCAAGCTTTTACTTAGTTACTAGCCATGGTTGATAGTATAAAAGGGCCAGTGAAAAAAGCAAGGGAAATTTATAAATAAAATTTAGAATCTAGGGTTGGGGATTTATCTCAGTGGCATGCACAAGGCCCTGGGTTCACTCTACAGGACAAAAAAAGGAAAAAGAAAAAGGAAATAGCACCTAGAATACACAGATTTAAACTGTACCAATGTACCCTATTCCCAAAATTTGAGTTTTAATTGAATTTTTAAAAATTTGAAAGGTGAAATGTAAATGAATCATAGTGCTCAACAAAGCAACCTACATATCTATTAGTCTGATTATCAGCTTTTTCTATCTTTCTCTTTTTTTAACTTACTGTGCAAATTATATGCAATGCATGAATTTTTGAAAGGCCACCATTTTTAAAGAAACTGAAAAATTGTAAATGTTTCTCCTCTTTCACTCTGAACCTTAAAGAGATCAGTATATGTGAGTACTATAAACAGAGGAGAGAAAAAAGAAGAATAGATGAAGGGGCAGTAAAGGGAGGGAAAGTTCTAAACCATTTCAGTGGAGTAAAGATCAATTTCATTTTAATATAATTTTTAATGGTTGTTCAAACTCCTATAATGTACCCACACAAAAGCCTTCAGTTAATGTGTGTGTATTTTGAGCAGTTCCCCTCTTCGACCCTCGATTTTAATTTCCGTCCTTCAAATGAGATGAATGGAGCGTGAAGCAGGTCATATCTCAATGCTGACACATGGGTTGCAGATAGAACTCACAGCCTGGAGAAGCAGCCAGTTTAGAGATTAAATCAAAGCAGCTCTGAATAGATGGGAGGTCAGCCAGGGCCAGCTTTGACATTTGATAGGACCTTGTGCTCAATCAGGCCTTTCTTCACTCTTCCAGGCATCCTTGTGACAGTGGCCCTAAAAAACAGATGGGACATGTTACAAAGTGCAGGAGAAGCACTAGATTCAGAAAGGAGATAGGTATCAATATTATCAAAGGGACAACTGTTATTTGAAGCAGCCAGCAAGTCAGAAGCCCCTGCTTAGCTGCAATTGCTCTGTTCAAGTTTGCCTTTCATGATTGTGAAATCTGAACCCTGGGGATGCTGAGATAATTTTTAAATTGCTTTTAAAATTTGCTTATATCCTATGCATTAAGCTGTAAACTTTGAATGTTCTCAATGTCATAAGATTAAATTTTAGCATGTGTTCACTGGGTCCATAAGCAGTGTTTCCAAAAAGCCAAGCATAGGTTAACGCTCTGTTTGTTGCTGTTTGCCTTTGGGGAACACATACAAACACGCTCTCTCTTTTTCACACACACACACACACACACACACACACACACACAGGATAACCTTTGGAAGAGAAGAATCAGGGGCGTTAATGCAAGCACTCACTGTGCAGGGACCTGTGTGTGGTTTCAGGAAATCCCAGTCACGTTGCCAAGAGGGTCATGAAAAATAAATGGCCCCAGAGCACTGCAGTGACAGGCCGTTTTTAGTGAGTGGTAATGGGGCCATCTCTAGGATGAAAGGCAGGCTACCGGGTGTCACACCATTCATTATGCCTGCCTGATTTAAAGGAGATGCCTTTTACAGGGGTGACATGGGAGCAAATTATTTCCAGGAATATCACAGCTCTCTTCACCCCCCTCCTCTCACAGCTCTGTCTTGCTGAGTCTCATCCCAGCCACAGAGACCTGCACTTTCTTTGAATTTTTCCTGTCATAGGCTATGTCATAACTGGAGTTGACCCCTCCAAAATTCACCCCCTCCATATGGGGATAAGCAAGCTGGATGCCTGACCTAAGGAGTGCTTAGGTAAATTCGGAAGCCTCACTTTCGCACCCTACTGCCCCTCCTTTACCCACTTTCTGGCTGGTAGCCTACAAGCCCAGGCTACATGGCCTTAAGACAACAACTGGACTCATATGCAAAATGAGTTTCTGAAGTCAGATTTTTGCTTGACATGGACTCCATCATCTCAGGGAAGGTAGTGTTTGACTCACATTTTATTCCTTCATTACAGTAGTCTATCAATAGCCAACTGCGTGAAATTACTCACCTGGGGTTATTTCTGATGAAACATTAACCAATTCATAAAATTTCTCTAAGTTATGTTCTAACACTAATGCTTTATTAATGCTCGGAATTCTAATAAGAGAGATACATAAAATAACCAAAAATTCCAATGAGCAGATCAGATTAATTATTAAAATTAATTATTAAACATAATTGATCATAGAGAGTTTGTGGGTAGAACTAGCTCAGTAAAATATGCAAGTCTCATTTTGAAACAAAAGCATTTAAATCTATTAGAAGAGTTATCATAGGATAAATTGTAATATATAGTTTAGCTCACTTAAGGTATAACATCAAAAAAGTAAACCTCATATTTCATTCTGGTATGTTGAGAGAAAAATACATATAACCTACTTGAATCCCAACTAAGTTAATGTAGCTGCCACTTTATTATATCAAAGTGCATCCACAGCTTAAAATAAAGTGTCTACAGCCATACGTTCGCAGTCTGTGTCACAGCCCTTTGTGAGGAGATGGCACAGTGATACTGATGAAACTAGGATCAGAGTACATCGGAGAGGCCTTTGGATTATCAGATGCATGCAAGTCCTGTGAGTCTCTGTGTGTATGTTTAATTTATGCAAATTGTGCCCTGATTCTGGCCCCCAAAGGCTCAGATGTTTGTGAGAATTTAGAGAATATTTACAGAGAAGCATTTTTTTTTTCTGAATAATTTTATCATTGAAATGTGGCACAAATCTTCCAAAATGGTAATTCTTTCTAGCAAGCTAATCCTTCAAGAGGTTTTTATGTCTCAGAGAAAGCTGTGCATAATCAAAAGACTCTACAAAATACATATTGCTTTGAGTCACTCTATAATTCCATTTAACTATTGCCAACTCCAAAAGCAGCCACAATTTCCCTGTATCTTGTGCATATCAGATGAAGAATGCAGAAAGAATTGACAGTTGGCCGTTGAGTAGCCCAAAGAGGAAAGAAAAAAAAAAAAAAAAAAAAAAACCTTTGCAGGTCTTTTCCAACTAATTTTCTTTTCAAGTGAAAGTTTGAAAAGAAAACAGGAAATGACTTTAGAAACACTGGTTCAATAAGATAAATTTTGACCTGCCCATCTTTCTGTGACTGAATGTATAGTCCAGTTACCAAAAAGATGACCAAAAACAAAAAAAACATAAAAAAAACAGAGAATGTATCTTTTAACAATTATTTTTTTAAACTATGCTGACACTTGAAAAGAAGAAGTAAAAGGATTGAATATTGAAAAAATTGAGTCTGTTGAAAAATTAATAAGAAAATAAAGCAAATAAATATATGCTTAAGAACCTTAACCAAACTTCCATTTTTAAAAATTACACGAATTCCAAGTAATTAAGAAAAGATCTGGTTCTTCAAATAGAACACAGACACTTGTAAATATCATATAATCTATTTTATTTCATCTTGCAACTTTTTTAAAAATATAAATGAGTCACTGTCATTTGTCAGAATGACCTAGAAGCATAATGCCCATGGTACATGCTGTGGTGCATAACAGTTTACTGTATACATCAGCCCCTTGGTGAGAAGCAAAGTGCTAGACTTGGTTACAGGTATAACCAGGGAGTTTTTGTTCCACTCAGTCAAATGTTCTGTAAACCTCCTGGTTTATCCCTTACAGTTGTGTACTCCTGAGCCTGGAAATCGATATAACTAGCCAGTTCAAATATCTCCCACGTTCTGAACAACATTTAAAATCAGTTGAAGTTTTCTTAGGGGCAGAGGCAATAATCTGGTAACAGATGATTTCACCTTGGGCATTCACCTCTCTCTCTTCAAAAATATCATAGGCTCAAATTGAAGGAAGGGAACTAAGAATTCAAAAGCCTTTCTGATTGCATCCATGAGGATATGGAAGGGATGGGTCATGAAACAGATCTACCCATTGCAGTTTACTGTTCTATCTGTGCAAATCAGCCCCAGAGATCTTTGCCTAGAGGGATTAAGGGCTCAGGTCTTCCTTGCAGGTGGGCAGGTCTGACCTCAAATTTGAGACCTGTGTCACCAAGGTGTGACATTGGTCGAGTCTATTTAAAGTGCAGTGACAATGATGCTTATTTCAAAGGACTTGTAGACAATTGTCTAAAATGATTACATAAAACGATTTTCACAGTTCTTGGCATAGGTGAAGCACGCTACTGTTGTATAGAAATCCAATTCATCTTATCTTTGAGCATTCTAACCTGAGAGAATTCCAAGAAGACAAGGACATGACATGTCCTCATGCCCTTGTTAGTTATCATTTTGCAACTAAAGGAAAGAATTAACCAAAAAACCAGTTAAGCCAGTGGAGAGATAAGAAACCAAACTTGAAGATGGTGCTTCTCAAATGGTGACTAAAAGATCCATTGATCATGGCATCCTATTAAACAGATTGAAATTGTTTTTTTTTTTTTTTCCAGAAAATGTTCATAATAACAATTAGAACATTATAGCATAGTCCATCCTGTAGAGTATTAATGTATTTTTTACCTATTTATGCATGACTTATTGTCTCATCTTTTAATAGATGAAAAAAATGAATATTTATTTTCCAGCAGTTTCTGACAATCGTGAGTCCAAGAGGAGCTTAGCTGAGTAGCTTGGGCTCAGGTTCTGTCTTGAGCCACAGTCAAGACTTTGGGTGGAGGAGATGGCTTCCATTATCTCAAGGTCTGGCTGAGGGAGGGTCTGCTTCCAGGCTGATTCACAGTGCTGTCAGCTGGCCTTGGCAGCCTCTGGAAGCCTAGTTTCAAGCTCCATCCCCTGGGACTTGCCACAAGGCTGCCTTATGGCATGGCAGCTGTCTTCCCTAGGGTAAGCCATTCAAAAGGGGGGGCAGTGAGCCCCTCCTAGATGGAAACCACAGTCTCTTATAACCTAAACGTCAGAATTAACATCCTGTTACCTCCACTGCATTCTATTTGTGAGATGTGAGGCAGTAAGACCACTCTACATTCAACAGGAAGGAATCAGAAAAGGGTGTGAAATCCAGGCAGCAAGGATCACTGGGGCCATGGTAGAGGCTATCCTGCTTTCACAGTCCATCCTCTGGCTCCCAGTGACTTTTGTCCATCACAAATACAAAATATACCCACTGCCTCCAAAGACCTCAAAACTCTCATCGCATTGCAACATTGGCTTAAAGGCCAGAATTTCATCATCTAAGACTGGTCCAGACAAGGCTCTTCAAGCATAGTTCCTTAAGAAGAACTCCTCAAGTACTGTTCCTTGCAATCCATAGACCTTGAAAGAACAACAATAAAAAAAAACAAATTGTGTTCTCTTCTGCCAATATACAGTGGGACAAGTGTAAGATCCACTCTATACAGTCCTGTTCCAAGTGGGGTTGGAGGACAGACACCAGGATTACTGATCCATAGCAATTCCAAACTCCAGTCAGGTAAATGTTGGAAGATTCTTGATTAGGTCTCACATAAGAAAAAATCCTTTGTTTCTCCACTCTGCTTTCTGGTCTCTTGGTTCTACCATTTTAATCTTCTTTCCATTTTTGCTAAAAGTAGCAGGTGTTAAAATTCTGTGAAATCAAAACTCCGTTTTCATTGTATACTGTCTCTGTCCACTCCATCCAAATGGTAATGTTTCTGTACATATCTCTTTTGAGAACTCTGTGGACCTCCTGTGAAACGCTCTGGGGCTAAATTTATTAGACAAAAGCTATACCCACAAATCTCTTCCACCTTAGACCTCTGCTAAAATGACTAAGGACAGTGTCCCTCAGCTTCCTGGAAGCCTTATTGTTTATGGAGATAATCTGTGTGGGACACTCTTAATCTCTTCAAAGCATCTGAAGTCTGACTGAGTGTTCTCTGAGGTATCACCTTAGATCCTTTTGAGATCTCAATAAAAAGATTTTACAGTTACTCTCTGGTCTTTTCCCTTCACACAATGTTTTCTTGGCATTTCTCTGGGTCTGATATTTGTTAGGAGCTTTTTTGAAAATTATTTTTTATTTGTTTTTAAATTTTGGCATCTTTGATCTTCTGAATAGTCTGAGAGCTTTCAAAACCATTAAGTCCTGGCTTTGTTTTGAAGTTTGGTTTAACACTCCTTCCCTTGGTTTGTCTTTCATCTTACATTTTGCTGCAAGCAGCAAGAAGAACCCAGGCAGTACCTAAATGCTCTGCTTGAAAATCTCTTTATCTAGGTCCCTGAGTTCACTGGGCACATTTGTACTTTCCATGTTCCTGCACGTATGAGTGTTGCTAGATTTCTGCCCTTTCTGCCAGTGTCCAGTAAGATTTTTCTCCCCTTCCTTTACAAACTCACTGCCTGCCTCCTCAGAGTTCAAAATTCCATGAATAACAGGTTCAGTGTGCTTGAAGCTTTCACCAAAACTCTCCTCAAAATTCTTCCTGTGTTCCCATTTTCTATACATTGCCAAGTTCCAAAGCAATGTTCACATCTTAGATTTTGTCATGGCAGCCCCTCCATATCTGTGCCAGCCAGGGTTCAGAGTTCATTCCGCATTCAGAAGGGCAGAATGACCAGGAGATGGATATCTCCTGGAAAAAGAAGGGTTTGCTTTGGTATTTGTTGGCTTTTAAAAACAGAATTTGACCTTCTACGATTGTGGGAGAGGGGTCATCAGTCTGTGTCAGGCTGTTTCTCCCATTTGATAAGCTAAAGGCTGAAGTCCAAGGTAAGCAGTTGGAAAGGAAAGACTGACATGAAGGGGATGAGATCAAAGATGGGATTCCATCAGACATGACTGGAACCCATGAGGACAAACCACAAAACATGTGTGTTCTGATTGCTTCTGACTTTGGTGGTGTGAGTGTCCAGAGAAAAGGCTGTGGCCTTGATCATGGAGCTGAGACACTTCCCTGGTCCAGGAGTTGGTGAAGTTGAAGGAAGAGCTTAAGAAGGTGGAGCAGTTGCAGGCCTGGCTCCTGCTAGCACCCGTGGGAGGAGCCAGCACATAAACACAGAGATTAGCTATCAAAAGCTGCTGCCTCACTTCCACCCTCCATGCCGTGCCTCCAGTAGGGATCTATCTCATGGCCCATCCTCATCGAAAACACATAGGAAAGAAAATTTTGCGGAACATAGTTCAGTCAAGCCAAGATGACATGTTAAAAAGTCACCACAGTAAGCTCCTTTATTTAGTAAAGTATGTATCTACTTTAAAAAAGAATCAAAACCAGGCATTACTCTGGTTGATAGGAATTAAACAACAACAACAACAAAAAGAACACACCAGACAAAAATTGCTACCTTCTTGGAGTTGATTCCTGATTTCAGGAAGATTGATGTTTTAGCCATATTTTTATTGCTGTGACCAAACTACTTGACAAGAACAACTTAGAGGAGGAAAGTATTGTTTTGGCTCATGGTTTTGGAGATTTCAGTCTTTGTCTGGCTGGCTCCATTTCTGTGGGCTCATGTGAGGCAGAACATCACTGCAGAAAGTGCAGGAAAACTGCTCGGGTCTTGGCAGTGAAGAAGCAGGGGGTGGAGGAGGGTCTAGACACTAGAAATACCCTTCCAAGGCATATCCTATTGACCTACTTCCTCTAAACCTGCCCCACCTGCCTCAAGTTCCTGCCACCTCCCAGTACTCCATTCAGCTACCAATGGATTAACTCACTGATGAGGTCAGAGCCCTCATGATCCAATCACTTCCCACCTGTGAACATTGCCACATTAGAGACCAAGTCTTCAACACATGAAATTTTAAAAGGGACATTCCAAAATCAAACTATAACAAGTTACAATAACCAATGTATAATAAATAAATCGATCACATAGTACCTGACAAAATGAAGGGTTCTGTAAAAACAAACAAAAATTAGGACAAGTGGATTGGAATTGTTGTCTGGGGAGATCACAGGTCTCATTGTGATATTTATGCAAAGACTTAAGGGAGATGATTTGAAGGAATATGCAGATATTTGAAGGACTATTGTCTGTACTTTAAAGATGGTAATAGTCAACAAGTGAATGAATAAAAGTATATATAATCAAATAAATGAAGAAGCAAAGAAAACTTAGACAAATCCAATGGAAAGAAATTACCAATACATGAATTTCTGAAAGTGGGAACATTATCTCCCCACAACTTTTTTACCCAGTTAACTTTCTAAGACATGAGTCATATTGAGAAAATATTTCTACTTTTTACAGTTAGGAAGTTTTGGTTGTAAACACTTGAAACCAAATTCATAGCAACTTAAAATCAAATTCATAGCAATTATGTGAATTAACCAATGGAACCAAAGAAAGAAGTTTATCAGCCAGGCTTTAGGAAGAAGGCATCAGGACAATTCAAATAGTGTAGGTATGAGAAAGAATGCATTGATGGGGACTGTCTTCCCAGCATCACTAGCAAAATGAACCAGTGACCATGATACTTGTTTGTGTCATTCCACTGAAAACTCAAATTCGTGGGAGAATGTTTCACTCTTCAAACTTGAATTGCTTGCTGGTTCATTTACTGGCCCAAAGAAAGGCAAAACAGCTGGACTGACAATGTCACCAAGATGGGCTGTGGCAAGAGTGGTTGGTTCTTCAAAAGAAAAATATAGACAAAGAAAAGGATACTGGAGCTACAGAAGCAATTGATACTAACCACTTCTTTCAAAACTCATTGTAACTGGCTTATGGTTGGCTGTATGTAAAGAATGGATAAGGGGACTCCTTAAAGTATATGAATCCCAAAGATGTCTGTGTGATTTAAAGATCTAAAGACAAGGAAAGGGATGAGATTTTACTTGTGTCCCCAGCAGTAGGGCCATCTTCTATATACAGGTTGGTTCATGCTTTGTCTCATTGGTGGTATTATATAGGAAACAAGTAGTTCAAGGTAAGGAAGAAAAGAAATGTCCTGAACCACACAGGATGATTAGAAATGCCTGTCTCCTGCAGACATGGCCTTGGGTAATAAATTATCATTCTCAGATCATAGAAAAGGCCGGGGGCATTATAAACAGGATAGAAATCCAGACCTTGGGTCTGCCATGACTATAGATAAGGTTGCATGTTTCTTCTCAGTCTATTCATGTCAGTTTCTTCCTGTTCTATTGCTAACCTTTCCCTGCCTGTATATTTTAAAAATATTAATTCAGAGCATGAATCTTTCCTTTCTCCCCTAAAATGTCTTTGGGTATGTGATATTTTCACACAAAGGAGCTATTTTTGGTATTCAAAAATTGCCTTTCTTCCTGCTGGCAGAAAGAATTCACTCACTACCTACTAGTGCATAACACTTATTTTGCTAGAGAGAGAGAAAGAGCGTGCTCTAAATTATATAGGAAAAAAGAGAGGATATTAGATTTTAGAGGGACAAAATTATCCCTCCTCTTTGAACATTTTCCAGAACAACACAGTGCCGCCTGCCCATTGTTTCAGAGCTAATTGTTACATAAATGTCTCTGTAACAGCATCTCTTCCTCAGCATTCTTGGGATAATGACTCACTTCAGAACCACACCCTTATCTATATCCAGTACTCATGAAAGCATTGTTTAATTTTCTGGTTTTTAACTCCTTTATTTCTTTTTCTAGTCCTTATAAAGATCTTTTTTTCAATGTGTGCAAGTGACCCCCTATGTCAATGCTGAAAAAATGGAGAGAGAAAATTAGGACAAGAATCAAGACAGAGATTCTCTTTGTTCTAATAACTCACAGAGAATTCTGGCCAATATTTTCACCAGAGAAAGAAGAAAAAAAAGTAGATAATTTATAAATAAGATTTTCTCAGTTTGATATACAAATGGACATTATAAGGATTAGTCTACAAAATCTTTTTATTTTACCTCTTTCTTTAAATTCTACATTGCATGCTAATTTAGATAATATCATTCTTTGCTAGGAAACTAAGAAACTTAAATAATTGGTAATAATAAGCTTTTCATTAATTTTTTCTCTCACTGAATTTATGCATAGAATGACATCCCATTTTTGTCAGTGTTTGTGTTGGATTTTCTTGGAACTTAAATTAGAAAATTCCCCAAGCCATTTTAGTTCTTAAAAATTAAGAGGGTACCATTTAGAGCACTTAAACTCTTGGGATACCAATTAGAGAACGATTGGTCTGGAAAATTAAAGATGTCTTCTAGAAAGTGTTCTCAGAATAGAGTTTTTAAAAAGGCTTCATATTGGGACAACTAGACTCAACTGATGAGCATTTGAAAGGATAAGTTATTATTCCATGAAAATATCATCTATAATAGGAAATATAAAATGTTACTATACGTGGCATCGTAATACAATATGATAAAACACGTGCCACAGAGTAATGGCTTCCACTAACCGAATGAGGTAATCAGATATGAGATCAAACTACTTGAGAGGGTGGAAGAGAACCTGTCCCGAGAGGCTATACTTTGTCCTTTGTCTCCTGGGATTCATTTTCTCCTATGGTAGACTTAGAACTGTATAGTTTTTCCGAGGCTACAGATTTATAACCTCCTTAGAGACATTTTATATCACCTGCTATTTATTTGCACTTAAAATTCTACCTTTTCTCTTTCCTCCTGCTGGCTTCTCACTGCTTGTTACAAACTTCTTGTCTCATCCCTATTCCTAGTATCTTGCCTGGCCTCTTGCTTTAGACACTTGATGACACGTATCTTTCAGGTCAGCAACCGTGTCTCTTTCTACTCAGTATCTCCAACACTAGCACCTAGCCAAATACCTAGCAGAAATAAAGTAGTATTTGATGAATGAGTAATATATATAGAGAGAGTAATATATATATATATGTTACTCTCTCACAGTGTCCATGACATTGACTTTCACCCTGTGTTCTTCCTCCCTGGTAATCTTTGCTTTCCTTCCCTTCTCCTGCTGCTCAGACCTCATTACACTAATCCAGGACCCTCCCCACAGACACTGTAGGATGTGCATATTCTAAAAAAAAAAAAACTAACCACTCACTCTGACTTCTTTCCTCTTCATGTGATTATCTCTCTCTCTATATATATCTATATATCTACATAGATATATATATATATAGAGAGAGAGAGAGAAAGGTGAATGAGTGTTGAAAGAATGGTCAATGACTAGTATAAAATATTCATCCTACCCATCACTGAAACAGTGGGAGATATGATTTTGCTGAGGCTTGCTTTTTTCAATGAAAACATAGTACCATAGTCAGCCTCTGTATTTTTTAATAGCTTGGTCCCTTACTTCATAAGTGGACTTTTTGTGGACCTGTTTTCTCCTATACTGAGACCTTGATAACCTTGTAAATTTCAAGTTGTGTTCACATCTCTAAAAACCTGATTGATGATGCATGGCCTGTATGTTTGCTTTTTGTGTTTATAAGTTGGAGAGTCTCAGAAAGATAAAGCCGAAGTTAACTTTCACAACTCCAAGTTTAACACGATTTGTAATTTTATGGAGGCTTTAAAGGCTAGTACCCACAGGCTGACAGAGCACAAACCTCCACACTACCTTGACATCTGGCATGCTGTTTATAAAAGTGTTTCCATATGTCAAAGGGAGGGGAAGTGTTCTGTGACTCCCAAAGCAGAATCAGGATCCAAGGAAAGAGTCCACAGGACCAAGATCTCAATTCACTTTAAAGAAAGACAAGTCTTGCAACAAGAGAATGGGGCTCCTCTGGGAGCAGTAAGCTGGCCTGCCATTGGTCATATTCAAGAAACAAGACTACTTGGTTTGCACCTAAAGAATACTGAGCCACCCTGAGGTCTGCTCAGCCCATTGAGCAGCCACCAGAAAGGTGACCTTGTCTGATGGTTTTCTTTAAAGGGAGGTGCAGGGCTCACCTAGCACATCCATGTATCCATCCAGCCATCCAGCCGTCCACCTGTTCAGTCATTATTGTCATAAAAATTCTCTCTGAATTTTCTTGAGGAACACCATCCTCACAGTGTCCATGACATTGACTTTCACCCCGTGTTCTTCCTCCCTGATAATCTTTGCTTTCCTTCCCTTCTCCTGCTGCTCAGACCTCATTACACTAATCCAGGACCCTCCCCGGCAGACACTGTAGGATGTGCATATTCTAAAAAAAACTAACCACTCACTCTGACTTCTTTTTCTTCCTCCCTGATAATCTTTGCTTTCCTTCCCTTCTCCTGCTGCTCAGACCTCATTACACTAATCCAGGACCCTCCCCGGCAGACACTGTAGGATGTGCATATTCTAAAAAAAACTAACCACTCACTCTGACTTCTTTCCTCTTGATGTGATCAATTCCTTAGAAATCTAGGAGTAACTTCCTGCTCTTATCACTCACATTTATTATTTTTAAAACACCCAACAAAGAATATAGCATTGGTATCAGTATCCCATTTTGCAGATGAGAAAACTGAGGCCCAACGAAATTCCCTCACTGTCCTGAGCTCACACAGGTAAAATGACAAGGCCATCATTTAGACATGGGCCCTCTGGCTCCAAGCTTGGTGCTGTTTTCACTACCTCAACTGGGACCACCAGGTGCTGAAGCTTTGAGTGGGGAATTCCTCCTTCTTAAGTCTAGAAGTCTCTATTCTATATATATATATATGAATCAATTTTTTAAATGTTCTTTATCTATCAATAAAACTAATATGTGGCTCTATAAATGTTCCTAGCACCAATCTCTTTTTATGGAGTACATTGCAGCATTCATAATTTAAGTTAGTTAAGATACTTTAAGATTATACAAAGAGGCCAATTTTATCACACTGTTATTGCTATTGTGTCACTTTAGCTCAGACAGGTTAATTTAAGAAAAGAAAGTGATTTCAAAGGCAGTAAGCCACAATGGTATAGAAAAGCCTTTGCCAGCTGGATATAATGCTCTGAAAATTAATGAAATCATCACCTTTTAAAATTTTCTCTAGAGCAGCATTGTCAAGAATGATTTCTTTCTAAATTTAGCCATTGGCAAACAGCCTCTTTTAAAACTAATAAAATTTAGTAATTCTTTCCATACATGTTAGGGTGTGTCTTTTTACTGAATAAAATTGTAATCTGAATGACTGTTCCTCTGTGGCATAAATGAATCAAGATGAGTTGTACTGAGGAGCTAAAGAAGCAAGTCCAAGGAAATGATCCCCAAATATTTGCAGGAGTTAATTCATCCTGGATTGGAGGAAAACCAGGGTCTTATTTCAGCCCTACATTCATGTACTGCAAGCCTTTGGGTATCCAAGTAGGATGATGATAAATGTCACACCGGTCCAGGCAGAAGGAGGCTACATAGATCATCAGTCCTCAATAAGATCTTGCTGAAGGCCAACTTTTGGTGAATAAAATAGTTATGATCCCTGTAAGTTTAGGAGCATAAAATGTGCTACATTTGCATAAAATTTACATAAACCTACCTAAATGATTCCAGCTGCCACAGGAAAAAAAAAAATATATGGGCGTCTCCTTCCATTACCTTAAACCTCGTATACCTTGAAAATGAGAGAAGTGCTGAGAAGCTGTTTGCAAGGTTCTCTGAAGAATGCTGCCCCAAAGTTTAATAGTAAAACCTTGATTAAGTGGAATAACTGCAGGAAGGGAATCTGTTTGGCTAATTTTAATTTAAGTAAATCTGTTTTTTAAAATGCTTATTGTTGGGTTTGGGGGTACAACTCAATGGTAGTGTGCTTGTCTAGCATGCACTAGGCCCTGGGTTTAATCTCCAACACATGTGTGTGTGCACGTACACACAATCCTCATTGCTGAGTATATGACGTGGAACATTATTAAGAGAGCAAGGTCTTTTAGGGGACTGCTCAGGTGGGCTCTGATCATCCGCTGGCCTCAGGATAGAGGCACACTTTAAATTAGTTTATCTTCTATTTTCTCAGCTACAGGACAAAAGATGGGGGAGTCTCCAACCTAAATGGGAATGAAAATTATCTGAAAACTTTGATAAACATTAAAATCCCAAGACTTGTTCCAGGAGACCCCAATGCCAGGGTGAGGAGAGGAGCCATAATCAATATCATGATTAGAGCTGTAGATGATGCTGATTCAGGACACCAGACTTAGACCTTGCTGGATTGAAGGAAATCAAAAAGTACCTAATACTCACGGTTTGTGTCCATTAAACTCCCTGTCTGAGGTTCAGCATCTTGAAATCCCTAAGTTCTGTGAAGAGAAAAACTACTTGAAAAACTTTGTTGTCAAAGTTAGCCTTGGATCAGAAGTCAAGAGAAATCCTGGGTTAGAATCCTGGTGTCTTCCTCTAATTTTCAACACATTTGCATTCATTTTTCTCTCTCCATATATCTTTGGGATGAAGACTAATTCATTTCCAAAGTCTCCCCACCCAGTTTAAAACACTATAAAAAGTAAAAAAAAAAAAAAAAAAAAAAAAAAAAAAAATGATATGACGCAAAGTTCTCAAGCACATTTTGAAATTTGTGAAGAAACCATATCCACCCCTAAATTGACTACACTTAAAAAAAAATTACACACACACACACACACACACAAATATCTGTTCAGTTGACATGTACCCCATACATGGAAGTTTCAGCACACCTTAAATTTGACTCAAAGTGAATGATTCTCCTCTGAGAACTTTGCAAAATGTCTCATATTTGTATTTTAAAACATAAACATAGGGGGCAAAAGAACAAAAAATAAAAATGAAGTTTGTATATATTATTATTATTATTATTATTATTATTGTACTGGGGATTGAACTCAGGGGCACTCGACCACTGGGCCACCTCCCCAGCCCTTTTTTGTATTTATTAGAGACAGGGTCTCACTGAGTTGTTAAGGGCCTCGCCATTGCTGAGGCTGGCTTTGAACTTGCAATCCTCCTGCCTCAGCCTCCCAAGTTCTGGGATTACAGGCGTGTGCCACTGCGCCCGGCTAAAAATGAAGTTTGTTTAAATCATTTAGCTCAAAATTTCATTATAAAGTAATACCCCTATTCAAGACCTCAGCCCAATGTTGTGCAAATCTAGACTAACTTTCTCTGCTGTGGGTTTGTATAAAGAACTGTATGAGGCATATATGAAGACTTTATAAGTCTGTTTTCAGCGGTCAATAATCTAGAGGCAGTAGAAAAATAGGTTTTCTGATAAGGCATCAGTTTTGCAATGAACACAATGAAATATGTCACTTTCAAGTTGAGTCCATTTTTGAAATCCCAGGCAAAGCCATCACAGCCCCTGTCATGGATACTGGATAATTGGGATTCGTTGCACAACCTATATTCTCTAAGAAATGATTGACATCCTTGAGGTTTGTGCTGGGTGAAAGTGGCCACATTGTCAAAACCTGGGCAAACACAATCTTCTCAAAAGGTTAATTGAAATTCAGTTGAATGCAAAGGTATAGAGGGTTTTTTTCATATATTTTAATACATAGCTTTAAAAGTTATGATTAGAATGAAGTATTTTATCTAGACTTACAGTCTGACATGCTAGCCATAAGCCATGTGCGGCTATATAGCACTTGAAGTGTGGCTAATCCAAAATGAGGTTTGTTGTAAATATAAAATATGCACCAGACTTGTAAGGCTTGATTTTAAAAAAGAATGCCAAATATGGTGAATCTCAATAAAACCTTTTAAGTTGATTATATTTAAAGCAATTATATTTTGGATATGTAGAGTTAACTAAAATGTAACAGCAAAACTACTTTGACTTTTCAAAACTTATTGAATATGACTATTAGAAACATAAATGACATATATGACTCATATTACATTTATATTGAACAGCTTTGTTTTTAAAGAAAGATCAAATGTGCCTTCTCAAAACAGTTTAATTGATGCTATTGATTACTCCTTTGAACATGTATAGCAGGTGAGATCAAGATAGGAATGTCATTGGATACCTGTTTATTTGTATTAGACCCATACTGATTTCCCTAAGATACGAAATCATAATTTCATAAAAATTTTAATTTCTGTGTCAAAGGACCTTGTTATGACGTAGTGCCCCACACAGAGCCTTGGAACATCTAGATGTTGTACTAAAAAGTAATTTAATTGAATCTCACCTTTTTTAGAGAACACAATTAAGAACCAGAGTTTAATCTCCTTGATATTACTTGAGATAAAAAGTCAGAATTAGAATCCAGATCACTGAATCTGAAGCCACAATGTTTTGATGGTACTATCACTATTTAAATTTAACTTTATTTCAAAATGAGAATAACATTATTATGTTTATTCACAATGAATAGTCTTATTTTTGTAAAAGAAAGCTGTTTTTCAATCCAAAAGCTATGTTTTTAAAAATTGCCATAATTGAGACCACACTTTTTTAAAACAAACATATTTGACTTAAGTAATTCAATGATATCCTTTTATTGGTGTTCTTCCCCAATAAATACAGTCTGATCTAAAAGGATTTTGAGACATAAAGCAGTCAAAGCACAAAACTCATAAAATCACTAAGAAGCAAAATGTGTCGGAACAGAAGTGGAGATGAGAAGAAGAAATCAGCTTGACTAAAGGAAGAGCCTTAAAGCCCTGGAGCAAAGTCAGATGCCAGGCAGACCTCCTGCCCTACAAAAATAAAATCATATAAGGGCATTGATTTCCCCAAAGGGATAAAGTTGGATGACCAATTTACAGGAAATATTTTTTTAGACCTCATTAATTGTATATATATGTGGTACAAAGGAAAACTGTCACTTCTATCCTACATAGGAACAGAAAACCACCCCCTGCTCCAGCTCTCCTTGATGCTGACCTGGGTTCCTTGGGGAGCACTTAACCTCTTCAGGGCCACTTGAAGGAGCCTCCTCAGTCACTCCTTTGCTCTCCTTGTAAAGCAAAGAGCCCCATCAAGACTTTCATTGTTTCTCCAAGACTAAAAATGTAGCTGGGTGTGGTGGCGCAAGTCTGTAATACCAGCTACTAGAGAGCCTGAGGCAGGAATTGCAAGTTCAAGGCCAGCCTCAGGCCCTAAGGGCACCCTGTCTCAAAACAAAAAATTAAAAGTACTAGAAAGTTGCTCAGTGGTAGAAGAATGGCCCTGGGTTCAATCCCCATAGTGGGGAAAAAAAACACATTAAAAATAATAATAATTAATATTCCATCCTGTAGAGGTTGAGGGGGAAAGGAAACTAAATTTATCTTTCAAGATCATTTAAAATTGTCTCATGATCAGAGGAAAACAGTCATTCTAAAATACTATTTTAACTAAATTGGCCAATTGTTTTTGGTCAAGGAAATACAATGAACTTTAGGTACCAAATGCCTACCACAGTGCCTGCCCACACAAGATACCCAATAAATGTTCAAATTATCTGCATCACTCAGAGAGATGCTGAAGGGAAAGCAAGAAATGAGAGATGAGTAAGTGAGAAATTAAAGACTGAGACGAGGCAGAGATACATACTAGAGTTTACTTGTTAGAGCTGACAAATAAAGGCCATCTCTCTATAGCGGAGAGAGGCAGGCTTGTGTTCTGACTTTTATGGGGCAGGTCCTAATGTGGGCGGTTAGGGGTTGGGTTAGTATGAGGGAGTGGTGAGCCTTTCTCAGAAAGGCCTTGGGGTGGGAAAGCGAAACTTTTTTCCTTAAAATGGTGGCTGTCATTCAAGATGGCTGTCCAGATGCTAAGCAAGGACATTATAGATGCCAGTGTGAATATAAGGGTAGAGATGATTAAGGACTAGAGGGTATCAAGCATCAATATCTTATTTCTTTTTTCTTAATTTTTTTGTAGTTGTAGATGGACAGAATGCCTTCATTTTATTTGTTTATGTTTATGTGGTGCTAGGATGGAACCCAGTGCCTCACACATGCTAGGCAAGTGCTCTGCCACTGAGCTATAGCCCCAGCCCAATATCCTATTTCTTTTTAACATCCTGATATTATTTTACCTAACATTTCAATTACAATGCATTTTTTCTTGTATTTTGCCTGAAAAATATAAATGCATAATATTAAAAGTATGAAGTATAATGAAAATCCTTTTTGTCTTTCCTTTTTCCCTTTTTTTAATCCCACAATTTCTCTTCTCTTAGCATTGGATTTTCTCAAACAAGGTTTGCTTCACTCCAGAGTTTCTCTAATTCTTTTCTCTTCACTGGGAAAACACTTTACTGAGTTTGAGAATACTTGGTGCTCACTTAGAGCAAGATGAAGTGGCATTAATGTCAAGAAAGTTTCCCAACCACCAAAGGAAGACCCAAGATTGTCACTATGGGATCAGCAGCACCTTAACTTTTAAATGCTGTATCATCATTTTACCTAGAAGTGATCAGGCTCTGGGGAACTGCCTCCCACTAATCCAACCATTAACAATCTGAAGTACAAACCATCAAGTGTTTGTGCATTATCGATCAATATATAAAGGAAAAAAAAAGTCCTGAGAAGAAGTGAACATTCACATCAGTTCATCAATTTCGATGTTCTTTTCCCATAATACAATATGCATAGGAAGTTACATTTACTCAGTAACTTGCTTGAGGCAGATGGTCTTACTGATGAGTGTCATTGAGGTATAAAGGTGAGACATACTTATCCACACTGTAGAATCTGCCTCCCATAGGTCTGGGGAATTTGCACGACTAGCAAAAAACTTATTTTCCCCTAGGAATTATTGGCAATATTCTAACAAATATTAGTTCTTAACACTTCTTTTTAATTTTTCTAAGCAAGTCATCCTTCTTCTTTTAATATTGCCTTTTTTACAACTGTGTGTCATAAAATTAATCAAATTCAGTATACTGCATTATATTGTATTCCCATTCTGCTTTTCTAAGAAGTCTCTTTGCTGGAGTTTTAGCTGTTATCAAGAGTTCATAGTCCTTCATTTATAACTATCTATTGGTTTACCCAGAGAGAGTGCCAACCAAATCTGTCACGTGGAGATTTTACCAGAATAACTCACTCAAAGAGCTGCTATTTCCAAGTTTTTTGTTTATATCTCATTCTTGTGCCCTGCATTTACAGTGGAAGCACCCCTGTACATTCTCTTTAATAATGGAACTACTGAGCCTCATTTTGAATAATTTAGGACATGTCTAAACACATTTTCCATGAGTGACTTTGACCCACATGACTCAGACACTTCAGAGAACACAGTATCATCATATAAAAATTCCAGATCTAGACAATTGGATAACTTCTTTTTGAAAGCAAATGGTTCTCTATTTTAATTCCTCCCCAGCCTTCCAAGGCAAAAAGATTTCTTCCACTATTTTTCTAAGCCAAGTAAACATCATTAAGTGGACCTTTGGCATAGCTTGGGTTCATTAAGTGATGTTTCTATCTGAAATTACAAAAATAAAAACAATCCTTGTATTCTATTTGTCCACTCTAATGGGGAGACTAGGCATTGGCTTAAAATTTTAGTGTGGATTCAGATTGTGTATTCCACTTTAAGCTGAAAGAGTCTCTACAGTCAGATGCTTGTGTAATTTCTATGAAAAACTCACAACAAATTTTTGTGTAATAGCCACTACACAATACTTATAAATATTTAATTCTTATATTAGCTACAGCTCTAGAAGTATATAGATCATAATTTTTGTTACATTTCTTAGATCCATTGGGATCTCTGTTTTATCAAAGTAGATGCTCTTTTTCCCCACCATAGTGCACATTTTCCAACCACCAGTACACTTGTATTACAATTTTAATACAAAATTGTTTTACAGTTTGCAAAGACAAATGAAGATAAAAAACACCTCTTCCTCATACTGCTGAATTCTCAGTTTCTGGAATATCTTTGCATTTTGCCCATTGGCCTTGACACCTCCCATCTTTCATTGAATCATAAACCAATAACATCACAATGTGCAAAGGGCAGGCATGTGTGGAGGAGGGGCAGTGGAAATCAGGAATAAGACCTGGACTGCCCCTCCCTTTGAATTTTTTAAAAGTCCAAAGTAGTCGTATGTAAGCTACCTGGTACCGAAAACTGGGAGGAAAACTCTCGGAGGCAGAGTAAAGCTTTTACTACTTTTACTTCTACTTTCTTAGAGCTTAGAGAGGGAAAGAAAGATTTTTAGAGAGAAAGATTAAAGAGCTTTTCTTCTTGTCTTCTTAGCTTAGAGTTTAGAGCTTAGCTTAGAGAAAGATTAGAGCTTCTTTCTTCTCTCTTCTTTCTTCCTTTTTCTTTCTTCTGTCTTCTGTCTTCCTCAGGAGCCTCGGCCTAACTCTGACCAGTCATTACTTCTTCTATCTGGTTTCTCTTCTGTAACCGCTCTGCCTACGTTCTGGCCGCTCTGATTCTTCTGACCGACCGAGTGACTGAATTCTCCGTTCTCCTAACTCGGACCGCTTTCACCCGTTATATACCTTCAGCTTTGCGGGTGCCTACAGGTGCGTCACATACATATCAGGTGGAACTTATGGCTTCCAGCTAGCTGCAACAGCCCTTCCTAATTAGGGCTCCTTCAGTCGTAGTTGTTAAAAACATGAGAGAAAAACTTCAACATACATGAATTTACATCAATGAATTGTGAAACATGTTATTACTATTATACTCAAGACATGATTGAAAACCTCAAAAGTTTTCTTCTTACTAACACAGAAAAAGAAACAAGAAAAACTAGGAGGATGCTGCCACAAAGCATCTGTTGAAGAAGCAGTAATTCTGTCCCCTTGCCACGATCACAAATGTGACTGTTTATGTCCATATTTTCCCACGTTTACAATATCTGGGCAACAAATCTCATAATTCCTCATCATTGTTTAGAATAATTGATCATGAAATTTTCGTTTGGGTAACTATGCTTCTTTGAAAACAATATCAAAACCAAGGGGTTTTTCTTCCATTCCAACAGTCTCAATCCCTTTCCTATCACCATCCTACACGTTCTTTTCCTTTTCCCACCCTTCTGCATATTCCCCCAACAAGTCCAGAATTTCTGAATGAGGTTGACAAAGATTACCGATATACAGTCTAAATAAACAACCCCACCATGATGAAGGACAGATTCGGGCTGCGACAAGGTATCAGTCTGCTTGCTGCAATCCCAGTCCCGCCCGATGTCACGGACTATCCTCTGATCACAGCTTCTCTCTGTGGAACTTTTTATACACTCCTGGCTTACTGCCGCCAGTGATGCTGTCTGATTTAGTCCTCAGCTTGGCAGTGTGCCCTAGTGTAGGCACGTGGCCCCATTGCAGCACAGCTCTCCACAGCATGCAACACCAGTTACAGCCGAATGTCAAGCCAGCTAGCACAAGCTTTAAAGACCCCACAACATACCCTGGCGATCCACAAACACCATCTAGGATACACAAGGCAAAATTAGGAGAAATTGTAGAATGTGGAAAAGGACATAAGAGAACAGCATTATCAAGACAATAACAACTTGGGGCAACAGCCTGAAACACAAGTAAAAGAGAGAAGGTAACTAACTCATATATTAAAATGTGCCCTTTCACATACTCACACTGCATACACACGTGCTTTAGCTTTCTTTGTTCTCAGCTCCAACAAGAGCTATGGAATACTTTGGTGACAGTTCTTGCTTCATAAATTTGGTTTCCTGGTCCAATTTTTCCTTACAAGGAAAGAAGAAGAAAAAATAAAACTTAAAGATCTCCCCTCAAATGGGATTCTCTTTCCCCCTGGGTTTTCATTGATTTATAATTGCATCGATATTTCACATTTCTATTAAAAACACCGTGTTCTAATGCTCAGTCTGGCAGAGGCTTCCCTTTGCATTCGAGAGAACATTCACCAAATCATCTTATTATGGACAGAGCTTGGGTTCTGGGAAAATCAATACGTGTTTAGCTTTCAGGAAGGCAGAGAGGTGCAGAATGTGAACAGGGGCCACCAGCAATCGCTGGGAAGGGAATGTTGTTAAAGAATGAAATGAGGCCACAGGCCTGCGGATTGTGGAATTTTAGTGGTTATGTAACCACATTTTTAGGTTAATTATTCACTCTCTTCTGCCCCTGTTTCCTTTAGGGTAGCTGCTCCTGGGACAACAACATTGTCATTTCCTGTGAATTGCTGCTTCAGTGACCACTGTTTTTGTCTGAAAGGGAAGGGCCTTTCAGAGAAACCCTATTTGTTTAAGTTTCTAAATAATAAATCCTTGGCCTCTGTGCATCACGTTGCTGTGCTGTCAGTTGTAGACAGTGTTCAGTTCTACATCAGGGTGAAGATGGGGCTTCTCTTTCAGGCATGCCCTGTCAAAAGCCTGCCTCCTGCTACTTACAGCGGGGGTTCCACGGTAAGGGCTCTGCTAGTTGCCTTTTCCCTCATCTCTGCCCCCAAGTCAAATCATCTACTCAAAAGGCAATGAAAGGTCTCAAGCTGCTAAGGAAGTTAAACAAATCTGCTAACAATAATAACAACCTTACCTTACCGAGGTGGAATGTACAAGAAATTAACTCTATATTCCTCAGGAAGCATTCTGGGAAACCTCCACATCACACCAAAGCCCACCTCTAAAATACAACCAGTCATGGTGCCAGGCATAGGGTTGGGGGACCATGCCTGGTGACTAGGATTGATGGCTCATGTGTAAAACTACAGCATTCTCCCTGCTCATGCCCCCTCCCAAAGCTCCTGGGAGTGAGATCAGCAACTAACTGCTTCAGAGTGGTTGGGCTATTGTCTAACAAGTTTCTATTCATCCTTAAAATCAAAGATCTGAGCCTTACTTGAAAATTGTTTTGCGACTAAGGCTTCCAAGCAGCAAATGTTACCATCAAGGAGAAAAAACAACCTCCTATGGGAAATGGCTAAACTTAAAATAAAACTGACCAAGCAGAAAGTTATAAATAATATTATTTTAACAGGGTTTTGAGGTACAGCCAAATATTTTGGAATGTTCTCAGTCTGAACAAAACTAGCATATTTTTCATGTTTTCCAACCTCATGACTGAAACAAGAGATAAAGGGAAAAGGAAAAAAAAAAACATAGTTTAAAGATGTAAATTGAAGAGAAAAATCAATCTGGGCAGTTTTAAAACCCAGGTGGCAGGCAAAAATTGAAATCATTTATGTAAAAAAAAAATGCACAATTTCCTCTAACAGGCCATAATTAAGGTGGAATGAAAAGAGCAAAAAATTTGGAGGCAGAAAGAAGTTCAAATCTCAAGTTTACCCTTCACAAAATGTTTGCGTATGGGCAAATTCCTTAGCATATATGAACTTCATGTTACTCATCTAGATAATGGAAATGATAGCACCAATCTTGTAGAGCTATAAGGATTTAGAGATTGACTATGGAAGCATCTAGCGCAGCACTTGGTGCATGCAGGGACATGAAATTTATGCTATCTACCATCCCTCAGGACCCCAGAAGAACAGAAGATTTGCCCTCAATTAAATTCTTTTCTATCAGAGAAAACATTCGGTATTTGGATTTTTGAGATTGACTAACTTCACTTAGCATTATATTCTCCAAGTTTATCCATTTACCTGCAAATGCCATTATTTTATTTTCTTTTATTGCTGAGTAAAATTCCATTGGGTATATGTACCACATTTTCTTTATCCATTTATCAACTGAGGGACATCTAGGTTGGTTCCACAATCTAGCTATTGTGAATTGTTATGCTATAAACATTGAAGTGGCTGTGTCACTGTAATATGCTGTTTTTAAGTCCTTTGGGAATAGACCCAGGAGTGGGATGGCTGGGTCATAGGGTGGTTCCATTCCCAGTTTTCCAAGAAATCTCCATACTGCCTTCCATAACGGTTGCACCATTTTGCAGTCCCACCAGCAATGTATCAGTGTGCCTTTTTCCCATATCCTCTCCAACATTTATTGTTGTTTGTGTTCTTAATGGCTGCCATTCTGACTGGAGTGAAATGAAATCTTAGAGTAGTTTTGATTTGCATTGCTCTAATTGCCAGCAATGTTGAGTATTTTTTCATGTATTTGTTGATTAATTGTGTATCTTCTTCTGAGAAGTGTCTTTTCAATTCCTTAGCCCATTTGTTGTTTTCTCTGATATAAGGAGGCTGATCCACATTGGTGTTGGGTTGGGGTACATAGGAGGATTAAAGGAATGCTAGAAAGGTCAAAGGGGAGGGAAGGGAAGTAGGAGGAAGGGAGGGAGGGAGGGGAAAAAAGAAAAGGTGGTTGAATAAGATGGATGTCATTTTCCTAAATGCATGATTGAAGATTTGAATGGTACAAATATACATTGTATACAAACAGTGTTTTGTAAAAGGATGCTCTATATGTTTATTATGAATTATAATGCATACTACTATTATAAATACAACAACTTTGAATTAAAAAAATAAAGGAAAAGGAGAAAAAAATTCTTTTAAATAGTTTGGTTTTTGTTACTGAAAGTGATAATTTTGAATTTAAAAATAAAATTAAATTAGGAATCTTGTCTTCTGCTGATTCTGCAACTCTGGAAGAATTAGCTATGAGAAGAGGCCTCATTTCTTTGAACTTCAGGTTCTTGTCTTTAAAGTGAGGGGGTTTGAACTCATCTTTTAAAAAAATTCCCAGTTTGGCTATCCCAGGAAAGGATGGGATCTATGCCTATTCAAATCATGGTTTTCCTGTTTTGTTTTCAGATGGCCTACTCCTGATAGGCTATTTAAAATTGAGTTTTGGTATAACTAGTACTGGTGTTTTTCTTTGTATGTGGAGATCTTTGTGAAAGGAAGGAGAGTCTTGTTCTTAGAAGATGTTCAATACATGTTTGCCGAATGAATACCTTATACTAATTAAGACAAAATAGAATGACGCTCTTAGTATAAAACTTTGGTCCAATCCCAGTGCATTGCTCCTCCTTAATTAGAGCTCCGCCAACCTTTTTGGAAACATAGGATGCACCATACATAATACTGTCAAAGCAGGAAACAGCAGTTATTTAAAGAATTTTTGCTTCCAATCCAGTTTTTTTCATTTTACTTATTTTTATTTTTTGGTCAGTAGCTTATGAATTCTTTATTGTTACTGTGAAGTTCAGAAAGTTCCCAAAATAATGCAATTATCTGTTTTTCAAACTAAAGCATTTATCTCTCCCAAAATAAATAGCAAAATAATTGTAAGTCATCATTTCCCAAACATTCCTAAGAGGAGAGCGAATTAAAAAAAAAAAAAAAAAAAAAAAAAAAAAAAACACAAACAAAACAAAACTGCAGGAGCCCTGTTTGGGAAGATGGCTTAAATTGCGGTTGACTACAGGCTTTGGACATGTTTGGGCATTGGTGCCTTCCGTAGTCTCACGGGACTTGGCCCGGGATCTTGCGAGACTTGGCCGGAGATCTCGAGGGACTTGAGCAAGATTGCGGATGAGGTCTGCGCCATTTTGGAGGTTAGAGGAGCGTGGACAGCGTGTCAGGGGTGTAGTTAGAGCCAGAGAGAAAAGTTATCAGAATAAAGAGCTGTTTGTTTCCAGTTCGTCTCTACACTTCTTCCCGCGGCTTCTTTGCTGCAAGCGGCCATCGCTTCAGGCGACAACAAGTGGTGGCCCGGACGGGGAATCGGCACATCAGGTAAGAACTGAGGAACCTCGCAGGAGTCTCTAGTCAGAGCGGTTAAAATTGGTTCGAAAATAACTAAGACCCAAGTGTACAAGGCTCTTGATGGATTCTTTGATACAGCTGAGTCAGTTATTAGTGAGGAGAATTTGGAAAAAAGTGAAAGTGATCATGAAAGCTTGGCCTCGGCTGAGTCAGTTAGGACCAGTAATGATAGTATCAGTGCGGGCTCAAAAATGACAAAGATCCGAGCTGCTAAAGCTATTCAAGATTTATTAGAGATAGTTCAAGGATACATGCTCTCAATTGAATCCGGGACTCAGGATGTTACTGAGTCAGTTAGGACCAATGAGAGTAGTAGTAGTGAGGAGGAATTAAGTAAAAGTGATTCTGAGAAAATGAACAAAAGGAAATTAAGGAAGACCAAGATAAGGGACCATCAAGTGGAGGAACCTATGTCCTCCACTCCCCCATGGGTGGAATCTATTACAGAAAATATGAAGGGTATCACTAGGTGTTTGTGTACCCTAGAAATAGAAATAAAAAGTCTTTCTGAGCGCTTATGCGCTCTCGAGGGTAACTCACAGATACGTTGGGAACTGCCAGTATTTGAATATGAAAATGGAGAGAGGGGCCACCAGTCAGTAGATTTCAAAACAATAAAAAATCTCAAAGAGGCAGTAATGACATATGGACCCCAAGCTCCTTTCACGTTGAGTATACTAGAGTCCCTTAACACCTTTAGCTTAACCCCCTCAGACTGGAAACGTCTATGTAAAGCAACATTAAGTGGGGGACAATACTTGGTTTGGCAATTGCAATTTCAAGAACTTTGTATAGAAACAGCTAAAATAAATGCAGCTGCAGGGTTTGGAGACCATAATATAGAAATGCTCACAGGAGAAGGGCCATTCGCAGACATACAGGCTCAAAAATATTATACCCCAGGAGTATATGCTCAGATAAACGCAGCTGCCTTAAAGGCATGGAAAACTGTACAAGGACCTGGGGATCTACAAGGTAGCTTGTCCAAAGTAATTCAAGGACCTAATGAACCATATGCTGAATATGCTGATCGACTTTTGAGAACTGCAGGTAGAGTTTTTGGAGATGTTGATCAAGTTATGCCATTAGTTGTTCAATTAGCATATGAAAATGCTAATAAATATTGCCAGGAAGCCATCAGGCCATGGAGAAATAAAAAGGATCTTTCATATATATACAACTATGTAAAGATATAAATGATGCCTTTGTCACAGGGAATATGATTGCAGCAGCTGTTAGAGATGCTGCCCCTCAGAATTTCACAAGGACTCAACCTAGACACTATAATCAATCAGGATATTCCAGGAAAAATTATCATAATCAATCAGGCTATTCTAGGCAAAATCCCAAAAGAGAAATAAGACCAAATTCATACCGTGCTCCAGGTTGCTGCCCCAGGTGTAAAAAGGGAAATCATTGGGCCAATAAATGCTATTCAAAATTTGACATCCATGGAAATCCTTTGTTGAGGAATTCAAAAAACGGGGCACGGGGCCCAATGTCCCGGGGCCCACAAATGTACGAGGCATTGGAGGAGGAGTATCCTCAAGCATCCATTCAGATGCTTCCCCGACACAACCACTATTACCCATCCACTCCCTCACCAGAGGATCAGGAAGAAATGCAGGATTAGACCTCTGTTCCACCGCCCGAATAGTGTTAACACCTGAAATGGGGGTTCAACTGATTCCCACAGGAGTCAGGGGACCTCTTCCCTCAGGGACTGTAGGACTTATTATCGGGCGAAGTCTTCAAAGCTTAGTAGGTTTGCAAGTGACCCCAGGAATAATAAACTCAGACTACAAAGGGGAAATAAATATAATGCTTAGCTCACCCCAAAGTATAAGTTCTGTTAATCAAGGAGATAAAAATTGCTCAGCTGCTTCTCCTTCCAAATTTACATAATTCATTTAAAATGAGTATGCCTCAAAAAGGGAAAATAGAAGATTTTGTTCCACTGATTCGAGACCCATGGCTTGCTGGGTTCGAGACTATACTAGGAGGCCTATGTGTAAAATAAGAATCCAAGGAATAGAAATGGAGGGACTTATAGATACTGGAGATGATTCCTCCATCATTAATTTACAACAATGGCCCAAACACTGGCCTCTGCAAAAAGCTTCAACCAGTTTAAGAGGCTTGGGATATAATAACCTCCCAGAAAAAAGTGTAGTAATTTTAAAATGGGAGGATGATGAAGGACATAAAGGAAAGTTTCAGCCTTATGTTTTACCTAACCTACCAGTTACTTTATGGGGAAGAGATATTTTACAACAGATGGGAGTACACCTTGCAACCAAACCTGCAGGTGTTAAATGTGAAAAATATACAGGGTAATCTTAACCCTAAAAGAAATCATTATCAAAAAGTACAGGGTAAGCTTAACCCTAAAAGAAATCATTATCATATAGGAAAAAGACATTTTTCTTCGGGGCCACTGAGAAAATAATTTTGAAAATACCATGGCTTTCTGATAAGCCAGTGTGGGTCCCTCAGTGGCCCCTATCTAAAGAGAAATTACAAGCGGCCCACCTACTAGTTCAGGAACAATTAGAAGCAGGACATATAGAACCTTCCACCTCTCCCTGGAATTCCCCCATATTTGTGATCAAGAAAAAAATCAGGAAAATGGCGATTATTACATGATCTTAGACAAATTAATAAAACCATGCAAGTCATGGGCCCTACTCAACCTGGACTTCCGAATCCTGTAGCTATTCCAAAAAGTTTCCATGTTATTAGTCTTGATATAAAGGATTGCTTCTTTTCTATTCCCCTACATCCTCTGGACGCCCCCAGGTTTGCTTTTTCAGTTCCTTCTATTAACAATAATGGCCCTGATCAGAGATATCAATGGAAGGTTTTGCCGCAGGGAATTGCTAATAGCCCCACCATATGCCAAATATATGTGGACAAGGCTATCCAACCCATTAAAAATAAATATCCAAACCTCATGTGTCTACATTACATGGATGATATTTTATTGGCCCACCCTAATCAAAAAATCTTATTTAATATATTCAGTGACGTGGTAGAAAATTTTAAAAAATATGGATTATATATAGCAGAAGAAAAAGTTCAAACCAGATCTCCCATATTATATTTAGGATTTAAAATCATGGATACTTTTGTTAGACCCCAAAAAAATTTAATAAATAAAGAACATTTGACCACCCTCAATGATTTCCAAAAACTGCTGGGAGACATTAATTGGCTTCGCCCTACACTAAACCTCACTACTGGCCAATTAAAACCTTTATTTGATATCCTTCCAGGGGACCCTGATCCATCCTCACCACGAACACTGACTCCAGATGCTAGGAAAGCTTTAAAGTTAGTAGAAAAAGCCATTGAAGGAGCTCATTGTGATATATTTGATTTAACTCAACCGCTGATATTGATTATTTTTTCTTCACAATATACACCCACAGGAGTATTTTGGCAACAAGGGCCTTTATTATGGATACATTTGCCTGTCTCTCCTAAAAGCATAATTGAGTCTTATACCTCCATGGTGGCTAAACTTATTCTTCAAGGACTTAAAACTTCTACTAAAATATTTGGCATTCACCCTGCTACTATTATTACTCCCTATTCATCATCACAGATTGAATATTTATGCTTCAACGATATGACTGGGCTATAGCTAGATGCTCTACCTCTGCAAATTTTGATAATCACCTTCCTAAGTCTCCTATATTATCTTTTTGTATTAATCATCCTATTATATTTCCACAGGTAATAAAAAATCAACCTATTCCTAAGGCATTTAATGTATTTACAGATGGGTCCTCAAATGGTACTGCTGCAATAGTCACTACAAAAGAAAATATGACTTACATAACTGCACACAAATCAGCTCAACTAGTGGAATTGGAAGCTGTGGTAAGAGCTCTGGAAAATTTTAGAGACCAGCCCATAAACATTTTTTCAGATAGCCACTATATTGTACAAGCCGTACCAAAATTAGAGTTAGCAGGACCAATAGCACCTCATACTCCAGCTTTTAAATTGTTTTATCAAATACAAAAACTTTTGTGGGCAAGAAAGGCCATATTAGAGCACATACTAATTTGCCTGGCCCCCTCCATGAAGGTAATCAAAAGGCTGATGAACTTACAAAAACAATATTTATACTTTCAGCGCTACAACAAGCTACTTTATTTCATTCCCAGTTTCACGTCAACAGCACCACCTTGCAACGTAGGTTTAAAATCACAAAGGAGCAAGCCAGAACAATTGTAAAAGATTGTAAATCTTGTATGACACATTTGCCCAATCCTCATGTTGGTGTTAACCCTAGAGGATTAATGCATAATCATTTGTGGTAGATGGATGTTACTCATGAGCCAAGCTTTGGAAAATTGTGATTTATTCATGTAACCATAGATACATGCTCAGGCATGATTTTTGCTTCCTTATGTTCCGGAGAAAAAGTTAAAGATGTCACATCTCATTGTTTACAAGCTTTTGCTGCATTGGGCATCCCCAAAATGCTTAAAACAGATAATGGCCCTGCATATACGTCCTCATCTTTCAAACAGTTTTGTGCAAAATTCAACATATCCCATAAAACACAGGCATCCCATACAATCCTCAGGGTCAGGGCATTATTGAAAGAGCAAACTGCACACTGAAAATTATGTTATTAAAACAAAAAGAAGGAAATTGGAAAAGTCCTAAGGACAGATTGGCAGTTGCCCTGTTTACCTTAAATTTTTTAACTTTAGACTCTAATGGTTATTCTGCTGGAGACAGACATTGGAATCCACACCAACAACATAAACCCTTGGTTTACTGGAAGGATGTTCTTTCAGGTACATGGAAGGGTCCAGATCCAGTATTAATTTGGGGGAGAGGATCTGTTTGTGTTTTTCCAAAACACGAATCCTCTCCAATATGGATACCATCTAGATTAATAAAGCAGGTACCACATCAAAATGATCAAGATGTAGTTGTTGAGGAATCAATATTAATAAAAAAGGTACAAAATCAAGAAGACCAAGATGAAGATATATAATGATTCCCTCAAAAGTGTCCTTCAAAATGTTTCACAACTCAAGAGTCATTCCTCCCGGCCGGGACGAGGAGATCTCTTTTTAGTGTGCATGCAATTGTATTTTTTTTTCTTTTTATACATGTCTTTATGTCTGTACATTTGTCTACATTTCATGTTAATGTGACGTCACAAATATATGTTTGTATGTTTGTTCGTCTGTCCAGTGTGACGTCACAAAGAACAAAGCGCTTATGAAAAAGAATATATATATATATGGATCCAAATAACTTTAATTCATTTTAGGTTAAGAGTATTCAATTTAGGTAAATAATTTTATAAATGAAGGTACTTTCAATTTTGATTATAGGCATCCCTGGGACTTCTCTTTAGCAAACAATATGACTAGTGCTATATAACCTAATATTTTGGTGTTTTGACATAAGATTGTTTATTTGTTATTAACTTCATTTGTTTAATAGCTGATTAATTTCAATTATCTCAACAGGTAAAAAATTGCTGTGTATACAGAGACCTGAGGGTTCCGGCTAACAAATTATTTCTCCAAAGTGCCTTTAGCTTTTCTTTTATCTATCTTTAATACAATAAATACCCTCAGTCTTTCTTTCTTCTGTTCTCAATATGATATTTTGCCAACTTATGTTTGTGTGAGCTCAAACAACAGTGTGTGTGAGCAGAAATCAACTTTAATTTTCTAATCTAATAATTCTGTTTTTTAGTTTGACAACTCGACTCTTCACTCAGTGCTGAAATAACACTGCCTTTCCTTTAATAATTGATGTTTGAGTTTCTAGGTAGCGGGCCCTGAAGATTTGCCAGTGGCATTGTCTAGACATAAAAAAGACGGCTGCTGCTACAGCTGCAGGGAACGCGGTCACCACAAGCATCCCTGCTGCTCAAGCATCAAACAACCTCACCAACAGTGTGGCCTCTGCTCTATATACATGGGACCTCCTACATCAACGTGTTATAACAAATGGCCATTTTGATCTTTCATTGTTTGGGACTTTACAGGACAATGAGCAGGAGCCCTGTTTGGGAAGATGGCTTAAATTGCGGTTGACTACAGGCTTTGGACATGTTTGGGCATTGGCGCCTTCCGTAGTCTCACGGGACTTGGCCCGGGATCTTGCGAGACTTGGCCGGAGATCTCGAGGGACTTGAGCAAGATTGCGGATGAGGTCTGCGCCATTTTGGAGGTTAGAGGAGCGTGGACAGCGTGTCGGGGTGTAGTTAGAGCCAGAGAGAAAAGTTATCAGAATAAAGAGCTGTTTGTTTCCAGTTCGTCTCTACACTTCTTCCCGCGGCTTCTTTGCTGCAAGCGGCCATCGCTTCAGGCGACAACAAGTGGTGGCCCGGACGGGGAATCGGCACATCAGGTAAGAACTGAGGAACCTCGCAGGAGTCTCTAGTCAGAGCGGTTAAAATTGGTTCGAAAATAACTAAGACCCAAGTGTACAAGGCTCTTGATGGATTCTTTGATACAGCTGAGTCAGTTATTAGTGAGGAGAATTTGGAAAAAAGTGAAAGTGATCATGAAAGCTTGGCCTCGGCTGAGTCAGTTAGGACCAGTAATGATAGTATCAGTGCGGGCTCAAAAATGACAAAGATCCGAGCTGCTAAAGCTATTCAAGATTTATTAGAGATAGTTCAAGGATACATGCTCTCAATTGAATCCGGGACTCAGGATGTTACTGAGTCAGTTAGGACCAATGAGAGTAGTAGTAGTGAGGAGGAATTAAGTAAAAGTGATTCTAAGAAAATGAACAAAAGGAAATTAAGGAAGACCAAGATAAGGGACCATCAAGTGGAGGAACCTATGTCCTCCACTCCCCCATGGGTGGAATCTATTACAGAAAATATGAAGGGTATCACTAGGTGTTTGTGTACCCTAGAAATAGAAATAAAAAGTCTTTCTGAGCGCTTATGCGCTCTCGAGGGTAACTCACAGATACGTTGGGAACTGCCAGTATTTGAATATGAAAATGGAGAGAGGGGCCACCAGTCAGTAGATTTCAAAACAATAAAAAATCTCAAAGAGGCAGTAATGACATATGGACCCCAAGCTCCTTTCACGTTGAGTATACTAGAGTCCCTTAACACCTTTAGCTTAACCCCCTCAGACTGGAAACGTCTATGTAAAGCAACATTAAGTGGGGGACAATACTTGGTTTGGCGATCGCAATTTCAAGAACTTTGTATAGAAACAGCTAAAATAAATGCAGCTGCAGGGTTTGGAGACCATAATATAGAAATGCTCACAGGAGAAGGGCCATTCGCAGACATACAGGCTCAAAAATATTATACCCCAGGAGTATATGCTCAGATAAACGCAGCTGCCTTAAAGGCATGGAAAACTGTACAAGGACCTGGGGATCTACAAGGTAGCTTGTCCAAAGTAATTCAAGGACCTAATGAACCATATGCTGAATATGCTGATCGACTTTTGAGAACTGCAGGTAGAGTTTTTGGAGATGTTGATCAAGTTATGCCATTAGTTGTTCAATTAGCATATGAAAATGCTAATAAATATTGCCAGGAAGCCATCAGGCCATGGAGAAATAAAAAGGATCTTTTCATATATATACAACTATGTAAAGATATAAATGATGCCTTTGTCACAGGGAATATGATTGCAGCAGCTGTTAGAGATGCTGCCCCTCAGAATTTCACAAGGACTCAACCTAGACACTATAATCAATCAGGATATTCCAGGAAAAATTATCATAATCAATCAGGCTATTCTAGGCAAAATCCCAAAAGAGAAATAAGACCAAATTCATACCGTGCTCCAGGTTGCTGCCCCAGGTGTAAAAAGGGAAATCATTGGGCCAATAAATGCTATTCAAAATTTGACATCCATGGAAATCCTTTGTTGAGGAATTCAAAAAACGGGGCACGGGGCCCAATGTCCCGGGGCCCACAAATGTACGAGGCATTGGAGGAGGAGTATCCTCAAGCATCCATTCAGATGCTTCCCCGACACAACCACTATTACCCATCCACTCCCTCACCAGAGGATCAGGAAGAAATGCAGGATTAGACCTCTGTTCCACTGCCCGAATAGTGTTAACACCTGAAATGGGGGTTCAACTGATTCCCACAGGAGTCAGGGGACCTCTTCCCTCAGGGACTGTAGGACTTATTATCGGGCGAAGTCTTCAAAGCTTAGTAGGTTTGCAAGTGACCCCAGGAATAATAAACTCAGACTACAAAGGGGAAATAAATATAATGCTTAGCTCACCCCAAAGTATAAGTTCTGTTAATCAAGGAGATAAAATTGCTCAGCTGCTTCTCCTTCCAAATTTACATAATTCATTTAAAATGAGTATGCCTCAAAAAGGGAAAAATAGAAGATTTTGTTCCACTGATTCGAGACCCATGGCTTGCTGGGTTCGAGACTATACTAGGAGGCCTATGTGTAAAATAAGAATCCAAGGAATAGAAATGGAGGGACTTATAGATACTGGAGATGATTCCTCCATCATTAATTTACAACAATGGCCCAAACACTGGCCTCTGCAAAAAGCTTCAACCAGTTTAAGAGGCTTGGGATATAATAACCTCCCAGAAAAAAGTGTAGTAATTTTAAAATGGGAGGATGATGAAGGACATAAAGGAAAGTTTCAGCCTTATGTTTTACCTAACCTACCAGTTACTTTATGGGGAAGAGATATTTTACAACAGATGGGAGTACACCTTGCAACCAAACCTGCAGGTGTTAAATGTGAAAATATACAGGGTAATCTTAACCCTAAAAGAAATCATTATCAAAAAGTACAGGGTAAGCTTAACCCTAAAAGAAATCATTATCATATAGGAAAAAGACATTTTTCTTCGGGGCCACTGAGAAAATAATTTTGAAAATACCATGGCTTTCTGATAAGCCAGTGTGGGTCCCTCAGTGGCCCCTATCTAAAGAGAAATTACAAGTGGCCCACCTACTAGTTCAGGAACAATTAGAAGCAGGACATATAGAACCTTCCACCTCTCCCTGGAATTCCCCCATATTTGTGATCAAGAAAAAAATCAGGAAAATGGCGATTATTACATGATCTTAGACAAATTAATAAAACCATGCAAGTCATGGGCCCTACTCAACCTGGACTTCCGAATCCTGTAGCTATTCCAAAAAGTTTCCATGTTATTAGTCTTGATATAAAGGATTGCTTCTTTTCTATTCCCCTACATCCTCTGGACGCCCCCAGGTTTGCTTTTTCAGTTCCTTCTATTAACAATAATGGCCCTGATCAGAGATATCAATGGAAGGTTTTGCCGCAGGGAATGGCTAATAGCCCCACCATATGCCAAATATATGTGGACAAGGCTATCCAACCCATTAAAAATAAATATCCAAACCTCATGTGTCTACATTACATGGATGATATTTTATTGGCCCACCCTAATCAAAAAATCTTATTTAATATATTCAGTGACGTGGTAGAAAATTTTTAAAAAATACGGATTATATATAGCAGAAGAAAAAGTTCAAACCAGATCTCCCATATTATATTTAGGATTTAAAATCATGGATACTTTTGTTAGACCCCAAAAAAATTTAATAAATAAAGAACATTTGACCACCCTCAATGATTTCCAAAAACTGCTGGGAGACATTAATTGGCTTCGCCCTACACTAAACCTCACTACTGGCCAATTAAAACCTTTATTTGATATCCTTCCAGGGGACCCTGATCCATCCTCACCACGAACACTGACTCCAGATGCTAGGAAAGCTTTAAAGTTAGTAGAAAAAGCCATTGAAGGAGCTCATTGTGATATATTTGATTTAACTCAACCGCTGATATTGATTATTTTTTCTTCACAATATACACCCACAGGAGTATTTTGGCAACAAGGGCCTTTATTATGGATACATTTGCCTGTCTCTCCTAAAAGCATAATTGAGTCTTATACCTCCATGGTGGCTAAACTTATTCTTCAAGGACTTAAAACTTCTACTAAAATATTTGGCATTCACCCTGCTACTATTATTACTCCCTATTCATCATCACAGATTGAATATTTATGCTTCAACGATATGACTGGGCTATAGCTAGATGCTCTACCTCTGCAAATTTTGATAATCACCTTCCTAAGTCTCCTATATTATCTTTTTGTATTAATCATCCTATTATATTTCCACAGGTAATAAAAAATCAACCTATTCCTAAGGCATTTAATGTATTTACAGATGGGTCCTCAAATGGTACTGCTGCAATAGTCACTACAAAAGAAAATATGACTTACATAACTGCACACAAATCAGCTCAACTAGTGGAATTGGAAGCTGTGGTAAGAGCTCTGGAAAATTTTAGAGACCAGCCCATAAACATTTTTTCAGATAGCCACTATATTGTACAAGCCGTACCAAAATTAGAGTTAGCAGGACCAATAGCACCTCATACTCCAGCTTTTAAATTGTTTTATCAAATACAAAAACTTTTGTGGGCAAGAAAGGCCATATTAGAGCACATACTAATTTGCCTGGCCCCCTCCATGAAGGTAATCAAAAGGCTGATGAACTTACAAAAACAATATTTATACTTTCAGCGCTACAACAAGCTACTTTATTTCATTCCCAGTTTCACGTCAACAGCACCACCTTGCAACGTAGGTTTAAAATCACAAAGGAGCAAGCCAGAACAATTGTAAAAGATTGTAAATCTTGTATGACACATTTGCCCAATCCTCATGTTGGTGTTAACCCTAGAGGAGTAATGCATAATCATTTGTGGTAGATGGATGTTACTCATGAGCCAAGCTTTGGAAAATTGTGATTTATTCATGTGACCATAGATACATGCTCAGGCATGATTTTTGCTTCCTTATGTTCCGGAGAAAAAGTTAAAGATGTCACATCTCATTGTTTACAAGCTTTTGCTGCATTGGGCATCCCCAAAATGCTTAAAACAGATAATGGCCCTGCATATACGTCCTCATCTTTCAAACAGTTTTGTGCAAAATTCAACATATCCCATAAAACAGGCATCCCATACAATCCTCAGGGTCAGGGCATTATTGAAAGAGCAAACTGCACACTGAAAATTATGTTATTAAAACAAAAAGAAGGAAATTGGAAAAGTCCTAAGGACAGATTGGCAGTTGCCCTGTTTACCTTAAATTTTTTAACTTTAGACTCTAATGGTTATTCTGCTGGAGACAGACATTGGAATCCACACCAACAACATAAACCCTTGGTTTACTGGAAGGATGTTCTTTCAGGTACATGGAAGGGTCCAGATCCAGTATTAATTTGGGGGAGAGGATCTGTTTGTGTTTTTCCAAAACACGAATCCTCTCCAATATGGATACCATCTAGATTAATAAAGCAGGTACCACATCAAAATGATCAAGATGTAGTTGTTGAGGAATCAAGATTAATAAAAAAAGGTACAAAATCAAGAAGACCAAGATGAAGATATATAATGATTCCCTCAAAAGTGTCCTTCAAAATGTTTCACAACTCAAGAGTCATTCCTCCCGGCCGGGACGAGGAGATCTCTTTTTAGTGTGCATGCAATTGTATTTTTTTTTCTTTTTATACATGTCTTTATGTCTGTACATTTGTCTACATTTCATGTTAATGTGACGTCACAAATATATGTTTGTATGTTTGTTCGTCTGTCCAGTGTGACGTCACAAAGAACAAAGCGCTTATGAAAAAGAATATATATATATATATATGGATCCACATAACTTTAATTCATTTTAGGTTAAGAGTATTCAATTTAGGTAAATAATTTTATAAATGAAGGTACTTTCAATTTTGATTATAGGCATCCCTGGGACTTCTCTTTAGCAAACAATATGACTAGTGCTATATAACCTAATATTTTGGTGTTTTGACATAAGATTGTTTATTTGTTATTAACTTCATTTGTTTAATAGCTGATTAATTTCAATTATCTCAACAGGTAAAAAATTGCTGTGTATACAGAGACCTGAGGGTTCCGGCTAACAAATTATTTCTCCAAAGTGCCTTTAGCTTTTCTTTTATCTATCTTTAATACAATAAATACCCTCAGTCTTTCTTTCTTCTGTTCTCAATATGATATTTTGCCAACTTATGTTTGTGTGAGCTCAAACAACAGTGTGTGTGAGCAGAAATCAACTTTAATTTTCTAATCTAATAATTCTGTTTTTTAGTTTGACAACTCGACTCTTCACTCAGTGCTGAAATAACACTGCCTTTCCTTTAATAATTGATGTTTGAGTTTCTAGGTAGCGGGCCCTGAAGATTTGCCAGTGGCATTGTCTAGACATAAAAAAGACGGCTGCTGCTACAGCTGCAGGGAACGCGGTCACCACAAGCATCCCTGCTGCTCAAGCATCAAACAACCTCACCAACAGTGTGGCCTCTGCTCTATATACATGGGACCTCCTACATCAACGTGTTATAACAAATGGCCATTTTGATCTTTCATTGTTTGGGACTTTACAGGACAATGCCTTGTGGACATTTGTCCAGAGAATTCAGTGTGTTACTTGATGAAACTTAGGGTAGCTAATTTGTTTAAACAATTTGATATGCTATACAATTTGGCTCGTCACCAAAAGGCTTGTTGCCTTAAAGCCGCACCATCTCCTCACAATTGGACGACTGTTAGTCATCATACACAGTCGATCCTAAAGGGCTCCATTGGATGGCTGGTTAGCCAATGACGGGTAAGATCCCCAGAGGGGGACAACCTAAGACAGGCACAGTCGCACGGGACAGTCTCATGTGGCCGACATATCAACCTAAGACAGGAGTCAAGGGCACAGCCTTGATTATCTGATGACGGGTAAGAATGTTGGTTGCACATAGACGTCCTAGAGCATTACCTCTTTTAAAACAAAAGGGGGGAAATGCAGGAGCCCTGTTTGGGAAGATGGCTTAAATTGCGGTTGACTACGGGCTTTGGACATGTTTGGGCATTGGCGCCTTCCGTAGTCTCACGGGACTTGGCCCGGGATCTTGCGAGACTTGGCCGGAGATCTCGAGGGACTTGAGCAAGATTGCGGATGAGGTCTGCGCCATTTTGGAGGTTAGAGGAGCGTGGACGGCGTGTCGGGGTGTAGTTAGAGCCAGAGAGAAAAGTTATCAGAATAAAGGGCTGTTTGTTTCCAGTTCGTCTCTACACTTCTTCCCGCGGCTTCTTTGCTCCAAGCGGCCATCGCTTCAGGCGAAAACACAAAACCACCTAAACCCATAGGCTCTGACTTAAATGCCTATGTTATTATATCCACAACAAGTTGTAGTGTAGCCTTTGTCTCAGGTCTAAATAATCCAAAGAGCAAAAGGGAAACTCCTTCTCCATCAACAGGACTTTCTGATCCTGGAGGTTTTTTGCCAATCATATACCAGGCCTTAGCACATGAAAATGTATGGGTTGATCTGTTCATCAAATTATTTTATTTATAAATTGGAAATTTTTATTCAGTGGAAAACAAAACTTTAAAATCATGAATTTCTGTGGACGAGAATTCTTCTGCTTTCAAACATTTAATCTTTTGAGGGGTTGAGGAGGAGAACATATTTCCTCCACCTTCATTGGCCCTTGGACCACTTATTGGTCAAGATTAGAATTTAAGTTTTCTGTAAGGACAATGAGGCATTGACTGGAGTCTCCACCCCTCTGGCTGCAAGGTCTTCTCATAAAGGCAGCATCCTTGCTACTGCTGCTGCTGAAACTTGTTATCCTCAGATTCAGATGTCCTTGGGATTTGTGACAGTGGCCGGTATTTGGCTTTGCTTCTAGAGTAAATCTGTTCTAACTCTTCATATGTTGCTTTATAATTTTCCACTTTCATGGATGTATTTTAAATTTCCACAGTAGTCAGTTCTTCTACTGAGAGAATGCAATAAGTCAAGAAAGAAGTGTTTGCCAACTCAAAAAAATTTATAAAATTAATCATGAGATGTTTCACTAGTGGGAAGTCAGATGTTGGTTTGGCTTTCAAGTTTACATGAGTATAACCATCGACTCTACTACATCAGTTGAGTTACTGGATTTAAAGAATTCCTCTACCTTTTGAATATGTTCCAATTATGATTCCCTGTATTTAGGTATTCATTTTCTTTTCTACTGACAGAATCTTAAGGTATTTTGTAATTAGGCAGATTTCAGGTTGTTACATATAAACAATAAAGTTTTCACCAAAACTTCTCTGCAATATAAAATATGTAAATTTAGAAAGACTGTAACAAAAAAGTTAGATTTTAGTGTTTAGAACCATGTGTCTCCAAAACATAAGAATACTCTTGGAAAACAGAGGAACATTGAATCTGAATCTCCTAGGCCATTGATAAGATGAATAAGTAAAGACTTTTTCAGAATCACACAAATTCAATTATACTAGACAAAATTCAATAGCTAGGCAATCGGTACTTTAAATTTTACTCAGGACTTTGTTACAATTATGCATTGCGTTAGTGCCCAGTGGCTTTTGAGGCCCTTCACAACCTGCTGGATGATTGAAGCCCTTTGACACTGGTTCCCTTTACTCCGATACCAATAAAATGGTCCAATCCAGTTTTTTTGTTTGTTTGTTTTGTTGTTGTTGTTGTTTGTATACTCATGGTCTGAGCACTGCAGCTGCATTCCCACCTCCACCTCTAGCTTGATCCATGTCTGGGATTCCCTACACTTCTCTTTTGCTGTGCTTGGCAACAAATCTATCAAGTCATACACTTTCTTAAGACCTGGCACAGTCCAGTCATCCACCAAACTGAGGCAGGTAGAAATTAGAATACTTCCTTTTCATGATTGTGTGACTGTGAGGCAGTCTTACTATATGCTTCTTTAATTTCTAAGTCTGAATAGATTCCATTTGCTCCACCATGCACACTGTCTTTAGAGTACTGTTATTATACCAATAATCTATTTCTCCCTTCAGGCCTGTTAATATTTGCCTTTTATATTTAAGTGCTCCAGTGTTGAGTACAGATGTTATAACTGTTACGCTCTTTTGATTAATTGACACTTTTATGTAATAGCTGTTTTCCTTTTTTACAGGTTTTGAATGAGGATCTATTTTATCTGATGTAAGCTTCAGATACTGCTGCTGTCTTTTGGTTTCCATTAACATGGAATATTTTTTCCCATCCCTTCACTTTCATTTCATGTGTGTCCTTATAGCTGAAGTGAAGCTGATAGGTAGCATACAGGTGCGCTTATATTTGTTCTCCACTTAGCCACTGGTTTTTTTGTTTGTTTGTTTGTTTGTTTTTTGGTTGGAGAATTTGATCCATCTACATTTACAGTAATTATTTCTAGGTAATAACTTACTATTGCCATTATGCTGTTTTCTGTTTTGTAGTTCATGTCTTCCTCATTTGCTCTTCCTTAGATTTGATGATCTTGTTTCTTTTTAAAAAAAAAAAAATTATTGGTTCTTTTTAGTTATACATGACAGCAGAATCCATTTTGATATAATTAGACAAGCATGAAGTATATATTATTCTAGTTAGAGTCTCATTCTTATGTATGTTTGTGATGGTTGGATTCACCGTGTCGTTTTTACACATGTACATGGGAAAGTTATGTCAGATTCATTCCAGTGTCATTCCTTTGCCTACCCCTCTCCCTTCCCTCCATTCCCCATTATTTAATCTACTACACTTCTATTCTTCCCCTCACCCTTCCCTCCATATTATGGGTTGCTTCCTCATAGCAGTGAAAACATTCAACCTTTCGTTTTTTGGAACTGGCTTGCTTCACCTGGCATGATAGTTTTCGAATCCATCCATTTGCTGCCAAACGTAACAAAGTCATTCTTCTTTATGGCTGAATAATACTCTGTTGTGTATATATACCACATTTTCTTCATCCATTTATCTATTGAAAGGCACCTAGGTTGGTTCCATTAGGACTGCAAATTGGTGCATTCATTCTGGAAAGCAGCATGGAGATTCCTCAGAGAACTTGGAATGGAACCACATTTGACCCAGTTATCCGATTCCTCACTATATTCCCTAGGATTTAAAATCAGCATATGATAGTGACACAGCCACACCAATGTTTATAGCAGTTCAATACAATAGGTTTGATGATTTTCTACAGAGCTATGCATTGATTTCTTTCTCATTTTCTTTTGTATCTATCATAAGGTTGTGTTTCATGTTGGGCTTACATTAAGTATCTTCTAATAGTCTATTTTAAGCTGATACCAAATTTGCATACAAAAAGTCTGCACCTATCTTCCCCTCCATATTTTAAGTTTTTGATGTTACAATTTACTTCTTTTATATTTCATATCCATTGTAAATTGTTTTAGCAATTATTATATCTAATACTTTTGTCTTTTAGCTTCATACTAGACTAAAATTGATTTATACACTATAATTATAGTATTAGAGTATTTAGAATTTGACTGTACACTTTTTTTTAACCAGTGAGTTTTAGACTTTCATTTATCTTTCATATATTAATTAGCTTCTTTACTTTTCAGCTTAAAGAGCTCCCTTCAGCATCTCTTGAGGCAGATATAATGGTAATGAACTCTTGGATTTTTTTTTTCCAGTTTGGAAAACTCTTTATCTCTTCTTCATTTCTAGAATATAGCTTTTCCAAGTGATGTTTTCTTAACTTGCAGTTTTTTTTTTTTCTTTCAACACTTTGAATATAGTATCCCACTCTCTCCTGGCCTATAAAATTTTAGCTTAGAAATCTGATTATGATCTATGGGGTTCCTTTGTATGTGACTAGTGAGTTTTCTGTTGTTGCTTTCAAAATTCTCTTCTCTTAATTTTTATAATTTGATTATGATGTGTCTCATGAAGTCCCCTTCAGGTTGAACCTACTTTGAACCTTGTGTACCTGAACGAGTTATAGGACTTCTCTACTGGACCCCCAGACTTCTGCAAAAGGACTGTCTTCTGTGGGTGGCTGTCAAAATCAGTGCATTGTGGAGAAATGATGGTAGAAAACGTCTATTCAACCATCTTTCTCATGTCGCTCTTTTCCATGGATTTTTATAATCTGTTTCAAGTTCCTCAAATAGGTCTGAGTAAACTAAAACACGTCAAATTTAGTATTCAGATAGTAAAATTTCTTCATGAATAGCCATGTTTAGAGATCATGATATCATTATTTCTGTGCTGTCACTTCCCAAAGTGTTTTCTTTGGGTCATTAGTTTTGTAGAATATACCTCAATGTAATGAAGATAAATTCAATCTTATGATCAAATATTTGGGAAAATTCAGTTAAGCATAAATAAATAGATTTCTGTATTACAAGACTCTGATATACTAATAAATAAATAATTCTCCAAAAAAAGTATGCAATCTTTCTCAATTTTTTAAATTTATTTGAATGTGGTTCCCCTTCCCTGTTCTTCCTCGCCTCCTCAATGGGGCATCTTAAGAAACTAAAGTTCAATGGACACAGCTTTAGGAAAAAAATGTTTTATACAAGTCTATAATTTAGCAATCCATTGCATGACAGCTGAGAAATACAATCAAGTGGCTGAATGTTTTCAAAGATGTGAGTTTGTAGTATTATAGATGTCTAAATCATGTACACTGAATACATAGAAGTCATAGGCACACATTTGGAGATACATTATGGACATCTAATCTTTGAGCTTACTGATTTATTGTTATTTCATACAGTTTTCACTTTTGTTATTTAATAAAATAATTTATACCTATAAGAATTTTAATTTGCCCTTGATCATGGGAGAAGTCAGCTCTCTAAATAAGCTAGGTCCTGTGGGATAAGAAAATAAAGCAATAGTGTATCCTATAACAGTAATAATAGTTTATTAAGCATTTGCATAAATTAGGCTTTAAGACCACTCTTAAATGTATCCATTTACTTAATGCTGATGAAAACCCTAAAAAGTAGATGTTACTGTTAAAAAATGAGAGATACAGGAAAGTTAAGTAATTTTTCCAAAGTCATCCAACTAATAATCTGGTGGGGCAGAACTTAAGTTCATACAGTCATCTCCAGAGTTTGTGCATTTAACTATCACATTAAACAACCTTTCAAGCATTTAGATATAGAAATATAACCTTTTGGAAATTTCTATTATTGCTTCTTAAAATAGATAAAATAATTCAAGTATATAAATCTCTTCTATAACTGCATATTGAAAGAAGTACTTTTGTTCACCTTGATAATAGGGAGAAAATCAAACCCTAAAGCTTCAAGTACTTTTCTCCTTATATTAAAATCAACTCTGACATCTAACCCTGTGTGAACCAATGAAAAATCACACAGAAGATGCTAGCAGGAGGCATCAGTTTGGTTTTATAAGAGATATAATAGAAATGGAAATATTATATTAAGGCAAAGATGTGTGGCTGATTTTTATCCCTTTGTTGAGCATAAGTGACATATACTAAAGGAGTGTTTTCACTGAGATCATTGACGTGGCTTAAAAATCATGAATCTAAACTAAAATGGGAGGCGGGGAAAACTTGGATAGAAAGTGGTAGTTAACCTGAAAATTACCAGTCTCTAAGATGTACCCTTTAATCATTTCTGAGATGGGAACTTAAAATGAGGAACATTTATTAGTGAATTATTTTTAGCTTTGAAGTGATCCCTAATGACTTTCAGTGAAGTCCTGATTTAACCTTGGGATATATTTCATGATCACATCAATGGACAGAGCTGTTTCACCCAGTAGATTGAAACAATAATTTCTAGTATATATGCTCTATTTAATTAGATCAATCTCAAGTATATGTTGGGTAATTTCAGATTTTGGTGGCTAGAAGGTCTTAACAATAAGAGTACAAAATCAAAGTTTAATACCCAAAGCCTATGAGTTCTTTCCTACTTAAATGCAAGGACATTATCCAATATTCTTGTTCTTGACAATACCCTTGAAATCCAGGCAAATGACAGGTCTCATTCTCCACATTTTATAGAAAGAAGATCCTAGTTAGAGAAAATGGCATTACTTATTTAAGGTCAGGCTAATATCTTTCATGGTACTTTTATTTTTCTTTAAACTATACTTCTTCAAGTGATAAATGAAGGGATAAATAGGGAAATATTTTGTATAGTTCCTTCCCATAATTTAATAATGATTTATTTATATGTCTACCTACTTGTTTGCTTATAATCTCTGCCTTAGAAAAAGAACTTAAGGATGTTATTGAAACAATAATGTTTCTCCTGTAGTCATATAATAAGGTTATAGAAATACAAAGTGCTGTGGTTTTTCTGAAGCAAATCATTTGCATCTCTTTGTTTACTTTAACCATGATAAAAATGCTGATGCTTATATATAAGGTCACAAAAAATAGCTATCTAAAGAAAATAGATAAAGGACCTCCTGTTTCTTTCATACCTGTATTTGTTTCAGGGTGCATATAATAATCTTGTAAGTTCCAGGCACTCCAATAAAGGAAATAAAAATTATTATAGGGAATCTTAAGCAAGAAGAGATTCAATACAGGAAATTCAGTGTTTTCAAAATTATTAAAAAAGACCAAAAGAGTGGATTCTGAGCTGCACCTCCAGGAATTTCTCCTAGAACTACACAAAACTCACTCACCAGGGGAGCTACCACCTCTGATCCTACCACCAGTGCTATTGGGTGGTAATGTACATCTCAGAGCAGTGCCCCAGAGAGCTTAAATCAGTTTCCACTACAGCTACAGTGGCCCCTTCCATAGTGGCCTTTGGGACCCAGGAAACTGGACAAATCCCAGTTGGAATGCTTTTATCGACCAGCACCCTAACTTTAAAACCTGCTTGCCAGTAATATAAACCCTAGGCAGAATGACATTCTTTGTCTCATTTCTAACTTCCAAGTTGTATATGCTCGTCTATTTGACAAAATCCAATTTTCATCCATAATTTCAGCAACACTGAAGTCTAGAAAATTTTAAAACATCACAACTTCTGCAGTACAGAGAAGCACAGCAAAAGGAGAATGGAGTAAGATTGAATGAGATGCCATGTAATATCTACCAAACAGGAATTAAAAATTTTAACCATAATTAGCTTTAAATTACTGCTTCATCAATTCTGAGAAAATATTCCCCTATTCTGTAAAGTGAGAAAAAGAAAAAATACTGTCCATTACATCATGGAATGTACTAAGATGGATTCAGTTGTACAATGCAGCCAGTTTCAAAGATATTAACACATGAAAAGATATGCATGGTAGGATCAATGAAATATAGTACACACGTCCTAATAGATCATAATGGTATGGTCTTTTTACGATGGCATGTGTGAGTATACTGAGCAGTTTGCCATTTTTAGAGAATTATTGAAAGTTTCAAATTAATTAACATTTCCTTTTTAATTGGCATGCTAATGTGTAAAGAGAAAAGAGCCAAAGAATAATCAAATAATGAAAGACTGGAAGAGATATTTCATAATTTGCCAACACACAAGATAATTTACCAAATTAAATAGACTGTTTAAACTATTTACACTTTTCTAGGTTGAGAATAGATTATGTTGCAAATTTTCCTATCCCTGTTTAGAAACGGAAAAAAAAAAAAAAATTGTGGGTGAGACTAAAATATAGGAAATCAAACCACCCAGAGTGACTATATTCTGTCAACTTCAGCCAACTACAAATTCTGCACAGAGGGTCACCTTTCATCCTGAGTAGGCCAGCACTTTCTCAGGAGGACACAGAGCAATAAAGAGCCAGAAACACATTCAAAACTGTAACTCGTCAGTTGTGCACTCACTGGAAGCCTATAAGATAGCCAAGACCCTAGGCTAGGACTCCATCCAGATGGGAATAACAGGATCTGCACATGGTATAAGACACCCCCCCCCCCCATATCAATCAAGCTGCAGGAGTAAAGACCAGAAGTCAACAGTGCTGAGAAAACAGGTAAATGGTCTGACTAAAGCATGATGTAGATACTTGCTGAGTACCTACTAAGTGCTGAACAGTATTCCAGCCGCTGTTAGCAGACAGGGAAATCAGAGTTTCAGAAGATCAGAAAAATAGTTTCTCAGGGATCAGAGTTCCTAGAACAAAGCAGGTCCTGGCAAAATTATTTGTTGAAGTCTCCATTATCCCATGTTTGTCTTAAGGCCTCAAATGAGCCTGCTGATCGGAGATTAGAACTTAAAGAGCTGCCCCCTGAGTTGCAGAGAGGTCTGGATATGTTCTGTTATCACCAACAAGCACAAGTGTTTTTTCATAATAATAATCTGTTCCTGGGTACCAGCACCAAAATGTCTAGAAAAGAAAAGTTGGCCTGTGATATTTATGATTCATAATATATTTTGCTGTCAGCTCAAAGATTGCAGATGTCATTTGCCAACATCTTGCTTATTTGATTTATAGAATAATTAATTGTATGTAAGATAAGCAGTGCACTGCAGACTGGCAGCTATAATTAATAGATCCTTGCAGCAAAGAAATCTTTATGAAATTGTGAATGCAAGTTTGTAGATCACAAAACCAGCGTCTCTCAAATTGTCTGAAATCCCATTCCTCAGGTGTGGGATAAGGGCCCTTTTTGTAGTCAGTTAGGGTCTTATAATTTACAAAGTGACTTCTGACATATGCTATTTTGTTGGATATATCACAATATACCTACAATTAACATGGAAAAGGCATTGTTACCTGTTCAGAAGAAATAAACCCTAAGAGGTTAAGTGATGTGCCTAAATCCACTCTGTAAGTATCAAAGCTGAAAGAAATCCAAGCGTAGCAACTCCCAATCTTCCCTTGGCAATGCCACATGCCGTAGAATGTTTGGAAGAGCACACTTTGAAGTGCCTGGATTTAAACCCTGCCTCTTCCATGCATTACCCATGCAAACAAATCTCTCAATGGCGAGGAGCCTGTTTCTTCACATGTAAAAGGGGACAACACAATTTCCATTAAAGAAGGGCAGCTCTTTAAGTGTTGATCTCAGGTCAGCAAGTTCATTTCATACTTTGTGAGGATTAAATGAAATAGAGTGTGAGAAAGCTCCTCTCTTCTGATGCCTGGAAAACACGAGCTCCCTAAAACTGTAGCCTCTGGCTGCTGACCACCCTGCAGTCTCCCTTCCCAGCTCAACCCACTGTTCTTTTCCACTGCCCACAGCTGCCAGACTTAGCTGGGCGCTCCGTTCATTAAAAGCTCTCCATGATTTTGAATGTGTCCATAACCTAACAGATCTACTCAGAAAAAAAAAAAAAAAAAAAAAAAAAAAAAAAAGGACTGCTTCAAATAAAACAGTATTGGAGCCGAGTTTACATTTATTCTATGACAATAAGAGCCCCAGTCTAGACATAGCCATGCACACAGGACATCCATGCCTATCTTCAAGGAATTTAGGACCTAAAGGAAAAAATAAATGTAATAACATATGTGAGTCCTTAGTTGTCTTTTTCTTTCTTAAATGTGAAAGCACAGCTTCTCCACCTGTCAAACTTAATTCACTGAAAAAAAATACACTTTTATTTCCTTAAGAAGGGGGCAAGTGTTACTGGATCACTGTGACACATGTCTATAATCCCAGCAACTTGGGAGGATGAAGCAGGAGGATAGTAAGTTCAAAGCCAGCCTGAGCAGTTTAGCAAGACTCCGTCTCAAAATAAAATATAAAAAGGACTGGAGGTGTGGGACCCCTGGGTTCAATCCCTGGTAACAAAAAAAGAAAAAAAAAGAAAAAGAAAAAAAAAAAAAGAGGCAAAGGCAACTGTTATAATATCTTGTGTTCAAAATACCAAGAATGCTTTTCTTAGGAACTGATGGAAGACTGGCCCTATCAGACATCAAACCGCAACAACTGCTTTCCCTGACATCATTTCACACTGTAAATTGCAGGACCTTAACTGAAATCTCTAGTTCTCACTGTGTCCAGCTTTCCTGGCTAGAGTACTTCTTTTCTAAATATGTGTGTGTGTGTGTGTGTGTGTGTGTGTGTGTGTGTGCGCGTGCTAGAGAACGGGAATAGAAGTTGAACACGTTGAGGCATTTTTACTGTAGAAAACTAGCATGGAGTGCAGTTCATGAAATGGGTCAAATAGCCCCTGATTTATTGCTCTCTCCGAGCACATTTTCATGCCCATCGATAATACTTCTTGGAGCATAGTATCAGAGTATGTGATTTCCTCTCCAGTCTGTGGACTGTGACTGAAGACTCAACTTCAGAACGATTTGCCAAAATCTTCCTAAGGTGACTTCAGATCGTATGCTTAATAGGCGAGTCCCTTTTTCATCAGAGGCCCACAAGCATCAATTTTTTGGATCACCCCTGTGCCAAGTGTGGTTTGTGCTAATCCATTTAATAGAAAGTAACAAGTGAGATGTGAACCAATAAGAACAGCTCTGCTACTGAGCTGCTGTGTATGAGAATATGAACAGTCACCTGAACAGTGATTGGTTTGTGGTCTTGTGTCCCAAATATGTTGAATATATTTTTTCCTTGATGCCTCTGGGTATATTACATTTGTTTGTAGTGCAGAAAAGAGATAATTTAAAAGATAAATAGCATATGGATGTAAAATATCTAAATTACTTTTAAGCAATTTAGAGTGAATTTTATTTTAACGAACACATAACCAATACCAGTTAATGGTCCTGTCCCAAGGAATATTGATAAAAGGACAAAAAAGAGCAAACGGAGCTCAGGCCAGGACAATACCCTGGTAAGAGCTATGATGGAGTAAACACAAAAAGACTGAGGACATAGAGAGGGGGGCTCCAGTGGAGCATGTCTGAAGATGTGACTCTTTTACTGAGACTGAAAGACAAGGCAGGAATTAGCCAGGAAGCAAAGTGTGAGGGGAGGGATATTTGGGAAGGACATAAAAGCCCATGAGAGCACCCTAGGTTAGGGAATAGGACATGGTTCTGCGGGTCCATGTCCTGGTGCCAGGGCTGCAGGAGGAAGAAGGATGAGCAGTAAGCTGGGCCATATCTTCACAGGCCTTGGATGACCTGCAAGATAGAAACCTTTAGAAGATTCCAGCAGAGGACATGATCTGCTGTTTGGCAGCAAGAGTGGAGCTTGGATTGGGGAGGACACAATGGTCCGCAAGGATGCACTCAGAGGATACAGTCATGAACTTCACTGCTCAAGGAGTTGGGTCAAGGCCGTCAGAATACAGCTGGATAAGACAGGACTCAGCTCTAAGGACTATGTAAGGCAGTGATCATTTAAGAAGTAAGATCAACTTTTAAGTTCAATCTTGATGTAGGGAGAACATTTCACTCTCCCCTGGTAATGCTCAGGAGTTATCACCTGGTCTGTGCATGAGGATATTTAAGTTTTACAGCATTTGGGTTTTTATTTTGTTGTTGTTGTTTGTTTGCTGTGTGTGTGTGTGTGTGTATGTGTGTAGTGTGTGTGTGTGTGTGTGTGTGTTGTCACCACAGTGAAATCAACAACAAAAGGTTAGAAAGGGAATTCTTTGACTTCCTTGAGATAACTTAACCAAGAAAACTGCCATAGTCCTTTCATTATTTACTACAGAAGAAATTAGAAATGCATTTTTTCAGCAGTTAACATTTTACATCAAAGACACCCTGCTTTTATTATGACTGTTATTAAAGGAAACAAAAGCTGGAGTGTCAATGTTAGCTGTCAAGGGGAAACTGGGAGATGAGCCACATCACTCAACCTGTGGAGTGTTTTCTGAGAATTAAGTACCAGCATTATAGGGGATATAGTTGCGGAGCTTCAGCCCTGCAAAACAAATCATAAAATATTCTGCCCAACATAAAATGCTCATTTACACTTTTGTCCTTCAAAATTAATCCTTGGCTTCATTTTAAAAATGTGTCACAAAAGACAGATTGCATTTCCAGTTTAGTTGTTTTGCCCAGATAGCACTAAAGGATCAAATGTACATAGTTGTGCTGTGTATAGGACAGAAATTGTTAAGTTTTATTTTAAATAAATATTCAGATTATTTTTCTTCCATATTCTACCAAGTGTAGCTACAGCACATTTTTTTCATCTTAAATATATAATCTTATCCTGTTCTATTTTCTCTGCACAGTTGTATGGCATAGCAAAGGGATTATAACTGTTTGTTATAGAAGGATGCCAAAGATTTCTTTTTCATCCTCACTAAAGACTATTTTCATCTATAGGCTGCTGTATATTGTTTGTCCAAATCAGAATAAACACAGTTGAAACCTGTTGATCCTTTATGTTGAGCCAAAGTCCCATCTATATGAGAAAGTGAGCACATGTGTGTTCATGGGGGTGAGGAGGTAATGATTGGTGCAAGGAAAAAATAGAGTTGAGAACTTAAATCATAGGGATAAGGAGTCTTCCCATTATTACACAGATAATTCTTGTGCTTTCCAATCAGCCTTCCTTTTTAATATTTCAGTGGTAAAATAATACATCTCAGACCTCATCGTTCACTGCACTTTAATAAAACTTGTGCAAAATAGTTGTGGCATACCTGCTGTGTTCAATTTGTGGTGCCAGAGGTTAAGGGACACTAAAGGAAGAGAGACCTCATTCCCTCAAGGCCCTCATAGTCCCAGAAGAGTGTAAGATAATTATAGACATTTATAAAGTGAGCCAGGTGGAGGGCCGGGAAGAAACGAAACAACAGTTCAGTGAAAAGATCGCACAGAGGGAGAGTCATGTTCACTTACAGGAATTCAGGAATACCTCATGAAGGGGGTGATCTTGTTCTGACCTCCAGGACGGGTAAATAGTCTATGAATGGGAATCCAGATATCTCATAAGAAAGAAGTGCTATGTTTTAGGTGAGATTTCCCCATAGGTCCATGTATAAGGGCTTGGTCCCCAGGGTGGTGCTGTTGGAACATGGTGGAAGGTTCAGGAGGTGGGGCCTTCGTGGGAGGTCCTTAAGTAATGCCCTTGTAGATGTGGGACCCAGTTTCTTCCTTTTCTTATGTTTCCCAGCTTCCGCCAAGAGCAGTTTGCTCCACCACACATTTCTCAACCATTACCAATGTATTTCTAACAGAGGCCCGAAGAAATGGAGGCACCAAATCTTGGATGGGAATCTTCACAACTGTCAACTAAATGAAACTTTTCATCCTATAAGTTATGTACCTCTTGTATGTTGTTGTAGTAACAGAAAGATAACTAATACACAAGGAGACTGGGAAAAATATATTGTATTACACCTGTACCAAACAGGAACATTTGACTGAAGTGTCATGTAGAGGTTGGTGGAATACATATCTAGAAAGCAGAGTTGGACCAGAGAGTATAGTTCCTGAATCAGAAGGACACATTTGAGTAAGAAATAGAGAATCACTGAGAGTTTTGAGTAAGATAATGGCTATCACAATTCTGCTTAAGAAAAATTTATCTGGCAATTATGTGTTTGAAGGAAATGGAGAGAAAATGGCAGTTATATATTTGAAGACATTGAATACATTTTGAAATAAGAAAATTAGGACACTACCTCTTTAGAAAAGAGATACTGAGTATGACCTGAAGAGAAATAGTTAAAACTAGAAAAGAGAAGGTAGATACATGTTCATACTTTCTGTGCCATGGTTATTAAATAATTTTATCCTGATTGGCAAACCTCTTCTTTATATGTGCAAATAAGACCCCATCAAGGGATGGTCCACTGTAGAATGTTTCAAATCCAGATGAATTAATCAATGCCAATATATTTTGTTTAAGGGCTGGCTCACTTATGAGAACTCAGGTATCTATACTATAAAGAAATACCATAAATTAAATCATATTTGGGGGACAGGAAGCAGGAACTCAAATGAAATGGCAAGGTAATACAGAATGTGGACAGACAGACAATTAATGAGAATTAAGAGTTAAAGAACTTGTCCTTTAATCAGGTGTTGTAGGTCCACAGAAACAAGATTCTGGTGCCTAGAGACCAAAGTGTTATTCAGACGTTAACATTCAATGAGAGAATGGGAAACAAAGCAGAACTTGTGCTGAGAAGCATGGAGGGCACTGTACTGGCACTGAGGACAAAAGGATGTGGACCATCGGGACCCTTAAAGAGCACAAGAATGAAGAACCATAACTATGATGAGGAGCGGGTAGGGCTGGCGTGGCTGAACACATTGGAAGCACGTTTGAGTACTCCAACAGTCAAAAAAGTTAGACATGGGCTTGGAAGTATATAAATATATTTAGGAGAAGATTCTTCTATAGGTACTTTTATTTGTCCACCTTTTGGATGAGGATATTTCTTTTTCTTTTTTTTTTTTTTTTTTTTTTTTTTTTTTTTTTTTTTTGTACCAGGGATTGAATTCAGGGGCACTCGACCACTGGGCCACATCCCCAGCCCTTTTTTTGTATTTTATTAGAGACAGGGTCTCACTGAGTTGCTAAGTGCCTCACCATTGCTGAGGCTGGCTTTGAACTTGCGATCCTCCTGCCTCAGCCTCCCGAGTGCTGGGATTACAGGCGTGCGCCACTGTGCCCGGCTGTGATTTCATTTTGTGTCTTAATAATAAGAGCCTGCTAATAATGGAAGCCTATTATCTGACAGAAGGCAGGAGTCACTGCTAATGCAGAAATGATGGAGCTGGCATGATGAGGAAACCGGAGCTGCTCAAGAAGCCAGTGGGTCTGGAAGAGCCATCCCAGGGCTGGAAGGGTGTCATGGTGGCTGTGCCCTCCCTCTCCAACACCTCTGAAAAGAGCTCGCCCACTTCAGCAGCTTTGCCTCCCTTCTTGTGTGCCTTGTCCCAAACACACATTTAGCAGGTGATGAAAGAAGAAATCAAGGAGCTGCTGTAGGTTTAGCTTCCACACATTCAGAATTTAAGCCAAAGACACTTAATACAACAACCAAAGTGCTGACTCCTCTTTTTATTAAAATTCCCTTCCTGAATTAATCACATCCCTCTCTCCTTAGCCCCAAACCCTGTCCTTCCTCAGAGTGAATTGTAGAAACTGACCATGCCACATTAGTTTACATCCTTCTTTGACCCAAGTCTTGGTTTTTCATTTGTAAATATATGTTAGAGGCCCTGACCCTGAACTTTTCCCATATAGACTTAATAGGTGTACTCCTCTAAGTTCTCAGTGCTTCTTTATGAGAATTGCTGTGCAAGGATATTTTAGTCCAAGAGTATGTTTTATTTTTCTTTATTTCTGCTTTACCTCCCATGGTACCATATTAAATAAATGACTTTGCGGCAGAGGTTTTCAACCTTGGGCGCGCATTAGAATGATTTGGGGAACTTTTAAAAAATCTCAACGCATAGACCATACCGAGGACCAATTAAATCAGGATCTCTGGAGATGAAACCCAGGCACCAGTACTCTTAACGCTCCCCAGACGATTCCAATGTGCAGTCAAGATTGAGAAGCACTGATCAACATAACACCTAATTACTTCCAAATTCCCCAGTTGGTATTTACTTCCATGATCCTTTTGCCCATGCTATTTTCTTGGCATCACATGCTTTTCTGTATTTTATTAACTGAAACAAAGCAAAATCTGCACAGCCATTAGAGCCCAAGTCAGAGCCCCTTTTTGTTCCCCCCACTCACTTCCCTTCCAAGCAACCTGTATCTGTTCCTAACAGATAGACATTGGACTTTGATCTCTAGATAATGTCAGACATGTTTCTTTCCCAAATGGATTTTAAGCTTCATAAAAGTGGGGATTTAGTCTTATTCATTTATACAAAGTGAGCATTCAGTTAAATATTTTGAAATCAAATTAAAACTTTCAAAAATGAAATATATCTATACCCTTCCCATATGTGGGTGATGACTTATGCCTTCTATTAAAAAGGAGTTCTTCAGAAAAGCCATAATACCATTGCTTATAAAAAGTGTGGGATGTGATTTACTATTCCTGGTAACAGCTGCTGTTCATCAATGATGAGTTCAAAGCCGGTGATAACATTATTCAGCAACCACAGTGGTTCTCAACCCTCAGATGACGCCACCTGGACTTCAGTACAGCATTGCTTCCCGCTCACACAAATATACTCCATGTTTTGTTTTGTACTTGAATTGGATTAAATGAGTGTTGGCCAGAGCATCCAACTCCACCTAAGACAACGTCTATAGGTTAAATGCTGGAACGTGTGTGTGTGTGTGTGTGTGTGTGTGTGTAAGTGTAAAAAACAAGCACAAAAGCAGCCTCTTCTGGAAGAGACAACTCCAGCATGACCAAGACATCTTCCTTGTCTTCCAAGTGTCCCCATCTTTCTTTTCTGCTCCCATTTAAACTCTTGCTTTAATTCTATCTTGGTGTGACTGGCACCTTCCACTAACAAATATGGAGCTAGTTGGAAGTAAATATATTTGACTCACTTTTTTCATACATAGCATTTACTTGTCACAGTTCCTATCACACAAGGAGTCAACTGAACTTGGGTTGTTAACTGCACAAAAGGAAGAACCCTGGATAGAGAAAGTAAACTCAGTATGTAGCTCTCTGACTCCAAATGTTCCCTGGCTTGCCTACAGAAAGTAAGCACATTTCATACCACATCCACAGGTACAGGGGCTTGAGTGGGTTCCTGATTAGATATTAACACCAGAAGAAAAATTATTAAGTGCACAATTAAGGAATCAAGCAAAGGTTATTTAATTAAACAATACTTTATATATAAAATTGAATATATAAATTGTAATTAACTGGTCAAAAACTTTAAGAAGTTCCAGTTAATTTCTAAGGCCAGAGCTAAAGTGAGATAAGTCAGGTACCTACCGTGAATGCAAAAAGACTCAGCAAGCAAAAATAATAATATTTAATTCAATAAATTTGAAATTAATCAAAGAAATCTATAATGAGCCAAATATAATAAACACCAATAAGACAAGATTGATACATGATATATTCTGAAAATATTACATGAGAATTATATCATGATTGGTATTATATCAAAATATTCTAAGAACATTCTTACATAATGCTATGAATAAAGCTCCAAGCAAAGTAACAACAGCCCACAGGTTTTGATGCACATAGGTTTGAAATCATAACCAGCTACGCATAGACATGAGCTTCTTTATAGAAGGAAATAGTTTAATACCCGAGGCTGATGTGGATTATTTTCCATAGGAAGCAATAAATAATTATAAATAATTTTTCATGCTTAGATTTAATTAGTGGTCAAACTATCTAATGTGTTAGCAAAGAAATTGATATTTCCCCCATTATGGAGCTCTTTAAAAAGTATTTGTCTGTTGAAAGATTTGTGTTTTCATTTAATTATTCACTCTTTTCTCATTTCTTAAGTGCCTAGCACTGTTCTGAGCGCCGAGATAATACTCTGGCCAGCCTGGGGCAGTCATCCTATGAGCAAACACTGTGATAAAATGCTGAAAAAGATACAAGAGAATATGTGGGGGTTACCATGGAGAAGGGATGACTTTTCCCTGGGGAAAGGACGAGTAAAGAAGCTGGAAGAAATTTCAGGTCAGTGTAATGCAATATTACTTAACATGCCCTTTTCAAAACTGCATTTTTTTTTTTCTTCCTTGAGGGATGGTTATTGTGTCCAATGCCTTTAAATTCCAAATAATTCTGATGAAGCACTTTCATTTCAAAGAAATTCCCTCAAAGAAATGTTAAGGGATGTGTGTAAAGATTTCTCTCCATGAATGTTCACCATTGTCATTTTCATAAAACAAGGAATAAACCTAACTAGCCAATAACACATCAGTGTTGAGCTATATACGTTGTAATAATGGAAGACTTCACGGTGATTAAAAATACATGGATAAGGAATCAGAAATGACATGGAAACGTGTATACACCTGCTGCCCAACGTGCACCCTCAGCCAGCAGCACGGGCCTCACAGGAGGAGCTTTGGACATGCAGAATCTCAGACCCTACCCAGAGCAACTGAATCTGCAACTGCATTTTTCAAAAGGTTCCCAAATGCTATGCACATTACTGTTTGAGAAGCACTGGTATATGCTGTGTATATTGAGGGGGAAAAAAACAGTGTGGATATTACACTTTCATTTTTGAAATTATAATAATTTATAATCCAATCATAAACTGGATGTAGTGATTATTTCAAGGGGCTATGTTTTTTTATTTTCTCATTTTCCTCATATTTTCTAAATATTCAATTATAAATGTGTATTAATTTTATTGTAAGAAAAAATAAGTTTTATAAAGTATTTTCTTTTTTGAAAATGATTATTTGTGGTTAATGATTTTTTTTCCCTAAAAGATAAAATTCAGGTCAATTGCACATCAAAAGTTTGTACAAATATAATTTCACATCAATAGATTCTATGACCTCATACTTAGTACGTGCGATTTAGAATATTAAAACATTGCTTCCATAAGTATCTTTCTATTCCTCTATCTTGCTCTTAAATATATGAATATTTTTCTTTTTTTTTTCTTTTTCTTTTTCTTTTCTTTTTTTTTTTTTTTTTTTTTGTATCAGAGATTGAACCTAGGGGCTCTTAACCCCTGAGCCACATCCCCAGCCCTTTTCATTTTTGATTTTAAGGCATGGTCTTGCTAAGTTGCTTAGGGCCTCACTAAATTGTTTGGGCTGGCTTTGAACATGGGATCCTCCTGCCTCAGCCTCCCATGCCACTGGTGTTACAAGCATGTGCCACCTCACCTGATTAAATGAATCTGTTTATTGAACAAGTCTCACCCATCAGCAGATTACACACTCCCTCAAATAGTTCTTGGTTTCTTTGGAACTTTATCCTCTTTTCTGATGCCATCCTAAAACTGCTAAGATTAAAATTTCTTTTTTTTTTTTTTTTTAACTTTTTCATTTTGTTGTAGGCTTGAAAAGCCTTTTTTCTAAAGACAGGTGTAATTAGCATGCCAGCTGTGATTAGCAAACTCTCCCTTGTTGGTGCTGTTTTATCCTATCTCCTTCCATAGAGCATTGTGAGATTAAGGCACTTTGGAAGTGTTGGGTATGTAGTCAAGATGAGAGAGGAAAAGCTTTTCCCCTCAGAGTTGTTCTGGTGGGCCCTGCTAGCACCAAACACACTGGGGCAGACAGAACACAGGGAGGTAGAAGATACCAAAAACAAAACAAAACAAACAAGTAAACAAAAAACCTGCCTACAGAAGTCTCAGTGCATCCCAAGACATTTGAGGACTACAAGTCAAATCCCATTCTGATGCAAATCCTTTCAATATAACATTTTACTAATGAATCAAGCACATGACCTCCCAGTAGGTAGGACATAATTGTGCTTTGTTCATCTCATTCCATAGACCTTATAGAACAAATGGAACAAGGAGACTTGTCCATGTAGCACCCTGATGAGAGAAAACCTTGCCCTGATGGACGTCTGTGCTCCTCTGTAGCAGAGACTTCTAGCGAATGTAATAGGTGATGAACCAAAGAAAGAGGTTGCTTTTCAGGGAAGTCACAGGGGGAAGAGGTAAGGAGCATTATTGAAAATATATTAGAAGAAGAAACCAAAATGGAAAATAAGTTGTTATTACGGAGGACACAAGATCAGGCTTTTTCAAATATCATTTCATTTTAACCTCAAAAGAGATAAATAGTGCATGTGAGCTGGCTGAGATGTGGTGAGGTTCATAATTCCCCTGAGTTCAGCCTCTTGTGAACGGCAGAATGAGGACAACAGCCTCCCAGCTCCTCACCCGCTCCAGGAAGTAGTAGAGCGCCAACACGGGTTTACAAGTTTACAAAGCTGACTAGCTGGAGAGGCTCTCACGCCCAAGCCTACCCTAATTGCCATGGAATTGGAGTTGGGACAAAGAACACCTTTGCTTGACTCCACTAAGCAGGAAGCACAGCTTCAAAGAGCTGCTGAGGCTCCCCAGAGGAACAGGGGCTCGGCATGTAACCTTCTGTGTAAATCATCACACGTGCACTGCTACCAATCGCCATCAGTGGACACCGACGTTTTAAATGGAAGCATATGGATAACCCAAAACAAATTGAGCTTTTTTCTCTCTGTGTATTTGGTGATCATTAGAGTACTAAAAAGTGTACAATAAAAGTTACCAAAGCAAAGGAAAATGAGCTTCAAGCATCTTTGAAGATTTTTAACTTGAGCATGGTTATAAAGCTATACATTTGTGTGGCAGGCTTAACAGCTTGGCTAAAGTCTATGCATAGTAGTGGATTCTGGTTGAAAGTTCGAGGGCTAGAAAGTCACAGAGTATATTCAAAACGTGACTCCATCATTGCCATGTGTGGGTCATATCCTCTTCCTTGGTTTCCCCTGCTCTGAAATGAGAATGATAACTTACTTTCAGGATACGAATGGAATAACACTAGTAAATTACCAGATAAACACCCGTGGATGCTAATAATACAGAAATTATTTTATTATAGAAATTTATAATAATAAAATGCATTGAATAAAACGCATTGTGAAAATTTGATTTATAAAAAAAAATCATGATTATAATTCTGGGTTCACTTATTCATATCATCTTTTCCACTTGTCTGTAATCTTGAGGAATATGGGAACGTTCCTTTGTTCAGTTTTACCACTGTAGCATGAAGCACATTATCTTGTGTTCACTTTCTAATAAACGGGTGTTGAATGAACGAGAAAGGGAATTGAAAATACATTCAAACCAGGCTATCCCAGGTCATTTCCAACTACTCCCAATGTGGACCTGTATATCCCTGTCTATCAGTGCCTGAGCTCTCATCCCACTTCCTTCTTACATATCACTCTCAATACCAAGAAAATATCAGTCAGTTTCTCAGAAACCAGTTCTAATTCCTTACTTCAAAATTTGCTGAGAATAAAAAGCTACTGTAGGAGCCCTAATTAAGGAGATAGCTAAGAATGCAGATAGCTGTGAGCCATAGAGAGGTTCAAGCATTACCACCTTCCATGGTCTCGCAAGACTTAGCCCGGGATATTGCGGAGCGGGTCGGGGCTATTTTGTGGTGTTTGGAGGAGTGTGGATGGTGTTGGAGCTGTTGTTGGAGCTGGAGAGAGAAGCTAGCAGAATAAAGAGCCTGTTCGTTTCCATTCTGCCTCTGAACTTATTCCCACGGCGTCGTTGTTCCAAGCGGCAATCACTTCAGGCAGCAACAAGTGGTGGCCCATATGGGGAGTTTGGTCAGCAGGTAAGAAATAAGAAAAATTTAAAAATGGGAGCGAAAATAACAAAAGGTCGGATAATAAAAGCCATGGATGAGTTTTTTGATATCGCGGACTCAGTGGATAGTGAGGAAAGTGATCAAGAAAGCATAGCCTCTGAGTCAGTTAATACCGGTGAGAAGAGTAGTGGTGTAAATTCAAAAGTAAGAGCTGAAAAAGCCATCAGAAATTTATTGAAATTAGCCAAAGAATATGTACTCTCTTCAGAAGCTGACATTCAGGATACCAGTAAAAGTGATAATAGTAAGAAGGAGCCAAATAACCATGAAAGTACGGCCTCCTCCACTAAGCCGGTTAGGAACTATGAAACTAGTAGTGAAGAGGAATCAAAAAGTGATTCTGGGAGCACAGTCTCCAGTAAAAAGAACATAAAGAAATTAAAAAAGGAAAGGACCGTCAAGTAGAGGAACCACTTGTGTCCTCTAGTCCCCCAATGGGTGGAATCCATTACAGAAAATATGAAGGGTATTACTAGGTGTTTGCATACCCTAGAAACATAAATAAAAAGTCTTTCTGAGCGCTTATACGCTCTCGAGGGTAACTCACGGATACATTGGGAACTGCCAGTATTTGAAAATGAAAATGGACAGAGGATCCACCAGTCAGTAGATTTCAAAACAATAAAAAAATCTCAAAGAGGAAGTAATGATGTATGGGCCCCAAGGTCCTTTCACATTGAGTATGCTGGAGTCCCTTAACACCTTTAACTTAACCCCCTCAGACTGGAAAAGTCTATGCAAAGCAGCATTAAGTGGGGGGCAATACTTGGTTTGGCGATCGCGATTTATAAAACTTTGTTTAGAAATGGCTAAAAGAAATGCAGCTGCAGGATTTGGAGACCATAATATAGAAATGCTCACAGGAGAAGGGCAATTCACAGACTTACAGGCTAAAAAATATTATGACCCAGGTGTATATGCTCAGATAAACGCAGCTGCCTTAAAGGCATGGAAAACTTTACAAGGACCTGGGGATCTACAAGGTAGCTTGTCAAAAGTGATTCAAGGACCTAATGAGCCATATGCTGACTTTGCTCATCGACTTCTGAGAACTGCAGGTAGAGTGTTTGGAGATGTTGATCAAGCTATGCCTTTAGTTGTTCAAGTAGCATACGAAAATGCTAATAAATACTGCCAGGAAGCCATCAGGCCATGGAAAAAATACAAAGGAACTTTCCATATATATACAACTATGTAAAGATATAAATGACGCCTTTGTCACAGGAAATGTGATTGCAGCTACAATGAGAGGTGCTTCCCCTCAAAATTTCACAAGGGCTCAACCTAGACATTATAATCAATCAGGATATTCCAGGCAAAATTATCATAATCAATCAGGCTATTCTGGGCAAATCCCCAAAGAGAAATAAGACCAAGCTCATACCATGTCCCAGGCCGCTGCCCCAGGTGTAAAAAGGGAAATCATTGGGCCAATAAATGCCATTCAAAATTTGACATCTATGGAAATCATTTGTCCAGGAATTCAAAAAACAGGGCATGGGGCCAAATGCCCCGGGGCCCACAAATGTACAAGGCATTGGAGGAGGAGCATCCTCAAGCATCCACTCAGATGCTTCCCTGACAAAATCCCTACTACCCATCCACTCCCATGCCAGAGGAACAAAAGGAAATGCAGGACTAGACCTCTGTTCCACCGCCCAAATAGTGTTAACACCTGAAATCGGGGTTCAACTGATTCCCACAGGAGTCAGGGGACCTCTTCCCTCAGGGACTGTAGGACTTATTCTCGGGCGAAGTCCTAAAAGCTTATTAGGTTTGCAAGTGAACCCAGGAATAATAAACTCAGACTACAAAGGGGAAATAAAAATAATGCTTAGCTCACCCCAAAGTACAATTTCTGTGAATCAAGGAGAAAGAATTGCTCAGCTGCTTCTCCTTCCAAATTTACATAATTCATTTAAAATGAGTATGCCTCAAAAAAGAAACAATAGAGGATTTTGTTCCACTGACTCGAGACCCATGGCTTGCTGGGTTCGGGATTGTTCAAGGAGGCCTATGTGTAAAATAAAAATCCAAGGAATAGAGATGGAGGGACTGATAGATACTGGAGCTGACTCTTCCATCATTAATCTATGACAATGGCCCAAGCACTGGCCTCTGCAAAAAGCTTCAACCAGTTTAAGAGGCTTGGTATATAATAACCTCCCAGCGAAAAGTGCAGTAATTTTAAAATGGGAGGATGATGAAGGGCATAAAGGAACATTTCAGCCTTATGTTTTACCAAACCTACTGGTTACTTTATGGGGAAGAGATATTTTACAACAAATGGGAGTATACCTTGCAACCAAGCCTGCAGGTGTTAAATGTGAAAATCTACAGAGTAATCTTAACCCTAAAACAAATCATTATCAAAAAGTACAGAGTATCTTAACCCTATAAGAAATCATTACCAAAAGGTACAGGGTAATCTTAACCCTAGAAGAAATCATTATCATAAAGGAAAAAGATATTTTTTTTTCAGGGCCACTGAGAAAATAATTTTGAAAATACCATGGCTTTCTGATAAGCCAGTATGGGTCCCTCAGTGGCCCATATCTAAAGAGAAATTACAAGCGGCCCACCTACTAGTTCAGGAACAACTAGAAGCAGGGCATATAGAACCTTCCACCTCTCCCTGGAATTCCCCCATATTTGTGATCAAGAAAAAATCAGGAAAATGGAGATTGTTACATGATCTTAGAGAAATTAATAAAACCATGCAAATCATGGGCCCTACTCAACCTGGACTTCCTAATCCTGTAGCCATTCCAAAAAATTTCCATCTTATTACTCTTGATATAAAGGATTGTTTCTTTTCTATTCCTCTACACCCTCTGGATACCCCCAGGTTTGCTTTTTCAGTTCCTTCTATTAACTATAATGACTCTGATCAGAGATATCAATGAAAAGTTTTGCCGCAGGGAATGGCTAGTAGCCCCACTATGTGTCAAATCTATGTAGATAAAGTTATTCAGCCTATCAAAAATAAATACCCAGAGCTTATGTGCCTCCATTATATGGATGATGTTTTGCTTGCTCATCCTAATCAAGAAGTCTTATTCACCATATTTAGTGAAATATCAGAAAACTTGAAACGATATGGACTAAACATTGCTAAGGAAAAGGTTCAAATTAGATCTCCAATATTATATCTAGGATTCCAAACTATGGACACTTTTATTAGGCCTCAAAAAATATTAATTAATAAGGAGCATTTGGCCAGTCTCAATGACTTTCATAAATTGCTGGGAGATATTAATTGGCTTCGCCCTACACTAAACCTCACTACTGGCCAACTAAAACCTTTATTTGACATCCTTCGCGGGGACCCTGATCCAACTTCACCACGAACATTGACTCCTGATGCTAGGAAAGCTTTAAGGTTAGTAGAAAAAGCCATCGAAGGAGCTCATTGTGATAGATTTAATTTAACTCAACTGCTGATATTGATTATTATTTCCTCACAATATACACCCACAGGAGTATTTTGGCAACAAGAGCCTTTATTATGGGTACATTTGCCTGATTCTCCTAAAAGTATAATTGAGTCTTATACCTGCATGGTGGCTAAACTTATTCTTCAAGGACTTAAGACTTCTACTAAAATATTTGGCATTCACCCTGCTACTATTATTACTTCCTATTCATCGTCACAGATTGAATATTTATGCTTCAATGATAATGATTGGGCTATAGCTAGATGCTCTACTTCTGCAAATTTTGATAATCATCTTCCTCAGTCTCCTATATTATCTTTTTGTATCAATCATCCTATTATATTTCCACAGGTAATAAAATATCAACCTATTCCTAAGGCATTAAATGTATTCACAGATGGGTCCTCAAATGGTACTGCTGCAGTAGTCACTAAAAAAGAAAATATGACTTACATAACTGCACACAAATCAGCTCAACTAGTGGAACTGGAAGCTGTGGTAAGAGCTCTGGAAAATTTCAGAGAGCAGCCCATGAACATTTTTTCAGATAGCCACTATATTGTACATGCCGTCCTATAATTAGAGCTAGCAGGACCAATAGCACCTCATCCTCCAGCCTTTAAATTGTTTTATCAAATACAAAAACTTTTGTGGGCAAGAAAAGAACCTCTATTCGTAGGGCATATTAGAGCACATACCAACTTGCCTGGTCTCCTCCATGAAGGTAATCAAAAGGCTGATGCCCTTACCCAAACAATCTTTATACTTTCAGTGCTCCAGCGAGCTACTTTATTTCACTCCCAGTTTCACGTCAATAGCACCACCTTGTAGCGTAGGTTTAAAATCACAAAGGAGCAAGCCAGAACAATTGTAAAAGATTGTGAATCTTGTATGACACATTTGCCCAATCCTCATTATGGTGTTAACCCTACAGGATTAATGCCCAATCATTTGTGGCAGATGGATATTACTCATGAGCCAAGTTTTGGAAAATTGCGATTTATTCATGTGACCATAGATACATGCTCAGGCATGATTTTTGCTTCCTTACATTCTGGAGAAAAAGTTAAAGATGTTACATCTCATTGTTTGCAAGCTTTTGCTGCATTGGGCATCCCCAAAATGCTTAAAACAGATAATGGCCCTGCATATATGTCCTCATCTTTCAAACAGTTTTATCCAAAATTCAACATATCCCATAAAACAGGCATCCCATACAATCCTCAAGGGTCAGGGCATTATTGAAAGAGCAAACCGAACACTGAAAATTATGTTATTAAAACAAAAAGAAGGAAATTGGAAAAATCCTAGGGACAGATTGGCAGTTGCCCTGTTTACCTTACATTTTTTAACTTTAGACTCTAATGGTTATTCTGCTGGAGACAGACATTGGAACCCACACCAACAACATAAACCTTTAGTTTACTGGAAGGATGTTCTTTCAGGTACATGGAAGGGTCCAGATCCAGTATTAATTTGGGGGAGAGGATCTGTTGTGTTTTTCCAAAGCACGAATCCTCTCCAATATGGATACCATCTAGATTAATAAAGCAGGTACCAAATCATAAGGATCAAGATGAAGTTTTTGAGGAATCAAGATTAATAAAAAAGGTACAAAACCAAGAGGACCAAGATGAAGGTATGGAATGATTCCCTTAAAGAATCCTTCAAAATATTTTACAACTTAAGTGTCATTCCTCCTGGCCGGGACGAGCAGATCTCTCTTTAGTGTGCACACAATTGTATTTTTTTCTTTTTATATATGTCTTTATTTCTGTCCATTTGTCTAAATTTCACGTAAATGTGACATCACAAATATATGTTTGTAGGTTTGTACGTCTGTCCAGTGTGACGTCACAAATAACAAAGCGCTTATGAAAATATATATATATATATATATATATATATATATATATATATATATATATATATGGATCCAAATAACTTTAATTTATTTAAGTTTAAGAGTATTCAATTTGGGTAAATAATTTAATAAGTGAAGGTACCTTCAATTTTGATTTATAGATGTGCCAGGGATTTCTCTTTAGCAAAGAATATGTCTAGTGCTATATAACCTGATATTTTGGTGTTTTGACATAGAAATGTTTATTTGTAATCAACTTTATTTGTTTTATAGCTGATTAATTTGAGTTATTTCAACAGATAATCTCATGGAAGGATATAGAGACTCGAGGGTTCCAGCTAACAAATTATTTTTCCAAAGTGCCTTTAGCTTTTCTTTAATCTATCTTTAATGCAGTAAATACCCTCAGTCTTTCTTTGTTTTGTTCTGAATATGATATTTTGCCAGCTTATGTTTGTGGGAGCTCAAGCAGCAATGGGTGTGAGTAGAAATCAACTTTAATTTTCTAATCTAATAATTCTATTTTTTAGTTTGACATCTTGCCTCTTGACTCAGTGCTGGATTAGCACTGCCTTTCCTTTAATAATTGATTCTTGAGTTTCTAGGTAGTGGGCCCTGAAGATTTGCTGGTGGCATTGTCTAGACATAAAAAAGACGGCTGCTGCTACAGCTGCAGGGATCGCGGTTGCTGCAAGCATCCCTGATGCTCAAGCATCGAACAACCTCACCAGCAGTGTGGACTCTGCTCTGCATGCATGGGGCCTCCTAGATCAACGTGTTATAACAAGTGGACATTTTGATCTTTCATTGTTTGGGACTTTACGGGACAATGCCTTGCGGGTATTTGTCTAGAGAACTCAGTGTGTTACTTGATAGAACGCAGGGCAGCTGATTTGTTTAAAGAATTTGATATGCTATGCAACTTGGCTCGTCAGCAGAGTCAGCAGAAGGCTTGTCGCCTTAAAGCCGCAGCACCTCCTCACAATTGGACGGCTGTTAGTCATCATACACAGTTGATCCTAAAGGGCTCGATTGGATGGCTGGTAGCCCGTGACGGGTAAGATCCCCAGAGGGGGACAACCTAAAACAGGCACAGTCGCTCAGGACAGTCTCATGTGGCCGACATATCAACCTAAGACAGGAGTCAAGGGCACAACCCTGATTATCCAATGACGGGTAAGAATGTTTGCTGCACATGGCCATCCTAGAGCATCCCCTCTTTTAAAACAAAAGGGGGGAAATGTAGGAGCCCTAATTAAGGAGATAGCTAAGATTGCAGTTAGTTGTGAGCCACAGAGAAGTTCAAGCATTACCACCTTCCATGGTCTCGCAAGACTTGGCCTGGGACATTGCGGAGTGGGTCGGGGCCATTTTGTGGTGTTTGGAGGAGTGTGGATGGTGTTGGAGTTGTTGTTGTAGCCGGAGAGAGAAGCTAGCAGAATAAAGAGCCTGTTCATCTCCAGTCTGCCTCTGAACTTATTCCCGTGGCGCCGTTGCTCCAAGCGGCAATCACTTCAGGCAGCGACAAGCTACAAACAATAAACAAGCTATTTGAGTTAAAAAAATCAAATGATAAGAAAGTGTCTTCTTGGCAGTAGGTATCTTAATCTCCCTACTTCAAACCTAGTTCTGCTTTTGGGGGATCCATTGATGTTTCAACTTGCTCTGAGAAACCAAAAAGCAAGTTTGCAAAAATAATTAAAATAACAAATTTGATCTTGCTGAGGACAGTTTTCCATAGAAGGTTGGTTATTTCAATTCCCCAAATATACACTAATTTTTTTTTTTTTTTTTTATGTTCCAGGTGATTTGGGGTACAGAAGAATCTGAGATGAGTAAGACATGCCCCTCTTCCAAAAATAATGTACTGGCCACCTAGTAAAACTTAACATTTTCCTTTTTCATTTTTATTTCTCTAAATTTGTAAAGTTCTTGTTAACGTGTTTAAAACTGTTACCTCTACCCCCTTTCTCATTAACCCACACTTATAATTGAATTCTACATGATATAAATTACATTGATGTTTTAATTCCTTATCAATCAACAAGTATTTTCTTTACACTTGTGTGCTGGGAGTCCAGATTAGTTCAAATATGGACACATGGTTTACATGTGCCTTTAATACCTGCAAAACATCTAGGTACTAACCTATGTATTTTTAAAATGCAGGTACTCCTGGGGTCTTAATTAGAGCAAGACATATTCCATGCTTGTGTAATTATGTCAAATTGGATTCTACTGTCATGTATAACTGAAAAGAACCAATAAAGAATAAAAAGAAAAAGAAAATGCATGTATTTAAAAGCAAAGCAAGATTTATTTTAAAACATGCCAAAGTACAATGTAGCATTTAGTTATTCAAGTTAAAGAGGGGTTTTTCATTAAGATATAATTTACATAGTATACATAATTTGATGAGTTTGACAGATGCATACATACACTTGTGTAAATGCCACCTTCCTTGAAGATGTTATCCTTCCCATTACCCCTCCCACTCCATCCCAATCAATCCACACCCTCACACCCACTCTCAAGAGGCAACCGCTAAATTGTGATATTTATCACTTTATATTTTTTATTTATTCTAGAACTTCATATAAATGGAATCATATACTATGAACCCTTAGAATCTTGCTTTTTTTCCCTCAGCAATATGTCTTTGAGATTCATTCATATTTTTGTCTATAGCAGTAGCTCTTCTCATTGTGGAGCAATATTCCACTGTATGGATACACCACCAAGCCTTTGGCCATTCTTCTCTAAATGGATGTGTGATTATTTCTTATTGTGGGCTATTGTTACTATTGTTAATAAAAATGCTAGAAGTATCCTTACTGTAGCTTTATAGCAAGCTTTGAAATGGGGTAGGATAAATGAGATAGTATAGATCCTTTCAAATTATTTTGGCTGTTTTAGTTCTATGTACATTTCAAAATCAGGTTATCAATTTCTACCCCCCACACACACACAAAAGGCAGGCAGAAGATGCTAGAATTGAGACTGTAATAATATGGAATCTATAGAACAACTTTGGGAGAATTTACATCTTAATAGTGATGAGTCTTCCAACTAACCAAATCGTATATCTTCCTATTTGCTTTGTGAAATTCTTCATTTTCCGTAGTAGCATCTTATAGTTTTCAATGCCATACTTTTGTGTATATTTTCATGAACTTGTTCCCAAGTGGATTATGTTTTTGATGCAACTATAAATGACATAGTAAAAAAATTTTTTTTGATCATTTGTAGAGGATATACAAAATATAGCTTGGTTTTATATATTGACTTGTTTATTTTTCTTGCATTTAATAGAATGCACAACTGAAGCTATCTAAGGATGGGGTTTTGTCATGGGAATGTTATTAAATAAGATTGCACAATCATTGATATGTACAGATTTATTCAGGTTCTCTAATTTTTATTGTACCAATATTGATATCAACATATTTTTTAAAATTTTTTTATTTCATCTAAATCATTTTATTTTTATTCAGAACATTCTATTCTTATCCTTTTAATACCAATAAAATATGTAGACTTATCTCACATTTAATTCTGGACATTTACAACTTACATTTTCTTTCTCCTTTTCTTAAACACTGTAACCATTGTTTTATCACTTTCCTTGAACTTTTCTAAGAACCAATTTTTTGTTTCATTGATTTTTCCCTATTATTTGTCTGATTACAACTTCATTGATTTTTTTCTCTTATCCTTATTGTTTCCTTTCTCTACTTATTATATGTTTAATTTGCTCTTCTTTTTCTAGCACCTTAAAGTCAAAGCTCAGAGCATTGATTGCATACCATTGCTATTTTCTAACTTGATTACTTAAAATCACAAATTTCCCACTAACTACTGTTTTAATGATATCCCACAAATTTTGATATTTTAACTAAATTTTAATTTAGTTAAAAATTTTATCGCATGCCCTTTTATTTCATCTTTGATAAATGGATCATTTAGATATGTGTCTTAACTTAGAAATGCCAGGAAAGTTTTGAGTTTTGTTATTGATTTCTAATTCCATCTCATGAAGGTTAAAGAACTTTTAAACTTATGACTTGCCTTTTGACCCACCCAATTTTATCTTTTGAATATGTGATGTTTGCTTAAAAATAATATGTATTTGGCATTATTGAGTGTAGTTTCCTAAAATATTAGTTATATTAATTTAATTAATAATATTGCTTAACTCTTCTGCATCCTTGATGATTATTTTCATGTATTTATTCTAGCAATTGCTAAAAGGGGGCTATAAAAATCTGGAAGTCATGTGGAAGGTATAAAAGAAAAAGGCAAAGAAATTGGGAGAATCCCAAGAAAATCCAAGGGAGACCAGTAGAGTAGAGGAAAAGGATCAGGGGGTGGGATAAAGAGAAAGAAAGGGGAAATATTGGAGAATGATATTTTCCAAATCATATCATTATATTGTGTGCATGAATGAATATGTGACGATGAATCCAACTTGTAATGTACCAATAAAAATATGGATAATCTCCCAGCACTTGGGAGGCTGAGGCAGGAGGATTGTGAGTTCAAAGCCAGCCTCAGCAATGGCGAGGCACTTAGCAACTCAGTGAGACCCTGTCTCTAATAAAATACAAAAAAGGGCTGGGGATGTGGCCCAGTGGTTGAGTGCCCCTGAGTTTAATCCCCGGTACCAAAAAAAAAAAAAAAAAAAAAAAAAAAAAAAATGGATAATCTAGAATTTAAATGGTGGATTTATCTTTCTCCATTTAATTCTGTCCATTTCTTCCTCATGTATTTGAATTTCTGTTATTAAAATAGTTGTGTTTTATTATTTCCTCTTGATGATTCGACTTTTTAAATGGCTGAGTTTATTTCTGGTCATATTCTTTGTCCTGGAATCTATTTTGTCCGATTCAATTATTCCCACTTTCTTGTGGTCAGTCTTTTTACCTTATTATTTTTTTTATTTTTTCTTTGGTTATTTTTCTTTTACTCAAAGTCTTTATGGTGCATATAGTTGGGTCATGCTTTCTTATCCAGTCTGACAAACCCTGACATTTAATTATAGCATTTACTTCAATTAAATTTAATATAAGCATAGTTGATTTTAAGTCTTTTACTTGCTATTTGTCTCCAGTGTGTCCCATTTGTGCTTTTCTTCTTCTCTTTTCCTAACACGATTACATGATATATTTTGTAGCTCCATTTATTCTTCTAATTTATTTATGGTTTCCATAGTTTCTAAGTGGATTATAACGTGGATCACTGGCTTAACCTGTCTTGAATCAGCACACTTCCTCTTCATAAACGTATCAACCTCACAACACTGTGCTGCCACTTACTATCTGCCATCTTTGGTTGCTATTGCCAACTATTTTATTTCTGTTATAAAATTCACTTCACAATGTATTTGGTTGACTGTTTTTAAAAATTAGCTATCATTTAAAGTAGTTAAAAATGAAAATCAACGTATTTTTATTTTCTAGATCTTTATCATTTCAGGTGCTCTTCATTCATTTGTATGATCTAAATTTCTGTTCTAATTGCCCTTCAGTGTAAAGAACTTTGATTTCTTTTAATAGCATGGACCTGCTTGTGATAAATGCTTTCAGCATTTATTTGTCGGATCGTGTCTTTATTTCACCTTCAATTTCAAAGAGCATTTTACTGCACATAAACCAAAGTGCAGTAGAATCTATGATGGAATTCCACAAAGATCACGCTTCCCTGCTTGTGGATTGCTTTTTTTGTGTGTATGGTACCAGGGATTGAACTCAGGGGCACTCGACCACTGAGCCACATCCCTGGCCCTTTTTGTATTTTATTTAGAGACAGGGTCTCACTGAGTTGCTAAGTGCCTCACCATTGCTGAGGCTGGCTTTGAACTCGCGATCCTCCTGCCTCAGCCTCCCAAAGTGCTGGGATTACAGGCGTGCGCCACCGCGCCCGGCTGTGGATTGCTTTTTTAATGAGGCCCATATTCATTTTCACCTTTTCCCAATGTCTACTTTAACATTTTTCTCTTTACAGATGGTTTTCATCAATTTGATTATGAATTATCAAGTTGTATTCTTTTTGTTATCTGCCTTGGCAATCATTGAGCTTCCTGAAGTTTTATGTTGATTTTTTTCCATCTAATTTGGTTAATTTTTGCCAGTCCCCCCACCCCGCCCTCAAATTTTTATTTCTTCTGTTTCTACAAACTAAATTACATGTAGGCTAAACCATTTGGAATTATCCCATGGGCCCCTGAGGACCTCTTTATTTTTATTCAACACTTTTTGCCTTTCTGTTCTTCAGTATGGATAGTTTCTTTACACTTCAAGTTCACTGCTTTTTTTTTGAAACCTTTGTCAATGTTGGTATGCTGTTAATACTATCCCATTGTTACTCTTTCAGATTCATATTTTTCAGTTCTAGAATTTTCCCTTAGGTCTATATACATACATATATATCTCATTTCTTGGCTTGGGTGCCACATTTATTTAATTTTCAATTTATATTTTAAATTTTTGAAAAATTAAAAATAGCTATTTAAAGTTATTGTCAGCTAATTCCAATATCTGTTATATCTCTATATCTATTTCCATTGAGTTTTTCTGCTGGCTTTGTGTCACATTTTCCTGCTTCTTCCGATGTGTAGCAATTTTATTGCTATTCTATATTTCCATTGTCTCCTTTAAATAGTTTTATTTTTTGCAGTACTGGCCAATTAATTTACTGGTAGATTACGTTAATCCTATGGAGGCTTAATTTTGTTAAGTTGGGTCTGGAGTTGTCCTTACTATTTATAAGGTGTGGCCTTTTTGCTGTCCTAGGTGAACTCTCAAGTTTCACTCTGGTTAGTTGGACTTCAAAGTCTCCTAGCATGGTGAAATCTTTAGAATCATTGGGTTCAATTCAAACACAGCCATTCCCTGCCAGACCTCATACCATCTTGCTTCATATACACTCATCCTGGTAGTCAGCCAGACTCTCAAGGCAGCCAAGCCCAATGCAGATTTCTAGAGCTATTTTTTCAGAATATTCTTCCATCTTCTCTATTCTGTTCCACAAACGAGGTCCCAAACCTTGCTTTCATGCTTTGTTTTTCTGTGTGTGTTTGTATATGTGTGTGTGTGTGTGTGTGTGTGTGTGTGTGTGTGTGTGTGTGCACGGTGTGTGGTGTGGTGTGGTCTGTGTGTTACAAGGGATCGGACCCAGGGCCTCATGCATACTAGACAAGTGCCCTATTATTGAGTTGCATCCCCAGTCTGCTCTCTGCTTTTGGTATCTCAAAAGACCATTTCATTTTCCTTGAGGTTGAGCTCTTCCACCTGAAACTTCAGTTTTGAAAGTTTCTCACAGGAAAAGTCTGAGTGAAAGTGGAAGTCACTTCATACATCTCTTTTCTCTCAGTAATCACAGTCCTACATTATGTGTTGTTTAAAGCCTGCTTCCCATGGCTGCACTAGTTTTCTATTTAGTGGGTAACTCTGAAACATTTTAGTCCATCATGGTCAGAATTGGAATCTTATGTCTAAATTACACAGTTATAAATAAAGGTGAAATAAGATATTATGGCAACAAGAACCCTATAATAAAAAGTTACTATTATCACATTTAATAATGACAAAATTCTACAAAGCACTATCATGAGACAATTAAACTCAGGTTAAGCAAGGTCACTTGGTAAATAGTAAAGCCAGCATTTACCAACCAGGACAAGTCTTCCTTCATAGTCTTCATTCTCCCTACTTACCACAATGATGAAATCACAATGACTAAAATCATAGCAGGTGTCCTGGACTGGACCAAGGGACTTTGGGTTGGAAAACAGGTTAGAAGAAGCAGAATGTATCCTTGGAAATGGTGAGAACCAGACTAGAGTCATGAATTTCTGTGGAGAAAATGCTGAATTATTTGGATGATGTCAGTCAAGATTTTTAGATTGCATTTTATTATAACATTTTAGCCACAGATTTATTTTTCAAGTGAAATGGTAACTACATAATCATACACACTCATGTTATAGAATCTTCCCTTTCTGTGTTTAGTTTCATGAATACTGAAGTACCTGCCAATCTTATTTACACAGATGATTAAAGAAAGTGAAAGAGAAAGGCAAATGGGAAAAGGTAATTTTTTTTTTCTCTCTATTCATGCCTGGTTGGTTTTTATAGTAATGTAAAGAATTTTTCCAAGCCTACTCAAATATCAAGGAGTCTTGAGTTACTAAAATTCTCCTCCTGAGATCACAGGGTATGTGTGGCCTCTCCTCATTTAACTAAAATTTTATCTACAAAGTCTTCCTTTCGGCTCATGACATTCTCTTCCATGAGGATCATAATCTATTTAGAACCATCATTTAAACAGTCTCTCTGCTGCAGGCAGGGTCATAGACCTGTGGTCCCAATCCTAGCTTTTGAAGAGAATATCCATTCTTCAACTGTAAAGACTTGCTTTCTTTGTATGAAAACTAAAAGCAGCTATTTGTTTGATTTTAACTTTATTATTTACAGGGTTTTTTGATTTTTTTCTTTATGATATTTTGAGTTGAACTGCTTTAGCATTATACTGCCTGGTGTCTAATTTAGTTAATGATACAAATATCCACTAACACCTGAGCACATTGGTATATCGGGAACTGTGGGCCCTGACAGAATGATCTTAACTTGATTCGCACCATAGCCCCATGATCTAGATTCTATTATTATTCTCCCATTTCACAGATGATGCTTGGCACGCTCGAATAACTTGTCTGAGAATACCCAGCACTAATCTGCTGTATTACGAGTTGAGCTGAAAAAAAAACAAAAAAAGAGTTGAACTCAGAAGTTTAAGCACTGGAAGAAGACAAAATCCAATTGTCAAGTATACATCAAGTCAGAAAAAAATGAATTTTCTGTGAGGACTTCACATGTAACAAATAGCTTTAGAGTCAGGTATACATAAATTCAAATTAGGGCTCTCCCATTTTCTAGCTAAGGGGAAAATTACTCATTCTAGATTACTCTTTTATTTTAATCTCTATAATTCAGCAAATTAACAGCCTTTCATAAGAGAGTGTCTATAGAGAAATGATAGTAGCTACTACTATTATCCATTATTATTTTCCTGGGTGACCCATCTTGACTCAAATTTAAGAATCAGGTTTCCCTAAAAAGCAATTCACCACTCACTAGCTTCATGGCCTTGGGCCCATAACTTAAACTTTAGGGGCCTCAGTTTTCTTATCCGAAAAGTATGAACAATACTGATATAGCTACTTCTTATTTTTAAAAATTTTTTTTATTCAGTGTTGTTGTATATATAACAGTAGCATGCTTTACTTCTAAAGCTGCAAGAACAGATCTTTTTGTGTGTGTGTGCTCAGACTGTTCTCTATATGATGCTTATGATAATGGCTAGAAAAAAAAAAGTATAGTGGACTAGTTCAAAATCTAGTACACATGGGAAGCAAATGCATGACAAATTGAATTAGGAAAAATCCATATTCTCTGAAGACTTTTGTTACTTGGGTTTGTCTCCTGTCTGCATCCCATGTAGAGCAACAAATTCCCATGAAGAGCTGTGCTATAGCTCATGGATCCCACTTATAAAGAAGAATTAAGTGAGGAAATCATCATTCTTCTATGTCCACTTCAGCATTAAAGAGCAGGGCCCTTGACCACCGTGTTGACTCAGTGTCTCAGTAATGCAAACTGGTCAAACCCACAGTACCCAGGAAGGTGGTAATGGATAAGAAAAGTGGGATAGACTGCAGGAGCCCTGTTTGGGGATTGACTTGAATTGCAGTTGACTATGAGCCGTGGAGATTTGGCCATTGTCGCCACCCGTAGTCTCACGGGATTTGTTGCGGGATCTCGAGTGACTTGGCCGAAATTGCTGATCGGGTCAGCGCCATTTTAGTGGTGTGTTTGGCGTGTGTTAGTTGTTGTTAGAACCAGAGAGAAAAGTTACCAGAATAAAAAGCTGTTTGTCTCCAGTTTGCTTCTGAAGTTCTTCCCGCGGCTCCGTTGCTCCAAGCGCTTCAGGCGGCAACAGGTGGTGGCCCGTACAGGGAACTTCGGAGCGGACAGGTAAGAACTGAAAGGTCTCTAAAGATGGGTTCGAATATAACTGAATCCCAAGTGATAGAGGCTATGCAAAGACTCCTTGATATACCTGACTCTGTTCTCAGTGAGGAGTATATAGACAAAAGTGAAAGTGATCAAAAAAGTGTAGATTCCACTGGGCCAGCTGAGACCAGTAAAGAGAGTATTAGAAGAGACCCAAAAATGACAAAAATCCAAGCTATTAAAGCTATTCGGGAGTTATTGGCGAAAGCTGAAGGATACTTGCTCTCACTGGAACCTGGGCCTCAGGATATTGCTGTCAGTGAAATTAGCAGTGGTGAGGAATCTAGTAAAAGTGATCCTGACAAAATGAGGAAAAAGAAATTTAAAAAGACCGAGAAAAAGGTCCGTCAGGCAGAGGAGTCACTTGTGTCCTCTACTCCCCCATGGGTGGAATCCATTACAGAAAATATGAAGGGTATTACTAGGCATTTGCATACCCTAGAAACAGAAATAAAAAGTCTTTCTGATTGCTTATGCGCTCTCGAGGACAACTCACAGATACATTGGGAACCGCCAGCATTTGAAAAGAAAAATGGACAGAGTGTCCATCAGTCAGTAGATTTCAAAAAAATAAAAAATCTCAAAGAGGCAGTAATGACTTATGGGCCCCAAGCTCCTTTCACGTTGAGTATGCTGGAGTCCCTTAACACCTTTAGCTTAACCCCCTCAGACTGGAAAAGTCTATGTAAAGCAACATTAAGCGGGGGGCAATTCTTGGTTTGGTGATCGCAATTCCAAGAACTTTGTATAGAAACGGCTAAAAGAAACGCGGCTGCAGGGTTTGAAAACTATAATATAGACATGCTCACAGGAGAAGGGCAATTCGCAGACTTACAGGCTCAAACAGATTATGACTCAGATATATATGCTCAGATAAATGCAGCTGCCTTAGAGGCATGGAAAACTGTACAAGGACCTGGGGATCTACAAGGTAGCTTGTCAAAAGTGATTCAAGGACCTAATGAGCCGTATGCCGACTTTGCTGATCGACTTTTGAGAACTGCAGGTAGTGTGTTTGCAGATGTTGACCAAGCTATGCCATTAGTTGTTCAATTAGCTTATGAAAATGCAAATAAATGGTGCCAAGCAGCCATCAGGCCATGGAGAACTAAAAAGGATCTTTCCGTATATATACAACTATGTAAAGATATAAATGACGCCTTTGTCACAGGAAATGTGATTGCAGCCTCAATGAGAGGTGCTTCCTCTCGAAATTTCACAAAGGCTAAACGTAGATATTATAATCAATCAGGATATTCCAGGCAAAATTATCATAATCAATCAGGCAATTCTAGGCAAAATCCCAAAAGAGAAATAAGACCAAGCTCATATCTTGCCCCAGGCCGCTGCCCCAGGTGTAAAAAGGGAAATCATTGGGCCAATAAATGCCATTCAAAATTTGACATCCATGGAAATCCTTTGTTCAGGAATTCAAAAAACGGGGCACGGGGCTCAATACCCCGGGGCCCACAAATGTACGGGGCATTGCAGAAGGAGTATCCTCAAGCATCCACTCAGATGCTTCCCCGACACAATCCCTACTACCCATCCACTCCCTCGCCAGAGGAACAGGAGGAAATGCAGGATTAGACCTCTGTTCCACCGCCCCGAATAGTGTTAACACCTGAAATGGGGGTTCAACTGATTCCCACAGGAGTCAGGGGACCTCTTCCCTCAGGGACTGTAGGACTTATTATTGGGCATAGTCCTAAAAGCTTATTAGGTTTGCAAGTGACCCCAGGTGTAATAAACTCAGACTACAAAGGGGAAATAAAAATAATGCTTAGCTCACCCCAAAGTATAACTTCTGTTAATCAAGGAGATAGAATTGCTCAGTTGCTTCTCCTTCCCAATTTACATAATTCATTTAAAATGGGTATGCCTCAAGAAGGGAACAATAGAGGATTTTGTTCCACTGACTGAAGTCCCATGGCTTGCTGGGTTCGAGACTGTTCAAGGAGGCCTATGTGTAAAATAAAAATCCAAGGAATAGAAATGGAGGGATTAATAGATACTGGAGCTGACTCTTCCATTATTAATTTACACCAATGGCCCAAGCACTGGCCTCTGCAAAAAGCTTCAACCAGTTTAAGAGGCTTGGTATATAATAACCTCCCAGCGAAAAGTGCAGTAATTTTAAAATGGGAGGATGATGAAGGGCATAAAGGAACATTTCAGCCTTATGTTTTACCTAATCTACCAGTTACTTTATGGGGAAGAGATATTTTTGCAACAAATGGGAGTACACCTTGCAACCAAGCCTGCAGATGTTAAATGTGAAAACCTACAGGGTAATCTTAACCATAAAAGAACTCATTATCAAAAAGTACAGAGTAATCTTAACCCTAAAAGTAATCATTGTCATAAAGGAAAAAGATTTTTTTTTCAGGGCCACTGAGAAAATAATTTTGAAAATACCATGGCTTTCTGATAAGCCAGTGTGGGTCCCTCAGTGGCCCCTATCTAAAGAGAAATTACAAGCGGCCCACCAATTAGTTCAGGAACAATTAGAAGCAGGTCATATAGAACCTTCCACCTCTCCCTGGAATTCCCCCATATTTGTGATCAAGAAAAAGTCAGGAAAATGGCGATTGTTACATGATCTTAGACAAATCAATAAAACCATGCAAGTTATGGGGCCTACTCAACCTGGACTTCCTAGTCCCGTAGCTATTCCAAAAAATTTCCATCTTATTACTCTTGATATAAAGGATTGCTTCTTTTCTATTCCCCTACATCCTCTGGATGCCCCCAGGTTTGCTTTTTCCGTTCCTTCTATGAACAAATTGTTTGGGACTTTACGGGACAATGCCTTGCGGGTATTTGTCTAGAGAATTCAGTGTGTTACTTGATGGAACTTAGGGCAGCTGATTTGTTTAAACAATTTGATATGCTATGCAATTTGGCTCATCACCAAAAGGCTTGTTGCCTTAAAGCCGCAACATCTCCTCACAATTGGACGGCTGTTAGTCATCATATATAGTCGATCCTAAAGGGCTCCATTGGATGGCTGGTTAGCCAATGACGGGTAAGATCCCCAGAGGGGGACAACCTAAGACAGGCACAGTCGCACGGGACAGTCTCATATGGCCGACATATCAACCTAAGACAGGAGTCAAGGGCACAGCCTTGATTATCCGATGACGGGTAAGAATGTTGGTTGCACATAGACGTCCTAGAGCATTACCTCTTTTAAAACAAAAAGGGGGAAATGCAGGAGCCCTGTTTGGGGATTGACTTGAATTGCAGTTGACTATGAGCCGTGGAGATTTGGCCAGTGTCGCCACCCGTAGTCTCACGGGATTTGTTGCGGGATCTCGAGTGACTTGGCCGAAATTGCTGATCGGGTCAGCGCCATTTTAGTGGTGTGTTTGGCGTGTGTTAGTTGTTGTTAGAACCAGAGAGAAAAGTTACCAGAATAAAAAGCTGTTTGTCTCCAGTTTGCTTCTGAAGTTCTTCCCGCGGCTCCGTTGCTCCAAGCGCTTCAGGCAGGCAACAATAGACTAGAGTCCATAGAGAACCATTTCTGAATGGTTCTAGCAGGATCTAGCAAGGAAAAACTTGGTGAGCACAGCTAGGGTCTGGCAGAAATAACAGAGGAAGGCTTTGCAGAGAATCCTACTATACTGGTAGAGGTAATGAGACAGATTAATTTGAATAATGACAAATAAGGTGATCTCATTTTTATCCACAGTGTGGTAAGGTCTAAAGAAATTCAGGTTGCATTATAATAAAGCTGGTAATTATTATCATTATTATGGTATAATTTCATCGGAAGCATAGATTTTGCTAGTCGTTGCATGCTTGACACTTGGGGTTGGACAATTTTTTGGAGGCATAGAACCAATTTCCTAGTGGTTTGAGATTTGACTTTCTTTTGACATTGCCTACTGGGTCACCATGAGTAAACTCAGAAGAAATTGTGTTTGTTTCTTAAGTACATTTCCCTTTTTAAATTGCTGGTGTGTTTTTTCATATGCCTAATTAAAGTTTGTATAAACCTGCATGTTTGTATTTTCCCTTGCATCCTATGAGAATAGAGTTATTTTTTAAATGATCTAATTAACATAAGGACAATTAGAAATAGGAGTCCATGAACTAGTGAATTTGTAGTTATTAACTAAAATCTAAAAAATATTTCTCTTAAGAATGTCAATTCAGGACACTCTCATCTCAAATATGTATGTCACAGGCCTATGTAGTATGATTCATACTACAAACACAGCAGAGAGATTGGAGCAGATTTTTATCTTTCTGCTTGTTCAGTTTTTTTTTTTTCCCAGAAAGTCACAAAGCTACAGTTCTTTTGATAGACCTCATAAACATAACAAGTAGGAAAAAGAAATTAATTTCATCAAAAATGTTTGTACGTTCAGTACTGCTGAAGTAGGATTTTTCCCCCTGGTTAATTTATCTTTAAAATAAATCTCTTCCCTCAACAAAAATTCTCCAAAAGGGCAAATAATCTGTGAACTGATTGTGAGCAACCTGATAGTGAGGTTACTCAAGGAAATGAAGCATATGTGTTTAGGAGAAAATGACAAAATGATATGCCTTTTAGAATTTGACCTCAAAAAATAGTGTTTATTTGGAGAATTGTCTAAAGAGATAAACTGCTTCATACTGGAAAAGCAAGGTCTTCTTACCATGAAACTAATCTTCATCCAATTCTGCAATACAGAGATTAGTGAGAATATGATCGGTTGCCTGGCTGATTAAAATGGGCTTCCCCAAATCTCTTTTATGAACTCATCTTTCATATGGAAACTATGTTAACCTCAACATCCAACCAAAAGATAATGGCTTATTATTTCTGACACCCGATCCTCAATCTAGAGGGCCATAAACTCTTTGAAGACAGATCTAAGTTTTCAGCATATCAGTAACTATTTCTAAAGAGAGGCAGTACTATTATTGTCGCTGCCTGAAGCGGAAGTCGCTTGGAGCAGCGAACGCCACAGGAAAATTCGGAGGCAGGATGAAAATGAAAAAAGGTCTTTTATTCTTCTCCTCTCTCCAGCTCCAGCAATCACTCCAAATGCTCTAACTCCAACCACCACCTTCTTCTTCCCCACACACACTAACGAACCTCACCCAGTTATATACATATAGCTTTAACAAGGACACGTGCTTACAGCTCGAGCTTACAGGTGCGTCACGCAGCGTTCACGGGCATACAAAGATTCTTTGAATAATGTATCAACATCAGGTGGAAACTAGAACATCTTTTATGGCTCTCAGCTAACCGCAATCTTTAGCTATCTCCTTGATTATAGGCTCCTTCAATTATTATTTAACAACACTTACAGCTACAAATTACACTATATAGATTATATTATTTATTCAATTAGAACTATGTGAGGAAGGCACTATTATTATTCCCATTTTACTGAGATGAAAACCAAAGCTAAATAACCTATTCACACGATCAAGTTTTAGACACACAAGTCTAACCAGTGGAACTTGCCTAGACAGGGTTGCACTTAGCCTCCATATTAGTGGTTTGACATCATAAGAATAGCTAAATGAGAAACAGAAGATCCCCAAGTCTGAGTTCCTGCCTCAAGTTGTTGATAATCCCATAACTAGTAGACAGGGACATTGCTATAGGTAGGATCATCCCAGCTGTGTTGTGTTTGTTCCAAGTCCCCCTCACTCCAGCACTCCACTCATTCCAAGGCCAGGTACTTGGATATTTGGGGAGAGAAACGTGGAGGTGCTCCACTACCTGGCCTTCAAGATAAAGCAAGTGGAAAAATTAAATTTGCTTGGGAGCATTATGGTTTTACTAGAAAATTTACCTGCCCTAAATCTCAAGATTTAGGAAATAATATGGGTTTTGGAGGAAGGAGGTAGCGACACCTGCTGTAAGGGAGGTCAACTGGCAGCAGGGAATTAGCTTACAGTGGAAAGGAAGCAAAACGTGTCCACTCAAAATTCCTCTGGTTTTGGAAGCATCAGCGTGGTTCCAATGCCTAGTTAGAGAAAAGCTAGCAATTAAATATCTTTTCTCCCTTTGACACTAGTGAGATTTGGTTTGACGAAACCATTCTTATAAAGCAGAACACCAACTCATTCCACAGGTCTCCCTATTTGTATGCTATTTTTCCAAGGTGAGTAATAGATTCATTCTCTAGTTTCTGAAAAAATTTCTCCTCAGTATATTTTGACTATCCTGTGTAGAAGTGACCTGAATTAAAATTATCTAGTCTATTACTGATTTTTCCCTCTAAAATTACAGTTGTGCTATAATGTGCAAATTTTCATTGCTCTTCAACATGAAATTAAAATTACATAGTTATTTAAAAAAAAAAGAACCTCAATTTACAATTTTTGAAAAGAAGTCTTGGACTTCAAAGTATAATTACCTAGAACTCATTAAAATGCAGGATTATTAACCCAAGAGCTGAAGTTTCTAGTAATAGTGGATCTTTTATAAGAGTAATTATAAGAGTCATAAATATTAAGCATGAAAGTAACACTCTACATTTAAAGGGAAAGTATGCGCCTTCATCTTTACTAAACTCAATGTGAAAAGAAGGCAACGTGGAAGCCACCAGAATGTTAAACACCTAAGCAAAAGCCCTGTATTTGGACTCTTTATTAAAGTAAGGTATTATAACACAATGTCCCAAAATGTTTTATGATGAAAGAATCAATGGATAAAATATGTTCATCAGTGAAAAATATTTGTAGTAGCACCTTAAGTGGTCTTTTTCCCAAACTGTCCTTATAGAAAATGTGAGTCAAAATAGTATATTTAGTGTGATAAGAATTAGGTAAACAAATGAAGAATAAATGACTACAGTGATATGCTTACATAATCACAGCAGTAAGCTGGGTGGTAGATTTATGGTTTATATTTCCACATTTTTAAATAACTCTCAGTAATTTCTCAGCTTTCTATAGTAAGTATGCATATCTTATAGTTTATCTGTGTTTTTCAATTGTAGTTTTATTTCCAAAATTTCTAGTTCTTTTTTGTAACTGTCTGCTCTTTCTTTACATTATTACATTATCCCTTACATCTCTCAGCATATATTAATTGGATTTTGTTGTGTTTTTCCATTGTTGGCTCTTTTCAATTAGTTTCTGCTTATTTTTCACCTTGTCTGAAGAGAGGGGTTCAAGTCACTGCAAACTTCTACTAGCACAAGAATTGGGGTATGTGTTTGTAGGTGTGGGGCAAAGGTAGATGTGCCACTGGGTTGTGTACCTTTGTGAATGGTATTCAAGGAATAATTCCTTTCCATCTTATCATCAGACAGTAAGAGCACTTCCTTGCCTCTACCCAAGTCCTACACTCCTTATTCCCATTTGGAGAGAGCCAATCTCATTTTTGTCCCTGCCCTGGTTGGCTCCTAACTTTTGCTTCTACAGACTCAGGTCCAGAGTATCTTTGTTCTTCTTCCTCTTCCTTCAGCATTTTCCTGTCTGGATTGTGACATCCCCCTCCTAGGATTTTTCCAGTTTGAGAATACAGCAAGAGATGTTTTGAGCATGAACTATATATTTAATAGCTAAAACAAAAAAAATTTTTCTATTATTCTTAAATATTTGGGTTGAAGAGGCCAACCACAAATTGTGTTTAGTCTGCCATTTTGAAGTTGAAAAGTAAATAAAAAACAAATTTTAAAATTACTTTAAAACTATCATTCTGGTACTGTTTTAGTTTTGATAACTAAAGAAAATAAGAAATAAAGAGAAGATGAAAAACTGAGTGATACCAAAGAACTCCAGTTCAAAGTTGTGATGTAAATACTTCCACCCCCTCCCCCCAGTCCTGGTTTTGTTTTGTAATATTGCTCTGATGGTATGTGTGATATTATTTCTGGTGGTATTTTTTTCTCCTGATAATTTTCTCTTTTCCCTTTCATAAATAAGTAAAAATTCCATGCTTAAAGATTGACTTTTTAAATGTAAAGTTATAAAGTACACTATTATAGTCAAATAAAGTCAAGTAATAATACAATTAAATTTTAAAATCTCTTTTGATTTTAAATGTATGTCAAACTTACCAATGACTTCAAACAATAAAACTTATAAAAACTCGCCTGTTCATCAGGACTATTTGCAGACATCACAAAGGCCAGATGATTCCAAGAGAGCTGATATGTACTCAAGGAAAAATGTCTGCCAACATTTTGGAATGGGCTCCTTAAAAGTGCTACTAATATTATTTCACTTCGGTTCTCTCAGATATTCTCCAAGAATCAGAAATTCATTCTTTTAATTCTACGGTATTCTTTATGACTTAGAATATATTTGAACAATATATTTCCTATAAAACTTATTTTTATTTTTGAGAGAGAGAATCAAATAAAAAGTCATTACCAAAGCAAGTCAAGATGCTTATTCTCTTAGCTCATATTGAAATTTTCAGATTGAATTTTATCTTATTGAGGTTCAAATTTTATTTACAGTCAACAAAATGATATTTCCTGATTCTGTAAAAAGGGGAAAGCCCCAAATTCCTTTGGATATCAAACAGGTTTTAATAAATTACATTTCACAACTTAAGGATAAAGTGATAAGAATCACGCAGATTAGATTTCTTTTATATATATACATATACATATATATATATATATATATATATATGGGTTTTATATATACATGGGTTACAAAATAAAGGTGGAGAAACTTGGCACAGAATGCTTTGGCCTTGCCAAATCCTGAAATATTTGTGCTAAAAAAAAAAAAAGGTTTAAGTTACTTTCCAAGTTTCAAATACATTTTGTAAAAATACTGGTATTAACTTTGCCTGAAATTAACTTTAGCTCTTAACTATAGGATAATATAACAGAGAATTTCTGAAATGGGACTAATATCTAATAAGAATTGCAATCTGACTAATCTTTGTTTGGATCTAACTCAAGAGAATTTTAAACATATGAAATTAGATCTGGGGCAGAAAACTGGCAAAGAATTCATCTTGCTCTTTAATACACTGTTTGGGTGATAGGGTTGGTAAACAGCAAATTTGCAAAAAAAATATTCATTGTTCATCATAAAAGGAAATTTTATATTTGATAATTTTCATCTATCAGATTGATAGAGATTACAACAAGTATTGATGGAACCTGGTTTGAGAAGGGAGTAAGGAAATAGCATTTTCTTTTATAACTTAGTGTTATAACTTTTATGGAGAGAAATTTGACAAAATCCAACAAAAGAGGCCAATAATTTCACTTCTAGAAATTTATCTTTAAAAATTAAAGGCATATTCTAATGTGCATGTATAGGAATTTTCATTGAAAATATTATAATATGCAACAACTATGAGCAACTCAAATTGACAATGGCGCTTGATGCACTTCTTATGATGCATTCATAAAAGCCATTAAAAGTGATATTGTAGAATCTACATAAAATAGGAAAATTTACATGATTAAATTACTAAATGCAATAGAACTAGGTAAACCACCATGTAAGAAACTGATTGTATCAGAAAGTGTATAGGTGAAGAGAATCCTCTTTCACTTCCATTTTCTTTCTTTGAGAGAGTTCAAGGACTCAACACTCCAGCATCCCCTCCATACCAGTGTCTTTGGTGGTCTCAAACAAGCTAATGGCTTTAAGTAGTGTGGTTAAGCTACCTCCCTGTACATATTTCCCATCTAGACTTCTTTCTTTACTTTGTATTCATCAAACCAAATCTCTACTTGGATAAAAAATATCTCAAACTTAACATATTCAGAAATAAACTCTTGAGTTCTTGATCCCATAAAAGATACTTCCAAAATCTATCTCATCTCAACTAATGTCAAATCTATATTTCAAGATACTCAAGTCAAGAGACCATGGAGCCATTTTGAGTCCACACTAGTTTTTATTTCCTACTTCCAATCCGCTGACAAATCCTTTCAAACGTCCTTTCACAATAGAGTCTGATCACTTATCTCTACCTCCTTCATTATTACTCTGATCCAAGTCAACATTATGGCTCATCTGAGTTATTAAAATAGCCTAATCTCCCAGTTTTAACTCTTTCTTCTTGTTGTCTATTCTCTAAATAGAAACAAGAGTGATTATTTTAAAACATAAATCAAAACACATCACTCTTCTGCTCAAAGCCATTCAATGACTTCCTATTTTACCCCAATTAAAAGTCAAGTCATTATAATGAATCTGACCTAATAGATCTGACCTGTCCTTATCATTATAATCCCCTTCCACCAATCTCCCCATTGCTCTCCTTAGCTAAATTTCCCTCATTTTTTGTTTCTTCTGTGTAAAGTCCTAAAATATCTACCTGGCTCATTTTCACTCCTCTGGATCTTTCCCCAGTAGTCAAAATGGAGGATTCCCTAAATATCCTACAATCACCTTTTATTCCCCTTGCTTGTATTCTTTCATAGCATTTCTTAAAATCTAAGATACTATATAATATACTTATTATTTGGTTTAATCTCTGAACCCTGCTCCCACCCCAGGTGGAACATAAAATCACACAGAATAAGGATTTATGTCTGTGTAGCTGCTATGTATAGCCTAGACTATTGGCTTGTAGATATCGTAGGTGCTCTATGAATAATTAAGTGAATGGTAGAGCTGTATACTAAAGTAAGAGTAATTGTCACTGGATGGTAGAATTTAGGGTGATTTTTATTTCTGCTTTGTGCATATATATTTTAAATAAAAACTATTTTTAGAGCCATTTTAGGTTCACAGAAAAATTGAGTAGAAAGTACAGAGAGTTTTCATATGGACTCTGTCCCCTTATTCTCCCATACACTCACCCCATACTCTCCCATTATCAATATTACTACATTGGGGTGGTACATTCATTACAATTGATGAACTTACACTGACATCATTATCACCAAAATCCATAATAGACATTAGGGTTCACTATTCTTTTTTTCTCCTCTACTATAATTTTATTCACTTATTTTTGTTAGAGATTTATAGTTATACACAGTAGTTGTGTTCAACCCAAATAAAACATACATGCATGAAAATTGATTTCAGTTTATAATCCCCCTCTTTTCCCTCCCATCCTGCCTCCCCTCTCTCATCCTCCTTAGGGTTCACTCTTGAAATATATGCTATGGGTTTTTACAAATGTAAGATGACAAGTATCCACCATTATAATATCTTACAGAGCAGTTTCACTGCCAAGGAGTTCTCTGTATTCAGTTAGTCACCCCACTCTTCCTTCTAACTCCTAGAAACCACTATATGTTTTTTTACCATATCCTGGTTGATTTTTAATTTTGGTAATTATGAGTAAAAGCTGCTGTAAACATTTGTGCATAAGTTTTTCTGTGGACATAAGTTTTCAACTTATTTGGGTAAATACTAAGGAGTATAGTTGCTGAATTGAATGTTTCATTTTGTAAGAAACTCCTAAACTGTCTTTCAAAGTGACTTGTACATTTCAAATTCATATAAGCAATTCAAGGAAGATCCTATTGCTTCTTATTCTCATCCACATTTGATATTGTCAGAGTTGTGGATTTGGGCCATCTAACAGGCATGTGGTGGTCTCAATGTTGTTTTGATCCACAATTTCCTGATGACATAATTTTTAATATATTTTCATTCATTTATTTGCCAGATGTACATCTTCTTTGGTGAGGTGTCTGTTCAGGTCTTTGGTCCATTTTTAATAAGGTTATTCATTCTCTTATTGAGTTTTAGGAATTCTTTGCATAGTTTTGATAATAGTCCTTTATCAGATGTCTCTTGCAAATATTTTCTCCCAGTCTGAGTCTTGTCTTCTTAGTCTCTTAAAATAATTCTTTTATTTGGGATAATGTTCATATTTTGAAATAAATGTCATAGATCATCTGACAAATAAGAATAAAATTATCTTAACTGACAACTGGGTATCTAAAAACTATGCTTTAGTTATACCATACAAAGTATACACAAATCAATAAAGCCTGAATCTTTATAACTGGAAATCTTTCTATGAATATTTACTTCATAAGTAATTGTAGCCATTGCTGAGATTCCTCATTCCATACAGTCCATGTCACATCTCAAGTTTCATAGGCACAGTAAAAAAGATAGGGCCATATAGAGCAATTGCTCTATTTCTAAGCAAAATATCTGTCCATGAGTTGGGATTTTCTACCTGGTGAACCGACCAGCACACTCTCTGTGTGGATTCCGCTTGACACGATTACAGTGATCTTGAGCTGTAACTGCCATGACTGCCCCTGGGTTACCTTGGTTAGGTTTTCCCTCATAGTTTTCCAGCATACTATGAAAAGATAAAACCATCAGAGTAGGTATGTGGAGCTTTACAGGTAGATCTTGGTACCAGGGATATGCTTCACTTCATGATATTGGCTTGAGATGAACCAGGTAATTCTGAATGGGATGAAGTCCTTTTTGTCCTGACTACTTTATAAGCCCCCATCTTTCTGATTCAAATAACAGTGATCCACTTGGTCTTCCTGCTGCCCAGGACCACACTTCTGTCAGTAAGTCCCCCAATAAATTGCACTTTGTGCAGTCCTGGATGTGTCTGCCTCTTTCTTTGGAGCTAGTCCTCATACACTGGAACTGGGCTGTTCTAGAATACTCTCTGTCCACATTTATACGAACTGTCCACATTTCTAATTTCTGACTAAATAAAGGGGGAAGATAAATCTTGGCTCTGATGTCTCACACTGAGTGACATATTGAGCATGGCTGGGACATAAATTTAATCGCTAGGTTGATTTCAATTCTATCGTTGTGACCATTGGAAAATGTTTTACTGTTATAGAATGTTAGAGGTGAAAAAGGAACAAAAGCTTAGGGAGGTCTCCACCCTCCCTGGCCATGGCATTTTCCTCATGTCACTCAGTTATACTAACTAGCTGATCTGGTTTACCACACTACTCTGACTATTCCAGATGCTTAACCCAGAGGTATAGCTAGGTTGGAGGGATGTAACTCATGACTGGACAGAAATAAGCTAGAAGGTAGAAAAGGATGTTGCACTTTCCCTACCTTCTCTTCATGCCCACATCTTGTTGCTGCAGCACAGCATCTAAACCTGCCCCATTATCAGTTTGACAAGTATCATGCCAACATGTTTTCCATTTTAAAATTGTGAAAGAACAGCCACTTTTAGAGGCTATTCTTTCCTTTGTCTCCTCCTTGCTGCATTTCTAATGTATTCCCTATTTTGTGATGGTTTATTATGAAGGAAAATACTTAGAGATTCGTTATAAGATCTATCCTCAATCCACACGGTATGGATGTGTTATGGTTTAGATCTGGTGTCTCCCAGAAGCTCACATGCGAGACAAATGCAAGAAGGTTTGGAGGAAAAATGATTGGGTTATAGCCTTAACATAATCAGTGAATTGATCCCTGATGGGATGGACTGAGGGGTAACTGGAGGCAGGTGGGGTGTGGCTAGAGGAAGTGGTTCGTTGTGGGTGTGTGGCTATGGGGTATATATTATGTATCTGGAGCATGAAGACTCTCTCTGTCTCTGCTTTCCGATCATCATGTGAGCTGCTTCCCTTCTGCCACATTCTTTCACCATGATGTTCGAACTCACCTGGAGTCTCGAGGAATAGAGGCAGCCTTCTATGGACTAAGACCTCTGAAACCATGAGCCCTCTAATAAACTTTTCCTCCTTTACAGTTTTTCCGGTCCAGTCCTTAGTCACAGCAGTGAAAAAGCTAATTAAAACAGGATGGAACCAAACCTCTGCAAGAGGAGCACAATGTATAATAGAATGGGCTTAGAGACTCGGCTCCTGTTTATCTGTACTTGGGTGACGAGCCATAAACCAAGGCTTAGCTTCTCATCTGTACAGGAGGATAATAATATCAAATTTGTAGGACTACCAATGTTGCAACCGTTTGCAAATAATGACCTCCATAAACCACAAATGCCATCTGTGATTTTGTTTTCTTTAATTATGACTGAACAAATTGAGATAATAGGTGCTCTGTTTGGCAGAAAAGCTGGAACTCACCAGTGAAAGGCAACATAGCCTTAAGCTGATTTGGAGGTCTTCTCAAATGCACTGTCCAATCGAGTGACACATTGCAAAGATGGAAGAACCAAGAGTTCTTAACCAAAATGTAGTGATACTGTTAAAGATTGTGACCATTACTAATGAAATGTTTGCAGAGAATAAATATCTTCCAACTTTCAGCAAATCAAATATCAGAATGGCAGGGGGTCACCTGGTATTTGAAAGACAAACTATGAGGGATCAGTGGTAATTATAAGGAAGCCAATTAGAAGATGAACAAACAGAAACTGATATGATGTTATGTATGTTACTATTTAAAAGTTAAAATTTTAAATTCAGAAGTTAGGATCTTGGAAATCCTATAGCCAGTTCTTCCCTGAGGCCCAGATTTGTGAAGTGACTTGCCCAGATTCACACAGGGACTTTGAATACTGATCTCTAGGTAGTTCCAGGTAACATTAAAGCTCTTACTTTTTTTTTTTTTTTTGAGAGTTTAAAGTGGTTGTTTGTTGTTACATAATAAGCTACCAATTATTCTGTGTTTATTATGGATCAGGCATTATAGAAAACATTTTACGTACATCATCTCATTATTTTCCAGCTAAGTGGAAATAACAGTTTCCCACTTAAGACTGGGAGAAACAAGCTCTAAGAGCCCGTGAAATGGTTCAGACACAGAACTGGCATGCAGTACAGTTATGTTTCAAATCTAGATAGTGCTCTTTGCATTATCCTGTTTTTTCTCTAACTTTGCAAAGATTAGATATTGAAGATAGCAGAGTAACTAACCTTCTTGGTATTTCACAAGAAAAACTTGGGATGTTCTGAGGTTAAGAGTTCTTCCGACACATTATTGCTGAGCTGAACTGTAACTCCCAGCAAGATCAATGGGCAGCTTTTCCACCTTGATTCCTCTCCTGAGCTATTGGTGTCTATAGATCTTCAGCAAGGACATTCAAAAACTCATCAAGGCTGTAGAACAAAGACACAGCCCTCCCCAGACACATGAATATCCATCATGTTTCTACAAATATTGTTAGAAAAGTCAGCTTGCAGCCCCTGTGGTGGCATGAAGGATGCTCCAGGGTTGAAGTCAGAGGAACTGAGTATACACAGGACCCAGGCTTACCTATGTGACCTAAGCACAAGGCTCTTACCCTCAATTAGGCAAGGTTTTTAAAGGATTAAATGAAATAGTTCAAATATCTTTTGAAAAGTGATTAAAATTAATCATCAGCCAAGTATTTATAGAATATATCCTTCTGTTAAAAGATAGTAGAGTGTAGAGGAATCCACATGGGCCATGTCTAAAGCACAGCCTCTACTTTCAAGGAGTTGGCAAACTAAGCATTAAAGCAGAGGTAACTGGTTAAAAGAGAAAAACGAACAAAAACTGGAGCATTTGAGTTTCTTTCCCCATTAGTTCAGGTAATAAGCAACATTTGAGTATTTGTATTATAGCATTTCTTATGCCTTTTGAAATTTTCTTAAAATAAATTCCTAATTTAAAATACATCTGTATTTTATTGGTTTAATTTATGAATCTGGTTATCTATTGAGGTAACAATAAATCATCCCAAAATTAAGTAGCTTAAACAATGACTTTTTTTTTTTTCCATTTTCATTATTCCTCATAGTTCTGGGGGTGGACTGGGTTCTGCTGGGCAGTTCTTTCTCTGGGTGGTTTCAGTCAGCTGGTAGAAGACTTTCTGGCTCACATGTCTGATGGCTAATGTTAGCTGTGGACTGAGACCTCTGCTGGGACTTCTGCTGGAACACCTATACCTGGCCTACCCAGCTATGCTCCCTGCGTTCTTGTGGTAGGGTGTCTGGATTCTAAGAGCAAGTACCCCAAGAAACCCAGGCAGAAGCCATATTGCATTTATGACATAGTATCCGAATTCATATAGCATTACTTTGGCTGTAGTCAGAAACCCACTTGTACCCAAGAAGAGAGAATATCATTCTTTCTTTCAATAGGAATGTCAATATCTTATTGGAAATAGAACATGATAAATAAAATCTTAATTTTCCATAGGACGTAAGAAGCAGAATCCAAGGCTCATTATTACTTGCTTTCTGTAAAGAAATTTATTATATCTGTGTGTGTGTGTGTGTGTGTGTGTGTGTGCGCGTTTGTGTGTGTACCAGTAAAAGAAAAATACAGAAAAACATCCCTGTTAGTAAGATCTTATGGTAAAAAAGTCAATTAATTATTCCAATGTCTGTTTAGCTACACTGTTTTTCTTTTTTAAAACACTCCCTCATGCTACCATATCATGCGTGTGCTCCAGTCTGGCCAAGCTGAAGGACTCTGGTAGGGGATCAAGGGGCGTCAGCTCTCATGGTAGTTTGGGGACCTCAGTGCAGATTAAGAGGTGGAGCCTTTGTGTTTGAGGTGACAGAAGACAAGGCAGCTGTTGAGAGGATGAGTCAGTGTAAGGAAGCATTTTGAGAAGGTGCATCTTAGACTGGGTGGAGAATGGGGACGCTCGTGGTCAAAGGCAGTGGCTCAGATTCCAACGAGAGAGACCAATGAGAAACACGAGGAAAACCTTTTAAAGAAGGGTGGGAGCAAGAACAAGGCCAGGAGGTGGAAGAAGTCAGAGACATTCCACAGAGAGAAGGAATGAGATCTGGAGAATGGAAAGTGGTGCAGGGAGAAGGGAACAAGGACAACTCCAGGGTCGCCAGAAAGGAGAACTGGGAGATTGTATGAATCACTCCGTGACCTGAATGGGAAGGTCCTGCAGAGGCAGTGAGCAAATATCAAGGGAAAGAATGAGTAATTCCTTTGTAAATTTTGTTTCCACACAGCCTTTACTACTAGTTTTGAAGAAACAAGCTGAGAGATGTACTCACTAATCCACATTAATCTTGCACAAGGCATCCACTCTTCATTTTCAAACTTGCTCTGCCCTTGGCACTCTGAGCTTCACCTGCCAATCACCTTTTCCTCATACACTCTTCACTAAATCATTTCTACTTATTTTTCATGTCCCAAATTAAGGGTCCCTTTCTTGGAGAAGATCTCCCTTGATCATAGACTAAATTTGATTCTCCAGATATATAAGGAACTGCACACAGCAGGGCTCCCTCCCAGCTTGTAGCACACTTGCAGTTAATTTAGGTGTTTGTAAAATGATGTCTGTGCCAGTGTTTCTCACTAGAATGTGAACACTACTGGGGGAGGCCATGTCCAATGCAGTATACGCAGGGCCCCTCACCATGCCTGAAGCATGTAGGTGCTTGGTAACTGTTACCTGCATGAGGGACCAGCTCTGCTTTCTGAGTTTCCTAGGCAAGGCATTATCAACCCAAACACCTCTGGGGTAGGGAAGTCAGGAGGAAATCAGGCCAAGTGATGATGGCTGTGGTGAATCACAGCAGGAAACCATCCAAAGTATTGAAATTCTCATTAAAAGCAAAACAGCAACAAAACAAAAGTTACACTGCACTGAATAAAACATGTCTTCAACTGTCTACAGCTCACAGGCAATCTTCCAGCTCAGCTTCAACCTGGGTTCTCCCAAGCAAAACCACCTCCTCCTAAGTTAGGAAACAGTTGATCACTAAATACCCATGGATCTTCCAGAAGGCACTCGGACTTCCCACAATGACCTTCATTGTCACTGATTTAATATGAACTCCGAATATTAGTGAAGGATGTCATTTAAGCCCTGTTCCCACATATCATCTACTGCTTCTTTCTATGACTCTCTTTCATTCCCTGAATATAGGATCTATAGACAAACAGGCAGATCACTCATTCCAGTTCACTCATTTTGAAGATGAAAGGCCTCAGGTAAATATCCCACTTGACATATGGCTATGGAGATAAGAACCCAAACCCACCTAAGTGGAGTCCTGTGCTTTTCCCACATCACCACCATCGTCTTTTGGAACGAGAGCACTATGAAAACATTAGATGCAGAAATAATTTCTATCACGTATATATTTTAGTACAAAATGTAAATATGCATGTGAATAAACATCCTCACACTTTGCTCCTCCTTAATTCAGAGCATGACCTAGATTGAGATCTGAAATTGATCCCTTGCTAATGAGGGACAACTAAAAGCAAAGATTTAACGATAGAAATTGTTTATAGTTGGCCATAAATTATGCAGTAATGGAATATTTATTGATCCCAGGTTCAGGAACTCAAATGAGTGATGGGCTAGGAAATGCCTGACACCTTCTGAAGCCTTACACATAAGTGCAGTCTACCCCATTAATGGAACGTGCTAAATCACAGAGCCAAAGCTGTTTCTTTTCCTAGATTCTCAGGATAGAAAAGATTTAGCATTAGTTTTTTACATTGAGGAAAAAGATGATATGACCTTGGTTTGTGTTAGTGCCATTAAGCCAAGGAAGACAGGGAGGAGTCAAATGGCCTGAAATTTAAGTTCATTTCATGGCCCATCTGATTCACCAAGTCCTGGACACCTCCTCTGAGTAGCCTCAGAATCCCTGTGCCTCTGCGCTCTGTGTGCCTTTTAATTTCCTCAGAGCTCTAGAACAGATCAAACCTGTAGCCTTGATGTTTTTATCCCTCCCCCATGCTTCCCTGGCACAAATGCCAAACAGAAACCACCTTGCTGCCTCCGTTTAATCACAGAATGACAATATTTCAACATAACGGAGGGGCTGTTTGTGCTTTATCTTTTACTACATTTTTATGAGGAGCAATATATTTTCTTCCTTTCCTCCCCTGATACTGTAACAATCTTTCCTAAATTAAATATGTAACAAATTTCTCCTACGACTTTATTCCCAGGCTCTTTTTAAACCATCATTAAATATCTTCATGCTGTTTGACAGTTATTCCTCATCAGTGTGTTACCTTAGAGATTAACTGGTATAAATGGAGGTTTATAGTATATAGAGAGATACAGAGAGAGAGAGAGAGAAAGGAAGTGCACAGAGCAGGACCCAAGGGGATGGCCAGATCTCTCCACATTAGGAAGGGCAGTCGAGTTCAGCCAGCATAAGGCAATGGCCAGAGAAGGGAATGCTTGCAAAGCAGAGTATATACGCTATTCAGCCCCAGGACCTAACTCTGTTCCAGGCACAGCAAGTTCCTGTGAAGATACCTGATAGAGCTGGGGAAGTCTTGGATTCATTCATTGTTTGATCCAGAAAAAGATGTGCATCGAGATAGCAAAATGTGCTTCCTCAAGGGCTGCAACTGCAAAAGAGAAGAATCATCTTCAGAGCAGCCCTGAGGCTGGAGAACACACTCTGCACTGCACAGAGGCAACATGGCTGAGATCCCAACCAGGGCAGGAAGCATCGGGACAGACAGGAAGTGGGCTCATGGGAGAGGATACAGGCTGAGCCACATATCAAAGATGGTGGTGGATGGCCCTGGACCAGTAGCCATAATGTCCCACAGGAAATGTGGATGAAGAAGGAAGAGGAGGAGAAGGAAGGGGAGAAACACGCTTAACTTTTCTAATAGTTGTAATTCTTTCAATTTATCAATCACATCACTGAGCTTTTCTGAAGACATGGAGGCAAACTTGGATTAGTTGCTGGCTACAGTCATACCTGCTGTGTGTCAGTTTTAATAGGCAACCATTCTCTTTGACACACAGTCTCTGTGGTGTTGAGCTACAATTGGCAAGGCTTGTAAGTGTCTCGTGCATGTGAGTTCAACAGATATGTGGACCTCACCTAATGCAACATTTAGAAAAAGTACCTGGACATTTGAGCTATGTTCAAGCCTTTAAGGTAAAAAAATAATATACAATAGTGATATTTTTGCACCTTTTAAATTTTGTGTGGATCCAGACAGACAGATGCTTATGAAATTAATTATAGAAGAGGGGAATATTTTGAAAATTTTAAGCACATAATCTAGTTCAGGCAATATTTCTTGGCAATCATGTATATTACTTCCCACAAGGTTATTTCCTGTGTTAGACTTCCCAACAGGATCTGATAATGTACATTATAAGGGTGGTGGTCTGTTTTTAATAGAATGAACTGTCACCAATGATGTTTTGGCATCATCACCAATGATGTTTTGGCATCAAGCTCCTTAGTTTAACTCTCAGCTATTTAAAATTTCCAGGAAGCAGCTTGGAATGGAGACATACCTTATTTGAAGTCAAGACACCTTATTTGAAGTCAAGATTCCTGGATTCCCTGTGGACTGGGAACATCATCCTAGAAAATTCCTTCATCTGCCCAGACCTCAGTTTCCTTATATCTGAAATGAAAGAGCTGGACCAGATAATCTTCAATAACCCGTCCAACTCTAGCATCCTTAGATTCAAACACAAAATAAGAAGCAACAATAAAACCCACAACTAAAATCCTGAGTAGCATGAAAAAGGCAGGATCATGTCTACAAGGTCTTCACTCCTCCACCTTGGGATTCACAGCATTGACCACGATTATGATGGTCATCACTGGTTCTCATAATCACATGACATCATGTTCAGATAGACAGCCTTTGACATCTGGAAATGGTCAAGTAGAATGGTAATGCATACCCTCAGGAGTCCAGGATCATTTTGGCCTTCACTCATCCTGGCCTCCTCAACCCGTAACATTCATTGGAGATGAAGCAAAAGGACAACAACAACATGAGATGCAGAAAGCAGGGCCTTTTTGGGGGGCAGGGAGGTTGGCTTCTGACTTTTTGCTTTTAGATCATTTCAGATTCATAGAAGAATTACAAACTGTTAGAATTGTCTTAGACCTTTCACCCAGTTTCCCCTAACAGTAGCATCTTGCATAGCTGTGAGACAATTTTTAAAACCAAGAAATGCACACTCTACACACAAAACTGTGCACTAAGCTACAGACTTTATTCCAATTCCACGTTTTCCACTAATGTCCTTCTTCTATTCCAAGAGCCAATCCTCAAAGCCTGGTTTTAATTTTGGAAATATCAAGTTGTCCTTGTGTGTAGCAGAGCAGTCCTGTGGTCCCCTAGGCGTGAATCTCCATGCCACAGCCGAGACCTTGTCTGTCTTCTCTGTAACTCCGAGCCTAAGAGTCATTCTGAGAACACCGAAGCTCATATATGCTGAATAAGGGAATGTAGGATTCAGTGACCAGTTAGAATACCTCACTTCATTTTATTTCCCCTGAATTTCTGAATTCTATGGGTTACTTCAGAATTTTCACATCACTTAGACTAGACTTAGATTTTAAAATTAGATGCTGGAGATAAGATCACAACCTTACTACCCACCTTTTTCCCTTATCCATGCAGTTAGGCTAAATGCCCTCATCTGTATTCTGTTAGGTGTAGGTTGCAGCTATGGTGCTTATACTATACCATCATCAACTGCGCAGCCTGCAAGAGGGGACTTCCAGGTGACAGAGGTTTTTCATCTGATTATACAAAGTATCTAACAATACTCAGTGAGACTTACTAAATAAATCAATGGGTGGTAACTTCTCTTCAGTACATCAGCATTACCTGTACACCAGCACAAAGCACAGAATTCTTTAACATGGCTGTGGCTAATAATTGACCATGGGTTGTTAACAATAACATAAATTTTTCTGGGAGAAAATTGAATTCCAGATGAAAGTCCTCCCTCAAGGGGAAGTTTACTCTATGACCAACTAATAGATCTCTGACCTTTCTTTTATCTTCTAAAAAATTCTGACTTATAACAAGTACCTTTCTGTTCTTCACATGTTTGGTTGACTTGATCACCAAACAGAGGGAGCTGGCCTTCAAGTACTTAAAACACTGTCACACTCTATAAGCAACTCAATTAAAAAAAAAAAAAAAAAAAAAAAAAAAAAAAAAAAAAAAAAAACCAAAAAACTGTCCTCTGTGTAATCAGAAAAGAGAAGAGAATGTGAAAAGCCACTTACTGCCATCCTTCCAATACTGTATGGCTACTTCTTCAGATCATCATTCCTCCCGGCACACAGCCACTCATGCCAGGCCACATTCTTCTCTGTGACAGGCCCAGTTGCCCTCCTGGCTTCATCCTACTGGGAGGCAGGGCCTCCTGGTGGGAGTAAAGATGTTTAAGGAGTTTTCCATCAGCTGATTCTTTTTTTTTTTTTTTTTTTTTTTTTTTTTTTTTTTTGGTACCGGGGATTGAACAGGGGCACTGATGGGCCACATCCCCGGCCCTTTTTGTATTTTTTTATTAGAGACAGGGTCTCAGAGTTACTAAGTGCTCGATTGTAGGCTGGCTTTGAAAGCGATAGCCTCCCAAAGTGCTGGGATTTTGTGGATTCTTAGGACAAGCTGTAACAAAGATAATCACTACATGTGTATTAGCTGTAAGCAAACTTGCCTCTAAACAAAAGATACACTAAACTGAAAGAGCAGAGCTGAAACAGAAAACACAGGTTCCTAGAGCCAGAAAGTGACTCACCCAAGACCACACACTGAAAAAGCCTCTGTTGGCAGTCTCAATATTTCAGAACGAAACTCTTTGCACTGATTTTTTTTTTTTTTTTTTTTTCCAAATCACTGCTTCGAAACTGGATTCTAAAGGTAACAGCAGCAGGTGTAGCAAATCAGGCTATGTTGTTCCCTTGTTTGAAACTTTTTGATGGGTTCTGATTGTGCTTGGGGGCTGATTTACAAGCCGTGGGATGCTCTCATCCCTGCCTGCACGCCAGCCTCATCTCTCCTCATCCCCTTTGTACTATGCAGGCTTCTATCACACTGTCCTATCTTTAGTTTGCCTGTGATACCCAGTTCATGTGCCACATTTCTTTGACCTGTTTCACCTACTGAAATCAGTATCACCTTCTGTCAGATCCCTTTTTCTTTACTCCCATTTGGTGCTACGTTTCCCTGCATTATACTGCTAAGCCCAGAAAAGAATCTGGCCTGTTTTCCTCACAGTCTTCCTCACAAAATAAGGAACTTGGGAATAGCAATCGTGTCTCTCTGTTTCATTGCTTTATTTCCAGGTCCATATGCAGTGCCTGACACATAAGTAGTAAGCAAATAAGTTTTTCAATGAATGAATGGAGTGAAGAAGAAAACCAGCATTCCTGTTACTTATCTGTATATAATTACTAAGCAGTCCATGAATATCATTTCCCCCTTAGGAACATACCACTATATAGTTCTAAAACCAAACCATATGATATTTCATAAGGGTTGGTTTGCTATAAATAGAAAATCAGTTATTATCATTGTAATTATATCCAAGCATCATGTTATAGCTATTGCCTTTAATCAATTAGGTTACCAAAATGTAATATCCACCCACTCTGTTCCCTGCAAAAAATGATATTTGGAAAGCAATTTCAACATTCTGGGTCCTTAGAGATCTGCTCTAATTTTGGATTTGAAGTCATCTTCACAGTTTTCAAAGGAGAGAACTTTCCCTTCTTAGCACCCGCACACCAGGTATCTGAATACTGGACATTGTGCCCCTCAATCCCATACACCTTGCTAACCCCCAGGAAATAAGTCTGCATTGCACCTTGTATACCTTCTTTGTGCTGTAAAATCTCCTGTAAAAGTATGTTTTATAGCACACTGGCATTTTATACATATAAAAGAGCTAAACTTTCATTCTTTTCATATTCCAGGTGTTTGTTTTTTTTTTCCTGAGAGAACCACGTGACAATAAAGCTGTCTTTCTACAAGTATTTACATCTCCTGCCTTCTGCATGTGCATAGAGGATTGCAATGGGATCCCTGCCAAAATAAGTCTTAATTGATTTTTTCAGGTGTTTCCTGCTGCCATAGCAACCATAATCAAATATCTTTTCATGAATAGCCTTGTCAACTGCAATATAATATTTTCACTGAATACCGTCTCCAGTTCTCTTTCTGCAAAGCTCTCTGGAGCTTTCTCTTTTTGACCTAACATTTCTTTCAGGCCCCTAGGCCTCATGAAAATAATATACTTAAGTACTGTGTGTGATTTTTTTTTTTTTTTACAAAATAAGAACCTGGTATGATTTTCATCTCTAACTCCCCCCCCCACACACACACAGATAAAAATAGATTATGCTTTCACAGATAATAGATACTTTATTATTGGCCCAATTTATCAAATACATAGAATCTCTTTCCAATCACCTCTAACAGTGTTGGTTCATTTTATTTTTCTTTTTCTCTCCCCAGAAAAATCATTATTCATCTTAAGAGAGAACATCCTGTCAAGTATTGCAGTTCAACAAAATAAGGAAAACATCTCTGCCAAAATGCAGCAAATGTGATTACACAAGGCCAAGGAGAAGCCCATAATTAGATCATCACCATGGAAACAACCTAATTACATGGGTAAAGCAGTGAAAGCTGAGTTGCAGATCTGAATATGCTAATACCATTGTCTATGTTATAATATGCCTGCTACTTAGCTTCTCCCAAGTATAAAATACAAACCATATAGATAAATCTCCACTCATTTAAGTAAATGGAAATCTACTGTGCAGTTGTTATGAATGGAGTTCAGGGGTATTTACTCTCTTTATTATAAGCACATACCTATACCCCAAAATGAGAAAGAATGTTTCATTGTACACATTAATAATAAATGTACATTAACATGTAAATAGCTGAATGGCCTTAAGTATGAATTCTGAAATTTCACACTATGAAAAAACTATTTATAAAAACAACCAAAGATAGGGCAAGGCAATTTAATTTTCCCAACCAAATGTTCTTTATTTATACTAGGGAATAATTTTAGATGGCCTCCTCTTAGTCATTTTGAGGCCTGTTGTTTTTTTTAAGGTGTCATTTGATCTATGAAGACTAAAATGTGAATGTTCATTTATTGTTCAGGCAATAGTCAAAGGCATATGTCACCCCCAGAGAGGCAGTACAAGGGCTAACCAAACAATTTTATTAATATAGGGGTATGTTTGCTTTTAAAATTTTCAAATCTAAATAACTGTTCCTAACTGCATTTTAATGCCGTCTGCAAATGTGTTTGTGTTGGAATTTCTGAAAGATATCTTCCTTTCTCTGTCCTTGGTCTTCTCAACTGTGCCATTTTGAAAGTTTATTCTCCAGCAGCCCCAGAGGTAAGCTAATCCCTAACCTTCCCCATATCTCCCAGAAATAGCATATCTTCCAAAGTTTCTGATGGCAGATGAGAGCTTGCTGAGGCTTCTCTGTCCCCACCTCTTGCCTCCACACACTCATAATCAGGTCAAAGGGAGAGCCCTTGAGCAGAGAGAAGAGGGTAAAGTTGTGAAAAAACTTCCATTCTGACTGGTCTGCATTTATCATGTCATCTGTGCCTGTGACTTAGCAATGCCCAATTCCTATTTTCATTCCCTTCTCTACAACCACAGGAACTTGTCTCCTGCTTGGGAGGAGGAAGATGGTAGGAAGAAGAGAAGAAATGGTAGCTCTCTTAGGGGTGAGGATACAAACTTATTCTGGAGCAATCTTCTGCATGCTTCCCTTAGCTTCTTTTCCCAGAGCACCTACTCTCTCTCTCACACACACAAAACATACACAGCCTCAAAACTAAGTAGAGAAGGTGTAGCAAGTTCATCAGAAGCTCCTTAAATAACTAAGTCTCTCTCTAGCAAGGTATGTGGAGCATGAACAGGAAGGAAACTAGCTGCAAACATCAGAGCCCATCAGCATGAGCGACATGAAAAAGGACAGGAGTTTGATGGAGGAAAAACAACCGGGCTGGTGGTCAGGCCTTGGTTCTGCCATTGGATTGTCATGTTATGAGTCACTTTTCTTCTGTGCCCTCAGCTGTCTCTCTCCAGAAGGCAACAGCATGGGGCTGGGTAATGCTTGGGCCTTCTATGAGCCTAACACTGGGGCTTCCATGACTATAACACAGTCTGGGTCAATCTCTGCTTCCTGCTTTCCCTCCCACAACCCATCTGGAAGGTCTCAGGCCAGGGTGCTGGGTTCATTCAGTTTGCTCCTCTCTTGGCTGTCTAGCCACCCAGTGTGGATCTCTCTCACACACACACACACACACACACATACACACACACATTGTGGAAGAAGGAATCTGAAATGGTAACAAGACCACTCTATTTGGTCTTTTTTTTTTAAAAATATTTTTTAGCTTTCAATGGACCTTTATTTTATTTATTTATATGCAGTGCTGAGAATCAAACCCAGTGCCTCACACATGCTCAGCAAGCACTCTACCACTGAGCCACAACCCCAGCTCTCTATTTGGTCTTAAGCAAATGACATAGCTTCTTTAGGCCTTCATTTTCTTTTCTTTTGAATGGTGGCAGTGGGAAATGTTTCTCAACAAAGTGGGTAGAGAGGGGACCTCTGCGTCCCTTCCAGATATTCTGCTGTAGCCATCTCTGGGGAAAGCCAATTTTCTTTATGTGCTGTTCTCAGCAGTTCTATCCCATACTCAAAAACCTTCAGTCACTTCTCATCTTCATACATTCCAAATACCAAAGCCACTGCCAGCCTTCAGAACACCTTTAATCCTGTTGCAGTGTTCTTGCCTAATCTTGTTACTTCTTTCCAGCTGTCAGTCACTCCCAGCTCACAAGTCTGGCCAGGTTATTCCACAGCTCCACACATCGTCAGTCCCAGTTTGTTTTTTTCCCCCTTCTCCAATACTGTATCTCTATTCATGAACCTGATACATGGTAGGAACTCAGTGAAGGTTTGCCACTGAACCATTGAACCAGTCCTTCTCCCACTACCCAAGTCCTATCCCAGTTCTCAAAGAACAAATTCAGCCTTCCCCCTTTTGCAGGGCTTGCCCTGATGCCTCTGCATTGTGGGATGCAGTTTCCCTCTAATCCACAGAATCTGTGACATAACATACCATCCAGGACCTACAATCATGACCTGCTAATCGCTGTTGAAAGTGTATGAAAAATTACTACCGGTTGCCAAGTAAATGTTTTAAAGAAGAATAGCAGGTCTTTGACTTCTTCATAATTACTACTCCACCTAGAGACACAGTGATCCTTGATTGATACTTAGGAAAATATTAGGTAGGTAAGCTGGGAGGTGCCCAAATGCATTTGCTCCCCTTGGATGAACATCACCCAATCATGAAGTCTCTGTTTGGTGAAAAGCTCCTATTTCAAGAAAAAATTTTAGCCCAATGTGGCCTTGTCTCCACATTGCCAGGTAGAATTTATGTATGTCTATTGGCCTTTGTTACATTGCTATAATTATTTCTTTATACACTCATTTCCTCACCTACACTGAATTAAGGAACTCCTTAAGGAAAAAAATCAAATTTTACTTTCACTGTAAGTCCATGCCCACTCACATTCTCATAACACAATAAATATTCAATAATATTGAATAAATGTACGGAATGAAAGCTCATACCCTTTAGAGAAAGAATGAATTTTTGCCCCTCTCTCTCTCTCTCTCTCTCTCTCTCTCAAAATGCAAAACCAGTTTTTGACAATTTGATATAAAGAATGAAAGTTAGTCTCAGCATCCAGTTAGTCTATAAGTTCATGATCTAAGTCATAGAATCAGGTAATAGAATTATCCATAGATTTGCAGTATTTATGCCAAGTCTCTCCTACCACTTTCAGTACCCCTGGTTGGCTATGTATTGATACTACACTCTGTGGCTTTTGAAATCCACATTAGAGAATCATTAAGTATTTAAAAACCACCATTAAGAAATTAAGGTAGTTAATATATTTAGAAAGTATAAAAGACTTAACTTATTGAAATAATTTCTCCTGGAGTGATCCATAGATTACTATGAGATAAATTGCTTCTTTTAAAACCACATCCACACCTCTCATCATCAACACCTACTTGGAACTTGGTTTACTAAGGTATTAATTATACTCTCTCTTGGCCACATGTTATTGCAGAGCAGGGAGAGTTTTAAATAACTGTTCTTTGTAGCACCTAATACAATAATTTCCTTGGGTTGGGGACTCAGTGTGCAGTTATCATGTGAATCTATTAATGACTGTATTCCATGTTTCTGATGAATATTAAAGCTGAGCAACATGAAAGACATTACTCTCATCACAGTATCAGTAATGGTTGTCCGTCTCCTAAGCAACTAGTGAGTTTTACATAATGATTTTGAAGAATTACAACACTACTCTCATTTATTCTCTTAAAGTTTTCCACCAAGTACCTAAGTAGCCAACGTGGCAGACCATTTGTAACAAGCACATGGGACTACAGGTCACAATTTCATATCCACAGCCTGTCCCTTTTTTTTTTTTTTTTTTTCTACCTTTATTTTTTCTTTATCTAATTTTTCCTATTCATTTCAATTTAATATTGTCTTTCTGTATGATTCACATCCTTAAAAGATGTCAAATTATTTTCTAACCAAATAGGTATCTATGTATATAAACATTCACATAGATGTAATAATCATAAATAGTAAATATCAAATCTAAGATTTTCTTGATTACATTTTTTATTACGTATCCTCATATTTGGTAAGGAGAAATTTCTTTCAGCCATTATTACTGAATCACAATTTTAATCCCCCTATAGGTTATTTATTATTTGGATCATGCTTAAGAGGTAAGTTTTTTTCCATGTAATCATCTGGTCTTCTTCTTGTACACCTCCAACTTGGTTAGTGGCTTTATGAGAAAGACAGTGAGAAGATGAATAACTGTCCTTAAGATTATCTTTGTACTTTAAGAGCTGGGGTGCAATAAAGGCTAACACATATAGCTCCTACCAGGAGCCAGCACTGTACTAGGAACTGATCATCAGTTAATCCTCACAGCCACCCTAAGAGATGGGATACTACTGTTATCATCCTGTATAAGAGAAAAGGAAACTGAAACTCTCAGATGTGACTTGCCCAAGATAGCACCAGGAGTACATAACAGAACCAGAATTGAAACCCAGGCCCAATGGCTCCAGAGTTATGCTACTAACCACTTTGCTACCAGCCTTAACCACCTTGAGTCTTAAATCCCTAAAGGTGTCATGGTGGAAGGTTTCAATTAAAGATTATTGTCCAAAAGTTATTACAAACAATAGGGGGGAAATGGCCCTACCAGTATGTTTTTAGTCAGTTTTTTCACTGCTGTGACTAAAAGAACCCAACCAGCACAATTATAGAGGAGGAAAAGTTTATTTGCGGGCTCATGGTTTCAGAAGTCTTAGTCCATAGAAGGCCAGCTCCATTCCTCAAGGCTTGAGGTGAGGCAGAAGAGTGTGGCAGAGGGAAGCAGCTCATATGGTGATCAGGAAGCAGAGAGAAGGACTCTACTCTCCAGATATAAATATTTACCCCATAGCCATGCCCCCAATGAACCACTTCCTCCAGCCACACCCCACCTGTCTCCAGTTACCACTCAGTTAATACATTAAGGGATTAATTCACTCATTAGGTTAAGGATATGGCCCAATTATTTCTCCTCCAAACCTTCTTGCATTGTCTCATATGTAAGCTTTTGGGAGGACACCTCACATTCAAACCAGTACAAGATGAAAGACAGTTCCTTTGAAGACACACTTTTCTTCCCCATGATGACATTTCCTAACCTCTTCCCCTACCAGCCAAAACATTAATGGATGGTGCTTTAATATAAACTTTTGTATTCTGAGGAAACCCAAATGCCATTTAAAAGAGAAAGATTTGACAAAGAGGGAATTTTCTTTCACTCTCGGTAGCAAAATTATTCTTGCCTCCTGCTATCATAATTCATTGTTGGTTCAGTCAATACTGCCTGGGGCAGGCCTAGGCTTTGTTCTCCATCTCTGTGTTTGAGCCCTGAAATGAGGGTATTGATTTATGATCAGGGTGACTCCTGGATGACTCCCGGATGTTATGATACACTTAATATAGGAGCTGGAGGAAAAGCACCTGCTGCCCTTCAAGGCAGGGTCTACATCTTGTTCATTGTTTGTCACTCCAGCATCTAGCACATAATAAGTACTCAATAAATTTATGCTGGATGAGTGACTGGATTTATATATTACTCTTCAGGTATAAATTTTAAGTTTATAATAGATAAAGACTCTTTCCCACCTTGTGTAGGGCTAAGGATGAATAATACAGATACAGTCAAGTGAATGACCTACCAGGGAAAATGGAAGACAGGCTTATATGTTGCTGAAGTCATATGCCAGGACACACACAAAAATAAAAGGTCTTTAAATTACAAAAACTTGTTTTAAATCTTGTGAATTCTGTCTCAAAAAAAAAAAAAATCCAACTTCTTCATGATTTGTTAACTAGAAATTTCACTCTTTTTTTTTTCACTTCCTCAGCACCATTAAAGAATATAAAGCTTTTTTATGCTCTGTATTTTAAACTTTCATCTCCTTAAATATAGTGACTCCAGGTCTTAGAGAAATAAAAGATTCATCATAAGATTTCTGTTCTTTTGTTTAACTGTAAAAGGTCTATTGTGATCCATGCAGAGGAGGTTTCACAACAATAAAAGGCGAAGAGAGAGAGTCCTGTTAATAGGCTGGAATGAAAACCCTGATATTTGGAAGGCTTGGCTTCAGAAGTGTTTATATCTGCCTGGTGATTTGCATAGTGGATGAGGAATCTCCTAAAAATGTCCAAGTTCTATTCCCAAGTGGAGATCAGACCAGTCCATAAATATATGGAGGACTGAGAGCAGCAGGGAACAAAGTGCCAGGACTCCAGAATTCCTGAGAGAAGGTGTTCTCAGGAGGATGGAGATGGCTGCATCTGTGTCGGGGCTGAGGGTTGGGAGCAGGAAGGCATGCCAGGACACCAGCGGACCTCCTGCTGCCGCAGCACTCTGTCCCCATCATGCTGTACCTAGGATCTGCACTGCTCTCCCCAGCACCATGGGGGGTCTGTTTAACCAAGAGTGACAGCAAAGCCACGAAGCTGTTCCCTTCCCACGTCCCCAGGATCTGCAACTTGTGGGCCATGAGCGCAGAGGGCTTTGGGTCAGGCTGCTGGACATGGGACCTCTTCAGAGGGTGGAAGCCAGTGGGGGAGCAGCAGGGAGTGGTGAGGTGAGTGCTGGGCTGAATCTGTGAGGGCACACAAGTCACCAAGTGGGACCCACAGGAACACCTGGGATGGAGTTTGCTGGGATCAGCACTCCTGGGTGAATGACCAGAGTGATAAGCCAACAAAATGTGCTTTTATCCACTGCAAAAATACAGGTTTCACATCAAATGTGAAATCAGCTGCTCCTGCATATTGGAGAAGCCTGAAAATATTCAACTTCTATCCTCTGAAAAAAAATAGAAATGAAATTATAAATGACTATATAGCCTCATCTGGCATCATGCTTTATGATTTCATAAACCATATTACTTTTTCTTAGATTCACTTGATAAGAAAAACAGCAGGCATTGTTTCTTTCTAACAGATAAGAAAACTGAGGTTCAGAGAGGCCAAGAGATTTGACCTTGACCATATAGCTCATACAACTCTAATGGCAAAGTTCTACAAATCAAGAATCTCTGCTTGTTACACCATTGCCTATCCACAGTGCACACAGTCAGTTGTTCTAAAGTTCATGAAAGCTGATAAACCATGACGCAAAGCCAAAGGACTACTTGGGGCAAAGTCAAGGCTGCCATTCTAACACAAGTACGAAGCAGAACTCTTTCTGGCACGGCACACGTTACTCTTGAATACAGATTGATAGTGCCTCCCACTCTTCTTTTCTTCCCTTCTCTTCTCCTTTTCCCTCACATTCTCTCTCCCAAGAGGCACTGGGGATTTCCTGGAGTGGTTGATGCTGGGAGCAAGGTGATTGCTTGAAGGAAGGTAAGAAGAGAGCAGGGCAGGGTGACAGAGTCCTTCCCTCCTCTTCGCCTTACTCTGTGCTCTCTAAAAACATTCTTGGATTCATTGGTTTTTTCAAGATCTTATTTAGATAAAATGTGTAAACACAATTAACCAAATGCAATAACGTACTTATTGGATAAAGAAAGCCATAGTAGTTTTTCAGAGTTATTTTGTTGTTGTTATTGTTGTTGTTGTTGTTGTTGAATAATGCAATCCATCTACCCTCTAGCCAAAAAAAATAAATAAATAAATAGGAGCTATAAGACTCCATAAACTTCTCAGTATACAGTGGCTTGGGGAATTTTCTTTTCCTTTTTCCCTCTTTACAGAACCAATTTCTCCTTCCCAAATCTACTGTATATTCCCATGGATGCCAGTGTCCACCAGGCCCCACAGGGAGCTAGACAAGAATAAGGACTACAAGCCTCAGCTCAGGGCAGCACTCACAATCCTAGTCTGCACCAGTGGACACATCAAGGCTAGAAGAGATCATCCAGGGAAATGCCTTTGAGCTGAAGTTTCTATCTTAGAAAAATAAGAGAAAATGAAGGTCACCAGGGGCAACTAGGTTGACAGAAAACGCTTGGCTCCTAACTACTGCAGTGAGAAGTTTACACCTGCATCAAGCAGAGAGAGTCTCTTGGTTTTTGAACAAAAGAAAATGTTGTCCCCATTCCAGCATTCCCTGGTCAGGCCAAGGCCATCTGTCTCTGCTTCCTGTGGTGCACATGATCTTGCCCACCCTATAACAAAGTCAGAGGTGCTGGTTGCATAATCCCAATTAAAGAGGCTGGGCAAGCATCATGAGCTCTGGAGAGTTAATCAGAGGTGGCCTTTACCACAGTTATTCAACAAATTCGATTTCTTGGAGATTTATGGAGAGCCTGCTATCAGCAAGTTGTTGTGCCATGAATTACCGTTTGAAAGGAATTCTCACAACCTGTATTTCCTGAGTAGGTAGAGCCACTCTTGGTGTCATATGATAAGCTGAGGCCTAAAGAGGTTGTATGAGGTAGAGGAATCTGTGCCTCTGTGGGAAGAGTTCAGCCTGGCTACCAGAGGCCTGTCTATGGGCAAGTTTTTCAACCACTTAGGCCCCAGTTCTTCAACTATAAAGAGAAAAAGGATTGACCAGATGATCTGTGTTAAAGACTCTGTACAGTAGTCCCTCTTTATCCATGAGGGATCCATTCCAAGGCCCCCACAGTGGATGCCTGAAACCACAGACAACTACAAAACCTTTTAAAAACATCTTTTCCATCTTATCTAAGCACTCATTTGTACTGCGGTAGTAACTTCTGCAGTTTGTGGTACTATAGGAAAACTAGCAACAAATATCATTTTCCTTCTTCACAGTTTCATGCAAAGATTTGTTCTTACCATAGATCAAGCTGGGCATTGTAGTATGTGTGTGTAAGACAATGCAAGAAATTTTAGAGGAGAAACATTTAGGGATCTAACCCAATCAGTGAATTAATACCCTGATGGGAATTAACTGAGTGGTAACTGAAGGCAGATCGGACGTGGCTGGAGGAAGTTGGCATTGGGGAAGTGTTTTGGGGGTACACATTTTCTATCTGGCTAGTGGAGTTTCTCTGCTTCCTGATCATCATGTGAGCACTTCCCTCTACCACACTCTCCCACCGTGATGTTCAGTCTCACCTCAAGTCCTGAGGAATGGAGGCAGCTGTATATGGACTGAGTCCTCAGAAACCATGAGCCTCCTAATAAATGTGTGACTATAAGTCATAGCAGTGAAAAAGCTGACTAAAACAAAAATAAATAGCACTTAGCTACCTCTGCATTCAAGTTTTTCTTTCCTTATAAAGCAGAAAATTTTTCTCCCTTTCAGTATAAGGAAGCACTTTAGAGTGTCTCCTTGACATATCCATATTGCACATCTCCACCTTTGTGCTTTGAAACTTTTATTAAAGAGAAGTTCTCTAATACCTTGCCTGTCAATCTGATTAACTTAGAGGACTACCAAACAAATAATAGGCAAATAATGTATACAGCATGTACACATTGCACAAATGGGTGATTGGTGTCCTGAGCAGGATGGAGCAGGATTGTGTGATAGTTCAATAATTATTTATGAAATTTTTCATTTAATATTTTCAGATCACAGTTGACTGTGTATAACTGAAATCGTGGTAAGGAAAACCACAGATATGCAGTTGAGGGGATTAATGTCATCTGTTCCTCTCCTTTGTAGCTAATATTTGTTGACTACCTATTACATAAAATGAGTACTCAATGATGTATACGGATATTTCTAACATTCTATAATTTGTAAAGATCACTTACTGTTAGAGCAAATTATCACACAAATTTTACAAGGAAATTTATTCATATAGAAGAAATAACAAGAAACTAAGCACTATTTTTTTTCTTTTGCCCCGCAATTGGCATTTTTTGTCACAGTTTTTTTTTTTTTTTCATTTTTTTCATTCCTTACTTTTAGTTTTACAGGTAATATAGAGACTAAGCCAGATCATTGAGATTTGAAGTCATTTTTTTGTTGTATTTATTTGAGCTTTTAATGCAAAAAATAGTTGCAGAGCAAAGACAAGTTCTCATCCTTTTTAGGAGTGCCTCTGAAGGTTATGCAAGCTTTCCAAAACTATATATTTCTCTGTTATTATGCATGTCTGTTGCAGTTTGCATTTATAAATTATTTTATAATTATTTAGTCAACTCTGGTGATAACCTTCTAAATTAAAACTCAGCCTCAGTAATGGATGTTTTGACCCCACTTGCCAAGTCCATGAACAGGAAATGAGTGAAGACCTCTCTGGTTGGGAAAGAACCTTTCTTTGTGTTTCTAGCAAGTAAACTGTCATCACATTTAATTGAGATTTGAGAAATGGGTAGCAAAACAGCAGTGAATGATGGCATTTGCAAATTAGTTGAAGCCAAGTGAATTTTTGCCTGGAGTGTTCAGACTGAAAAAATAAATATAAGGAAAATCAATGTTAGCCAAGAGAATCTTTCTTGTTTCCCCACTGATTTTTTCACAAAGTAAAATGCACATATTTGATTCAGCTTGGAAATGACTTTTTTTTTTTTTTTTTTGACCCTTTACAAAAAAAACTGTCAAATTTCAGATGAGACATTGTAGTAAAACAATCTTTGAACTTACTGTATTGATCAAAGTAATAGTTCAACCTATATCTTCCCCTACTCAGCCCTTAATGCAGATTTTTCTTTCCAGGGGATTATTTCAGATGTTTCCAAAGGGGAAAAAGCTTTTCAATTTTCCTTACTTTCAACTATGATATGAACAAAATCATCAGAACCTATTTCAGTCAGTAATTCACACTCAAGATGAATGAGTCTACCCTAAACTCTCTTCTCAGCACATTTCTGTTGAGTCTTTGTAAAATTTGAATACACGAGACCTATGCAAAAATAAAAAGTGGTTAAAGAATGCTACATAACATGTTTTATTCTAAGCAAAACTCATCTTTCATATACATATCTAACAATCTGAGTTATAGACCCATTCTTTTTATCCCAAGCATAACTTGTTTAGTTTAGGTTTATTGAGAAGTTACCATATGGTTAATATTAATCACTTTTTTGAGAAAGCATTTTATGTTTTCCAGGAAGCATAATATAGTCTGTTTTGGCACAATAATCCCTTAAAATCAGCCTAACCCATTTCTGTATGGAAACATGAAGAATCTCTTTCACCTTTTACATTTACACATGTATAAAAAGATGTACATAAATAGCATACACAGGTACAAGGGTTAATATTTTCTCTGATCATTATCTAATGCAGTAAATTATAGTAAATAGTAAAGCTTCAACAAGATAATGGTATTTTTTCTATGCCTAATAGTAATAAGAAATGAAAAAGAAGATAATGTTTTCAGAAATGACAATTGATCTTTCAGTACTTTTTTTCTTTCTTCTTGCTTTCTTTCAAGTCTGTGACTAGACTCTAGAAAGGGCTACATAGATAGTTTCATGATCAAAATTTCCACTATGGTTCCAGCTTTTACATCAGATATATATCTTTATAAAATCAGATATGTTTTCATTTAAAATCAGAATTATTTCCAAGACTGACATAAAAGGACTTGTAATTTTCAGTGCAATTTTTGGCATGGAGCTTGAGGAAACACTCCTAAACTGTATGTCATGTTAATTACATAGAATGGTCATTTCCACTATCTTCAACAAAAACAGGGGGGAAATGGGGTTTCAGGGAAATAAAGAAACAGAAGTCTTATTTCTACAGGTCAAAAGTAGTTTTTATCTTCTGAAAATACTTCAAAAATATTCCAGGCTATAAATTACCATAATTCTTACTTAATCCCATGGAAGGAAAAGGAATTCAAAGAAAAAGAAATCATAAAAAATCTCAATGTGCTGTATTCTCACTTCAAGTATTACCTCAGTTGTTTTCAATTCCTGCATGATTTCCCAGCACTTCTGCACTGCTCTTACCCTTATTCTTCTCTAATATGTTTCACATTGATTTTTTTTTTCTATTCTCTGCTGACTGCACAGTCTGAAAATGCTTTGACCTTAAAGTCAAGGTCAAGTTTGCATTCCCGGAGTAAACAAGAAAGAAAGATGAAAAAGAGAACTTAAAAGAAAACCTTCTGACCAAAAGAAAAGAAAAAAGCTATGGAGCAAAATCCATCTCCTATAAAAAAGGAGAAAACAGTGTCTCATTTCTGAGGTCTCTTTTTCTTCTAAATTTGGTGTTCAAGGTGAGGAATATTAATATAAGCTGCCAGTGAAAGGAGAGAAACCTTTTTTTCAAGTACTATTTGTGTAGGAGCTAGTCTGGCATTAAATATTCCTATCACTATGTAAAATAATGGAACTGAGAGAATGAAATTTCTAACCATACTATTATGCTCAGACACTATACAGGGAAAACAAGAGCTACACATTATGGTTCCGAGAAAGTTTAAATAAATGACTACTTGAGATTTATGTTTAAAAGTCCTAAGTTTAAATAACCTTCTAGAATTATTACAGGTTATATGAAAACTTCATCTGTCTCAGGACTTAGCTACGATAACCTGACAGTTAACTATTTAAAATGATAGTACATTTTAAAAATGCTTGTAACAGTTATTTACGACAAAAGAAAAAAAAAGTCAAACATAAAAATACATTTCTTCATTTCCTATTGTAGTCTGAAGCAAAAGTCTGACAATGACTGAAAGAAGGCATTTGAAAAATTTAGCAGGACGTAGCACATGAGGTCATGATCATCAAGGCAAGGTTAACTCAATCAGGTACCTGGGACACTTGCTTTCCTATGAAGTCCCTTCTCCAAAATGCTGTGTCTCCTTGGTGAGGGCTTCTAATCTAAATTCAGGTCTCAACATATGCCTTTTCATACTCCATATCTTATTTATGATGTGATATGATGGCGTCATCAGAGAGCTACTTCAGCACCTCTCTGCATTCACATGGGCTGCCCAGTTTGGCTAGGACATGCATATGCTGTCTGTCATTCAGTGTGCTCATCAGGATTAGAACCCTCCATAAAATCTTTGGAAAACAGTGCTGGTGCTTACCCAGCATCATCCATTCCTTCTTCCTCTTTAAAAACAGCATTTAATGATGTCTAAGTATCCATCTTTCCTCTCTGTAGGCATGAACCCCAGCCCCAGGGTCAGCCTCATTGGAATATGGATGATTCTTTTATCTGGCCAGTACTTGAGTCAGGCATGGGCATGTGATCTGTGTCTGGACAATGAGAAATGAGGAGAGGCTGCTAAAGGGATTCTAGAAGGTGAAAGAAGCTTGAGAAAAGATCTTTCTTTTCCTCCTGGGTATATTTGCCCTTAAATGTACTTAAAACTCAAATAGCCTTTTTTGCTACTATTCAGAAGATGAAACCAACTCAAAAGGAGAACAAACGGAAGAAATATTAAAACAAACAAATGATATCACTGAGGCAGAGCACCAACTAACCCACCTGGGACTTGGCTATGTGAGACATTATTACTATTGTCACTTAAGACTTGGCATCTGGGTTTCTGTTATTTGCAGCCAGTAGCAAGCTAAGCAATTTTTCTTGGCTTCCTTCAATTGTGTCTACCTTCCTGGCTCAGGCCTTTCCAAAGAAGAAAGTCTAATGATGCTAATATGTTTACCTTTGTATTTAACTTGGAACTTTCCATCACAAATATAGGGAACAAGATAAATTTAGGGGAAGAAAAACAAGATGACTTAAAAATGTCAAAGCATTAATTTCTGAAATGTATCTTGGAGGAGTTGTTTTACATCATGTTGCCAGTGTCAGGCTGCTGAGCAAAAATGGGAAGGACAAAGCATTTAAATGACCTGCCCCATCACTTACACAACAGAGATCACACACATGACGGCCAGTTTTATAAACCAGACGGGACAAAAATGTCCCAATCTGACTCTGCATCTTTTCTCAAACCTACTGTCATGTTTTTCTTCCCCACCCTTCAGTGATCCCTGGAGAAAATCAGAAAACACTACAACTCTTTGCTTAATTTCCGGTACTATAGACTTCTTTTAGGAACTAAAATATGCAAACCAATCAAATACCAAAATAATTTCTTCTCCAATTCAAAACTAGTATCCCTCCCAGTTTTAGGACTGTTTATGGATCTTTCTTTTTTGTCAAATGTCTCTATGTAGAAAAGATGTTCCAACCTGTCCCTTTTATGAGGTTCTCTTGTTATTTCCCCAGACTCCTTCAGGAAGTTATAAATACAACAATTCCTGATATATGTAAAAATTCTCTGCTTAATCTCTTGCGAGACCCTGAACTTCTGTTACTAGATGGTAGTTGGGCTCCTGTTATGATTTGAATTTTAAATGTCTCCCCAAAATCATGTTCTGAAGGCCTGATCACTATCCTGTGGTGCTATCAGGAGGTGGTAGAACTTTAAAAGGTGAGGCCTAAGGCTGAGGTTGTAGCTCAGTGGTAGAGCATTTGCCTAGCATGTATAAGGCACTAGGTTTGATCCTCAGCACCACATAAAAATAAGTAAAATAAAGGTATTGTGTCCATCTACAACTAAAAATATTTTTAAAAGAAGAAGAAAGAAAGAAAGAAAGGAAGGAAGAAAAAGAAAAGAAAGAAAGAAAGAAAAAGAAAAAAGAAGGAAAGAGAAAAGAAAAGAAAAAGGTGAGGCCTAGTTGAAAGAAGTTAGATCACTGGGGACATGCCCTTGAAGAAGATTTTAGAACCTTGGCCTTCTCTCTCTCCTCTTTCCTCCCTCTTCTCTCTTCCCTTCCCTTCTCCTCCTCCTCCTCTCCTCCTCCTTCTCCACCATGAGATGAGCAGACCTCCTCTGCCATGTACTCCCACCACAATGTACATGCTGCCATAGCCCCAAGGCAATAGGATGAAGTGACCATGAACAGAAACCTCTGAAACCATGAGCCAAGAATACACTTTCCTTCTTCCTGATTTGTTTATCACAGATGTTTTGTCACAGGGATGGAAAGCTGACTTACTCCAATCCCATCAATGCACCAAGCATCTCTCTTGTTTGAGGTCCTTTAAAATAACTTTTGCTATCTTGCATCGTAGCCACTTGTCTCATAGGAAAAGTAACACATCTTTTCTTCCCCCAATATGTCCTCAGACTTGAGGCACTGCTGTCCTCGTGGCCTTGTTCTGCTATTCTCTGCATCTTCAGTCTACCTCGTACTTTCTGATTTCTCCCAAAAAGAATCAGAAATCAGTCCTTGTGCTGTCCAAACTCTAGAATCATCTGGCCAAATACTAAATCCATTAACCATATGTGACTATCGAGCACTTGAAATGTAGCTAGTCCAAATGATACCAGAGAAAAAGAGAGAAATGCCATTACCGATCTTATGTTGATTGTATGACAATATTTTAGATATATTGGTTTTAAATAAAATGTATCATTAAAATTAACATCAACTGTTTCCTTTACCTTTTTTAAAAATGTGGCTACAAAAAAATAAATTATGCATGTGGCTGACATGACATATCTCTTGGCCTGTGCTGCTCCTCATTCTGCAGAGTGCTGCCGAGCAGAGTACTGGTCTCAGCCGGGATCCTCTTAGAAATGAGACACTTAGGCTTAGATAGCACCCAGCTCTCCAGGTAAAGCTGTGATGTAGAGCAGTACTTAGTCCAAGGACCACACACTCCAAGCTGATCCCTGAACTCTCTGTTGCCAACTTATGATAAAATAAGGACCAAAATTGAGACTACTGTTTAGAAATATTTTTAGAGCAATTTGGCGTAACAACATAGGGTTGTGTGATCTGTGAACATTCTTTTATTTCAGCTCTCTAGAAATTCAGCTTTGTTAATCTTACAGAACTGTCAGTCTGTGATGGATTGGAAATTGGAACGAGTTGGTCTTTATTGTAGAAAGTCTGTGATGTGCTGCTCCAAGGATACATTTCACAAGTATCCCAGATGCCTTAGGTCAAAGGAAGAGTCTTGAATCTCCAGGCTGTTAAATGTGTTCCCAAAGTGACAATAGTTGACAGTTGGGCCACACCTTAGCACATCCAGTGAGGAACATTTCTAGTGCCTCTCTAAGAATGTGAAACAGTTGTCACAGTTCCTTCACTCTGGGACTTTAGCCCAAATTCCAGTTCCAAAGCAATAGGAAACTTCCCATTCTGAATCCTATCAAGCCCATGTCTCCTAAATTCTCTGGAGAAGTTATTTGGGGCTTTAGTCATTTCTGTCTATTTTTTTTTTTTCCTGTTGAAACACTCCTCCAGTTTCCTCACATTGGTTAAAGTAGTCATGACAATCCTAATTTAAAAGTTTTAGTTGGAATAGCATGTTGTCTTTGTTTTTTTTATACCTTATGCTTCTGATAAAGTTCAAGGAAAATCCTGCAGGCATACCCAATATATTCTATTAAAGATATGAATATACTTAACTTCGTGCATTAATATATTCCTGGCAAAGATGAATTTAAATTTCTTTTTGGCCAATTCAATGTCCACAAGCACTTTGCCATTTCAGGCAATCTTACAACTTACTTTGAGTAGACAAAGACCCCTTTATTAAATGAAGAATCACTTCCTAATTTTCCATGGTAACAAACAGAAATTTCCAAAATTTCCCAAATTTACTTAAAGAGAAATGCACCAGAGTTCTCAGTGCATACCCATTTTAATAGTTTAAGAATTTTAATATTAAGTGGAAAACACATGCCCCCCCCCAAAAAAAGAAAAAAACCCTAAAATTCTATAAATTTTTATGGCTTTTAATAGTTTTGTTCCTCACCTTTATACTGTTAATAGATTATCAATCTATCTATCCATACTTATCAAGTATAAACAACTCAGTTCAATTTTAAAAGAAATTTAAAGGATATTTATTGGGTTCTTAATTTGCACTAGACACCCTAATATACCATAAGAAATAAAAATGAATAAAACGTGGTCCATCCCTGTGGAACTCAGAGTCTGGCAAAAAGACTGCCTCCTACACTGACAGTACCACACAAGTTCGGCTGAGATGACAGTATTACATGTGCAGGATGCCAAGGGGGTAGAAGGGAGAGGACTAGCTCTGGAAGAGATTCAGGAGAGACTTTCTGAGGAGGAGGATGCCTGGACTAGAACTAAAAGGAATTATAATAGGTTTTTCCATTTAAAAAAAAAAAAAAAAGGTTGAAAGCATTCAAACCAGCAGGTACTGTAAGATCAAATATCTTTGTCCTCAGTATCTGAGAGGGATTTGTTCCAGGACCTTCTGTGGATGCCAAAATCTACATTAAGTCTTTGATATAAAATGGCATAGTATTTGCATATAACCAAGCACATCCTCCCTTTATATCATCTTTCTAAATCTTCAAATCTTTTCTAGAGTCCTTATAATAACTAACACAATATAAATGCTATGTAAATAATTGTTACACTATATTATTTAGGGAACATGACAAGAAGTCTATACATTTGCTACAGATGTAATTTCTTGAAAAAAATAACTTCAAACTGAGGTTGGTTGAATCCTGTTGAAGAATATGTGACTAGGGACAGCTGACTGGGGAGGGTTTGAAACAGAGTCCAAAAGCTTTGGATCTAAGTGAGATAAAATAAGGCTGGATAACAGAGACAAAGTGGGTAGAAGACACCACAATGTGGCACCCAGGATCCTGAGGTGTAGGTGTTGTAGGCTGTGAAACTGGTTCAAGCTCCTAACTATAGTTGTGATAAAAATGAGAAAGAATGTGAGTTTCAGGGAAGCAAGCAATAAATAAAGGACAGAAGCAGGAATATCCTCCAGCACCATTCATTAACAAGAACTTGCCTTAACTTTTTGGCATACCCTTTCTCAGATGGTGTTCCATTTCCTAGAACAAATTTGAGCCATGCATAGGCAGATGTCACCCCTTCATCTAGGGCTGAAGAAATTACAACTAAAAGAGAAAAAAGTTGAAGTAGTAGTAAACACTAGAGGAAAAAGGTGAAATCAGTTCTTTAGGCTGCAAATTCTTGGTTCTTTTCCTTCACCATGAGAGGAAATCTATGCAAATGAAATTTCTTTCAAATTTCAGAAATGATCATTGATAATGAATGCTATAAGTATCATTAACCCTATGGAAATATTTTGTAAATATATCTCTACACTAGGTTTGCCAAACTTCCTAAGTAACTCATGCCATTAAACTGATTAAACACTAATAATTTATTGGCATCAGGAGGCGATGAAGTTCTTACTTTTCTTCCTTTCTAATGTTTGTATTTTACTCCACAAATTTTCCTCTAAAAATCACTTAGGCTGGGTCTCAGAAATTTTGCTATGTTGTATTTTCATTATCATTTAGTTCAAAATATTTGGTAATTTCTTTTATGAGTAATTATTTGACTCATGGGTTATTTGAAAGTATGTTGTTTAATTTCCAAATATACAAGTTAGCAAATATACACATTGCTATTGGTTCCTAATTTAGTTACACTGTGGTCAGGGAACATATGCTATAAAATTTTTAGTTTATTTTAATCACTTCAGATTTATGCTAAAGTCCAGCATATGTCCCAGGTGGATATCCCAGGAGTTCTTGAAAGGAACATGCACTTTGAATTATCACTTGTAGGAGTCTATAAATAGTGATTATGTTCAGGTGGTTGACGATGTTGTTCAGAGCTGTGTTTGTATTTTTCCTGAATTTTTTGTCTATTTATTTTATCAATTACTGAGTGAAGACTTCTAAAATATCTAAGTGAATTATAGAGTGGTCCCCTACCATTATGTCAGATTTTTACTTGGTGTATTATTAAGCTCTCTTCTTAGGTGTCCATACACTTAAGATTTTTATGCCTGCCTTGTGAATTGGGGTCCTGTCATTCTGGAAGTACCCTCTTGACCTCTGGTAATGGCCAGAGTCGATGGATCACTCCAATAGCAATACAACCACATCAGATTTCTTCTGCTTACTTTTGGCATGGATTTTCTTTGGTTGTACTTTCTTTTCGATCCATGACATTGCACTTAAGTGCATCGATTGACTTCCACGTTCCACTGAGGATGTAGAGTTGGAAGGAGTTTTGCTCCCATCCTTCCTACAGTGACAGTAATAGCAGCAAAGCACATATTTATCATTTCCAATACTGTTCATTCCATCCTGTAGATCTGATTTCATTTCCTTTCAGCTGGAAGAACTTCCTTTAGCATTTCTTGAATCTTAATTCTCTGGGTGACAAATTCACATTTTGCTCTGTGAAAATGTCTCATCATGCAGGACTACTGAAGATGAGTTTTGAATTTGCTCCATCTTTCTTTCTGTGAAAACCTGTTCATTTCACTTTCATTTTTGGAAGATATATTAGTTCATCTTGCTGCCATAACAAATTGCCACAAATTGAGTGGTTTAAAACAACAAAGGTTTATTATTTTTACAGTTCACAAATCCAACACGGGTCTCACTAGGCTAAAATCAAAGTGTCAGCCAAGCTGTGTTCTCTCTGGAAGCTCTAGGAGAGAATTCATTTCCTTGCCTTTTCAAGCTTCTGTAGGCCACCTGGATTCCTTGGCTCATGGCCATCTTCAGAACCCGAAACATTCCATCTCTCTGACCTTTCTTCCATTGTCACTTCTCCCCCTTGCTACCACTGGGAAAGATTCTCTGGCTCTAAGAACCTATGTGATTGTAATTTGTCCACCTTTGTAATTCAGGATAATTTCCCCCACCTCAAAGGATGCAAACTTAATCACATCTGCCAATCCCTTTTGTCATGTAAGGTATCATGTGCCCAGGTTCTGGGACTAGGGTATGGGCAGATTGAGGAGGTGGGAGGCATTATTCTGTCTACTATAACGTTCAATCTTAATACAGAAATCTAGATTCCAAATCCCTCCCCCCCCACCACCATTTTTTTTTTCTTTCTTTTTTTTTTTTTTTTTTTTTTTTGGTGGCACTGGGGATTGAGCCAGGAGCACGTTACCACTGAACTACATCCTCAGTCCTTTATATATTTTTTTTTAATTTTGAGTCAATGCCTTGCTAAGTTGATGAGGCTAGCCTCAAATTTGCAATCCTCCTGCCTCAGCCTCCTGAGCTGCTGGAATTACAGGCATGTGCCACCATGCCTGGCTCAACACTTTTAAATTATTTTTTCATTGCAATCATGTCTCCACTGTTCTGGTGAGCAAGCAGATATCATTTATGTTCGCCATACTAATACATTTCTTCCTTGAACATTTTTTAACAGTTCAAATCTGATTTGCCTAGGTGTGATTTTAGTTACCCTATTAGGATTTGTTCAGCTTCTTGGGTTTGTAATTATAGATAATAAATCTTGGATATATTTTGGTTGTTACTTCATACATGTTTTCTACTCAATTCTCTTTTGCTTTCTTTGCCTGAGATTCCAATTCCACATATATTATATCAGTCACTACTGAACCAGTCTCTGAGCCCCTGTGCCCCTTGGATCCACCTTCCTGCACAATGGCAAAAAGTAGCACCCAAGGAGAGAGCAGGGACCATCATGGTGCCAATCTCTCAGGCCCTCAGCCCTACACTGACTGTTTTTTACTGCCTGGAAAAAGTTACCTCTTGCATTTTGTTTAGTTTTATAGCTGTTTTTGGCAGGAGATTTGGATTGGTACCAGTTATTCTGTCATGGATGAAAATAGAAGTTACCAAGGGTAGTTTTTAAAGAACAGTTTACACACTGATTTTAGGGTCAGAATAAGAAATCAACTTTTCCCCTATATTGCTACCTTTGATTCAATTCACCCCAGCAATCTTTCCTATTTTGTAATATTGACAGGAAATGCCATAGATAAGTATAGGTTGATATGGATTTAAATATAGTAATTTCATGGCAATAACAGATGAAATTTTTGCATATATTTTATCCAACTCCTCCATCAAAATTATTGCTCTTCCTTTCATTCCAGGACAAAAGATATTTTTACAAAAATTGCTCATAACAAATTTAGAGACAGCCAAATTGTTGATTCATCTCATCTCTAATTTGTATCTTATGCTGCCAACCTAGCAAAGTACATTTTATCTCTTAAGTTCAACAACAACAAAAACATTTAATAAAATGCAGTGCCCACCTTTCAGATAGCTTATGGATAGAGTAAAAAGATTTTCTGAAAAGAAATCAATAACATAAAGTAGATTTATTCAATTTATCAAACATTGTTACCCTCCCCAGCTAAATACTACTATCTTTCATTCAACATATGATTGATAAGTGTCTGTTTTTCACAGAGCATGATGGTAGGGACTGCAGAGTGTACATGATTAGGTCGTGTCTTAACTGAAGAACAGTCTCTGGAAACAGATCCTCATTTGCATACTGGTTTCATTATCCATAATAACCTAGGAACATGGCCTCTTTGAGCTTCCACTTTCACATCTGTAATATACTGACCTAAACGTAAGTGCCCTGTATCATTATGGTAAAATACAACCACTCTGCCACATGTCGGGGACACTGTAGATGCTCATTGTGACTGCTTGTCCTCTTCCCCTTTACCTGACCCTCTTCATACATCTACCCCCTCCTAGACATAGTCCCCTACATGGCATGATCAAAATAGTGAGTTCCAATCTATTTTCTGTTGAATCCTAACATTCCACTTAAGTGGTTCTTCAGCCACTGGGGCAGAGGGATGGCAGAAGATACAGGTACAGCATAAACCTTTCATCTCTTTTACATATTGTGAGTTGATGCGAAATTTCTTTTGAAAGGTAGACTCTAATTTTTTAATCTCTTTCAAAAACCAGATTTAGAGAAGTTCAACTGTTTTTACCATCATTCATTTCTTTATCAAAAGCAAATACTTGTAGAAAATTTGGAGATGAGAGAAAAAAATCACCTTTCTCCTCTTCACCTCTGTCCCAAACTTTCTACCTCTGCTTCCTTTAAATGGGCTCATAAAATCATTCTGCCAGAGTAGACAACTTATAGAGGCTTCTCATGACTCCAGCTGTAATAAGTGAGAGAGGAAATATCTGTACAAGAAGAGGAAGGTAAGAGATCAGACCATCTCACTTAGCAAACAAAGTCCAGTGCACTCCTGTAGCTTGTCATGTCTCTAAAGGTGATCACAGACATCACTTCAGGTGAGCCTTATAGTCAATATTACTTTGAAAAATATTATTTCTATTGAACAAACGAGAGAACTAAAGTTTAGTAGGGTCAGCTGCATTTAAAAAAAAAAAAAAAAGTAAAATAGAAAAGGGAAGGAAGTTTGCTCTTTCACCATTGAAATTCTATCTTTGGCATTTCCACCAAAACATAGCCCAGACAATAAAAGTATTATAAATTCAGTACCCACACCAAGAAAATTCTAGAAATATTTCTGATGAGTACTTTGCATCATTTTAAGTATTTATCATTAGATCTCAATAAATATAGGATCTTTGCTCTGTTTCTCCAGAATGAGAATTATTCACAACAAACTTATGTTTAAATTCCTTTTTAAAACAACCAAATAAACTCCCAACAGTATTTGTTGACATAGCTCTTGTACTATTTTCTTCTTACTTCGCCATGGAACTCATGGACCATTAAGAAAAACAAATTTAAACCAAAATCCTTAATTTACCAAAATAGATTTAAAAATCATATTATATATATATATATATATATATATACATATAAATATATAGACATATGACACAAATATATACATATAAATATATATATTTGTTTCTATCTGTACATATTCACTTACATCACACATACACAAACAACACTGTTCAAAACAACATCAATCAATCAACCAAGAACCTCAGTCATTTGGAGAATGTTTTGGACTAAGAGGAAATGCTGTCCTTGGCATGGAGAGGGTTTATTAAATGTTCCAATTTCAGACAAGGTACATCACTGAAGTTTGGGTCTGGTTTATTGCAGTTTGATATCTTTTTAATTAGGTAACTTTAAGTTTACAGTTTTGAATCATCGGGGAAAAATGCAGCATAATCTGTTTAGAGCTAAGGCATGCTGCTGACACATTCAAAAAGTCCTGAACCTTTATGAATAAACACTGCCAGTGTTTATTTCAAAACATCTGAGAACAAGGAAAATACAGCGACTCTCTGAGTGCTTCAATTTGGAAGTGTTTGTGCTGATTCATCGTTATCTGTGGATTCCTTCTGAGATACAATGGAGTGTGTTCAGTACCTGCCAAATATACAGATATGAATAATTCTGGAAGGAGAATCACATTACAAAACTTTTTCCCCCTACTAAAACACTTCCAAAATATCTGGAAAAATATTTTTTCTCAAGAACTGAATAAAATGGATGTTACCTTCAGAGCTCACACAAACACCTCTCTCAAAGAGAAAAATTGTTTAAATTGAATCTGAAATTTTGCTTCCTTTCTCTTAAATTTGGAGGAGACTTTTTAAAAAACTTACCATAACTTTACGAATTGGGTTTACAAGGCTAACTTTTGTGCTTATTTCTCTCCACTTCATAGAAACTGATTCAGTGGTTTACACCAGGTAAATGATTCTGATGATTTTGAGTTCGTGGGCTAAATGAATAGATAAATCTTAGACTTGATGAAAGGGAAAACAGCAAGCATTTTTCTGTTAATAATACATTATTACATAAGAATAGTTTATTAAAGTTGTTAAATTTGTCCATCTGTAATTAGAAATTTAAAATATTTTGACCTAAAAACATTTATGTACAGGCTCACAGATTTTTTAGTGTTATTTCTCAAAATATTATATCTATACCAGCAGAAAGTAGTACTCCATACATCATGAGTTTTCTCCTTTAACTCAGTTCTCCAAAGATAGATGTTTGGGACTCAGGACTTGGGACTTGAAAACAGCTAAGGTGGCTTTCATTCTCCTCACACAATCCCCCATTCCACAAACATCTCCTATTAGTTAACATGTGAAGGAACTGGAGGTAGAAAATGGGAAGTCATCACCGCCATCAAGATGGTAATTATGCAACAAATAGAGATAGAATTCTAAAGAAGCATGTTAAATAAGTGTGGCAATGCACAGGACACAATGGGAATCCAAAGGAGGGGGATTTGGGGTGTTTTGTATATTCACTGACTCCAAGTACAGTAGATGACTTTCTTTCTCAATTACTTAAAAAAAAATCAGTCGTCTATCACATTCTCAGAAAGATTATTTGAGTTGGAAATAATTTTAAAATATGTCAAAATGCAGCAAATGTTAAAATTTCAGCACTAACCTATAACCTAAAATTAGATAATGTGTTACTTCTATTTTATGCAAAAAACTGCTCACCTTTTAGAAAAGATGTTTATAAAATAGACTTTCATTTGTATATTACAGGGTGCCTTGTTTAGGACCAGTCTCACAGAGTTGGGGAACTTTCCCATAAGAATGATTCATGAGCTATGTCTTGGAGTTTGGAGGAGAGAGCTTGGATAACATCCCGGATGGAGAGAACAGTGATCAAAATCAAAGAACCAGAAAAAGAACACTTAGTTCAAGTAACTGCAAATCCATTTGTCTTTTTTTTTTTTTTTTTTTTTTCCTGTTAAGGTTATTCACACCAGATACTACAAAATATCTATCTTGTCCTTGCATTTCTTTCTTTTGTCACCATTCATGCCTCATGGGAAAAAGAAAACCCACATCATGGTATGACTCTTCAAATGTTTGTAAAAGGTCTTTAAGATATAAACCTTTCTTTTAAGCTAAGCAGAATAATTTTTCTTTCTTTTTTTGTTTTTTTGTTTTGATGCTTAACTTTTTTTCTGAGTTTCTGAATGTAATAACTGTTTTATTTCCTCAAAGATATTAAAATGTAAATGTTCCCACTAGAATGATTAAAATTTAAAACACTGACCATATTAAGTGTTGGTGAGAATTGGGAACAACTAGAACGTTCTAACATTGCTCTTGGAGTGCATGATAGTATAACTACTTTGAAGATGATTCGGCAGTGGCCTAAAATGTTAAACATAACCAGGTGCAGTGGCACATGCCTGTAATCCCAGCAGCTTGGGCAGCTGAGGCAGGAGGATGGTTCAAAACTATCTTCAGCAAAAATGGGGTACTAAGCAATTCAGTGAGATCCTGTCTCTAAGTAAAATACAAAATAGAGCTGGGGATGTGGCTCAGTGGTTGAGTGCCCCTGAGTTCAATCCCCAGTACCCGCCCCCACCAAAAAAAGTTAAACATAACCCATGGCTCAGCAATTCCACTTAGATATACAACCAAGAGAAATAAATGTTTGTGTCCACTAAAGAAAAAACTAATAAAATTTGTATGAAGAATGATGATAGCAGTTTTATTCATAGCAGCTTTATTCATAACCCAAATCTATTCCATCAACTAGTACTAGTGTACATTTTTATGCAATAGGACACTATTCATCCATTTAAAAAAGAGAAAATTGCTAGTGCACCAGTGCAGACGAGCTTCAAAATTTCTGAGTTGAATAAAGATGCCAGAAGAATGCTTCATGCTATTATTTCATTTAGGTCACAAAGAGAGACGACTAATCTATGAAGATAGAAATCCAGAAGGGTGGCTTTCTGAGAGATGGTACTTGACCTGGAAAGGAGCATGAGGAGTCATTCTGAACTGGAAATGATTTGTTTCCTTCTCTGAGAAAGGACTATTAATTATAAATAAGTATTATCTATTAAGCTCTTATTTAAATGCCTGGTAACTGCAAAAATCCTAAATATTTTTTAATGACTTTTATACTTAAAAACATCTAAAAACATAAATATAAAATGTGACTGAAATTTCAACCAAAGAACATACAGTTAGTTTCTCCATGACAGGCCCAACCAATGACCTAACTGAAATGCAAGAACTATAGTTACTTCCTCTTTGAAAATAAATGCTTGAAAACTGATAAAGGAATCAGAATAAAGCATTAAGGTGAACATTATGTTAACCATTTATTTAAAACTTGACTGAATTTACAGATAAACTCTTATTTTTCATCAGAGAAGCTAGGTAATTTCAAGTTAGTTAAGGAAAGTGGCCTGAAATGTCCAGAAGGAAAAATTATCTGAATCTTGCACAATAATCTAAAGAGGCCAGTAGTGACACTCAGGTAGAGATCAAAATAACACAAGGGAAGGGAAAAATTCTGATGTATAGCTTCAAAATCATTCACAACCACCTTGTCTGAAAGGAGAATTGAGTAGGTAAGAAGCCAACCTTGGCTAGGCACAGAAATGTGTGTCTGTCTTAATGGGACTGTCAGAAACCTTGAGGGAGCAAAATTGAAGGGTTGGTGAGAGGGAAGTTTTATCTTCCCATTAGATATGCTTTATTAATAGATATGATAGTCTGGGTAGATACCCCAGGCAATTCTTACATTTCACATATACTTCTCGATACAATCCTATTTTTCCCAGAAAATTCAAAACCATTGTCTCAGGAAACCAGAAACACCTTTCACCTCACTTCAACCTTTTCACACGCCGCCAGACTAGTAGAATGGGAACAAGAAGGCCACTCAGGAGTCTCGTTTTCCATGTCAGTAGTGTTAATTCTGAGTCCTGGTGGCAGCATTCTTCTATCAGGCATAAAGACCTCTGAAATAAGAGACACAGGGATAGGGAAAAAAAAATTAGAAAAGATTATTAGGTGTAGTCAGCAAACACATCATCCATTGTTCCATCCATTGTTCCCAGATCCATCCTTTCTAGCAATGGGAGGAAGCTACACAGTTCAGTCAAAGGAGTGATGGAAAATGACTAAGACTTGGGTTGTGGAAAACAGTCAAGTTCCCCATTACTGTATCTCTCTTCCTTGTGCCACCATGTTTTTCCATCACTGTCACGTTGCACAGTAGCAATAAACCAATGGATATGGGGAGGAAACAAAGGTGCCTCAGCTTCTCTGCCAAGAAGAACCTAGGTGTAAAGCCTAGGAGAAAAGCCCAGTGGAGGTAGGAGCCCACCTGCCATGTGAACTGCTACCTCCTGACTCTTTACAGGGAAGAGATTCAGCATTCAGCCCCTAGACTGGGGAGAATAAGAGAAAAAGAATAGGCAGCAGCTGGGGTAAGGGATTGACAGAAAACCCTGCAAAGAAAAAAAAAAATCATGGCCCAGGACTCCATGGCACGGGTTATGATTTAAGATATCCTGGGTTTAGAGAATCATCATGTGTGATGGACAGGAACTGTGGTCCAAAGGACAAATCTGCCCTCACCTTGTGCAGACTGGCCCCTACCAAATGTCTCTTCCCAGGGACGACATCAGGACCAAGGCACATGACCAACACTCTAAGCCCACTCTAAGGGCAACAGGAAGAACCCTGGACTCAGGGCCGCTGACGCCATGAACATGGCACTTCTGCTCTGCTGCAGATTTTCATGTTCTCTCTAACAACATGCTTTTACCCCAAATATTCATGTGGCTTCCTTCACATCTTTGAATCTTGGCTCAAATGTCACATTCCCAGGAAATTCTTTCTTAACTACCCTACTTAAAATTACAAAACCTTTGCCTCCCATGAAAATACCCATTTAGCACAGTTGTTCCCCTTCCTCTGCCCTTTTAGGTTTCCCTAAACCTTTTTCCATCCTAACATACACTTGAATTTAGTTTGTTAGCATTTACATTGTATTGTGTATTATAAGTAATTTAGAGATGCTTTAAAGTAATGGAGGTTAGACACAGGTTACATGCAAATACTGTGCCATTTTATAGAAGGATCTTGAGGACACTCAGATTTGGGCAACTACAAAGGATCTTGGAACCAAATCCTCGTGGACACCCAGGGACAACTGGATATGAGATGTTGCTAATGCAAATTAAGCAGAAATGGAAGTATCAGGTGTCATAATTTAAATAATGTGCCACTTTAATATTTGATGTTATCAAAGAAATTGGTAAAATTAAAGAAAATTTGCCAGATTGTTTGTTGTAAGACCGTTCAACATTGAGCTTTATTTGGTGGTACAAGATTTTCTTGTTCTTAAATCAAAGCTGGCAGTTAAGGGGGTGATGCACTGTGTCTCTGTACCGGAGACCTCATTACTGATTGCTCTGAATGGAGAATAATAACACAACTCCAGCCAATTTTGAGAATAGTGAGAATTTGGGGGAAAGAAGTTTTGTGTTTTTTTTTTTTTTTTTTAATCTTATGTCCTAAGGAGTCCCTGCAGTTGGTAAAGAATAACAGTGCTTCATCAAGCCAGCCCAAATTCTAGCCTGACCACTAAGTATCATTGTGGTCTCATTTGCGTAGACCTATGTCAGGAAAAGAAGAAAAGAAACAGAATAAAATGCAGATCATGAGCAACGAGCTTCATCATACTTGATACATCATTTCTAGAAAATTACCCCATTAAGGAATGTGGAGGAGCTGAATAGCAGATGTATGAGGAGTTCAGAAAAACATCTTGGGTAGAGCTTTAAAATTAGTTAGGAGCTTAATAAAAATTGACATCTATATGGACGCTATCTCATGGTTGAAAAGTCAGCTGAAAGATTGAAAAGGCTGTAAACAAATGAAAATAAATGGATAGCAAGTCATACTGGGAGGAGTTCTCGGGGCTGACATTTGAAGAGCTCTTATTTAACGTGGGAGCCGATGACTAAGCTATTACATTGGGATAAATAGATTGGGAATGAAATGTGCAAATGAACTGAACTGGCAGGAGTCTTTGGAAAGGTAGCAAACTGTCTGCCAGGGAGTGGTTTATATTCAGATTTAGAGAAGGGCTGCTTCTGAAAATTTGTTTTCAGAATACAAAGTGGTGTCATATTGGCTGGAGAGGCAGGAGGAGGGCACAGTCAGAACTGAAGAGCAGAGATGGGTCCAGGAGGGGACTGAGGCATGCTCAGCTAGATGGGATTAGCAAACTGATGACAAAGAGGGAAGCAGTCTACAAACACATAAAATATGTAAACACCAAGTGGCTTTAAAATCACTTATCCTAATATCCCAGGAAAAAGTAGCAGCAGAGAATTAAAGAAAGGGTCATCACAGCCATCACTTTTTCTCAAAAATTGTGAATTCCATTGTTCATTTGGACTAAATAGTGACTAGGGTGTATTTGATATTACTATTTTAAGACCCTGCTCGAATGTTAACATTTAGGGTCTTTGATTTTTTTCTCTCCTATGCATGCCGAGGCAGGGTTGATCATCCCATGAAACCCCTTTCCAAGGCATTTAAGAACTGCTTCTGATAGAGCACTGACCACACTGTACTTTAGGTGTGTTTGTTTGATTTTTATCACTGGGAGGTGAGTTTCTTATAAGTGGGTTTATGCACCTCTAGCATCTAGGATATTGACTGGTATGTTAAATATTTAGTGCAATGAATTTCACTCTTACATATTCACTTGGGATTTAATTACCTGATAAGGCTACATTGCCTTAAATATGTGTGTGCATGCTTGAACACACACACACACACACACACACACACACACACACACACACACACACAGATTTGATAAGGATTTTATGTGCCAATATGAAGAGATTGCCAATATATCCATTTTCACTAATAAAAGGTAAAATGGCAAACAATAGGTATAACTTGCTACTTTACATGTTGGAATGAGAAAAAAATAAGGATATGTTCATAGCTGCTATTGTTTTCATAAATAAGAGCTGGAAGGATACTTTAAAATCTGGTTACATATGAGAGGAAGAAGATAGCATCATGGGGGCAGTGGTAAAGGCAGTATTTTTTGCTATGCATATTCTTATATTGTTTTGATTTTTAAGCATTTATTCATATGGATCATCTATTCAAAACATTAAAAAATATATTTTACAAAATAATTACACAGGGAGTAAAAAGAGCGGCAACAATAAGACAAAAAGTGTGAGTGGGGCTCTGTGGTTAATTAGCTTCAGCAGGAAAGTGCTGTCATTCATTTGTTTTAACAAATGGACTCCATTCCAGTTAGGAGCCAAGTTGTTGTTCAAGACATTGAAGAAACTTTCTATTTTCTCATGCAGGTCATGGTAATCAAACTTATTTTGAAAGGCTCATTGGATAAAGGTGGCTGCTTCACTGTTTCTGTTAATCGCACTTCTAAGAGTAGCATGCCTTAAAATCTTCCAGCTGTTGCATTGACCCCAAGACAATTCTTTAACATATTGTTAGAAAATCAATACTTTAAATAATGAGATTTGGTATGTCCTTGAAGTAGTGCTTGGTACTAAAATAGATTTATATGAAGTTTTCATTTGTCCAAACTAATTAGTGAATGCTTGGCTGGCTTATTAATTTCAAGCAAACCCTCCTGTGTGTGTTTGTGTGTGTGTGTGTGTATGAGTAGCACATGTCAAAGAATCATTTTTTAGAAATTATAAAATGTAATTTGTACAAATATAGAATAGGTACAAATAAATACTTGTACAAATAAAGATTTATTCAACTTATAATGAGAGAACCATCTAGACAGCAGAACTTGTTCAGAAAAAAGTAGAGAAGAGGGATTGTATAAAAAGAGGAAGAAAAATATTGGAGTATGATAGGGTTACATGCAGAGGAGTAAAATCATAATCTTTGGGGTTATCTTTTCTAGTAGGCAGAAATCATTTCCATTTTTACCATGAATATTAAACTTAACAGAAAGTGGACTTTTGTTTAATCACTGATTAGATATAATCAAACAAAGGTATATGTTGCTGCCTGAAGCGATTGCCGCTTGGAGCAAAAACACCATGGGAATAAGTTCAGAGGAGGACTGGAAACAAACAGGCTCTTTATTCTGCTAGTTTCTCATACCGGCTCCAACAACAACTCCAACACCACCCACACTCCTCCAACCACCAACACACCACACAAAATGGAACAGACCCGATCCGAAACCACCGGGGCCAAAGTCTTGCGAGATCATGCAAATGGCGCCGACACGATCCGCAATGTCCCGGGACAAGTCTCGTGAGATCATGGAAGGTGGCAATGCTCAAACATCTCCATGGCTCAGAGCTAACCACAATCTTAGCTATCTCCTTAATTAGGGCTTCTACATTTCCCCCCTATTGTTTTAAAAGAGGGGATGCTCTAGGACGTCCATGTGCAACCAACATTCTTACCCGTCATCTGATAATCAAGGCTGTGGGCTGTGCCCTTGACTCCTGTCTTAGGTTGATATGTCGGCCACATGAGACTGTCCCGTGTGACTATGCCTGTCTTAGGTGGTCCCCCTCTGGGGATCTTACCCGTCATTGGCTACCAGCCATCCAATCAAGCCCTTCAGGATCTACTGTGTATGATGACTAACAGCCGTCCAATTGTGAGGAGATGCTGTGCCTTTAAGGCGATAAGCCTTCTGCTGATGAGCCAAGTTGCATAGCATATCAAATTCTTGAAACAAATCAGCTGCCCTGAGTTCTATCAAGTAACACACTGAGTTCTCTAGACAAATACCCACAAGGCATTGTCCCGTAAAGTCCCAAACAATGAAAGATCAAAATGTCCACTTGTTATAACACGTTGATCTAGGAGGCCCCATGCATGCAGAGCAGAGGCCACACTGCTGATGAGGTTGTTTGATGCTTGAGCAGCAGGGATGCTTGCAGCAATCGCGATCCCTGCAGCTGTAGCAGCAGCCGTTTTTTAAGTCTAGACAATGCCACCGGCAAATCTTCAGGGCCCACTACCTAGAAACTCAAGCATCAATTATTAAAGGAAAGGCAGTGCGAATCCAGCACTGAGTCAAGAGATGAGCTGTCAAACTAAAAAATAGAATTATTAGATTAGAAAATTAAAGTTGATTTCTGCTCACACCAATTGCTGCTTGAGCTCCCACAAACATTGCGATTTATTCATGTGACCATAGATATATGCTCAGGCATGATTTTTGCTTCCTTACATTCTGGAGAAAAAGTTAAAGATGTTACATCTCATTGTTTGCAAGCTTTTACTGCATTTGGGCATCCCCAAAATGCTTAAAACAGATAATGGCCCTACATATACGTCAAAATGCTGGCAAAATATCATATTCAGAACAAAACAAAGAAAGACTGAGGGTATTTACTGCATTAAAGATAGATTAAAGAAAAGCTAAAGGCACTTTGGAAAAATAATTTGTTAGCTGGAACCCTTGAGTCTCTGTAACCTTCCATGAAATTATCTGTTGAAATAACTCAAATTAATCAGCTATAAAACAAAGTTAATTACAAATAAACATTCCTATGTCAAAACACCAAAATATCAGGTTGTACAGCACTAGTCATATTCTTCACTAAAGAGAAATCCCTGTAAATAAATCAAAATTGAAGGTACCTTCACTTAACTTAAGTGAATTAAAGTCATTTGGATCCATATGTATATACATTTTCATAAGTGCTTTGTTATTTGTGACGTCACACTGGACAGACCTACAAACATATATTTGTGACATCACATTTACATGAAATTGAGACAAATGCACAGACATAAACACATATATAAAAAAGAAAAAAAATACAATTGCGTGCACACTAAAGAGAGATCTCCTCGTCCCGGCCGGGAGGAATGACACTTAAGTTGTGAAATATTTTGAAGGACTCTTTCAAGGGAATCATTCCATACCTTCATCTTGGTCCTCTTGATTTTGTACCTTTTTTATTAATCTTGATTCCTCAACAACTTCATCTTGATCCTTATGATTTGGTACCTGCTTTATTAATCTAGATGGTATCCATATGGAGAGGATTCATGCTTTGGAAAACACAAACAAATCCTCTCCCCCAAATTAATACTGGATCTGGACCTTTCCATGTACCTGAAAGAACATCCTTCCAGTAAACCAAAGGTTTATGTTGTCGGTGTGGGTTCCAATGTCTGTCTCCAGCAGAATAACCAAAAGAGTCTAAAGTTAAAAAATTTAAGGTAAACAGGGAAACTGCCAATCTGTCCCTAGGACTTTTCCAATTTCCTTCTTTTTGTTTCAATAACATAATTTTCAGTGTGCGGTTGGCTCTTTCAATAATGCCCTGACCCTGAGGATTGTATGGGATGCCTGTTTTATGGGATATGTTGAATTTTGCACAAAACTGTTTGAAAGATGAGGACGTATATGCAGGGCCATTATCTGTTTTAAGCATTTTGGGGATGCCCAATGCAGCAAAAGCTTGCAAACAATGAGATGTAACATCTTTAACTTTTTCTCCAGAATGTAAGGAAGCAAAAATCATGCCTGAGCATATATCTATGGTCACATGAATAAATCGCAATTTTCCAAAACTTGGCTCATGAGTAACATCCATCTGCCACAAATGATTGGGCATTAATCCTGTAGGGTTAACACCATAATGAGGATTGGGCAAATGTGTCATACAAGATTTACAATCTTTTACAATTGTTCTGACTTGCTCCTTTGTGATTTTAAACCTACACTGCAAGGTGGTGCTATTGACGTGAAACTGGGAGTGAAATAAAGTAGCTTGCTGGAGAGCTGAAAGTATAAAGATTGTTTGGGTAAGGGCATCAGCCTTTTGATTACCTTCATGGAGGAGACCAGGCAAGTTGGTATGTGCTCTAATATGCCCTACGAATAGAGGTTCTTTTCTTGCCCACAAAAGCTTTTGTATTTGATAAAACAATTTAAAGGCTGGAGGATGAGGTGCTATTGGTCCTGCTAGCCCTAACTATGGGACGGCATGTACAATATAGTGGCTATCTGAAAAAATGTTCATGGGCTGCTCTCTAAAATTTTCCAGAGCTCTTACCACAGCTTTCAGTTCCACTAGTTGAGCTGATTTGTGTGCAGTTATGTAAGTCATATTTTCTTTTTTAGTGACTACTGCAGCAGTACCATTTGAGGACCCATCTGTGAATACATTTAATGCCTTAGGAATAGGTTGATTTTTTATTACCTGTGGAAATATAATAGGATGATTGATACAAAAAGATAATATAGGAGACTTAGGAAGATGATTATCAAAATATGCAGAAGTAGAGCATCTAGCTATAGCCCAATCATTATCATTGTAGCATAAATATTCAATCTGTGACGATGAATAGGGAGTAATAATAGTAGCAGGGTGAATGCCAAATATGTTAGTAGAAGTCTTAAGTCCTTGAAGAATAAGTTTAGCCACCATGGAGGTATAAGACTCAATTATACTTTTAGGAGAGACGGGTAAATGTATCCATAATAAAGGCCCTTGTTGCCAAAATACTCCTGTGGGTGTATATTGTGAAGAAATAATAATCAATATCAGCGGTTGAGTTAAATCAAATCTGTCACAATGAGCTCCTTTGATGGCTTTTTCTACTAACTTTAAAGCTTTCCTACCATCAGGAGTCAATGTTCGCGGTGAAGATGGATCAGGGTCCCCGCGAAGGATGTCAAATAAAGGTTTTAGTTGGCCAGTAGTGAGGTTTAGTGTAGGGCGAAGCCAATTAATATCTCCTAGCAATTTTTGAAAGTCATTGAGAGTGGCCAAAATGCTCCTTATTAATTAATATTTTTTGAGGCCTAATAAAAGTGTCCATAGTTTGGAATCCTAGATATAATATTGGAGATCTAATTTGAACCTTTTCCTTAGCAATGTTTAGTCCATATCGTTTCAAGTTTTCTGATATATCACTAAATATGGTGAATAAGACTTCTTGATTAAGATGAGCAAGCAAAACATCATCCATATAATGGAGGCACATAAGCTCTGGGTATTTATTTTTGATAGGCTGAATAACTTTATCTACATAGATTTGACACACAGTGGGGTTATTAGCCATTCCCTGCAGCAAAACTTTCCATTGATATCTCTGATCAGGGCCATTATTGTTAATAGAAGGAACTGAAAAAGCAAACCTGGGGGTATCCAGAGGGTGTAGAGGAATAGAAAAGAAACAATCCTTTATATCAAGAGTAATAAGATGGAAATTTTTTGGAATGGCTACAGGATTAGGAAGTCCAGGTTGAGTAGGGCCCATGATTTGCATGGTTTTATTAATTTCTCTAAGATCATGTAACAATCGCCATTTTCCTGATTTTTTCTTGATCACAAATATGGGGGAATTCCAGGGAGAGGTGGAAGGTTCTATATGTCCTGCTTCTAGTTGTTCCTGAACTAGTAGGTGGGCCACTTGTAATTTCTCTTTAGATAGGGGCCACTGAGGGACCCACACTGGCTTATCAGAAAGCCATGGTATTTTCAAAATTATTTTCTCAGTGGCCCCCCAAAAAAATATCTTTTTCCTTCATGATAATGATTTCTTTTAGGGTTAAGATTACCCTGTACCTTTTGATAATGATTTCTTATAGGGTTAAGATTACCCTGTACTTTTTGATAATGATTTCTTTTAGGGTTAAGATTACCCTGTAGATTTTCACATTTAACATCTGCAGTCCTTTTTTGCAAGGTGAACTCCCATTTGCTGCAAAATCTCTCTTCCCCATAAAGTAACTGGTAGGTTAGGTAAAACATAAGGCTGAAATGTTCCTTTATGCCCTTCATCATCCTCCCATTTTAAAATTACCACATTTTTTGCTGGGAGGTTATTATATCCCAAGCCTCTTAAACTGGTTGAAGCTTTTTGCAGAGGCCAGTGCTTGGGCCATTGCCATAGATTAGTGATGGAAGAGTCAGCTCCAGTATCTATCAGTCCCTCCATCTCTATCCTTGGATTTTTATTTTACACATAGGCCTCCTTGAACAACCCCAAACCCAGCAAGCCATGGATCCTGAGTCAGTGGAACAAAATCCTCTATTTTTTTTTTTTTTTGAGGCATACTCATTTTAAATGAATTATGTAAATTTGGAAGGAGAAGCAGCTGAGCAATTCTATCTCCTTGATTAACAGAACTTATACTTTGGGGTGAGCTAAGCATTATTTTTATTTCCCCTTTGTAGTCTGAGTTTATTATTCCTGGGGTCACTTGCAAACCTAATAAGCTTTTTGGACTTTTCCCGAGAATAAGTCCTATAGTCCCTGAGGGAAGAGGTCCCCTGACTCCTGTGGGAATCAGTTGAACCCCTATTTCAGGTGTTAAAACTATTCGGGCGGTGGAACAGAGGTCTAATCCTGCATTTCCTCCTGTTCCTCTGGCGAGGGAGTGGATGGGTAGTAGGATTTTGTCGGGAAGCATCTGAGTGGATGCTTGAGGATGCTCCTCCTCCAATGCCTTGTACATTTATGGGCCCCGGGGCATTGGGCCCAGTGCCCCGTTTTTTGAATTCCTGAACAAATGATTTCCATAGATGTCAAATTTTGAATGGCATTTATTGGCCCAATGATTTCCCTTTTTACACCTGGGGCAGCGGCCTGGTGCACGGTATGAGCTTGGTCTTATTTCTCTTTGGGGATTTTGCCCAGAATAGCCTGATTGATTATGATAATTTTGCCTGTGATATTCTGATTGATTATAATGTCTAGGTTGAGCCCTTGTGAAATTTTGAGGGGAAGCACCTCTCATTGTAGCTACAATCACATTTCCTGTGACAAAGGCACCATTTATATCTTTACATAGTTGTATATATATGGAAAGTTCCTTTTTATTTCTCCATGGCCTGATGGCTTCCTGGCAGTATTTATTAGCATTTTCATATGCTAATTGAACAACTAATGGCATAGCTTGATCAACGTCTCCAAACAATCTACCTGCAGTTCTCAAAAGTCGATCAGCAAAGTCAGCATATGGCCCATTAGGTCCTTGAATCACTTTTGACAAGCTACCTTGTAGATCCCCAGGTCCTTGTAATGTTTTCCATGCCTTTAAGGCAGCTGCGTATATCTGAGCATATACACCTGGGTCATAATATTTTTGAGCCTGTAAGTCTGCGAATTACCCTTCTCTTGTGAGCATTTCTATATTATGGTCTCCAAACACTGCAGCTGCATTTCTTTTAGCCGTTTCTATACAAAGTTCTTGAAATTGCAATTGCCAAACCATGTATTGCCCCCCACTTAATGCTTTAGACTTTTCCAGTCTGAGGGGGGTAAGTTAAAGGTGTTAAGGGACTCCAGCATACTCAACGTGAAAGGAGCTTGGGGCCCATATGTCATTACTGCCTCTTTGAGATTTTTTATTGTTTTGAAATCTACTGACTGGTGGATCCTCTGTCCATTTTCATTTTCAAATACTGGCAGTTCCCAATGTATCTGTGAGTTACCCTTGAGAGCGCATAAGTGCTCAGAAAGACTTTTTATTTCTGTTTCTAGGGTTTGCAAATGCCTAGTAATACCCTTCATATTTTCTGTAATGGATTCCACCCATGGGGGAGTAGGGGACACAAGTGGTTCCTCTACTTGACGTTCCTTTTTCTTTTTTAATTTCTTTTTGTTCTTTTTACTGGAGACTGTGCTCCTAGAATCACCTTTTGATTCCTCTTCACTACTATCACTTTTACTGGTATCCTGAATTTCAGCTTCTATGGAGAGTACATATTCTTTGTCTAATTTCAATAAGTTTCTGATGGCTTTTGCAGCTCTTACTTTTGAATTTACACCACTACTCTTCTCACTGGTATTAACTGACTCAGAGGCTATGCTTTCTTGATCACTTTCCTCACTATCCACTGAGTCCACAATATCGAAAAACTCATCCATGGCTTCTATTATCCGGCTTTTTGTTATTTTCGCTCCCATTTTCAGTTCTTACCTGCTGACCGAATTCCCTGTACGGGCCACCACCTGTTGCTGCCTGAAGCGATTGCTGCTTGGAGCAACAATGCCACGGGAATAAGTTCATAGGCGGACTAGAAACAAACAGGCTCTTTATTCTGCTAGCTTCTCTCTCCAGCTCCAACAACAACTCCAACACCATCCACGCTCCTATAGCCACCACCACACCACACAAAATGGAACTGACCTGATCCACAATCTCCTGAGCCAAAGTCTTGTGAGATCATGCAAATGGTGCTGACCTGATCTGCAATGTCCTGGGCCAAGTCCCACGAGATCATGGAAATGGCACCAACCCGATCCACAATGTCCCGGGCCAAGTCTCGCGAGATCATGGAAGGTGGCAATGCTCGGACACACAGCTAACTGCAATCTTATCTATCTCCTTAATTAGGGATCCTACAGGCATAATCATCTGAATAATTATACAATTGTTGGGTGGCCTGTTGAGGCTCTGATAGACATATAGCCCAGTCTTTGCCCTTCTTTTAAGTTAGACTACACGTCTTACCATATGTTAATAAAAGTTAGCAGAAGAGTGGTAGGAATTATGCCTCCTGTGTTTACCACCAGGACGGAAGTGAAGAAGTGATTCAGAGAGAGACAACAATAATGTACTGAGTATTTAAAAACATAGGTCTCTTCTGATGGGATTCTCTCCATATAATGAGCTAGGAGAAAAAAAAAGAGTTATTGATTAATGCATATCACAAGGTGATGCTGAGGATGAGGCCTAGGTTGACAACACTTATAAATACAATAATAAATGTTGCTTTGCTCAGTGGTGAAATGTATCAATAATCTTATGTTTATTCTTTAGGGAAGCACCTTACCTTACAATACTACCTTGACTGATAGAAGAGCAGTTCATTTTTCTGTAGGCTGAGGATGCAGTTTTAATACAAGGAAAAGCTCAGCAATCCTACTCTGTTTTTCCTAGTTAATTGGAAAGTCTAACAACAAAGCTCAAGCTATGTTGGTCTAAAGTAAGCCATTGGGGTTGATCACCAAAAGACATAATTTTTGAAGCATTCAACCCAGCCACAGTCAACTCGCTGAAATGTGACCAAGAGAGCTGTGTAGTAAATGGTAAAGGCTCAGCCTGACTTTTTCAGAAAAAGTAAAGGAAATGGAGTTTCTGCCGACAAAGATAATTTTTCAAGGAATAACGCAGTCTATATTTTTCCAGACACTAATATAAGATAAACCTCAAAGGTCACTACATAAAACTGTATGGCTATTTTGTGTGTGTGTGTGTAATAATAAATTAGTTTAGGAAAATTCTTAGAAATAAATTAAACAGGCAATTCAGAAACAACCTTTTCACCCTTGAAATCAATGAGCTAAACCAGAAATAAGAACAATCCCATTTATCTTGGTCCAGGACACTTACTACTGATTTTTCTACTTTCTTTTCTTTTTGCTTTGCTTAATATCCTGAATAATTTTAAGTTGAAAAGTCTACAATTGGCATGAATATTCCTTTTTTACTTCCTCATAGGATTATCAGAAATGTTCTGCCTGCATAGGACATTTTCCTTTAAAAATGAAGAAGGAGTAAAAAGGAAAGGGGGAAAAGAGGAGGAGGAGGTGGAGTAGCTGGTTATCCAAATTTTTTTTTATAATGGCCAGATGACTTGGAAAGGGGAAAATGTTGTAAAGAGAAACATATGCAATTTAAATTATTTAAAAGCCCTACAGCTACTATAGAAAAGAGATCTGGCTCAAATAGAAGTGTCTCCAAAACTACTTGCTACTTTCTTATCCACTAAAAGCCAAGGTACTTAATGTTTGGGGAAAATGGGGGCTGGGAAAAAAAGACCAATTCACATCTTCAAAGTGATGCCATCATCCTTTGTATCCCTCTGTGCCTGAGGCAGACTTTTTCTTTGTTCTTTTCTCAATTGGTCTCAATAAAGCCTGAGGTGGAGAAACTTCTTTCCCATCAAGATAAGACTATTAATTAACTTGATTCGCCAAGAAAAGACTAGGAAAGCAAAGTATTAAGTAGGGGTCAAACTCAAATGCTGCAAAGTCATCACTATGAAAGCAAAGCAAAAGAACTGTCAATGTTAGCACTGTTCTGTGTGCTTATTTATGTGTGGCTAAAGCACCAAGATTATTTTCAGATCTGATTGCTGGCAATCAAAACTTAAGCTTTTGGGACAACTCATGATGCGTGTTAGAAAACTCCATATTTTTTCAATTCTTGGGAGGAAAGAACAAACAAACAAAAAAACCCTCAGTATATGGCCTTGACTTAAAAACCAAAATATGAACAAACAAATAAGCGGGGCGGCGGGGGGGGGGGGGGGCGGGGAGTTGGGGGGCGGAATCTGTCTGGAGAGAGACTACAAAGAACTCAGGAATGCTGCCTAATAATTCCAGGGAAGTGGAATTTCCCTTCTTGGGCTGAAGAAGAAAGGTGTGGAAAAGTTAAATACTGACTTAGGATATAGCAGAAATAGAAAAGGAAACATCTCTAAGAGAATTTCTATTCATAGAAGCAGGTGGGGCCAAAAGCTGCCAGGAGCAAACCCCCATTCTCAGAGGCAATCTGGAGCTTAAAAGCTATGAAGAAAGTCCACCAAAGAGGGAAAGAAGGAAAATCTGAGTGGAAAACTAGGCACGACAGTGTAGAAGCTTATCAGAAAGAAAAATATGAAAACAATGTTTCCCCTAGAATGGACACTCAGAGGTACTACTCAAAGGACCAGCCACATGAAAGGAAAATAATATTCCTGGTCATGCAGATGAGAGGCTCAGATTTGCTTTGTGACCTTGAGGATGAGAAACTGAAAATGTCCTAGAACATTGGAAGTTTAAGATAATGTTACAAATATATGAGGGATTGAATGTATTCTTTGAACTCTCAGACATTAATTTTATCATGCTTATCGTAGTCTTTGCCTATGAAATTTCATTCCTTCATCCTATTTAATGGTCCAGCACACCATCATGTTCAGTTGTAGGCAATGTGTTTTGGTGGTCAAAGAAATAAAGACTGGGGGTCAGATTCTTACCATGATTCTACTTTTTAAAGTAAACTCAGGAGACCAATTCATAAGCTCTTATTGTCTTTTCCAAATACTTGTCCTTTCCTATTGCCATAAATAGTCTACTTTTTATTTTTAAAATATTTTTAGTTGTAGTTGGACATAATAACTTTATCTTATTTTTTTATGTGGTGCTGAGGATCAAACCCAGTGCCTCACACATGCCAGGTAAGTGAGCCACAACCCCAGCCCAACAGTCCACATTTTAAACAAGTATTTCAATCCTCAAGTTGAAAGATTTTCAGCAAAGGGGAAAGAACAAATTAAAAATTGTTTTCTGAATTTCTAAGGCTGACTAAAGGGGAAAATATGGCAAATACATGAGATGAGATTCTAAAACAAAATCAGATTAAGGTCTTTGGCCCATTGAATCACTAATCTTGGAAAAACTGCGATTTTCTAGTTGTTCTTTAATGGAAAGAATGAACTTGCATCCACTAGTACAAATTCTATTCCAAATTCAAAGGAAGGAAAAATAACTTATTCTAGAATGTTGGCTTTTTCATGCATACAACTTGTTAACCCTAAAGGAAGCATTTGAGAGAAGTTTTATTGTATACCAGGAGATTGGAATTTGCCTGTTGTGAATTTGTGAATGAAGAAAAAAATGTTTATCTAAATCTAACTATATTTTATATATTATTAAAAAGTCAATGGAGTGTTTCAGTTTCAATCAATTTTGGGGGCGGAAGAGAAATATTTCTTTTCACATAGATTGTAAACATAAATAATTCCACCCAAGTTTTATTTAAATATAAAGATTGGATTAAAATAACAACAAAAGAAGGAGGAAGAACAGGAGGAGTTGGAGAAGAAATTAGAGAAGATGAGAATAAGAAAAAGAGCAAGAAGAGGGAAAGGAGAAGAAGAGAGGAGAAGGGAAGGATTTATTGAATTTTCAAAACAGACTGTGAGTATGAACTCATTCTCTAAGCTGGTTTTTGTTAACATCCATATTACCAGAGGGGGAGAGTGTGTTGTTTAAACATTGTTCGTGAAGCATATATCAATATTTTCCTCTCATAAATCAGTCATGGTGGCCAGGAGAAGCCTAGCTTGCAGTTATAGCTGTAATCCCCATGTGCATGGTACACAGCAAGGGTGAAATACTACATTCAATAGAGCACTTGGGGTGTGGTCCTTAACACTGGTGTCCGCACTTGCTGAGGCAATCATTATTGTCCTCATTGGAAGAGAAGGATGCAGAGGCTCAGAGATGGTGTTTCTTCAGCGTCATATGGGAAAGTAGAGCCACAATTTAAAACCAATTCACCTTGACCCTGCAAACTTTTTTTCTTGCAACCACTTGTTGCCTCCATGGACATAGGTGTTTTCAGTAAGCATTTTTTTCGTCTAGGTCCAGTGAAATCAGCCCTCCTCCACTGGCTGCATATCCAGAAAAATTCTTATAGAATACCAAGGCAAGCCATTCATATGAAGAAGGCATATGAATGGGCTGTGGTTCCTGACAGTCACCTCTAACTGACAGAAATGCCTACTACCTACAAGGACGAATGCTGTATATTCTGACACATATCAAGGCTTCATTATATTGAAGGTAGGCTTTCAAGTCAAAGACAGGTGAGTCCCGTGAACCTTACAAACTTATGCAGACTAGTGTCTTTCACACAGTTTTTCCTCTGAATGATTTAAGCATTTTTAAATCCTCTTTTAAAGTCCTTAGTGACACTATCCCCACTCACCCCATCAAACTGCCAATCAGGTGACTTGGTAAATCCCATCTAGAATAGTCTTTCCTATCCTGTACATTCTATTGCTTGGTCTTTTGTTCCCCCCAAACTACTTGCATCTACTTGCACTTCTCAAAAGTTTGGAAGGGTATGGATCACTCTTAAATAACTCAAAACCAAATGAAACCCAGCATAGTCTATTAGTAATTGTCTCATAAGAAATCCCAAAGGTAACCTGGATGAAATATGAATACGTCTGAAAAATATAAGAAAAAAAATTGATTGTACCTGGATATACAAGATGCATGGGGGGCGGGGGCATGTTTAGTCATCACCAATGAAAGATTGTAAAACACTGTGGCTCTTCTAACTTCAAAAGGAGATCACAGCTGCTTCATAGAGGGTTTCAGGTCAATTTCTCTCACTTACATCTCCACCCATCTGTGGTCTCTGGACCAATAATATCAACATCACTGTGTAGCTTGTTAGAAGGGCACAGTCACCTCCTCCCCCGCTCCCAACACACCATGCAGAACCAGAATCTGCATATTAACAAGATCTTTCCCTCCTGTGGTTCATATACACATTCGTATACATTAATCTATTGAACCTTGACACAAAGAGAAATATTATCTTTCTTGGAGATTATACTAGACATAATAATTGTACTAAAAATTATAATGTAATAGAAATAGTGATAGAATAATAATATAAGTAATAATGCTAATAAAATAATTTCACTGAAGTTACATCCAATGACAAAGACTAATCCTTTAAAAAGAATAGGAGTGATTTTAACTTATTATTTTCAAAATAAGTTGTATGATTGAAATAAAATTTTTGTTTGCTAAACTGTGTTGTCAACACTGATATAACCAAAAGTTGAGTGAGTGCATGCCTTCATGTGTGAACAGGGATATTACCCACTCCACAGGATTGTGATGAGAATTAAATAAGGTAATATGGAAACAGTGCCTGGCACCAAGCAGGAAGTCAAAAAAATCAGTACTGTTAGCAATCATTATTACTAATTTTGTACTAGAGTCAAAGTAGAATAACTGGCCAATTTAACTGGCCTCTGACTCAACTTTATTTTCTCCTCTGCCCTTTAAGAAATGTGTGGATTTATAATCACAACAAAACTTGGCTTGATATCCCTTACATTTTTTTGGAATATAAATGATGTGGTTAGATAAAAAAAATTCTCCAAATACTCCAGACACTGAATACTGATTCTGCATTCTCCTGTGACTCAACAACAAACAATTGTACTATATTCACCTGCATAATGATAATTGAAATAGGAAATGCTTCAGTTAAACTTTGTCTCATCGCAAACAGCATTATCATTGTCATCAGGTTACCATTTGCTCAGCATTCTCTTGTGTGACAAGCCCACCACAATCTATCACCGTCAACATGGTCGCCACTTCTAATCCCAGCCTCCGAACTGTAAGCCGTATAATTATCATTGTGCATATTAGCATTGTGGATCCCCTAGGTACTAATGGGATGCAAAAGGTGACATGTATATGGATTGTGTCAAGTTGTCACACTGCACAAAAACATGGTCCCAATCCCACAGGCTATAATATCCAACTAATGATACACTCATGTCACAGAAGTACATAAATAGCATTCTGCTGCCCGTTATGGCTTCTGTGCAGGAGGATGAGTTCTGAGGGATGTATGTGAATGAGTGATCACATGTCATACGAGATGATTAAAAATGAGTGGGTCCCTTTCAGAGATTAGTGGATGTTAAATTATTTCATTCACTCTCTCTTCATGATGAATAATAAATCACTCGCAGAGTCTGCTGTTCTATTCGTTTATTACATGAGGATGTTTAGAAGCTAATTACTCTGAGATAGCCTACCCAGCAAGAAGAAGTGAGAGGATAAAGAATTCTAACTCTAATTGCAATTTTTTTTTTTTATTCTGGGCCTGACATTAACCAGATTTTTTCAGTGTGATGCATAATTATCTATTTCCTAGCTTTGTTTGTTTGTTTGTTTTTCAAATTTCTGCTTATAATATTCTAGTGTTTTAAATGCTATTAGGGAGTCTTTGGAGATCAAAAAGTCCATTAATCTAATATACTGTATATATATATATATATATATATATATATATATATATATACTAATATTACTGTACTATAAATTGTATCATTTCTGCTTCTATTTGGTAAGTGTATGGAGGATTCATTTCTTTATTGAGCATCTGTTGAATTTTTCACAGAATGTACAACACACTCAGCCTTTTCTCACTAAGAATGCAATTAATCAACTCATTCAGCCAGTGTTTATTGAGTGGCTACTACATAATCAGCAATTACAGAGATTGTGGGGGAGGATTTGAACCATGTTCTTGGCTCTGAAAAATTCTGAAATATAATCAGTGTGTGTGTGTGTGTGTGTGTGTGTGTGTGTATGAATACACACATATATATATTCCATATATACATGAAAGCTAAATATATATATAATATTTGGTAAGTGTCTATTATATGTAAACTTTGAAAAAAATTTGAAATCCAATCAAACTATATATAAAAGATTTGATAAATGTCTATTGTATGTAAACTTTGAACCATACTCTGTTAGGCATTTTTGAAAAATTATGACATCTAATTTAAATACAACAATATTTTGGGATGAGTCTGGTCACCATCTTACAGATGAAGAAATTAAACCTCAGAGATGAAGTTCATAACATTCAGACAGGTCTGTGGAAGAATGAGACTCAAATCCGTCTGAACTCTAAGACCAGTACACTTTGAACAATGCCATATGTTCCAAACACAATATGTGAGATAATTAGGAATAAATGTGTGTGTTAGGAAGCCTAAATTTTGTAATTCAGAGAAAGGGACCTGGTGTTATCAATTAAGCCTTCATAGATACAAGGCCTTCACTGATTGGGACTTCGCAGGTTGAAAGGTACACAAACATACCATACTATCTCCCCTCCCTGTGCCTATTGGTTTCCCTAGCAAAATTCTAAGCATAACTACAAAACTCAGTTCAAGACTGTACCACTTGAAGTAGTCCAAACCCCTCCTTTCTTCATTTTGATAGCATTTGGTGTTGACTGTGATTGTAGCCCTGGTCATATTGCAAAGATAGTGTTTTGTTTCCATTTGCATCTTTCCCAGCTCAGCGTCACAGTAGGTGTCTTGTTGGTGTTGGTACTAAGCCCAGCTTTTGCCACACAACACAGATTCAGCCGGTCACATAAGTGCTTCAAAGTGGAGAGAAAAATGAGATAAACAACTAGGAAAGTTGGTGATAATGAGGGCTTATGTTAGCATTGCAGTCATAGGGAAGAGAGCATTTTCATAGCAAAATCTTCAGACTTGCTCATCTGTTTTGGGCATCATATAGAAGTAAAAGCAATTGATCTACTCAACATGTATTCATCATCCCTCTTCTATGGACTCACCACTGCAGAGAATGCATGGAAATTTTCACTCTGGTAACTCAGAAAACAGGAAGACTAGTGACAGGAGCAGGAACATCCTGCTGGAGATGTCATTTGTTTGGGAACATGTATTGAAAAAAGAATTAGGTGTTCCAATTTATGATTTACAAAATCTTCAGGATGAAGACATCTGCATTATCTGTTTTGATTGGATTTTTTGTTTTCTTTTTCTCAAGAAGAGGAAAGATGTATTTGTCAATCATAGAAGAAAAGCTCATTTCAGCAGAGCATTTTTCCGTAGGTGGCACTGTAGGAGGATGGTTTTGAATGAATACTGGTATGGTAGCTGCATAATCAAGATTTCAGTGTTATTAATGTTCCAGGGCTCCTGGCATAAAACCTGAATTGTTTGCTATTTTGCATAAATTTACATACCATATTAAAGGAATTTTAACCCCGAGTAAGGTAGGGGATGGAAACAGAAATTAATACAGTCTGTATAATTATATTCAAGCCCAAATTAAGAGGTTGTTATGCATATCATATGCAGAATAGTTTAGTGAATCCATCCATCTAATCAAGTCCCAGGTGAAGGAAGGATAGCTACAGTCAGTGGGATCCTGGTGAATGTTTAACAACCTGCTCTCCAGGAGGAGAAAAGTTCTGATTTGTAGGCTTTGCCAATTTCCTAAGTGAACATGCTGTCACCATGGACAATTTCAAGCTACTTATCTAACATCATTGACCACTGAGTTGGGAAGAGAGCCACTATACACCAGCCAGCATAGCACCGACTTCTTTGAAGATTACAACCTCCCACACCTCATTTTGTGATCTTCTGAACTTGAGCTTTTTCTAAGAGATGGATCCTCTAAATGGCAAAAGTAACATCAGTACCATGAAAGGAGATATTGTTCAACCATAAGCCATATGTCTCCTGTGTTTCTGTAATTTGTGGCCTCTTTGAGAAGTAGCCAAAGTTCAAAAGTAAAGAAAAACAATCATTTTCCCACTTGGGATGTATATGAGCCGAGGGACACTTGCTGATGCACTAAGGACTGAATGATTCCTCTCCTGGAATGAGGTATGGCCCAGGTAAGGGGAAGAGGCACAGGCAACATGTAAAAGAAAGTAAGTACCTTATAAGTCTGTAATTATCTGCTTCCATGTCTGCCTTCCCTAGATTCTGTGCCCCCAAGAGCAGCCACCATGTCATTCTGCATCACATCCCCGTCAGTCCTCTGACCCGTTGGAGTGTACACTGAATGAGTAAATGAAGGGACTTGCAGCGGAAGCACACACCCAGGACACCTCCACGGCTTACCCGGCAGGTGCACTGTGAGGCAACACAATGACAGGCGGGAAGCATTTTGAAAAATGAAAGAAGTAAGCAAATGCTGGGTATTATTACTACTATCACTGGTAATATCATTATTATATCTCAGAAGATTCTATAAACTAATTAGAGTAGTACAAGTATTTTCTATTCAGGGATCTTGACAATAATCTCTTGTAGATATAGAAATCTCCTGGTGATGTGGCAAATACCTTGAAGTGCTGCCTTCTAGATTATTGTCAAAACATGACAGATTACCAGTTTCAGAAGCTCATGTGTATAAAGCATCTCACTTCCTGGGAAAACAAGAAACTTAGAGATGGTGTTTCTGAGATCCGTATTCTGACAGCATCCATACAGATGGAATAGGTTCCTTGTTAAATTTTTCTGCTCAGATTATTTTAGCTATTATTTTTCGAGCTTCTACTGACTATATAGTTCATTTCTGCTGGATCCATTTTACCCCATAGTGGAATGTCTGGTCTGTTGACCTTGACTTACTGCCCTGTCATTTTGTATTACCTCAGAGATTTTCAAAGTGGGTAGGTCTCAAGCAGGAGTCTGGGAAATCTTTTCAAGCTGCACATTATCCAGGAATCCAAATAGGCCTGACATGTGATATGTCCTCTTCCTCCCTACAGGCTGAGAATCATGGTTTCACATAATTCCCTTCAGATATCATGGGATGGGAAAACAGAAAGATTGAGGACCTCTGCTCTGAAATCATTTGAAGTGAGTGTTTATAGAATGGAGTTATATGTAAAGTAGAATATTAAAACAAAGAAGTCTTAAAGAAGATGCCATACCTCCTCCCACCTCAGCATTGAGAAACTGAGGCCCAGAGGGTCAGGAAGTCTATCCAGATCCAGTACAGGGGTAGGGCTGAGAATGCTAATTCTTTGCTTCCCCAGCCAGTGTTTTTACCCCACGCTGTGCCTTCCCAACTTCCTGGTAGTTTTACTGTAATGTCAACATCAGTTGCCATGGTATGATATTCTAGTTCATATTTTATCTGTTAGTACCATCTTAGCTGGTGCTCAGCCTATTTACACCTTTTTTAGATCATTCATAATTTTATGGTTTGGTGTTGACTTCATTGTCTTTCTCTGTGGTTCTCACCTCCTCCAACTGATTTCCTATTTCCATAGATATGTTTGTGCCACGCACTAAAGAGTTCCAAACTTCTCTCATTATTCAGTGAAGATATGTTTTTCATGTAAGAAGAGTGTCATTTGCTGAAGATATAGTTGTACACAAGGCAAACATCTTAACAGAATTTACAATCTAGTGAGGCAGACAAATAACAAGATAATTACAACATGGAGTGGCAGGTGCCATATTGGGAGCACTACAGATTTCTGTGGGAACTCAGAAAAGAGATTTTTTTTTTTTTAATATTTATTTATTTGCTTTAATTGTACACAATGTGTTTTTAACCTGTACGTGGTGCTGAGGATCGAACCCGGGGTGTGCACGTGCTAGGCGAGCGCACTACCGCTGAGCCACAATCCCAGCCCCAAGAAAAGAGATTCTTAATTTGTTACCTGTACTAACCCAGCTTAGTGCCTCAAAACACCAAGGACCTGTTTTCTCAAATTTGGGGGGGGATGTGGCAAGAATCAAAGCATGACTTACTGGGTACTTCTGTCTCAATATCTCTTAGCCAAGCACTCACTTAGGGCTAGGATTTCAATCCCAGGGTCCAGTTGGCCAGGAGGGGTCATCTGGCTTCCAAGCTCCATTATGTGGCTTTTTACAGGTATGAAAAATATTTGTTTCCAGGATTACTAACAGGCTTACTGTTGGGCCTTGGTTCCTCACCACATGGGCATTTCTATAAATAATTGAGGTCCTCTGGGACTTGAAAGAGTTAAAGAAAAATAACCTAATCTTGAAAGAATGCCTGAGATAAGAGGCATAAGTCTTCTTATAACCTAATCTTGGAAGTGACATCCTAAGTAGAAAATTACTTACAGCACTACAGCATTACTTCTGCTGTGGTCTATTCATGTGAATCACAGGTCCAGTTCACATCAGAGGGAAGAGAATGTACAGCGACATAAATGCCCGGAAGCAGGGTGTAAGCTGCCTGTCGTGGCCAGCCACAAACTGCCGCGGGAGGAAAACTCTCGGAGGCAGAGTAAAGCTATTACTACTTTTACTTCTACTTTCTTAGAGAGAGCTTAGAGAGAGAAAGAAAGATTTTTCTTCTTCTTAGAAAGAGCTTAGAGAGAAAGATTAGAGATAGCTTTTTCTTCTTCTTCTTAGAGCTTAGAGAGAAAGAGAGAGAGTTTGAAAGAGAGATTTTCTTCTTTAGAGAGAGAGAGAGCTTAGCTTTTAGAGCTTCTTTCTTCTTTCTTCTTTCTTCCTCGGGAGCCTCTGCCTGACTCTGACCAGGAATTACTTCTTCTATCTGGTTTCTCTTCTGTAACCGCTCTGCCTACGTTCTGGCCGCTCTGATTCTTTTCTTCTTCTCCGACCCGAACTCTTCTTCCCACCGAGCGACTGCATGACTGACTGACTGAATTCATTCTTCTCCTCCTGACTCCGACCGCTTTCACCCGGTTATATACCTTTAGCTTTGCAGGTGCCTCACGTGCATTTACAGGTGCGTCACATACATACTTATTATCAGGTGGAACTTATGGCTTCCAGCTGACCGCAATAGCCATCTCCCTAATTGGGGCTCCTTCAGCAGGGAGCACTGGGATCAAAGGTACTTGAATAGCACCTAGGTTGGTTCCATAGTTTAGCTATTGGGAGTTGAGCTGTTGTAAACATTGATGTGGTTGCATCACTGTAGTATGCTAGTTTTAAGTCCTCTGGTATAAACCGAGGAGTGGGATAGCTGGGTCAAACAGTGGTTCCATTCCAAGTTTTCTAAGGAATCTCCATACCACTTTCCATAATGGTTGCACTGATTTGCATTCCCACCAACAATGTGTGAGTGTACCTTTTTCCCCACATCCTCACCAACATTTATTGTTGTTTGTGTTCTTGATAACTGCCAATCTGACTGGGGGTAGGAAGGATAGTAGAATGAATCAGTCATTATTACCCCATGTACATATATAACTATATGACTGGTAGGATTCTATATTATGTACAACCATAAGAATCAGAAATTATACTCCATCTATGTATGATGTATCAAAGTGCATTCTGTCATGAATAACTAATTAGAACAAATTAAAAACAATTTTAAAGTTAAAAAAAAAAGTTGGGACAGAGAGAAAGGGGAAAAAAAGGTGCTTGAATGGGCCAGGGTTGGGGTTGTCAAATGAGCCACCCACCTCTCAGGTAGTGGTATCTGAATGAACCTGAAAGAGTGAAAGTTGAGCAGAAGTTGGTAGGCTAGAAGTTGTGTGTGTGTGTGTGTATGTGTGTGTGCATGTTCAATCAAGGTATGTTCAATGTGTGTGCATGTTCAATCAAGGTATGTGCATGTCCAATCATGTTCAATCAACATACAGAGGTATGTTCAATCAAAGAAGTAAAGGAGCTGTTCTGGGAAAAGGATAGTCTGTGCCAAACAGCAATGATAGGAGAAAGCAAATTTGGTATTTCTGGAGTGCAAAGTATAGCAGTCGGAGGTGAATGGTAAAAAAGAGTGGACTGATTGGTGAGAAAAGCCAAAGAATAGGTCATAAAGTCACTCACTTGCTTTTTTTGCTTCCTTATAATGGTTTTCATTGTCTTTTTATTTGGATAAAGATATTTTATTAGAAGATACATCAGTCAAGATGTTTTTGTTTTTGTTGTTGTTGTTGTTGTTTTTGTCAGCAGGGCAAATAAATCCCAACTCAAACAGATTTAACCAATAAGGAAATGCACTAGCTTGCATGGGACTAGAGTGTTTCCAAGGTCAACTGAGTCTGTCACCCAAGAAGAGTGTGTTCCACATTGCCTCTCTGCCATCTTCATTGGTTTCATTCCATGGCATCACATCCATTACAACAGTGCCCCGTGAAAAAAGAGAGATACCCTCTTCCTGCATTTCACTCTTAAAATGAGGAAAACCTTTCCCAGAAGTCCCTAGATTTTTCTCCTCTCACTTCTCAGAGAGCCAGGTTTAGATCGCCAACTTACTCTTGAGTGAGTCATTGACAAGAAATGGGATTACTTTGACTGGCTTACCCTGACCGACTGGGGTGGGATGACATTGGCGTATCAACCACAAACATCCACTCAAGTAGGAGACAGATTAGTTTAGTCCTCATAGAATTCTTTTCACTGGTTTGTGATCTTACTTTCATCCCCTGAACTTTAATCAAGGGTAGTTCAAGGCTCAGCTGCATAAAAGCTATTTCTACATTGACTGAAAAACCATTTTGAAGGCATGTTTGTCCTATATCACTTTGGGCCTTTTGTGGAAAGACTTGTATAAGAAAAAATCCTTCCAGAATTAAGGTTATATGAAAAAAAAATCATTTAAGAATATTGCACATCTTCCTTTCTGAGGACAAGAAATATCAAATTGACAATGTTTTCCTTCTACAACTCTGTCAGGAAACTCCAAGCCAGAGTTACAATTAAATCACAGGCCTCTATTAACAATTATAATTATTTGGTGATTTTATTTACCACCTCTTTTCTTGAGCTGTATTTTCAGTTTCCATATCTCTCTAACCTGGAAATCAACTAAAGCCTCCAGGCCTCTCCGGCTTAGCATCTTCTTTTTCACCCTCTGGTATCCCAGATTCATTTCCATCGCTGGTTGCTACCAGAAACTTACAATAATAATATTTGGAGAAGTTTATACTACTAAAGATTGCTAGAGGATGATGGAGTACCCTGCACCATCAATTACTCTCTGATTCCCACCTCACATTCCTGCCATGTCTTGAGGAGCAACAAATTTCTCTCCCTGCCATGTGCATGACATTTTAAGGATCATCTTTTGTTAGTTACACTTGCCTTTGGAATTTCTCTTTTTAACCCTGGGCAGATTGTCAATGCATTGTCCTCATAGTTCTACCCAAGAGAAAGTTTGGCAAATAAAGTGTTCTTCATATATATTTAACCAATTGTGAGTATCATTCTTTTTAAGTCACCCAAAATCCTTTTTCAAAAAAGAAATATCTAAGTTTAGTAAAGCTTTCTGAACAATGCCACAAAGGATATAATTGGCTATAAAAATAAAATGCTTGATATTAGGAAATGTAGAGCTAAGATATCTACAGAAGATCTTGCTGTCATATAAGGATCTCATTTTTCTACTCTTGTTTTAATGCTTACAACTAAGATGAGAAATCAACCAAATAAAATGCTAGGTGTTCTGAATCCAAAGCACACTTCTTCAGTATTTACATATCAAGATGTGATAAACATTTTAATCTAATGAGCATATTGTAAGCTACATGTCTCCCCTTGCTGTTATGCAGAATGATAGTCCAGACAGAATCCTTGACATGATATTGAATGGCCATGTGATCCCACCATGGTAGAAAGAAAGGTTTTTAAAGATGCTGAAAAAGATACCTAACCCAAAACAATATTCGTGAATTATTCATTTGGGCACAATGCAGTTGGAAACCGATCCCTACAGGTCTCCTTTCCCCTGCACTCCAACCACCTTTCATTGTTCCTTTGGAGAGTTCAGCTCAAGTCCTTGCTATTCACAGACCTTTCCTGGAACCCAGCATGAGCATACAAAGCCATCAATAATTCATTTTTTTCCACTTTGGGTGGTGATGATGTTACTGTATCAGCACAAAAATGATCCAGGTAGATAATAGGAACAATAAGAGAGCTACCTCAGATGTCCCTGACACATTTCCTCCCTGGAGCACAAAATGTTCTCATATCCACTGGCTCATATGTCCTTTCAAAGAGACATACTCTGTTACATTATTAAGTTAGTAAAGAAGCAAAAATGTTTATGCCACAGTCATCAGCAGAGATGGTAGATTTAAATAAGAAAATGCCTAGTTCCTAGTGTCTAACATAAAAGTGGTCATACACGGGAGATAAAAATCATATTTCCTCCCTGTTTTGAAAATACTCAGTTGCACTGTGAAAAGTTAATAAATGTAAAAAATTAAACTGACATTGGCATTCACTTCACAGTTTACCATGACTCCCTCTATACTACCATTTCTAATCTTCAGTGCTAACCTATGCCAAGGTATACTTTATCTTTATTTTCTAGATGAAATTGAGGCTGAGAGGTGAATTTACTTGACTGAGATTGTAGAACTAGTAAGTGGTGAAGCCAAGACTTAAATCAAGATCTTCTGACTCCAAATCAACTTCTTTTGTTGCTACACTTCTGACTAGCAGTTGATAAGAGGGAATTTTATCCACATTTCAAATCAGACAGGAACTCACAGTGCTTTATATTGTTGTATAGGATAAGAGAAAGATGGAAAATAATTCCCTCAAACCATTAAAGCTTATGGCTCCACTGGAAAACATGAAGACCGCTAACACACAAGATTTGGTTTTATTTGAAAATAAAAAAAATTATCTACATAACATCATCAGATTTAATGAACCCTGAAAACATCTTTAATTCTCTTATCTTCTTGCAAGTGGTCAGTCTGACTCCAAGAAAAAGAAGGCTAGGAAGAAATGTAAGTCAGGTGTGAGTATGATTTAGCCAGGTAACAATTTAAGCAGAGACATGCCATCAAAATGCTAAATATTAATTATGTTAAAAATGAACAGATTCAACGTTTGCTGTTCCAGAGAGTTAAAATGGAGGCAAGTTTTAGCATTAGGGCCCTTAAAGCTATAAGGAAAAGAAATAAGTACACGCTATCCAGGTGATGGGCCTTTTGTGATTGACTTATAATTACGGGGCTATAGTGGGATGGCCAGGTGATATTGAGTTATAAAGGTGGGCCACAAGGATGCTCCAACCATAATGATGCTACAACCATCCACCAGGAACCATCAGAGACAGGCAGCTGCCAGACACTTGACACAGATTACTTCTCCTCATCCTTAACAACTACCTTGAGAGAAATGACTCTATTTTGCAACTATGAAAATTGACCTTCTGTTTTAGTCATCTTTTTTGCCACTGTGACCAGAAGATCTGACAAGAACAATTTTAGAAGAGGAACAGTTTATTTGGGGGATCATAGTTTCAGAAGTCTCAGTCCATATATGGCTGATTCCATTCCTCGGGGCCTAAGCTGAGGCAGGACATCATGGTGGAAGGGTGTGACAGAGGAAAGCAGCTCAGGACATGGCCACCAAGGAGCAGGGGTTGGGCAGAGAGAGAGAGAGAGAGAGCAGTGCTCAACAAGTACACAGTAAATGCCCAAAGGGCACTCCCCCGGGGACAACCTCCAATCGCACCCCACCTGCCTACAGTTACCACCAAATTACCAAGTTAATCCCTATCAGGGGATTAATACACTGATTAGGTTAATACTCTCATAACCTAATCATTTTACCTTTACACTTTCTTGCATTGCCTCACACATGAATTTTGGGGGGACACCTCATATGTAAACCACAACACCTTCAGAGAGGCTAATCCTTATCAAATGGCAAGATGGTAAATAGCCAAGCCAGGGAATATCAATTTGAGGCTAGGCCTCTTCCTTACCACACCACTGTGTCCAGGTGAGGTGGCATTGCTCTACTGCAAAACAACACTCAACTGAAAAAGTTCAGGGATGAAGAGAGAGAGAGCAAGGAGGAAGAGAAAGAACCAAGAAACCTCTCCCTGCTCCCTGTTTGCCCACAGCCTCAGTCACACACCGAACCCTCTTCCTCCTCCTCCCTCTCCCACCATCTGGAAGGAACAGAGGAATAAAAAAGGTCTGTCATTATTCAAGACTCTGCCCCCGACTAAAAGTCATTATTCAAGACTAATCAGGAACACTGTGACTTGATCCCAGGTCACAGGAAGGTGGCTTTCCAGGGGGCCACCTTGGCAGTTATCCCCCAAAACTCTGCAAGTGGGCCTCTCAAGCTTCCAGGCACATGTGGAATGGATTATGTTTCTAATCATAACACTGCCCGAGCCTCTTCAAATAAGGAACTTGTGAGAGAAACTACCCAAATTAGGAAACCAACGTGGGCACAACAGGATTGGCCTTCAACCTCTCCCACACGCTGCCAACATTTTTCTCCTCTCTCCTGATACTGTTATTTAAGCATCCCGTTAATAGACAGAATTTTTCACAAGGCAACCTCTGTTTCTGGAGAACATGTACTAGGTTTATTTATAATTGTCCTATTTCCAAGCATCAATTTTGTTATTTGTCACTGCTGCTTTTGTTATTGGGAAATATTCTCCCCTTCCAACCCATGTTCTAGAAAGATCTCCAGGCTCCAGTTCCTCTGAACCTCGAATTGGATGATTACATGTGTCACCACCACCCCCACTGGTTTCAAAGGGGATATTTATACATGCTCCCACTTTACTGTCACCCCTGCTGCAGTCCTGATCTTTGGATATGTTATGTGAAAGATCAGAAAGACCCTCTTCCATGGGGTATCTCATGACCCTTCAGTTGAAGTCCTGGGCTAGAGGTCTATCTCAGTACCCTGCTTTGTGCTTCAAACCTCAAAACTCATCTTAGTTCTTCACTTATCTCCAAAGGCAATAATTAACACTTTCATTATCTCCTACTGAACAAAAATCCTAGGGGACAAGGACTATTATATTAACTTAACAGTTAAGGAAACTGAGACAAACAATGTTTGCATAACTTGCTAAAGATCACATAGCTAGTTAATAACCATATTTTGAACTGCAATTATCAACACTCACTGATGTACAAACTCTTCCCCCAATCCACCTTTGTTTTTATTTTGTAAATAATTTGAAACTTAAAAGAATTACCAAGAACAGGAATAATACAAAGAACACTGACATACTCTTTGCTCAGATTTACTTATTATTAAAACTTCCACTGTTTGCTTCAAGGCTTACACACAGTCTCTCATATCTATCTAGCTACGTATGAATACACTTTATACTATATGCCATACAATAGATACTATATTTACTATATATATATATATATATATATATATATATATATTTTTTTTTTTTTTTTTTTTTTTTTTTTTTTGGTACCGGGGTTTGAGCTCAGGGGTACTCCACCACTGGGCCACATCCCCAGCCCTTTTTTGTATTTTATTAGAGACAGGGTCTCACTGAGTTGCTAAGTGCTTCACCTGCCATTGCTGAGGCTGACTTTGAACTCGCAATCCTCCTGCCTCAGCCTCCCAAGTGCTGGGATTATAGGCGTGCGCCACCATGCCTGTCTTATATTTACTATATTTTTTCCTGAGCCATATGGAAGTTAAATTCATCATGTACATCTGCCCTTAAATAATTCAATGTGCATTTCCCAAGGACTATTCTAAGATATTCCCTTACATAACCACAACACAGTTATCTAATTCAGTAGACAACTGATATCATATTAACATTAATAAAAAATTTTAATCTAATCTACATTCATTCAAACCAATTTTTCTAATTAGCCAAAAATATCTTTTATATCATTGTTTCCTCTCATACAGGACTCATTACAGGTATTGGATGTCATGTTTGTTTTGTGTCATCTATTCCACAGCCTTTCTTTTTCTTTTGTGACATTGAAGTTTTATAATATGGTTTCTTTCTTCCAATAGAAAATACTAATTTGGGATTTATCTGGAGGTTCCTTATGATTATATTTAGGCTATGTATGTCCAACCAGTATTTTCTACAAGTAATATTGTGTTCTCCACCTTGTGCCACATTTTGAATATAAACAATGTTTATTTGCTTCTCTCTGGTGGTTTTACTTTGTCTATCTAATCATGGTGTTGTCTGATATCTGTACTATACTGACACATTATTTTCCTGGAAATTAGTAAACAATGTATGAGGATTCAGTTTGTGAACATGAAAATATCATGATCCTCATCAAAATATCCCCCCTAAATTTAATACTCATTGATGATTTTTGCCGAAACCAATTTTGGCTGCAATGGATGGACTTAAGATAGGCTAGAAATACTCAGTGGTAGAGGACTTGCCTAGAATGCATAAGGGCCTGGGTTTAGTCCCAGGACTGAGAAACTAAGAAAAAGGAACAAAGGAAGAAAAGGAGGAAAAAAGAAGGATGATTTTCTAACTCTAGCAGTCTCTCCATATTTACAGTCAGCACATTAAATATGAGTCCCCCCCCTTTCCTCCATATATTTACACACGTATTCATCTATTTATTAGATAAATTAGCATTGAGTCATAGACTCTTATTTTCTACAGTGGCTTATAGTCTCACTGCTTTGTTTATTTTGGTATTCAAATTGTTTCAGCTTTGGATAAGGAGTCGCTTCAACTGAGCTCTTATCCTTACAACACAGTCATCATTTAAAAAGAAAATAAACTTAATTATTTCCTGGCATAACAGAAAGTCCTGAATCCTCTACAACTTTTCCTGCCCCTAACCTAGATTCACCTATGTCTCTGAGGAGCTCAGAGACCAATATCCAACCACTAGGTGTGCTCATTACTACTGGGATGTTTTCTTTTAGGTCCTTTAATCAGAGCAAGCTACACACACACACACACATTTTATCTATATACACACATATGCATACAGACATGCACGTTTACATAATCGTGCCTATTCACATAACAATATTTTAGAAATCATTAGCTCATACCCTTGTCTCTAGTTTGGAACACGCTTTCTTAATCACTACACAATTTTTTCTCTTATGCTCCCACATAATTGAAATAAGCATGTAGCCTTGTTTTGCAAAACTGTGGTAAGGACAAAAAAAAATGGAGCTCTTGAGTTTCTCCTAGAATTTGAATTTGTGACTACCAAGTGTTTTATTTTGGGGTAATTCACGTAAAATACATCAAATCCTAAGACAGCAGTGAGTCCATCCACCTTGGGCATAGGGTTATACCAAGAAGTTGATAAAGAAAAGCTCAGACATGCAGACAAAGCCTTTTTCAGGTGGGAATGCAAGATTATTGGTAACAAAAGAAAGAAGGATGAGCTCCCCCAAATCTCCCAATGCTAGAGTGGGGGAAGATGCAGTCTCCAGAGATGGGTACAAGGTGGATGAGTGACCCTGTTCTTTGCTACTCCATATCTCACTAGGAAGAAAAATTTAACTGTGTTTGGGATCAGGAGGGCATTGATATTTATGGCAGCTACACAGCAAATCCATGTCAACCCAGCAACAGAGCTGAAATGCAATACAATAAACCAGCCTCAGGGGTGATAACCTGAGTCCCCCTGGATCATACCTGCCTACAGAGTAAACCCTCAAAGCAACCATGCTCACTCTTACTCAGTGGCCTTTGCTTTCCCTTGTGGCAATGGTGTTGAGGCATCAGTCTGCAATAATTTTTAAAAACAGACAGACCTGAGTTCTAGTCCTAGCTCTCCCGATAAGTATGTGTTCATATATTATAACCTCTCTGAGAATCATTTACAATATGAAGAGTACAAGATTGTTATGTGAGTCTGACATAATAAATGTAAAACCCATGACATTCAGTTTGTTCTAAGAAAAATTGCACGTTTGGTCTTGTTTATTGAGAACAATAAAAAGAGATCATAGTAACCTGATGTATGCTAAGTCCTTAGGTATGTCTCTAAGTAAAATAGTCTGAGGTGCCTTACAGTCTTGTAGTCTGAAATCAGGAGAGAAATGAACTAGGCCAAATGCACACCCATTCTTTTCATATTACCTCTCATTGTGGATTGGCTAACAACTAACATAACTGTTTTGTACATATATCTGCCTGAATGTTACATCAATGCAATGATTTGGATTCATATCCTTTGTTATTGAATTTTTAGCTGCTTTCATAACTGAAAACATACCAGCTCTTGGTCTGTTGTTATCCTGAGAACACCTGCAATATTGCATTTTCTCTGGAACTTAAATCACCAGATATGGTGCAGCCAAGGTCCGAAACTAAATGCCAACAGTCCCTTGCCAAGTTATGCTCTAACTGGGCCTGCTGTCATCCAGGCCACATCTCTCCTTCAAAGGGTTTGCATCCCTCCAGGTTTTCCTGCTGAGAATTACTTGTCTACAAACTACCCAGAATAGCCAGTTCCCCCTATCTGAGGATGACTGACAAGTAAAATACAGCTTCTGTTCTTTTCCTACCTGGGCTCTCAAATACCAGAGCTGCTGATGGACAGCGTAATGGAAGACTAACATTGGAAACCACATCTTGAGCCACACCTGGAGATCTTTCTACTCTGCAAGCACCACGGTCCCAACACAGATGCCTTCACAAGCTACTCAGGACTGACATGTCTGTCACCCAGGGATAAAGGGATGATAGTGAAAGGGACCATGAGAACAGTGGAGATCAAGTCCTGCCAAGGGACACTGATGTAGGGCTATTTTTTTGAACACTATACTGGTCAAAACACATGAACTGGTTTGTGTGCAATTTTGCCCTAACCCTGTGCTTGTTCTTTGCCTTTGACCTTGAAGTGAAGAAAAACTGAGGAAGTAAGAGATGGGGTCTTGCTCGTGGTGCTCCATCAACAGGCTCTAAAACCTCCAGGAATACTTGACTTCTCTGGGCCCAGTTGCTTCTTTAATAAGATGAGGACACAAAGCCTCTAGGGCACTTGAAGACCATTTACTGTTTCATGGGTCTTAGATTCCAGACTCATCCCAACCTAGCTCTTCTAGCTCTGCTCCTACTTCTTGGCTGATAGGTTTGGGGGGACCTGAAGCTTATATGATTTGTGAGACTGTCATGAAAAATAAAAATACAAAATTATGAATATATAAGTAGGTCCTTATTGAACATTCAACATGAGAAAAAAAAAGTCACAAAAATATCAGCTTTAAAAGTTAACAAACACTGGAAATAACACAAACCCAGAAAAAATAGACTTATTTATATTAGAATATTTTAATGATGTAAAATTTGTATTTATTATCTGAGAAACCTGTACAAATGCTTGTATTCTACATTTTTAAGCTACATTCTCTTTGCCTCGATTGATGATAAAATTCTATAATATCCTTTCCAATAGACAGACTAGGAAGAGAAATAGATTTTTATGTAACATCTATTATTCATTAATTATATTAAGAAAGAAAGTTTATTTCATTTTCAGAATTGGTTCTTGGCAATGATATATATTGGTACTATTGTCAAGTTTGGGGAAATCTATTAAATGTCTTTCATGTGCAAACAGTGAGATTTCAGACATTCACAATTCACTGGACAGGGGCTAATCTGAAATGGTCTTTAAATCAATGGCACTTTTTAATCAATGAGGGCTTTGGAGGACATCTCTTTATCACCAGGTACCTACAGCCCACCCTCACCCATGCTGAACTTCTCCTCTCTCCCCAACGCATGGCACTGCAATGCTGACCCCTCCTTTTGAATGGCCCTTTTTCCTCCTTCCACACACACCTTCTTCCAAGGCCAGAGAAGATGCAGCCCCACACTCCTGCTGTCCTGACTTTTGCTCACATGACTGGAGGACAATCCCTCCGTGGTGTTAGAGTTTTGTTTATTTGTCTGCTTTCTCCACTACTCTCAGATTCCCTTGAGGGAAGACAGTGAGTCTTTCCATCTGCCTAGCATAAGGCCCAGCTCCAGGGGGAAAAAAAAAGTGCTCAATAAATGTATCACAAACAGAAACTGCTCCGCAGCACATATACAAGAAGTGCCACAATTCTTTACCTTCCTAAAACTAACTATATTCTGCTTTGATTTCACAATTATCAATTGATGATTAAATGCAGCTTATTCATTTATTAGCACATCTTCCTCCTCCCTTGGGATCAGGCAGTCTGTGAAAACAGGAACTTTCTCTGAGACCACCAGTCAGCTTTGATTACCCTGGACACTGTCCTTCTGCCAGGAGACTCATGGAGTTGTAGTCCTCTCTATTCACAACTGACTGGCACCCAGGGATCTCTTCTCTGGCTTTGAAGATGGTGGCATTGGGGGGGCAACCTTAAATCACCTAGATTCCCATCTGCCTTCTGAGGTGCCACCACCTCTAGGAGGTAGAAATGTGAGCAGGGGCAGGCCTGCACCAACTGTGGAATGTTTCTGACTTATTTCCTTCAAGGCCCTAGAAATCTCCCCAAAAGTAATGAATGAAGAAGTTGTCGAATTTGTGAATGCCCACCAGTCTCACAGAAAAAAAGTGAAGGAAAAAAAAAAAACAGAATAAGGGAAGAAGGAAGGGTCCGAAGGATAGAATTACAATTAAGCTTTATTTCTGCTTCTAAATTTGGGCAAGAAGCATTCTGTAAAACAGAGTCAGTGTTTCAATGAACCAACCAGAAGAGTTTAGTATAATAGACAAAAAAGAGCTGAAGAAAGCAGAAACAAAACACAAATAGCATAGGAGGCATTTCAAAGCTGCATTCCTTGTAAGGCCAGGACAGGGAGACAGGACAATAGAAAAATGTGTGGTTAACTTCAGGTTACTCCAAGTTACCATTTTTGTGTAAAGATTACGGCAGAAGAAACTTTATTATGTCAACTGAAACTGACCTGTTTGAGAAATTTGACTCTGTTCTCTATAATCTTGATTTCTCTTCTCAGAAGTTCAGATAAACAGCTTAGTTTCAGCTTGGTGAAGTGAAACTTCAGCCCGAGTGACACTTCCTTCATTATTTAGCCTAGTACATTGAGACCTGGTGTAGAAGCTTAATTTGTATTTAATAGAAGGAAGGGAGGGAGGAAGATAGAAGTTGGGAGAGAGGGCAGGAGAGAGGGAGAGAGGGAGTGAAAGAAGGAACTGTGTTGTGCAAAAATTCCCAGAAACTCCAGATCACAAAACTCTGCTTGTCCTTCCTGTATGGCTGAACAATATTTCATGCATTTTCTAATGAATCTGCTCAAGCAAGAAAATAATAATAATAATAAGGCATACACAGGTTAATTTCCACATTAACTTATTAATACATTAGCCTGTCACAAATGTTTATTGAAGGAATCAATCAATGAATGGGTTTATTCATTATCATGAATCTATTTTTTAAAGCTACATTAATATCATTAGGGGGAAACTTGTCCCTTTCCTCACACCTACATAATTGTGCAGGTATGAACAATGATTAGAAGCCATTGCCTTCCCACATTGGAAAAAAAAAAAAAAAAAAAAAGCCAGGCTTGTCCATCTCTGCTATGATGATGGAGTTTCCTCCCCTGGCTCAGAAAAAGATTTAAGTTTATTCTGCATTTTATAGAAAGTAGCTAAGGCAGACAAGGTCTTTTTCTGGCTCCCAGTGGCTAACTTCCAACTATATTATTACAGGGCAGGGTAGAGGGGGGATTGGGGAGGGACATCAACATAAAATGAGGCCATTTTCCCCTTAATCAGAACTTCTTCAAGAGAGGCTAAATTACAATACCTCAATGTCCCCCATCAAAAGTTACTAACACATTTGCAGAGCGAAGGCCACTCCCTATCTAATGCATTCTTCCAGGTAAGCTTGATGTTTGCAGTCTGAGGGAGAAATGGAGATTTCACTCCCTCACATCATCTGACCATGAACTCATCTAGCAGAACAAAACGGCTCACCAAGCTTTTTTCTAGTTAGCAGGACTTATTTAAATTCCTTCCCCTCCCCCACCCCCCATTTTATAACCCACAGCAAATTACCAGTATTGATAAACCATTAGAAAATAAAATAAGAGACAATTTTATTGACAGCCAAATGAAGTAATGCCTGGGTTGTGTTGGTTTTCTGCAATTGAGCTTTTTGTATTCATTAAAACTCTGAGAGCAGCATGTGTTAAATTTTTGATATATGCAGTGTGCACTGAAATCTTTATCTACATTAACTGAGACACCAATTTGCACCCCTGTTGCCCCCTAATAGGCTGATTTATTGTGGTTTCCCAAGGCCTATTAATGAAAGAGCTTGGAGTTTTTTAGTGTCCTAAATCAATTTCATTTTTGGATGCAGCAGAACTTGTCAAGGTCCATGTCTCTCATTTCCTCTTTTGTCAATGCGGATGGATGGTGTGAGCTCCTGCGTTGTTTGCAGCAGCCGGCAGCTTGACAGATTGGCATGTAGGCTGGGGACTACTTGGACATCTGCACAAACTCAGTGAGCGGAATGACAAAGAAATGCCACGGGATTCCCAACTGTCTTCAAGGGGAGAAATGCCTACAAAAAGTTTTTGTGCAAATAAACAAGCGCGCACGCACACACACACACACACACACACACACACAACCTGAAATAAACTTCAAGAAGCTGTTAATAAGCACCAATTTAGAATGACAACAAAATTATACTCCACTGTTCATACCAAGATCTTAACCACCTCCTTTGATGGTATCGAATTCTTCACTTAAACTGAAGCCTCTGGGCTAGAGGCATTTAGTTTTGTTCACTGAGGCATCCTATGCACCTAGAAGAGAGTCTGAGCTAAGTCAATATCATCAGTAAATAGACTTTCCCACAAGGAGAAAAGAAAAAAAAAATCATCGACCAATTACTTTTTTAACCAGTGTTTGCTACCATGGGGGTCATGGCATCTTTGAGAAAAAAAAAAATTCTTGGCTGTTTATAAACATTAAATTTCTCCATGCAATTTCTGACTTTCCTAAAATCCCAAGGACTGCCCTAAGGTAAGGGAGGCTTTGATCCACACAGTGCTGAGACACTGGATAGCTTAATTAGGGTAGGGGGCAGGAAGCAGGAGCTATGTAGTGTGGGAGAGAAGAGACTAATCCAATTGGATGGAATGATCCTTTGCTTACTCTTCCTAGAGGTACCCTAACACAGCCAGTCAAGCAAAACATCCAAGAATTAATTTGATATCCTAATCACTATTCACAGCCCAGAAAATATTAAAGAGATAATGAGTGAATTTGTCAAAAGCCACAAAAAATGTTCCTCCTTTCTCTTCCAAATGTGTTAGTGGATTTGTTCCCTAGGGTGACTGTGTTAAAGAGTTCTTTGAGTTTTCTTCCTCCTTTGGGAGGGTGTTCAGGATATTCAGGAGGAGATCTTATTCTATAGTGGACACATCCAAGAATAAGCTAGCCCCTCATTGGCTGTCTTAGGAGAGAAGTTTCTCACAGAAACCTCAAAGGCCTCTGCAGCTCACCTGAAGGTGAAGAGACACAGGAGGAACCAGAAGCCCCCCACCCCCCACCCCACCCCCAGGGAGAATATTGCTGGATTTCACAAATATTGGTTAAGTACACAGCTTCTGTTATTTTCAAGGTATTTCTGAGAAAATTCATCACTCATTCAGAGTGATGATACCATCACTATCTACTGACGATAACGTTTCTGTATCCTACGCTGAATAAGTTGGGTTTATTTTTGGTCTATGTTTTGAGTTCTCAGAAGCCCATGAGACTGAGTATTGACTGTTGTCCTCTTTTATCTTATACTAGAAAAATCTGGTCTAAAGCCCAAATTTTCTGTCAGATTATGAAATAATCTGTCACAAATTCCTGATACTTTGGCAGAATTTTGACAAGAAACATGCTGACCCAAAATTTAGGGGAAAATTTAATTGAAAAATCTATCCACCCTTTAGGAGACTCTGAATGTAATATTCACAACAAAAGGGAGGTTTTTTGTTTGTTTGTTTGTTTGTTTGTTTTTAAATTCAGGCAAATGCAGTTGTAAATTTTAGTTTTGCCACTAATTGGGATAACCTCAAGCCTGATTACTTTGGTTTGCTTACCTTTAAAACAGGGATAATAGTAGGTATCTTTAAAAGCAGTGGAAGGATTGAACAGGGTTATGTCCATAAAGCACTTAGATGGGGGCCAGGAGCACAAAATGTACATTCAATAAACAGCAGTTATTGTCTTGAAACTTCCCAGGACACTAAGGAAGAACTGGATAGGATAAGCAAGGAAAGACCACAGGCTGCTCAGGGGCATAAGAGGACACTGGTAGACTGTGCAGTCTCCAAATCTAAATTGACCTCTGGGGGAAAGAATTTTCTTTCAAGATAGTCTCTTTTGTTGGTGCTGGGGGGAAGGGCATACACAGCAACTGAAAAAATAGCAACCCAAATTTATGACAAAAGAGGCAAAACAATTGAAGAAACAAACATTAAAAATGAAATAGGTTCCCACTTGTTTGGCAATAATAAAATTTAAATAAGTCACTTTAGAAGGAAAAGGCCAAGAAAACTATCAATATGTTTTCTTAGAAGGACAAACAGTAAAGCAAAAACTGAAAATGAATGAAAAATGCATGCAGTTCACAACCAAAGAAACACCATGGGCCCAAAGCCAGAGCTATTCTTGAACCCCCAATTTTTTTTCCCATATGAGACTAAATTTAACCAACTGGAATTCTTTTGTAAAAATAGCATTGTATCCAACCTTTTCAAATGAAGAATTTGCACTTAAGAGGAAATGTGTGCTTTCTCACTGGGATGGAACTCCTGACCTTGGCTTAGCTATTCCTGGAGGAGCAAGACTACATCATGGCGGCCATTCCTTAGGTGCCTAGAACTGAAAGGCTTTAGAGAGCAGGAAACGTTTCTTCTCCTGACAAGGAACGCTGCCTGGTCAATCTTCTCTAAAGGAAGAACACTAATCTTGTCTCTAAGAATGAAACCCATCAAGAAAAAAATGTATAGTTGTGGAATAGATGACTGGAATAATTAAGGTTATTATTGTTAAGGAAAAGCTTAGGATAAGAGTCAGCAACAAGTTTAAGCAATGAAACATGTGCTATGGGCAGTTTCTTCAATTCCTGCTTAGTTTAGGAAATTATGATGGGCTCATCAAAGAGCAGCCTGATCCTATAATAGAATAAAGGGAGTTGCGAAGGACAAAAAAAAAAAAAAGCCCAAATAACTCATTTCTAAGACAACAGCTAACTCTGTGGCTGAGTGTATCAGCAGGTTAATTAAGAAGTCTGTTTGCACAGAGGACAGCACATATGCATCTGCAGAAGTTACTGCTCATTAACGCAGGAGCCTAACCAATAGTTGTGGAAGAGCAGCATGCCTTTTGCAGAGGGATGATGTGAAGAGATGCCTTGGCTGGCGGGGGCGGGGAAAAATCTCCCTTTGCTCCCTCTCTCCCCTGTGTTCTTGTACTAACAAGAAAGCAGCTCCGTCACCACTTACATCTGTTGTCTACCTGTGAAGTCACAAGAAACAGAACTTGGATTCACACACTTGATGGATTTTTAACCTATTTTAACCCTTTTCCTTTAAGGAACTGGAAAGAAACTATTGACAGTAAAATATTCATAAGCTGCATATCATTCTGAATGCTTTGATTGCAAGAGACATAAAGCCCCAACTTAAACAATAAATGAATTTATTCCTGATTTCATCAAACGTAAGACACTAGTTCTAACACAACCCATTATTTTGTGAACCACCAAGAAGAAAGCAAAATACTGGCAATTAAAGTGACACAATATTCTCTGATGACTTTAAAAAATTCTATTCCTATTGAAAGAGAATTATAAAACTGATGAGATGTATATCTCATCATACATAAAGTGCATACTATAAATGTTATATATCATAAATGTGTTTATATCTATAGTCATCAATCAAACAGATTGCTTCATATTCATGAAAACATCTTCACAAAGTCTGAATCTTCAGAATCACTTTTTTTAAAATTCAGAGCCATAATATACATGCTTTTTTCTATTCAATATTTTCCTCTGTGATATCAAAATATTGACGATGCAACATTTCTTAAAAGACTGTACCACTCTCGCCTCTTGGATTTCCTTCCAAGCACGGACACTCATTATGCAAGCTTTGATGATGGTGTTTTCTTCATCTTTTCAGAAGACATCAAAAGAAGGCTCTTAAACAGAAAACAGGATCCTTACTCTAATGCCCTTGAACAGTTCGTTGACGGAACTGTCAAGGGACTTCTGTCATCAGTCATGTCACATGGCATAACAATCAAATTGACACGTGTACAAGCAATGACAACGAAGTCAAGATTGCTCCTGGCCAATAGTGATTGCAAGATATGGTCATAGCAAAGTACACTCTGCTTTCAAAGATGTTGAATGAAGAAAAGAAAGTACAACTTAGAATCAACAGAATGCATTATTTTACTTAACAAAAACAAAACAAAAAAACTAACAATACCAGCCGGGCACGGTGGCGCACGCCTGTAATCCCAGCACTTTGGGAGGCTGAGGCAGGAGGATCGCGAGTTCAAAGCCAGCCTCAGCAATGGCGAGGCACTTAGCAACTCAGTGAGACCCTGTCTCTAAATAAAACACAAAAAAAGGGCTGGGGATGTGGCCCAGTGGTCGAGTGCCCCTGAGTTCAATCCCTGGTACAAAAAAAAAAAAAAAAAAAAAAAAAAACTAACAATACCATAGTTCCAGGGTAGGTAAATGTCTTTGGGGACCCATATTCTTCCCACTTTTCTGCTCAACCATTCCCAGTAGGATATCCTTTGATCAGTTTGGTGTTTTCATGGGCTCAGATGGTATTAAAGTTCTAAGAGTCACAAGCAAATATGAAATCCAAGGAATAAGAGGGGACATTTTCTCCCAAGTGTATATTTTTATCAGTATGCAAAACAACCTCCTTGAAGGATATCCCAGTCACACAGGAAGAAGAAAAAGAATATGTGTCATTGCTCAGTTCTGTCTCATTGTCACTTTGAAGGCACTGGGACTTGTTGTAGTTTAGATGTGAGGTGTCCCCCCAAAAAATCTTATATTAATTCAGGAATGTGAAATGACTAGATTGTAAAAGCTTCAACCTTATAAGTCCATCTTAGTTTGAATGAACTAGATGGTAACTGTAGGCACATAGGGTGTGACTGGAGAAAGTGGGTCACTCGGGGCATGCCCAGGAAGGGTGTATTTTCCTGTAGCCCCTTCCCCTCCCGCCCCCCCCGCCCCTGGCCCCACCAAGAGCTGAGCAGCTTTCCTCTGCTGGACCCCTCCCCCACGATGTGCTGCCTCAACTTGGGCGCAGAGCAAGGTTGGCCATTTATGGACAGAGACCTTTCAAAACAAGAGCCCCAAATAAACTTTCCCTCTTCTAAGTTGTTCTTGTTGGGTATTTTGACCTTAGTAATGGGGGAATAAAAAGAAAAAGAAAGAAGAAAAAATAAACTAACAAAAACAGGACTTACTGTTGACAAATTTTCCAGTTTGTTTAAAAAAGCAAAATCAGAAAGTTGTGTTTTTCTATGGAATACTCAGATTGTTCGAATATGTCTCCAAACCGTCTTTTTCTATACTATTTGTGTTTTCTGCACGCATCTTGGAAACTAACAAGGCTTCAGTCAGATGGCAGTTTACAGTAAAACAGGTCTGGGGGGGGTGCCACTGGAAAACCACACCTGCAGCAGTGCTGGAGATGTGGCTTAGACCTAGTTGCATGTATCTGAATGAGCAGGTCCTGCCCACAGAGACACAGGTGCCTCCAAACAGCATAAACAGCTCCCCGGGCCAACAAACCTAAGCCTTTACCAACGGGCAGACTGCACAGAGGGGAAAACCTTGAGAAAGTCCCTTGAGGCTCCACTTAGAAGTTCTAACTGCTGACACCACAAGAATCACTAGGAGTCCTTCCAGCAAATGAGTCAGACTCCAGTTTCAGAACCTGCCCTACTTCAACCTGCTGACTGATCTCCCATCCACCCCTTCAATTCCACGGCATCCCTCCAGCCTCTCCCTGAACAATGTGCCTTCCATCATTTAGCACACCCTTCATCCTTAGCTCCTTTTCTGGCTTTGGCCCCCTTCCACTTGGACTTTTACTTGCTCCTAATGTATTTGGGCCACAGTTGTGAACTGTGCCTGTTGTGTGCTTTAACCATTTCACCACTGTACTTTTTCCTGTGGTTTCTTATTTAAGATACCTGTCAATTTCCTCCAGATTATTCTAGCTTCACTCATGGCTTCATAATCTCCACCACATCTGGGAAAAACTTGGCAAACTCTGCATTCAAATTGATCACCTATGTCAGGCATGGTCATCCACACCTATAATCCCAGGGGCTGGGAGACTGAGGCAGGAAGATTGCAAATTCAAGGCCAGCCTCTGCAACTTAGTGAGGGCCCCAAAGCAACTTAGTGGACACCCTGTCTCAAAATAAAAAATAAAAAAGGACTGGTGATGTGGCTCAGTAGTAAAGCACCCCTGGTACAAAATAATAATAATAACTTTGAGCAGCTATGGGTTTATGGCCTAAATAGCCAAGGTGGTTATAAACATGAATGGAAGGAAGAGAAATAACTTTTATAAAATATTTTCTTCCTTCCTTTATTTTTCCATTCTTTCCTTCACCTCATTCTCCCTTTCTCCCTTCCTCCTAATCTCCATCTCTACCTTTTTTCCTTTATCTCCGTCTAAAGAATTTTCATATTTTAATATGAAAAAAAGAAGAATGAAAACCCAAACCACCCATGTTTCCATCCCCACAAAAATGTTACTGTGAATATTTTAGCATAGCATTTTCCATTTTTCTTCTTCTTTACAGTCTTACCAATTGATAGATTTAATTAAAATTTTAATAGTGGTGTTTATTTTTGTGCAATCAAAATCATCAAGTTTTTTTTAACATTAAACCAAACATCTTTCTTACACACATACCCTTGAAAATTTAGTTGTAAAAATTATACCATTAATAATTATGTATATAATTATTTAAAAGAATTATACATATGTAAATTCAGATAAATCAAGAATATATATTCTTCCCTTTTAGACTACAAAGAAAGCCAGAAATAATTTCGTCATTTTGTTGTACTCTTGCAGTTCTTTTTTTTTTTTTTAAGCCGGGGGGGGGGGGGGGGAGGCTGGGGTGCCAGGGATTGAACTCAGGGGCACTCATCCTAGCCCTATTTTGTATGAGCCACATCCCTAGCCCTATTTTGTATTTTATTAGAGACAGGGTCTCACTGAATTGCTTAGCAACTCACTAAATTGCTGAGGCTGGCTTTAAACTCAAGATCCTCCTGACTGTCTCCAAAGCCGCCGAGGGGATGGATTACGGGGCATGTGCCACCGCCCCCAGTTTGCAGTTCTTTTATTCAATTGAAATTTACTGAACGAGTGAAAATTCCAGAAAATAAAAACCTAGACACAATTAAATCAACGCCATTCTTACTAGTTCCGAATACTCTTCAGTGTTGTTTAAGCTAATTTATATCTTAACCTAGTGGTGCTTAACCACTGAGTCTTATCCCCAGCCCTCTTTATTTTTTATTTTGAGACAGCATCTAGCTAAGTTGCTTAGGGCCTCACTAAGTTGCTGAGGCTGGCTTTGAACTTGTGATCTTCCTGCCTCAGCCTGGGATTTCAGGTGTGTGTCACAGCTCCTGAGCAAGAATATGTTGATTTTGAACTCTCTTTAGGAATTTGTGCTCTTGTTATTTAATGACCCAGGCTCTCTGACTCCCAGTGTGAAAAAAGAAAAATGATTGAATCCATGCTTCCACTGAATGAAAAGATATTTAAAACTTGCAGCACTTTCTATCAATTGTCTGAACTCTGAAAGCAGAAAGGAAAAAAAAAAAAAAAAAAAAAAAAAAAAACCTTCTCAAAGAAAAGACACATACACATTCTCTCTCTCCTTACAATAGATATTGTCACATCCCGGCTGTTTTCACTTCTCATGTTAAAATAAGACACTAAAAATAGTTGTTTCAAACAATGCTTAGCATTACAAAACCAAGTTATTCAGAGCTCAGTTTTTAAAAATTCATTTAAATCAAAATTAATACGATTTTAAAGGGAAATTAAAACAATTTTTATCTCAGTATCTTTCTTTGGATTTTCTTGAGAACTCTTACTTTCAGAATTCAGTAGCTTTAAATTTTTTCACAAACATGTCTACATTTACACAGCTAAATGCCCTCATATAGACAGACTAGCCATCGGGTCTGGTAGGCACCACTGTTCTTGTCTCCATGGGCTGTTTATTCACCAGTCTATTTAGCTCCTAGGTATTCTCTCCATTAAACTAGACTAGCAGACAAAAATGACTTTGCAGTATCTGACAAAGTGGTAACATGCATTTATTTGATCTGCTAATCCCAAAGCTAATGTTTGAGTGTAAAGGGTTTTTAATCAAATCCTCAATATGCTGAGCAACCAGCCCCATGAATGCTCTCCTTTCTGAGTCATAAAGGCCTTGGTTTCCAGCTACTGCCTCAATTTCATGGAACTATAGAATTTTAGAGCTGGAAAGGACCTTAGATTATTTGTGACTTGACCTCCTAGCCATTTTAAAACCATTGCTCACAAACAGTGTACTCTGTAACTGTTCTGTTGCTAAGTCCTTGTGCTCTTTAAAAGAAATGAAACCTCTCTTCTAGATGCTTTTATGGGGCCACTTGTTAAAGGGTGGTTTGTTGGAGTCCTTTTATGCTCACAAACTTTGAGTGAATTTTTGATCCTTTTGACCAACAGTGACTACTGTAGCTTGGATCCTGAATGTCTCCCTAAGGTGCACATTGAAGACTTGTTTCTCAGTCCAGGATGCTATTGGAAGGGGATGGAACCTAGAGGAGATGGGGCCTACTGCAAGGAAGTCAGGTGATATTGGAGGGTCACACCCTTGGAGGGGATATTGGGACCCTGGCTCCTTTTCTTCCTTTGTCTTTGCTTCCCAGCCACCATAAAATGAACCACCTCTTCTGCCACAGGCTCTCACCATGATGTAATGTGCCAAAGCAATGGGTCCAAGTCCACTTGAGACATCTGAAACCACGAGCTTTTTGAACTGATTGTCTTAGATATTGTCACAGTGACAGAAAGCTGACTAGCACACTAGCCAAAAATTTATTTTCTGCAAGTGAGGAAACATGGAGGAAAGGAAGAAAGAAAGGAGCCCAATCTTTGCTGAGTGACTAATAGGTGCCAGGTAACTTACAATATCTCTTTTGATACTGGCCTTTTAAGATAGCTCTTGTTCCCATTTTACAGGTGAAGCAACTGGAACCCAAGTGTTTCAAAAGGACTTGCTCAATACCTCAGAGTTAGTGAGTCACAAAATGGGATTTTAAACCCTATTGGGCCCCAACATTGCCCATTCTGTTGTAGTTCTGTTGACTACACCAAACTCATTTCCTCAAGCTTTATTTATATGTCTAGATAGAAAATTATTTCATGATCTCCACATGGTTGCCTGGGCATGGTAGATACTCCTCTTTTGGAGGAATCTTCAAAGTAGTGTGTTCAGAAATCTAAAAAGTGAAAGTGTCATGTTTTACTCTGTTTGGCTCATTGATAATTATAATTTAAACATTTTTAACAACTGCTTTATGTCAGATAGCAATGCTTATTCCTTTTAGAAGTTGACTAATGATGCTATTCGAGACTCTACTTGGAGTTCTAAGAATACAAGGAACAAGGCCAATCACAGGTAGATGCTGAAGTTACACAGATTTCTGATCATCAGGCCTTCAAATCAGATAGGCAGGTTGATGGCTGGAGGGTTTTCAGGCAACCCAACACCCAGAAATAGCTTTTCCCTGAGGGTCAAGATAACTCTGAATCGTTATTATCAGCACAGTTTGGCCATTCCTCAGCCAACTTACACCAAGGACTGAAAAATCTGCCAGAAATAAACAGGGGCAGGGCAGGGGAATAGAAGGAGAAGGAAAGAGAAAGAAAAGATGAAAGAAAAAAAAAAAAAAGAACAAGAAAGAAAAGAGGAAAGAAAAGGCAAAATTAATGGGATTTCCTCTTTCTGGATCTAGAATCTAGAAACAAACAAACAATAAATAGTTTTGGATTATCTTAAAGTACTCTGCAAAATTGATGTTTCCTTGCAATTTTATTAGATTGAATTCTACCTTGTACCTTTTTGACCCTTTTCTACCTCAAATTGGCACAACTGAAAACCCAAGGTTCAATGCAGATGGTTGCATGGGAAATGTAAAGAGGTTCAGGTATCAAAACTGGTCTCCAAAGTGGCACTGAAAATCAAGAGTTATCGTGAGGTGGGATCCTGTCCAATAGTCACGGTCAGATAGCCACTTAATCTTGTTTTTTTTTTTTTTTTTTTTTTAGCTTACTGCTCTACTAAGACAAAGTCATACCTCATGATTCTTAACAGCAAGGGCTCTGTAACACTCAAAATAGATTGTGCAATGTCACTGAAAAATGATGTCGCTTCTCGTTTAATTATCTCTTCATCTGCCTGTTCATTTAGCACCTCTGTTCCCTGCCCCACTTCACTCCTGGGCTGTCCCTAGCCTCATTTGGGGCTTAATACCTGTGTGATCATTTCAAACCCTCATCTTTGCCATGTGCCAGCTTTAGTTTTAGCCCCCTCGAAAGACAAACATCTTCATTTTTCACCCAGGGAGAAAATGCCATGAACACAAGGCTGTGTCTGCTCCTGGGACCCAGTCACACTGTCTCTGGAGAGGTTACTGTCTTGCACAAGGTGAGTAACTGACCTCACTAAGGGTGACTGCTTTTGCTTTTCTTTTCTCCTTTTAATTACTTTTGCAATCCATCCAGGCAAAGTCAGATCATGTTATCAAAGAATCTGGGAGGTGTAGCTAGTAAGCAGCAATTTATTTTTCTCACCCTTTGGAAGTGTTTCTTGTTGATGGTTTTCACTCAGTGACCCAAACGATACACGTTCCTGTTATGCAACAGAGGTGACAAGCCAGAAAGATCTGCACTCACACAGTAGCAGGTCTGGTCTTCATCAGACACAGGCAGTGTGTGTTTTTATTTAACTGCAAAAGATGAAGTAGAGAAATTCAAGGAAAACTCAATGGGATACCAGATAAGACAAACCATTCATTAGGGGAAGAGAGAGAATTTTTTTTTATACATTCTTACTAAACCATTTTGACTCTGGATTGGAAGCAGGACACCAGAATATGGAAATTGTCACATTTGTGGTTTTATTAGGGTGTATTTAAACTTTTCAAACGGTAGGCTAGTTTTTGAAAGTTCTTGACTCAGCAAACTAGGGATGCATTTGGCCAACCGCTTTTTCTTCCTCCAATTTAAACCCATTTGTATTCCAAGGGAAATTTAATCTGTACATTTATGATTCATTTGTGCTTAACTTGTCAAAATGTTAAGAGCTGTTTGAAATAAAAGAAGCCTTTGCATTCTGATGCTTATATAATTTTTATCCTTAGAATCAGAAAGCTGTGCTTTTGCAGAGAATCAACAACCTGATACCCTATAGGCATATACATCATATATGAGAAAATGCAGGTCTCAAGCAGACCGCGGGCATACTGCTGTTACTTTGAATTTCAATCTACAGGCATACATAAACAAGTAAGCCTTAAACTTAATTTTTTAAAGAAAATTATATCATTTAAATGGTGATGTATCCTAAATTAAATTGCTAACCTATTCCTTTCCTTGCAGAGTCACTGTGCACTGTGGATCAAGTTACATCCTGCACAATTCTAGGAAGCGCATTCTCAAAAACAGCACCATCATTCATAGTGAGTCTGTTTCTTTGCATTCTTGTTTTTTTTTTTAATGGAATTTTATCCTTATTTTTTATTTGTTTTAATTAGTTACATATGACAGTAGAATGAATGCATTTTGACACATCAAACAGAAATGGAGTACAACTTCTCATTCTTCTGGTTGTACATGATGTAGGGTGACAGGTCGTGCAATCATATATGCACACAAGGTAATAATGTCCAATTCATTCTACTATCATTCCTACCCTCTACCCCGTTCCCTTCCTTCACTCCCCTCAGTCTAATCCAAATACCTCCATTCTTCCCTAACCCCTCCCACCTTATTGTGAATTAGCATCTGCATAACAGAGAAAGCATACAGCCTTTTGTTCTCTGGGATTGGCTTATTTTACTTAGCATGCTATTTCCAGTTCCATCCATTTACTGGCAAATGCCATAATTTCATTCTTATTTAAGGCTGAGTAATATTCCATTGTGTATATATATATATATATATATATATATATATATATATATATATATATATATATACCACAATTTCTTTACCCATTCATCTGTTGAAGGGCACCTACATTGGTTCCATAGTCTAGTTATTGTGTATTGAGCAGCATGCTATAAACATTGATGTAGCTGCATCCCTATAGTATGCTGTTTTAAGTTTCTTTTCTCAATTCACAACTCAGGCACAAGCATCATCTAGGAGTATCACTAAGCTGTAATATCCTTATTGACTTACCAAATTTGCAAGGACTTCATGCATTATTCTAATATGGTTGCATGTGCTTATAAATCTATTCTATAATCAGGCTCTGGTTTTAACTCCACGTTCAGTTAATTACTAGGTATATGCCTTGGCAGAGGTTCCCTTTCTTCTAACCTTTCTATCTTCAGATGAAAACCTAGGGTATCTTGACCTCAGAGGACATCAGTTATGTGTGCTCACTTGAGTGAGAATGGCCACACAGAAAGTCACAGGGTGGGAGGGAAAAGGGCGTCCATGCTTGGAACTGTGAGATGGAAGGAGAGAGCAGCAAGTCAAAGGCTGTTGAGGGATGGTGAATTGTTGAATTGTCCTAACACAACTGATAGGCTGCCTGGTGTTAGATTAGAGCAGAGATCAAGAACAGTGCCAGGCTTCAAGGGTGGGGAATGGGAGCTGTGAATGCTGAGAGCCTCCAGGGCTCTCCACCCACAAAAGACCTGGCGCACCTTGCTGGGCTGCTGATGGACAAGAGCCTATCAACCCATTTACATTCCAAGGGAAGTAGTAATAAGAGTTAAATATGTGCCCATATATGATATCAACAAATGTTGGTTCTCTTTAGCCTTCTGGGGTCATGGACAAAAAAAAAAAAAAAAAGGCATTATGAACTGCCACTTGCCATGGGCATTTTATTGGATGCTTTGATCTTCCCACACAGTTTCATTTTGGAATCTGTTTTCCCTCACTTCATGTCTTCCTAGAGGGGCTCACAATCATGGGGTTCCTAGGGAAATTCACGGAATCCAAGCTGACCAGAAGACTCTTTTTCACTGGAGACAGGAACTGATCTTAGAGTGGATGCAACCCAAACAGGACACTCAAGAGTATTTTTTTTTTTTTTCAGGAACTAATTAGATAGAGAGAAAGGATCTTTCTGCTTCTGAGATTATAAGAAAAACATTCACCTATGTTGAAGGCCAAGCAAAGGGAAACAGTCAATACCTTAGAGAGAGACAAAGATCATCTAGATCCCAGTGTGTCAGAAGCCCTAGACTTTTCAGTTGCAAAAAATTCTTTTTCCTTTACTTTAATTCAAATTGAGTCTCTATCCCTTACAACCAATAGGCCAGACAACTCCATAGGGATTATTCTTAGGGAATTAAACTTTGCCATAGGATACATAAAAGAACATCATCCACCCCACCCCACCCCAGTTTTCAGTACAGATTTTGATCTAAACTATTTAAAATTATATTTTATTTTTCATTTATTTGTCTTTATTTCTTTATTTGTATTTATTTGCAGTACTGGGGATTGAACCCAAGTGCACTCTTCCACTGATCTACATCCCTAGTCATCATCATTATCGTTGTTGTTATTATCATTATTTTTGACACAGAGTCTCACTAAATTGCTGAGGCTTGCCTTGAACTTCAGATCCTGCAGCCTTAGCCTCTGGAGGTGCTGTGATTATAGGTATGAGCCACTGCCTTTGGCTAACAAATAATTTTTTTTGTACTGAGGATTGAGCCCAGAGGCTCTTTACCACTGAGCCACACCCCCGCATCCCCCAGCCCATTTTCATTTTATTTTATTAGTTTAAGTAAGGGTCTTACAAAGTTTCTGAGGCTGGCTTTGAACTCATAATCCTCCTGCCTCAGCCTCACAAATTGCTGGAATTACAGGCATGTGCCACTGTACCAGACTCTATTTTTTTTTTTTTAATTAGGCATTTCTGTGCTTGTACTATTGGACAAGCTTGTACTATTAGTTATTATGATTTTTTCAGAGGTACCCTAAGGAGATTGTAGACACACCCACTATAATAATTTTTTGGTCCCTTAGGAAGATGAGGGCACAAGGGAATGGGGAGCAGTCTCCCAGCCAGTGAGAAGACACCTGATGCTGGCTCAGACACTGTCTGCTCCCACAGTCTCAGCTGCCATGACAATCAAAGGAACACAGGGAGTGGCAAGTCAATCTTACAAGAGGGCAGTGATGGCTCCCAGAATCAAAAAGCAAAGGGTCTAAATGACATGTCTTAACAAAGAAGAGGGCAGAAACCTAGAGAATAGATCCAGGGCATAGAGCCAGAAAATTGGGAAATCAAAAAGTCAGCCTGGGAGGTAGGAAGCAGAACAGAGTTTTAAGTAGAGCACAAGGATAAGCCATATCCTTGTGCACAAGGATAGCACAAGAGAAAGCCACATCACTATTGGAATTGCATGCTGCCCAAGCTGTAATGTACATTGAGGACAGATGAGGGCAAATATCTACTGGCTATATATTGTTAGCCAGCCTGTAATCACAGCATAACCACACAAATAGAACAAATAGGTATAGGAAGTAGAAGTTCATCCATTTACTAATTTATTTACGAACACAATATTTTGTTGTTATTTTTATAATCAATCTTAATTACAAATACTGTGGACAGAGAGTGGTGCTAGTGGATGGTGTGGAGAGAATTGCAAGTTGTCTTTGTGTTCAAGGAGCCATAACCTAATTAGGGTTGTCTGAGATGTGTGCACAGATAAGTAGCATAGGAAGAAATTTGTTAGTTAAATATCACCCCCAAAGTCTTAGACTGAAAGGGGATAGAACATCCAGGAAGGTGGACATTATTCCTAGGTGGTCAGAAGGGTTTTCCCAGAAGGGGGAGACCAAGTGGAATTGGTAGTCACTGTGAGGAAGGGCCTACATGGGCTGGACAGCAAATTGGGTTTGACCACTTGGACTTATGCAGCTAGGGGGAGGGTTTAGCTACTCTAAATCATGTTTTTCTCCTTTGCAAAGGGAGATTACTAATTCAGACACCCAGGCTTCAGGTCAGGATGAAATAAGATCACTGAGGTATGGCCAGACAGTAGCCTGAAGAGGAAGAGCCAGCACCACCCATCACCCTGGTACCATGAGGAAAGGGAAAGCAGCAAGGGCCCCAAGAATTCCAGGCAGTAGCTCCAGGCTCAAACAGCCTCAGAGAAGTTCCCACACCCCATTTGACTCAGGAGAAGCAAGTGAATAAGTGTAACAAGAAGAGATTTAATGAGTAGGTGTAAGGGACAACTCTGTGACTTGCTGGGTGGAGGATCAACAACCTCTCTCATTTCATTGTCAAGTTCAGATAGGTCTTAGGTAATGCAGAGGACTAAGTGTCAAACCTCTCCCTGTCCTCCAATATCTCATGCTCTGCAGCACACCAGCATACTCCTCCAAGAACTCAGACACCATGCCAGGGAAAATGGGGCAGAATCCCTGAATCAATTGGGAATAAGGCCCTGGCACAAAGCAGGGGCTCAAAATAGGAGTCAAACTGTTCTAAAATACGTGGACAGCTATCTTGCTTGGATACTTTAGATGACAGATTTTAATTTCTGCTAATTACACAAAGCCCTCACAGGCATTCAGCCGGTATTTGTATTTATGCTTTCCCTCCTTCTCCTTTCCCCAACGCTTCCAAGAATGGATGGGATTCTGAATGGAATCGATGGAAACAGAACTATCAGGTTCAGATTGCCTTTTACAGATCTGCCTTTATAGCTTTAAAAATAATTCAAAGCACATGTTTCTCCTGATGGCAGGAAAGTCGTTTTACTGCCACATAGAAAAGACATCACATTAAAAAAATCATTTCTATATACCTCCATCTATGGCTTCTCACACCAGAGAGTTGACACAATTGTGACTCATCTGTGACCAATTTTTGGAAGCTGTGAAAATGGAACCAAGTGTCCACTTAGCCACAAGCAGAGTGTGTGTGCTCCAGGGAGGTGGAAATGTTGCTTTCACGGGTGACATTTAAGAAAACGGCAGGGACAGCTATCACTCGGTGTGGCTTGGCTACAGAGCCGCCTGAAGGCAGTGTCACTGTTGCTGAGAGCAGGGACAGGGACAGCTCCCAGGGCTCCAGGAAATAGGTCAGGGTTGACAGCAGCAGCTGCTCAGCGCCATCTTGCCACCCCCTGCACCCCCACACTCCTTTGGGTTCCCTGCCTCTCTCCTCTCTGCCTCAGACCCTTCCTTCCTTTGATTTCCTCCATTCCCCTCTCGACTCCAAAGAACAGAAATCCAAAATACCTCCCTGAATCAAAGAACTAAGGGTACTTTCCATAGTGGAAGATAATGGGAACATTAAAACCCTTACTGCTGATTACCCCAGAATTTAAAATTTTTAACCCCAGATGTCAAGACTTTGTGCTAAATCTATGGACAATTTGGAGAACATATTTGTTTTCTGAGCTTGATTAAATGGAGGCAGATCAGTATGAAATTTTTTAACTCTATTTATCTAGCCGATAAAAATTAAATGTTATATTATTAGTTAACTTTATGGATAATTGTATTTACTCTTCAAGCATGAAAACTTATTGTACACCTAAAATATATTTTATTTTCCACTTAATAAACACCCTCTACTAGTGATTATCATGTTTCCAGGTCACCCAGGGCCATAGATTTGGGCCGCGCTGGCTGATTTTGTGCGGTGGTGGAGGAGGGGTAGCCACGAGGTCCCCACACTGATTGCAGGTCCCAGTGCTGGTCTAATAGTGTGGGGAAGGTCTGTCTGTCACATCCCACACAATAGAGTTGCATGGACAGTCAGCCACCTCTGGGTCAAATCCATATCAAGCCTTCTCCCTGACAGTAAGAACAATGAACCCTTCCAGGAGAACAGTAGGAGAGTGACATCTAGGGCAAAACCAGCCCAAGAAGCAGAACCAGGAAGATGAATGATAGCAAAGATCCAGAGATAGGTATGAAACCAGGGCAGGTTTGGCAAGATAATGAAGGCCAATGGCCTGATGCAGCCTGGAGATCTGTCTGTCTGTAGCTTGCTGGGTTAATCAGTTTTTATTGGCCCTCTGCTTACACAATCACTTCTGCTCTGAGAGCATCTTAAAGGGCCCAGGTGATTTGGGCACAAGCACTGACACTGCCTTATCCTCATCCCCATCACAGGTTGTGGGTTCTGAAAGTTGGGTTCTCTAGCAGTCTCCCTCAATCCTCGCTGCTTCCAACCCAATGAGGGCTGTGACACAGAAAGAATGCGGGATGCCAGGAAAGCGCTCACTCGTCCCCACAGCTGCAAAGGACAACACAGGTTCCCACTTGTTAAATCAGCTGCCCTAATTTCACCTGCACACTTCTGGCTGCGTGTGTCAGCTGCTGGCCGGGCTTCTCTCATATACCAAGGCACAGGGCCTTGGAGACAATTATTCCCCCCTCGCTTTACCAAAGAATATTCCACTTGTTTATCAAGTCACAGCTGTGTTCCAGGTGGTGTGTCCAGAGAGTTTAAAAACAAAACAAATCCATTCTCCACACTAGAGTCAGAGTGGGTTTTTTCTTTTTTTTTTTTTTTTTTAATTTGTTTTTTGGTTTTGTTTTTTTAAAAACTGCAAATCTGATCACGTACTTCCCCCTCAGCAGCAGGTTCAAAATGCTTCCCAGGTTCCACCCTATTCTGAGGGACCTTCCTTCCAGCTTCCTCTCCCCTCTCTGCTCAGCTGCCCTGGGATACCCTGTTCAGGCCTACAAACCATCCCAGCCCTGCCCTAGACACCAAATTCCCTCCTTTGTTAATGCAGATCCTCCCCTGCCAAAAAGCCAAAACCCCAAAACCCACCCATCCATCTTTCAGAACTCAAATTAAATGCTAATTCACTGACCCCCTAAAAAAAAAGACTGAATCCTCTTGCTGTAGCTACCCAGGCCTTACCCCAGCCCCAGACCCCTCCCTCCTGAAATCACATATTTAATGCTCCTCTTCCTTTCTGGACTCTAAGCTCCACCAGGATAATGACAGACAGATGCAGATTTTGTGGTTCCTGCAGCTTCTACAGGGCCAGGCAGAGTTTCCTTTACAATACTTTATTTTGCATATTTTACCAAAAAACTGCATTCTTCAGGCTCCATCCAGGGTCCCAGAAGGCTGTGATATGAGGAGAACTGACATTTATGGCCTTTAACCTCATGGTAAACCTGGACAGGACTACCTTCATCTTGTCACTGCCATCTATACCCCTGGCCCCTGGCACAAAATTTTATTTTGGTGATTGTTGTTTGTTTGTTTTCTAATTACTAAATGAGGAAAAATAGGAATTATAGAATCTATAATTTTTAAACATTAAACCAGCATCTATTTGCCTGCACAGCTATGTGATCACACGGGGAACAGAAGAAGCACCATTGGCTCCCTAAAGGTTAGACAGATCCCTTGTCCCCTAGGAGAGAAGGTTCCTGTCACATAAGTGTGCATGGCTGCACTGCTTTCAGGCCAATCTGATCTTTAGCCCTAGATCTAGGTGAAGAAATTTGATATTCTCTCATCCTGAGGGTCTTGATCAGGGGTCTATGAGGAACTCACATTGTTTTTAAAATTAGGCTTATTTCCTTTTACGTTGTATCTCAGTGAGAGGATACCGGCTTTCATCAAATTCTCAAAATGATAAGAAGGCCCCCCCACCCAAAGCATTAAGAATTGGCATAGATCAGTCAAGGAAGTCTACATGAAATCTAACAGAGATGTGAAAACAGCTCAGACAAATCAGTTATGTCTCAGCCTTCCTTCTTAGTAGATGAGAATCTTCATAATTTATGTAACCATTTTTGAGTTTACTCAAATGTAGAACAGGCTACTTGTGCTTACTCACGAGGTGACTATAGTAATACATATATACACACATTCGTGTGCTTATGTATATACCTGCATACCAATGATATATATTGTCTTGACCAGTTCCTGTCAATAAATGTCTGTCCTCATCTCTTCTAAGCAAAGAGATCTTAATTGCTTCAGCATAATTTCTATACTAAATTACTTAAGAATAACCTATCCCCTCACCTGTCCATTCATTTTAAAAGAGTTTATTCAGCACTTATTATGTGCCAAATATTGTGCTATGCACTGGGCAAGGTATAGGATGGAAATCAAAGATCACTAAAGTGATTTGAAGATGTGAAGACATATTTTTAAAAACTGGAAAAAAAATCAAAAAGTAGTTTGAAAATCTCCCACCTCATTATGATGATACATTCTTTCTTGGAGATGAGCCTGTTTGGCTGTCTATATTATTCCAAAGTATCTAGATAAAAATGGAAAAATGCACTCAGTCATGTGGTTTTTATTTAAAGTATACCCATCATCCAAATGTTTCCAAACATTCATGTGTCCAATATTATCAAGATAACCATTTCAGAAGATTGAAATTTTCATTCTCAATGAGATGGCCTCACTTTGGTACATAGAGCTTTGAGAGTTTATATGACAGACCAACAAATATCCTGTTTCTGACATGGGCCAAATACACTGGCTCTTATAAAGCAAGCATACAACACACACACACACACACACACACACACACACACACACGCAAATGAGAAATTAAAAAAAAAAACAAGTGGGTCTCAAAACCTACGTAAAGTTATTCAGGATTAGTCTCAGTCTCTTTCTCCCTATGTCTGTCTACAGGGGGAGAGTGTCTGTCTCTCCCACACACACTAACCATCCTGCTTTATCTCCCTCAGTCCCCCCTGTCATCCCTCAGCCAACCCCTCCATCATTTCCCAATTAGTGAGGATTCCTCAAGTGCTGCCCAGTGGCCCCAACCCACCCACAACCCTCCCAACACACACATACCTAGGGTTGCTAGATGCAATAGAGATGCTCAGTTAAAATAGAATCTCAGATAAGCAACAAAATAATGTTTTAGTTAAGTATACCCAAGTAGCACATGGGACATGTATACTAATATTTTTTGTTCATTGGAATTTTGAATTTAACAGGACCTCCTGCATTTTAGTTGCTAAATCTGACAGCTCACCCCCTCCCCTTCCTGGAGTCATGGCCTGTAACCAAGTTGCTGCCACTCTCACTGGATGCAGTGCTATTTCTACCCTGGCATATCCTGGTTCCCAGGATGACACATGTTTCCTGGACCCTGCTCCAAAGCCCTACCCTACCAAGCCCTGTCTTGGGAACAGCACCCACTAGAATTACCCAGCATCAAGTTTTGCAGGACTAGCTTGCCCTTGTCAAACAGCCAGAACATTTGGTCACTGTTCCCTTCTCCACTGGTGATCTCCGGTATCACTGGAGCCCCTCCCTCCCTGGATCCCCTCCTACCTGGTGAGACTTCAACAGGACCCTGCTCCTCCCTGTAGCTGCCCTTGTTCACTAAAAATAAATTTCCAAACCTTGCTCAATCAACAGGGTAGCACCCCTATACTCATGTTAGGCAAGATAAAGATCATTCCTAAGCTAAAATGAATATCAGAAGGCCAAACGAAGCAGCTAAGAGACAACTTGTTTCCTAAGAAGAAATGTAGTTAAATGCAAAAATATCTAATAAGCCAATCAACAAATTAATAGTTGCACAAAACACAATTTATCTCAGAGCCTGCAATTCAACCACATAAACACTCATAATATCAAAGCTTTTTTTTTATTTTCTCTAAATTTATCAAGGTCTTATTTAATTGCTATAAACACCTAAAGACATGAGCAAATTAACACATAAAATTGCAGGATTTTAGCTGATACATATTCATGAATGCATGTTGTTGTGATCAGGCAAATAATGACCCAAGACATTGATAAATTTGGTAGAAGCAAAAGAAAAACACTAAGAACACTGTTAGAATTCTCTGCAGATCACAGAATGGAATCTTTGATAAGCCTGGCTCTGGGAGACCATTCATAACAATTATTGTATTTCTGTAAGTCTTCCAGGAGAGAGATCAGCAAATGTTTAACCATAGGCTCCATAGAAATACTGTCCCCCAAACACTCGAAAGCTAGATCAGTGCTACAGAGCACTGGCTTCTTGGAAGGCTGATCCAGACTCTGTTTCTCAGAAACTGTCTCACATTCTTACTGGCATCCTTGCTTGGATGTGTACTGCCACTCAGGTCAGATGGACAGATTTCCAAGCATTTGTGGGAATCTCAAGTTACAGCTGTTGTAGGATCTTCAAAATGAATGTCTTTTATTTAGATGGAAATATGCATCCTGTGTTGGCTCACCCAGGGTGGCCTCACTGCGGTTATTTTTGAATGCCTGGCCTGCTAACCTCTTTTGTTAGAACCCATCCATACATAGCTCCTATTCATTAAATTCTTTGTTCTCACCCAAGCAGTCAGTGCCCCTATGAGCCGGAAACTGCATTTAGTATGAACATAGCTGGACTGCTCCTGACAAAAAGATGTGAGCGACTACCCAAGGCAGACTGTGAAGCTGAGGGGCAAAGCATGGACTATGGCAAGCCCTGCAGAGGGCTCTCCAGAAAAGGGCATGATCATGCAGCACACATGTAGCGATGCTCATCATTTCACCCGCGGCCACAGTAAACCTCAGAATCCTTCTCAACACAATATTCTAGTCAGCCCTTTCCAATTAACCTGGAGCAGGAAGCAAAGTTGCCTTCCCTTTCCAGGTTGAAATCAATAAGGAAGTTGAGCCCTGAAATTTAAAAAAAAAAAAAAAAAAAAAAGTCAGTCCCATCCAACTGATACTTTTATAACATTTAGTATGTTTCAGAACCATGGCCTCTGTATATCAACTCATTTATTTGTCACAATGACTCCTGACAAAAGTGCTGAAAATGTCCCAGTTTGTAACCGCTTGCTCAAAGTTACATGCAATGATGTTGAAGATCAGTATTCAAATACAGTCCTATGTCCCTCTACATCCTGTGCTCTCAGCCATTGTGCTGACAGCTGGACTAGCATTAAGTGGGGAGAAATTGACAGCGGTTTATGTTTTGTGACTTCAAGAAATAATGGAAAATCTTCTCCGCTGGTCACATCTTCAAGCTTCCCCTCCCGACACAGATCCACCCGCTTTCACACGAGGACAACTGGTGGAAGGAAGGGAACATGAAATGCGGTGTCCCCATGCAGTGTCTGCCTAGCAGTCTCACTTTGGGTCAGTAACTTAGCCTCCCTGGTTATGATTATAATGATACCTACCCCACAAGGTCCAGTCAGCATCAAATGAAACATGTAGAAATATACATTTTGAAAGGGAAATGGTGTGTGCAAGAGTTAAATACTATTAAATTAAAATCCAGAATTAGATCAAAGCACATGATTCCTCCCAGAAGCATTTGCATTTAGACAATGTTGTCGACACTGAGATTTTGCAAGCAGGTGGGAGAGGAGGGCAGTGTTGCTTTGAGAGATGGGATAGATGGGGGTCCTGGAGAAGTAGCATAAGGATATCTGACATAGCTGGAGACCCCGGGGCCTGGGGCTTCTACTTCCCAGCTATCACCAGTGGCAGTGATTCTGCTGGAACCGTCATCCCCAGACACATGGTCTAGATTTGTGCACTACCTCTGTCAGAAAATCCCAGACTATCAGACACTTTCTAATTAGCTCTTGTAAAATACAGATGTGATAATTAGAGAGTAGTTATTATCCATGGAGATGAAGACATAAACACAGGATCCTTTAGGAGGTGCCTAGGAGTCTGAAAGGGAGCCAGGACGAAGCACAAGTGTGCATATTACAGTCCCTAGCTCTGTCAATGACAACCTAGCAGGGAAATCTTGAGGTTCTGAAGGAGCCCTAATTAGGAAGGGCTGTTGTAGCTAGCTGGAAGCCATAAGTTCCACCTGATATGTATGTGACGCACCTGTAGGCACCCGCAAACCTGAAGGTATATAACCGGGTGAAAGCGGTCCGAGTTAGGAGAACAGAGAATTCAGTCAGCCGGGCAGTCACTCGGTCGGTCAGAAGAATCAGAGCGGCCAGAACGTAGGCAGAGCGGTTACAGAAACCAGATAGAAGACAGAAGAGAAATGACTGGCCAGAGTTAGGCCGAGGCTCCAGAGGACTGGTCAGAGTAAGGCCGAGGCTCCCGAGGAAGACAGAAGACAGAAGAAAGAAGAAGGAAGAAAGAAGAGAGAAGAAAGAAGCTCTAGTCTTTCTCTAAGCTAAGCTCTATCTTTCTTTACTCTACTCTAAGCTAAGAAGAAAAGCTAAGCTCTAAGCTAAGAAGAAAAGCTAAGCTCTATCTTTCTAAAGCTCTAAAAGCTTTCTTTAATCTTTCTTTACTCTAAGCTACTCTAAGCTACTAAGAAAAATCTTTCTTTCCCTCTCTAAGCTCTAAGAAAGTAGAAGTAAAAGTAGTAAAAGCTTAACTCTGCCTCCGAGAATTTTCCTCCCGTGGTGGCGCCGTGGCTGGCCGTGACAGGCAGCTTACAAATGGTGGTCCGTCCGGGGCTCGGCAGGCAGAGAAGAAAAGCTAAGAAATAAGAGCAATGAAAAAAGCATAGCCTCAGACTCAGTTGAGACCAGCAAAAAGAGTAGAAACAAGAGAGCAGAGCCTCTGACTCAGTTGAAGCCAGTTAAGAATTAAGCCGAAGCAGAGTAGCCAGCGAAAAGCCGAAGCGAGCCGGCCAAAAGCCGACTTAGTTGAGGCCAGTTAAGAATTAAGCTGAAGCAGAGTAGCCGGCGAAAAGCCATAAAAAATATAGAGAAAAAGCCTTGAGCTTTAGTATAAAGAAAAAAGCCATGAGCTTAAAAGAAAATAGAGAATTAAATAGCATGGTAAAAACCATGCAGAAAAAAAGCCATTGAGCTTTGGCAAGAAAGCCATAAAGAAAAATAAAGAAGAAAAAAAAAAAAAAAAAAGTCAAAGCCGCTTATGCAATTGTGCTTAACTAGGTGCGTTAGCTGCTCCTCAGCATTAGGCTTCCTTAAAGCCACAGCACCTTCTCAAAAAGGGCTCAAATATCCACCCTTTCAAAAATAAAAGGTGAAAAGCTAGGTAGGGAAAATAAAAGAGAGAAAATAAAATAGAGAAAATAGAACAAAAGCACCTTTTTAAACTAAAGGGAAGGAATATGAAGGAGCCCTAATTAGGAAGGGCTGTTGTAGCTAGCTGGAAGCCATAAGTTCCACCTGATATGTATGTGACGCACCTGTAGGCACCCGCAAACCTGAAGGTATATAACCGGGTGAAAGCGGTCCGAGTTAGGAGAACAGAGAATTCAGTCAGCCGGGCAGTCACTCGGTCGGTCAGAAGAATCAGAGCGGCCAGAACGTAGGCAGAGCGGTTACAGAAACCAGATAGAAGACAGAAGAGAAATGACTGGCCAGAGTTAGGCCGAGGCTCCAGAGGACTGGTCAGAGTAAGGCCGAGGCTCCCGAGGAAGACAGAAGACAGAAGAAAGAAGAAGGAAGAAAGAAGAGAGAAGAAAGAAGCTCTAGTCTTTCTCTAAGCTAAGCTCTATCTTTCTTTACTCTACTCTAAGCTAAGAAGAAAAGCTAAGCTCTAAGCTAAGAAGAAAAGCTAAGCTCTATCTTTCTAAAGCTCTAAAAGCTTTCTTTAATCTTTCTTTACTCTAAGCTACTCTAAGCTACTAAGAAAAATCTTTCTTTCCCTCTCTAAGCTCTAAGAAAGTAGAAGTAAAAGTAGTAAAAGCTTAACTCTGCCTCCGAGAATTTTCCTCCCGTGGTGGCGCCGTGGCTGGCCGTGACAGGCAGCTTACAAGGTTCCCCACATTCTCATCACTATCACTAACCTCAAGGTCACCCTATGGAGTCACCTCTACTGTAATATTCAGTCTGTCTGGGCACAGTGCCGCACACCTATAATCCCGGCAGCTCGGGAGGCTGAGGGAGGAGGATCACAAGTTCAAAGTCAACCTCAGCAACTTAGCGAAGCCCTAAGCAACTCAGTAAGACCCGTCTCTAAATAAAATATAAAAAACAGGGCTGGGGATATGGCTCAGTATTAAGTGCCCCTGGGTTCAATCTCTGGTACAAAAAAAAAAAAAAAAAAACAGCAAGAGTAAGTCAGTCCAGTTCTTTTGCAGGTCTGTCAAGCCCTTCGCAGAAGGTAACAGGGAGTGAACTTGAAGTTCAGTGGCATTCCACTTCAGTAGGCACTTCTCACATTCATGGGGTGCGTTGGTTATTTGGACACTCCCCTAGTACAAAAGATGACTATGCCAACCCTAAGGGCGTTTTATATTTCTCTGGATCACTTGCAGCCTTGGTGCAGGTGTGAGCACTGCCTGGACCCTCTCTCCCAAAACGACAGGTGTCAAAATTCCTTTTGACACCTATATCTAGACTCCACTCCACTCAGCCCTTCTGGCCGATCATCAAAAGCTTCCTGCTTCCTCATCTTGCGCACATTCATCCACTCAGCCTCAAAGGCTTTCCGTCTGAACCCCCAACCATGCTCTCCCCTTCTACTTCACTGAGATCAGCAAATGTGTTCTTTATTCATGCTCCATCAGATTCTAGAGCTAGGCACTCTTCCTTCCTAAGGCATGCCAGAATTTGTAAGTATATTTTTATCCATGTAGTTTTATCACTAAGCAACAAGCACTCTGAAAGCAGGGACCTTATGTGCTTTCTTACTATGGTCTCTGCAAGGACTAGATTTGGGCCTGATGTGTGTCAGGGAACAATAACCATTTGTCAAATGTTGAGAGAATGGATACTTCTAGCTCTTTAAGCTGTAGAATGGTGACCCACAGAGCAGAGAAATGATGAGCTGATAATCATCCCCAACGCCACCTCTCCCTCTCCTCCCAATTGCAGATTGTTCATTTCTGCTTGAGAAGTTTGGGGTTTGCAATTTGCAGTGGCATTTCCAAGGTGTGTTGACAACACTATAGGTCACAGAGATACTCACAATGACTTTTGACAAGATTTCATTGTTGTGTGGGGTATTTTAAAACAGTTCGTTACTTATAGGGCAACGTTGGGAACAGTCCCTGTCACATAATCATTGCAATGATGACCCTAAGGGCCAGTCTTTCCCGTTGCATCCACTGTCTTCTATACCAGGCCAGCACAGAGGCTTCCTAGCTCTGTTTAAATGCCTCCTCTACGAGACGTCCAGAAGGTCCATTCCAATGAGAAACAGCTGCCATTATCAAAAAGTTTTGCCTTAGCTTGTGCTGATATCTGCCTTACTGTAACCTCTCTTGCTAGGTGTGGATGTTTATGTACACCCCCCCCCCCCCATTCCTATTTTGAAACCCTACCACTGAAAGTGCAAGTTTTTGAGAATGGGACTTGCAGAAGGTGATTAAATAAAGAGGACGAATTCCTCATGGTGGGATCAGTACCCTTATAAAAGAGACCCCAGAAAACTGTCTAATCCCTTCCACTATGTGAGGACATACCTAGAAGGCACCTGTATAAACTAAAAAGTGGTCCCTCACCAGATACTGAATCTGCCAGTGCCTTGACCTTGGACTTTCCAGCCTTCAAAATGTGAGAAATACATTTCTGTTGTTTATAAGCAACCTGATTTATGGCATTTTGTTAGAGCACCCCAAACAGACTGATACCTGCCCATGATGCTCTTGGACCCACATACCAAATAACCCTAAATGTTTTCCACATGACAACCCATCAGTTATTTGAAGACAACTAACAAGCCACATCTGAAGACTTCTCTTCTATATTTTATGCTTTTTCCAGCCTTGATTTTTTATTTATGGACCACATCTTTCTATTTTATTGCATGCATTCTTGTAAGATACCTTAAATCCTGGGTGGAATAAGGCCACATATAAATAAATCTTTGTTTCTTTCTTTAGGCAACAACTCAAGGTTCCCCTTTGACAGACTCCTTGCCAGCATTACATTACCACCTCAGTTGCATTCTGCGATCATTTGGACATTAGAATAGGGTTATCGCCAAACTCCAAATTCATCTTAGTGACTGCCAAGTCCGAGACAGGGTCTCTGGGTACAATGTCTAATCACCAGTAGGAAGGCTTTGGGGAAATGAGAGTAGATCCACCACTGTATTAATGATTTCTTTTTCTTTCTTTCTTTCTTTTTTCCTTCCTTCCTTCCTTCCTTCCTTCCTTCCTTCCTTCCTTCCTTCCTTTCTTTCACCAAGGATTGAATTCAGAAACATATAACCACTGAGCCACATCCCCAGCCCTTTTTTATTTTTCATTTTGAAACAGGGTTGCACTAAATTTCTTAGGGCCTCACTAACTTGCTGAGGCTGGTCTTGAACTTGCAATCCTCCTGCCTCAACCTCCCAAGTTGCAGAAATTATAGGCCTGTGCCACCCCCACGCCCAGCCTAACAGTTTCATTTTGCAAGAGTTACTAGTGACCTGCCAGGCTCTGGAAAACACTAAGCCCCCTGCCCTAAAATTTGAGCTGATAACCCAGCCTCCTAGAGAAACTGGAACACTGAGGCCTCAAAAATAGAACTCCTTCCTGCCCGCCCCACCCCTCACACACACTGACTCAAAATCCACTGCCCTCCTCCATGGCTCTTTGAAAGCCATTTTCTCCACTCTGTCTTCACCCATTTCTTTCCATTTTCATAAGGCCTGCCTTCTTAAAGTATCCCTTTTGCATGGGTATTTCTCTCTCTCCCAGATAGCTAGCATTTTTCTGATACACATAAAGTGCTCAGGTTATCACCTACTCTAAAAATGACTAATCATGAAATATTTAATATCCTTTCCCAGAGCCAACATCCTGCTTCCTTCTGATCTAGCAAGGCAAGAAGAACTACTACTTCTGTGACCCTAGGGCGGGTCTGGGTTCTGTAGGACCTGAAGCTAAAATTATTTTTAGGGGGGAGTAGAATTCTTCAATTTTTTTTTAATTAGAATTTTTTAAAAAACATGAAAAAATTAGGTTAAAAATATCTATTTAGAATGAGGAAAATGCAATAAATTATTTTTAAAAATAGGTAAGTATCAAACATCATAAATATCTACATAATATATTTTATTTCTTTACTGCTTGGTTTCTAACATTTTTTCCCTAAATTTTTTTTTAGCTTGATTCTCTTAGTTTGCTTATTTATTTAGAAAGGATTCAACCTGCCTTTGAATCTAGTTAATTTTTAAGAAATTTTGCACATTTATACTTTCAAAAGGTTTTAACGATCTGAAAATCTGTGGGATTTATTTTTAATTTCGTAAAAATTTCTCATCCAGTTGCTTTCATATCTGAGTTGAAAGATTTCAGAACATTTCAAGTCTTTTTGTGCTGTGACTAATCTTAAATCTTCTTTGAACTGACAACACCCATTAACCAGTTTGTCATTGATGTCTCATCGCAGTGGTATATTATGAGTTTTGGGTCACCTTATCTGATAGGAGACGATTTGCATTCTGACTGGGACTTGACAAGAACTGGATCTTCTACTTGTAATTTTACACATCTCATGATTGGAAGGACTTTCCACGTACCAGCTCCCGGACCAGTACATTTCTAGCCTTCTCCTCCACTACCCACAGTTGTCCAAGCGCCAGGTGTCAAAAGACATGTCCATACTTGGTGTCAGTGCTGGGCAAGTTGGCTCAGTGGGTGGAGGGAGAATAGTAACTTAGCTACATATTAACCATATGCAAAGCACGCAGTATGTTCCCTTAAATCCTGATTCAAGCTTCCCTAAACTGAAGCCTGAAAGCCCAGCAGCCATTCTACTTTCCAGGCAGGAAAATCTGAGTAGAAAGGATGCTCTTCCCTGGCTAAGTATCTTACTCTGGGAAGCTTTACAGACCACATGCCCTGGAAAAGCACTGCCCAGGCCTGAGAAAGGAGCCTCAGAGGCCTGAGGGAGGCCTCACTTGCTTTATGGATAAATCTGTCTTCACTGTCACAGTGTCCTTAAGTCCTGTCCCCTTCACCCAGATGCTCCCTCCGCTGCCACTAGCCCCTTGAAATTTGGTTTTTGCTCTACCTTCTAGCAACTCAGCAACATTTAACTAACCGCTTAATAACATCATTTTCCCAGTCTTTGTTCTCAAACTCTCTGCCTTGCTTCTCTGAACCATGCTGATCTCTTGCCTCTGGCCAGGACTGGCCAGACTCCTTTGCCCCTCTCTCACTCGCCCCCAGCCCATCTCCTCTACACTCTCCTTGTCCCCCTTTGTATTTCCTACTTCTTTCCAAGTTCTGTCCCTGGGAACTCCTTCCTTCTCCTTCCCTGGAAATCTCATTCCCTCTCAGAAGTCCATCACCCACCTCACACGCCTGCTCCAGTCTCCTCTGGAGTCAAGGGTCACTGCCAGCCGGCATCTCCCTGACACTTGTAAAACCTCCTTGTCTACTCTGTTGATGATGAGCGATCACTGTCACTGTGGACTCAGCTTCCTCCCTTCCCCACATAGTCCCTCCCCCCTTTCCCTTAAATTGCCTCCCAAACGTCCTGGAGAATGGTACATCCTAAGTGCTCTCTCGTCCTTTCACCTAGACAGGTTTTCCTTCTCCCCAGAATTGCCATTTTTCTTGTAGCATTTATTATACTTCATCTTGAATTTATATAGCAATAACCAATATGTGTTTATAAGGTGCCACGTATTTTGCATATCTCAATTAATTCTCACAACCACCATGTTAAATGGTCACTATTAAGATGACTATTGTCTTTAGTTAAATGAAGAACCTGATCCTCAGGGGAAAAAAATGAAAAACTTGCTCAAGGTCACATAATAAGTGGCAGAACCAGAATTTAAGTATAGTTGTCTGAATACAAATAACCATGAGCTTATTCACGCATAACAGATAATAATAACTATCAAGTATTATGCATTTGCAGGTGCTCTATATTTCTTACAACTGCCCTATGAGTTTATACTATTATTATCCTCTTTTTGTAGAGGGTTAAACTGGGCCCCAGAAAGTGCATGTCATCACCCGAAGGTCCCCTTGCTGCTAATGGCAGAACCACAACCAACAGATGAACAGAGCCCAGGCTGTGTCCCTGTCATCAGCCTGTCCCCATTTCTGCCCTGCGGGCTCTCTCATCTTAAGTATCTTGTTCTTTCTACTATACATTGACCTCCTTGAAGGTAGGAGCCACTTCTACATTCTTTTTCACACTAAAGTAACTTTTATTTTGAACAATGTAAAATTCCCCGACAATTATAAGAGTATAGACATCTTTTTTCCTGAATCAATTCAGTATAAATTACCCAGTTAGTGTAAATTTCCTTCAGACTAGAACATTCTCCTATATAACCACAACAAAACCATCAAAACAAGGAATTTAGCACTGATCCCTCATCACCACCCCATTCAATTTTCACCAGTTTTCACAATCTTATCCTTTACAGCCAAAGGATTCAATGCAGGTGCAAACAGTTGGCAATGTCTTTAGCCTCCTTCCATCTGAAATACTTCCTCGATCTTCCCCTCAATATCCATGACCTTGATACTTTTGAAAACAGAAGACAGTTATTTGTAGAATGTCCCTCAATTTGAGTTCATCTGATGTTCCATTACGATTAGATTCAGGATACACATCTTTGGCAGGAGTTCTTCTTCTAGGTCTTCTTATCGGGCAGTCACAATTGCTTTTTGTCCCTTTTCTATAAAGTTAGCTTTGATGATTAGATTGAGATATTATCTGCCAGAAATCTTTAAAAGTTATACTTTTTTTCTTCTTAATACATAAATATTTTACAGGAAGCACTTCTTTTAGACTACATAAATATCTTCTCATCAAACTTTCATCCACTGACTTTTTATTCATAGATATTTCTTGGCTTAATTATTACTGGAATGATTGACAACTGGTGATTTTCTAATGTCATTATTCCTCTCACATTTATTAGTTATCATTCATTCCTCACAATTTATTTACCCATTGATTTATTTATGTTATTATGGACTTATGTATCTCATTTTATTCAGTTAATTATAATACTTTATTAATATTATCTATTTCAAAGCTTGAATTATCTCAGATTTGTGTAACTACCTTCAAAAAAGCTCACATGTCCTCTCATTGTGTTCCTCTCATTCCTCTTGTCTTGGGACATGAAGTGTTTTCTAGGCTACTCTTGTGCTTTGCCCTCCCCAGTCCTACCATCAGCCAATTCTCCAAGCAACTACGGTTGTTTTTAATACAGAGTAGTATTTAGAAGTCAAGATTCAGCCTCAAAGTGTGATTATTGTGATTGTGGTGTTACTACTTCAGGGCTTACTTGTTGTCCAGAGATAAAAAATATAGTCATCCCTTGGTTTCCTTGGGGAATTGGTTTCAGGACTTTGTTGGATTCCAAAATCTGAGCATACTCAAGTTCTTTATATGTAAAATGGTGTAGTATTTGCATATAACCTACAACATCCTCCCATATATTTTCAATCACCTCTAGATTAATTATAATGCCTAACACAATGTAAATGCTATGTGAAAAGTTATACTATATTGTTTAGGGAATAATGACAAGGAAAAAATTTATACATATTAGCACAGATACGCTATTTTTTCAAATATTTTCTATCCACAGTTGGTTAAATTAGTGGGTGCAGAACTGCAGATATGAAGGGCCAACTCTGTTTATATATATATATATATATATATATATATATATATATATATGCATACATGCATACATGTATACATGCATACATATATACATGTATACATGCATACATATATATAAACACATATATTCATCTATATTTATCTATGATGGCTTTATGACTCTATCATAAAAAAAATAAATTCACACTAATGCCTCTAATTCTGATCTTTGGTTGATTCTGTTTTTCTACTTTTCAAAATTTGTGACACTCTTCTTAAATGTTGTGAATCGTGGGTGACTCCCATTATCCTCAAAGTATTTACTCAGTGGGTCAATCTCCCCCATTTTTCCAATCTGCTGTCACTGTCACAGCTCCCGACCCTCAATGATGCCCTTCTGGTCCTACTCAGGCATTGGATTTCCCATGCCAGCTTGTCCCCACCAGCCGTCTCCCCCACCTCACCTTCTCCTTCTTCAGAAGATAGTCTTGCTCAGTCCCACCTAATAGTCTCTGATTGTTCAGGAAGCCACTAATTTTATAATGGACTAATATAATGCCCTTTGTCCAATGGGTACTTCACTTACATTTTCTCAATAGAGTAAAATAACTATGTCCCACTTAAGGTTTTTCACGTAGAAATTAGTCTTTATTTAGAAAATACAGCTTACTTATTATTACTTTCTTATTATTAAAAGATAATGTCTCAATAAAAACAAAAAGTAATTCCTTAAGTCTAAATTTAATTTACTTTTACAATATCAAAAGGTCCTTGTTTTCCCTCTACATCTGGCCTGCCACTGTCTCCTAGAGAGTGCCCGACCTTTGTTTTTTTTCCAGTTGGTTAGTAAGGAAAATAACTTTAATTATTTCCTAAAAATGTCTCAGTCATTTCATGAATTTAAACTGTTTATTCTTTGACTCTGCCCAGACTGGCTAAAGTCTACTGTCTGGAGCTTAAACCCCCATCACGTGTTGAGACACGTGACTAGGGATGGCTATGGGCCAGTGCGGCCTCCACCTTCCTAAGAGAGTCCTGTCTCCCAGCCTATCTACCTAGAGCTCCAGAGTCTGAGAACAAGTTTCCTCCATCCACAGATCCAGGAATGTTTTCTAACTTTTCAAAACTATAAACATATTATAAAAGAGCTTATACAGCTTTCTTCACAAATATTATATTTCATTTGGTTGATTTGTGTTCAAATGAAGGTACAACCAGATGTGATGTGGTCATAAAATAAACAGATGCATGGCTTATGAAATAGGTCTCACTACTTTGATAGTTTACTGTAAACATGTGAATAATAAAAATATTTTTAAAAAATATTTGTTCTTCATAATTTTCAGAGAGTTTAAAGAGCATGGCCACCAGCACACAAAGCTACAACATTCAGATTTCCTAGGCTTAATTTAACACTCCTGGGGACAACTGTGAAGGCCTGCCTTGGACATTTCTGTCACTTCAGGTCCAAGTCACCAAGATCCGGGTTAGTCAGGAGTCCAGTTTCTAGTGCCATTGACAGCAGTAATAACTCACAGGTGTTATTACATCTATTCCTCACAAGAACCCTTTAAGGTAGACAAAACAAAAGCTATCACATGATTGCACAGGCTCACACATCTGCCAAACGGCAGGACTAAAATGCCATCCCAGGTCTTCACTCAACCCACACAGCTCGCTGCCTCTCCAGACTAGATTATATTTGTGATAGGTTTCCAATTCCTCAACCGCATCCTCTTCCTCTGTGCATCCAAACTCCCTTCTACCTAATGAGATAGATAAATCAAGCCAATCAAGTCTAACCTCTCGGGAAAATGCCTTCTGAAAAGATGTTTTGTTAAGATAATGGGCTTATTCAAAAAATTATTTAGGCTTCAAACTGAAGAGCAGGGTATCTAAAGAAGTTCATAAGCAGGTTATATTCAGAAATCAGAAAACTCTTCTGACATTAATTATGGACAGTTTTTTTTTTTTTTTTTTTTTTTTACTAACAGCATGAATCCTTTTTCTTTTGGACTATTATTTTAATGTGAAGACATGATAGTATATTCCACACAGAGACTGTTTCTTAAGGATGGTTATGCTACAGCCAGGTGAATGCAGGAGAGAAAAGAAGGGTTAGTTATTCCATGGTCATTAGAAAGCTCCCAAATCACTGCTTTCATTCCTAATGAGTCTATTACTTCTTGCCTGCTGAAAATTCAAAGAATTTTGTCACTATAAGCATTATTTATTGTGTTTTATGATTGTAAACCTAATACATGCTTATTACTGAAATATAGAAAGTTATAAAGAAGAAAATTTTAATTACATATATTTTCACTACCAAGCATTAACGATTAGTTTCTCGTAAACTGTTTCTTTTTTTTTTTTTTTTCTTTTCATGCATTTACATGTCTGATTTTGTTTACAAAATTGGGATTATATAGTAGAGATTTATTTTCTGTTCTTTAAATTTTATATTAATAGCATTTTCCCAGGACATTAAACTTGGCAATGTGACATCAGTGGAGAATAGTATATTTAACTACTTTATTTAACTCTATTATTAGAAATGTTGACTTTTTTATTTTCACTATTAAAAATAGCAGTGCAATAAATGCTTTCACATATAAATCATTGTCCTCAACTTTGGATACCTTCCTAAAGAAAAAAAATATTGTCTTGAAGGGCATGAACTCTTTTTAAAAATGTTGATTCATAGTAGTAAATGTATTTTTCAGGAAAATTGCACCAGTTTACACTTCAGCCAACAGATTATCAAAACCCCTTGATAGTATTTAATATTTTGACATTGTTTTGCTAATTTGCTAGTTAAAAACATCATATCTCTTTATTATCTCTTAATTGGTGTGCACTTAACTATAAATAAAACTGAACATTTTTACACATTAATTTCATATATGTGTACATATATGTGGTTTGTTTTGTTTGTGTTATCTTGTGTCTATTTTTGTGTTATCTTGTTTGGTTATCTTGTGTCTATTTTTCCCATGAGATATTCACATTATTGTATCCAAATATATATTTTCATATATTAATGATGTTTTTCATATATTCAATATAGCTCCTAATACATGTGTTGTCAAAATCATTTATTAGTTCATCTGCTTTAAATTTTTATACAGTCAAATCTTTAAGGTTCCACTTCATATTCAGTTTATATTTAAAACATACTATACATTTTGATAAGTAGGATAGTCTACCTATCAATCAGTTCATTTGTGGCTATACAGTAGACATTAAACCAAGCTGCTTTGGGAGTCAAACAACCCCTAACCAGCAATCTCTACTGGCAGTTTTGGAGAATAATGAATTACACAGAAGTACTCTTCCAAACTTGGCCCTCCATAACCATTTTGAATGGAGCTCTGAACTGACCTAGGGCCCACTGGGATCCATGTTTTTCTCCAGACATACCATTATTTCCTGGATATGAAAACTAAATCTTATCAAAAGCACCTTGAGAATTTTCTAGGGGACATCAAATACCTATTGCCAAATAACATTTTGATGAGTTAAGTATAAATAAATGTGAAACATATGGACTATATTTCTTCTAAATAAACAAGAATATAAAATGAAAAGGCGGTTGGCCAAATAGATTTGAAAGTGTTTGGAAGGAAAAATGATTTTAATTCAAGCCTAAAATATAGTTCATTTATCAATTGTGTATCTAATCTCAAAATAAGAAGGGTCTGTGCTGACCTCACGTATCAATGATCTGTGAGAGAAAATAGGAATTCCAAGCACATTTCTCTTCAACCTACATTCTTAGTCCCTTTGTGGCAATATTTTTTAAAAGAAGAAGAATATACAAAGTATATTACTTTTCCTTTCATTTCAGTCTTCCACCATGAAATATGAAGTTTTGCATCAAGCCAGATAAGTCCTCCACATCCCACTCCATGCTGAGCCAGTCCAAATGAGTGTGGGAGAGACCGACACCAGTGCCGAATTACCTTCGAGGAATGGAGTGGATCCCAGCCAAAGCTGCCATCTGTCCACAGTGAAATCTGTCAATTGTGGCTATTTATGAAATCTCTAGTGAAGCCTATAATAACTCTGTCTTACCTGGCTTCCTCTCTCAACCCAAATCACACAGTCCTCCACTTACTTTTCTACAAGGAGGTAAGTGTAGAAGAGTCACTGAAAACATTCACGAAATGTAGTGTTGTCGTGAAAACTGAAGGGAGGCTGGGCTTTGGCTCCAGCAGTGCTATCCAAAAATCCTGCTAACGTTTGCTGTGTGACATTGGATTTGTCTTTAGCATCTCCATGCTTCGGTTTACTTGTCTGTGAAATAGGAGCTAAGAGCAGTGATGTCTCTCCTGCTGTGTCCACTGGTGGTGGGAAAGCCACTGAGAAAATAAACATCAATGTGTCTGACCACCCCAGCAGTTTCTTAAGCATTGACACTTTCATAGTCTTTCCTCATGACTTTCCAATAAACAATACATACACAATAAAGAATTGTAAATGAAATTGTTGAGGGGCCCGAGTTATAGAGGAGATTAAAGACATGAGAATGTTTATCCTGTCTTTATTTTTCAGGAATAATCTTTAGCATGATAACCATCCATGGTGCATAAAACTATGAGTCTCCAGTGGTTGTCTCTTCAAATATTTTTATGTGAAATTAGTTGCTTCTAACTAGAATTTCATGAGCTTTACCAGACCTGGAAGCAAATGAAACCAACTACCAGAAGTTTTCATCTGGTTCCTTATCCATAGTTTAATGATTGACTATTATGGGTAAAACCACAGCCAACATATCTTCCAAGACAAAGTCAAATTCAAGGACCAGGTTTATTCCACTCAAGTTTATTTTTCTTTTCATAAGTATACAAGGTTACTCTGACTAGGTAAAGAGCATAAGCTCTAGAATCAGATGGAATTTACCCTAAATTATTTGCACGGCCTTAGGGAAGTGATCTACCATCTCTGAACCTCAGAACCATATTTATAAATTGTGTTGGGTAGGTGACCTTTGGCCTAGAAGATAGAATCATAATAATTATTGTACTCTATCCAAAACTATGTGAACTATGTTTCACATCAATAGTCATAAAAGTCCATGATACACAGAATATTTACACAGAAATTTTATTGTCCTCCTTGAATTTTTTTTTTTTCCTTTAAACACACACATATTTCTCAAGATCTCTGGAGCCAGTAATTCTTCTTTATTCTGTTTCCCTCACTTAAGTCATTTCACTGCTTTTTAGCACCTCATCTGAAGGATCACAGAGTGGAAAAAAAAATGTGGGTACCTCAAATAAGAACTCCCTACAAAATACATATTTCTCTTGTGAGTCAGAGGTTTCCTTATGCATCATCTTGGAGAAGCCACATCCCCTAATCAGACTCTTTCTTTGTTTTTTAGCTAGATAGGTTTGATTGAATGATGGCTCATATCTCCTCTGCGTCTGTCTCCAAGGACTCATTTTAATAGTCAAAGCATCATATAATAAATAAATTCATTAAGCTAAAGTGAAGGCTTAAAATAAGATCTTGAAATGCTCTTCATAATTTAATCATTCTTACCATCTTTGACCATGGCAACAAATAATCTCTCTTGTTTTTAATAAGCAAGCCTCACTGTATTTCTCTTAAGATGAAGTTCAGGATGAACCCTCCTGCTTAAGGAATGCGAGTTCCGTTTCACTAATAAGCTTGGTCGTGGCTGTGGGCTTTTTGGAAATGATTAAATATTACAAATGTATTCCACATGGAGGAGCACATGAAACAATCAAGTAGCAAAATTTCACAAGAACCAGAGAGAACATTTTTTTTTAGCTCAAAAGTAAGAGCCAATGTGGGTTGGGGGAAGGGCTGAGAGCTTAGGGAGTAACTGAGATACTGGGGTGCAGGAAGAAATCTGAAGAAAGTGTTTCTAAGCAATGTGGGAAGACTCTTCAGGGACCCTTAGACCTGGATCCCCACTCCCCCTTCCCCCTTGGTCTCCTTAGAGCCAGGAAGTTTTCTAAATTCCTTCCAACCAGAGTTGAGCAGGCGTTTTGTAAGAGGCTTTTTTTTTTTTTTTTTTTTTTTTTTTTCCCAGAAAGAAAAATCAGTAGACATCATCTTTAGTGGAAGAGAGCTACAGCTGCAGGATTATACTGATCTGTGAAATGACAAATGAAAGAGAAAAGAGTTAAAGCGACAGACACCGTCGCTGGAACTCTGTAGTTAAGGCAGAAATGCTTTGCATTTTCAAGACTGAAGAGAGAAGAGAGCAGATCAGAAGCAGGAGAAAGCTATTCAATCAAGACCTGTGTTCTGAATTAAGAATGTGTCCAAAGTGGGGCATTAAAAGCAGATCAGAGGATGCCAAAGAACTGATAAGATGAAAGAGGGAGAAAACAGACGGTTACCTACCAGGGTAGCTTTTTCAATGAAGCCAAATGGTATGTGGTAAATGCAGAGGTTTTGAGGGCAGAGAGCCCTTTCCCTGGGCTCCACCACTCACATCCATGTGGCCTTGGTCAGGTCAAGCTAGGGACCCCTGCTTCCTCACCTGAGCAGAGGAGCTAATGTGTGACCTTTATGTGAACTGATGATTTAGCACTGTGAATTCTTTCCTCCACCAAAATCAATCAGTCCTCTCTCCTAAGTCAGTCTGTGGGTGTGGGGAGCAGACACCACCCTCCTCCTTATAAAAACACTTCTATTTCTTTGAAGCCAGTTTATTAAATCACCTCTCAGAACTGGGGTATCCTTAGAGGAAAAACCCAGGAAGAGTTCACAAAATTCAAACTGCTGTTTTCATCTTCCACCCCTCCCCCAAAGAGTCAATTAACGAGAGGGAAAAGGTGGTGTGTTTTTAACAAGTTTTTCACGCTGAACTGCTTAGAGATGTACATTAGGCCTCCTTTTAGTAATAGGAAAAAATTATCTCGTCATGACTGGGCTCTCTTTCCCACCTCCAGCAGAGGATTGCAATCAATCAACTGGACAGCAAGATTGATTTTCTAATTAAGCTTGCATTTGTATAGGTGCACAGAGCCATAGAAGGCTTCCCTACAGTATCTTCCCAACACATTCCTATTTGTATTCATTTACCCTCATACTTAAGGCCCTTTCAAAGTTGGGGGGAAAGGGTTAGTCACTCTCTCCATGCAAATATCCAATAGAATCTCAAGCTGCTACAGGAAAGAATTACAGCAAGTTATTGAGCAAAAAAAGAACACATTGACAGGCGTTCATTTGGACTCGATTTGGCTCCCACATGGGTGAAACTTGCCACGGTGGCCCTGCTTGCCCGCCCCCTGCCACCCCCAGGGCCCTCCCATGGTCGCAGCTGGGCCAGCCAACACAGATGGCTGAAGGAGACAGGCTTTTAGCATTCCTGAAAGCTCCATTTCAAACACTGCTTTGCCAAAAGGGTATAGGAGGCTTTTGTGCAGGCCCTGTGATGAGATGTGCTCACGATTTAATTTACTTAAGGGAAGAATATGAAACCCTGAACAGCTCAGCCAGATTCTGCGTCCTCCGGGACTCCACCAGAGGAGAAAACTTACTTTAGCAATTCTGGATCCAATGTGCCAGTGCCTTGCTGCTCATGACCTTCCTTCAGCAAAAGACGCTGGGGAATAAAGCTGAAATCAGGAAGAAAAGCTTGCATCTTTTTTAGTTCATTCCCGGTACATCCATTACCTAATATTTTATTTAAAAGCTCAGTCTTTCACTAATTCAAAATGCTAAGTTCAATTTGGGAAGCATTCTGACCTGAACTGGGATGTAGTCTACTTATTGTTCAATGATTTAAAAAAGAAAAAGAGAGAAAGAAGAACAAATTAGAAGTAGGTAGGAAGAAAGGAAGGAAGAAAGCAAGCAAGCAAGAGAGTAGGTGACTGAAACAAAAAGTGGCTAAGGGGGTGGATGTGTGTGATGGGTTGTTCAACAAATGATTTGTTTTAAAGACCTTTAAAAACTAGCTTTCAATTGGCACCATTTGTATTCATTAAGTAGCCTCTGGCCTTTGGTGGTACCACTTCAGTCATTTCTGTCCTCCTGGGCTGCACATATACAACATATTCCAGACTGAACTTGCCATCCTTCCTAAACCCTGATCGTCTCTCTGATTTCCTTCTGTATACATATGGTCCCACTGTGCTTCTACTCATTAGGTTCAAAACCTGGACATTGCTATGGATGCATACCTCCCTTGAGCCCCATATCCAGTAAGTTCCTTGTTCTATAAAGCAGATCTCTGGCTAAACCAGCATAATTTGTTATCATTCCTTACTTGGATTATTGCAACAATAATTATTATTCATAATTATTATTCATAATTATTAACAATTAAGAATTAGTAATATTCTAATTATTTCTCAAAAGTATTTGGAGTCTGTCATCCCACATTCAAAGACTTTCAGTGGCTGCCCACTGAATCCTACCATGACACAAACTTCTCAGGCCAGAGGCCTTTCTGTACTTCTTACAGGACGTTGATGGTTCAGTGATTGGTAGAGGAGGTGATGAAACCTTCTTCAGGAGTGACAAAGATTCTTTGCTTGATCAAACTTCAGTTAGGTTCCTAAACCATCTTCTAGGCCTGTATATTTCCTTGTAAAATCCAGTTTTAGAAAGAACCCTCCTAAGTCTGTTCAGCAAGAAATCCCTTGATATCAAGTCACCCTCACTATCTAACCATCCTTGATATCTGTTGTGGTTTGGATATGAGGAATCCCCCCAAAGCTCCTGTGTTAATGCAGGAATATTCAGAGATAAAATGATTAGCTCATGAGAGCTCTGACCTGATCAGTCCGTTCTAGGGTGAATGGATTAACTGGGTGGTAACTACAGGCAGATGGGTGTGGCTAGAGGAGGTGGGTCCCTGGAATGTGCCCAGGAAGGGTTCATTTTCTCTGTGGCCCCTTCCCATCTCCCTTTCTTTGCTTCCTGACCATAATGAACTAGCAGCTATCCTCCACCATGATGTTCTGCCTCACCTTTGGCCCAGAACAATGGAACTGGATGACAACAGACTGAGTTTCTGAACTTATGAGCCAAAGTAAACTTTTCTTCCTCTAAGTTGCTCTTTTCTGGTATTTTGACCATAGCAATGAAAAGTTGACTAAGGATAGCTGATCAAGCGCCTCATCTTCCATCAATCATCCCCAGTTGCTGTCTGATCACCCTAGCCTGTCTTCTTCTTCTTTTTTTTTTTTTTTTTTTTTTTTTTTTGGTACCAGGGATTGAACTCAGGGGCACTCGACCACTGGGTCACATCCCCAGCCCTTTTTTGTATTTTATTAGAGACAGGGTCTCACTGAGTTGCTAAGTGCCTCGCCATTGCTGAAGCTGGCTTTGAACTCACGATCCTCCTGCCTCAGCCTCCCAAGTGCTGGGCCAAGAATTCTTTTAGATAGGTTTATCCAGAACCTCCTTCCCCTCTGATGTTAACCTCTTAGCAATTTTCCACTCCCACCTGCTCCCTGATAAATTCCTACTTGCCCATACTGTACTTGGAGTTGAGACCAATCTCCTCATACCCCACCCACTAGAAAATCTCATTGCCATGGTCCCTAATGGCACAAAGTTAAATCTTCCTTACCATGTTTTACCAAGTATCACTGATTTTTCTTTTCTTTACAGGGGCATCTGGAAATTGTGTCTGGGTGGTATTCATATGCCTCAGTGACTAGAGATCACAACTGCCATTTACTGAGTGAGACATTTAGTATCTTAGGAGTAAGACAGTCACAGCACACAGGATCCTATTGAGAAACACTACCTCAATTCTGGCCAAATTTAACTTAAGTCTTTCTCTAAATATGTATCACCCTGTTTACAACCCTATCCACTTTCAAATTATCCCCTGTACTACCTCTTCTAACCAGATGGTCCTGATCACAACCACCTTGCATACACACACACACACTCACCACTGGACTTTCCCCTATTTGCATCTCAGGGAACTAACCCAGGAGGACTTTGAGAAATAAGTTGGCCTGACAATCCTTCTATTAAATTGTAAGCTTCTTGAAAGTAAGTTCTTTTTTTAATATTTTTTTAGTTGTATTTGGACACAATAGCTTCATTTTATTTATTTATTTTTACGTGGTGCTGAGGATCAAACCCAGGGCCATGCACGTGCTAGGCGAGCGCTCTACTGCTGAGCCATAACCCCAGCCCAAAAGTAAATTCTTATAACAATCGTTTTTTTATATAATTGATGTAAGTTATATGCAAAACTTACATATATAATAAATATTCAACACACAGTTGGAAAATCAGTCTGGGAAGAGGCCCAGGGAGTCAGACAGGGATTGAAGAACTGAGTGGTAGTAAAGACCAGAGCAAACCACGTCTTCAGAATGTGGAAGACAAAGAGGCAGAGGGAAGCTGTAGCTCAGACCAGCAGTCTAAAGAAGACAGCGTGCATTCCAGATGAGAGGCCCGGGCCTCAGTGGTCAGACAAGAAAGGGTGAACCCTTTCATAATGAGCAGCTCAAAGAGCCATAACAAAAGAAAGGACAATTTAGAACCAAAACCATTTCATCAAGTCATTGAGAAATTGGGTGGTCAGTGGTCTTGACAGATTCTGCAGGAGAGTCAAAGTCGCTGAAAGGGAGCAGCTGTGTGGCAATGGAACAGGACACAGCTGAACTCTTGTGTTGCCCCAGGCTCTGAGCTCTTATGTGGTTCCTCTGAGGGTGAGCATCAATCCTAGCTCCATTAACATGAGCTCTGTAGGAGGGAACAGACCACTGGGAGCATTTGGCCTATGCATTTGTAAGAGGCAACAGTGGCTTTTAGAAGGAAAAGCTGGGGCAGGACCATTAACTATCCAGCTGTTTGCCAGAAATGGTTGCAGATGGAAAGGGAGAGAGGCAAGTTTTCCGGAGCAGTCTCAACCACATACACCAGACCCATGATTGACGCTGGGAAAGAAAATGACTTGGGAAGACAAACACACCTAAAGGCAATTTTTGCAGAAGAAGAAAGGAGATAAATGTTGAAACGAGAGCTCCATGGAAAAAAACAACTGAGCTACATGCTAAAATTGAAACCAGGGGAACAGTAAAAATGTGCAATAAAGAGATTTTCAAAGAAAAAGAGATTTTCAAAGAGAAAAGCATTGTAGTCTTGGAACATGGACAGAGTCTCACTGCAATAGAGAGACAGAGTTAAACAGTTGTGGAGAAAAATTATGGAGAGTAGAGATCCCCCGACTAGACAGATCACATTCAAGTGGTACAGACCATAAGCTAGTAGAAAGAGTTAGAATAAGAGTTGGAAGAAATTGAAATTACATTGAAGCTCTAGCTATTTTGGAAAACTAATAACCATTAATAATGGCAGAAATCACCAAGAAAAATTATCAGTGACTATGTATTTACTGGATGACTATTTTTTGGAAGCACCTTATTAGAGGAGGTGATCTTTGAAACAGATCTCAAAGAAGAGGGAGAATTTGTACAGGCAAAGAGGAAAGAACTGAACCTTCCTAGGTATTTAAGCACCATGAACAACACTGTGGGAAAAGCATATTGCAGGGATATGGAGAGATGAGTTAAGTTGGACAAGAGAAAGAATGGAGGAGAAGAAGGGAATGAGAAGAGGGGATCAGCACTACCGAGAAATTTTTATCATAACCTATCCTGTGAGCCACTAAATGCCAGGGAAAGAAAGTCACAGAACCCAGGGATGTAGTGAGAAAATGTACTCGCTGGTCTATAGAAGGATTGTTTATTGATATGATAAACAATAACACCCAAATAACATGTATGAAAACCCCTTTGCCCTTTCCCTCTCTTGCCACTCAAATCCCCATAATGATTTTTGTTTTAAAATCCTGGGAGTGAGAAGGATTCTGTGGGCTTCCTGGACTTGGGCTGTTGCCATCCTCAGCATGCTCCTTTAACTTAGAGAGTCTCAGTTGCATTCACAAAGGAATGGTGACAGAGTTAATTAGAGGAAAAGTTAATTAGAATCTAGGTCTTCTAAAATTTCTTCCTACCTTCAGCAATTCCTCAAGTTCCTAAAAGTGCTGCTTGGAGCAAAAGATTTGCACAGAGGCAGAACTTGGTGACTGTGAAAGTAATTCTAATATGATTACAGGGAGTCGGATGTGACTTGCACGCATAGCATAGTTACCAGTTGGCCATTTGGGGATAACTGGATGTCAGGAACAGAAGGTCTAGCTGTGCCTCTCTTGGTGAAACACCCAATCACTTTAGGGGAGGAAAAGGGAAAGTCAATAAGAGAGCAAGGCACTTGGCCAATAAATTGCTACCACTTACAAGAGAATAGAGGATTCATCCCCAGGTTTTTTTGTTTTGTTTTGTTTTGGTTTTTGTCTCACCCTGAAGACAAAATTCAGATTAGGGGTAAGTAGATGGGAAAAGAATTGCTATAGTGTAAGTACACAAGCCAGGAGCAGGAGGGGAAATCTAGTTAATAAGGATCTTTCATAAAATAAAATGAAATGAAAGCAACTTCTGGAATCTCCACTTTATTCTTACATTTGGAGGCCTCTGGACTGCAGTTTTCATGTCTCTAAAATGAGAGCAATAATACCTACTTGTTGTTGTGAAGACAAAAAAGGCCATGTACCAAAAGCTTGACCCAGTGCTAAGGCCCACGCCTGATGGATTCTGTGATGAAGAATTATGTGGGCAGGAACTGGGAAAGCTTTAGGGATACTTTTCATTATGTGAGGTTCCAGTCAGGGTGTGAATCGTGGCAGTAACAGTGTTGTCACAAAAATCAGCTGCCGTATAGCCAGACTCACATGCTTGCTGCTCCCTGAAGCGAATTTTTGGTCTGGCACCCAATGAAATGAATCGCTGTGTACCAAGATGAGTGCAAATCCGGCATCTATTATTGGTATCTTCCTTAATGCCTTCAACACCATTAAAAAAGTGAACCAACCAGCCAACTGGAGACTGTTCAAGACTAAATAAACCTTTGGAATAGTTCCATGCCTTTTGCAAAATTACAACCTTCTTAAAATAGATGGCCTCAGAGGTCAGTTTCAAATATGCTCTGTTGGATGTCCATATTTGTTTACTTCTATCCAAAGGCAATTTGGGGGCAAGTAATTCAGACAGCTGCTTGGGGCATCCAGCACTAAGTGCAGACGCTGCTGTTCCTTGAACAAGACGTGCTGCGCCTCTACTTCTATTTTAAATGGGCCTCCTAGCTAAGACTGGAGAAGGCAAGGGTCATGAAAAAAGAGCGCAGGCCTCACAAAGGACATTTAGGGAGACAACTAGGTAGGAAGGGCTCTGCTTACCTTTCTCATCTGGTGATGGTCTATAACCATTCCTACCCCAAGCCAAAAGATTTCCTGGTTGTCAGACAGAATAATAAGTAATTAAATGAATAAACCAACAGCCCTAAAAGTTTACTGAAAAATTACACATCTCAAAAATTGAATAGTTTCCACAAAGCACTCTTTAGGGTAAAATAATCAAGGAGACAAGAACTAATATATGCACAAGATGAAAAAAAAAAAAAAGGAAATGTGTTTACGGCAAAACTTTCTTTGGCTTTCAAAAAAACAAAACACTCGACAATCAGTTTTAGATGTAAGATATCTCCCCCTCTTTTCATTTCAATAAAACAATAATAGTAATAATGGTAATAATAATAGTATCGCATTCATGGGCAGAAAAAAAAAGACTTTTGTCACCAAGAAAATCTGCAGACATTGAAAATAATGATAAATTAATTATCAAGACAGTTTTAGAAAACTTTAACATCAATTGTGCTGTATAAACTAGTTCTTATGTTTGCCATTGATTCATCTTAAAACAAGGGAAAATTTCGTTCTGATTCTAGCAAGTGAGAATTTTCTTACACATTTGGAATATTTTATTTAACCAAAGAAAAACAATAATTCTGAGAAAGTCTGCCTTGACTACTACCAAGCATGAATTGAATTTTTGCTTTACTTGGTCTTTCATAATTAGTCTGCTCCACTCAGGAGCTCATTATACATAACATGTGTTTTTTTTTTTTTTTTTTTTTCTCAATTGTTTTATATAAGTTTGTTTCCCCAACTAGATGGTAAGCTTTTTGATAGCTTTTTTTTTACGTATATGATATACATGTGATATGTGATATATCATATATGTATGTATAGATATATATTTGTAGATATAGATACATATATTGTGGTGCTGAGTATAGAGAAAACCTTCAGTAAATACATGTTGTGTGAAAAAAGTCTTGTTTACTACAGTTTGGAGTGTCACTAATATGAGATGCTACTTCAATGAGCATTACAGTCAACATGAATGTATACTAGAATCACCTGGCTGCGCATTTGATTTGCCAGGAGGAGCTTTAAAAGATTTCTATGCCCCATTCTAGATGTTGATATTAAAGCAGGGGTGAAAAAGGAGTAATGCACAATGGGGATGTATCTCAGTGGTAGAGCATTTGCCTAGTATGTATGAGGCCCTGGGTTCAATCCCAGCACCATGAGAAAAAGAAAAAAGCATAATGCCATTACCATCAAGTTGCTTACAAACCTAGGATGGAGGGCAGATATTGCAGATAATAGCAAATAAATGTGTTTCAAAATTGTTTCAGGCAGACAAGTCACACTTCAGTTGAACATGTTATAGCTTCTTCAGTTATTATTAATTCCTGAGTATGCACCATGTCATCTCAGTTGGACCCAGGTATTCCCCCAAACTTCTCTAACAACATATTTACCAATCCTCTTCTTAAATGGGTTATTTTTGCAGATGTTTAAATTCACGTGTTGTGTGCTGATGCCGATGAGTTTTGCTTACAAAAGAAAGTCCTATTTATGAATTACAGGGGGAAATAACATGTGAGAAGCAGCTTCCTAGCTTTGGACATGATATATTATATTAATATTATGTATTCCAACAAAGATAAAATCAGGGGCCACATTTATCTTCCTGCTTGAAGCAACTAAAGAGCTGAACAAACCAGCTTTCAAGATATGGAATGCAGAGCACAAAAGAACACTGATCCATCCGTAAGACATGGCAGTCAGGGGAGGTGAGTCCTATGAGGGCCTCAACCTACTCCCTGGAGTGATTCCAGGCTGTGGAACAAAGAAGAGGAGCCCCCAAAGAACAGGAGGACTCCCTGAGGGAGGAAGTGGTGGAAGGCTCCAGGGAGACCAAAGTGCATACAGTTCAAGGAGGACTAAAGAGAAAACTTGAAGGACTTGCAGAGGATCTTCCCTACCTATTCAGCTAAGTACTGATGAATAGATGAGGGTGAGAAAATTACCCAAAACAACTGGAAGGAGAGTACCCAGGACTCCCCCAGAGCTAGTACCAGTGCCTGTTTCCCACCGCCAGCATAGAAAATTTCACAAATCATGGTTTGTCCACTGGAGCAGGAGTGGGCAAACTGTGGCCCACAGGCCAAATCCAGTCTGCCACTATTTTTGTAAACACAGTTTTGTTCACAGAGCAGGCAGACCACCTAAGGTGAGGAAGTTTTATTGGAACACAGCCATACCCACTATTTTATGTATTTTGACTACTTTTGTGCTACAGTGACAGAGTTAGGCAGTTGGGATGGAGACCAGAGGGCTCACACAGCCTAAAATATTTACTATTTGGGTCCTTAGAAGAAAAATATGTAGACCCCAAAGTTAAAATACTAAGTGCCTCACCTCAATAGTGAAAAAAATTAACCCAGACTAAATGCTGTTCTGGTCCCATTTAATAAAGCTTGCTTTTAAATCTAGATCAAATTGTTTCCAAGTAACTTAGTTATGCTATAGAATGATGTAACATTATGTTTTGAATATCTGTTTTTTTTTTTTTAAATTCAGCACCCCAAAGTATGAAATTCACAAAGTCTGGCATGCAATCAGAAGTTACCCTGAATTCAAAGAAGGGAAATACAATCCATTGTATGGGGGGACAGGGGGATGGGGGAGCCACAATCAATTGAAATTAACCCAGAAATTATACAGATAATAAAATGTATAGACAAGGACATTAACAGTTATCATGACAATACTTTATAGGTTGGTATTTCAGAAAAGATTGTACATGTTGAATAAAGACAAGAAAAAATATTTTTTGAAAGACCCAACTCAAACAGCCATTTAAAACAAGAGTAACAATGTATTTGGGGGTTTTCATATATATATATATATGAAAAACTAAAAGTATGGTAAAATGAGCACAAAGAATAAGAGGAGTATAAGTGGAATCATATTGTAACATTTTTATATTATGAACTGGTTACATATGAACTGGTACACATGTACACTGTAACTTCTAGAGCAACAACTAAAAAAACCAAAGAGTTCATTTCTGACATTTTTGTTTGTGTCTCTTAGTTTCCACTTCTCTGCTAACATGCCCCACCTATTCATGTTTCATCTCTACTTTTTCCAGTAATACTTTCATATATATTCATGGTGGTGTTAAAGTCCTAGTTTTCCTTTTTTTTTTTTTTTTTTTTTTTTTTTTTCTTTTTTCTGGTTTTGTTTTAGAATTCTCAATCTAGCACATGTGTTGATCTGCTTTGACTGCCATTTTCTTCTTGATTGTGGTTGACATTTTCCCATTTCTTCATAGATTTTACAAATTTTCTATCAAATACTGGACATCATATGTAAGGAAAAAAAAAAAGAAAAAGAAAGAAAGAAAAGATAGCAGAGACTGAAGTGAACAAAATTTACATACCCATCCCTGCACCACCCAGAAAGTATGCCTCCCTACCTCTATCAGGCCAGCAGTATTCTGTGCTGTTCAATCTAGACTTTAGTTGGGTTGGGCACTGTGGTTGTTGCAGTTAGCTTCAGTTCCCCACTGAGCTGGGTAGGGCAGCACATGGACCTTCTTGTCAGCCATCTTGAGATCTGAGCACCTGCGAGACTCAGGAGATCTGAGTCTCAGTCCAGCCTCAGCCTCAGAGGTGAAGTTGTTGGGGAGCTTGATTTGCTCTCCAGCCCCACCCTCAGCTTTCTGTGCCAGGAAATCTTGGTTGTTTTTCCCTAAGGTTTTCTGTGTCAGATTCATTCCACCTCCTCCTCCTCTACCAGCAATGGAGACATCTGTGTTCCTTCTCTACTCCCCTAGGAAGAACGTGTCTTTCCTGGAATTTGATTCGTTGAGCTTTCTTTGAGTCCCTCAAACCCCTGATAGGGAAAAACAATCTTTGATTTTTGTTGATACCCAATTTATTCTGATTGTTAGGATGAGAGCAAAATGGTCTCTTGGGAATTTCTCCATTCCCAACTGGAGACAGATGCTGTAAGGAGCTTATACATTCAAATGAGCCACACATGGTGGCCATTTGTTGCACAAACAATAAAGGTGACAGAAGCAAACCTCAGAAGAAAATGCATTAATTCAGACTTCAATTTAGTTTTAAGAAAATAAGACCTTAAACCACTGACTCGTGAGATGTGAAACCAAATTATTTTAATAAATTATTTATGTAATTTTTAAAATAATGAATAAATTTAAAAACAATAATTTGCATAATACCCTATTTTTATCTTTAGGGGGAATTTCCCATAAATTCAAGTTAAATTAGAATTTATCCAATCCAGAGGTTTTCACACCAAGTCCAGGGAACTCTAGATGTCTATAAATCTATTTAGAGCAGCCACAGGATATGAGTGGAAGTCTAGTCTGCTCTGAGTCTCACTTCCCACACATCGATATTGCTTTTATTGGTTTTTTTCTATATTGGGTTTCGAGTCAGATATTATTTGAAATGAAGGTTGTGATCCTTTCAAAACTCTGAAAATCACAATCTGTCTCTCTCTCACTCTATCTGTACACACACACACCCCACCAACATGATCACCAAAAATAAAAATACATCTACACACATAGATACACAGATATCTTCTTGGTATGAAAGTGAGGCAGCAATAGAACTGAGTTCTCTAAGATCACACAGCTAACTAATAGCAGAAATTGCACTAGAACCCCTCCCCACCCAGTACATTTTCTTCTCCATATGTTTCTTCTCCTCACTAATTAATCTTCCTGTCCTGGACCACCATAATCCCCCGCCACATTGGTTGATTTTAATGTGGAACCATGGATGAGCGGGCCTAGTCGGGTTGATGAATGATTTCGAGAGCTTTGGAGCCTCTCCCGTGACATCAGTTGGACCCAGGTGAAATGGTAATCACCAGTGTATAAATGATATGGACACTGTAATTTCCCCCTGTGATTTAGTTTGCTTTCTTCTGTTGATTTATTTGGAATGTGCTCTGCTACATCTTCCAACCTTGCTACTCTTTGAGCACCAATAAATGTCAAACAGATTAGACAGGCCCATTACTCAATGGGCACATTTCTAAAAACGATACAAAGGTGAAAGCCCAGCAGTTTCAGGTGATTGGAGTATTTACAGGATGTTAGGAAAACATCTGCTTCAAAAATTCAGAGGTTTGAAAGTTGAAGTAATGTTTTATTAGGAGCCTACACCACCACTAGTCACTGTACAGAAAATATTAAGCCATTATAGAGTGAATGAGTTTTGAGTACCTATTACATAGAATGGGCCGTACAGAGACTGGCCCTCTAATAGCCACTTAGAGTGAATATGTTTTGCTTTTATCAAAAGAGAAGAGAATGGAGCACACTTTTATAGCTTTGCTCCAAGACAAATGTGGGTAGAAAGAGGAATTTTTTTCTTCAGTACTGATCACTTAGATCTGGGCATATAACATATTTGCTCTGGTATAAAGTCAAAAAGCTTCAAGAAGCAGATAAAAGGTGGCAACAATTCACTTAGAACAGATTTTGAATGTTTGTTTATCTTCATTGTTACCATAGTGACCATTAATGGAGCACCAGTTATAGAGCCAAGCATTATATACTACCTCACTTAATCTTTGTAGGAATACTAATGTATTAGTGCAATTATTCCCATTTTACACATGAAGAAACTGAGGCTTGGAGAGGTCAAGTAACTTGCTCTTGGTCACATGTTTAGGAAATAGCAAAGCTGGGATTCTAACCTAATCAGTTTCATTCCAAACTCCTCACTTCGTGCCACTCTTGTTGTCAGCTGTACAAAAAACAACCAGCTTAAGGTTGAAATAAGAGTAACCAGAAAAAGTTGTTCTGGTTATTTTAAACCCACCAGAAGTTTACAGTGTCCTTCAAGGATTCATCTACAATAGTGTTTATTGCCGTGGACACACCACAGATACTAATGGACTAGTTCCAGAATCATATTTATACAATTTCCTTTTCTCTAAGATTTAATTGCATCTCCAGCATTTTCTTTGTGACTTTGTGGCCCATGGGGTAGTTGGTAGGGAGTTTGAAGATGAGGAAGCTCTATGACTGAAAAAGGAAAAAAATAATACATGAACTGCACTTGGCAGGCATCAACTAGTATTTCCAGTCCACGATGCAAAATTCACTATGTAGTTTCATATACATACATAAATGTACAAATGTGCATGCTCAGGCATGCACGTGACAGAAGAGAAATGGGGAGAGGTGGGAGATAGTGCTTTTTTCTCTTGGGTTTGCATTTCGGAGAGAACAGCAGTTGGATTCATCATTTATTAATCACAAGTTTTGGTGCTATGACTTTAGACTAGAAAAGCATTCCTTGATTTTCAATGCATATTCTGCTAATTGGTAGGTTTTGCTTCTCAACTAAACTGTAAAGGGAAAGGGTGCACACTAAACCGATTGCCCTACTTAGGCAGTTTCTGGCAGGAATACTGAGATGGATTAACATGCATAACAGAAGGCTTATGTGACCCTGGGAGACAGTAGAACCTGAAATAACCTTAATATCCTGTCAACTTTCATTACCAGACCCCACTGAACAAGAAAAGCCTATTTAACAATCTGTCTGGGAAGGGGGAAAAAAATCCATATTTTTTTAACCAAGATCTTTCATCCCGTTGTTTTTTATCCTGGGCATATTTTCTTCTACCTCATTTCTCAGAACAACATTGTTGTGCTGGACCAAGTTATATGGTGTCCTGATTTCATCAAATTTCGCAGTGTGGATGCCACTCCACTACCCTTACAGCCACAGTCCTGGCTTCCATAAACATACCCTCAAATATCTGGTACACAGGGTCACTATTGAACAACTGGCAGTCTGGGGACTAGCAGTTGTGTTGGGTCAGAAATAACTCCATCCTGACAGCTGGCCAGGGTCAGCCCTAGGAAGGTGTGTTCAGCCTTAAGAAGGAGGGGAAGAAGAAGAATCTGTCCAGCCAGAGACTGAGAAAGCAAGAATATCTTCGATAAGCACCTGGGCTTTTTCAGACATACAGCAACCCAGATGTCTTGTCAAGTTGTCAGTTGCATTTGCTGCAAGCATCTGAGTTACCTTGGCATGCCAAATGCTATATGCTCCTCAAGGGAGGTGTTTATGAGGAATTCTAAAAATACCAGAGCACTAAGACAAATCCGAAATAATTGCATTTCCATCGCTTTTTAACAGTAGTCTCAAGAAATTCTTTCAGTCTCATTAAATACTTCCCCAAATTTTCAAATTAGATGAAATATCTTTAGGTTCCAAACTTCTTGTGGATATAAGACAAATCTATAGTTACTGATTTATCCCATTTAATCATTCAAATTGAAATCATACTTTAAAGACACATCACTGGGCTATATACAGAAATCTGGATTCTCCAAAATTATAGCCGTGTTGTCTAGGGCAAGTCACTTCTCTGATCTGAATCAGTAAAGGGAAAGTTTTAAAATTCATTGAGTTACTAAGTACTTTACCATGATTGCCTTTGCTAAGTGGTTTCCAATATTTTTCCCAATTTTGACTTCCTCTTCTGTTTATTGACTGTTTAAATTGATTTCTTATATTTGTTGAGAGATCTCTGGCCAGGCACAGTGCTATGCCCTACAAGTGTCATTAAAATTGATAGGAGATTGAAATAATTTAAAAATTTTATGTAAATTTCTTTTATGACAAACCAGGTTTTGAATTTTCTTTTTCCGTAAAACTCAGAAGAATGGTTGTTGGGGACATTAAGAACACGTCAGCCGAAAGAATAGAAGTCGAGGAAATGAAAACCTAACTCTTTGGCTGTCTCCCACTTCCTGATATGTGGACTTGGCCTAGCCAAGGGGTGTTGCCCTGACATATGACAAGAAATCAGACCACCACAAGGATAGGCTAGTGGCTGTTCCGCAAATGTGATCTGCTCGTGCACCCTGTGCTTGTGCACGTGAACTGTTCATGTCCCGCGGACCTTTCTGCTGATTGGCCCATGTCTTCTATAAAGGCCGTCCACCTTCCTCAATAAACGAGCTCCTGCCTTGACCGGTCTCCCTGACGCATCTGATTGTCCTCCGAAAGGAGGGCTGGGTGTGGGCAGTCAGTCGGCTCTTACCTTTCCCGATCCGTCCTTGTTGGGGCGTGCTCCCCCTTCTCTTGCAGGTCGAGAGGAGTCGGGGGCTAAAATCCCCAACAAATGGTTTCTTGTCACATTGATGAAACCACATGGTTTCATAATCCTGTCAGGAATACTCACTCACTCTACTCCTGGAGAAGGTTCTCAGTTCCTCCCACCCTGACTTCACTGACCTGAGCTCTAGTATCTTTATCTACAAAACAGATAAGTTAGTGGGCTATTTAATTGGAAAGAACAATGGACTAAGAGTCAGAACCAAGTTCAAGTACTGGCTGCTGAAGTACATGTTAGACAACTTGTCTGAGTCTCACTTTCCTGATAGGAAGACTTTGGGTTAAATGATTTAGATTGTTCCTAAACTTCTCCTACAGCTTTGGAGAAAAGGAGGAAGAAAGAGAAAAATGTGTGTAAACCTGCATGCTGTACTGGACAACAGCCACTAACCGCATGGGAATTAAATATGGCCAGTCCACACTGAGATATGCAACAACAAAAGAAGTAAAATTCGTGTTAAATCGTTTTTAGTATTTTGAATGCATGATAAAAATTATAATACTTAGGATATATTTAATTAAATACAATATAATAAAAATCAGTTCCATGTCTTTTTTAGTTGCATGTGTTTATTAGAAAGTTGTAAATTACACATGGGACTCACATTTGTAGTTTGCATTGTGTTTCTATTGGACAGCACCAGACTAAACACATTCAACTACCAACCTACTAAAAAGTCATCAGCTTGTGAAGAGCTAAGTAAGTTGTAGCATTGTTGTGGTTTCCATTGAAAAAAAGAAGGAAGGAAGGAAAGAAGAAAGAGAGAAAGAGTGAGCAGGAAGGTAAGGAAAATAATGAAGCAAGTTTCTGTGCATTCTGAAGACTCAACCCATCCCTTACCACCTGAAGCCACAAAGGAGTTCTATTTCTCCTTGCTGCTCCAGGGCTTTATTCTGCAGATTTGAGTAAGAGCAAGCTGAGAACCCGAGAAATGGCAAGGTCCACTGACTTTATATTAGAAAAGGCAGACAGCTACTGACAGGAGAAAAACATGAGCCACTGAAAGGGCTGAAAGGGAAAAGGGCCCCAGAGAAAAAGAGTTTGGGAAGTCTGGAGTTGAAATAGCTTAGGGGAAGTGTGAAGTGAGGGAGGAGAGAAAGACCTAAATTGCCCACCATCCTCTTTCCTTCCCATTTTGTTCCTTTCTTTGCATCTTGCAATTCTTTTCACTAGGCTTTTTCACATGTGCATCTCATTCAGTTGTAGTGTGCTATGAGGTCAGTATGATCATCATCATTCTAAAATGAAGAAAACTGGAACTCAACGAAGTTACATAACTTGACCAAGATTGAACAACTAGCAGTTATTGTGAAGCCAAGATATGAGTTCATAGCACCAGATTTCAGTGGCTGTATTTTTCCCACAAAGCCACATCACATTGCCTGCACCACAACTCCTCTTTCTTAATTGAACTGTGATTTATTATAAATTCATCTAACTCTCTAGTTGCACTCTGAAGACCCTGTGGAGGTTATCCTACTTCCTAAGTTGCATTTTCAATCAATTTCCTAATATATGGCAGGGCTGATTTTCAAAACTTCCTTTCTTGTTGCTAACTCAACATTGTCCAAGTATTAATCAGATTTCAATACTAAGACTAAGAAGTTGGCCTTTGGCTCGTTTGAAAAGCTCAGGCAGGACCTGTGAAAAACCAGAATTAGTTGATACCCTGTCTGCATCTCAGTGAGTAACACATTTGGGTAACAAACACAATGAAAGATTTTAGCCACATGAATCAAAATTAATTTAGTTGATTATGAGAAATCTATTGATGTAGACGTGTGAAACCAACCCCTTAAAATCATGATCACATAGTTTCTGTAATTTAATTTCAACAGAAGTAGCTGAGTATTTTTCTTATCTTCATAGACCACAAGAAAGAATTCAAGTAAAACACATGCATTGTGCGCATTTGAAATAGAGTTTTTTCCTGTTCCATCTGTAATCCCCCAAATGCCGGCATTAATCCATCCCTAAGTCCACAAAGCTTTCTGTTCAGACCCCAAGGAAGATATAAGTAACACATACAGAAACCGTACCAGTTCAAAACCACAGCAGAAGCCACAGCATCCTAAGACTACATTTGGAATTTGACTTCAAACAAAGCCTCAAGTTGGGGACTTAAGCATATATAGGAGCTGTTGTGTTTTTGTTTTTGTTTTTTTTTAAGTCTAAGTATAGCCCAATTATCAAAATCATGTCATGCATTATTTCATTTCAACCTACATTTTTTTCATCTGTGTCATAAAGTTCTAGAAAGGAAAAAAGAGTTAGCTATAATCTGCCCTCATAAATCCCAAGGTGGTATAGGAAAATTTAAATACATCAATGCAGGAGGTGAAAGTTGTTGTCATTACTTAATAACTTTATTTGCAAAATATTTATAAGTTGTTTAAATAGCATTTCTTCTATTTCATTTAAAGACAAATGTATATTGTGTGTAGATTAGATGAGGATAGTAATTAGAAATCACATCTAGTAGAAAATCAATTAGAAACTAAGACAAAATATCTATAAAATAATGTGAATCATACATATAATTTGATTTAGTAAATTTCTCTCTGTGCTGTGGCATGATCTATAATACCGCAGTTCATGTGGCTGAGACAGGAGGATCATGAGTTCAAAGCCAGCCTCAGCAACTTAGGGAAGCCCAAAGCAACTCAGTGAGACCCTGTCTCTACATTAAATAAAATATAAAATTGGGCTGGGGATGTGGCTCAGTGGCAAAGTGCTCCTGGATTCAGTCCCTGGTACCAAAAAAAAAAAAAAAAAAGAAGAAGAAGAAGAAAAGAAAAGAAAATTTCAGTGCTTAGGAAATTTTATAAAATTGTGTGTAACATAAAAGAAGGTATTTCCATGTATTAATAAGTTTTAGGGAGAGGGAGAGAGAAAGAGAGAGAGAGGAGAAAGGAAGGAAAGAAAATAGGTACAAGTTAATTTTTCTTTCCTTTTCAAATCAGGAAAAATATAATAAAGATGCATTTCAAACTACAAAAAGTCATAATTCAATTTAGCAAAAAATAATTTCAAGTGCATCGTTTATTGCAAATAAACTCTTAAAATTTTCTATATGAATTATATTTATGTGAATTAAGTATGTTTAATGACCTAAGGCGTCATCATTATCTAAAGCAAACCTCTGGTGACTTACTTTAAAAAAAAAATTATCTACATACTTATTTATCTGTGTTGTAAATTCTTTATTCAACAACTACTGAACTGAACAGGGCAGCATGCTTCTGCTTTCAAGGAACTGAGAGAATACGGGAGGAGACAGACAAGTAAACAAGCAAGTTCGCCTAATAAGCACAAAATGTGCTGCGTGTTGTCAAGGAAATAAACATGAGATGTGATGAGGAATCACTGAGGGCCTATTTCACACTGGATGATCAGGGAAGGTGTCTCCAAGGAAGTGACACTAACACCTGAAAGAGAAGGAGCTCGCCCATCCCTCAGGGAAAATGAGAGCAAGGATATGTACCTTATGGGGCAAATCGTGGTAGGGGTAATAGAGGGAAGGAGGGGAAGAAAAGAGATTGGTGGATTGGGCTGTGACAAGGAGATGAGATCAAGCTGATACGTGTTTCCAAACAATTGCCCATGTTTGCCTTTGGAGAATGGATGGAAGAGAGGTAGCATGAAAGCCAGGCCACTTGTGCAGAGGCTCTTACAAAACTGGAAAGATGATGTTAACTAGATTCAGTTGCAATGGAAATAGAGACAGTTCAGTGTGCTTGAGAAAAGAAGCCACTGGCTTCCTGATGAATTGGAAGTGAGACTTGATCAAGAGTTTGCATCAAGTCTTCCAGAGAGATAGATAGATAGACCGACAGACAGACACACGGACACACACACACACACACACACACACACACACACCCAGATCTTAATATAAACTCTTCTCAATTTAATGTAAGGATTGTATTCTGAAACTATTTGCTAGTTGTTGCATGTGAAAATGCACTGTTTCCATAATAATTTATTTGAACTTCACATACAGATCCTCAATACCACTTATAACTAAATTTCTATGGGAAAAACTTGTTGAGTCCGACATGTAAATCTGCAATTCCCTCTTCCATTCATAATATATTCTTAACTGGAGCCTTTAGTTCTTCTTTATTCCTCTTCAAAATCTTTAATGGCTTCCATCTATGTTGTTGTTGTTTTATAAAGATGACTGTAAACCTTAGTAGTTTAGCCCAGAATCATCAGAGAAACCCATTTCCCCAGACCCCCACTTGTAGTGGGGCACTCGAGTACTCTTCCTAAGTCTAAGCTATGGGTGCCAATAAACTAGAGGAGAGTTGGGCTAATAAGAGTGATCTGGAAAAATCATTTTCACAAAATAAGGGAAACAGAGAAAGAAGAACAGAATGCACATTCTGTGAGACTTAGTGATTAGGACTAGTAACTAAATTTCTAAACTAACTAGAAAACTCTCAAATTTCAGAGAGAAAAAAAATGACACGAGGGGCTGGGGTTGTGGCTCAGCGATAGAGCGCTTGCTTCACACATGTGAGGCATTGGGTTCGATCCTCAGCACCACATAAAAAATAAATAAAGATATTTTTTAAAAATGACATGAAAAACAATTGCCCAGAATGGTCAATTTGTCCACTAAATTGGCTTCCATTTCTTACAGAATGTTATGACTTCACTGGGTTTCCAGCTTCTATTGAGTAATGCTTAGAATTTAGGTTTCCAAAATGTATAAGCCATAAAACAAAGCTCTTATAAACCCGCCAATGTCTACTGAGATTTTGTTTCAAACCTTTTCTTCTAGAGCCGTTTTTTTGTCACTTCCTGTCAATTGTCTACATAAACTCTAGGTTTTCTCCCACTATTTTCCAAGAGCTCCCCCCTGAGCATTGGGAGAATGTGGAACCACCACAGATGCTGTGGTATGGCAGGGGAGGCAGAAGAATATCAATAATCCACGGTGATAACCCCAGAAGACACCATAAAAAAGAGGCAAACTGCTACAAAAGAAGTCACGAGAGTGTCCCTTCTCAGCCAGAGGCCTGGTTCGCATTTGGTACTGCGTGGACCTACATGTAAAATAGATGACTTTTTCCAAACCTACTCCAGGTAGAGTTTGCTCCGAGGCTTACTCTCTCATCTGTTGAATTTTTACTGAACTTTTATGCCTCACACACAAGTTCTTTGACTTATAGGACCATTGTGACTTTCTTTTTTTTTAATCTGCATAAATCTAGGTCAACCTCATGAAATTCTGAATATTCCATATGGGAAGAAACAGATTCCTAAGGAACACGCTCATACTCTGTTCCCATTTGAAAGTATTTCTTCTCATCCCTTTTGGTGTCTAACTCTCTAAAATTTTCATTCTAAGCACTTTGAAGAGAATTTGTTATAACTACAACAGGCCAGGTAGGGATGCCCATCAATAGCCAGCCTCTTGGGTCTTAGAGCCATATTCTCCTTCCATCCCTGTCCCTCCAAGCACAAAATCTTACAGTGGAAAGGGCCAGGCATTGAGATTAAAAGACTCACTGTTAAACCTAAATGTCAGCCTAGTTTAGTAACAGAAATGTGAGTGAGCTTTGATATCCTGTATATCTGGGTTCAAATCTTCTACCTACCAATCTGGCTCCGGGAACATGAGAAAATCATTTTCAGCATTTGAGATCCTCAATTCAATACAGTATAGAATGGATATTACAGTTTCTCTCTCATGGGTTCATTACGAGGCATCAACTAAATAATATCCCTGAAAGTTCCTGGCACACGATAGGCTGCCAATGAATCTTATCATAGCAGGAGTCCCAGCTGCGTTGTTTGCTACTGATATTTAGCCGAGTCTGGCTGCCTAGGAGGGTGGGTCTGCCAGGAGACTGTTTGCTCCAGGAACTGAGGAGTCTCCTGGGAAAGAACTCATACAGAATGAGACTGTCAGACAAGCTTGGCCTGAAAAGAAAAAGCCTCAGTTATCAAGAGGAAAGACGGGGCTTTGACTCTGGGGCGACCCCAACCCCCACCCAGTCCCATTCAGATGCACTCACAGCTCAGTCCTGGGGAGAAAGGAGACTCTGAACTAAAACAAAGAGAGCTGTTTTCTCTGAAAACATCTGGCCTGCCCTCTTCTATTTCTTCCACTCCTCTTTCCACATACTCAAGATCACTAGGGAGAATTCTGGCTGGCCCTTTTTTTTTTTTTTTTTTTCTCATTACCAGGGATTGAACCAAGGGATGCTTAACCACTGAGCCACATCCCCAGCCTTTTTCTATATTTTATTTAGACGCAGGGTCTTACTAAGTTGCTTAGGGCCTCACTGAGTTGCTATAGCTGGCTTTGAACCCACAATCCTCCTGCCTCAGCCTCCCAAGCTGTTGGGATTGATTATAGGCATGCACCACCGTGCCCCATTTGCCAGGAGATTCTTTATTCCCTTGGGTTGGTGGACTTGGCTTATCAAACCCAACTCAGAGTTGCAGAACTCAGGTTCTGTTCTTGAGTCACTTGAATGAAGTAAGCAGCTGGCTTCCTCACCATCCCTCGGCTACTGCCTTGTTTGGATAAAGTCCCATTTACAGGGACCTCTAGAGGGGCTTAGCTTTTCTAACCAAAATATGCAAGCCTGGTTCCTGATTAGCAACCTCACAGGGCAAATCACCTGTCACATTAACAAGCACATTCCTTGGCGGCCTCTATTTCGAGGTCCTCCCCAGCTCCTCTCGAATAAGAAAGCAAATGTTCAGAAGAATCAAATAGTGGGAGGAACTAACCTTGGAGCTGCCCCCACTGAAAGACACTATACAGTGCTTAAGTTCTACAGGCTGAAAATAGCGAAACCTGGTATACCTAGGAGTAGACCTCACCCTTTTGACATTGACCACCATTATTTCCCCCACCCTCATTCCACCTCCTGAACTGGACAGTTCTTTCAGTAGGTAAAAGCACTTAGGCTCTTTAACCCTACCAAAGCTGGATTTTCTCTGTTGGAGCTTTCCAGTAGAATTTTCTGCCATGATGGGAATATTCTTTATCTGCACTGTCCAACACGAAGGCCACTTGTGCTTACTGAGCACTGGAAATAGAGCAGTGTGACTAATGAACTGGATTTTTAATATTATTTAATTTTAATGAATTTAAATTGCCACTGCAATTGAGCCATGCATATCTAATCACTCCTTAGCAACATGACACTGCTGTCGTTCTTGTCATCCAGTACATTCATAAGCCCATCAGAGCCCTGGATCCCAATTATATGTTCTACTCTCCTTCCTTCCATTGGATGAATTTAAGTTCCTCCATGAGGAAATTCATAGTCAACAAACTCTGGTGAAAATAGCTCCACACAATCTTCAAACAACCCTCAGAAGGCTAGATAGAAATTGAACTCCGGGTAAATTACTTTGGTTCATCATTTGCAAGACTTAAAAACAGACCCCAAAGGATAGATACTAGTTTTCTCCATTATTCCAGAAGGTTTTATGAACTTTCTTGGCTCCCCAGGGTGTTCCCAGTGCATTATCTATCATCCATCCTACCCATTTGTCTGTCCATGCCCACTCCCCAGGAGACTTTGGGGGTTACAGTTCTAATTCCTGAAGACCAACAACAGTGTATTCTATTCATAGAGTAAAAGTATTTCCCCATATCCCAAAATGCTTTAGAACATTATTACTGTTTAGAACATAACTGGTATGTATGTACATATTATATATGTGTGTGCATATATATGAGATATGTATATCTAATATCTACATAATATGTGCATATATATAAATTACATATGAGATTTACTATTGTGAGATTTATAAGTTATTAATATTATTATTATTATTATTATTATCAAAAGGTTTCCCTGGTTGAACAAAACTAAATAACCTTTAAAACTATTTTCAAATTTCAGAGTACATAAGACAAGGACAGATTTACTGCTCCCACCCTTGACATTCTCATTTAGTAGGTCTCAGGGCACAGAAATCTGCATTTTTACAAGCACTCAATAGGATACTGGTACAAGTAATACTCAGAGCTCACTTTCAGGAGATCTGAATTAGAAAGAGTAACTTAAGCTTCTTAAATTTATCAGTTGGTATGCCAAAAGAATTTGATGGCAAAGTTAAAAGCAAAATGAAAAATGAAACCTGGAGCATCTTTTAATAAACATGAACTGAGCCAAAGGAATATTCTCTGGTCTTTGGCTGTCTCCTGGAACTTTCAGATCACTTACAATTTTGCAATGATATGTTTGCTTCTTCTTCAGGAATCTAAATTACCTACCCCTGAATCCTACTTCAGAGATGGTTCCACTCAGAACAATGCCACAATCCAGTCACTTAGCCACCTCCTGCCCTAAGTCATCAGCAGGGTCCATTCTACACAGGTACAAATCATTACTTCTCAGATCACCTCTACCCATTCAATGGAGGCCTTTCAGATAGCCTGTGACATCTGTGTCCATCTATTTCTCACATCCAAAGGGCCCCATGCTTAAATTATCTGTCTGAACTGTGATTCCAGTCCTGATGCTAACTTGGAGCCTTTAAAGCTCTGACACATAATGACAACAGAGCTATGGATGGCAGCAGGCTGCTTCAGGTAAGAAAACACTGTACATTAAAAGTGAGATCAGAAAGATCATAGGCTACTGAAACCTTTATCCCTGTCCAAAACTCCCAGAGGTCTCCTTGCCTCTAGAACATATTATTTTCTGCCTCCTGGGGACAAATTCATTTGACACATATTTGTCACCTACACACTAGTAGCATTTTAAAACCCTAGAACACTAATAGGGTTTTAGCACCTTTGAAATTTAAAGCAACTTGGGCAAAAGTAAAGAATATGGGAGGAGAGAGGCTAAGAGGAATGGCAGATGCATCTAATTATTTAGACAGAGCAGAGCTACTGACGCAGCCACAGCCACAAGCTGTGGGGACTGCTGGGAAGATAAAGAGATCTGAAGGGGCAGAACCCAGTATTTGACTATTGGGCATTTGAAGGGACAGTGATGAAAGATCCAGGTAGCAGCAGTTATCCAGATGAATATAAGCATTAGGATCCCAATAAAGATTTAGGACTAATGACGTGCTGTGGAATACAATATTGAAATCACTTGGTTTGAAATAAGTTAATAAATTAGGGTTCAGAAATGCAAACTTGGGCATATAGCCAACCCTGGCCAGCCAGCCAGACACAAAGTGGAGGAGGGGGTATCAGGAAGCACGGCGACCCGTGCGTTACTCGCTGTTTGAAGTTGGTGCAGGTGATAAGCAGTTTAGCGGTTGTACAGTGGGCACCAAGAATGATCAGTGTCACATCTAAGCCATGGCAAAGTCAGTGCACCTTCAATATGGAAATCATTCCTGGGCTGGGGATGGTAGCAAGGGATGTGGCTATAATAAAATGTCCTTTGCTTTGGCACAGTTCGGGAATAATTGTGGCACTAGTGGAACTGGTAGGAGTTTTGTGCAATTACTACTCAAAACAACTGAGCCATTCCTCTTGGCACTTACTTTCTGTTATAATAATACAGTCTGTATCATAAAACACACTCTGTACAGTTGTGGCTCCACACCTGAATATGTCACCGTGTAAACTTCAGGTCACCATCCCAGTTAAAGAGACTCCTCATACAAAACCAAGAGGTTTGAGGAACAATATTGATCAAATTCTGTTGGTATATTGAGTATATGTATGAATATGCAACAACAAATCCCATTATTATATATATAATTATAAAGCACCAATACAAAATATGGGGATTAAAACAAAACAAAACAAAAAGAAAAAAGCAAAGCAACAACAACATCAAACAAAAACAAAAAACAAACAACCAAAGAAAAAGAGGGTCCAGGCTGATGTGCAGAATAGTGGCATTATGAAACCCAACTGGTTCGTCATGCCCTCTATGAATCCTTCAAGGATACCTGTCTTTCCCTTCTTCTTGGCCTCTCTTATCTCTGTTGTGTGACACTACAATCAAAGCATGTATATTCAAGCTGGCCAACACTTTGGAGGTGAAAATAAAAGTGTTTCTGAAAGTGTTACCAATGTCGACCAATGGTAACTGAAATCAATTCGAAGACATAAGATTACCAAGACAAAAGATAGAAGTTCTTCATACTTTTCATAAAAAGAGAAAGTGCCAAAGAAATGGGACAAACAATAGTGGCAGAATTGGAGCTCAAAATGTCTTCAACCCAAAGGAACGTTCTGTTCATGATAAATAGACATTAATTTGCATGTGTTTATTACTCCTAATTTTCAAGCACATTGGAGGTCAATTAAGAAATTGATAAACCTCTTTTCTGAAAAGATTAAAGGAGTAAAATATTAGCACACCATTAATATGCTCATCAGAAAATAGAACTTGATAATCACTGCTGAAAGTAAACGTCCATGTTAATACTACCAGATGGAAGGCTAATGAAAAAGTTGTCCTTCTTTTCACACCTCAAGCAATGAATGAAATGGAATCCTCATCTCTAATATAACAACAGACATACCTGAAAATGCTTTATACCTGGATATAACAAGTAAAGCTCAAAAGAAAACAACACCTGTCAAGCTCAGGAAAAAAAAGAAAGGCTTTCTACTGTTTATACTTGCAAGTTTGAAGACTTAAAACAACTTAAGAAATTAATATTTTATTCATTAAATATTTTTAAATGCCAAGTTGCTTGAGGGATACACATGTTATCTTTGCAATGGTTAATTATGTGAATGGTTAATTGAATGGGTCAAAGGATAGCTGGATCGCTGGTTGAACATTATTTCTGGGTGTATCTGTGAGGGTTTTCTTAGAAGAAATAAGCATTTGAATTGATGGACTGAGTGAAGCAGGTAGCCCTCCAATATGTTGGAGGTTTGAATAGAACAAAAATATGGAGAAATCTTTCAATAACTCCGTCTGATGGTAAACTAAGCAGGGATCCTCTGGCCTCAGCACTCCTGGTTCTCGGGCCGTCCAACTTGGGAAAACCGTGGAGGCCTTCAGACTTGGAGAGCTTTCTGGTTTTCAGGACTTTAAACCACCAGTTTTCCTGGGGGTCCAGCTTGCAGATTTTAGGTCATGGGACTTTACAGTGTTCATAGTCATGTGAACTTATGACTTATAACCTTATAATAACTCTCTTCCTAAATCATATTTAAATGTATTTCCTATTATAGTCTTTTGGTTCTATTTCCCTGGAGAACCCTGACAACATGATATATGGAGATTGTCAGGCAATGTCTAAAAAATTTAAAGTGATTGGAGGCTATTGGAACAGGTTTTGAGAAAAAAAAAAAAAAAAAAAGCCTAAATGAAACCTCCATTTCCATCATTATATGTATACAATTATTGAGAAAGTAAACTATGCCTCTCTGCCATCCCTAATGCCTCTCTGCCATCCCTAAATTGATATATTATAACTTTGGCCTTGAACAGAAATAAAGGGACTCAGCTTTCAATCGTTCATTCATTTAGCAAAACTTTGTTGAGTACCTATCAAATATCTGGTGCTATGCTAGGCAATCAAGATTCAAGTGAATTTGATTAATGCATTCAAAGTGGTTTTCCCAGTCGGGCGCGGTGGCACACACCTGTAATCCCAGCACTTGGGAGGCTTTTGCAGGAGAATCGCGAGTTCAAAGCCAGCCTCAGCAATGGCGAGGCACTTAGCAACTCAGTGAGACCCTGTCTCTAATAAAATACAAAAAAGGGCTGTGGATGTGGCCCAGTGGTCGAGCGCCCCTGTGTTCAATCCCTGGTACCAAATTAAAAAAAAAAAAAATCAAAGTGGTTTTCCCTTTCTTTCTGCAACTTCCCCATTATTAGCTAATGTTATGAGAACTATAAAACAGAAAATAGAACCTGGAAGTAGAGGAAGATGGGCAGAGTGAGAACAGGAGTGGCAAGAGCACGAGGGGCAGACCCGAAGAAGCCTTCCATGCTGTACCCTGCTGACGCGCACTCTGGAAATTACTGAAGGTTTACACTTAGCAGTAACATGGCCATATCTTTGTTCTAGAAAATTTGGAGATGGGCTGGGATCAAGCCTGGTAGCAAGTGGTCAATAATGAACTGTTAACTGTGATCAGGAGAAAAATGTAAGAAGGTTTGGTCTACAGCAGCAGCAGTGGGTATATCCAAACATGAAAAGACTCAAGCAATATTTAAGAATTAATTTCAAGTAAGCTTAGTGACAGGATGATGAGAGGAAGACGGTAAAGATTGCATGTTAAGCCGGGCGCGGTGCCGCATGCCTGTAATCCCAGCACTTTGGGAGGCTGAGGCAGGGGGATCGCAAGTTCAAAGCCAGCCTCAGCAATGGCGAGGCACTTAGCAACTCAGTGAGACCCTGTCTCTAATAAAATACAAAAAAGGACTGGGGATGTGGCCCAGTGGTCAAGTGCCCCTGAGTTCAATCCCCGGTACAAAAAAAAAAAAAAAAAAAAAAAAAAAAAAGATTGCGTGTTACTTCATGTTGGACTCCAGGGTTTTTCATCTATAAGAGAGATTTATTATGCTACCAGTATGGATATTGCAAGTTGCTGTAGAGATCAAAGAAAAAAAATAAAAATAAAACCGTTTTGTAAACTGAAAGTCTACATAAATGCTTGTTAAAAGTAAGAAATAAAATGTTAAAATGTTAAGGGAAGAAATTCTCTTTTGGGAGTCTCAATTTCTTCTATGAATATGGAATCATAGGTAAGCCTTCCAGTTCTAACACTCCATGACTCTCTGATCCTCTTCTCGCAAGATGGAATAATTCATCCAATTCCTTGAGATGGGATGGAGAGGCAAGCCAGTAACTACTCACTGCTATTTCAAAACCGAGGCTTTAATTCTGCCCTATGGCAAACATTCACCCATGCAATATGATCATATGTTCTCTCTCTCTAGGCCACACCAGGACATGAGGATGTGCTTAAGAGTTGGTTCTAAGATGAGCTGCTGATACACTAAGACAGCTTGTTTTTGTTTGTTTGTTTGTTTCTGTTTACTCATTTAACATCCTCTTGCAAAATGCAAGCCAGTCAGCCTTCCTCACAAGCCCTAAGATAAATGCTCTATGACTTTCCAGAAATTCTATCTTTTCTCTAAACCTACTCATATTTACCTTAGTTTTTAAAGTGGCACCTGAATATATTCTTAAATCAATAAATAAATTTCCACAAACTATATGAGAAGCCAAATTCATGATTGTGTATCTAAATCGCCATAGGCATTATAATTGTACTTCAAGTTTGGCCAATTAAGGATCTAAACTCTCATTGATTTACCCAAAATGAGTAAACAGGAAAAAGAAAAACAAAACAGGTATACCTTCCTTACTTTCACAGTAATTTAGGAAAAGCCAGGCACAGTGGTACATAACTGTAATACCAGCTACTTGGGAGATTGAGGCAGAAGGATCATAAATTTGAGGCCAGATTCAGTGATTTAGCAAGATCCTGTCTGAAAATAAATATAAAAAGGACTTGGAATGCTGCTCAGTGGTAGAGTGCCCTTGAGTTAAATCTAGTACTGAAAAAAAAAAAAAAAAAAAAATCCAGTTTTTTTCCCCCAGTTTTTTTTTTTCCCCTTTTTGTCTATAGGTTAGTATTGAAACTTGTATGATCTCTCATCTCCCTGGGCTTATGTTATCCTCAACTTTTGTTTAGGAAAATAACATACTTAAAACATTACAGTTGTTTAGCCTTTTTCTACAGGATCAATGGCTGCATGCCACGCTAATCAGGGATAAATTCAAGTCTTTCGATTTTTTTTTTTCTGGCTAAAAATATAATTATCTACATTTGGATTACTCTTCAAAGCATTAGTTTACACTTTGATTTCAGCTCAAGTTTAAAAGCCACCGACCAATCTTTCCTTTAAAACTATTTCTTGGTTAGCAGCCATAGTGAAAAAGTTACAATCTATAGGAGAGTAAAGAAAAAACTTCTACTTGGAAAAACATGAGAGCAGAAAGTCTCAAAGAAGACTAATTGGTAATCCAACCAACCGGGATAATTCAGAAATAGATCTTTAAAGATATATATAAAAAGGAGAATTAAGGGAAATGACTATTCTAATAGTGTCCTAGGTTTCTTTTTCTTTTTTTTTTTTTTTAAGGACAGCATCCGTTCCAATTTTTTTCCTACTATAGAACTCCTTAATGTTTCTAGCTCATTAACTTTCCTCTCTCTCTCCCAGAACCACACATCTCACCACTGTTGTGCTTATAAGAGGCATAAACAAAAGCATGACATTTTGAGGCATGACCCCATGGGGCTTTAAAGAAGTTTATATTTCATTGGAAACGCTGAGAATCTTTTGCCTAGCTCAGGAGAACATCTGCTTCCTCTTAGCAACTTTAAATACACTTTGATCCTAACGTCCTTCAATATCACCCACACGACGTATTTGAGGTTTCCCTGAGCAAAATGGGAGAGTAGAGAGACATTCAAGTTGGGGGCAAAGAGCCACTTTCCAGGAGGCATTTAACTAAAGTTTTTGCTCAGGAATCAAACAACCCAGTTTTAGTGCCACTTACTCTTGGATCTTCCTTAGAAATCTCTCCGCAATAACACTTAGCATCTATGAAACATTTTAAAAATGTTAAACAAATTACTGCTCAACCAACCCTTTGTTGGGAAGTCAATTATGTGTATTTTGTAGATGCAGTATAATTTGTAGATGGAAAACCAAGAAATGAGAATTAGAATTCAGATGTATACCCCATGTTTTCCATTATCCCTCTCCCAAGACCACTGAGAGTTTCCACATGTAAGCACAATTTTATTCCAGAGCATCTAGTAATATTACTGTGTGATAATCATCTACTTCAAATTTATAATGCTCCAATGAGTACATTACCGTGGGTTCCTTTATATATTAGTTCATTGCAAAATACCTGAGTGTAGAGTAACCTTTTGACACTGTAGTTCATTTTTATCAAGGTAAATAATTATCTACCTTAGAAGTCAGCAGACTACAGCCCCTCACCCCTGTGGTTGTAAATAAGTTTTATTGGAACATTTCCATATTCATGTGTGTACGTATTATCTATGGCTGTGTTTGTACTGTAACTGCAAAGCTGAGATTGATGCTTAGTTCAGTAGTTGTGAGCGACAACATAGAGTCCGCTGGCCCCAAATAGTGACCTTGTGGCCCTTTACAGAAGACCCTTGCCTGAACCTATTCTTGCTCAGTGATTTCCAAACTAGATGCTGCCTCATCTAGCAGCACAAGGATCTCCAGAAAACGTGATTCAAACCACCGATCCTGTGCCCTAGAAATCCTGATCCACTTAGTTGGAATAGAAGTGGAGAATGGGTATTTTTTAAAGCCTCTTCCAGGTGATTAGACTGTAAACTCTATTTGAGGAGTGCTGTTCCAGGTAGTATGAATTAAAGGTATTGACCAGGCAGTACCCATAGTATTTCCAAGAATTGGTGGATTTGGATTGTTAGTAACAAAGTCCAGAATTTATTCCAAGCAATAGAGAAAATAGTATGAGCCAACAGATGGAGGTGGGAAGAAACAAGGATGAATAAAGTGTGCAGTAAGGAAACAGAACTAACCAAAGATAGGGTGATACCGCAGTGTGATGAAAGACACAACTTCAAAGAAAAGATTTCATTTGTAGGGAGTCAGTGATCAAAACAATAGATACCCTGAAGGCTTATTGCAAAACACTTTAAATACAAATTAATAGTTTGAGATCTACACGTTGTAATAAAGCTTATCTGGGCAGTAGTATATCCCAATCCCTTAGATAAACAATGAATGGAGGATATCTACCATATTAGCAGTTGTGGTCAGGGCACAGAATTAAATCAGTATCCACTTCAGAGTTTAAACCTGTAACTTTAACCACATGAACAACGTTCTTAAACTGTAATGTGCATCAATTACCATCACCTGTCACCTGGAAGGCTTGATAAAACTCACTGTCTCACTCCCACAGTGTCTGGCTTGCTAGGTCTCAGACCGGGCCTGATATTCACAGCTCTAACAAGTCCCCAGGTGATACTGACAGTGCTAGCCCAGGAGCCACTACTGTAACCAAATTGGACAAATGTCCAGAAGAGAGGGGTCACATTCATGCATCCAAAACCAGGCTTTGTGACATTAAAGCATACTCAGCTCTGTAGCTTTAAACCATGACAAACATGCTACTGTTCTTCGGGGTTGAACTTGTAGGGCTCACTGCCAGTTTGGATGAAAGCCATACTGAAATCATAGGTTCATAAATAATAATAGAAATAATAATAGAATAGCCCTTAGAAATGATTTAGTTCCACTTCATTGTATAGAATAGATGGGGAAACTGAAAATCTGAGAGGTTACTTGGCTTACCTGCATGCAGTTTCTAATAGCAACCCAAGGATTCCATCATTCAGATGAAACCTAGATGATAAAAATGGGAGATATTTAATATTGAAAAATAAGCCTGAGTTTATTAAACAGCCTACAAATGGCAACAATATATGAAAGAGCATCTTAGCAGTGATGCCAATAACAAAATCCTTGTTGAAGGGACACCAGATTTGCAGGAACAGTCAAAAGAACATTGATTGAGATTAGCAATCAATTTTGGCTCTTCAGTTATGGATCCAAAACCATCACGTTGCTAAAAACTGACTGTTTTATTCAGTTCTTTGTGGTTTCATTGATATTTATACTCAAGAAAATAGAAGCTTGATTTGGGTTCAAGTCCTATTCCCTGATTATGGTTAAATGACAACTTAGGTACCAGCTGCAATTGATTGAAAATGACATCTAAGCAAAGATGCTCTTAGCTACCTCTGGGCTCCCAGGACACTTAGGCATAATTCGGGTATGGTTTCTTATCAGCTGGGTATTAGCAGCCTGTAAATTTGTATCCTCATTCAGCATAATGGGTTCTGACAGAGTAAAAGCCACCTGGAAAATATTTAAATGTCCTTCCTTAAGAGGTTGTTTAGCAACTTTTCCCCCAAGGGACAACCGATCAACAATACATTATTTTAGCTTGTTAAAATGTGGGATGTGCCAGGCTTCTGTTTTACCTTGTTTAGTTTTGTTTTCTGTTTGTTTTACTTTGTTTGCTCTCTGTGTTCTTCATTTGTCTTTCAAATGTGGAGTAAAAAGGATCTATTTCCTCATCCAGTCTCATGTCATATGTAGATAAAAATGAGTTAATGTTTAATGAAGCAGAAAGTGAGTTATATAAAGGCAATTTCCTTCCAGGCTTTACATGATGGCTCTTGTTCATTTTATTGGGTTCATCAACCAAATGGTTATTTATTCATATATCCATCCAGTACATATCGAACACTGCTACGTGGAAGGCATTTTGACAGACTTAAGTGTCTCTTTTCCCTCTTGTAATTATTGGGAAAGAGGAAGGAGCAAGCCCACACTTCCCCATGCCAGATGCAGTTGGAGTCCTGTTTTCTCCTTTGTTCTGTCCTGGCATAATCCCTGCACCCTATGTTGGTTAATCATTTTACCAAACAAGATTAATCTTCTACCATTTCAGCATGGTGAAATACAGGATTTAATGATTTCTTGTTTTGAAAAGTCTAGGTTTTATGAAATACTCTCTCTCAGTAAGTTAAACACAATTTTCCTCAGCCTGGTATTCTGAGGTGTTCTTTACTCTGGTGTTCTTGCCAAACTCATCCTAACCTTGAACAAACCTAGCATTCAAGTCAGGCCTGTCTAGGCATTAACTCTGAAGCAGGCAGCGGGCATACCCACTCTGGTCTGTGGCTGCTTTCCTTCAACCTAGAGTGAACTCCACCTCCACAAAGATCAAGAAGCCTCTGAAGACCAACTTGAAGTTCAACCTCGTCTGCTAGGTTCCTTTGGGAGCCATGATAGCCCACACTGAGGTTTTTCTCTTCATTCACAGGAAGCTGATTATTCTTAACACTAATTTGACACATAAGATTCTGCCTCATATTATGAATTATTGGTTTGTGTGTACCATAAGCTCTTTGCAGACAAACATAGGGCATACATTTCCTTGTATACATCACGGAGCTTCACAAATTATTAAATGGTCAGGTTTGCTTGTCTAGAAGGAGGGTAGCCTAAGGAATGTTTATAATAATGGCTATTATCAGAGAATATTTATTGGCAACTGTCTCCAGCAGAAAAATGCTCATGGAATCAATCAAAAAGCAAAAAATGAAAACTTTGAGTTACCAAGGTTAGATACTTAAAAGGTTAACAAAATGTTTAATGTCACTGCAGCTGAATTTAAACGTGTTTGGTGTTTTGTTTTGTTTTAAGCTTGGAGAATTAAATGATCTTCTTAATGTTACATAATGCAGCCTTGCAGTAAGTTCTATGTTTATTCTTCGAAGAGCTTTAAAAATCTTTGCTAATTAATTAACTCATTAATCACTAGCTAAACCAGCAAGCCGGAAAGAAGTTTGCAAAAAGGAAAGCTAATAGTTATAACAGTAGCAATCTAAAAAATAATCATATTCTAGAGAGTTGAAAAAGTGGGGGATGTTGTTCATTTGGGGATAATTTGGGGCTGGGGTTTCCAGGTTTTGTTTGGTTTTTGGCAGGGGGAGAGTTTACCTAGCTTTCATGTTAGTGTCTCACTGAATATTGCCTTTTCTTGCAAATAGCTCACAATGCCAGCTTTTCACACACAGGATGCTAGAGTTTTTCATTTTATGTAGCTGAATGGGAAACAAAGAAAACATTATATAGTACCCTGTAAGCTGAAGCACCAAAATGTGCAGAAACGGACAGGCGGGATGTGGGAAGAGAGAGGGTCCCAAAAGGTGATACAAGATAACAATTTCCCATTTTAATAAATGAATCAAATTCTAAAATTGGAAAGAAAATACTGGAAGCTAAACACATCTGACAGTTTAAACTCTAGGATAATGGCAAATTACAAAATTTATTCTTAAAAAAAATCAACATTTCCTGATCCCTCGACTTATATTTTGAAGAGCATCTATCCAGGTGGTTTCTAATAAGTCTGGCTTTGAGACAAACAAACAGGGCAGTGGGCGTGGGTGCAGGCAGACTCATGCTAATGCACGGTCCCGATTTACTCACCCTCAAAGCAATTTTTAAATCAATTCAGTATTTCCTGGATAGGTTGACGTCACCTTGCTCATATCACGAGTGAAGGGCTGAGCTGCTTGCTTTGTGCTCATTAAAATTCTGTATACTATGCTGTGAAGGAGCTGATGTCTATTTTCAGGGCAGCCATAAAACAAAGCAATAAGTGTTCTTGTCTCTGGGGCCAAGGTGGAGAGAACAGTGAGGAGTATGAGGGATGAGGTCCACAGAGAGGAAAAGGGGGAGGGCAGAATTAATCAGTTAATGTTTACCAAATTCTAGCCATCAAATGAAGCGTCAGAGCCATATATATTAGTAAAACAGCCAAAACACAGGCATGAACTCAAGGGTACTCCAAGAATTTTAACCTGAGCAAGACCAGCAGTAAGGTAGTAACTGACTATATAATCTTAGAAAAGGTCTTGCTACCCAGGAAATTGAAAACATTATTCTCAAGGCTTTTGTTATTTTCATTAAGTAGTTTTTTCTTCTCATAATTCATTTATACAGAAATATATCTGTTTCCCATCTTGGCACCATTTGCATAGACATGGGACATGGTTCTTCTGGATATGTATTGTGTATGGGTGGGGGGGTATGCACAATACACATTTGCATATGCAAAAGAGGTGTGAATTTATATTTGTTAACAGGATCTGGAGGTCATAAGTGCCATAGTGGAGGGACTCTGAGGATTGGCTTTAGCTCTGCTGGATCTGAGGATTGCATTTGATTTGCTCTGATGGGGGGAGGTAGGGTACCAACACAGAGCATTAAGAGTTCTGTAGAGCTGAGGGAGCAAAGTTGCTATCTTTCCCCATGAAAATGTCCCTTTTGTATGATTATGTCATCTGGGTAGAGCTGCAGAAACCCTGCAGTTCCTCCTCCACCTCAGGGGAATAAGCCTTGCAAAAGGAAGGGACCTGGGACAGACACTGTCTCAGAACACGCTCGGAGAAACTTACATGCTGTGCTTTCTTTATAGGCCCACCGACAAAGAAAGGACGACCTCAAATTCAGAACAGGACATTCACTCTGTTTTTGAGCATTCCATATCAAGGATTCTTTCTACCCAGACAACAAACAGACCCAACTTCAAATATTATGAAAACATTCTCAATGAGGAGCTTGCTGCTGCTTACATTACACACACAAACACAAACACACACACACATACACACACAAGTCCAATCATGCACAAGGTAAGAAGCGAGTCTTTTATTCTAAGAAGGGCAAGCTGACCTTTCAGAGTTCATTAGAAATATACCCCAGAATAAATGCTCAGACTCTCATCTCCCTAGAATAGGATTCAATGTTCAAAGGAAATGAGGAATTGCTTGGAGAGAGCTTCCCTCCCACTCTGGGTCAAGGAGAAAGGAAAACGGGTAGAGTTCTTCCAGGGCGGACTGGCACTGTGCCTGCTTGGCACAGGAGGGAGCCAGCCGCCTCCCTGCCCACGTCCTCTGTTTTCAGAGACAATTTGGTTCCAGCCTGAGCTGTGGCCTGGCCCAGGAACAGCCAGGAGGAAGGGACCTTTGCACTGTGGGAGTGTTTGGGGGTGAAAGCACACCACTAGCAATCATGCCACAGGGTAATTCAAAGGGGATGCCCCAGGTCCTTTGTCTTCCTGCCTTGTGAAGTGACATGGTGGGGAGCACAGTCCTGTGGGTAGGGCACAGAATAGTGCTCTAGGACACAAGGAACAGGGAGGGAGCTCTAGGCCCTCTCTTTCTCAGACCAATCAGGTTAAGTCTCAGTCCTGCCAATTCCCAGCTCTGTGACCCAGGACAAGTCATTGAACCTCTCTATACTCCAGTTTTCTCATCTCTAAAAATTCAAATAGCAACCGTCTCTATGTCATAGGGTAATTGTAAGGACTAAATGAGGCACATTTTCAAGGGGCTAAGGAAAAAGTGCCTGGAATAGGAGATACTATGTATTAGGTATGGTTAATAGGCACATACACCACTTAATTTCCAATCAACCTCCACTTGGACTTTGAAAGGAAGAGCTAAGGAGATCCAGGCTACTGCACTCACAGGCTCATCCTTGGTCCCTGGCAGTCACTACCTGGTGGGGCTGGCACCATCTTTAAAACCCACGTCTGCATGCACCTGTGTTTATTTGGGCCCAGTGCAAGCAGCATTTTTGGCTGACTCAGTTGAAAGGCACAGATGTCCTCATTACAATGAAATAACCTAATTAAGAGAGTATCAAAGGCGGCTCTGGCTGTGCGGTCCACTTACTGAGTGCAGAGTTGAGGCTCTGGAAGTGCTGTTGAACCAAATGTTGGCCTCATTTACTATTAGCAACACAAGGAAGAAAATGGAACCGCTGGGCCTTCATTCTCCATTTTATTTTGAGCTCTTCTTGCCTGTACAAAAAGCACCCCTCCCTGGGAGGATATGCCAATCATCTGTAACCTGCTTGCCATGTGCTATCAGTGCAGGGGAAGTGAGCAGCCAGTCATTTCTGGATCTGAAACTGTACTGAATTATGTGTTCTTCTAGATGAGACTGAAGATTTCGGTCTTGAGAAGAATGTGTGAAGCCTGTCTCTAACCTAAGCATTTTTTTTTTTTCAAACTGAAAATCAACCCCAGTTATGTCACAGATTCTCATGTGTCTTTTGGGACCACCCTTAGGTCATCTTTAAGGTTTGAATGCCAAACTATTGGCCTTTGAGAAGTATGAATGAAAAAATAAGACAGAACATCTGACTAGCCTGAAAAATACAGGCACTCTACATATCCATTCATTTGGCAGGCAGGAGAAAAGCAGCAGGCAGGGAACTGTGTTTTTTAAATGGACACCCATAGCTACCACGTGTAAGGGTTACCCTCTCGTCCTTATCTTGATCTGAACAGTCAAGAGAAATTCTAACTGCATTGTGAGTCTCTATGGTGACTATCAGACCATTTATGCTCATGGGCAAAACTGCCAAAGAAAACCACAGTTCCCTAATTCAATTCCTTTTCTGTCCTCAAAAGGGACAACCATCTCTGTACCTGACTACATTCTCCTTTGTCCAGGTCATCCAAAAGGACCAAGTATCCTCTTGAGCACTGTGATCTATTCCACATGCTCCTGGGTATGAAGCCAGAGCCAAAAAATAGCTGATACCCCCTGAACCTACCAGAGCTTTGCCTCGGAGCCAGTCTAGCACACAGTGGTCTTTGCAGTCAGACCACTTGCAATCAGATCTTAGCTTCCTGGCTGTTACAAGTTGGGTAACCTCTCTGGCCCTCAATTTTAGCATCAGTTAAAAAAAAATGGAAATACTAACAGACACCTCACTTACTAAAATCACTGTGGTGATGTAAGCAAAGAATTTGGTTCATGATAAGAAGTTGATGAATATTAACATTGTCATTAGAAAAGGAAAAAATAAGGTAACAATCAGTATTAAACTCGGCAGTTAATGGTCTTCTTGATCTAAGGACTTCAAGAAGAATAAAAATACAGAGAATTTATCCTAACATTGAATTGGTTTAATATGTCAGAATGGAAAAAAAAATGAGGGAGATAATTTTTTAAAAGAAGTTAATGGGCTAATTTTCAATGAGAGAGATGCCTGGAGAGGAAATGCATTGGCCATGCCTGCCTTAATCTGGCCTGCTGGCTCATTAATGTACCAACAGCCACAGCCCACTGGGAGTTTACTGAAATGATGGTCCTGAAAACTGGAGGTTTTGAGAGTTTGTATTTTGACTGACAAGCCAATAAACTACAACATAAGCCAAACCACATGTGTATCTGGTGATGCTTTTGTCCATTGGATTTTTAAAACCAATGCTTAAATTTCAAAATTAAAGGTGTATACTTTAGTTATCAAATTGTTGGACACTGGTGTTGAACTCTGTTTTCTAGATGGTTTTGCTTTTTTCCTATGTGGACTTGAGATTTATTCTCAATTTATAAAATAGAAGGCCTGAACAAGGTGGGCCCTCAAGTCATTTCTTTCTTTTAACATTTTGTTATCCCATAAAATTTTCAAATACCAAATTTCATGTTCCATTTTTACCAATTAGTGAAAACAGTTTTTGAGAAGATTTGGAGGAGATACATCACTAATAGAAAATATTGTTTATCCAAACTGCTGGCAGAGCGTTTTCATAATTTTGTGAGCCAGCCGGGCATGGTAGCATATGCCTATAATCCCAGTGGCTTGGGAGGCTGAGGCAGAAGGATTGCAAATTGAAAACCAGGCTTAGCGATTTAGCGAGGCCATCTCTAAATAAAATATTTTTAAAAGGGCTGGGCATGTGGCTCAGTGGTTAAGCACCCCTGGGTTCAATCCCGGGTAGTGGGCCACAAAATAAACAGCTTCAACTCTATGTGTCATTTGTAAATAGGAGACAATCATGATTTAAAAGAAGCCATTGAGGGCAGCAGGAAGATTCTAGAAGGCACCAGATGTGGGGCAGAATCCTAAAAGCAGATGTGTGTTTTGCAGGCAAAGATAAGGAAAAAGTACAATTTATTTTCAAATATTTAATTCCTACCTGTTTAGAGTTGAGGTATTTTCTTGTCTGAAGCTTGTGGAAATTTATAGTAGTTTTCCATCTTCCCCAGACTAGCTTTTTCTCACCTCTTCTCACACAGCCTGTGTTCTTCACATATACCACATTCAGATTATCATGTGCACTGTCCATCACTAACCAGGGTAGTGTAGAAAAATGGTCCACTTAATGATTATCATTTACAATTCTAGAGAAGCTGCTTCTCTGCAAGTCAATAAGCAGCCGTCTGACTCTGGTTTCTCTCTATGCAAAAGGTTTCATTATCTCTAAGGTTGTATCTTTAAATAAGTAAATAAATAAAAAGTCTGAAATATTCTACTAAGCCACTTGGCAGATCCCTTTAATTTAAATATAAAAAGAAACCGCTGCATTAATGTGAATGTTTGGCAATTCTTAACTATCCTACCTATGGAGTAATTGTCTTGAAACTGAAGACAGGAATGAATTCAATCTAGCAATGAAAACTTATTAGGAGCCTACCACTCTATTTATTTTATAAGTCCCAATGAAGCCCATGGCATATTCTCCCTGTTCTTCAAAGTGTTTAAAATCTAATTGAAGGAAATTTATTTTAGTTTTTACTTATGTAACAGTGTAAAATTATACGAGGACAATGGAACAAACATTCACTGGCCAATAGGTGGTACAAGGTGACAAGAACTAGAAGGAGCCAAGCAGGTGTGTTGGTGCTTGTGAGAAGGCTTCCAGCAGCAACAAGACCTGCTTTGCAGCTGAAAAGGCACAGATGGTAGACTTTGGCCTGGTTGGAAGGCAGAGGCCAAGTTCCCAAGGAGCCAGTGCAGGGAGAACACCAGGACATGTCAGAGGTGGCTGCTTGCTACAGCCTTGTCCAGAACCATTGACTGGCTAGAGTTGAGGTTTCCTGCAGAGGAGCAAGAGATGGTGATGATAAGAAAGTGTCTAGTTTGGGGACATTTGCAACAAACCAGAATCCACCATATCACTCTAACTACATTCTCTTAGCCAATTTAAAAATACACACACACACACACACACACACACACACACACACACACGGGCCCCCAGTATATGCAAGGTACTGCTAGGGGTGAGGGAAGGCAGAGAAATGGAAAGGAAAGATCTAATTTGAGCTCTGAAACCAGACATAAAAACAGGAAATGTTAACAATGCCAAATATACTAAATAAAACCAAAAACAGAAAAAGAAAAAGGAAAGGTGAGTTGGCAAATTAATTACTCCATCTGTAGAGGAAACCAGTTATTTTGCCTGCTGAATATGTTTTCCTTTCTTCTAAGAATAAAAGAGGCTTCCTTTCCTCTCAGTGTCCTTCCTTCCACCCCAATGACCCTTGCTGTGCACCTGCACGGAGCTGCCACTCCCTCAAGGCCCCCTCTCCCGGTCATAACAGACAACTGAGGAGCCAGTCTTGGCAGCAAGTAAGTCCCCTTGGTTTCAGTTTCTTTCTGGATCAATCACATCTTTGCTTCACTCCTGGCTTGGTTTCTCAATCATTTTATCAATAACAAGCACCTGGCTAATAAATTCCTCCTTTGTTAATGGTACTTCAAATTAGATGCTTGTCACTTGCAACCCAGAGTCTTATTAAACTTCTAAGTGATTAAAATCTGTCCTTTATAATTGTTTGCCTTCTTTCCTTCAAATTTCTAGATCATAGTGCAACAACTGTGGCTCATTCATCTTTGCGTCATCTAAAGAGATTAGGTCTGTGATTTGTGTTCAGTAGACAGTACGAGGTGATTAATGCCAGGTACACTAACAGATGAACTACTGATTCTTAGTTTTTCGACCCCTTACAAGTTTCTCACTCACAGATGGGTGTTCTTAAAGGGGAGGTACATTGTCTAGGTGGTATTTCAGGGTTTCAGGTTTCTTTCAATGTGCACATTCTATTCACCATGGCTGCATCCTCCACAGGTGGGAACAGAGGCATAAAGAGGCCTCCTGCTTTGTAACCACCTGGGTCCTGAAGTGACATATTTCTTTTGCTCTCATTGCATGGGTAAGAAGCAGCCACGTGGACACAAAGGCTGGGAATGTGGTTCCTAGCTAGGCAGCCAGTTCCTGGTAACAGCCCTACCCTGTGAAATGCAGGTAATGAGCCACCATGCATGAAAAATTAGCTGTCTCTTCCACAGACATAAGTACTGTTGGTTGAATTTACCAGAGAGAAAGAGAGAGATAAAGGGACTGGGGGTGGGGGATACCTATAGGGCGAGGTAAAGAGAAATTTCCCTGTGAGTCTGAGATGAGGAAGATTGCTTCAAAAAGCAGGAATTTATCATTTTGTTTTCACTTCCTTAATTATATAAAGCCCACTGGGAAACATGACAGATCACAAATTTTAAAGTGTAGAAATGGCAATACATCTAACTTTTTTTTTTTAATTCTTCCAAATTATTAACCTCGAGATCTAAACAGCAAACGTCAAAGCTCATGTCACAGCAGTTTTCCTTGTCTAAATACTCTTCAAAGGAAGCAGTTGCTGTGAAATAGCACAGTGTTTCCTTAATGGCTGGAATTCCAAGGATGCATAACATGGTGGTTTCTTCTTGTGAACTGAATCACACCCGACCCCTTTCTATAAGGACAATGAAGAAAAATGTTCAACCCTCGACACAAACAGAAACACTTCAAAGCAGAGGCGATTCTCCAAATGTTTTTAAATTGATTTCCATTTCTCCTGAAGACACTCTAAGCCCAAACGCCATAATAGGGTAGTTGGGTTCTGGCTGTGAAGTGTGGTTCTGGGACAGGTTCCCATGCTCCGGGAAAGGGAAGAGAGTCAGGGAGACTGGACATCCCCTTGGAGTCATGGAGGAATCCAGGAACTGCAGGGAGTGCCTAGCAAGTTCTCCAGCACTAACAAGAACTTCTGAAGGTCAGGGACCATGGCCAGATCATCTGTGCCTCACAAGGTACCTGACACCTTGCAAGCACTAAGTAAATATTTGACAAGTGCATGAATGAATGGAGCAGGTATTTACTTATAATATCTTGGACACAAAGGGAGCATTTGGGCTCATAACAAAGAACAAAAGCAATCTAGAACTGGAACACAAGACTGGAGTGAGACAGACAACATACCCTCAATACGGAGTTTCTATCACTGCTTTTGTTTGGAAACCAGTGTGATTTCAGGGTCAGGGAGTAAAGAGGACCCACCAAGGTGAAGCCAAAAGAACAGAGCCCTTTTTGGTGGGAAGTTGTGCCAGGAAGCCAAAGGAGTTCCTGTTCATAAATTAGGGTACAACCCAATTGGAAAAGGTTTAATAGTAGTAAAAGATCCAGTTTCTTTATTCATTACATTTACTTTCTCAGTCAGGCATGGTGGCACATGCCTGTAATCCCAGCAGCTCAGGAGGCTGAGGCAGGAGGATGGCAAGTTCAAAGCCAGCCTCAGCAACTTAGCAAGGCACTAAGCAACTCAGTGAGACCCTCTCTAGAAATCAAATATAAAACAGGGCTGGGGATGTTGCTCAGTGGTTAAGCAATCCTGGGTTCAATTGCTGGTGTTAAAAAAAAAAAAAAAAAAAAAAAAAAAGTTTTCTCTCTATTCTCTTTTCTCTATTTCTCTCTTTTCTCCAAAAAGTGGAACCAGCCTTGAACAGAAGAACCATGGACTAGGCCTCGCCGCTCCCAGGTCTCCACCTTGGTCATCCTCCTGCAGTTAGCATTTCACACGCCCCTTACTGCCTCTTGCTTGAGACTTTATCATCCTAACTGTACCCATCTTGTGTCTCAGTCCTGAGACTCTGGCTGGTGAGAACTGCATAACTCAGCCATCTGCTTATGTATCCAAAAAGGGCATGAATGGTAAATTTAGGTAAAATGCAGGCTTGTTTATCAGGGCCTTGTAGAGACAAAGCCTTTACCTACGTAAGTATCTTAATCATGAAAATTTCCAAGTCAAGGCAGGCCTCTGGGGAGGTGAACACCGCAGGACTTCCACTGCTAGGTCACACCAGGGAGACAGCCACTCTTTCTGTCAGATGGGGCAGCCTGGCTATCAAGCCATGTTAAAGCAGCAGCAGCCCTGGTTAAATCCACACCAAAAGGCCTCTCCTGGCAAAACCTCAGCCCTGAGCCAGTCCACAGGATGACAGTTACATTAATTGAGATCTTTTCAAAATGATGCCTGAGTCATTTCCCTTTAGTCCATTCTGACTCCTTTCTTTCTGGTTATCTCAAGACTCTTCTCATAAATTCATAGTTGAAAGCACACATCAGTGGTCTGTGGTATCCCTTACATACTCTTTTGGGGAAAAAAAAAAAAAAAAAAAAACTCACCTAAAGAAAAACACTGAATGTTTCTCCAAGACTGTAACTGTAACCAAAGCACGCTACCCTCAACAGTCACTCAGGGTAGGAGGAAGGACCTCCCGTCACCATCTAATCAACAGTTTCAAGTGTTTTCAAAAAACACTACAGAATTCCAGGCTGCCACATTAATAAAAGTTAAATGTCTTCTATTATTATGTAGGTCCACGAATTTCATCCATTTTTCTTTCCTATTGTCATTACTGCTACCTTAAATCTTTTCAGAAATAATATAGAGTATAAGTGAATTCACACAAATATATATTTATATGTAAATACATATGTACATATACATATATATACAATCATGTAAAGTCACAGTTTCTAGAACTATTCCCAAAGGAAGCTGCCCCTTAACATGTTTTTTTCTTCCAAAATAACAGAGTAGGTTACGATCTTTGTTGCAAATTATTCTACTCTTGAAAAATCAGCACACAAACCTCTAGAAACTCAACCAAATACATTTTCCCAACAACAAACAAACAAACAAACAAAAACACTAGCACTGCTGAGGAACTTACTTAAACCAAATTCATACTTTATAGAGGAAGATAAATGAGAGCACCCTGGAGCCCATGGGCGGGAGATAATTGACACATTCAGGTGTTCTTCTTACTGAAGTTAATTTAGCCTGCTTACTTATCAATTACCCCACGAAACCAATAGAACAGCCTTGACCAACAGAGGACATGAAATTAGACACACAATCTACTGGATGTATGAAGCAAACCCAGGAAAACCAGTCAAATGATAGGATATGGCAGAGGGGAAATTAAAAGAGAAATCAAGCAGACAGGCACAGTCCTTTATGAGCTCTGTCACCTAAGGATACCACTCTACGACACACCGTTTGAAAATAACAGTCAGAGTGATGGTGCTGAGTCATAAAGAAAAGGTCAGGTCACATCTGATAGACTCTGCTCATTAAGACAGGGAGATGTGCAATGCATCCTAGATAATTATCCATTTGCAGTGGTTTTTCAGAAAGCTGTGATACAATGTACCTTTAATAACTTCACATTGAAAGTACCTGATTCCTCAATGTTAAGCAAGAGTTAGTGTGCCAGACAGCCAAGTTCAAGAACTGAAATAACAACGGAGGGAGAAGCTGACAAAAGGTTTCTCTATCATTTTTTAATCCAGTTTTGTTACTTTCATGTGCACAGAGTGTTTTCAATTTTAGAGGGATGTTTTAATAAACAATAATTAGAAAGCATGTTCCCAAATTATCATACTAAACATTGAAAAATAATGCTTCTGAAGAGCTTCCAAACATTTACATCAGTCATTTATTCAAGTATGCCTGGCACGTTTCTCCAGTCAGGTAATCCGCAGGTGAAAAGTTTTTGTCTATCCAAACCCAGCCCCTAGCTACAGCCCAGTATTGCTTTTCTTAACAGTGTGTGCAAAAATCCTTTGCCTGTCATTCCAATTCTTTTAGATTCTAAATTATCTATGTTTATATAAATTAGTAATTGTGCCAAGCAGCTGTAGCCTCAAGAAATATCCAGATCAACCCAAACCTATCCACACTCACCCAGACTCAGAATCTAGCTGTGAGGAAACAAATAGCCACTGTAATAAAATAAGTGCTTGTTATGAAAACAATGATAAAAGCAGTAAGCATGTTTTCGTATGCACATATAGGTTTGCATGGTTGGAGATAGATGGATCCACAAATAGATCCATAAATATGTTTGGCTCCAGTAACAAAATGATATTGACACTCTCCTTTATGAAAATAAAAACATGGCACAGTAATTTGGGATAATGGCATCTACCATTAGGCAAATCTGGACTGGAAACCAGATTCTGCAATTTATTAACTATGCAGTCTTGAAGAGGTCACTGGACCTCTCTGAGCTTTGTTTTTCATCTGTAATATATGGGTTACAGTAGCATCTAGTTCAGAGAGTTATGGAAGCCCTTCTGAGAGGAAAACCAAAAATCATTAATCATTTTTATCTCTTTCTTGATTATTGATATATCAATGTCCTTTAAAGTCTTTCTGTGTTCGCCAGACTTCAAAATATTCTGTTTTCTTTGACAATTAGGTCAAAGATGTTGTGTTCAGGAAGTTAACAAAGGAGGGGTTCAAAGACCTTAAACACACAGGTATACACCCCCAAAAGATCAGTAACAAACATTGAGGCAGGGGTAAGAGCATGGGCGTTTTTGGAAGCTCTCCTGAATGCCCAGATATTTTTAGATTATTTTCAAAATGGAAAACACACACACACACACACTCACACACCAAAAGGCATAGAACAAACACCCAGAAATATTTTGCTTTGATTTTACATGGGTTATTTTTACAGATCCGTCTTGCTGTGTGAATTTCATTGTGAATGAAATGAATCCATGATATTGCTTCCATGGAAACCGATTTCTCTGTGATTGGCTAAGCGGTATCCAAGCACTTCAACAATACCTCAGAAAGTACAAATACTGTTAATATGTAGCAGCTGCAGTAAACCTACCAGTCCCGTGGCATTTGTTATATAACTCACCATTAAAAGAGCAAAGAGACTGAGATCCATTTTAACATTTTCTCACCCTCTAAATATTCTTGTCAGCCTTTTATTTTTTCTTTGTTAAAACATGGCATAAAGAGAAACAGGAGTAGGGAGTGGGGGAGGGGAAGTCAGGGCAAGGAGGAAAGTGTGATAAGATAAAACCTTATCGTACTTGTAATTGATATGGCCTCCATTTCATTTGTTCCATTTCAAGATAGAACAGGTTTAAAAAGAGAAAAGTGATTTGCCAGAGAGGAATGATTCTGCCATTTTACATTTAATCATGATTAAGAAAGAAAGTGTCTTGCCACCTAAGACAATTTATATAATCAGGAGCACACAGGTATGACTAACCAAGCGCATAGAGGCAGAGGATACAAATTAAATAGCCCAAAGAAGGCAATATGTATTTTACCAGTGTCCACCAAAAATTAAAGTTTTTTTTTTTTTTTTTTTTTAAGCATATAGGATTGGAAACTCCCAGTGTGCCCTGAATTGTGGCTCAGTGGTTAACAGACCCTGAGTTCAATCCCTAGTACCCAAAAATTAATTTCCAGGTAATCATTTTTTTCTATAACTTTACACTGCCTGGATATTTGAGAACTCTTTCTGTGTGTTTAAAGTTTTTCTTACAGCCTATCATGAGCCACTCGATCACTTAATAGGGGGCAATAGTACGGAAAAGCAACACGATTTTTAACCTCTCAATATATTAACATTCCACTTAGGATCTTCTTATTTGAATATCTTATTTGAGATCCTTTGAGTTTCTCAGGTTCTGATAAAGGATACAATTTGAAAGTGTGAAGATATATGTTTAAGTTAAAAACCTTAAAATGAGAAGGGGGGAATTACTATATTTTGAACTTACATATAAATGATTGCATAGATGTCTTTATTTTGTGCATAAACCAAATGAAAATCATTTTTAATGAAGGGCTACTGTGTTTGCATCTAAACACACCTAAAAGCTGGACTATATCTAAAGCTGATCTTGGTCATAACTCAGAGAGATGGCTACCCTGTGCTTCCTTTAAATTCTTAAACCAATATAAAATTGAGGTAGGTTTAAAAATGTATGTATAATAATATCTCAGATATGATAAATTAATGTGAATTTACAAAAGACTGTGAGATCATACATCAAAACATTAACCATAATTACCTCTGGAGGCTTCTAGATTTTCATGGGTTTTATCTTTTAATGTATACTTTATTATCTCTACATTTTCACACAAAGTAGGTGTTATTTTAAGAAGAAAAATTATGTATTTTAAAGATTATCACTCTTTTTTTGTAAAAATAATGAATCTTTCAATGTAATAAAAAGTCTTACACATTTGAAGTCTTACATATTTTGTACATTCAGGATCTTGGTCCAGGCACTCAATAGCTCTGGAAAAAGGTATTACAGAGAGTGGAATCTCATTTCCAAATAATGAAAATAAAAGCCAAGGTCAGCCAACTTTGTAAATGGCAAGGGATATAAAAGTCAGAGCTGGGAGAGCCTAGCCAGAGTTCTGAGGTCATATATTGATGGCTTTCACATTATTTTAAGTCAAGTTATAAATCCATTACCATGTCTTAATATTTTATATTCTGTTCCCAAATGTAACACATTGTTAAAAATCAAGCAGATGCTCAATAAACATTTGTTAATTGATTTATAACAATCTTTTCTTCTTGGTGTTTCTTAAAACTCATTCATCTATGTGGTTAAAACATTCTCAATCAAGAATTAAAACATTTCAAATTTTCTTTTAAATCATTTTTCCAAAGTTGGAAACTCTAGGGATTTAAAAAATATATACTCTCCTACTTGTCCATGCAGTTTTAGGGGAAACAATACAAATAAAAAATAACCTTAGATGTTTACCTAAGCAGTTGATGGCAGAGCAATGGCTGACCAGGACCGGGGCACTGAAATGTAGCCAGCTCTCCTGGTAGGCCCAGTGGATAGGGACAGAGGAAGAAAGGACGGCAGGTACTTCCAATCCAGCCACCCTTCATGTAGTCCCACAGTGAGATCAGCACTCAGGACAAATGGAGTTCCAAGGGACAGCTCCAAGCTATATGAGTGAGAAGAGGAAAAATAAAGAGGCCATACCCTAGATGCCAGAATGGAAGACCAATTACCTAGAGTTTGAAAGTTTCTTTCTTAGGTTGCATATTTGTTATTATGGATCTGCATGGGCTAAGTAAGTTAGAAGAGGGTGCCCCTTCCTGGTGGACACAGTCTTGCACCAGTGTGTCAGATTGGTGAGTGAAGTCTGGGTTGGATTACATTCCCCACTTGTGTCCTGGCCAGGAACCTTCATGTGGAGAGCTACCTGCCCAATTGTGTACTCTCCCTGTTCAGAACTGAAAACATAATCCAGTTGGGTCTGCCTGTAATTGGAGGGTGTTTTTGAGTCCTTGCCAACAAAGTGTCCTTTTGTTGACAAATACATGCAATCACACATCTGATTTTTAACAAACACGTAATTCTAGAGTCCAGAGATAAATGAGTCATTTTCCTAGTTACACACCACACACACACACACACACACACACACACACACACACATACACACACATACACAAACACATAAACATGGACTTTTATAATGATTGAATGAGATAATATATGCCAAGCACAACACCTAGCACTAATCATCCAACAAAATGCTGGTTCTATGCCATTTTCCATCACTGATACTGAAACTGTTTAGATAAAGCTGCTGTTACTGGGTAATTTTTAAATCTAACTCTACATTGCCATAAATCCTAAAAACTTCATATTTCTCTGCATAGAGAATGAACTATATTCCCTCCCCCACCACCATCCTCTGCACCACATGCATTTTAGAGTAGCAGGCAGTATGCCATAGACACTGAACCCCATCTGGAAGAACTACAGATTAGTTTTGTGCAAAATGTTAGTGCAAAATTCAAAGCCAGCTCTGACTTTACATTTTATAATGAAACTAAAATTTGGCCCATGTTTGCAAAAATGTTTGCCAGCATTTGCTATGGGCCTGTGAGCAAGAGATTCCAGACTTGCTGAGAGCCAGGCAGAAGAAGAAGTCAGGCATATCTCCCAAATGTCACTTTGAACACTGACCCTGGGGGTAAAAAAAAAAAAAATAGAGCAGAAGTTGATGCACAAGACTGTGCAGGAAAAATGTGCCGAGTCATATCAGTCAATGAACTTGGGTCACAGCCCTTCCTGCAGCAATTCTTTCTCTTCCAAGTAAATGCCAGAGACAGATGAACTGTTCCTGAATGTTTATCATGGCTTCTGGGGGAGCAATGAGTTTTCTTCTTTCTTATAGCTTTCTAGCGAAGAAATTATGAATGCATATAGAACCTACCTGCTGTATTTTGACCAAATTAAAAGGCAGTAGTAAGAAGACAGTCATGCTCTGTTACTGTTCCAAACTTGGCATCGATAATGCTGGCATAGAGTGACATTGCTTCAAAAATGCCCTTTATCCCCTCTCTAAGGCAACTACAACCCTCTCAGAATCTCTGGACCCTGGAATTCACAAGTAGACAATGACCCCTGTGATGATTATTATTTAACAAAATGTCTTGTAGTGAGATCTTTCTGTTAAAACTTGAGCCAGGAACAATGTCTAGAGGATGGAACTCAAGGTCAATGATCTAATATGTGGTCTGATTAGGAATTTGTACAAATCAAATAAATTCTAGCCAGGCGTGATGGTGCACTCTTATAATCCCAGAGACTCAGGAGGCTGAGGCAGGAGGATCACAAGTTCAAAGCCAGCCTCAGCAACTTAGCAAGACCCTGTCTTAAAACAAAAAATAGAGGTGGTGGTAAACACCCCAGGTTCAATCCCCAGGGAAGGTTGGGAATAATAAAGGACATTATGCCAAACATAGGTCAAAATACCAGAATGAAGCAAACAAAATTAGAATTAAAAATGAGTACAAAAACAACAAACATTTTAAAGCTAGTGAAATAAAATTCATTTAATCTCTTAATGTTAAAAAAAAAAAAAAGTTGACGAAGAAAAGAAGAACAGTAAGTAGCAAGTAAAAACTATGTTCTCTGGCATCCTCTGAACTTTTTTTAATGATGGGAAATTTTGCCCTGAAAATGTCTTTAGAAAGAGGGTGATGGTGGAACTCTAGATCAGGAAGTATCAGTCAGTCTCTTTCTGTAGATCAAAAGACCTTTAGGTTCCCAGAGGACATGTGACCACAGACAAAGAATTTCTGGAGGATGCACTTAGTCTTCTTCACTCAGGGATTCTATCAAGTTCACCTGCCCATGCAAGTGTTCTGTGCTTGCTACATAAAGAAAAAGTGGGCTGGAATGAACAATTTTGAATCGAAGCTCTTTGACTAGGTAGGCTATGGAGGCATAAGTATGCACGATAATTTTCTCAAAGACCCACCCTGCTTCCCATTTGGACTTTTCAGGACAGGGAACCCCCCTAAGAGATAGGCAGGCCCAAGAAAATCTCTTTATACCACCTGAGTTCCGAAGGAGATAGTCCACTGAAAGGAGATAGTCCACTAGGAGCATTGTCTGAATCATCTCTGAGCTATTCCTAGGACCTAAACAAGGTCTGACACCTAGTAAACTTTGAAGGAAATTTTGTTGAATGAATAAATAAATGAATCAGGGAAGAACCTAAAGCAAAGACTATAAGGAGGAGGAGACTCTAAACATAGATCCAAGTTCAAAGGGAAAAAAAAAATCTTTTACCTTTCATCATATTGCAATTTCACCATCAAGAAAGGACCTTGGTTGTATATATCCTTGGGCTTGATCCTTCTCCATGAAGAGAATGACAGAAGGAAACACAACCCTCCCTAGATATAGGAGCATGTGCACTAACTTTATTTTTAAAATATGCTCAAAGTATTTCTGGGAATCTAGTGCATAACAGGAGAAAGCACAGGCTTCATTCAGTCATGAGGTTAGTTTGTTGGAAATGGGGCCATTGGAGCTATTTACATTCCACGTGAACCACAAAGCCTGCCCTTCAGAAGAACTCTGTACTTGGACTTAAAGAGGAAGCAATGAGAAACAACTTCACACATTCTGAAAGAAAAAAAAAAAAAAAACACACACACACACACACAACAAATATTATCACAGACATTAAAGATTATTTTCTGGCTACATGACCCTGAACTTATTTAAAATGCTGGTAGCTAACTCAGCAGTTCAAGAAAAGGGGAAAAAATTAAGAAGACATCAAGTATGGTAGGGAAATCAGAAGTTAATTTAATGACAGCGTGTCTGTAAGTTTACTGTAAAAGAATGAGAGCTACTCTTCCTGGCTCCATCTCAGAGGGAAAGTAGGGTTTTGAGTGCTGCATGTCTAAGGCATGATTCACCCCAAGGAAGAGAGTTCAGAAGCCACGGCTCCCAAAGGAGACAGCTGATTTGCTTTAAAAAGTAAGTTCAAAGCCTCATAAGTGTCCAAGAGACATGGCCCTATCCCAGTGGGCTATATGCCCCATCCCATGGAGGGCTGCTAATGAGGTGACAGAGCCTCTTTCTAAACCCTGTGCCCTGTGGTCCAGGAGTGAGCAGAGATCCCCATGGCCAAGCTGGGCATGAGATCCACTGGCATTCCAATGAGCTACTTGCACAGCAAGATCACAGGACCATCCTCAGATTTTTCTGGAAGATATAAGATCATCAGTTCCCTCTAATGGCCAAAGGAAATTACAGGGCAAAAGTGGGTAAGATTAAATTTCCTTCCAACCTTACAAAGGACAGGAGGGAACAAAGCCAGATTTATTTGAACATGAAGAAATATAACGGCTTCCCCAGAGTTAAGGAACAAATCCATATCCATTTTACAAGTATGGCCAAAGTTCAAAGTTAAAAAGAAAAAACTCCAGCCTCTAGATCTCTGTAAATGAACAGCAGAACTCCACATGCCGCAGGTATCCGTATTTACCTCAGACATAGCAAGTCAACCAGAAAACCAGCCACGCTTGGTAAGTGCACTCGATTGAGAGCTTTCTCATAGCTGAGAGAACGTCTCATCAGGTTTCAGTTATTGGCCTGAGATGACCCAAGGACTTTCTCAAATAGCTATTTGAAAAGGAGTATGTGGTAGTAGGTGGGTGGTGGTGGGGGAAGGGGGGCCTACATACTAAAATGGCTCTTCTCTGGCCAATCACCGACCTCACTATGTAAATAGGAACAAAGTGGCTAATGTTGAAAAAAAACTAATGTTACAAGTCAATGTTAAAACTCGTGTTTTCTTTTGTATTTTTGCCCCCACAGTATGTATTACCAATGTCTAAGGGTAGCAAGAGTTTGATAGGCACATTTCACTTTTCTAGATAGCAAGCATGCATTGATTTTTTAATGTCTCCCACAAGTCAGAACTCCTAGCTTATTGTGTTTGAAAGGAAGAAAAGCATTTTTGAATCAAAACAGAGGGGGGACTGCAAGATGAATTCCAATGAAACATGAGCAAGCAAGCGCATCCAAGTAGGTTTTGTTATAACTTATCAGCATTCAAGGGATGGGAGAAAAAATAAAAAGCAACTACTCAATTGTTAAATCAAGACTTCTCAGCTCCCTGTCCTGTAGTCAATTTGCTAAATGTCTTTTCTCTTCTGTAATCCCGTTTTTCAACCTCTCATCACTCTAACCTGATTGATCACTTGGTCACATCAACCCAAACTCATTAGGCCAATTAAATAAGAGTGTGGTGGAGAATCCAGCCCACGTCGCTCTGGCAGCGCCACCAGCAACTTGGCTTCTAGACATTCCACAGTCTTATTTCAAGGGGTGTGATTTTGCATGGGTGGTTTGATTTATTAAAGGGGACATGCTGCCACTCAGAAGGACTTCTCAGGACACTGAAGGGGAAAAAAAACAGGGCAATGTGACAAAAATAGGATGCCTTGTCGCCCAAACCCTGAGGCAGCTCACACACATGGTGCCGTATTTTAAACATGAAGAAAATAGACTGTGTCTTAACAGCCTAGTTCTGTTAGCAGGGCGGCTCCAGGAGAGCCCTTCTTTCCTGGTGAACGTGCTAAGCGAGACTCTGAATGTGTTTGTTGACAAGGAAACGGGTGTGGGGCCACTGGAAGTGGGGGCCTTTCCCTAATTGCTACACAACGTACACACATCTAGGCTATTTGTCTGGAGGGGATACATTTCTTCATCTGTAAAAATGTACATCTGGCAATTTGGTAACAAATAAATTAAATATTAATTTATTGTCCAAAAATCTGACAATGCTGAGAGTAGAACTCTCACCTTTAAGAAGTCACTTGAGCCCCGCGTGGTGACTCATGCCTATAATACTCCCCCAATGGCTCAGGAGGCTGAGGCAGGAGGATCAAGAGTTCAAATCCAGCCTCAACAACTTAGGGAGGCCCTAAGCAACTCAGCAAGACCCTGTCTCTAAATAAAATACAAAAAAAGGGCTGGGGGTGTGGCTCACTAGTTAAGCACCACTGAGTTCAACCCCTGGTACCAAAACAAACAAATAGAGGACACTTGAAATCACTTGGACCCCCAAAGGGTCTGTGTCACAATGCTTAGACTTTTGGAGCTTTTAGAAAAAAAAAAAAGAAAAGAAACAAAGATCTGGTCCCAGCCTGAGTTTCCTTCAAGATAGGGAAAGAGTGGGAAGAGGAGGGGACGCTGACATGTTTTGTGTCTTAAATTCTCAGCGCGTTTGATAGCAGGAACTACGTCTTATTCACACACTGAATAAATGTGTGTGGTAGGAATGCATTTCAATCTATTTAATTTTTCAGTTTGCTCTTGTCTTTAGTAAAAGAGAGAGAGTTTAAAACCATAGTTGCTTGTTGTGTCCATAAAATTTGATCCTATACAAACTTGGCAAATAAGGTACCTTTTTGAAAATTTTTCAAAAACTATTAAATATCACATGACCTTAGAGTTAAGAGTGTTTTGGTCCATCCCACTGAGTTGTAAATGAATCAGAGGTCTGGCAAGTTCAAGTGACTTGACTAGTTGGAGACTACCACTCCAGTACTGTAGCTCAAGACTTCAGCCCCCAAGCCCAGAGTCTTCCCTCAATGCTTCTGTGACTCAAAGAACAGCCACATGCGCCTCTAACATGAAGCTTTTCCCCTATTAGGCACTGACAGCTTCCTACATGCCAAAATTGTACACCACACCTGTGGCCACTTGGCAAGCACCATTCTCACTTACTACTGCTGCCTCTGGTATCTCCCAGTCAGCTGCATATTCTTGTACCTTTCCACACATTTGCTAGACTCCTAAGTGAATGATCAGACATTAATTCCATAACATCTATCTATTATGGGCCCCAAAGAAAATACCAATCAAAAGCCCATTACTCTCAAATCCTTTTGAAAACGAGTCATGGAATTAAAAAAAAAAAAAAAAATGATCCTTGTGAGACTACAGAGCAGATGAATGTGTCCTAAAGCATGCTAAACACCAGAAATGCTAAGCCAGAGCAGCAATTAACCAGGAGACCCTCATGGAGTCAGGGGAGAGTGGCCTGGCTTTGCAAATATCATAGATCAGCCCCAGTTAGGAAACCTAACACAAGACATCCAGGATGAAACAGAAGAGCACTCTGCAAAAAGCACTTGCTCATTGCTCAATTCCACTTTTAAAGAAAGCATCCCAGTGAATCTACTAAATACATGGAAATCAGCCCCCCAAAGCAACAGATTTAAGCCAACCAGTAGGACAGCATTTAAAAGGGTAAGTCTTTTAAACTTTTACCTTTCAAATTACAGATTTTCTAAGCTCCCTTTCTAATCACTGGAGTGGTACCTGTGACTAGTAACTTAGTGGAGACTAATATGATGGGACCATTGTAATTGATAGAACATTTTAGAATAATGACCAGCCCTTCCTTCCTCAGGCAAAAGGAATCACTTGGCAAGTGATTGAATGTGGTGTGAGGGTAAAAATTCAGAATCCACATCACATGGGGTCACATGGGCATTTGTGGCTCAGGATGAATTTTTAAAATATTATGAATAAAACTCTACAGTGAGCAATGGATTTATGGGTTTAAAATGTAGATCCAAGGCTGGGGTTGTGGCTCAGTGGTAGAGCGCTTGCCTGGCATGTGTGAGGCGCTGGGTTCAATTCTCCGCACCACATACAAATAAATAAAATAAAGGTCCATCAACAACTAAAAAATATTTTTTTAAAATGTAGTTCCATTTGACTCTATAAAGCCTCTGGGAATCGATTTTTATTATATTTTGGAAAACATGATGTTCTGTTCTATATCTAGAAAGTTCAAATTTAACCCACTGTGAAAGAAAAGATAATTTGACTATACTACAACTTTGTGTTTGTATTCAGTATTTTCTCAACTGAGAATGCTTACTGCCTTGGATTGATGAGCATTTCATATTTATTAAGGGCCAGGCTCAAGACCATCTTCAAGAAGATGAGATGAAAACTACCTGAATCAGCAAAGTGGAGCATGGGGTAGGGCAAGAATGCAGTGAATTGGGGCAGCTACCTAAAACTGGAAGCATTTCCATCAGCCGGTCCCTGAATGTAGGTTATTTTTGCAAATGTCTTGGGACAATGAAGAAGTAAAGAAGAGGAGGATCTGGAAGAAAAACCTTTGAAAAATAGCTCTGTAGAATCAAGTTGATGAACTCTCTAGACCTTACTATTCAGCTTATGATCATGGAGGATGTTAAGGAAAGGAGTACATGAGAGTGACAATGTACTCCTAAAAATAAAGTTGGTTCCCAACAGTGTAACAAAATAAACTAGCATTAGGTTCTATATAACCCAACATATAAAATAAATAACCATGAGTACGTGCTGATAGTTTTTAAATGACTGCATGATATGAATAAATAAATGGAGAACAGACAAAACCCCTGTGCAGAAGAATTCCAAATAATTTATGTAGACACTTTGCCTTCAAGGGGATAGAGCACAGTTCCCCATTATTTAAGCTTGGGCTGTGGCTAATAACTTCTTTTCAAAGAGTACAGTGTGGAAAACAAGGGAAAGAGTAGTTTTTCAGTGGAGAAATATCACACACACTACCACAGGTTATCAAGGCAAACATCAACAGTGAGAAGTCTGGTTGATAGTAAGCACCCTGGATATGATGTGATTAGCAAGGCACTTACCTCTGTGGTCTTCCTTCTGAAATCCACAACCCCAGTCCAATCATGAGACCATCAGATATATCCCAACTGAAGACTACTCTATGGAATACCTGATCAGCACTCCCCAAAATTGTCAATATATTTAAAAAATAAAGAAGTTCTGAGAAAGTATCAAAGCCTAAAGGAGTATAAGGAGACAGGACGATTGAGTGGAATGTGCAATCCTGAATGGGATTCTGGAAGAGGAAAAAGAGATTAAGCCAAAACTAGGGAAAGCCAAATAAAGTACGGACTTTAGTTAAAAGTAACATATCCTGGTAGGAATTGTTGCAAGACAGAAATCCACAAGTGCAACACATATGGGCCTGATTTAGTGCTATAGCTAAAAGAGATTAGCATCGAATGGATAGAATTTGTCCAATGGTGAGAAATAGTCAAACAGTAGATCAGAGATCAGATTGAATGATAACTGGGAAAGGGTTGGTACATCGAGAAACAGCTCTATAGTCAAATCAGTAGATCAAGAAACGGCTCCATAGTCAAATCATAGTTGAACTGCAAACGTAGGTCAGCTACATTGTGATATAAGAATTCAGTAAAAATCGATGGGAGCACTTTGTTATAATCAATCAGCTGTATATTATTTAAATAAAGAGTATTTTCTAAGGATAAGTAAGGGAATAATATTGGCTCGTTTATTGCCATAAAAATGCCTTAAGGTGCTAATAATAGGGGAAACTGAGCGATAGGCTTGTGGGAATTCCCTGCACTATCTTCTCATTTTTTTCCTGCATTTTTATAAATCTACTAAACTAAAATTTCAATTAAAAAATTTCAAAAGGAAATTGACTATGGGATAAGAGAGAGAGAGAGAGAGAATAGAAAAAGGTGAGTATTAAGAGGAGCTGGGAGCTGGGGATATAGCTCAATTGGTAGAGTGCTTGCCTTGCATGCATAAAGCCCTGGGTTTAATCCCCAACACCACACACACACACACACACACACACACACACACACATACACAAAGGAGATAGAAGTTAACAGTCAAAAGCAGGATGTTTTGATGCAATGGAGACTGAAGTATCACTGGGGTTAGGGGGTGGGGGGAGAAGTTAAAATATATATCTAATGCCAAGAAGTAGGGCTTGGAACAATGCGTTAAGAATAGCTGTGATGGATTCATAAGCACAATTAGCACCTTGACTGAGAACCAAAAATAAGTCAACTGTGGGGAGAGAGCAGGCCAAGGTCATAAACAGGTCCTGCAACAGCATCTCAGTGAGACAAGGTAGCCCCAAAGAGGAAAGTGTGGGGTAAACAGAGGCCAGGCTTGTGACAGGGAGTCCTGTGTTACATGTTCCCTCTGGTGTTTCTAATTTGGAGTAAGAGTCGAATTTTATTTCTTCAAATTTGTCATTTTGACATTTTTGTCACCTCTACAAAGGTTTTTATGTCTAGATGCAAGCAGCCCCTGCTTCTCACTACCTTGAATTTTGTCTAGCAGGAGAGGGTCTAAAAACAGCGTCTGGCAATACTGGGTCTGACCAGCCTGGTTTCAGCAGCAGATTCTTTATTTGGAGGGACTGAATCATCCATTTCTCACCTTTCTCACCAGCCAAGTATTTTTAACTTACTGTCAGCTATGGAGTGAATGTAGAGTCTATAAAGAAAAAGATATCATTTTTCATTTTTCTGCTTTCAATTGCTGAGTCCAGGAATGTATTACAGGGAAAAAAAAAAGATAGGGTCTTCTATGTAAAAATAATATTGATGTGTTTAACATTTTATTCCATGTTTTCTAAAGGCCTAAGGTGAGTCTCTGCAACCCTGAAAAGGGGATGTTTCTTACCTGGTGACGGCTAGTTTGTACTACCCTAAGTGTAGCACAGTGTTCAGCAGCCTTGAGCTCCCCAGCAGGCTCCAGGGATAGAAAGGTCATAGAAGTGGCCACATCTAGCTCCCTACACTAGGAGAACCTGCCTAGAAGCTGAGCCTCTGTGGGCCTGTTCTGCTCCACCACAAAGACCTAGAAGACAAAAGAGACGGCTTGAACTAATGTTTTACAACCACTGTATACAGTGATACCCAAGAAACTAACCCTCATGAAAACAATTTGTTCCAAAATCTAAAACAATCACAATTCTTTTCAGTTCTTAGGTCTAACACTGACAATGGAGGGAAAGAAGCCAAAGCAAATGATTGAAGAAATGAGGCTTGTTTCTCTTCTCTGTGTTTGTGTTCAAGAAAGGCAGTTCAAAGCATTTAAGCAAAACTTTTGTTTCCCTCTGTTGTTATTTGCATAATAGGTAAAAAATTTATTTCCTGGTCAAGGATAGAAAAGGATATGGCAATGACTGGATATTGTAGAATGATGAAATTCAGATAAAACAATTCTGTGTGGTGCACTGAAAAACACAAAGATTAAATGACGCCTTGGGATAGGAACACCAGGGGAAATGCCAAAGCCAATTAAGATAATGATTAATAAATATACTGTCTGAGCACATACTCCCTGCCCAGAATTGTGAGCACAAAGGACAAAGGAAGGAAGTGAAGGTGAGAAAAGGCCACCTACAAAAAGTGACCAGACCATGACGCTAAAGGCAGAGAGGCTTGAAGACAAACACCGGATGAGGGCTGACACAAGAGGCAGGGTCATCGTCAATGCAGAAGGGTATTCCCTAAAACCTAAGCAGTGCATATTTGAAGAAAAGCCTGTGGTATCTGGTTTGGCCTCATAGTCTTTACAGATGTTTGGGATGGACAAAAACCAAACTCAAGTCTGCAAAAGGAAATCAAGTAATTATATCAAACATCCATATAGCAATCACCATATGCCAAACACATGAAAATATATTAATTCATTTAATGCTTGGAATAATTCTATGGGACAGGGACTTTATTCTCTCTATTTTGTAGATGAGGCAACTGAGGCACAAAGAAATCAGTGACTTGCCCAAAGTTGCACAGCAAATAGTTGTGCTCTTAGCTGTCACATGCTGATTCCTATCTCCAGGAAAAAGCACGCACATTTAGCTTATAGCTGTGTTGTGCCCAAAACTAATTAAACTGTTTGGAACAACTTATTGCATTCAGCTTATAGCTGTGTTGTGCCCTAAACTAATTAAACTGTTTGGAACAACTTATTTCTCCATATTAGTTCTCTCACTTAATCATTCCACAATAAATATTGAATGCATACTGTGCACCACACACTATTACAGGATTTGGTGATACAAAACACTGAAAAAAAATCCTTGTGTTCTGGAGGTATATATTCTACTGAGGACAACAGACAAAATAAATAAGAATAGTATACAGTATATTAGATGGTAATAAGTATGGGGGAGATAAAGCAAGAAAGAGGGACAGGAGTGACCAGCGGAATTTAAAATAGTGTGATCTTGGGTATCACTGAGATCCAAGGAGGTGAGGGAGAAAGACATGCAGATAACTGGGGGAGGGGAGCAGGAAGCACTGGAGGCAAACATAAATATCCTAGGACTAAAACAGGATACTTGTCCAAGGGCATTTTGTGCCTAGGATGGATGTATCATTTGTTAAGTTCCTAGGCCAAGCCTCAAGGTGTGTTTTACCCCATACATAATTGAAGTGCAAGCTGTCTCCAAATTATATTGGCTTTACGTACTGCTCTAGAAGGATTTCCCTTCATATCCAACAGCTACCAGCTCCACCCAGATTCTTCCTTCATCTCTTCCTAGAAGTAATGCCTTTCCCAAATCTCTTAGGGTATTTTCCAGTTTCCATCTTGCTTTTGATTGGAGTTATTTTTACAGCTTACCTTTCCTCTGTCTTCTACATACCATTGAGGGTAGGAAATGGATCTGGTTCATCATTTAATTACCTGCAGAGGATTGCCTTGCTTATAGTCAGTGTTCAATACATATTTACTGAAAATGTTTCAGCATGTGCTTTCTATCAAATTAAACTCCCAATTATAATAGCACTAACTTTATATTTCTATTTTATTATGGTGGTGAAACATATTCTTATCATAATTTATCAAATTTTTTGTTGCTTAATAATCGTAAAGTTTTTTTACCAAAATATTGCAACTCGTCTACGTGAAAAGGTTCAAGTTAATATTTTAAGCTTCAGTGATCTTAAGGAGTAATACTTTTCCTTACACAACCATAAATAGAAAGAGACACATTAGTTAAGGTCACTTTGCTGTAAATAAGTAAAAATGGCAAATTGCAAAATATGTTTGCTTATATAATCAAAACATAATAAAGAATAATATTTAAATATTCCAAGCAGATAGAACATTAAGAAATAAGTCTAATTTCCATTTTTACCTAATCTGATTGTGACCAATAGTTAATAGACTGCTATTTTTTGACTGAAAAATTCATTAGCATGGGCATGGCAATATACTCAGGAAGCGGAGGCAAGAAGATCACAACTTTGAGGCCAGCCTCAGCAACTTAGTGAGACCCTGCCTCAAAATTAAAAAAATAAATAGAAAATGGCTGGGGATATAACTCATTGGTGGAGCACCCCTGGTTTCAATTCCCAGTACAACAAATAAATAAATAAATAAAATAGGACTAGCTAGGGTAAATTTATTTAAGAAATACCACAGATCTGACATGGGATTGTTTATATATTACCACCAATGATTCACTACCACAACACTTTAAAAACACAAGTACAATGTAGGACACAGTACTATAGAATTTAAAATAATTTTCCCTCATTCCTCTGATATAGTAAGCAGTCTAAAATGTCACATAACTGATTTGAAAGTGACCAGCTAGACATTTCAACTCCACTGTTATTTCTGCTTTCAAAAGGGTAGAAAATAAATGGGGAAATCACCGAGAGCCACACCATCGTGGAGAAACACAGCCCTTATTTGGAATTGTTTCCTCCATCTGAGCCTCTCCTGCTGGGACTCCAGGGACATGACCTGGCTGGAACAACAGGACAGCTCAGAGGGCTCCTGCTCTGTGGCCACTGAGTAACCAGAACTTCACATCTTATTGCAGAAGGGTGAAGAGGGAAGGCAGAGGCAATGTTCTGTCCACAAGAACCGAAAATCTACCCAGCCCCTGTACAAATAATCTATCACTCTTTGTGCATCCTGGTTTCAAAATACGAACTGAATAAAAACTGTTTTCCCTCTTCCTCCCTCCTTTGCCTAACCCAGTATCATTCTTCCTTCTAAATCATAATGTCCTTAATTTTTTCGGACATAATTTTTTCCCAAAGCCAATCCTAAGTGTCATTTCCACCACTCTTATCATTCACACAATAGATATATCTGGAATCTGTACCACATGACTCACTGCCCTGAGTTTGGAAGACAGGAGGATGAACAAGACAGCTATGTCTCATATTCATTAAGGACAAAAGGAAAGAATGGGCACCCTGAAGTGTAGGAAATGATGACCCGCCATCAACTTAACGATGTACAATGGCATATTTAAAAATGTGTCACTCAGTGAAAGACATTGGTAAGAGCTCATAGACAGTGAGGTTCCAGGGAGAGGGAGAATTTACCTGGAAATCATAGCAGGAGGTTTTCCAAGCTCCACAGCCCAGCCACAGCATCCGCCCCTCCCACCTAACTGCTTCCCACCTAACTGCCTCCCACTCCTCGAATTTCAGTTTAACCTCACCATCTTCTCTCCTGCCCAAGATAATGGCAATGTTTGTACTCTGCCTTCTCAGCAACCATTTTCCTCCCTGCAATCTCTCAGGGACAAGTGGGCTGAGGGTACAGAGAACAGTACGTTTTTGGCTTTACAATTCCACAATTGATTCATGACATTAGCAGAGGCGAGCACTTGAGAAAAAGAGAAAATAAAAAGCTTTTGGAGACTGTAAAGATTTGGCTTTGAATAATAAAAGCAAAATCCAGGAAAATAAGGAACAAAGGATTCATAGAGTAGGAAACGTTTCAGAGGAAACTAACTATCCCAAGAGCAGTTTTCCTACCATTTGGATATGAGATAATAGTCTGAATGGTTCTCCTGCTGTGAGAACATGAAAAGTGGCCTAGCACACTGCCCTTTCCAGCTCTGGATTGAAATCAGAGGACAAAGTTGTGCATACACCGGAAGTTACATGTGAGAGAGGAGCCCATTTCCTGGCTTTTTACCATGTGGTTCTTACACTGCCCAGCTCATCTCAAAGCACCAAGTCCAACAAGGTGACCAGGTATAGGTTCAAAGGGCTGAAAAGGGATACAGATGGCAGAGCCCTCCCTATTGAAGTTCCCAAACTCATGGCTTCCACAGTGTAGCACATGAAAAACAGCCAAGAGTTCCTGAGGAGGTCCACCACCCTCCCTGAAAGTCACAGAAGAAGAGAGATGATCAGTCATGGTCTGGTGCAGAGGATACAGACTGCATAACCTTTTCAAGAGGGGAAGACCAAAGACCAAATGGAAGGAGACTCCCCTGTGGAGACCAAAGAGATCAGAGGAAGACAATGAAACCTGATTCCCTTTCCTCAGGCCACAGGGACTTGCCAGGAATTTAGAGGAAACAGAAGGAAAGGGAGAATTCTAATTAAACTGAATTTTAGACCAACTTTGGATTTTAGTTTGGATTTAAACAAGAATTGAATGTTGTCAAAGCAACAAGATTAAGTTTTCTATTAAAAGCAGAAATAGGGACTACAGAGTTCAGTTATAAAGAAAGTTTTAGCTTTACACATCCAAGCTTGTGGGCCATTATTACTTATGAAACACCTCCCTTTTTATTGGAACAGAACAGATACTCCCTGAGCAAATCTATTAACAGTGTTTGGCAGGATCAGGCCCAATTCCAAGAGACAGATCATAAATCCCAATTATCTTCTTTCTCAATGATTCTTTAAAAAAAAAAAATCTCAGCTAACTTCTGTACAAGGATAATAACAAGTTACCTACTCAAGCCTTTCCCAATGAGAAACCACATTGATTAATTAATTCAAAGTCCATTGCAGGGTTTTTCCCATTGAAAAACTTTTTTCACAAATGAATAGTCTTTAGCAAATTCTAATATAGTTGCTAATAGAAAAGGAACTAAATAGTTTCTGTGTCCCTGCTGGAAGAAGCAATATCACATGGCTACCCACTAGATTTTCCACAGGGAGTTTGTAGAAGCCAGGGGTCAGAGCCCATTGGGAGCTGGAGCGCTAATTCTGGTTCCCCAGTGATACATAATACCACGGCAAGTGCGAATCTCAGACACGTGAAGTAGGATGAGCAATAGAAGCTGAATTGAAAAGACTGCATGCTGTGTGATTCCATTTACATGAACCTGGAAGAGGCAAAATTATAGAAGTAAAAACACATCAGTGGTTGCTGGACCTAAGGATGGGAATGGGGGTTGGTGAGAAAGGAAGTTGGGGCACCTGCAGGGGCCACGAGATGGAACTGTTCTGTATCTTGCTTGTTATTTTTTTATTTATAGAGATTTTTAGAAACAACCACAAAAAGAGCAGACTTTACTACTTGTAAATTTTTAAATAAATGTGTTTTTTTTTTTTAATTCCCATTTTGCCACTTTGACCAAATAAATGATCTTGCCCTGGTTTCTAAATGTCTTTGTGCTTCATTTCATTTACCACTAAAGATACATGAAAACACCCTTATCAGGGACCCTTTCAAGGAGGGATAAGTTAACATGAGTAAGGCCCTTAGACAGAGCTGCCACCCGAACAGGCCTCAGTAGTAGTCATCATTACCATCATCATCTCCTGGTGTATGCCAGGTGTAGTGGCTTCTGCTGGGCTCTGCCCTAATCTGCTCTTTACCTAAGCAGCCATCGCCAGAGTCTGGGAAGACTGGCTGTTGTGCCCTCCCCACCCCTTTCCTGTCTAGGAACAATCTCCAGTACAGCCTTCAGCCAATCGTTGGCTCTCGATGGCCCTCAGGAAAGGGTACAACCTCAAGCTTATGTGGGGATACAAAGGCCCTGCCTCCCCCAGGCTCTTGACCTGGGACAACTCCCAAGGGCCTATCCAGCTCCAGATCTCCCTGCAGGATTGGTTTTGGCCTCCAACACAACCACGTTGTGTGCCAGGCACTGCCCATCCGTGACATGTTCTTTGTAGGCAGAAAAGAGAGAAAGTATGCAGGCTCTGGAGCCAGACGGCCTGGGGTCATTTCCTGGCTTGGCTGTAGGGATCTTGATGTCACTCATCTGCTCTGTGCCCATTTCCTTGGGGCTCTGGCAAAGGATGAAATGAACCGATGTACGCAAAAACAGTACCAGGCCTGGGAGAACACTGAACTGTGAGTGGCTTTTCTTATCAGCTCACAGGGATCCAGTGTCCGTCTGAAGTTCTGTGACCTGCAATGTCTCAGCATTCATTTACACTCAGCTTATTCTGCATTATTATTTTCAGTTTAATGTACAGATTTTTCTGTGCTTTATCTAACCCAGAAGTGAATGCCAGTCCTATCTCTTTCAGTTTATAAAGTAAGGGTACAGGGGAATGAAATGATCTGCCCAAGACCACACAGCCAGACTGTGCCATATCTGTTTGTTTTCAGAACTTGGACTTTTCCGTTGTGTCCATAAGCTATATAAAGAGCTGTTGCAAAGCTGTTCCTTATGCAGACTTATTTAGCTTTATATAGTATATGCAATATAGGTATTAATAAGGAGACAACAATTACACCCACATGAAAAGACATCAAAGGGTGACACCCCCTCTCCCTAGCACTTGAACCCTTTCTGCATGTCCAACAGCTCTTTGGTTGTCTGCCTCTGAATCTTTTCAGCTGTAAGAAGCTCACAGTTTGAGTTTGTGGTGCTCCCTCCATCAGATGGGGGTTATATTAAACAGCTTTCCCTAGTACTTTCCCTCATTGGTGCTACTTCAAACTATGGAACCACACCAAATAAAACAAATCCTTCATCCACATCCTAGCCTTCTAAATATTTGAAACCAATTATTGCTTATTTCCAAACTAAACAATGCAGAAAAATGTCCTCAACCAACCTTCCCACCACAAAACTTTCAGTTCCTCTCCAGCCTGTGCACCTTCCTCTGCACACGCTCCAGCTGCCAGCTTCCTGAAATACAGCACCTGAACCCAAACAGATCCCCATCTCTGAACTGAGCAAGTCAGAAAAGAAAGACACTAAAAGCCTCTTCCATAATAAACACAGTTTTCACTGATTCAGCCAAAGAATCTAGCCATTTTGGGAAATCTGTCTCCCCCAGGGACTCAAACAGAACTTGACTTTCAACGAGACTCACCAAATATTTGTTAGAAATCTCCTTCCAGATCCTCATACTAGCCTATCACTGGTGGTGTTTCATTAGGATTCGTCACTTAAAATCTTTTCTGGCTAGATATAACCCATTATTTTAATTTTTTCTGGAACATTTTGTCAAATAATATTCATCTAAATGATTAACTTCTCCTAACTTTAGTCCATCATGCCATTATAGACTACCTCTAAAACATTTATGAAAATAATGACTTATCCTTGATAAAGATAGAGACCTCCCTCAAGCATGCTAGCCACCTCTTCCTTAGGCCCCCTTGAGATTCTGTGTTCACCCAGTTACAAGTTTCACTCATGGCACTGTGATCCAACCTGCATCCCTTCTCACTGTTCCCATAGACATCATGAATGACTTTGTCAGATCCTAGCCAAAATCCCAATGTGCTACATATCTGTCTTCCGAAATTTTCCTGATCTACAACCCTATTTTGCATTTTTATACATAGTTCCAGCTCAAGGACAAAAGGTACTGAATGCCACTCTAAGAAGCAAATAAGAACTTTGGGTGAAATTCACAGGACCTTCTTCAGATGTGCCCTACCGACCATGAACTGCCCAGGGAAAAGACACAGCCTATTTGCAGAGGTCAACAAGGAAAGGGCACATTTAAAAATAAGAAAGAAAGAAAGAAATTCGCTGGGTGAGGTGGCACATGCCTGTAATCCTAGTGGCTCAGGAAGCTGAGGCAGGAGGATCACAAGTTCAAAGCCAGCCTCAGCAACTTAACAAGGCCCTAAGCAACTAACTCAGTGAGACCCTAAATATAAAATATAAAAATGGGCTGGAGATGTGGCTCAGTGGTTAAGCGCCCCTGGGCTCAATCCCCAGTACCAAAAAATAAAAAATAAATAAATCCATGTACCAGAAGGAAAAAGCACAGAGGGGGTGTGAGTGATGAGGTCTGAGCCTGCAGAGAGAAAAGTGGGGCCAGACCTTGTAAGTCATGTTAGGGAATTGGGACTTTATCCTGAGGACAATGGGGAGCCACTGACTGATGTTAAACAAGAGAGTGACATGATCATATTTGCATTTTACAAAGATCACAGGGAAAGATTGTTCTGGAGACTGCAGCTTTGACAGGAAAGTGCGAATAGTTGACCTCAAAGGTCCCATCCAATGCAAAGGCTTTGGTTCTAACGCTTAGCTGATCAGGAAACCCAAAGGGAGGTTACCTTCTTCAAGGGGGATTTGCACTTTTCCTTTCCTCACGAGACCGACTCATCACGCCCATTGAGTGTGTGCTGCTTGTGTGTACTTGTGCGCATTTGGGAGGGGGCGCAGGCATAGCGAAAATCACAGTACCCATGGTAGAATAGGTTCTGACTGTCCTGCATTCTGCTGGCTCAGCAAGCTAGGCTGCTAGGAACTGGAGCAATCCGTGAACCTAATTCCCAAGCTGCAAAGCACACACGTGCCAACCCCCAATGCTAAAAGAGTCAAGGAAGCAAGAAAAGTTTGACAGAGACTCCATTAAAATTTCATCTTAAGAAGCATCACGTTTTCACAAAAATATAACAGATGATTAGGTGGTAAATTCAGGATTCCTCATGCCACTGATTAAGAAGAGTTAGCCATAAGTGTAAACAAAAAGGACAAAGGGGGACTGAGTGTCCTGTAGGTGTCGTTGCGAAGAAGTGTTCAACAGGCCCACTCAAGGACCATGTGATTTTCTAAAAGAATCTAGCATTGCTTCACATTGTGATTTTAATTATAAGAAAGTTCAGGATCTACAAAGTTAAGGTTACTATTAGCAATATTTTCTGTCCAAGGGGGAAAAAATATGTCCCAGAATTCTATGGTATATTGTACTGTTGGAGATTAACCAGTTTGTTTCTACCTAGCAATCTGATTTAGCATTTCTTTATTAAACTTCCCATAAACACACAGCTCCTCAAGTGCTCTTTGAACCAGGTTTAGGATTTTCCTATTTCTTTCATCAGTTAATGAACTGAGTAAAATCTTTGACTCATATTCATTCTGTATTTGTGTGAGAATCCCTAGGCTAACTTTGAAAATTATGCTTTGACATTCTTAGTACTAAGATCATGTAGTGTTATTCTTCACTATGCCCTGTCCTGCCGGTGGGTTTCAAGGTCTGAAGGTTAAAGGGTGAGGTTTATTCCCACAGTGGGTCATTCCTCTCTTTTCTGCTCTGTTTTTCAATGTTGAGCAGAGCTGGGCCAAATGGTATATCCTTACATATAACATCTTAGGAAACAACATACATGAAAGAATATTGACACCTAGAGCAGAAAAAAAGTAGATGAAATGTTTTCCTCTCAATTTCTTCTCTCTTCCATTTTTTGTTTTTGAAAATTCTACCAATGTGAAAAAGTATGTGTATTTATAGAAATATCTTCCAGGTTGTGAGGGAACTCTTGCCCATTAAAATAAATGGAACATATGTTTAAAACCAAATCACAATGCTCCTTACTGCTTCATCAGCATTTTGGGGCCCAGGGCCACCCCTCTAATCTGTTCTTCAGGGTTCTTGTGCCTCTCGATTTCTTATCATGCCCAGTGGAGGTAAAGAATCCCCCCACTGGATATTGTTAGAAAACTGATCTTTCAGTGGTATTTTTTGCAAGTATATTAAAACCAATAGGCATAACAAAAGACATTATGGGAAAAAATTCTCAAAACTTTGTGTCCTATGGAGATTTATTATGCTTTCCAGTGAAAATAAATAGTGTTATGTACATGACCTATCACCTGAAAACCAAATTTTCCACGCCATTTTGAGACCATTAGGTTTTCTTCCAGTTATAAAAACCATTTTATCCTTTAACCACCAGATAAAAAGTACAGAGAGGAAATGAGCAATCCTGGTTCATCACTATCATGCTAATTCACAATTAAATTGCTCATTTTATCTAATGCCATTTAGAATCACTTGGTCTTCTTAAAGTCTGTTAGCTGGCTTTGTGCAGCTTCTTAAAAAATATAGCATTGGTTCTAATAATCCAGAGTTAAGATTATTTGGTTGTTAGCACAAATTTCATCTTCTTTTATGCTAGAAGCATTTCCTGTTTCAAAACCACTCAGCCAATAAGTATTGTGCTGCTCTTTCTGTGGCTTTTACAGGACCTGACAACTCGAGCAGCTGTCATCAAGCTACATTATGGCACGAAGTCCAGTCCTCAAACACGGACGGTACAGAGACTGCCATTAATATTTCAGCATGAGTCTTTTGTATTAAGCTGGTTTCTGCAAATATCTCTGACAGATGCCGCCAGGCCAAAGAGCCTCCCACAACCACAACTCCAGACAAACCCAGGGTGGATGTGTGTTCTCCTGGAGCAGTTGTCTGAGTCCTGTGACAGCACCCACGGTGCAGTTGCCAGGCTTGAATGTGCACTTGGTGGAGACCCCATGCATAGGAGGCAGAGGCTGGGCTCTCAATACTGCTGAGCCGGAATCAGCCCTGTGGCACAGCCTGGAAAGGGAATGGTGAGAAACAGTTTTCTTTCCTCTTGATTTTCTATGATTTCATTTGTTTATTTCATCACTTTAGCCCCGACTCATTTCAAAAACAACTGGTGCAGGCTTGGAGTGCACAGAGCAGTGCCCCACTGAACAAGCACCCCAGAACCCATTTGCTTCCTCCCTACTTCAGGCTTGTTCTTAACTTCCAAATAATTCAACAAGAGCATATTCCCTCTCCCAGGTTGAGCCAGCACCCACAGCCATAGTCACCTCCCTGTGAGGGAAGAACCAGAAGGGGGAATTCAGTTCACCTTTTCCAGGAGCCAGAGGACAGCTTTATTTCAGCTGAGCCACAGGCTGGGCCAAGAGAAATGGAGGCTCCATGGTCTGTCCAAATGTATCCTGCTGCGCTGTTGTGCATGTGCCACGTGGGAGCGAGCCGCAGACCTTTCTTTGTAAAGCAGCTTGTGGAGTCTTCTTAATGAAACAAGAAACGAAGAGAAGGTACAGGCAAAACAAGCAGCATAGACAGCCCCGCATTCCTCAGAGGACGCAGACGGAAAAGGATCTGTTTGTTTCCTAGGGACAATTCCAAAGACAGCAAATCGCATGCTCAGAGAGCACAGGGTAAAAATTCACAAATGGAAGGTCATCTGGGTCAATATCTATTATAAATCTAAGAGAAGGGTGGGCAGGGGCTATTCTGAAGCTGCAAAAAATAAAAAAGAGACAATTTGTTAATCCATCTAGTGTTTATTAAACACTTCTGTGTGCTGAATACAAAAGACAAACAATAATAAGGCCTAGTCCCTGTCTTAGGGAGCTCACTGTCTCATCGATGGATGTGTCAATGGAGTGGAACCACATTTAAATTGGGGATGTGTTCTAGAGTCAGCTCTAATGACAAAAAGTGCAGCAAACCCTATGCAAACCCCCACTGGAAAATGCTTTCAGAAAGAGGCCAGGTTTTCCCCCCTGTATTTGGAGTGAGGGTGCTTTGATGGGGCCCCTGGTGAAGCACTTGGTTGTCTTGCATTCAGGATCATGTTATATGAAAGAGCAAAACCTGAGTTACAAAAAATAGGCAAAACTGTGGTTGATTTGAATCAAAATCAATTAACAAATCACTAGCATCCACATACATTGGTAAAAGCCACTTAATATCTGTAATAGAAAAATCAAGATATCGTTTGGAATAACAAAAAGAATTACACATTACTCAGACACAAACAGAACAAAACATGTATAAAATCTCTATGGAGAAAATTACAAATAAATCAAAGAGCAAAAAAAAAAAAAAATATGTGATTAAATGGATAAATGGGATGGGAAAATTATAAGAATTACAATACTTTGCAACATTAATTAATTCAGTGTAATTTCTTGGTTATTTTTTAATCTGAGCTAAGTTCTTCTTTCGATGCCTCTTCTTTTTTTTATTTGTTCTAATTAGTTATAAATGACAGTAGAATATCATACATAAATGGAGTATAATTTCTCATTCTTCTGGTTGTACATGATGTAGAATCACATGGGTTGTGTAATCATATTTGTACATAGGGTAATAATGTCTGATTTATTCTACTATCCTTCCTACTCCATACCCCTCCCCACCCTTCATTCCCCTTTACCTAATCCAAAATATTTCTGTTCTTCCCTAGCACCACCACCCCCCCCCCATTGTAAATTAATATCTGAATATCAAAGAAAAGATTTGTCCTTTGGTTTTTTGGGATTGGCTTATTTCACTTAGCATGATATTCTCCAGCCCCATCCATTTACCAGCAAATGCCATAATTTCATTCTTCTTTAAGGCTGAATAATATTCCATTGTGTATATATACCACATTTTCTTTATCCATTCAACCTAGGGTACCTAGGTTGGTTCCATAGATTAGCTATTGTGAGTTGAGCTGCTATAAACATTGATGTGGCTGTGTCACTGTAGTATGCTGATTTTAAGTCTTTTGGGTACATACATTAATAGTAAAGGTTTTCAAACTTTGGTATACATTAGAGCCACCATAAAGATGTTGATGCAGGAATAGATCTGGGGTTAGGTCCTAGAATCTGCATTTTTAAGTCAACCAGTTGGTTCTCTTTAGGATGATCTTTGGGCCACATTTAAATAAAGTGTGATCCATGAAATCTTTTAGCCAGAGGAGTCAGCAGCAATGTTACTGGTGGCATCTTGGTTTGGGTTTTTGCAAAGGATTGGTTCCCAGTGTGCTGCTCCAGGAATCTTTGCTGTGAGTCAGAAAAGTCTCTTTTGAATTAAAATATTCCCCAAATTGGGGTCTGTTTGGGAAAAAAAGAGAGAGAGAGAGAGCGAGCAAAACCTTTAAGCACTAGATTCTTCAGCATGGAGAGAGATTCTCTAACAAAGCCTAAATAGATCAGCTAACCTAAAAGACGTATGTCTTTCAACTTCACCAGTCCTCAGTCAGTAGGCATATGCTTTGTCCATAGAGTCATTGGTTTTGTTCTCCCTCCTTCTCTTTTGATCTCAAACTGTGCCCTTGCCTTCTTCCCTGTTCCTATCCCCCATGTACCCTTGTTTTATAAGTCCAATTGCATAAATTAAATGCATATAACTATTTGAGACCTCACTCTGGACAGTATGATAAATGCTTTGACAGAATAAAAGTTGAACTGAGATATTGTACATGATTTTAATGGTACATGCAGGAGTAAGCCTCTATTAATGGGGTTAGCTATCTTAATTCCAAAGAAACTATGATTGAAAACAACCAAGAACATTCCTAACTCACATTTCACCAGGGAGACTGCCAATACCTTGCTGAGGGATCCATTCCACACTCCCCACACTGCTGGGTTTGGACTCTCAACACCAAGGAATTGTGTCAATCCACGGGCTCGCCCCCTTTATGTACTAGGAATTCCAGCACAGTGAGTCTTCAGTTACTATGACCATATTTGAAAAAATTATGTTAACATTTTTAAGTCCTCTCTGAATAATTTCATTATTGTCGATTTAAAATCTACAATGTTTTTAAAGTCCTATCTATGAGAGTGGAAAATTCTGCCCGGAGGGTAAGGGAAGGCATAACAGAATGAACCATCTTTGAAGTTTAGCTTTAAAAGATAGGAAAGAGAGAACTGGGGATAGGTAGTGGACAAAACTATGAATGGTGGCAAAGGGACTGGGACAAAAACACGAAGATTTATTGTTATTGTTATTGTTATTGTTATTATTGTTAAAGAAAAAGAGTCACCAAGTAAAAGAACCCTGCCTTGACCCCGGTCTTACCTGCTCTTTCTCCCCACTCTTCTCATCCCCATTCTTTCCCTCTTCTCACCACCAGTACATATTCATTCATGGCCTGTTCCAGGCAGGAGAAGCCCACACACACCAGCCCATCCTACCTCATCTTCCTTGTCCTCTTGGTAAACAATAAAACCATGCAATTAGTTATTTTAGCTAAGTTGTCAAAATTAATATGATCTTAATGCCTCATCTATTCCATTGAGCTTTCCCCAATCTGTTCTCTGCCAAATGGACCTTTGCCCTCCTGTGACCCACAGTGCTTTGAAGCTCCAATACAAAACTGGCAGAGTACCCTTCCTCAGTGCTGGGGCCCTTTTCTGTCTCCCCCACCAGGTAGAAGTTCCCTTTCATAGCAAGGGCACCTTCTTGTGCACATTGGAATGGACTGAACTGGCCTTTTCACAAACAGACTCTTCCTGTGGAAAAGTATGGGAGAAAGACTGAGGATACTTGTAGTTTTTATTAATAAGTGATGACATGAGGGAACTGGCTTCAGAAAAGGACTCCTTCTCTAACTTTGTGCTCTCGATGTTTTAAATAGCCTCTTTTTCATTTTCAGAGATGTGTCTTGGTAAAATGGAAGTTTACTACAAGAAATGTAGAACCTGATCAAAGGGATTGGCTCCAATTATCAAAATTGCTTTTCTAATCCATTCTGTTTTTGGCAAAAACTGACAGAAATTATTGTTGAAAAAATAATCCAGATAATTCTTTGGATATCAAGTAGCCTTTACTTTGCAACAGTGCAATGATTTAAGTGCAAATCAGTTTAGAATATGTGGGTTTACTATTTCTTTAAAATATATAAAGGTTTGAAATGTCATGGTCCTATATTATTATACTGTGGCTTCCTATCGAAAACAGAATGGCCAGACAAAAGATGTAAATGTGTTCTACCAAAAGTAAGCCTCACTTAGCCATACTATTTTTACCTGAAGTATTTTTTTCAATCCTTAGTAGTATGAATTAGTTGATTTTTGAATTCATTAATTCATCCAATAAACCTATATTAAATGTCTTACATAAAGCTTTATCCTGTTACCCTTCAGCATTATTCTCCTATAACTAGAGAGGGTGCACAAGTCTCCACAGCGTCCCTTTTTCTCTCTTTAGATATTATTCTTATTTCTCAGTCAGAATCTTCTCATTTAAATTGTGTAACTAAAGATTGAGCCCAGAAGAGTGATCCAATTCCTCCTTCCAGTAAAATAATTTTCTGAAACCAGGAACTTTCTCAGGATCTATGAAGACTCCCAGAAATACATGGTCCCTAATTTGAAAACCCAATCTTAGAAATGACTAGCATGTGTTAATGTAGAATAAAGTAAAACTATCCCAGATTCTGCAAAGATGTAGTGATTCTGATCATCTCATTCATGGTAGGTAGCAGTTATAATTGATTAAGCTTTTTTGGAAAGAGACACTAGATATCAAGAATCACAAAAATGTTGAATATAACTGCATATTCTGTTTGTCAGATGCAAAGTCAACATGCAAAATTCTTACAAGGGTCTCTAAAGTCAGATTTCAACAGAACCTTTCATTGAACTGTTACAGTATAATTATTTGGAGGGAAATAGAAATGATAAATTACTTCCCTTAGTGGATAAGGATAAAGCTGTTCAAATATTATTTATTAGTAGTATTGATCATTTACATTCGACCACATTCTCAAAAGGAATTAAGGACTGAAACCTCTGAAACCATGAGCCAAAATAAATCTTTCTTAAAAAAAAAAAAAAAAACAACCAGGATTTGAGATGAGATTACATTCTGAGATATAATGTCTAAAAACAATTTAAAAAAAAAATAATAAATGAAGAAATCAGGATTAATGGAAAACGAGAATGGGAAAGTAAGATAAAGCCAGAACCAAGTTGAGTACAGTTCAGTAGACCCTTAAACTTGGAATTAAGCTTCTTGGCAGCCACACAAAGGGAGAAAATATTCACTGTGTATGAGAGACACAATCTACTGGAATAACCATAGCCTGTCAGATATTGAGTCCTGAAAGAAATTTGCCCGTGATTTTACCAGATGCAGAAAGACTCTAGTATACCACAGAGTCGCCTCCTGTGGCAATATCTGCCCCACTCACAGAGGGACAACAATAGCTCTGGTTGCCCAGAAGCCTCAGGAGTGTCACCTCCACACAGATGCTAGGAGATGGCAGCATTCTATTTCACATTCATTGGGAAATAAAGGGCCTTGTAGTTTCTCTGTCCCTTTGATATCCTGAGATTTCCCTCTCTCTGAGATGAAAAGAATCAGTATACTCCGGCCCAGACAACTCAGGTAGATGCCATTCAAAGCTTTGCATGTTACAGTTAGCAAACCAAATTTATAACAGATGAAGAACATTGTTCAAGGATTTGTTTATTTTCTGACTCTAAAGGGTAACTGGAAACAAAGGCCTACCTTGAGAAGTTATAAGGAAATGGTGGAAGTAGCATTAAAAAAAAAAATGTGCAAATATTTCAAGCCTATCTCATTGCTGGTACAAACACCTACTACTATTCACACATTATTTCCACTAGAAGGTACTGTTTATTCCATAACATTGGATCTGTGCCCAGTATCACAGCTCCTTCTATATCAACCCAACCATGATCAAGGAACTTACATCCAGTGTGTGGGTCTACTAAGTAGCCATAATGAGAGGTTGGAGAGCAGCTTGTTGGCATGTAATATTATCAGTAGTATTAATATTATTATTAGTATTATTGTTATATTATATACTATATTTATAGTATTATTAGTTAATATTAGTAGTATGCCATAAGACTTGGGCTATGAGGAAAGGGAGCCAGCAGGCCTTATTCTGAGAGGAATTGAGTCCATGAGTCCATTGAGTCCATTGAGCCCATGGCATGAAGGTGATTCTCCTCAGTGGTGATCTGTGAGGGAGGATGAGAAACCCATGGATTTCCCATCCCAGCTGAAAGCCCCAGCTTGGTCACTCCATAGAATGAGATGACTCATTCAACTTATTCTCACTTGTTTCCTCATCTGCAAATTGTAATAACACTCAGTAGATGTGTTGTAAGAATGAAATAATCAAATATGGAAAACACCTGGGAAAAAGTGCTTAGCTCAGTTTAAGTGCTCGGTACATTGTAAAATTAAGGTTTTTCTAGAAGTGATAGGGCACAAACAGGCTTCAATGGCAATTTAAGAGATTTGGGTCTGATTGAATGATCACTTCATAACTAAATGAAGAGAAGAAGAAATTATTCTGCTTAATCACCACTGTTTGCCAATGCCTAATACAGTTCCTGGCAGACACTAGTAGCTCAATAAATGCTTTTTTTTTTTTTTTTTAAGATTTTCATTCCCTTCACCTATTTTTCCCTAATGTTAACATTTTGTATCACCATAATACAATGATCAAAGCTAGGAATCAATAAATATTTTGAATGACTACTGGATGTTATTTTTAAATGGTCAAAAACAAGGTTATTATCCATCTATCTAAGATCATTTCTTTCAGGAAATACAAAACAGAAAAATAAAAAGTCCCTTGAATCTTACATTCCTATGTATCAGAATTCCAAATTTATTTTGGAGAGAAAAAAACAATTCCTTTCATTAAAGTGGTGAGGCCCATGGATGTGGGCTGCAGAGCTGCCAGACAGAAAATGTAGGAGCCAAAATAATTGATCCTTTGAATTCCTCAGATTTGGGACACAAGATTCACAGTGAAGCAATGGACTTCAGCTTATTGAGCAAACCAGGATTTACAACAACAAAATATATTGGTGCAAATTATGTAGAACATGAGTTATTCTTTCTATTGTGAGCACAGGACGTCTTTCAAATCATAGCTCTTTGTTATAAATATCTCTATATCCTGCATAGACGTTTATCACACCCCCACCAATTTTGTGAAGAAACCGTAAGTCAGCAAGTTACCTAATTTGTGTCAGGATCAGGGAAAAGATGTGTCAACAACAGCATTTTTTTTTTTTTTTTTTTTTGCATCCAGTGACAGGTGAGCACTCCAACTGTTGCTGATCCCTTAGAATTTTCTGCTTCCTCATTTACTGAAGTGTTTTCTTTTCTTCTGTTGAATCGAAATCAGTGAGGCAAGGTAGGACACGATGTGTGACAACAAATGGCATCTGAAATAACTGTCCATGGTGCACCCTACATACAGGACTCAAAAGACCAGATATTTTCAAAGATTCACAACAATTATTACAATTTTAAATCATAAAACTTTAAGCCAGGGGCAGTGGCACACGCCTGTAATCCCAGCAACTCAGGAGGCTGAAGCAGAAGGATCTCAAGTTCAAGGCCAGCCTCAGCAATTTGGTGAGTCCCTAAGTGTCGGGACCTTACACTGTCTGCCAAGGTGATGTAAAAGCTCTGGCTTTCTGGCTGCTTGCCACATTACCATGCCCTTTTACAGGACCTAGGCTAAGCAGGGGGCGTGGCTGTGAGAACTGAAACCACCCCAAGGATAGGCCAATGGCTCTGCCAATGGCATCAGCCCATGTGCCTTATGTGTCCCTATGATCTTTCTGCTGATTGGCCCATGTCCTCTATAAGACCATCCAACTTCCTCAATAAACCGAGTTCCGGCATTCTACTGACTGGCCTCCCCAACGGCTCTGAGTCTTTTGAAGGCGGGGGAGGAGGCGTCGGCGGCCTTCGCTTTCCCAATCCAGACTCATCGTTGAGGTAGGCCCCTCTGGCCTCTTTTGCTGGACAGAAGAGGTCCATCCCGGGTACGGGGGTGGGGGGGGGGTAAAGACCTCAACCCCTTATAACTTCGCGACACCTAAGCAACTTAATGAGAGCTGTCTCAAAATTAAAAATAAAAAGGACTGGTGGATGTGGCTCAATGGTTAAGCCTCCTCCTCAGTTCAATCCCTGGTACAAAAAAAAAAAAAAAAAAGTAAAACTTTGGCCGTCATATAAAGTTTAAAATGCTCAGCTTAGTTTGAGCATTAAATGACATCTTGAAGAACTTTTGACCATGAATGAGATGAAGGGTAGCTTTCTGTTATCCAAAATGAACACTTTCAAACCTTCTAAGTAAATAGCTGTTTCATCTTTTTTTCTTCTCACTCTCTCTTCCACCTATTCTCCCATTTGCTTTTCTTTTCCTTCCCTGAGCTTGCGTTCCTTTGCTCTGCTCCCTGAGCCCCAGATGATCTGCAAGACACCATGATTGTGGCTGAAAACCTTCATAAACACTGGTCCACAGATGATGTGCTAAGGAGAATGGACGCAGGGAGCTCTTCTGCATTAAGTGCAAGGTAGAGCAACAATCACTGACCCCTGGAGTGGAAAAGCTGGGTCCAGATGCCACTTTCCCTCTCATCTATTATGAACTTAAGGACACATGTTGCTTTTTCTGAGAAACAGGGCTGATACCACCTCTGTCTGAAGATCTCATAAGATCTCAAGTTAGAAAGAATTCCCCACAGCCTCCTTTTTTCTCTTTTGTTTTCCTTTCTTTTTCTTTTAGTATGTCTTTCTTTCTTTCTTTTCCTTTTTGCACTGACCTTGGGCTCTCAAAGCTGCTCTGAGAAGCTAAGAACCAGTTGTCTCCCCATTCAACTATTTTAGTCATCATCTGGCTAAGCATAAGTCCAGAAACATAGACTTCATTCAAAGGCTTGTTGACAGAGTATCTAACAGTAACTCCAGTACATGAAATTAACTTCCTTGCAATGATTCTTTAGTACTTTTCTCAAAATAATAATAAGAAGAAGAAACATTGTTTTCTCTTAAAGATGTTTTTTTTTCTTTACATAAATTCTGTCCCACAATCAAATTTGACTATCTTTAACATTCTGTATGAACACATTTTTAATATACCTTACATAATTGCTGCCCGATTATTAACTTGACAGCAAATTGCTCAGAACAAACAAATTAAGCCTCTGAAACCTGTTAAATATTTATAGAGTACCTCATGTTGCTATGTGAAGATATTCAACAAATATGAAGTATATTTTTTGATTTCAGAGACTTTACAACCCACTTGGAGAGATGAAATCTGTTGGATTTTTAGAATGAGAAAGGATTACAAGCCCATTCATTTATAGATGGAAACAGGAAATGATTCATTGTCCAGACAACAAAATGGAGAAGAGGAAAGGATGGTTTGACCACCAGGAACTGCATTAAGATACCCTCCCAAACTGACAAAAGACATATTGAATCACTTATGGAAGAATCAAGGTAGATCTTCAACTATGACATTATGTTGCAAAGGTTATCAACAGAGGCAATGTGGTACATCCTAGTGCAAGTCTCATGTATCTTGCCATTGCACTTAAAAAGAAGGAAGTCAGAGCTTCTCAGAGAGGGTCCCCCAGCATGTGATGGATAGAGGAAGGGGCAAAGCAGACACTGATGCAGAGGCATCAGAGGGATCTTAAATCAGCACATTCAGGCAGGTCTAGTGATAACTATGGATCAGTGACTCCTGGACCACAGAATAACCCCTCCTCAAGATCATGTGAGAGTTAATGTTTGTCATTTGCTTGGTTTTGGTTTGGGTTTGGGTTTGGATTTTTCCAGGTGTGAGTCGGCAGTTACTATGTATCAAAGCCAATTTGTGATGGACACACATATTAAATAGCATTTTCTGTTAGTCATTTTATTATGACTTCACTAAAATATGCTTGTGGCATTTCTTTAATATTCCTCAGATGAGTGCAAAAGGAAAACTGTGTCACCTAACAATTTTCCATGAAAATAATTACTCGTTGGTTGTGCATGGATGCAAGTGCCAGGCGAGAGGAGACAGAGTGCTAGAAAAGACTTGCAGATGAAAGAACACTGGTATGTGATACGACGTGAGGAGACATAGTTGGATTAGTACAAAGGAGAGAAGTACATTCTAGCTGAGGTACAAGGAGATGAAAGGCCAATGCCTATGGAGAAAAATTAAGCATTAAATGACAGCAGTTTTGAGTTCAATAGGTGTTGAGAAGCTTTCTTGGGCAGGGAGGGAACAGAACAAGTCCTGAGGAAGAGCAGAATTCAGTGGTCCAAAACACACTGACTGGATGATACCTGACATTGCTCTCACTTTAATGCTCAGAGTTCAGTTTCTATGCTTAATTAAGCACAGATATGGGGGTTTCAATGATGCAACTGTTCTTTTTCTCTGAGACAGGTAAGAGTGAGTTAGTCCTATTCAGGAAAAGCATCACCAAACCAAGAACCAGAGGACCTACGTAGACTTGGACACTAACCTATGAAGAGTAATTTTGTGTGCCAACTTGAGTCAGCCACAGGACCCAAATATTTGGTCAAAAACAAGTCTGGATATTGCTGTGAAAGTATTTTTTAGATGAAATTAACATTTAAATTAGTGTACTTATAATAAAGCAGATTACCCTCCATAAAGTATGAGTAGGCTTCATTCCATCCAATCCATTGAAGACCTTATGAGAACAAAAGGTTGAATTCCTTGAGGAAGAGGAAATTCTGCCTGCAAATGCCTCCAAATTTGAGCTGTAATATTAACTTTTTCCTACATCTTTAGTTTGCCATCCTTCCTTGGAAATTTCAGACCTGTCAGCCACATGATTGTGTCAGGCATTTCCTTAATAAGAGTTTCTCTTTCCTGTATACATATAGTACACACACACATACACACACACACACACACACACACACACAGATGGTCCCGGATACACAATGATTCAATTACTATTATTGCCATTTTAGAATCATATAACAGTGACATATATTTAGTAGAAACCATACTTTGGAATTTTGAGTTTTGATCCTTCCCCAACTAGTAATACCTGACATGATTCTTCTTTCTCAGTAAGGAGTGGTAGCTCCCAGTCACCACTGAATCACAAGGGTAAACAACTGCTACTCTATGATGTACAGTGTTGCTAAATAGATGGTGTTTGGTAGGCTAGGTGCATTAAATGTGGTTTCAACTTATGCTGTTTTCAACTTACACAATTGTTTCATCAGGACATAAATGCATTGTAAGTTGAGAATTATCTATAAATAGTCATACACTATACTGGAGCATTTTAGTCAACAAGCAACCACATACACAACAGGAATCCCACAAGATCACAACAGAGCCTAGGTGTGTGCATGCTATGTCATCTGGGTTTGTGTTAAGTACACTCTATGATATATGCACTAATGACACATTTTTCAGAATGTATCCCTGCCATTCAGCAATATGACAACATATCTAAGCATACACATGCCTACACACTTCCTATGGGTTTTATTCTAGAAACAAATATTTTTGACCAAATATTTGGGTCCTGTGGTCTACCCAAGTTGAAACATGAACCCTAACTAATCCCAGAAACTCAGAGGCTATGGCAGGATTGCAAGTTCAAAGCCAGCCTCAGCAACTTAGCAAGACTCTACTTCAAAATAAAAATAAAAAGGACTGGGATATAGCTCAGTGGTTAAGCACCCCTGGGTTCCATCCCCAGTATCCAAAAAAAAACCCTAACTAATACATAATCCTTTAGGGTTTAGATCCAGCATTTACAATAAAAGGGATTTGTTTGAGTATAATAACCTAAGAGATTCGGGCAAATAATATATTTTTATTAAATCATTTAAGTCATACCTAAATATTGTAAGAGTAACATGAAAAACTTTTGAACTAAGTTTTGATCTAGTATCCCAGGAACCCAATCTTATAGTCTAGGCTCATGATTATCCTTTTTCTTTTTCACGCTTTAGGTTTTGTTATCATCTTACAGTTTCTAAACTATAAATTAGATAATTTGTCAAGGTTTTGCTACCTCTCCAGAAAGTCCTCAGACATACCCTCTATATACATTCTTGTTCTTGGCTGCTCTTTTCTTCGAAAAGGAATATACAATCTGCTCCTATAATAGTGTACCACAATATTGGAAAGAACAAGGACTTTGAAATGAAAAGTCATGTGAATTCAAATGTGAATCTGAGGCAAACACTCACTGTGTGAGCTTGTCCAAGTTACTTAATCTCTCTGATTTTCAGTTTCCTTCTCTCTCAAGTTTCTCAGAGTCAGTCAGTGAGCATATTAATTGAGGTAACAACCATCCAGAACCCTTGTGACATAAATGACCCCCCACAAGTGAAAACTTGTATCTTTATGTAGTTTCTTGATTTCTTCCCTTTAAAAGTCCCTGGTAATTAAAAGTAATGGCAAACATGTAACTTAGGAAGTTGGTAATATCTCTTTCTTTTCCTTGAAAAGAAAGTCAAAGGACTGTACATCTAACTTGTGTAATAAATGACCCCCAAATGGCAGCTGCTGAACACAGTGAATTTTATTTCCTGCTCACCTCACAGCCCAGTGAGGGATGATGGGGGAGGGGCTCTTCCACAGAGCCATTCCAGGACAAGGACCTTACTATCTCATGACTTCCCCTCCTCTTGGCCCTTACAGGTCTCTCTCTTGTACGAGCCAACAAGGAAGAAAAGCAGGGAAGAGAGTGATGACACACCTAGACACTTTCATGAGTCATTCCTGCAAGTGGTACCTGTCACTCCAGCTCCCATCCAACCACCAAGACTATGTCACATGGTCTCACCTGGAAAATACAGTGTTGCCATGTGTTTAGAGAGAACCAAAACAAAAGTGTAGGTGAACTTGGGCACCTGTCTCTGTCTCAGGGGCCATAAAAGCCTATTATTAGACGAGGTTTTTTTTTTTTTTTAAAACCTTTGTTTGTTCTTAACAGTTTATTTTCCATTGTTTAAGTATATGCTTTTATCTGTTTATAGGTCTTTGCATTTTACATGAATTCCTAGGAGTACAGGTTTTTCTATTCACAGAAGTTAATAAATGGGGTAAGAGGAAGGCCAGAAGTCCCTCGGCATCTAATCCTGAAAGAAAAAGTAGCTGATAAGAGGGAAGAGGAAAAATTTTGCTAAGAGTGCAAAAGAAAGATAGATTTTCTCACTGCCCCATTGAGATCACTCCAAAGTCTGTACAGCCATCAGAGTCACGAGAGACAGCTACCCTATCTTCAGTGGAGTTGTCACTTGTAAGGCCTGTTGGTCCCTACATTAGCTGAGCTTTTTAAGTTCCCCATTGAGAAAAAGAATAGAACATCTAGAAGACAAAAAAAAAAAAAAAAAAAAAAAAAAAAAAAAAAAAAGCTGCCAATGTCCACAGCAAATGACAGCTATGAGGAAAAGTGCTTTCACTTTGACCAACTAGTTCAAACTCCTATGAGAGGTTGCAGTAGAAACTCAGGTGGCACCACCTCCTTTCCCCTAGTCACCACCTCCTGTCCTTTCTTCTGGGATTTACCCATACTCTATGTCCACGAAAATGCAAAGGTCTTCTCTTGCATCTGCCCTGAGTGTACTACCCAACCCTGTCCAGGCAGAGATTCTTGCCTGAAGCTAGGTCCCTGCCAAATGCAGCCACCTGCATGCCAAGTGGAGACCAGAAAGATCTTCCCCACAAACCTCTTACAAAACTATCAGCTTCCACATGATCACTCTAGTGCCAGGACTTGCCAAATGGGCCATGCATTGGGGCAAAGCATCAGATGGCTCATAAAAAGCATGGCTCTGATCCAACAGTACTAAGAGTTGGGACCACTATCTACTGAGAGGCTGCCAACTTGATATACATGCGTCATTAATTCCCCCATCACCCTAGCAGTAACAGTAAGGTTGTAGTAATTACATGAGACTGGTTAGCCACCAGGTTTAGCAAAGGGTGTGACACGTAGAGAAATTGTGATAAATGTTAGTTATTCTTATTTTCATGGCAATAACACCACCATCTGATGGCAGGTTCGCAGTAGAGAAGGAATTGGCATCTGGGGAAAGGACAGTAAAGGAAAGAAGAAAAGTCACAAATCCCCTAGAGAGAAGGTTCTCATCCAGCAGAATGGACTGGAGGGCTTAGACTGGAGGGCTTAGAGAACCCACAGACTGGAGGGCTTAGAGAACCCACAATAGGAACTGGGCACCTGGTAGAGGACGAAAGGAAGAGGGAGAATGGCAGTTCCCTGGGGAAAACATTCTTATTGTCTTGCTGCTTAGATTTCTCAAGACCTAGTCTATTATAAAATGTCAAAAAAGCTGGGTGGCTGAAACAGAGCTCACTCTGTCAGAGTCAAGAGGACAAGGCTATTTCTAGGATTCAGGTATCTTGCCCGCTTGCGCCACCAGCCCATGTCCAGGTGGTCTGCATGGTTGATGGGCAGAGCTGCTCCATTCCTGTGAGCCTGTAAGGAGAGCTTATAAATGAGGAGAGAAGTTCAATGTCATTATTAAAGGACAAAGATCATACAAAACACGAAAAATATGCATTTTTCTATCAAAACCTCCCATATGAATTTTTTTTTTTTTTTTTTTTTTTTTTTTTTTTTTTTTTTTTTTTTTTTTTGGTACTGGGGATTGAACTCAGGGGCACTTGACCACTGGGCCACATCCCCAGCCCTTTTTTGTATTTTATTTAGAGACAGGGTCTCACTGAGTTGCTAAGTGCCTCGCCATTGCTGATGGCTGGCTTTGAACTCGCGATCCTCCTGCCTCAGCCTCCCAAAGTGCTGGGATTACAGGCGTGCGCCACCGCACCCGGCTTGAATTTTTTAAATTAAAAAAAGCATTCAAAATTTCTTGTGAGAAAGATTATTTAAATCTCATTTCTTTGAATTATATTCAGAAATACCATTCTTCTTTGCCCAAACCAATGTGAAGGACAAATAAACCTCACTGTATCTGAAACTTTGAAGAAAAATTTTGAAGGTAATATTATCTCCCTTCAAAGGACATTTTATTCTGGAGATATGTTTTTATTATAAATGCATAGGAATCATCGAAGAAAAAAAAGTTAATATAGGTTTAAAAAGAAGGATTTCTTAAAATTAAGAGCGGTTGTACTTCACCTGGTGTTTTAGCTAGCTTTTTCACTACTGTGACCAAAACCCCTAACAAGAACAACCAAGAGGAGTAACTGTTTATTGAGGCTCAGGTTTCAGAGTTCTCAGTCTGTAGATGGTAAATTTCTTTGCTCTGAGCCGAAGGTGAAGCAGACCATCATACCAGAATGATGTGGTAGAGGAAAGTAGCTCAGGACCTGGCAGCAAAGAAGCAAAAAATAAATAAATAAAAAATTTTAAAAAGATAGAAAAAAGATAGATGTCCATTCACCAGGGACAAAATACAAACCCCAAAAGAAGGCCTCCAGTGACTCACCTCTTCCAGCTACACGCTACCTACAGCTACTACCCAGTTAATCCCTGTCAGTGGATTAATGCACTAATTATGTTAAGGCACTCATAACCCAATTGTTTCACCCCTATACTTTCTTGCATTGTCTCATACATGAATTTTGGGGGAACACGTCATATCTAAACCATATCACCTGGCCTCTACTCTTTGGAATACTTGTAAAGTTACCCCAGACCACTAGGACAACAAAAGTAGAGTGGCAGCCACAAGTCCACATAGATCACTTTCACTCCTGAACATATGTACGCACACACCCCACATGCATAAGGGGTGTATGTGTTTCAGGGGTGGAATAGAAGCTTTCTTTCTTTTGTATTTTTTTTTTTTTTTTATTAGAGACAGGGTCTCACTGAGTTGCTAAGCGTCTCGCCATTGCTGAGGCTGGCTTTGACTCACAATCCTCCTGCCTCAGCCTCCCAAGTGCTGGGATTACAGGCATGCGCCACCACACCCAGCTGAAACTTTCTTTCTTTATCTTGTCTTTAATTAAAAAAAAAAAAAATCTGTTTTCACCAGATGTAGTGTCACATACCTTCAGTTCCAGCAACTCCGGAGACTGAGGCAAGAGGATTGCTAGTTCAAGGCCAGTCTTAACAACTTAGTGAGACCCTATCTCAAAACATAAAAGGATGGTGACATAGCTAGTGGTAAAGTGCCCCTGGGTCCAACCTCGACTATCATGTTCCTCTCAGAAATGAGCAAGAACTGACTCTAAGAATTATAGAGATGACTGAAGTCACATCATTCAGCCACATCACCCTGGGCCTCCATGGGTGTGGTGCTCGGCAGTTAAGTACCCCGTCATTCCTCTTCAGTGCATGTTAAACTTTGCTCTATAATCGTATTCAGTGACTAGCATGCCTCAGTAGAGTGTTGAGTGACTTGAAAAATACTTGGCTAACAGACAAGAAAGTAAAACAAAGCAGAGTGTGTAATGTTTGACAAAGGAACATTCAGAATCTTCCTGCTGGCAGAATCAAAGCAGCAAAGAACACCCTCGTCCTTTTTTCCCAAATCAAAATGGGGGGAAAACATCCTGGAAAATAAATGCCACCAGACAGAAGTCAGGGATTTTTGAGAAACATGAAGTTTTAAACCATTTACTCTCATTTTGTTCTTCTAAATCATGGCCATTAATAACCTCTGAAAATGTCGATTAATTATCTTCTTTCTACTTGGCTGGTGTTCTGTACCAAAACGTTCAGACGGGAGGGAAATAAAGGCCTGACAGCTCAGAATTCCAAAAAGTTTGAACTGGAACTCATTTATTTATATTTCAAAATTCTGAGGCAGATTACCTGGAAGGCATCCAAGACCTCAGAAGCCAAAAGTTCTGCCAAACATTTTTCGGCTTGGCAAACAGAACTAGAATATGGCCAGATCATTAAAGAAATCCTGTTCTGGATTCCCTTGAAGTTTCTAAGGCAAAGTTTAAACAAAAATTATTTCCTTCAGAGACTCTTGTGCATGATAAGTTTCCATCTGTGCATAAGAAAACAGTGTAGTGGATTGGATGCCTTGAACCAGAAAAAACCAAACATGACAAAAATAAACACACAGTTCATTTCCCTGTAGGCCTGCATGGCTGTGTGTTCATGAAGTCAGAACCTGCCTGTCTCATCTCTCAGCAAGGAGAGGTTTATTGCCCCTTTGCTTTGTCGTGGCTATGTCATTTTGTTTTTCAATATCATGTATTAAGAACCTATGTGAAGAAAGTGCTATGCCAGCCAGGTATCATGTAAAAAACCAAGACGAGGGTGAGCAGACCTTGCTCCCAAAGGGGACAGCACACAGCAGTGGGTAGGGGAGGTGACTTAGCAGTAAGTATTAAACAAGACTGAAAGTGTTAGGACTGGGGCTATAGCTCAGTGGCAGAGCACTTGCCTAGCATGTGTGAGGCACTGGGTTCAATCCTTAGCACCACATAAAAATGAAACAAATAAAATAAAGCCATACTATCCGTCTACAACTACAAAAAATCTAAAAAAAGAAAAAAGACTGAACATCCGGAGAAGTGTTGATTAGAATCCAGAGACCAGGGACAATTTCAGGAAGGGATTCGGACAAAGTGGAGAAGTTCTTAGAGCATCATGGCATTTCACGTTTTGCCTTGTTAACGAAAATGTTCTTCTGGGCTCATTTCTAGCCTGAGTCATATTTGAGGGTACTTATATCCTTAAACTCAAACTGATGACACAAGAATACACACTTCTTCCCCAGATCCTAAAACCAAGTTGGATATAATCTCTCCATTCTTTATAAGCATGGTTTATTTTATGTACTCTAATTTATTTTTTTCCATCTGAATTGTCTCAAGGCATCTTCTTCAATTAACGTTACCAGGAACACATAAAATCTAGTGGTGCAGTAGAGATATCCACTAATTGAGACCAATGTGGGAACAAGAATCTGAATTATTTAGCAACATAAATAAGCCCCTTCTCATTCTGCCTGTGAAGGATGCTTGTAATGAGAAATCATCTCTTTGCCACCATTCCAGTGTGACAATCTATGGAAAGATCAAAATGTGCTGATTTAATACAACTCATTTAAATAAGCATCTAGGGAGAAGTCACTACCCTCAAGGCAGTGTGCCAGTTTCTGAGGACACTGAATGGCTGCCTACAGGGATCTCAGAGCCTGGAGGGGGACACAGACACCCACCGTGCAGAGTGAGACTGTAGAGATGAACACAGAGACTCTCGGAAGCTCAGGGGACCAATATATCTGATGTTCACATTCTATTTTTAAAAACTGAAGATTTCCCATTTGCATATGTACATTTATATTCCTATTATTTAGGCTTCTAATTGTAAGGTTGGCTGAAAATGCTCTTTAAGCTTTTTTGGAACGAGCCTTAGAGCTAATTTATAATTATATACAAGTCACATACAAAAATTATGTTTAAGCCCTTTCCTAATATTGACAAAATGACTGGTTTGATTTAGCAAAATTGGATGTGAATGATATTTCACTTTTTCCAAGAGTAAAATATTTTTCAAATTCAAAGTTCTGCCACAGTTGAGGATATTAAAAAATGTGGCACAGGCTTTGAAAGTACTTTTAAATATATATGTTGCAAAGGTGTCCAGCAACACTTAGTGGGCGTGGCATCACTTTGATGGACAGTACTTTCTTACCTCCTTCATCTAGCAAACTCCTATTCAGTTTTGTTAATTTTTTGTTTTCTTTTGTTTTTGTTTTGTTTTGGTTTTTGTAGTTGTAGATGGACAGCATGCCTTTATTTCATTTGTTTATTTTTATGTGGTGCTGAGGATTGAACCCAGTGCCTCACACATGCAAGGCAAGTGCTCTGCCCCTGAGCTACAGCCCCAACCCTCCTACTCAGTTTTTACAGGCAAAAGGTTGAGAAATTGCCTCTTCAGGAATCTCCTAATTTCCTTTTGTACTCTCAAGCTATCTTGTTGAAACTTAAAACTCCATTGCTGCAACCAAGTCTCAGATACCACTAATTTGTGCCTTAGCTTCCTCATCTGCAGGGGATAACAACAGATAGTATTTATAAAGGTAAAATGAATTAATACCATGTACAAACAGCATATGATATCATAAAGTCCATGGTATCATAAAGTCCTCAATACATTGGTCCTGGTAATTATGACCCAGTGGATAGAGAATCATTACATAAAACATGTTCCTGGTTTAAAAGATATACTAGAATTTATGCATCTCAGGGTGTGTTGGTCTCTTTCATCAGTTATAATCAGAACTAATGAGTTAAAAATAAATATTCATCAAGCCTAAGACATAGCTTTATGCATTGGAAACGATACCAACTTATTTACATAGCACTTTATTATTTTACAAAGCACATTTACAGGGAGAAAATTAATTTGATTTTCTTTCACTCTGTGTAACTCAGCCCCAGTGCTAATCATAAGTGACAAGTGCTTAATATATTTGCTCATTTTGGCTCCTCCTTCAAAAGTACCTAAGTATCTAAGTTGTAATTGAAATCTGCAGTGACTGTTTGATCAATGAGCTTCTAATGGTCTTTATTACGATTATCAAATGCCTGCACAAACACTGCTTCCTCTTCATCCCTCCCAGGCTGTCTCAAGAAAGGGCAGCTGTGTCTTGCTATTCCCTTTCTATACCAGGTCCAAAAGCTCCATGGAAAGGGGAGGGGAAAATAAACACACACATTTCTAACTTTCCAGGCTACTGACTGGTCTGCCCTTTCCTCTGGCCAACATCCTCAAAAATACGATAATGAAGTGGTTTGTGTGACTGAAAGAGTGAGCCCAAGTCCCTGGGCCAGAGCCAAGGGAGAGAAAGGAGGTGTTCAAATCTAAACACAGCTGCAGTCACCTCTCCCTGCCCAGACGTTTCAGGGAAGTGGACTCACCATATCTGGACGGAGGTCAAATGGGGGACAGAACAAAAGACTCTTGGTTGGTTGTTCTGTACAGATCCTGAAAGTGGGCTTGAGGCCTGTGCTACAACAAATCCTCTCTCTTTGGCAGTAAAATGAAGGACGAATGTAACAGAAAAGACCAATGAAAGGACCAGTCAAATCCCAGCATCACAAACTCTCAGGAATCTGCTTGATTCCTTTAACATTTGCAATAGCGTTGTTCAAAATCTACATTAGAATTTGATTTGCATTGTCACTTATGCTTTATAGAGATTTTATGATAAAGAAATATCTTAAAGTTAGATTTTCACTTAATGGTAGGTTGGGAGAAGAGATTTAAAAATATGTAAGTTCTAAAAATTTTCTGTGAACTATATACATCATTGATTTTTCCAGTGTTGACACTTCTGTTTTAAAATCATGCAGTCAGAGAAATTAAGGGGTTCTCCTAAGTGGACTGCTCAGTGGAAAGAGCAAACTAAAGCATAGTGTGCTTTCCCAAGATAAGCCAGCAGTTAGGGCTGCCATCTTGCATAGGAAGTTCTCTCTCATGTCCTGTTTGGGAATCTGAGACTGGCCCAGCACTCACTGAGCACCCTATTTTCTATAACATTTTCATAAGATCTATCATAAACCTCAACACATCCTTGCTGTGTGTATTTACTATAGCTTTCTGCAGGTTGGTATGGAAATAATTAAATGAGAGGTCACTAGAACATCCTGGGGTTCTGCATAAGCAAAAGGAAACCTAACAGACCCATTTCCTTTGAGCAACTACTTTAAAAACAAAAGAAATGTTAGCTCATTGAATCACAGGTGGCCACTGGGCATCAATTATACTGTCCTGAACTTCCTATAAGGGAGCCCAAATAAAGTTGTTCAGACTTCAACAATTAAATAATTTCTTTGTTAGGCTTCCTCATAGACTCTACAAAAGTATTCCCTTACAACTACTTCTGATGGATTCCAAACCACTTCTAATTTGGAGTTAATTCATTAATTCCCGTTTACTCAAATAAACTGAAATTTCAATGTGCCAAAAATTCATCTTTTAACATTAGTCCCCTCTTCAATATTATTATAAACTCCTTGAAGTCTGAATCTATGGCTAAACAATACTGAACCCTTCTACTTGCACATCTGCTGGCAAAAGTACTGAAAAGTCAACATTGACTGAGCCTTTTTCATTTACAAATAGACTTAGAAGCTGGGCACAATGGTGCACGCCTGTAATCCCAGCACTTGGGAGGCTGAGGCAGGAGGATCTCAAGTTCAAAGCCAGTCTCAGCAATGGCGAGGCACTTAGCAACTCAGTGAGACCCTGTCTCTAAATCAAATACAAAAAAGTGCTGGGGATATGGCCCAGTGGTCTAGTGCCCCTGAGTTCAATCCCTGGTACCAAAAAAAAATAGACTTAGAGGGGCCAAGATGAGTGATAGGTCTCAACAGAGATCTTAGCCTCTTAAAGTGAAGTAGACAGAGACACCTAAACAGGTCTGATACAGTCTGCTATGGCAAAGGTATGCACACATGTCTGTTTGAATGAAGGTAACAGGGGGGTTAGTTTACCTAAGAGCATCTGAGAAAACCTACTCAAAGTGTGGTCCAAGGATCCATGCTTGTTATAACTCAATGTGAAATTAAGTTCAGAAATTGAGAATGAGCACTTGGAAATTCTTAGAGCAAATGACAAAGTAAAATTTATGATCACTGAGTCTGTTAATAAGAAATTACAACTTGTGTTTTGTGTGCTGTGAACGGATTGGAAATTTATAAAAGGAAAAGAAGCAAAAAGAGAGAAAAAGGAAATTGGCCTTTTTCACTAAGAGGTTGAGAAGCACTGTCTTTGACCAATGGGCGTTGACTGGGCCTTATAGGTGGGGAAGACTTCCACAGCCAAATATGTGGAAGAAGGGTGGGACAAAAAAAAAAAAAAAAGCAGGCAGCATTAGCTCAGAAGAGGGGGTATAGGGAACAAATGAGGACTAGCAAGACCAATGATGTTAAGAAAGAGATTATGTACATCCATGGGAGTGTGAGAAGAGAACTCAACATTAGTAAATCACAGCAAAAGGTTGGGAAATTTAATTCCAAGTTGAAGATATTAGACCTTATTGGCTTGACAACAGAGAGCTATGAAAAGCTTTCGACTGGAAAGTCCCATAATAGAATCTGCACGTGGGTAGAGGACATTTAGTAGCTACTTGCTCATAGAACTACTGCACATTGCTTCAGGGATTAAACTCAAATGCCTGCCTAGGCCGGGCAGGTCCCACAGGCAGAAAGGTGGTGTTTGTCAACCTGTCCAGCATTTGCCTCATCTAAGGGAGGCGGGGGACACTATTACCCAGATCTAGCCAATCATTTTCTTTTGGAGATAAATATCCCGTGTACCAGATCTCTAGTTGCTCAAGAGAAGCTGAAAAGCTGGATTTATGTGGCAACTCCTAAATTTCAAATGTTAACACTGATTCAAAAAATTAAGAGACACTATTAAGTAGCCAAACAAAACAGGTCAAGTTGGATTTGTTGCCCAGGCCCCCAATTAGAACATTGGCTTCAGCACATGAAAAAGAGCTTCATTACACCTGTCAAATTGATCACAGCTCCTTCTGGACTTTTTGGTCTCCAATTTTTGCAAAGATTATTTTTAATACTCATGATGTGATGTCTGTTCTGTCCTGTAGTCCTCTGTCTTCAAGGCTGATTGCTGACATTACTGATTACTACTGATATACCCAAATCTGCTGCATGCCTAAAGTTCCTTCTCACTTAGTTCAGCAGTAAAAGTTATGTGCAATTACAGCTACCCTTTATAGTCCTGTCAGTACTGCCATCGTTAAAGGCAGAGCAGTATATGAATCTTAGTGTCTTCATCCCTTAAAACCAAAGCATTAGTAATCCCTGGACCGAGACTGGCTGCCTGCATCCGGTCTCCAGTAGTGACTCATTCTGCTCAAAGCATTTCACTATTTCCTTTTCTCTGGGGATCCTTGTGCAACTAATTTTGCCTGCACTTGATTTCAGCCGAGGTAAAAGCAGTATCAGGATGCAGCTGGTAGCCCCATTAGGATGCTTCCAAGTTATGGAGGAAGAACTTGGAAAGGGAAAAAGATTATATTTTAGCAGGTTTCCAAAAAGAAAAAAGAAAAAAGGCCTGCCAGTAAATTTTAAATGTGTTTGTTGGAAAGAGTTGGGGAAGGGGGAAGAAGAGAGGGAAATAAAAAGGATCAATAAAAATTCTCTTCCCAGCTGTTCTTTCCACAGTCTGCATAAAGAATACACATCTTTTTGATTAAAGTGCGGCTTTCATGCCCTTCCCTGGCAGGCTGCCAACTCAGGCTTAAGGTGAACTCTGCTATTTTAAGGTGGAATTGTTTGCATTGGACTTGAAAAGACACATTATTCCCATTATTCCACAGTTCACTTTTTCACACTGCCTCAGAGGGGAAGCAGCAATCTAAACCTGAAGAAACAATATGGAGGAAATGACTCCAGCCCCTCAGGAAGATTTTTTTTTTTTTTTTTTTTTTTTTAAGAAAGGAACTAAATGACCCAGTTCCACAGCTTTCTCCATTCCTCAAGGCACTTTTTTTTTTTTTTTTTTTTAAGTACTGGCGATTCAGTTAGAGTGTTTGCACATGTTAGGCAAGTGTTCTACCACTGAGCTACAGCCCCAGTCCTTTTTATATTTTACTTTCAGACAGGGCCTTGCTAATTTGCGGAGGCTGGTTTTGAACTTGTGATCCTCCTGCCTCAGCCTCTGGAGTTACTGGGATTACAGGTAGGCACCATGGCGCTGGGTTTTAAGGTATTTTCTACTGTTCCAAGAGGTTTCTATTAGACTTAATAGCATTAAAAGTCTATGGACATCTACCTCATAACTCCAACAACAAAAGGTTATCATTCCATTATAAAAATCACCAAAGCCTCAGATTTATTTACTCTATGTGGACATTTTTCATTCACTTATGTTATAAATGTACCCATTCAGAACTGCATATAACTACTTAGAATCTGAATTGCTTCCAAAGAATATAAATATTTTGAATTGCTGCCTGAGGTGACTGTTGTTTTGTTTTGTTTTGTTTTTAATGCTGGTCATTTTTCTATTTTTCCAATAAAATGTCTTGGTATTTTAGCCTAAAAAGCCACTGGGTCACAAGTCACCTTGCACATGTGCACATGGCTGTGCCTTAGACCTGAGCCAGGCCTCTGCATCCTCTCCCTTCTAGAACATCACTCCTTTCCCGCCACCATGCTGCCTGGGCACCTCCCACCTCAGCTATAAAGTGCTTGGAGCAGCACTAGAATTTCTTGAACTAATTACTATGTTTCATAACCCTCCCATTTTATAATTTCTGTTTGTCTGCCTCGAGTTAAAAAAAAAAAAAAAAACTATTATTAATTACTGTTTGTCCTTGTGGGCCCAGAGTTTGTGAAGCATTTAATATGATTCTTGACTACCCTTTAACAAGATTTCTTCTCACGAAAATAATGCAAGAATCTGAAGTCTCCTTTTTTCTTTCTTTTCCAGATCTCACTGTTCTTTTGTCATTATTAGCACTTAAAACTTGTATTTGAGGAGTTCCCTACTATGCTACAGTAATGTACAATAATCTATATGTCTGCTAGAGAATGATGATTTCCAGAAAGATTTGCTTATGATGTAATGTAAAGATAAAAATCATAAATTGAAATGCCTATGTCATTCTTAATTTTTTTAAAGCAATAGAACAAAATAATGGCTCACAGAGCAGATATGAAGTGAAATGGACCTCTCCTCACCAGATTAGATAGTTTGGCTGTTCCCATTTTTCTCCAATCGCTTTGTCTCTTCTCTCAAGCCTTGGAGTTTCTTTTTTTTTTTTTTTTTAAACTAAAAATGCTAAATTTTTAATTAGTTCGTAGGCAACACATGCAGAGGAGAACCTTGGTGTGTCTCCTCATAGCACACTGTGGAAATCACAGAGGTGTGGGGCAATTCTGTAAGATATTTCTGCTGAGTGATGGAATAACTGATCTCCTTCAAGAAAATAAACTGAGCCGTGGACTACCAGAAGGGTACACTCTACTTCAGCTAAAGAGGTAAAGAGTCTTGGATGACATTGTACAGAAAGGCTTCTGAGAACCTGGAAACGATTAGTCCAGGGCCCAAGCATGGTCTCAGCTTTAAAATACACATAATGTCAGGGGATCTTCAATTACAGTATCAGGTCTCCTTTGAGAGTTTGAAAACAAACAAACAAACAAAAAAAGCTATGAGTTTTCTTCTTTACATATGCACCTATATGCATGTCTCACCCCAAAAACCCTTTCCTGGATCCTACTGCCCAACTTTTAATCTCATCCACAGATGATGTGTCATGCAAATCAACTCCAGAGTCTGATTTACTATACCAGGATGTCAATTTATTCACTTAGAACTGGTGACATGGCTTGGTCCAGGAGCTAGGCCAACTGTGTGCACATTTCCTTCTGGTAGGTAGAACTACACAGGAAATCAAATTACATAGGCTTCCTGGTGATTTTAGAAATAGAACAAAGGAGGTGGATATTATCAGGCCTTAGCAACCCTGTCAATTTCCCTTCTCTGTTCTAAGGAGACTGTGTTCACCCTCACACTTTAGATCCTCCTCTCCTCTTGTCACCGTTCATCACATTCCCATTTGCAAAGGGGAGAGGACCCAGAAAAAAGAAGAGTCTGTCTGTCACTCATATGATAGTGCTTAAGCCAAACCTGTTAAATACAACAGAGAGCATTACAATCTCTGTACACTCCAATTACTTTTTCTTTGGGATGTATTCTTGTTAGGATCCTTGTACCTCTTGAGGATTGGAGAATTACTATATTAGTAATGATTATGCAAACCACTTCTTCTGCACTTGGCTATGATGTAATTTGAATGTTTCTAATTTGATTTCAAAGAGAGAACCTAACCTTGCTTTGTCTTCAAATCCTGTGAGCTCAGCCTGCCTGGGAATTACCAGCTACCTTGCAGCAACTGTAGAGTCAACTGAGTGTTGATATGCACTAACGCAGGGCAGTTGTGCCACGGATCATTTATGGCAGCTGTTTAAATGCACGTATGATATTTTCCAAGGATGTTTGCCTTCTTGAGTTTCTCTTAGATGAGTATTTCATGGTGTTTGCCTTTGTTGAGCCTGTCATCGGAGCCAAGAAATGTGCTCAGCAAGGGAGGTGTGGTATTCTTTTCTTTGTGCTTCACCAAAAGATATCTGTCAGTTTTCCACCCCCCACCCACTCCCATGCGCACTCCTGCCCTTCTTCCCTGTTTCTCTCCCTTCCTCAATGAAGCCCATTCAAAGTTAAGGGTCTAGAAATTCTTCACAGGCATGTCAGCTACCAACACAGAAGTCTCAATTTCTGTTTGCAAGGCTCAGATTTTTCTCCTAAATTATGCTATTGAAACTGCATGCACAGTGATTTTTAAAAAAGAAAGTTGAAAGAAAAAAAAGGAAAGAAAAAGAACAGAAAAGAAAGCAGGCTTGCCTTGTGCTCTTCTACTCACAAAGGACCAGGTAAAGAAAAATATGGAAGTTTTTTTAAGTGTAGAGAATAAAGCAGCAAATATGAGGACCGAGTATAGGATGAAGATCAGGACCAACCCAGAAAGTAGGCACCAAGCAGTTATCAGAACCACAGAACCAAGGAACAGACCTGCAGGATGGAGCTAGAGAGAACTCAGAGCAGGGCCTAAGGTCAGAAGAGGCAGAGATGATAGGATCACCCAGATGACAAGCTAATCACTTTATGGGGGCTAAGATGATGTGAACAAAGATAAACTGGGATTCGGGACATGAACAACAAGTACTTCAAGAAAGCTGAGGGCAGCAATAGGTTAGGCAAAGCACCTCATAATGATCCACATGTTCACAGGAAACAGTGGTAGCTTTGCCACCAAGGGGCTGAGGGCAGTCACTACCTGGCTCCTTTCTCAACCTATTACCCCAGTTGAGGCATCATGAAAATCAGCATGTGCTACTCCAAGGACACTGGTTATCCTCAACCCTTTTGATGAGGTTTATCTCCTTGGACCAAGTGAATAGGAAATAAGATGCAAGAGCCCAGGATTTACAAAAGCTTCACCTTGGTTTGGCAGGACTCTTGGGTGGTATAAGCTTCCAGGATTCTGATATGCTCTGCTTTACTTTGAAAATAAGTGGAAGCCTCCAACAGACCATTCTCTCTGTTTCCAAAACATGTTGAAGTTTGCCAAGAGTTTAATTTATATTTTGGACAAAATGCTATCACTTAAATTAATGTTCTTCAGTAAATACTAATTAAAGATATGCTCAAGAGAAGATTTGCATTTATATAGTACCAATGAAAATTTTCTTCTAAAGGTAAATAGAAATTCTACAAGGAATATTTTCCATTAAACTATGTCATGGTCCTTATTTTGTGGATACACAGAGAAGCTAAATGAGTCCCCACCAAAACCCTACAGTAAATCAGGGGCAGTGCTTACTACATATACAAGTTTGTAGCTAAATCACACTGAAAGTGCCAAATCATGAAACTTCCCCACAAAACGGTATATATAAAATATGTTTGCCTTTTCCTTTAATTGCTTTAAAAGGGAGCTAATATAACAATTGCATTACCAGGTATTTAATGTCCTGTAAATAACTTGAGTGATAGATGGCACAGAAGCTGTGTTGAATTTCTAAGATCCATCAGGAATCTCTGAAACCCTGTGTCAGTTGCACAGTTCTGGAGAAGAGACTTTCACCTTCTTACTTTTGCAAGCCAAGCCTGCTGATCTTCTAAACAGAACTTTGGATTCACAATTGGCCATTCCCATTTCCTTTAAGGAACTGGGCAGTTGCTATTTCTCTTAGCTCATTCAGGCTGCTACAACAAAATACCTTAGACTGGGTAATTTGTAAACAACAGACATTTACTTCTTATAGTTCTACAGGCTGGAAAGTCCAAGCTTAAGGTGACATCAGTGTCAGGTGAGGGTCTGCTCCTCATAGATGGCACCTGCTTGCTGTGTCCTCCGTGGTGGAATGGGTGAACAAGTGCCCCCCAGCCTCTTTCACAAGGATACTAAGCCCACTCAGGAGTGTGACCTAATCACCTGGTGACCTAATCACCTCCCAGACGCTCCTCCCCACACTGCTGCCCTGGGGATTAAGTTTCAACATATGAATGGGGTGGAAGGGACCACACACGTTCAGATCATAGTTCTAGTGCTGACTCACAAATCTAACTCACAGCCTTGGCCCAATCCCAATTTATCTATTTATAAATTAATAAATAGTTCTATAATAAGCAATAAATTGATTCCTCTTGGGTAAAACAATATGCCAAATGCTACATAGGACACAGAAGTGTACAGTGCTCCTTGCTAGTTATTGTCTCTTTGTCCCTTATACCTCACATTTTTTCTCTGGCTTTTTCTGCCTTGCTTTGTTCCTGGAGAGGCTGACCTCTACATACAACATGCCTGGCATCTTTGCCCTCAGCCTTACCATAGAGCTCCACCAGGGGAAAGCCCTAGTAAGAGGTGAAGGGATAAATGAGCAAAAGTCAGGATCTGCATTTCCAGGTGTCGCCCTCGGTTAGGACGGTGACTGCTCTAGACTGCTCTTCCTGCCAGGGCCATTTCTCTTCTGAGGTTCAAGTTCTTATCCAGCCCTTACAACATGTCCAACCTTCTCATCTCCTTCAGATCCAGAGCTAGTGATGGTTTCCACCTGTTAGCTTGTCTCTAGCGGCTTCGGGATCCCTTGTCATTTTCCCTAACCCAACCCAAGTTCCGTACCTGTGCCCTCCTTGAAGTCATTTCTTCAGTGAGGAAGCCAGTTAGCTTTTGCTACAGTACAGCCCTGAGTGAAGCAGGACTCCTCCCCTAGAGCTTTTACAATTCATCTAAAGCATAAAATAATGTTCAAACAGAGCTGATGCCTTTATGGAAGTGGTAGTGCTCCATATCTTAATCTGGGCGTTGGGCAGATGGGCTTAAGATGGCGGCCCATGACCATGTACAAAGTATCTCAACTGAACAATATAAAGCCAGATAAGCCAAACAACAAATGAATACCAAGGATACTAATGGCTGTGAGTGTTTAGAAGAGGAAGACAATATTTGGGGACAAGGCACAAGGTTTTAGAAAAAGTAAAATTTGAGTTGTCATTTAAAGGTGACTTGTAAAACAGCAGAAAATAAGACACCAATGCTGTTAGATGTTCAATGTGCCCAGTGTGGAAGTGGGACAGAACCAAAAAAACACAGGTCAATGCAAAGACTTAGATGCTGGCAGATATTTCTTTCACCTCCATTAAAATATCACTGTATTTATTTCACTTTCCATAGGTCTCCAACCTCCAGCAATCAAAGCTAATTTGGTTGGTATATGACTATTTCAAATCAATTACTCAAAGTAACCTTTGTATTCGTATGACGTATCCTTTTCCAAAAGAATTTTTAAAAATCTAATTTCTGAAGCATCCCTTCAGAATTTTCATGATATGACATCATCTCAAATAATCTCCCAGAGTTGAGACTTTACAACACTCTTTCAATGAGCCTTAGACAACCATTTATTTTCCACTTAATCAGTTTAGTCCTTGGAGCCTGCACTTCACTAGGAAACCATTTGGGGGAAGGAGAGGTATTCATTCAAAATCTCTTGGTTCGTTGAGCCAATTAAGGATCAGAAAAGATAGGCTCCCTCGGTCTTGTTGATGCTGTACAATGTTTATTTTAGTTGAGTCAAATTTAAAGAGGGTCTCTGGCACTTGAATGTGATATTCTTGTCTCTGTTCACTTCAAACACTGTTAAACTACTCCTGCGGATTCAAATATCCTTATCCAGCTCTACATATGGCTTCAAGGGGGTTTGTCATATCTCTCATAGAACATTGTTTATTTGTTTCTTTGTTTGTTTAATCATGGAAACGATAGGACAATGACAGGAAGACTGAGCACCTGAAATGTAGTAAGATGAATGGAACAAAGCTGGAAGTTTAGGTTGGTTGAACTAAGTTAAGGTTACAGAAAAGTTGCTGACAACCTACAAATAACTTTGTAAGTCAGCCACTTCCCCTCTTGCATTTGGAAATACAGATGCATTTAACACCCAGAGAGATACAAGGGTGTTTGGCTTTGGCAGCTATTCTGGATAAGGATAGCTTTATGTTCTCCAATAATCTTTATAAAAGGGGGGGGGTGGGGAAAGAAACCATAAAATGACACACTTGAGTTTGCCATTGTGAGATTCCTTAGAAGTTCTGAGATGTAAAAATACTCCACTAAGTGTCAACATGACTAATGTCAGTCATTGGGAAACATTCTGATACCTGGTATTTGAATTGGATACACAAAGATGAAGTTCTCTGTATACAGCAGGCTGGCTCAGTTCACTCCAATCCATGTCCATTCCCCCATTCCATTTTGCCCCATGTCAGCATTTGGGGAAAGGGATTATGGCAGGGGCAGATCACTCTCCATGTGCAACATGAGTTCTCTCAAGGTAGCTTTTCTCATTATTTCCATTGGCAACAGGCTCTCTGGAATCTCCAGGCAATGACATGACTTGTGCTCATTTCAAAGGCAAATTTGACTTTCCCCCCCCCTCCATTAATAAGTACTATTAATTGTTAAATCTGCTAGCAATTATTTAGTGAACTCTTATCATGATCCCAGCTGTACTAGGGACTTTGGAAAAAAAAAAAAAAATACAATATGATCCCTGACCTCAAAGGGCTTACAGAACAGTTTGCTGGAATAAGACCAAGGCCCATGAAATAAATCTAGGAAAGATAAAGAAATCTGTAGGAATGAAATTCAGAAATTTCTCTAAATGAGAGCAGTTCTCCAGTCCCTCCAACACCGAGACTATTTTATTGAGGATTTCCCCCATGTACCTGTGAGTGGTTGAATTCTGTTGTTTGGTGGAAGCATCTCCTCTTACATTCCTACCATACTGGCACAAGATTACTGGACACATGGGCTGGGGTTGTAGCTCAGCGGCAGAGCGCTTGCCTCGCACGTGCACAGCCTGGGTTCGATCCTCAGCACCACGTAAACATAAATGCATTGCATTGTGTACAATTAAAGTAAATAAATAAATATTTTTTAAAAAAAGATTACTGGACACCAGCCTATTTCACGTCCTCCCTCCTTCTCTTGTCTCTCTCTGATGCATTATTTACCCTCCCCTATAGCTTACACCATCTGGATCAAACTTTCTGCCTCCCTGGACCTAATTATTTCCCTTTTCTCTGGAGCTCTCTCTTCCCCTTTTGCCTATGACTCATAACCTTTTGTTAACAGACAATTAATTCTTTGCTCTTCCAATGTTCCCTGCTCTGTTTTCCTTTCCTGTATTCTGCTAAGTGCACATTGACAGGTGAATACACACACACAAACACACACACACACACACACACACACACACTCAGTAATCCTTTCCTTAACCTTTCTCGAGTCACCATGCAAGTAACATTTGAGCACTAGAAATGGGAGCCTAAAATGCCTCACAGAAATACCTTTAAATTTCAGAAGGCAAATAAGAAGAAGGAGAGAAAAATAAATGAGTAACAGGACAATTTGACAATGAAGGAAATCAAAGTACAATAGAGATCTAAATATAAGTGGCAGATATTAAGGAATAAGAAGAAAGTAGATGAGACAATGAGGAAGAGAAAGAGTATCTTCAAAGGGGCAGAAGTGGAAAGATATTTCTAGATGTATTTCTTTTCTAAATGGTAGACTTGGGACCCAGCAAAAAAGAAGGTTATTAATTCCTCATTTTGAGTTGGTTGTCAACAGGTACATTCTATAGCAAGCCACTTAATCTCTATGTCTCAATTTCTATAAAACCATATGTAATAAATTTAAACTATGACCCATGTATAGTTTAAGAAAATGTTCAGAAGTATTTGGTTGCTATAGGAGAGAGGGTAGGGAGCAGGGAGTGTGTGAACTGAAGGAGAATTTTTGTTTCTTTGACATAGAGACTTCAAAGAAATACTCCTAGAGGAACACCATCTGGAGATTATATCAGACAGGATGTGTTCTCAGAGACCTCAGATGAGTTTCCCACCTACCTTGGGAGTGGTTAGGTTTTGGAGCTGTGTGGAAGTGTTTCCTCTTACAGTTCTATCATCCAGATGGGTTCATTCTGAAGAGCAGCATGCTGATAGCGTGTGTGCTGGCTGCTGTGGAGGAACAATGATTATTAATGAAGAAGGGGATCCAATACAAGAAATCATAGTTCCTTGGTACCCAAAACATGCCTGATCACCTACCTCTGTCAGACCTCATAGGTTATTCTAATTGGTATAGAAAAGCTTCCGAAATTCTCTTACAGCAAAATGGCTACTATTTCCTAGAAAAAAAAATTGCAGCAAATTGAAAATTCATCAAATGTTTTTGGACAATTAACCTAACAACTTCTTCCATGAAAAATAGGTTCACATTTTCATAGGTAGATATCATAAGAATACTTATTGGTTCAACACTTTTCAGTGTTGAAATATAACCTATCTATATCTTCTCATTTGCTCCTTCTCTGTTCCCCTTCTACCCCAACAACCTGTGATAGTTTACAGAGGAGAAATCTGAAGTCCAGATACTTTTGTTCATTTGACCCCATGTAATAAAGCTCTTAAGAAACCTAGCTAAGCTGGGTGTGGTGGCACACACCTGTAATCCCAGCACTTGGGAGGCTGAGGGAGGAGGATCGCGAGTTCAAAGCCAGCCACAGCAATGGGGAGGCACTTAGCAACTCAGTGAGACTCTGTCTCTAATAAAAAAATACAAAAAGGGCTGGGGATGTGGCCCAGTGATTGAGTGCCCCTGAGTTCAATCCTTGGTACCAAAAAAAAAAAAAAAAAAGAAAGAAAGAAATCTAGCTAGAATTTAATCTAGTATCTCACTCCCTCCAAGTTCACTGTTCCTCTTTTCATCTTACTGCTGCCTTGAAAGATAAACGTGTGCCAATTGAGAAAGAAAGTAAAAGTTAAGGAAAAAAATTAAAGCTAAGCAATGAATGCTAGTCAATCTTCTATCACTATGATAATATGCCTGAGAAAATCAACTTAAAGGAGGAAAGATTTATTTTGGCTTATTGCTCAGAGAATTCAGTCCATAATTACTTAGCTCTATCACTGTAGACTTGTGGCGAGAGAGATCATCATGGCAGGGAGCACATGGGGGACCAAAACTGTTCACCTCATAGTGGTCAGGAAGGAGAGACAATGAGAAAGAGGCCAGAGACAAGATAAAGCGTCCCGGTGCATATGCCCCCCTCTGCCGACCTATTTATTCCAACGAGGCCCAACATCCTACAGTTTTTATCACCTCCTAATAGTCCATTTAGTTGTGACTCCCTTAATGGATTAATTCACTGAGGAGGTCAGAGGCCTCATGATACAATCACTTCCCCAAAGTCCCACCTCTGAACATTGATGCATTGGCAACCATGAGCCTTTGGGGGACATTTCCTATCCAAACTGTAACAGGATGTTTGGTGCTTGCATAGAATCTCTAATTTATGATAGCAAGATTAAACTGACTTATTTCTCAAATAATAATAACGGCAAGCTTCTGAACATATACTTGGTTTCCCAAAAGGACTAGCTCATTCCACTAAAAAAAAAAAAAAAAAAAAAAAAAAAAATCCTCAGCAAATATTTTGTAAACATTTTAGTTACTTGCAGCTCATTCGTTTTTTAAACTAAACTCTAGTTCTACTTACCAACATATCAAAATGTCATCAAAGGGCTGGGGCTGTAGCTCATTTGCAGAGCACTTGCCTAGCACGCATGAGGTACTGGTTTCGATCCTTAGTACTGCATAAAAATAAAGAAACAAAATAAAGGCATGTTGTCCATCTACAACGACCCCCCAAAATTTTTAAAAACAAATGTCATCAAAATGAATGGAGGGAGGGCATAACCATAGATTGGCAAGATATACACCAATTGTTTTCCACTTATTTTATTGGTGCAGTGCATTATAGTTGTACATACTGATGGGACTTGTTGTTACATAATCATATGTGCACACAATACATAATATAGCAATATAATTTGGCCAATACACCCCCCAGCAATCTTTCATCTCTTCCCTCTTCCCACTTTCTTGTCCCTTTCCTCTACTGATCTCCCTTTGATTTTCATAAGATCTACCACCACCTTTCTTTTCCTTTTTTCTCTCTATTTTCTGCATTTGAGAGAAAACATATGACCCTTAACCTGCTGAGTGTAACTTATTTCACTTAACGATGGTCTCTAGTTTCATCCATTTTCCTGCAAATGACACAATTTCCTTTTTCTTTATGGCTGAATAAAACTCCAATGTTTATATGTACCACATTTTCTTTATCCATTCATCTGTTGATGGACACTTAGGCTGTTTTCATAATGTGCCTATTGTGAATTGTGCTAATATATACATGGGTATGCATGTAACTTTGCAGTATGATGACTTCAATTCTTCAGGATTAATACCTAGGAGTGGTATAGCTGGGTCATATGGTGGTTCCATGCTTGGTCTTTTGAGGAATCTCTATACTGATTTCCATAGTGACTGTACCAATTTGCAATCCTTTTTCTCTCCATCCTCTCCAACATTTATTATTATTTGTATTCTTTTTTTTTTTTTTTTTTTTTTTTTTGGTACTGGGGATTGAACTCAGAGGCACTCACCACTGGGCCACATCCCCAGCCCTTTATTTGGTATTTTATTAGAGACAGGATCTCACTGAGTTGCTAATTGCCTCGCCATTGCTGAGGCTGGATTTTACTCACGATCCTCCTGCCTCAGCCTCCCAGGTGCTGAGATTACAGGCGTGTGCCACTGCGCCCAGCTATTATTTGTATTCTTGATGAATGCCATTCTGACTGCAGTGAGATAAAATCTCAGTATAGTTTTGATTTGCATTTCCCTAATTGCTAATGATATTGAACAATTTTTCATATATTTGTCAGCCATTTGTATTTCTTATTTTGAGATGTGTCCCTTTAATTCATTTGCCCATTTATTAATTGAGTTATTTGATTTTGGGGTGTAGAGTTTGAGTTATTTATATTTTCTAGATATTAATCCTCTGTCAGAAGAGTACTTACCAAAGATTTTCTCCCATTCTGTTTGGTTCTCACTTCACATTCCTAATTGTTTCCTTTGCTGTTCAGAAGCTTTTAAATTTGATGCCATCCCATTTATTAACTCCTGGCATTATTCCCTGAGCTTTAGGGGTTGTATTGAGAAAGCCGTTGCCTGTGCCTATATGCTGGAGTGTTGTACCTACATTTTCTTCTAGGAGTTGCATAGTTTCTGGTCTGATTCCTAGGTGTTTGATCCATCTTGAGTTGATTTTTTGTGCAGGGTGAAAGGTAAGGGTCTAGTTTCATTCTTCTATGTATGGATACCCAGGTTTCTCAGCACTCTTTTCTTCAATGTATAGATGTATATATGGGTTTGTCTCTGTCATCTCTTCTATACCACTAGTCTATGTGTCTGTTTTTATGCCAGCACCATGGTTTGTTCCTATAGCTCTGTAGTATAATTTGAAGTCAGGTATTATGATGCCTCCAGCATTGCTTTTTTGGTTTAGAATTGCTTTGGCTGTTCTGAGTCTTTTATTCTTCCAAATGAATTTTAGGACTGTTTTTGTTTTCTAGTTCTGTGAAGAATGTTATTGTTATTTTAATGGGGATTGCATTGGATATGTACATTGCTGTTGGAAGTATAGCCATTTTAAAAATATAAATTCTGCCTATCCATGAACATGGGAGGTCTTTCCATCTTCTGGAGTCTTCAATATCCTATTTCATGGTATAGGTCTTTCACCTCCTTGGTTAGATTTATTCCCAGGTATTTTATTATTTTATTTTATTTTTGAAGCTATTGTGAACGGAATTATTTTCCTGATTTCTTTCTCAGCAGATTCACTGTTAGTATACAGGAAAACTATTGATTTTTCTTTTTCTTTCTTTTCTTTCTTTTTTTTTTTTTTTAGCTATCGATTTTTCTATGTTGATTTTGTAAACTGCTACGTTGCCAAATTTGTTTATTAGTCTAGCAGTCTTTTGGTAGAATTTTTTGGATTTTCTAATTATAGAATCTTATCATTTACAAACAGTATAATTTGACTTTTTCCTTTTCTATTTTTATCTCTTTTATATCCTTCTTTTGCCTATATTACATTTCTAGCACTATATTACACAGGAGTGGTGAGAGTGGACCTCTTTGTCTCGGATTTTAAAAGAAATGCTTACAATTTTTTCCCATTTACCCTGAGGTTGGCTTTGGGTTTTTCATATATAGTTTTTGTTAGCGGAATTTGCAGGAAGGGACTGAGGCTCGAACTGTCGTATAGGAAAAGGAAAGGGGTTTATTGAATTACCAAAGAAACACGTGGAGGGGATGGGGACAAACCGCGGGGAACGGACGGGAGCTGGAGCACGCGGGGGAACGGGAGTGGAGAGCAGGAGCAGGGAGTCGCAGGAACCAGGGGAGAGCAGGAACAAAAGGGCCGATTTCAGTCCGGGGCTGGCTTAAATAGAGTAGGGGTCATAAAACCCCCTTGGAGTGAGTCCTTGTCCTATAGGCCAGCAGAGGTCATGGGGGGGAGGTAGTGGTAGTGGACAAGGGACTTGCTGGTCAGGTTTTGGTCACGCTGAGGATCTCGGGAGCCGTAGTTTTTCACAAGGCACCTGGAAAGGTGTGGCCTTCTGCTGGGAGGTGCGGCCTTCTGCCTAGAACCAACAGTTTTTATGATGTTAAGTTAGGTTTCTTCTATACTTTCTTCAGTATTTTTATCATGAATGAGCGCTGAATTTTGTCAAAGGCTCTCTCTGCATCTATTGAAATGTGTAAGTGATTTTTGTCATTAATTTAATTTATGTGATGAACTACATTTATTGATATTAAACCATTCTTGCACCTCTGGAATAAAACCAATTTGGCCATGGTGTACAATCTTCTTAACATGTCATTGAACATGATTTGCTAATATTTTATTAAGTGTTTTTGCATTAAGTTCGTCAGGAATATTGGTCTGTAATTTCTTTCCTTGATGTGTCCTTGTCTGATTTCAGTATAGTGTGACACTGTCTTCACAGAATGAATTAAGAAGTGTTCCATCTCTTTCTTTTTACTGTAATAATTTGAGGGGTATTGGTATTAATTCTTCTTTAAAGGTTTGATAGAATTCAGCTGAGAATCCATCTGGTTCTGGGCTTTTTCTGTTGGAAGATATTTTATTACTGCTTCTATCTTATTGCTAATTATTGGTCTATTTAGATTTTCTACGTCCTCTCGATTCAATTTTTGAGATTTATTTGTCTAGAAATACATCCATTTCTTCTGGGTTTTCCAATTTATTGAAGTATTAAATTTCAGTATAATCCCTAATGATCCACTGGATTTCTGTAATGTCTGTCATGATCTCTCTATTTTCATATCTAATTTTATTAATTTGAGTTTTCTCTCCTTTTCTTTAGATTGGTTAAAAGTTTATCAATCTTGTTTATCTTTTCAAAGAATGAACTCTTTGTTTCATTGAGCCTTTGTAATTTTTTTCGCAATTTCGTTGATTTCTATTCCAGTCTTAACTATTTCCTTCTACTGATTTTGGACTTGGTTTGTAAGGTCCTTACGATGCATCATTTGGTTGTTTATTTGGGATCTTTCTGATTTTCTTATGTAGGTACCCGTAGCTATAAACATTCCTCTTAGAACTGATTTAATAGTGTCCCAGAGGTACTGATATGTTGTATTCTCTTCTCATTTGAAACTAAGAATTTTTAAATTTCTTTTGTCACCCATTCATCAATCAAACATTTGTTGTTCAATCTCCATGTGTTCATATATTTTCTGTAGAGTTTTGTCATGTTGATTTCTAATTTAATCCCATTATGATCTGATAAGATGCAAGGAATTACAGCAGCTTTTTTATATTTGCTAAGAATTGCTTTGTGGCCTAAAATATGGTCTATTTTGGAGAAGGTTCCATTTGAAACACCAAATCTTTACTGTAGTTATCTTTGGAAGGTGAGATGATGAGTAATTTTGTTTCTTAATTGGGGTTTCCTGAATTTTTTCAAATGCCCTACAACAAACAAGAATGACTTCTGCAATTAGAAAGAAACATATTTTTAATTTACTATAAGAAGGATGCATGTTAGATGTTGAATGAAATATAAAATTGCAATTAAGATTTAGAGGTCATCATGCAAGAAGGGAAGAAACCATCTCTTTAGAACCCTTTTGCAAGTCCCTTAAGGGCTCTGCCTTCCTGATCATTCTTCGAGGCTACAGAGGATTGAGAGGGAATCACACAGTCTAAATTTACTCCTTCCTCAACCCAGTGCAAACTTCAGTCTGACTTAAATAGACTTTTAAAAGTTGTTCCGTACTGTTGCTCGGTGTTTGAGAAACTTACTCTCAAGACAGAAATAAAAGCAAGCTGATGTCAGGTTTTGTGACAGGTACATTGTATGCCAGGAAGTTATGGAAATTTTGAAGAGGTGTGAATAGAGCAGGTACAGGGCAGTAAGATAGGCTGGTGCAGAAAGAAAATAACAATTATGAAAATAAAGATTATATGGACTTTACCCAAAGTAATGCTTAACCTCTCGGGGCAAACCCACACAGCCTTCCCAGGTCTTCTACCTCCCACCTTTCCTTCACTTTCTCCATTCTCCTCAACCACTCTTTCTACTCAGCCCTTTATTTCTATCCTAGCTTCCCTTGTCAAGAATCATAAATGGGGATTTATTGTGTCATCTCAACGACTTTTAAGGGCCTATAGTGCTAAGATATAAATCCAACGAGAACAGACTTGTGTGCATAAAATATCTTTTCTCTCAGAAAAGGGAGTGGTTTAAAAAAAAAAAAAAAAAAAAAAAAAAAAAACCTTAGTCAGCAGAACTGTTCCCAGCATCACTGCATTCTACAGGTCAGGCTAGAGGAAACAAGTTGGACTCTTACTTAACAGCCCTCACCAATAATGGCTTTGGAGAAAGAGCTTTTTGTTTTATTTAGTTTCTAGTCTACCTTGTTGTAACTACACAAAGTGGGTTTTCCAATATCCTCTCCGCCTCTACCCTGGGTCCTTACCTCATTTTTCCCTCACCTCATCTTCTAACAGTTGGTGTTAAGTCTCTCATGTGTGATTATTGGCAAGCTTTCCTGTATTTGTTACTTGGATACCATTTCCCATAATGCCCACATTATGAATTATTTTACATATCTGATTGTAAAACAGATAGGTTTGAGCTTGTTTTAAAACACTGATGCTATACAATGGAACTGTTTTGGATGGGACATGCAGTCTTTAGTACTCTATGATGGTGTCTTACCTAGCCAGGTCAAACTCATATATATGAAAAAAACTAAGTCAGGCCCTAAGTTCCACAAGGACCATTTCTTCCCACCAATTCCAGTGCCTACCTAAGCCAGACCTGGCACATAGAAGGCATCAATAATATTTGAATCATTGAAATGGAAGTTCAATGACACCACCAACCTTGACGAGGCTGTAGTATCATTAAAAGCTAGATCCTAAATAATCTAACAGGTTCAGAAAACCCTGTCGAATGGCTACTCATCTGCACAGTGTAGACAGACTGCAACTACACTGACCACAGTGAGAGCAGGAAGGAGTGCATTTGTCCATGCAAAGCCAACAGAGATGGCACTCTCCACAACGGGGTGTGAAACCTGGGGCAGTTCGGCAGCCAGTCCTAGCCAGGGGGAAAGAAGTCATTCTATCTTTGAGGGCAGGCTTTTTGAAGAGACTGTTCTCAAAAGCTCTCAAAGCTGTGATCAGTCACCACACATCTATCCTTTGCTAAACGGACTCCAAAGTGAATCCAGACATAGATGAAATACAGCCTAACTCATGTGTGGAAATATTGCCACAGGATATTCGTAAAGGAGCCAGGGTTTGTACCTCATGCCTAGGAGAAGTTCAGCCTCATCCTCTGGTTTAGGTCTGAGGAATGCTGTGATGCCCAGCTTTTCTGGGTAAGTTAAAAGACTAGGAGCCTTCTACAGAAGTGCAAAGTTGGGGTAATTCCCTTATCTCAATTTCCAGCTGGGAGCATTTCCAATGCCCTCTGCCTCTTATGATGAAGGCAAAGAGGGTACACCCAGAAGTGCTCAGGGTCAAGAGAGGTCCTGGGGAGACAGTTAATGCCTTTTAAAGGCTGGGCAGGGTAGCCAGAAAAGAAACTTCCCAACCCTGGAGCAAGGGCCCCACCCTGCTGTGTCCTAAAAGCTTTTACATATTCAACAGTCTTTGTCAAACAGTAGCTCCAGAAAGACCTTTTTGTTTTGTTCTATTTTTTTTTCCTCTCTCCCTCTCTCCCCTGCTCTCTCTCTCACTCCCTCTCCTTTGTCTTTATAAAGATCTTTTGCCCAGGCTGGCAAATGAAGTCATCTTTCATCATTTTAATGTGTAAAACATTTCCAGCCCAAATGCCATTGAACTGTGCCAGAACAAAGGTTCCAACACGATTTTTCCAAGTCACTAAGAAAATAGAGGGCTGAGCATGAGGAACGTTCTGAGAGAGCAGAGGCAGGATGTGGTCCCCTATATGTGGACAGGGTAAGAGGAGAGGGTGAAAACCTAGGAAAAAACAACTCCGGAAGGAAAGAAGAACCTTCAAAGGCCCGGGAAAGAATAGTGAAGTGCTGGGGAAATCCCGAAGAGCATCTTATTAATGATGAGTGGCAACTGAAGAAAAGCAAAAAAACCTTTAAGGAAACAGAGGATGCTCGAAGTCAACAGGAAATGGACTGTGGGTTATTAAAGGTCATCTGAGAGCTAAATGTGCCCTAAATGTGACCCCAGTAAGGGAGGAAAGGTCTCTATAGAGGAAGCTAAGAGGTTGTCTGCCGGATGCATTACAGTAGGTCCCAGAGTTTCTTGTCAATATCTAACCAGAATCAGATCAGAGAAGGCCCCTTGCACAACCCCATAAAGCAAAAATGCACACCGGCCCGCTGTTTGAAAAACCTGTAGGTGCACAGATCCTATCGCATGTCAGCCTGGGTGTGTTTCTAATGGACTTCTCACAAGCCTCAAATAGCAACGTTCCAGCCATGAAGCATGAGGCTGGAGAAGAGCTTTTTTGTCTTTAGCAACCAAACATCCATTTCCTGTGAAGCTAGATAGATAATTAAGGGGAAAATAAAACCACATTTCAGGGTTGTCAGTCCAGCCTTGCAGCTTCTAAACAGAGATGAACGACGTGAGTCAAAAAAAAAAAAAAAAAAAAAAAAAGGCTTGTCTGGATGTGCCTCAGTGGGAGTGGCGAGATTTCACCTGGAGCATTCAACAATGACTGGGTCACTTCTCAAAGCCATCCCACAGGAAAGGCAAAGGAAACCGTGCATGGATTTTCACAAGAGTTAAATCACCTGTCTGTTGTCTTTTAAATGGGGTGGGTGAGCCAGAGCACCATTCTGAATTTGCCTAGGCAATACCCAATTCAGATCCACCGTAACCCTCAATGCCAAACTTCTAGAAACTGCTTAAATTTTCTCTTGTCAGAACACAAATGCATAAAGTCTTCTCCCACTTCCTGGGCAGGAACCAGTAAACCAGAATAGCTTGGAGCACATTGAAACACAGCAAACCACGAAGTCTAATTTACCCTGCCAGGTGAGTCCATCCAGTTCTAATCTGAAATGTGCCCTGAGGCGATGCAGACATGGAGAACAGAATTCCTCCAGTGTACTTAGCAGCATGGAGAGCCCATGTGATTAAAACTAATGGATGTGCGTGTGAGCTGTCTGTGTGGGCAGAGGAGGTGTGACTTTGGATAGAATCTTGCTCCTTTGGTGTGGAACATTTACACCTCTGGTTCTCATTTGCACAAAGGAAAAAAAATCAAAAGAGTAAACAACAGAAAACATGCCTTTGGACGCTTCTGCCAACATCTTAGCCAATCTTTAAGGAGATTCCAGGCAATAGAACTTGGCATTGTGTTTCACAAGTTGCTATATAAATCTTGGTGCCAAATGTTATCCCTATGGCTGTGTGGAAAAACTGGCAAAGTCCACTCCCTTGCAAAGGGGTCTTCCATGGTGTCTTTGCTATGGAAATTGAATGGCATTTCATGGCACTGAGGACTGGCACCTTGTCCTGGCACAGCACCTTGCTCTGTGCTATATGCATATATCCAAGTGTCTGTCCTTAATGAGCATGCACTCAAATCCTCTCTGACTCTCCTAGATAATAGGGTTTGGGAGGCTGATAATATGCTGGGGCCAACATAGCATAGTTTTAAGACAAAAGAAGAGCATTCTCTTCCTGGAGGGCCTCTGGCAGTTCAGTACTACACAAAATATCCCTGATGGGGCCAAGGTCTGAGTCAAAGCCAGTGACCTATATTGCTGACCAGGCCCCCCTGGTCCCTGGATGACTTCACTGCAGTTTCCCTTGGCAACTGAATCGCTCATCTCCCACCTCAAGCAGGCTATTGACCCTAGACAGAAAATCTGCCCTACATCCATGCATGTTCACTTAAAAATGAAGAGGACAGTAGGGGAGAAAACCCCAAGATGATGCACTAATAAGGGGGTTTACATAAGGACACAATTCAGGTGCAATTAAATTCCAAATTGGGGTTGGGGGTTACAATTAGTTTTCATCTTCATAGATACAGACAAAGTGATTGCTTATCCAATTATCCATTGATAACGGGGGTCCATTGCCAAGGCTCATAGGAGAAACTATGCTCCAGTATCACTGATCTCAAGGAACTTTTGCAGGCATCCTCAGAAGTAATACTTGCAGAGATGTTTTACATGTTACAAATGCTGTTGCATATATCAGTGAGGAGATAAAAAAGGACAGATCCAATGGGTAGTACTAACAAAATCACCGTGATGTCAGCAGGGGAAAGAGCTGTTTAAGACCAAGAAGATTAGGAATGGAAGATTTAATGGGACAGAGAAAACGTGAAGGAGGAAGGAGAGAGAGCATTCTTACTGGAGAACATAAGCATCATTTTTTTTTTTTTTTTTTTTTTTTTAGTCAGATAATGAACTGTTTTTGAGTCTTTCTCTGTTCTAGGCACTGTGCCAGGTACCGGCTTTGCAGCAGTAAGAGAGAGGCGAGAAGTCTCTGCATTTCCAGTGGGCAAGACAGACAATGTGCAAGTAAACAAGTAAATAAGCAAGATAATGAGATCATTTGATAAGGACTGGAAAGGGAAATAGTGCTGCTGGGTGATGTGACGGGCTTTTTTGTTTTAGTTCTCTTCAGTGTGTCACTCTGGACATAGCAAGTGCTCAGTTAGTTCAAACTAATTACACGTGTGATAACACCAAAGTGCATAGCATTTCTTCAAAATAAAAGATTCAATGCCAAGTTCACCTGCTCTTCTGCAGTCTGGAATCCACCAAACATAAACTGACTTTGACCTGCTACTTCTCCTCAGAACTGAAATTGCACCTCTCCTCACCCAGTGTTCTGAATCAAATGTGCAATCAAATTAGAACAAAATAATGAGGGTGGAAGAGTCAAATTATGAATAAAAAATGAGTAAAACATTGTTCTATTCTTGTTAAGTGACAAAGTTATGATTTGTATGGAAAATTCCTTATATATTCTCCAGTCATGAGTTTGAAAAGGCAGAAAATGATGTTGGAAAGACAACCAAAAGATTGTCTCCTTCAGGTCAGGATGTAACTTCCTTCCTGAAAAATGGAAAAATCCAAATGAAATAATAGTCATATAAGCGGGTACATGGTACCAAGAAAATAATTTGGCTGCTATCTTGTCATTAATTGATTGGATAATTTTATTTGCATCATATGGTCACAATCCTAGTGTTACACATATTGTACCTCATTTACTGAGTTATATGAGACCTGTGAAAGAAGCAGAGATCAGTCAAAGGAGTCAAGGCATGCAAACAGGGCTCACAGTAGGACACACACTGGTGTGCTTCCTGTCCAGGCTGAACGAGAGTCTTCCTTCCAAGGCCACAGTGGAGACCATTACAAAAGGAAAGCAAAGAGAAAACAGAAAATAATGTTCAGCTTCTGACATTCAAAATAGGATTTTTTTTTCCACCGAGGCAATAAACTTGAAAGCAAACTGCGTCAAGAAATAGAGAGAGCATATTCTATAATTTAGTAGAATATCAAAAAGCAAGCCTGAAGGACTCAGGTCACGTAGTATCTTCTATACTTAGAAAACAGAATCCTTTGATCTATGGATAACTAGGCTTTAAACCCAATACTTCATAGGAAGGAAAACTCCTGCAACCCTTTCCTACTGTCCTGAAAACCCTAAGAGGGCTCTCTTCTCTCTCACCAGAGAACTGCAAGGAAGCCCTGAGGCAACACTGTCCAAGAGAACTTTCTGTAATGCTCTGATGAAGATTCTTTGCTTGAGCAAACTTTAGTCAGGCTCCTGCACCATCTCCTAGACCTATATATGCACTTTCCTGTAAAAATTAGTTTTAGCAAAAACCCTGCTAAACCCGTGTAGCAAGGATTTCATCCCCAGCCCTCAACATCTGATCTCCTTTGATATCTGACCAGGTTCCTCAGCCTCCACCATCCCTCAGGTGACTGATGTGCTGGGCTGGCCTGTCTTCAGCAACAATTCTTTTAGGTATGTTTAGACAGGATCCTCCTTAACCCCAATATTACCTCTTAGTGAGTTTTCAGCCACCTACCTCCACCTTGCTCCTTACCTTGGAATTCCTACTTTCCATGCTATATTCAAAATTGAGTCCCTATATCTTTTGCAATAGTCCTAAATATGTCTTCCTTACCCTGCTTGAATAAGTGTCATTAAATTAAATTTTATCTGGGCTGGGGTTGTAACTCAATGGTAAGAGTGCTTGCCCAGCACGTGCAAGACACTAACTGGGTTCCACCCTCAGCACCATGTAAAAATAAATAAATAAAATAAAGGTATGTATTAAATTTTATTTAATGGATAGACATGTATTCTATGTGTGCTATTCAATACAGTAATCACCAGACACATGTAACTCACAAGCACTAGAGGTGTGGCTGGTATAAGTAACTTTTAACATTATTTAATTTTAATTAAGTTTAAAAAACCTAAGGGTTGTTTTTTGTTGTTGTTTGTTTGTTTGTTTCTTTGGTTTTGCCCCTGGACTACTAGAGAGCACAACACTAGGCAGGGGATGAGGTTCCACAATGGAAGAGGCCTAGCTAGGTCCAATCACTGCTTCGAACAGAGCCACCTAGAGCCTTGTAATGCCTGTCGACTATGCTGTGAGCAAGAAATGACCACTGTTCTAAGACTTGGAAGCAGGTAGGGCTAATTACCTAAATAAAACTGGTAGGTGGTCTTACTCTAACCATTTTACAGATGAGGAAACTGGGGCACAGAGAAGTCAATTAACTTGCCCAAAGGCAAATAACAACTACAACTACGTGGCAGAACCAGGAGAGAGCCAGGCAGTCTGACTTGAGAGTTCACCATGCTCTTAAAATCTTTGCTACAGCCAGATTGCAGTCTCACAGCTGAGATTCGAGCAAAAGAAAAGGGATAGCTTATGGTCTAGACAATATTGCTTTACATTTAAAAAAAAAATACATTTGTAAATTTGCTAAATTATCTAATCTCTTTTCCCTGTGAGTCACAATAATCAAACCCTTAGACAGACTCACCAATTACAAAGGCGGCATGTGCATTTCTCAAGCATGTGAAACCTGCTGTCTGGTTTCTTTGGAAATGACAAGACACTGTGCCATAAGAACACAATGAAAAGTGAGTCAGTTGTGCCCAGACTGAAGGAACGAGAAGTTCTGTAAACGTGAACCAGATGGGGTTTCCGGAGCTGTTCTCATGTGTTTGGGCAGTTTTCAAATGAGCTCAGTTTTTAAATTCCATTTCTTTTTTCTTTTCTTTTTTTTTTTTTTTTTTTTTCTTTCTTTCTTTCTTTTTTTTAACCAGGATCAGAGTTGATTTGAACTGATAACAATGGTCCAGTCCCCGGAAGTTGCCCTCAGGCTTACTCATCCTTTCTGTCCTTCACACCATAGGTGCAATCAGAGGAGCTATAATTTAGCCCGATGGCTCAATCAGGGCCCTAACTTAGACATTGGCCTTGAGGAAGATTCAGATTTAGCTTCCCTCTTCCCCTGAGGTCTCTTCAGTATGTATGTAGTAAGTTTACAACCTGATAATGTACTCTGGTGTCCACAAGGTTTATAAACATTCTTATGTAGCCAGTTCATCACAAAAACAAAGTTGGTCCTGGTTATTGAGCATCAAATTTGTACCAGGTAAGTTACTTGTATCATCTTCTGTAAATCTTAGCCAAAACAAGGAAACAATATCATTATCCACTGCTTAATGTTAACAACAAATACTTGTACAGTCTTTCAGTGAACAAAATACCTTTCCTTTTCAAGTGAATTAAAATCATAAACTTGATCTTCATAAAAAGGATTTGAAAAGGACTACAATCATCCTCCCTGTTTCTCAGCTTGAAAACCAAGGTGAAAAGATGGTAAGTAACTTGCTTAATAGAAGAACACTAGAATGGCCAATGGGGAGGAAGGGGAAGGGAAGGGGTAAAAGGGCGAAAAAGAAAAAGAAAAAAAAGATGGTAGAAGGAGATGGATATCATTACTCTAAGTGCATGTATGAAGACACGACTGGTGTGAATATACTTTGTATACAACCAGAGATATGTAAAAATGTGCTCTATAAGTATAATATGAAATGTAATGCATTCTGCTGTCATTTTCATAACAACTTAGAATAAAATATATATATATATATCTAAAAAAAAAAAAACTTGCTTAATAACACAGGACGACAGAGATGGGATTTCAAACCCAGGTCTTCTACTATATCCTTATACACTTCCCTGGACCACCTCTCATTTTACAGCTAGGAAACACTTGCTAGAGGTGGGCACAGTGGCGAACACCTGCAATCCCAGCCACTTGGGAGGCTGAGGCAGGAGGATTGCAAGTTGAAAGCCATCCTCGGCAACTTAGCAAGACTCTGTCTCAAAATTATTTTTTAAAGGGCTGGGGATGTGGATTATTGGTTAAGCACCCCTGGGTTCAATCCCCAGTACCACAAAAAGAAAAAAACAAGGGAAATGAAAACACTTGCTTAAGACACAAAGCTAATGCAGAATCAAGCTGGGTTGAAAACTCAAGTTCCAGTGATTCCAAATCTAAGTCTCTTTTTTCCCAGCAGTGTTTCACCAAATGTCCTTTGTCCTAAAAATTTTTCCCATGGCTTCTTAACAGAGAGCCTAAGCCCTGTCAGGTTTTCTGCCTTGGGACACAGGCACTACAACAATTGCACATCAAAAATGATGTGTGGGAGATTCCTGGAGTTAGGCCAAATTGGAGACCGACCGCTGCCCTGTCTCCCTCCTCTACTCTATGAGTTCCTCACAGGGTACAGACCCTGGAAAGAATGTGCTGCACAGTTTGACACTCCACTGGCATGGGAGTGGCACAGTTTTTCTGGACGTGTCTGTTCATGCCTGGTGAGCGTGTCTCTCCATCTTCCTGCTGAGCCACTGCTCCTGTCCCGTTTCACTTTCCTGCCACAGGGCTTGTCTATTCCCTATTTGGCCTCCTATCCTGTGTTCCTCTCCATTGCCAGATGTCAGGAATTTGCAACTGACTAGCCGGCTCCATCAATTACTAGTCAGTACCTGCCAGTACCTCAAGGGCCAGAGGTGGGGCTTTAAAACTGACAAACCCTGTGGCTCCAGGTGCCTGTATGGGAAGGAAAAAGAGAGGAGACAGCTGGCGCCCCTCCCTAGGCCATCCCAAGGGTGAACTTGAAGTATTAAAATCCATCATTACCTTGACTTTGTCAATGAAACTGTGATATGTTGGTATAGATTCTGTTCCCTCCCATCCCTGCCCTTCCCAGAGGTTTTGGCCACATCCTGTGCACTTTCAGATTCTTGTATGTAGAGAACGCCCCGGGATGTGTATGCTGGAAACAACAGTGCGTATTTAGAACAAACAGATGGATGCAGCCAACTGAGAGCATCAGAGGAGTCAAGGGCAAACCTCACCAGCAGGAATTAGCGTGGAAAGTGATTTTGAAAAAGCAGCCAACTGGGAATCAGGAAATTGGGTCCCTCAGTCCTGACTCTTCCAGAGAATGGTTCTGTGGCCAGAGGCAAGTCAAATGTGTATTCCCTCATCTCATAAGTGGGGGAGGGGAGGCTGGCTTGTTTAATCTCTTGGTTCTCTTCCCGTGCTAATGTTCTATTTTTAAAAAGCAAATTCCATCAAATATGGAGTGCTAATAACAATCGAAAAAAATTCAAGTGCAGCATAAATTTAAATGAGACAAAAATTCTTGAACTTGAACTAAGAGCTCAGTAGGTTCTGCGCCAGAGTGCAGATAAGTACCAGGGAGGATTGCGGCAGCCAGGCATGATCTCATCATCTGCCCTCAAGCATAGCAACCTCGGTCTTGGCCTCTCTACCTTCCCACCCACTCCCAGGACAACATCTGACCTGGATTACAAGGGAGACTTAGAATTTGCAACCTTATTACCTAGTAATGCGGCTAACCATTTCCAGAAATATAAATATCAAACACTGCATGACAGGTCAGAGTTGAGTCAACCCACAAAAGAAGCACACAATAGCTAGGGTGGGGAGGGCCACAGGAAACCCTGATTGGGAAACCTGAAACCTTTTGTCCACATCTCTCTCTTCTTCTCTGTGGATTCAGATCAGAATTGGTCAAGCCTGGCCTTGAAGTGGACGGGCAACTAATTCTCAGCAGCTGAGCTCAGTTAAAGTGAGTCTGACTGGCCTGGCAGGCAACACAAAACCCCAAAGAAATATCTTCATAAAAAGGCCTGGCCCTGAAAGCATAGATTTAAAGAGTCAGAAGAGAACTAACTAGCAATGATTTAGGACAAATGCTTATGTCAGGGATGAGAAAGAGTTCCTTCCAAGCACCCAGAAATATACATATCAGCGCATCTTGCTAAGCCTTGAAATGTGAAATATCATTTTATACAAAATCCAGAATCTTCCAAATCTATCCTTGGTGCATCACTGGTGGTCTTTGTTAAATACAGAAAAACTGGAACTACTGAATCATAAGAACTAATAGCTCTATCACATTCTTCTCATTATAAAATACCGCCGTGTAAAAATCTCTTTTGAAGCTGAGTGCGGTGTTCACACCTGAAACCCCAGCTACCTGTGGCTCCAGGTGCCTTTGTGGGAGGGAAAAAGAGTGGAGATAGCTGGCCCTACCACCCTGGGCCATCCCAAGGGTGAACTTGAAGTATTAAAATCCATCATTACCTTGACTTCATCAATGAAACTGTGATATATTGGTGTAGATTCTGTTCCCTCCCATCCCTGCCCTTCCCAGAGGTTTTGGCCACATCCTGAGCACAGAAGCTGAAGAAAGAGTATCTTTAGAACTGGGTTGAAAACAAACCAACCCTATGGAGTGAGTATTATTTTCCTTTGGAGATGAGAAAACTACGACCAAGTTGAACAGCTCGTAAATGACAAGAGTCAGGATCTGCATGGAAGTCCCAATCTCAGATTCTTTCTCCTGCCCCATAGCTCCTACTACTATAATAGCGAATTGCACAAGTAACAGAACAAAGAACACGAGGATCTGTTAAAATGATTTACCAAGATCAACAGAGCCAGTATCCACTGTCTGGCCAGACCAGTTGTTTCCTGACTGCATCCACTCTGATGAGGAAGAACCAGTTGTTAATATTCGAGATATCAACCCTGTTATTGCCAGTCATCAAGGTAGACTCATGCCAAGTAAAAGAGTAGGTAGGCAAGGTAAATGAACACCCATCTACTGGGTTTTATCTCACCCCACCCAGGCGCAGACATCTGAAATCCCACTGCCTGCTAAAATGTTTTTTAGCATCTATCTACTGGCTGTTGACACTAGGTTGTGAAGGAAGGATCTGAAAGCTGGGCTTTGACAGGAAGGAAGGAAACACAAGTTTCCTGAGCACCAGCAGTGGGAAAAGAGGAAGAACTGAAAAAGCAAAGAGATAGGAAGACTTGGAGCAGAAAGCCAGGGATCCTGGGAGGGCACTGATATTCACTGGCTCCTTTCAGCTGTAATGCTTTCAGAGGTGGATGCTTGGATGCTTTCTCATTCATCATTGAAGATTTATTGTCATGACAACCCTGTGACATTGCTATCATCCCCATATTACAGATAAGCAAGCTGAGTCTCTCCTATCTCACACCTGTGTCACAGGTCAATCTTTCAATTTTCACTTCCTAAAAAGTATTACTTTTGATGGTTTTCATTAATCCCACATGTCACCCCTGTAGAACGTACTGAGTAAATTTAATGTCTTGCTTTATAGGTAGGAAGTGAGACAGGGAGACTATAAGATATAACAAAGGAAGGAGGATGAGCAGGCATCCTAAGAACCTTACCTCATCTCGCTAATATTTTAAGTTTCTCTGAGTGCTATCCTGAGGTGTAACAGTACGATAAAATGCTGTGCTGTTATTAGAAATGATAATGTGTATGTGAACTAAATCCTTTTAAAGGGAGAGAGCAATGAAAAAATAAGGTCTTTTAATGATGCCAAAAGGTCCTATTGGGGTAAGAGTCACAGTCTGACAATATAAAAATGTAACAAAAGTATATTTTGGTATCAATAATACAGGGCTCTTTTTCTGGGCTGATGAGTTAGGAATGGTTCTGGTTTGGTATTCATTCAAACAAATGTAAAGACACAAATTTATGCTTACCTCAAAAAAAAAAAAAAGCACAAAAAACAAAGAAACCCTGAAACCTTTCCAAACGCACGTGCTTTTGTATTCCTTTACTAATTTTAAAGATTCATCTTAGAGAGACATGGCTTTGTATATGAATATTTGTCATAGAACTTCTGAATACATCTCACTATGTGATCAGTTGATAGGCATTTATTAAGAACTATTACTTGCTTAGCTCTTCTCTGCCCTAATCTGATCATTGCTAAGACATGTTCCCCAAGTCTATCTAACTTTATATGAGGGAAAAGAGGGAACTTGACACCTAACTCTGTCATTACCACCATGCTTTAGGAAAAGAGCCCTGCAATGACATAAAAGACCTATTTTTACTCCTGCAACTACTGGGAAAATAAACTCATCAGCTACAATGTACAAAAGAAAAATTTAAAGAATAAACAACAAGACAAAATGAAACAGAAACACTCTAATGAAAAGCTGTAGCATTTGTTCCATTTTTGTGCTTCCAAAGAGGCTTGGAGTAATAGAGAGAAATGGGTAACTGCATTCAGAGAATCTTATTAAATTAAAATTCCTTGGAACCAAAAAGCTTTCTCTTGATTATGGTGTAAGTTACCATGAATGATAAAGTCTAAGAGCCAGTGTCTAGTCCACAGGTGGCTTGGAATCCAGGGGATTCTAGGAAAGTAAAAGTTATTATCAACTGCCTTTCATCTCCCCATGGTCACATATTTCCAGTGAGTTAAATTTGGGCTCCATTTATATTTTTTTCCAGCAGTGTACACCTGGGAGTTTTGCTACAAAATTATTTACAGTGGGAAGTCTTAAAATTACTTAGCTGTTTAAAATTTGAGTGTCTGTCTAAATGCATTCTTGATGAGACTGTCTTTCAGCATGCAATACAATGCCTCAGGTGTAGTATTTGATAGATATGTTGAAAGTAAATGGAATTGTTGATTTGATCAGACCCACCTCCAATTATTTACTCAGGGATATGCCAGGATCTCAGTCATTGAAAGAAATAGAAATTAGAAATATATTTCTTAAACATACACTAAACTGTTGATACTGTTTGATATGACAGGAGCCTTCGTTAAATTAATTTGATAAATGAGGAAATCATTCGCACAAGAATAAGGAACAATGAGAGGAGAAAAAATGTAACTACATGGAAAGATTGGAGATATAACTGATTTTCAGCAACAACTGAAATACACCCCATGCAACCAATGATCTCCTTTCTGCCACTATAGTTAACAATTTCCAGAAGGTTGTATAAATGGAGACATAGAGTATACAGTCATTCTTGAATGATTTGTTTTATTCAGCATAACTATTTCAAGGTTCATTCATGTTGTATCATGTAACAATAGTTTTTCTTTTTTTTTTTTTTTTCTGAATAGAATTCTATGACATGGTATTATATAGACTGGATTATGTCTCCCCAAAATTTCTGTGTCAAAGTCCTAGAATCCAGTACACCAGAATATGACCATATTTGGAGATAAAGGCCTTTAAAGAGAGAATTAAGATAAAATGAGGACATAATCCAATCTGACTGGAGTCCTTTGAAGAAGAGGAGCCTAGGACACATAGAGACATTAAAGATATAGGCACCAAGAAAAGACCATGTGTGGCCATGACAAGAAGGCAGCCAGCTGGGCGTGGTGGCGCACGCCTGTAATCCCAGCACTTGGGAGGCTGAGGCAGGAGGATCACGAGTTCAAAGCCAGCCCCAGCAATGGTGAGGCACTTAGCAACTCAGTGAGACCCTGTCTCTAATAAAATACAAAAATGGACTGGCGATGTGGCCCAGTGGTCAAGTACCCCTGAGTTCAATCCCTGGTACCAAAAAAAAAAAAAAAGAAAGAAAGAAAGAAAGCAGCCAGCTGCAAGCCACTGAGAGAGGCCCCAGAAGAAATTGAACCTGTCCACACCCTGTTGTCAGACTTTCAGCCTCCAGAAGTGTGAGAATATAAATTTCCATTGTTTAAGCCACCTGGTCTGGTAATCTGTTTTGCCACAATTTCTTTATTCATTACCCTGCTGATGGACATTTGGGTTGCTTCTAGTCTGGAATTATTACAAATAAAGCTGCTGTAAAAATCCATGTACAAACCTTTGCACAGATCCCAGCTGTCACTTCACTTGAATAAGCATCTAGAATTTTAGACTTAATCCTATTGTAGGTGTTGTAAATGTTACAACAAACTACCAAACAGTTTTTGAAAGTGGTTGTACTATTTCACCTTCTTACCAATATAGAGTTCCTGTTGCTCCACATCCTCACCAAAATTTAGTATCAGCAGTCTTTTTTAACTCTTGACATTCTCATAGGTATGTCTTGGTACCTCGATGTGGTTTTAATTCACATTTCTCTAATGATTAGTGAATTGGAACCACAATATGCACCATCTTTCACATGCTTATTAACCATCCCGGTTATCTCCTTCAATGGAGTGACTGCTCAAGTCCTCTATCCAATTTTGTAATTGCTATGGTAATTTTTATTAGATGCCTCACATTGTAAATTTTACCTTTCTAGGAACTGAATTTTTTTTCCCACAAACTTTCTTGATTTTTATTTGTTTTGGGATGCAGGTAAATTATGTGGGAAAAGTTTAATCCTTTGGAGCTTGCTGTTAAACTTTGTTAGGTTCAGGGTTGCCCTGCCCTACTGCTAGGGCAAATACCTCGGAGTACTCTGGCGGATGGCTCAGGCATTATGAGGTTCCTCCTCTGGTGGAAATAGGCACTATTTCTAGTTCTTCCTGCATCAGCTGTGGGGATTGTTTCCAAACTTTCTCTTGAATGGGTCTTTCCTCAGAGTCAACTAATTTCCTCACGTGGATGTGCTAACCAGTACTCAACAGGTTATTTGTGGGGGACTCTCCACCTCTTCAGAGTTTTAAATACAGCTCTCCCAAACTTGGCCTCCTCAGGTACCTAGCTCTGTCTCTCTCCTCAAGTCAGAGGGCTGCCAGGCCCCAAGTTGGTCCCCTCGGACACACACATGTGTACAGGCCCACACAAGGCCTGGAGAGTCTCCAGGCAGTGGGTTGGGCAAAAGCACAGCTCACCATTTGCTTCCCATCTCTCTGGAATCACTGTTCATTGACTGATATTCAATATCTGGGAAACAAATATTTAGAAGCTCGAGGGTTTGTAATTGTTTTAGATGAAAACGTAAAGCCAGTTGCCATGATTCCATTTTTTTCTGGAAGTAGAAATCTATAGCCTTCTTTTTTTTCGACATATTTAAATATATTTGCACCCAAAAAGTTATTTGTCATATAATTGGAAGACTTTCTGTCTAGGATTCAAAGAAGGTCTCTGTCATAGGAAATCTATATTGGTTAAAACAGGAATCAGCAAACTTTTTCTGCTAAGTGCACAACAGCAAATATCTTAGACACTATGGGTCACCTATGGTCTCTGTCACATATTCTTTTTTTCTTCATTAACACTTTTAAAATGTAAAAAAGAAAAAAAAAATTTAAAACCTCCTCATGGATTACAAGGGCTAGATCTGACCCAGGAGTCACAGTTTGTTGAACACTGGGTTTGGATAATATAGTCTCTGAAAAAATAAAACCAAAATCTTGGCAGACTAAGTCAACAGACATTTCTCACATGTGTTTAAAACAGTTCTTATTTATTTATTTATTTATTTGTTTATTTATTTTCTTTTTTGTTACCAGGTATTGAACCCCAGGATGCTTAATCACTGACCCACATCCTCAGCCCTTTTAATTAATTAATTAGTTTGTTTATTTATTTATTTATTTATTTATTTATTTATTTATTTGAGACAGGGTCTTGCTAAGTTGCTGAGGCTAGCTTTAAACTTGCAATCCTACCTCGGCCTCCTGAGCCACTGGAATTACAGGTATGCACCATTGTGCCCAGCTAAGTTCTTGTTTTATAGATTTTTATTCTCACTTTCCAAGTTGTGATTCAGGGATACAGATTCTTTCCATCTCCGGGCTCCTTCATTTTCACACAGAACTTCCAAGATTGTGTCCATAGTGGAAAGGATGGGGGGATTTCATGTGGAAGGTTCTTGTGGGGAACTCCTCAAGGTCTACATTACTTCTAACCACCTTTCATTGCTCAGAACCCATTTCCATCAGCACATCTAACTGCAAGAGATGCCAGGAACCCTAGCTTTGCTGTGTGTCTGAGAAAAAGAGAAAATAGACTTGGGGAGCAGCTAGTTACTAAGAGACCAATGAATCAAGTAGTCATGTCCCAACTATGCACCCTTTTTTTTTTTTTTTTTTTTTTTTTTTTTTTTTTTTTGTGGTACCGGGTATTAAACTCAGGGACACTTAACCACTGGGCCACATCCCCAGCCCTTTTTTGTATTTTATTTACAGACAGGGTCTCACTGAGTTGCTAAGTGCCTCGCCATTGCTGAGGCTGGCTTTGAACTCGCAATCCTCCTGTCTCAGCCTCCCAAAGTGCTGGGATTACAAGCGTGCGCCACCACGCCCGGCTTAACTATGCACCTTTTGCCAGGATATTAGTCAGTCAAGTGCATAACATGCCACATGACGAGTTACAGAGTCTCTGGGATAATTGTATCCTATTATTCTTTCAGCCTCCTCTATAGCTCTCAGCTCCTCAACTCAAGATTCACATTCCTGCAGAAGCAAACTTGATACATTGTCTTGGAGGCCCCATCTCCCTTTCTCACTTCCCAATTGCTCCATCAAAGAACCCGTTACTATGGGACTGCCAACCTCATTCTTTTAGTTCATACCAAGGTTTCATTAAGAATTCAGACTTCCTTACCCCAGTGAATTTTTCTATCCTATCCTGTTGTTTCTCCCAGAAATGTTGAGATAGCTCCTAACTGTCTGTGATCTCTTTTAGGAGAGAATGTTTGTCTTAATTCTTTCTAGGTGGTGTCCAGAATACAGCTAAGTACTCAAAAAAAATTTCTGTCTAAATTAGTTTTGTACCTACCAATGATTGGTCCATTAAATTCCTTTCCATAAATGATAAGTCATACTGCATTTTAAGAATCTGTTATCTGTTGGGTATCTGTTCAAATTCATTTATAATCTTCCCACTTCTGCTAGGAACCTTTCTATAATGGCTTTGGCTATCATCTCTGAATGTTTTAGGTGTCTAAATGTGTTAGTTTGCAAATTACCAAAACAATGAGTATATTTTAATTTGATTGCATGAAAAGAAATAGTAACCATCTTATTTGTTAATTTATTTTTTAAAAAACCCTCTGATATTACAAGGTGTCTTGCGCCTTGAAGCTATAGGTAAGACTGACTCAAAAGATAAATAGACCCAATCCTCCAACACACACATCCCATTCCAATCTGGAAGGAGGTCCAAACCTTTCTCCAAACTTCTAATTTGTGAGAACTTGCATTCTCACGCCAACTCCCTCACCCCACCTCTTGGTTCCCACATCCACATATGAGTGACTGCCTCTGCCTTGCTTCCCCTCAACCCAGACATTGTGTTCAGACCCTTCACTATTTCACATACACCTTTAACACACCAGATCCTCTCAGATTTGAATGAACCATGAAGCTGATGAGCTCATGATGCTTAAACTTCCCAGCCTTCCTTTCACGTGTGCAGGCCTTTCCAAGATTCTGTTCTCATTTGCATCTCTTGTGACTTTATGCTCTTTTTCAGAAAGAAGGTCTCTCCTAAAACATATTTGGAAAAAAAAAAGTTCAACATCTTTAGCAATTAGGAAAATGCAAAACAAAACTACACTAAGATTTCATCTCACTCCAGTTATAACGGGAACCATCAAAAATACAAACAATAATGGCAAGGCGTGGTGGCGCACACCTGTAATCCCAGCACTTAGGAGGCTGAGGCAGGAGGATCTCAAGTTCAAAGCCAGCCTCAGCAATGGCGAGGCACTTAGCAACTCAGTGAGAGCCTGTTTCTAATAAAATACAAAACAGGGCTGGGGGTATGGCCCAGTGGTTGAGTGCCCCTGAGTTCAATCCCCAGTATTAAAAAAAAAAAAACAATAACAAGTGCTAGAGAGGGTGCATGGGGAAAGGAACACTTTTACATTGTTAATGGGATTGTAAATTAATACAACTACTATGGATATCAGTGTGGAGTTTCCTCAAAAGAATAGAAATGAAACTACCATATGACCCAGCAATACCACTCCTCAGCAGTTATCTAAAGAATGAAAAGTCATCATACTATAGCGATACACACATACCCATGTTTACAGCAGCACAATTCACAATAGCCAAACTATGAAACCAGACTAGGTGCACATCAACAGATAAATGGATAAATACACATATATATTCATATACACATGAAATTTTTGTAAACCATAAAGAAGAACAAAATTATGTCATTTGTAGGAAAATGGTGGGATTTGAGGACACTTTTTTTTTTTGGAACTGGGGATCAAACCCAGGGCTTTGGGAATGTGAGGCAAGTTCTTTGACACTAAGGTACATCCCAGCCTGAGAACACTAGTTTAAGTGAAATAAGCCAAATTCAGAAAATCAAGGGTTGTATGTTTTCTTTTATATGTAGAAGCTATAGAGGAAAAAGAAAAAGAAAGATTGGGGGAAGTCTCATGAAAATCAAAGGAAGGAGACTAGTAGAGGGAGGGAGGAAAGGAGGGGAAGGAGAAATACTGGAGAATGATATGAACAAAATTATAGTTTTATATCATGTGCATGTACAAATATGTAACAACAAATCCCACTATATGTATAGTTATAATGCACCCATAAAAATATTAAAAATTTTAGAAATTACAAGAAGAGAAAGTATATAATAAAAATACATAGTGAAACATAATGCCATGAAATTACTAACATTTAATGAAATTAGATGGTGAATATATAGATGTTCATTGTATGCTTTCTATGTTTAAAATATTTCCTAAAATATATTTATATTTTTTTTTTCAAAAATTCAGTGCCATTCATTTCTGAGGTACCCAAATTCAAGAGGCATTCACCAGCCCTCTTCTTCCTCTTTCTATTCCTTCTGTACCAGGATTCAAGATCCACAACTCTTTATTCAAGTGCATATTGTAATTTCTTTCTTCCCTCTTAGAATTATAATGGCATGGTATTGTTTTGTATTCGTTTCATTGTAAATGCCAAGTCTTTAATAATGAATTAACTAGATGTTTGTCAACTCATGGAAGGAAGGAAGGAAGGAAGGAAGGAAGGAAGGAAGGAAAGAAATCTTGCCACATATATAGCCTCGGGCCCCATACAACAGGGCTCTTCTTGCACTCACGGCTGTTCAGCAGACATTATGGTCACTTCAGGAGTTTGAAATCACCAAATTGCCTAAGAGTCTGCTGAAACCCTCCCTGTTGCCCTGTCACCCCACTCCCTCCTCCCCCCCCGCCCTTCTATTTCCTTTCACACATTCTTTTTAATCTTTTCCTTTCTTCTTGGAAAGGGGTAGAGGAAGTCTTTCCTAATCTGATTGACAGAATCTTTTGTTCAAGCATGCCCCTGACACCTCCATCTCTACCCAAAGCAGTTTAGAAACATTTTTTTTCCAAACAAACTCTTCACCACATCATTACCCAAACATCTACCAAGAAGCTACAGGCTGTACAGTCTCACTCTGTAGTGTAAGGAAGAGCCTAAGCCTCAGAGTCAGACCAGGTTCAGTCTTGGTTAGGACCTGACTAACTAGTTGACTGTGAACAGAACAAACTTTTGCAGCCTTCGTGTCTTCATCTCTAAAATGAGGCAGCTGGTCTCATGTCTATCGAATGTAATTGAGCTTTCTACTAAATATAAGTTCCTTAAGGGCAGGACTCAATCATATGCACACCCTGACATAGGCCAGATGGTCAAATAACATTCATAGAGTGACTAGATTTAAAATAGAAATAATAGTAATATCACAGACGTTTTGTAATGATTAAATGTAAAATGAGACACATGCACAAAACACAAAAGTTACTCAATTAATGAACTCAGTCCCTAGCCTCAAATATTTTATACACCAGCCGAAGAGAACAAAGTAACAGAAGCTCTAAAAGAGATGCAAGGACAATAAAGATGAAAGCTGAATTTTGCCTACAAATCTCTTTTATTACAAAAATAATATCTACCTCCTAAGAAACTCCAAAATAATTTAGTGTCATTGCCTGAAATGTCAATTGGGAGGTATAAACATAACTGAAACTAGGCAACACAATAAAAAGAATAAAATGAGGGTTTTAAAAACAGTATTCCTTATGGCAATTGGTATCCAAATAATAGAATTCTTTTCTTAATTTATCCAAAAAATTATATTACTTTTTCAATTTAAAGTGTAGAATACCATATGTATGTTAAGTAGCATATATATATATATATATAGCATGTTATGTATCATACTATCTATAGTACATTTATTTTATATATATACACACATGTATATGTACATGCGTACATGCACACACATGCTCATGCAAGCACACATACACACACATACACACACACATATATATATATATATATATTTTTTTTTCCCCCTTGGGAAAACCTTTTAAAGAGATTTCTGGTCATGAAAGAAGGGAGACAAGGCTTAGAAGGAAAGGTAAAGTCAGAAGAGTAAGGACGTCCAGTGGGGAGGATTGCCTTTGTTGGAAGCATGGTGCTGTTTAGTGACCTACTCTGAGAGTGTCAGAGGCAGGGGACCTAGAGTCCTGAGCACTTAAGGGATAAATCTATAACAAAGCCAGCTTCAATCTGAGGAGGGAGTAGGCTCCAGGAAGATAGCTTCCGTCTAAGATTGAGGGAAGAAGATGGGCCTGTAAGAAGCCATGACAGGGTTGGGGAGCAGAGACTCTGAGATACACTCTCCAATTTTCTCATGGCTTCCAGTGACCATGAATTAAACGTGTTATATATCACAGGGGCGAGGGGGTCTTTGGTGTCCATACTTGAGACAAAAGCAGGAGAGGTGAAGAGGAATACCTTTATGAAATGCCTTCTGAAGGGCTGGGATGGACATGAATTGCTGGGAGATTTGTTAAAATGCAGATTCTGACTGAGAAGGTTGGGTGGTGCCAGGAAATGACACTTTGAGTAACAAGAATCTATAGAATTGAGTCTAGAACAGCAATGAGTGTGAAGTGGGGAGGTAGGGGCCTGGGAACAGTGGCAGGTGATGATCAAGAGATGAAAGCACTGTTCAGGAATCCTCAGACAGTCCATATGAAATTGAATTGCACACAGAACAGACTCATTATAGAAAATCTAGACTGGGATTACATAAATCTTCACCTTTTTTTTTTTAATTCAGTGCCTGTTACAGCTTGTCTGTGAGCAAATTAGCAGACATCAAAAAGGAAACAGGCAGCAAACACACATTAATAGAAAAAATATATTTTTGTGTGTGTAGCTTGCTATATTTCCATACTCATGGTCATGGAGTTATAATGCAGGAATATAAGATAGTCATATTTCTTGCCTGTAAAATTGTTTGTAGTCTAATGGAACCACATCGCTGCCTTCCATAAATAGCATCAAGGCTCCCAAATGCTCTGCACCCTGAAGGTGTTGTAGCAGTTTAGGTCATGGTGGATATTTGTATTCCTAGGGAATAAAAGGTTTTAATGTTTTCACAATTTCTTCTCTGAGAGTTTGGGCAGCATATGTCAATATATTTAATGTGGGTTTACTTAAGTAACATAACTAAGGTGTTTAAAATCTCATCTGTTTACACAGACCTGTCCCATCAGAAATTTATCACTGTCTGTACAGACATAAAGCACCAATCTCAACACACTAACACCACAAAAATCACTCTGATTCCATGTTATCAACACTGCTCCTGAGACCATTTCCACACTCCTGGTGACATCAGTAACCAATCCTCTGTAAAGTGAAACACACACAAAAAAAGAATGCCTGTTTCAGAAAGAAATTGTGGATACTCACACCATTATCCTACAGCACGCACTGCCAAAAGAAATAAAAAGAAAAAGGTAAAACAGAAGAAGTCACATGATTGATTGTCATGCAATGGGCTGTTTTCTGTACAATTATAAACTGGTGGACCAATTGTTCATCACTAAATTGATATATTTTGCATGGGATTAACCAGTTTAAATAAAAGCAGAGAATATTGCTTGGCAAAACCTTTAAAGGTCACCAAATTTGAAATCTCAGCTGATCTTAGAGTACACTTTTAACCAAGCAGCAGGGAACCTGTGGTCCATTACATCTAATAATGAGCCGTCTAGTCCATTTGTTGGCACTTTCCTCAAGTAAAACCAAAATCTGTCCTCCTGTGCCTTCAGCGCTTTGGTGCAAGTTCACCCCTTGTGAACAGCTGGAACAATCTAATCTGCCCTCCTTTACATGATAGTGTTTCAGATACTTCAAATTTTTAATTTTTTCTGCTCATTAGTATTCTCTTCTACATTGCGAATAGTTCCTCCTAAAGTCATTCCCTGAGCCTCAAATGGCCCTGTGCTAAGTTCTTTATAATTCCAGTTGCAACCATACCCTTTTCTATGGTATGAGTAAGGCTATCCCAAGCACTAGTTCCATGTGATGTTGGCAGAGGACCCCTGAAAAAAACCAAGCCCCATGAGCAAATAAATGCCACAAGCAAATTCTAAGTGAAGACAAATAGACTTTTTTCTTCTCCAGGAATTTTCAGTCTTTAATATTCTGATATGCCTTGTGAAACTTTAAGAGGAGGAAATAATGTAAAATTCTTCCCAAATATACAACTAAATAACTTTCCTTAAACATGAATATTTGCAAAGAACATTGACTTTCATGTTGGATGGTCTTGTGTTCCCTACTCTTCTATCTCCTGACAATGTAACCTTAGGGAAATTCCTTAATCTCTCAGAGACTCATTTTTCCTCTCTTGTGAAATGCATAATAATCCTTACCTCAATTGTGAAATGGATAATAATCATTACCTCACACGGTTGTTGAGAGAAATAGAGTTGCAGTAAATAACATACCTTACATGATGTAAGCTAGTGCTTAATTAAGGGTAGTAACTGTATTATTTCATATATTCCAATGAACACAAGCTCTTCCCAAATTAATCATATCAAATACAACCATTTCCAGTGTAGAATAAAGAAGATTCCTCTAAGTGTTTGTGTTATATTCTTGCTTCATCCTTCCTTAAATGAAATATACACTCAAAAATCTTCCTCTCCTCAAAGTAATGATATAAACTTGTGTTGCAGATCATGCTGGGATTGATAGAAAAGGAAGAAGGAGGAAATGTAAGAAGACTTTGGAGGGCTGTGAATATTGGATCAGTAACAGAATTATACAGGTTGCCTCCCCAAGGGCAGTAACTATCACCCTTGGAAATAAGAAGCAAAAAGAGAAAAAAGGATCAAGTAATTAAGAATAAATATGTATTTCCCAAACTCAGTCTTTGTAAATTACTATAACTTATTTTTAAATGGGCCCTGTTGTTCTTGGGGTATTTGGAGGAAGAGTAAAATTAGACTTAGCATCATGAAAAATTGGTGGATCAACTTTAGCAATGAATAAGGGTTATTTTAATGGTCACTATAATGATTAAGAGAAACATACATGAAAATTACCTAAAACTCATGGCAAAATTGCCATGGATTTGGTTTTAGGTACTTTTGGTTCATCACCATAGGGAAGGGGGAAAGTACCTCACATTGCAGACAAATGGGAAGGTGGAAACTTGGCCCTATATGATGGTCAGGCAGCTGCACTTGAGTTAGAAGAGGTGCTGGCCAAGCATTAGATCCTGTACCAGCTCTGCCTCTATCTAGCTGGGTGACTTTGACCAAGTGGTGTGTTGAGGTCCTCAGCTTCCTTGCTTGTGAAAAGATCTCCACAATTCTTTCCACCTCTAACATGCTGACCTCAGAATCATCTGTACTCAGGTTCTGATTGTGAAAGGCGGTGATTATTGTGTTTGGTATCAGGGAGGGAAACACTGATGACAGGGAGAGGGAAGAAGAGCCAAGTTACAGGCGTCTCCTCAGCTGGTGAGCTCAGAGAAGGAGACAGGAGTTGCTGGGAAAGACCAACCTGGGGCAAAACACCCACACAGGCCGTTCCCCAGGAAGTGTGCTGGTGGCCAGGTGAATGTGTGATTCCTTTTACTCTTAGCCAACAGTATGGTTCAGTATCCAGCAAGAGAGTGAAGAATGTAAGCACATACTTTATAGTTCCAGAGTAGTTTAAGCAGGATTGCCAGATAATATTCAGGACGCCCTTGTTAAATTTTAATTTCAAGCAAACACTGAAATTCTTTTTAGTATAAGTATATCCTAAATATTACATAGGAGATACTTAAAATTATAAATAATCTGTTTATTCTATGAAATTTAAATTTAGTTTGGCACTTTATAACTTTATTTGCTAAATCAGGTAGCCCTGAGGACAGAGTTGGCTGCTCACAAACACAATATGTATAGATTTTATACAGTGGGGAGAAGGAGGTGAATCTCCCTGGACAAAATATCTGAAGAAGATATGTGTATGAGTCCGAAAATGACCTCTCTTCCCATGCTCATGCATGCAGTTAGGCACTGAGTGAAAGCCTTCAGCATTTAACTGACCTGAATGCAAATGTCAGCTCTTTGGTGACTCAACATGAGGCCTTATGCAAGATATATCTGTTTCATTAGCCTCTTTTCCTTCATTGGTAAAATGGGTCCAGTAGCATCTAGTTCACAGGGCAGTCTTACCTAGATAACCAAGTTCTCAGGGAGTAAACATAGATGGGAGTGAACACCCAATACAGGCATTAGAATTATTTTATGCATTTATGCATTAATTCACTTGTCTCACCTAAATGATAAATTTGGATGAATAGAATAAATATGTTTATCTTTTGTTGTTGTTCTTTTTAGATACACATGACAGTAGAGTGTATTTTGACATACGTACATGAAGTATACCTTATTATTACTAATTATTATTATTATTTATTATTATTATTATTATTATTATTATTTTGGTACCGGGGAATTGAACTCAGGGGCACTCGACCACTGGGGTACATCCCCAGCCCTTTTTTGTATTTTATAAAAGACAGGGTCTCACTGAGTTGCTAAGTGCCTCTCCATTGCTGAGGCTAGCTTTGAACTCACGATCCTCCTGCCTCAGCCTCCCAAGTGCTGGGATTACAGGAGTGCACCACCACACCCAGCTAAGTATACCTTATTCTAATTATTCTAATTCTCGTGGTTGTACATGATGCAGAGTTTCACTGATTGTGTATTCATACATAAGGACAGGAAATTTATGTCGGATACATGCTACTATCTTTCCTATTCCCATCCTCCCTCCCTTCTCTCATTCCCCTTCATCTAAACCATTAAACTTCTATTTTTCCACTACCCCCCCCATTGTGTATTAGCATCCACATATCAGAGAGAACATTCAGCCTTTGTTTTTGGGGGGATCGGCTTATTTCACTGAGCATGATAGCCTCCAGTTTCATCCATTTACCAGCAAATGTCATAATTTCATTCTTCTCTATGGCTGAGTAATATTCCAGTGTGTGTGTGTGTGTGTGTGTGTGTGTGTGTGTGTGTGTATCACATTTTCTTTATCCATTCATCTGTTGTAGGGCACCTAGGTTGGTTCCATAGCTTAGTTATTGTGAATTGTGCTGCTATAAACATTGATGTGGTTGCATCAATATAGTAGGCTGATTTTAAGTCCTTTGGGTATATAATGAGGAGTGGGATAACTGATGTGTTTGTTCTTAACCCCATTAATTCTCAGAATGGATGATGCAAACAGAAAATATATGGCCAGGTGCAAGATGCAGAAACTGTCTGGAGCAGGTGATCACAAGGTTAAACAAACAACTGAAATGGTGGGTGTAGCAGTGTGAATTTCCAGCTGAGCAATTTGTTTCCACATTTGGAGAAGGTGAAGAAAATACCTGGGCTTCTAAACCAATATGAGGATTAGACTATTTCTCAGCTTCCAGAACAGGAGAGGGAGAAAGACTGGCACCCAACTCATTTCCCCTTTCATTCCTATAGGGAAACACCACCTTCTATTTCTTGACCTTCACAGTAAAAATAGCCAGTGAATTTAGTAGGCAGCACTTCATTGCCCTCCATTATTTTTGACAACTATAATATGAATTCCTGTCCATAAACGCAAACTGGAAAAAAAAATGTAACTTTATTTTTCCCTAAATCCGCCTATTTCTGCTCCTGAGCCCCTACTTGACTATGCCAGAAATTTAATCTGTCACTCCAGAGTTTTGTTCTTATCTCCTCTACTCCCAGAAGCTGCTTCTAAGCTGCATCCAGAGAATGTAAAACAATCTAAGCGGGTAGGGGGCAGAGGAGGAGCCATCAGGTTCTGGGTCTGCCTATGAACATTTAGGCCCCTCTGAGACGGTCCTCACCTGCTCCTCGGCAGTCCTGTTCCACTTGAGCTTTTCGCTCTGCAGGTTATAAAACCACAGAGCATAGCAAAGAAGCGATTGAATGTTAATTGAATATTGATAAAGGAGGATGGGGAAAGTTAATTGAGTTAATTAGTTGCTAAGGTAACTTTTCCCCCAGCTGGAAAGAAATTGTTTCCAGATTTGAGCCAGCCTGGAGAGAAAGAGCCACACTCCCAGCTCTTTTTGGGGGGGGGGGGGGGGGGGGGGGGGGGGGGTGTGGGTGTTTTGTGTTTTTGGGGGGGGGGGGGGTGGGGGGGGGGGGGTGGGGGGGGGGGGGGGGGGGGGGGGGGGGGGGGGGGGGGGGGGGGGGGGGGGGGGGGGGGGGGGGGGGGGGGGGGGGGGGGGGGGGGGGGGGGGGGGGGGGGGGGGGGGGGGGGGGGGGGGGGGGGGGGGGGGGGGGGGGGGGGGGGGGGGGGGGGGGGGGGGGGGGGGGGGGGGGGGGGGGGGGGGGGGGGGGGGGGGGGGGGGGGGGGGGGGGGGGGGGGGGGGGGGGGGGGGGGGGGGGGGGGGGGGGGGGGGGGGGGGGGGGGGGGGGAGGGGGGGGGGGGGGGGGGGGGGGGGGGGGGGGGGGGGGGGGGGGGGTGGGGGGGGGGGGGGGGGGGGGGGGGGGGGGGGGGGGGGGGGGGGGGGGGGGGGGGGGGGGTGGGGGGGGGGGGGGGGGGGGGGGGGGGGGGGGGGGGGGGGGGGGGGGGGGGGGGGGGGGGGGGGTGGGGGGGGGGGGGGGGGTGGGGGGGGGGGGGGGGGGGGGGGGGGGTGTGTGGTGGGGGGGGGGTTGGGGGGGGGGGGGTGGGGGGGGGGGGGGGACTTTTTTTCTATATTGGAGAATGTCTGAAGGAGCAAAGCAAGGTGGGGTGGAAGGAAAGGTCCTGGGTGGAAGGGGCAGTGCAGAGCTGGGTGCCCAGAGCAAAGGGAGGTGAGCCCTACAGAGCAGTGAGCTGTCTCCAAGCAAAGCGAGGGAGGAGGCCATCCGGCTGGAGTTTGGAGACTGGATCAAGAGACAGAGCTACAAACACCTAAATCCTGAAATGACATGTGCCTCCCAGGAAAGCCAAGGGGAAGAGCCAAGAGAAAGTAGAAGTCGGTCAAGAGGATGGAGGGGGAGTAAAGTTGTATTGGGTTGAGAGGATGCTGGCAAGGTTAGAGAAAGTAGTACTTCATTAGCCTTTTAAAGTATTTATGTAAATCTTGCTCTGTGATGTAAAACAGAACGGCAATGAGAGATCATGAACTACCCAGTTATTTTAGTGAATTTTTTAATGGAGAAATTAAAATCTGTTAAATTGTGTGCTATTTCTGTCCCCTTAGTTAGCCTTGTTTTCCCCATCACTGCAACAAAAGTTACATTGTTAAAAAATAAAGAACTCAAAAAACAACACCAAAAAGACTAATAACCCAATCAATTAATGGAAAAAAAATCTAAAAAGACACTTCTCAAAATAAAAAATACAAATGACTAACAAATCTGTGGAAAGGAGATGCAAATCAAAACTACACTGAGTTTCATCTCCCCCAGTTAAAATGGTACTCATCAAAATTGTTGGCAAAGATGTGGGGGGAAAAGATCCACATAGGCATTGTTGGTAAAACTGCAAATTAGTAGAACTGCTTTGGAAAACAGTATGGAGATTCCTCAAAAGACTAGGAATGGAACCAACATATGACCCAGCTATTTCACTCCTTGGTGTTTATCCAAAAGAATTAAATTCAGCATACTATAGTGGCAGCACAATTCACAACAGTCAAGTTATAGAACCAACCTAGTCAACAAATGAATGAATAAAGAAAATGGGATATATATAATCACACATATACATGCATGTATATACACACACAATATACATATATAATGAATTTTTTAAAATATTTATTTTTTAGTTGTAGTTGGACATGATACCTTTATTTATTTATTTATTTATTTATTTTTTTTATGTGGTGCTGAGGATTGAACCCAGGGCTGCGCACATGCTAGGCAAGCACTCTACCGCTGAGCCACAACCCCAGCCCCATATAATGAATTTTTACTCGGTCATAAAGAAGAATAAAATTATGCCATTTGCAGGTAAATAGATGGAACTGGAGAACACCATGCCAAGTAAAATAACCCAGACTCAGAAATCAAGGGTTGAATGTTTTCTCTCTTTCAAGCTAGAGAGAGGGAAGGGAAAAAAAAAAAGTTTTTTTAAATAATATTTTTTTTAAAGGGGGGGGGATCATGAAGATAGAAAAAAGGCCAATAAAGTAGAGGAAGGGAATCAAGAGGGAAGGAGGAGGGGAAGGCATGGAGAAGTGCTGGGGAATGAATCTACCAAATTATGCTCTGTCTATGCACAAATATGCCACAATGAATCCTGCACATATATATTAAAATTAAAATAACACTAATTAAAATAACAATAATAGAAGAGAGATTAGAGCATGCAGATCAGAGGAGCAGAGAAGGAAAGGAAAGGCACTGTGGAATGAAATTGATCAATTTATATTATGTGCATGTATGAATATGGTTTAATCAAGCTCACTGTTAGGTGTATTTATAATGCACTAATAAAATAAAAATTTTAAAAATGAATAAAAGAATCCACTCACTAGGCCTGTGTGCCAATTTATGGGCTCCCCAGTCTTGTTCACTGGTGACTACCACAATGATAATACAGCAAGTAGGAAATGATCTGCTGTGTGCTGCAAAGCCCGCTTTGGAACCCCCAAAGCCCCAGGAACCCACCTTACCCTAGGCATGGGAAGTGGAGGTTGGACCCTCACCCAACCTCTTTGTTCAGTTTTACATTGGATTTCAGTGTCTCAATAAAGTGTGATCTGCTTTCCCTGCCTGCTTGACACCTCTTCTGGATGTCTCAATGTCAATTCAATCACAACTGCTCTCTTCGTCTTCCTTCCCCAATCCTGTTGGTCCTCCAGGGCTCACTCACAGCCTTCCCAGGCCAGGAGCCTTCATGCCTCCTGGGCAAAGTCCTCATCCTATACCGTCAACCTCCAATTTCTATTTGTTTTTTTGTTTGTTTGTTTTGTTTTGTTTGTTTTTTTTTCTTTCCAAATCTTTTTTGGGATGTCTCCTCTTCTATGGGTCTCCAGCTCTACCTCCCCAGTCTGAGCCGTGTCACTTTGCACTTGCCAGAGCTTCCTGTCTGATTGACGTTCATCCTGACTGCATTGCCCCTCCTGTCCCCGCTCCAGCTGGAATGATAGTTGAGTTATGCAGGTCCAACGAATCACCCTGGGCATAAACCCTTCAGTTGCTCCCTACTTCTCTTAGGAGTAGAATGCTATGCCCAGTGCCTCTCTGAGGAACTTACAGTGTGATGGCGGGGAAGCTCTAGGGCATTAGTCACCCCACTCACACCCCTGGGCTCCTCCATTCCAGTCCCACGAGTCTTTGATGTTCTAAGCCTTCCTCTCCCTTGGGACATTGGCATGTGCTGATTGCTCTGCCTGAACCTGCTCTTCCCTCTCCTCTGAACCTAGTTAATACCTGTTCAGCCAAGCGTTACTTTCTGGAAATCCTGACCAAGTCTAATCCCCATTATGTGATCCTGCTCTCTCCTCCTCTTCCCTTTGTTATTTTGTATCTGTTTCTCTAATTATTTAACTAAATGTCTCTCTGAGTCACTAGGGTAAAACCTTGATTTGTGATGGGTTGCACTGAATTCCCATCCCCAACCCAAAAAAGAAAAAAGAGATGTTGAAGTCCTAACCCCCAATATCTATGAATGTGTCCTTATTTGGGACAAGGGTCTTTGGAGATTTAAGAAAGTTAAGATGAATCCTTAGTATCCTTCAAATTGCTTTATGAATACATACTATATTCACTTTATCCATTTACCTATTGAAGGGCACCTAGGCTGGTTCCATAGTTTAGCAATTGTGAATTGCACTGCTATAAACATTGATGTGGTTGCATCATTATAGTATGCTGATTTTAAGTCCTTCGGGTATATACTGAGGAGTGGGATAAATGGGCCAAATGGTGGTTCCATTCCAAGTTTTCTGAGGAATCTCCATACTGCTTCCCAGAGTGATTGCTCAGATTTACAGTGCCACCAGCAATGTATGTGTGTACCTTGTTCCCCCACGACCTTACCAACATTTGTTGTTACTTGTGTTCTTGATAACTGCCATTCTCACTTGAGTAAGGTGAAATATTAGTGTAGTTTTGATTTGCATTTCTCTAATTGCTAGAGATGTGGAACATCTTTTCATATATTTGTTGACAATCGTATTTCTTCTTTTGTGAAGTGTCTGTTCAGTTCCTTTGCCCATTTATTGATTGGGTTTTTTTTATTGTTGTTATTGTTGTTTGTTTGTTTGTTTGTTTTGATGTTAAGGTTTTTGAGTTCTTTATATATCCTGGAGATTAGGGCTCCATCTGAGGTACAGGTGGCAAAGATTTTCTCCCATTCTGTAGGCTCTCTCTTCATGTTCTTGATTGTTTCCTTTGCTGTGAAGAAGCTATTTAGTTTGATACCATCCCATTTATTGATTCTTGATTTTACTTCTTGCACTTTAGGAGTCTTATTGAGGAATTTGGTTCCTAAGCTGATGACATGATGGAGTGTTCGGCCTATTTTTCTTTTTGTAGGTGCAGGGTCTCTGGTCTAAAGCCTAGGTCCTTGATCTACCTTGAGTTGAGTTTTGTGCAGTGTGAGAGATAGGGGTCTAATTTAGCTACATAAGGATTTCCAGTTTTCCTAGCACCATCTGTTGAAGAGGTTATCTTTTCTCCAATGTATGTTCATGACACCTTTGTCTAATATGAGCTAACTGTATTTATGTGGGTTTATCTCTGTGTCTTCTGTTCTGTACCATTGGTCTACATGATACCCATTACTAACATGGGGAAGATGGCTATGTGTAGACAGGGAGAGATCAGAATGATACTGACACAAGCCAAGGAGTAGCTGTGGCTACCAGACCCTGGAAAAGACAAAGGATTCTCCCCAACCATCTTCAGAGAGAAGATGGCCCTACCAACACCTTGACTTCAGACTTCTAGCCTCCACAATAAGAGTCTATTGTTTTAGGCCACCCTCTTTGTGGTACTTTGTTACATCAGCCTTAGAAAACTCATACAGACTATTAGCCATCTGAGAGCAGGACCTTATTGATTTCTATTCAGCACTGACTTTCCAGCCTCCTGCACAGTGCCCAGTGATGTAATAATAATATTCAGATGGGGGAGATGACTTTCACTATTACCTGGTGGACCTTTCACCGAGTATTCTTGCCTATTCAGGAAGCATATCATACCCCCCTGCACATGCCATGGGAACATTTTAATAAAAGAAAAAAATATCCCCTTCTCTATAAGATTTCTATGCCAGCATAACCTGAGTTATTCAGATAGGCCTCCCTTCTCTCCCTGGGCAATTGTACAATTGTCTGCTTTACTTCAGTTGCACAGATATTTGGCTCTGCACATGGGTGTGGTCTAATTGATTAGTGGCCATGGAGAATAAAATGCATGCCTTCAAAGCATATGCCTGCAGAAAGGACTCCATGTAAATTAAACTGAATTTATGCCCCACAGGTTGGTTAGGAAAAGCTCTAAATGGTCAGTTACTGAGGGCCAAGCACTGGGAGATAGTGCTTTAAACTTAGTTGGGGAGAAAAAACAGGAAGACATAAAATAGGAGCAAACACAGGCACTGACCATGGTGCACAGGAGCCAGATTCATGGCACAGAGCAGAAGTCCTATGGGGTTCAGAAGGAAGGAAAACTGGAGCCATCTGCCAAATATTTTTTGTTGTTATTGGAAAGACAGTAGAATGAATCAGACGTTATTACCCTATGTGCAGATATGCGTAACTACATCATGTACAACCAGAAGAAGAGAAGTTATACTCCATTTATGTATGATGTATCAAAATGCATTCTCCTGTCATGTAAAACTAATTAGGACAAATTTTTAAAATTATTTTTTAAAAAAGCATATATAAGTTATGATACAGTTTATTAATGTGAACCTCACATACATAAATATTTCCAAATAGAATGAAGTCAAAGCCCCTATACATGTGTCTATATACTTGTATAATCATGAAAGTTTAAAGTTAGGAAGTATATAGAGGCATGTGGGTAGGAGAAGAGAAAACTCTCTGACTTTGAATGATGTGCCCTATATCTGTATCACTTGAACTGTTAAAAGAGAGATGACTTGTTAGCTCCTTCGAGTATCTGAAAATTTTAAAATCATAAACAGCAACAATAAGATAGTAAAATGGAATAATTTAAAATATTTAATCCCACAGTTAGTGTCTCAAAACGAGACTAGCCTAAGATTGACATTTTGGGGGTCTATCAACCCTTCTATTATTTTTTTCTCAGGTAAAAAGAATTAAGTCCAGGGGGAAATCTCACTCATTATGGGTGAGAGGCCCCAACTGGCCATGTGAGGTGGGGAGGGCCTCTCTGCAAATGGGTGGGTTTTATCACACGGGCTGAGAGAAACCAGAAATTTGGGTTCCACGCCCTCCACCTCAAAAAATAAATACATAAATAATACATTTAGAACCAAAAAGAAAATCCTATCTCCTTGATTCAGAAGCATACATTGAGTAGAAGGCTGCCGCAGTATGCAATATCTAGGTGGTTGGTAAGGGTGACTAAAGTCTTAATGTATCTGATAATGCCAAGTGTAAGGAATGAGTCAGAGCTGGGCTTGCAAGCAGAGCATTTTAATGATTTATTGAATTTCTCTTAAGGTCAGTAGTTTACGATTTGCCATTTTAAAAAATGCACTATAAAAAAATAGATGTATATTTTCTTTACAGGAACTGAACAGTTTTCTAAATGCATTTTTTAAGAGGAGAAAATTAGTACAAGTAGCCACTGCCAGCATACCCTATGTCTAATGTAATCACAGGAACTCCAGCCCAGATAAGCAGCTTTCAGAATTTTATTGGTGGAAATGCAGTTTTTGGAGGGTAAAGAGAACATCCTTGGGTCAGGAAGTTGGTGTTATCAGCTGCAACATTATTCCTGTTGTATAATTTACCTCTGAGACCATTATTTCAATTCAAGAGTACTGGAAAGTCACCGTTAGACTAATCAGTCATCTCACTCAGGGGACTTCAAATGCATTTTTTCATATTCTAAGGTGCCTGTGTGGCATTTACATTTTTTTCCATAGTAGTTAGGGTCACAGATAGAAAACATGAGAGTTAATCAAGAGTAAATGAGAGCACCTCCAGAAGCCCAGCTCTCAGCCAGGAGCCCTTGACTAAGGACCAGATTCTCTCCCATTAGGTGTGATCACTCATCTACAGTGGAAAAGTAATGTGAAGTCATCATTAAAAATCAGACAAGGAGTAAGAATAAATCTTTTTTAAAAAAAGAAAAGAAAAAAAATACATGCCTTGATGGCCATTGAAAATTTTCTCCCATAGACCATGCTGTCTTCTAATATCTGTTAATTATTTACTATTTAAGTGAATGTGTATCAGGTGTCCATCATGTACCAGTGAAGCCAGATTTAAAGACAGGTAGCTAGTGTAGTTAGGTAAATTGGCTCTGACGGAGAAAGAGGAGTCCAATTTGAGTCCCAGAAATTGGAAATCGCCCCTGGGAGACTGGAATGTTCTTGTCTCCAGAGCCCTTTGATACTACCCCTCCCAAAAAGGTTGCTAATGAAGCAACTTCAGAGCAGACAGGGAGCTGCTAATCAACTCCACCTAGGCCCCTCCAGGCCACGTGCTCACCCCCTGGCCATTCCACCCACAACCCCAATCACTATGCAGGGTGAGGGGAAATGAACAGGGAGAAGAATGCCGGAGAACAAAGGAAACTTTAGGTATATAAAAGGGACAGGACTTCCTCCTCCCATGGATTCCGCCTTTGGGTCTCCTTCTTCCACCTGGGAGAAAATATGTTTTTTTTTTTCTATCCTTTAATAAAGCTTACTTTCTACTCTACACTTGCCTCAGTGTGTTTCTCTGGTGTTACCCTTCAACATTTGAGGAAGCAGGACTTGTCAAGGTAACTGGTAACCAGTGTAACCAGCGGTATCACCAGGTGCTCTTCTAACCTCTGGAAACAGGATGGTGCATAGGCAGATAAGGCCCGTGTTCTTGAAGCTTGGTATCTTGACAGGAAAGCCATTTAACAGCAGTGACATGAGCTGTGGCATGATGGAGGAGAGGCAGGATCCACAGCAGGGGCAGTGACACCATGCTAGGGAATATCAGCAGTCTGACTTTTAAAGTAGGAGTGCATGCACCATGGAGGAGGGGGAATTTCCAGGAAGCAAAAGCCAAACATGTGTTGGGTCCAGAAGTCAGAGAGAGCCTGGAGCCCCGAGGAAGTGTGAGGACTCTGGTATGGGTGGAACAAAGACTATGAAAATAGAAACGGGGAGAGGTGATGCTGGGGAGGAGAGAAAGATGATGATGGAGAGGTTCTGGAATCACGCCTAAAGACAACCAAGACAACCATAGTCACTGTAGTCACCAGTGATCCGTACAGGACCACGTTTGCGTTTTAGTAAATGCCCCATCCTCGGTATGAACACCAAATCAGAATGACCCATCCTGGAAATGCAGAGGAGGCATTAGGTAATTAGGAAAGAGAGAGATTGAAAGGTGTACAAAAAATCAACTGATATTTAGGAAATAGAAACAAGACTTTCTAATTGCTCAAACACAGTAGAGAAATAAAAAGGAAAAGCCAAATTTCTGCCTTGGTCACCAGGGTAGAGAGATGGCATTCATTAACGTGGGGAACACATCCGGAGGGGTTAAACTTGAGGCAGAAAACCAGGTTTACATTTGTGTTAACAGGATGCCCACGGAGGAAGAAACTTTAAAACAATTATGCTACTCTTTCACCATCTGGAAAGAGAAGGTCCCCTTGGGGAAGATTTTGTTGTTTTTCTTGGAAGAGTCGCTTGGCTGTTCTATAAAACTTAAAGTTAAAAAGCACCCCCTTGTTCTTGGGAAAGATGTGTTTAAAACTGCCCCTCGCAGAGGCTTGGGGAAAGCAGTCCTTCCCCCACTCACCCAATTTATGTGTAAAACCAAGAATTCAGATGCCTTCTTAGAGAATCTTACTTAATTTCTTAATTTAAGAAGAAAGGATCAATTTCGGAGGGGACAGCATTGGGCTGAAAGATTGCCCATTTCCCTCTGGGAGTTTAACTGAAAAAGGAAGGTGGAAGGGACAGCATCCTCTCTTATTTTCCCATCTTCCGCAAGGGTATTACCTTCTTCCTGAGATTCTAGCCAAATGGGAAGCCAAAACATCTCCCGGAATTAGAGTTTTCCTTCTCAAGATTGAAAAAGAAAACCAGAATCCAAAGTAAATGATGTAATAAAAATGGCATATTTCTTGGCAGAAGATACTCCTCCTGTGATGTGTCAGAGACAGGGTAGCAAATGAGCTCACCCATTTCTTGATTTAATCTTATTATAAATATTTCTTTTTTATTTTGTAAAAGTTTCTTACAGATATTAACATGTTAAAACTCATTAGATAAATGAAAAAGTGCTTTATGCAAGTATGTTTTATTGTACAAGCTACCACACATTCTACAGAAGGACCAGAGACTACAAGGCACCCAGGTGTAGAGCCTCAGAAAAATAATAATCTTTTACTATGGAAATGGAGACTGAAGCCTGATTATTTGACTTGCTTTTCCTCTGTGTTAGTGGTGTGTTAGTCAGCTTTCCACTACTGTGACAAAATACCTGAGATAAACTTAAAGGAGGAAAGATTTATTTTGGTTCATGATTTCAGAGGTCCCAGTCCACAGTCATGGAGCCCCATTGCTTTGGATTTCTGGGGAGGCAGAACATCATGGCAGAGAACACAAACAAAGCTTCTCCCAAAATCCCCTTTAAAGTCCCCAGTGAGCTAATTTCCTTCCAATAGGCCCTACCTTCAAAAGATTCCACCACCTTCCAATAGTGCCCTAGGCTGGTGACCAAACCTTAAATACACAGATTTTTGAGGGATATTTGATATACAAATCATAATAAGCCATGGTAAAACATAGATATTGTGCATGCACATGTGCCACACCCACATATACACATCCCTAAGTGTGTGGGGGATTTGTACTATATAAATATTTATGATACTCACATACTTGTATATATGGTATGAATATATGTACAGCAAGTGAACACATAAATGTTGTTTAGCTGGCAATAAGTATTAGGCAATAAACAAAAATAATCTAATACATAACTCCTGTGCTGATATCTTTTTTTGCTCCAAACTACCCAGTTTTCCAGGCTTACTACCAAGTAGCAAATTAGCTTTTGTGTCTTGTCTCCATTTAGTTTTTCATCTTTCTCCCTGAGGAGGTAGAAGTGAGCTATAACATAGAGAAAAAAGAGCAATAAAGATCATAGCTAATCCACACACAGGATAATCCCTTTCTTAGTAATTGACTTAATATCCAATATTTATGTAGCAATCAATAAACAAGTGCAACAGATTAATAGCAAATGATCTATTCACTGAGAGCAGACCCAGCTTTTCCTCATCTTTGAATGGTGCATGGTCCCTACACCATGTCCCTGCACAGTAGACACTTAATACTAGTATTTAATTAAATTCCACAAATGACATGACCAATCTTGTTACCTCATGAGCAACTTGAGTATCTCAGTTGACACTATAGCTAACAAGGTCTTTCTACCCGCCTCCCTGGACTACCAACATCCCCACTGTCAGCAAGAATTATATCTGAAAAGGTCCTACTCATTTGCAACCCTGAGGCCTAGTGTCTGGATTATTTCTTAAAATAGTATGCATAATGGAGCAAGTGTGCCTATGATTGGTCATTGACAGAAATTTTAGCATGCTCAATAAAACAGCAACTAGAGGCAATCCCTTGAAATTTACACTCATTGTTATAGTGGCTAAATTGTGTTAATCTCCAGCAAAATTGGAGTTAATTTTATTTAGTAAAAATAGTCTTAAAAATAGCCTCCCAAGTTAGCATAGTTCTGCATTTTACCATCCCATAGTGATAATGAAAAAATACTGTTCATGAGTTTTCCTCTTTCATTTGGTTAAAACCCCCTCCTCCATGTAAAATTAGATTCTATACTGATAGTATAATTACTGTATAATAGAGTTTGCTCAACCACTCAACACAAAATGCTTTGCTTTCATAGCATTTTAATATGAGCAGCATAATGGGCACCAGCTTGAGAATCAGCATGCCGAGAAGGAATCTAGGACCCCAAATGAGCTGGAGTTTGTAAAATTTGGTTCAGCTGTTCAGCAAACTAGTTAATTCTAACTGACTTGACATGTGGATATCAAAAAATGTTCTGTTCCCAATCATGTGTCTTGGTTAAAGAGGAAAATAGTGGGCTGGGGGTATAGCTCAGTGGCAGAGCACCTGCCTAGCATGTTTGAGGCACTGGGTTCGATTTTCAGCACCACATGTAAATAAATAAAATAAAGGTCCATTAACAACTAAAAAAAATAAATAAATGAAAATTTTTAAAAAGAGAGAAAATAGTCTGGCTTCAGACCCACCAAATATTGACATCTGCTTTGAGAATGCTCCAGGGCAGAAAGAGTGGGCCTCCCCAGTTCATCTGCAGCAGGAGAATCTTACCAGCTCTACATTCATGTCTCTGAAGTTCTGAGATTGAAAAGTCAGAGCTCCCCACAATGCATCAATTTTAAATTAAATTAGAGTTTTCTATTTCTTCCACTAAATACTGCTTTTATGGACTTAATGTCTCTGTGTTGTACACTAGACACTAAAACCGTTTACTCCTTTGGGGCTAAGAGATTAACACAAGTAATATAGTGAAATCCCCTATTTACGTAATTGTGATTTTCCTTCTGCATAATACAGGCTTTTTTGTTGTTGTTGTTGACCTTTTAAATGTCCACTACTGCCAGAGTTAGCATAGTTCTCTGTGCATGTCTACTTTATTCACTAATTTCTCTGAAATACCTAGTAAACCTCCTCATTGATTACTGAGACACTTGTCTTAAAAGGCAACCAATTTCTTTTACATACGTCCAATAAGTACTGCAGTAAGCCCCTGTCAGGTTAAAACAATCAGTACATGAACTGGGGTAAAACAAAAGGGAGTGGTGGTGTCTGTGCCGAACTGCATAAATACATTCCTATTTCTTGGCTGTTGTTATTTACTAGATGTTGATCTGGCCCAAAGAAACACTGCTGTACTAACACAGCTCCTACTTACAACACTTCCCTAAAAAAGGATACTCCAAAATATAGGCTGTCACCTTTTAGTATATTTTCTGAACTAAAGAGCAAAGGACACTAAAGTGCTAAAAATAGGAAATCTCAGTATCCATCACTTGGGAATTTTGGTGTCTGGGGTAAGAAAATTTCATGTAACCATTTTATTTTAAATATATCATATTACTTGTGCTAACTTGAGAACACTAGATATAATAACATATAATTATATACAGTTATAAAAATAATAACATCCTGGGTAATTTAAGAATAACATATTTGCAAAATTTTCTATCACCATTGTCCCCAAAAGAAATAGAAGGCATTTGTTGTATACATATATACAAGCATAAATGTGGAGCCCACAAGCATCCTCATCAAATATCTTCCTATACACACTCCCTTCCCAGCCCTATGTCACTAGGTAGGACCATGTATCTGGCTCTGGCCCATCAGCTATAATAAAAGGTGGCAGGTGCAACTTCTGGGAACAGTTTTCTAGTATCTTCTCCTGCCATGGCAACACAAAGGAGCAGATTGTTCCAGAAGCGCAGGTCTACAACAGTCAGGTTTTGTGAGCAACTGTGCAAACAAATTTACTTCTTCTCTCATTGTCTTAGTCCAGTTTGTGCTGGCATAACAGAATACCTGTGACTAGGTCATTTACAATGAGCAGAAATGTATTGACTCACAGTCGGGAGGCTGGGAAGTCCAATATCAAGGTGCCAGCATCTGGTGAGGACTGACTTCTGCATCAGTCCATGCCATGCCAGAAGACGCCACATGACAGGAGGGCAAAGAGGAGAGGGAGAGAGAGAGAGAGAGAGAGAGAGAGAGACAGACAGACAGACAGACAGACATAATGGCACTAGGTCCTTCCTGAGGGTACAGCCCTCATGGCCTCATCACCTATTAAACATCCCACCTGTTAATTCTGTTATAATAACACTTAAAATTTAAAAAAAAATTTTGGAGGGGACAAACATTCAAACCACCCAAAAAAAGGCCAGCAAGAAAGAAATTTCTATTACATGAAGATTAAAATCTGGGTTTTTGGTCGTTAGTTTGTTTTTTTTAATCATTAAAATATACCTGGATTAAAGCAATGATCACTGCATCTTGGCAGTACTAGACTCCTTGCCTCCTTGCCTAACCTTCATTGGGTCCTTTCTACTTGCCCTTGGAGTCTATCTATTGGGTCTGCATCTCCCAGTTTGAGCAAGAATCCTGCTCAGTCAGTATGGAATAGTTCCCTCACTGATCAGCCTGGCCTGCCTTCAACAAGGATCTTGTTTAGTTTATTTTTACCAAAATCCCTACTTACCCCTTTTTCTTCTCAGTGTGGGGATTTTCCATTCATTGACTCCCACCCTGCTCCTGGGCCATAAATCCTCTCTCATCCAGGGTGTATTTGGAACTGAGCCCAGTTCTATAATGAGGTCTCTTTTCCCCTGTTATAATAGTTCCTGAATAAAATCTGTTTGGGCAACTTTATTGTCAAGCTTTGCTTTTTCTTGAGCAGCAGTGATTCTCTGTACTGTGTCTCTGTCTGTTTCCGCATTGTACCCAGTTTCACTCAAAACTTCTAAGCTGGATCAATAAATAACCACAATTGCCCCAGTGATTCTGTAAAGGACAATTTTTATGAACCTTTCTGCTCTCCCAAATTTGCTTATCCACATTAAATCAAATACAGAATCCCCAAATGAAGTTTAAAGAAAAATGTTGCTTGAAGCTGACTGATGGGAAAGAAAGCTACTAGTTTTTCTCCTTAATACTCTACATATAGTTCTAAACTGCCAATCTTAATATACAATGTTGCACCTGCACAGTAATGATTAATTATTACTTTATTAGGAGCACACATATGTTCATCATTGACACACTAACTACTAAGTGTGGAGGTTTGATTGATTTAAAAGATTAAGGGATAATTTTGTTTTCAAAATGCAATCTTCCATGGAGGCAGTGTCTGTGAGCTCAGGACACTCTATAAGGTGTCTGCTGTCACTGTCTTGTGATGAATGAACACTCTATTCATAACTCAAACTGCCTCCCCATTTGTTCATAAGAGCTGGCGTTACAGACGGTTTTGCTGAAAGAGCCACAGAAAGTGAATTCCAGAGAAATATAGAACAATATGACAGAGAAGTATTCGGGCCAAAAATAAAGAAACCAAATTCAACAAATCTAGAAGGGAATTTTTTTTTTCTTTTGGCCAAATACTACATTCAAATGTAGATTCTAACTGCAAGCTTGCTGGTTCTCTCATCAGCAAAAAATGCTAAATAGGGGTTAAGTTGTCTTCCTGGAGGGTGGGGAGAATAGTCAAACTGAAAAGCTGCTTGAAGTTTGAACCAAAAGCCAATTTAGATCAAGCTGAGCAAACAGACAGGTCCACTGGCCAATTCAAAACCAAGTCATTAAAAAGGAAGAAAAAAAAATGTATAGAAGTACAAAAATACTTTATAAGCCCAGGAAAACCCAGAGAGCAATTTCATAGACTAATAGCATACTTCCCATTCAGATCCAAGGCCTGGTGTGCAGCCTGGGGCAGTTCCCACTGTGTTTCCCAGCCCCCATCTTTGTTCTGTACTAGTAAATTCAGAGCAAAATGAAAGTCAAGGGCAGCTGAGGACTCTGTGGGCTAGGGAGGAGGGGCAGTTCCACCCACTTGGCCCAGGTTAAAATGGAGGTTGTTACTTGCTGAGAGCAGATTTGCACTCTCTCTCTCTCTCTCTCTTTATAACCACCAGCTGAGCCTCTCTATTGCCCTCCGCATTGAGTCGCTAACCAGCCACTGGGCGTGGGATTCTGGCAGCAGTGGCTCTTATCTCTGACATTCCCTACTCCTGCCTCCGCCTGCTCCTTCCTTTCCCTCCAATGGTTTTGATAATGGAGGAAAAGAATTTTGAAATCCCTTTAGCAGTTCTGCACATTGTTTACAAGTGATTATTTCTGAAGGGGCAAGGAGTATTTGCAAAAGACAGTTAGCTATGTGAGATCTAAAGCTTTATTAAATGTATTTACTGCTTTACAAGATGCATGCATATGAGAAATGTAATTTTGCAGAACCGGAGAGTGTGTGTTGTTCGTACTTTCGTCATGTGTTTATTGGAAATGATAAATTGTGCTGCATTCGTGGACATGACAGTGGTATTTTTTCAAAATTTATCTTCTCCAGATTATTGCTATATGTTAAAATTTCTAATTCTAATGTTCCGGTGAAAATGCACTATACTGTATAGGAACAAAATAATGTATTTTCTCTTTTGAAGACATGACTGCTATCAAGTAATTCAGCATTTTACAGCTTCCTTCCTAAGTAACTGTGGCTCATAAGATGCAGGTAAATTTTTCTTACATTTTGGGGAAGATGTATCTTATACAGCTACAAATGCAGTGATGTCTCTAGATCTCAAAGCCCTTATCTGCAAAAAGAAAGTTGAACTCCAAGTACACAGCTCTGAAAGTCTACAGATGGGAAAATACCATACCATAAAGAAAGAGCTAGGCAATTCAGTAGGGTTTAAAAAAAAAAAAATCACTGAATTTGGATTAATTTGGCAGGCAAAAGCAACCCTTAGATACATCGCCCGAAAGAACGATTCTACAAATATTAACTTCTTATGTGATAAAAACAGCTATGGAACTGGGGTTGTGGCTCAGTGGCAGAGTGCTCGCCTTGCATATATGAGGCACTGGGTTCAGTCCTCAGCACCACATAAAAATAAGTAAACAAAATAAAGATATTGTGAGGAAAAGGAAACAATTATGTGTGCCTTTTCTCTTTGAATTAGATTGGAAGTTCCTTGAGGCTAGAACAGTGTTTTTTTAATAAGAATGAACTTTCCCAAAAGAAAATCAGAAGCCGGGTGCGGTGGCGCACGCCTGTAATCCCAGCACTTTGGGAGGCTGAGTCAGGAGGATCGCGAGTTCAAAGCCAGCCTCAGCAATGGCGAGGCACTTAGCAACTCAGTGAGACCCTGTCTCTAATAAAATACAAAAAAGGGCTGGGGATGTGGCCCAGTGGTCTAGTGCCGCTGAGTTCAATCCCCGATACCAAAAAAAAAAAAGAAAATCAGAATGCACATCTCACCCTACTGGATGAATAACTAACAATACAGATGTTAGATCCATCAAAAAGGACCCAGGTCTTAGAGGTCCCTGCCCAGAGCTTGTTTCTTTCCATTAAAATTTTCTGCCATCTAGGGTTCAATAGAAGAGGCTTGTTCAATGTAAGATGTCCCACAGGACACAATGTAATAGACAATAAATAATATTTAGGAAAAAGAGATCTGAGAGCATTGTCATATATGTGTAATGTAAGGATCCTAAAACTTTGGCACTAGCTTTTTTACCAGTTTTCTGAAAGAAAACACCCCCACAGCTCCCACCCACAGGCCACCTCCGACTTTAACAGGTGGATTCCTGGCTGGTGGGGAGAGTTCCCCGATATTTGTGTTGAAATTCTTCCCTGGCAGAGCCTGGTGCCTGGTGGTACCCGGGTGAGCATGATCTGAGCTGACTGGGTTGGCTCAGTGCAGTAGGGCCACCCCGGGCATGGACAGCAGCACTTTGGGGAGGATCTATGCACCATCTCAGTTTGCCATTCTATTTTGTCAGAACCAAAGGGAAACAGCAGGTTCTGTCTTGGCCACTTTTCCAGATGATTTTGACCACGCAGGATCCATGAGAATAAAAATCTGCTTGACAAATGCAACAAAGAGGGAGAAACATATTCTATTTTCCCATTACTTTTAGCTGGAATGTGGTCTATGTAGAAAGCTGAGCATAGCTTTTCTGTTTCCCTGCTAGCAGCTGCCTTTAGTCTGAGAGTCTCAGACTGGCTGGAGGAAGCCTTGGGTTGTCATCCCATCACCGCCATCTTGGCTCTGGACTTCCCAGTGCTTCACTGTGTCTATCTGTAATGTCGTTTTTAATTCTTGTCCTTCCCTACCTCAAACGGATGCTGTGAGGACAAATGAGATGGCTCAGTATTACCTCCTTCCCTATCCATCTGGCTCTCTGATTTGCAAGGACCACATTGGGCTCTGGACTAGAAAACAATAGGGCTGTGCCAGAAATGAAAGGAGCCAGAATGGAGCCAGGCGGAAGCCCCACAGGACACAGAGGCAGAGGGCCAGGCCAGAGCTGGAACATTGGACTGGCCACAGTTTCACATATTAGGGTTATGCCCAGGCCTCTTAAACACACACTCATGTGGCCTTTCAGACATTCAGTCACTGTTCAAATTCTGAAGTGCAAAACAATAGGGCCTATACAACCAGGATTTCCTTCCTTTTCCAGTGGAGTATTCTTAACTCGTGTGGATCAGGCCTTGAGACTCTCCTTTGTTGTTGAAAGTCCCAAAAGTCCATTAGGGTCAAGCTAATGCATTTTTTGCAGCACTTCCCGACTTTGAGACATCCAACAGATTTAGGCAGCCTGGCAACAGAAATGCAGTCCTCCAAAGGTCTAAACACTGCAAGGCCCTCCTCCCTTTACACCTGCAGCTCTCTCCCAGCTTTCCAGACTAACTCATCCCCCCACAAGTTCCCAGACAGCTTTTTCACCCTGGACACCCACAGGGAAACAAATAGAAGGAGCAGGACCTGGAGTGATTCTGGTCTTTGTTAGTGTTAATTGTGAGCCAGTTATCTGATCTGCTCTGACCTGCTCTTTCTGGAAAGGTTTGCATAATTTGGCAATAGAATTCCAAGATTCTCATTTATTGCAAATTGTGCCTTTGCCAATTGCTTTTGTCAGGACTCCCTATTTCACCTCACGTCTCTGTTCTCTACTTTTGCAAATGCACTGATCTGTGAAAATGAATTAAACAGATTAAAAAGCAGCTTTTCTTATTCATTGGAATAAAAATGGCAAATGCAGACACGGTACATCTTCGTACATAACTCCATGGGAGAAAAAAAATTACTTCAGACAAGAGTAGAGCCTGGCTCGAGGGGAAACAGCCCACAAAATGCTCTGAGACCAAGTTAGGCCACTCCTCTAATCCAGAGTGATGTTCTATTTAATGACAGCCCAAAATGAAAATCCAATTATCAGGCTTTCAACAAACCAATGCCATAACGACATCATACATTCTTATAATTAAAGTTGATCTTTTTATAAAACGGTTCCCCTTTTTAGAGGGAGAAACATTTATAATGTTAAATAACTCTTGTCTTATAGACATCTCCCAGCACATAAATGTGTATGGAAAACCAGCTCAGAAGAAGATAGCATGCAGATGTGTGTTACCTGCAACATGTGAAGAGTCTAGGTGCTGATTTGACTCACTTGCCAAACTAGGGCTAAGCTAAAAGCAACCTCCATTGCAGGTCTGGACCATGAGTGCCCCAAAGCATCACCAGGATACATCATGGGGTGGTGTAAGAGACTATGGGTTTAAGACAGGGATACAATTTCTGAGACTTCCACATTACACTACTTTGTTGGGCACCACTCACAAAATAGTCCTCATAATTGGTGACCTCAGGAGATGGAAGGTGCACTGTGTGTGCAAATGAAATTGGTGGCCCTGAATGCTTTTACTAAAGAGGAGAAACTTTGGTTTTCCTGTTTATTCGATGTTGTTTGTTTTGAGCAGAGGAAGGGCAAGTGGAGCAAAGTGAAGACAGGAAGCACATTCTGTTACCCAAGCAGTAAACCACCCTTGCCTCGCTTGCAGACTTTGATTCTTGATTCAAAATTAAATTAGCAAGGTTTAAGAAGCAAGGTTTCCTATTCTCTGTGTTGGATAATCCCAGTTTGCTTCCAGGTTCGTTGGGAAGAATAAATGAGATGATGCATGAAAACCTTCTGGCTCTCTACCTAGAGACTAGAATGTTCTCATTAAAGAGTAATCATTAGAATGGTGATTACCAGGATTGTTTTCTCAAATGGGTGTATGAAAATGAACTCATCTGTCTTTTATTTTAGCAAGTAAAATTTTCCCACTTTGGGGTTAGGGCTGTAGCTTTGTGGTAGAGCATTTGCCTAGTATGCTCAAGGTCCTGTGTTTGAGCCCCAGCACTGGGGGGAAAAAAATTCCCTCTTGCAAATGAGTAGGATAACTGAAGCAAGCCTTATAGTAAGGAAACAACTCTCCAACAAACCAGCACAACACTCGCAGTAACATTAACTCTGGGCTCCTTCATGTTCATTTGCCATTTTAGACTTTTCACAGAATGTTCAGACGTTTGCAGTGTTTCTCATTGTGGAAGGCACAGGTCATCATTGTATGGACCTACTCTGTGCATTGCAGGACATTCCACATCCCTGGCCCTTCCCCCTCAGTGGATGCTAAGTGTCCTTAACCCCAGTCATTGAAGCACACTAAGTAATACCCAACTCATTTCCAGTTGCTTCCTGGAAGATAAGAACTGCCCCACTAGCAATTTTTTGGCAGAGAAAGTATTGTTGTGTCTATAACTGGGGAAACCAAGGCATAGAATAACTGCCCAATTTAATCAGAAAGCACAGACTGTAAAAGCAAATAGCAGCTGACTTATAGGCCACAAACATTGATTATCACCTGGGGTGGGGGAAGGGCAGTTACCCAGAAGGATTTTCTAACTGTACAAGAACCCCAGTGAAAAAATCATTGTCATATCAAGTTATTACTAGTGATGAAAGTGTGTTATGTTCCTCAGGGTTTGACAAGGAAAAAACAAGTGGTTGAAAGTACTGATGAAAATAAAATGTATTAAAAAATGAATTTATCTGTCTTTTACTTTAGCAAGTTGTGGCCAGTGGTAGAGTGCTTGCTTAGCATATGTGAGGCACTGGGTTCAATTCTCAGCATCACAGAAAACATAAATAAATAAAAATATCATATCCATCTACAACTAAAAATATATTTTTTTAAAAAGTGGTGATAAGAAGCTGGGCGCAGTGGCACAAGCCTGTAATCCCAGCACTTGGGAGGCTGAAGCAGGAGGATCATGAGTTCAAAGCCAGCCTCAGCAATGGTGAGGCACTTAGCAACTCAGTGAGACCCTGTCTCTAATAAAATATAAGAAAGGGCTGGGGATGTGGCCTAGTGGTTGAGTGCCCCTGAGTTCAATCCCCAGTACCAAAAAAAAAAATGCTGATAAGAACTCCCTTATAGCTGGGCATGGTGGTGACACATACCTGTAATCCTAGGGACTCAGAAAACTGAGGCAGGAGGATGGAAGTTCAAGGCCAGCCTCAGTAATTTAGCAAGACCTTGTCTAAAAATGAAAAGGGCTGGAGATGTGGCTCAATGGCAAAGCACCTTTGAGCCAGAAAACAAAACACAACAACAACAACAAAAAATCCTCAGTAGAAGGAGAAGGAGAAGAAGAACACAACAACAACAACAACTCCCTTGCATATTTTCTTTCTGTGTATCTGGCTACCACATTGAGAAGGAAAGGGGAGAGGACTCTGGCACAGGGAGGAAGTCCCAATTCCAAAGCCTCTGAGTCCAGGGAAGGCCAATCTCTGAAGTGACCCCCTCTAATACCATCCTCTGGGTTTAATACCTTGCCCTGATGATGACTTCACAAAATGATTTTTATGAATTTGCATCTTGTTATAGTGCCTATAATTTGCAATTCTTTTAAGTAACACTAACATCCTATTTCTTCTCATTCTATCATGTGATCTTAAAGCCATTCAGAGGCTACTTTTTAGTTGGAAGGCATTTTCCACTGTTTATTGAAACCTATGAGAAAGTACAATTCTACATAATGAAATTACAATGCAGCCCACATGTGTTCCTAAACATGTGTTTTGAATAGGGAGAGACGTCGGTGTACAGGTGCGTAACTTCAACTTTGCCTGAAGAGGAATCCTCGGGGACCATGGGGACTGCACAGAGAAGACAGCCACCGGTTTGGTCCAGTGCTTTATTTTAAGCCTCTGAATAAATTTTCTAGCTTGAAAGGAAACTGTGGCTTCCGCTGTGCTACGAGCTCAGACTTTCTTTTGTGTAGGTCTTCAGAGCCAAAGCCAAGATTGACCTAAAGAGCTCAGAGCCTTGACTCTTTCCTGTGTACTTTGGATCCTACATATAAAAGAACACCTGAGTCCTTGCAAAGGGAAATAGAGGCTTCTGAGCTCCTTTGTGTGCCAGAGAGAGGGTTCAGGGGTTCAACTTCCATGCAGGCGCTTCTAATATTAGGCTAATTTTTCCTCCTCACCTCCTCCCTCCACTACCTATCTTTTTCACTGCTTAGGGGAAAAAAAAAAAAAAAAAAAAAAAAAGATTCAAAAGTATCCAAAATTGTAGCTGTAATACTTAGACTCATAGAAAACTCTTAGAATGATTTTCAGCTAATTTACCACACACACACACACTGACCACTGGGGCAGAGGAACAGGGGAAGAGGAGGTGGTAGTAATGTCTTCATTTAATTCTGAAATTTAAAAATAATGTTCTAAAATCACATGCCTGATTTTCAAGTCAAGAAATCTTTCTGGAATACCAACCATGTGCCAGCCACTGGGCTGGGGAAGGGAGCTGGAGGGGACAAAAGACATCAAAGGCAATTAACACCTTTCCTGAAATATGCAAGGCATGGTGTGTCCCTGGGAGGGAAGGGCCAAGGACACCTCTCTTACTTCCTCAAGCCTCCAGGAACCTGCTGGCTAGCTGGAAGATAAAGGACAGAAGTAGAAGAAACTTTGAAAAACAAACAACAAAAAGCACCTCATAGATAACAAGGGGTAAATAGGAGGCCAAAGGAAGCTTTCCTAGTAGCCATTTAGGACATCTGATGTTCAGTAGCCCTTCAGGAGGCCCTGATATTTAATGAGAAAGGGATCGAATGATTTTTTAAGTGGGAACATGCACCACTTTATTATAGAAAATCCTATATCTATTCATTTATCATTTATGGAGCACCTACCATGCCAGGCACTGGAGAGACACAGATATATCTATTCGAGTCCTTGTACTCAAACTACTGACTTTATAGATTGTGTATCCTTCCCAGGCTTCACTCCTCTCTTGTGGGAGGAATACACATCCACATACTTCACCATATGACCCAGCAGGAAATGGCCTTAGAGTAAGTAGGTTCTATTTCTTCACATCACTGATGTTGGGTTTGGCCTTATGACTTGCTTAAGTCAGTGTTAGTGCATGATGAGCATGAGCAGAGGTTTTGACTGTGTTTGTATAATTTACCTTGCCCTCTTATGCTTCCTCTTTCTATAGGAAGAAATTGTCCCAGAAAACATGAATGAAGAATGAAGAAGCATATGGAGGAGGCTTGGATCCAATTTTCAAGTTAGAGTCCAGCTGAGCCTAGCTTTCATCAGCCAAGCCACAACAGAACTGCAGAGCAAAAAAAAAAAAAAAAAAAAAAAAAAAAAAAAAAAAGAGAAATGTTTGTGGTTGGAAGCCACTGAGATTTGGGAGTTTGTTTTGCACCTTTATGATAACAAAGCTTTTGAACACACTGATCAGTGGTATGACTCTCCTTAGCAAATAATGAAGCATGCAAAATTTTTATTAGTGCCTTCTTGGGCGACAATATTTCCAGTTTGCCCAAGCCTGTCTGTTTTAAAACTGAAAGTCTTATATCCCAGGAAATCTGGGAAAGGGTCATCCAAGGGTCCTCCCACCCCTGGTTTTAGAATCCTATATTCTGTTAGGGTTAACCACAGCTCTGCTCTGGGTTTCCAAGGCCCTAGGTTGCCTGATTCTTCCTGCTGGCCCACAACCCCACCACCATTTCTGTAGGTCTTTACTATGCCTTCTATGGAAAATTTGCCAAGTGTCAGCTTATGTATCCCTTCAAAATCACTTATCTTCAGAGGTTACTAATTGCGGGTAACACTTATTTACCTTATGTAATATTCCAAAAGATGTTCCTTTTAAACAAAAAAAGAAAAAGACCCCTGGAGTAATAATTCCTTAACCCAGGGGTCTCAGATATGGATGTTGCTACTATCCCCAACCTATCTCCATAAGAGACATAAGGAGTCAATTATGGTGTTCTTTCCCATTCAGCCCAGACATGGATTCAAAATTCTGCTCAACACGATGCTTTTGGTAACCACTTCAAACATGTAGAGTTGGATCAAAAAACGAATCCCATATGCCAAATGCACCTTAGAACAGAAAAAAATTGTAACTCTCATGGTGGGAATTTAACTTGACCTTCTGAGAGGCAGGTGGAAGTATAGCACCAACAGTGAATTGAAGACCAGGCAACCACACATCCGTTCCTGAGACTCTAATCCAGTTACTGAAATGTTTCTGGCCTCAGCTTCCTCATTTGTATCTCTCTCTCTCTCTCTCTCTCTCTCTCTCTCTCTCTCTCACACACACACACACACACACACACACACACACAATTAATTCTAGGCTAAGATGTTTCTCTCTGAAACGTTACAACTTAAAAGAAAAAAAAACTAATTTCTCTGGCATCTTCCAGCTCTACAGGCCTGTGTTTCTATGAACCGACATTGGAGGGTTTCCTTTAAATATGAAAGATCAAAAATAGCGATGTTGAGAGAATCAGATGAGATCATGATTTTAAAATATTTTGTTAGTTGTAATGTGTTCTAGAAAAGAGAAGGGAAATGATTTTATGCTGCCATTTGTCATCATTACCAGGTCCTCTTGCCTACCCTCTTCCTATGATGGAGAGAGAGCAGCTTGCTCTCTGTGGAACAGGGGTGGGGAAAGCTCACGAGGACGATTTTTCTGTTACCCCGTGAAATAAATGGCAGAAAATTAGAAAGTCCAATTGCTACACTAGAGGATCAAAAAATCAATTAGTTAACCTAATACCTTAAGCTCTTCAAATTTCCACTTATGAATCCCCCAAATTGCAAAATCACACCTCACTTTCAGTAAGACTTCACCGAAAGAAAAGGATAATCAATTATGTTATCATGGGACTCACCATAACTTACCCAAAGCATTTATACTGTTGCCTGTCACATTATGGGTGGTATACAAATTTCTTTAGCCATTGATAGTATTAATGCATAATCTCATTGATTGCCTTGTAAACTATCTCAAGACAAGCCTAGAATAAGGAAGATGACACCCATGGCCTCTAGGAATAGGATAGCCAAAGAGGCTTGTCTAGTCTCTGTTTACGGGTGAGCCCGGGGGGTGGGCCTGTGGTGGATGCAGCTGCTTCCGGGAGAGTGGATATGTTCAGCCAGCAGCAGCAGCAACTCAGATGGCACTGGCAGTTTGGGAGTTTGGGCCATCTCCATGTGTGTGGCCCTCAACTAGGTGGTCCCTGTACCAAGATGATCCTACCACTTCCAATGGCAAGCAGGCACCCCCCAAGACAGCTCTGCATGGTTTCATTTACAGGGTAGTCTGGGAAGCAGAACTACAGAAATGAATAAGAGATTAGTGTGGCCAGAGGCTGGGGCAGGGAGGGCACTGACAGCTAAGGGGCACAAGGGAACTTTCTGGTGCTGATGGAAACTGTTACAGGCTCAAGTGTGTGTCCCCTCGAGTTCATGTGTGCCGCCCTAATCTCCAGTACCTCTGAATATGGCTGTATTTGGAAATAGGCCCTCAAAGAGGCAATCAAGTTAATATGAGGTACTTAGCTGGGCCCTAGTCCAATATGGCAGATTTCATAGAATCTGAGAAAACGAAATTTGTTCCTGCAGGAAGATACCAGGGGATGTCCATGCACAGAGGAAAGGTCAGAAGAAACCCAAACCAAACCTGCTGACATGTTGATCCTGGACTTCTAGCCTCCAGAATTATGGTAAAGTAAATTTTTGTTGTATAAGCTACACTATGGTATTTTGTTATGGCAACCTTAGCAAACTAATATAGGAAATTTTTTATATTTTGATTGTGAAGGTGATTACATAATTGTTTGTGTTTGTCAAAACTCATAGAATTATGCACCTACAAGGGTTGACTTTTTTGTTATTGTTGTTACTAGGGTTGAACCCAAGGTCTTTTACCACTGAGCTACATCCCCAAGCCCTTTTTAAAATTTTATATTTTGAGACAGAGTATCACTAAGTTGCTCAGGGCCTCACAAAATTGCTGAGGCTGGCCCAAAACTTGTGATCCTCCTGCCTCAGCCTCCCAAATCCATAGGATTATAGTCATGCCCCACTATGCCCAGCTCAAAGGTTGAATTTTGCTGTTTATAAATCATGTATACCTGATTTTAAGATATACTACTAGTTAAAATTTTTAAGCTTGGAATGATGGTAAACAACAACAGTACTAGTAATAACAAGTCCTGTGAAGAATTTCCTATTTCCTTGTTTTTTAAAAAATTTATACTTAAATAAAATTAAATAACTAAAAAAAATTATTCCTAAAGTTTTGTTTAACTTTTCAAATGCAAATGAATACTTCTACAAAGATAGTAATTATGATACAATGCAATCTCTGTATTATTTATTTATCTATAAATATTTGCTAGCTCAAAAAAGAAATAATCACACTTAAAGCTATGTGGCTAATACACTATCACTAGCTTGTCAATCTGTAATTGAAAGATTCTTTACCGTTTTGTTTGCAAAATTAATAACACTCATAATCATCAATAAGTGCAATATTTTACTCTTAAAATAATAAACACACGTGTGTATTTTAAATGGACAGATGATTGGAAAATATAAAGCACATTACACATAGAATGTTTATCTGTATTTTAATGTGATTTTTATTCATATGGTCATGCTTTGCTTCTATTACTGATTTTATTATGCCAATTAGACATAAAGGTATCTAAGGTAGCCACTCAGCCATTGATCAACTCAATTTCAGAGATGCCATCAATAATTTTAGAGTAAGATATTTGTTCACTTATCCTTTAGAGGCCATGGCCAAAGCCAAATAGGAAATTTAGCTAAACACTGTAATGAAATTGAAACAAAACATTAGCATATTCCTATATGAACTGAATTGAAATCAACAGAATGGAATCACAGTATAAGTTAATCAGACTAAAAAATTAGAAGTGAATGTGTAAATACAACAGGCTTTATCATCTTGTTAGATGAGAAAAATCTCCAATATTATAAGTGTCTATTTCTCATTCTTATAAACAGACCAATGAACCTGCAAATATACAGGAACCCAGAACCATCAATGCAGAAATCCTAACGGTCTAGACTTCTGATCCCCAAATTCAGCCTCCCACGAGTGGCTGACCATTTCCTCGGTAGGTTTCTGAGGATACAGATCAGAAGCCACTGCAACTAGAGCTGCTAGGAAGTGACTGTGCCCTTTCCTTTCTCCTGCTGAGAGATTTCTTTTGGGAACTCCTGATGATTTACCAGACTATTTTGCAAGGCAGCTCTGCCTGCAGGACTGGCACCCTTCCTGGGCATGCCTGCACCTTCATGACAAATGCTTTAGTAATCTGCCTGTATGCCGCCTCTCACCCTTCAAGGCTTTGCTCTAAAGACTATGTTTTTTAAATCCAGTTGAGGAAAAAGCCCTGAACAGAGCCGCTTTTCCCACGGTTCTGTCCCTGGCCTATCTGTGGGTCAGCATTCAGCAGTGCCAATGCCTCCAAAGCATAATTACTAGATGAGATACTTCCTCCTGAGGCAGCACAAGCTGTTTTCTTGTTTCATCAGGTAAAAAATGTGTGGATTAATTTATAATCAAGAAAGTAAGGAAAATCACTACATAGCATATGCATATCCGGGAACAAAAACCCTACCCCCAATTAGTAACAATATGAATTTAAGTCAGAATGGCCAATTTGCCAGCATGAAAATCCCTGTCAGGAAAATGTTTCTTCCTTTTCTACCATAACAGCCCCCTCATACACAAATAATAGAGTGCCAGGAGTTAGAGGTCTACTACTAATATTCACAATTGCTGCCGTGTATAGCTCTTGTCTTTGTAGCAGTCACTATCTAAGGGAGTGCTGGGCAGAGAATGTGTGAAATTATCCCAGCAGGTCATGTAATAGAGACCATCATTGTGACATGGGGCCAGTTGGAGCAACCATAGAGCTAGGATAGTACTTAAGAGAAAAAGCACTGAGGTCCATCAAGTTCTAGTCTAGTTTTCTTTTATTTTCTTTTCTTTTTTTAATTTCTGTTCTTTTTAGTTCTATATGACAATAGAGTACAATTTGACTTATTTATACAAACATGAAGTATACTTATTCTAATTAGAATTCCAGTCCTGTGGTTGTACGTGATGTAGAGATTCACTGTGGTGTATTCATATATGTCCATAGGAAAGTTAAGTCAGAATCATTCCAGGGTATTTCCTATTCCTTATCTCTATCCCTTCCCTTCATTCCCCTTTGTCTAATCTTCTGAACTTCAAATCTTCACAAATCCTATCTTTTGTGTGTTAGCATTCACATATCAGACAGTACATATGGCCTTTGGTTTTTTTGGATTGGCTTATTTTGCTTAGCATGATAGTCTCCAGATCCATTCATTTACAGGCAAATGACATAATTTCATTCTTCTTTATGACTGAGTAATATTCCATTGTACATATATACCACATTTTCTTTATCCATTCATCTGTTGAAGGACATCTAGGTTGGTTCCATAGCTTAGATATTGTGAATTGAGCTGCTATAAACATTGATGTGCTGTGTCACTGTAATATGCTGATTTTAAGTCCTTTAGGTATACACCGAGGAGTGGGATAACTAGGTCAAATGGTGGTTCCATCCAAGTTTTCTGAGGAATCTTCATACTGATTTTCCATAGTGAGTGTACCAGTTTACAGTCCCACTAGCAAGGTATGAGTGTACCTTTTTCCCCACATCCTCACCAACATTTATTGTTACTTGTATTCTTGATTGTGACCATTCTGACTGGAGTAAGAGGAAATCTCAGTGTAGTTTTAATTTGCATTTCTCTTTCTAGAGAAGTTAAACATTTTTTCATATATTTGTTGACCATTCATATTTCTTCTTCTGTGAGGTGCTTGTTCTGTTCCTTTGCCCATTTGTTGATTGGGTTATTTGTATTTTTTTGGTGTTAAGTTTTTTGAGTTATTTGTATTTCCTGGAAATTAATGCTTTATCTGAGGAGCAGGTGGCAAAGATTTTCCCCCATTCTGTAGGCTGTGTCTTCAGGTTCTTGATTATTTACTTTGCTGTGAAGTCTTTTAGTTTAATAACATCCCACTTATTGATTCTTTTTTTAATTTATTTTTTACTCTAAGTTGTTATAAATGACAGCGGAATGCATTACATTTCATATTATACTTACAGAGCACATTTTTACATATCTCTGGTTGTATACAAAGTATATTCACACCATTCATGTCTTCATACATGCACTTAGGGTACTGACCTAGGAATTAGACCAGAGACACTATGCCTAATAGAAGAAAAACTAAGCTCTAATCTCCAACATGTTGGATTAGACCCCAAGTTCCTTAGTAAGACTCCTGTAGCACAAGAATTAATATCAAGAATCAATAAATGGGATAGATTCAAACTAAAAAGCTTCTTCTCAGCAAAAGAAATAATCAGTGAGGTGAACAGAGAGCCTACTAATTGGCAACAAATTTTTACCACATGCATATCAGATAGAGCATTAATCTCTAGAATATATAAAAGCCTCAAAAATCTTAACACCAAAAAAAAAAAAAAAAAAAAACCCAATCAATAAATGGGCCAAGGAACTGAAAAGACACTTCTCAGAAGAAGATATACAATCAATCAACAAATACTTGAAAAAATGTTTAACATCTCTGGCTATTAGAGAAATGCAAATCAAAACCACTCTAAGATTTCATCTCACACCAATCAGAATGGCAGCTATTAAGAACACAAACAACAAATTTATTATTTGGAGAGGATGTGGGGAAAAAGGCACACTCATACATACATTGCTGATGGGACTACAAAATGGTGCAGCCAATATGGAAAGCAGTATGGAGATTCCTTGGAAAACTGGGAATGGAACCACCTTATGACCCAGCCATCCCACTCCTCTGTCTATACCCAAAGGACTTAAAAACAGCATACTACAGGGACACAGCCACAGCAATGTTTATAGCAGCACAATTCACAATAGCTAAACTATGGAACCAACCTAGATACCCTTCAGTAGATAAATGGATAAAGAAAATGTGGTATATATACCCAATGGAGTATTACTCAGCAATAAAAGAGAATAAGATCATGGCATTCATAGGTAAATGGATGAAGTTGGAGAATATAATGCTAAGTGAAGTTAGCCAATCCCCAAAATCCAAATGCTGAATGTTTTCTCTGATATAAGGTGGCCGATTCACAGTGGGGTTGGGATGGGGTGCATAGGAGAATTAGAGGAACACTAGAATGGCCAATGGGGAGGGAGAGGTAGGGAGAAGGCAAAATGGTAAAAAAAAAAAAAAAAAAAAAAAAAAAAAAAAAAAAAAAAAAAAAAAAAAAAGATGGTAGAATGAGATGGATATCATTACCCAGTTATTGATTCTTGAAAACACATTGAAAACACATTAAAAAAATACTGCACCATGATCAAGTGGGGTTCATCCCAGGGATGCAAGTTTGGTTCAATATATGGAAATCAATAAATGTAATTCACCACATCAATAGACTTTAAGAAAAGAATCATGATTATTTCAATAGATGCAGAAAAAGAACTTGACAACATACAATGTTGATTCATTTTCAAAACACTAGAAAAACTAGGGTAGGAGGAACATACCTCAACATTGTGAAAGCTACATACATGAAACCCAAGGCCAACATCATTCTACACAACGGGAAACAGAAAGCATTCTCTCTTAAAACTGGAACAAGACAGGGATGCCCTCTTTCACCACTTCTATTCCACATAGTACTTGAAACTCTAGCCTGAGCAATCAAGCAAAAGAAAGAAGTTAAAATGATACAAATATTTGCCAACAACATGATCCTATATTTAGAAGAACCAAAAGCCCCACCAGAAAACTATTAGAACTTATAAACAAATTCACCAAAGCAGCAGGATATAAAATTAACACCCATAAGTCAACTGCATTCCCATACACCAATGGTGAATCAGCCAAAAGACAAATTAAGGAAACTGTTCCATTCACAATAGCCTTAAAAAAAAAAATCTTGGGAATCAATCTAAGAAAAGAGGTAAAAGACCTCTATGATAAAACCTACAGAGTGTTAGAGGAAGAAATTGAAGCAGACCTTAGAAGATGGAATTATCTCTGTTTTTGGATAGGCAGAATAAGTATTATCAAAATGGCCATACTGCCAAAAGCACAACACAGATTCAATGCAATTCTTATTAAAATTCCAATGATGAGCCAGGCATGGTGGCGCACGCCTGTAATCCCAGCACTTGGGAGGCTGAGGCAGGAGGATCGCAAGTTCAGAGCCAGCCTCAGCAATGGTGAGGCACTTAGCAACTCAGTGAGACCCTGTCTCTAATAAAATACAAAAAAGGGCTGGGGATGTGACCCAGTGGTTGAGTGCCCCTGAGTTCAATCTCCGGTACAAAAAAAAAAAAAAAAATCCAATGATGTTTTTCATAAGTAAAGAAATTGTAATCATGAAATTCATTGGGAAAAAGAAGAGGCCCAGAATAGCAAAAGCAATCCTTAGTGAGAAAAGTAAAGTAGGAAGCATCACAATACCAGGCCTTAAATTATACTACAGAGCTATAATAACAAAGACAGCATAGTATTGGCACCAAAACAGACATGAAGACCAATGGTACAGAATAGAAGACACAGAGACAAACCCACATAAATACAGTTATCTCACACTAGACAAAGGTGCCAAAAACACACATTGGAGAAAAGATAGCCTCTTCAACACATGGTTCTGGGAAAACTGGAAATCCATATGTAGCAAAATGAAATTGAACCCCTATCTGTCACCCTGCACAAAACTCAACTCAAAGTGGATCAAAGACCTAGACACCTACTGGACTAAAGACCATACATCTACTAGAAGAAAAGATAGGCCCAACACTCCATCATGTGGGCTTAGGAACTGAATTCCTCAACAAGACTCCTAAGCACGAGTAGTCTAGCTTTTCATCAGTCTAGCTGTGAGACTGAGCAAGTTGCTTAGCTTCTCTGAGCCTCTGCTTCCTTGCTGAGAGATAGGAGCCATGACATGAAAGTTCTTGGGGAACTGAAGAGCCACCCAATGTAGGAGATGATTAGAAACAGAATCATAGCCCAGTTCCCCTTTGAGCCTACAGGTGGCCTGTGTGGGAATGGTTGAGAGGCCTATGGTAATAGATTTCTGTTTTTCACTCCTCAGTCCTCATGATAGGCAGCAGATTGACACAAACAGCACAAACTTATAAGGAGACACTGTGCTGGCCCCCTATTGCATGCCTACACACACACACACACACACACACACACACACACACACACATGTAGTCGCAAAACTTCTTCCCGCGGCTTCTTTGCTCCAAGCGGCCATCGCTTCAGGCGACTACACACACACACACATACTTTCTTGGAAAAAAGGCAATCTACCTACGGCCACTCTGACCCTACCCTGTCTTAAGTCAATAGGATATGCTACATTCCTCATCAAAAAACCTGTTATCTGTAGGGGTATTGTCAGGACCTTCCTCCAGATAAGAAGAACACAAGTTACCCTGAAGTGGACTTTTATGACCTTTATACAGACCAAAGTTTCCAGGACTCAGAAAGACTTCAATAATTCAAAGCAAAGACCGCCAGCCTTAATAAAATAACAGTAGGAACTTAAAAATCAAATGCAGTCGTCCTATCAGTCAAAAGTTAAGAAGGGGTACCTAGGTGGCACTTCCCTAAGACCCTTTTCCAACTGGAAAACACAGGGGACACGTTGTCACTCTCCTCTCTGGGAAGATACAGTCTCTCCCTTGAGTCTGTTTTTTCCCTTCTCCTTGCCCTTCTAATAAACTTTGTTATACTTTCAATAAGTTTTATACCTTGCCTGAAATTTTCTCATGCAGGAGCACAAGAGCCAAGAAGAACACAACACAAGCTCCTGGAACACTCACAAGAGAAGTTTCCCTTTCTCTGCAACTCATGCCTTTGGAAATGAATTTTCTCAGATATCACTTGAAATCATGGAAAGAATTCACAGGCAGAACATACATATTGCTTCTTCAGGTAAGACCCCTTCTCTTACAAACATGGAATTTAAGACCCAAGGCTCAAAAACAGGTGGGCATCTTCCTCTGTGGGGATCAAGTAGGGGCATTCCTTCCTGTCAAACCACTCTTCTCTGGATCCAGTTAGTATAAAATCCAGATTTACAAAGTCAGGTTTTAGTTCTTCCAATAAAAGCATAGCAATATAGAGATATCATCAATTAAAGATGCTTTCAGAGCTTGCAAAAACTGAGTTTAAAGAGTAAAAGTCAAATATAAAAATTCGACAAAAGTCACATGAAATAAAGAAAATTTGGAAGCATTAATCAACAAAGAGAAAATATAAAATATAGAGGTGAAGAAAAGTAACTTGAGATGAATGTATAGAACAAAGAAAAATATAGGCAGCCTTGAAAAAGATGCACCAACAACAAATGTTTGTTGAGTAAAGAATTAATGAAAAAGTCAGAGGAATGCTGGCATTTTGTCAAATTATTAAAACCATCAAGGATCCATAGGATCCAACTAACCAGGCCTTGTTGAAAGTTTTCATGGGTAGAGAGCTGTTGTGCTCTCTACAGAGGATCCTGGGTTCAACTCCCAGCGATGCTACTGAACTGCAGAAATTTCCACAAGGTGCTTACACATTTTTAAATTTTTACATAAAAATCCAGATGGTGGGATAGTCCTGAAACCTCAGAGTAGCCTCTGATTTGGGTCCTAGCCTTTTGCATGGCAGCAGTCAGCTAGAGCTCATTATCAGTGTCGAGGGACAGTGGCCTCCCTAACGGTGCCTAGGCATTTACATTGCCGGCCTGGATTGGGACCATTTATATTTGCAACCCTGAATAGATGTCTTCTCTATCCCATTCAAGTCTTCAGATTCCCTCATTCTGTAAAGCTCTGCACCTGGAATGAAAAATCCAGCACAAAAGGTTCTTATTTTACTCTTCAATTTTAGTCATTCCATGGGTTGGAAAAAGGCACTTAACGATTTGAATCTAGCAATTGAAACTAATCTACTGGTGATCTGAAGAACTAAAAATGAACTACCTCCCACCTCTCACGTGGTGCTGGCCTGTTTATTTTAGCTTCCCGTTCATTCACTTTGCTTCCTGTCCAACTTGATTTCTATTTTATAATCAAACATACATAGACTTTCCACAATAATTAATTTCAAAGCATAACATTAAATTGCTCCCTTTGAACTAAACACAAGCAACAAAAAATGCTCACTCAATGAGAATGCCGAACATGAAATTCTTGAAGCTTTTAGACAAATCTGAAGGATTTCCTGCAAACATTAAATCTTTGTCTTTTAGCCCCTTTTAAAACTATTTCCATAAAAGAAAAATCTATTCTATTTTGACCAGATTGAGCACAAACACGAGGTTAAAAATGTTTGCCTGACACTTTTCAATACCCCTGCTTTGAAGGCAGTATTTTTGCTGCCATATTTCTTTCAAATGATGTGCTTTGTGAGATTTTAGATTCATCAAAATACCTATGAGCAAGTTTTTTAGTAGAAAGTGTTAGCTAGCTGCTTGCATGCTTTTGAATGTGAGAGGTTTTACCATATGTTGCCATATCATTTAGATTATATTTAAGTGATTCCAAAAATCTGCAACAAGAAAAGGGAGATTCTATTATCTACATGTTTTATTTGCAAGTCACCAACCAGCTAGCTGTGTCAGATCAACCAGCTGTGTGGCACCATATAGCTAAAACATCTGGATGATCAGCTGAATTATTCATTTTCATCAAGACTTTTTGTTCTATAGACTATATCTGACATGCACAGTACATGCATCTGCTTACATGTCTACATGTGTTCCTAAGATGACAGATTTGAGCGATTATTTCAGATACGAAATGTAGGGTCAAAACCTCCATCATCTTCTGCTAAACATTTCTAAAAACCACTGGCTCTTTTCCATCTGTGCCTACCAAACCTCATAGCGAGGCCAAGGAGCAAACATGTGAGGCCAGCCCAGAAAGAACTTGAGGAAGAGGGCAGCTGTTCCCATTCCTTGCAACCTAGAGCCAAGAATTGCTGACCCTGAGTGTGTTTGCAAATTGCTGGTGGATGAGGCACACATAGGGAAATGTAGCAGAGGCTGAAAGAATTGCTAAATAATACAAAAGTAACTGCCATTTAAGGAGTCTATATTATGCACTGTGCTAAAGACTGAATGTCTTTATCTGCATTGTCTCATTTATTCACACAATGATTCTATGAGGCAAGAATTATTATCATGTCTCCATCTTTAAACAAATAAGAATTTGTAAAAGTAAAGTAACAGGGTAGTTTGCATTTGAGACAAGAGTTTAAAACACACCTCTTAATAATTTACACTGGCTAATCTGGGTCATAGCTGACCACCCTCCTCAAAATAGCACTGGAGCACTTTCAATGCATGTCATCCCAGGCTGGAGGATGGTCCTGGTTAAATCCCCTCCTGCCAAGACTATAAAGCAGAGTAATGGTGACAACCATCACTGTCCTGATCCAAACCTTCATTACTGAATCCTTTGTTAATTCCTTATAATCTTTGGGCAGGGTTAGGGAATGAGAGAGAGCCAAAGTTACCCAGTTTTCACAATCAAAACATGCCATTTGAATCACTAACGTGGAATAGGTCCAATTTATACGGTTGTATTTCAAGCTGACATATTTCCTAAAAAGTTTACAATAAGTCCAATCTCAAACCTATCTCTCATTGTCTATCTATTGATTTTCATTTGTAGTTTATACAATTAAGCTATGGACAACCACAGTAGACTATGACCTTGTCCACCATCTTGGTATGTCTAAACTACTTGAGTTATAAATGGCTGCAATTATTTTGAATACCCAGTATGCTATTTTTAATATATCTCTATTAAACTCTATTTAAGTTTCCCTTCTCGCAGAAAAAAAAAAAATGCATGTTTTTTTTGTTCTTGAAATCTGGGCAGGCATGATATATCACACTATGGTACCATGAGGCAGACAATAGAAGAAATTAGACACAGAAAACTTTTGAAACCAAACAAGCAAATAATTGTCATCCCAATTATTTCATTATGGCTGACAACAGAATGACACAAAAGACTAAGTGGCTCCCTGGATGGCACGACAATCATTAAAGACTCAAGACATAAAGAGTATTTCTAAGAGACAACAGAATTCATACAATATGCAATGTACAGTAAACCCTTGTTATTCTGATCACAGGTCTTTTCCCCCCAAGTAGTATGTAATTCAAAACAATTCCCATTCCTCCACTGCCTACACTGTCTTATTGTTACTCTATTAAAATACAAGCTTATTTTAACTAGGCTAATTCAAAGTCAAATTTTGCCAGCCCCTTTACATGGTAACCAGCAAGGCTTTACTTCAACTCTGTTTCATCTCCTGGGCTCTAACTGCTCCCAAATTGGTTTCACAAATGCAAGTGTTCAGAGCAAAAGAAAATCACACATCGAATGTAATAACATATGTGGAAAAATATATGTTGATTATCTGCTCTTTTGCAACATTCTGAATTCTCTCTTTCCTTTTTAAAATTTCCCTTATGTTTAGACACCAAACTACAATCTGAACCCATTCAACATATGTGATTTATAGAAAGGAAGAAGGGGAAAGGAAGAAAGAGAAATTTTCAATTTTTCACTGCTAATCAAATCCATTAACTTCTAATAATAACATTTCATATAATAATACAATTTATTGGCATTCTACTACATGCAAAAACTTTTAATATATTATAGAATCCTCATAGTAATAATGAATTGGCTATTATCAATCTCGTTTTATTTAACTGGTAGAGAAAGAAAGGCACAGACCATGGAGTTATTAAGGAGCCAGAAAATGGACTCAACCTGAACAAGAATTTAGGCCTCTGTTCAGGAGGCCAAAGATGAAACTGGCCAAGCCCGGACTCTGAACTCCACCTTTCCTCCCACCTCCATGTTGTTCTCCCAGCACCACCGCCGTTCATGGAAAACTTGAACCTCTACAGTGCCCGCTCCATCTTCCATTTCCCCTTCCCCCAAACATTAGAGAATTACCAAATCCCCAAACAATAAGGATCCCTTGAACAGCTAAGCAAACTCCACCACGAGTGTTTTATAGACAGCTCCTCAAGAACAGGAGAGAAAGACGCAAGTCCCCCTGAGTCCCAAGTTCTACAAGCACCCCAGGCCCTCACTGCTAGTGCTCAGGAAATTTGTGTCCTATCAGGGGCTGGTTGGTTCCAGCTGCTGAAGGCTGCTCTAAAGCCTGTTGCTTAGAACCACAACAGGTCCCCATAACCCTTTTCCATAGCATCATTTTGATCAGACACAAACTCTCAACACCATGCAGCTGGGTTATTCCATGAACATAGTGAATGCTCGGGCATCTACCCATGTTCCTTTTGCCAGATTGATATGCCCAACCCCCAGCTTCTGGGCTATCGGCTGCAAAAGACACACAGCTATGCACATTTTAAGAGAATCGCCTTCTGTGCAGTTGGAGCTGCCTCACCTTGGAAGGCCAGTGGCTGATGATTGACTACCTTGGGCACAAAAGCTGACCCTGTGTTTTAAGGGACAGCCATCTCTGCGGTGCAACTGCCTGCCCAGTGTTCCTCATAAGTCCAAGCTGAAGCTTAGCTCCTGCAGAAAGCACATCCGTCTTTGCTTGGTTTCCCCGCCTTCTTGTATCCCTTTTCTCAAGGACACCGCCTCAATCAATCATATGCTCTAGAATCCTTGTCTCAGGCTCTGCTTCCACAAACCAAGACAAGGATTTTAGCTGCTCCCCAGACTCAGGATTCTTCACCTGCCCCTATCCTACCCTCCCCCTCCAGAATATCCTTTCTTAAACAATTTTCACTACACTCAATATCCTGCCACATCTCCCTCCTCTGGTCTAGAAACTCAGCTTTTATACAAGGTACCACAGGGTATTTTCAGTCACTATATAGTTTTTCCTACCAATAAAAATAGAAAACATTCATAACTTAGAATCATTTTCCTGAGCAAGTGATGCCAAAAATATACGAGATTTTGCTTTGCCAGTATAACTGTGGGCTGTGCACTAGGAAAAATGAATCTTCGTTTGGGTTAGAAGCCTCCTGTGTCACTTCACCCTCTTGATGCACTGAAGAGCAGACCTCCTCCTGGTTCATATCTAATAAGATTGCCTGGGCCAGGTCAATGGCCCAGGAAGGATTACTAAGATTACCCTCCAGGTTAGGCTGGGTAACATTTTGTCAAGTCATAAGCTTTGCCCACATTCTCAGCCCTGAGACCAGGGCGACCCTCTGATGATGGGAACATGGACACTCCACACTTCTTTCAGAGGTTAGCTGTAGCTGCACCTGCACATCTGTACACATCCACACATGCTCACACACACATGCTTTTCTGGCTTAACATAAACAAGTAGCTGATGGCAAGGGTTAGATGGCTTGAATACTTGAGAATATTTTTTATATTTAAGCAGAGGGGTGGAAAGAAATGTGTTTGTTATCTAAGTAAGGTTTGGGTATCACACTGAGCAGGATTTAAAAGTTTAGTCAGGCATGGTGACACACACTTGAAATTCCAGTGACTGTGGAGGCTTAGGCCAGAGGAGTGCATGTCTGAGGCCAGCCTGGGCAACTTAGTAAAACTCTCTCTCAAAAAAAAAGGAAAAAAAAAAAAAAAAAAAAAAAGGCGTAGGGATGTATCTCAGTTGTAGAGCACCCCTGGTTTCAATCCCCAGTACTGGAAAGAAAGAAAGAAAAAAAGAAGGAAGGAAGGAAGGAAGGAAGGAAGAAAAAGTTTATGTGCAGCCCATTGATTAGTTTCTGACTCTTGCTGAATGAAAGCACCACACTATTGTCACTGAAAGACTCCTGATCTGGCTAAGAGAAAGGAAATTGGCCCTCATATGAGATTGACCCTAAAATAGCAGATTTTTGGTTCTCACTGTTCCTTCCTTGTTTTGCCAATCCCCTTTCAGGGTGTACACACTACCCACTTCCCTTTGGAAAGGAATAGCAGGGGCTGTGGATATAGCTCAGTTGGTAAAGTGCTTGCCTAGCATGCATAAGGCTCTGGGTTCAATCCCCAGCACCACCAAAAACAAAAAAAAACAAACAAATGGAAAGGAATAGCAAGGCACTGTCTTGCTATCTCCTTATTAAACCAAGATAAGGCTAATATGGAATCAGGAGATACAAAAGCTTGTATCTGATCTATCTGACCTGGCCCAAAGTCATTCTCTCTCCCTGGGTCACATTTATCCTCATGAGAAAGAAGACATTGAACTGGGTTGACCTAAGGTCCTCTTCTAACGCCCTCTCAGGCTTTATCAGAAGCACAAGCCTGTGGACTTCAGAGTATGGACTGTGGAGGTGAATTGATTCAAACTGCAGGTGTCCAGCTTACTGTTCACATCTTTGGGTAAGTTTCTTGTTAAGCCTCAGTTTCACCATTTGTAAAATGAAGATTTAAGAACATAATGCTTAGCATTGTGCCTGATCCACAGGGAATATTCTAAAAATGTTAACTATTATTTTTTTATCCTCACTTACATACCATTTCCCCATAAGGACTTATCAAATTGATTTCTCCACTAGAGGACATTGAACTTTGCTGGCCCCAAACATAATGTTAACTCTTATCTATTAAGAACCATGGGCTAAGCACTGTTGAAAAAATTATATAAACTATCTCATTATAAATTACACAAATTATCTCATGGAAACCACCCGAGGCCAGATATTTTCCCTCCATTTTAGAGATGAGGAAATAGAGGAATAAAGACACTTAGCAAGTTGCTGAGAGCTACACAGAATACATTTTATTTTAAACTTCACAATCTTTTGCGGGTAGGGAGAATTTGTGGCATGTGTCTTTGTCTGTGGTGCTTGGTGTAAATACCTCCACCAGGACCAAGCTACCAGTGGAGCAGCACTGAATGCAGAGTTGGGAAGGGCTGAGTATGATCAACTCTCTGTGTCGCACACCCCCTGAGTACAGTGAGAATACTGTCAAGTTAGCAGCCATCTCCAGGGCAACTCAGTTCACAGCACGTACCTGTCTTTCTCCTGCCTCTCAACACTACTTTAGAATGCAAAGCAAATGATACACGTATTCCTTAGAATAGCACCTAATCTAAAAATTCAAAAGTCAGATGTTGTGTTTCAGTGTGTACAAGACTGGACTTTTTTTTTTTTTTTTTTTTACTGGGGATTGAATCCCCCAGTGCTTAACCACTGAGCCACATAATCAACCCTTTTCATTTATTTTTTAAATTTTAAGACAGGGTATTGAGTTTGCTCAGGGCCTCGCTAAGTTGCTGAGGCTGACTTTGAACTTGAGATCCTCCAGCCTTGGCCTCCCAAGCTGCTGGTATTATAGGCATGTACTACTGTGCCCAGCTCCACTTTCTTTTCATCAGAGGAAAATAACAATTGTTTCACTTCAAAGAACTTAGAACTGATTTATTTCTGCTCTCTGCTTCTGTGTGTGGTACAGTTAATAGTATAATTTATTTGTAAGCTATATGAGACATAACGCTTTAAAAAATTCTGGATTTTTCTTTTTGTTTATAAATTTAATCTAACCTTCAACAGTGTATAAATTTCCTGGCTAGTTGGTAAGTTTAAAAATGTTTAGATAGCAAAATTGTTATATGTGATGAAAAATAGATATTATGCATCCTTTCTTATTGAGTATTTTATGCAAAGTACGTTTCTCAATTGAAATTGTTGATTCATTTCTACTAGCTTATTAATAACACATTACCAGATGTTTCTAAATCTCCCCTTACAATTCCAATTCTTGATCAAGCCTGACATATAGAATTTCACCCTAAGAGCCTTTTCTTTCTATTCTTAATTTAGAATCTTAGCATTTTTAAATTTACTGTAAGAATAAATAAGCAAGAAGACCCTCAATTTCTAATCCTTTCTGGTGGCTAAAAGACCATTTTGTGCACCATAAAGCAGCTATTTGAATTTATGCACAGATCACACGTTGGTAGCAAGCAAGCAGTAAAAGTGGAACTGTGAGAGGCACATTCTGCCTCTCAGGCCTGCTGAGCTTCAGGAGCTGCCGTCCCTGTCCCCGTGCCCTCAGTTGCATGGTGTTGGCCGAGGTCTGAGTCAGGGAGCACCCTCCTTCAGCAGTCTGTCAGCATGAAGCCAGGCCAAGTCCAGGCCCCAGGAGGCCTCTGGTGCCCTCCTTGTCCCATTCTCAGCTCTGCAAGTCCAAGAAAACAAAAGGAAAAATTGAAATAGTAGTAAAGATTGACTTGGGCACCTTCTTCTGCCTTTGGCACCGAATACTTGCCTCAGATCCTTGGCTAAACTAATTCAGGGCTAGTGCTAATATGTTAATCACTTGATGTTATCCCTGACTCCAGGGCCAAATGTCTTCATGTTAAATGAGAACTGCACAGAGAGGGCCACAAATGGTCCAAAGAAGAATTTGTCCAGAGGACTTTAAGGATGCTCACACCAGACAGTGTTGATACAACGACATCTCCCCTTGTCTCTGAAGGCACACCACAGGTGCGGCCCACTTAACGTACCAACCCCAGCCAATTCCTCCCCTCTCCTCCTACCCTTGGTCTGCACCTCCACAAAATACCCAAACGGCAATTCTCCTGGCATCCGTGGTAACCCTGCTTTCTTCCTTCAGTGGAAGATAGTGTCAGTGTGTTTTTTAAACCACCGTATTTTGAGAAGGAAGCTATTCCAAATATATTACATTAAAGAAAAGTATTTTTGTTTTGTTTCTGTTTAAATACCTGCCTGATTAAATACCTCCTTTTTTTTTCTACCACTAAAATTAAATCATAGTTACTAATTATCACTGTGGGTTGGACTAATTTTGACTGTATGTACATTAAGTGATCTTGTACCCACTCTACCCTTATGAGTTAAGTACAGTCATCCCCTTTTTACATGAAAAGAAACTGAGGTACAGATCAGGCAAGTCACTAACTGGTGCCCACAGCTGACTTGAGGCCGGGCTCTATCAGTCTGGCTTCTACCATGCCACACTGCCCTTTGCCAGAGGCATATGATGTTAGTCCCTGAACCCTTCCTCATTTTTAAACGGAGGGATTGGATTGGTCCCCCTAAACCCCTTCCCTCTCTGATGCTGGGTCCCTGATTCAAGTTTGTCACATGACCATCTCCATTATCAACAGCAGAAACTTGCATTGTAACCATCAGCCTTCCTTGTGCTCACAGGACATAAATGTAGATTTTTCCACCATTGGTGAAAATGGTTGAGTGTTTTTCACAATGCTTTCTTGCTTTTCAAAAAAAAAAAAAAAAACAAAAAAACAAATTGGAAGAAGGTGTTTGGGGTTCGACTTCATTATTTTTTTTCTTTTTTTATTTATAATAGTAGTATGTATTACAATTCATAATGCACATATATAGCATCTTTTTACATACAACTGTTTGTATACAAAGTCAGCTTCATTATTGACCTAGGTCGCACCAAGAGACCTGTGCTTATTCTACCTGAATGCTTCTTTTTCTGAGGCTGCAAAAGGGCCCTGCTCTTCCTGAGACTGAGTTCTTTCCCAGTGGGAAATTCCAGCAGAAGCAACTAGCTTCCAGAAATTCTAAGGAGATGACGGCTAGTTTTATTCATTTCATAGTCACTACTTGGCTTTTTTTTTTTTTTTTTTTTTTTTTTTTTTTTATTCATATACAAACAAAGGTAATATGTAAGAAAGATACAGTCACACAACCTATTTAAAGAAGATAAAATGAAGAAACAGGGGCTGGTGTTGTGGCTCAGTGTTAGAGTGCTTGCCTAGCATGTGTGTGGCTCTGGATTCAATTCTCAGCACCACATATAAATAAATAAAATAAAGATCCATTGATAACTAAAAAAATAAAATAAGATAAAAATGAAGAAACAATCTGGTTTTTCAGATCATTCAACTTTCCAAATAATAACTTATAAATATAGACGAATATAGTAAGATTCATTTTTTCAACAAGTACTTAAAAATGATTACTGTGCTACTTAAGAGACCACCTGACAATTCTTTTATTTAACAAACATATTGAAAACAAAAGAATGAGTAGGTGCTATATATATATATATATATATTTTTTTTTTTTTTTTTTTTTTTTTTTTTTTTTGGTACTGGGGATTGAACTCAGGGGCACTTGACCACTGGGCCACATCCCCAGCCCTTTTTTGTATTTTATTAGAGACAGGGTCTCACTGAGTTACTAAGTGCCTTGCCATTGCTGAGGCTGGCTTTGAACTTGCGATCCTCCTGCCTCAGCCTCCCAAAGTGCTGGGATTACAGGCGTGCACCACCGCACTCGGCTGGTGCTATGTTTTAACTGTACATGTTACAACATTTACTGAACACTTACTTTGTGCTAGGCACAGTGGTAAACACTGTTACATAGATTATCTTATTTAATTTTTACAAACTTCTGAGATAAATCCAACTATCATTTCCATTTTACAGATGATAACTCACCTTGTGTTGTCATACATCCAATCAGTTAGTAAAGCCAACATTTAGGTACAGATTTTTTTTTTTTTTTTTTTTTTCAGTGTTTGGATCGAACTGGGAGTCTCATGGATGCTAGGCAAGTGCTTTACCACTGAGCTACATTCCCAATCCCAAATTCTTGATCATTGTGTTTTGCTATCCTCTAAGAAAGAAGTAAAGAAAGATAAATGAGAGTTCATCCTCAAAGAGCTTACTGGTTAATAGAGAGATTTTAATACATATTCAGAAATGACTTAAATGCAAGACACAGTGTAATCCATCAACCAAGAAAAAAAATATGCTGGCATTTAAGAGACCTTGGAAGAGAGAAACAATGCTTCCTGCTGGAGAGTTCATGGCCAACTTCACAGAAAAGGTAGTATTCAAACTGAGTCTTAAGGGATTTTAATCAAGAGACTTGAAGAAAAAGTATTGTAGCCAGAGGATTGGTGGGTATTAAGGTTCAGAAGCCCAGAGGCCCAGAGGAAAAGTCTCTTAAGTTTGACTCACAAGAACCTTAGAGAAACAGTACTAAACAAGACTCAGTAGTGCATACCACTGACTGTAGTATTTGTAACAGGTGGTCAAAAATATGCAAAATTAATGAATTAATTTGAGAAAGACTTTAGAAGGCCTTGAATGTTACAACAAGACACTGGATACTCTTTTCACAATGCAAAACTATCAAGAGGGATCCAGCTGAGCTTTACATTAATCGAAAGTTAATCCAAGGACAGACCAGCTTTCAGAAAAACTGGAAGGCAGGGCCCAATAGTCATAGCAAGAGAAGTGAAGGTCCAGACAAAGGTGGTGACCTTTGAGATGGGGAGAAAGGATGGATTGCCAAGGGATGCCCCAGAGGAAATACTTTCCCTGCCTTTACAACCCCAACTTTTCTACCTCACCTAGAGACAACTGAAAAGTCTTATAGTGGTTCAAATCCCACTGGAGGTAAATAGTGCCTCTAAGGAAGATAAAACAATTAACTAATCATCCTAACACTTTGTTTATATGATTAACCAGTGTATAATCCTGAACATCTGCCTAGAAGTTCCCAACATTCACCTGTTTGGCAATAAAAAACATCGAACATCCCAATACCGTACTGGGCTTTTTGCGAAGAGCTTTGTGGGGATCAGAGCCAAGGTCTCCATCTTCAAATTACTACCAAAGTTACTTTTCATCGGTCAGTTGGCCATCTATTCCAACTTTCCACCCTGACCAGGGGTTCACCTACCCAAGAGTCTCAATTTAAGAGTGTTGGTCATAGTGTCTGGATTTTGCAGGTGTGGAAAATGTCCTATAGGGCCTGCCACCATACCCCAAGTTTCATAGTTAGGAAGGTCTTGGCTGCACTTGGCACCCCAACCCAAGTTGAAAGAATGAAATCTCAGCAAAATATTGCATATAGACAGACTAGTATAACAGCAATGTGACTAACTACTAGGGTTAAGAAGAGCTTCCCTCTGTCCTGTTCTTCCTGGAGAGAATCCAGAAGACTGTAAACCATGTGTCCCGTCCCTTCTCCTAGGCTCACCATTTCAATGCCACCCTTCCAAAATAATTTCATCTTCTGAGGAGCTAAAGCTCTCTGTCAATGGATATGCCCTCAGATCTAACTTAGATGAGCACTTATTGGTAGGAATTGTGTCCACACTGCATTATTAAATCAAGACTATTTCAAAGCAGTACTGGAGGAGAAAAGTGTATCCCACCCCAAAGGGTTGATAGTGCTTAACTCTCAAACTAAAATTATGAGTGTTTTTCATCTTCTTTTTCTTTATCTGTACTTTCTAACATTTATCATTTTAAAAATGGGGAAAAATGCTTTTTCAGCAACAAAAAAAGCAGTTTTAATTTTAAAAACCACAAAAGTTATAATGAAAAACATGTTGACACAGCTGGACATCCTCAAGGCTTCAGGGCACAGTACTTTTTATGACAAGGCCATAGTTTACCAAAAGGCGATGCCAAGCCACAGCTGGGCCTGTGGCACGCTTCCACAGGTCCAAGGCCTCCCACTCCCAATGATACCATTCTTCACCACTGTCATTGCCCACAAACATGATACATGGATCCTCAACAGATACCCCATTTTCCTTTAGCAGTAATAGCCAGAAAAATAGAGAGACTGTTTCCATCCTCCCTTCTCCCCTTATGTTTGTCTTCTTCCATCCAGACTTTGTGAGGACCATTCACCACCCACCACATAACCCCATCAGAACTGTGCCCAGCTGGTGACCACAGAGACCACCTCCCCAGTGCAAGAGACCTAAAATCCACCAGCTTTTCCTTGACTGAGTTGCAAGGTTCCATACAAGTGGACTTTCCTAACCATGTGCTGATCTTTCTTCCAATGATCAGTCCTAATATCATGTATTAGTGCTACAGACAAGGAGAAGGCACTAGAAAGGACAGGAAATGCCCACCCTTCAACTGCCTGCCTTCCCCCTGCACCCCTCACCCCCCCACACACACACACCCCACCTGCCATCCAGCTCAACTGTAAAGGACAGAACCAAAAACCTGTGAGACCCTTTCAAGGCCCTGTGTCCTTTGACAGCAAGTCAGTCACAAAGGGATGCATCTCAAATTTAATTTTCTGATGACATGCGTTAGGATGAGGTCAGAATGGGACTTTTCAAAATGTTAAATCATTTTGACCATTTCCCTACTAAAACCTCTTTTAACGTGTATGTCCATTTAAAACTATTTCCTTAACTATTCTCTTTCAATATCGAGGGTAATTACTGTAACTTAAATAAAAAGTAGAATATTGGCCGATAAGTCTTTTTTCTCATAATAGTCCATTTCTAAAAGAGATCAGAGTGATTTGTACGTCATGCAGAAAGACATAGGTTTGAGATAGAGCTGGAGAAACAAACGAAGCCCAGCATATCTATTCCCCTGACCCTTCTCTTTGTCTTCTTTCTTTGGGCTGGGAGGGGGTGAGTGAGGAGCAGCTAGGCATCAGGTCTAGATAATCAGCCCCTGTTCAAGACGGGACTGGGAGAACTAAAGCCATTAAAAGAAGTTCCAGGGTCCCCTTGACCTGAATGCAGCAGACACCCATCCCGAACACTGTATTCAGTTCCGTCTTCTCTAAACCTGTCCCATTTATTTCTCTCTGTGGTTTTGACTTTCATCAACAGTTAGGAAACTTCACTACCCTCACATACAGTCATCAGCCATACGTTCATTTTATCTTTTTTTTTTTTGTACCAAGGATTGAATCCAGGGGTGCTTAACCACTGAGTCACATTCCCAACCCCCTTTTTTTAAAAAAAAAAAAAAAAAAAAAAAAAAGGGTCTCACTATGTTGCTGAGGGACTCAATAAGTTGCTGAGGCTGGCTTTGAACTTGCATACCTCCTGCTTCAACCTTCTGTGCCGCTGGAATTACAGGTATGCAGCACCTCACATGGCTTTTCTTTTTTTCTTTTTTTTTTTTTTTTTTTTTTGGTACCAGGGATTGAACTCAGGGGCACTCGACCACTGGGTCACATCCCCAGCCCTTTTTTGTATTTTATTTAGAGACAGGGTCTCACTGAGTTGCTAAGTGCCTCGCCATTGCTGAGGCTGGCTTTGAACTCGCGATCCTCCTGCCTCAGCCTCCCAAAGTGCTGGGATTACAGGCGTGCATCACCGCGCCCGGCTGGCTTTTCTTTATTGTAATTATTTCTTAAATAAAGAAAAACAATTGAAAAGTAGCACTTCCTGCCAAGCTTGACAAGAAGCACAATAGTGGATTCTCTCACTTTCAGTATGAACACATGAGGCATAAATATTATTTTATGAATGTCAATCACCATCATATGGAAAGAATGACTGTCAGCGATAGAAGGCATAGACTGCTACCTACCTCAAATGCCTACAGGAATCCAGGGGGTAACTAGTGAGGCAAACTGACAGTGGACCTCAGGGAGGAACGTCACAGAGGGACTAAGACCAGGCGCTACAGTCGGAAAAAAACAATGGGTGATTGTAGCCCAGTGTGAATGGTGCAGTGCTGTCAAATCTTCAGAATTCTCTTTAACTGGAAAGGCTGTCATCTTTCTTATTGGCTTAATGATAAGGATCAGATTAACATGGAGGTTCTCAGATTTTGGAACAAGGATTCAATTGAAGAGTCCACACCCAGAAACCAGAGTTGAGTGCTTGGAAGTGCTGGAAGAGGCAACTCCAAAGATAATATAATATCCCCAGATTTCTATTTCTACATGTTATCATGAAGGGATGAGTTTCAGAAAATATTTCAGGGTAAGAGTATTTTGCTATTCCTGAGCTCTGATGCCACAGTGGTAACTGTCTACATGACTGTTCTAGGACCCAACTTACATGTGGTTCACTTCCTCCTCTTAGGTAATGTACCTGCTACAACAGCTTAGAAAGGATACCCAAAAATATTCAAGGAAACAGGGATTTCTATGTTCAAAAAAATTTTCTTTTACACATCTCTTTGATTCTAGACAGGCTCCAACTGAAAAAAGGCATCAATATAGGTATTGTGTAAATTCCTTGGTTTGCATTACTGATATTACAGTCAATTCATGCCAGATCTCTACTCTATCTTCTATTATATGCGTCCAACTATCCTGCCACTGAACCATTAAGATGGGTGCTAAAAGGGATGATCCAGATCTTTCCTTTCTGTAATGATGATGAGATTCTTAATATCCCAAGACCAGAAGTCAGATAAACTATTATTTCAGAAATGTTGATTGAGCTCCTTCGATGTATCAGGAAGAGACACTGGACACTAGAAAAACAAAGACAGACAGGAAAAAGTCCTTGTTCCTTATGAAGACCAGCTGAGCAGATATCAGTCATATAAACTAGCCATCTGATCACGTGAGAGCAAGCGTGTGTATATGAAGAAAATGCGATCGTAATACAGGCACAGGAATCCCTAATGCTATGGGGAGGTAGAGAAAGGGACATTTGAGCAGTCACAGAGTGACATATAGGATGATAGTGAAATATAGGAAGAGTTGTTCCAGTACATGATACTTTGTCTAGAATTTCATACATATAAAACCCAATATCTGGTTACTAAATGACTACCAAGTACACTTTTTCAGTTTGGTCTGATCTTAGGTTTTCTTTTTGTTTTGTTTTGGCTTCATTTTTATAAAAAAAAAAAAAAAAAAAAATAGACATTCTCTTTTACTAAGTCCTGTGTTGCCCTTGAGTTTATTTGGGGTCAAATTATGAACGTTTCTCATCTCTTTCCCTAGCTACTAACTGTCTTCAAATAGGATCCCATAAAGTGACACAATGACATTTAATAACAAACTCCATGCATAAAACTGCTGAAGTGTTTGAAAAATGTAAAAGCTTTATGATAATATGTATCAAATGATACATAGTATGAAAAGTCCTGGAACATTAGTGGGATTGGCTAGAAATAAACCATCATAAATTAAACTCAGATTTCTACAAGTGAAAATGGCAAATATAAAGAATCAGATGTTCCCAAAACCAATACTTTTTTTTTTTTTTTTTTTTTTTTTGGTACCAGGGATTGAACTCACTTGACCACTGGGCCACATCCCCAGCCCTTTTGTTTGTATTTTACTTAGAGACAGGGTCTCACTGAGTTATTAAAGTGCCTCACCATTGCTGAGGCTGGCTTTGAACTCGTGATCCTCCTGTCTCAGCCTCCCAAGTGCTAGGGTTACAGGCGTGGGCCACCGAGCTCAGCCCAAAACCAATACCTTAATGTGATTAGATTGATATGCAAACATCATGGATGGTTCCTTGTCTTTTGATAACTATACCAGCCTATTCATTTCTGAGACCTTAATCATGGTACTTCCCCAAGAAATGAACTATGGGTAAAAATTCATGAGCTTTTTGTAACAAGCCAATCAGCCAAGAATAAATAAATAAATAAATAAATCACACAAAAAAACCTGAGAATAAAAAAAAAATGAGAAAATACATCATGTGTCTTTAGATTTATCATACCACATGCCTTTAAGATAATTATCATTTGTCATTTCTGTTTATACATGAAAAATCTGATAAAGATAGGCAAAATTAAATCAAATGCTGTTAGCAGGCACTAAATGAATTCCCCCTACGAATGTTTACATTGCCAGGTGATCTATTTGTAGATCATCTGTCATTTGTTTCCAAAGGGTTCTGTCTTCTGATATGATACTTAAAGAACATTATGAATCAACTAATTATACAATAACCTTTACCAGAAGCAAAACCAGAATTGCATGGATTTCTGAATAGTTATTTCTAATCCTCATTATAAATTACATCTATCTCTTATGTCAGAAGAAGAAGAGAAAGGCAGTCAGTAAATAAGCTACCTACAGCCAAAACCAATTGATGGGTTCATTTTGTTTGGAAAATAAGTTAATGAGAGCTGCAAATCAGGAGATTTATGTGTTCGTAAGCTAAATGCCACATACACCACATCATTATCCTTCCTAGTTAAGGATACAACTTGGCCCAGACGTATTATCTTTACCCAGCAAGTCCCTTATGACATAGAGAACTCTAATGGGTTCCAGAACACTCTTAGTGAAAGGGACAGACAGATACATATGAATAAATATGTCCTGCTTCTATTTTTTGCCCTGTTCAACTGGGCAAGATTTTTTAAAAAATCTTTCATTGAACAATGGTCTTTGCAATTGGAAGTATCCCGCCTTGGCTTACTCTGTAACCTTTGGTAAAATATGTTGGATGATAAAATGTCCTCTCTCTGCTCCTTTCCTCTTCCCCTCTTCTCTAGAATGCTACCATCATGATTCCCAGAACATCGGGAAGAATGTAGGTCAAGTGATGGCGACAAAGGGGGGGGGGCGGGGCTGGGACAAACAGCTTCCTTCTTCCCAGCACTCATTAGCATATGGGAGAAAATATACTTTCTAAGCTTTGGTGGACGGGCCATGTGGGTTGGCCCACACGTCGGTTTGTGAACTGATTGTTCCCATCCGATGAGTCAGTAACGATGGGAATGTTAATTTCCTCAGGGGACATTTGTCAATGTGATTCTGAAAAGAAGGGGTGCAGGGCTGTTTGCCAGCAAGCTGCATGAGAAGGAAATCACTCACTGTGATGTTCCTGGGGGCCGCCTGGCTTCTCACTGTCACCCAACTGTACCATCCGACACAATATGTACGTGAGTGCTAACAATTCAGTGGATGCTGGCCAAATACATCTACATGTACCCGTGTCCCTGGAAGGGACATTGAGGTGCAGAGATCTACTTCTGGACTTGGACCTCATTTTCGTCACTGCGGTTCTGTCACATCTTTCACTCAGTCACCTTCTCAGCATGCAGCAATGACAAGCCACTCCCACAGACGCCACAAGCCTCATTCAGGGAAAGGAGAAACACCTTTTTCTAAGCCTCTCCTTGATCCTTCTTTTAATCTGATTTTTTCCCCTGATTTAAGGAGAAAAAAACAACACTTATTTTCTTTATATTTAGCAACCAGATTGCTAAACAGATCAGTGATCAGATCCTCTAACTGCCAACACATTCTTAAGTGATGAACCAACTATTTACAAAGTGGGAGGCAAGGACAAATCCCTGGGTCTTCGATCACTAGGTAAGCCACAGATGACACCCTCCAAGGAGGAGTCAGCAAACCCATCAACCCAGAGGAGAAAAGAGCCCGCCTTTGGTTATGTCAAGTGTTAGAAAACTGCTGAAACATAGTTAACTTAGCTGGGAACACTGTGTTAGTGAAATAAAAGGGTTTATTGGGGTGCCACGTGGGCAAGGGTAGGGAAAGGAAGGGAAGGGAAGGGGGGGTAGGGGCAAGCAGGAACGGAGAGCAGGAACAGACAGCAGGAATAGAGAGAGAGTTCAGTCCGGGGCTGGCTTAAATAGAGTAGGGGCCATAAAACCCCCTTGGAGTGAGTCCTTGTCCTATAGGCCAGCAGAGGTCGGGGGAGGGGGGGTAGTGGACAAGGGACTTGCTGGTCAGGTTTTTTGGTCACGCTGAGGATTCTGGGAGCTGTAGTTTTTCACAAGGCACCTGGGGAGGTGTGGCCTTCTGCCTGGGAGGTGCAGCCTTCTGCCTTGAATCCAACATCAAGAACCTCAGGGAAAACTTTGGTTCTCTAACTACCTCTGCAGCTCATTTTCTTTCTCTTCAGAGCCAAGTTTCTGAAAGGCCATTTCCACATTTGCTATCTTCACCTTTCCATTCACACTCAGCCCTCTTCCTGAATTTCTTGTATCTTCATCCTCATGTTCTCCCTATAACACTCTCCCCAACTCCAGCAGGGCCTTTTGGGTCCCTGTTTAGAAACTGCTTTTTCTGAGTTGTCTTTGCCAATCCCCCACCCCTGCTGTGAGCACGCTGACAACACCTTGTCGTAGCCCTCGTGACAGTTCTTTGCCATCACCTACCTCCAGACATAGCATTCACCACTAAGGATTTTTGTGCAGACTGGAGTCTGGCCCTCAGCCTTAGAAAGTTGGAACACAGCTTGACAACAGATCGGGAATGGGCTCATCTTTTAATGACAACCTCACAGTAAACAAGCTTACAGAGACCAATGTATGTATACATCAGAAAGTCAATTCATTAATTTTCAATTTAAAAAACCCTACTTTTTGCACAGAGGATGGTGTATCCTGCATATATAAGAAGTCAGATCTCATTCAGAAAGCTGCCTGGAGGGCAGGGAACCAGAGGTAGGCCAGTGAAGCCAGGCAGGGAATCTGACAGGCAGTCGGTATAGATAGGTAAATCAAATCAGGTCGGATCAAGAAAGCCAATTTTGAGTGAGTCCCGGGAAGTAGGAAACTGTTGGGAGACTGCCCCCTGAGGGATTGGAATGTTAATTCCTTCAGAGCCCTTCCTCCACCCTTATCAAGAACCTGCCCCTGCCCCAACCTGTTGCCAAGGCAACCTTTCCCAGGAATTGCCCCTCCCTACAGGGAGCTATAAAGTTGTTAATTCAAGTGTCCAGAGCTGCACCATCCTGCCCTTCCCCCTTCAGCCCATCTGCTTCTCACCTTTTGGCCAGCCCACCTGCCTAAAAGGAAGGAGAGAGAGATAAGGGGAAGAGCAGGAAAACAAAGGAAGCCCTGGGACTAATAAAAAAAAGGCAGACCTGCCTTGCTTCTTGGAAACTAGGATACCAGCAATGTCCCCCTTCTCCCTCTGGGGAGAAGTCTATGTGACCCCTTTTAAATAAACCCTGCTTTATATGCTTGCCTCGGTGTGCTTCTATAATATTCAAACTTCAACATTTGGGGGAGCAGAACTTGTCACTGACAACCAGTGGTATCAGCAGGGGAGAAAGTTCTACAATTCAAATATTTCAGATTCCCATTAAACCAGCCTTCACCTCCACCAAAGTCCTAGACCACTGCCAACATTTGTCTCTAGACTCTGCCTTCTCTTTTCTGTATTTTACTGTCTTTTTAAATAATAGCTTTTCTTTAGAAATTTCAGTGTGGAGAGTCAGACCAGGCAAGTCTTACTAACCTGACCTTTGACCCATTTTGTGCTGCTCTTAGTCCATCTGTTCCCAAATTCTAGTCATTGTTCCCCCTTACCTCCTATAATGATGAGCCTGGCTCCCTGGTCCCTTCTGCTGAATGTAAGCCTCACATCAGAATGCACTCATGGTCTGGAAGAAATGAAAGAATCCTGGCTTGACAGATTCTAGACTCAACAGCTAGTCAACCTTGCTGTTAATCCAGGGCTCTGTGCCCAATTCTAAAAGCAAAGCCCTAGACTCAGCTGCCCCTTTCAGTATCTGGGGATTTGTCTCATTCCTCTGTCCCTGCCTTGAGAGCAGTCCTTTCTGGACTGGAGTCTTGCTGTTCTCTTTATAGGTCTCTGTACTTGCAGCACACCTGTCCTCCCCACCTCCACTTATGTGTTATCTGCCTCTCTCCTACCTATAAACCCATCTCAGGTGCTAACTTGCTCTGACAAGTCATCTAATCTGCAGATCTGAGCCTCCTTCTCCCTCCTCATGTTCCGCTCAGCCCAGCTTTTCCCAATTCTCATATCTGACAGCGATGGAAACACAAGAGATGAATTAACTTTTCATTTTTCAACTGCTCATGTTGACATTAGGTAGTCACATAATAAAGAAGGAAACATCAAGATATCACTTAGAAATTCATCTCTTCCTTTGAAATACACTGAAATGACATAAACTCATCCTTGGAAATAACGCTAAAATGAAATGAACTCAACCTACATTAATAGGCATTCCCAAATTCTAACGTGGGAAAGAATACAGGTTTAAGAGGCAAAAAATATGACCTATTTAATAAATGTCTGTCATCAACAGAACACGTGCCTTTGCCCTCTAGATCCCTAACATAAGATCTGGGAATTTTGCTCAGTGGGAGAGTGCTTGCCTAGCAAGCACACAAGGCCCTGGGTTTAATCCACTGTGCACGCGTGCACGCACACACACACACACACACACACACACACACACACACACACGGCTTAACTTGGTGATTTCTAAAGTCTTCTCCAATTTTGAAAATTCTATGACCACAAAAAGGATCAATTTTCTAGGTGCTGGGATGTGCCTTTATTTGTATGTTTACAACTCTCTATATTTTCCCTGGCAAAGAAAAGGGTATTCTACAACCATTTATGAATGATTAATGATGTGGCTTGTGAACTTGAACCAAAGACTGTTCACCAGAAGCATTTCGTTTGAGAAATTCCTATGATTATGGCCAAAACCAATGCTATGAAACAAAAGAAATTAGATAGTGGCTCTCCCTGCAGCCTGATGACCTGCAGCCTCAAGCTGAGGTTAGGCCTGGACCCCCAGGAAAGGGCACAGCTGGGGCCTGCTGGGATAGCACAAGCCACATCTCACCAGTTCATGTTGCAGCTGATTCAAGGCTGCCCAGCAGCAATTTGGCTGCCCCCCAACTAGATTATAAATTCCTCAAGGGCAGGGAACACATCCTTTATACTTTTTTCTGTATCCATATGGTGTAGGGAGAAAAAAAAAAAAAAAGATTTTTGGGCTGCTAGCCCAGCCAGAAGCTGAAAAATGTTATCCACCCCCAGCCCCAGTCAGCCTCCTCCTCCCTTATAATCACAAGAGGAAGACATTCAAGAATAGCTTTTGGGAAGTGCCTCCCTCCTTCAGGCTGAAGAAGATATGCAAGCCTTTCCTGCTCTCCCCCACTGGAAGGGGAGACAGCAGCCCATTGATATATTGAATGAGACAATCCTGAGTCACAAGGATAATAGGGCCACCAAAGCATTCTGTTGTGTCCCCACCCCTATTCAGTGATCTGCTGAGCTGATGGCACCTCCCATGTAAGGCCAGATCAGACACAGACCCTGTCCTAGCACACTGCGTGGCCAGAACCTGTGTGGTGAGCATCATCCCAGGCAGAATCAACAGGGCCCTACCTGGACATATGCACACGGCTGGGGTGCAGCAAGGGCGGCAGGTGACAGCTCAGCCAATATCTGGGTGTGTTTCTGAGCAGTCCACTCAGAGCTTCAGAAAGAAAAGGATTTACTGAGGGATGAAAATACTGTATATCATCCTCAACTTGTCTTCATACTTAATTTAGTCCCCCCTCAGGCACATTTCAATGAGTAGCACCCAGCTGGGGGAATTACTTGTCACTAAGCAATTGTTAAATCATTCTAGCTTCCTGTGATTAGCTAGAAACAAGGTTTCAACATACATGCCATTCTCTTCCTTTCCAATTTGTTGTTGCCTTCATCATCGTCATTGTTATCACTACTAAAGTAACACCTGCTCATGGTAAAAATAAATGCTAACAGTATACAAGACGATAACATTTAAAGTCCCATTTTCTTATTCTCTTCTATCCTTTCCCAAGCCTGACCCTCTCTGACCTCCTAGAAGAAATTAGTTCTCATGTATCTATGATCACTTCTAAAAATGTTTTATACATGGTGCGATGTATATATGTATATAAAATATTATATTTATATGCATATAAATACACACATGTTCATACACATACCCATGCACATATTCATCTTTTTTTCACAAATGAATCACAGTAGACTGTTTAGAACATAGTGTTTTCACTTAAGAAATCTGTCATTCATACAAAACCATCTATATATTCTTTTCAATTGCTCATAATATTCTATTATACAGCTGTGCCATAATCTATTCCGTGGTTCTCTCTGCATCACCTTTTCTCTGGAGTCCATGTTTATAATGGTTACTTCCAAATTTATTTAAGCACAGTTTCCAATGCATCCGCTGACACTACTGTTCACTGGTGATATTCTTGCGTCTTCCACCTGTATCTCTTGGCCTTTGTGCTTTACATATTGCTTTGTACTGCTGGGACCGTCCCCTCCCCCGCCACACACACACACCCCTGCTGTCCTCCCAAGGCAATTCATGCCCCCCTTGATGGTCTCTTGAACTTTGTGCACTGCATCCACCTGTGCTGGGCTCTTTCCAGAGAAATGCACCATCTCCTGAGCCTTGCTGACCTGTGGCACTCCCTTCCCATGGCACTCTTGGTTTAGATTCTTCAGGCTACACTTTGTCTTTCACCATCTGTCCCTAAGATATGGGTCTCAGGTCTTAGTCATTCTCTAGGGAACTATGCCCAGTCTGTATAGCTACAAAAACTTATGACCTTATAAGTTACAGCCTTCTAGTCCAAATGAGCACATCTGCTGGGCCCAAAACGGCCTCATTCTATCATATTTCTCCCAACATCTCTGCTTCCCCGGGATCATCACGTTCCAAAAGAAAGTAATTCATCTTGACCTAAGTTTCTGAGTAAAAAATTTCTAGACAAAGCCAGGCGCGGTGGCGCACGCCTGTAATCCCAGCACTTTGGGAGGCTGAGGCAGGAGGATCGCGAGTTCAAAGCCAGCCTCAGCAATGGCGAGGCACTTAGCAACTCAGTGAGACTCTATCTCTAAATAAAATACAAAAAAAGGGCTGGGTATGTGGCCCAGTGGTCGAGTGCCCCTGAGTTCAATCCCCAGTACCACAAAAAAAAAAAAAAAAAAAAAAAAAAAAAAAAAAAAAAAAATTTCTAGACAAAGAGTCACTAATGAAATTCTCACCCCACCTGCAACCTTTTTACTCAGAAATAGAAGTAGCTTATAAAAAACATTATTGTTGTCTCATATTGTGGGTGTCAGAAACAAAAGAAATTTAATGCTAATGCAAGAAATATAGCTTCTCTTCAAACTGCTGCAATCCTACCAGAAAAGCCCCCTCGGGATCCTAAATTTAGCTAGCATCTTCCTACCACATCATATTTGAATTGCATCAGCCCTAAACACAAGAGCATCTTTTCTTTAAACTTTTTTTTTGTTGTTGTTCTTTTTAGTTATGCATGACAATAGAGTATATTTTGACACATTTATACAAACATAGAGTATATCTTATTCTAATTAGGATCCCAGTCTTGCACAAGAGCATCTTTAAACAGCAGACAACAACAGAATAGGTTTTGTCTTTCATAGGCAACTGGGAAGGATAGTAGAACTGAATACAAAGTGCCGCTTGGGCACCTCTGTTACAGCTGTGCAGCATATCATAATGACTTCACGAAGAACAACAACAAAAAAAGCATGCAAAGTCTCCAAGATGATGTCAATCACAGGGTGAAAAAAAAGTCAATCTGTAAAGCTCTTCACTAACCAAGAAATCCTTCTTTGTTCCTTAAAGGCCCCAGACCCTTTTCTCCTGAGTGGGGCCCCCCTTGTTTAGACACAGCTTGATGGCTGCAAGGATCCAGCTGTTTAAGTGAAGCCAGCCAACATCTATCAGGACGTTAGCCGATTGCCAGGAAAACGCCTCGACACGCAGCTCATTTTTCATCTAAGAATTCGATTGAAATGCTATCTCCTTCACCCGTGCAGTTTAATTTAATCGATAGAACATTACACTATGTCACATTTAGTATTAAAAATAAATGATACAGACCAGATATTTGGGCATTTGTTTTTGCAGGCATTTTGACTTTCCAGTGGCAAACATCCCAGCTTGCAATACTGGGAGAGCCAAACACAGAAAAGTGTCACTTCAAATTAAGCAGTTATGGCTTTACATTTGCTGGGGTTTAGTCCTGGACTTGCCTCAGACTTCCAGTCCCTTCCAACCCAACCAAAGTTCTCATTAATGATAGACCTACAGAGAAAGGAGAATGCTTGAGGGAGCAGCCTTTCCCATTTATGGATTGCCATTAGGAAAGAGTTGGACATGACAGATGTCTTGGGTGGAAAAGAAATATTTGCCACTGATTATATCACCAGTGTTCATTCAAGTAAATTGAAGCGGCACCACAGCTCAGCATTTCAAAATGCAGTCGTTATTTCAACTTATTAGTGGACTTCTGAGTGATGATTTGTTGTCACAGGCAATAATCCCCAAGCATGAATCTAAATATAGGCTCAACTCATGGTTGCATAATGGATAACCCTTCCCTCCTCTCACCCCAAGAAACAGAGCCCTGTTTGTTTTCATTTAAAATAGAAGCAGAGAATTTCTGGGCTAGAGGGAACCTTAGACACTATTTTAACCAAACTGTCAAATCCCTGCTATTTTTTTAATTTTTTTAATGGGGGAAGAATTCAAGACCACACAGCCCTTGTGCCTTGCTCAGGGTCATGTGCTATGTGGCAAAGCCATCACTTGAAACCACTTCTGACTGGTTTGGATGGAAAGGTCATCTCTCCATGGTCTCTGAAACAGCAGCCATGGTCCACGTGCTCAGGAACCCTGAGCCAACCTCGACTTTGAGTTCAAGTCGGGGCTTTCTCACAGACTTTCATTCTGTTTCCTTCATCCCTAGTCCTGCTCTTGATCTGCAAAAGCTTGGTGTGTCCTGTCTTCTCTCCGGTGCCTCAGTCCTGGCCCAGGCTGATGTCTGTACAGGTGCAGCATCTCTCCCTGGGCCTGAGATGCTGTCACCACGATCGCTGCCTTACTGCCGCAACGCGGGTTCTAGGCTTCCTAGAAGTTACCTTTCATCTTCCACTCTTCTCCCTAAACCTGCCAACCCCAGCCCTACATAGCTACACTTTCAGAAAATATTAAACTAACCCTCCCCCGACACATCCAAGTTCCAGCAATGTGAGGCCTTCACGGGTGACTTCAGGGATGCAGGGTTTTATCTTGATTTTTATGTGGTTTTAGACTATTAAATTGACAATTTTTTGACATGTATATAACAACACCTATTCATAGCACACATTCAGAGAAATGGGAATTGTCATATGCCACTGGTGAGGATATAAATTATTACAACTTTGTAATGTAATCTGAAGACCTTAAAAATGCATTTCTCCTTATGCCTGCAATTCTACAACCAGGAATCTATCCAAGGAAGTCATCAGGGATGCACACAAGGACATTCACTGTGGCCGTTTCTGTGGATGCAAAATATTGGAAACCATATAAATGTCCAAAAAATAAGAGTGGTCACATAAATTATGATATATTCTACCATTGCTAAAAGCATTGTAGTACAAGAATGTGTGATATGGAAAAGTATTCACAATATAATAGCATTTTTAAAGCAGATTAGAAGATAGTATGTGTCATATTATACCATTTCTCTTTCTCTCTTTAAATCTATGGTCACATATCTGGGAAAAAAGCTCTCGACAACACATATCAAAATGTTTGAAATGGTCACACTAGTAGTTGAATGATAAGTGGTTCTGTTCTTTTCATCTAAAATTTCTATGATTAACTTATTGCATTATAAACAAAATTGTAAATATTTTAAAGAGTTGCCCTGGAATAATATTATTAAAGCTGTATGTAATCTATTCATTTATTTATACCAATACTGTGTTAAGTACTGCTAGACACTCCTGTCCATTTATTATTTATACAAAGATAAATAAGGACAAAGTCTCTAATCCCAAGCAGTTCACAATCCAATAGGAAAGACACACATGAAAAACAAATCGTGACTATTCAGTGTGGGAAGCACATCAGGAGCAGAGAGGAGGACAGGGTTAGGGTTAGGGCTCTGGAGGACAAGGGGGTGACAGGAAGAGCTTGGCAGAGAAGAGTGTGGTCAGAGAGGCTCCCAGGGCCAGCGGGGTGACAGCAGCCAGGCAAAACACGCCCCTCAAACTTCAGAACATTTTGAAACATGTCTATCATCACGTCAAAGACAATCAATGAATACCTTTATTTTTGTGATGACTAGAAATTTTCCTGGAATCACATTCACAGATCAAACCCCTCAGCCTTGGTTATCTAAAGAACTGCAGAGAAACCCCAACTCATAAGACTGGCAACGTTCAGCCAAGGAAGCCCTCCTGTTCACAAATCACCACCCAATTCCCTGTCCCTTTCACCTCTGCCTTGGTAGGAACACAACACACTGTGGTAAGCATTTTGAATCTTCCAACTGCCTACAATTATCCAGCTGTTTTCTTTATTTTTATAGTAGGGAAGGAGATGAAGGAGAGAGGGAGAAGTTTCTTGATTAGAACAATTAAAGCTTACTTTGCCACTACATATTTGAGCAAATATCTATGTATCGTGTCCCATGGGGAGAAGAGGCAGAAAACTAAAAATGCTGCCTTCCCCTCAACTTCATACTGAAAATTCCTCCTATGCTAGTGCTTCTTAGAAGCATCACCTTCCTTCCAGATGGTTCCAGATGAGCCCCGAGAATAATCCTGACCATGGTGCGAGGGCCTCCACAGCCTCGTCATGTGGAATGTGGAGGCACCTCAGGTGTGATGGGGCAAGGCCAAGCCACCACCAACCCAGGAGCCTGTCCCTAATCACTGACAAGAACCTCACCAGAGCTCAGAAGAAGTGAAGACCTTGAAGATCTCTCAGAATACAAAAAAGCTTTGAATGCCTGTGACATTTCCAATAAAGCTACTAACTGGGTCCGATTGGTTAAGCTAGAAAGTTCCATTGTTCTATTATAAGTTCAGGGTATTTTTTTTTTTTTTTTTTTTTTTTACTCTGGGAATTAGCTTCCTCAACCACTTTATGTAAAAGTTCTAGTCTCATTTAGGCTTTTTCCTCTTAAATTTAAAAATAACCTATTTCCAATTATTATCATTCCTTGCCATCACTGGTAAATGTCAGCAAAGGGCCGGGGCAACTTGCTTGATTCGTACTCACAAGGAAACATTATGTTCTCAGAGTTGTTTATAATAGAAGGAAAACTTAGACTTAGGTAATGTTAGTGATTTATCAGTCCCCCGTGTTGCAAATACAGACAGACACTGAAGCTTACAATGTAACCTTTGAGTACACATGAAAAATACATGATAAAATTGGAGGTGCTGGCATTGTATTTTCCATGGACATCATCAGCATTCAAATCTGATGATGCATTTTTGTCTTTTGAGCATAGAAAAATCTAAGGAGTGGTTTTGCTTAATCTTTAAAAAGCATCTAATAAAGGGAAAGCTTGCTAATAATTAACAGGAGCCTCTGAACTTCTCTGGAAGTACTTTTAACTCTTTCAAAACTACCTAACAGCTGGGTGCAGTGGTACACATCTGTAATCCCAGTGGCTCGGGAGGCTGAGCCAGGAAGATCGCAAATCCAAAGCCAGCCTCAGCAACTTAAGCCCCTAAGTGACTTAGTGAGACTGTGTCTCAAAATAAAATACAAAAAGGGCTGGGGAAGTGACTCAGGGGTTAAGCACCCCAGAGTTTAATCCCTGGTACCAAAAAAAAAAAAAAAAAAAAATCAAAACTACCTAAATGGATATATGATGGTATTATAGGGCACAAGGTATATATTTAGCACGACATAAGTCAAAAAGAGATTCTTTCCAGTATGTCAAAAATTTGTAACAGGATTTACCTATAAATATGCTTCACAAGATTGGACAATTTTCATGTATTTTCCCCCTACTCTTTCTTATTGTGTTGATACAACCTGCTGGTATCATCAGGTACCACCAGGATTCTAGAAGCTTAATGTATGACCTGGCATCCTAAGTCAATGCAAAATGAATATTTCCTATGACAATGTTTTCAAAATGTATATTAAGTGGAACTTGGAGAAATCCTGAATATTCCATAAAATACTAAGAAGACTTTACCATTGAGTGTCTTCTTATTCCTTTCCACCCTTCAACTTCCAGAAGGTTAAAAACATGTCATTATCTTAGAGTTCATGAAAACTTTGCCTCCAAACAAGCCCTTCAGTTTGAACTTGCAAATTCTTCAAAATAAATTTCCAACAATAAAAATCATTACTTCATATGTGATTAATGTAGTAATTCCATAATATAATCAAATTGGTATTTTTTAAATGATTGAAATAATATAAACCAGCACATATTTACAGGTTATTGGAGCCTATAAAAGAGGTAGCTAAATTTTTCTTCAAAAACTCACATGGCTGGGTCCAGTGGCACATGCCTGTAATCCCAGTAGCTGAGGATTGCAAGTTCAAAGCCAGCCTCAGCAATTTAGCAAGGCACTATGCAAGCTGGCGAGACCCTGTCTCAAAATAAAAAATAGAAACGGGGGGGCAGGTGTTGCTCTGTGGTTAAGCACCCCTGGGTCCAATCCCTGTACAAAAAGAAAAACAACTCACATGGGATTTTCAGATACTCCAACCCATTATTAGATTAGCATGTGTTGCTATTGCTGGGGTTGGTGTTTGTAGAACCAGCAGTGGAGTCTTACCTCTTCACCCACTCTTAGGCTCTAAAGGTACAAAGTTAATGTGACTGCTACTTTAATGGGTACATATTAATATAAGATCACTTAAAAATAAGCAAAACTCTCCATGATAAAGTGTCTCACCCTCAAGAATTTTGAAGGCTCTTACAGGTACCCATTTGCACACATGAACAAGACTTGGTGCTATGCTTTGAAATAAGCCAGGACCATACCAACAAAGAAATTCTTATTCACTTCTATGTTAATCAGATAAGACATTAAACTTTGAGGAAAACCTTTGACTTTACCATACATAATCTGCTGCTCTTCCTTTATGCCAGGCCTTGGTAAAATTAATCTTTTATGGCTTCCCTCTTCCCCCAACGAAGTGCATCTCATGTCAGCGCCACGCCAACTCCACGTTCAACAGGGCCACCAAATCTGGAGTGAGAAGGCCTAACATTTGGACAGGTTCTATCTACATGATACTGAGCAAATTAGTCATCACATCTAAATCTTGATTTCTCCTCTGGCAAAAGGGGGTTTCTCCTACTCTACATGCCTAAAAGAGGTTTGGAAAGGTCAAATAAGAAAAGTTTTGTCTGATTAGTTTTATAAGTGAATATTGTCCTATGTAAGTCAGTTCAAGTTAAGTTCAGCCGATGTGATAGACACATAAAGTGATAGCAGCTTAAACAAGTTACAACTTCATTCTTTCCCAAATGAAGGAAATATGGAGTGAAGCTTTCCAGGATCAGTGAGATGGCTACAGCTTGCAGGGACCTGACCACTTTCTATTTTGAATGTGTTTTTCCCTTTGGATGTTTCACAGCTCTTAGCACCTCATTTCCTAGTCAGGATGCGGGTTTGCTGCCTGAGCCCAACCATCATGTCTGCATCCCAGACAGCAGGAAAGAGGAATGGAGGGGACATTCTCCCTCTCCTTGAGAACACTTCAGGAAGTTCACTCGATACTCCAGATGACACTAATCAGCAGAGCTCAGTTAAATGGTCACCTGTGGCTGCAAGGGAGATGCAGCAAACATGTACCCAGATGAAAACCAGGCCTTCTGTCAAAAAGAAAGATGACAACGGGTACTGGGGATTGCTGTTGTTTGAACATTTGTGCCCCCTCAAAAATCCATGTTAAACTCAGTTGACAATGGTGAGAGATGGGACCCTTAGGAGGTGATTAAGTCCCTTGTGGATAGATTAGGGCTTTTACAAGAGAGTTTGAGGGAGCAGGTGCATTTTTCTCTGTCTTTTTCTGCATTGGAAGGATACAGCATTCATTCCTGAAGATGTAGCCATAAGGTGCCACCTTGGAAGGAGAGAGGGGCCCTCACTAGTACCCAAAGCTGCCAACACCTTGATCTTAGACTTTTCAGCCTCCATAACTATGAGAAATAAGTTTTTATTATTTATAAATTATCTAGTCTCAGGTAGTTTGCTACAGCACCACAAACTAAAACAGGGATCACCTAGTAATCTCTAAAAGAGACCATTGTTCTAACTTCCCTAAGAAAACTCAATACTCCTACCTCACTTTGAAACCCTGTTAAAATGTTCCATGTCTAATGAAATATTAATCATCCATAAAAAAGAATGACTTCATGACTTTTGCTGAAAAAATGGATGGATCTAGAGACCATCATGCTAAGTGAAATAAACCAATATCAAAAAAACCAAAAGCTGAACATTCTCTCTAATGGTGGATTCTGACACACAACAAAGAGGTGGGGGGAAAGAATAAAAGTTCAGTGGATTAAACAAGGGGAATGAAGGGAAGGGAGAGGGATGAGAATAGGGAAGACAGTAGAATGAATTGGACACAACTTTCCTATGTTCATGTATGAATACACAGCCAGTATAACTCCACACCCTGTAGAACCACAAGAATGGGATCCTAATTAGAATAAAGTATACTCATTTTATATATTTATATATTATATATATTTATATATAATATGCATTATATATAATATATATTATACATATATAAAATATATACTATAAGCATATTATATATTTTTATATATATATAGTATATATTATATATATTTATATATATTCATATATACGTATTTATAATACATCAAAATACACTCTATTATCATGTGTAATCTAAAAAGAACAAGTAAAATGTTCCATGTCCAAGGTTACATTTCTTTTGAAATGTTTTTAGGTGACACTGACCATAATTACATGAAGGAATTTAAGAGTAGATAATGGTTTATTGTTACCAAAATCTCTACAATGATCCACCTTTACAAATTGTTCTATCACAATCTATACAGCTTATTAACATCAGAATTTCAAATTTATCCCTATAAAGCATAATTTAATTATATAATTCCCTTGCCAAAAATCTTCAGGAGTACCCTACTGTTAAGGGAGACCATATGTTCCAACTCGCCCAAGACAGTCTTCTTGGTTGTCACCCCATGTCTCACTGTCCTATCTTATTTAGCATTTGTCCTGGATTTTTATGTTTTAAAACGTAATATTTTTGATATTTTATTAAAATAAACCATGCTGAATTTAATGGGATTCTGCTTTCAATTCCCAGCTCCTGCCATGGTCTCTTCTATGGCTGTGTGAGAAGCAGGCACAATGAATGGATTTCTTATTTTGACATTTGATTCAAACCATCAGATGTGATGACTAATTTGTTCTCCACTGGTAACCCAACTCTCTTCTCCCAACTCCTTCAAGATTCAGCTTAAGTTACACTTCCCTTCCAAGGACAGCTAGGGCTGTTGGTCCATAATTTAGTCTTAAAGTGAAATGTACTTGGAGAAGGTGGGAGGGGTCAATTGACTCCTGTCCAGTAGCTCTGCCTTTGAGGTACAGGAAGTCTGACAGTTAACGAATCAGGTGGAAGCATGAAAATTATAAGTCAAATATAAGTAAAACCTGTGCAGGATATAGAGACTGACCAATCCTGTCAGCATGCATAGAGAACAGTCTGAATGTTCTTACTACAAAAAATGTGTCACCTGTGTGCAGTGTAAATCCATATTTATATTTTTGTTTATTAATGCATTTTGGTTTGTGATAACCTTTTCAGCAGTAATGAGCTAAAAAATTCAATCTTAAAAAAAATTAAGACTCACTTTCCATTTCTCAAGGAAGTTGATGATTAAAAGTTATTGCAAAGCAAGTATTTGTTGAGAATCACTATGACCAAGTGAGTTACAAATACCACCAGTCAGGTGAAAACCAGCAGACACCGATTTTCTGAAAGAACTCATCCAAAGAGTTTTCAGAAACTCTTCTAAAAGTTTACAGAAAACTTTGCCCAAACATGCAGGGTCTAACACGTGCAGTTATAGAAGGTGAGTCTCCATATCATATACACATGAAAGACATTAAGTCAGAGGGCTCTTCTAAATGAATATTGCTCATTTTCTTATTCCAAGTTTTCTTGAGCAAGTATGGAAGTGATGATTGTCCATGTGCTGTCTCCTTTAACAGAACTTTTCAGTTAAATGGTGCAAGATTTTACATCCATCTTCAGCTTCAAAGACAAAATCAGCTCATTACAAAAAATTGTTCAATTATTTTCATCTGAAATAAGAAAATAGTTTATTCTGGCAGAGTTAAACTTCTGATATTTTTTGGATGTTGTGTGAATTTAGTTCACAATGCTCAATATTGAAAGTCACCAGGTTCTTTTCGTATGTGTGATAAAGCAGAAATATTAATACAGCCTACTATCATGGTAGAAACAAAAAATTAAGAAAAATAGGAACTATGGAGTAGAATCGTACTTGGAATTGGTTGTGGTACACACATGAAATTCCTGAGTTTGTCTAACAAGCTGTGATATTCTACTATTCAAAGTAAAAGATGTAGTTCTTGAATTTTAAATATACATGTACACTTAGACACAGAAGATTTAACAACAAAGTCTGTACTGAAGACAAAATTTATTCATTCTGGTTACACATACATTCTCCTTTTGCTATCTGTGATCAGTTGGATGTGAGCCTTTGAAGGATTTTTTTAAATTATCAACATAAGTGTCCCACACTGGAATTGGTATTTTTTAATAAACAAATCCTCTAACACTTCATTGTATTTTGTTCAAAATTAGTTACAAGTCTTCAATCAAAAATCAATGAAGAATTGTTTTTTTTAAAAAAAAATTTTGTCTTTTGAAGTTTTTAATATATTTTGATTACTAAAAACAGATTTTACAACAACAAAGACATTGAAACTTATTCCTCCAAAAACAAGGAGGAACTGAACAAATTCAATTAAATGAAAAAAACTTAAGGGTATATAATTTTCAATGTCAACATTCTATAATTGTCCTTCAGGATATCTTACTTAAGAGGACCATTTGCTAGAGCTACTATTTAAATTGAATAAATTTATATTATATTCTGGAAAGGAATAAAGAAAGTCTTTTATTTTATAATGCTTATATTTGGCAAAAAAATCACAATAAACAATTTTTTGATGAGTTTTATCTTATTAAAATATTTGTGGCAGAAAGGTACACTGAATAAATTGAAAAATGGCCTGAGATGTTTACACATTCCAAAATGAAAAAGAAAATTGTACTCAGAATATTCTCCATTTAGCAGAATTTGTTTTGCACTTTCTCCTGACCCAGCAGGGAGTATATTTTCTCAATTAAGAAAAAAAGAAGAACTCATAGCAGTTATCAAATATGATAATCTACGTATCATAAAATAGACCTTTGAATATTACTCAGTTGTATTAAAACATAAAAATACAATAATATAAAAATATACATTACTCTTCAGAAAAATACTAATGGCATGATATTAGAGATACTATAGAAGCAAATCAAAATGTGACTACATAACGAGGAAAAATTTTCTCATGCTATTTTTATTATTCACATAATAAAGAGGGCTTTTGATTTTATTTTCCAATGTACAAGATAATTTTGTTTTTGTTTTGTTTGCAGTACTAGTGGTCAAATTCGGGTCACTCTACCACTGAGCTACATCCCCAATCCTTTTGTTTTTTATTTTGAGCCAGGGTGCCACTGAATTGCTAAGGCTGGCCTCAAATTGTTGATCCTCCTGTCTCAGCCTCCCAAGTTGCTGGGATTACAGGCCTGAGCTACTCTACCTGGCTCAAGATAAATGTTTTCATATTTTGAGAAAAAATTATTTTCAAAATGTTTTTAACAGAATCAACTTGATGACAAATAAATATTCAAAAAATTAAATTCCAATTATTTTTGATACTTCCTTTTACCCTTGAAAGTGTCCCATTTAGGACAATAATCTCACAGACACCCTAACAATGGCCAATAGAATAAAGCCAACTTCCTTATGGCATGGCGCACTGTACCTTTCCAGCCTGAACTTCCACACCTCCACTGCATCCCTGTCCAAAGCCTCGGGGGCTTCTCGCTGCCTGGGAGCAGAGGTGCCCTTGCTGCCCACTCCCACACTCCCCTCTGGCTGCAGTGTCCTGTGCCCTTGTAAACCTGGTGACTTCTTTTTCTTGCCTTTTTTTTTTTTCATTGTCAAAAAATCACAAAGAGCTTTTGGTTACTTCCTGCTCACATGGAATTTAATCAAGAATGTTAAAAAGAAGACAACAAAAGCACTACCCCAGCTCAACATGGCCAATGAAGCCCCTGAGGTGGTGCTGGCTGGCCAGAGGGAGGTTAGGGAAACACCAGCACTCTTAAACCTTTTGCTTGCAAGCTGCAGTGACAAAACCAGGCGTATTCCCTGTGGTCTGTAGCACGTGCCTCAAACTGTTTCACTCAGACGACTTTCCAGCGTGCCTTCTGGTATTTCAGAGGATGGAGAACTAAAGACCAGATTTTGCAGACTTCCTTTCAGCTCAGCTTCCTGATCTAAAACAATTCCCACCATTGTGTGTAACTGTATGAAACTGAAAGGTGGGCATGAGACGGGGAAGTCGGGGAATGACCATCTTTCTGCCATTTTGGCAGTTTTCTGCTGGTAAGCAAGGTTGTGGAGTGAAAAGGCTTCTCCAAAGCAACATTTATTCAACTGTCTGTTCCTCAGCTTCCTGGATGTTGAGAGGGGATTACTGCACAGTTGGAGGTTGGACTTCACATACAGTGCCCATTGACCAGTGTGTGGATTTGGGGAGCAGCTGTGGTGATGCCAATAGAAATCACAAATTAGTTCCTGGGGTGATCTCAGGTTGGGGAATCTGCAGCATTATGGAAGTCAATCCCAAAGACCCAAACTTAGTCTCTCTTAGTACTTCGAGTGGCTTTGTAAATACCCAATTCCTTGTATTACATCCATTTCTGCTTAACATACCTAGAGTAGTTTTGGACTTCTATATTGATATGCTACATACATACCAGTGTGGTACAAGAGATGATTTTAGGTAAATCACAAACATGTCATAGTACTTAATTTAATATATATCATAAAAATTGTATGTTCTTATATTTGGGTATATAATTAAACCACAAAATTTGTGATTTCACAGATGTTAAATCTTCAGTCGTCTAAAATATACTAACTAAATAATATTGTTGGTCTTTGTGGATATGGCAAAAATCAGAGGAGTCATTCACAAATCCTGAATATAGGATAACTCAGCTATAACGACAAAGGGCCCTTGTTTTACTAGTTGGAAGGATAGAGTATACAGTGTATTTATGAGGACAGCCCAAAATATTTTGGGGAGCAAGGACTTCTGGCTGATGTCAGAAGGGACTCCAGGACAGAGTTGAAGAAGGAAAGAGAACTCTCTTTCAGTTATGTGGACATTGTACATGTTACCGCACCGAATCTCATACCAACCTCTGATATTGATATTTCTACCTTCATTTTTCAGGTAAGTAAACTCAGGCCTCAGAGATGGCATTTACCTTGGTAAAAGTCACATAGCTACTAAGTGTCCAAGTCAGGTAGTGCTGGTGACTTCTAACCCAGTCACTAAGTTCAATCCACACATCTTACAGCTTCCCCTAGCTTGCCACTCCCCAACACCCCCTAGGCTTTGCATGCAACACTGATTGTGTTATACCTCCACTGTTTTATTTCCTGTCCTCATTTCTTATTTGAATCAGAGAGCCAAGAAATCACGGACTTTGACTTCTTCACCTTTGTACACCTAGGGCCTGACGCATTACCTGACACATGGCGGTCATTAGATAAATATTTATCTAATGAAATGTGTTATACTGCAAAGGTGGCCTTTCAGATTCTCCTAGCACATACTGCCCAGACATCTCCCAAATCTAAGCATAGAGCCTGCTAGGTCCAGATCCACTAACTGTGGAGCCCAGCCTGGCCTGGTGTTCTCTCGGGGAGAGATAGGTTACAATCATCTATTGGCATGCTCTTGCTAAGGCTCTAGGGTGAATAGATAATTAACCTCTGCTGCCCAGTGAATCATTTAGCTTCACAGAATCTGAGATGGTGATTGTGTGAGTGTGTTTGTTGTGCATGCTTGTATGTGTGTAAAACTAACACTGGCTTATTCAAAATAGACCACAAACAATTCCCAGTGCCTGTATCCAAAGCTTAGTAAAACTAACTTCCAGAAAGGCCATTGAGTAAATATTACCTAGCCTTACTCCCTAAAGCTGGTCACAGACTACTAAGCAACAGACCCTTAAGTAAGAAAATGCCCCACCAAAGTGAACCCATGGCATACAAAAGTACATATGGATGTCCCCTAGGCTTTGCATGCAACATTGATTGTGTTATAGCTCCACTGTTTTATTTCCTATCCTCATTTCTGATTTGAATCAGAGAGCTGAGAAATCACAAACTTTGACTTCTTCACCTTTGTACACCTAGGACACTGTCTCATTCAAGGATAGCTGTCTTTCATTATGGATATAATTTAAAAGTTCCTATAGACCTACACATATATTTATATTGTAAACTTTCTGGACACATAACAGATGTTACCTATTCAGATGTCTGTTGTCATCAATAATGCTGAGAATTTTATAAGAGACAACAGAAAGACTTTAAAAACTATATGGGCCTGTCGTAGAAGTTTTATTTCATTTTCCCTTGAATCTCAGTTTCCTTATCAAGAAAATGTGGATACTGTCCCCCATTCAGAGTTGATGAGAGGATTCAAGAGGAGGATGGGGCCCGAACACTTAAGTAGTAATGTTATTATATTTCTTGTTATTATATTTCTTGTTTGACTACCATGAAACCTGCCAACGTGGTGCAAACCTCAATTCTTCTCTAAAGTCAGGTAGAGCCAGTCTCCATGTCCCCATGCTGCCAAATTCTATTTTTAGAGGCACTTTAAGAACAGCCAGCTTCTCCACACCTGCTGGAAATTGCCATGCCCAGGGAGCCCGGCTCCTCTCCTACCTCTCAGAAGGTAGCTCCCTCAAGAAAGTAAGAGGTGAGCAGGTTTGGTGGGCCCCAAGTTTTGGTGGAGGTATGCCTTTCAGCCTGGTGACATCTGTTGAGTTGCTGAACGAATTGAAAGTGTTGCCAAGGAATTTTGTAATTCCCACCAGGTAGATGCAGAAATGGCAGGATCATTTTCCTCAAATTCATAACAACAGGTATTTGTGACCACAAGGATAAGGGCACCTTGGAAACCATTATAGCCACATTTTCTTCATTCTTCAGAACAGACATCAAAACAGCCATGTCATTTCATCATTTTGAGTGTATATGAATGCACAGAGGGAGAAAAATGAACCTATTCCATGCAGAAGATCTAACTCCACAGACATCAACAGATACTTTACAACCCTTTTCAGTGTGAATAGTAAATTAACTTATATGAAACTAAATAGAACTGCTGAATGATTACATTATTCATTGATTAGTTCACTTTAGACATAATTTAAATCTTTCCAAAGACATTTCCTTTTCCTTATCAATTCAATTGATTGCTTTATCTCTGTCCTGTTTTAGGGGCAATTTTCTTAGACATAGCTTCCAGTTTATTAATTTTTGCTTTAGCTCTCTTTAACCAGATGATTAAACTATGCAATGGATTTCAATTTTCATGACTATATTATGCAAGTCTCTAATTTTTGAATGTTTTTTAGTGTTCCATTTAAGTTTCTGTTTTGGCTATATCCATTTGTTTATTTTTCTCATGGTTGCTCTAGGGATAGCAAATTTATAGTTTATATAAATTTAGTATTTTACCACTACAAGCAAAATATAGAGGTCCTACAACCATAGAGGTCCCATCACTTCCTCCTCTTTATGGTACAGCTGTCATATCTTATATCTATATACATTGAAATTCCACCACAGGTGTAATTTTGACTCCAAACAATCATATATATTTGAAAGAACTTATAAGGAGAAAACTAGTTTATGTTTATCCATATATTTACCATTTTTATTGCTCTTCCTTCCCCCTTGAAGTGCTGATTTCCTTTCAGTATCATTTTCCTTCAGCCTAAATAATTCCCTTTAGCATTTCTTTTAGCAGGTCAGCTGGTAACAAATCCTCTTAGTTTTGTCTCCCTCCTAAATGATATTTTTACTGCACACATAATTCTGGGTTGACTGAATATCTTTTCTGTCTGCAATTGAACATGTAGTTCCACTGTCTTCTGACCTCCATGATCCCAGTACAAAAATCTTACATGCCTTAAATTGTTCCCCTTTAGTAATTCTTTTTTTTTTTTTTTTTTTTTTTCTGGCTGCTTTGAAGATTTGTTCTCTTTATTCTTAGTTTTTAGCAGTCTGATTATGACTTGTCTGGGCTTAGTTTTGAGTTTATCCTGTTTTGGGTTTATGAAGTTTCTTAAACTTGTAAAATTGTCCCTAAGTTTGGTGAGTTTTCAGTTATTTCTTCAAATACATTTTATTCCCTCTTATTTTGGAACTCAAATTAAAAAAAAATTAGATATGTTGGTATTGTCTCCAGCTTCTCAGAGACTCTTTATTTTTAAACATTTCCCCCTATTATTCAGACTGGATAATTAGTATTAATCTGTCCTCATGTTCACTAACTCCTTCCTGATGCATCTGCATTCTACTACTGAGACCAATCAGGATAATTATTTATTTATTTACTTACTTACTTATACTAATTTTGGATTTTTCAGTTCTCAAATTTCTACTTGGTTCTTTTTTTATATTTTTCCATTTCTTTATATAGAATTCTTATATTTACATTCATTTCCAGTGTTTGTATCTTTATATGGAGCATAATTATAATGGTCGATTTAAATTCTTTGATGATTTCAAAATTGGGTCATCTTAGGGTCATGATGTATTGTCGTTTCCTTTGAGAAGCATTCACATTTTTCCTAGTGGCTTGTGTTTTTCTGTTTGTTTTCGTTATGTTGTATAATTTTGAACTACATCTGGATCTGTTTTGAGTATTGTGTTGTGATACTCTATGACCTACTAAAGTCTTCTGGAGAATTTTAGATTTTGTTGCTGGTGGTGTTTGTAAGCAACACACCCCAGTCAGATCTAGAATGCAAGCTCTGTCTCACTTCTAGTAGGCAGTGGTTCCAATATCATAAGTTCAGTTTTTAAGGACTTTGTCATGCTGCTTTTGAGTTAGTCCTATGCTTGCACATGTCCAGATGAAATAGAAAATTGTTCTAGTCCAAACGCTAGAACCCCTTCTCTGGCTCTCCCCTCTGGTATTGTCCACCTGCTCCCTGGTGCCCCTTTCTCTGACCTACTAGGCAGAAAGACAAGGGTGATCTTTGAGCTTTGAATGTCTGCATAGACCCTACAGCTGTAGTCAGCAGCTGAGGGCTAACCTCAAGAAAAGCCAGAGAATTTTAAAAAGGGAGGGGGGCTGTTGCCGCCTGCAGCTGTTGCCGCCTGCAGCAACGATACCACGGGAAAGAATTCGGAGGCAGACTGGGAATGAGTAGGTTCTTTATTCTGCTTTCTCTTCTGACTTCTCTCTCCAACTCCAACAACCACCCCCACACAACTCCAACCCTACCTGGTTAAATACTCTTCACCTTAACAAGTATACATGTGTCACAAGCTCAACTTACAGGTGCGTTACACAGTGTTCACGGGCACAGAAAGATTCTTAGTTGATTACATTAAGGTCAGGAGAAAACAATTAAATGCCTCTTCTTTGGCTCTCAGCCAGCCGCCATCTTAGCTACCTCCTCATTAAGGCTCTTACAGGGGGCAGTATAGAGAATTCACTTTTGTGTAGATCATTTCTTTAAATTTTTACTTTCTTACCCAGTATTCTTTCTTTTGCTAAATCTTCAGAGAGTATAGGTATTTACTTTCTGTATCTCGTCCAGGGTATTAGTTATAAACATGCAGAGAGATAGGCTACTCCATCTTGACCAATGGCAGAATTCAAATATTTGGTGGTATTTTCAAATCTTCCTATACATCTTTCATTTGGTCATATTATTATTATATATTGCTTCAATTTATTCTTTTACCTTACTAGTTGTTCTAATCAAGTAGAAATTTTATTGTCTCTATTATAGTAGCCTATGATCTTAAGTTCTTGATCATGGTAAATTTCCACTTCATGGGTTCTACAATTTTGGATTGTGAACTCATCTTCTGTTGATATCTCCTAGAATCTTTTGTAACCTGGACTGTGAATATAGATCTACAGAGTGGCTTTGAATTTCCTTCTCTAGAGGTCAGTGGTAATTTACTAATCAGGATTCTGTTTATATGTAAATTTATTAGTATTGTGATTCCTGAAACACACAAAGGGTATAATTTGGAATTAACATCTATGTGATATGTAGCTGGACATTAGTTTGTCAGGAGAGCACTTTAGGTTTTATCCCCATCAAGAATTCAAGCAAAAACAAGCTTTCTTTTGGTCTTCCTGGAAGATGGACTAGTTTGTCTAATTTCTCTTTCACAAAGGATATTAATTAATAGAACAGTGAAAGGTTAGAGAATGGATATGGAAAAAAGCAAATGAATGACCAATATCTTCTCTAACCCATAACAACTGCAATGAAAATATCTTTATTCTTTTAAGCAGGGTGCAGAAGCTCATCTTTTCTTATTATCCTTCTGGATCTGCCACTACCAACCTATCACACAGGGTCTTCTCCCTCACACCAGCCATAGGGTAAATTTTCTCTTCCATTAATAAATAATTATCTACTCTACTACACAAAGTCACTGTGAATGACACTGCTTAGAGTCTCAGTATGAGCACCAGAGTAGCCATCAGATCCCCAAAGTAATATTGAAAGCAGACAGACTTGAACCAAAGGAAATGAATGTTTTAAGATGTTGTCTTTTCTACCCTAGTGATGGAGACCACCCTGAAGTATAGAGGGGAAAAAATGTGTAAATCACTCTGTGGGACACATTTATCTCTACTTGCCTTGAAGAACACAGATGTCATTGACCCTTGATCACTGACCAAACTATAATTGTTGTTCTGCAATTTCTTTGAATCCTCTGATATTGGGGTTATTGTTGGTAGACAATTTTCCATGGGTCTCTTAATATTTCTGCCCATCTTGTAAGCAGATATACTGACCTTTGCTCTGAACTATCTTTTCAAGGATATTTATACAGCAAACAGCCTTGAAATATAGACATTTTATGTCTCTCTGAGCAAAGGGCAGCCATCTTATCTAGTATAAGAAAAAAATACAACCCCTACCCCGAAGCAAAGGTTAAGAATGCTTACTGAATATTACTCAGGATTCGGGTTCCCTAAGTTCAGGGTTCTCTATTGAAACAAACTTACTCAATCTGGTCCCTTTCTTGACACCTGGTAAGAACTTGGGTTTGGGACTATACTATTCTTTGACTGTTACCCAGAAGTCACAAGTCTCCTAACCTTGAAACTGTGAGAGGATAGTCTGTCAGCTTGCAAGAACCCTCAGAGATCTGGGCAGTTTTGTAATGCTTTTCTATGCCTGTCCAACTCTCCCATAGTATTTATTTCTCCTTTAACAGTGAAACAAATGCCATGCATTGGCATGGAATCTTGGCATATGCCAGTTTACCAGATCCTCTCAGGATTCTACCCCAGAACTTTCTTAATACACTCACACAGATGCCAAAAGTGATCACTAGTTTCTTTGTTTCTTCCTCTTTCTCTTTGTACATTTTTCTCTTTGGTATGTACACACTGTATCATATATTTCAACAGCTGCAAGCATAAGCAAACACACATCAGATGATTATATTCTATGGTCACCATATGCCTCTTTGTTAAGCCTGTACAAATGTGTTAAAAAACTTGAGACTAAGGATGTAAAAAGCCCTGTGTAAGACCATTTATAAATATAAGGTTTTATTATTATAGGCTCCTATAATATAGGAGCTATGGTTGACCACCCCTGAGCTACGTATTAGAATTTCCTCATTCCTAAACAGGGGAACATTAGCCAAGATTACATTAGCAAGCACTCAGCTAAGACATTGGTAAGAAGCTAGTAAAACAAAAATTTCCTTTGTCAAAAGCTGAAAGGGACCAGGGGTCATGTTCTGTCTATTAATATAAAGTATCATTATCCCTCTAAATTTTGCTTACATTTTACTGACAATCCAACTTCTAAATGGTTAGACGCAGAATAAACTCCTGAGTAAATACTTGATCTAGCCATGCATATTAAATTAATGAACAAGAAATTAGTTACAAACATTTTCTGGCCATCTAAGTCTTTGTATTATTTACTTCGTATCAAAATAGGCTGGGATTGTGGCTCAGCAGTAGAGCGCTCACCTAGCACGTGGGCGACCTGGGTTCGATCCTCAGCACCATGTACAAATAAAACGCATTGAATAAAATGCATTGTGTACAACTAAAGCAAATAAATAAAAATATTTTTTAAAAAATACGCTGTGGTCACTATGGATATACATCATATTACCCCAAAACTCAGTGGCATAAAATAGCAATGTGTCATGTTCACTGACTCTGATTTGATGGGGCACAGTGGGGCATAAGCGTGTCTCTGATCCACAATATCTGGGGTCTCAGATGGAAGACTTAAAAGCTGAAGATAGACTCATCTGAGACCTTCATTCATGTGTAGTGTTTGATGATGGCAGTCAAGTGAAGGCCTGGGGACCTCGCCACACTGGCCTCTCCATGTCAGTTAGCTTCAACTTCCTCACAGCCTGGTAGCTTACTTCACTGGGCACATGTCCTAAGAGGAAACAGATGGAAGCACTACTGTTTTTATGAACTAGCCTTAGAAGTCACAAGGCATGGCTTCTGCCACATCTGTGAATCAGAGAAGTCACAAGTCTCTGCCCAGACCTAGAGACCATGTAGACCTCAGGTTCTCAGTAGGACAAAGAGAGGGAAATTTGTTGCAATTTGAGAAACACATGCGGCACTAGGATCTGTATATTGCTGTAGCTGTCTGGAAAATACAGTCTGCCACAAAATGCATTCGTGTTGAATTCTCAAAATAATCCTACAAAACAGGTGTCTTCATCATTCTCATCTTACAGGTATAAACTAGAATTCAAACACGTTAAGTAACTTGGCCAAGGAAACGCAGCCATTGGTGAACCCAATGGCCATGCTTCACACACACAATGCCTAAATACTGGATTGCAAGAACAGCCGTGGATAAACTTATCCACGTTTGAGCATTGTTTATTTAGAGTGTCTCCTATAACCGAAGGTGATTCCATCTTCCACTCTGAGTCACGTTTTTCTGCATGTGATCTGGCTGTCATTTATGAAGTGTCACTGTCTACCCTCTGACATACAACTTAAGATTGACCCTTTTAAAATTTCTCATTTCCTTTGCTTCTGGGATTGAATGGGAAGTGGGAGCATAGGGGTGCTCAGATAATACAGTGGTGACATGCATGAACTTGCAGGCAGGTAAATGTGGGTTGAAATCCTAGCTCTGATAGTTCTCGTTTTGATTTGTAAACATTTTTTTAAAACTTTGATAGTGAAATGAGGGCAACAATTTGCTTCCAGAACCTGGTATAAAAGGGGCATATTAACAGAAGCAAAACATCACCGACACCTGTCCCCAGAATCTTAGGCAACCCACTAGGAACCTTCCTCTAATTGTAACTACAGGTTCTCAGGTGATATCTTAGGCACCCCTACAAATGAATCACACGTGATGCTCACAGTTGGCCTCTTCTTCTGATCCAGACCCCTACACAGGCAGATGATCTCAGAAAGTCACCCAAGTGTAGTGTCTTGGCTACAGATGTTCCCCCAGGAAAAGGCTGTCTCCTGAAGAAACAAAAACAATCCCTCAGGATGCTGGAGAAGTATAACCTTCATGGGAAGAATGTTATTCTTCCTACACCATTGCACTTGGGTCATGTAGAAAAACAGGTTTTTCTACATGACCCAACCCTACACCATTGCACTTGGGTCATGTAGAAAAACAGGTTTTTCTGCTTTTTCTAGCAATTTCTTTCTCTCGAAGACTTTTCCATTGGTCCTTGGAGCCAAGAGCTAACATACCCTCTGCACCCACTAAGTCTCCTATGACCATTCCTCCTCCTTACCCAAATTTGCCTTTATTTCTTTAGCCAAAAGCAAAGCACAATGTGAGTCCCTTCTTCTCAAATCTGTCCATACAGATTGACAGACACTCCTAGACCTGTTATCATCATACCATCCTGCATGTGCTCACTCTTCTCCACTTCCTCCTTGCCCTATCATCTTAATCCCAGTCAGCCTCTCACATCTCCTGCCTTTCCCTCTTTCCTTTGCTTTTATAAATCAGGATGCATTTTGGAGGGAATTAGCTTCACTCAACTGCTTTCTCTAAGAGGTAATGTTGCCTGGTTTGCCCACTCTCAGCACCCCAACTTTATTATTTAGATCCTCCCAGTGAAAAATAACATATGTAACATCACCAGGAGGAGTCTTCAACTGCTGACTTCATGGGGGGGGGGGGGAGAGTGCACTGGGAATAACTCAAACTCCATTGTGGAAAGAAAAACACCAATTTGCATTCCAACAACTGAAGCTGAATTAAATGCACAACAAACTGGAAACAGCATTCAGTGTTGAACTGAGAACAACTTATCATTCCTCATTACTAAGAAGTTAAAAAAAAAAAAAAAAATGGTGAGAGGTGGCTCAGGGGAGTATCTCTGCCCCAGTCCTAGTTAAACGTCCTGTCCTTCCTCCACCCTTCAGATCCAGCTCTATCTACCCTTGTCTTCTGCTGAGTCCCCCCTCTGTCTGGGTCTTACATCATCTGGATTGAAGGGGTCACTCTGTTGTGTCACGACTTTTAATGCCAATTATTTGATGCTATTTCTTCATCTGTAATTACTCAGAGATCACTTTTAATTCAAATTCTTCATCAATTCCATTTGTCAGGAGGCTGCTTTCTCCAAATATGCTCTGCAAACTGTCATCTCTGGCTGCTTGCTGCCAAAAATAGAACTTAGTCTCTATATCCTGTGCCATTGCAAAGAGAAGTGTTGTATAGCCCCAGGCTTTTTGGTGGGAAGACAGCTACTTCCAGTGTGGCTACTATAAGAAAAGCTTCCCTTGTTGCCCAGATCGCTGATACTTCCTGTGTTTCCATGGCAAACTTCCCTCTTGGACACAGCTGCGAGGAGCAGAGAGAGAACTGTTTAACCATTTCCCTCCCATTGCATACACTTGATAACTTATTTCTACTTTCCCCTGCACACTGTAACCTTCTTTGCTACCATTTTTTACATATATATATACATATATATATGTGTATATATATACATATATATATATATTTTAGATGTTGATGGACCTTTATTTTATTCATTTATTTATATGTGGTACTGAGAATTGAACCCAGGGCCTCACACATGCAAGGCAAGTGCTCTTACCACTGAGCCACAACCCCAGCCCTCTTTGCTACCTTTTAAGCACCCTCCCCCAACTCCATATACAAACAACACACATCTTTTCAGTTCTTTCAACATGTGGGGTTACCCACATAACCCCTGCAGGAAGATGCTATCTGTTTGGCATGAAAATACTGTGTTCATGGTTGTGCCACTAGAAAAACATTTTCTAAAAAAATTATTCCATTTCTAGCCTCTCTTGTTCCCAGCACAATGAGTAGGTCCTTAAACCCCAAAGCCAGGGATGTTGGTTACCCCAGGAAGTTTCACCTGCTACTATAAAAAACAATGCATATAATGAAATAGTGTTTCTGGCATTTCAAATAAATATATTTTCATTTCCATCTTAAATTGTGTTCGTCTAAAGCCTCGATATCCAAGCTTGGCCAAAAGGCTTATTGCCACAAGGAATAAGTGACCATCGATTGTCTTCAAGTCATAAATCTGACTTTTACAAGTCTACATTAAAATAACTGTCATGAAAGCCAAACAGAAAAAGTGTAGACAGAAAAAGACACTCCAAGCCTCCTCAGCCTCTGTTTCCCACAGTACAAGCCACGCCCAGAGAGCAGAGGGTGTCTTGGGTAGGAGGAAGTCAGGAGAAAGCAGAGAACAAGCTGCCTTTTCAGCCCCATTGCACTCTGGGAAGAAAAGGAGGCAGCAGATGAAACCAAGCATCATGGCCTCCTCCCTGCCCTGCCCCAGCCTGGCAAATTCGGCCATCATTCTAGAATGAGGGTTATGTAGGTTTAGAGGAAATGAAAATATATTTATTCAAAACACCAGAATACTGTCTTATTACATGCATTGGTTTTTACAGTAATGGGTGACTTCCTGGGGTAACAAACAGAGAGGGACTTTTTCCTCATTTCCCATTTCAGACTCAGCAAAGGCTGTGGAATAGCTGACTCAGAGGTCATGCAAGGTTACCGTGCAGAGGGAGGGCCTAAATTTAGCCCCCCAGAGTCTCCCTTGGCCTTTAAGCTTCAAAAATATCTGAAAATTTCCACAAGCCCTTCGAAAGCAGACAGGCTATGTCTGGGGGTTCTAAGTGGAGAGCTTACCAGAGGCTCCTGGTGGGGGGCCTGCAGGGCTAGAGGGTCAGAATGGAGGAACCGCCTATTCTCAGAAATGGACATTACTTACAATCAGCAGAGATGATAACCAAACCCAGCTTAGCAAGGACATTGCAGAACACAAGTTCAGTAGAGGCCAACTTCAGCTACCAAGCAGCAGGGTAAGCAGTAAGCTGGTACACAGGACATCATGGCAGGGAGCAGAGGAGGCAGGGAGCCCAGGCAGGGTGTAAGGACTACCTTTCCCACTGTCACAAGGTCCTGCCACATAGAAACCATCAGAGGAAAGAAGGAAGTCTGGATTTTTTTTTTTTTTATTGCGGCATGACTAAGAAAAACTGCATACATTTAATATATACAATTCAGTGAGTTTGAGGATAAGTTGCACCCATGAAACCATCGCTACCTCAAGGCCATAAATATATTCATTGCCTACCAAAGTCTTCTCCCACTCACTTTATTGTTATTTATGTGATAAGAAGGCTTAACAAAGGCTCTACCCACTTAGCAAATGTTAAGTGTGCAGTACAACATCGCTAGCTATGGGAATCGTGCTGCATAATAGGTCTCCAGAACAATTTATCTTGCATAACTGAAACTCCATATCATTTAACTATCGCCTTGCCATCCCCCTACCACCCTCCCACAGCCAGCACCTGAAGACCACCATTCTATTCTCTGCCTCTATGAGTTTGACTATTTTAGATCCCACATGTAATTGAGATCATAATGGTTACTCAAAAAGATTCTCTTGTCTGTATTTGCCAAATTGGGCTAAATTTAGTCTTTTTCTTCCACCAGCTCCCAACAATCTCCACTTCTGGTGTTCATGCCCTTGTGTAATCCGCTCCCCTTGAGGGTGGCTAGACATAATGGCTTGCTTCTAACCGAGAAAAGACAACAAATGTGCTGGGATGGGACTTGAGAGATTAGATTTGAAAAAGACAGGATTCCAATTTACTTCCCTCTCTTCCTCTCTTGCTCACTCACTTTCATAAAATAAGCTCTGAGCTGCCTGCAAAGAGGTCCACGTGACAAGAAACTGAGGGAGGCTTCCAGCTAATAGTCACAGACAAATTGAAAGCAAGTGATGAGCATCAGAACCTTGCTATGTGACACAAATGAGTTGGAAGAGGATTTTCCCTCAGTCTAGAATTCAGATGATACGCAGCCAAGAGAACTAATTCATGCCAGCTTGTCCCAGCCTTTCCCAGTTAGCACGGAAAGCCCTACATCCCTTGAAATGACTCAAGTCTTGAGCAATCTCTGACAGCTGGTCACCCTAGACCCAACCCAAATGGTACCCTGAATGTGGCTTTCTGAGAGACCCTGAGCCAGAGAGCCACACCTAGATTTCTAATCTGCAGAAATCATGAGATATAATGTTAACCTGCTCAACAGCGCGGTGATTTCTTATGCACCAGTCGATACCTAATATACTCCTCATTACCCAGTGGAGTGAAAATCCAAGGGAATAATCAGATCAGCTACCGAAAAGTAAAGAAGGCTGCATTTTCTCTGTGCATCTGCATGTGTTATGAGTTCAGTTAGCAAACTGTGAGTGTGCCACCTCCTAAACAGCTGATTCCAGAAACATTACTTTCAGTAAAAAAAAGAATGAAGAATTGGGTATGTCTCATATCTTTGAAGAGTTTCAAATCATATTACGACACCCAGACACAACCACCTGACAGATCCAGGGACTCTCAACCGGGGTTCCTAAGTTGCCATCACAAACTTCATCTCTCATCCAGAGAATGTCTACACAGTCAGATTTTCCAATGTACGTAGTGAGTCCTGGAAGTATGACTAGATACTAAGATTTCTCTTTACCTCAGGAAGCAAATATATCGTCAAGCCATGACAGAAAATGGGAATGGGAACTCTTTACTATTTCTCCTGTTGCAGGAAATCTGGCGTAATTTAACCAGCTTACTACACAGCTCTATACCATGCAGATGGGCTCTTAATAAATGCTAGTTCATGATTACAAGGCCTAGAATAGAGCACATTAAGATCCCAAATATTTCCAGTGATAAGCTTCCTGCTGTCATAGGCAGTGGCGGAATGATTAGTTACAGGCATGGAAAAATATGCCATAAAGGTCAATACAAATGTTCCAGTCTCAACTAAGACAAAAATAGCCCCCATAAATACTTGTATGGTGTTTTATGGCTCAGGAACACTTGCACACACTTTATGTCAGAGATTTTTACACTTCAGTCTGAAAGGTATTTAAGGCTAGAAAAAATCTTGTCATTCTCCTTTGATAAATGAAAACAAATTGGAGTTTTAAAGATTTAAATTATTTTTTCTGAGGTCTCAACACTGGGATCCCAACTCAGACATCCCCCAGCATCCAGCGCTACTTGATTTCCACCCCACTGATGGAAAGTGGAAAATCTTCATGAATACCCAGCTTTCTGCTTTCACTAGGGAATTATGTTGGAAGTACTGCGGAAGAAAGAGAAAACCTATAATGTATGTTTACGGAAATAATAGAAATATTATACATTTTTGTGAGAATTTTCCCCCCAAATCCTGAAATTCCTGAAATATTACTCTAGTAATGATGACCATTTGTGTTCAGACTTCTAATAGCATTTAGTTAAACTGTCATATTCATAGAAAATGCAGAATTACTGAGAATAAAGTACACTAGAGAGTTAAAAACACATGCAAAAGTATACCTTTTGGCAAGTATTCTGAAGAATGGTAACATTCAAATTCAAATCAGCATAGGATGATTGAGCCTGCCCCGAGATAGGCACACAGCAATATTCTAGGCCTGTGCATCAAACATGGTAGCCAATAGCCATACATACATTTTTAAATACATTAAATACCCTGTTCCTGGTTACACTAGTCACATATTAAGGTACCCTATAGCCACCTAAAGCTAGTAGTTAGATATAAACTAATTCCACTATCATAGAAAGTTCTGATAAACAATATCATACTGCTAGACTATCAAGAATAAATAACCAACTACCTCCAAAGTGGCTCCCATGCTTCTGGAGAAAACACCCTAATTCACAAGCACTTTAAAAATTCAGAAGCAAAACTCCGACCATGCCCTATAACAAGGTGCTATGAAAGGAAACATACAATAATTTTTAGAATCATTCCAACTAGACACAAGCAAATTTGAGGTTTTACCTCATCTCTTGAATGCGTCATGACCTATGTTATAATGCCAAGCTTTCCATTTTCCTTGTCTTGCCAGTCTTTCATAGGGACCACCACACTGGAGTTAACACCAAGGACTGGAGTGTCCACACTGTAGAGGTGTGCTTCCCGAGCATGCCCATCCCAGAGGATGCCCCAATGGGCACAGAAACCAAAGAACAGGCTGCCCTTTATGTCCTGTGAAAGGCCTGACAGATACACAGAGCTTGACCATGGACCCAGTCGTGGTTGGACACACCTGAGACAGGAAGGGGAGCAGGAGGTAGAGGACAAGGGTGAACATGACTAGGGAGCTGGCCATCTGGCTTGCTGCGTGTCACAGCAATGAGCTCTCAGGACCCACCCTTCCTAACTCAGCACCCGGGCGATGAGCAAGTCTGTTTGGCCCTCACACAGAGAGGAGGAGCAACCTCTCAAGCAGCTCAAGGAGTTCTTTCTCCAGCCACTCTCCCTGTTCTACAGATCCCTGTCCTGATTGTCATTGTCTTAGTGTCCAGTAGGAATTATAAAGGAAAAAAGGAAGAAGCATAGAAGCCACCTATCCCTTACCTTGAACCTTATAAATAAGGAAATCTGAGGGATGGAGAAGGGGAAGTGAGAGGCACCAGGTCATGGGGCACACTGGTCACAGCACCTGTTTCCACATCTTTAATGGGGATAATACCTGTTTCTGCACAGAAAGGTCTTGGCAGCAATCTCCCCAGCAAACTGCATAGTCACCAGCGTTGTGCTCCTGGGCTGTCCTGGCTCCCAATTCCCCTCACGACCCTTCAGTGAGTGGTGCCAGCTACCAGCATGACCAGTTTCCTATGGCAAATGTATTCCTAGTACACTGCCCTGGTCTCAGTCAAGGATTAGCCCTGATAAGTTCATGCTGGGCACTTGTCACCAGAAACACAACAGCCTACTTGAGGTCTAAATCCCCTCAAGACCAATTCAATTTGGAGAATAAGGACAAGACTCATCCCTCCAAATGTTATAACTCCAACAAAAAATGTTGTCACCATAAATTCATCCATGCCATTCTGCCATTATCATTTCATTTTTCAGGGTCTTGAAACACTTTCTAAATTTTAGTTGTATGTGTTTCAGATATAAATAGCTTAGGAATCTATGCCTTAAGAAGTGTTAGGGTATTGCTATTCAGTTAAGAAAGAGACACCAGGTAAACTGATGATTTAGAAGGAAAAATTTCCTGTGGGTGGACAGAGCCTTTCAAGGGGAAACTTTAAGGCCAAGGATCAAACTCAACCTGCATTGAAATTTTGTGTAGGGCGGTTCTCAGATCTAATGGTGAAAAGATACAGTGTTTTCAATAGGTCACTGGCTCTTTAAATTGCAGTCCTGAAACCTCAACCACTGAATTAGGTTATGGATCTGTGGGTGCAGCACAGTGAAATGTTTAATCAGAGAACAGAAGAATTTCTGGAACAAATAAGCCAAATGAATGCCTAGAAGTGGAAATGTTAACTAGCGACATAAGATCAGAGTACAGCTGTGTCTAAATGTACCAGGCTTCTGGCCCAGTGAGCAAAGTCTGTGAAAGATTAAAGAGAGAGAGAGAGAGAGAGAGAGAGAGAGAGAGAGAGAGAATTATATTGCTTTTCCTAAATTCAAATAGTGAACTTTTGCCACATGAATTCAGATTTTCTGGGATGAGACATGAGAAATGAAGAAAAGCAAACCAGAATGGTTTTAAGATAAATATTTCCCAGGTTACTGCGTTGAGAGGTGGCTGTTTCTCCTTCTTCTGGCAGAGAGAGAAGCAGCCTGTAACATCTTTCCAGAGAAATACCTCAGGTTTGTTTCAATGACCTTACAGTCTGGGTATGATGGCACCGGCACACACAGAGTTTACTGGTTATAATGAATGAATCACATTTTATTTGTATGTTTTAGGACAATTTATAAGCTCTTGTGGTTAATTCAGGCTGTAAGACACCACTGAACAAAATATGGTTTTAGTGTCTGCATGGGCTTCCTTCAAGGTAGAAGCAGGGTTCCAAAAACCATGTGAGGTATGACTGCCAGCCAAACTCATAATCCCAATTACCCAGCACTGCAACCAAGGCCTCCAAGTATCAGGCATCGCTTCTGTATGCTTTGGTATACTTTGGATAGAAGACAAATCAATTTCAACAGTCTGTTATTAAATAATAAAAATAATTGTTATTGTTATTTTTTTTATGAACCATAACATCCTGAGACATTTATCAGGCATAAAATGTTTCAAATGAGCCGGGCGTGGTGGCACACACCTGTAATCCCAGCACTTGGGAGGCTGAGGCAGGAGGATCTTGAGTTCAAAGCCAGCCTCAGCAATGGTGAGGCACTTAGCAACTCAGTGAGACCCTGTGTCTAATCAAATTTAAAAAAAAGGGGGGGGGGCTGGGGATGTGGCCCAGTGGCCCAGTGGTCGAGTGCCCCTGAGTTCAATCCCCGGTACCAAAAAAAAAAAAAAAAAAAAAAAAAAAAGTTTCAAATGTAGTTTTCTCTTTATGCTCTTTAACAAAGACACTATTATTCCACCCATTTTATATTTGAGGTTTGAGCAGTTGTTTTGTTTTGTTTTTAACTTGTCCAGAATTATATATCTGGTATAACAGAGCTGGAATACCTTTGTTAAAAACATGAAATACTCCATCTGTATATAATGTATCAAAGTGCATTCTACTGTCATGTATAACTAATTAGAACAAATAAAAATAAATAAATCCATGAAACTATATTTTTGTCATTCTCAATTGAATTAAGCAGGAAAGATTTACCAAGCTAAATAATTAGCAAATGGTTCCAAACTGTACACAATCGAATGCTGAATAGTGAAAAGGAGATTCTGAAGACCTAGAGAGGGTCAGCAGAAAGGAAACCTAGTGGGAAAGGCCCAGGGAAGGCTTGTAGGAGAAGATGCAGTGTGAGGCGGTCTTTGAAGTGACCTTGACTGTGCAGAGGGAGCAATGAAAGCAAAGACAGCAGGCTGGAAGAGATGTGGAGATGTGGAGGCCATTGAAGGGGCCAGCTTGAGCAGGAGGGAAGTAGTTGTCCACTTTCAGGTTTATTCCTCCAGGTTTCAAGTTCACAAGGAACTCAAAGAGACATACAGATCAACCCAGGTACTATGCAATGGCACACCTGATAGGCAATGGGGTTGGATGCTGCCCATGAACTACCATGAAGAAAGCATGCTCTGTAATCCTGTAATCAACATAACATGGACTGAACACCCACCACATGTGGATATAATGCTAAATGTAGGGAATAGAAGGGAAGATGCAATTCTTGTCCCCAGGGAACTTAGACCTGTGTAAGCACACAAATGTTCATGGGACCAGTGAGTCTGGAGACGAGTATGACAATAATGACAAAGTAAGAATTAAAGAAACAATGAAAGGAGTATTCCATCTCTCCTGAGGCAGAAAGTCTTTTCAATAGTAACATTTGATATGTGCCTTACAGGAGGAACAAATCATGAAGCTGGAGAAAGGAATGGAGTTGCAGGCAGAAGAGATGGCAGGAGAAATTGCCTGTAAGGGAACACACATGTGCTATTTATTATAAAGAAAGCAGAGCTGGGTGGAGAAAACACCCAAGGTGCCTGAGTTGAGGTGGCAAAGCCAGCAGGAGTAGTGTCAGGAGACACTTGGGGTGAGGAATAAGACAAGAAAGAATTTGAACACATTGGAGAGCCACAGAAGAACTTGATCATAGGAATGAGATTATTTGGCCTCTGATATAAGACAAAAATCTGGCAATGATAAAGGATGTATGCATAAGAGATGAACTAAAAGGCCCCTTCACTATTCAAAGATGAAGATAATGTCATCGAGGGAGCCTGAATTCAAGTGATGGTAATGGACAGGAAAAGGAGGATTCCCAAGGCATGAGAGAAGAAGATCAAGAACACTTAGTATCTAAAAGATAGTGACAACTGCTGATTTTAGTGACTTTGGGATAATGGTGTCACTAAATAGGACAGGGACAAGACCAAAAGCAATCAGGAATAAGTGCTACTTAAACTAGAAAAATACTCCTAATGCTGAACACATGCTGGTAGAGTCTCAAACAAAACTGGGTGATGTTATTTTCTTTAATGACTGTGTAGGCTGCCGTGGCAGGTGGCCCAGAGGAGTGATAACAGGGACAGAGGACCCCCCAGGTCACTGGTTCAAAGTCATAGTTCTCAAGCGTCTGAAACTTGTTCTCATATCTGACAGCTGTTCAATGACTCATGTGAGAGGAATTAGGGGTCTTAGTTGAGGTTCTAGCAAAACAGGTGTTCCTCTTTATAACCGACACCTTTGTTGATGGAGGAGAGATTTTTTTTTCAAGAAACTAAAGTAATTCTAGTCCTTAGGTTGCCTGCTAAGGCATTTTTGGGGGCTAATCAGAGTCATTTTTTTTTTTTTTTTTTTTCCCAAGAGCATTCAACCGTGGCACAGCTGATTTGTTTGAAATGTTTAAGATTTTTAGAAATCAAGGGCAGGCGTTGACTGAGAGTGCTAAAGCAACCATTTAATAGAGCTTTTCTGTTTCCATCTGTCCTTTACTCTTTTGAGGTCACTTCCCTAAAGAGATTTGTCACATAATAGGTCTCTGTTCCTTTCATTTCCTTATCAACATCTGGATCTAAGGAAAACATTCAGCCTGAAGTAGGGGACCTCTATCCCTTTGGAAAATAATACTATATGTATATTTTTTAAATATTTTATTTATTGTTGATGGATCTTTATTTATTTCTAATGTGGTGCTGAGAATCGAACCCAGTGCCTCACACATGCTAGGCAAGTGCTCTACCAGTGAGCCACCATCCCAGACAACACTATATGTTTTTGACACTATAGGTTTTTGAAATATATATATATATATATATATATATATATATATAATGCATATATATAGTACATATATATACATACAATTTTTAAAAATAGATTATTCCCTTCAAACTAAAATTCCAAGTGAGAGGCTATTTGTCCTAGCATTAGGTAGGACACAAAGATTGTTCCCAAAGACCTCCACAGCAAAGGAGGAGTCCTTGTGCTCCACAACCGTGTTTGCTTACCCTGCACCAGTGTGTGGACTGGCTCGTGGCAAACCACTGTAAAAGAATGAAGTCTCATAAGAATTGTGCTTGAGTCCGTACATTCCTTGGTGTCAACTGAAGCCACAGGAACTTTGGCAGTATTTTTAAGTTACACCCATTCCCCCATTGCAATGCAGGTCTGTGAACTAAAGTCTCAGCTCTGCCAAAAACCACAGTGATTATCAACAGTGTAAGTAATCAAGTAAAAGCATTTTTTCCACAGCCCACTGACCAGATTGTCAAGAAAGCAAAAAGTAGCAGCAAAAATTGATTGCTGTCTGCAAAGATAATTTCTATCTGAATTCCTATTATTGTATTGCAATGGTGATACATAATGTGTGCCCGGCATCTTTGCCATAAACATTTTAGGTTTAATTTAGAAATCTCTGAGTCATTAGAAAAGTTCTTTCTCATGATAATGAAGAGGCCACTGTGAACTCAGCACTACCACAGTCTGAAAAGGGAAAGGAAATAACAGGCAAGATACCCACGTGAGAAGTAGAAAAAATGACCAGTGGGCCAAATAATAGGAAGAAACTCAAAATATACATAGCTGCTTACTATTGAATAATTAATACATGCCTCGCTGTTTTTCATTATAAAGTAGCTTGAGTATTTTCAATGTTCCAATAAAATGTGCTCTGGTTGTTGATTTGCTGTTGTCGTTTTGAATGCTTCATTTCTGTGAGGAAAATGAGACTCAGATTCTAGGAAACAAGACGTAATAGATCAACTCAACTAGACCTGCCCGCCCCTCACAGGCAATCTATGCTGCTTGGTCAATAATCACTAGCATCCATATTCAATAGCTGGCTGGCAAGACATTTTTAGGACAACTCTTCAACCCTATACCACTGGAAAATCTTATCTAAATTGAATTTTTCATTATTCAATTCTTAATTTCAAAGCCAAAAAGATGGCTGGTGAAAAGCATCAGACCCTACTGGAAATTAATGGAGTGCAAACATAATAAACGTGAGCCTTAGGCCTCCTTCAAGATTAGTAGGTGTGAATCAGTGGTTTGAAAACTGGTTGCATATTAGAGTGACCCAAGGGGCTTTTTTAAAGTACTGATGTCGAGCAAGCCCCTCCAGGGACCATTTAATAAAATATCAGGAGCAGGTAGGGCCAAGCATCAGTCTGGCTAAGCCTATCTCTCCCCCCAGGTGATTTTGACATACACCCTGTTTTTGAGAATTGCCCTTTCATGTTCTGGCCTGCCTGTGAGGAGAGATAATTTTGCATTTGCCTACAAATACTTGCAACTGTTTATGCTAAGAACAAATGATGCATAAACTTGGATGTGCACTGGAGATGCCTGGAGTCTTTAAAAACTGATACCTGGGTCTTAACTCCTCTAGATTCTGAGTTTTCCGTGACTGGACAATCACCTCCAGGTGGTTCCAAAGTGTGAACAAGTTTGAGAACCACTGCTCTATGAAATTGATGAGGACTTCACTTTCTCACTTACCTCAAAGCCTGAGGAAGTCTGTGGTAAGTACAGTCAACCCTCCCTATCTGTGGGTCCCACATCCTCAGAATTAGCCAACCTTGGATCAAAAATATTCACCTACGTGCAAAAATTACATCTGTACTGAACATGTGATGGCTTTTTTGATTATTCCCTTAAAAAATAAAGTATACCAATAATTTACAAAGCATTTACATTGTTGCATAAGTAATCTAGAGATGATTTAAAGCATATAGGAAGATGTACTTGATTGTATGCAAATACTATGACATTTCATACAAGGGACTTGAGCATCTCCACAGGGAGTTCTGGACCCAATCTCCCTCAGACACCCAGGAACAACTGTATTTACAGGCTAGTACTCAATGTAACCAATAAATAGCCTGCTAAAATAAAAGAAATTCCTCCTCTTGTCAGAACTATCAGATGCTCAAGTCTAGACTGCACAAATAACCACATAAATGAGTGTTTATTTTGAGTAATAAGACAGAGTTGTATCCATAGAAACAACTGACTAATAATTATAACAGCTAATTAGGTAAGTGATTTCCAAAATCTATTTTAATGATAACTAATGCAATAAACTTCAAACTTCTTATTCAGTGACATATTTTCCATATTTCTCTTAGCGGTTTGTCAAGGCCTGGCAATAGGTCAACAAAAGTCAAAATTTTAAACCCCAACCATGTTGATTTATCCCTCAGAACTACTCAGTCAGAATTAAAGTAGCATTCAACAAAAAGCTTTTGTTTTGGAGCCAAACAGACCAGAATCAGAGTCCCTTTTTTCTCCATTCAGAAAGCAACCAGCCTCAGGAGCGTGTCTAAAACTCCCTGCCCATTTTCTCATCAGTAAGATGAAGCAGTGTCATCTACTCCACAGCGTTGTTATGAGGACTGGAGATAAATAACTTCCCTATTAAAATGCTTTGCACATAGCTATTACTAGAAAAATTATAGTAACTACTATTTAACTCATTGCCCCAAATTAGGGGCTGTTCAGGATTAACATGGTACCAGAATTTAATCACTCTGGAGAGGATGCCAGGTATAAAGATCAAATCATTCTGCCTTTCTGCCATCTCATCTGTGTCTGGCAATAATTGGGCCTAACCACTCTATTCTGCCCTATTTTCCAGCCATTTTGAGGGTTTTTTGTTTTTTTTTTTTTTTTTTTTTTTTTACAATGAACACAATATTTGGTGGTTTCTCTGGTGTTAGTGCCTTTCTAGGCCATATTGGTTTCCTTCAATTTTTCTTTGGGGTAAGAATGACTGAATAATCCTTGATATTCTCTCATTCCTCACTCTCCCATTTTTTGCTTCAATGTAATTACCAAATCCAACTCTCACAAGCAAGTTACTGAAGCTTAATAAAAACAGAGAACTTTGCCATCAATGGTATTTGCTCAGCTAAGCAAACAAGCCCGTGTGATATGCACAGAACCTTCTGTCCTCTTCCCTCCTTGCCAGAGTACTAGTGTCCTAGAGTTTGGACTAGCCCAAAATTCATTGCTCATATCCCCTGGTCTTATACAGAACTTCATCACAATAACTACTTCAGCACAACAATTCTGACAATGTACTTTTGCACACTCAAAGTGGATCTCAACCAGCTCTAGAAGAGAGGTATGGTTATAGATGAGTAAACAGAGGCCCAAGAATAGGTAACCTTCCTGCAAGTACACAGCTAGAGGAAAACTAAGGCCTGCTGACTCCCAGTTCGGTATTCAGTTTGTGAGACAACTTTGCTGTTTTCCAGGTTTATCTCAGACATCTGAACATAGCACTAAAGTGAAAGTGTCCTCCGATTTCAGCACAGGGAAGAGTGATATTAATTTTTCCCTGAGAGACTCTCTACTGGATGAATGTTTTATGGCCAAATGCATGACTGACAGCACTCAGCAGTCTAGCCAGGTCCCACACTAGAAAGAACAATCAAAAGGTCTTAAGAGGTTCCCAGATCTCCAGAACACTGACACTGCAAATTATATTACAGAGGAGTTCTGTGAGCTGCTCCTGGAAAAGCCCACCCCACTTCTATTGTCTCTACAAGCCTGAGACGCTTCATCCATAAGCTGGGGAGTCCTGTGCAGTACTGGAGGAGAAGACGGCCTCCTGGTGAGCAACCATTTGCCTTAGGATAAATACATCAAAAAGAAATATTTCAAACCAGTCAGATTTTACCAAAGGCACAAAGAGCACTAGTGAATAGCAACTGGTTAGTAGCCTATTAGTTCTACCACTGTAAAGGAGATATTACAGGGGGGATAAAGGGGGAAAATACATGAACATTTTACAGAAGTTATGGACACAATAGTAAAAGCATCCACAATATCCATTGTTTATGGAAACTATGGAGTCAGAGAAGAATCTCAGCACTGGAAAGAATGACATATGAATAGATTACAGACATCTTGTCATCCTTAAAAAACATTAGGGAAATTCCTTCCCCACTGCAGGAATTGCTATAACAGTATCCCTACCAAGAGATAGCACAAAGAGACCCCTCTTGGCCCAGCCTGAAGAAGGCAGCATAGTAGAGTTTCCCAAAATGCAATACACATCCTCTAGTGTAGAAAGTGTTTTTGAAAGTTCAAGAACTAAATTTGTTTTTAAATTACTCAGGTTTAAAAAAATAAAATCACACATTGGTAAAAAAGCATAACTAGCACCATAAGCTCATGTCCATTATTGCTTAGGATGGGAAAAAAATAAGTTAGCTAAAGGAGAATTTTTGAACAAATGGACATGGCCTTGGATAAAACAGTGAGTTGGTGCCAAAACAACTAAACTTTGGAAAATATTAGCTACTGGTTATAGATGTCATGGGCTTTGGAATTAGAAAGATTTCAGTTAGAATCCTGAATCTACTCCCCTGTAACTGCATGATCTTTAAGTCAGTTTTCTCACTTATAAATGAGGATTATGGTGCCAACCTCAAAGGATAATAGCAAAGATTCAATTAAATGAGATATTGTAGCATTTGCGACCAGAGCAAGAGGTAGACTCCTGCCCGCTGGAAGGAGAGACCCAGCCGCCAGTGTCCCTGGCCGCCTGGGCCCAGAGTAGCAGCTCCCTGCTGCTGCACGCAGGGCCAGACCTGGGGAAGGGCTTCCTCCATTATCGGGAAGAGTGCGACCTGCCCATTTGCGACCAGAGCAAGAGGTAGACTCCTGTGCACTGGAAGGAGAGACCCAGCCACCAGTTTGCCTGGTCTTCGGGGCCCAGAACAGCATCTCCCGGCTGCTGCACGCAGGGCCAGACCTGGCGAAGTGCTTCCTCCACTCCCTGGGGGAGTGCGACCTGCCCAGCTGCAACCAGAGCAAGAGGTAGGCACCTGCCCGCTGGAAGGAGAGAACCCGCCGCCAGTTTGCCCGGCCTCCAAGGCCCATAGTAGCATCTCCCTGCTGCTGTAAGCAGGGCCCAGCCTGAGGATAAGCACCTTCCACTTTTCCACTGTGCCACTCTGCAACGGACCAAAGGTGCAGCCTTGACTCCACTAACAGGGTTGCTGACTGTACATGATCTGGGTCAGGTGGCTTAAACTGGAAGGGGAAAAAAGAAGGGCTTCCAAGGGTCCATTTTGTTTGAGACTTGTTCTTGGGTTCAACGTTTTTGTTTTTATTTGCTTGTTTGTTTGTTTTGTTGTTTCTTGGGGTTTTTTTGTTTGTTTTTGTTTTGATTGACAGTGTGTTTGTGTGCTTCTGCTCCTCTTTTCTTTCTTTTCTTCCTTCTCACTTTTATATTTTTCCTTCTTCCTTCATCTTCCCTATTTACTCCCTGCCATTGCATTCTCAACAGAGGCAAAAACAAGTTATTCGCACAAATTGAGATTTCTAGAACGTGTACAATTGAAATATATAGCAAAGTGGTGTTATATATGGTTTATTCTCTATTTTCTAGACTTACTCTCTCTCTCCTCTCTCTTACACTAATTACTACTCCTTGGTTATTTTTTTTTTCTCTTCTTTTTTTTCTTTTCCATCTTTCTTTATTTCTCCTCTCAACCGCTGCATAAGTTAGGTTTATATGTAAATCGGTCTTTCCATCTATTCATTCACTCCATTCTCTTTCCTCGCTCGTCGGCTGATACTAAACCACTTCCATAGAACTCTCTTTTCATACTTTCTAAGAAAGAACAAGTCAATACACTCACTTCCTTCTTCCTAAACATATCACCTCTCTGTCCATTACTTGAAACTTTAAAACCCCATCAGAAGCATACAGAGTAAATTGGAAACAACATCTGGGTTAACTAAATCTGTACATTGTGATCAAACTGGGATTCTCTGAATAGAAAGTGTTTGATTTTAAAGTGTAAAGGAAATATAAGGGGATCTGATAGCATTGTACTACAGGAGCAACATAAGGTTTTAAGGTAAAATCAAAGTAGACAAGGTCCCACAGTGGGTAGAATAGACGCACAAGCAATATGAAGAAACAAGGGAAGAAAGTGACACAAACAAATCAATATACCTCCTCAGTAGATTCCATACCATGCACAGTTGGTGCAATGCCAGAGATGGAATTCAGAAATTACATATTCCAAATGTTAGCGGAACTTAAGAATGAACTCAAAAATGAGATGAGGGAGCAAATACAGGAGGTGAAAGATCATTTTGACAAAGAACTCCATAAACAAATACAGGAAGTAAAAGATTACTTCAATAGGGAGATAGAAGCTCTAAAGAGAAACCAAACAGAAATTCCAGAAATGAAAGAAGCAATAAACCAAAATAAAAGCTCAATCGAAAGTATCACCAACAGAGTAGATCAATTGGAAGAAAGAACCTCAGACAATGAAGACAAAATATATATCCTAGAGAAAAATCTAGATTACACAGCAAAAATGGTAAGAAACCAAGAACAGAACATTCAAGAATTATGGGACAACATAAAAAGACCAAACATAAGAGTGATTGGGGTAGAGGAGGGGGCAGAGTTTCAAGCCAAAGGAATGAGTAATTTATTTAATGAAATAATTACAGAAAATTTTCCAAACTTGAGGAATGAAGGGGAAAACCAAGTTCAAGAGGCCTACCGAACACCAAACATACAAAATCACAACAGATCCACACCAAGACACATTATAATTAAAATGCCTAATATACTGAGCAAGGAGAGAATATTAAAAGCTACAAGAGAAAGGAAGCAGATTACATATAGGGGGAAACCAATCAGACTTTGTTCAGATTTTTCTACCCAGACCTTAAAAGCAAGAAGATCCTGGAATAGCATATTTCAAGCTCTGAAGGAAAAGGGATGTCAACCAAGAATCTTATATCCAGCAAAATTGAGCTTTAGATTTGAAGATGAAATAAAAACCTTCCACGACAAGCAAAAGTTAAAAGATTTCACATCTCGAAAGCCAGCACTTCTGAACATCCTGGGCAAAATTTTTCATGAAGAAGAAGAGAAAAATAACAATGAAAATCAACAAAGGGAGATATTAAACTAAGGGAAATACCAACCAGAAGAGAAACCAAATCAAGCTAAAGATCATAATACAAATAAAAATGGATGGGAATAAAAACCACATCTCAATAATAACCCTGAATGTTAACGGCCTAAACTCGCCATTCAAAAGACACAGATTATCTGAATGGATTAAAAGAAATGACCCAACAATCTGCTGTCTCCAAGAAACACACCTCATAGAAAAAGACATCAATAGACTGAAGGTAAAAGGCTGGAAAAGTCTTATCATCACATGGCCTGCGGAAGCAAGCAGGGGTTTCCATTCTCATTTCAAATAAGGTAGAATTCAAGCCAAAGTTAATCAAAAGGGACAAAGATGGATATTTCTTACTACTTAAGGGAACCATTCATCAAGAGGATATAACAATCATAAATCTATATGCCCCAAATAATGGAGCACCTACATTCATCAAACAAACACTTCTCAAGTTCAAGAGTAAAATTGACCACAACACAGTTATTCTAGGGGATTTCAACACACCTCTCTCACCAATGGATAGATCATCCAAACAAAAACTAAACAAAGAAATCTTAGGCCTCCTTAAAACAATTAATAACTTAGATCTAACGGACATATATAGAATATTTCATCCCTCAGTAAATGAATACACTTTTTTCTCAGCAGCACATGGCTCCTTCTCCAAAATAGATCATATATTATGTCACAAGGCAAATCTCAGCAAATATAAAAAAATAGAAATACTACCCTGCATGCTATCAGACCATAAAGGGATGAAATTGGAAATCAAGGACAAAACAAGGAATAAGAAAAACTACTCCAACAACTGGAAGCTAAGCAACATGCTACTGAATGAACAAGGGTTGAAGAAGACATCAAAGAGGAGATTAAAAAATTCCTAGAGGTAAATGAGAACACAGATACATCGTATAGAAATCTCTGGGACACTATGAAGGCAGTAGTAAGAGGAAAATTCATTGCACTGAGTTCATTCCTAAAAGGAAAAAAAGCCAACAAATAAATGACTTAACATCACACCTCAAAGCACTAGAAAAAGAAGAACAGATCAACACCAAGAGCAGCAGAAGACAGGAAATAATTAAAATCAGAGCAGAAATTAATGAAATTGAGACTAAGGAAACAATTCAAAGAATTGACAAAACTAAAAGTTGGTTCTTTGAAAAAATAAACAAAATTGACAGACCCTTAGCAATGCTAACGAAAAGAAGAAGAGAAAAAAACTCAAATCACTAACATTTGTGATGAAAAAGGGAATATCACAACGAACACCTCAGATATACAGAAAATAATTAGAAATTACTTTGAAAACTTGTACTCTAATAAAACAGAAAATACTGAATGCATTGACAGATTTCTAGAGTCATATGATTTGCCTAAACTGGAACTGGAAGCTATACACAATTTAAACAGACCGATTACAAGCAAAGAAATAGAAGATGTCATCAAAAAGCTACCAACAAGGAAAAGTCCAGGACCTGATGGGTTTACAGCAGAGTTCTACAAGACTTTCAAAGAAGAACTAATACCAATGCTCTTCAAACTATTTCAAGAAATAGAAAAAGAGGGAGCTCTTCCAGACTCTTTCTATGAGGCCAATATTACATTAATTCCAAAGCCAGGCAAAGACACATCCAAAAAAGAAAACTTTAGGCCAATATCTTTAATGAACATAGATGCAAAAATCCTCAACAAAATTCTGGCAAATTGGATACAAAAACATATCAAAAAGATAGTGCACCATGATCAAGTGGGGTTTATTCCAGGGATGCAAGGCTGGTTCAACATTCGGAAATCAATAAACATAATACATCACATCAATAGACTTAAAGATAAAAATCATATGATTATCTCAATAGATACAGAAAAAGCATTTGACAAAATACAGCACCCCTTTATGTTCAAAACACTGGAAAAACTAGGAATATCAGGGACATATCTCAACATTATAAAAGCTATTTATGCACGGCCCAGAGCAAACATTATCTTAAATGGAGAAAAATTGAAAGCATTCCCTCTAAAAACTGGAACAAGACAGGGATGCCCCCTCTCACCACTGCTATTTAACATAGTACTGGAAACTCTGGCCAGAGCAATTAGACAGACGAAAGAAATTAAAGGGATCCAGATAGGAAAAGAAGAGCTCAAATTAGCACTATTTGCTGATGACATGATAATCTACCTAGAAGACCCAAAAAACTCTACCAGAAAACTTTTACAACTAGTAAATGAATTTGGCAAAGTAGCAGGATACAAAATCAATACCCATAAGTCAAAGGCATTTTTGTACATCAGTGACAAAGCCTCTGAAAGGGAAATGATGAAAACTACCCCATTTACAATAGCATCAAAAAAAAATAAAATACCTGGGAATCAACTTAACGAAAGAGGTGAAAGAGCTCTATAAGGAAAATTATAGAACACTAAAGAAAGAAATCATAGAAGAACTCAGAAGATGGAAAGACCTACCTTGCTCTTGGATAGGTAGAATCAATATTGTCAAAATGTCCATACTACCAAAAACATTATACAGATTTAATGCAATTCCAATCAAAATCCCAATGTCATTCTTCAAAGAAATAGAAAAAGCAGTCATGAAATTCATCTGGAGAAATAAGAGACCCAGAATAGCCAAAGCAATCCTGAGCAAGAAAAGTGAAGCAGGGGGCATCACCATACCGGACTTTAAATTATACTATAGAGCAATAGTAACAAAAACAGCATGGTATTGGCACCAAAACAGACTGGTGGACCAATGGTACAGAATTGAGGACACAGAGACTAATACATATAATTTCAGCTATCTTATATTAGACAAAGGCACCAAAAATGTACAGTGGAGAAAGGATAGCCTCTTCAACAAATGGTGCTGGGAAAACTGGAAATCCATATGCAACAAAATGAAATTAAACCCTTGTCTCTCACCATGCACAAAATTCAATTCAAAGTGGATCAAGGACCTAGGAATTAGACCAGAGACAATACGCCTAATAGAAGAAAAAGTAAGCTCCAATTTCCAACATGTCGGATTAGGCTCCAAGTTCCTTAATAAGAATCCTGTAGCACAAGAATTATTACCAAGAATTAATGAATGGGATAGATTTAAACTGAAAAGCTTCTTCTCAGCAAAAGAAACAATCAGTGAGGTGAATAGAGAGCCAACTAATTGGGAAAAAATATTTAATACATGCACATCAGATAGAGCACTAATTTCTAGAATGTATATAGAACTAAAAAAACTTAACACCAAAAAAGCAAATAATCCAATCGATAAATGGGCTAAGGAATTGAAAAGACACTTCTCAGAAGAAGATACACGATTAATCAACAAATACATGAAAAAATGCTCAACATCACTGGCAATTAGAGAAATGCAAATCAAAACTACTCTAAGATTTCATTTCACTCCAGTCAGAATGGCAGCTATCAATAACACAAACAACAATAAATGTTGGAGAGGATGTGGGGAAAAAGGCACACTCATACATTGCTGGTGGGACTGCAAAATGGTGCAACCGCTATGGAAAGCAGTATGGAGATTTCTTGGGAAAATGGGAATGGAACCACCCTATGACCCAGCCATCCCACTCCTGGGTCTATTCCCAAAAGACTTAAAAACAGCGTATTACAGTGACACAGCCACTTCAATGTTTATAGCAGCACAATTCACAATAGGTAGGTTGTGGTACCAACCTAGATGTCCCTCAGTAGATGAGTGGATAAAGAAAATGTGGTATATATACAAAATGGAATTTTACTCAGCAATAAGAGAGAATAAAATAATGGCATTTGCAGGTAAATGGAGGAAGTTGGAGAATATAATGCTAAGTGAAATTAGTCAATCTCAAAAATCCAAATACCGAATGTTTTCTCTGATATAAGGAGGCTGGTTCACAGTGTTGTTGGAAGGGGGTACATAGGAGGATTAGAGGAACACTAGAATGGTCAACGGAAAGGGAGGGGAGGGAGGGAGTAAGGGGGGGATTGGAAAAAAAATTGGTGGTTGAATGAGATGGATATCATTATCCTAAATGCATGATTGAAGATCTGAATGGTACTTATATACTTTGTATACAAGCAGTTGTATGTAAAAAGATACTATACTTGTGCATGATGAATAAGTAAATAAATAATAAAAAAAATAATAATAAATGAGATACTGTAGGTAAAGGGCCTGCCATAGGTGATAATGACCATTATTGTAACATCCTGGATTTTGTAGATGAAATAAAACCAGACCTATTATATGTAAACTTAGTTTATACCACTTAGAAATGCCCCATGATCAGACACTAGTCTAGAGAGGTCAGTTCAGCCTGTAGTGGGTGGGCTTGTTATCCTGCCACAGCCCCAGGGCCAGCACTAACTTCCCCAGGGTTGCAGCTGCTCACAGCTATCCTGAAGTTTGCCAGTTGATGGGCACCATGACTGTCACATCGAGGTGCTAATGCCCTCCAGATGTGGGTGCTGAGACTCAGCAAACTTGTCTTCTTGAACAGCATAGAGACCTCTCAGCACATTTGTATTCTGAGCACACAGCTGACAGCTCTGCTCCATTACTAGGCCAGCAGGGACAGCCTGCATCCTGACCACAGTGGGAAACACAAGAGGTCTCAATGGGAGCTGTCACGGGCTGTCCTGTCTTGCCTTTCACATACTGCAATCCTGGGAAGATTTCTTCAACAACCTGCACTGGCAGAGAACTAGGTGAAATGAAGCAGCCTTTATTCCCTGCAAGAAAGTTTCTTCACAGGACCATGGAGCACAGGGCTGCCCTCCACCCACAAGGCTTAGCTTCAAGGCTGGTTATTTCTGAAAGATGAAACCAAGAGCACCCAGTCTCACTAAAAGGATTCAGGGCCCATGCTTATTATCATTCTTCTTAGCACAAACATCACATGTACTCAATTTTTTAAATTTTGAAGGTAGAAAAAAAAATGTGTAAAAACAAAAAAAATTCCCAAATGTCACAACCCAACAAAAAGTGTTAACATTTGACATTTCCTTCGGATATTTTCCTATGAAATCTTTTTCCACAGTGGTAATTGTGCTATTTACATGCATGTGTATTATCTTAGATTTTCTGCATATCACTGGGGTTTCAAAACTTTATTTAAATATTATTTTTTTAGCTATAGTTGGACACAATACCTTTATTTTATTTATTTATTTTCATGTGGTGCTGAGGATTGAACCCAGGGCTTCGCATGTGCTAGGAGAGCTCTCTACCGCTGAGCCACAACCCCAGGCCCTCAAAACATTTTTTTAAATATTTATTTATGTGTTTTAGTTGTACACAATGCATTTGCTTTTACGTGGTGCTGAGGATCAAACCTGGGCTGCGCACTTGCTAGGCGAGCGCTCTATCGCTGAGCCACAACCCCAGCCCTCAAAACATTTTTTTATAATGACTAGATCATTGCATCATATAGCTATATATCATATACCATAATGTGCTTAGCTAATGCCCTATTTTGGGATATTTAAATTTTCATGTTTTTATCATCATAAATAATTCTATATTAATATCTTTGTGCATGTATATTTGCCCATATTTCAAATTATTTGCTCAGGGGAGTTTCTAGATGTGGAATCACTGAGTTAACCAGTATAAATATTTTTGGTTTCTTGATATTTACTGTTAAATTGCTTCCCAGAAAGAATATATCATTTCACAATCCTACGATATGCCTATGAAACTGCCATCTCACCAAATTTTTGCTAGTGGATTTATCCTTTTTTAATTCTTTGCTAATTTAACAGAAATAAAATATTTCCTTTTCCTCAGCATTTCTTTATTGTTTTCAATTTTACATGCCTGTAGCCATTTGTTGTTTTCCTCTTCTATGAACATTCTGACCATACCCTTGGTCCTTTTTATTTCGTTAGTTAGTTTTACTAAAATCTGTAATTAAAAGTATTCTCAGTTCATTTCCACTTCAGTTCATCATAGCCAATTTTTCTCCCACTATGAGACTAGTATAGTATGTTCCCTTTTGTGTCAGGGTAAAAAAATGGCCCCTCTGTCATTTTATTCCTGTGTAATTAGAATATAAAAATTTTTCTTTATGGGTGCAACCTGACACTTCCACCTGTTTAGGAAAATATATAATGGGTTGTGCTTACTTTAAACTGCCTTGTGTTTATTATGGTTTGGGAATGTTTTACTTCATGCATGTTAATTTGATAGACTAGATATAGTTTTGGGTTAGAGTACAAGATTATGCCTTTTATGGAGATATTAAAATAAGAAAATATGCTCAGTTGATTTATTTTCAAAGATTACATCTCTGCATTAATTTTGGACATAAAGTATGCCTCAGATGACCCAGAATATAATATGTTCAACTTGACACAGATCTAAGGGGGGAAAAAATCACAATATATAAACAAAAGAAACATGTACATACTGGTGGTCCAGATAAATCTGTCCTCCAAAGAACCTTCTTAGAATTCCTCAGGCATTCTCCCCACTATATCCACAATTTTTGTTTTCTAACGATGTTACCCACTAACCTTTACCCCTAATTGGTGGTATATGTGTACATTTCTCTTCCCATGAAGGTGCATGATTCATTGATCAGGGGCAGGAATAGTGTTTTGTTCATCTGTATTTGTTTGTGACCCCAAAGGGTTGAATTGAACTGAACTTTGGAAATCTGAGAAGGGGTCTATCTGAAATAGTGAAACCTATGTCAGCTTTAGAATCAGGTTGAGTCCATTTGGAATCCACCTCTGACACTTAGCAGCTGAGACCCCAAGCAATTTAACTTAGCTTCCTGAGGGATTTTATCGTCTACTGTGGGAATAACAATGCCTTCCACTGCAGATCCTCTAGGATGGCTAACCCAACACTTCACACTTGCCTTCCCCAACTATGGAGGCTGGAAAGCAAATCCTCAATTTCTTGTTGCTGCCTGAAGCGCTTGAAGCAACGGAGCCGCGGGAAGAACTTCAGAAGCAAACTGGAGACAAACAGCTTTTTATTCTGATAACTTTTCTCTCTGGTTCTAATAACGACTAACACACGCCAAAAACACACCCTAAAATGGCGCTGACTCGATCAGCAATTTCGGCCAAGTCACTCGAGATCACGCAACAATCCCGTGAGACTACGGGTGGCGACAAAGGCCAAATCTCCACGGCTCATAGTCAACCGCAATTCAAGCCAATCCCCAAACAGGGCTCCTGCATTTCCCCCTTTTTGTTTTAAAAGAGGTAATGCTCTAGGACGTCTATGTGCAACCAGCATTCTTACCCGTCATCGGATAATCAAGGCTGTGCCCTTGACTCCTGTCTTAGGTTGATATGTCGGCCACATGAGACTGTCCCGTGCGACTGTGCCTGTCTTAGGTTGTCCCCCTCTGGGGATCTTACCCGTCATTGGCTAACCAGCCATCCAATGGAGCCCTTTAGGATCGACTATATATGATGACTAACAGCCGTCCAAATTGTGAGGAGATGTTGCGGCTTTAAGGCAACAAGCCTTTTGGTGATGAGCCAAATTGCATAGCATATCAAATTGTTTAAACAAATCAGCTGCCCTAAGTTCCATCAAGTAACACACTGAATTCTCTAGACAAATACCCACAAGGCATTGTCCCGTAAAGTCCCAAACAATGAAAGATCAAAATGTCCATTTGTTATAACATGTTGATGTAGGAGACCCCATGCATGTAGAGCAGAGGCCACACTGTTGGTGAGGTTGTTTGATGTTTGAGCAGCAGACGTCTTTTTTATGTTTAGACAATGCCACCGGCAAATCTTCAGGGCCCGCTACCTAGAAACTCAAGCATCAATTATTAAAGGAAAGGCAGTGCTATTGCAGCACTGAGTCAAGAGGCGAGTTGTCAAACTACAAAATAGAATAATTAGATTAGAAAATTAAAGTTGATTTTTGTTCACATACATCGCTGGTTGAGCTTTGACAAACATAAGTTGGAAAAATGTCATATTTAGAACAAAACAAAGAAAGACTGAGGGTAATTACTGCATTAAAGATAGATTAAAGAAAAGGTAAAGGCACTTGAGAGAAATAATTTGTTAGCTGGAACCCTTGAGTCTCTGTATACAGAGCAATTTTTTACCTGTTGAGATAATTGAAATTAATGAGCTATTAAACAAATGAAGTTAATAACAAAGAAACAATCTTAAGTCAAAACACCAAAATATCAGGTTATATAGCACTAGTCATATTTGTTTGCTAAAGAGAAGTCCCAGGGACACCTATAAATCAAAATTGAAAGTACCTTCATTTATAAAATTATTTACCTAAAATGAATACTCTTAACCTAAAATGAATTAAAGTTATTTGGATCCATATATATATATATTTTCTTTTTCATAAGCCCTTTGTTCTTTGTGACGTCACACTGGACAGACGAACAAGCATACAAACATATATTTGTGACGTCACATTAACATGAAATGTAGACAAATGTACAGACATAAAGACATGTATAAAAAGAAAAAAAAAAAAAAAAAAATTGTGTGCACACTAAAGAGAGATCTCCTTGTCCCGGCCGGGAGAAATGACACTTAAGTTGTGAAATATTTTGAAAGACTCTTTTGAGGGAATCATTCTGTACCTTCATCTTGGTCCTCTTGATTTTGTACCTTTTTTATTAATCTTGATTCTTCAATAACTTCATCTTGATCATTTTGATGTGGTACCTGTTTTATTAATCTAGATGGTATCCATATTGGAGAGGATTCGTCTTTTGGAAAAACACAAACAGATCCTCTTCCCCAAATTAATACTGGATCTGGACCCTTCCATGTACCTGAAAGAACATCCTTCCAGTAAACCAAAGGTTTATGTTGTTGGTGTGGATTCCAATGTCTGTCTCCAGCAGAATAACCATTAGAGTCTAAAGTTAGAAAATTTAAGGTAAACAGGGCAACTGCCAATCTGTCCTTAGGACTTTTCCAATTTCCTTCTTTTTGTTTTAATAACATAATTTTCAGTGTTCGGTTTGCTCTTTCAATAATGCCCTGACCCTGAGGATTGTATGGGATGCCTGTTTTATGGGATATATTGAATTTTGCGCAAAACTGCTTGAAAGATGAGGACGTATATGCGGGGCCATTATCTGTTTTAAGCATTTTGGGGATGCCCAATGCAGCAAAAGCTTGCAAACAATGAGATGTAACATCTTTAACTTTTTCTCCAGAATGTAAGGAAGCAAAAATCATGCCTGAGCATGTATCTATAGTCACATGAATAAATCGCAATTTTCCAAAACTTGGCTCATGAGTAACATCCATCTGCCACAAATGATTGGGCATTAATCCTCTAGGGTTAACTCCGAAATGAGGATTGGGCAAATGTGTCATACAAGATTTACAATCTTTTACAATTGTTCTGGCTTGCTCCTTTGTGATTTTAAACCTACGTTGCAAGGTGGTGCTGTTGACATGAAACTGGGAATGAAATAAAGTAGCTTGTTGTAGCGCTGAAAGTATAAATACTGTTTTTGTAAGTTCATCAGCCTTTTGATTACCTTCATGGAGGGGACCAGGCAAATTAGTATGTGCTCTAATATGGCCTACGAATAGAGGTTCTTTTCTTGCCCACAAAAGTTTTTGTATTTGATAAAACAATTTAAAGGCTGGAGTATGAGGTGCTATTGGTCCTGCTAACTCTAATTTTGGGACGGCTTGTACAATATAGTGGCTATCTGAAAAAATGTTTACGGGCTGGTCCCTAAAATTTTCCAGAGCTCTTACCACAGCTTCCAGTTCCACTAGTTGAGCTGATTTGTGTGCAGTTATGTAAGTCATATTTTCTTTTTTAGTGACTACTGTAGCAGTACCATTTGAGGACCCATCTGTAAATACATTAAATGCCTTAGGAATAGGTTGATTTTTTATTACCTGTGGAAATATAATAGGATGATTAATACAAAAAGATAATATAGGGGACTTAGGAAGATGATTATCAAAATTTGCAGAAGTAGAGCATTTAGCTATAGCCCAATCATTATCATTGAAGCATAAGTATTCAATCTGTGATGATGAATAGGGAGTAATAATAGTAGCAGGGTGAATGCCAAATATTTTAGTAGAAGTCTTAAGTCCTTGAAGAATAAGTTTAGCCACCATGGAGGTATAAGATTCAATTATACTTTTAGGAGAGACGGGCAAATGTATCCATAATAAAGGCCCTTGTTGCCAAAATACTCCTGTGGGTGTATATTGTGAAGAAATAATAATCAACATCAGCGGTTGAGTTAAATCAAATCTATCACAATGAGCTCCTTCGATGGCTTTTTCTACTAATTTTAAAGCTTTCCTAGCATCAGGAGTCAATGTTCGTGGTGAAGATGGATCAGGATCTCCACGAAGGATGTCAAATAAAGGTTTTAGTTGGCCAGTAGTGAGATTTAGTGTAGGGCGAAGCCAATTAATGTCTCCCAGTAATTTTTGGAAATCATTGAGGGTGGTCAGATGTTCTTTATTTATTAAAATTTTTTGGGGTCTAACAAAAGTATCCATGATTTTAAATCCTAAATATAATATGGGAGATCTGGTTTGAACTTTTTCTTCTGCTATATATAATCCATATTTTTTTAAATTTTCTACCACATCACTGAATATATTAAATAAGATTTTTTGATTAGGGTGGGCCAATAAAATATCATCCATGTAATGTAGACACATGAGATTTGGATATTTATTTTTAATGGGTTGGATAGCCTTGTCCACATATATTTGGCATATGGTGGGGCTATTAGCCATTCCCTGTGGTAAAACCTTCCATTGATATCTCTGATCAGGGCCATTATTGTTCATAGAAGGAACGGAAAAAGCAAACCTGGGGGCATCCAGAGGATGTAGGGGAATAGAAAAGAAGCAATCCTTTATATCAAGAGTAATAAGATGGAAATTTTTTGGAATAGCTACGGGGCTAGGAAGTCCAGGTTGAGTAGGCCCCATAACTTGCATGGTTTTATTGATTTGTCTAAGATCATGTAACAATCGCCATTTTCCTGACTTTTTCTTGATCACAAATATGGGGGAATTCCAGGGAGAGGTGGAAGGTTCTATATGACCTGCTTCTAATTGTTCCTGAACTAATTGGTGGGCCGCTTGTAATTTCTCTTTAGATAGGGGCCACTGAGGGACCCACACTGGCTTATCAGAAAGCCATGGTATTTTCAAAATTATTTTCTCAGTGGCCCCGAAAAAAAATATCTTTTTCCTTTATGACAATGATTACTTTTAGGGTTAAGATTACTCTGTACTTTTTGATAATGAGTTCTTTTATGGTTAAGATTACCCTGTAGGTTTTCACATTTAACATCTGCAGGCTTGGTTGCAAGGTGTACTCCCATTTGTTGCAAAATATCTCTTCCCCATAAAGTAACCGGTAGATTAGGTAAAACATAAGGCTGAAATGTTCCTTTATGGCCTTCATCATCCTCCCATTTTAAAATTACTGCACTTTTATCTGGGAGGTTATTATATCCCAAGCCTCTTAAACTGGTTGAAGCTTTTTGCAGAGGCCAGTGCTTGGGCCATTGGCGTAAATTAATAATGGAAGAGTCAGCTCCAGTATCTATTAATCCCTCCATTTCTATTCCTTGGATTTTTATTTTACACATAGGCCTCCTTGAACAGTCTCGAACCCAGCAAGCCATGGGACTTGAGTCAGTGGAACAAAATCCTCTATTGTTCCCTTCTTGAGGCATACCCATTTTAAATGAATTATGTAAATTGGGAAGGAGAAGCAACTGAGCAATTCTATCTCCTTGATTAACAGAACTTACACTTTGGGGTGAGCTAAGCATTATTTTTATTTCCCCTTTGTAGTCTGAGTTTATTACACCTGGGGTCACTTGCAAACCTAATAAGCTTTTAGGACTACGCCCGATAATAAGTCCTACAGTCCCTGAGGGAAGAGGTCCCCTGACTCCTGTGGGAATCAGTTGAACCCCCATTTCAGGTGTTAACACTATTCGGGCGGTGGAACAGAGGTCTAATCCTGCATTTCCTCTTGTTCCTCTGGCGAGGGAGTGGATGGGTAGTAGGGATTGTGTCGGGGAAGCATCTGAGTGGATGCTTGAGGATACTCCTTCTGCAATGCCCCGTACATTTGTGGGCCCCGGGGTACTGGGCCCCGTGCCCCGTTTTTTGAATTCCTGAACAAAGGATTTCCATGGATGTCAAATTTTGAATAGCATTTATTGGCCCAATGATTTCCCTTTTTACACCTGGGGCAGCGGCCTGGGGCACGGTATGAGCTTGATCTTATTTCTCTTTTGGGATTTTGCCTAGAATTGCCTGATTGATTATGATAATTTTGCCTGGAATATCCTGATTGATTATAATGTCTACGTTTAGCCTTTGTGAAATTTCGAGAGGAAGCACCTCTCATTGAGGCTGCAATCACATTTCCTGTGACAAAGGCGCCATTTATATCTTTACATAGTTGTATATATACGGAAAGATCCTTTTTAGTTCTCCATGGCCTGATGGCTGCTTGGCACCATTTATTTGCATTTTCATAAGCTAATTGAACAACTAAAGGCATAGCTTGGTCAACATCTGCAAACACACTACCTGCAGTTCTCAAAAGTCGATCAGCAAAGTCGGCATACGGCTCATTAGGTCCTTGAATCACTTTTGACAAGCTACCTTGTAGATCCCCAGGTCCTTGTACAGTTTTCCATGCCTCTAAGGCAGCTGCATTTATCTGAGCATATATATCTGAGTCATAATCTGTTTGAGCCTGTAAGTCTGCGAATTGCCCTTCTCCTGTGAGCATGTCTATATTATAGTTTTCAAACCCTGCAGCCGCGTTTCTTTTAGCCGTTTCTATACAAAGTTCTTGGAATTGCGATCGCCAAACCAAGAATTGCCCCCCGCTTAATGTTGCTTTACATAGACTTTTCCAGTCTGAGGGGGTTAAGCTAAAGGTGTTAAGGGACTCCAGCATACTCAACGTGAAAGGAGCTTGGGGCCCATAAGTCATTACTGCCTCTTTGAGATTTTTTATAGTTTTGAAATCTACTGACTGATGGACACTCTGTCCATTTTTCTTTTCAAATGCTGGCGGTTCCCAATGTATCTGTGAGTTGTCCTCGAGGGCGCATAAGCGATCAGAAAGACTTTTTATTTCTGTTTCTAGGGTATGCAAATGCCTAGTAATACCCTTCATATTTTCTGTAATGGATTCCACCCATGGGGGAGTAGTCACTTCCACAAGTGACTCCTCTGCCTGACGGACCTTTTTCTCGGTCTTTTTAAATTTCTTTTTCCTCATTTTCTCAGGATCACTTTTACTAGATTCCTCACCACTGCTAATTTCACTGACAGCAATATCCTGAGGCCCAGATTCCAGTGAGAGCAAGTATCCTTCAGCTTTCGCCAATAACTTCCGAATAGCTTTAATAGCTTGGATTTTTGTCATTTTTGGGTCTCTTCTAATACTCTCTTTACTGGTCTCAGTTGGCCCAGTGGAATCTACACTTTTTTGATCACTTTCACTTTTGTCTATATACTCCTCACTGAGAACAGAGTCAGGTATATCAAGGAGTCTTTGCATAGCCTCTATCACTTGGGATTCAGTTATATTCGAACCCATCTTTAGAGACCTTTCAGTTCTTACCTGTCCGCTCCGAAGTTCCCCGTACGGGCCGCCACCTGTTGCTGCCTGAAGCGCTTGAAGCAACGGAGCCGCGGGAAGAACTTCAGAAGCAAACTGGAGACAAACAGCTTTTTATTCTGATAACTTTTCTCTCTGGTTCTAATAACGACTAACACACGCCAAAAACACACCCTAAAATGGCGCTGACTCGATCAGCAATTTCGGCCAAGTCACTCGAGATCACGCAACAATCCCGTGAGACTACGGGTGGCGACAAAGGCCAAATCTCCACGGCTCATAGTCAACCGCAATTCAAGCCAATCCCCAAACAGGGCTCCTGCAATTTCTCAGATTTATTCCACTTGGAAAATTTGTGGGTCACAGCTCCTGCCAATAAGACAAAAACAGAAAACAGCTGAAGGCGCCTAGGAACCCTCTGTAGGTAAAGAGGCTCATACCCTCTAGATAAAGTAAAATGTCAACATGATGTTTGGAGGTACAATATCCACTTTGCAACCATGAGGTCAAAACATACAATCACTGGGAGATAAAAGCATGAAATGGAAAGCTAGAATTTGGGATACTAAGTAGCATCATTGAGTGAATTTGACAATGGCCTCCTTCTGGAATTCTTTTCATCTGGGAGACTTATCCATATCTCTTGAAGCCACTGTTAGTAGAATATCCTATTACCCCAAAATACATTCCTGCAATACCTCTATCTCATAGAATCCCTGTCAACAATACATGCAAGTCATTTGTGTTAAGTGTTTAGTACAGAACTTAATGTGTCATAGACAACCCATGAGTGGTATGGGCTTGGGAATCTGTGCCTGATCCAGATACTTCATAAGAACGTAAGATGTCTTATGTAAACTGTTCCCAAGCTAGGTTTCTCTTACTAGTTAGTCTACTCTTACCTTAGTGTATGGATCTCTGATATCATTGTCTTGTGACCCCCGGAGTTGGGTACAACCTCCCCAAAGCCACCTCCCCTGTGGCAGCATCCCCAATGTAGCCTCTGGTGCTAAAGACTTTTCTCTACTTCTTCTAGATATCTGCTTTTGATGCCTTCACTGATAACCACTTCAGGGCTTTGCAGAGCTTTTGGGGTCTTGGCTAATAGAACATATGTCTGACCTATCTTCCTCCCCTTCCTCCACCTGCTTTCTGGGTTTTCATATCTTTAGCATTTCCCAGATGTGAAATGTAGGATGCTACTTCTCTGAGATAGTTATAAGTGTCTCCTAAAGCCAAATCATCTCATGGTCAAATAAGTCAGAAAAGCATTGGGTTAAACCGAGTATAGCAGATTTCTTGCCTATATGACTCTTTCTGTGTACATGTGAATATATATAGCATGGTCCTTCCCACACTCATTTGCAAACCTCTATTGGCCCAGGAATATCTCAAGAGTTAGTGTTCTGAGAGATATGCTTTGAAAAACCCTGTCTTAGAAAAACAGACGGCTGATTTCCCAGAAGGTGGCTATGCCCTCCTCCTGCCCCTAAACATTCTCTTCACCCTACAAATTTTCCCCACCTCCCAGTCACAGATGGGGAATCTTACTCTACTTTTCTTCTCACACACCACTCCCCTCCCCGCCAGCCTCAAACCCAGTGTCCAGCTCCACTGGCCTCTGCCTCTCCCTAACCACGCTGTCCTCCTCCCACCTCCAGGCCGTAGCTCAAGCTATGCTCCCTGCCCAGCGTCCTGCTGCTGCTCCTCCACCCGGGAGGCTCTTATTGGCATTTCAAGCCCTAACTTGAATAGCATATCCACTGTGAAATTTTCTCCAATTACTCAGAGCCAAGTTAATTACTCCAACCTCTCCTCTGTGTTCAAAAGAACTTTGCAATCACGCTGTTGCAGCATTTATCACATTGGTTACAGTTGCAGGCTCACCTTCCTTTCTCACTGAGCAGACTATTAATCCCTCCAGTAGGGTTTGTCCATAAATCTGCTGCATGTAATCTGCAGATCTTGAGTAAGTGTAGGTTTTATGAATGAACAAAATGCACTCTAGAAGTCCATAGGGACTCCTATCTCCATATCTTTGTATCAAAGGCATTATGGATTAAGGTGGGGTTACAACTGCAGCCACCAAGCCCCTATTATCACCAAGGTGCAAGCCCCGGGAACAAGATCAGGATGCCAGGTAACTTTCTATAGCCCCCAATTACATTTTTTGCCTAAAGGGGGAATAACAAATAAATTGTAGATTTACTGGGTAACTAAAATAGAAGCAGTTCTACTTTTGATATAAACTTTAACATCAACAGTCTGTCAATATTTTGAGTACAACATGTGCAGTAGGGGTTATCCCGGCTGTGGTCATTCCCCACAGGCTGGCTTCCAGAAAGGGAGCAGGCCTCCTACACACAGTCATGGAAATGAACCTCTGCCAAGGACATGAGGCAGTCAGTTCCAGCCAACTGCAAGGTTGGACCCCAGCCTCATCCATACCAGTTATGCCAGGGGAGGAGCAAAAGCCTCCCCAAACTTGAACACCATGGTGGGGAGTCAGGTCATCAGCTCACCATATCATAACAACCACAGTCTCACAGCTTGGATCCCAGCCCCTTAATCCTGCCAAGGAAGTCACTGAGGCATCTCAATCAGAAGCACTCTGCTGGCATGGTGGGGATGGAGGCCAAGTTATGCCAGGTCAGACCCTTTGATGTCAAATCCCAACCTTTGATCATGCCGGAAAAGAAGCTGCTACTTCCTATTTATGTGGCTTAAAAGCCCCACAGCCCCAGAATCTGGTTTTCCTCACAGAAATGGATTCTCAACTCTGCTCGATGGAAGCATCTGCCCTGGAATGCCATGGGTAAGGGGTCTGAACACCTGCTCCAGCACCTGGCAACCATCTGGACATTTGACCTTGCACACTCAACAAAATGTTCTATTTATTGTGTGTCTACTGAGGAGGAAAAAAAAATGGGTTTGGCTGACTGGCCACCTTTTAGCTTTGATGAGAGAAGCACCTAGAACATTGAGGAACTGGCAGCCTTCCCTCCCCCAATGAATGAGTGTGGCAGGTCCCTAGGAGTCAGGAACATCATGCACTGTCTCAGGTCAAAGCCAACTTCTACCCATTAGCTTCATCAACATCCATAACAGGGCAAGTACAGCCTTGTGGGCGGAGCTGGCTGCCTTACACCTGAGAAACCAATCAACACAGAAAACATCTGGATAGAAAATAGGGAAGGACTCGAATCATTGTGGAAAATATACTGGACTTTTAGACTTTCTACTCTTCCTGTCACATTGAGGGATTTGAGATTTGCACTTTCAGTCACTCTGGTAACTAATTTTTACCTCAAACTGTGAGTGTGGACATTCTCAGTGTCAGGAATTTGACTCCTAAACAATATGATAATGTTGAGAAAATGCATGTAGCAAAATAATATTAGTTATTATTATTTATTCAACATCTACATTCTAGGTACTACTCTTTAACAACACTAAATGCTAAATGTTACTTATTTAATTCCAAAATAGCACTTAGATATTTCTTTCCCATTCTATGAATTTGGGAAACCAAAACTCAGAAAAGTTTAGTGACTAATGCAAAGCTAAAACAATAGTCAGGCGTGGTGGTGGGTGCAAACCTGGAATCCCAGCAGCTCAGCAGGCTGAAGCAAGAGACTCGCAAGTTCAAAGCCAGCCTCAGGAACTAAACAAGACCATAAGCAACCCTGTCTCAAAATAAAAAAATATATATATAAAGGGCTGAGAAAGTGGCTCAGTGGTTTAGCATCCAGTACCAAAAATAAAAATAATAAATTTTTTTAAAAACAGCAGGGAATTAAAACTGGTTAAAACACACACATGTCTAAATCCCAAATCCTGAGTCTCCCCAAAATAGTAGCTGCACAATTTTATTACAATTACAATTGTATTAAAAGAGTCATGACCAACTCAAGGAATATGAGGTTTGGGGAAACGGGCAAGCCCCAAAATAAAAACAGCTAAAACACCAGAAGCAAAATGCAAACTTGATCATTTTCCACTTGACTTTCCACGTTAGAGACTGTTGTACTTTGTTTCCATGCATCACATTCACATACATCTATGAACCAAACTGCTTACTTAAGTGTCTTTTTCAGGATGAAATTTTAATCCACATTATCTTTTTTTGTTGCTGTTGTTGTTCCGGTTGAAATCCTGCCCTTGCTATTGATGGAAATGGATGGCGCACATCTAAGTGGGAATAGCAGAAGTGAAGACAGGGGACGATGAAGTCAACTGGAAGCCTAGCCATGGGAAAAACTGTCTTCATGAAGATGTGAAATACATAATTAGAAATGAATGAAAACTTCTAGTTCAAGATATATAAAATATCTCTGATGTGAATTTGATTGAAAACTCATGTTCAGATATATCTGTTAATAGCTCACTGTATTGCCCATAAAATATCCTTTTTTTGCCTTCCTTTTCTAAACTAACTCTTGCACATCCGTCAAGACATATCGCCTAATTGCCAGATTTCTAGGTTGGGCTAATTTCACTTCCAGCTACAAAACAAAACAGAAGGGTTGGCCACAAAATTGCATAAATTAAGGCCATTTATGTTAAGCCAACTATACCTCAAAATCCTGCCCAGGAGAAAGTTAATTCTGTATATCCTCAAACAAAAATTTCCTTTCTGTACTTCATCATGCAAAAATTCCTAGGTCCTAGAAGCTTCCCAAATGATTCCAGTGTTGTGGTATCATTAGGCATCAGCTGAGCAACAGATGTGCAGACTCTTGCCTTAGTTTTAGTGGTTCTAAATATTTCTAAGCTCACCATTTCCTAATGTCTCCCTTTCACCAAATTCTGTTGAAATGTGTTTTTAAGATTTGGGGCTTTCTTCTAGAGTTGTATGACTTCATGCAATCGTTTAGCAACACTGACCCTCGGCTTTTTGTTTGAACTTTCATAAACTCTGCCTCCGTGGTTTCACGGAAGAACACACAGAACTCAAAGCCATGCCAAGACAGCGGGAGCAGGGCTTGTGCTGGGGTGACCCAGGCAACAGCAATCCGGCCTTGGAGTTTCCAAACACGATTCTTACCAATCAAAGAACATTTAATTCTTAAATTACAAGTCCTTACAAGATGGTTGAAAATATTGGACGTCAAATGCAAGTCAGTTGTAAAAAGAACAAATTTACTAGTGAGTAAAATTAGAATGGTAAATAAGATTTAGATTCTATTCTAGATGTTATGTGAGTTGCAGAGTGTACTGGCCACGAAGGGTAACACAGGAAGCAAAAGGGAACGGAGCACAGGGAAATCTGTCTCAGAGCCTGGGAGCAGGCGAGGCAATAGGCGAGGATCCTTTCTGAAGCCTGTTTTGCTGCATCAGTATTAGTTGTTTTGGAGAACGTCCCAGCAGAGTTTCTTTCCCATTAGTTCCATTTATTTCCCCAAAGTTATAGAAGAACATCGAAACGCCAGCAATTATTCCAAGGCCCAAAAGTCTCAAATAACAGATCTTGCTGCCATATTTAGTCTCTTGAAACATGAATTTCATCATATGAGCCCGGCTCAAGAACTTACAGCACCTCTCTCCTGCTCTGAGATCAATCAGTCAGAGCTACTGAGCATCCTCTAGGGCAAAGTCCCTCTGCTATATACAGGAATAACAAAGTCATTCATTTTTCAGCCATTCAAAAAATGTTTACTGAGCACCAACCCAAGAGGAAGAAGCCATGCTGGGTACCAGAGGGGAGATACAGATGAAGGAGATCTGGCCTCTGCCCTCAGGAAGCTCAAATTTTCCTGGAGTTGGCAAGTAAGTGAATAATAACTAGACACACTATTGATAAGCCAACACCAAACACATGTTTGCAGAATCCTATGATGCTCAAGAGAAGATGTCACAGAGGAGAAACACATCCAGGTGGGCTTTCAGGGATGAGTAGGCACTCCCCAGAGGAGAAGAATGTTCTCCAGGCCAAGAGCACGGGATGTGCTGTATTTGACCTAAGTCGAACATAGAAATAATGAGGAAAGCAGACTATGACTATATAAAAATTGGTATTTTGATAGGTCAGTAAAGATTTAGATAAGTTTTAGGATAGTAGAGATGAAGAAGGCAGGAACTGGGATAGTCAAAGAAAGATCATCCGTCTTTGCCACTGCTCTCTCCAGGTGGGAGGGAGAGTACATTTCAGACAGAGATTTGAGTCAGAAGCTCTACTAAGAAGAAACTAGGTCACAACTAAATAATGCAAGAAATAGCTCAGACTTTCTCCAGCTCACCCATTAAAGCAAATAATAGCTGGTCTTCCTTCCCTGTATGTCCAAGCAAAATCTCTCTCTTTAAGATCTATTAATTTGGAATTTGAAATACAGAATCAGGGCAGAGACAGGGAAGGTAGACATGAGGTCCTCAAGCCTCGGATGGAAGCCATGAGATGCTTAGAAGGGAAGCATGGGCAGCCCTGATGCGGAATGAGGCAGAAGCAGATGGGATCCCAAACATTGTGACATTCTAGACACCCAACCAATGAAGGTCAATTTTCTGAAACTTATTTTTGAAATAATAGGTGAATGTGTTTTGTTGTTATTTAGTCTGTTTTGCTTTTTACCCAAAACAAGAATCTGAGCCTGGTCTACCTGCAGTATAACGAAGGACTTTAATTCAACCTCATCGCGTTCCTTACATGCAAAACATGAACACAGACCTCTGAGAAGCTGGATGGAAATTAAATGATTAACAGAATAACCCAGCAATCTAGGAGGGCACTTTCCTCACTGTTCCTATCCACACCCTTTCATTCAGGTGATCATGCTTTGATCACCTGCTGTGCTACTGGCACTCCCCCAGCCAAACTCCTTTTTTGTCTGTATAAACCTTGTCCATCTTAAGCACTCATCAGGTTTATTGTCTGCGCAGCACCTCTTTTCTCTTCCTAAGGAAATGTCCCCAACCCCTGGATACAGAAGGGTGCTGTCACAAGCTGCCAGTCATGGTATCTCTTGCTAACCCAACAGCCACTCCATGTGGCAGGCCCTTCATCCTGGCCAGGACCATCTGGGAGATTCATTTGGATTTCTCAAACTGGAGCTGGGAGAATGACTTTTTCCTGTGGTCTTAAGGCTTTAAAGATGTATGCACAAGTAGCTAGCAATCCTCATTCCAGCCACAAGCTTAGAATATTCTGAGAGAATTAAGTCAACCCACAGAGAGAAGAAAACAGAGGAACAGAGGAAGAGAAAAGAGCTTCTGCTTCAGTCAAGCCCTTCCTGTGGCCTGATTATGTGAGTCAAGAAATGCAGCCCCATTTACCAAGTTAATTTGAGGTGGTTTTCTTTTGGTGCTAATCAAAGGGTTCTGGTCAACACAGCATCTTCTAAGACCTTATTTGATGCCTTTTCTCCTTATTTGACAGATCATCAAGACTTCCAGTGCCCATAGCACCACTGCCAGGGCTTCCCAACCCGCCCCTGACAATGTGTGCTTGCCATCATTGTGTGACTCTCTTTGTCCCTGACACTGATTCTTGATGCCAAAGATCTCACTGCTAAGCATGTAGTAGAAGCTCAATGCTTCACTAATTTTGAAATAACTTGAATATTATCAAATTATTAGAGCCAGAAAATGTCTTAAAGAACCAATGTGAATTTTCTTTCTTCAACAATATCCCCTGGGAAAGTGGGAAGATGGTCATATAAATGTACACTCCAATTCTTCCCAAATAATCACAAAATGGCATAATATATAAACCTGTATGTGTGTAAATGCACCCAGCCATAGCTAATCATAAAGGAGTGTTTGTGTGCACAATTCCCAAATTCAGTTGTAATTAATAGTCTCCAAAGACACCAACACATATTACATAATTTAAATTTTATGTGAATTTAGTAATAAATACCAAACCCTTAACAACCATGCATACTTTCAACCTAGAAATTCTACTTCCAGCAATTTACATTAAGAACCCAGAAATGTTTACAGAGATTTTTGACATGTGAGTTTTTATTACAACATTGTGAAAATTGCAAGAGATTGAAAAAAACACCAAATGATCCATCCATAGGTAAATGATGAGAAAATATGATGGCCTATTCGTACAAAGGGATTCCAATTTTAAAAACCCATATTATACAGAAAGTTGTTCATGCTATTGTTAAGTGAGGAAAAGTAGGTAGCAAAATGTGTGTATAGAGAATGATCCCATTTGGGGTGTGTATATATAAATGTACATGAGTATTTATATATAAAAACATAGAAGAAAATAGATGAAAATGTTAACCATGTGTATCTTGGGGTTGTAGCGTTATATGTGAGTTTTACTTTCTCTTTTTTTGCTTATGCTTGTCTTGACAGTTCTCCAAGAAAATATAAATATATATATATATGTATATGTGTGTGTGTGTGTATATATATATATATACATACATATATGTATATATATATAAATTTTATGCATTTAGAAATAAGAATCTTCTTTTTAATTACAGGAGAAGTGTTCTTAGATCTAATCCAAAATCTCCTCATGTCGCAAAGTAAGAAACTGAGGCCCATAGAAGTTATACACCTCACCCAAGGGGTCCTATAGTGAACAAATGACAAAATTAGTACCCTATGTCACGGCAGCTTTCTTTTTGCCAGACTATTCAACCACCACTCCTCCCCCACCATTGTGCTTAAAAATTCTAGCTAACTTCACTTCACTCTTTATTTAGAAAGGACCATCCTAAAATGAGCACAGTCCTAAATGTGAGTGGCAGCAAGCAGATTTAATAACACCCTTGCATTCCATCTCATGCACTGGTTTCAGTACTTAGGGAAAAAAAAAACAGTGCTGACATGACCTCCTGGCATTGTACCAAAGGATGGGATTTATTATGGACTGGGACCAAATTCCTCAGTTTGGAACAATTAATAGGCATAACGTAGGTTTAAAATTAGTGAAGTCATATTTTTGCAGCTGTTCGATTTCTCAATTCTTTCCACAGCTTAATTTGCTACCTTTGTGATTTTAACAAATAGGACGATGTGTGCTCATTTATAATAATTAGCTATATGCTTCCACTAACTTACAAAAATTTGATGATTTTCAGGAATCATAACAGACCATGACCTATAAATTCAATTTCCAATGGTAAAAATCCCCTGACCAAAGTGGATGTTGATGACGGACTAATGTGTTCTGTAACAATCTGTTTTGAGCATTGAATTGACCTGTAAGTGTTCCAGATACTGCCTGACGAAAATCGGTTTTATTATTTTCCATTAGCAGCTGCTACAGCAAAATGAACAGCCAGTCCACAAGGGAAATAAAAGTGTTTCCCTCTCTCGGTAGCCTCGGCTGCAGAGGTACACCAAGCTACCTTCTTCCTTCGCCTCCTCCCACCTGAAGCCACACTGAAATTCCCACTCAAGACCATGACTGGTAAATCCTGCCAGAGTCGATGGTGACTCATTAGAAGTCATGGCACTTAATTAAGTACTTATGAAGCACCTACTATGTGCTCGGCATTTTGCTGAAGTTATACTGAAAGTAAAGGAGAAGTAAATCACTGGAAAGTGTCTTGGCCCTTTAAAAACATCATCAAGACTTCCAATTGGTTCTTTTTAAAAATTAAGTTAACACTAGCTTCTTTTACCCTTGTTGTGGTCTGCTCTAACCTTTATCATTTCTTACATTTATATTCAGTGGTGTCTTTTCTTCCTTGAGTTAATCACTAGGGCTTTTGCAATCTTTCCACTTTTGGCATTTGCATACTGTAAAATTATCTTCTTTCTGGCAAATGTATACATGCATGTAAGTGAGGTAGACAACCATCTAAAGAAATCATTTCTCCAAGGACTTACTCAGTTTTTTTCCAGAGACACAAAAATCTCTCCAAGGAGTTATACAAAAACAAAACAAAACAAACCCACACAGCTTCCTCCCCTGGCTTTTTCCCTTCTTGCCTGCTAAATGAAGGCTTGACCCCGTGTTCTTTTCCCTGCCCTCTCTTCTCTCTACTGTCTCCCTCGGTGATCTCATCTCATTCCACAGCTTCAACACTCACCTATTAATGTGATTCCTAAATCTCTCTCACACACACCATGACCTCTCTCCCCAGCTCCTCATCTGCAAAATTCTCAGCTATCTGCCAACCAGCTCTACCCAGACACACCCTGACTCCCCAAACTGAGAACTAACTACAAACCCTGACCTGGGTGTCCACCTCTGTTCCCCATCCCTGAGTGAGATGCCACCAGCTTCCCAAACAGGATCAAAACAGACCGGCATCTTTACCTCCTTCTTCCCTCAGGCCCTGGACTCAAACTGATCCCTTCTCTGTCTGTTTCATTGCTATTCATCCCCTTCTTTCTGTCACTTCTATAACTGTCCCAGTTATATGCTTATTAAAGCTGTTTGGACTTTTACACAGCTCCTGATCAAATTCCCTGCTTTCAATCTCTCTGCTCTACCACACTGTATATGCTGCTGACAGATCAGTGCAGTTCCTAAATGGTAGTTCTGATCACACCTTCCTCCTACTCGCAGAGGGTCACAGCACCATGTGGTTTGGTGGCTCTTCCCCTGTTAGCCTCACAGTGTACTCCTCCTCTGAGCATTCCCATATTTCAACTAAACAAGACTGCTTGCAATTAACAACATGAGATCTTTATTCTTCTCCTATTAGTTGTTTGTTTTCTTTTCCCTGTTATTCCCTCACACTGAAGGTCCTCCTTCCTTAATAGTGAAATTTTTAAATCCACCTTACCATTTGGACCAGATAAAATGTCATTTCATACTTACAATGCCATCTCCCTTACTTATGCTCTTATTGAACTTTCACATTGTGGAAGTAAGTGAAGTCACCAATTCTGACTTCATGTGATGCTATTCCACAGCACATATGGTAAAAGGATCTGACAACAGGATACTTCCATTTTCTTCTTCCCGGCCTTTATGCTATTTTTGTCAGATATTTGTTATAAACCCCACAATATCTGGTGTTAGTTTTGCTGTAAGTATTCACTTATCTTTTTATCATATTGCCATTTCTGATGCATTTGATCTTGGGCTAATTTTGCTCCACCACTGAGGCAAATCCCTCTGAGTACTCTACTGGAGGCCCCATGAATTAGGAGATTTTCCAATCTGGCAGTAGGAACAGGAATAATGCCAGCCCTCTGTAAGCTTGGAGGAGTGTTTCTTTCCCTTCAGGGGGTTCTTTTCCCAGCCTGAAGGTATTTTTCACACATGCATGCATGGACTGCTTCCTGCTTAGCTGCAGCCTCGGGGGAACCCTGGTAGGTCTTCAGCATCCTCTCCCTTTAGCTCTCTCCTTCCCAGGAAGCTATCCTGCAAATTCTAGCTCCCCAGCCTACCAGACTACTGGTTCCACCTCCTCAACTCAAGGTGACAGCCAGGCTCTGCTGCGCTTCCATGTCGCTTCTAGATCCCCCTTTTTGGAAACTCTCTCCAGGCAGTAAACTGGGCAATATTGGGGTTCGCTTGCCTCTTCTTTTCTCCGTATCTCAGGGGCCTGATGTACTAAGTCTTGAAAACTTTTTTTTCATATATTTGATCCATTTTTTTCCCCATGCAGTAGGGTTTCCTTTGGAAGAATAATTGCAACTGATAACTGTGGAACCCTCAGATAGAACTAGACTTTATTTGACACTAAATATGCAAAGTATGCCACTTGTACCCAGCCACAAAATCCTCTTTATAATCATCAATCCACTCCAACTGACTTTGGAACTTCCTCCAGGGAACAGCAGAAAGGGCTCCTTAAATTTGGGATCCAGCCAAACTGCTGCTGCTGGTTGGTGGGACTGCATTAAATCTGTAGATTCTTTCAGTAATGTGGTCATTTTAACAGTGTGAACTCCACCAATCCATGATTATGGGAGGTATGGGAGGTCTTTTGATCTTCTAGTATCTTCTTCAATTTCTTTCTTTGGTGTTCTACAACTTTCGTAGTAGAGATCTTTCACCTCCTTGGTTAGATTTATTCCAAGTTTTTTTTTTTTTTTTTTTTTTTTTTTTTTTTTTTGTGTGTGTGTGTGTGTGTGTGTGTGTGTGTGTGTGTGTGTGTGTGTGTTTACCAGGGATTGAACTCAGGGGCACTCAACCGCTGGGTCACAACCCCAGCCCTTTTTTGTATTTTATTTAGAGACAGGGTCTCACTAAGTTGCTAAGTGCCTCACCATTGCTGAGGCTGGCTTTGAACTCGAAATCCTCCTGCCTCAGCTTCCCAAAGTGCTCGGATTACAGGCATGCGCCACCATGCCTGGCTGTTTGTTTAGTTTTTGAATGGAATTGTTTTTCTGATTTCTTTGTCAGTGGGTTCATTGTTTATATATTGAAAAGCTACTGATTTTTGTATGCTGATTTTGTATCCTGCTACTTTGCTGAATTTGTTTACTTTGCTAGCAGTCTTCTGGTAGAGTCTCTTGGGTCTTCTACGTAGAGGACCATATCATCCGCAAAGAGCAACATTTTCCTTTCCTATTTGTATCCCCTTTATTTCTTTTTCTTGCCTAATTGCTTTTACCCTCCCTTCTTGTCCAGAGTCTAACTTGTTGTGCAACACACACCCCCATCCCCACTCTTACCCCATGCTGGGGATTGAACCCAGGGCCAAGTTCTCTACCACTAAGTTCCAGCCCCAGACCCCAAATTCTTCATTATTCACCCTTTTCTTTGAGCACATCTGAGGTTGTCATGTAGGAGACCAGCATTCCAAATACCCTCTCAGATTCCATCTCTCTCTCTCTCTCTCTCTCTCTCTCTCTCTCTCTCTCTCTCTCTTTGTGCACTTATCCATCATTGATTCAGTTTTGTCAGAAGAAGATACAATCTTCAGTTAGTGAACCAAGGGATAAAAGGAAGGATGGCCTTGGGCTGCCTTTTTCTATTTCTTCTTAACTGGAAGAGGCAAATTCATCTGAACTGAGAGGGAGTTGTCTATAGAAATCTTGGAATCGCTTCCAAACACAGAACACAGAGAAAATGTAGGCCACCTTTACATTAGAATGAGGGGTTGGAGGGAAATTTTGGACTGAGAAAAAGATATCAGATGTATTTCTGTTTTGAGTGTTATAACAGACTTGAACTATGTCTGATAACTGCTGATAAACCCTCAATGGATGGGTTACTTAGTTTGGTGTCTGCCACAGTGTGGCCAAACCCAGACTGTGGCACACAGATGTGAACTGGGGAAATCCTCAAACAGCATTAAATAAGACTGAATGACATAGTGAGAACATTGTTCCCCTTCAATTCATTCTCTTTCATTCCTCTGATTACATCAAGATGAGTGCCTTGGTTGTTATATCATAACCTCTGCAACACTTGTTGGTCTTTTTTAATTTATTTATTTTTATTAGGAAAAAAAACCTGTCAGGGCATTAGAAAGCAAGACTCAACTAGAATTTAATGCTTTTTAAAATATCTTTTGGATTTAATTTTGATTGTCTTCTTTTTTCAATCCTTTGTTAAGTGATGATATAAAAGCTTTTTAATGCATATAGTGTGCTAATTTAAAGAAAACTGTATCCATAAATTTCTTTACAGAAATGCCAATATGTAGTGGAATTTCAATTGATGTTACAAATTGCTTTCCCTAGAGGCAGACATGGAGACAGAGTTGAGGATGCAAAAAGTTTATTAAGGATCAACACCCATGAAAGGAAGGAAGAAGATGGAAGATTGCTGCAGTGTGGGTCTGAGAAGAGTTTGGCAGAATTTTTAGAGGACAATGGAGCAAGTGTTGTCCATCAATCTGTCCTACAGAGGTGCCATGTGGCCAGGCCTTTTTACTGGCACTTCACTCAGTCACCAGATGCTGGGTCCTCCAGAAGGGAAGACGTTGGATAGCTCTGATGCAGACTGTGAAGGAGCCAACAGCTGCAGACAGCTGCCGCATGCACACACGCACACACACTGAGCCAGAAGTCCTTCCTTGGGAGGCAATGCATCTCCATGGCCCCCCACAGTTAACTAGAAAATCTTTTCAAATCTTCTCTAAGTCTCAGTTTCCTCATCTCTGAAGGGGTCTGGTCTGGATTTGCAGGCCTCAATCTGGGTTTCAAAAAAACTACATTTTAAAATCTTCCACAAACATTAGATTATGGCTCCTTTTGTTAAATGTAATTTTTAATCTTTTAAAACTAGGAACTAGGAGTGAGGGCAACATGTTTCCCCAGGAAGCTATTGCAGTGACTACATGTTCAGACATACGGGTTAGATCCATCCATACTTCCATTTTGCTATCTGCTTTGCTGAGAATTTCAAGGCAAAGTCACATTGTAGAGAGAAAGAAAGAAAGAAAGAAAGAAAGAAAGAAAGAAAGAAAGAAAGAAAGAAAGAAAGAAAGAAAGAAGAAGAATGGAGGAAGAGTGGAAGGGAGGGAGAGAAGAGAAAAGGTATATTCTTATTCAAGGTTTCAGAGTAAAAGGGAAAATCCCTAGGATCACAGCCAATTGTCTTAGGAGAAACTTTTCTTCCTGATCTATTTTTGGCAGTCAGTTCAAATCCATGCATCATTGTTTTACTTATGGCGTGTACAGTAGCGAGAGAGAACCCCATAATCTCTTCTCTGTCTGGTGGGAATCTTATATTCCTATGCACAGTGACAAATGGCCTGATCACAACAATTTTTTTTTTCTCTCCAGGCATTGTAGTGTTTTAAATCTCTCTGAATCTGTGGAACACATTTAAAAGGAATAGGACTCTTACAACATACCAAACACAGTAACCATGGTACAAATTAGCACAGACCATCAAACAGTTGGGTCGCATCATTTTTAGAAGCTGTCAATGAATACAAAGCCCCGGAGGGTGAGGAATGTAAAAGAACAAAGGCTCTCCAGACTAGAGAAGCATCCATTTTGAGGAATCTTTTTTTTTTTTTTTTTCCTCTTAAGTATACTACTCAAATATTTAAGCAAGGGCAAAAAAATTAGATTTCATCATGGGAAAAATAATTACAAATGGCTTAAGTCGGCTTAAGATTTTCACCACTTTGTTCTTCATTTTCATTTTAACCTTCTGGAAAAGGCAATGTTTTGTGGTAGTAGCTTTTGCATCACACTAATTCACCGCTTCAGTTGTTTTTATCCTTTAGTGGAGATGTTTTTCAAAAACGTGAACTCTTCACAGGAAAATATCTGTGACATTAGAAACTGACTCACGTTTCCTAGTTTTTCATGAAACAATGACATTTTCTCCCTTTGATGCTCTCATCTAACTCCACAGGAAATTTTACTACCGAGCCACTTTCATCTCTTTCCTGGTTTGAAGATAAATGATTCTTGGTCTCCTTTAGACCTGCATAAATCACAAAGCAATCTACTAAGGGATGCCTGTGACAGGCAGCTTCAACTGGAATCAAAAGGACAGTCAGAAATATCCATACTGCTTACAACAAGGAGTAACAGAGGCAGAGTAATCCAAACACTGCATTCCCTTTTCTTATTAATACAAAGCACGGCACACAGGGGTTGTTGAGAAACGTGAATTAGCCTTATCTCAGGCACTACTAGGAGCATGTGTTACAGGTAACAAGTTCTCTGCACTTCCTTAGAAGAACTTGGCCTGCTGGAAAACAAATTCTTATAAGGTACATTAATAGAGAAATCCTTTTCCTTGGGGTTTGTATAATTACTATTTATTTTCCTTCTTAGTACAGACAGTATTAATGGAATACCAAGTAGAACAGAAAAAAAAAGTTATCACCCATCATCCTGCAATCCCATGTATGTTTCCATATGAGCTTGTATCATTTCTCCCAAGGACCTAACAGAGAGAGATTACAATTTGTCCATCACTGTCTTTATTCACTTCACAAGAGCATTTTCTTTGTTGCTCCCAATAATCTTCATATATGTCATTTTTAAGGGACAAAATGGCAGCAGGTGATCCTACCAATATCTATTTAACTTGCCTCCTGCATGAGTCTTTAAAATACAGCATAAAGAAGCAGTTAATAATCCAGGATCTGCAATGTAACTAGGTCTGAATCTGGGTTCTGCCACTACTGGCCCAGACTGGACTGCCGACTGGTTACTCTCTATTGCTAATTTCCAATTTTATCTCTGTTTGAAAATAGGAACCATGCTAGGCAACTCCTCCTGCCAAGGGTTATTAGGAGAACTAAATGGGACCATGCAAGAAAACCCTTAGTGACACACCCAGCTCATAACAACCACTCAACACGTGTTGCCTATTCTTATTATTTATTATAAAGAAATTCACATTTTAGTCACACCATTATACAAGATTTTTTAAATTCCTTCAATGTACTTAGATGGGTGAAAACTGACCTATGATTTTCTCACTGCTATGTAGCATCCACATCCAGGTCTTTTCACAGCCAAAAGATCAACCATAGCAGGAGATGCCGCTGGGCCCTGAACCTGAAAACAGAAATGGCATTACTATTGACCTAGTCACCCAAAACCAAAGCCTTGAGAGGGAAAACTCAGACATCAGCTAAATCCAAAGGCCATGTGGCATCAAAAGGAAACTGAAGCTCTGAGAAGCTACATGATTTGCCAAATTTGCAGTAAACAGATCTCAACCTCTGTCCCCCATCCGATTTGCCTTTGTTCATTGCTTCTGTTCTGCGGCAAGTCTGGCCCTGTTCACAGAATATTGTGCACCTCTACAGGAATTCATCCCGTGAATTTAGCTTCCCAGCCCTGAAGCTTTCTCGGTCTCCTTGCTTCTGGGTGAGGTCACTTTTTCTGGAAATCCCTATGATTTCTTTCCGTAAGCCCTCAGCTGTGCATGCCGCAATGAACTCAGAGCCCAAACTAATGACGACGTGTTAAGTAAAAATAAGCAAAATCTTCGAGCTTACATACAGTACATTCAAATCTAGAATGTCATCCTTCAAAAATACGAAAGGGGATCATCGGGTACTCTGTTTACTCTTTTCCTTTTTTTCCCTAGTTGCCTTATATATCTCTGTGTTTAAATATTCATTCCTTTCCTCTGGCACTAGAAGAAGCCTAGTATTTCTAATAGAGCACAGTTATGATTTGACTTTAAACAGGAAGCATTCAGTATCTCTGTAAGAAAATCTATTCTCAAGAAGACAATCATAACATATCAAGGGTTTTATTAAAGTATGAATAAGCATATAAATTACAGTTTATCTACAAACCTATCACCACTGTTAATCAGAGGAGAAAACCCCACATTTCTGATAAAGTTTATCACCTAACTTTAACTTTACAAAAACTTGAAAAATAGACTGGCCCATTTTATTCCAATAATGCCCAGTTGATTGAATTTAACCTAAAGAAAACTACAGCTTTGTTTTTACCCATCAGCTCAGTAAAATCTCAAGCTTTAGGCTAGCTCTATCTGTTTTCGACATGGATCCCCCAAGCTACGTGAACCTAATTTTCTTGTAAGTTAAAAAAAAAAAAAAAAATCTGGCTTTAGAAGTTTCCAATATCCTGGATCTACTAACTCAAATTAGCTTAGTTGAGTGTTGTCAAATAGAGAGAAATGAATAAAAATAATGTGCAATTAACCGAGCTCCACTATGGAAATGGGCACTTCAAGAAGGGCAAGAAATCCTTGGTGCTCCCAAAGATGCTAAAATGTTAGCAAAATGCACGATGGTTCAACCACCATCAGATTTCCACATGTTTCAAATTAGTGTTAACTGAATTAATAAGATGTTTACTGGGTTTGCTTTTGTTCTTTTTATAACAGCATTAGGTTTGTAGGAAAGTCTTATTTATCATGCTCGCTCACAGGAAGACTCATTCTTCCCCCAGCCCCATCCAATTCCATATGCCCCCTAGATAGGTAAGTCATACTGACTTGCCTTTAAGTCATACACACTTACCTATCTATTAACATTCCCAATTCACAGGCAGGGGAAAGAAGTTCTGCCTGGCCCAGCCCTGCACATTATAAATAAAATCAAAACACATTTACCATGCAACCCCTGCATGCCCAATATAATACAAGTTGCTATGAAAAATAAGAAGACCTATCCCTGTCTCATAGGACTTACCATTTGCATGGTATTTCCTTAGGACCGTGCCAAGTGTGGCCCAAGCAATGAATGGGGGAGGGGAACGACCTGAGAACAATGGTGGGCTATTTGCCAGGTTCTTCCCCCTATCAGGGACTGGAGCAGGCTGGGGCAAGTCCTCAATTTAAGGAGCCAGTTTTCAAAGCTTTTACATGAATACCTCCAAATAGTAAATATCCTGTTGGCCAAGCTTAGCACATTCAATCCTTGCAAGAACCTTCTGAAATATTGTGATCCCCTATTTTACAGATGTGAAAACTGCAGCACAGACAAGTTAAAACTGTTCAAGGTTAAATAGCTTTAAACAGTGGCAAAGCAGAAATCTGAATTCGGGCTGACTTCAATGCCAAACCTCTCAATCAGATTCTAGTTACCTGCTTCACCAGAACCTCACTCCCACCTCCACCCTCAGGAGTGCCACCCAAATCTTTCCATCTAGGAACATCAGGCTCATTATAGAGAGAGAAAGCTTTAAGCCACAATGTAAACCTTAGTTATACCCATCAACAACCTCTCTTTCACTATTATTATTGCATGAAGCTATATAAAATGAAATACTATTGCCCAGAGTTGTACTAAAGATATATTGACTAAATATAAAACTAGCCCATTAACTTTTAAGAATTTTCTTCTCCAAATTCCATATGGAATGGGCAAATTAATTAAGCTCCAGTGCTATAAACTGGAGATAATCAGTCTTAACCAACCGAAGAGCCACTATGTTATCCAGTAGTCAGAAAGACACCGAATAATTAAGCACATTTCTGATATAAAAAGGCACATAAATGTTTTATTATAAAATAACAGTACATTCATCCAAATGGCTAAATAAAGGTTGCTGCCTGGTTCTCAATATTTTGTGTAATTCAGTATGAGGTCTAGAATTAATATTGGGTTTCCAGACCCATCAATTCCTCTGCTAGCAACTAAGCCGGTGATCTAATGTCAGAGAAAACACTTACTCACTCAGTTTTAAAACTGATTGTTCATGCTAGGCTGAGCAATATAGCAAACCCCATTTAAAAAAAAAAACAGTTGATTATTTCTAAAGTATAATAATAATCACCGTAATGCTGTTTTTCATTGTTTTGGCATTAAAAGAATGATTTTATTTTCTAACAAACCTGGGTTTACATGTCAGCTCTCCAATGTAAAAGCACTTTATTTAACCTCTTCAAGCATCATCTGTAAAATGGAGGTAACAGTACTCTTCCTAGGGTCGTTGCAAAAATTACTTGCGTTCCTGTTCTTGGCAGTTTCTAGCACACAGTGGGGCTATTCGGTGAAGGGTGCCTGTTATAAGGTGGTGTTTATGGAAAAAGAGAAAAGAAGACAGGGAGAGTTTTAAGGTTTGGATTTCTGGGAAGGAGGAAGATTGACTTGGTGTTTTCATCTTTATTGTGTCAGAGGAACGTGTGTACAGCATCTCCTCCACCATAGCCCCATACCCACATTGTAGGCCATTAACACATATGGTTCCAGCTCTGCTATGTGAGTAGGGATGGATTGCTCAATAGGAATTGCTGTGTTTTATATTTTAAGTGCTATTTTTCCCTGAGGCTTTCAGCATGTGGCTGTATTTCAAAAACAAGTGGCTCACGTGTCTCGAAAACCACGTGCTGAGGATCACTGTCAGAGATTCTGTTTATTCAGGAAGAGGTCATCAACATGAGGAGAACCTTATTTTTACCCCAGGCGGGTGCACATAACTACAAAGAGTTTGGGTGCTTGATGGCGCTTACTGCCGAGCTGTCCTGAGGTCAGCCATCCTTTCGCGGTTAGTTCCTGGGATTGGGGGGGCATTATTGTGATATGTGGCATAGGAAAATCCTCACAGTTCCCTAAATAAATTATATTCATATGGTGTCATGGGACGTGCACACTGAAATACTGAGGGAAAGATTTTTGTTATTGCTTCAGGAAGGACTTGTGATTTTACTTTTTGGTTTCATGCTCTACGGTCCAGAGTCAGCCTAGGCTACTTCTTCCACTGAATAATGACTCCCAGAGAAGCTTGCCAGCCCGGCACAAGGAGACCCTGCCTCCTCATGCCTGGACTTTGCCACTGCCTTGCTGTGTGTGCTGCATAAACCAGCCAAGCTCTCTCAGCCTCTGTCCCCCTCCCCATAGAAACACCATGACAATAACACATCTTCTACCTTTAAAATGTCATATTCCAGCTCTAAGGGTCTATAATTCTATCACCATCTTTCCTTTCCAAATGTGTGCCTTTTTTGTCATGTATTTTGGTTCTCTAATAATTAATAGAATAGAATAGAATTAACAATAGCTACCTAGAAGGTGTAATTAAATTTATATATTATTTTCTACAACTAATGTGCAGTGGATTTTAATTTTATTCATGATTACTAACTTCAGGCTTAAAAAATCTGTGTATTAAGTGGGACTATTGCACCACTTTTATAGCTTCTTCTTCTCATGTTAATAAAATAATAAAACACCACCCACGCAGATGATAAAGCCTCACTCCATCACCAGAAAGCATAATTAGCAAATTAAAGATTTGGACTCACATTTACACTAATATTACTGAGGTTTTGTTTTCATTTAAGTAAAGCCTGTGGCCTAAATCACAGTGATTATAATATGGTTCTAAGTAAATAAAAGCATGACTGCTTTTCACAGTTACGTTTTAATTTCCCCTTTTTGCATTTCCCAACCTGACAACTAGGTTCTGTTTACATTTTGATTTGATTTGCTAAAGATGTTTCTTCAATACAGTTTAGTATCTTCTGAGAAAATAAGTGCAAACATAAAGATAATGTATTGATTTTTGCCCCTAATAAACATTAGCTTATATCCAGTCTTTGCTGGTGGTGTGTACATAGAAGTAATGGTGCTTCTGATTTGAAGAATTTTTACCTTTCTCTGTATCTTCAGGAAACATTCTTGGAAAGAAAGATTACCTTGAGTCTGGTTCCTCCGAACATCTCTGGAAGAACAGGATATAAAAATCTGTCCTAGCAGCCGATCTTTAGGAAACACAGGCGCTTCTGCAATAAGGGAGATACAATCTTTTAAAGAAGAGCTCCTTCAGAGCTCAGGGTCATCTGGCCATTTCCATAAAACTTAAGCCTATTGTGGTTGTGTACATGGTGGAGCAAGCAGCTTACTATTCAAACCCCAACATTGCCACTTATTAGATAGTTGTGTGACCTTGCACAAGTAATTCAATCTCTGCAAGTGTCCATTTGTTCATTTTCAAAATGGGCAAAATATTAATGAGATAAGGCACATAATATAGTAGCATGTAATCACTAAGAAATGGTAGTGGTTTTTCTTATTTTTATCATTGCAATTTCTGTCATTATTAAAACAGGAAAAAAAATGTGACCCTAGAGGAGTGTGCACACCAGGTTTTGGCCATGACCTTCAGTCAACATTATTAATTTCCCTCAGATGGCTCTGTCTTGCCCAGGGTAAGGAAACTGAAGCTGGGAGACACACAAAAAAAACAACATTGATGATCTCTAAAGATGCTCAAAACACTCTTTCTAGCCCTGCCGGAGGCTGCAAGTAGCCTACCACCCCTGGTCTCTGCCCTCAGGCATTTACTCCATTTCTCTGTTTCCATCCAGCCTTCCTTACTTGCTTTGTGTCCCTCCTGCTTTAGTCATCTTAACACCCCAGTTCAATGACAGAAGAGTTGGGTAACTCCTATCAGGTCCCTGCTCTTAAAATTGGGAGAAGAGAAGGATTAAGAAATGGGACTCAAGCAGAGAGGATGAGGGAGTGACCTCAAAGTCCCATGCACCATTAGTTGATTGTAAAATGAATTTAATGGACTAGAGGACTGTAGTACTTTTTCATGAAATAGAATAGAAAATATCAGGCCAGGGTGGTGGTGCATTCCTGTAATCCCAGCAGCTCGGGAGGCTGAGGCAAGAAGATGGCAAGTTCAAGTCCAGCCTCAGCAATTAAGCGAGGCCCTATCTCAAAATAAAAAATAAAATGGGCTGGGGATATGGCTCAATGGTTAAGCACCCTGGGTTCCACTTCTAGTACCAAAAGAGAAAAAGAAAAGAATAGAAAATATCAGTACAAACCCCATGCAGTAATCAAAGTATTCAAAGTATTATTTCACTACACTTTCATGTCAGTTTTGTGTCTCTTTTCATATCTGTCTGTATGTCTGTGTGTATAAACTGAGCTGCAATATAAAAATGGTTTTCCTTTTGTGCATAATTGGACTAGAAGACTTTTAAGGTCCCTTTTAACTACAAAACCTACGGTGATGGTTCAGAAATTCTCTTGAATCAGTAGAACTGGGAACCAAATTGGCAGTAGTTACCAATGCTTTGGTTTTTATTGAGTTGGTCCATATTTTCTTTCTGATGAGAAAATAAAGATTTCTCTTTATCAGCAAGTAAGTATGTTAAAGAATATAATGTGGGGGCTGGGGTTGTGATAGAGCACTTGCCTAGCTCCTGTGAGGCACTGGGTTCGATCCTTAGCACAACATAAAAATAAATAAATAAATAAAGGCATTGTGTCCATCCACAACTAAAAAAAAAATTATTAGAAAAAATGTAACTAGGGTCTCTAATCAATTGCATAGGACAATGAGAGGTCTGCTGGAAATCAGATTATAGAATAAAATGAGCATGGCACTTGGTGCTTGGAGCATGCTGTACACTCCTGTGACCCACCCACTCAGTGCAGCAGCCCACTTTTGTACACAGTGTTCCATCCATGGGAACTGGGCTGACTCAGAAAGATCTGAGGCAGTGGGGAGAGTCACTGGGGAGTAGGAACTGTGGGACTGTCTCCCAGCATGCACACACACCTGAGCTCATACACTCACATAAATGCACACCAAGAAGCTGGAAGGTGTAAGATCTGTCTGAGCTTCTGTCCAGCTTCTGTGGCCAATGGAAATGTGTCTGACAGAGTAGTCTTGGGATTCCGAGTGTCTGAAGTCTGCTTTTCACTCTGCTTCTCTTTGGCACAAAACAAGTCCCTTTATTCTCCCTTCACCTAGTCAGTTAATTAATTTACCTTGAAAACTATAACTCCCAAGGTGATCAGACATTCCAAACATTGGTCAGTGAAGATTGTCCCTATCTGAAAACTCAAATAGGAAGCTTTTATTACCAGAAAGTGCTTGATGAACACAAAATCAGAGCAAGAACAATCTGGAGGCTCTTACCTATTGGTTCTCCAAGCAAAAACACCCCAGTGCTGCCAAAACCCCTAATGCTCATTCATGCTGAGGTCCAGGCCCTCTCTCCCTCTTCCTGTCTCCTGAGCACACCACACTCCCGTTAACACACTTGCTCTTCAGAAGGCTAAATGCAGTCAAGTTGGTTTAAGTTACCAGATTCCACTGGCTATACTGAGGCTACAACCAAACCACTTTGACTGTCCTCACAGATCATGACATACACTCCCTTTGAATGTGTAGATATAGATCTATTCCAGTCTCTTCCATTACTACTAGAGATGAGTAGTCTCCATCAACCTCCAAAGGAGTACCATAAAACAAAGCTTTGAACATACCTTACCTTTATCATCATGTATGGAAGATAAGGCCAAGAAAAAGATCCTGAGATCAGCATTTTCTCTTTATTCTAGTTGGTCTTGTGCAGTGGTTTGATAGTAAGGCAACTATTTTGCTTTTAATGTTATTTCAATTGTTTTTCTATATTAGTTTCCATATAAATAATGTGTTAATAATTTGAGCATGTGCCCTGGGAAAGTTTTGCAACTGAAACAATTTTAAATCAAAGAAATGCATGCTGTACACAAAGCATAGATTTTCAAGGAAATTGTCAAGGATTTCTGGAATTAGTCATGGGCTTATGAATGCTATTGCATTATCATTCAATCAAACACGAGTCACCAAGGCTTTCTGATCATCGTCTCAGGAATAAAAAATTGCATCTTCCTTCGTCTGACTTCTATATTGACACAGTAGTCTGCTTCAGGAATTTTGATTTAACACTATGTTAACAATAATTTCCAAATAAAAATTCCAGATACTGTTTTAAGATTAAATACAGTCTGATTTTGTGATTTCTTATAAAATGTTTTATGCAATCAAATTTTAGCCTTCCCTTCAAATTTACTTTGATGTTAAAATTAAAATTTTAAAGAAAATAATTCTGGGCTTCTGAAACAATTTTAAATTCATTTCTGAAAACTCAAGTACATTCAGTAGTGCTTGGGAAGATTCACTGTCTCTTCTCTCCTACTGAAGTCTATCATCTCTGCACTGCTCCAAATTTGCAGTTAAAACAGCAGCACTCACACACATTGCTGGATCAAATGTGGGCTGGCGTGCCCATGTATCCTTGTTAACCCCCAAATCCTTCAGGCTGGAATTCATTTTGGGGATACATATTTATATCATACTACTGACCTGAGTCAGTTACTATTTATCCAACACTGCAACTTCTCAGATATTTCCCTTATTTGTGGAGACAGTGGGTCATCCTATTAGAAGCTGAGGCTGTCTCAGAAAAAGGAGACATATGGTCCAGGGAAGAGGCAGGCATTCCTCTGCAGGAGAGAAGGCCTGACAGAAGGCATGCCCAGGGCACCGAGTCCTGAGCATCATGGAAGGAGGGGGACATCTGTCAATTAAAGGAGGGGGTTCCAATGATCATCACCATCGCAGCTACATTTGTTGAGGACTTAGTATGTGCAAGTATCATGTGGAATGCTTTCTGTGAATGATCTCATTCAGCACTAAAAGCCCTTTGTCACAGAAGCTTTCATTATCCCTGTTTTATACATGAGAAAATGAGCTTAGAGAGATCACTTAGAACTGCTAGAGCCCAGATCTGAACCCAAATTTACCTGACCCCAAAGACGGTACTTTGGGATTTGAACCTGCTCCTGGATAAAACATAATCCCCATGAGGGGATTAGAACTCTCCCTACCTTCCTATCGGCCTCCAGGCTACCTACATCACTCTTTCTGGTATTTCCACCCATTTCAGATGAGGGGTAGCCTCTTTCTAAAACCAGGCAAACGCCTGCAGTGTGATGGGCAGCCCAGAGCCATCTCTTCATTTATTTCTCTAAATAATTCTCCTAACTAATGCAATTTGCCATCCCTGGCTCCTCACACTTTCCCCCTCAACATGTCCTTTTTTGATTATTTGTTATCATAATTAGCATTTATTGGACACATTACTGTGCAAAATATGGAGGAAGACAGACACCCCCACCCTTTTGGCTTATGATCCAAATATTTAGATTATAAACACAATGTTTTTGGCAGGTTAATTCTGTATTAAGAAATAGAGCATTTGCAGGAAATGTCAGATGCTTATTTTATGATCAGTATAAGGAGTAATTTATCCCACACAAAGATTTGGACTTGGCAAGAAATCCCCTGGCCACCTACCCATATGTGAGAAAGGCAGGGACCATGTTTCTTCCTTATCACAATTGTTAAGCCATGGACATTTTTAATCCTCAACAAAATGCAGTGGCAGAAAGAGGTAGAGCTGGTGGTCACTGGTGGCCATCAGGGCAGCTAGGCCAGAAATGTTAATAGAATTCTGCTTACCACTCTTTACAGTAATGAATAAATCCAGGCTGATTCCCTTGTGCTAAACAATTTTTAAGAAGTGCAAGAAGAGCAACATAATTAGTCTACTTATTCTTCTTTCACAATCTTCAGAACAAGACTGGCAGCACAGAAAGGAGATCAACAACACACTTGCTTCAAAACTCTGCCCATGCGGCACTTCTCCTTTAAGGCGTCATCTGGAGCCCAGACATGTCATGTTTCTCATTTAAGAGATGGCCAATGTCATGTGACATGATCTCCAAGACTATAAGATGAAAGAAAACAATAAATATCTGACAACATATTTTTAGTTAATAATACTTGACCACCAAAAAATATGGCTCTGATGAGGGTAGGAGCAAGTCCCATCTCTGGAGTGATATTGTATAACTCACAGATGCCTACTGAAAGGATTCTGTGCCCTTTCACAATTTAGAACACAGGAAGGCTTTATTAAAGATCCATGGTCAGGCCTGAGTGTTAAGTGTGAATGAACAATGGAGCAGAAGAGCATTGTAGTCCAATGTTTTCGTGCTATAATCAAGTGGAAGATCATCTGTATTTCCATGCTTGTGCTGTTGGTAAGTAGCAGAGTCAGGACAGGGATGCAGATTTCTCGGTCATTTAATCCACTTGCTAACGTGCCATGCTTTTTAAATTCATAACACAAAAATGTGCACCAAAGAATACACAACTGTGGAGCCACTCCAAGATTCAGAATCACTTTAGTGTCCTCACAAAGTTGGTGAACCCAGTGATAAAAATACCAAACCTTTGATCGTGGCGAGTCCCTCACAAATGCCAACCTGTCTAAATAGAAAACACTTCAAACAGGGCTCATATTCAACCTTCAGAGTAGCATCCCAGATAGGCTCCAATTTGATCCATCAGAACCTGTAACTAGCTTACTAGTTGTTAAATATTTTGAATATCCCTCTACTTATTGAGGGACCCTGAAGGTAGCAGAGCATTGCTGAAATTATATGCAAAATCAACTTTAATTATACTTGCAGGAGACAACATTTGCAGCTTGTTAAGGGCAAATGGTTTAGGTAATATGGAGAAAATGCTAAAAATCTCTGAAGAAAACAAAAAGTCACCCCCTGATAGATGCCTTAATTTTGTTTTGCCATAGCTGTAAATTCTGGCCATGTAAGCACAGGAAATCTTGACCAAGGTAGCTTTTTTAATGTTTGCTTTATACTCACAAGTAACTAGCTCAACCACTATTGGAAGCCATTTAAAGGGCATGATCTTTCCATCCTGTTCATCACATAATTCTGGCACCTTGTTTACTGCACTAACTGGGGAGATAAAAAGAAAGACCACTAGGACGCTCCACACCTGATAGAGAATTCCATTATTGTAAACCAGTTATTCAATTGGAAAAAAAATCATCCAATCTCTCGGCCTATTGATGAAATAATGAACTCCCACTGCTCTGTAATAAATATTGTATGTGTCAATTGGATTATAAGAGAGCTTGGAATTTTGCCCCTTGGCATCTGACATAGTACCTCATACTTAAATTTCCCCACCTAATTCGCTATAGCAAAGTTGTAGTGTTGTAATCTAAGGGCCAAAAGTTTTTAATTAGCCTTTTAGGACACACCCATAATATTGGCAAGAGCCTCTAATAGCAGGGGCTTTAAGAGATGATGTCATATTTTGCTTGGGGAAAGATTAGTTTATGCTGTGACATTTAGATGACTTTTTTTTAAATGGCTAACTACATAAATTTAGCAACCTGCAACTTTAAACATATCATTTGCTTTTAACATGAAGTTCTCTTTTACTTTATAGCCTTGGGATTTCGTTAGTGTTTTTTAATGACATGTTATTAATGATTATTTTTGTTGATTGATAAATGTAATATATGGCATACTGTGTGAATGCAAGGAGAATGATCTGTCCCTTCCAAATCAGCCACCATGTGGCCTTGGGAAAGCATGGACAACCTTACTCAAGGCTGAAATATACCACTTCCCTAAAAGGTAGCCTCGCCTTTTATACCATTGCATCCTCTAATACAAAGTTTATGAATGTAGTTACTCACTTCAGTTAATTCTATTTGCAAACTTACTCCACTTGTGAGTTGACTTGTTCAAAGATGTGATAGTGGTGCTTTCAGTTGTTAATCTACCTTCTATTTAAAATCAGTAGCACTGTACCTTTTTTTCCCATTAACTGTCAAGGCAATCCTTGAGATAATAACTCAAGAAAAGACTATCTAAAATTCATTTCAGAAAGGCTAGATGCTAGGTCTCAGCTCCTGAATGACTTGGAGTATAGCCCCAACCAACCCCTGGCCATGTTCCCCCATGTTTCAGACCTTCTTGGGTGGTGAAAAGAAGTGTGTTTGCCCTGGTGGAGAGGGATACGAAGATAAGATATCAATTGTAGAAGAGAGATACTCAGTCTGGTTCTAAAACAGGCACTTCCTGAGTCTTGTCAAGTCTCCTCTGATCTGGGAGTCTGGTATCCTTGCTAACTCTCTAACCAGACACTGCATAATTTCCTTTGGCTATTTTCTTGCTGAACAGTTACCTGACTTCCCAAAACAATTTGTGTTTACAGACCCAATTCAGATCACAGAGCAACTTCAACAGATTTCCTAAGTAAGGAGAAAGAAGGGAAAGAAAGCCTGGCCAATTTAATATTCTTCAAGGAAATGTTAACATTTGCTAGTAAAAGAGGATTTATAATATGTTAAAGAAAATAAAAGAAGTGAATGATGTCAATTTGAAGTAATGGGGTGTGGCATATTTGCAGGAGGGCTCCATGACAAGCCCCTCCGTTAACTAGCTCTGGGATATTGAGCAAATTACTTCCCCTTCTAAGGGTCAATTTTTTCATCTGTGAAATGATGGAGTTGGCCTCTTTCCCTAAGGTCCCATTCAGCTCCACAGTGTTGAGGCTATGAGTCTATAAAAGACCTGAGATGACTAAAGTAGGAGGAGGCAGATGCGAACTGGCCTCAAGCACTCTGGCCAGAAGTGCTGACTACTTCTGAAGAATAGTAGGTCAAGAAGTGGAAAAAGGAAAGGAACTTTGTTTAGGCAGATACAATTTTGTTAAAAACAATTCAAATTTGAGAAGACTAGGAAAGGTAACTAAAGAAGGCAATAGGTAAGGGCAGCCCATTTCCAAAGTACAGAAAGTAGAAAAACAAAACAAAACAAAACAAAAATCCAAGGAGACTTCAGGCCATCACACATTCATACTGCCACATTCTTAAAAAAAAAAAAAAAAAAATCTATGCCTCATGGTACATGCATTTTTAGGAATGTAAACTGATATCATCCTTTATTTATCTACTTGTCTGTGATTTGAGCCAGACTGAGAAGCTTGGTCTATATGATATATAATAGGGAGTCACTACCACATAACAAAGGGACAAACAAGCCCTGTCTAGAAAGATGGTATGAGCAGAAGGGAGAGGAAGTAGAAGACTCTGGAGGACCCTGGGCCAGAGGACAGCTGGAATCTCAGTTATCCAGGCACGAGGTGATACAGGCTGGAATTTAGAGATAACTCTAGAAACACAAAGAAACAGCGTACTTCATGATTAGAGAAAGAGTTGATGACCTCAGTAACATGAGTAGAAAAGACCACTCTAGGGCTTGAACCTGCAGACCAAGAAATTGTGATACCAAAGTCCCAAGAAAACTGGTAAGGTTGATGTGCGAAGAAGACACTGTTACTGACACAGGTTTCTAGGTTTGCTTTCTCCTGTCTGATCTTAATAGAATCTGAGTCTGTCTCAGTTGTTAAATGGGGAAAAAGCATTTGGTTTCTTCATTAAACGTATGTGACAATTAATGAATTAATACTTTAAAGCATTTTAAGAATATGGTGTAGCACCAACAATATTTAAGAAGTGAAACTACTTTATGTAATTCTATTATGATAGATACATGTCACACATTTTGCCAAATCTGTAGAATGAACATACCAAGAGTGAATCCTAATGTAAACTATGGACTTGGTTGATAATGGTCTGTCAATGCAGGTTCAATTGCAATGTCTTTTTGTTTTGTTTTGTTTTTAATTTTAGTCATAGGATATGGTACAAGCTGTAGGCTTTACTATTCCATTTGTACAATACATCAACAAACTTACAGATAGCTGCAAAAAAGATATACTAAAGCAAGAGATGTTGTCTTTAAAGATATTAAAGATACATTTGTGTAAAAAAGTTGAGAGTAAAACTAAGATTAGTTTAAGTTTGCAACCTTGGATGGCTTATTGTCAAGATCTGCTCAGAACATTTTATTCTTTGACATCTAGAAGTCCAGGGATCCAGGGAACTGTGAAAAAAAAAAAAAAAAGTGTTTCTTTCAGTGGGCATTTGGTTAATCAATAAACCACTAGTGGGCTTCACCCTTGTAGAGCCATGGGCAAGACAATCACAATACTATTCTCTTGGAACTTCAGTTTTTTAGGAAGAAGGACATTCTTATAGCTTGCACTCATTAGATTTAAATAAAGGCCATTGTATCTATTATTACATGCATGCGCCTAAAATAGCTTTAAGTGCACAGTTCTCAAAGATTATTTTAGTAATCCCAATGGAGTAGAGAATTATCTTTTTATGTAAATTCAAGATTAGACAACCAATTCTATCTAGGCTATGCTACAGAATTCTTCTATGTGCCACACTCTGTGTGAATCCTTAAGTGTATTTTTTAAAATATTTATTTATTTGCTTTAGTTGTACACAATGGGTTTATTTGTACGTGGGGCTGAGGATCGAACCTGGGCCGCGCACGTGCTAGGCGAGCGCTCTACCACTGAGCCACAATCCCAGTCCCTAAGTGTATTTTTTTATTTAGTCCTTACAACAACTCTACAGTGATATAATATTATTACCTCACCATACATGTATGAACGTGAGATATAGAAAAGTAAAATGAATTTCCCACTGTTGCAAAGCATACAATAGACAGAGCCTTGATTCAGACATGACCCACATGGTGCTGCAGATTCTTTATGGCTTCTTTGACACAAATAAGTCTTTAATAATAATTTAGGTAAGTGCCAGCTGGGCGTGATGGTGCACACCTGTAATCACAGCTACTGGGGTGGCTTGAGGCGGAAGATCTCAAGTTGGAGGCCAGCCTGGGCATCTAAGCAAGACTGTGTCTCAAAATAAAAAATAAAAAAGACTAGGGATGTAGCTCAGTGATAGAGTGCCACTGGGTTCAACCCCTAGTATAAAAAGAAAAGAAAAGAAAAAGTGCTACAAAGTGAAATCAAGTAGTCCCAATGGATGAGGAAGGGAAGGCCTCCCTGAGAAAGGCACCAGAAGATGAGCCGGAGTTAACCTGGCCCAAAATGGTGAGAAGCCTGAGCTGGACAGCTGCTCCAGGTTATTAGCAAATAATTACACTTTTATTCGCAAAGGCCATAATCACACCATCCTATACACATGCCTAAAATAGCTTTAAGTAAAGGCCATTGTGTCTATTGTTACATGCATATGCTTAAAATAGTGTTAAGTGCACAGTTTTCAAAAAAATATTTTAGTAATCCCAATGGAGTACAGAATTATCTTTTATGTAAATTCAAGATTAGACAATCAATTCTATCTAGGCTACACTACAGAAATATTCTCTGAGAATCATTCCTGGATGGCAGTCCCAGAAACTTGAAGATTCTGGTAATCAAACCTTCATTTCCAAATGACATGTGTCTTCTATGTGGTTGATTGTTCAGTATAGAGAGGGTCTAAATCCCCCTGTAAGTGAAGAACCAGAAGCCACTGTCCTCTGACCTAAACTGGCATTCACTGAGCAGGGGCAGGTAGCTTTCTCAGTCTTGGGTCAAGGAGGTGCTCTATGAGTCAGCATGGAGCTGTTCCTGATCACAGTAGAGCGAGCCTGCAGAGGAAGTGCTTGGCTTTGGCCAGGGCCCATGGGTGAGCATCTCAAAAGTGGCTGCCACTGGTGGGAAGCATGGGTGTGCATGGAAGCACGTGGCTGTGATAATGAGTCTGGGCTGTCGAGGGTACCGTGTGAGAAGAGCAGGAACAAAGATGACACTCCATGTGTCTCTATATGGGAAGCTAGAGCTAGACCAGTTCTAAAATATAGTTTACAAGTCTGGGTCCATGGCAGTTTTTATACAGTATGCTGTTTCTTCCAGAAACTATTCTGATTCTCAAAGGTCATGTCCATAACTCTAGACTTGGGTTTCTTTTTCAAAAGGATAAGATAGCCATCTGAGCTCACACATTCCTAGAAAACTTTTGCAAGTTATTTTTAAATCATGACTTCCATTTCCAAAGATGAATCTAGCAGGGACCAATTTAGCTTCATGTAGCAACATGTCACATATAAAAACTCTACACATACTTTCCACTGGCCTTCACCAGAGAAACAATTTGAGGTTGAAATACCTCTCTGGGGAGAAAGAAAAGGGAATTTAGATCTACTGAAGCCTGCTTTGTGACTGGCACTTTCAACATATGCTGCCAAACTCTCATAAACTCCCCATGGATCACAGCCCCCATTTTACACAGGACACCAGGGCTCAGCAGTCCTCCACCTTGGCTGGACTCCCTCTTGCAGAAAACACTAAGGTATTTCATCAGTTCTTCCATAAGTAGTCATATCTACCCAGGTTAACCTGGTACATCTACAGAGCCTGCCTTCCCTGGGGCAGTATGGGCTGTTGACCATATTCTGTAGTATTTGAGAACACAAAGACCTTTTAGGTGGAACTCACAAATCTGCCTTTTAAGATAGTAGCACTCGAGTCTCCTTGGTGCTACCCACTCACCATTTTACAATGGAAAATCCTAGATGGAGAGAGGTAGAGTGGTCCAGACAAGACAGAGTAGCCAAGTATGTTAGTAATGGGCACCAAGGGCATATGACAGGGGTTGAGGAGGATGGCTTCACATGTAATCAAGGTCACCCAGGTCCCATCTGCAATGAGGCATGTTTGGAGAGAAGAACAATGAAATTACAAAGCAAAAGCATGCATGAATATAGGGCTCTGAATCACTCAAAGAAAATAGATTTTAACTATCCTGTTACTCAGTAAAGAGAAAATATTCATTTCACTTCCCAAATATAAATAAGTAAAGAACTGACCCATCAGACTCCATAAAGCTAAATTTAGCCTCATAATCTCCTTTGCCTCTACATCCAGTCTTCTCACTAACTTTAATATTTCAGTTATTAAAATATAACCCAAATAAAACCTAGCTCATGAACATTAAAAGTCAAAGCAAGCAATGAATGTTAGTTTAGATTAGTTTTTTAAGTGTATTCATATGCAACGTTTTTCTTACTTTACCATTTTATTTCCAGTGAAGAATACAGCTTTTTTTCTTTTAAGGAGAAATTCATACTCACATTGAACGGCTGCCTATTTCTTATCTTCCTGGGCATGGGTGGCCAGGCAAACAATGGAAATCAGCATTAGGAACATGTGACTCTCCTCTTCTATGGGTCATAAATATATTACAAGTAAAGCTGAAATAATGTCTTTCTTAAGACATCTATTTCAGTAAGGGTGAAAGTGTTGAGAAAAAATAATAACCACCTAGCAAGCCAACTTCTCTTTCAAAGTTGAATTAAAATCAAATGAGAAATAATTAGGACAGTTGGAAATAATAAAAACAATAGGTACCAGACACATCTTTGACAAAATACAACAAGCCAAAGAGACATTACAATGTAAAATCTTAATCGTGTCATAGCTCACTAAATCTTTCTCCTTTTTCCCTCTGGGTTCCTGATCACAATGAAACACAGGTATTTCATTATGTAAAGCCAAAAAGCAGTAACACTGTTACAGCCTGAATGGGCATGACAACAAACAAAGGCAGTTGTTGTAGAATATTGTATCTATTTAGGAACAATACTGAAATTTGAATGAAGTATTGTTTCTTTTCATTGTCCTTTGTTTGGAGTGTAATTTTTACCTCTTGCATATTGTTTGTGGACTAATAATTACACTTTGATGTATGTATCAATTCTGAAATTTGTTTTTTTTTTTTTCAAATAGAGGGCTTTTTTGGATTCTGTTGTCCAGATTTAGACTCGCTCCTAAGATGAATTATGCTACTCCTCTAGAATAAGGATGCTTCTGCTGTTCTAAAGAGCATTTTCTTTTACTTTGCAGGGAGATGAAAAGGCTACACGACAAAATGCAAATAGTAGGTTTCTTTAGAAATAGGATTATTGGAGATTTTCAGTTTTTATGCTATTTTCTGCATTGACTACATTTTTTCATAATTTAAAGCCAAACATAATGTCAAGTAAATTCTTCAATACTGTTAATACATCCAAGGGGGAAAATGACCCAGAAACACATTAACAACATTGATACCGGCAAGCAGCAGGAATGGAACGTGTGGGAATGAGGTTCCCTGACTTTTACAACTCCATCAAAGTGCAAATCACTTGCCCTGTAACTTAATGGTAATGTGGGGAAGGGTCCCAGAGTAAATTACTGACTGCAGAGAATGGAGCATAGAGCGCATGTGGTTCCAAAAATCAGGCTATCTAGATATTCGGTGAATGACATCCTACATGGCACTGTGAAAGCCACTTAATCTCCTTGTCACCTTGCCATCGGAATATCTTCTTTTGCACAGGCAAAGCTTCCGCTTAAAGTTAATGGAAACTGAGAGAATTGGGACATCTCTGCCTTTACTTTTTCTCTGTCAAACAAAGATAAAGGTTTTATTCAAACTTTTTTTATCTGAAGAGGAGCAGCACCTGAATGAAATGTGGTCATGATCAGAAATCTTAAGAACTAGAAATTTTCCAGACACTCACTCAAAGGATACAATGCCTGGAAGAATGAGGGGAAATTATTCCGAACAAAAACATAGCTATATAAGCACTCTTCCTTGAAATAAAAAGAACTTCTACATTTTCTGCTATTTATATGCATTTATATAAGTTGTATCTACCAAGGAGAAAAATAAATTAATTTTATATTAAATATTTCATTTAACCAGAATGATTCTGCTATTTAGATTTTAGTGCACCACCAAATGCAATTCTTTAAATTTGAATAGCAAATGGATAATTCAACCTTTCTTCTCTTTTCTTCCCCCCACACCTGCCTATCACCACAAGGTTTAATTTGGAGATGACCCCTATTGGAAAAAAAAGGCTTGCTTCAGGATGCTTAATAATTGTATTTAATCTCCCAAAATCTGTCCAATTTGAAAGGCACAAGTAGAAAGATTATTGATTTTTAATCCAATTTTGTAATTAGCTAATAAAAATTAATCAATAATCTTGGTGAGTTATTTAATATTTATGAAACACAGAGTTGTGCCGAGCCGAGCAAATGTTTGGTCAAGAAGTGAGTGAATGAATGGTAAGACGAGGCACTCAATGGGGCTGAGGCTGTGGATCAGAGGTAGAGTGCTTGCCTAGCATGTGTAAGGCACTGGGTTCGATCCTCAGCATCACATAAATATAAAAAATAAAGATATTGTGGTCTACCTACAACTAAAAAATAAATAAATATTTAAAAAAAGACAAGGCACTCATTTTCCTCATCCTGCAACTGGACAATTTGTTTTGCCTTTCTGTGATCTATGAGCTATCCTTTTATACTATATCCACATGTCCCAAGCACAAGTCAGCCAATGAGCACCAACCTATCAACTGGTATCTGCTATGTGAAGTGAGAGAAAATAAATAAGGACAATATAGTTGATTTCTCAAAGGCTAAACTTATTCAATTTAGACAACTATTCTATAGTCTGAGAGTATGTACTTTATATTTCTTTGGAAATATCTTTTCTTTTATGAAATGATTTTTTTAAATAGTAATGTTGGAGATCTTGGGATTTTTTTTACTTTGCAAAATATAAAGTCCATAACCAGTGTCAGCACCCAATTTTTTTTTTTACTACTTTTTTTAAGTGTTCAAACTGTGTAAAAAACCACTGACTGAGAGCATGTGTATTACTTCACATAGAAGAAAATCCTCATCCCCAGATTTGTGTCTCTTGGAAGAATCTTCAATTAACCTCTCTACATTAGCCTTCTGAAGCTCTTCTATCCTCCACCATTATCCTCCCCAATGCAGAGTTAACCAGATAACTTTCCACACACTCTCCATTTATTATAACATGAAATCATGTACTGGATGCAATTTCATTAACTGTCTCCCTCAGAGTCCCTTCTAGAAAACTGCCATGCTGCCAGGTCTAGGGTGAACTTCTAACATCAAGCCAGCCAATTCATGTTCATTTTCTTATCAATGGCCAGTAAGATCTCTCTCTCCAAATCTGAGCTATCAAGCCAAGTCTGTAGTGAGTACTGAGCCTCAGAGGCCCTAATACAAAGTTGAGGGTAATAGAACAATGTTGAGACATGAAAGACAAACAATCAGAAAAATTGGTCAAGAAAACATCAGAGGGCTTTGTAGCTCAGTGATGGAGCGCTTGCCTAGCATGCGTGAGGCACTGGGTTTAATCCCTGGCACCACATAAGAAGGAAACAAATAAAATAAAGCTATTGTATCCATCTACAACTATATATATATATATATATATATATATATATAATATATAAAGAAAACACCAGAAATAATTTAAAGAGAGAAACAAACTCTTCAAGGCAGTCAAAGTAGCCTCATCTTTGATTTCCAATTGCCAGCTCCAACTGGATTCTTTGAGTTCTTTATTTAACCCCACCCTCTGCCAGCTCCCATTTTGTTTTTGAACTAATAAATAACTGCTCCTTGCCATGACAAAAACATTGTCTGTTTAGTTCATGAATTCTCAGAAAAGAGATTTGTAACACTTTTTGGTCTAAGTTATTTTATTTAACTAGACATTTTCTCTTCCTTATTTTTGCAGCACCAAAAATATACAAACCATCAGTCTTCTTCCTTCCTGTGTTCCCTTTAAGCACTGTGAAAAAAAATGTTTTCCAGGAACAAGGAAAAGCAGAGATCTCAGCCCCTCCTCTTACCCTGCATCTACCCATCCTTATCATCTCCATAATACAAGTCTGATCATGTGCCCAAAGCCAGCCTGGGCCCCTGCTCAGATTGCATAATAAGAAAGGTAAGGAATAACTTGGAACTGGTGTGCCTGAGTCCCAGTGAGAGCACATTAGTGACCCCAATGGGTAAAAATCCCCCTCACTGTCTCTTTTCTATTAAGACACAATCCAGAGAAGGGAAATGACCATTTAATGTCACACGGGTAAAGAGCAAGGGGAATAACATTTTATTTAATCTTTTCAACCACCCTAAAAGGTGAAATATCACCCTCATTTCTACACAAAGACACTGAGCCTTGCCAGTATTGCTTATGACTTACCAAAGATCATACCACCAGTAAGAGCTGGGCCTGGCCTTGAGTGAGACATTAAAACTTCATCGTCCATTCTGTACTCATTTAAGAAAACATCTCTGCCTCCAAATTTTAGTGGTCTAGCTACCTTTAAACCCAGTTCTCCTGAACCCTACACAAGTATTTCTTGTGTAATTATTTTTAAGTTCTCCAGAGGCAATTCCAGAGAAAAAAGTATAGAAATGTGGCACTGGGTCAAGGATAGGTAGGGATGACAACTGAGAGCCCTCTCATTGCCTCAGCCTTCTCCTCCTTCTTCCCTCACCTTCATCAAACAATGACGTGATTCATAAGTGAGCTCCAGGTTGTGGTCCTGAGTCACTGTGGCTATGCAGCGACTAGCCCTGGGGTAGGTGGCCTCTAAGAAGGCTTTTGATGATCCCCACCTGCTCACATTCACATCCAGGTGTGGTGCTCCTTCAATGTCTCTGAGTTACTCTGAATAATCATCTGCATAGGACAAAAGTAATTACACATCACTTCTGAGAGTAGGTTATTAAAAGAGTGCACCTTCTGTCATGGATAGTCTGCCTTTCTCTCCGTCTCTGTCTTGAGCCATGTCATGAGGACATTTAGGCCACCTAGAGAAACTCACACAGCAAAAATCTAAAATGTCCAGCCAACAGCCAGCAAGGAACTAAAACCTGTCACATGAGTGAACTTAGAAAAGAATCATTCCCCAGTTGAGTGTTCAGATGAGACTGCAGCCCTGACAAACAGCTTCAGTAGAACATGACAGACCTTAAGCCAGAACCACTTGCCTAAACTGCTCCCAGATTTCTGATCCACCAAAACAATAACATATTTGTTGTCTTAAACTGCTAAATCATAGTGTAATTTGTTATGCAGTGATAGATAACAAACTCAAGTCCAAAAACTTTTCTCCAAGTCAAAAAACATTTTCTTTACCCCATCCAGATTGTTCTGTTGAGAGAACAATTTTTCTCCTTTGCTCTCCTAAGTGTATCATTGGTGTCAAGTCACTGATTCCTCCTCCATGGGTAAGAAATAAAATCTGTAGCTATTTCACAAATATTTTCATTTGAAATGTGAATGTCAAGCCAGGAGCGGTGGTGCACACCTGTAATCCCAGCACTTGGGAGGCTGAGGCAGGAGGATCATGAGTCAAAGCCAGCCTCAGCAATGGCGAGGCACTTAGCAACTCAGTGAGACCCTGTCTCTAATAAAATACAAAAAAGGGTTGGGGATGCAGCCCAGTGGTCAAGTGCCCCTGAGTTCAATCCCTGGTACCAAAAAAAAAAAAAAAAAAAAAATGAAATGTGAATGTCATTCTAGATGGTGAAATCTTCAGAAAGCACTACTTTCTGCATTCTTGGCTCCATTATTTTTATATTCCCTTTGGTTTTCTCCATCTTTTCCTCACAATAAGTTATTCAATAGACACCAGAGAATTTTAAGGAAAGGTTCGACTCCTCTCCTGGGTAGAATATTTAAGTCGTACATTATTGTTTGTTTTCAGGAAAACCAGTACAATTATGCAACATAAATTCTTTTAAAGCATCTGGGACTTCAGTTCAATTTAAAATCCTGTGGGTTTTATTACCAGAATGAGCGATTATAAAATATATGCATGCAAATGAAGAGATAAAAAAAATTAAAGGGCATATGAAATTTAATGCACACTACTTGTAATTCCATGCCAAATTGTTGCAAAACACAGTAGCTATACAGTGCCATGTAAAAATGTGACTTATAATATTTATAACTTGAGAATGTGGTTTTAATATTCCATTGTCATGGATATATATTATAAAACAGAGAATTCATTTCTGGTGTTAATATTGGGGGGAGGGGAAGATGAGTTTACCCAAGGCTGCCATCAGTTTTACTGCCAAAATATAGAGCCCTGTTTTGACTAAGGTGATTCACTCCAATAATACACCACAGTGAAAACTTTATGAAAATGGAGATTCTCTGTTTTTGAGTGTTTTTATTCTAAGAGCTCATTTGGGACAAATCTAATTCAGTCAATATTTATTAAGTGTCAAAAATGTGAAAACTAATATACTAAAGGCTCTGGGGGCTAGAGGTGGAAGGAAATAAAAATGAAGCTTACGGTCCTGCTCTTGAGACACAACCTGGAGAAAGACAGTCAGGCATGTTCATAAAGAGTCTCAGCCAGGATGGTGGAAACTGTAGCAGCAGCCAAATAACAGTATGTTGAGAAACCATACTGGAGTCCTTAGTCTTTCTGCTCTTTCCTCCTCTGCTCTTTCCTCCACACTGCTGCCTGAGTTTTCTCCCAAATAAAAATCCAGTTGTGGGCTGCGTTGTGGCTCAGTGATAGAGTGCTTGCCTTAGCACAGGTAAGGCACTGGGTTAGATGCTCAGCACCACATAAAAAAATAAAGATACTGTGTCTATCTACAACTAAAAATATTTTTAAAAATCAGAATTTTTTAAAATCCAGTTGTGAGGCTTTTCTCCGTAAAACTTTCCAGTGCTTACAAAATATAGTCTAGATTCCTTACTACCAAGGCCTTTCCATATTTGGTCTGGACCCCAATCTACATTTTCACATTCAAATAACACTCTAAAGAAGAACTGGTAAGGAAAAAATTGATTCCCCTTGGAAAGACTAAGGACTCCAGTATGGTTTCTCAAATAAGTTATGTGCATCAAGTGTTTCTGTACAACTCATCTCTTTCTAACTTTTGCCTCTGATCAGAATGAGTGGGTCGTGTCAACCAAGAAGTAACTGGGTATTTCCTTGCAGGGATTGGTGTGGGAGAAGGAAACAAAAGTGTTTTGTTATTAAAAAAAAATAATAATAACAGATTTTAGTGTTTACGGTTGGGATAACCATAAGGCTTGGTCCCTAGTGCCGCAATATTCAGAGATAGGGCTCCTGGGAAGTGATTAGATCATAGGACTCTAACATCATCAATGGATGAACCTAAGGGTGGATTACTAATCTGAAGGCATCTATTGTTGAAGTAGAAACTATAGGCAGGGGACTAGTGGGAGGAAGTAGGTCACTAGGGGCATGACATTGAAGGACACACCTTGTCCCTGGCCCTTTCCTCCCTTCCTCTGTCTGCTTGCAGCTGCCCCGAGATGAACAGCTTCCTCCGCCACACCCCTCTGCCATGAAGTTTTTGCCTTGGAGCTAGCAGACCAAATCTCCAAAACCATAAGCAAAAACAAATCTTTCCCCTCTGAGCTGATTTTCTCAGGCATTTGTCATAGCAACAAAATGCTGACTAATATAATTAGCAACTCCTTTTCCTAACATATTGTTCTCCAGTCCCAGTTCCCCAAAGACAAAAGCATTGTACTCCTCAGTGTCTCAGGTTTGGGTATGTTTCACCCAAGAAAAACTCTGGGATCATCTGTGAATACAGAGGGATGGTGAGATTTGAAGACAGAGAAAAATGCTTGGAACTCATTAGGCTGAGTCAGCAAGAATTAGTGCGGTAGAGATGAGCGGAGAAGGGTTGGGATGGGAAGGCTTTGGGGTTATTTATTTATATTTTTTGAATTTTTTAGCCAATGGGAATTCACCAATGGTGCAGACAGGCCCCTCTTTCAAGTGTCACTCCAGATACCACAAAATGCTCATTGCTGGGAGCACAGCAGATGGTGGGGTCCACAGCAGCCAATTGGGAGGAAAATGCCTACCAGAACTCCGGATGTAGCCAGGAGATCTACCCCAATGCCAGCACTAAGTAGAACAATTGATAATAATGGCAACAGGTGACACCATGGCCTAGAAATGGACATTTCCTCCATTGTGCCCCATCGGTACCTATTGTGTAATTCCAAAGAGTTGTCAGACATTAAACCTTCTACCAGTCAAATGGGTGGGGGCTCAGAGCCATTTATATTTGATTGACATGTACAGAGGAATGTACCCAACATTATGTTCTAAAATCTTTAGACATTAAACATAGTTCAGGAGCTGTTTTCAGATAAAAATGGTCAAACCAATGTGTTTCCAGATTCCTGAGACCCTGTCCATGCTGAATACCATGTTTGTGAGTCTGTAGTCAATGCTCTATTACACTTTATGGAAAAACATTTTCTTCATTCCATCTTCTTGATTTCTCTCTCTTTTAAAGGCACCATTAAAAAGGAATCCTACAATGTAGACCACAGGCTAAATCCAGCCTGCTGCCTCTTTTTATTTGGCCTTTGAGCTGTTTTAAATGGTTGGAAAATCAAAAGAATAATATTTTGTGACACATTAAAATTGCATGAAATTAAAATTTCCAGTCATAAACAAAGTTTTATTGGAATGCCTGAGACCATTTGCTTATGTATTACCTGTGATCACTTTGCCATAGTGACAGAGCTGGGTAGCAGCAACACAGACCCTATGCTCTTCAACATCTAAAGCATTTGTTATTTGACCCTGTACAGAGTTTGCTGACCCCTTTCTTTATACATATGGAGAAAGGGGTGATTGATAATACTTAGGAAAGAGTATCACATCCTTTATTAGTAAACTCAGCACCCATCTGAGGGCAGGAAACAGACTGAAGTCCCCTCCCTTCTGTGCTAAGTGGGGACAGGACAACAGCCCCCACCCCCAAATTGTCCTACCTGGAGAGCTTCTATCCCCATGTAAGGACCTGGAAATAAGGATACAATAGAACAGAGAGGGGGAAGATACACAAAGAAGCCAGAGAGGCCGTAGATAATTACCAGGCTGCAGCTGAGCCTGTTTTACTGTAACCTCATAGCTAAAGAATGGAGTTCAGAGGGGAGGAGGCAGCTCTCTGGAAATAGGGAGTCCCCCAACTACCTGCCCCACAAAGCCCACCTCCCTCCTTGCAGCAGAGGAAAAGAAGAAGGGGACAGTTTCAGGAGGCCAAAATGACACCTTGACTAGAAAGCTGAGGAGGATGACAATGGGCACACAGCCTGTCCTGCTGGTTTCAGAGTGTGCTTTCCAGAGCTGAAATGAGACCACTGAGAAGAGTGCTAGCCAAACGGGCCTTCAGAGTCGAGCAAATTCTGTGTCCTGAGCTTATTGATGTTCTTCGGTAATTATATTCTCCAAAGAGAGCAACTAGTTTAAATATTTAGGGGAAAGGAAAAGAGAAAATGATTTGGCAATTAAAATATATGCCTCAAGGAAGTGTTTCAAAACATTTTTTAAAGTTTCTCCTTTCAACTGAAAATTTTAGAAACTGATATGCATCCACACTAATGCCGTATTGCCACACTCCTCTCTTGACCATGTTTTGTTTTAAATTGAGTTAGGCAAGCTGCTGATTCAGAACAATACTTAATTGCTTTTTGTGTTCCTTTCATTCTACAAACATTTATTAAGCACCTATTATTTGCAAGGCATCGTGCCAAGTATATAAATGGGTAAAAATAAAATGAATACTCCCAGCCCCAGAAAGATCTACAGTTCAGTAGGAGAAAGAAAAAAAAAAAAAAAGATTAAAAATAACAAATATTAAATAATGGGTAGAAACTATATGGGCATGACATGCATCATTAAGTGTAAAGCTGCTGAGCTATTCAGGTTGTGCAAAGTGAAAAGTTGAGCCTGGGTGACAAATAAAATGAATTCAGACCTCCCTGTGCTCTGTGGAAGGAGCTTCAGATCCAATTGCTTACGTCAGGGATTTTCAAAGCCTAGCTGGAGAAGCGCCCCCGTCAGAATAACTGGGGAAGTTGGCCGAAAGGCACAGCAGTTTGTCCTCAGTTGTGCCAAAGCAGGATCACAGAGACAGACCTGGGATTGTGGATCCACGGGTGGTTCCTTTGAGACAAGGCTAGATGAGTGGTGCATCGACTTTGTTGTTCATTAGAATCACCTGGAAGCCAATCAACCTGGGGTGGGATTCAGGCCTCAGTATCTGTATACTGTTGATACCAATGTGCTTCTAAGCCTGAGAACCCTATGTTCTAATGCCCCTGTCCCCATAAATTTACACGAAGAGTAAATTCTATTTCAAGAAAAATAAATGTACTTTTTTCCTCTTCATTTATCTAAATAAACATCTTCATTTAATTTTTTTCTTTTTTGCGGTGCTAGGGAATCAAACCCAGAGTGTGGCGCATGCTAGGCAAACACTCTACCACTGAGCTACATGCCAGCCTTTTTTATTTTATTTATTTATTTGTTCATTTGTTTATTATACTGGGGATTGAACCCAGGGGCATTCTACCACTGAGCCACATCCCCAGCCCTTTTTATTTTTAGATACGTCTCAAAAGTTGCCCAAGCTGGTCTCAAACTTGGAATCCTCCTGCCTCAGTTCCTGAGTTGCACACAGTTCCTCACAGGCATGCATACCATGTCCTGGCCTTCATTTAACTTTTGAATAGCTTGTGTTTCACTTTTGCCCAATACATCCTCCAAGGCCTTTGACTTTTAAATAATCCAAACTTGATCCATTCACATAGTCACTGTATGTGTGCCTGTGGACGTGGTGTGTGTGTGTGTGTGTGTGTGTGTGTGTATGTGGGGGGGGGGCTATGCCTACATGTGCCAGGCACCACATGAAGAGCTAGAGGAGAAGAGATGAAAACCACGGTCCAACAAGGTCCACAGACAAACAGCAATGGGAAAAGTGCTAACATTTAGTGTGCCCAAGGGGCTTGGGGACACAAGTGTCCTAACCAGCTAGGAATTGGGGTGCCATGGTGGGCTGGGAGGGAAGCCCATTGCAAAGTCTTCTCAGAGAAGAAGACACTTAGGCTAAAGATTAAAGAATAAATAGAGATTAGCATCATGGAGAAGGGGTGGGCAGCTAAGTTGACACCCACTGTGAAGGCACCCTCACATCTGAGTCCCCTGCAGTGTGGCCTGGTTGTGAAGTGCCCCTGGCCTGGAGCATCCCACAAGCCATGCTACCCATCCCTTCAGAGCCAAGAAAAACCATGATTCTGGCCTAGAGATTCTCAGTTCCAGCACAGATTACAATCCCTTGGGATAATTTGAATAATAGTAAAGTCCATACCTCACCCTCTGAGATCCTGATTTAATGCCATTCAGACATCTCTATTTTTTAACAAGCTCCCTTGTGATTCCAGGAGGCAGGAAGAGAGCCACATGTGAAGTCTCAGTAAATGGCATAGCTGGCCTTGTCCACTGGCTGCAGGATGCTCCTAATTGGCTGACATCGGTGAGCAACCCACCTGTTTCCTTCCTGCCCAGGCGTGCGGTCACTGCATTGCCTTCAGAGGGAAGAAGCTTAGACAGCAGTATTGCCAGGCTGGACACGCACCTGGCACTAAGAGAGTTTGGTGATCTCTGGTCACTCCCAGCTGTTCAACGTACCACTTTTGCATGCACACTCTCATTTTGCAGGGACGGAGGGAACTGGTTGTGGGGAGAAGCCATGAAATGCAAACCCTAGATGCATCCCCAAGGGATACATTGGATACATGTCAAAGCCCACTTCATGAATTCTACCATAGCACACATTAGAATTTCTCCCATTAAATGTAGTGAAATGAACTAAAGCATTATAATCAGATGCTTAATGAAAATAATGGAAATGTAAAGATAAAGAGAAACAGAGAACTTCCACATTAGGAAGGCTGGGCAGTCAACTCAGTGTACACACCAGCTAAGTGATGTCCAGGCCCTACATCCAGACAGCGTGTGATTCAGATCTGTGCCTGAGCAGACGAACAAATTGCTACACGTCATGAATCTTCTAGGTCATCTGCAAACAGTTGAAACCAGGAATGTTAAATCCACGAATGCCAAGGCTGTGTTCATATATCAAAATGAACATTTATACAGATGACATGAGTCCAGGCAAGAGAAATGTGCAGTTGCATTTATGTGTAAACGGGCTCGATAAGAATCTATTCATTGAATCTTTGAAACAATATCTCTCCAAACGCAGCCCCCACCCGCCTGTATTTCAAAGTCAGTTGTAGGTGGAATAAACAGATTTTTCTGACTCGAAATCAGAACATGTGACTGGAGAAAGTATTTTTTTTTTACTGACTTGTAAATGTATTTATAAAGAAGAGTTGCTTTGAGCCGGGCGCGGTGGCACACGCCTGTAATCCCAGCACTTGGGAGGCTGAGGCAGGAGAATCATGAGTTCAAAGCCAGCCTCAGCCATGGCGAGGCACTTAGCAACTCAGTGAGACCCTGTCTCTAATAAAATACAAAAAAGGGCTGGGGATGTGGCATGGTGGTCGAGTAACCCTGAGTTCAATCCCCAGTACCAAAAAAAAACAAAACAAAACAAAGAAGAGTTGTCTTGGGCTCTGAAGAGGACAGGAAAGCAGTGCTGATGGAGACCCTCACGTGTGGGGAGGCAGGAAGCTTGGTTCACAGGTCACATGGGCCTAAGAAGGTTGCATTTGAGCAGGTTTCCTGTCTCCTGAGCCCTGGAAAGCCCAGCACTGCCCTATAGCCTGTGCAGGTGGCCACTGGAGGGTGTGTCTGGAGTGGCAGGGAAAGATCAAAAGAAAGAGGTCCTCTGAGGACAAGCAGGCAGTTGCATACATACCTAAGAGATTAGAATACACCCCAGGGTGGTGGGGAGGGGAGGAAGCAAAAGATCTTGTGGGGAGGGATTTTTATGTGAATGTGACTGAATCAACCTGAACTTGCTGAGAAAATTCAGAAGTAGATTATGTTTACCTGGAAATGACTAAATTCAAAACTTTCTGCTGAGTAAGAAGTTACATTTACTGTAAGAAGATAAAGATTACAAGTTTTGCACATCTGACTGTGATCCAAAAAGTCAAACCATCCCAAAGCTTTTGTTTATTCTCTCTTCCACAAGTGGGACAGGGTCCCTCTTTTCACAGAGGCCAGGGTGGGAATAGAGGCTGCTCCCTGAGATGTCCTCCCAGAGCCAAGGCGGTGGGAAGCAGTGGGGCGCAGGCCACCAGCAGGGAGATGGATTTATTCCTTCAGCCATTCACTTCTTCAGCCACTATTTGCTTTGTGCTCCACTCACTAAAAATTTGGAATTCTGTATCAGAGAGCCAAGGGGAAGTTTGGGAAGCCAAAAAGAGCCACGCCAGCTCCTCCTCTATTTTTTTTTTTTTTTAAGCCCTTTCAAATACCTTCTTTAACAGTGAGATGATGTTTAGAATTAGAATACTCAGAATTAGCATTTGTCCGGAAACCAGCACACATATCTCCCACCCAACATTGGGAATAGGAAGGTGGTTGCATGTGTTTCCAAAAGTCTTAAAGTATGCATAACTTCTGCTATGGTTTGGATATGGTTTGTCCCCCTGAAGGGCAAAACATCACACCAGGGACAGCGATGCAGCCAAGAGATTTATTCAACAGCCTTTGTGGCTGGTAGCAAAACCAGAGAAGAGGTGCTCTGGTCGAAGGTCAAAGAGGTGCTGGGAGAGGGGAGTCAGGGAGTAGGGAGTGTGCAAGCTCTGGACAGAAGGTGGGTGCTTGGTTGCACTGGCTAGGATCGCTGGAGCTATCAGCTAAAGCAGCTGCTGTCTGGCTGGAGGCTGGAGCTGTCAGCTGGGAGTGGCTGTCGGGCTGAAGGCGATGGGTCTGGAGCTGTTGCAGTGGCTTCCTCCTCTCAGCAGCAACGAGCTGATGTTGTGTGTCTCTGTGTGAGAGTGTGTTCTGAGTCTCTCGAACAGGGCCCTATATAGGGATTTCTGGTGGGAGGTGCACCAGAGCAACCCCAACGCCATTGGCTCTTTGCCCATAGAACAGGGCGACCTTTAAGCCTATTGGCTCTTGCCCAGGGAAAAGAAACATCCTGTCGGGGAAGCAACAAGGTTGCTTCTCTCAGGATGTGGAAAACTCGGGGGGGGGGGGGTAGCCCATCTATCACCCCCAAAGTTTCATGTGCAGGAAGCTTGATGCCCAGTGTAATGGTATTAAAAGAGGTAGGACCTTTAAGAGGTGGGGGAGCCTAGTGGGAGATGATTGGGCTTTGACCTCTCTAGTAAAGGAATTAATGCTGGCTGGTCTCTGAGTGGGTTAGGTGGGTTTTTTTTTGTTGTTGTTTGTTGGTTGGTTGGTTGGTACCAGGGATTGAACTTAGGGCCCTCAACCACTGAGCCACATTCCCCAGGCCTATTTCATATTCTATTTAGAGACAGGGTCTCACTGAGTTGCTTAGTGCCTCGCCATTGCTGAGGCTGGCTTTGAACTTGAGATCCTCCTGCCTCAGCCTCTCGAACTGCTGGGATTACAGGCATGCACCATCATGTTAGATCTTATATGAGTAGATTAGTTCCCTCAAAGTGAGCTGTTATAAAAAAGAGCAAACCTCATCCCTTGCCACTCTTTTGCTTCCTTTTTTTTTTTTTTTTTTTTTTTTGTGGTACCAGGGATTGAACTCAGGGGCACTCGACCATTGGGTCACATCCCCAGCCCTTTTTTTTTTGTATTTTATTAGAGAAAGGGTCTCACTGAGTTGCTAAGTGCCTCGCCATTGCTGAGGCTGGCTTTGAACTCACGATCCTCCTGCCTCAGCCTCCCAAAGTGCTGGGATCACAGGCGTGTGCCACCGTGCCCAGCTTGCTTCCTATTTTTGCCATGTGGTTCCTCTCATATACTCCCTTCATGTGATGCCATCCATCACATTATGATACCACCAAAAGGTAGTTAACAGAAACCAACCAGATGGGGCAGGCTGCTTTTGAACTTTCAGCCTGTGAAACTGTGAATGAAATAAGCCTCTACTTTATAAAGTACCCAGACACGTGTATTTTGTTATAGTAACACAAAACAGACCAAGATGTCTTTTTTTCAGAGATTCCAGTTTTAAGGATTTTCTTAAGGCAATAATTAAAAAGATCAACATAAGCCAGTGGTAAATAGCCAGTCCTTCACAACAAAAGAATATGCATACATGTCTGGATTCCACCAATTAGCAGAATGAAACTGCACAAGTTACTGAAAATGAATGTTAATGCTTTTGTATGTGAAATGGGGATAATAGTACTGCCTACCTCACAGTACTGTCATGAGGATAAAATGAGATTGAGTATGTGAATATGTAGCAGTAAGCCCTGCATGATGTGAAAATGTGATAAATATCACTGCTGTTCTTGATTCCTATCATTTTGTATACATAAAGATGATGGTCCAAGTTTGGTCATAGCACTACTATAAAAACAAAAGGCTAAAATAAAACCAAAATAAGTGATTCACCAAACCAATCATGACACCTCCATGAAATGGCTACTGGGCCTTAATAACAATGTTATGGGAATATATCTTTGCATAGAAAGCTGCTTACAATGCATTGCTAAGTGAAAGAAGAGGTTTACAAACTAGCATGCATATCACGATCTGCTTTTTGTTTATATGTGTATATAAATGCATAGAAACATGTGCAAAAATAGATTTGAAGATATGAAGATGTCTGTCAAGATTATGGGTGTTTTTAAACCCCTATTAATTTTGGTCTTTTGTTATTGGATATGTATTGCATTTTTAATCAACAAAAAAATATTCATGGAAGTGTCCTTTTTAAAGTACAAATGCTCCTTGGGAAAACAATAATTTTTTTTTTTTTTTTTTTTTTTTTTTTTTGGTACCAGGGATTAAATTCAGGGGCACTTGACCACTGGGCCACATCCCCAGCCATTTTTTTGTCTTTTATTTAGAGACAGGGTCTCACTGAGTTGCTAAGTGCCTTGCCATTGTTGAGACTGGCTTTGATCTCAGGATCCTCCTGCCTCAGCCTCCCAAGTGCTGGGATTACAGGTGTGCACCACCACGCCTGGCGGGAAAACAATAACATTTTTTGTCAAGCAATTATTATCAAAAATCAGAACTGTCCCTTACAGAAGAATTCCAATTAATAATGTAGAGACTTCAGACTATGGTTGTAGGCCAGTGGTAGAGTGCTTGCCTAGCATTTATGAGGCACTGGGTTCGATCCTCAGTACCACATAAAAATAAATAACATAAAAGTACAGTGTCCATCTACAACTAAAAAACTTTTTTAAAAATAATAATAATGTACAGAATTAGTGGTAGAGCACATACTTAGCAAGCACAAAGCCCTGGGTGCAAGTTCCATCACTAAACAAGAAAATAAACAATTCAGAAGAGTGAGGACAATAGAAAAATGACCATCAGAATGCCTCAGGATAATCACCACATTGGCAAGATTTACCTATGGATGCTCAAAGGAGGCTGAATGTTAAGAGATTTACCAATAAATGCTCAGAAGAGAGGGAGAATATTTTCACATCAAAGTATCTCTCCCTGATTAACAGCCAAGGGAAACACAGTAACTTTACAGTGGACAAGCTTGATGGACAGCATCTTAATGAAGTTATCAAGGAGAAGTTCACCAGCAATGAGCCACATCAACATCGTGGGTCCTGATGGAATGCCTGGCATAAGAAGCACTTGTCACTTCTGTGGCATTCTTGCCAAATAGGCAGGACTTTAGTCAAAGTGTGAGAAGACATCACATAAACCCAAACTGAGAAACAGTCTCTAAAATATCTAACCAGTACTCTTCAAGAGTGTCAAGGTCACGAAAGACAAGGAAAAGTCAGGGAGCACTCACATATGGGCGGAGACTAGAGAGACATGACAACAAAGTGCAATGTTGGAACCTGGACTGGCTCCTGGAACAACTAAAGGACACTTGTGGAGAAACAGGGGAAATCCAAATAAAATCAACAATTCAGCATAATAGATTGTTCTAATATTAATTTCTTAGTTTTTATCATTGTTATATGGTTATTAAGATATTAACACTAGAAAAAAACAGGTGAAAAATACAGGAACTATTGTCACTGCTTTATAATTTTTGTACAAGTGTAAAATTATTTCAAAACAAAAAATTTAAATATAACGCAAGACTGGATAAACGTAGGTCTTGGTGCTAGGGACAGGCCTAGACATAAACATTGTTGGGGAAATTCCCAAAGGGCCCAGGCAGAAAACATAAAACCCTGGGCCTTCTCATATTTTAATAGAAAATGTTATTTTACACTTTGTTAGGTTAAAATTCAATTAAAATAAACCTAAGGGAAGGTATCATCTTAGTTTTCAACATAAACCACAGAGAATATACACAGATACTATCAAAACTCAACATTTCTCTTTTGAATTGTCACTCTTTATAATTTCTCATCTTCAGTTTATTAGTTCAATTCTGTTCTTTAATCTCAAGGTATTCTTTTTCTCATGTTAGATCTGTGATTCAAGAATAAATTAAAGATCAAGGTCTTCTAAGTTTTAACTACTCCAAAAAGGATCCTTATTATTGCCTATTTCTCCCATTTGCCCTTTTAAAAATCAGATATGAAATGTTTGTTTCCTCAGTTCCTATCATGTTGGAATCTGATGCAGAAAGAAAATCACCAACTTAAATAGGCCACAGACACAATAGACCTTGCGTCCCCTAAGGGAACAGATGTTCAATGTCTCATTTCAAGATTCTTGGTAATTAAAATAGGTTGCAACTACAAACGCAACTAAATTTATTAGTGTTTACTATGTGTTTATGTCTCCTATTATCTCACGAGTGTTTGTGTGTTGGTCAGCTTTTTGTCACTGTGACTAAATACTTGACAAGAACAATTTAAAGGAAAGAAAGATTATTTTGCATTTACAGTTTTAGAGATCTCAGTGGAGGTTCAACTGACTTTATTGTTTTGGGTCTGAGGTGAGACAGAACATGGTGGAAGGGTGTGGTGTAGGAGAGTTATTTAGCTCCTGGTAGCCAGGAGGCAGAGATCAAGAGAGACAATGGACACAAAATATAAACCCCAGAGACATGCCTTCAGTGACCTACTTCATCTAGTCATACTCCATCTGCCTATAGTTACCACCCAGTTTGTCCAGTCGAACTATTAATCCAGGAAATGTGTTAATCCACTAGTTAGGTTACAGCTCTCATAATCTAATCATTTTCACCTCCTGCATTAAACAGCTTTGGGGAGACAGTTTACATCTAAACCATAACATTCTGTCCCTAGCCCCCAGAAGCTCATGCCCATCTTACAATGTATTTAGTCCATCTCAAATAGTTCCCATAGTCAACAGTTCTAGCATTGCCCTCAAAGTCCAAGTCCAAAGTCTCCTCTGAGCATCAAGGTAAATTCTTGGTTATGAATCTATGTAAAAATTAAAAGCAAGTTATATACATTTAAATATCTTGTGGCACAAAGCAAACATTTCCATCCCAAAAGGGGGAAATAGAAAGAAGGGATGGGGATAAAGTAAGACCAAAATCCAGCTGAGCAAATGTTAAGTTTGTAGTACCACAACAAGCATCTGAGGCACATGGCAGTGAGATGTGATCTCTAAATGCCTTAGGCCCACATGGCCTCTCTCTTAGGTTCTGTCCACAGCAGCAGCTTTCCTTGACAGATGTCTCATGTTATAGGTACCTCTTAATCCTGGAAACTTCTCTTTAGCCTTGGATTTTGTTTTATTTTTATCTTTATGCATCACCTTTTCATGTGCTGTCTATGGGAAATTTAACCCTGCTACACTTTGCCTGGCCTTCTAGGTCTTTGAAATCTCAGTGGAAACCTCCATGATCCCCTAACTCTAGCACTCTGCTTTTTTGCAGTACCAGCACCACATGGATAATGTCAAGATCTGCCACCAGCTTAAGAAGTAGCCAGGCTTCCATAGCTGCAGCAGCCTCTGAATGCCTAGCAACTGAGTGTGGTAAAAATCAATCCTGGGGAAAAAACTCTCAAGCCTCCCTGGTAAAATAGGATGTCCCCATGTTCTCTTAAGTGAGTTTTTACTTTTACACCCTTAAGCCTGCAATGTGTGTGGTCTTACTAATTTCTGAGATGCCCTCAAGCCATCTTTTCTATTGTCCTTTGTGCAAAGTACTTGGCTTCTCTTTAGAGGCAGAAATCTCTTTGGTAACTACAACTTTCTTGGCCCTGATTTTACATGTGCTTCTTCTCTGGCCAAACTGCAAGTTATTAAAAAGTTTTCTCTCTGTTTTTTGCTCCTGATTTTTTTTACAGTAAACCTGACTAAAAACTATCAGCAATTCCCATGCTACTGCCTGAATGTCCTGAAATTTTCTCCACCAGATTAATTACTCTATCACTTTTAAGTTTGACTTCATACAAAGTTTCAGAATGTGAGCAAAATGTAGACAAGTTCTTTGGCATAATATAACATGAATGGCCTCTAGCCCAATTCCCAAGAGAGCCCCAGTACTCCTCTAAAGCCTCATGAGTACAATCTTTACTATCTGCATTCCTATCAGCATTTTGGTCTTCTAAGATTCCCCCCAAATCACCTATTAAGCTCTGCTTACAATATTTTAAAGCTTTTCTAGACTACGTCTCCCAACTTTTCCAAATTTCTCCCACAAACCAGTTCCAAAGACTTCTAAACCACATGGTCAGGTTAGTCACAGCAACAACCTCATTCATGATACCAATTTTTGTGTAAGCTTTTCTCACTGTGACTAAGGTACCTGACCAAAAACTAAATATAATAATTTAGAGAAGGGAAAATTTGTTTTGGGTCTAGGTTTAGAGGTCTCAGTCCAGGTTGGCCTACTCCATTGCTCTGAGCCTAAGGTGAAGCAGAACAACATGGTGGAAGGATGTGGTAAAGAAAAGATGTTTAATTCATAGTAACTGGGAAGCAGAGAGAAAGAGTGAGGGTGAAATAAAAACTTGAAGACATGCTTCCAGTGACTTACTTCCTCCAGCCATGCTCCACTTGCCTACAGTTACCACCCAATTAGTCCATTCAAATCATTAACCATCCCTCATGCATCTGCCTGATTAAGCTCCCTAAAGTTTTAGACACTTAGATCTTTAGCCAAAAAATCTTATATGGCTCCACATGCCTTTGAAGCATTGCCTCAATTTCTCAACACTTTGGCTTCAACCTTTCTTGCCAACGAAATTTTATCTTCACTTAGGGTAATTTCTGCAAGAAGTAACCAAAACCTCAACTTAAGCTGGCCTTAACAGAAGGAAACTTATTTTCTTATATAACTGGAAGGACAGAAATAGAACAGGCTTTGAGGTGACTCAATCTAGTAGTTCTGGTTCCATGTTTCTAAATGTCAGGTGCCTGGTGCCTTTTTCCTTCTTCCTTCTTCCTTTTTCCTTCTTTCTTCTTTCTCCCCTCCTCCTCCTCATTCTTCTTTTTCCTTCTTCCTTTGTCAAGCATTCTATACTTCAGCAAAATAAAAACATGAATTATTGCTTTTCACATCTTGTCCATGGAATGCCATCCACATCTTTTCTATCCATCCTTCAAAGGCACATCTTCCATGATCCATCCCAGTTTTCCCCAACAAAGAGACTTTAACTGATTCTCTATAATCCCATGTACTTCATACCTGTGTCACTGGTCCTTGCTATGACCTGTCACGTAAGATAGCCATTTACATCTATGCCTCAATTGCTGTACTAGACAATAAGCTCCTTGGAGGCTAAACCCAAGTCCAACTCTTGCCATATCCTTATTTACTGACTAGCACTTTAAGGACAAGCACTCAATAAATGATTCAACCAGTCAACAAAAAAAATCCACCTTGTGAGAAAATCTGCATGATTATTTGTCCTATGCCACCATTTTCTCCCTCCTTAATGATCTTCTGGGCCTAACACAAATGACAAGTTTTTGCTTTTAAATTAAATATACTATTATCACCTAACAATGAAGAGAATGTCCCTTTAAAAAGCATCACATTTCATAAAAACTCCTAAAACTTGAATTGAAGACAATTAGTGGACACTGGGTATGAAGGAAAACAATCAGCGGGCACTCAGGTATGAAGAAATTTTCCACAAAAAATAGAATTCCAAGCAGAAGAATGGTTCCAAATCTAACCATCCTGAGAGCCAGGACAAGCTTCCCTGGCATTAGTGGTATTCCTTGTGTTCTCCACTACCTACATGTTGTACTTATCAAAGGGAGACAACAAACAAAAGAGCAGTCAACTCTTAGCGTCACTCACTGTCTAAACTCAATTAGAGACCTGAAGCTAACTTGCTCCAAAGTTGACACATCCAGAGTGGAGTTCAAGAGAAATCCTCAAGGGATATGGTCTATGGGAAATTGCATGGTGTGTTAGCTTTTTGTCCTGTATCAGTGTGTTAATCAGCAGTTTGTCGCTGTGACCAGATTAGAAGAGGAAAAGTTAATTTGAGGGGTCAAGATTTCAGGGTTTTCAGTCCATGGCTGGCTGACTCCATTGCTCTGGGCCTGAGGTAAAGCAGAACATCATGGCAGAAGGGCCAGATGGAGGAGAGCTGCTGAGCGCTTGGCAGTCAGAAGCAGAGAGAGAAGGGGAGGATGGCTTTCAGGGCATGCCCCCAGCGAACAACCTCCTCCCACCATGTCTGCCTGCCTACACCCAATTAGTCCAAGCAAATGAATACAGATTGATTAGGTTACAGCTCTCACCATCTAATCATTTCACCTCCTGCACGAACAGGAATATTGGGAGTCTCATTTACTAACCGTCACATTCTGTCCCTGGACCCCAAAAGCTCATGTCAATTTCACACTGAAAAAAACACATTTACTCCGCTTCCAAGAGTCCCATAGTCTTTAACAGTTCCATCATTTCCCAAAAGTCTAAGTCCAATGTCTCCTCTGAGACTCAAGGCAGACTCTTGGCTGTGAACCTTTATAAAGATTAAAAGAAAATTAAATATATCCAAAAATAAAATGACATCGAGTAAATATTCTTATTCCAAAGGGAGAAATAGGGACATAGAGAGAAGGGATGGGACCAAAGCAAGACTGAAATCCAGTTGGGCAAACATTTCCTGCACCTTCTCCTCTGACATCTGGGACATATGGTGGCAAGATATGATCTCCAAATGGCTCAGAAAGCCCTGTCCTTTTGACCTTACTGCTTTCAGCTCATGTGAACTCTATTTTGAGCAGGCATTTTCCACAATCAGCAGCTTTCCTCAGCAGAAGTTAAATGTTATTGATCTCTCTTAATCCAGGGGGTCTCCATTCTACCTTTGCTTGGACTGCACAGCTTCATGGATCACCCTTTCAGGAGCAACCCACAGGAACTATAGCCCTGCCATACTTTGTCTGGCCTCCCAGATCTTCCTTTGAAATCTTGGTGGAAGCCTCCATGATACCTGAACTCCAGCATCCTGACTCTCTGCAGAATCAGCACCATGTGGATGAACCCAAGGTCTACTGCCAGCTCAAGCAATAATGGGGTCACCTTGAAAAACATTTATGGTAGATTCTGAGTGCCTGGGAAGCTGAGCATGGTGAAATGAGTCCTAGGAAAATAGTTTTCTAAGCACCCGTATGAGAACAGGGTACCCCCAAAGTCTCTTAAATGAGTTTTCACTTCTTTACCCTTGAGCATGAAATGGATATGGCCTTGCTAATTTCTGAGATGCCCTGGGCTTCTCTGTAGTGGTGAAAATATCCTCAACAACCAAACCGTCGTTGGTCCCAATTGTACATGCACTTTTATGGCCAAACTGCAAGTTTTTAAAATCCTTATGCTCTACTATCCCCTCCTGATTCTTACAGTAAACCTGATTAAAAAAAAAAAAAAAAATCAACCTTGTGAGAAAATCTGCAATATCCATGCCACCTCCTGAATGCTGTGCAGTCTTGAAATGTCTCTACCAGTTTAATCAGCCCATCACCTTTAAATTCAGTCTCACAGAAAGCCTCAGCACATAGGCAGAATGTAGGCAAGTATTTTGCTATAATATAACATGAATGACCTTTAGTCTAATTCCCAAGAGAGCTTTATAGTTCTCCTCTGAAACCTCATGAGTACAGTGTTTACTGTCTACATTCCTATCAGCATATTGATCTGAGATCCCACCAAAATCACCCATTAAGATCTCTTACAATATTCTAAGACTTCTCCAGTCGACATCTTTTCAAACTCCTTCTGCAAACCTATTCCAAAGGCATGTGAACCACGTGATTAGATTAATCATAGCAATGACCCCACTTCTTGGTATCAATTTCTGTACTGGTTAACTTTTTGTTGCTGTGGTAAAAATACCTAATACCTGACAAGGCTGACTTAGAGGAGATAAAGTTTATTTGGGGCTCATAGTGTTAGTGCTCTCAATCCATGGTCAACCAACTCCATTGTTCTGGACCAGAGATGAGACAGAACGTCATGGCAAAAAGTCAGGGTAAAGGAAGCTGTTCAGCGTATGGTGACTGAGAAGCAGAGTGAAGAGAAGGAGCCACAGGGAAAATGAGCCTTTTCAGGACACATACCTAGTGCCTATCCTCCTCTAGCCATGCCCACCTGCCTACAGTTACCACCCAGTTAGTCCATTCAAACTAGAATGGACTGATTAGGTCACAGCTCTTGTAAGCTAATCATTTCGCCTCCTGCATTAACACAAGAGCTTTTAGGGGTTACCTCATATGCAAATCAGAACACATGGTAAAGTCAGGCCCCTGCCCAACTCCCTCTCTACCCTTCAATATCGTCAACCATATGACTCCACTTTGTAAACTCTACTATCTCAGAACAAACAGAAAACTGACAATAGCAAAAAGGTCAGAAAAGGGTCAAACAACATGAAGCCTGAGTGTATGTGAAAGGAGAATGAAATTCTGCTTTGGGTAAGATGAGGGAAGTTGTCTGGCATTGTAATGTATCCAAGCACTCATTCATCCTAAAATATTTAATAAGTTTCTGTCAGGCACAAGGGACTACATTAGTAATGAGCTTCAAACTTGTTTGGGGCAAACTACAAAAACCAACTCTTCCTTTTCCCAGAGTCACCTACCTCCCTCATGGCCCAGCAGCACAAGGTCTCCCCCAAATGTAGAGTTCAGATTGAGGAGTTTCTGCCCAAAGTCACACCGCAGATGTGGCTGGGCCTCACCAAAGCCTGTGGCTATGACAAGCCAGCAGGCCATTCGCCATGAATTGCTAATGAGAAGGGGAAATTAACTCTATAGTCTGTTGTAGAAAAGGCTATAAAATCACATCACTGGATTTCCAGTCTAATGTGGAGACATCATCCATCCAAACAAGTAAAAAAGCTATACAGATTGTTGAAAAATCAACAACTCTTCTTAGATATGCCAGAAAAGTGAGGTCAGAGGGCAAACCACTGGCCCAAAATTGGAGAGACAGGCAGGTGAAGGAGGAGAATTACAACTTACCAGAGCAGAAGACCAAAGGCAGAACCCTCTGCAAGAAGCAGAATCAGTATAAGGAAACCTGAACTGTAATCCACAGATTGATGGAGGCCCAGTGTGAAGGAGTTTGAGAGATAGAAACTTCAGGGCACCCAGTCTTGGAGAGCCCCCACACTTTAGTGAGTTTTACTTCCAGGAGCTAGTCAACCTGGTTCTCTCAATGAACATCGCAGAAAAATCCCCTAGTGTTTCCAGAAGAAAGACAGGAGAAGGAACCATTTTTTAAGTACACCAGAGCATTCTCCTCTTCTCTAAAACTCTGCTTTTAGAAGAAACTATTTAATGAGATTCTAACCTGCTAGAGTTTCATTAAATTCTAACTTACCTGGGGGGAAGTAAATACTTAACTCCAGCTCCCTCTAGCCATCCTGTTTCTCCCAAAAGGAAAGGAAATCATCAATATAACTGGGAAACACTTAGGAATTCACAGTCCAGAGGCTCCAGCTCACTAATAGATGGTCACCTAAGCAAGGACTATAGAATTCTTTCCCTCTGCCCACACCTTATCACCACGTCACCAAAGGCCAATTTATGATAGTTTCGGTACACTATATCAAGAAAAAATTATAAAGTATACAAAAAGGCAAAACACATAGTTTGAAGAGATAGTATAAGCATCATAACCAGACTCAGAATATTGGAATTATCAGACCAGGAATTTAGAACAGCTTAACTAATCCCTTATTAATACAGTGAGGGATCTAATAGATAGAGTAGGCCTCATACAAGAACAGAGAGACACTATGAGAAGAGAGATGGAAACCGTAAGGAAAAAAAAAAAAAAAAAAAAAGAAATGCTAGAGACCTTCATTTCTATAACAGAAACAAAGAATAGCTTTAACAGATTCATGAAGAGGCTGCACATGGCCAAGAAAACAATCTCTGAGCTTGAACATATCTCAGTCCCTCTGACACTTAAACAGAAGAGAAAAACACAAAGCTGAATAAAATATCCAAAAACTGTGGAAAAACTGCAAAGGTATTACATATACATAATGGGAACTGTATAAGGACAAGAAAAAGAGAAAGGAATAGAAGAAATATTTGAAATAATAATTACTGAGAATTTCTTTAAATTAAGCCACAGATTCAGGAAGCTCAGAGAATATATGATAACACACACACACACACACACACACACACACACACACACACACACCTAGGTATATTATATTCAAACTACATAGAATATAAAAGAAAAAATCCTGAAAGAAATCAGAGCTCAGGATACATCTTACCTGTTGAGGAGCAAAGATAAGAATTATATTCATCTTCTCCTCAGAAACCTGGCAGGCAAGAAGAGAGTACAGTGAAATATTTAAATGGAAAAAAAAGTGGAAAATTCTCTAATATAGACCATATCCTAGGCCATAAAACATGCCTTAACAAATTTAAGGGGAAAACTCTATTCCTTCCTCTCAAATTTGCTGCTGTAAAAATTAAAGTCTATTATGAATGTGATAAACAAACAAACATCTCACATATGAGCTGAAAATAAAGCCTCACTAAAAACAGTAGGTTGGAGCACTCATTTGACTATGCTGAGCCAGGGAAACCACCCTAACAACAAATTTTGGTGGTCCCTAGCCTGATAAACAAGCAGCTCAGAAAAGCAACCTGAGCTGCTAACAAAGGGACACCAGCTCTTCACCTTCATTCATTCCTGTATGGATTTGTGCATCCAACAAATACTTGTTGAGAACCTTCCATTTTTCCAGGTCCTCTTTCCCAGAAGAGCTGCAGTCAGGGAGAGAGACACAAACGCAAATAATTATCGCCTACTAAAATCAGTGCTGTGATAGAAATAAGCACGGAGTCGGGGGTGGGGGGAGGAGGTGGAAGTGACAGACCCTACCACAGAGTCAGAGAGCAGTTCGAGAAGCATCCTTGGAAGAACGCAGGATGAAAACATTAGCAATGACCCAACCCACAAGCTATTCCCCCACATGCAGAGTAAATGCAAGAATGAGCAGAGATGTAAGTGATTCCACTTCAAAAATAGGATGAGTTGGAAGAGGACAGGTCAGGACTTTGCAGCTAAATATGGGGATAAACTCACAGCATGAAAACAACCCAAGCTGCTAATCATTGTTTTATTGACAACTGCAACTTCTTTTCTGGCACCCTTCTCTGTCTCTTCTGTTCCCTGTTGTTTGTGGGTAAATATCCACCTGCTATTTTACAGTATTCCTGCTTAATTGGCAACCAGCTGCCTCTAAGAAATAAGAGTATGTTCAAGTGCAACTATTTTTTCCACCCCCATCTTATCACAGAAAAAGACTGAGTGGAGGAAATGTGTTCTTAAAATAGCTTGCTACTTTAAAAAACAAAACCAGCAGTGTGACATAAAGTTAGTGCTGAGAATTCTCTCTAGGTATCAGCTCAAGGTAGGAAACATCACAATTGGACAAATTTCATTGCTTATCATGAAGCAACAAGCAACAAGGCTGGTCCTCGTCAAACCTTAGGACCATACAGTTCTTCTCTAAAAGTAGTCTGTGTTCAGAGAGTAAAGAATTAGCTGTTCCTTGAATCGTTTCTCTCAAAGATGTTTTTATTTAAAAATTTTATGGCTCTTGGAATTTTGAGACTTTTCAATAGAAAATTCCTATAGTCTGAGAGCTGGGGTTCAGGACCAGCTGGATGCTACCTCCCTGCTCAATCTTGTCCTGTTCAGACATGCCAGAGAGTAAAAGCATTCCAGAAAGGGCCACGCACACGTGCTTGGATGCAGCCTTGAGTAAGACCACCATGACTATGAAAGGCAGCAAAACAAAAACATCCAGGCACCTCTAGTTAAAGGGCAGCCAGAAAAGGGAAATCCTGAAGCAACAGAATGAATAATGGAATTCCAGGCACCTGGTCCATGAAGTAGAAGAGACTATTCACAGAGGACAGGATGGCGGGTAGAAGACAATTGCCTATGGCCTACTAAGTGAACCCTGCTTCATGAAGTCCTTGTCATTCACCCACAGTCATGTTGACAAATAAAACAAATAGCTAATTCTTTCATCCAGAAAACATCAAGAATGTGATATAGATATAACACAGTGTCTTAGAGATGTAGCTAATTAAGATCCAGAGAAATTCACTAGCCTGTAGTCCCTAAAAATTTGATAATATAAGAAATGGCACAGTAAACATTCCAAGAATGAAGGTGGAAAGTTCCCTATAGGTAGCTCTGACCAGGCCAGTTTTCTGAACTGCAAAGAGGGCAACAAGAAGTGCTTTTGTGGGAAAGCGTACAAGTTCCCTTTAGATCAACCCCCTCCCACACACACACACACAAAAAAAATCATAACATTTTGGGATTCTAAAAAATCTACTGAAGTTCAACTTTTTACAGATAAAGAAGACAAGGCCTGAGGGAATTCGTGTGACCTCCCCCACTCCGTGCTCAAAGTCTATGAAAGCTTATGAAGAAGACAACACAGAGCCTCCATTCCTCTGAGTCTAACTTCAAGCTATCTCCCACTCCAACAAAGCAAAATGATGATGGGCAACAACAAGAAAAATAAAATGACCACTTTTTTTTTTAAAGATAGGAAACATTCTGACAAACATCTGGTATTTCATAGAAATATTAACCTTGGATTTCGTCTCTTGAATTTATCAGCATTCCCAGGCTATCACTGGCCTTGGTGAGGACCATTTATCTGCTCCCTGTTATGTAAAGTTCATGCTTTCAATGAATGTAATGGGGGCCTGGAGCTCCAGCTTTCCAGGAATTGTTCCATATTCAATGCATCCATATCTTTCTTGGCTTTATAAATTCAGTAGATACATGAGAAAATATATTTCTTCTCCTCAAAAAAGAAAAAAAAAAATCTGCCTGAGGTTGTAGCTTAGTGCATTTAAAGCACTACGAAGAAAGAGCAGGAAGAAAGCCAGCTGGAGGACAGGCAGGCCTCTGGCAGAATTCTTGGAGCCCACGTGCACACAGGCCCCACCTCCTACTGCAGTTCAATATTTGCTCTGGGTTTGACCTGTTTTCACTTCCTGACACCTGCTTCAGTCCTCCCTCTCCTTAAGGGCCTGTCCCTGGTTAAACACACCGGAGGCTGTCACCCATCACTCATCTGTTATCCCTGCCCTGAGTCCCATTTCCTCTCAGCCAGCGTCCCAATCGCTCACTCTCTGCCACAGACTTCAGCTTCTACTCCTGTGTTGAGGTTCTCACATGTGTAGGATTACTTGGAGCAGTTCATACTTTTTTTTTAAATCTAATCACTGCCCTTTTATTTTGCCCAACAAATACATGTTTTAAAAAACAACCACCACCTATCATTACTTTGTTTAATAAATAATATTTTTGTAGATGCTGGTGTTTCTTAAATAAATCGTATTTTAACTCAAAAAGAATAAGATGCTATCTGGTTATTTAAAATTGGGTTGATGAAAAACTTAATATTTGTCCTTTGTGTTCTTAGTTCTGCTCAGTTGGATGAAAATTTTGCCCCAGACCTGCATTTCAGAACAACTGTCCAAGGTCTAGAGTTCAGATGCCTTCAAGGGCCAGGTCAGTACAAATTACTGAATACAGACTCAAGTAGAGACTCAGGGCAAAGACTCAAGTACAGCGAGACATTGACCTCAAATGCAAAACTTAAGTGCTGCCAACAAATATACTAATTGAGATAAATAACAAAAATGTTTACTAAAAAGTAAAAGAAAATGGATGGAAACATTCATCCATTTTGAACAAAATATCTAAATTTTAAATAAAGACAGGATCAACATTGTTTTAGTCAGCTTTTTCCGCTGCTATCACTGAAAGACCCGACCAGAACAACCATAAAGGAGCAAAGGTTTATTTAGGGGCTCAGGGTTTCAGAGGTCTCAGTCCATATACAGCCAGCTCCATCATGGTGAAAGTGTATGGCAGAGGGAAGCAGCTCACATGATGATCCGGAAGCACGGAGACAGAGAGTCTCCACTCTCCTGATACAAAATATATATATCCCCTAGCCCCGCCCCCAGTGAACCACTTCCTCCAGCCATATCCCACCTGCCTCCAGTTACCACTCAGTTAATACCACCAGGTGATTAACTCACTAATTGGGTTAAGGCTCTTGTAACCCAATCGTTTCTTCTCTGGACCTTCTTGCATTATCTCACATGTGAGCTTTTGGGAAATACCTCACATCCAAACCGTAACAAATATTATACTGATCTGCCTGCATTCACTGCATGAATGCAACTCATAGTGGGAACAGTAGAAATTAAGAGAGCCTGTCCTGAAAAAAGCACTCGTACTCATTACGAAATGCACAGGGGCCAAATGTGCAATGTCCGGCCCAGCCTGGTTTATCAGTGTGTGAACAAAAAGGCTTCCATAAAAGACTTCCTCCCAGGGCCTCTCTAAGGAAGGTAGGCAGAGGCAGCTCACGGTAGACTAGCCAGAGTTCTCAGTGCAAAAGGAGTTGATGCACTTTGTGTAGAATGAAATGCATGAGGAACTCAGGTCTGAAAATTCTCCAGCAAGGAGGGACAGGGACCGAGCCTTTCAACACCTGCCTTGAGTGGCAAATGGAGATGGTGTCCACTCTAAAGGGATCAAAGGCCGAGGCCATTAGCTACAACTAGGGACTCTGTTTGGATGTCAACAAGAAGACTCAGTGTCTTTTGTTGGCACTTTGATTGTCTTCCTACCTCTGAGAAAAAAAGAGAAAAGGCCAGTAAAAAGGAGCCATGTCTATGTCTCCCAGTAGGGCACTGAGACCGTAATGACACTCTGTTTGTGGTCTAATAATAATGGCTCCTATTATGTGAGCTCTCCCAGTACTTCAGCACTCTACACCCATTATCTCATTTCAGTCACAACATCTCTTCAACTTATGTATTATCCTTTTTTCATGATAAAGAAACCAAGGGTCATAGAAATAGAGCTGGAACTTGAACCAAGATAGTCTGTTTCCAAAGCCTGCATGCTTAACCACTTGTTACGTTGTCTCTTGGGAGTTAAGACAAGCAGGAAGCACTTACCCAAAATAATATTGATGGAAAGGTGTCTAGAGAATATGCAGTCTGTCAATTTCCCCAGACATTTCAAATTTTAAGCTGTGGATCCAGCGAGAGCACTAGTGAGCTGTCTAAGTCATCAGCTTGGTGCTGAAAGACATTATCATTTAACGCTAAAGGACAAAAGGAACCTAGCACAAAGATGCTGTTGAAGGTCCCATCCACTTCACTGACACAGTGTCCCTACCAGGACCTATGAGGAAATATTTCTTGTTGCTCTCAGTATTATGCAAAGCTATATTCTCTAAAAATTACTTTATAGATGTGAACATAGTAAATTCTGAACCCATTATACATCCAAATACTAGGAAGGTATAAGACAAATGTATATCCCCCATCTAGAAACTCTACAGGACCCTAGGCCTGTATTATGCCCTTTGATATACTATTCTCGTCCCTCACTCACTCGTTAGTTTCCTACCTATATTCTAATTTGATCCTGATTTCCACAGCCATTTGTTTTATTCTTTCCTTCTTTTATTACACTCTCTCTGTCTCTTGGATGAGGTGCCCACTGAGTGACTGAGTAGTACCCAAATAATAAATTGTCTTTCTTATGGATTGGAAGAGACGCACAACACTCCGCCAAGTCCCTGAACCCCAAAAGGCCACACTCAATGAGCAAGGCCGGGCTGTTGGGAACCCTATGATCAATAAAGGTTAGTAGCAACACAGCAACCAGCAAAGCCATGCTATGACCAGAAAGACAGAATAAGGACCTCATGCTCACAAAAAGAAGAACTGTCATGGTCACTTCAGAGGGCACTTAAACCAATGAGAGAGAACTTTGGAGGGCTGCTGAAGCCAGTTGGGGTTTGAACCTTGGACCTCTTGACAGCAGGACCCAAACATTCACATGTCCATCCTTCTGTCTTGTGAGTCACGATCATATACATGCATGATTGGGCTATTTTTTGCATTGGTTTTCCTCACTGGCTTCCAATGTGTAGCTATGAATCATAACTAAGCTTTTAGGTACCAAGTATATCTCACGTCTACAAGTTAAATGATTTCACGTCTCAGGGCCTCCTAAATGCTCCTGAAGCTACTCCTGTTCAAGTCATTCCATTCTTTAGTTGTTGACTCAGCACTAAAGACCTAGCAAAGCAGGTTGATGTAATAAGTCCCTGTTCCAAGTCGTCAACAAGGAAAGAGACACCAAAGAAGAAAATGGTCATATGAGAAGAGCTCCGATACACTGAGGAAGCAAATCCACTCTAAATTCTGTGTCCTGCTTGGATCCTGACTAATAGGCATTTTATCCCATGCCTAGTTAGATATCTGAAGCTTCATGATACATGATCCTTCTAGCACTTTTCTTCAATGATCACATCTACCATTTAAAAAAAAAAAGTCCTATGCTAAATTAGAAATATCTGAAGAAGACCTTCATGTTTCCAAATTAATCATTCCACTACTAGTGTTGAATAGTCATGAGTTCATCACTGTGGTAAGCTTTTGAGTGAAGCCACAAAACATCACTGCTGCCCTCAAAGAACTTACTCTTAGGTTGTAAAGACAAGCAACTTAACTTATTAAAAATTAAAGCACCTTTATGACCAAAGCATTTGGCCTTAGCAAAAAGCTCAAAGAAAGAAGGAAACACTGAAAGTGGGGTTTTGTTAAAGCCAAAAGATAATTTGAGCTGCACTTAAAGAAGAGATAAAATTTAGTAAAGAACAGAAAATGAGAAACTTATTCCAGACTGGAGAGAAAAGGCAAGTTGTAGGCACAGCTAGGCACAGTAGTTTTGAGCTGAGATTGACGTTCTCACCACTCTCCACTTGGCTTAGGAGAGAGTGATACTCCAGGGAAGGAGGAGCAGTTCCTCCCAGACCGCACAACTTAAACAGTGTTGCAGAAACAACTCTAGGTTTCCTTTCTTTGTGTACCAACTGGGCTTCATTTGATTCTTTCCCCTTCCTAGTGGGTCTTGCTATCCCGGTTATACTCTGTGCTGTAATTTTGAAAGCACGTCTGTTGGGTTTTGTAAGGAATATTCTAAACACAGTTACTACATATTTTTCAGTGTATGGCCCTTCCAGATAGTTGTGCTGCAAGAACATCTGTTTATCACCCTCTGCACTGGGATGAGGGTACAACTCTCTAATTATAAAGTAATGTGATACAATGCCATTTTCCCCATTGTGTTTCTAGCTACTTAGGAAATCTTCATTTTTCTTGGATCTGAAGATGGAATTATGTAAGGAATGGGGGGATACAGCTTATCCTTGGGGATGGGGGCAGGGAGATAATTGATTCATAGCCAGTAGACATTTAGTCTCAAAGCAGCCAGCGATGCTCCGGAAGCCACTAGAGCTAACTGGAGCCTCCGTTGTCCTGTCAAGCTAAGGGCTTTAGAAACACCAGGGAGAGGGAAACAGCACATTTTGTTTCTTCATAATAAATCTCCCATCGTATTGTCTGAGACACTTTGCTCTCCTGAGGACTCAGGCCTTGCTTCTTAGCCTTTTCCAATTGAGCTCTTCCTTGCCCACCGCCCATTTCCATTAAAATGGCTTGCTGGGATCCAAAGGAGGCAACCTGCCACATACCAAGCTTTCTATTTTCTCTGAACCCTCTCCCCCTCTCCCCTCCAATCTCATTTGGACCTTTTTTGTCTTCCCCTTCCCCACCTCCCCATGCTGGTCTTCCTCAGTCATCCATCATTACCCATGGGATCTCTTCTATAGGTTTTCAGAGAGAAACAATTCCTGGATTGGATTTGAAGCAAAGCATTACGAGACTCTAACTCAATCTCAATTACTATTTGGCACTACATTTTATGAGTGAGAAATGCAATAAAATACCGATTTCTAAATTTAACTAGCATTATATAACGCAGTTATTTATTACAGAAGGCTGTTGTTTATGTATCGCCTGAGCTATTGATTAGTATGAAAAAATATCAGTGTACAGGAAGCCATATAAATCGATCAATATTTAAAGTGATTAATCAAATATCTAATTTGTTTCCCTGAATTTTCTTCCAATAACCATGGTTGTATCACCCGGTGTACCAATGGACTATAATTCAAATCCACCTATCAAAAGCAGAACAGAACCTAGCAAGAGAGACAAAGAAATGTCTTTCTCATTCTGTTGTTTGAAATGCAAAAAAAAAAAAGAAAAGAAAAACCATTAAAGCACAGTAAACTATATTTTTCTTCCACATACCCATCCTCACTTTATTCCCTCCTCTAATAACCATAAGCTGAAATCACTTAAGGATTACAATTATCCCTCATCGTTATTGCCCATGTTATGATGAGGCTGCTACCCATTGCAAATGCTGCTTCTGAAAATGAAAGATGCTCTTCAGAGAGATTTTTTTGTTTGTTTGTTTTTTGCTTTATAGGCTCCTTCAGGCAGAATTGGGGGTGGGGGTTGAGATGGAAATTCAGTCAGGAAAACAATTAACTAGCACAGCTTCACTGCACAGTAACATCAAATCATACAGCAATTAGAGCTCTGCAAAACTCCCGGTTTGCTTTCATGCACATTTAAGGATGAAAACTGATATGTACACTGAGTTGATGCTGGACTGCAAATGAAAAAATCAAAGAGGTAAACATTGTAATATGTCATTCTCTGCCAAATCACATCTCAAGAATGGCAATTTGGGCCAAGAGTATTTTCAGTCTGTACAAAAGAAAATTCACCTCTCTCCTCAAGATTTAGTAGTTTGCTAGAGAATTATCTACCATTCCTTCCCCCCCCCCACATTGAATATGTTTTAAAAAATGAATGTTTGCCTAAAAGTATGTCACATTTGTTAGTGAACACAGGGATTAATTAACCCATTGTCCTGAAAGATTACCAAAGCCTTAATTGTTAAATCCAGGAAAGAAATAACTGAAGCTTCAAGAATAGCAAAGCAACCATGTTTTCAGAGTGGAAAGGAGCTGGGCACAAGGGCTCTCACCTGAAATTCCAGCAACTCAAGAGACTGAGGCACGAGGATTGCAGGTTGGAGGCCAGCCTGGGCGACTTAGAGAGACCCTGCCTCAAAATAAGAAAATAAAAGGGCTGGAGATGTAGCTCAGTGGTAGAGCACTTGCCTACTATGCACATGGCCCTGGTTCTGTCCCCAGAACCACAAGAAATAAAATTTCAAAAGAAAAAAAAATCTACCAATCTTTGCATTGATAAGCTTTATCATGCAACATGCCATTATAGGTTATATAACCAGCAACATGTTCAATTTTTCTTTCCTAATTAAGTGCTTTTCCTTTGGACAGTTTTTGGTACACTAGAACTTCATTTCTAAAACAGCAGAAATTTCCCAATAAAACCATCCACCAAGGCTCATTTTCCCTGACTACCACTGAAGGTTTTCCAATCATTAGCTTGTGGATTCAACTTAGAAATAAAGGATAAGATATCTGCTTCCTTATATTTTAAAATAAACTATCTGGGCATAATTGTAGATTTATAGAAAAATTGCAAAGGGAGTACAGAGAGCTCTCAAACACCCCTCATCCAACCTGCCCTTTTTAAACATCTAATATGACCATGGCACAATTGCCAAAACTAAGAAAATGGCATGGATAGGTAAATATTACCCAGACTCAAACTTCATTTGAATTCCACAAGCTTTTGCATTACAGCCATCTTTCTGTTCTGGAATACACACTATGGTACAATGTTGCACTGTACTGTATGTCACCTGATCCCCTGGTCTGTGACGGTTTCTATCTTTCCTTGTTCTTCATGACCTTGAATGTCTTGAGTACTGGTCAAGTATGCTATAGAACCTCCTCCAATCTGTGTCTGTCTGTCGCTTTTCTCATGATGAGACTGGGGTGATGGGGTTTCAGAATGAGTAACGGACAAAAGTTCCCTTCTGTCACTCACTAACAGAAGGCTCTTGATTTCTCTGTGATGTCCCCAGTAACATTAAGCTTCATCCTTAATTAAGGTAGTGTTTGCTAAGTTTCTCCACCATATGTTGATTATTTTCCCATTTCCTTTGTTTGCTCTTTGGACGAGAGTCACTGAGTCCAGCCCATACTGAAGAGGAGGGAGGGTCTAGATCTTCCCCCAAGGAAGAATCTACCCATGTCCTTGGTAAGGGGGAGTCTCCTGGAATCATACTGTAAGAAACCTTTTTAATAAACTAAATTCAATATCCAGGAAAACATGCCAAGAGGAAAGTGTCCACCCAAGGTCAGACACCCACTCACCAGCCCCTACAGGACTTGGTGTGTGTTATACAAACTAGATTTATTCTTCCCAAACAATTTATGAACAGAATGGCCATTTAAAGATGTGGCTGAAGCATTTTGGTTTTCTGACAAATGTTCCTCAGTCCCCACCCTTACTCAGCCAAATGATTCCCAAAAACTAAGGAAGTGGTTATTCAAACCCTGTTTGAAGGCTCCAATTGGTCATCCTGTGGCACTTTGAAGACTGTGGATGGGCCATTTTCCATAGCAGTGAACTCCATGGTAACTGCTCCCTTTTTAACCATTCAGTGATCATCAATATTTATTAAGCACCTACTATATGCCAAATGCTATGCCCCGTCATGGAGCACCAAATGAAGAGAAAGATTACAATAACCAACAAGGACCTTAGAAAATAGTGGGTTCTGTGTGAAACACACTGATGGGTGCACAGGCAGTACGAGGAGAGAGGAAAGATTGAATGGCTGTATAAAGACACAGGTCAACCAGGGACTCAAAAGCTGTTTCCCAAGCACAAAGCTTGGATAGAGAAGGGTAGAGAATATGAACAAAGGATAAATCAGGATAAAGGGGAGCCTAGAGCAAAGACACTAAGAGATGATGTCACAAGGCCATACAAGGTCACACATCTGGTGACCAGATGATTAGGGATCAACTGTTTCTTATTTGATAAGACCCTTGGAAAAGTCATGTCCCCTAGAAGAGTCCCCAGTTTGCTTGCTTCTCCCCATAGTTTGTAGGACAGAACAATTTACCAAATGAAACATGGAAAATACTTTAAAACTGTTTAGTAGTCTACGAACATGCCAAAAGATCATAGCTAAAATCTTACCAAATGTAGAAGAAAAGAAAAACGGAATAAAACATACATTAAACCAATAAGTATCAAGCATCTGTCATCTCCAAATACTGTGCTGGGTACCCAGCAAGCATTCTTACGTTCTCTTGGTTTTTTTTTTTTTTTGTTTTGTTTTTTTACAGAATGTTAATTATTACTTTCACAATTTATGGATAAGGACACTCAGTCCTAAAGGTTACAAAGCAGGTTAAGAAGATAGGATTTGAATCTAATACTTTCTTATTCCAAGACTCTTCACAACATAGCAATCCATCTTCCTATGGATGATGAATTTAAAATAGTATGGAATAGGCTGTGTTTTGTCTTTTTTTTTTTTTTTTTTTTTTTTGTGTGTGTGTGTGTGTGTGTGTGGTACAGAAGATTGAAACCAGAGGTGCTCTACCAGCTACATCCCCAACCCTTTTTTATTCTTTATTTTGAAACAGGGTCTCACTAACTTGCTGAGGCTGGCCTTGAACTTGCAATCCTTCTGCCTCAGCTTTCCAAATCACTGGATTAGGTGTGCACCACCATGCCCAGTTGTATACCCTTTGTTCTTTGATAGGCATGATTGCTGAGAGACACATGGTATTGACAAGGCCATGGCGACACTGGTTCTACCTGTCCTCTTTATTTCCTGCAAGGTCACGTGCAACAGCTGCTGCCACCCAGCACACAGAAAGCACCGGATGACAGTATTTAGCAGGGAAAGTCAGTGCAAAGTTAGCAGAATGTTAGGAATCAGATCTGGAGCTCCTAGCCTAAATCTGGAGAGTCACTACAGATTAGCTTGAATGTGAATCACACTCTAAAGGTCTCAGAGGTCTTGATGCAGAAAAGAATAGGCTAGAACAGGATTTTCAAAGAACAGAGTCTGTGAGACTAAGAAACAGTGGCATATCAAAAGAGGCTGGGTGCTAAGCAGTTCAAGAGTCAAGAGTAAAAATCTGATAACAAGTCAAGGTAAGTGAGAGGTGGGTTCCTATGAGACTCTGACCCAAACAACAGTCAATGCATGACTTTGTCAACCAATCAATACAGAACTTTGTTTTATGTATCTGTTTAAAGACATCTTATTTAACATGTTGATTCATTAACACTGAACTCATGACCAACTGCACTGTCACTCATGCCATAACAAAGCTTTTCTAATACACATTTTCTCCGTAAGGCACATGGCAGCTTTTGTGCTCAGGAACACTGGGCAGCCCTTCCACATTACACTCAGGTACAAAAGGCACCAAAAAGTGAGAACTGTGGCAACGAGTAGACACTGGAATGACACCCACTCATAGTATGAGAGATGAAACAAGAAGATAGCATGTACCTCCATTCCACTTTGGCGAGGGACATGCATATGAAATGACCCAGATTTTTCACACCTCTGCACACAGCCACAACTGACCAAGAAAAAAAAAAAAAAAAAAAAACAGCAACTAAATATTGATTTGGAGTTACAAATAAATTTAGTGAGTAGGCAGATTTGCAAATACAGAATGATGAATAATGAGAACCGACTGCATGCATGCGCACACATATTTCAAAGACAAATGACAAAATGAAAATAATTCCTTCGTATAAGTCAGATGAAAGATGTATTAATTACTATGCAAGGAGATTTTGTAAATTAAAAAGGCAAATAGCCCAATGGGGGGAAAAGTGAAAGGGCTTATTTAGGTAATTCATGCTTGGAGAATTACTCTTTTAAAAGAGCTCATGACACTGGGCCCGGTGGCATATGCCTGTAATCCCAGTGCTTGAGAGACTGAGGCAGGAGGATCACAAGTTCAAAGCCATCCTCAGCAACTTACAGAGGCCCTAAGTAACTCCGTGAGACCCTGTCTCTAAATAAAAAATAAAAATGGGTGGGGACCTCTCTCAGAGGTTAAGTGCCTCTGGGTTCAACCTCCAGTACTGAAAAAAAACCTCATGTCTAGGCTGTGGTGTACCTCAGTGGTAGAGTGCTTGCCTAGAATACATAACACCATGGGTTCCCTCCAAATTATTGGCCAAATTATATTATTATATTATGTGCATATATGATTACACAACAACAAATCCCACCATTATGTGCTACTATAATGCACCAATTTAAAAATGTGGGAAAATAATTAAAAATTACATGTTATCCTGTATAATCTGGCACAACATAAGTGAAAATAATTTTTAAACAATATTTACAACATGAGCCCATTTTTATGGATCCATAAATACATTCATCAACATGTTAAAAGTAGTTCTTTTTTCTTGGTATTGGGGATTGAACCCAGGGGTGCTCCACCACCAAGCTAAATCCCTAGCCCTTTTTATTTTGACACAGGGTGTTTCAAAATTGCTAAGGCAGCCTCAAACTTGGCAATCCTCCTGCCTCAGCCTCCCAAATCGCTGGAATTACAGGCATGTTTGGCTAAATATCAGCATTTCTAAATATCAGCATTTATAAAAGCTTTTATCTCTATTTTTATTCCTATAATTACCAAATACAGCTTTGAAATAAAAATAGCATTTTAATGTGAATGTCACATAGCGGCAATGATCTCAGCATTCTTGATTTAAGAAGGAAAGCTCATCCTTTCCACAGCACTTCTGAGATACTTAAGCATTTTTACTGTCTCAAAGAATTGGTTGAGCTAAATAGATTAATTGGCTTGATAAGGAAAATGACCTTTTATAGCTGATTTATGAGAAATTGTGGCTCTCCTTATATTTCCTTTTCCTGCCTCCAGGCATATGCCCAGCTGTCTTCCAGTTCTGCTGTGAAATCTCAGGCTGCAGGGTGAACTTCACACACACGGGACAACACGCATGTATGATGATGTGATAAGGGGGATTTTCCTCCTTTGTGTGCACAGAATGACATCATGTAGCAGTTCAGTGTGCTGTGGGGCTTGTGTCGTGTTGCAGAGTGCCGCTAGCACTTACTACAAGGTTATCAGTTTAGCTGTTGGTGAAGGTATGGTAATAAAAGATAAAGTCTTCTGCTCTGGCCACGTGGAGCTGGTCTGCAGAGTGTGTGCCCTGCCATTGTACTACTCACTGTTCATGAAGCCATGCTGCCTTTTCCTCCAGGACGTTAGAGTCCCTACAAAGGATGTCTAGATGCTTATGCAGATATTCTGATTCCCAAAACTACTCTTCTCCTTCCCCCTTATGGGACAGAATCCATACCTTAATATTCTAATCTAGAGAATCTGTGTTTTTATGAAAATGTGTCCTCTTGAGATGGGGCTCCAGGTGATCTGTATGACAATAGATAGGACTTCAATAGCAAACACTGAGCAGCTCCTGTGATCACTGAGCTATGAGCCAGGTACCACAAGAGAGCCTTGTCATCTCCACCATGAAGAACACCTGATTCAGAGGGGAGCTCATGATCTCCCTGGGTTACTATCCTCCTCCCAGGGAATACTCTGTTATTCCATCTCTGGCATTCCATCATCTGTGTGGCTCTTCCAGGCTACATTTCTCTTTCTATTGAGGGACAGAGAACTTAGTGCAGATTTTTCAGAATTTGTCTCATTGGAATGAAGATGCTCGGATCTGCTTAACATAAATGCCAGACACAGGGGCATTTTCCTGGACTCTCTTGAACCTAACTCTTAAGACCTAAGACATTTTGGAGGCTAGGTGAGCTCTCCTCAGGATGCCTAAAAGCTTGGTTGGTGCTGTGTGCATTGATTATTAACCCAGGGAAAGATGCTGAGAGATTTTCTCTCCAATTGAATACTAACAGGTCTGGGAAGTTAGTGTTTTTGTAATTAACATGGTAACTGGGAGGTTGCTACAGTAATCTATGTTGTGGGAGATGGGGGTATAAAGAAGCAAGTAGATAATGACCATCTAAGATGTAGGTTATCTTTATATATGAGATTCAGGATTCAGTGTAACTTAGTGGAATAAACACAACTTCAGACAGACTAGGTTTCATTCCCTGCTCCACTGCTTACTAGCTCAATGATATTCGGCTTCCTACATAATATCTCTGAGCACGGTTTTATAAATGAGGAGGCCAATGAAATAATACCAACCTAGTGGGGTTGCAGTGAGATTAAACTAAATTATGTATAAAGTGTGCAGTAGCAGGTACTCACTTAATCATACCTCCTAAAATTTTAAATGACTTTGAAGAAGAAGAACTTTCTGCTTGATCTAGAATTGCTTGTATGGAGTAAATCATGTACCCAGGAAGCTTTATTGAACTGCTACCAAGAGCCAGGCTCACAGAACCAACTGGGGAGTTTTGTGGGCAGAGGGTGGGAGAAGACCCAGACCCTGGGGCATGGAGTTCAGTGTCATTCTAGCAGGAGGGAACCAGCATATTACCAAATAAACATGGTCAGTTACACAAGTCTATAATAGGTGTATGACAGACAGTTCTACAGTAGGGGTTGATTAATGTCTGATTGATTTGTTGGGGTTGGGCTTCCAAGAGGCCCTGGGTTGTGAGCTGCTGCTCAAAGAGTGAATAAGAGAATTCCCAGATAGGCAGAAACAGAAAGCTCCTCAAAATTATTCGATCATGACCAATTAATGGGAGCCCCCACTTTGTCCCAATGCTATCCACATGGAAGGTCATTAGTAAGTATTTAATGAGCTTACCACATAAGCAAGGTGAAGAAACATAGTGGAACACACAAAGAAAACATGAATTTCATTAGTCTCAGCAACTCATGTGCAAACACTTAAACCTTTTTTCCTTCCCAAACTCATCTTCATTTCTTTGTCAAGCCCCATTCCTCTTGAGGCAGGCAGTTTGATCTGTTCACATTCTAGTACACCATTTACAGTTAATTCAGGAATATTTTCTCCAGTCCTTTTCAAAAATGGCTTTTCACATTCAGGATCATACTTCTTCCCCAACCCTTTCCAGGGATCCTCTTCTTGCTCTATACAATGGAACTCATTATGCCTACACTGGTATAAAATTTAGAGGCAATGTTTGCAAGTCTCCAAACACAAGGCACAGAAAATGCCCTCTGTGACAACAGACTTCAGCTCCTTTACCATTGCCTGGGTCAAGAATACTCTTGGCACCCTCTTATCTGACTAAAAAGAATGTCCCCTTTTATACAAGGAAAATAAGTTGTAACAGGTTATAGAATAGCACAGAGAAATACAAGTTTCCTCCTAGCCCGGATAACTGGATGTCCAAATCCCACACTTCCGCTGCCAACAATTGTACAATTTCTTCAGCCAAACAGAGTCCATTCACTGTCCAGCCTGGAAAAGGGCTCACACCTCAGCCAGCTGGGGTGAAGCTCTCTCTCGTCAAGTACAGCACAATGAGACACAAATGTGCTTGAAATTTCTCTGGATAATTATGAATTCGACATCCATAAAATTTTAACCATGGATATTTTATCCAGTCAATTGTACTGGATCCATTTAATACTGTTAAGGAATACACCATTAGTCAAGAAGGCTTTGGGGAGTGCTTAATAAGTTACTTAAACCTTTAGGAGTCAAAAGGGTTGAACAGGCCAGCAAGAGGTCACTGGCTATAACTTTGGCCACAGTTTTAAGATAATGGTATCAGATTAACCTTAAAATTTACTGAAACAGCAGGCATGGTGGTGCACCCCTGTAATCCTAGTGGCTTGGGAAGATGAGGCAGGAGGATCGTGAGTCCAAAGCCAGCCTCAGTGATGGTGAGGCACTAAGCAACTCATTGAGACCCTATCTCTAAGTAAAGTACAAGATAGGGCTGGGGATAGGGGATATGGCTCAGTGGTTGAGTGCCCCTGAGTTCAATCCCAGGTGCCCAAATAAACAAAAGAACAAAAAAAATTTTTTTTTTTTTTTTATAAAATCAGTAGCAACTCTAGATTATATTAACAAATAACTAAGTAAACCATTTGCTTACATCAAAGGTGAGGTTAAGGAAGATAGACTGGTGTAAGTACTTTGCATAGTCTTCACAGTCACAGTCTTCAGATGACCCCACTGTAATCTATTCAGTGTGTAATTAGGTGGTAGAAGATCTAAACAGCTCTGGTTAAGTAACAATGATGAATGAGAAGATTGGGAAACAGAAAATTAGCTGCAGCTGACAAACCCAGGAAACGCTTCCATGTTCACTTTGTGTTTTGGTCATATCATAGATATCATAGTAGAGGGAGGAATGGGGAGCAACTAAAAAAAAATCTCAGAAGTGTAGGATTTTCTCCAGGATCCACAAAAATAGGGACTTCCAGGCCCCAGGCATGAGAAATCTCCTGTTACCTAAGTCCTGTGGTTTCATAGAAGGTATGTTGAAACCAAATTAAGCAGTAGGACGAGATCTTCCTTTATTTGCATGATCTGTCCTGCCTCATTCTTCCTTGACCAGATTCTGTCTTTCTTTCTTTCTTACGATTAGAAACTAAACATGGGGGAAAACAGGACCAGAGCCTAACTGGGGAGCTATACCTGTTCAAGATCTGCCTGTCCTTCTGCCCTTTCACCCCAACACCCTAACAAGAGGATCCTTTCACATGGGCCACAGTTCTTTCAAACCTTCCCTCCTTCTCATCTGTTTGAGGGACAACAAACACTAATTTCTAGAAAAACCAAACTTTCTCATGCCTAGTGACTCCAATCCTTAGAAAAACACAGTATCTTTCATAAACTCCCGCGTCTTTTTTGAGGATGTGCAGAAGGAAACAATTAGTTCTTATTCTTTCTCTTTTTCCCAGATTTATGAAGAAACATTTTTAAACAGAAGGTAAGGATAAACATCAAGGTCCAAGCTAGGACCAATTTATAACTTCTTACCAAGAGAGGTAAAGGAACCTACCTTCATTTGCTCTTGCCTTTTAAATTTGTTACCAGAAATGCTGGGGAGTGATATTGGCCAAATTACATTGTTCTATTGTGTGCATGTACAAATATGTAACAACAATTCCCATCAATACTATAATACAACAATAAAAAATATGGGGAAAAAATTGTTACCAGGTTACCCAATAAATTATTTCTGGCTTTAAATAACAATTTTGGATGTGAAATTTAGGTTAGAATTCTGTCCCCCACAAACACATACACAATTCTGTGGTAACAACTTTTGAAAAAATAAAATGGCTAAAACCTCTCCTTAAATGAGAATTGTGTCAGCACTACAATTACTTGCAAGCACTGAATGCCCGGATGTTCCTGTATTTAAAATGTGACTCTAAAAAGTCATTGTTACCATGCATACCCATTACTCTCCACTCCCAATTAAAACTCTTTATTAAATATTGACTTATTTATAGTATTACCTTCTAAATCTTCATCACTCTCCTATTGATTTAGGGGTCTCATTTGCTATAAAACAGAAACAATGGGACCTGAAAATAAAAAGAAGTACTGGTTGAAGTCAAACTAAAGCTAATTTTTAGATGTCATACTTCAAAACTGTCTCAGAATCTAATCTCCAAATATTTTTCTGACCTGGACAAATAGCAAAGAATAATGGGAATTTTTTCAGGAAAATGCTGTACAGGCTTGTCATAAATATGTATATCTTTTAAATATCAAGAATGTGAATTTTGGCTATAAGACATTCAAATTCAAGCTACCATTTGTATGACAGAAAGACAAAATACTTTAGACATTTCTACATTATGCTACAAAAATTGTTTGTTAAATTAGATGCATGGAACTTGAAAATAAATTTTCTCATTGAAATAAGACTTCTAAATGGCAGTTCCCTCAGACTGGCCTTCAGGAGTCAATTGCTCTTACAATGTTGCTGAACTATTTGATTTTAGAAAAGTATTAATTCATGCCATTACATTTATCTTTGCAATAGTATGGTTACTGCAATATTACCCAATCTCATGATATGATGGGCATAGAAAGTTTCACTGCAAGTAGAATAAGACAAAATACAAATGATACCTAGAATCATTTTAATTTCCAGGAGCCGTTTGTGAGTAATATTCTGTTTTGGGTTCTTGCATTTCTATTTCTCTCCCAATGACAACTTGGCTAGGTATCGAAATTTTGGCTAAAGGTACACCCTCGAATCCCACGGATATTGTTCTATTATTTTTATTTTTGCCACTTGTACCCTGGAAAGACAAAGCAGTTTGCTTTTTAATCTATTATAGATAAAATGTTGTCATTGTTGTAGCAATCTAAAGGGGCAGGATGAGGGCAAGAGGGGGTTAGGATGCATGTAGGAAAATATTAAGAATATACTCAGATGCTACTGTTACTATTTTTCAAATCCACAAACATGGTTTTCTTCAGTTGAGGAATGCATTAATAGTATTATATCTTTTACTATTTTATATTTATTTATTTAAGCAGAAAATTAGCATAGTTAGAATTTATTTCGTGAGCATTTTTGTGGCAGATCAGGGAACCAATTTCATTAGAAGTCTCCTGCAAAACCTCAAGATACAGAAGGCACTACAACAAAGCAATGTGGAAGAGGAAAAAATAAATACAGAAGAAGTAAAATCTGAAACTACATAACAGTGATTTATTGCATATGAGGGAACAGGAAAAATTTAGAATGAATGTTCACATAATGTATGGTTGACAGCATCACTGGGACTATCATGAATTATGACTAGGCATTAGGGGAAAGAGTCAGTTGACTGGTGTCTGTGTGTCCTAGCTACCAAGTGCAATGTAACAAACCTCCCCAAAGCTCAAGGGTTTAAAATGACATTGTATTTATATCACCAATCTGCACTCTGGGGCAGAGCTTAGTGGGGGAACTCTCTGACCTGCCCCATGTGGTGTCACCTAGGACTGGAAGCTGAAGGCTCCACTTCCAAGATGGCCCACTCATGTAATTGCCAAGTGGATGCTAGCTGCCTGCTGGGACCTCTGCTGGGGATGTCAGCTCAGACACCCATATGTGGGCTCTTCATGCAGCTCCTTGGTCTTTTTGCAGCAGGGAATCTGGGGTCCAAAAGCAAACATTCTAACACCTAAGAAGTGGAAGCTGCCAGTTACTTGGGGTTGAACTTTGCACCTTTTTGTTTCCCTGTTTTCTTCTGATCAAGCAGTCATAAAGCTCAGACTTAAAAAAAAAAAAAAAAAAAGATCATATGCATATGAATCTATACCACTCCTCAGAATTTATCCTATACTGATACATACTATACTGATACATGTATACCTATGTTTATAGTAGCACAATTCACAACCAACCTGTGTGTTCATTAAAGGGTGAATGGATAAAGAAAATGTGGTATATATACACAATGGAGTTTTATTCAGCTATAAAGAAAAATGAAATTATGTCATTTGCAGGAAAATGGATGGAATTAGAGACTATTATGTTAAGCAAAATAAGCCAAACTCAGAAGTTCAAGGGTGATATGTTTTCTTTCATATGTAGAAGCCTGAGAGGAATAAAGAAAAGAAAGGTGGGGTGGACCCCTTAATTCCAAGGTGAAGCACTGCACCTACCTTTATGTTCTGTTCCTAAAAGAAAGCCAAAAATCACATAAATTTCAGACTCTACAAAATCTGATCTCCCCTTTAGTGAAGTTTAAATCACAAGAGTAGATGAGATTATGGAAAGAAAGCTTACAAAAATGTCAATATTCACACCATTGGAGAGAAAGAGAAAGGAGATCAAGAATGAGATGTTTTGAATACAAAGAGGTCAACTAAGCAGTAGAAAGTTTCAGGAGGGAGGGGCTGATAAACATTCTTAAAACAAAGCAGAACATCAAAAAAAAAAAAAAAAAAAAAACCCAAAAAAATAATCCTTTTGAGTTGGCATAATGGAGATCCATTAGCAATCTTGTCAAAGCATCTTCAAAGGAAGCAGAAGTGAGCTTCCAGAGGATTGAGAGTAAATGCTAATTGGGAAAAAAATGAAGACAGCAAGAAATATGAGTGAAAAACATTAGAAATGAATACAGAAAATAAGGAAGATTGGGAGCTAGAAAATGCGACTTTCTGAGATTGTTTTTAATAAAAAATTACAAAGCCTAAATTATGTTATAACTATTAAAGAAACTGAAGTAATATTTTAAAACATTCCAACAATGAAAACACCAGACTCAGATGGCTTTACACAAAAATTCTCCTAGTCTTTCAAGAAAAAAAAAAAAAAAAATCTGTCTTATATCATTTCTTCCAGGAAAGAAAACAAAGAGAAAATAGGCCCCTTGAGGCATTTTACACAACCAGCATAACCCTGACACCAAATCAATGCAGACACTAGCAGGCCTTTTTCATTTATGAAGAAAGATGCAAAAATCTTAACTGAAAGGCTAGCAAAGTCCAATAGAACTGAATAGATAAAAAATAAAACACCATGATCAAATTGCTTTTATCCCAGGAATACTGAGATGGTTTACTATTAGAAAAATCTATAATGAATTTCAACACATTAACGGATTAACCTGTAATCTCGAGAGGCTGAGGCAAGAGGATCACAAGTTCAAGTCCAGCCTCAGCAACTTAGTGAGACTCTATCTCAAAATAAAAATAAAAAAGGGCTGGGAATGTAGCTCAGTAGTAAGACACCCCTGGGTTCAATCCCCAAAGAAAGAAAGAGAGAAAGAAAGAAGGGAGGAAAGAAGAAAAATCATGTGACCATTTTAATAATTTTAGAAAAGGGATCTGACAAAATTTAACATAATAAAAATTTTAACATAATAAAAATTCTTAGTCCAGGAAGCTTAGAAGGGACCTTTTCTGGCATGAGATCTTTAGGAATCGCTAATCATTAGGAAGCCTCCTCTTCAAGGTCAGAAAAAGGACACCATCATTACTTGTCCTCACACAGCATTGAAAGCTCCCAGACACCAAATGCCTAATGACTTTCTCAGTTCTGGTACTCATCCTGCCTCTCAGGCAGCTTTGCTAACCGGGTCCCAACGGATTGCCATAGAGCATCTGGTTCCTCTGGGTCTTCTCAGGGCTGCACAATGGATTCATCTGGTCTTTAAATTGACAGATGCCTGAGTTCCACCCAGAGAAACTCCTGTTGGATTGGCCTGGAATATAGCATGGGCAGCTGGGTTTTCAAAATCTCCCTGGACAATTTTAGTATGTAGCTCAGCTTGAGGACCACTAGATTCAAGTAGGATGAGGCAAGAAAGGAGAGAGGGGAGGACAGGGAAAAGTGGAGCAGTGATTCTCAAACTTGGCTACACATTAAAATCACCTAAGGAGCTTTCTAAAATCCCAATGCCCAGATTGCATCCCTAGCTAATTGATAATAATTGATTAATTTTTAAATCAGACTCTATGGAGGTTGGATCTGGACACAGTATGTTTTAAAAGATTCCCCCCAAAGCCTTCTTATATGCAGCCACAATTGAGAACCACTGGCATTGTCTCCGTAGAAGATGTCATCAGTATCCTTGGATTCAGTTACCAAACAAATGTCAATAGCTTCGAACAGCTGTATGTGTTGCCTATAGTACATTCTAAGCACAAAACTAAGTCCAGCTGTCAACTCCGCATCCTCTCTTGGAAGTCCCATGTCACTCAAATGCCCAGACCTCTCCTCCATCACTGTGTATCCAGGTACTCACCTCTGCCCCGGGCAGCAGGCTCCACAGGTGAGAGCTATGACTTCCCTCTGCATTGTATGTGAAGCAGAGTTTCTCCAATCTCTCTAAGTTAGGAATAGGACTGTTTCCACATTATTGACCTATCCTGTGAGGCTAAATTAAGAGTCACAGCTAGTAAGAAGAGTAGAGGTGCAGGAATAAAGGGCCAGCAGTGTTGATGTTACTGATTTTAAAAGATTTACGGGGAAATGGTACAGGATGGGCAAAGGTGAGACTGCAATGAAATATGCAGTCCCAGCAACCTTGGATCCATGCTCTCCCCATGTTTCCTTTCCCCCCCTTTCCATCAGTATTAGAGATGTCAAAGTGGACTGCCCTAACACTTACTGATACAAAAGTGAGAAATCTTCCCACATCCTGTAACTCACAGAGTAAGAAGGGACTTTCCTGCCTAAGTGACATGATGGGAATCCCCTGTCACAGAGGCATCTAGAAGGTAAGGCATGTCCTTCCATAAATAGAGCATGTACCTTTCAGCCAAGGAAACTCATCTTCCCCAAGACCAGCTCCATCTGATTTTCATAAGCTGTTTCATTGATCTGCATTGTTATTCCTACAGCACAGGTGAGGAAACTGAAGTTGTCCGCAGTCACACAACCAGAAAGCAGCAGGCCCCAGTAATCAACCAACACATCTCAGAATAATTCCAAAATCATTGTTTTTTCCCTTGTAAAATGCACTCACCTGTCCTTGTTGACAACTTATTTTAGTTGTCTTTATCTTCTTCTCTTTCCTATAGCTGGGGCAAGTTAAAGAAGGTAGTTTTACAGGGAACACTCGAACAAGATGGTAAAGGATGAAAATTGGTTCTCAAAATATTTCCAAAATATCCCTTACCCTCTTGAGAGAGAAGACAATTCATCTTTGATAACATGTTAAAACAACATAGAATAACACTGTGCATGTTTTCTATCTACTACCACCAAGATCAGGGGACCTGGGATTCACCTTTTTAAATAATCTGTTACCACCTAAATCTATCCAGATCAGCAGGGTAAAAAGTTCCGCATCGCTGCCCTGGGCAACAGTTAGCCCGGGCCATGTTCCCCAGGATGCTAGGGTTGCTGAAACCGAACTTTCACCAGGCAAAAGGTGAAGGTGTGTGGGAGGTGCTAGCCCCTTTGGGAAGCTGCCAGACGAAGCTGCCTTCTCCATAATACTCCACTGAGGCTAAAGTGCAAACAGGGCGTCACTGGAAACAAACGGACAGGCTCTGCGTGTCCTGGCATGGCCATGCCAGCTCTGCAGTTGCTTCCATTGGAATCACTCCTGACTCATTGCTATGCCAATTTATTTTGTTGCTTATATTCATTAGATTAAAATGATTTAATTAGGCTGTGAAGTGTGGGCTTGTTTGGTGTGCAGCCTCACTTCTGTGTTTTTTTGGTCGTGTCCATGTATTTAAATCTCAGGGAAAGGAGAATATTCTTATTCCCACGGCATCCTTCTAGAACAAATTAAATATTGTTTTTCTCTTGCTGCCTACCTCATGATCTCACTGCTCTCTGGCTGCATAATGGGAAAGAAACCATTTCAGTAATTGCCATATTATGAAGAGCTATAGGGAGTGTTATAGCTAGTTGATCATAGTACTTAATTTTAGTTTGTAAGAAAAAATGGCAATGGATTCACAAATTCATTGCTCTTCAAGGGTGGCTCAGTCTTTGGCAATCTACACTCCACTGTATAAAGAAAAAATAGCCAAATATTCAGAGATATAGTCCAACTCCACATCTCTCATCCATGCACATCCAGAAGACGGGGAACTATGAACATAAAACATAATGGAAAATGCACAGAATGTTCCGGATCCCTGCATACAACTCAAACATCTACTTGTAGCTCAAAATATACTTGTTAATTTGATCTATAATATGATATGCAACCCAATCTTTCAAATCTCATCATTAAAGACTAATGCTTCTTAGAAGAAGTTCTCCTGTCTCCCAGCAGTCCCCTCGGTACCTTTCAAGCCACCCTTCCTTTCCTTCAATCCTTCCCCAACCTTCTGAGGCCAATCCTGTAGCTACAGGACCATCCCTCTGACTACGTCATTATTTAGCAGTTCCTGAATCCTCTTGCTTCTGTGACATGCCTTTAATCTGTCTCCCCTGTACATGCACCATCATGCAATCCCTGTGATTCCTTTGATTCATAACACCCCACAAAATAAATGTATTTCTTCACCAATAGGTAAGAAAGACTTTATTTTATATATTCATTTCTTGTGCAGTTAGTTTTCCCCATTACTACACAGCAAGAAAGACGAGTCTGCCTGCTATGTTGGAAACCATCTCCACAGCCAGTTTCACTCTCTGTCTACGGTGTTACTTGGTGGCATTTTAAGAGTCTAGGGAGAAAACATCAGACTGAAAACTTGCTATTTCAGTGACTGCCAGCAAGAACAGTGTGTCCTGCCTGCCTGCCTGTCCTTGTTGGAGTTGTAAGTCTAGGTTACAGTCATCTGTGCCATAAGAAAATACCAGATAATGACTGAAGAAAACCTTTTAAAACTATAATTCACACATAATACTCATCATATCAAGGGCACTATTAGAGGGCTCCTTGCACAGGGTAGGAAGGTTCCAGGGCTTTTACTTTGTTGTTGTCATTGTTCAATTGTATTGTTTATAAAACCCCCTTAATTCTTTCCTAAATGAGTTAGCTTCTTTTGCTCTCCTAATGAAGTTTGCAATTCTTTGAAATCTAGCTCTGGGAACTATAAGAACTATAAGAACAGTACACATGTCCTTTACATGCACAGGACAGCATCTGTCTAGAACAGCCTGCCATCTATCAATTAATTCATTCATTCCAACTTTTTTAAATTAATGGCCTACCATGCATTATACTGGGCATTGCAATAACTACCCTAAGCAAGGCAGACATAAACTTCATACTACCCTGTAGAAGATAAGCCCCTTACCTGACCTATAGATGAAAAATTTTGATGGTAATTAAAAGGTTTAGCAAAGGCCACTTTCTGCTCCACTGTTAGGTCTCTGTTCCCTTCTGCCACATGGAAGAATCAGGTAGGGTAATGGTCACTGGTTTGTACACACTGCCTACTTTCACACTTTATTTTATAAACCCGTGACCAGTTCTCATCTAGTACTAGAATGTGCTAAGCCATTGTGACCACAATGCAGTCAAAGCCAAGAGACATATTCCTAAATCAACTGGTTAATATTTTAATAGTATAAAATTGTGGTTTTTCTGGATTTAAAAAAAAAAATGTATTAGAAGAAGACATGATTGATTTTTTTTTTTTTTTTTTTTTTTTTTTTTTTTTTTTTTGGTACCGGGGATTTAACTCAGGGGCACTCGACCACTGGGCCACATCCCCAGCCCTTTTTTGTATTTTATTAGAGATAGGGTCTCACTGAATTGCTAAGTGCCTCACCATTGCTGATGCTGACTTTGAACTCGTGATCCTCCTGCCTCAGCCTCCCAAGTGCTGGAATTACAGGCGTGCGCAACCTTGCCCAGCTAGGAGACATGATTCTTTCCAGTTGAAAGGTTGTTAAAATCACAGGCAAAGACTTAGGATTTAATATTGACAATGTTAAGATTTATATATTTTTAAGAGTCAAAGCAAGGAAAAATTCAATCCAGCACAGTTTCTAACCAAGTCTTTCCTTAGATTGGTACAAATCAATGCTACAGATAACATATCCAAACCAGCTAATAACAGACGCCTCGGATGACAAAGCCAGGAAAAATTTTAGTTGAGTCTAATGAACATTGGGTCACTCCAAATGGAGCCCATTTACCCAGCAACTAGGAAAACAGGTTCTGCCAGTCCACTGGGTGAGGGTTTGCTCTTGCCCAAGCTCACATCTCCATATCAAGAAAATTACTCTGAGGACATAAGCCCATTTTGGAGGTGGGTCCTTCAGGAGGTAATTGTCAGGCCAGTGGAGGGTCCATGAATGGGATTCCTACCATTATAAGAAGAAACACAATAGAGATGATCTCTCTCTCCACCTGGTGAGGATGTAATGGAAAGACCTCTCTCTGTACACCAGGACAAGGGCCCTCACCTAGAATCTGATTATGCTGTGGCACCCCAGGCTTCCATTTCCAGCCTCCAGAACTGTGAGACATAAATTTCTCTCATTTAACCTGCCTCAGCTACAGAAATTTGTTACAACAGCCTGAACTAACATGGAGGGCAAACCTTGCAAAATGTATCAGAATAACACATTTTTCCCATAATGGATAAGCATTTTTTAATTCCTAGAATTTTTTAAAATTTAAGTTCATAAGTGTTTAATAACATCAAAACTGTAATGTTTGTAATATTATATTAAGGAGTAGACTTGGCATTTTAAGTATTCATATGAGAATTTGGCCTTTTTGTGTGATGGTTCAGACTTGCAATTCCAATTTAACATATATAATTGAGTTATTGATTTAGAGTTGTGATTTTTAATATATAATGTCAGAAGACTTAAGAGAATTTAGTATTCTCGTATCTGTGAATTTAATTTATTAGATTTGTAATAGTTATTTAAGTACTTAGGAAGGGTTTTGTTCATTTAAACAAAGAATCATAGTCTATAAAGAGAGAATCAGGCATATTTAAATCATAAATGAAAGCTAAAATGTTCCAGGCTATTTAGTCAAGTTTGTAAAAAGAACCAGGTATTAGTCAATGCCCCCTTGAAAATAATTGTTAAAGTTTGCTGGATTTATAAAAGTAGAAAAATAAGATTTATACCTTGAACTTAAAATCTCTAAAAAGAACTATATATTTTTATTCATAACATAAATCTCTGAGTAATTTTTTCTGCACACAAAACTTTCTTAAAGAATAATTATCAAAGCCACATTTAACAACATCCTTGGGAACTTAGGGAGTGAATGAAAAGAGAGAATTATGCTCACCAAGAAAAGGCAGAGGGAAAATATTTGTTTTATGTGACCCAGAGTTAACCTAAGATAATATGTTGTCACTTAACCTCTTCTGTCTCCCAGTAAATGCAGGAGAAATGCAACGAGATAATGTCAATGAAGCAGAGATCAGAATTAATTAACAATTATTTATTATTGATTGCCTACTTTGTGTTTTACATTATGTGGAAACACAAAAGCATGTGAAGTTTCTAATCTAGTGAGGCAGGAAAGATGCACAAATCTGAAACAATTAGAGAACAGAATGATTCAGTTCAATAAACATTTATTGAGAACCAACCTTGCAAGAGATACAGTGATTGGCTCCAGGGATGGGGAGAGGGTGGGCTCAAAAATAAACAATAAGCTTTATAATTAAGTGCTAAATTGTGTGTTGCAGAAATCAAGTGAGAAGCGTTCAAAGAGAGACAACAAACTATATTGGAATAGCTGAGATTTATGGATGAGGCAAGAATTGATCTGCACTTTGAAGGATGGAAACGACGTCAATACACAAAGTGGGGCAAGGCAGACGGGGGAGGGACTATGAAACTGTGTACAAAGGGAAAAACACAGAAACAAGCAGAGTAAAGATGCTCCTCAGTGAGAGTGAAATTAGACCATGGTAAATTTCTACATCACACAGGACTAAAATAACATTAGTTACTAGTCTAAGTTACTAAATCTACAACTACAAACAACAATAATTACCATCAAACATTAAGAGAAAGTAGCATAAAATAAATCATCATTTGTCATAAAAGGAGCCAATAAATACTATTTAAATTTGATTAATAATTTAAAAATGTATAAGAATTTATTGTTAGACCTTTTAAAGTAAATATCAGGGGAAATATAAAGTTAAAATAGCATGTCTGTACATTTACTAAGGATGTAAAGGACGGGGACCATAGAATGTTGCTTTTTGTCCGGTTTTTCTGCTCTATTTGAGTTGATACCACTTTGATCCAAATCTGAAGATTCCAAACCAATAAACTCAGTTATTAGGACCTATTTGTTTGACCCAGAGGCAAATTTACTATAGAGTTATTAAAGCTTAAATTTAGAAGTTCCTTACTTGCACTGTTCTTCTCTAGGCCTATATTGCAATCCCTCTTTATTTGAGGTTTTGATATCCATTATTTCAATTACCTGCAGTTTCAGTTACCCACAAACAACTGAAGTCTAAAACTTTAAATGGAAAATTTCAGAAATAAATAATTTATAAATTTTAAATTGAAAACCGTTATGAATAATGTGATAAAATCTTGTACCATCTTGTTTCATCCCGTTCAGAATGTGAATCATCCCTTCGTCCAGTGTATCTACACTGTGTATTCTACCTCCCTGTTACATACTTAGTAATTATCAGATCAACTGCCACAATATCACTGTGCTTGTATTCAAGTAACTCTTATTTTACTTAGTAATGGCCTAAAGGAGGATGGTGAAGCAAAAGAGGAAATAGGGCCTAAAACATGGAAGGATAAACAAACTCTGGTACTATGTAGCAAGGCTGCAGGGCATATGGGAAATTAAGATAGTATATAATAATAGGGTTCAGTACTATCCACAGTTTCAGGCATCCACTGGGAATCTTAGAAAATATCCTCTGTAAGAAAGGAAGACTACTGTTTCTAATTTTGTATTTATAAACCTTATATTCTTTTTTCCTAACACGGGACCCCAAGTGTTTTAGTCAACTTTTTCTCCTCTATGACTCAAAGACCTGACCAAAACAACTGTAGAGGAGGAAAAGTTTATTTGAGGGCAAACAGTTTCAGAGGTCTCAGTCAACAGACAGCCAGCTCCATTCCCCAGGGACTCCAGGTGAGGCTGAACATCATGGCAGAAGAGTGTGGCAGAGGGAAGCAGCTCACAGGATGATGAGAGAGAGAGAGTGTGTCCTCTGTAGGGGAGGAGGTCAAGAACTGGTGCCCCAGGGAGTGGGTGTGTCATGCACCTTTCAGAGATTTCAGGTTTCCTTTCTTCTCTGTCCCCCTCCTCCCATCCAGCCTAGGTAGCCCAAAGCCGGGAAGGGAGCTACTCATTAACTCCTTGCTGGGAGAAAAAATTCCCTGAAGGCAGTTAACCTTGGCAAAGGTTGGAAGAGGGGGAAGAAGTCTGGAGGTATTGGTGTTGTATTTCCTTTTGAATGAGCCCCATCTTCCTGACCCAATCATTCACTATATACCTTTAGTCCTGGTTTCAATGCCACCGACCCCAAACTATTTTTTTTTTTAACCTTTGTTTCAAACTTTATTCCCAGACTTCTTCAGTTTAATTAGCTGCAAAGAATAAATTGTGTATAAGCAAAAACTGAAAAGAGCTGCAGTGTCCAAGGGGATTGGGCTTAAAAATATTAGAGATCTAGATTTTATCAGATCCATAAACAAAACAATTTTAAAAAGCAGTCATAATATAAAATAGCAGCTCCCAGTAACTTCTTCAAGTTTATCTTCTTCAGAAGTTGATCAGTTTAGTTTGCCTCATTCTTAGAAGCCTCATCAAAATTCTCCACAAGATCTGGAACTTCATCATCATCATCATCTTCTCCAGTAGCAAGTGGTGCTTTTCCATCCACAGATTGTTTGGGCAGAGCTTCAGCCAGTCTCCTTAAACTAGTCAAAGTGTCTGCACCAAGTCGGTTTAAGATGCTGGGTAGCATTTCTGTCAGTTGCTTTGTCTCAGCATGGCCTGTAATGGTGAAAGTATTTGCTGCCAGAGATGCCTGAACTTCAGGGTTGTTAAAATGAATAACTGTTCCTTGGCTTGTAAACATATTCACCTCTTCAATACCAGAGATATTGTTTACCCCTAACTTCTTTAAGGAGAATTGAAGTTTTTTTTATCATCTGCTGTAGCTTTTGTATGAACCACCTTCTTTTTTCTGCGAGCAGTTCCTTTCCCACCAATGCGCACTTGTGCCTGCAGTTTGGCGAGTTTTTCCTGGTTCATGATATTTTCTTTCATCTTGTAGGAGCGGAAATGGGGCGGGGGGGGGGGGGGGGGACTAGGGTTGGAGCTCAGGGGATCTCAGGCAGACCAGCTGAGATTAGGCGTACACACGTGGGGACACAAAATGGCAGCTAGAGCTGATCTATTTTTAATCAATTTAATTTCCTTGGCCAGTCATGGTGGCACAACAGGGTAATCACATTGGCTTGGGAGGCTGAGGCAGGAGTATCACAAGTTCAAAGCCTGCCTCAACAACTTAGTGTGACCCTGTCTCAAAATAAAAGGGCTGGGGATGTGCTTCAGTGCCCTTGGGTTCAATTCCCAGTCCAAAAAAATAAAAGGAGAGGCATCTAGGTTGGTTCCACAGTTTAGCTATTGTGAATTGTGCTGCTATAAACATTGATGTGGCTGTGTCCTTATAGTATGCTGTTTTTAAGTCCTTTGGGTATAGACCAAAGAGTGGGATAGCTGGATCATAAGGTGGTTCCATTCCCAGTTTTCCAACGAATCTCCATACTGCTTTCCATATTGGCTGTACCATTTTGCTGTCCCACCAGCAATGTATGAGTGTGCCTTTTTCCCCTTAGTTGGAGAATATAATGCTAAGTGAAGTTAGCCAATCCCAAAAAGCCAAATGCAGAATGTTTTCTCTGATATAAGGCGGCCAATTCACAGTGGGGTTGGGACTGGGAGCATAGGAGGATTAGAGGAATACTAGAATGGCCAATGGGGAGGGAAGGGAAGGGAGGGAGCAAAAGGGTGAGGAAGAAAAAAAAAAGATGGTAGAATGAGATGGATATCATTACCCTAAGTGCATGTATGAAGTCATGAATGGTGTGAATATACTTTGTATACAACCAGAGATATGTAAAAATGTGCTCTGTAAGTATAATATGAAATGTAATGCATTCTGCTGTCATTTATAACAACTTAGAATAAAAAATAAATAATAATTTAAAATTTTTAAAAAAGAAGAGGCAGTACATATGGGCTTTGGACAGCTGTGCAGTTGCTTGATCTCAGCACAGACTTCTCAGTCAGCGGTAGCAGTTCTAGAATGAAATTGATGTCACCTGGGTCACAGGCCCCTGTAATCACTGTGAGAGAAGTCACAAGTATTTAGCCACTTTTAGCTCCAATTGGGATGGGCAAATGATTCTGCCCCTCACCAAGACTATGGTGAGAAGAATCTGCTGAACACAGATGGCCTCAGGTGCTCAGTGGCTAATACAATGACACATGTCAACATAAGAGAAACCGAGTTGTTTTCTCATAATATGCAGCTAAAGGGGATGCAGTTGAGGGATAGAACAGGGACGCAATAATGTCACAAGTCATGTCTGGGTAGCATGACTTGTTGCCTCAAGGATACTAGGTGGTACCCCAGCCAGCAGGTCTAACTTCAAGACAGAAAGAAGGTGGGCAGAGCTCTGCCAACTGCATCATCTTTTACTGAAAATGCAAAAGCTTTTCCAGAAAACCTCGATAGACATTTGCACGTGTCTCTTTAATCAGAATTGTGTCATAAAGCCCACCCTAGAAATGAGGAAAACTGGGAAGATATTTAGTTAGTAGATTTCTGCATCCTTCCCCACCCTGGAACTCTGTTCCAACAAAAAGGAAAAAATGGAGGTAGGAAAAGCAATGAGACCCATCTTGCACCTATGCCACCTGCCATTTTCTGTGCTTTCCCCACTGCCCTTGGCCCTGATGATACCTCATTAGTCCTTTCAGACCCATCTCTTAAGATACAGCTCAGATCTCTCTTCGTCCTGGATCTCTCATTCTCCCTCCTGGGTGCATTGCTTCCAGAGCCCACTGTGTGCTAGGCTACATGTTGTTTAAGGGATGGGTATAGAGGTGAGTACACCCTGCACTTGTTCGATAAGCAAACTGCAATCAGAATAACACCAGCAGACACCCAGGAACACTGTGAACAGGGGTTTGGACGTGAGTGGTGTAGCCGACTAAGAGAAACTGAGATTTTGGCAAGGCCCATATTGTACCTGTCCTAGGTGCGACTGTGGAGAGGCAGAGGACCGGAGGGCATTGCCTGTGAGAGGCATATCTGTGCAAAAAGGCAGGGAAACCTGAAAGTAGGATGTTAAGGGAATGATGAGGATAGGGCTCTAATTCAAGCACACGGTAGCATGGGCAGTGAAGTTGACTGCATGGGGGTCCGGATTAGAAAGGCCCAGAAAATCAAACATGGAGTTTAGATTGGATGAAGTAAAAACCTGGGAGTCAATTTTTTTTAAAAAGTCGTTCCTTGAGGAAAAATTTGTACACAGTAAAATTCACCCTTTTTTCCGACTACTGACCAATGGATACCATCCTGCACTCTCCACTGTGATCAAGGTTAGACCAGTTTCATTATCTCAGAAAATCCTTTCATCGTCTTCTGTTATCAACTTCTCTCCGTCCTTCTGGTTTTTCTTTTTCCAGAATCATGTATAAATGGAGCCTTTGCCTTTTTAATCTGGCTTCATGCATTTAATATACAATGCATTTGAGATTCATCCATGTGTTGCTCCTATCAGTAGTTTATTTCCTTTTAGTGCTGTGTAGTATTGTATGGATGCCTTACAGATTGTTTATACATTCACCAATGGAAGAATTGTTCATTTATCTAGTTTTTCCACAGTGTTTTTGTTTTGTACCAGGAATTGGACCAGGGTTGGCTTATCCCAGTCCCCCTGTCCCCTTTATTTTTTCTTTAATTTTTTTTTTTTTCTTTTTGAGTTAGGGTCTCACTAAGTTGCTTAGGGCCTCGCTAAATTGCTGAGGCTAGCTTTGAACTTGCAGTCCTCCAGCCTAAGCCTCCCAAGCTGCTAGGATTCAGCTGTGGGCCACTATGCCCAGCTAGTTTTTCACAGTTATAAATAAAGCTGCTACAAACATTGGTGTACAGGCACGTAAACACAACTTTTCATTTCTGTTGGGTAAATTCTTAGGTGTGGTATTGCTGAGTCTATAGTAACCATGTATGGAATTTTATAGGAAATTGCCAATTTTGTCTTCCAAAACCACTGTAACCATTCCTAATTTCTACCAGCAATGTATGAGAATTCCTATTGCTCCACATCCTCACCAACATTTGACACTGTCATTTGTTGTTTTGTTTTGTCTTTTCATTGTAGCCTGTCTAATAAATGAGTAGTGGAATCACATTAAGGCTGCAGGTTGTATTTTCTTAATAAGCAATGATATTGAGCATATTTGCATGTCTTTTTGGCCATCGGTACATCTTTGGTAAAGTGTTTGCTCCAATCTTTTGCCCGTTTAACAAAATAGGTTGCTTCCTTAAAACTCTGAGTTTTAAGGAGTTCTCTCTACTGGACTCAGAAGGAGTGGTATCTATTCTTTAAAGGTTTGGTAGAATTTCTCAAAAATCCCATAGTTTTCTTTAAAAGAGCCAACTAAGTTGTCAACCTTGATGATTTTTCCCTTTTCAATTTTTAACTGTTTTAGACTAGATTCTTATTAGTTGTTGGCATTTAAGTAATTTAAGTGGAATTCTAGTATCAGTTCTACTGACATCATGAAATGCTGCCTCTTGCAAGAATTTTAATTTCATTTTGCAATAAGTTGTCATTATAAAAAGGTTTTACATTGCAGCTGAGATTGATGGGAAAGTAAGATACTAGTGTGTTGTTTTGCTTTGTTTTTGTCACTAAATATTTTTATGTGTTTTAATGCTTTTTTTAAAACACTTCCTAGAAAGAACTCACTCTCTACTTCAAGGCACACATTCTGAGTTATATTACTAAATACTTTTTTTTAAAATACTTTTTACTCAAAATAAAAATCAGTAAGCAACATCAAGTCTCTTAGATTGTTAAAGAAGGAAATAATCAAAGAAGACTAGTGATTTGCCAAACATTCCCTTGACATAGTTGAATTGAAGTTAGGAGTGTCTGGAAGCAGAAGCACCAGTTGGAAGCTGTTGTGCAAATTGACAAGTGAGCTGTGAAGGCTTGGACGGGTAGTAACAGAAGGAATGGAGAAAATGGAAATAGATACAAAAGACATTTTCAAATAGAACAGATCAGGCCTGGTTATAAGCTGAAGAACACCCCACAACCAATGATGGTCAGTTATGATACTTTTAAATTGCATGTGGGGACAGAACCCGATTTGTTACTCTTTATATGACAAATTTCTCATAGGCTTCCACCGAAACTTTGACCTGTAAAACCAACTGGAAGGAATGCATCCTGCCAGCCCTTCTATAACTATTCAAATACTTATGGGAAGAATGCTACCAATGAGCTTTAAAATAGTTAACTTTCTTTTACTAACAAAATCATGAATTTTCTGGCCCTGGATATGTATTAGTATTCTTGTACTTAGTCTTAGGAGCATGTGCTATGAGAGAGTCTAATAAATGGATTCAATTAAAGCACCGAAAGCCTTTTGGACCAAGGGAGTTATTCCTTGGAGACAGTTTATATCATGGACCATGCTCCTTCTGTGGCAGAGAGATAATCCACATTCTGTAAGAGAAGGCACATAAAAAATTGCTCTATGATCATAAGGCCACTTGGCAAACAACAAACACCTAGCTAAAGAATTTGGGGAAGGACATCCAAATATTTCTTATTACTCTTGTGAATTTCTTAATACAATCTCTACAGGGTAGTGCATGTATAACATAGGGATTCTGTATACATACATTGTTGGTCTATGAATTTCTCTGTGGAACTAAGAAATTCAAAATCACGTCTGTAGGCAATCAAGCCAGCACAGCTGACCTGGAAAGTGAAGTCAGTTAATGATACACTTGGGTTGTTTCCTGATTGATTGATTTGACTGCGATGCATTTAGATGGATTAATAGCCAGGCTTGAAACTTAGTTGGAATTGCTTTCCTTCATCCTCCATTTTCTAGTTTGGACTGCTTTACTGTTTGCTTGTTTATTCTCTTAAAAATGGAGCTTAATGTCCTCCTTTTTTGTTTAAAAAATAGCTTTTTTTGATTGCACATATAAGTACTAAAATTGCAAATCATTACACCTACTGGGTGCAGAGAGTGATTTGAGAAGTGAAAATAGAGAGCTAAATCTGTGTAGTGCCCTCCTGCAACAGACCCCAAACTAGGAAGTAAATTAGGCCATGACCCTATGAGTGCAATGAGAGAGACATAGCAGTTTGCATGTTCAATTATTTCCCAGTATATAAAAAGAAGAGGGGGAAACCTTCAATGCGTCATAAATTTTACGGCCTTCTGGATCACAACCTTTCTGATATTTTCTTCCACCTCCATCTATTATTTGTCCTCACATTCTTTATGTCTTCAAGCCCCCCTCCCCTTACTGGTTCCTTGCCATTGTCAGCATTATAAACACTGAAGTAGTACCCCTTGGTGGGGGGGGATATATATAGTTTCCTCTTTCATAAGTCAAACTTCATGAAAAAGTGGCCCAGTCACTGCCTCCTCAGCCTCACCATCCACCCCCTCCTCACCCACTACACCTGCTACTTCTTTCCAGAAATTGTTCTTGCCAAGATTGCTACAGATCTCCTTAGGCCAAATCCTATGGCCTTTATTTCTGGGATCTTTTAGCTGCTTTTCATACTATTGAACTTTCTCATTTCCCTTCATTTCCTTGAAAAAACAAAAAAAAGCATACCAAAGTGGGGAAAATGATTGTTTTTCACTCTTCTTATCTACTTATTTCTTCTCAATCTCTTTTGCAGGCTCATTCTTTTAAGGAGTGGTTTTGTATAATCCTGGGTTTTGTTTTTCAGTTCTTTTTTCTTCTCCTGGTACATGCCCTCCAATGATCTCACCCTCTCTGATAGATTCAATCACCATCTGTACATGAATGACTGACATCTCCAGCTCTCCTCTAAGTTTCAGAATCATAGATCCAATTGTTATCACCAGAAGCCCTTCAAACTCAATGCATCCAAAGACAACTATCTTCTTTCTGCCCCACATGTTCCCCGACCTGAGCTTACCATCTTGTTGAATAATGTCACCGTCCACCCAGCTTTACTACTCTTAAGGACATTAGTGCCAGGATAGGCAAAGCATTTTAATATGTTAGGAGTTCATACTTCATGGTGAAGATTACATAACCCTTACAAAATAGAGTCACGCTTTGCCCCCCATCCCACCAAAGAAAACAGAGTTGTACTTCATTATTTATTTTTGTGCTGATCTAATCAGTCCAGATTCATTCTTTTCATCCTATTGGTTGTGTAACTTTGAAAGTCAACGATGTTAGAAAAATAAATTGTCTCATTAACTACTTTGAAAGATATGTGACAAATCTACACAATTTAGAAAATTTTAAACTAAATAGTTAAAGAGAGATCATTCAGTCTTCAACACTTGGATAAAGTACAACTAGCAAATCTAAATCAGTGTCTTCTAGGAACAAGAAGGATGCAATGGACCCCTGTTCGAGACTTTCATATTATCCTAGAAGAAAATATTTGCATGTAATTACATATACATTATTTTATAAAGTAGATCTATGCCTAATTTCTGATCTCCCTATATATTAATAAATTGAAATTGAGTAACAAATATTGCAATGTTCAATCAGGCAAACATGGGGCAAAGGGTAGAACAAGTATTCAGCTCCTTGCTTTCTGAGAGTCTCTTCACTTGTGAAAGAGGTAATGATACTGTCTTAGGCTTCTATAGCAACAACAACAAAAAAATTAAATTAGGTAAATTGTAAATAATCAAGATTTATTGCTCACAATTCTGAAAGTCCAAGATCAAGATGTCAGCAGATTTGGTGGCCGATAGATGATGACTTCTAGGTATCTTTATATCACAGAATGTGAAAATGCTACCTCAGGCCTCATCTTTAAGGGCACTAATCCCATTGGTGAGGGCAAAGCCCCCACAACCTTATCACCTCCCAAAGTCCCACCTTTTAATACTACTGTGTTGGAGATTAGGTTTCAACATGTGAATGGGGAAGACACAGACATTCATGCCGTAATAGATATTTACTTTACGAGCATACTGTGAAGATTCAGTGAGATTGTGTGTGTAAAAACACATGCTGGGTGCTCAAGTTTTCAATAAAAATGTTATTTTAAAGTTTTTCCCCATTCTTCTTCCTTTCCCTTCATTATGAGGCAATTTAAACTTTCTGGTATAAAATGAAAAATACCTGGAAAAATCCAATATTGGCAGACGCTGCTGCCGCAGATGCCGCTGCTGCCCAGCCCGGAGGTCTTTTCTCTGGGCATGGCTGCAGCTAAGACCAATTACCCCTGAGGTCGCTGCCACTGACACCCAGAGGTCTCTTCTACAATCAGCTCTGCCTACACTGCTACCTCCATCCTCGCTGCCTCTAATACGGCTGCTGCCACCCGAGGTCTCCTGGAAGTCTTCTTTCTGGGTGCTGCTGCCCATGCAGCTGCAGCCACCCACTTCTGCCACCGAAGACACCACTGACCTTGACACCATTGATGCCGACACTGCTGCTGTCCCCCAGAGATCACCTAGTGACCCTACCCCCACAGGGGGCATGCACTTGCAGCTGCCGCTGACATTGTTTCACTACCACTGCTGCTGACCTGCCACTTGCTGCCACCAACTACTGCCACTACTGCTGCCACTACTGCCTAGAGATCTGCTGTGGGGTAGACTCCGGATTTGGTTGCATATGGCTGCACCTATTTTGGGATACTGGCCAGAGCCTGGGGCCTGCGCAGGCCAGGAGGTTTACCACCACAGAACCTTGTAGGAGCCCTGTTTGGAGAGATGGCTTGAATTGCAGTTGACTATGGGCAATGGAGATTTGGGCATTGTCACCTTCCGTAGTCTCACGGGACTTGGCCCGGGATCTCGAGTGACTTGGCCGAGATTGCTGATCGGGTCAGCGCCATTTTGGTGGTGTGTGCGGCGCATGTTAGTCGTTGTTAGAGCCAGAGAGAAAAGTTATCAGAATAAAAAGCTGTTTGTCTCCAGTTTGCCTCTGAACTTCTTCCCGCGGCTTCGTTGCTCCAAGTGGCCATCGCTTCAGGCAGCAACAGAACCTCTGTCTGGGGACTCCAGCCGGGACCTTCAGGTTCAGTGTGGGGGTGTCTGTGGGTTTGGAGGCACCTAGGGTCTACCTGCTGGGAGTGCTGGTGGCCCTTGTCTTGTTGCTGCATCTCAGCATTGCTCCTTTGGATGAGTGCATCCCTCGTGGTCTCTCTGCAAGTAGGAGAAACATTGAGATCTTTGGACTGCAGTTTGGCCAAGTCTGAGGTATCTGAAGCCCAGATTGGTGGGATAGTGACTGGGTCTTAGAGGGCTGATCTGGGCCTGGTGATCCCATGAGACATCAGAGACGAGGCTGAGAAACTTTTGAACACTGATGGAGAAAGTTTGACTTTCCACCGAGATTTATTTTATTTTATTTTATTTTTTGATTCACTAATAAATTTACCATATTTGAAATAGGGTGTTTTTTATGCATCAGTGTGTGGAGGACAATGATATATGAATGGTGTTTAGCATTTTTGATGTATTCTTATGTCTTTATTTTTTTCTTTTTGTTTGTATTATTCCCCTCACTTGTCTGTTTTCTTGGATTTTCTTTCCAACTTTTCTCCAGCCAACAGCCAATATCTGTTGGCTCCTCTTCCACTCTTTCTGTGAATTTTTGCTTTTAGCTTTTCTCTTCCTCCCTCATGAACATTGCATATTAAGCGACTTCTGCTCTCTTTCACCATTTGGAATTGTAAACCATTTTAGCAAATTTTCTGTTTATACTATAGATAGTTATTGAACTTGTCATTTTGATTTAATGTGAGAAAGCAGTAGATGCCTTAGTGGAAGCTATTAGGTTTAAGGCTATATATTGTTTATACTGGATGCTGTTGACATTGGTTGATCATTAAAGGCAAGGTGCTGGAAACCTTCAGGGACACTATAGGTCTACAGGGTAGAATTTATGCTGCCTTAGAGCCATACTTCTAGATGGGAAAACACACAAATAACATGAAAAACAAGTAAATAAAGTACCCCAACCAAAAAAAAAAAAAAAAGCTTCAACAACAGAAGCCACTGATAACCCAATAGAAGAAATGTCCATGAAGGAGTTCAGAATGTGCATAGTTCAGCTGATCTGTGAAGTAAAGGATAGTATAAGAGTGAAATCAAAGGAAAAATACAGTAAATGGAAAATCAATTCAATAAGGAGTTAGAGATTGTGGGGGGGGGGGGGAGCAGAAATCCTCAAAATGAAGGAATCAGTAAATGAAATTATAAATTCAATAGAAAGCATCACCAACAGACCAGACCACTTGGAAGACAGAACCTCAGACAATGAAGACAAAATATATAATCTTGAAAGTAGAGTTGACTATGCAGAGAAGATGGTAAGAAACCATGAATAGAACATCCAAGAATTATAGGATAACATGAAAAGAACAAATTTAAGAGTTATGAGAATAGGCGAAAGAGCAGAGATACAAACTAAAGGAATGCACAAACTTTTCAATGATATAATAGCAGAAATTTTCCCAAACCTAAAGAATGGGATGGAAAATCAAATGCAAGAGGCTTACAGGACCCCAAATATACAAAATTACAGCAGACCCACACCAAGACACATTATAATTAGAATGACTAACACAGAGAATAAAGATAAAATCTTAAAGGCCATGAGAGAAAAAAATCAAATTATGTATAGGGGGAAACCAATTTGGATCTCAACTGATTTCTCAACCCAGACCCTCAGAGATAGGAAGTCCTGGAATAATATATTTCAAGCTCTGAAATAAAATGGATGCCAAACAAGAATTTTATATCCAGCAAAATTAAGTTTCGGATTTGAAAATGAAATTAAAACCTTCCATGATAAACAAAACTTAAAAGAATTCACAACTAGAAAGCCTATGCTACAGAACATTCTCAACAAAATATTCCATGGGATGAAGTGGGAAAAAAATAATAACCAACAAAGGAAGGATCTACACTAAAAGAATATTCAACCAAAGGAGAAACTAAATCAAATTAAAAACCAGAAATAAGTCAAAATGACAGGGAATACAAATCATATCTCAATAATAACCTTGAATATTAACAGCCTAAACTCATCAATTAAAAGATATAGATTGGCAGATTGGATTAAGAAGCAAGACCCAACAATATTCTGATTCAGGAGACTCACCTCATGGGCAAAGACATTCACAGGCTGAAGGTGAAAGGATGGGAAAAAAAACTTATCACTCATATGGATTGTGTAAACAAGCAGGGGTTTCCATTCTCATCTCAGGTAAAGTAGACTTCAAACCAAAGTTAATCAGAAGAGACAAAGAAGGACATTTCATACTTCTTAAAGGAAGTATATATCAACAAGACATAACAATTATAAATATTTATGCCCCAAACAATGGAGCATCTATGTATATCAAACAAACCCTTCTCAATTTCAATAGTCAAATAGACCACAACACAATAATATTGGGTGACTTTAACACACCTCTCTCATTATTGGACTGAACTTCCAAACAAAAACTAAATAAGGAAACTATAGAACTAAATAATACAATCAATAATTTAGACTTAACAGATATATATAGAATATTTCATCCATCAACGAGCAAATATACTTTCTTCTCAGCAGCACATGGCTCCTTCTCTAAAATAGACCATATCTTACGCCATAAAGCAACTCGTAGTAAACACACACACACACACAAAAAAAAACGGAGATAAGACCCTGCATTCTATCAGATCATAATGAAATGAAATTAGAAATCAATGATAAAATAAAAAATAAAAGCTACTGTAACAAATGGAGACTAAATAATGCACAACTGAATGATGAATGGATAGTAAAAGAAATCAAGGATGAAATTAAAAAATTCTTAGAGGTAAATAAGAACACTGATATATTAAAATATCAGGGACACTATGAAGGCAGTACTAAGAGGAAAGTTTATTGCATTAAGTACATTCATTAAAAGGATAAAAAGTCTACAAATAAATGACCTAACACTACATCTCAAAGCCCTAGAAAAAGTAGAACAAATCAACACTAAAAGCACAAGAGAGGTAATAATTAAATCAGACTGTAATCAATGAAAAAGAAACAATTGAGAAAATTGACAAAATAATAAGTTGGTTATTTGAAAAAATAAATAAAATAGATAAACCCTGCCCATGCTAACAAAGAGAAAACTCAAATTACTAAAATACAAGCTGAAGAAGGAAATATCACAATGGACATGTCTGAAATACAGGAGATAATTAGAAACTATTTTGAAAATGTATACTCCAATAAAATAGAAAATATTGAAGATATCGACAAATTTCTAGAGACATATGGCCTACCCAAACTGAATGAGGACGTCATACACAATTTAAACTGATCAATTTCAAGTAATGAAATAGAAAACACCATCAAAAGCCTACCAACCAAGAAAAGCCCAGGACCAGACAGATTCTCAGCTGAGTTCTACCAGACTACCAAAGAGAACTAACACCAATCCTCAAATTATTCCATGATATAGAAAAGGAGGGAACCCTTCCAAACTCATTCTATGAGACTATTATTACCCTGATACCAAAACCAGAAAAAGACACATCAAGGAAAGAAATCTTCAGCCCAATATCCCTGATGAACATAGATGCAAAAATTCTCAATAAGCCGGGCGCAGTGGTGCACGCCTGTAATCCCAGCACTTGGGAGGCTGAGGCAGGAGGATCATGAGTTCAAAGCCAGCCTCAGCAATGGCGAGGCACTTAGCAACTCATTGAGACCCTGTCTCTAATAAAATATAAAAAAGGGGCTGGGGATGTGGCCCAGTGGTCGAGTGCCCCTGAGTTCAATCCCTGGTACCAAAAAAAAAAAAAAATAAAATAAAATAAAATAAAATTCTGGAAAATCACATACAAAAACATCAAAAAGATAGTGTACCATGATCAAGTGGGGTTCATCCCAGGGATACAGGGTTGGTTCAACTTATAGAAATCAATAAACATAATTCATCATATTAACAGACTTAAAAATCATATGATCATCTCAATAGATGCAGAAAAAGCATTTGACAAAGTACAGCACACCTTCATGTTCAAAACACTAGAAAAACTAGGGATAGTAGGAACATACCTCAATATTGTAAAAGCTATATATGCTAAACCAGCATCATTCTAAATGGAGAAAAATTGAAAGTATTCCCTCTAAAAACTGGAACAAGACAAGGATGTCCTCCTTCACCACTTCTATTCAACATCATCCTTGAAACTCCAGCCAGCACAATTACACAGAAGAAGCCGGGCGTGGTGGCACACACCTGTAATCCCAGCACTTGGGAGGCTGAGGCAGGAGGATCGCCAGTTCAAAACCAGCCTCAACAATGGCGAGGCACTTAGCAACTCAGTGAGACCCTGTCTCTAATAAAATACAAAAACGGGCTGGGGATGTGGTCGAGTACCCCCGAGTTCAATCCCTGGTACAAAAAAAAAAAAAAAACAATTACACAGAAGAAAAAAATTAAAGGGATACAAAGAGGTAAAGAAGAACTCAAACTATCACTATGATTCTATCTCTAGAAGATCCAAAAAGTTCCACCATAAAACTTCTAGAACTAATAAATAAATTCAGCAAAGTAGCAGGATATAAAATCAACACCCATAAATCAAACACATTCCTATACATCAGCAATGAATCCACTGAAAGAAATTAGGAAAACTACCCCATTCACAATAGCCTCAAAAAAAAAAAAAAAAAAAAAAAAATCTGGGAATCATCTAACAAAAGAGGTAAAAGACCTCTATAATGAAAACTATATAACACTAAAGAAAGAAATTGAAGAAAACCTCAGAAGATGGAAAGATTTCCAATGCTCCTGGATATGCAGAGTTATTATTGTCAAAATGGCCATACTACCAAAACTGTTATACATATTAAATGCAATTCCTATTAAAATCCCAATGACATTCTTCATAGAAATAGAAAAAGCAATCATAAAATTTATTTAGAAAAATAAGACACCCAGAATAGCTAAAGCAGTCCTTATCAAGAAAAGTGAAGCAGGAAGCATCACAATACTAGACCTTAAACTATACTACAGAGATATAGTAACAAAAATGGCCTGGTATTGTCACTAAAATACTTGTAGACCAATGGTACAGAATAGTGGATACAAAGACAAACCCACATAAATATAGTTATATCATAATAAACAAAGGTGCCAAAAATATTCACTGGAGAAAAGATAATCTATTCAACAAATGGTGCTGGCAAAACTAAAAACCCATATGTAGCAAAATGAAATTAAATCTCTGTCTCTCACCTTGCACAAAAATCAACTCAAAGTGGATCAAAGACTTAGGCACTAGAACAGAGACCTTGCGCCTAATAGAAGAAAAAGTTGGCCCAATTCTTTACCTAGGATCTGACTTCCTTAACAAAACTCCTAAAGCACAATAAGTAAAATCAAGAATCAACAAATGGAATGGATTCAAATTAAAAAGCTTCTTCTCCACAAAGGAAACAATCAATAATGTGAGGAGAGAGCCTACAGATTAGAAGAAAATCTTTACCACATGCACCTCCAATAAAGCATTAATCTCTAGGATATATAAAGAACTCAAAAAACTTAATACCAAAAAAACAAATAACCCAATCAATAAATGGGCTAAGGAACTGAACAAACACTTCACAGAAGAAGAAGTATAATCAATAAACAAAAATGTGAAAAAGTATTCAACATCTCTAATAATTAGAGAAATGCAAATCGAAACTACACTAAGATTTCATCTCATTCCGTCAGAATGACAATCATCAGGAATATAGGCAACAATAAATGCTAGCGAGGATGTGGAGGGAAAGGTACACTCATACATTGCTGGGGGACTGCAAATTGGTACAACCACTATGGAAAGCAGTATGGAGACTCCTCAAAACACTTGGAATGGAACCACCATTTGACCCAGCTATCCCACGCCTCAGTTTATACCCAAAGGACTTAAAGTCAGCATACTACAGTTATGCCACCACATCAATGTTTATAGCAGCTCAATTCACAATAGCTAAACTATGGAACCAACCTAGTTGTCCTTCACTAGATGAATGGGTAAAGAAAATGTGGTATATATATTCAATGGAATATTACTCAGCGTTAAATAAGAATGAAATTATGGCATTTGCCTGTAAATGGATGGAGTTGGAGAATATCGTGCTAAGCAAAATAAGCCAATCCCAAAAAACCTAAGGCCAAATGTTTTCTCTAATATGCAGATGCTAATTCACAATAAGGTGGGTAGCACTAGAGAAGAACAGAGTTACCTTAGATTAAGTAGAGGGAAGTGAAGGGAGGGAAGGGGAGGAGATGTGGGGATAGGAAAGATGGTAGAACAAAACAGACATTATTACTTTATATATGTGTGTGTGTGTGTGTGTGTGTGTGTGTGTGTGTGTATGACTGCATGATCAATATGATTCTATAACATGTACACTCAGAAAAATGAGAAATTATATCCTTTCTGTGTATGATATATCAAAGTGCATAAATGCATTCTACTGTCATGTATAACTAATTAAAACAAATTAAAAAATTAAAAAACAAAAAAGAAAGAAAAATCAAATATAGCATGGCACAGTGGTGTATGCCTGTAATCCCAATGGTTTGGGAGGCTGAGACAGGAGAATCGTTGAGTTCAAAGCCAGCCTCAGCAAAAGCGAGGTGCTAAGCCATTCAGTGAGACCTTGTCTGTAAATGAAATACAAAATAGAGCTGGGGATATGGCTCAGTGCTTGAGTGCCCCTAAATTCAATCCCTGGTAACCCCACCCCCACCCCACCACCACCTCCAAAAGAAAAGAAAAATCCAATATAATTCCATATGTGAACTCTTCCAACAGGCCTGTAGGAGGCTAAATTCCATTTAAATTTATTTCAAGTGTCCTAAACTGAATTTCTGAAGGGTTCCCTATAATGGGCCCAAATCCAGCTCTCTCTAGAATAGTGTCTCCAGAATGAAGCTGACTTTTTGAGGCCCTCAATATGCTCATGAATAGACTCAATGGCCAGAAGTAGGGAAGACTGACTTCCCCTAGAAGCCATGTTTAGCTCACATATAAAATTCTCAAAAAGTTTCAAAACTAAAAAGAAGGGAAAGGAAATAGAGGACAAAAGGACACTGTTTAAATATTATCAGCTATTTTCTCTAGAAATACTTAGAGGTACTTTCTTGAAAATAGCAACAACAAACCCAGGAGATGGTTTGTACAATCAGGAAAGGGATTGGGGCAGCTGACCATCTCTAGGAAGGAATAGGAATTGTTACAGCAGTCTATAGTTGAGATGTAAGGGTGGGGTAGAGGACAGTACAACCATGCCCCCAGATTGTCCCTAGAGTCCCTGTGAAAAAGGAAGAGTCAAGCTAATGATTTTCTGAGCTGAGTTACGACTGTTGTTGCCGGTAGCCAGTCCAGCTCCCACCACAAGCAGCTTTTCAAGGAGCCAGAGACTCCCAGTCAACAACCCCTTCACAGTTTCTCTTAGTGGAGACCAGACAGGACCCACAAAATGGGTCCCCAAATATACCTAGGCTTACAAATCAAATATAATCAATAAGTTGTTAGTATAATCACTGGACATGGAGACCTCCTTGTATTTTCCTGCAAGAACCCAGGCCAAACTTTTTCTGGGGCAGCTGTCTTCAGTCGGGTCCTCATAAACCCTTGTGGATCCACTAAGACCTTCCAAGAGGGGCCCAGAAAAGGCTAGTTTTAAGGAAGTCAGTTTGATTTTTGTAAGGTCTACCTGAGAAAGATCTCTATGTTAAGGTAACCTCAGTATCTTGTCTTCCACTACACTGAAGAAATGCATACAAATCATGCCCATTCCAAATCTTTTTTTTTTTTTTTCAGTTGTAGATGGACACAAAACCTTTATTTTGTTTATTTAGGTTTTTTATGTGGAGCTAGAGATTGAACCCAGTTCCTTGCTCATGCTAGGCAAGTGCTCTACCACGGAGCCACAACTCCAGTCCATGCCCATTCCAAATCTTACTGCAGCGCATGGCTCTAGCCCTGAGCAACTGCAGGGCACCAGTAATGCATGAATCAAGTCTTAAGACCAAGGGATAAGAAAGCAAAGAACTCTAAAAACTTGACAAAAATACTTTTGCTAATCAGATGGTTTCTTAGTTTTGTTTTCCTCAAGATTGAATGAAGTAAAATCTAATCACAATGGATTTTCAGAAAGCCATAAGATCTTTGGTATATGTTTCAGAAAGAGTTTGAAGAATTTGGGGATAATATTGCTAATTAAAAACTACTGCCAGGGCTGGGGTTGTGGCTCAGTATTAGGGCACTTGCCTAGCATGTTTGAAGCCCTGGGTTCAATCCTCAGTACCACATAAAGATAAATAAATAAAGGTATTGTGTCCATCTACAACTAAAAAAGAACTTTTTTTTAAACTACTGCCATCACCTATTTATGGAATAACATTTCTTATGTGTATTTATATATACACGTACATATGTGCTTGCATGTATGAACAAAAAATTAAGAAATAGAATTGGTGCCAACCTGTCTTATCCAGGTAATAGGTAGCATAGTCATCCATTGGTGCATAAGCTAATTGGAAGAAAGGCCATATTCACCTCATTAAGATATATGTTGTCAATAAAAGATAATGCTTGCAGCCGTATAATCCGACATAATTTTTTAAATTAAAATTTATATTTATTTTCTTGATGATACATAAGTAAAGCTACATAAATTCAAGGAGAAAAGATGATGTAAAACCTGCCAGTGTTCAAGAAGAGCTTGTTCATGAATTTTTAAGTGAATGATGATGGGTATCCGATTGCTGTAGCATTTGGATCCCATTAGATACATTTTAAAAAGTGATGTAACAGTTTTATTCTAAAATATCAATTTTTGCAATACACTGGATATTATATCCCTTGCAACAACTTCCACTTATGATGCCAAACTGTAGCTGTCATTTCTAAAAAGAGCTTAGGATACATTGTTTTTTAAGATTCTTCCAGAGGCTACATGCACCAAAGAGTTTGAAGATGACAACTGTTATAGAATAGCCGTCCCTTACTTTTTCATAAGGAATCCAACACATAAACTTTATTTTAAGGCAGTGGTAGTTTTATTTTGTATATCTACTGACAGAGAGGAGAGAGAGAGAACAAAGTTACAAAAAAAACTGGTAGGCATTCAGTAACACTTATATATTATTAAATGAATTTTAATATTCATCAAAATAGCATCTTATATGCATCTAAAGATGCAAGTTTATATTATATATATACATATACATGTATATACACACATACATATATATATATTACACACACACATATATATAATGACCTGTATAGATTTGAAATGCATGATCCACTCATCTAGAGAGTTTTGTGGGCACCCAATCAGTGACAATAGCTCTGTGCTAACACCTCAGCCTCTGGTCTCAGAGCCACACTGCCCTGAATAGTTTCCCTGGACCTTTGGAGAGTGATCTTTCCCTCTGGGAAAGCTAAGAAAATGACCTAAAAGTCCAGTACAAGGGATATTCTGCATAGGAATGCATAGATTAAAACACATTTTACAGCCAAGCTGGTCTCAAATGAGTAAGCCTGCTCAGGAGTAAGAAAAGAGGAAGAGGTGGGATCTGGGGCCCACAGAAGACTGGGGGCTAAGCTTAAAAGGGCAGTTACTTTTCAGTTCCTCCCAGTTGTAGATGTGGCTTTCATTGTCTGAAGCTTTTTACTTTTCAGAAAAAGCTGGATATTTTTTTCTTGTTTGTGAAACCTCTGGATTCTTAATCCAATTTTTAAAAAGCTGATCAGGTCAACCTAAACATAAATGGGAGCTAAATTTAACCCTTAAAACTCCAGTTTACAGTCTGTACCAGTGCTTCTCAAGTAAGGTCCCAGGTTCAAGAACTGTCTGTTATATTCCACAATGAAATGTTCATAGCAACTATGAATAACATTTAGAAACATCCATAACTGTTTGACAGAGTAATTTTCTGAATCTAATTTGCTGTATCTAATAATAAAAAAATTGGCTTGTATCTTGTATATGTTTTTTAATTTATTTCTCTAATTTTTTATACACAAAAATATCAGTGGGCAATGCATACCCACAGATAATTCAAAAAGCATTGTCACAGAGCCAGCACAGCGGCGCATGCCTGTAGTCCTAACTACTTAGGAGGCTGAGGTGGGAGATTACTGGAACTCAGCAGTGTGAGGCTAGCCCAGGCAGCATAGTGAGACCCCATCTCCAGGGGGGAAAGCAGCTTTGCTACGTGGATTTCAGCAAAGCAAAGGGCCTATGTGAAGATGCTATCTTTCTAAACTAAGATTAGGGCTTGATAAAGTTAATGTCAATCTCTAGAATTTTCACATGGCACCTAAAAAAGATAAGCCTTTGCATCTGAATTGCACCCAGACCTACTCAGTTCTTTTTTTTTTTTTTTTTAATATTTATTTATTTGCTTTAGTTGTACACAATGTGTTTTTACGTGGTGCTGAGGATCGAACCTGGGCCACGCACGTGCAAGGCCAGAGCTCCGCTGCTGAGCCACATCCCCAGCCCCAGACCTACTCAGTTCTAACCAGCCAGCTAACATATATTTGGCAGTAAAGGCCCAGAAGGTGACCTCACTTCCCCAAAGGAATGGGAGAAATATCAGTATCACTGCTGCAGGATTGCTGTGGGCCCATCAGGTCCTGAAGATTCCTCTAGGGCCAGCAGTGGGAGGAGTGGCCTAACACTGCTGGTCACTTAGAGATTCTCCTCTCTGCACGGGAAGACCCACCCCCAGGAGGCCCTTGCCAAGGGGCAGAGGGCATGCTGTCAGGCTGTTTATGTGTCTACCTGTTCCAACAGTGAGCTCCTCCAAGGTCTGCTGCACTCCTGCTTCCCCACCTCAAAACATGGCTCCTTTCCACTGAATCCTCTCCTCTTCCCACTTAGTATAGGGCAAATGTGTCAGCCAGCAACTCTGGGTACTGAACTTCAATACCTAGCAACCAACTTTTTTTAATCCTAGAGGCTTTACCCAAGCCAACCTCTATTTTTTGTTTTCCCCCTATTTAGGTAGAACTCCAGGATGGGAATTGTTGCCAGGTATCAAAGCTCAGCACCCAGAAGAAGGTGGCCAATACCCTTGCCAAGCAAAGGCCCTATTTTGGGCAGCTATGTGCAGGAGGGGCTTGAGCAAAGGCTAGAGGGTCAGCCAGGCTAGAAAAACAGAAGTGTTTTGAGACATAAGAGCCTCTTCATCTTGAGAACCAAAGAGACAGACTCTCAGGTCTGCTTACTCCTCTCTAATGAGCTGAGGGAAACCCCTTAAGTATCCTCTAAGGCTAGGGTAAGGGCCCCCACCCTTCCCCCTTCAGTGCCTTCACAGGCTGAACACACACTGAGCCATCTTGGAGGGCTGGTGCACCAGCCTCCCCACTGTGTGCACCTCCCCAGAGGGGAAATTTCTCCAAGGGGTTGGGGTGGGGGAAGGCCTGGGGAAGTGATTTTAGAAGTGTAAGCCTGGTGGGAGAGTTTCTCCTCCAGACCATCTGGAGGGAAGTAGTCATAATCTACTACAAATTCTCCTGAAATGATTGAGTACACAGAGGGAAATTGTTACATTGTTGAGAAACATGTCTGCTTTGCTTCCTCCTGGGAGCTCTAAAGACTTCTTTATCAATCAGCCATCACTCCCTGCCCCAGGTACAGGGAGAAGAGGTCAGTGAGAATCAGCTCTCCCCTTGCAGTTCTCCAGGTCACCAGGTTTGGGCTGGCTGCCATTTTCTGTAACTCAAGATACCAAGAGAATTTAAATGAGATCATCCTTGTGTGTATAAAGAAAGGAACAGCCTGTTTAGCCAAACAGAAAAGGTACCATGTTTGCATGAGTAATGTGAGTTTTATGTTTTTTATCGCGTATGTTAACAGAACAAAAACACAGTAACCTATACCCTTAATTAGTTACTTAAGCTATTTCAAGTACCATTACAGCAAGGGGGAGGGACAGCATCAAAATACATAAAAATTATTTTTAAAAACTCGTTCTAGGAAAAGGAAATGCCCGAGTAGTAAGATAAAGGAGTCTTAATTAACAACAAATCCATCTATTTCCCTCCTACAAAACGGAGACACTCTTCTAAGGCAATTTGCTTGGAGAGCAGTTTTGCACCATAAATCTGGGACATGTTTTTATGTGTGTGTTTGCCCTGCATGAGGCTTAAAGAACAACACAGCAACCAAACCATCCAGTTCAGCCTTGAAGGGAAAGAGACCTAATCACCCGTGATGGCGATTACATAATAGAGAATGGCTCACACATACCCTAAGTCTCAAAAGAATCAGCCTTTGGCTTCTTGTCATGAAGATGCCTTTCTTTTTATCCTTTGTGGAGATCACTAAAAATGCTTCTTAAAGACCAAGTGGATGTCTTTGGTAGGAATAGAGGTCACTTAAGGCTGATTTATAAGTGCACCCCCAAGCCAAAATGAAGCCTGTATCGATATCTAAAGTGCATCTGCATTTAGCACAAAAACCTCATAATCTGTTCCTAATTGGTGCCCTGAAAATGCTCCCCACTGCTGCAAAGGCCTTGCTCCGAGCAGCCGCCCCTCCCGGAGGCCGCCGAGCTCCAGGTTCAGGGCCCTTTCTTGGGCAACCAGAGTGCTCCTCTCTTAGATAATGCCAGGTACTCTGGAAAGTAGCCGTGTAATAATACACAAACCCCTGATGATGTCAGCGTGTTATTGACTTTCCAAGTCTGAATGACTGAGCAGAGGAGCGGGGGTGGGGCGCAATCCATCCGGCAGCGCGGGGACCGGCCAAGCGAAAATGGGCTCGCGGGCCAGGCGGGGGAGGGGCGGCTCTCCGCCGCGCGGCGCAGAGGCTTGGCCGCCGCGGCGTCGAGGTCGCTGCCGCGGAGCCCGGGTGGGGCTCTGGTCTCTCCGATGTTTACGTTTGGTCAAAAACTCAGAAATAACTGCCCCCTGCCGCCCCCTGCACCCTCCCCAAGCTCTTACCACGTGGCAGAGCGGGGCTGCAAAGCGGGGGTGGGGGACAGAGGCACTAGAGGAGAGGCTAGAAAGGCCACCCTGCTCCTGCTCCCTCCTCCGACCTCCACACTGAGCCCTCCTCTGGGGTGGCACAGCGCAGGGTCCCTTTTCCGGGTAGATTTCCCTCTGAACACCCTCTTGGAAATCGCACCTCAGCAGTAGTGACATTTTATGGGCCATGATTTGCTTCGTTTATAGAGCTGGAGGTGCAGGTGTAGAGTCGTAGGCTCCCGTTCTCACTCTGCAAATTGACCACAGGGCAATCTGTCATCTTCAAGGCTAGGTGTGAACCAGGCTGGCTTGCCCTTAAATGGAATTGCATTTAAAGGCCGGGATCCTGAGGCAAACGCTCTAAACTGGGGCGTGGCCTCCCCCCAACGTGCCAGGACCTCTCTCCTGAGCCTGCAGCGCAAACCCCCTCCCCCTCCACAGCTTGGCTGGGAGTTCTCTGGGGGTGACGCGCCCACCCCTGGGGTCTCCCGTCCTCCCTGGTCCAGACCTGTAGAAATGCACCCAGAAGTCCAGGCCTAGTGCAGGGCTCCGCCCCACCTCCACTGAAAGTGCAGCTCCTCCCCCAGTCCTGTCGTTTTTCTCCCTGCTGAGCTGGGTGGGTGGGAGCGCAGAGTGGCGCACACAGCACAGAGGCTCTGCAAACTGCAGCCACTGTAATTCTGCTTTGCGGCTTATTAGCTGGCAAGCGCGCACAGGGTGCTTAACCTCCCTAGCAGCATCTGTGAAATGGGAGTAGCAACAGGCCTTAATAATTGTTGTGAAGAGTAAGTGAAATCCAGATTTCGTAAAGGCCTCCCTTTTTCAAGCTGTCAAGTCCATCACCTTCATTAGTAACCTTCCATTTGTAAGGCCAGAGCCCCTGTAGTTGTTTCTTAAGTCAGCAGACGTGCCAGACTCCTTGTTCCCTAACCTCAGTCCTTCTCCCAACCTCCTGGCTTTGCAGAGTTCTCAGCCTCTGCGAATCCACCCCCACCCACACCCACACCCACAGGGTTACCGGAAGAGCCGTTTTGTCAAGAGGTAGGGGCGAAGGGGTGGGGAAAGTGCCTCAGACCTAAGCTGGGCCATTCGCAGCCCTTATCAAAAACCACTTCCCCACCTTGCCACAGGAGATTGTAGAGGAGTGAAGAGGTGGCACATTTTAGTCCAATCAGAAGACTTGTTGGGAAATTTTGAAACTGGAAGTGAAAAAAAGACAATTTCTCCCTAGGGGCGGGGTTGCAGGGGGCGGGGCAATGAGGGGGGCTCTGCAAGATATGAAGTTGGGAACCTTTCTTGTGACCATCATGTGAAGGAAAATCCAATATGAAGACAGAGGTAGAGACAGGGACTGAGACAGAAACAGCCAGAGTCACAGCCTGAAATAGTCTGGAAGAGCAAAACTGAGATGCCAAGAGGGGTCTAAAGTTATTGGCATCACTGGTTCCTGCCTCCCTGACCCAGTCCTGCCTGCCCTAGAGTTCTTGTGACAACCTAGTGGTTCTTGCAATGAATTCTCCTTATTGTTTAACTTAGTTTGCTTTTGTTACTTGCAACCAAAAAGAAAGCTCAATGTGACAATGATTAGTCTAAGTTGTACAATGTCTCAGTCCAGTTCAAGAATGACTTCCCAGAAAGCAGAGCTGTGTACCAGTACCCCATAACAAGGTCCTCAAAAAGTGCTTTTTGAATTGGACTGAGCAAGGTTCGATAGGAGTGGAAAGTGTCCTGGTGGCTGTGGGAACAAGAGACTTGGGTTAATGTAAAGGGGAAGTCTTCTGCATTGCTGCAGACTTCTAGAAGCCCATCCTGTTCTGCCCAAGTAGTAATTAAGGTTTATTAGAATGAATAGAAAGAGAAAAGAGAAAGAAACTTTATCCCCTTCAAATTGCTTTTAATAAAAATCTAGGAGAAAATGAGCGAATTGTCAAGCTTAATAATCCCCCCTGGGTTTGGCTGAAAAGAGGCTGAGGTAATGTACAATATTCAACATTTATGGGACAGCAGATCTATGTTTTATCTGAGAACAAAAGGCAGTAGTTCCTTGACCTCCTTTATTTTAACCACCCCCCTCATTTGTTTACAAAAGGATTTTTCCCCCCAGCCCGTGAGTCACTTCCAGTCAGATTCAAAGACAAAAGCTGGCTAATTGTGTGTCCATGAGTCAGGTTTCCACCCTTACTCAAGAAGAACACCCTTCTAGCTCCAAGAAGGCAGAGAATTCCCAGCCAGTCAGTTAGGCAAGGGAGCTGAACCTGCCCCACACTGCTCTGGGTAAGGTTCCTGGGCCAGTAGTGCTGGGCCTTCCTTCTCTCTGGAGGGATAGCTGATCTCAACTGGTAGCACCTTGGGCGTTTCCTTCCCAGTGTTATTTTCATTCAGGAACTGTTGGGAAAATCTCCCCTGTTCTGAAGGCACACTGTTGAGCTCCAGGAAATAAAGGTGAATACAAAAGGAGGTCAAACCCTCTAGCAACTCAGCACATCTCGAAGGAGAAAGAAAAGAATCACTGTTAGACCAGCTTTAAGGACTATGGAGGAGTGAGTGCTAAGGCTGATTTCTCAGTCTCAATTCTTTGCATTTTATCTGGTTGGCTGTTTCTAACTTCTTGAAACACTTTTATCTCAAAGTTTCCTTGACTCTGCTCTCTTATTTTTTGACCAGTTCTTCATCCCCACCCCCACTTCCTCCCCAACCCCACCCTAAGTGCTCCCTCTTCCACAGATCTTTCCTTCCTGGTTAATAGTGCCATATCTTCCATTTCTTGATTTTTTTTTTCTCACATTCTATCAGCTGGTTTACCTCCAAAGGACATCTAGCTGAGCACTTCTCACCATCTATATCACCACTGCTCAGAAAAGCCACTCTTCTCTCTCCTTTGCTCTTGAGTAGCATCCCATGTTAAAACCGCATCACACTGAAAAAACAACTCTAACTCCGGCCTGGGCCTCCTAAGCCTCACATCATCTGCTGTCTGTACACACACTCTCTCTCTTCCCTGCTCTGGTCCCTCCAGCTGCATAAGATCCCTTCTTCCTCCATCCTACCCCTTCCTACCCTCAGTCCTTGGAGACAGTTTCCTCTGCTGGAAGATTTTTCTGGCCTTTCCTGAGGCAGGCTCCTCCTTACCTGTCTTAGTCCATTCAAACTGCTATAACAAAAATACCACAGACTGGGTGGCTTCAACAACAAAAATTGATTTCTCTCAGTTCTGAAGATTGGAAAGTCCAACACCCAGGGGACAGATTGGTGATTCTTGGTGACAGCCCTCTTCCTGGTTTATACTTTGCTGTGTCTTCATGGAACAAAGAAAGAAATCATCTTTCTTATGCTTTTTTTTTTTATTCTAAGTTGTCATAAATGACAGCAGAATGCATTACATTTCATATTATACATATAGAGCACATTTTTACATATTTCTGGTTGTATACAAAGTATATTCACACCATTCTTGTCTTCATACATGCACTTAGGGTAATGATATCCATCTCATTCTACCATTTTTTTTTTTTCTTCTTCACCCTTTTGCCTCCTTCCTTCCCCTCCCTCCCCATTGTGCTTCTTCTTATAAAGGGGTGAATCCTATTCCATCATGACCTAATTACCTCTCATAGTGCCCACCTCCAAATACCATTACATTGGGAATTAGGGTAGTAGACAGAAACATTCAGTCCTTGGCAGTATCTTTCAGGTTTTTCAGTTCGGTTGTCATCCGCCTAGAGAGGCAGTCCATGACCATCATCACATCTCATGTTCTACCATACCACCTAGTCTATGGCTTGCACAACAGTTACCATCTGCATTAATCAATCACCTTATTTCTTTACATACTCACTCTATTCTCTGCTTCCCCATTGGAAATAACCTCCAGAAAGGCCCAGATCTTATCAGGCTTGCTCATTGCTCATTGATGAGTTCATTGGCTAGCAGCTATTCCATAATAGGCAGGAATCCATGCAAACAGGACACAGCTCAGCATAGTTATGCCTACGTTCGCCCTTCCAGAAGAAGTTCTCCAGGCGGACTCCAGGAGACGGTCATTTCAGGGACGACTGAACCTCATAGACTGCCTGGTATGTTCACAGAACCCTCCATTGACCCCACTTAGGCCTCCAGCTGCTGCCTTATTCCTCTGCTCCCTTCAGAGCAAAACAGGCTCAGAAGGGCTGTCTGGGACTCACAGTCTTCATTCCTCTCCCATTTTCTCCTCTTTATCATCATTCAGCCCTCAAGCACTCCACTCAAACTGTTCTTCTCAAGGTTCCCATTGCTAAATCCAACTCCAGCTCATCCCAGTTAATTTATCGGGAGCATCTAATAAAATAGACCACTGGATCTTTGTAGAAGCACTTTCTTCCCATGGGTTCTGGGAGGCTGCCCTCTATTGAGTTTACTCCTTCCTGTGACTGCTCTTTCCTGATCTCCTTGCTGATTTCTTTGCTGTACCCATCTTCTTTTCTTTGGAGATTAGAACACTCTTCATTCAAACCCCACAGGCTGTGTTTTTAAAAATAGATCCCTAATCCGGGCTGCCTCTTACACCTGCACTGCTGCTACCCTGATCCAAACCACAGTCCCCTCTCCTGATGATTGCAGTGCCTTTCAAACTGATCGCCCCACTTCTACTCATCAACCTGTCTGCGACACAGCAGTCACAGTGATCCCTTGAAAATATAAGTCAGGGCCTGTCACTTACCTGAAAAAAACCCTCCAGTTGCTGTCCATTTCACTCAGAGTCAAAGCCAAAGCCTTGGTCCCACTGCCCACCTTCTCCCAAGCTCCTGTGCTTTTTAATGTTTTTGATGCATCCAAGCAGGTCAGCCTTTTAGCTGTTTCTTAAAACACAGTAACCCCTTCCTGTCACAAGACCTTTGAGATAGCCATTGTCTCTGCTTAGAAAGCTGTTCTCCAAGATGTTGGCAGCTTGCTCCCTATATCAGATAGCTATTGTTGCAATAATGCTGTAGAACTGAAACATTCCCTTACCCTCGCAGAGCCCTCGCAGAGAGGCCTATGCTATATACAATGCAGTGCTCATTCTCATTCCCAGAACAGTGAAGTCTCCCTGTCTCACCCTCATTTTCCCTATAATTCTCATCAATTTCTACTAGACTATAATGTTTATCATGTATTTTCCCTCTACAATGTAGGCTCCATCTTAATTACCCATGTATCCCAGGTACTGAGAACAGTGCCTGACACTCTTGAATCAACATGCATTAAATATGTATTGAATAAATGTGGAATTTGAGAATGAAAGTCTACAAACAAGAGCCTAGAATTTTGTTATGGAAGAGTGGGCAATAATCATAGCAGAGATGGAACTGCAGAAATAAGTAGAAGCTGTATTTTTCAAAGGCTTTATATGCTGAGGTTTTGAATTTTATCTTACACATAATGAAATAGCATTGAATCTTTTAAGCAGTAGATTCTGATGAATGTGAATGTGCCTAAAATGGCTCTGGGAACATAGTGGAATAGAGTAGGTACAGCCTGGTGGCCCTGAGCCCAGGTGGCAGACTGTGGGCAGTTGGAATGATGAGCAGGAAGCTCCATCTGAGCCTCTCGGTTCAAGCTGTGTGAGCAGTTGCTAACTTTGCTCATTTGCCTACCTGACAAGGGCTCCCAGTGTGTGCCAGAAAGAAAATATGAAACTCAAATGTTGGGAAGGAGGTCCTCTTACCAGCCTTCTTTCAATTGAGCTTCGAACTCTGGGTATCACTTGAGTGTGTATTGTAAGAATAATAATCGCTTACCCCTCTAGAGCACCACAGAGCTTACAAAGGATTTTCCCAACTATTTCATCTAAAGACTCAAAGACGCCAAGTACTCTAGCCAGTATGTTTAAGTATGTAGCCACTTCACTGGTTGAGAAAGGAAACAACACTTACATCCTGAAATAACACTAGGAAGCTTTCCCAGCAAACTGCTGAAAATAAAGTTGAAATATAATCCGAGCCCTACTTTTCTCCTAACAAATACCATATTGGACCTTAGATTTTCAGAGATCAAAGGTTATTGGTAGCATTCAGCCTAATCCCATGGGTTCTTTAGAATCTGTGAAATGACTGTCCTCTCCAGAGTTGAGTCACTTTAAGTATATGCACAGAGTCACACATACAGGCACCAACAGGTAAAGTGGGTACTTTCCCCAGTTACTTCTGCATAGAATGAGAGATTGTACTCTGCTTCCCCTAACCACCAAAAAGCATTCAGGCTTGTACAAATATTTATAGGGCTACCAGGAGTTCCCCATTAGTCCCCCTAAACCTTCACATACCCCTAAAAAAGGTTTGTTTCTGCATAAATAGCCTTTATACACCCCACGTGTCTTTCTTCCTTGGCAGAAGCCCAATTTGGCCATGCCTGAATTTGAATGTGGTAGCCCAAGTGGTTCATTTCCTATAGATACACAGACTTTCATAGCTGGAAGTGGCTTTAGAAATTACCCAGTATCTCTAACCTCTTCATTTTCTGTATGAGCAAACTGGCCCAACAAACAAAGGAGGGAAAGGGGAAGAAGACCTGTGCTTACTGAGCTGCTGTAATGGTCCAGGCCTGTGGTAGGCAGTGTCCCTGCCATACATGGTTTCCTTTAACCCTCCCTGGGGCAAAACACCTTGGAGGTAAATGTATTCATGAGAGTTCTCCACAAAAACAAAACAAGTGAGATATGTATGCGTATATAGATTTATTCTAAGGAACTATCCAGGCAATTATGAGGCTGGCAAGTCTTAAATCTGCAGTGTGACCAATATGCTGGAGGCCCAGAAAGAGCCAATGTTGCAATGCAGGTCCACAGACCATCTTCCTAAAATTCCTTTTTGCTCAGGGAGAGAGGTCAATCTTTTGTTCTGTTCAGACCTTCAACTTGTTGGATGAGGCCTTCCTACCTTAAGGAAAAGCAGTTTGCTTTACTCAGAATCTATACACTTAGGGCTGGGGATATAACTAAGTGGTAGATAGCTTGCCAGCCAGGTATGAAGCTGAGTTCAATCCCTAACATTGAAAAAACAATTTTTAATGTTAAATTCATATAAATATTAATTTCATCAAAAATATCCTCTCAGAAACATCTAGAGTCACATTTCACCAAATATTTGAGTACTGTTAGGGCAAGTTGAGACATAAAATTGTCACAGTAGATATTATCATAATTTTTAAAGTATAATTTGAAAACTAGGTCCCAGAAAATATGACAGACTTAGTCAAGGTCATCTAGCTGATTAGCTGGGACTAGAACATCCAGATGGTCCTCTTTCCACTAAATTATGTTTTTATTCTCTAAGGAAAACCACATATTTGAGGGTCTGTTATCCTAATATCAGTCATGCTCTTTGTTAAATCATTTACATAAGTGTCCATTTAACAGATTACCTTCAAATAGACCAATACATCAAATGTTATAAGTGTTGAATAACAAGCCCAAAAGTAGGAAACAAGAGCTGGAACTTAATCTAGCTCTATGTTGTCTAATACTTCCTACCTCTAGCATTTTTCAATGGTACTACTCTGCTATTTCTCTTTCTCTTCGTTTGGCAGGATGTAATTTCTCCCCAAAATTTAAAATAATGACCCAGAGTCTTCATCCACTAAAACTATTTTCTCAGTTCAAAGTGAGTTTTCAAATATCAGATATGAATATAAGATGAGGAAACTGAATTTTTAAAAACCTGCAAACTCTTCCACATCAAAATGAATATTATCTCCCCCCTCCTCCAGGTGACTATACACTCACACCATTACTCAAAACTCTTTTGTGGCTCCTCTTTTGAAATTGCCTTAAGGGCTTATATCACTTGCTTTTCTGAAGTAGTTTTCATGTTAGCAAATGTTCATCATTTGATTTATTTTTAGAAAACAGCTCAAAGTCAGGTGGTACCAAATCTGATGAAAAAGGTCCATGATCAAGCTAATACAATTTAGATTAAGAGCAAAAATTGAAGTGTGATTAGCAAAGAATGAGTGGTTTTCTTTACATGGCTAAAAAAGAGGTAACCCACTCTCATTTTGAGCAGTGACAGAAAAGTTTGAATAAATACAAAAGCTGGGGTAAGCTGCCTCTCAAGGGACAACTCTAGACAGACAATAATCCTTTCGGTCTATCCTATGTCCATTCCACACGTCAATGTTGTTTTTAAAATTGTCAATATTTGTAGAAATGTTTTGGGATGACATAATCTTACACACTCACTGGTTCATTAGGGCCAGATGAAGATATAGAAAAACCACCATGTCGGGCGCTATAATATCTTATGAGTTGTGATCCAGAGAAAATGAGAATTTTTCATAATTTTTCTGGATTCTGATTAATGCAAAGAGATGGTCAGACAAAAATATTTTCTTGGAAGTTAAGAATTTTCTCCTTTTTTGATAAACACAAAGGAAATGTGTGGGAGAAAAAGATCCTTTCTCCAAGAGCGAATTAGAGAACTGCAGGTCTATAAAGTTTAAGAAAGAATGTCTTCCTCAGGCACAGCTGCCTCTTAATGTCCCCTCGTAATACCCCTTATAATCCATACGTGGAAGTCCCTTTAGATTTTGCACATAATTAACACTTGGCAGAAATAAGCAGCGTCAGCCTGAGGCTCTCTTAAATTTCATTTAAGAAATCCAGATTTCCATGGGGGTGATTAGAGGAGGGGGAACCAAGGCCCCAAGCGCTCACAGTATTCCCAGTTGCTGAATTTTACATGAATTTATAGAGATGTCCTCAGCCAGTCAGAAGGTATTTATTGAGCAGCTGCTATGTGTAAGAAGCTACGTAGGTGTTGAGGAGCTGCCAAGTAGTATAAACAAAAGTCCCCCAACTCTCATTCATTTTATTGGGGCCCCTACATATCCTAAATGAGCTTTATGTGTGGAGAGGGAACAAATAGCTGAGCAGGGACAGAAAGGAGGGGGAAGATGAGTTGTAACGAAGATTGGTTAGGGTGCAGATGGCTAGCGTTGGGTGAGGGTGTCTCAGGCCAGGAGAACAGCAAGACACCAGCAGTAGAAACAGACAGCACATGGAAACGGAGTGGGGAGGATGTGCAAGACAGGCTAAGGATGGAATCCTGGGAGGCGGTAGAAAACCTGGGCATCATTTGCAAAAAGTTGAGAGAATCGACTACTAAGTCTCAAGCACTGTTTTTGGCATTGGCTAACCATGGGAATCGATATATTTAAAGTGTCCGATGTGACATTTTCATATACTTACATAAAGAAATGGTTACTATAGTCAAGCAAATTAACATATCCATCTTTTTGCAGAGTTACCCTTTGTGTATGTGCATGTAGTAAAAGCACAAAAATCCACTCTTAGCATATTGCCAGTATAATAAAACTATATCTCATCTTGTACCTTAGCAATACTGTAACTATATCTCATCTTGTACCTTAGATCTCTAGTTTTATTCATCATACATATCTGCACAATTTTGTACCATTTGACCTACATCTCCCCATTCCCTACTCCCTCCTCACTCATGATAACCACAGTTTTATTCTCTATATATTTGACATTTTTTAAAGATTCTACATAAAAATGAGCACTTGCAGTATTTTTCTTTCTCTGTCTGCCTTACTTCACTTAGCATAATATCCTACAGCTTCGTCCATGTTGGCTTTTGATTATTCAGTTTTCTCATTAAAGTAAAACCAAGGTTATCAACTGAGAATAGGGATGGGGGAGTACTTTGAATATGTGATACTTGTATATGATACAAAGTACAAGTGGGACAAAAGGACAGAGAGACAAATCTCTCTTCTACTTCTGTCTACCAGCCACCACCACTTCCCCTTCCTGGAGAAAACCAAGCCTGCACTGTGAGGAAGACCTCTGTGTGGAGAATGGCAAGAAGAAACCATTAAGTTAACTAAGAAGAAACAAAAGAATCATTGGGCATTCCTGGAGAAACTAAGAAGAAACAAAAGAATCATTGGGCATCTCATTTTTTCTTCCAGAACAGTCAACTGACTTTTTTCCAAGAGCAGCAATTAAGAGAGTATTTAAACCTATTGTTGCCTTAATCTTTGCAGAATTTTACTTCTCCATAAGTGGCTATCATATTTTTAAGATATTTTTTTAGTTGTCAATGGACTTTATTTTTATTTATTTATATATGGCACTGAGAATCGAACCCAGTGCCTCACACGTACTAGGCAAGCGCTCTGCCACTGAGTTACAATCCCAGCCCCAAAAGTTAGGTTTTTTAGGGTTGTTTTTTTTTTCTTTCTTTTTTTTTTTTTTTTTCCTTTTGTGGTGTTGGGGATTGAACCCAGGGCCTTGTGCATGCAAGGCAGGCACTCTACCAACTGAGCTATATCCCCAGCCCAGCTATCATTCTGGTTCTTTGGAATATCATTCTGCTTCTTTGGAATATTGAAAATACTTTTCAGGACCACTTCTCCCAGTACCTTTTTGGTCTCCCTGTCAGTCCCTCCTAGCACATCCTGAGCCTGGCCACTTTGGGGTGTATTACCCCCTGGGCTGTGTACAGGGAGTCCAGAATCCTGGAAGCGCATGAGTGTAGACTAATCTCTTCAGGCTGAGATCTGGTCCCCTCTCACCAAGAAAGGCTGGGAGAGGTGGCAGGAGTTCACAAGGAAAATGTTAGAGTAATTCCCGTATAAATTTCTCATTGTGATCCCCGGAACATGTTGCAGAACTAGAAAAAAAAAAAAATCAGTATCCTTTAAACATGCACTTATGTCTTATACTTTTTTCTTGTCCTTATTAAAGATTTTGAGAAGTGACTTAGAAGACCATAGGAGGAAGCTCCTACTGCATGCCCCTTTATCAACTCATGACTTTAAAAAAAGAAAATCTATATAACTTTTTGCTTCCTGATGGACAACAGAACAGATGTTCTGCAGATTAAAAAAAAAAAAATCCCCTCTGTATAATTTAAACAGGAAGGATTAAGAAGGTTATTGAAAATGTTGGAGGTAAGGCTGTAGGCCAGATGTTGTTGAACTTTTGTGACTGAAAACCAAAGATAGAAATACATGTTATGTTGTGACTCAGAACACAGATACATAAATGGTAGATAGCCACACACAAAACTGAAATGCAAGTTCCACACACCATGTTAGCCTTCCTAGATGCAACGTTCTTAGATATTTTTTTTTCTATTTCATTTTATTTTATTCTATATTTTTAAAAGTTTGTCACAAGGGACTAAATATATTTCATTACCCATCATTTGAAAAGCACTACTGCTCTAGGCTAGGCTCTTAGGCACAACTTCCAGACTTGAAACCACACTACCCACCCTCGCTCTGTGGTGTAGCCGTCCTCCACGGGTGCAGAAGCTGCTGGTCACGAGGTCTCCTACCCAATCAGGAAGCCAAAGCTCTCCTGCGGGCTCCATAACCATGCCATCTCCACCACAAACCTGCAGCTCTGGCTTCCATATTAAAGTCTCGCAGAGCTAAAAGAGGTGGTGCATGCCTGTAATCCCAGCTCTTGGGAGGCTGAGGCAGGAGGATCATGAGTTCAAAGCCAGCCTCAGCAATGGCGAGGCACTTAGCAACTCAGTGAGACCCTGTCTTTAATAAAATACAAAAAAGGGGCTGGGGATGTGGCCCAGTGGTCGAGTGCCCCTGAGTTCAATCCCTGATATCAAAAAAAAAAAAAAAAAAAAAAAAAAAAAAAGTCTAGCAGAAATGTATCTGATTGGTGGGACCCTGCCTGGAATAAACTCCCAAGACCCCCAAGAAATCTAGTTTTTAGCTTTCTAGCCTCAGCACACAATCTAGGCTTTAGGAGGAGAATGGTTGAAAGATACTGAGCTGGTCAATCCTTCTTCAAGTTTGAGGTAATCATTGCATACTATAGACATCCCTGGACCTAAGGGCACCTCCTTTACTGGTCTTTACAGTGAGAATTTTTTTTTCTTTTTTTGGGAAGTACTGGGAATTGTACCCAGGGATACCACTTCACCACTGAGCCACATTCCCAGCCACATTCCCTTTTTATATTTTTATCTTGAGACAGGGTCTCACTACATTGCCTAGGCTGGGCTTGAATATACAACAGGCCATCCACATGCCTCAGCCTCCTGAGTCACTGGGATTGCAGGTGTGTGCCACCATCCCTGGCTATAGTGAGAAATAGGGCTTTCCCAGTGTGCTATTCTTGGGAATCCCAAGAACTCTTATTATGACCATTCTTTTACTTGGGAGGCACTGAACACTCAGAGATAAAATTTATCAGAAAATTGTAGGCAGTTTGACAATATAAACAATGGTCACTAATGAAACTATGCTCATCTGTAATCTTCCCTGTGTGCTTTTGTCTGTCTGTGTGTGTGTGTGTGTGTGTGTGTGTGTGTGTAGCAAAAATGTTGAGGATTGAATTTTATGTTTAATTTGAAAATGGTGGCATCCCATAAACTTGGCCTTTCAAAGAGTTAGTTGCATTTTACATTCACAAATCATTTGGGAAACTATTCTGTGTCAAATATTGTTATAGATGCTGCAATTCACAGTTAGCGGACTCGTGATTTCCGCCCTCAAGGAACGTAAAGTCTGATGGAATGATAAACCGGTAAATCACATTTATAATCCTGTGTGACAAAGGCTAAGTGGGCTTAGTCACAGGCTGCTCAGAGGAACACTTGAAGGAGACTGTGGAATCATGCAGGAACTTGGGATGCAGTGACCAATGAGCTGAGTTTTGAAGAACGAACTGTCATTACATGGTGAAAAAGCAGAAGACAGGCATTCCTGGGTGCAAAAAGAGCCAGGCCAGCAGCCCAGGGTCTCTAAACAGGCTGGTAGGTGAGGGCACTATGGACTGTTCCAAATGGTTGAGCAAACATTGTATGAAGGAACAAATAGCTTAAGAAATAGGCAGATGGGGCTGGGGTTGTGGCTCAGTGGTAGAGCAGTGCTTGCCTAGCATGTGTGAGGAACTGGGATCAATCCTCAGCACCACATGTAATAAATGAATAAAATAAAAGGTCCATCAACAACTAAAAAAAGAAATAGGCAGATGGATCCCAAACCATACCTACTCTGCTAAATAAATAGCAAACAAATAATAATGATTTACTCTAACACTATAGATTTACTGCCTCTCTTTGCCATTGTTTCATGAGGTTTCTAGGGTAGAATACATGGATTTAGTAATCTATTTTACTCTCATTGATCAAAGTTCTTGGGCTCAGCATTGTTAACTATATTGTGGAGGAGGGAGTGGAAACATGACAATATATCATGATGCAAACTCCACACTGAATAATCATCTGGAAATGGGTCATCTGTAACAGTGCTATTATAGGTAAGTGAATGCTTTGGGGGTATTCCAGCTTCTAAAATATACCCTTGAAATCATAAACAAATGAGACACTTGTAATTTTATCCTTGTTATCACTTCATGTGAGTTCACAGTTGTCACCCAAAGATGCCCTAAGGCTGGACTGTATTTTTATATTAGCATTATCATTTTAGGCTGACCCCCGAGCTCCAAACCACTTAGAAACTGCTTGCCAGCTGTAGAATAGATAGCAGGGTAATATTCATTTAATTCCTTTGCTTGGTAATCTGATAGCTGAATATGCTTCAGAGATTCTTTCAGGACTAGCTGGGGAATGAAATCAATCATAGTGCATAAATTACAAGAAAAGTACTGTTGGTGTCAATTACCTAAGCTTTGTGAATATAAGTCTTCTAATTTCCTGTTAAATCGGTAGTGTTACCAATCTCACCCTATTATTTTAAATAGGACTGTAACTGCAGTTGCTAGGCCTTGAATAAGGGCAGACAAATGTGAATAGTTAATGAGTCTCACCAACTAATAGCACGTTGAAGGTGTCAATAACAGGGATATTATAACACGACTCTCAATGCTCCACCCTGGTGTTTACAATAGAATGTTTCTTTCTGGTTTTTTTTTTTTTTTTGCTTTGTTTTGTTTTTTGTTATGCTGTTCTTTGTGCACCTAAACCTTTGTTAAATCAGTTTCGTGTTCCACAAATGCCAGGGGAGTGTAGGTGTTCCTATTGCCACAGTGAGTTCCCACCTTCCTCCCAGATAATGACCCCATGTTGGTACAGGAAGTTTTTGCTGCACTTTCCCTAGTCATCTACCCACCCCCACTGCTCGTGGCTACATTCCACTGACTCATAATTTCCAAGTATGATCAGCATGCTAACAGGAAAGATACAGTCACTGGGCAGAGCAGCAGCCCTGCGGAGCTGGCCAAGACCTATCCAATAACGGCCACCATTGATAGCGAAAGGGAAATGAGGACGACAACAATAACACGAGCGGTACAAAAACCTAGAGTACGAGAACATGCAAGAACCAAATCCCTGCTGTCATGTTGCTTCCTCTGCGCCAGGCATGTTCCAGTTCACACCAAACTGATTGGGGGTGTGGGACTTATTTAGCATTAGGCCATCAGCTCACTTCCTAGTCTCTAAAAATAATAAAATTAGCCAACAGGCAAATCACATTGAGTAGCATTATGGGAATCAAACTGGTTAGAAACCACAGTTACAACTGACGTTTGGATGGACCTGGATCGAGTCCGGGGGCATCATGCTGTGGGGACAGGCTGGATCTCACGGTGTGCTGCAGGCCTCCCATATGAAATCTCCTCTCAAATGGCACAGAGGCTTCAATATTCAGCCAGAACTTGAACTGGTGACAACTCCACCCTTCTACTTTCCTTGATAAATCCTCAATTTCTTTAAGGAACTTAAAAAAAAAAAAAATACTTTCCTTGGTAAAACCTCATTTTCTGTAAGTAAAAAGAAAAGCTACTTTCTAAATCACCCCCATTCTTTTTTAATTTGTATTTTGTTTGTTAGCATCTTGCAAATTTGAAGGTACCTCTAGTTCCCTAAACCCATTCTCTAGTGCCCCTTTATCTCCAATTACAGTCACAGAATGCTTGATGAATGAAGGGAATCTTATGACAAAAGATAACTGTTATCAAGTGATTGCTGACCTGTCAGATGAATCTAAGTAGCTAACCTCTAAATAGATTGAAAGAACTGATGGTGAGCTCAAGCAGAGTCTGTTCTTAAGAGTTATATTTAGTCATTTGGTCAGCTCTCTAATTGCTTAATAGACATTCTCAGAAGAGAAGGTTCCTTTAGTGCTATGGGATTTAATTGTGAAAATAAATAAATAAAGGAATGGGAAGAAAGCCGCCCAGGTCAACTCCTGTCCAACTTGTTTGTCACTGTGAGAGCATTTGGTAGAATTGAAGAAGATTAAGGCCAAGGAAACTGGCAGGTCTCCCAGCAAAGATTTCCTAGGATCAGAAAGTGCCCCTGCAACCCTGTATGTGGCCTTGGTCTGTCTTTCACCATGAGTAAGGACACTGTTGTAAATTAGGCTGAAATCCTTAGAAGCACGATGCTATTCAGCTTTATGAGGATTGGAGGGATGGAGACACCAACTCAGTTTGCACATATGGAAACTGAGCCACAGAGAGATCAAGGAATTTACAGAACTTATTAATGGCTGATTGGAATTGGGATGACCTGGCCAGAATCCCTGCTTGGAACACGCTGCTGCTGGTATAGCTGTATCTGGCTTACTTTACAGATTGTAAGGTACTTACATGCTGATTAATTATCTATTTTCAACCTCTGTGACTGTAAATGAGATTAGAAAGTTTGAATGATGGGAAATTCAATGGTGCATCATGTGATACCAAGAAAAGAAATGTACTTATGATAAAATCCTTCCTGACACAAATAACTCCACAGAGCTATTGAGGAATGCCAGGGCTGTACACATTGTGATGTTATTATTAGCCAAGACTCTAGCTGTGTTTATATCACCAGTCAGGTGCAAGGAAAAAAGACACTAAATTCTTCAAGAAAGCTTTACCGAATGCGTAGTCTTTCACTCAGTGAGTTATTTCCTGTTCCATACAAAGATGTCTATTTTTGTGAAATGATCTTTCCAAAAACATGCCTTATCAAGGAATGTTGCAAGATTTTTCCAAATTAAAAAAAAAAAAAAATGCTCTGCTAGAACAATCGCAGGCTTTTTAAGTGGGGAGAAAATAAAACAAAAAACCTTCCTACACTAGAGAACCCTGTACTTATCATCAGGAACTGTTCTTGTTGTTGCTCTTATTTCATCCTCTTTCTCTCAAAGGATCCGATGAGGGTTAATCAAGCTTTCCAGAGTGAACAGGTCTCAGATGGTGGTAGCCCGACTCAAAGTCTGGGCTATTGCTTGAATTAACAAAAGAAGGAAAGGAAAAGAATGGGGTGGGGAGGCAAGGAGTAGAGCCTAGTTTCTCTAAACTTTGCTAGAGACTCAGGCAGCTTGACAGACTCAGCTCATCCAGGCTTGGGCCTTCTCCATAAGCAATGAGAAATATGAGAAAAAAATTGTGAAGAATTACCAGCATTGGGGCTGAGGATACAGCTTAGTGGTAGAGCACTCACCTAGCATACACAAGGCCCTAGTTCCATCTCCAGCATTGAAAAAAATAAAAGATTTGAGGTAACTTGCCCCAGGCACAAGGATGGCCTGGAAGTTGGATCATTATACTAATCAGTCTCCCAGAGACTAGTGGAGGTCAGAGGATATAGCCTTGAAACAGTTGTCATTTGGGGTGTGGTTTTTTTTCAATGTTGAGAGGAGGGTAGTCATTGAGGTAGTCATGTAGTCATTGAGGACGTGTACTCTATCCATGTGACCTAACAGTTTGACAAGTCAGAAGATGATATAATTTAATATAATGCTAGCTGCTGAAACAAGCCTCTGAACTTCAAGGAAGAAAGTAGAAGTTTCTTCCTTGTTCATGTCATGGTTCATCCGTGTAGACTCTGCTCTTCATAGTCCTTCAGGGACCCAGGTTCCTTCCATCTTGTAGCTCTGTCCTCAGAGGAATAAACAAAGAGTGGGAAGAGCACTGGGAGGGTTGATGGACCAGGCCTGTTCTTATTCCAATGGCCCAGGTTTAGTCATGTGGTCACACACTGCCGGGGTAGCCGAGAATGGAGGCTAGCTGTGGCCCGAAAGGAGAAGAGAACAGGAATAGCAGGGAGCTGTCTTCAGCCTTTGCTTCAGCAACCAGTATCTTCATTGACTTTTCATTTAATCCCTTGTTTCTGAATGGCCCAACAACGATTTTTAAAAGTGGTTTTAAGGAATGGTATCTGAAGAAGATTGCATTATGAAAGACACATATTTCTCAACATTGTAGTGTGTGTGTGGACATTGTTCTGGTGCCACACTCAGTATCCTGGAAATACCTTTTTTCGGTGTGCATTAGTGGAGCCTCTGGCTGGCATGGAAGAGTAAATGAGATGTAGCAGTATGAAACTCAAGGTCATACCAGGATGTCATCAAGAAAGAAATTTCACTCAGGTCTTGGTGTGAGTAAAAACTATGCTTTTCTTGATTTTATTGTTTTTTTTTTAATCTTTGAAACATTCTGACTCTTAAATTAAAAAAAAAAAGGATATTTCCCACTTTGCTTAGGCTACTAGGAAACTCAAAAAAAACTGACATTTTTTTTCTCCAGAGGCAGAAAAGGAGTTTTATAATGTTAATTTCCATGTACAAATTTTACAAATTATTTTCTTATCAAAAATGGTGGGGCACTCGCCTAGCACGTGTGCGTCCCGGGTTTGAAACAAAAAAAAAAATTAAAAAAAAATAAATTTTTTCCCTTCACCCTAATTGTTCCTGTTGTATATTTTACATGTAGAGAGGAGAACCTCAAAACCATTGTGGTATAAGAAGAGTTAAAATAAATAAGCTCATGTGCTTTAGAGTACCACATGTGAATTTGATCATATTTGTGATTTGGAATCTGTGCTACATTCCATCTCAGTTATGGGGGTTACTCAGAAAGACAAGTGTGATAGATACTCCCCAGCTGTCACACTGCCTCCGTGCACAGAAAACCCTGTGAGCAGCTGACCCTCCAAGCTAATCCCAGGACAATGGTATTCTGTTTTTCTCTTTTTCCAGCACTGGTGACTGAACTCAAGGTTCTCACCTGCTAAAGGTCAATAGTATTCTCAGTGGCGTCCTCACATCTTAGAGGTGAAAGCATCTAGGTATAGCACGCATGATAAAACTGCTCTCTTAGTTAGGGCCATTGCTTAATGAGGAGTTGTGAATACATGGGACTTGTGGGAATAGTTGAGAAATTAACCATGTGCTTTCATTACAAATCTACCATGCTAACTAACTGAGTGACCTTGAGCAAGACACTTAACCTCTCTGGGTCCCTTTTATGTACAAGAAAGGCATTGGACCATTGGTCTAGATAATCTCTTCCAACAGCATAAACCTGTGATAAATTTTTCATACAAATGAAAATAATTATAATTTCCATAATGCCCCTCAACCTTTTAGTCATAAAAAGATTATGTCTAGAGAAAAAAAGACAGAGGGCTATCTACACATGGGTGAACCAAGCTAATGTCGAAGGTATTCAGAAACCACCATGATCAAATATTGCTGCTGATCTTCCCACTTTGAACATCAGGAGGGCTCTCTAAAGGTGAAAGGCTGTATTAATACGAGTTGGAATTTGGCTGGGGCACCTGAACAGTTAATCCATCTCTTGGCTTCAGAAATCTGATACTACCCCAAGAACACTGTTGCAGGATTTATAGGACATACTGGACTTAGGGATCAGCTTGCTTCACTGGTGGGGTGTGGAAAGCTTCACGTCAGCCCAGCCCAGGATCATCTCAGTTTCTGGATTGTCCAAATCATTCTGAACAACATGAAGCATCTTCCAACTGTCATTCAGGAGAATGGGGAGCCGGCCCTGCAGAGTCTTTGCTGGCAGTTCTGGACCTCGTGCTAAAAATGCATCTTATGGTGAAACAAAGGATTAGCTAATCCTTGGGGCTAACGGAGGGCCAGCTACAAATGTTTCCTGTGTGTATTGCAAAACCCAGAGATGACAGAGAAGTTCCTCTTTGCTCTCTGAATTTCCCCTCCCCCATTACTTCCATGGGTCACACGAGCCATTATCTCAGGCGAGCTGGCCAGACCATGATGTTGTCATTTTCTTGGTTCTTATTTCCAAATTAAATCTGCCTGGGGGTGTGGGGGAGAGGACTAAGAAATATTTAAATTTTATCTTGAATCCTGAAGGAGTCTTTTTTTTTTTTTTTTTTCCCCTGTTCTTCATCTATTATAGTTTTATTTTCTTATGAAAAACTCATTCTCTGGAGACAAAACCAAAAACAACAAAGACCCTAGAAACTGGGCACTTAAGCAAATAAGAACTCAGGCATTAAGCAAATAAGAACTCAGGCACCTGTGATTTGATCCAAAAGCATGGACAGAGAGAGCACAGGCCAGTACCCTTAAGTTTCACACTTGAAGCCAAGACCAGGGATTCGCTTTGATGAATAAATGTTAATATTGTTTTCTTTGACTCATAGTGTATGCATTTGAAAGTCTCTTTGGCCTTATCTTACCAGACAGTTTCTTTTTTCTTTTTTTTTTTTTTTAAGGGTAAAGACATGGGAATTTCCCAACCACAGTGTTCCACTTCGTACTTCATGTCTTCTTTCTCTTCTCATTTTATTTTCACTGCAGACCAGAGTGAAGGCAAATGTGCATTATTTGGTAGTCTATGAGCACCAAGGAAAAACTGACTAGCGAGGACCACAGCAAGGCCTGCCTCTGAACCACTGGGACTCTCAACATTTACATGTTACTCACTAGCAAAGGGCCAGCCCTAAAACATCTAGCCTGGCAGAGCTGTGTTCTATTATTATTTAAACACAGCTACAAGATTTCTGACATAAAAAGAGTAGATGACTGAGCGTCTCTCCATGATAAATTGCTGTTTTTGCCTGACCTCTTTCTTTATTTCTTCAGTAATAAATCTATTGTCATGCAGTTAAATAGAGAAGAATGAAAGCACCCAAAACTGAGGGCTGGAGATAACATTCCCTTCCTCTAACAGCCTAAGGTTGTTTCTCATTAGTTTCATTTGTGCCATGAAAATTCCAACATGATACCAAACGAGAATAATATTTTAAGTTTTGTCACACTGCTAGCTAAGAAATCTCAAGGTACATCGTTAAGTCACATATTTATCATGCAACAAAGCAAACAGCCTTTCAAAACTGAGAAAGTTAAAGCCTCATATGAGAAGTCTGTAGCCACAGTTTCCTGATTCCTGTTTACACATCTCATTTGTTAAATCAGATTCCTCCAGAGCACACCTCTCACCAAGGTTCCTGTTAAGATTCCACTCTGGTTTGCATCTTTGGGAAGCATGTTCACGGACATTCATGGACAAGGCACAGAAGGTGGGGCTAGCTAAAATATAAATCAGTTCAGGAATTCCTCCCCACAGCTTGTTGCCTGGGGAAGTAACAGTTAATTTGAGTGCTGGAGTCTGTGGAGACTGCAGACTAAAGGTTAAGAGGCAAGGTTTCAGTAAAAATGTTTGGAAGCTGCATACCACACAGTTGGAAGTGAAGGGCTGAGTTATTTTCTGGGGAATTTGAATTATGTGTGCATCTGATCAAGAACAATAAATGAATTTGTGTCCAGTAATAATAGCTCCTCAGTTATACATATGCTTAGAGTTTACACTGCATTTCTCAAGTGTTCTCAAGAAATTGAACCTCAAAATGACTCTTGTGCAAGCTGGGCACAGTGGTGCATGCCTGTACCCAGTGACTATGGAGGTTGAAGCAGGAGGATCGAAAGTTCGAGGCCAGCCTCAGAAATTTAGTGAGACCCTTAGACTCTAAGCAACTTAGAGAGACCCTACCTCAAACATTAAAAATTAAGTCAGGCACAGTGGTGCACACCTGTAATCCCAGTGGCTTTGGAGGCTGAGGTAGGAGGATGGTGAGTTCAAAGCCAGCCTCAGCAATGGTGACACACTAAGCAACTCAATGAGACCCTGTCTCTAAATAAAATACAAAATAGGGCTGGGGATTCTGCTCAGTGGTGGAGTGCCCCTGAGTTCAATCCCCAGTAAGCCTCCCAACAACAACAAAATAAACATTAAAAATTAAAAGGGCTATGGATATAGCTCATTGTTAAAGTCCCATTCGGTTCAATCCCCAGCACCAAAAAGAAAAAAAAGATTGTGCAAGCAATACTGTTATTTTCAGTGCTACTTTAGAGATAAGAACTAGACGTTTTCAGGAGAAGGAATGGTCGACTCCCAACGAACCAGATGTGAGTGGCAAGCTGGGGCTCATACTCAGGTTTTGCTGGAGAGGCTGCCTCCACCCCCAAATCCAGACACATGCTTAAGAAATTCACCCATTTTGCCAACTTTCCATTTGACAAACATGAAGGTTCTGTTAATCTAATATTGCCCTTCTGATAGTTCTTTTGCATTGTATTGGAAACACGAGACAAATTCTCATCGTTAAGAAAATTGTCACAATGATGAAATTTACGTCTTCCTCCTCGCTCCCCACCTGACATTCTCTTTAAAATTTTTTTTGTCTTTCAGGTTATATTAGAAATTAGAGGAAGGTTGACACCATATGGTGAAGGTATATGGTAATCAAAGTGTGCAATGTGGGGTCCACCCATCTTTTCCTCCAGGCTTTTTGAGTGGAAGTTCTGACAAGGGCTGTTGTGTTGCTGTGTTCCACACAGTGTCATTTTATTTTCCTGAAAACATTTGTCCTTGCTACAAGTGGCTTAGAGGTTAGAATGCAGGATTGGCAGGCAGGATTTGTGGTTTCTATTATTAGCCCTGCCACCGTTTTATCGCACAAGGGTGAGCCCTAAGCAGTGTGGTTTATTGGAGAGAGAACTTGATTAGAAGTGACCTTTTTGTGAATGAGCGATGGTGAATATCACAGCTATGCATCAGCTGAGCTAAGGGTCCAGACTCCAGCCTGAGAGTCCCTCTGTCACTGCATGTGAGGGTTGATGTGACTGAGGGATACGATCCACCCTCTCAGGGAAAATTGCAGGAGAATCCTATTGCACCTTTCTACGACTTTCTACAGTGGAAACAGAAGCCACACTTTAAGAGTGCTAACCAAGGAAGGAAGAAGGAATTTGAGCATTACCTTTCAAATATGCTTCAGAGTCCATATACAAACCCATAGGTCCTCACCGTGTGTGTGTGTGTGTGTGTGTGTGTGTGTGTGTCAAAGGAACTATTTGGAGACCTAAGCCATTTGCAGAAGTAGGGATGGAGTGGGGGTGGCATGTTTTCAGATGATCACTGGTGATCACTGACCCTCAACTTCAGATATCACAATCCAGTCCAGACCAAAGAATTTCAAAAAAGGAGGGGGACTCCTAGAAAGATCTGTGACAGCCTTCTAAGCTTAAAGGAATGAATGAAGCCAAACAATGAAAGCAAATTGGGTCAGCCCTGCATTGCTCCCAGACAGCAGACCCAAAACCTCTTCATGCTGCTCAGAGTACCTATGCTCAGCTCTCATTCCAAATATTCCAGATGCCAACCTCTTGTTCTCCTGGACTTCTGGACATTGCCCATGCCCGGTGTCTCCATGCCCAGGGTCCTCTCAGAAGAATTTTCACTAGCCTGCCTCTGGAATTTGAGCAGCCCAGCCTCCCGTAGAAATGCTCGACTTTTTGTTACGTCCCACCCCAATGCCATAGAACCACAATGACTTTGACTGACCTGGCCTCACTGAATTCAATTATGAAACTTTTTAACAATTAGGTTCTTAGCAACTGGTCCTAATACAAGGAAAAATTTTTATTGGTTTTCAAAGAAAAATTCTAGGGCAAAACTAAACTGATGGAAATGGAAGAGGTGTATTTGAAGGCAGGTGGGGCTGATGCTTGGAAGACTCCTGCTTTCTGCTCCCCTCTAAGAGAGCACAGGGCAGACAGACAGCACTGCTCTACTGGTCAGGAAAGCTGGGCCCGGCTCATCCACCAGCCTTATCACCTGTGTCAGTCTTTCGCTGTCACTGAGGAGGTTTGAATTGCTCAGCTGTGGGGTTAGCATGTCTGTTGAACGCATTCGCTAGTTCTTTTTTAAAACCTGAAAGTTTAAGGGTTTATTTTTTAGGCTGTATCAAAATGTCACTTTGTCAAAACTACTGCTTCTAAATGCCATGTACAGTTGGTGCATTATCTGTGACAGCCCAGCATCTTGCCACTCTAAGTCATCCACACTGGTTCTTGGTTAACAAGCAGAAAAACCCAATAGGACTGGGCTAAACATGGAAGGGGGTGCTTTTGGAAAGGGAGAGAGCTTGAGAATATGTTTGTGACTGTGAATACATTTTTCTTGATTTTTCTTTGTTTGCATTAATAATGTTCTATTCCATTGAATTAATATTTAATGAATGATAGTCATGAGCTAGGCACTTGGCTAGGATCTGGAAATAAAATGATAAATAAGATTGTCAAGGCCCCAACCCTTAAAAAACTTAAAACCTCCCCAAGAAAATATAATTAAGTATATAATTATAATAGGGCATATCAATCTCAAAGGCAGAATCCAGGACATCCAACCCATAAACAGATAATTGGGGAGGACCTAGCTAGAAGAAAAAATGTGTTTGTTGAAGCTTTTGCTACCTATTTCTTTCTTTTTTTTTTTCTTTCTTTCTTTCTTTTTCTTTCTTTCTTTTCTTTTCTTCTTCTTCTTCTTCTTCTTCTTCTTCTTCTTCTTTCTTCTTTTTTTTTAATGGAACTGAATGGCCTTTCTCATTGTAAATAATACTGTCATTAGCCAGCCCTAGCAGGTCATTTGTCACAATAGTGGGCCTCACTGTTACCTGTCCAATGAGCAGGTTTGATGTGGTTTATCTAGAACCCTCCATCTCTTTAAGTTCTATGACATGTGACCCAATCCAGGTGATTTCAGTTAGCAGATGATACAAAGGCAAAAAGACACATGGATCATTTCTCCCAACACATACTGCATGATTTTATATATTTCACTTTTTATATGTATAAGGAGAATTAATTAATTAATTATAGTTTTCATTCAAATAAAGCATAATTATGATGGCAAATCTTGGCATGGTTTCATTTTTAAAAATCAAAAATGCATCATTCTAAGATCAAATATAAAGTATTTGGGATTAGCTACGTTTTTGAAAATATCTGTGCCATTGTTCATTGAGTAGAAATGCTTTGGCTATAATCTGTGGTTTGTATGATCTGTGCTTTTTCTCCACTGGGACATATAGTAATTGAAAGTTGAGTGCAGACTTCACGACTGTGCTTTTGAATTGATCAAATCATCTTAGGATTGCTTTGTAAAGCTTAATTAATGCTTTTTAAATGCTTTAAGATATTATTAAAGGCATGGAAAGAAAGTTCTATTCTGAATTCTAAAATATTAGCCTTCCAAATTATATCTACAAAGCATTTCTTTTATGTCAAAAAATCTGCAGAAGCAAAGTTGGGAGGGAAATTGCTGAGGAGATGATCTTTCCCGAAAGGAAACATAAGCGATGACATTTCCACTGCGTTCCTTTGTGTGACACATCGCCTGGGAGCACCATTCTGGCCTCCAAAGCTCCTGTAATTTACATCTTAGAATTCATAATGCTTAGAATCATTGTGTGCCATGCTTACCAAAAGACAACCTCCAATATTCAATCAAAGAAGTTTCCCATGCAATTTACCCAATGCCTGTGAGTGCAAAGGGAAGGGGGGAAAAAAACCACTGAAATATTCCATTCCTGAATCCTTACTTAAAATTTCTAGTTACATGACAAATGTGAAATAAAGAGATTCTAGTTTCTTTGTTAATAATATTCTTTTGAAATCAGTGGAATGCATACCTTTCAACAAGAAATGGGATTAGCTAGAGTTGATTATCAATCATGAAGAGAAAACCATTTAATTTTTAATTATTTAAAAAGTAGATCATTCTTCTACCTGGAATGACTAAATATCATAATAATAACAATCCCTTTTATTCATTCTATTCAAAATATAAGTCTGTTGAAATGTTACGCAACTATTTTGGTTTTGTCATATTCTTCTTTTGTATTTAAAGCATTCAGTGAAAAATTGTTTAAAGAAGTGACAAGAACATAATTATTTTTAAGAAAAAAAATTGGTTTATGACCATTTTACTGTGTAGACATGCGTGAAGTAAGGACTTCTAAAAAGTTAATTAAAAAATTGCTAAAAGTGATTTGAAATCATGATGGCAATTTAGAAATGTCAAATGGAAAGATCTTTCAGGACAGAAAAGAATTAGTACCCCCAAAACCTCTACAGATCATGCTGTTCCTTGTTATTACCATCATCCAGATCTCCTCTCCGAGGCCCATCCCAAATGTTCCTTTTCTGATATAATTTTCCTTGGTAAACATACAGGGAGTCTCTTCTGTCTGAGTGCATGTAATGGGCAGGCTGCTAATGATACAAAGATTAATAGGGAAAAGTCTCAGTTCTGTTCCTGAAATGGGGGAGTAAATCATAATTACACAAATTATAGTCCAACAGGTAAAGTGCCATTAAAGCTACTTGACCAAGTGAGCTCTAGGAAGAACTAAATGAGATATTTATAGGCCTCATGTTTCCGCAATGCTTTCTCCAAACTTCTACTGGGGCAGTTTATTTGTAGTCACATCAATCTCCAGGCTAAATTGGAGCAACACCATTCACTCCTATAGTGTCCTGTATGTGCTGGGCATTGTGCCAGACCCACTGTCTGGAATTCTGAAGCACATGTGGCCCATGCCACTTTTGATACAGAGCCCAACAGAAATCCCAAAACATGAAAAACAAACCTGATGTATTTTTGTTGAATAAACAAAGTAATAATTAAATGAACTCACTGACCATCAGGAGAGACTTTAGACAGTAGAATAAAAATCACACATTGGGTTTAAGTGAGCATGGTTCATGAAGCTGAACTTGATGCATTATCATGAGGTATGGGGAAATGTTTATTTTTTGTTTTGGTCTTTCTCAATACTATACGTATAGTCACTTAGGAAAGAAGCTTAACTTTCTCAACTCCTGAATCTTAACAATTAAAAAAATTCAAAACAAAGTGAAGTAACTCTAAAACAATTATCAGGAGTTACTATAAAGAATTTTCTCTGCCCTCAGAAATCTTATCATGAAAAAGAAGATTTAAGCATGAGTTTCAATACTTTTAGGAAAATTTTTATAGAAGCCTTGGTCGGAAGAGTATAAAATAAGAAACAACCCAAATATTCATTAGCAGAATGATGGATAAACATATCTTCATACTTAAAATAAAAAGGAAGCCGGGCACAGTGGCGCACGCCTGTAATCCCAGCACTTGGGAGGCTGAGGCAGGAGGATCATGAGTTCAAAGCCAGCCTCAGCAATGGCGAGGCACTTAGCAACTCAGTGAGAGAGACCCTGTCTCTAATAAAAATACAAAAAAGGGCTGGGGATGTGGCCCAGTGGTTGAGTGCCCCTGAATTCAATCCCCGGTACCAAAAAAAAAAAAAAAAAAAAGGAATTAATTACTGATAAAATGTACAACAAGCCAGGTGCAGTGGAGCACGCCCATAATCCCAGCAACTTGGGAGGCTGAGGCAGGAGGATCCTGCGCTTAAAGCCAGCCTCAGCAAAAGCAAGGCCCTAAGCAACTCAGTGAGTCCCTCTCTTTAAATAAAATACAAAATAGGGCTGGGGGTGTGGCTCAGTGGTTGAGTGCTCCTGGGTTCATCCTCTAGTACCAAAAAAAAATGTGCAACAATATTCATGAAACTCAAAATTTATGTTGAGTGAAAAAAGCCAGACACAAAAGAATACATACTGTCTAATTCTATCCACCTAAAGTTCAAGAAAAGGCAAAACTAAATTGTGAGGTAGAACACTGGTTGCCTGAGGAGGCAGAGAGAGAATTACTGGGAAAGAGCAAGAGGGAAATTTCTGGAATGATGGAGATATTCTACATCTTATTCTGAGTGGTGGTTATAAGATTGTATACAACTGTCAAAATTCCTTGACCTGAACCTTGAAGACCCAGCATTGTATGTAATTTGAACCACAAGTTTTTAAAAAATCTTAGAAACATTGTGTATGTCTAAATTGTCATTGCTTTTCCAGAATTTTTTGTTTTAATGTCATCTTAGAGGCTTCATCTTCACTTTGCAGATTTTTGCATATGCTTCTTAAACTCTGAATTCATTTTGGGTGCCTCAGGTGTAGCCAGTGATAGAGTGCTGACCTGGCATGTGCAACGCCCTGGGTTTCATCCTCGACACCACAAGAATGAACAAACAAACAGTTTGTTCAGTCCTTTTGTAAATTATACCATAACCCAGTAAATTATGGGTAAAATGTTGGGTACAGGTACGGTGCTAGAGCAACTAAATACAGGCTCTTTGCCCTCCATCGGACTCCCTTCAGAAATCATTGCATTGATATATTTCTGTTTGGAGAGCTAGTCCACTTGGCAGCTCCCTTAAGCCCTCACACAGCTCACAGGGATATCAACAGAAAGTCTGAGCTGTGTTTTTGCCCCTGGAGATGGGGAGGCTTTGCGCTGACTCATTCACACCCTTTCACTTGGCCTCCCGACCCAGCACTTGCATTTGTGAAGCAGTCGGTCTGGTTAGGGATTTAATCTGTGGCAACAGGAGCTGAAGGCCTCTCTCAGGCAACATATCTGACTGCATGGAAATGAGAACCTGACCTTGGTCTCGTTAGCACTCTTTCCAAACAGCTGAGTGAATCAGCCACTGGCACAGGCCAGTAATACTTGAAAACACCCTGAGTCTATAGAGATCTTTAGGTGCACGGAAGACTGCTCTTTTCCCCTTAAGTCCTGGGTGATGAGACGCAGATTCTCAAGTTTTTTAGTAACCAGAGTCACACTTCCATCCACACTGCTGCCCTGCTTGTCCCTTCTGTGCTCCCAATCAAATAGTCAAGTAGGAGGTATGATTTTTACCGACAAACAAAGGTTTGTGAAAAATGTCGCAATATTTGGTTCCAAAATCAAAACAGATTTGAGTATAAGACCTCATCATGCTGGGCCTCACCTCCCAACACTGTGCAAAAGCCCCTGGGAACTTACCCAGAGCATGTCACTTGGACAGAGTCCTCTTGTCTTCAGTCCATACCCATCAGCACCATGTGCTCATCACCCAGGCTCTTATGATCGCTTAAGGTCAGACAGCTCCACGGACTCCTGCCAAGCTTGGCACAGAAGTCTTTGCCAGGGCCGAAAGCTCCAGGGTCTAATATCCAGCCTCTCTAGGTACACCACGAAGTCCTTCCTCTCCAAGTTCTTCCCTGAGATGTATCACGAGAGCTGGGCCTGGGGCTCTACTACTTGATGAAAAACCCCAAGGCCACCATCCTTCTGTGTTTCAAGGAGTCTCCTCTCTGCTTCTGTTCCCCTTCCAAAGCATTCCCCTTGGAATAGGGCTTGGGAAGGGAGGGAGGAAGAGAGAAAAATAAGACAAGAAAACACAAATTAATTTTCAATTCCACACACACATGCACACATCTTAACAATACCATTAATATGTCAGTCAGGATAGCTAGTTTTTATTTGAGTCTTTATTACTGATCAGCTGTGAGAACTTAAACAAGTTCCCAGATACAGAAAGCCTCATTTTCCTTATCTACAAAATGGAAATAAGTTTTAGCCCAACTCTTTTACATGTCTATTTTGAGGACTAAAGTAAATAGCAATAACCTTATACCTTTTAGAAAATCTGTTTTCTATTTATTAATGCATATATTCTCTTAAACAATCATTAAAAGATGTGACAGTGTTTCATAATGAGCAAAAAATGGCACCAAAGTTATATAATGTGGTACTTTTAAAATGAAGATTCAGCAATCATATGTTGATGTATTTTTTTTTAAAGTCTCTCCCATGCCCGTCCCTGTGTTAGTCAACTTTTTATCACTGTGACCAAAATATCAGACAAGAAAAACTTAAGAGGAGGAAAAGTTTATTTTGGGATCATAGTTTCAGAGGTTCAGCCCATGATCAGCCAACTCCACTGCCCTGGGCCCAAGGTGACGCAGCACATCAAGGGGAAGGGTGTGGTGGAGGGAAGCTGCTCCCCTCGAGGCAGCCAGGAAGCAGAGAGGGAACGGGGAAGGGGCCCACAGGGAAGAGGCACCCTTTTAGGGTACATCCTCAGTGACCCACCCCTCTAGCCACACCCCACTTGCCTACAGTTACTAGCCAGTCATTCAAACAAGGATGGACTGATTCGTCTAGAACGCACGTGATCTGATCATTTACCTCTGACGATCCCTGCATTAACAGGCGCTTTTGGAAGACATCTCATATCCAAACTATAACATACAGTAAAAAGTGAGGCTGGAAAGAGCCCATGACCACTCCCAAAAGGATGAACGTGTGCATATCTCTAGGGTTTGAAGTAAAGTCCTGCCCTCTTTTCCAGATAGCTGTTCTCCTTTTGAAAAACTTCAGTATTGTTATTCGACCTTATAGAAACAACACTAGCCACGTGACCTGAGCTACCCGTAATTGACTGGCTGCTATCTGATGCATTAGGCCACACGATGACACGTGTACAGCAACACTTCATCACCAAGGGGAAGCGGTATACACAATCAGGCTCAAGCAGACCCTGAAGGAATGATAAAGTCCCATGTGCTGATGGCTCAGGTGCCTTTGGGACAGTCTTCGGCTGCACTGCCATCTTCCCTTCATCCCATGCTAGGTTTTTATGGAGCTCTCCCAGTGAACGAACGACTGAGGAAGGATCTGGCTTACAGATGGTTTTTCTCAACAACCGAGAAAACTGGGAATAGAACATTATAACCCTTCTCAGAAGTATGCTAAAACAAACAAATAAGAACCAGTGAGGAAGAAGATACTTCTCACTGGGGAAAACTTGAAGCAAAAAAAGAAACGCTCACTGTCTACTTAGCCTGGACTGAGAGATAGCTCAGGACCTACACTGGACCTACACTGCTCACAGGTAATGACTGTGGGTTTGGCTGGACAATCAGGGATTTGGAAAGAGGATTAGAAGATCAGATTGTATCAAAACCACATGTAAATAGACCTCTTAACTTATCACAGAGCATAAGATATTTAAGGGCTATGTGAATGCTCTCCAAGACATGTGCTACCGACAAAGTTCTCAATAATCAATAATCACGTAGAAAAGACAAGTCTAATCAATGGATGTCTGTCAGCTTCTTTTACCCGACACTGAAGTACCTACTGAATTGGTTCATGTACAAAAGATCATGACAGCAGGGACGAAGGCTACAAATGGGCCTAACCTCTAGACTTCTAACCGCGGTCTGCATACCACCACTACTAAGTGCTCAAGCTGACTACAGCAGAGGCAAATGCTGGGCTCCTGTTTTGTCACCACCTGGTGGGGAAGGGGACAATCCAACCTCCAGCTACTCCGAACCCTTCCATCATGGAGGACCTGCAGTTTCTTTACTGGAATTGACACTTCATTCTGGATATCAAATTATCTTTTCTACCTTTGATACTTTTCTGCCAACACATGTTCTGTGGACTCATGGATTGCCTTAGTCACCTTCGTGATATTGCTTCAAATTAAGGGACTCACTTCACAGCAAATATGTATAGCAACAGGTCATTCATTGAATTCTCACCAGCTTCCCACAAACACAGAGAACTGATCTGAGAGAAAAGTAGAATGGCTGCCCAAAGATTCAGCCGTGGTTCTAGTTGAGAGAATAGTCTATAAGACAGTTATGCTTCAAGCCACTGGCCAATACGTGATGTCCCCCACTCCCAGCCCCAGCCCCAGCCAGAATCTACAGCTTTGGGAAAAGAGGCAAAAATGGCAAGAGATCTTCCACGGTGAATCCTAATAATCCAGGCACAGAATTGTTGCTTCCTGTTCTCACAGCTTTGTACTCCACCTGCTAAGGAGCTTAGTTCTGAAAGGAAAAATGATTCCACCAGGGAAACAATAAGTGTTCCATTGAATTGGAAGTTGAAATTACCATCCGGCAATTTGGGTTCCTCATGTCACTGAATGTGACAAAGGAGGGGCGACTGCTGCTTGGTGTGATTCATTCTGTTTACCTGCATCAGTTGCTACACAGCACTGCAGGGTAGAGGAGATAGGAGTTGAAGAGTCTCTCCAAGGCATCTCCTAGTAATTTATTGTGTCTAATAAAGACAGAACTGAAAAAGCACCCAGACCCTTCAAGAATGAAGCTTTGAACCATCTCAACAGATAAAGAACACTAACCAGGGAACTGAGGGCAAAGGAAATGGAGACTAGGAAAAGAATTTATAAATATCAACCGTGATATTCCAACCAGTATCAGTAATAAGGTAGCAGATATGAATAATAGTTTCTTGTTTTTTGCATTTTTTTTTTTTTTTTTTTTTTTTTTTTGCACCAGGGATTAGACCCAGGGACACTTAAACATTGAGTCACATCCTCAGCCCTCTTTTTTTTTTTTTTTAATATTTATTTATTTACTTTAGTTGTACACAATGCAATGAATTTATGTTTACGTGGTGCTGAGGATCAAACCCGGGCCGTGCACGTGCAAGGTGAGCGCTCGGCCGCTGAGCCACAACCCCAGCCCCCTCAGCCCTTTTTTATATTTTATTTTAAGACAAGTTCTCACCAAGTTGCTTAGGGCCTTGCTAAGTTACTGAGGCTGGCCTCAAACTTGTAATCCTCCTGCCTCAGCCTCCCAAATTGCTGGGATTAGAGGGGTACACCACCATGTTCAGCCAATAGTTTCTTTTTGTTTAATTATATAGTTTAATTTTTAATTCTAATTTGTTATATTTAACAGCAGAATGCATTATGATTCTTTTCTTTTCTTTTTTTCTTTTTTTTTCTTTTTTTTTTTTTTTTTTTTTTTTTTTTTTTTTGGTACCAGGTATTGAACTCAGGGGCACTCAACCACTGGGCCACATCCCCAGCCCTTTTTTGTATTTTATTAGAGACAAGGTCTCACTGAGTTGCTAAGTGCCTTGCTGTTGCTAAGGCTGGCTTTGAACTCGCAATCCTCCTGCCTCAGCCTCCCAAGTGCTGGGATTACAGGTGTGCGCCACAGTGCCCAGCTACATTACAATTCTTATTACACATATAGAGCACAATTTTTCATATATTTGGTTGTATACAAAGTATATTCACACCATTCGTGTCTATACATGTACTTTGGATAATGATGTCCATCTCATTCCCCCATCATTTCTAACCCCAGGTCCCCAATAGTTTCTTATTTGTTTGTTTCTCTGCATTTTCTTCCCCCTAATTCCATTATTTTTGTATAACCAGTGTTGGTGACAATTAACTATACAATATGTGTACTTCAGTGAATAAACAGTAGTAATAAGTAATGTCATTCAGACATGGATATGGAGACTGTCAAGAGATTTGTGTTTACATTTTAAGGGGAGAAGGTGAAAGCCTGTTTTCATAAAAAGAAGTTAACAACTTGCTAAATAGAAGCATGCAGGTGTTACTAATGTTGTAGAAGAGAAGTTCAAAAATGGGTAGAAGAGGGGCTGGGGCTATGGCTCAGTGGTAGAGCGCTTGTCTCACATGTTTGAGGCCTTGGGTTCGATCTTCAGCACCACATAAATAAAATAAAGGTATTGTGTCCACCTACAACTAAAAAAGAAAAAAAATTTTAAATGGGTAGAAGAGAGCAGGGGAATGCTTGGCAGCTACAGGGAATCTGCTGTAGTTATTCACATACAGTCTGTGGGCCCTGGACTCACCTTTTCTGTGATGCTAGGGCCAAGAGTTTGAAAACCACATTTTAAAAACTCTTTTTCCAGCTCATTCCAAGTAGATTCTGTCAGCGAGAGGCATCGAGGGGAGACAGGAAGGGAGGAGAAGGAAAAAAAGAAATCTTTTTCCTGCCTTGGCTGTTGTCAGAATCTCTACAGCATAGAGACAGCAAAGACTCTATCACCTTTTGGCACCCCGAGGACAGCCAGGCTAAACCCCCTTAGGGGTCTGGACAGCAGCCATGCAGTGCCCTGTCAGAACCCCAGCACCCCCAGCATGGTTGCCAGGCACCTCCTCAACATTTGAACCAGCAGAGCAGGGCAGGTGCCTTCAGTGTCTGCACTCGCACCTGAGCCACCCTCAGAGGTCTCAGTAACAACCTCAGTTACCCCTCCCCCAAAGCCACTCTGAGCCAGTGACTCCCGCTCTGAGCTCCCAGTTCTAGTGCATCTCCCTCTTCCTCTTGTTCTGCCAGCCCCACTGGATGACAGCTACTTCTGATTTTAATTATTTCTGGGTTAGCTCCCTATCCTTTTCTTCTTTTCCAGGATACTAATTCCTTGCATTAAACTCCTTCTGTTCACAATACCTGATAATATGGCCTCTCCTTTCCTCCCTGGATCACGGCAAACACCAGCACATATTTTTAAAGTTGATAAGAAAGATTTGAAAACACACACACATAACTGAAATAAAAGTATTTCATGTTTATAAGCATCTTTTGTTCTTTTGAGTTTTACACTATTAAAACCTCCAGAATTCAACCTCTTTCTGCTGCTGGATACCGTGAGCCCTCGATTGTCACTGGGGTCACATAGTTTTATGTCAATCTTCTGAGTGGCATTTTGCCCAGCTTCTAGTGTTCTTCCCCCAAACACAGGAACAGGATATATAGCCCCTTTAGAGTGCCAACAACAGAGGTTCAAAGAAGTATTTAGATGTGAATGTGGGGAAGTCAAAACAATGACTTCAAAAACTGCAGCCTCAGCATGTGCCCAATTACAGAATGTTTTCCACACCTCAGTTCATATGCCACAAAACCAAAGAGATCCACTTCCTGTCTTTGGGTAGAGAGGTAACGTGGGTCATCTTTAGACTGACAACATGAACTTTCTAGTCCCCCCAGTTATCAGGATGACAGCATGACCGAAATGTGTGTCCGTGCTAACTGAAAGAAATTTTAAAGCATTTGCTTCTCAGAAAAACAATCTTTCCTGGGCATATGACAACATTTACAGGCCTCCTACAAGCTATGTGCATTCAAGTAGTTTCAAAGTTAGAGTTAACAGAATAATAGCCTCATATCTATCCTTTGCTTCCTATTTTATTTCTGTATCTCCGCACTCCCAACTAGTATCTGCACACAAGGACAAAAAGTAGTTTCCCATTGGAGGGTAGCTTATCAGCTGAGGTGAGAGAAGTTATCTAGAATAAGATGGGGGATTCCCCCCACCACAGGTATAAGAATTCTTGCTGTGGATAAACAAATAACAGCCAACATTCTAGAAATGTCTTCACTTTCACTTACGCGATTCATCCCACAGAGGGAAAGACATTTCCCCTGCACCTGGGGGGACCAGGTACGTGGGCTGAGTATCATCCCTGCTTCTGCAGATGGGCTACGAGCACACATAAGATAATGTGATCTTCACACGGCTGTGACAAGCATCCCCTTAGCATATTTCCATGGGCTATTATTTTAAAAGAGGCTCTTGACTTTAAAAGAGGCTTTCTCTAACTTGAGTCATATTACCAATCACACTAGCTTTAGTAATTATCAGGCTACAGGAAGAAGAGCAGAGAGGGAGAAACACCAGCCATTTAAAACATTTTGAAGTGCAAAAGACGACAACCAAGACATATTATACTGCTGCTTATTATAAGAACAGTCATTTTATCCATTGCTCTGCAGATGAGGTAGAAGAGGGAGCTAGATTTTTGCATGTGAAAACAACACAGGAACATTAAAAAATGGTTCTGTTGTTTCGTAGGGAACCAGTCTTTCTTGAGTTACTTTGCCAAGGTCCTCTTCTTCTTGCTCCAAACCATAGGTACAGAATAAATGGCTCCAGTGAGAATAAGAGTGGAGATGAAAGATTTGAGGGGATCGGAGAACCATTAGCACCCAGAAAAAAACTGCCCTGCCTCCGAGGAGAGTGATCTTCCCCTTCCTCTGAGCTTCCGCATTCACTTTTGTTGTAATAATCTACGTCCACTCTATCTCTTTGCTGGAAGGCAGGAAACCTAATCGACTTGGTACATGCCCAGTACCACCAGTGCCCAGCACAAGAGGATTCAATAAGCGCATATTGAACAAAGGAAGGCACGCCAGGGAACTAAGTCTTAAACCACCCTCAGTAATGAACCGCCTGGATAGCCAGGATAAAGTTATTAGCAGAGGTTGTTTCAGAACATTCTATAAAGCACATTACCCAAAACCATCAGGAGTTTGGCAATAAGGTAAGGAATGATAAAGAATTGGTTAAGAATAGATGAGGGAAGGGGAAGGTCGTAGGAAGGGCTTCCCTTTGACATTGTGTCCCATAACCCCCAAAAGACCTTAGCTCTGAAAGCCATGTCAGAGCGCCCTTTTGAGCCTTAAGATGTCAGCCGCTGAAATCATGTGAAGTACAGGACTGTGCCCAGGCTCATGTGCGCTCCCATGCACGCATGCGCACGCGCACACACACACACACACACACACACACACACACACACACACAGGTACACTCACGTAAACATATTCATGCAAAATTTAATGTTTTTCCTGTCTAGGAGACAGCCTTCTGGCAATGAGAACTATTTCTTAAATTACCTACCAGGGAACTAAAAAACAAAACTCCAGGCAGCAAATACTGAGGGAAAAAATGGCGAACTGTTGAATTCCTGACACAACAACCAATTCAAAATAATTAACCATTTGTTACCTAGAAAGAAAGAAATGCTTCTTTGTTTTCCCCAGATTTGGTGAGGGTTGTCAGGCTGGAGCTTGGTCTCCTGTATTGCTCCCCTCAGAATCTCATGATGCTCAATAGACATGGAAACCCAGACTCCAGGGGCGAGCAGGAGACTGAAGTGCTGTCCAACTAGATCGCACCAAATTACGCACCAAATTACGCATCCTTTTCTCAGGATGGACATCTACTCTGATTCTAATCAGTACTTGCCAATTTCTCCCTGAGGGACTGAAATTCTGCACCTATCTCAAACAGGTGGTGAAAGCCGGGTTGCCTAAGGGCAAAGCACCATCCTCTTCAGAATCCCACCTCTTTAATTCCCTTGCCAATACTTGTCAAAGTAATGCCTGTAATCTCAGCTACTTGGAAGGCTAAGGCAGGAGGATTCAAGTTCAAGGCCAGCCTTAGTAATTTAGCAAGGCCCTAAGCAATTTAGTGAGACCCTGTCTCAAAATGAAAAAAAAAATTAAGAGGCAGGGGATGTGGCTCAGTGGTTAAGGGCCCCTGGGTTCAATTCCTGATACTAAAACAAACAAAAACCCCAATAACAATAAAAAACAATGCACAGAAAGAAAGCATGAGAACTAGCTCACTTATGGGCTATTGATTTGGGGGGTAGGGGACTAGAGATTGAACCCAGGAGAACTCTACAACTGAGCTATATCCCCAGCCCTTTTTATTTTTTGAGACAGAGTCTCACTAAGTTGCCCAGGCTAGCCTTGAACTTGCTATCCTCCTTCCTCAGTCTTCCTAGTTGCTGGAATTACAGGCTGGACTGTCCATTTTTAAAAGTGTTATTCAAAAAGTAAACAATTAATAAGGAACTTTATAATGGTTGTATCAGACTGTACCACCTGAAACCACTGATCTATCTGCACATCACTTAAGGTAGGATAAATAAATTTTATGTGCATTCCCAACAGTACAAACATCAAGGATAAAAACCACCTATGGAATGGTCTTGCCTAAAACTTGAACATTAGTCTAATCAAGCTTCTAGGTCTATCTATCAGCTACTAGGAAACGCCCAGGGGAAAGGACTTAGTTTATAACCACAAAGATGCAATCAGAAAAATCTTGAATGCAGAAAATATAACAAATGACCTGTTTTCTTCAACAACAAATGGAAAAAAAAGTATTATGCACTGTGGTGCATGCATGTAATTGCAGCTACTCCAGAGTTTGAGGCAGAAGCATCACAAGTTGGAGGTCAACCTTGACAACTTAGTGAGATACTGTCTCAAAACAAAAAATTGAAAGGGCTGGTGATGTAGCTCAGTGGCACAGTGCCACTGGGCTCAACCCCAACCCCCAGTACCCCTAATAATAATAATAACAACAACAATAAAAGAGCAGTTGCAGATTTAGAGATTTATTTAAATAAATAACTCAAGAAATAAAACAACAATATTCGAGTTGATTGGAGAAAATTGAACTTAGGTTACTAGATGACTCTAAGAACTTATTATTAATTGTACTTTTGTTAAATATGAAAATGACATTGTGCTTATGTTTTAAAAGTCCTGCTTGTATGGGTACAAAGACAGATGGTCTAGAATTTGATTTCAAACAATCCACCAAAGGAAGAGAAAAAGAATACATGAAACAAGAGTGGTGATAATTCCCAGATTTGGGTGTAGTTATGTGAGTTATATTATTCTCTAGACTTTGGAGCACATTGGAAAATTTTCACAACTACACAAAGTAAAAACCAACACCATGATCATATGAGGGGTTTCCAGAAATGCAAAAATGATTTAATGTCAGAAATTTTTTTTTTTTTTTTTTTTTTTTTTTTAGTGTACCGGGGATTGAACTCAGGGGCACTCGACCACTGGGCCACATCCCCAGCCCTTTTTTGTATTTTATTAGAGACAGGGTCTCACTGAGTTGCTAAGTGCCTCGCCATTGCTGAGGCTGGCTTTGAACTCGCGATCCTCCTGCCTCAGCCTCCCAAAGTGCTGGGATTACAGGCGTGCGCCACCGCGCCCGGCTGTCAGAAATATTTTATCACCACCCAAGGTTAAAGGAGAAAACTATTTGATCAATGTAATAAATATCGAAAAGCCTTTGAGTAATGCAGTACATAGTCCTAAATTTAGTGACAAAAAAAAAAAAAAAATGGAAACAACAAGAGAAGTTGTTAAATATATTTGCAGTAACTTTTTTTTTGTACCAGGGATTGAACCCAGGGATACTCTACCACTGAGCCACATCCCCAGCCTTTTTATTTTTTAGAGACAGGCTCTCACTAAGTTGCCAAGGCTGGCCTCCAACTTGTGAGCCTTGCCTCAGCCTTCCAAGTTACTGGGATTATAGTCATATACAACAAATACCATGCATTTGTTTAAAATGTTTAGAAAACTAACCAGTAATGTGGAAACATGTTCATGATACACTAAATGGAATAGATTTTTACCCAAAAGAGAAAGGTATGATATCATATTATACTAATACAGCTCTCAAAATGGTCACAGTGCTCAAAGGTGGGTTTGGGTTTGAGTTTTGTTCATGATTTTTATTTTCTTCTTTGTACTTAGCTGTATTTTCCGAAATGTCTACAGAGAACATACACTGCGTTCTTCATCAAGGGAAAGCACATAATATTATTTTTAATTTTTTAATTTCAGACTCTTGTGGTTATTTCTATAGTCATAAATTCACCTGAATAAACTCTCATTTTATCAGTATTTCTGCATTTTTTCCAAAAGACCATCTCAAGAGACTTGTCAAATGCCTTATTGGAATAAAAATTCATAGCATTTGTCATATTCTGGATGTAATAATGTAATCATAATAAAAACCAGAGGCCCTGTTGAAAAACAGTATTCATATTTAACACCTGGAACCACTCTGAGATAATTAAATTATATCAACTGTATTTTAAAACAATTCTTATTTTACAACTGTATGCATATGGCACAGAGTCTGAGCAAATACAGAAATAGAATCTGTTTTTATGTGGCAGAGGGTTCTGGCATTCTTTTTCATTTTTGTAATGATGTTTTAAAGGACAGGAAACTACGTGTGCATCTTAGAATGATTTTTATCCAAAGTGAAAGTGAATTAAACTGTTAATTTCAGTGAAAAGGGCAACTTCAGTTATTAAAAAAAAAACCAACAACAAAGTAGTACTTCATGAGCTAGTACTTTGCTGCAAATGTGTGAGACATAAAATCATAATTTTCTTAATCAAATAATAAATGAATTATTAGGAGATAGAATTAAGTTTTACTGTGAACTTTGTTGCTAAAAAATCTAATTATTTTATGTCCCATAACTCTGAACTACTACTGAAAAGACAAGAAAAGAAGACGTAAACTAAAATAAATATCCTTCTAAACATCCTTCTAAACTGCATGTTTTCCAAAATCCCATCATTGAGCCTGACACAGCAGTTTTATTTGTAAATCAAATGAAATTTCTCTCTGAGTAAATTTAGTTTACTTTCAGTCTAATTATTAAATTTGCATGGTAGATATAAACTTATTTGCAAAAGGGCATTCCATAAGAAAAGTTAAAGTTTTACAATTAACCTTTAAAATATAAGCTCCAGAGATATTATTGAAGTAAAAGAGCAATTATAAGCTTCTGTCCTCATTCAATACTGATATCCCCCAATTAGCACAGAGAGTATTGTGACTTTGAGGGGAGCTTGGTCTGATGGAGGTCAATTGGACTGTGAGTTAAATTAAATGCAGGGATATTTTTTAGCACTGACTATCAACCTTTCTCCTGTACTCAATTTTTTACATCCCTGAAAATACAAAACAGTCTTTAAAATGCTCATTTTCTACATAACCAAGATTGACTTGATGTGAGATGATCCTTTCTGGTGTGGCTTTGGCAGCTCTTGTGATACTAAGCTCTGCATTTTTCTTCCAATAATAAAAATATACTGATCCAAGTTCTCATATAACCTAAATTAAATATATCTAGTCTCTGCATAACTTATTAAACCACTGTTTTCAATAAATAAGTTTTATCCTATGTTTTCTCATTTTTTGGACACATCTTCCAAACCACAGACTAAAGAAATACATAATACTAAAAGTAAAAATTATAATACTGAAAGTTTCAACTTGAGCCAAGTTTTGACTAATACCATAAGACACACTAATAATAGTATCATTTATTCATTTGATTCCAGTGACATGGGATATAAAAGAATTTAACAAACTGCCAGTTTGGGTTTGCTTTTTTTCAGTATTTTTGTCAAATGTTTGATACATGTTAGATGGTGTACACAGAGGCAATTTTAGAAACTGGGAGAAAAGTAGAATATTTAGCATACTCTTTTTTATTGCAATAAATTCTAAGGCAGATTCAGAGATGCTAGTCTGTACAATATATTATACAGCATTAATCTTAAAGTTAAAATTTCGTGTTTTTGTTTCTTGCCACTTTAAAATTTGTTAGGGTAAAATAAAATGAATGTACATACATAAACACACACTTACACACACACACACACACACACACACACACACACACCTCACAGTGAAGAAAGCCTAGTTGTAACATGAGTAATGTCTTCTAGAGTAGAATAATTGGTTCCATTGTGGAGTTATTTATACTCAACTTATTCACAAAACTTGAGGTAAGTATTTGTTTCTAATAGGGCACTATCCTTTCTAGGAGAATTTTTCTAGAATTTATAGTTCCAGCTGTTCCCTCTCTCTTGTACTCCAGAATCATATTTCTACCTGCCTCCTGGTCATCTCCATCTGGATGACCTATAGGTCATGTTACAAACCTGAAACTCATTTAGCCAACCCTCCTCTTCCCGGAGGACTCCTAAACTCCGAAAATGGCATTGCCTTTCACAGAGTCATGTGGTCACAAGGGTTGGAAATTTTCTCTCCTGGCCCATGCTTAATTAGCACCGAGTCCCACAGAGCCTGTGAAACATCACTCAAATTTATATAATCTATATATTACCAGTGGCTTTGTCCTATTCAGGTCACCCTTTCCTCTCAAGAATAATATTTTAAAATTGAACAGGCTTCTGTTTCTGGTCAAAATGAAATAATAGTAATTACATTTATCCTTCCTCCTGAAACAACTAAAAACCTGAACAGATGTCTGAAACAATGGTTATCGAAGCCTTGGACATCAGGCAACAAAGGACAGAGATCCCCAAGAGATGGGAACCAAAGAGAGCCCTGTGGTTGCCCCAGATGTGTGCCTAGAAAACGTCTTCAGGCTTGGCATGGAGTGGGCAAAACTGAGGGGAGACTGGCTGTCTCCTGAGGTAAGAAGACAGAATTCTGAGCGAGAAAAAAATCAAAGCAACGAGGAAGATTACCAAAAGGAAAAGAGCTGGGGCTCCAGAAATTTTCAGAGCTAACCTTGATGCTCAATTCAGTTGATCATTATGCACATCTATAAAATTACCAAGAACAAGTGAGAAACAAAAGACAAGGTATAAGTAAAATTTTTTGTTTGCTGATCATCTACATAGAAAATACAATGGAAGCTGTATAAAAGTTATAAGAAATTATAAATGAGTTTAGCAAGATTGTAGGACACAAAATTAATACATAAAATTCAACTGCATATCCACATGCTAGCAACAAAATTTAAAAGTTTAAATAACTTCTTTGAAGAAAGAAAAACAACATAAAAATAAATTTAGCCAAGGATGTATAAGACTGCTGGGCATGGTGGTGCAAGACTGTAATCCCAATGACTCAGGAGACTGAGGCAAGAGGATCACAAGTTCAAGGCCATCTCAGCAATTTAGCAAGGCCCTAAGCAACTTAATGAGACCCTGTTTCAAAATACAAAGTAGAAAGTGCTGGGGATGTGGCTTAGTGGTTAAACACTCCTAGGTTCAATACCAGTACAAAAGAAAAGAGAAGATATACAAGACCTGTATGTCAAAAACTACAAAGCATAGCTGAGAGAAATTAAAGAACACTTGGTAAATGGAGAAATTGTTCATATTCATGGATCAGAAATTGGAAATTCAATAATAAGAAAACAATGAGTTAAAAAGTGCTCAAAAGATTGGCACACATACTTGACCAAAGAAGACAGTCATTAGTTATTAGGGGAAGGCAAATTAAAACCGTAATAATGCCATACCGGGCTGGGGTTGTGGCTCAGCAGCAGAGCGCTCGCCTCGCACGTGTGTGGCCCGGGTTCGATCCTCAGCACCACGTAAACATAAATGCATTGCATTGTGTACAACTAAAAGTAAAAATAATAATAATAATAATAATGCCATACCACCTTCACACCACGAGAATAGCTAAAATGAAAAAGATGTGAATCCAACTGTTGGCAAGGGTATGGAGCAACTGGAACTCTTACCTACTTGCTGGTTGAAATGTAAAATTGTACAACCATCTTTAAAAATAGCTGGACATATTTGTAAAACATTCAATGTATATGTACCAGTCACTCTGTTTCTAGGTATTTATCCCAAAGAAAATGAAAACATATGTCCATGTAAAGTCATACATTTGAATGTTTATAATAGCTTTATTTATAATAGCCCAAACCTGGCTACTGCAACCCAAATGTCCGTCAACAGGCGAATGGAGAAACAAATTGTGGCATACCCATGCATGGAATACTACTCAGCAATAAAAGTAAATGAACAGTTGACACATGCAACAACATGGGTGAATATTAAATCATTACAATAAGCCAGATCTAAAGCAAACAAACAGTACTTTTACTATTTGATTCTACTTATATAAATTCCAGAAAATACGATCTGATCTATAGTGACAGAAAGCAAGTCAGTTGTTGCTGGTGAGGGATGGGGAAGGGAAGGGGTGCAGAATATTGGAGATGGGAGAAAGGAAGCATTACAAATGAGCATAAGGAAACTTTCTGGGATGATGGCGTATTCACTTTCTAGATTTTGGTGATGATTGTTATGTGGGTACATACATATACAAAACTTATCAAAATATGCCTTTTAAATATATGCAATTTATTGTATGTGAATTATGTGAATTATAAAGCAGGTTTGTTTGTTTGTTTTCCAAAAAGAGTCCTAACTGATCTTCATGACTCCTATATCTTGAATTGCAATGTGTTAAAATTTTAAGTGAATATGCTCTCTTGGACAATCATCCACCTTTAGGTGACTCCAGCCCCAGTCACCATCTGATCTCAGTGACCTCAAGTGAGAACCACATATAGGAGCTCAGTCAACCCCCAAAACTACGACCCACTGAGGCTTTTTGTTTGAAGCCACTAAGTTTGGGGATGATTTGTTGCAGTGCAACATATAATCAGAACAGTGGGTTTCAAAGTTTTGTTCATTTTTTTTTAGTTCCTTTTACATACAGATTCTTATGGTTAAGCTGAATGTCATAAACAGATAAACATAAGACTGCTTTGTTAAAGGGGGAATGGGAGAGCCTAGGTCCTTTTTGCCCAGATCCCAGAGTGGTTTGGGCCACGAGAGTGGTTCTGGGAGCCAGTCTATGTGACCTGCTCCCTGCCAGCACTTCTCTTTCCTCAGACTTTGGAGAACTAAAGACAAGAAAACCAAGTGGCATACACAAGTTACTTATCTGTGGCCAAAGCCTAAGTTTCTTTGCTCACAGTTAACTCCACCATGCTATTGAGGGTAGAAAAATGTGTTAAGCATGTGCAAAGTCTTGATCATTAAATCAGAATAAAAGAATGAAGTTTAAAAAAAAAAAAAAGAAGTAAAAAAAGCGCAAACCTAACCATGAATCTAATATCTTGACAAACCTAACCATGAATCCAATTTTTCCCTTAGATGAAAAGAAATATGGGGTATTTTATCTACTATTTCCACTTATATTCATTATTACTGGTTTTCCTCAGTGTGTACTGACCATTTTTGTGTTTGTCATACATGAAGACAACCCAGAGAATGAACTTCACATATGCTGAATCTGAAATAAACAAAATTTATTAGTTTTAGGGAATAAAAACACCACACCCTACCTATCCTGCCAAATCAGCTGAAGGCTGTAGAAATATCTAATTCTTCTGAAGAGGCCACTTTCCCACTTCTCTCTCTCTCTCTCTCCCTCCCTCCCCCTCCCTCTCTCTCTTGTCCTAATGTTGCAAAAATGGCATAATAAATTCTGTGATAATGGCCTTCCTTGTAGTATTTTGAAATCTAATGCTCCATTTTCAATTTCTGCTTCAGATGTGAAATGATTATGCTGATAAGTAGTAAAGAAACCAGACCTATAACAGACACACTTCTGAATAATAAGACAAATTTATTTCAAAATAACCTAAGTCCTAAAAACAAATTTAGCCAATATATACTGCAGAGCATGGCTATTAATTTGAGTGGATAGTTCCCTGAACTACAGCAGTAGGAATAATGTCAATATGGTAAAAATTTTAGTGTTTTTTAACAATGAGTTAGGAGGACCATTTCATTAACACAGGTGTGACTTAGGATGGCAGCAGAGCCAAACCTGTGTACACGGGAGCTGCCATTCCTAAGTGTAAATACAATATTGGGTTCTGTACTAACATTTCATCTCAAGCTGATATTTACAGGTGCTTGGTACACTGCTTGGCATCTTACTACTGGATTTTTGCAGCTGCAATTAAGTTCCAAAGTTACATAACAAGAATTATTTTTAAGTTTTTTTTTTTTTTTTTAATTAGGGTAGAATCAAATGAATGTAAAAGCACAATTATTAACTTTCTAAACTAAAATTTAAAAATTACAAACACTAAATCCAGGTGCAGTAGCATGTACCTGTAGTCTCAAATATTTGAGAGATAGGCAGGAGGATCACTTGAGCCCAGGAATTTAAGGTCAACATAACAAGACCAGTCTTTTTTTTTTTTTTTTTTTTTTTGGTACTGGGGATTGAACTCAGGGGCACTCGACCACTGGGCCACATCCCCAGCCCTTTTTTGTATCTTATTAGAAACAGGGTCTCACTGAGTTGCTAAGTGCCTCGCCATTGCTGAGGCTGGCTTTGAACTCGTGATCCTCCTGCCTCAGCCTCCCAAAGTGCTGGGATTACAGGCGTGCGCCACTGTGCCTGGCTAGGACACAGTCTTTTTAAAAAGGGGGAAAAATATGAACACTATATAAAGAGTTTTTCAAAATTCTCCAACCAAATACCACTTCTACCTAGACCAAGAATATTTTGAAAGCATGAATAAAATGGAATGCAGGGGCTGGGATTGTGGCTCAGCGGTAGAGCGCTCGCCTAGCACGTGGGCGACCCGGGTTCGATCCTCAGCACCATGTACAAATAAAACGCATTGAATAAAACGCATTGTGTACAACTAAAGCAAATAAATAAAAAAATTAAAAAAAAAAATGGAATGCAAAGTCAATTACGTCAACAAACATTTTACCTTCCAGAATGTGTGAGGGTATGAAACCTAGTCCTGTGTATCAATTGCTTTTTTAAAAATATGCATGTTTGAAAAGGAAGTATAAAATTCAATAATGCTGTAAGTTGAATAAATAAAATTTTAGTTTTCAAAATAAAACTCATAAGCAAATCATTTTGTTTGAATGCTTCAGGTTTAGTACTATTATAAACAAGCTTCATTGCTCAGCCTTGTGGTCAAAGCTTTCACATCTTTCCTTTTTCAAGTCAGTAGAGAACAAACTTTTCATGCCTGTGTTTAAAAAGAATCTTAATCAAAACTAAAAACAACAGTTCAAATCTCTTGAAATCCAAAAGGAACTATAAAAATATTAAAGTCTGGTTAATACTATTAACTGTGCTGTAATGTAAGAGTTGCCTGGGCATCTTACCAGTATTTACCACAGCCTGGAGCTATAAGAGAAATTTAATCACCTGTTTGCAGGTGTGTAAATAGCTAAAACTATTCATTCTCAGTGGAAATGAAAGGCGCAATATAAAATGAGCAAAAAAAGAAATTTTTTTGTCAACCTAGGCATATTGACTTCACTCTCCCTATAAGAATAGGGACAGGGGAAATTTGACTGCTTGGAAAACCTCTCTGGTTTAAGTAAATACTTAGCCCCTCTTGCCTGTTCAAACCCCTTCCTAAGAACCTTTCATCTAACCATCTTTACGATGATCTCTGTAAGGAAAGATCCAATAATCATAATGACAACAATAATAAAATAATGACAACCCCTTATGTTAAATGCCACTTTGCTAATTACAAGGTCCTCTAATTTAATCTTCTCATTTGAGCCTTACAACAGTTCTACAAAGTCCTCATGGTGGGTATTACCATCCCACTTTACAGCTGAAGAAAATGAAAGCCAAAGACATGAATGGTTTTCCCATACCTCAACTATATATGCCAGAGTTGGGGGGCTATGATGGAAGGTTATCTGATGCTTCATCCATTTCTGTTTCCCTTGTAAAATATAGTCTACTTGTATCATAATGAGATGGTCTTCCTTAAATTAAAAAATAAAATAAAAAGTTGTTTTGACTTAAATGCTAGTCAAATTCTTTATTTAGTTCCTTCTCATACAATTCCAATTCCTGGGTTAAGATTTCTAAAATCATGAAAAGAAATGAAATAAAGACTTCCTCTTCCCTCAACCCATAAAATTTGAGCAAAATACAGATTTAAGAACACCCCTAGGCATATAGTCACCAAAGGCGGTCAAACAAGGAGAGGGGTGTAACCTAATACCACATTTCAAAAATTAATGGTTGGGGAAAGAAAGAGAAGATTCTAAGAAAAACAAGTTGGTTTAACTTGGCTATTAACCCTAAGTCCATGGCCCCCAAATCATAATAGTCTCAGAAAATAAAAAGAAGAAAAAGTACTGAGATTCAGACCTTTGCTCAGAGAGGAAATCACATTGAATACAGTGGTAATCTAGCCAAGAACTCTTCCACAGCTAGAGAGTCAAGTCTGAGTAGAACTGAGCAAACAAGAAGGCAATGAAAATAAATGTAATGGAATCTCTGAAGACATACTTCAGAAAAAGGAGGCAGGAAAGAGGAGAGGAAGAAAAATCAACTTGAAGATCAGAAGGAAATGATTAGCAGCTGTTTAAAAGCCATAGCATAAGTTGGTAATAATATGAACTCAGACAAAGGATGAGCTCAAGGAGAAAATAAGAAAACCACATAATGAGATTAAAAGGAAGATTTGACTGAAACTATATCAACACAGAATTAATCAATGAACTAGAGGATGGCAAGGAAGAATAGACACCTTTGGATGCAAATTTTTAAAAGACAAAATATGAATTCAATTAGAATTACACTAATAAATGGGGTGTGGGGGGGAGAAAGATTAAAATCCCATATAATGATCATTGGTAGATTTGTGATAGAAAAACTACAGATGAAACAAGCTGCAGCAAAAGATAGAATAGCAGAAAAATTTCCATACTGTCACTCCAAATGAAGGGAAAAATTAGATATACAAATCAGTTCCAAGAATTTGAGAGGCTCAATATAGACACTACCTTGGTATTTACTGAACATCAAAAACAAAGAAGGGCTGGGGTTGTGTCTCAGTGGTAGAGCGCTCGCCTAGCACGTGTGCAGCCCGGGTTCGATCCTTAGCACCATGTAAATAAACGCATTGTGTACAACTAAAGCAAATAAATAAATGTTTAAAAAAAAAAAAAAAAAAGAAAAAAGAAAATGGCCGAGCACAGTGGCGCAGGCCTGTAAGCCCAGCGGCTTGGGAGGCTGAGGCCGGAGGATTGAGAGTTCAAAGCCAGCCTCAGCAATCTCGAGGCACTAAGCAGCTCAGTGAAACCCTCTAAATAAAATACAAAATGGGTCTGGGGATGTGGCTCAGTGGTTGAGCCCTTGAATTCAATCCCTGGTACAAAAAAAAAAAAAAAAAAAAAATCAAAGAAAACCTTGGGATGGCCAGGAAAGCAAATTACCAACCATGAAGGTTAATTCTGTGTGTCAACTTGTCAGAGACACAGGGTGCCCCAAAATTTGGCCAAACATTATTCTTGATGTGTCTGTGAGAGTGTTTTTTAATAAGATTAATGTTGAAATTCATAGACTGAGTAAAAACGACTGCCCTCCCCATGCTGGGTGAATCTTATCCAACCAATTGATGACATAAATAGAACAAAAAAGCTGAGTGAGAGGGAACTCCTCCCGCCTGATTGCTTGAGCGGAACATTGGCCTTTTCCAGCTGTCAGATGCAGGCTGTAACACTGATTCCCTTTGGGTCTCATGCCTGATGGCTTTTGGACAGAACTTACACCATCGCTTCTCTTGGTTCTCAAGCCTGTAGACTCAGACCAAACTGAAACTACACATTGACTCACCTCCGTCTCTTTCTTGCTGCATGCAAATAGTGGATCCTCTCAAACCTTCATGGTCAAATGAGTCAATTTCTTATAATAAATCATATGCACACACAAACTCACCACACACACACACACACACACACACACACACACACACACACAGCTGGCTCTATTTCTTTGGAGAACACTGATTAACACACCTACACAGATTTTTTTTTTTTAAAAATCAAATTGCTCTCATGTCTCCAAAGTAACATACAATGATTGAAGGCTACAGAAATATCCAAAAAAAAATTAATGAAAAGAAACTGTGACTCAGGAGCATTCAGTCATGACATCTTTCTGGTATAAAGACAATGACAAGTATTTTTAAAAATAAAAGAACTGGGGAATGGGACTAATGTGCCTTTCTGGGAAAGACATCTGACAATGAAATCTAAGTAAAGAATAGATCAATCAAAGGAAAGATCAGAGAAGCAATAGTACATAGACCGCTGGGGGAAAGTTTCACTTCAAGAAATTATACCAAAACAATGGAAATTGTAGTTGCAGAATGTAAACATTTTACATCTAGATACTTTGAAAATAACAATCACTGTAGTTTGCGTCTTCAATATGCCCCAAAAGCCTGAGTTAAAGCCTTGGTCCTCAGCTTGGTGTTACTGGGAGATGCTGGGAAGTCTTACAAGGTGGGGCCTAATGGAGATCTTTGGGTCATTGTGGACCTGCTCGTGAAGGGGACAGCAGGACCTGAGCCCCTTTCTCTTTCAGTCTTTTGCCTCCTGTCCAGAAGGTGAGCAACTTTGCTATGCCACGTATTCCCACCATGATGTGCTTCCACCCTACCACACAGAGGTCCAAAAGCAATGGATTCACCTGATCAGGGACTGGAACATCCAAAACTATGAGCCAAGATAAATCTTTTCTCTTATTAAGTTGATTGTCTCAGGTATTTGTCATAGTGAGAAAATACTGACTAACACAATGGTATAATCAACAACAAAAGAGAAATAATGGGCAAATGGGAGGTGGAAGAGTGACAGTATTAATTTTCTCATCTCATATTGAATTAAAATTGAAGAAATAGCTGGGCACAGTAGCACATGCCTGTATTCCCAGCAGCTTGGGAGGCTGAAACAGGAGGATCAAGAGTTCAAAGTGAGGCACTAAGATCAGCAAAAGTGAGGCACTAAGCAACTCAGTGAGACCCTGTCTCTAAACAAAATAGAAAATAGGGCTGGGGATGTGGTTCAGTGGTTGAATGCTCCTGAGTTCAATCCCCAGTACCAAAAAAAAAAAAAAAAAAAAAAAAAAAATTGAAGAAATATACTTTCATTTAGGAAATGATGAAATTCTAATATTTATTTCCTCTTAAAAATTATTTAATTATAAAGTAGTATGTTAAAATATGTATGTTTATAATTCATAATATGGTAATCATTACAATTAAAAATAAACAACTCAATTTAAATGTTGATTAAAATGTAAATAATAAAAATTGAATTAAATTTATTTCTTAATACTCTTAAATGTTCTTGACAACCTCTTAAAAATATAAAGGGCTATTTTAGGAAATATTTCTAAAGGAGAAAATCCTGCTTTTTAACATAATTGAACACAGTTATGGGGTGTAGTGTGATACAATATTTAATGATCAAATCAGGATAATTAGCATATCCATCACCTCAAGAGAAGAAACACTTTTTTGAAGCTCGACAACTCCTCCAGTTATGTTTCAATTGATTTTTCTTTTATTAGTTCAATGGCTTTTATTGAGAAATAGCACTTATATCACAATGCCATGTTTATAAGATTCATGCATTTGAGTGTATGTAAGGAAGATACACATGTTTATAAGATTCGTGCATTTGAGTGTATATAAGGAAGATGTCCATTTAGTCTTAACTGTTGGCAATTTCTGGGTGATAGTGTTCTAAAGGATTCGCTGCAGGGTAGGGAGCAACCAGGGATTGAACTCAGGGGCACTTGACCACTAAGCCGCATCCCCAGCCCTATTTTGTATTTTATTTAAAGACAGGGTCTCATGGAGTTGCTTAGTGTGTCACCATTGCTGAGGCTGGCTTTGAACTCTCGATCCTCCTGTCTCAGCCTCCCCAACTGCTGGGATTACTTACAGGTGGGCACCATGGTGCCGAGCAACTACTTGCTTTTATTTTTCATTTTTCATTTCCTAAATAATTTACTCATTTTTTTAAAAAAAAGTAAAGCAGTTTTTCTTTTTTTAAAAAATATCAGAAGTTATGGGCTGGGGTGTGTCTCAGTGGTAGAGTGCTTGCCTAGCATGTGTGAGGCACTGGGTTCAATTCTCAGCACCTCATATAAATAAAGTCCATTGAAGGGCTGGGGCTATGGCTTAGTGGAAGATCACTCATCTTGCACATGTGAGGCCCTGGGTTCAATCCTCAGCACCACATAAATAAAATAAAGGTATTATGTCCACCTACAACTATATACATATACATATATATGTATTTTTCTTTAAAAAATAAAGTCCATTGACAACTAAAAAATATTTTTTAAAAATCAGAAGTTAATCAGCAAAGATTTTAATGGTAATGGAAATATGCCTCATTGTTCTTTCTTTTTAAATAAATTTTTAATTTCTAAAAATATCAGGTTGTTCCCTATCTATCTTCTTGATATTAAAATTTTAATTCAATACTTACAAAGGATGACTCAAAATTCTTTCACAAACCCTTCCCTGACTCTCTCTCAAAGGAGAGAGCTACAGAATCTTTTGAAGGGAGGAAGTCAGACCTTCCTTCCCTCCTACTTGAAACTTGTATGAGTGCAGCCTTCATTTTATGTCCCTAGTAAATCTGGAAAAATGACCCAGACTTTGCTTTCAATAAGGCAGAATTCACATGTGTGGACTGTTATTGCTAGAACACCTAGTTTTAAATAATGACTTTCATTTTCTAGCTGTGTGACTTCTTTTTTCCTGGTCCTCAGAGGACAAGACCACTGAACATAACTGACATGTAATAGTAAGATTTAAACAACGTATAAATACATTGGTACAGATTAGGTCTTCAGTAAATGGTAGCTATTATTATTTTCAAAATAATTATAGACGTTTCTCAATTTATGCTAGGGTCACATCCTGATAAACCCACAACAAAAGAGAAAATATCACAAGTCCAAAATGCATTTAATACACCTAACTTACCAAACACCACAGCTTAGCAACACAGTACACCAGACAGTGTTGGTAGTTGACCCTCCCAATCCCATGGCTGACTGCAAGCTGCAGCTTGGTGCCTCTGCCCAACACTGACACAAGAAAAGATCACAATTCTACTAAATGCGTATTACTTTTGTTCCATTTTATAGTAAAAAAAAATTATAACTCAAACTTCATAAGGACCCTCTGTAATCATTTCACTAACTGGAAAGGAGAGACTTGGAGGGAGGACCAACTTGGAGAACACTCTAGAAAATTCTCTGAAGCCAGTTTTTTTCTGTTAAGGTGGTTGGTTTTTGTTTTTTTGGTGTTTTGTTTTGTTTTGGTTTTTTGGTCTGTGGTGGGAGATTGAGGGCCCTTTCCAAGCAGCTGAGAATGGCTGGCTCCAACAATAAAAAGTAGTAGGTCTCTTTCCTCCTTGCCACCTTGTATCATAACACAGCTTGGCCCATTCTGGACTCAAAAGAAAATAGTCTCTGTTCATTATTTCATGGTATCAGCTTTGTAGCATGTGTCTGAATTAATTTTTATGAGCCCTCAGAGTATATCATTTACCAAGTTGTAAAGGGTAATCAGGTTGTTTGACTTCCCAGAAACTAGGTTCATGAGATAGTGTTGAGCTTTTCCGGGTGAATGAATGACCAAAATGAAAACCCCTCCTAGCCTTCGCTGAACCGTGGAGCTCAAGGGTGGAACTCTGCTTCTATCATGAGGCCACAGAAATACTTTTGGTCCGCCTGCAGAGCTGTGCACATTCCTCTTCCCTCTGGGGAGGGTGTTTATAGGGCACACACAGCTGTCCAAAGAGGAACAATTCTTAAGCAGTGCACCTTACTAAGGCTTGGGTTTTGTGAGAGAAGAATAAACACAAGCTCTGTTGAGATTAAAGATAAGGAAATACTGTGCTCTGGCTACAGGTCCAAGTCCAATTTCTCAGGCCCTCACAGCCCATCCTCTGAGTCACCAGCACTGAGTTCACCAGGCGAGGTGTAAGTGTGTTCCCCAGGGCCCTGGGCCTGATCCTGGGTTAACCTGGAGAGCAAACACTCCTGCCTCAGGAGCTGATGGGCCATACAAATATCAGTCCCTAGTTCCCTGGGTAACTTTTCCCACTTCAATTTGGATCTTTTATCTTCTGTTCTTTTGAGAGGATGCAGGAGCAGGGTACAAACACACTTTGTACCATTCTGCTAAGCACCTGCAAAAAATCTGAAGTCTTAGTTCTGTGTCAAAATCGTGTGTGGGAGCTGGGGGCGGTGGCGCACACCTGTAATCCCAGCATTTTGGGAGGCTGAGGCAGGAGGATCACGAGTTCAAAGCCAGCCTCAGCAATTGCGAGGCACTTAGTAACTCAGTGAGACCCTGCTTCTAATAAAATACCAAAAAAAGGGCTGGGGATGTGGCCCAGTGGTCAAGTACCCCTGAGTTCAATCCCAGTACCAAAAAAAAAAAAAAAAAAAATCGGGTGTGGGTCAGGCCGCAGGCTGAGTCTAAGGGCTGGGAAATGCTTCCATGATCATTCGCTTACATTTCCTCCACTGCAAACATCTTCCCCCAGAATGGTGAACTCTTCAAAGGTGGAGTCACCACTATATTTCTCTTTAAGCTGTAGAATGTGTGCTCAAACAGAGGCTCAATGGTGTTCAGTAAAAAGAAGAATATGGAGATAAGAAAAGAATATGGAGATAATTACAACAGTGTTCGAAATGGACTTCTTGGTCCTCATTGGCTGCTTCCATCCCCACTCTATGTTGCAATTGTCAACTTCCTCCTCTACAAATATTTTACTCACTCATTCAAAATTCCACATTAGCTTCTATTTGCCTATAAAGAAAAGGCCTAACTGTTTAGCATGGCAATCGTGGCCATTTTGCATTTTCCAATACATATATATATATATATATATATATATTTCCAAAGAGGAACATATACATATATATTTATTTGAAGTTGTTGTATACATAACAGTAGCATGCATTACAATTCATAATATATATAGAGAGCACCTTTTTACATATCACTGTTTGTATACAAAGTATATTCATACTATTCATGTCTTCAACCATGCATTTAGGATAATGATATCCATCTCAATCTACCATCTTTTTTTTTTCCCCTTCATACCCCCTTGTCCCCTCCCTCTCCATTGACCTTTCTAGTGTTCCTCTAAAACTCCTATGCTCCCGACCCAACCACAATGTGAATAGCCTCCTTATATCCGGGAAAACATTCGGTATTTGCATTTTTGAGATTGGCTAACTTAACTTAGCATTATATTCTCCAACTTCATCCATTTACCTGCAACTGCCATGATTTTATTCTCTTTTATTGCTGAGTAATATTCCATTGGTATATACAACAGTATATACCACATTTTCTTTATCTACTCATCTTCTGAGGAGCATCTAGGTTGGTGCTAGAACCTAGCTATTGTGAATTATGCTACTATAAACATTGATGTGGCTGTGTCCCTGTAGTAAGCTGTTTTTAAGTCCTTTGGGAATAGACCCAGGAGTGGGATGGCTGGGTCATAAGGTGGTTCCATTCCCAGTTTTCCAAGGAATCTCCATACTGCTTTCCATATTGGCTACACCATTTTGCAGTCCCACCAGCAATGTATGAGTGTGCCTATTTCCCCACATCTTCTCCAACATTTATTGTTGTTTGTGTTCTTAATAGCTGCCATTTGACTGGAGTGAAATGAAATATTAGAGTAGTTTTGGTTTGCATTTCTCTAATTGCCAGAGCTATTGAATATTTTTTTCATGTATTTGTTGATTGATTGTATATCTTCTTCTGAGAAGTGTCTTTTCAGTTCCTTGGCCCATTTATTGATTGAGGATTTTGTGTGTGTGTGTGTGTGTGTGTGTGTGTGTGTGTGTGTGTGTGTTAAGATTTTGAGTTCTTTATATATCCTAGAGATTAGTGCTCTATTTGATGTGCATGTGGTAAAAATTTGTTCCCAATTAGTAGGCTCTCTATTCACCTCACTGATTGTTTCTTTTGCTGAGAAGAAACTTTTTAGTTTGAATCTATCCCATTTATTGACTCTTAATATTAATTCTTGTGCTACAGGAGTATTATTAAGGAACTTGGGGCCTAATCCGACATGTTGGAGAGTAGAGCTTACTTTTTCTTTTATTAGGTGTAGTGTCTCTAGTCTAATTCCTAGGTCCTTGTTACACTTTGAATTGAGTTTTGTGCATGGTGAGAGATAAGGGTTTAATTTCATTTTGTTGCACATGGATTTCCAGTTTTCCCAGCACCATTTGTTGAAGAGGCTATCTTTTCTCCAATGTACATTTTTGGTGCTTTTGTCTAATATAAGATAACTGAAATTATATGTGTTAGTCTCTGTGTCCTCAATTCTGTACCATTGGTCTATCAGTCTATTTTGGTGCCAATACCATGCTGTTCTTGTTACTATTGCTCTGTAGTGTAATTTAAGGTCTGGTATAATGAAGCCACCTGCTTCACTTTTCTTGCTAAGTATTGCTTTAGCTATTCTGGATCTCTTATTTTCCCAGATGAATTTCATGACTGCTTTTTTCTATTTCTTTGAGGAATGTCATTGGGATTTTGATTGGAATTGCGTTCTTTAATGAACATAGATGCAAAAATCCTCAACAAAATTCTGGCAAATTGAATACAAAAAGATAATGCACCACAATCAAGTAGGGTTTATCCAAGGGATGCAAGGTTGGTTCAACATAACGGAAATCAATAAACATAATATATCACATCAATAGACTTAAAAATAAAAAACATATGATTATCTCAATAGATGCAGAAAAAGCATTTGACAAAATACAGCACTGATTTATGTTCAAAACACTTGAAAAACTAGGGATAACAGGAACATATCTCAACATTATAAAAGCTATCTATGCAAAGCCCCAGGCTAGCGTCATTTTAAATGGAGAAAAATTAAAAGCATTCCCTCTAAAAAGTGGAACAAGACAGGGATGCCCCCTTTCACCACTGTTACTTAACATAGTTCTTGAAACTCTGGACAGAGCAATTAGACGAAAGAAATTAAAGGAATCCAGATAGGAAAAGAAGAACTCAAATTAGCACTATTTGCTGACGATATGATAATATACCTAGAAGACCCAAAAAACTACCAGAAAACTTTTACAACTAGTAAATGAATTTGGCAAAGTAGCAGGATACAAAATCAATATCCATAAGTCAAAGGCATTTATGTACATCAGTGACAAATCCTCAGAAAGGAAAATGATGAAAACTACCCCATTTACAATAGCATCAAAAAAAATTAGTTGGGAATCAACTTAACGAAAGAGGTGAAAGACCTCTATAACAAAAACTACAGAACACTAAAGAAAGAAATTATAGAAGACCTTAGAAGATGGAAAGACCTACCTTGTTCTTGGAGAGGCAGAATTAATATTGTCAAAATGACCATTTTACCAAAAGCATTATACAGATTTGATGCAATTCCAATATATTTTTATAATTCCCTTTATGTTTTCTGGGTACTTGCCCAAAACTTCCCCATTCCCTTCTCACTTCCCTGTACACCCTTAGTTGCTCCCGCTATGAGTTGTTCTGTTCATTTGCAGCCCCTTTCACTCTATCTTTATATATCCAAATTTTGCCTTGGATAGATATACCTTGGATATATCATTGATTGAGGCCCTCAATCAATGACAAACAGCAATTGATACTTGGGAAATTATACTCTTGAAGTACAAGGCTATGTACAGCAATAGCTTCTATGATTTAAGAGCTCTGATAGGCAGGCTCTGCATAATGTTTGAGTATAGGAATAACTTCTGTATTGTCAGAGTTCTCTGGAGATAGACAGACAGAGAAATAGAGAACAGAGAGAATGAGATTTATCTTTAGGAATTGATGCAGGCAATTATGAAGGCTTGGCAAGTCCAAAACCTATAGGGTAGGCTGGTAGGCTGGAGACCCAAGGAAGTTTCCAAATGCAATTAAATTCCATCTTAATAGAGGGAGATCAGTCTTTCAACAGATTGGATGGGGCACACCATATTACTGAAGAGTAATCTGCTTTACTTGAAGTCCACTGTTTAAACGTTAATGTCATTGAAAAACACCTTCACAGAAACATTACAAAAATGTTTGACCAATTATCGGGGCACCATGGCCCAGCCGAGTTGATGAACAAAATTAACCATCACGGTTTCTAAACCCCCACCACGATCTCTTCCTGCAACCTCCCTACCAACCACAAAAGGGGGAGTTTCTCCAACCCTTAGAGTTCTCTCACTTTCACTCTAGAATCATCACCAAGATGAGCACATGAATATGAGGCTCCCACCTAAAATATGGGCACAGAGAAGCAGAAGTTTCCAGGGGATGCATGGGATTAAGTACCCCTACATATGCCCTTGTTTTCAAGAATAATATTAAGAGAAGTAAAAGGAAATGAGAAAGTTCAAACAGCACAAGTCACAAAGGTCTGGAAAGGACGGATTGTGTCATGCGAAGGCCTGCTCTGCCCTACACCTGCCTGGGAACCTCAATTCCTCCTTGAAATTCCTAGAGTCGTGGATTTTCTTTCTCACACCTTCCTGCTTCCTCCTGGAAAAGGGGTTGAAGTTCCTGCAGACAGACATTCCTAGGGAGGTAGCAGATTATGCAGGTGGAGTTCAAAGTCCAGCCCAAACCCTCAGCCTTATCTCATTGCCAACTGTCATAAAAAGAAATAGTCCAGGCACAGAAAGACCTTCTCTTTCTCCAGGTCATAAGTTATTTCCTTATAGTTCCTTCCTCACCAGTTGCACCCTTAAAGTGTAAGCTCCAGGGCAAACACCTGCCATGTTCACCCCAGGCCTGCACAGACCACAACTTATATTCTTGATGGTGTGAGCTGGGGAAGATTTGGCTACCTTGTAGACAATGACTTGTAGAGTTTTCATTAAGGTATGATCACTCTCTTGATATGGATGAGCATGGATTCAGCTACTGTGGGCCTGAGGGTTCTGCTCACAGGCCACCATAGTATATGCATAAAATGTATATTCTAGTACATGACATGAAGTACATAACTACAAAATTGTCTGTCTAGCACTAATTTTCCAATTCATTTTCTCCTGCCCCAACTCTTGCACTCCACCTCACCCACATTCTTACTATAGAAGCCATTTCCTGGGCTGGGGATGTGGCTCAGCAGTAGAGCGCTCGCCTAGCACATGCGCGGCCCGGGTTTGATCCTCAGCACCACATACAAATAAACCCATTATGTACAACTAAAGCAAATAAATAAATATTAAAAAAAAAAAAGAATCCATTTCCTGGTATGATGGATTCATCCATAAGTTAGCTCCAAACTTAGGCTGGGCCATGGTCCTTCTTTGAGGTTCCTGGCCTTGGGATAAGGTGTAATCTAAAATAATCTCTCCCTAGTCATTCCACAATTAGATGTAAAACTGGTAAGCATGTCTCCCTCTAAATGGAGAAAGCCACTGAAATAAGAGAGAGTAAAGCTAACATTCAGAGGGGAACATGAGATTGAGAAGAATCCTGACAACCGGGCTGGGATTGTGGCTCAGCGGTAGAGCACTCGCCTAGCACGTGGGCGACCCGGGTTCGATCCTCAGCACCATGTACAGATAAAACACATTGAATAAAACGCATTGTGTACAACTAAAGCAAATAAATAAAAATTAAAAAAATAAAAAAAATAAAGAATCCTGACAACCATTTAGCCCTTGGCTGTAAGTATTCATGACCCAGCTGCATCTCTGCTCTTTCTGTGTCTTGGTTATTCAACGCTTCCCGGGAGTCTATTAAAAAAAAAAATGCTAGTATTTCTAGTATTCTTCCAATAAATTGCCATTTTTGCACAAGTTAATGTTAAGTTTCTAGCATCTGCAAAAAAAAAAAAAAATCCTAAAGATTATATGATATGGCACTCATCAATGCTCAGACTACGTCCAGGTGACAGCATCACCTGATTGCTAGGAGAACTCACCAAGATAATGAACGTAGAAGTGCTTTGTCATCTGTAAAACACAATTCAAGGATGGATTCTTCTGAAGTCCTTAACTGGAAATGAAAATTTCTACTTAAAAAAATCATAATTTTCTTCCTTTCCCATACTTTTTGTAATATGTTATCACTTTTTGCCATCTTAATATGAATCCATCTTTAGATTAATAGAACCTCAAGTACAAAAACAGTATAAATTATATAAGCACAATAATAACCTGGTAGAATGGTCTATTTTGGTACTTCTTCACCTATAATGTGCATACTCTTAGGAATCTGTAAAGCTAGCAAGATATCCTGGGGCTGTTTTTAATATTTTTAAACCTCTAAAGACAATTACACTTGCACCATGTATCTATTTACACGAGTTAATTATAACATCATATTTCTTTGCTTTGGGCTAGAATTAGATCAGTTCAGTCTGGCAACTGACTAGCTGATGTTGTTCAAAAGTTCTGATTGGCTGTTGACGATAGCATGGGCTTTGTCTGAGGAAACTCAGAGGTAATGGTTTAGACCATTATCAGATGGTAACTTCCAAACCGAACACCCATAGCAGAACTAGCAGAACGGACCTGCAGATAAGCACAGGCTGACAGCCAAAAATAAGGAATCTGTAACTGAATATTGCCTATACTTTGCCACATTTGTATAACTTGTTTGATACAACTGTAAGTGAGATAAATATGGTCTTATACTAGGAAAAAGTGTTCCAAACATGAGATAAAAGGGAAGGACAACGAATATATTCCTGGGTATGGCGAAGATTGGGAACTTCGGTTAACATTATCCAGTCTGAGGATTTCCAAGGCACATTCCCCAGAATACTAATTATGAGGTGGAGTTATTTTAAAAATTACATTAAAAAAATAACTCACTAGACTTGGGTAACACTGAGTCCAACAAATTTGTTTTGCTGCATGTCTCAGAGCCCTTAACATCCCTGTTCTTTGTGTGTCTCCAAGAAGAAGTTAGTGTGTATCCCAAGTTATCTGACCAAGGAGCCGGGGGCGGTGGCGCACGCCTGTAATCCCAGTTCTTGGGAGGCTGAGGCAGGAGGATCACGAGTTCAAAGCCAGCCTCAGCAATGGTGAGGCACTTAGCAACTCAGTGAGACCCTGTCTCTAATAAAATACAAAAAAGGGCTGGGAATGTGGCCCAGTGGTCAAGTGCCCCTGAGTTCAATCCCCGGTACCAAAAATATATATATATCTGACCAAGGAACACTTCTTTTCTGAGGCATTTTATGAGGTGAATAGTTCATCAAACATACTTTGGGAAATGCTAGTCTAATAAACTCTCATTGAATGCTTCCTGTTTTGATTACCTGGCCTACATTTAGATTTATAAACAGAGCTGGCCTTGCCAATTGACAGAATATATAAAATTATAGTCACTTCACACACCCATCAAAAGATCTCTTCCATCTCCCATAAAACTGCCTTCATTTCTATCATGAAAGTGTCATTTCTTCATTTCTTAAACACTTTTTTTGCAAGCTAATCTAGTGCCCAATATAGATGCTCCTGAGAAGAGTAACAAATTAGGCCAAATTTCCTCAAACACTTCCAGGAAAATACCTCTAATAGCAGAGCAGGATGAACTAATAACCCTGAGGACTGAGTCAGTTGTACTTGAAGCAGCTGAAAACTGAACTTGATTTATATCAAGTTAGATTTAACATTCATATGAATTTAACAATCTACATGGTGCTTTAATATAAAAACTGTTTTAAATGACTTGGCAGCAAATAAACCAATGAAGATGCTGTGAGTTACAGCCAGTGGCTGCAGGCAGCCCTTTGCCACCTTGTCCAGCTGGATGAGGAGCAAGCCTGGGGGAGGGGCATTGGTTGGCCAAACCTCAGGAGGAGGTAGGGGTTGGGGTTTCTGTGAGAGGACAGACACTGAAAGGGGTGGCAGGTACAAAGCCATAAGACAGATTTGTAGTGGTGCATAGCCTCATGCAAGTAGGGTGTTCCCTGTGTCCCTGAGAAAGTGGGACAAAGGGACAGAGCTGGGGAGTCATTTTGTGGGAGCCAGTACAGGAAGAGGCCACTGGGGTTCTTCCTCTGCAGCCCCCATTTCCTTTTCCTCCTGATCATCTAGACTGCGCTGTGCCCGCAGTAACCTCCCCCTCCACTTCCCCTTTCCTTTTCTGTTCCCTAACCTCATTTGTGTTACCCTCACCACTAGTTTCTTTATTTCCTCTTCTCCTCTGCGCCCAATCCAAATGTGAGCTTTATCATGGTATGTGGGGAGGGGGGCAGAAGGGGGTGGCTGGACCAAAGTTCTGCCATCACTTTGTGAAGAAGGAAACAGTTCCAGTTCCTTGAAATTCATGCCCTAAGGTCTAAATGAACATGAACGCAGTGGTGATAGGAGGGAAAAAGAAGAGTATTCTGCTTCTTTGTCTCCCCCACCCCCACACTCTGTAATGGCTGGCATTGATGCCAATGTCTGCAGTAACTTTCGACATCACCAAGTTTTAGTGGTTTTTAAGCTTTTGAAATTGAGGAACTTTGCCAAATCAACTTGTTTGGAACAGAGAGAAAATTAATATATAGTACAGATGCAACCACCGTGATCGATATTCAGGACCCACAAAACACAACAGAGAATAATTTGTCACTCACTTTAGTCCACCCACGGCCCCACAGGCTTATTCTTTGAGGTTGGCATTCTCCAACTTTGGATGCAAAGTATCTTCATCCTTTTTTTGGTCCCCCTGAGATCTAAAGCAAATAACAACAAAAAATGTCCTTTGCTCAGTGTACTCCTCCAAACCGTTTCAGCTTCATTACTAACTGGATAAGACCCAGGGAATGAAAACCCCGGGGAGCTCCTTTCAAAGCCTCCGCTTCTCCCAACTGTCTGCAGTAAGGACTGCTTCCTGCTAGACTCTAGCACTGAGAAAGGGGTTTAGGGCTGATGAATTCTTTAGCTTTCCAGCAGTTCCTACCTATTTTGCCGCCACAGAATCGAAAGGTCAGGAGAATAAGTGGAGACAAAGCGCAGGAGCGGTCTTACTGGATAGGTGCTGCCAGGGGTGGCACTGGCCCTTTCTGGGTCTTTGAAGTGTATAAGGTTGACTCTCTATCATGGTGTGTTGTCATGAGTTCTTGGGAGATCCTCTCACTTCTATAGCCTTCCATCTGCTGTTCTTGTGACAGTTGTAAGTGAATGTCTTTAGACTTGTGAAGATGATTAGCATGAACTTTTTCTACTCAGGTCTTCTTGCCATCCCAGGTAGCACTCTGAGGTAGAATCTAATGTTACCCCAGATCATCACTGGGGTGTGGTTACTCCCTGAAGTACAGACCTCTACCTCCCAGCTCTTGCTCTGACCTCTCAGAGTGGAGTCAGATACTGGTCTACTAATTCCCCTCAAACTGTAGGGGACACAAGGCAAGGTCTCCAAGTGGTGTCTCTGAAGCTCTTTTCATCTGTCATGGTGAGGGAAAAGCAACTTCTTTCCCCTCACTGTGGTAAAGGGCGCTAACAGCACACTAACCACTCTATCGAAAGATCTAAACATCTTCAACTTTCTAACTATTCTTGACCTCTTCAACTTTAGACTTGTTGCATTCCAAAGTGGGTGAAGGATAAGGTTGCAAAACTAGTTTTCAACATCTTTTGTTTGGTTCTGCCCAGTACAATTTTTCTATTTTCTATTTTGAGTTCACTTTTGTAACATTTGAACTAAATACTATTCACAGGAACTCAGGAATTTCAGTACAGGAGTTAAGAATGTTCAAACATTACCTCCTCCACCACAAAATCAGAGTCAGGTGTCTGTAGAACATTTGACACACCTACTTAGAGACATCCCTACAGACAAATGCTCATCTTGTTTAAGCTCCTGCTCTCAGAAAGGAGAACCTGAGGCCTAGATGAGTTAAGAGACTTACTCAAGATCTCATAATTACAGGCAGCAAATGATGACCAAATCATGGTCCCTTGATGCCTACTTTCGTGGATGTATTGACACATGATATTGGCCAGATCCCATGAGTCTTGGATAAAGTATGAACTTTGTATAGCTTGGGCAGACCTCTTGGCTCTATAGTCTTGGCTTCAAATCCTGGCTCTGCAAGTGACTCCAGGCTCATCTCTAGTCCTAAGCCTTATTTTCTACCCATTAAACTTGATAATAGTATAAAAAAACAAAATGGTTAATTTATAGGAAAGTACTTGTTAACTGCCTATGCCCTAGGCGGATGCTAGCTGTCATTATTATTATGGTGTGTGTGGGAGTGACCCTGATTTTTTTCAGGATAACCTTGTTCTTCGAATTATGAGATTTATCATGAGATCACTAATTTGCAATGATCTTTGGTTATAAGAAATGCATAACCTAAACAATTCCAAACATTTTTCACATATTCCTTAGGCAACTGGAAGTCTATTACCTTGCTTATTAAAAACAAAACAAAACAGCCAAAAAACCCACTATTTGAAAGAGAGTGGTTTATATGTTATACTAATATAGTGTTAGAGAACAGCAAAGGAAATATATCCAAGATATATCCAAATATATCTGTATCCAAGAACCGAGAAAAACAGCTAGCAAGAGAACAGGCCCAGATTGCAAAGCACCATGAAACAAAGGCACAAGCATTACCACTGGCCTGGGCAAAACAGTGTCCAGAACAGCAGATGTCCACTACCTCCAAGGCTGTGAGAGGGGACACAGCTATTCTCTGCAGAGCCTATCTGCATCAGACCACAGGGCACACACACTTGAATGCCACGTGGAGCCTGAAAATCTAACACAAAGAGGAAGAATACACACCAGGTAGCTTCCCCCAAAGAGTCCCTAGAACTAATCAGTGTCAAAGGCACAGAGCAACTCAGGGAAGGTCAAGGCACCTCTTACTGAGGCTCAGAGGGAAGGCCATTGGCACAAGCTTCTACCCCAGGCAGGAAACCCCGCCCTTTATCCTTGCTTGATCTCTTTGGATTGCAAAATACATGAAATGTGTCAGTCTGACCTAAGAGCCCTTCAGATGAAGAAAAAGGTAGGGGGGGAGGAGGAGCACTCAATAGGGGAAAAACTTTAATCTTCATTGTCATCATTTTCTGAGAGCAGTGAGAGAGATCAAAGGAAAGGGCTTCTCTTAGCCTGGAAAACTCTAGTTACTATCCAATTTCAGCTTGGCTATAGGGAAATGTATGACCAAACTTGTATTTGTTCTTCTTTATGTTTATTTTATTTTTTTATTTGTTTATTTTGGTACCAAGGATTGGATCAGGAGTATTTAACCACTGAGCCACATGCCCAGTCCCTTTTATGTTTTATTTTGAGACAGGATCTCACTAAGTTACTTAGGGCCTTGCTAAGTTGCTGAGGGTGGCTTTGAAAGTGCAATCCTCCCATCTCAACCTCCCAAACTGCTGGGATTACAAGCATAAACCACCATACCTGGAGATTTATTTTAAAAAGAGAAGCAAGTTTGCAATTGGCCATGAACACTGACCTAAATGATCCATACATGGAAGACTTGTGTCTGGTGCAGGCTGATATAACATGATACCGGTAAGCCAGAGGGTGTGTTGGTCCAGTGAACTCTGCAACAGGCAACCCAGATCATTTCTTTATGCTGTTCGTGTATTTCATTTTGCATACTTCCTCAATATAATCATACATGTACACATTAAATCATTTGTGTTTTCTACTATAATTTATAGGACATGTTCAAAGGAGGCACACCCACTTTACCTTATTTTTTATTAGAAAAGCCATTTTTCAGCCAGGTGGGGAGGCCCACATCTGTAATCCCCCAGCAACACAGGAGACTGAAACAGGAGCATCACAAGTTCAAGGCCAGCCTTGCCAATGTGTGAGACTCTGTCTCAATATAAAAAATAAAAAAAAAGGACTAGGGATGTAGCTCAGTGGTAAAGTGACCCTTGGCCTGGGGTTCAAACTCCAGTATTAAAAGGGGGGTGCATTTTCCTTTCAGTTGTAGGTTAGAGGTTTCAGGACCATCGCTAATACTCCACAAGTCTAGTAACCCACTATTCTAATGGTTCTACTCTGAAAGGCCAAATGGCTCTCTCTGCCCAGGCACAGTGAAATTTATTCAGGGAATTTGGGAAACTCTAAGACAAGCAGGTAAGATGTGATTTAGTGCAATCAAATGGGGATGAAGACAGCAGCAAGTATTCTGAAAAGTGACCCCAAGGCATTAAATCTTGTGTTAAGTCAGAGTCCATTTACCAAGTTGGTGGCCAACTCTGAATATCCTCCCTCTGAATTTGTCAGACTTACTGAGCCACCCCCTCTGTACTGTGACTAGGAGCCCTCTGCTGGAAATGGGTCTGACCACCCTGTGTTCTCCCAGGGAGGTAACTAGTTCCTGGAACACAGCAGTGGCTCAGTAGAATTGAACTGCTTGATCATCAAGCTTTAGAGTAGTTTTTTTTTTAATCTAACCATTCTCTCTTCATTTACTTCTTATCTCCCCAGGGACTAATGTTGTATAGGCAGCAACTAGTGGTGAATGAACAAATAAATAGATAGGATAATAAATGCCTATTGTCTGATTATATATAAAAGCATTTGTGTAGCTTGTGAATGTAATAGTGTTTTTTCTAATGTTGTTTCCTTGAATATGGTACCATTATTCATTATGATAAACACCTTAATATTTATAAGACTGTCCTATTTACAAAATGCTTTCACACGCATTACCTGATTTAATCCTCACAGCAGTCCTGCAAAATAGATATTATTATTCCCCACTTACGATAAGATAGGGGATTTGTCCAAAGTACACACTAAGCACAGAGCTGAACTTGAACCCAAGTTTTGCCACACATGCCTATGGAAATCTTTCCCCCAGATTGAATGGCAAGTAGGAAGGCAAAGGTTATATCCTTTTGTAAACAGATGCTTGTTTCTGAAGATGTAGCTGTGTGCTGCATCCAAATAGGGGACGTGCCATCTCTAAACTCCTGGCAGGCTCTCCCAAAAGACACCTGGATTATTGCTGGCTACACCTGCTGTTGAGTGCACACCTGATCTTATGCCAGGTCACCAGACGGAGCCCATATTTGGTTATGGCTACTTGATACCAAAACAACTAGCAAAAATGAGGAAAATTCAGGCAACTAACCAGTGACTATTTTTTCCTACACAATGACAAACAACCTTTGGGGTTATTTATTTATTTATTTATTTTTCTTTGAGTTGAGTTACTGTATTCATGGAGATGCCACAATTATTTCTTCTTTGCTTAAATGTCAGCCCACTACAAGAAAGCCAGCAGGCTTGAGCAGCAGGATTCAATATTTAAAAACTATGCTCAAAATGTGGCCTGCATCCTAAGGCCCCTGGTGCTCTTTTCTGTGCTGATGATCTGTGGTGTTGGCATTGCTGCGGCAGACACACTTGTTACCCTAGAGCTGTAGGACCTTAGAAATCACTTAATGCACTAGCTTTCGATATTTGAACCAAAAAAAAAAAAAAAAGAGTACTGAATATTTTATCTAATGAAACATCATGTAGAAGCCCAATAAGCAGAGCAAATCCAAACAGATCTGGTTGGAAAGGAGATTGTGATGAGTCTGATCTGGCCCTTCTCCAAGCGGCCTTGGAGATATCCAACAGTGCCCTAAAGGGAGGGTAACCACATCATTTTACTTGAGAGGGCCTGAAAGTAAAATGACTAAGGTCAAGCACTTAGCAATCTACCAACTTGATTCTGCTATTCTTTGAATCTCTACGATCCTCATCACTGATTAATTTCTGCCTGGGTTCTAGCCTCCTCCCATATCCCAACCAAAGTCCTTTCACTTACTTCTGTTCCCTGTACACAGAACCATCTCAGCAACCTAGAGAACATCATATTTCCCTAAAGCCCTGATGAACAGAGTTAGCTGGAGCCCTTGTTAAGGATGCCGATTTCTACGTTCCCTTCTTTTGCCATTCTGGTTCCATCAGCTTGAGATGAAACCCAGGTGATTCTTGTGACCAGTGAAGTTTGCTGAGTGGAACTGCCACAGATATCCTCTTGTAGAGAATGCAAAGTAGACCTAGGTGGGCCATTCATCACCACGATTCCAGAGAAGAAATAAGTATTGCCAGAAGCGTGTCTCTGCTTCCCTGTAATTGAGGAATGTCAGTTCTCTGGCCTAAAGGGATAGCTTCAGCCAATCACATGTCTGTTCGTTGTTGAGCCCTCAAGGTGTTGAAGGTACACCACTCTCTAATGTCCTGGTTGACTTGCTTCAGTAGGAAGGTGAACTTCAAGACGTGGTCTCTACTCTCCTGCTGACCACCAGCTCCTGACCATCCACTTCTGGTCAGGCACTCCTAGCTACTTATTGCCCCAGAGTTGACTTCAGACCTTTCCTCCTTCCCAGAGGAAAGTGTCTTCATCCAGCAGGCCATTCCTAGCCTCCCAATGCAAACTGGACTCAAGGTTCAGAGTGGCTATGGTTCGCTCACTGGTCCACTCCAGACATACCCACTAAACCGTGTTTACCTGCTTTGTGACCCAGGTGAAGTATCCTCCAGTCTGCTGGTATCACCCTTTCCTCTAATAATTGCCTTAAATGGCTTGAGCCCCATCCCCACTTATGAGAGTCCTTCACCCCATTTGTTTTAGGAAAAACAGTTATTTAAATATTTACCTTTCAAAAATCTGAGCTTGTCTTATTTCCATTTCAGAGACCATATGACTGTAACCTGTCTCCTCACTGAACTTGATTCCAGGTCAGGTTGACACTGCTTTGGCCCTGGTTTGATTTTCTTCTGGTTGGAGAAGGTAAAACCACTCCTTCCTTTGGTGTAATGCTGTCATTTGTGATGCTGGCCTCAAATGACAGCCAGAGAAAATACTGGGCACCTCAACATCACGTTATCCAGAATTGGGGAACAATTTGAGGGATTATACGTATAACTATTTGCTGAATTTGATTGTTTCCAGGATCCAAGGAAAGGAGATTTTATACCTATGATAGGGGTTTCCTTAGGGACAAATTCTTGTTCCCACACTTTCTTCTGTCCCTTGAAATCTTCAGAAAGAGTCTCTTCACAATCCTCTACTCGTAAATAAATACACTCTACCTCATAGATCAAATATATTTATCCTCTACTTTGTCCCAACCACATCCTCATTGCTTTCCAACATGTATACACACACACACACACACACACACACACACACACACACACGCATATGCGCACACATCAGGAGAATCCAGAGGACAAATGATCTATCTACAGGAGCACTCTGAAAATATCATCAACATTTGGAAGCATATGGAGATGAGGGCAGTTTGGGGTAGGTGCCAGTGTTCCGTATCTTTTCAATTTCAGAGTCACTCTGCAAATGTAAGGTGAAGTCACACTCCCTTATTCTCTATAGCCATTACAGCTCATCACTGGGTCACTTTTTACTTATTTTTTATTGGTTCTTTTTAGTTATACTAGACAGTATAAAGCATATTTTGACATAATTATAAAAGCATGGAACATATTTTGTTCTAATTCAGATTCCAGTACCTCTCCAGTACCTCCCTTCACCTTCCCCTTCCCTTTCCCTACTCCTTATTCCCTTCCATCTGTTGATTTTTCTGCTATTTACCCATAGTACAGAGATTTCTTAAAAGACTAGGAATGGAACCTCCACTTGATCCAGTTATCTTACTGCTCAGTATATGCCCAAAGGACTTAAATCAGCATACTATAGTGACACAGCCACATCAATGTTTATAGCAGCTCAATTCACAATAGCTAAGCTATGGAACCAGCCTAGGTACCCTTCAACAGATGAATGGATAAAGAAAATGTGGTGTATATACACAATGGATATTCTCATCCAGAAAAAAGAATGACTTTATGACATGAGCCAGTAAATGGATGGATCTGGAGACTATCATGCTAAGTGAGTAGGCCACTTTCAAAAAAACAAAGGTCGAATGTTCATCTCTGATATGTGGATGCTAACACACAATAAGCAGGGGGGTGATAAAAGTTCATTGGACTAGTCAAAGGGGAATGAAGGGAAGGGAGGGGGATGGGAAAAGGAAAGACAGTAGAATGAATCTGACATAACTTGCTAAGTACATATACACATATACCACAGTGAATCTCACCATCACGTACATCCACAAGAAATTAATTTTTTTTTCATACTAGGGATTGAACTCAGGGGCACTTGATCACTGAACCACATCCCCAGCCCTATTTTTTTGTATTTTATTTAGAGACTGGTTCTCACTGACTGCTTAGTGCCTTGCTTTTTGCTGAGGCTGGCTTTGAATTTGTGATTCTCCTGTCTCAGCCTCCCAAGCTGCTGGGATTACAGGCATGTGCCACTGCGCCTGGCTTAAGAAATTAATTTTTAAAAAAATAACTCCGGCCGGGCGCGGTGGCGCACGCCTGTAATCCCAGCACTTTGGGAGGCTGAGTCAGGAGGATCGCGAGTTCAAAGCCAGCCTCAGCAATGGCGAGGCACTTAGCAACTCAGTGAGACCCTGTCTCTAATAAAATACAAAAAAGGGCTGGGGATGTGGCCCCAGTGGTCTAGTGCCACTGAGTTCAATCCCCGGTACCAAAAAAAAAAAAAAAAAAAAAAAAAAAACTCTGGGTCATTTTTGAACAACACTCACATGCAGACATATATGTACTAGCAAGAAGAAACAAAAATTCATTTTCCTAAAGCAATCTAATATTCAAAATTGTTCCAAACCTAAGAGGAAAATACATTTTTATACAATTATGCAGAGGAGTTACAGACCCCTTTAGCCAAACTTCCATGCTGCAGCCAATGTCCTCTTACCCACGACAATGGGGCAGCACCATAAAAATAAGAATAAAATCAGTCCTGAGCTTTTTCTACTGGCCTATTATTTTATCCTTTTCCAAATAATGTAAGGTGGATAGGACAGATTAAGCATCTTGATGGTTATCTTTCAATATTTCTCCTCCTCCTCCATAGCAAAGAATTTTGGTTGGCCATATGGCTACCTAGTTGAAGACTGCTATTTTGGCCACTCCTGCAGCTGGAGGGGTTCTATGTTTGCTTGCTAGCTAATGGAAAGTGAGAAAATGATATGTGCTGTTTTTCTCAGTTTTGCCTTTAGAAATATTAAGTGCATCTGTTTAAGCTGTTACTTCCTTTCTGCTTGTCATGAGATGGCCAGAACAGAAGCAGGCATCTTAAGATATAGGGATGGTCTACCTGTCTCTGGAGTTCTGTAGAGAAAGAAATAAGCACCTACTTTGTAAAGCCTGTGTATTTTGAGCCTTGTTTGTTACAGAAGCTCAGGAATCCCTGTAAAATACAGTGAAGTGACCATCCTCATGGATGTCATGTTCCTTGCAGATACACAACCAGTAAGAGTCTGCAGAGCTGGGGTTTGGACCCAGCTCTCTAACCATGGTGCTTCCTTAACTTTCCTAAGGATGACTTGGTCAAAACTCATTTGCTTTTCAACAATCATATGATGATATCTGACATTTCATTCCAAGTCTTTTTGTAGTTTCCACATACATAGTAAGAAATTTTTATCCAGTTAAGATACCGTTGGGCTGGGGTTGTGGCTCAGCGGTAGAGCGCTTGCCTGGCACGTGCGCGGCCCAGGTTCGATCCTCAGCACCACGTAAACATGAATGCATTGCATTGTGTACAACTAAAGCAAATAAATAAATATTTTTTAAAAAAAGATACCGTTGTCCAATAATCTTTCAACTTATATTTCCACAGCGGCGTCAACTTGGCCTGGGAGCTCCAGAGTATGCGTGCTTTCTGGAAGCAAAGCTTTCTTTCTCTTTAATAGACTCATCAGGTAATTTATAGTCTTGGAACATAAAGCAGAAAACTTATAACCAACAAGAATAAAAGAGGCTTTACAAATAAGTAAATAGGAAATAGAGTCCAGGTAATGAGTGCTAATTGCTCTGGACTCAGTGAATGGTACTCTCCCTCAGTCCTCTCCAATAGCCCTGCTGAGGCCCACAAGAAAATGAAAGTGAAATAATCTTTTCATTGCCAACAAAAACACAGGGAGGCAGAACTTTAATTTCAAACCATCATTCTTCATCCTCACCAGGAAAAATAAATCACTATTTGACAACCTGAGACTAATTCCATCCAAATAATGGATGTTATTAACCTTATTTCCTGATTTGCTTAAATAACCAATAATAGTAAAGTCTTAGAGCATTTATTATGTACCAAACAACATTCTATGTGATTTTCACATATTAACTCATATTAACTCTATGGGGCACATACAATTATCTTACCCATTTTATGGACAAGGAAACCAAAGCTACATATTTTATATGCTTGTTAGTAGACTAAATATACTCTGGTAGGTGTAGAGATTTTCTGCTGATGGTGAGCTCACTGAGCTGCTGGTGTCATAGGAGTGCTCACATTTTCTTCAGTAGCCTCCCACCCAAAATCACAGGTAGATCAGTTGTCCCTTTGTTCAGAAAAATGGTATTTTCGTGTTTTGTAGAACACATCTCAGTGTTGGAAATTTTTGTCTTGTTATTTATCCATTTATTCTAACTCCAAGTTTTTTTTTTCCCCTTAAAACATCTTGGTTATTGCTATCTAAATTTACATAAGAACTGTAGTGCTAGTATTGATCTTTATTGTAAATACTTATTTTTGGAAAGATAAGTATCTTTCAAAATCTATACTTAATGAAAATCAAAAGTTAATAAAGAACTCACAAAAGGTTGATTGGATTTTGACCATTTTAATTATGAGACAGTTCCTCTAATGGAATTTTTATACAATTCCATGTTTCATTTGAATAATTCCAAAGATTTGTTTAACCTTTTAGTATCAAAGCAATATTACTTTGCTTTATGGTATCCAGTTCTACCCCTGAAATTTTAAAATAGTCTGATTTGTCAGTTCAATATTGGAGAGTCCATATAGTCTTCCTCTTTAAATAAGATTAATTTTTATCTATGCTTTATGTGACAAAAAATATAATTTTCTCTAGTCTTACTCTCTGTCACTTTGGGATGGCAAAGGGATTAGCCACCACCACCCACCCCCCAAAAAGACATTAACTAAGTTTCTTAGTAATCGTCCATTGCAGATAGAAGTAACCATGTGTTCTGACTGATGACTAATGTTTGTCCCAGTACCACAAAAAAAAGTGAGGGACTGGGGGACCAGGCAGTAGGAACGTATAGGTTGCACATTTGGAAAATGTACAATTTATAAAATTCAAATATATAATTTATAAAATTCTTATGATTAATAAAAGATTCTAAGAATGAGATTTGTCCTACATATTTTTGATAATAACAATAGCTACTACGTAAAATATGTCAATAAGAGGCCAAGTTTTGTAGTAGATCTTGGGAGTTAGAGGCAGGCCTTTTGACTGATCTCAAAATCTGGGCGTTAGTTATTTAAATCACTGGTCAGAACATCTGAGTCCTATACTTGAAGAAGAGATGCATTCAGTGGACTCATCGATGTATTACCTAGTTTATTCTCCTGCCTGCAGATCTCCAGGAAAGTATTCCCAATGCATACACTAAGTGAAGAGATTTGAAGAGGCATTTTTATGCCACGAATAATTCTCTCATTGATGGATCCTAATCACATCCGTATTCATTTTCTACCACTGTATAACAAATTACCACAAACTTTAGCAGCTTAAACGATACCCATTTACCACCTAGCACTTTCTGTAGGTCAGAAGTCTGCTAGGGCATGCTGGGTTATGTGCTCAGGGCCTCCCACGGCTGGAATCAGGGATTTGGACGAGCTGTGTTCTCATCTCAAGCTTGCGGCCCTGTTCCAAGCTCCCTGATGTTGTTAGTGAAACTCAGTTCCCCTGGTAGAGGCCTGAGGTCCTTGTTTTCTTCTGGCTATTGGCCAGGGCAGCTCTCAACTGCTCAGGAGCACTCTCAGGTTCCAGGCGCATGACCTCCTTCTCTCACAACTAGACAGCCCCGCTGTCCTCAAGCTAGCAGTAGAGCATTTCACTAATGCATCACCTTCTTCTAAAGATCTCATTTGATTAGGTCAGGCCTACCCAGGATCAGCTCCTTTGTGATGAACTCAAAGTCAACCAATTAGCAACCTCATCACAGGAGTCCATGGAATTGTGGACTATGATTCCATCATGATCACCGTTCCCACCCAGGGTACATACACCAGGGGACAGAATCATGGGGATCACTTTAGAATCCTTCCTGCAACAGCCTAGAACATTTTGTCACATAAGGAAGTAGAGATAATTGTTACTTTTAATTCTCAGCTCTGAAGAGGGAGGCAATGCTCAGATCTGACCTAATTATTCAGAAATGCCATTGCCAACTCTGCACTTGTCACTACCATTTTGAAATTTGGTATTTGACAGTTTAGGATGACTATTCCCTCAAACTAGAATAAAAAGACATGGACTGTCCCTCTTCCATTCCTCTATGAATGTACCATAAGCAGTACACTTTCAGACCTCTCTCATGGGGCTGGGACCCAGAGGTTTTCTCCTAAGAGCAGTTCGCTGCAGGTCCTACAGCTGGCAGCACTAGGGGCAATTCCTTCCATAGGTCAGTTCTTCAGTGTGGTCCTGGACTTTATGGAAACTGAGCAGTTTACTCTAGCTTTCTCAGTTATCCCATGAGCTCCATGATATCATTTATTAAATATATTTCAGACATATTAAACAGTGAACTCTGTTATTTGCAAACAAAAACCTTGACCATAAATATAGTAATTAATGGCAGATATGCTGGTAGGCAAGGGCTTTCAGGAAGTGCATATCTGATGTGGTGGGGTTAAAAGGCAATGAAGACCCAGACCATAGCAGCTGTGGAGAGTTACTTCGATTATTAGTTGGTCCCATGGAATGAGAAGCTTATCAACGGCAAGTCTTACAAGGACCAAGGAATTGCAATTATACAAAAATAGAAAGACATGTGGGAAAAAAAGGATTGCACTCAGTGCAGTGGTGCATGCCTGTAATCCCAATAACTCAGGAGGCTGTGGCTGGCCTCTGCAACACAGCAAAACTCTGTCTCAAAATTAAAACATTTTGAAATGGCTGGAGATGTAGGTTCACTTAGGGATGTAAAGCACCCCTGAGTTCAATCCCCAGTACTACAAAAAGAAAAAGAAAAAAAGGCCAGGTATGGTGATGCACAACTGTAATCCCAGCAAACTCTAGAGGCTGAGGCAGGAGCATTGCAAGGTCATGGCCAGCCTCAGCAGCTTAACAAAGTCCTAAGAAACTTAGCGAGACCTTGTCTCAAAAATTTTTAAAAGAAGGGCTGGGGATATGGCTCAGAGGTAAATTGCTCCTGAATTCAATCCCCAGTACAAAAAAAAAAAAAAAAAAAAAAAAAGTGGGGGGGAGAGAAAGAAAAGAAGAAGAAGAAGAAGAAAAGATGGCAGATTAGCCTGGATGCTTCTAATTGTTATGGAAACAAAAAGACAGTGTGATGATTAATTTTATGTGTCAACTTGGCCAGGCCATGTACCTAGATATCTGGTCAAATGTTAGTCTGGATGTTGCTTTGAAGGAATTGTTTGAGACAAGATTAATATTCAAATTGGTCGAGTCTGAATAAAGCAGATTAGCCTTCATAATAAAGGTGGGCCTTGTTCAATCAGTTAAAGATTTTAAGAGAAAAAGACTGACCTCTCTGGAAGAGAGAATTCTGCCAGTACATTGGCTTCAGAGCTGCAACATGAACTCTTTCCTGAGTCTCCAGCCTGTTGGCTTGCTCTACAGATTTCAGATTTCAGACTTGCCAGTCCCTATAATTGCATGAACCAATTCCTTTAAAACCTCCTTCCCTCCCTTGCCCTCAGGGAAACAGAAATTTGACTAACACAGACAGGCTTAACGTTTGACAATAACCTGAATGAAACTATAGAAGCACATGTGCCCTAAAAAGAAAGCCTTGCTCTGTGTGGCCACAGGGCTGTTACAACTGAAATTATAACACTCGGTGTTGTCCCATGGATTGCTGAATTACAACATCAGTTGATTTCACTGCCTCATCACTTCTCTAATTACTTCCCGGTCGTAATTAGAATGGGACATACTGGAGGAGTCTGATGATTCACAGTGTTCCAAACTCCTGAATTCCACTGAGTTCCCAGGCCGGCCGAAGCTGAAGCAGCCATTCCTGATCTGTCCGATGAGGCAATTTCTACCTCTCCTGAACTCCTTGTAATTACTAGACAGAGGCAATTGCCATATACGGGAAATATACTTCTCTGCATGCCCCTTTCATGAGAATCCCCATTGCCTATAGGCCAGAGACCTATTGCAAAGTCAGGAAGGAGAAAGCTTACACACACATGTGTATGTGCACACGCAGGTGGTTGCACACATGCAAGGAAACAAGGTTCTACTAATGTTTATCAGCACAACTTTGGTGCATGTCTGCGGGAATGATTTGAAGGTGCATTGTAGTTTCTAGTGATGGCAGAACACTGTTCCGCTCCCATGTGCTCATCTTTCACACTCCTGCCTTCAAGAGGTAAGGCAGCCCCGCCGCGGTAGCACACGCTTGTAATCCCAGCACTTGGGAGGCTGAGGCAGGAGGATCGCGAGTTCAAAGCCAGCCTCAGCAATGGTGAGGCACTTAGCAACTCAGTGAGACCCTGTCTCTAATAAAATACAAAAAAGGACTGGGGATGTGGCCCAGGGGTCCAGTGCCCCTGAGTTCAATCCCCAGTACCAAAAAAAAAAAAAAAAAAAAAAAAAAATGGTAAGGCAACTTGTTTCTCTTCTTCAATCTAAGCGGGCTTGTGGCTGGTTTTGAGGCAAGGACACAAAAGACAATACAGGTTTCACTGGCTGTCTTTGGGATGCTCAATCTTAGAGCCCAACCAACCATGCTATGCACAAGTCTAGGCAACCACATAAAAAGGCCTCAGGTGGGGATCCAGGCTGCAGCCTCTGCTGAGGTCTCAGGCATCAATCAGTAACTATCCCTAGGTAAGTAAGCAGGCTTTCCCTCATAACCCCAGCTTTCACATCTTTCAGGTTGAGGCCTCAAACATCATGGAACAAAGACAAGCTGTCTACTCTTCACCTTTTCCAAACTCCTCTCAGAATCCATGAACTTAACAATCTTTTTACTATGGCACTAAGTTTGGAGTGACTTCTCAGACAGCATTAGCAACTGAAACAGTACTTAGGCCAGTTAAGAAGGGACATTAGCTTAGATTTGTCTGTTATGAATGTGAGTACATTTATTACAGAGTCTGGAGTCAATGCATCAGGTCATGCTAAGGTTTTGCTCAATTAGTTCAGTGAAAGCTGGGTTCCGTGGTGGTTTTCCTTAACTGAAGATGTTAAAAAAAAAATATGCAGGAGAAATACCCAGATTTGAGATAAATAAGAACATTGGTGAGGGGCTGAGGTTGTGGCTAAGTGGTAGAACACTTGCCTAGCATGTGTGAGGCACTGGGCTTGATTCTCAGGACCACATATAAACAAATAAATAAATAGAGGTCCATCAATAACTAATAAATTTTTTTTAAAAAAAGAACACTGGTGAATAGTTATAATTTGAAACCATTCGCAGACATACACACACACACACACACACACACACACACATAAACTGTTGCATTTGACAGAGAAGAAATTCCTTTCATCACATCACTGAAAAATATGTTGGTAAGTAGAGAGCCAACATCTTTGAAAAGTGTTATTTGCTGTGGGCAAGGGACACTGCCATGGAAACATGCTCTCTGATGAGTAGATCTTGGGTTGACAAGGGTGGAGTAATGGTTAACTTCAAGCGACAAGGGGCACATGACTGTGGTAATATTTAATACAGTCAGCACAACAATCATTTATATAAGAGTGTCACCTATAAATAATGAAAACCTCTAGTTCTGAAGAACAGAAGCATAAAATCATCTGCCATGACAGTCAAAATCCAAAAGCACATGCCAAGACCTGAGTCAGTTCACAGGCCACAAAGCCCATCAGTGAAGGCGGTCCCAAAACCCTTGAGGAAAGAATTTATGCTGACATCACATGAAGGTGATATCTCTTTCTGCTGGCCTCCCTTCCAAAATGTTCATGAGGTCTATGGCCATTTTGCAAAGACGACCACACACTACAGGAAAAGGAAGACACTTTTGGGGGTTGCTGAGCATTGGCTCTGAGCTCCAGTTTCTTCCTAGGAACCCAGGCTTTTACTGTGGTTTCCTGGCCAGAATGGGAGCTATTAGAGCCAGGTGATAAGTTAGTTTTGAAGAACTAATCAGTCTTAAAGGGAGCCCCATTCTTCCACTAAACTATCTTGTAGATATTTTCCCATTTTTCAAAAGACTTTGAATAGATACATTCAACGACTGTCAAAATCCCCATGTTAGCTCCTGATCCTCAGACTAAAACCTATTATGGTAGATGTGGTCAAATACAAGCCTCTGGAGCTACCCTCCCTCACAAAATGTTTAATCAAAATCAGTAACACACACCTGGGATAACAACAGAGCCTAGTGCCACAATTAAAGACTTAAAAGATGCATAACTGGTTGTTATCATCATATTCTCCTCTAATTTACCTGTCTGGCTTTTGCAGAAAAGGGATAGGCCTTGCAGAATGACAATAGGTTATGTTTAATCAGGTTGTCATCGGTCACACATCAAACATCACATCAGAACATTGGTATGTTAGGTCCAGGCCTGGACCTCAAAGGTAATTACAGATCTATCTGATTCCTTTTTCTCTTTTCTGATAGTCAAAGAACACCAGGGGCAGTTTTCTTTCACCTGGCAGGGACATATGCACACCTACACTGGCTTACCTGCCAAAGCACATAAACTCTCTGACTCTGTGCCATAATTTAATCCATAGAACATCATGGTGATTTATAGACTAATGACATTATGCTAATAAGTCCCTAGCCAGGAAGAGTATGTATACTAAATACTTTCATAAAATATACTCACCAAAGAAATTAAAAATGCAGAGACCTGTCACTTCTGTGAAAGTTCTGGGAGACCAGCGATTCAAAAACAGCTTCTCCAAATGTTTCCTCCAACATGAAAGAAAAGCATTGCACTGTGAATTCCCTGTCACCAAGAAAGGGAAACAATGCTTGCCCAACCTTTTTGTATTTTGGAGAAAACATACGTGACGTTTGGCTATGCTTCTCCAAATGCCTGAACAAGTCACCTGAAAGTCTTCCAGCTTTGCATGAGGCACAAAGCAATGGAAGGCTAACAGAGTTTAGACCGCAGTGCACACATTCTCAAAGTATATTATCCTTTTCAGCAAGTACTTTTAAGAAACCCTGGGCTTGCCATTGGTCCCTGCAGAGACTACATGTATGTTACAACATGTGACTGGAAATGAAGCTGCCCTCCATGAGCTATGTGTAATCTAATTTCCTGGGCTAGACAATCTCATATTTCTTGCAGCATTTCATCACTCCCCTGAAATTGTTTCTATCTGGAAAGATTCAAGAAGGTCCTGAAGAACACAAGTTGGAAGAGCAGGTGGCATCTACTCCTATTATACCACCATTGCTCTCTCAAGCCACATCTCTCATCTTGTTGAGAGACTATTGTGACCAGGTGATAGAAAAGAAAAATATTTCAGCTTAATTTACTCTTGACTCCATGATACTAAGATGCATCCTATACAGATCCCTGTATTATGGAAGTACTCTTCTGTGCTTATACTATGTAGTACATTCCTTTGTCCCTTTTTAATGCAGCACTCAATCACCCTACCTGCAGAGGTGAACTGCTGAAGCATGGAAACCCTACTCAGAGGTGACCTGATGGTCAGCATATAAAAATAAATATTCCCAACAGGCAGAACTTCAAATAGTACATCTCATGATCCATTTATCTGGAAGGAGAGATGAAATGCAGTTCTATATTAATTTATAGGCAATAGTTAATAACATCAGCAAGCCAGGGATTTAAGAGGAATAACATTGGAAGACTGGTGATAAAGAGAATTGAAGCAAAAACCTCTCATCCTAAATCTAGAGTTTGAGAATATTTATGTCCCATGTGAATAATCCAAACAACTGACATTGTGGATGGCTTTCAATAAATGACTGGACAAGATGATCTGCCCTATGAATTTGTGAACATCTTCTCATAGTCACCCCAGTAACTACTTAATGGTCTCATGAAAAGGTGGTCATTGTTTCAGAAACGTTTTATTCATGGGCTTACCAACCTGGCCTTCCTCTCTCTGCTGAGTGCACAATTTGAAGACAGCGGTGGACAAACATGAGCCCTGTCATATGGTACCACATTCCCAAAAGAATAACCAGCCACCTGATGGCAGGTTAATTAAGGGCCTCTTCCAACATGGAGAGAGTTGGAATCTGTTCTCTCTGAAATTGATCCATTCTTGACATGAATTTGTCTACCTGGTCTTACAAAGCTTCTGCCAGCAACACCATCTGTGGACTTACCAAATGTCACTGTAATTCACATAGCATTGCTTCTGACCAGAGATTTTATCTACAGAAAAATGATTAAAATATTGGATTGATGCATTTAGAATGCATTAGGGTTTCTAGCCAGAAGCAGTTGGCCTTATAAAGCAGTAAAATGACTTAGTTTTTATGCCTAATGGAAGATTTTTTTTTAAGTTGGGATGCTTTCCTATAGAATACGGTATATGCTATAAAACAGCAACTAATACATGGGTTTTTTTTCTTCCATGGTCAGAACAGATGGGCTTAGGAGCCAAGAAGGGAAAATAGGAATTGTACCTCTTACTATTTTTTCAATGGCTTGTTAATAAAAATTTTATCTGGGGCCACAGTATAGCTCAGTTGAAGAGCATTTGCCAAGCATGTGTGAGGCCCTGAGTTCAATCCCCAGCACCTCAAGAAAAAAAAATTTACTTCACACCCTCTGAAACACAACTTAGACATGCAAGGATATTTTGTTAACATTAGCATTTTTATAGGGTGTTTCTTGGTACTGCCATTTTCACTTGTAAATAATGAGATACTAGAGCTACCTCATTCAGGCAGAATGACTAGAGACTCAAATTCCAAAGAATGAAAGTCTGTGTTACTCCACACTGAAGAAATCCCAGTTAACTGAGTCAACACTGATCTGAAAATAAAAGTAATATGGAATGGTTAGTTGATGGAGAAAGTTATAAACATTAAAGACCATTTACAGAAAATAGAACTGATTTTATGTTTTACCCTTGGTTAATTTAATGTTTTTATGGTATTCAATAAAAAAATATCAAGGAAGAGATGAGGAAACATGATCACCACTGCATATATTAGACCTATGAACAATTTTACTAAGAGTCTTAGAGTCTTCTTTCTTGGAGAGAGGGTGAAATTTTTTTCATTTGTGTGAGAGATTGTCACCTTTTTAGGTGGGGCCATAGTTTTTGTTGATATCTTTGTTTTAAGTTTGGAAAATGGATATATATCCAGACAAAGGGTAGACCAAAGTAGACATCTATCTTGCGTGACTGCTCAAAGTGTTTAAATAATTTGCTCTCTTTTTTGGTACTGGGGATTGAACCCAGGGTCATTTTACCACTGAGCTACATCCCAGCCCTTTTTATTTTTTATTTAGAGACATGGTCTTGCTAAGTTGCTGAGGCTGGCCTCGAACTTGCAATCCTCTTGCCCCAGCCTCCCAAGTTGCTGGGATTACAGGCATGTGCCAACATGCCAGGCATAATCTTCTTGCTTTTGATTGTTTCTTATTTTGTCTTTTTTTCTCCGGCTGAAATTCCCAAAACTTACCTTTATACTCTAACAAATAGTGCAAGCTGTTATCTGGTTTCAGCAATGTGGGAAAATGAGAATTCATTTTTTGATAGTGATGGAGTCTTCCTTTTAAATTCAGTGCTGAAACATGGAGGTGGAGTCAGCAGCAAGGACTCTAGCAGCTTCCTCCTCAGGCAGACATGTGACATGGTTTTGGAGTCAGTTGTGGTGACAAGTGACAGCTCCTTGGTGTGCTTCAAGGCAAGGCATCGCTCCTGGAGCTTAATCTGTTCTCCAGATCTGTCCATGATCCTATGCAGGGTGACCAGTAGTTTATGACACCAAGTGAAGCATGCATGATGGTGAAAGGGATGCTATTCCTAACTTCCAGCATCAACCAGGACTGTACTGAACTTGGGGACGCACTGTAACCCTAATACTGTGATTTACCAAACACCTTTTGCTGCTTAAATTAGTCAGAGTTGACTTAACTTGCTTTTAATTAAGAATCCTAACCAAAGTACCTAGGACTACAAAATTATTTCATAATCTAAATGAACCCTTGTGTACTATATGATGCCAAATAACCCAGGGAAAATAATGTACATATTTATAAAGAAACATAGATTATATCAAATTTGTAGAATCTACAATAGCAATATTAGTTGCCAGTGTAGCCATATGCTTTTTTTGTTTTGTTTTGTTTTGTTTGTTTGTCACCAGTGATTGAACCTAGGGGTATTTTACCATTGAATTCTATCCTCAGCCCTTTTTATTTTAAGACGGGGTCTCACTGCACTAAGTTATTTAGAGCCTTGCTAAATTGCTGAGGCTGGCTTAGAACTTGCAATCCTCCTGCCTCAGCCTCCCCACTTGCTGGGATTACAGGTGTGGGCCACCATACCTGGCTTGCCAAAAAACATTACTTACGGGGGCTAGGGTTGTGGCTCAGCGGTAGAGCGCTAGCCTAGCACATGCGCGGCCCGGTTTGATCCTCAGCACCACGTAAAAATAAAGGCATTGTGTACAACTAAAGCAAATACATAAATATTAAAAAAAAAAAAAAAAAACTAACATGTAACATCAGTATAAGTAATGTTTTTTTTTTTAAATATTTGTGTATTTGCTTTAGTTGTACACAATGCAATACATTTATGTTTACGTGGTGCTGAGGATGGAACCCAGGCCGCGCACGTGCTAGGTGAGGGCTCTACCACTGAGCCACAACCCCAGCCCTGTTACATGCTGTTAATGAAGCTAGGAAATGGAAACAGAATATCTCATCACAGGGATTCACTGACATTAATGTGACTTGAAGTTATTATTTCTTAAAATATTTATTTATTTGTTTTTAGTTGTACACAATACCTTTATTTTTACGTGGTGCTGAGGATTGAACCCAGGCCGCACAAGTGCTAGGCGAGCGCTCTACCGCTGAGCCACAATCCCAGCCCCAATGACTTGAAGATTGAGAAATAAAATATTATTAGGAAAAATATATACTTAAGGAAATGGATAAGTTGGTATCTATTAAAATTGTCATCATCCAATTTCTATGCTATAAGTACAAGTTGTTATTTTATGCTACAGATACATAGATATGTGTGTGTAAATGGACACACATACATATTGTTCAATGCTACAAATACAAGAATGTGTGCTATAGTACAAGAATCAAATATTGGTCTCATTCATCATTCCAATATCTACATTTAAATGACATTACTGAACGTTCATTGGCATTTTACTTGTTCATTCAAAAATTCACCATGCTGATAGCTAAGAATAAAGAACAGATGTGACCCTTGGGCCATGAATGTGAGTCTCAGAAAAGGTAAGTACTAGTCAAACTATAATACAGATAAATAAAACTACAACTCATAATGAATGCCATGAAGAAAATGCTGTGATACTCAACCAAAGTCATGTGAGGAGTCAAGAAAGATCTTTTTGCGGAAGTAGTATTGGAAGTGAGACCTGAAAATGACTAAGAGTGAGAGTATATGGAATGAGCTGGTCTAGACACAGAGAAAAGCACACAAAAGGTTGTGGCGCAAAACAGCATGACTTTCAGTTCAAGGCACTGAAAGGAGAATGTGCCCCTGGAGTTGAGAGCAAGGGAGAGACCGGCCCAAGTGCAGCTAGCTGCCCCCACCACAGGGCAGTACTGATAAAACAGGAAGGAGGCCTGGCCTAGATCCTCTCCCATTCTCAGGAACTGGGCAGGTCAGTAACAGCATTAAACGCAATACCAAAAATAGAAATTGGATTCTGAGACAGCTAGTGGGAATATTCCACTAGAAATAGTAAAAAACAGGAGAGGTAGAGCGGGAAGCCAAGCCAAAGTCCCAGTGGGAAAGGAAAATAAGGAGTCCAGACGCCAACAACATCAAAACCAAAGTCCAAGATGAAGTTTAGGCCAAAATGTCAAGCTGAATACACAGATCTACCTAACTTTACTCTCCCCAATCCTTTTAGCCTGAAATTAAACAAACAAACAAACAAACAAAAAAAAACCCTTATAAAGAGTAATTATGATAAAACCCAAAAATACTGCACCATCATCTGACCAGAAACTTCAGGAAGAAACAAAGTGAAACAAAATTAAATGGAAAGGGGGTTGGGATGTAGTTCAGTGATATTACTTGCTTAGCAAGAGTGAGGCCTGAATAGCTTTAGGAAGCCTGGGGTTGCTACAGGGTTAGTACATCTAGAAAAACAGCCCTGGGCAATTGATCTCCAACTCACCTTTTCTTACAGTAAGCATTCAGGAATGTGCTGCGTGGTCACAAGTTAGCTTGCATCTGGTAAGTATTAGAAACATAATCAGTCTCCCCAGCAGCTGAAAATGATTAAGTAGAAATCTCTGGGGAGGGCAAAGAGGAGCTCTTGAAGACATTTGAGAGTGCTTTCCATCAACAGGTGGTATAAGACACTTCTGTGGGAGATGACAACCAGGTAAGTTTCTCCTCCAATGAGATTGCTACTATGCCTTTTGTCCCTATAGCTATCTGGATATAGACACAAATCTTTTTCTACTGCTATTCATGGTATTTGAGTTATTTACCTGAAACATTCTTGTTTTCCAACTAATGCAATCATCTTATGAAAACTGCAGTTACCTATTTTTTTAAAAATAAATGAATAAAGAGAAATTATCCTTTAAGAGCACTTGGAGAAAAAGCCACATTACACATGACCATAGTGTCTTTTAAGTTTCAAGCACAAATGGTTTTCCCTCAACATTGGAACAGAATGATTATCTCTTTGATTAAATACCTGATGCAATGCTTAGCTTACATTTAGAAGCCATTTTATAGGGGAAAATCTGTATCCTCTTTGATCATTACTCTCATACTAAATATGGTGACTACTTCTATAAGAGGCACAGGGGACAAACACAATTGAAAGGACAGGATTATATTTCCCACCCAAGATTTGCTTATTCCAGAAAAATACTCATTGAGTTGAATGACAGGAAAAAAACATCTGCCATATTTGAAAATTTATCTTTTTCTTTATTTTTACCCTACAACGTAATTGAATTTGGAAAAATTAAATATAAGTATAATGTAATTCTACCATAAAAGTAAAAGCCATTCCAGGTATACTCTAAGCCTAAGGGCAACAAAAATGTAGAGTAGTTTGGACATAAAGCTACACAGACTAATTCATTAAATTGTGGTCTTGGATAAGCTACATGAGTCGCAGCTTTTTCTCCTCCCAGAAATTAGTAAAGGTCAGCTACTACCACTTTGTCCCCCAAAAGTGAACAATCTGCCTGGAACATAAGTGAGATGAGTGTTAGAGCTGGTGAAAGAGGAACACTGAAGTAACTCCCACTCTCCATAGTGGTAAAGTGAAAAAGAGAAAGGAACAGGGGTGGGGGTGAATAAATCAGGCACTTGTCTACGAGAGAAAATTTTAGGATATAGTTCTCTAAAATGGGCTATTCAACACAGCAGGATCTAATAGGGGCCAGAGAAGCAATGAAGAATTCCAGATAAGATCCCAAAGAATGATAAGGAACCCTGCCCTGATATTCAAAATCATGCCATTCACAGACCTTATGCAGACACATGCACTACACAATTCTCAAAAAGCACTAAAACCATGAAGACTTTGGGGAAAAATTCCAAAATTCAACCTAACAAAATATTACTATGAAAATAAATAAATTTTTTTCTGTGTCAAAACTACGTTGTTTAGGGATTTGCCACATATCTATTGTTGCCTAGGCAACTAAAACCATTTTACTTTTTGTATTTTAATTTTTTTTATTTGTTCCTTTTAGATATACATGAGAGTGTTTTTTAACATACATACATGGAGTATAACTTATTCTAATTAGGATCCCATTCTTGTGGTTGTACATAATGTGGAGTTTCACTGGTTGTATATTCATATATAAGGATAGGAAATTTGTGTCTGTCTTTCCTATTCCCCTCCCCCCTCCCTTCCCTTCATTCCCTTTTGTCTAATCCAATGAACTTATATTCTTTCCCTCTCCATCCTCCCTATTGTGGGTTTGCATCCCCATATCAGAGAGAACATTTGGCCTTTGGTTTTATGGGACTGGCTTATTTCACTTAGCATGATATTCTCCAGCTTCATCCATTTACCAGCAAAAGTCATAATTTCATTCTTCTTTATGGCGAGTAATCTCTCTTTTTTTTTTTTTTTTTTTTTTTTTTTTTGTGGTACCAGGGATTGAACTCAGGGGCACTCAACCTCTGGGCCACATCCCCGGCCCTTTTTTGTATTTTATTTAGAGACAGGGTCTCACTGAGTTGCTAAGTGCCTCACTATTGCTGAGGCTGGCTTTGAACTCGTGATCCTCCTGCCTCAGCCTCCCAAAGTGCTGGGATTACAGGCGTGCGCCACCGCGCCCGGCGCGAGTAATCTCCATTATGTATATGTACCACATTTTCTTTATCTATTCATCTGTTGAAGTGTACCTAGGTTCATTCCATGGGTCAGCTACTGGGAATTGAACTGCTGTAAACATTGATGTAGCTGTGTCACTATAGTAGTATGCCGATTTCAAGTACTTTGGAGTATAAACTGGGATAACTGGGTCAAATGGTGGTTCCATTCAAAGTTTTCCAAGGAATCTTCATACTGCTTTCCATAGTGGTTGCAGTTCCCCCAGCCACGTATGAGTGAACATTTTTCCCTACATACTCGCCAACATTTATTGTTACTTGTATTCTTGATAATTTCCATTTTGACTGCAGTGAGATGAAACCTCAGTGTAGTTTTTTTTTTTTAATTTTGTTTTAGTTGTAGATGGACATAATATCTTTATTTAATTGATTTATTTTTCTCTGGTGCTGAGGATTGAACCCAGTGCTTCACATGTGCTAGGCAAGCATTCTACCACTGAGCCACAACTGCAGCCTCTCAGTGTAGTTTTGATTTGCATTTTTCCAATTGCTAAAGATGTTGAACATTTTTTCATATAGTTGTTGACCATTTTTTTTTTTTTTTTTTTTTTTTTGGTACCGGGGATTGAACTCAGCGACACTAGACCACTGGGCCACATCCCCAGCCCTTTTTTTTGTATTTTATTAGAGACAGGGTCTCACTGAGTTGCTAAGTGCCTCGCCATTGCTGAGGCTGGCTTTGAACTCACCATCCTCCTGACTCAGCCTCCCAAAGTGCTGGGATTACAGGCGTGAGCCACCGCGCCCGGCTGACCATTTTTATTTCTTCTGTGAAGTGCTGCTGTTCAGTTCCTTTGCCCATTTATTGATTAGGTTATTTGTATTCTTGATGTTAATTTTTTTGAGTTCTTTGTATTTCCTGGAGATTAATATTCTATCTGAGATGCAGGTGGTAAAGATTTTCTCCCATTCTGTAGGTTCTCTCTTCATCTTCTTGATTGTCCTTTGCTGTGAAGAAGCTTTATAATTTGAATCCATCCCATATATTGATTTTTTTAAATATTTATTTATTTGTTTTAGTTGTACACAATGCCTTTATTTTTATGTGGTGCTGAGGATCGAACACCGGCCGCGCATGTGCTAGGCAAGCACTTCACCACTGAGCCACAACCCCAGCCCCCCATATATTGATTCTTGATTTTACTTCTTACATTTTAAGAGTCTTATTGAAGAATCAGTTCCTAAGCCTACATGATAGAAAGTTGGGCCTATTTTTTATTCTAGTAGACGCAGGGTTTCTGGTCTAATAACTAGGTCCTTGATCAACTTTGAGTTGAGTTTTGTTCAGGGCGAGAGATAGGGGTTCAATTTCATTCTACTACATATGGATTTCCAGTTTTCCCAGCACCATTTGTTGAAGAGGCTATCTTTTCTCCAATGTATGTTTATGGCGACTTTGTGTGGGTATGTCTCTGTGTCTTCTATTCTGTTCCATTGGTCTTCATGTCTATTTTTTTGCCAGTACCATGTTTGTAACTATAGCTCTGTAGTATAATTTAAGATCTGGTATTGTGATGCTTCCTGCTTCAGTTTTCTCACTAAGGATTGCTTTGGCTATTCTGGGCATCTTATTTTTCCAAATTAATTTCATGACTGCCTTTTCTAGTTCTATGAAGAACATCATTGGAATTTTAATAGGAATTGCATTAAATCTGTATAGCACTTTTAGTAGTATGGTCATTTTGACAATGTTAATTCTGCCTATCCAAGAACATGAGAGGTCTTTCCAGTTTCTAAGGTCTTCTTCAATTGCTTTCTTTAGTGTTCTGTAGCTTTCATTGTAGAGGTCTTTCACCTCTTTTGTTAGATTGATTCTCAAGTGTTTAATTTTTTTTTTTTTGAGGCTATTGTGAATGAGATAGTTTTCTTAATTTCTCTTTCAGCTGATTCATCTTTGTTGTATAGGAACGCAATTGATTTATGGGTGTTAATTATATATCTTGCTACTTTGCTGAACTCTAAAACCATTTTATATTATCACCATTTTGCAAGGCAGGAAATCAGATATGTTTCTGTTGGGTGATTTTTCCATTCCTTGTCATTGAGTGAGATCACTTGGATTACGCATGGTTGACAGATTAACTAGCTTAGAGGGCCTAAAACTAATTTCTACACACTTTTAGTGCCTTGAAGGCAATGGCTAAAAGAAAGGATTAGTTGAAACTGTCAAGTAGAACACCTAGAAGTTGCCACTCAGCAAGGCCGTCTCAATGTAGCCAAATTTCTCATATGGTGACTAGTGTATTAGTTGTTTTTGTCACACTGTGACCAAAATACCTGACTTAGAGGAACAACCTACAGAAGCAAAAGTTTATTTGGGGCTCACAGCTTCAAAGGTCTCAGTTCATGGTTAGCAACTCCATTTCTCTGGATCTAAGGTGAAATGGAATATCAGGGCAAAGGGCCACAATGGAAGAAAGCTGCTTGGCTCTGGGCAGCCTGGAAGCAGAGAGTGAGCACAAGGAGCCAGGGACAAGATATAATCCTCAAAAGCACACCCCCAGAGACCCACTTCCTCCAGCCACACCCCACCTTTCTACAGTTACCATCCAATAGTCCATTCAAAATATTAATCCACCAATGGATTAATAAACTGATTAAGTTACAGCTCTCGTAACCTAATCTAATCTGAAAAGCTCTAACACGAGTTTCTTGTGGGGTCATCTCATATCCAAACCCTAATAACTGGCTTCCCCAGAGCAAAAATTCCGAGAGTCAAAGATTCCAAGTGTCTCAGAACTGAGCTCACATTCTATTAGTCAAGCAAAACTAAGACCTAGCCAGATTCAAGAGAAAAGAATTTAAGGGAAACGAGTTCACCTCTCAATATAAGAAAAGAATTTGTGAGCATCTTGAATATGCCAGAGATCGACAGTTTCCACTTCTGGTCATAGTGAAATAACTAGTACCAGAAAAAGCCTTGTAAAATAAACAACTAGATAACAGGGAAGATGTATGAAACAATTGTTTTCAGATGTTGGAAAAACTGCAGTGGAAGATTATAATCTCCGAGAAAAGAGAAACAAATGACATAACCCCAACAATCACCTGGCTTTCTGCCTAGAGGGACATCACAACATTTTGGGAAGGTGAAATCCAATCAGAGCACCCTGGGGTCAATGAGCTGAGAAGACAGAAATTGAACTTTGGGGAGGCTGATGTGACTGAAAATTGAGGAAGGAGGAAAGAACACAATGAAAGTGCCCCAGATCTGCATTGGTGTCTTGAAATCTTGGCTTAATACTAAGCTCCTGCTATACTGGGCAAATGAAAATAATGGGGGAAGTACAACTACCAGGAACTTGAAGGATGAACAACTACTGAAACAAGTATAGATTATTAGAAAGCCAGAGGTGAGGTTTGCCTGCTTGGAGACGATCAGTAATACAGAAAGACATTGGATGGTCATAACTGGTTGGAGAGAGCTGCCATGCATATCCAATGGGTAGGGACCAGAGATGATGCTAAAAATTCTACAATGCACAGGACAACCCTACCAAAAGAAAGAAGTATGTGAGTCAAAATTCTGACTCCTAATTAGAGTAAGGCTACTTTGACCTAACAAGGTATAAGAGAAAGCCTCAAATAGATCAAGCTGTTATGCGAGTAAATACATAATCAGACCAAAAAGAAGAAAAGAAAAACTGCCTCAACATTGTTTAAAGAAAACAACAAAACTAAAAGAAACACAGACGAGTTTTTAGAAACATAATTACAGTGTCCAACATCAAATGAAAACTTTCTAAACATTCTAAGAAACAAGAAAATTTAGCCCATTAAGAGAAAATTTAACCCATTACAGGCGGTGGTGCACGCCTGTAATCCCAGCATTTTGGGAGGTGAAGGCAGGAGAAGGCAGGAGGATCGAGAGTTCAAAGCCAGCCTCAGCAAAAGCAAGGTGCTAAGCAACTCAGTGAGACTAATATAAATATTTTCAAGAGGGCTGTGGTTGTATCTCAGTGGTAGAGCACTTGCCTAGCATGTGTGAGGCACTGGGTTCAAACCTCAGCACCACATTAAAAGAAATAATAATAAAATAAATAAAATAAAGGTATTGTGTCCATCTACAACTAAAATATTATAAATAAATATTTTCAAGAACTCAAAAAGAAAATATAAATATAAAGAAGAGAGAAATGGAAACTATAAAGAGCTAAACAAATTTCTAGAGCTAAATTACATATAAAGAAAAAATTTTTTACCAGAAATTCTAAAAAGATTAGAAACTTCAGAAAAAAAACAAAAACTATACACTGAAAACTTTTACAAAACACTCCTCAGAGAAAGTAAAGACATAAATAAAGAAAGAAATATAATGTGTTCAAGGGTCAGAAAACCATACACTGTTATGATGTCAGTTCTCTCCAACCTGATCTATTGATTGAATGAAATTTTAATCAAGGTACTGGCAGTCTTTTTTTTCCCCTTAGAAATTGACAAACTGATTCTGAGACTTATGGGAATGTGTCACAAATTGGAAAATAGTTTGAAAGTTTGTTAAAAGTTAAATATGCATCTATCATATGACCCGACTATTCTACTCATTCTTATTTATCCTTAGAAATGAAAGCACATGGCCAGATGTGGTGGGGCATGCCTGTAATCCCAGTAGCTTGGGAGGCTGAGGCAGGAAGATTCTAAGTTCAAGGCCAGCCTCAGCAACTTATCAAGGCCCTAAGCAACTTAGTGAGACCCTGTCTCAAAATAAAAAATAAAAGTAAAAAAGGGATGAGTATGTAGCTGTTAAGCATCCCTGGGTTCAATCTCTAGTACTACAAACAAACAACAAAAACCCCAAAGAAACAAAAACATATGTGTATGAAAGGCTTGAACACAAATCTTCATCAGCAGATCTACTTCTAATACTGCTAACAGCCCAAATTTGGAAACATTCGAATGTTCTATACAATGGAATACTTCTCAACAAGGAAAAGGAATGCACTCTTAATGTATGCAAAACCACACATGAATCCCAAAATAACTGTGCTGAGTGCAGAGTGTTAGATTAAATGAGTAAATTCTATACAATTCTATTTCCAGGAAACCTAAGCTGATCATTAATTGGAGAAAACAATTCAGTAGTTGCTTACGAACTGGGAGTAGCAGGAGGAAGAGATTTTAAAGGTGCATAAAGAATACTATGTGAGTATGGCCATATTGACTCTCTCCACTGGGGTAACGGTTTCATGGATATTTATACCCCATATTTCAGAACTTATCAGATTGTACACTTAAACTTGTGTATTCTATTGAATGTTAATTACAACCTCCATAAGAATTGTTAAAAAAAAAATAAGAGAACTATTAGCCAATTTTTCCTAAATTTGATAAAAACTACAAACACTTATATTAAAAAAAAAAAACTCAATAAATTTCAAGCTGAATGACATAGAAAATCACACCAAGTATTTCACACACAGAAACACACAACTCAGAGCCCCCTTAAAGGAACGACTTGTCATCCCAACTCCAAGAGTGCTGTGGGCAAACGGCCTTCAGCTGTGAGCCCTTCCTTCCTAACTTTAAGCCCTGCAAGTCTGTCTGACCCAAGGTTATGCCCTTTAGGAGGGGCTCACATGCAGTGATTGATGTAGTTATCCAGAGTGTCCTGTGGGGTCAGCTGGGGCTACTGGGCTTCCCTCACAGCTCCATGTCTCCCTTTGCCCACGTCCTGCTGAACCTGTGCTGTACCCACAGCTGGGGGCCCACAGGCACTCCCTAGTGAGCAATCTGAACACTAAATTGTCTCACAGTCTGCTTCCTAGAGAACCCAACCTGAAACGACAAGGCACATCCTAAGCCAATGTCAGTAATTCAAAGATAAAGAAACAATTCCTAAAAGCAGACTGAGATAGATACATTACATATATGATTTTTAAGTCTACTGACTTCTCATCAAAAATGCTGCAAACCAGAAAACGATGAGTAACTTCTCTAAAGTGGTTTAAAAGAAAAAAGACTTCACCACACTAGAATTCTATATCCAGTGAAGATAATGAAGGCAAAGTGAAGACCTGTTAGAAAAACAGGAAGGGGATAATTTCTCACCAGCAGACCTAGAGACCTGCACGACAAGAAAATAATTAACTTAGATGGAAGAAAACAATACTAGAAAGAAAGGGTAAGGAATGGGAGAAGTGCTAAATATCAAAGTACATGTAAAAAACTTGTTTTCCTTTTGTTTTTTAATTTCTTAGATGATAGTTGACTACTTGAAGCAAAAATAATAGAAATGTATTCTAGCATTTAGAACATATGTAAAATGTGTAAGAATAGCAGCATAAGAGACAAGAGAGAAAATAGACCTGTAAGGTAAGATGTTTGCATCTTTTCCAAGATGGCCATAGATCATCTTCACCTTTTGATATTCATGCAATTGTGCAGCACCCTCCCAACACAGAATCTGGTGACAGTGTGACTAAAAGAATTCTACCAAAATGATTTGGTGTTGTCTTTGAAGTTAAGTTGTGGAAGGTACCATGGTTTCTGGCTCGCCCTCTTGGATTACCTTCTCTAGGGGAACTATGTTCCTATATCATGAAGACACTAAATTAGCCATGCAGAGTAACTCTGTGGGGAAGAACTAAGCCCTCTCACCAAGAAGAGCAAGGCACTTAGGAAGAATTTCCTTCAGCCTCAATAAACTCATCAGGTGACTGCAGCCCCAGATAATATCTTGACTGTAACCTCATGATAAGCCTCAAAGCAGAAATGCTCAGTTAAGCCACTTGCAATTTTCCGACCCTCAGAAACTGAAAGATTTAAATTTTTTTTTTTCTATTCTTCTTTTAAGCCACTAAATTTTGGTGTAATTTGTTATACTGCAGTAAATAACTAATAAAGATTTTGAACGCTACAATTCTGTACAGGGAAGTAACTTAAAGTAATATGGGTAGCCAGCTCACAATTCCTACAAGGCTGTTACTTTGGGTCTGGCATTGAAACTTGAATTCTCAGGAAAGCAGTTAGGGAAAAAAGAAAAAAATACTGGAAGAGAGTCAGAACTAATAGGAATCCACAAGTATAATCTGAATGAATTAGAAGTTGTCCCAGCCTATCTGCATCTCCAAATTCAATGAAGAATATTCTTTTTTTTTTAATATATTTATTTATTTACTTTAGTTGTACACAATGCAATGCATCTATGTTTACGTGGTGCTGAGGATCGAACCCGGGCCGCGCACGTGCGAGGCGAGCGCTCTGCCGCTGAGCCACAACCCCAGCCCGATGAAGAATATTCTTTAAGAAATGCTTCACCCTTTGTCAGAGAGCCAAACACAGCTGACCAAGATTCAGAGAAGCTGAAGGAAGACTGGGGATAGAAGAAGTAGAGCAGTGGTACCTGGCTATTGCCCCAGAGCAACAAAGCCAGCCAGAAGGTAAGTGACAACATGCAGGAGCTGCAACTACACCTTGTAGACCTGCACAATCTTCTGAAAATAAAAGCAACATGACTACTGCTTAGTTTCTTCCCTTCAAATGTCACTCCAGGTATCTCCCATAGTCCACCATAACCAGAAACAAAAGGAAGGGAATTCTGTAAACCAGGTTAGCCTAGCCACACTCACACATTACAAAACCACTACATATCACACAAGAAGGAATGTATTATTTAAAGCTAGAGTCTTAGAAGTTCAAGATGCATAAGGCAAGCCTTAGAACAAATTTTATAAAAATAGAAGAAGACAATGAAATAAGTGGGAAACTGAAAATAAGTAGAATTTAGTAAAAATTTAGTGGAAAACCGCAAAATCAAAACAAAAATAACTCTCAGTCAAAAAACAGGAAAAGGGCTGGAGTTGTGGCTCAGAGGTAGAGCACTCACGCCTAGCACGTGTGCGGCCCGGGTTCGAGTCTCAGCACCACGTAAGAATAAAGGCATTGTGTACAACTAAAACAAATAAATATGTATTTAGAAAAAAAAGGAGAAAGAAACTAAAAAGTAATGGTGTAACCAGAAAACAATAAGAAGTTTATTATTTTTTTCAACAAAATCTATCTTTTCAATAATTATAATATGTAAATATTTCAGTATACCAAACAGGTAGATCACAAGTTAAAAGTTGGGAAAGGATGTAATATGCAAACACTAAATATAAGAAATGACTGACTATATTAGACAAAATAAATTTCAGTTAAAATATTCTCAGAAGAGTACAGATCATAAAAACAAAGAGTTGAATCACAAAGAAAACAACAAATCTAAATGTAAATGCATCTAATAAATTCACAATTTAGTTGAAGATGTCAACACTTTTGTTTCACTTATCATATAAAAAGTAGAAAATCAGTATGGATTAAGACATACATAGTAAAGACACAGAACAGGTAAACAGCAATATTAACAACCACAACATTGAACATTATACCAACAACTACCATAGGACAGAGATGTTTGTATAAGCACATTAGGGAATGTTCACCATAACAGAGCCTATACTGGGTCACAGGACATATCTCAGTAAATGTTAAGGAGATTGAGATCATACATAGTATGTTCTCTGGCCACAACAGAATGAAATTATAAAATAAAAAATACATGGGATATTCCCAAATATTTGAAAATTAAATAGCATACTTCTTAATAACTAAATGATCAAAGAAGAACTCACAAGGGAAAGTAGAAAATCATTTTAACTAAATTATAACAAAAGCACAGTATATCAAAGTATTTAGGATGAAGCTAAATGAACAACTAGAGGGAAATGTATAGCAGTTAAGTATTTTTATTAAAAAGAAGTGAGGGGCTGGGGTTGTGGCTCAGTGGTAGAGCGCTTGCCTAGCATGTGCGCAGCCCGGGTTCGATCCTCAGCACCACGTAAAAACACATTGTGTACAACTAAAAGCAAATAAATAAATATTAAAAAAAAAAAAAAAAAGAAGTGAGGATTTAAAATGGTGATCTACAGTTCTATCTTATGAAGCTGGGAAAAGGAGAACAATGAAATTTAAAGAGAGGAAATAAAGAACAGGCATCAGTAAAATACTGAACAGAAAAATAATATTTTAAAGATTCCCAAAACAATGCTAGATTTTTAGGAGATGCTAAAACTGATGAATCCATGAATATATTGATCCAAGAGAGAACAGGAAGGAGAGAGACAAGAGACAGACATACAGAGGCACAAACAGAGAGAGCGAGTGAGGAAAAAGACCAAGTGTTTAATGCTGGAAATGAAAGATGGATCATTACTACGAACCCATGAGATATTTAAAGGATAATAACAGAATATTATGAAGAATGTTATGCCGGGGCTGGGGTTGTGGCTCAGCGGCAGAGTGCTTGCCTCGCACGTGCGTGGCCTGGGTTCGATCCTCAGCACCATGTAAACATAAAATGCATTGCATTGTGTACAACTAAAGTAAATAAATAAATATTTTAAAAAAAAAAGAATGTTATGCCCATAAATTTGACAACTTAGAGGAAATAAATTCCTTGAAAAAAAATGCAAAAATGAAAACAAGGAGATAGAAAATCTGAATGCACCTTTTATCTATTTAAAAAAATTGGATTTCTAGCTGGGGGCAGTGGCGCACACCTATAATCCCAGCACTTGGGAGGCTGAGGCAGGAGGATCGCGAATTCAAAGCCAGCCTCAGCAATGGTGAGGCACTTAGCAACTCAGTGAGACCCTGTCTCTAGTAAAATACAAAAAAGGGCTGGGGATGTGTCCCAGTGGTCAAGTGCCCCTGAGTTCAATCCCCAGTAACAAAAAAAAAAAAAAAAAAAGAAAGAAAGAAAGAAATGCATTTCATAATTTCATAATTTCAAAGAAATCATGAAGTGAGATTCATGCTATGAATACAATGTTTAAAAACTGAAAATCAGATTACAGGATATAGGAAGAAAACTATATGATCATATCTATAGATGTAAAAAAAAATTGGCAAAATCCAACACATAACCACAATTTTAAAACAATAATTCAGTAAACTAGGAAGAGAAAGAAAGGAAAGGAAATTCCTGAATTTGTTAAGGACGTCTACAAAAAATCTGCAGGCTGCACCACACTTAATGATGAAAGATGCCAGGCGTGGTGGTGCACGCCTGTAATCCCAGCACTTTGGGAAGCTGAGGCAGGAGGATCTTGAGTTCAAAGCCAGCCTCAACAATGGCCAGGCACTTAGCAACTTAGTGAGATCCTGTCTCTAAATAAAATACAAAAAAGGGCTGGGGATGTGACCCAGTGATTGAGTGCCCTTGAGTTCAATCACTGGTACCACAAAAAAAAAAAAAAAAAAAAAAAAAAAAAAAGATGAAAGATTTAATGTTTTCTCCAAGTTTATAATAAGGGCTAAGATAACAATCCTTACAACTTCTAGTCAAGGATGTACTGGAGATCTTCACTTGGTAAAATTAGGCAAGGAAACAAAACAAAACAAAAAAAACATAGACGGAAAAGAAAAATAAGAAAAATTGCTTCTCTTTGCAGATGATAAACATAGAGAATATCTGAAGGAATATAAAAACAATTAATAGAACCAATACTTTGATTTAATATGGTCACAAGGGCTGGGGATATACCTCAGTTGGTAGAGTGCTTGCCTCACATGCATAAGGCCCTTGGTTCAATCCCCAGCACCAACCTCCCCCCACCCAAAAATAAAATTCTGTTGAGATTAATATAGTCACAAAATGCAGGTCAATATACAAAATTCACTTGTACTTACATATTCTAGCAACAAATATAAAATGTAGGGGCTGAGGCTGGGGCTCAGTGGTAGAGCGCCTGCCTCAAACGTGTGAGTCACTGGGTTCAATCCTCAGCACCACATGAAAATAAATAAATAAAGACATTGTGTCCACCTACAGCTAAAAAAAAAAATTTAAAAATATAAAATGTAAATAACATCATTTCAAATAGCACCAACACACACACACACACACACACACACACACACACACCACTTAAAGTACATGCAAGTCCTATGTATTAGTCTGGTTTTTGTTGCTGTGACTGAAATACCTGATAGGAACAAGTTAGAGGAGGAATGATGTATTTTGGCTCACAATTTCAGAGGCTTCGATCCATGGTTGGTGGCTCCACTGCTTTAGGTCTGAGGTGAGACAGAATTTCATGGCACAAGGGCATGGCAGAAGCTATTCAACTCATGGCATGCAGGAAGCAGAGAGGGTGAGAAAGAAAGGGGCTGGGAAGAAGATAAATCCTGCTGGGGCAACCTCGCCTCTCCTAGTGAACTGCTTCCTCCAAATAGGTCCCACTCCCCAATTAATGAATTAATCCATTTGCAGTCAGAGCCCTCAGGATCCAACCACCTACTAAACATCCCACCACTGAACCTTGCTGCATTGGGGACAATGCTTTCTACGTGAGACTTTGGGGGACATTCCAAACTCAAACCATAGTAGCCTACATACTGAACAACAAAGCATTGCTGAGAGAGATTAGAGAAGTCCTATGTAAATGGAGATATACACCATGACCATGGCTCAAAAGACTAAATGTTGTTATGAGATCCGTTTTCCCAAAGCCATTTATAGATTTAACGCAATCTCAACTAAAATCTGAGATGATTTTTGCATAAGTTGAGACAAACTGATTCTAAAATTTATATGAAAATGCAAAAGACCAAGAATGGACAAAACAGTTTTATAAAACATATAATTAGAGGATATATACCACCTGATTTCAAGACCTACTATAAAGCAAAAGTCTGGTATTGATATAAAGATGAACAGATTAATGAATCAAAATTGAAAGTCTATAAATAGACACAAAAATATCATGGCAAAAGTGTATGGAAGTAAATATATGATCACTTTATCTTTTCTTATCAAGGCATCAAAGTAAGTCAATAGGAAAAGAATAATCTTTCCGGGCTGGGATTGTGGCTCAGAGGTGGAGCACTCGCCTAGCACGTGCGCAGCCTGGGTTCGATCCTCAGCACTACGTAAAAATAAATAAAAGCATTGTGTACAACTAAAATAAATAAATATCTTTAAAAAAAAAAAAAAAAAAGAATAAGCCGGGTGTGGTGGCGCATGCCTGTAATCCTAGCACTTGGGAGGCTGAGGCAGGAGGATCACGAGTTCAAAGCCAGCCTCAGCAATGGCAAGGCACTTAGCAACTAAGTGAGACCCTGTCTCTAATAAAATACAAAAAAGGGCTGGGGATGTGGCCTAGTGGTCGAGTGCCCTTGAGTTCAATCCCCGGTACCAAAAAAAAAAAAAAAAAAAAAAAGAATAATCTTTCCAATAAATTTGCTAAAACATCTGAATATCCATGTCTCCAAACAGCTGGGGAAAAAAGAACCTTTTTTTACTCAGATGATACACTAAAAGCACTAACCAATAAAGAAAAAATTATAAACTGTACTTCATCAAAATTAAAAATTTGGGGGCTGGGGTTGTGGCTCAGTGGTGGAGCGCTTGACTCACATGTGTGAGGCACTGGGTTCAATCCTCAGCACCACATAAAAATAAATAAAAATAAAGATATTGTTCCCATCTACAGCTAAAAATATTTTTTAATTAAAAATTTGAACGTTTTTTTTCATGTATTTGTTGATTGATTGTATATCACCTTCTGAGAAGTGTCTGTTCAGTTCCTTAGCCAATTTATTGATTGGGTTATTTGTGTTTTTTTGGTGTTAAGATTTTTAAGTTCTTTATATATTCTAGAGATCAGTGCTCTATCTGAGGTGTATGTGGTGAAAATTTGTTTCCAGTTAGTAGGCTCTCTATTCACCTCACTGATTGTTTCTTTTGCTGAGAAGAAGCTTTTTAGTTTAAATCCGTCCCACTCATTAATTCTAGATTTTAATTCTTGTGCTACAGGAGTCTTATTAAGGAAGTAGGGGCCTAATCCAATATGATGAAGATTTGGGCCTACTTTTCTTCTCTTAGATGCATGGTCTCTGGTTTAATTCCTAGGTCCTTGATCCACTTTGAGTTGAGTTTTGTGCATGGTAAGACATAGGGGTTTAATTTCATTTTCTTGGCAATTAGAGAAATGCAAATCAAAACTTCTCTAAGATTTCATTTCACTCCAGTCAGAATGGCAGCTATTAAGAACACAAACAACAATAAATGTTAGAGAGGATGTGGGGAAATAGGCACACTCATATATTGCTGATGGGATTGCAAAATGGTGCAGCCAATATGAAAAGCAGTATGGAGATTCCTTGGAAAACTGGAAATGGAACCACCTTATGACCCAGCTATCCCACTCCTTGGTCTATACCCAAAGGAATTAAAAACAGCATACTACAGGGACACAGACACATCAATGTTTATAGCAGCACAATTCACTGTGGAAACCAACCTAGATGCCCTTCAGTAGATGGATGGATAAAGAAAATATGGTATACACAATGGAATATTACTCAGCAATAAAAGAGAATAAAATCATGGCATTCGCAGGTAAATGGATGAAGTTGGAGAATATAATGCTAAATGAAGTTAGCCAATCCCAAAAATCCAAATGCCGAATATCTTCTCTGATATAAGGAAGCTGATTCACAGTGGGGTTGGGATGGGGAGCATAGGTGGATTAGAGGAACACTAGAAAGGTCAATGGGGAGGGAGGGGAAGAGAGGGGACGAGAGGGGAAAAAAAATGGTAGAATGAGATGGATATTATTACCCTAAGTGCAAGTATGAAGACAGGAATGGTGTAAATATACTTTGTATACAACCAGAGATATGTAAAAATGTGCTCTATATGTGTAATATGAATTGTAATGCATTCTGCTGATATATATAACAACTTAGAATAAAAACATTAAAAATTTTCTATGCTTTAAAAAGTACTGCCCTTCAAGAAACACTGTTAAGAATATCAAAAAGTCTGTCCACAGATAGGAAAAAGTCATTTGCCACACATATATAGGATTCATAAGCAGAATTTTTATGAGTCAATAAGACAATAGTCTACTTTAAAACAGACAAAATCTATAGATAACAATTGGTATTATGCATTTCATAAAGATAGAAGAAATGTTTTGAATGTTTTCACCACATAGAAATGATAAATGAGGAGATAAATATGTTTAACCTGATTTAAAAATTAGTAACATATACATATATCAAACATTACATGGTACCCAACTAATATGTATAACTTTTATGTTTTTGTGTATCAGTTAAAAATTAAAAATAAAAATAGGCAACATGTTTGAACAAACAGGAAGGTATATGAAAGGTTATAAAGCACATGGAAAGATGTGCATTATTATTACATATTAGAAAATGCATGTATAAATGATAATAAAATACACCAAAGACTTGAAAATAAATGTTACTAGTAAATTCAGTCAAAATAGCCTCAAGTGGGAAACAACTCAAAAGTCCTTCAACTGGCAAATTGTGATATATCCATGTAATGAAATACTGCTCATTTGAAATAAAAGAAATAAACTACTTCTTTATGTAACAGCATAAAGAATCACCCAGGTATCATGGTTAGCAAAATGTAAAACATAAAAAAAATTATAGGTGGGGTTGTGGCTCAGCGGCAGAGCGCTCGCCTCGCACGTGCGCGCGGCCCGGGTTCGATCCTCAGCACCACGTAAACATAAATGCATTGCATTGTGTACAACTAAAGGAAATAAATAAATATTTAAAAAAAAATTATAGGAAGTTCTGGAACATGCAAAACTAACCCATAATGACACATTTCAGGTCAATGGTTGCTTGGGGTGAAAAGAATGGGGGGAGATCAACTGCACCAAGGCACAAGGAAATTTTGGAGGTGATGGAACGTTCTGTATCTTCATTTTTACATGAGTGATGTCTACATGGGTATGTACATTTGTTAAAGCACATCCATAAGCCGGGCGCGGTGGTGCACGTCTGTAATCCCAGCACTTTGGGAGGCTGAGGCAGGAGGATCGCGAGTTCAAAGCCAGCCATCAGCAATGGCAAGGCACTTAGCAACTCAGTGAGACCCTGTCTCTAATAAAATACAAAAAAGGTCTGGGGATGTGACCCAATGGTCGAGTGCCCCTGAGTTCAATCCCCAGTACCACAAAAAAAAAAAAAAAAAAGCACATCCATATTAGTTTTTTATTAGCATAATGAAATACCTGAGGCCAGCTAACTTTATAAAGAAAAGCAGTTTGTTTAGCTCATGGTTTTGGATGCCACAAGTCCAAACAGCATGGTGCAGGCCCTGGAGAAGCTCCACCCCTAGCTGTGTCACCTCATGGTGACATGCTAGAATGCATGCAGAAGCAAGAGAAATCACATCTCAAAACAGAAAGACAGAGAGTGATTCGGGGTTCAGGCTCATTCTTAAAACAACTGGTTCTCGAGATTGCTCAGGAGTCCTATGAGAGCTACTTAATCCACTTGGAGGGCAGCTCCCACTTCTTCAAGGTCCCGTCACCTCCAACATTACCATACTATGGAACCAGCTTCTGACACATGAACCTTTGGGGACACATTATAACCATAACACCCAAGCCGGGCGTGGTGGCGCACGCCTGTAATCCCAGCACTTGGGAGGCTGAGGCAGGAGGATCGCGAGTTCAAAGCCAGCCTCAGCAATGGCGAGGCACTTAGCAACTCAGTGAGACCCTGACTCTAATAAAATACAAAAAAGGGCTGGGGATGTGGCCCAGTGGTCAAGTGCCCCTGAGTTCAATCCCCGGGTACCACAAAAAAAAAAGAAAAAACAAACAAACCATAACACCCTCAAATTATATACTTAAAACATGATTATTTTACTGTATGAATATTCTACCTCTATAAAGTTGATCTTTAAAAACTAAAATTCTCTTCTTATAAATGAAAATTTATGTTTCTGAATTCAGTAAATGTGATAAATAAGGAATAGACTCATAGATCAAATCAGTGAGCTAAAGAATCAAAAGTAATGTCTCTTCACTCAAAATTCATGCCATTATCAAGTGTGATAGACTAGTTTGGGATATTTCAGATGATTAAAAAGTTCCTGGACTGGGAATATAACTGAGTTGGTAGAGTGCTTGTTTCACATGCACAAGGCCCTGGGTTCAATTCCCAGCACCACAAAAAAAAAAAAAAGTTTCAACAGCCAACAATAGGAATTCTAAAGAAGAAAAACAGGAAGAATGGAGACTTTTTTAGAAGACATGTACAATTTCCCAGAGTTTAAGATAGTAGAATGAATCACACATAACTTTCCTATGTTCTTATATGAATACATGATCAGTGTAACTCCACATCATGTACAACCACAATAATAAGAAATTATACTCCATGTATGTATGATATGTCAAAATACATTCTACTGTCCTGTATAACTCAAAAAGAACAAATTTTTAAAATTCAAAGAAAAAAATAAATTGATATCTATAAAAAGAATTTTAAAGCTGGGCGCGGTGGCGCACGCCTGTAATCCCAGCACTTGGGCGGCTGAGGCAGGAGGATCATGAGTTCAAAGCCAGCCTCAGCAATGACGAGGCACTTACCAACTCAGTGAGACCCTGTCTCTAATAAAATACAAAAAAGGACTGGGGATGTGGCCCAGTGGTCGAATGCCCCTGAGTTCAATCCCTGGTACCAAAAAAAAAAAAAAGAATTTTAACAAAATGATTGCTTATGTATATAACTTAATTAAAATTTTTTTTCATTAAAGTTTGTGCTTCCTTGAGAGCAAAATACCTGAAAAAACAAAAACAAAAATTTCCCAGAGTTGAAGTAAATCAAGAAGTTTCACACAGCTACTTGATCCTGCAGACAAAGTAGGACAAATGAAAAAAAAAGTTTTTTTCTAATATTTTCTAATATGTAATGCTGGTGTTGATTTGTAGGAAAACAAGAACATTCTAAAAGCTTTCAAAACCAAAACAATATACAAAGGAACAAGAATGGATTGGAATCAGATTTTACTTGACAACATTATTAGAAAATAATTAAGTGACCTCTTCACTATTCTAGGAAAATGATAATTGTGTAAAAATTTGAAACAGGTCAAACCAGCATTTACTTATGAGGGTAGAATAGAGATGTTTGCAGACATACAAGGACTTAGAAAAATTCATCCTCCTGATACTTTTCCTGAAATAACCTCAGCTCTTTCCATTGATTTCCATTTGCACTTGCTTTATTGCTACTTGGTCTCTCACTTCTGGCACTGTCCCAGCCTATATGTTCCCCACTTTGCAGCTAGGTGATCATTTCATAGAGCAAACTGCACCCTTCACTCCTCCAGTAAAACTCTTTGGGAATTTCTTCTCTGCATTCAGCTCCAATCACTCTGCTTTCCCACCAGCCACTTCTGTTCTCCTGAGAGCCATTCCTTCTTTCCCCTTTCTCTTTGGGCCATTGTCCCTGAGTCTCTTGCATCTTCCTACCATGCATCTTCCTAATCCCCTCTGCTAGGATTGCTCTTCCCCTGGTTCATTCCTCATCCTCCTTCAAGGCTTAGTCTTGATGCTGTCTATCTCCTTGGAAAAGTGTTCCATGGGCCGCCAACTCCCATCCCTGCCTGTCTGTCAGATTAAGGTGACTCCTCTGTTATTGACTCTAATGGTACCTGTACTTCAACCTATAATTACAGTAATTATGTATTATACAGCCATAATTAAATACATATTTGTGTAGTTGTTTAATGTCTTTTCCCCCAATAAACAGTGAGTTCTGTAGGTAACATGAAAAGGTAGTTTCATGTTACCTACAGCCCTGTGGGTGAGAATGCTGTCTGTCTGTCCCCAATATTTGTTTTCTACTTCTCCAGCAACTGAGTAGACTTTCCAGTTTCTCTTGGTTCTGTAGCCAAATCCTGGCTGATGAAGTGTGAGCAGAAGCATGTGCAACTGTGGGTTATGCTCTTAAAAGAAACAGGTTTGATTTTCATTTCCCATTTTCCTTCCCTGCTGGCTGGTAAATCGTCATAAACCTGACTGAGGTTAACACATTGGGGAGGGAGAAAAACATGGCAAGAACAAATACGCCTGACCCTAATGGGCAACCTTATACCCATGTTAGGATGATACACTTGGACTATTTATTTTGTAATGCTGGGGATCAAACCCAGGACCTTACACATTGCTGGGCAAGCACTCTACTACTAAGCTCATTCCCAGCTTTTCTTAAACAATTGCATGAATTCTACAAGATAATACTACAGTTTAGATTGCTGAAGCCCAGCCTTCCTCCTGAAAAATACTACCCTTCCACCCAAAGGGAAAACTCTAGTCTTGCCTCCCCTGTTTCACTGATGGTTCCTTATATACTTTTTCCTTTCACTCATGGGTACCATAAATATTTATTATATTCAATGATCTATTTATATAACCTTTCAATATTTTATTATCCAGTTATCTGGATGCCCTCTCCAAGAACTGCTACTTCCATGTTATCAATCTTAAATTATAATGGGGAAAGAGAATATAACTGCAAAATTCCTTTTTACGAGTTATATTTAGTCTAAATGTGTCCTCGACTCAAGGAGAGATAGGGTAACCATACTGAAACAAGCAAATTTCAAGTCTATACTCCTGTCTCATTGTATTCTGGATTTCAAGGGGGTTTGGCAAAGACAACCTCACACAAAGATGTGACAACTGTATAAATGTTAAGTCTATGTGAACAATCACAGTAGTTTCTGAGTTTACCTATTTTAAGTAGGAACGACTCAAATCTGCCTGCCAAAAAATTTTACTAAAATGAGAATTTGACAGGGAATATAGCTCTGTGGTAGAACACTCGCCTGTCATGTGTGAGACCTTGGGTTCAGTTCCCAGCACTGCAAAAACAAAAACAAACAAATTCTAAAATGAAATTTTTTTTTTTTTTTTTTTTTTTTTGGTGCTGGGTATTGAACTCAGGGGCACTCGACTACTGGGCCACATGCCCAGCCCTTTTTTTTTTTTTTTTTTTTTTTTTTTTTTTTTTTTTTTTTTGTATTTTATTAGAGACAGGGTCTCACTGAGTTGCTAAGTGCCTCGCCATTGCTGAGGCTGGCTTTGAACTTGCAATCCTCCTGCCTCAGCCTCCCAAGTGCTGGGATTACAGGCGTGCACCACCAAGCCCGGCTAAAATGAAATTTTGGTTATGTATTTTCCCCTTCTTAAATTCCTTCATTGGATTTCCATTCCTCTTAGGATAAACATTACAATCTTTCTGTAGCCTGTGAGCCCTTTTGGGATTCTCTGGTTGCTTCTCCAAACTTCCATGCCTCTCTCTCCCTTGCTTTTGTGTGCAGCCACATTTATGTTTCTTCAGTTCCTTCAAAAGTACTATCTCCTTCCTCAGAAAACTTGGAATGGAACCACCATTTGACCCAGCTATCCTACTCCTCATCATATACCGAAAGGACTTAAAAATTAGCCTACTAGCCGGGCGCGGTGGCGCACGCCTGTAATCCCAGCACTTTGGGAGGCTGAGACAGGAGAATCGCGAGTTCAAAGCCAGCCTCAGCAATGGCGAGGCACTTAGCAACTCAGTGAGACCCTGTCTCTAAATAAAAATACAAAAAAGGGCTGGGGATGTGGCCCAGTGGTCGAGTGCCCCTGAGTTCAATCTCCGGTACCACAAAAAAAAAAAAAAAAAAAAAAATTAGCCTACTATAGTGATGCAGCCACATCACTGTTTATAGCAGCTCAATTCACAATAGCTAAGCTATGGAACCAACCTAGATGCCCTTCAACAAATGAATGGATAAAGAAAATGTGGTGTGTATATATATACACACACACAATGGAATATTACTCAGCCATAAGAAAGATTGAAATTATGGCATTTGCCTGTAAATGGATGGAGCTGAAGACTATCATGCTAAGTGAAATAAACCAATCCCAGAAAACCCAAGGCTGAATGTTTTCTCTGATATGCAGATGCTAACACACAATAAAGGCAGGAAGGGAAGAATAGAAGTTCACTGGACTAGACAAAAGAGAATGAAGGGAAGGGAGGGGAGATGGGACTAGAAAAGATAGTAGAATGAATCAGACAAAACTTCCTTATGTTCATATATGAATACATGACCAGTGTAACTCCATATCATGTACAACCACAAGAATGGGAAGTTATACTCCATGTATGTATAATATGTCAAAATACACTCTACTGTCATGTATAGCTAAAAAGAATAAATTTTAAAAAGTACTATCTCCTTTCTTGAAGAGACTTTACAAAGTTTATTTCTTTTGTGTGGAAGTCTTCCTTCTTCCTGCCTCACTCAACTGATTTTTAAAAAAATATTTATTTATTTGCTTTAGTTGTACACAATGAGTTTATTTTTTACATGGTGCTGAGGATCGAACCTGGGCTGTGCACGTGCTAGGCGAGTGCTCTACCGCTGAGCCACAACCCTAGCCCCCTCAACTGATTTAACCCCTACTCAACAGTCTATTTTTAGGAAAGCAAGCCTGGATCTTCAGACTTATTCATATTCCCAACTATATAAATTTACACTATCATATTTTTTCACAGAACATATATAGTTATGTATTTGTAAGCACATTTGACTCTAGGATGTCATCTTAACTAGTCACAATGCTCATAACAGCAAAGACCATGTCTACCTTAGTCTTATGGAGGGACTTACTAAATATTGGTTGAATAATATGAATGAATGAATGAGGTGTGAATTGTAAGGTAAAAATATAAGGCACCCTTGCCAATCCTTCTCATCATCCTGTTCTTAGGGTCTGGAATTCTCTTCACTGTTTTCATCTGATGAAGCAACATAGGCTGGGAAATTTATCAAGGGTTTCTGGAATTTGATTGTTGAGTTCGAAATATGTATTGACAACAGATCATCCTGTCAGACTCATCAATTACCTACCACCCAAGGACTGGGCCAGGCACTCTGGATAATTTATATAAATCAATTGCAACTGGGATTTCATCATCCATTTCTATCCAATTCACCATTCCAGTTAAAAGCCCCCACCCCCTAGATTACTAAGGTGTACTCTTAGGTCATCATTGGTACTGATCTCTTGGTTCTGCAGAATCAGATGGATTTATTGATATGCATGTCATTACTTGAGAGCTCTCTCTGTTCATAGTAGCATCAACAGACATGAAGTGTAACCTCCATTCAACTTACACCTCCCTCCCCTAGCAAAATTCCACTTTTAAAAGTTCCTTGTTGGGCTGGGGTTGTGGCTCAGTGGCAGAGCGCTCGCCTCGCACGTGCACGGTCCGGGTTCGATCCTCAGCACCACGTAAACATAAATGCATTGCATTGTGTACAACTAAAACAAATAAATAAATATTTAAAAAAAAAAGTTCCTTGTTGTACAATTGGCTTTACTGAATGTGGGAGTGAAGGGATTTACTTTACACAACCCAAGGAACACTTTTTCTTAGAAGTTCTTCAACTCTAACACCCAATGAAAGTACCAGAGATAATACTCGGAATTTTTTTTTCTTCTCAACTATCTGCCTCAGACTGCCTCTAACTAAAAAAAATCTTCCCTGTAGTATGTGATTCAGCAATTTTAATTAAATCTAATTCACTCCTAAATACAAACTCACTTCTAAACCCATCTTTGTAACGCCAAACTCACTAAGTCACCTTTGGTGTAAAAGGCTCTCCAAGTTTCAGGGTTCTCTTTAGAAAGACACAAAAAATACACAGTTGCCGCCACAGCAAATTTATAGTCTGATGGAAAAGATAACACAAATACAAATGGCTATAAATCAGAGTAGATGTAGATGTTACACCTCACCAGCCAGCTCCTTTCACGTTCCACAGGATTCTGGGAGAAAGGAGCAAAACTGGGAGAGTTACTCTCTATTCCAATCACTTGAAGAAAACTTTGAGCTTTGAAGGAATTTTTTTTTAATTTATTTATTTATTTTAGTTGTACACAATACAATGCATTTATGTTTTTACATGGTGCTGAGGATCGAACCCGGGCCACGCACATGCGAGGCGAGCGCTCTGCCGCTGAGCCACATCTCCAGCCCCTGAAGGAATTTAAAACAGTTTCCCCCTCACAAAAAGGGAAAGACTTTTTTTGTCTACAGCTTTTTAATTTCATGACAGTCTTTGCTCTCCCTGAGAAGAGAAAATCAAATTCCAATTCTCCACTCCAATCCCAAATAGTAAATTGGTTCTAAAGAACAATTCTAACTCAAGGGTTTTTTTGTTTTGGTTTTGGTTTTGGTTTTGGTTTTGGTTTTGTTTGTTATGAGAGCTTAAGTTGGATCCCTGGACTATACTTTCTTTGCTAGGTAGTATTATTAATGGTTTTATATTTAACACCAGCTTTGTTGTTGAAGTTATAGGTGAATGGCTCTCAGCAATAGTCACCTTGGATGCTTTCATTCTGGGATGTCGCATTTTAAGAAAAGCACAATGTAGAAAACAACTCAGCACCTTAAGTCTTTAAAATGGCTTGATTTTGTCATACGTTAATTCTGAGCCAAAAAGTTCATCATATCAGATAATTGAGAGTATAGAAGAAAATGTTGTACAATTACAATCATCCATGACAGAACTGATTTTGATAGAAAGGATCCGCTGAAAATGCAGATACTATCATAGTAGTACAATCTCTGAATCAAAGGCTCAGATTTTTATTAGAATCTCATGGTTAAACATGTCTTAATTAATAAACTGATAAAGTTATTTTCACATAAAATGATATATGTATAGGTCTCAAATATTTGTGACCTCTTTTGTCCTATAAGCATCAATAGGCATAATCTTCATTTCACTATAATCATGAAGAAAATTAATTTCCATTACTATTTATTTACTCATTTATTTATTGGTACTAGAGGTTGAACCCAGGGGCTCTTAACCACTGAGCTATATCCTCAGCCCTTTTTTTATTTTTTATGTTGAGAAAGGGTTTTGATAAGTTGGTTAGGATCTTGCTTAGTTGCTGAGGCTGGCTTTGAACTTGCAGTCCTCCTGTCTCAGCCTTCTGAGCCACTGGGATTACAGGTGGGCGCCATCATGCCCAGCAAATTCCATTGCTATTTACTTTTTAAAAACCCATAAATTCTAAGTTTCCACTCTGAATCACTGATTTTATTTCTTTCAAGAAATGGGAGATGTAAAGATTGAGAAACTGAGGTGAGTTAGAGATATTTTTTCTCTGCTCTTTAAGAATGAGAAATGAAACTATTGCATATGTATTCTGAGCCTTTTCTATTAGCTTATTGATGAGATATTCAAAAACAGCTGAAAACAGAAGATCATAAACAAACCCTGCATTCTAAATTATTATTGGTTGACTGACTGGGCCTGTGAATCAGTATATTACCTTCATTCCCTCAGAAATAGCTGCATTCCAATAAATCTTTTATATTAGCATGTTCCCTATGTAGTGAGAGAGTTGGACCTGTCAACTGTGTGTGTATTTTTCTAGCATCTAAAAGAGTATTGAAAACAAAATCATAGACTTTAGGAACTACAAGGGACTTCAGACTCTTCAGTTGTAAACTGGACATCCTTCTTGCCATTTGTTATACCGTACTTACTTAAACACCAGGAAAAAATCTCAATCAGGCTTTGAAATAGAATAAAATGTTAATCAACATTTAAGCCAATAAGAAGTAGCAGAAATGAAATTAATTCATCTTGGTCTTAACTTACGTTATTTAAAAAAAATATTTATTTTTTAGTTGTATTTGGACACAATACATTTATTTTATTTATTTATTTTTTCGTGGTGCTGAGGATCAAACCCAGGGCTGCTCACGTGCTAGGCATGTGCTAAGCCACAACCCCAGCTCTTAACTCACTTTGTATTTATTTATTTACTATTTTAAATGTATTTATTTACTTATCTATTTATTTTATTTAGATTCTGGGCCTTGATCCCAGGGTGCTTTACCATGGAGCTACATTTCCAGATTTTTTAAAAAATGTTTTTATTTTGACACAGGGTCTTGCTAAATTGCTGAGGCTGGCCTCAAATTTGCGATCCTTCGGCCTCAGCCTCTTGAGTCTCCGGGATTACAGTGTGCATCACCGTGACTGGCTTCTTTTCCTTTTTAAAAAATGATTCAAGAGGGCTGGGATTGTGGCTCAGCGGTGGAGCGCTCGCCTAGCACGTGGGCGACCCGGGTTCGATCCTTAGCACCACGTACAAATAAAATGCATTAAATAAAAAACACATTGTGTACAACTAAAGCAAATAGATAAAAATATTTAAAAAAAAAGATTCAAGAATTTTAATTTTAATGGATGCATTATTTCGTAATTTCCCCTTTTTTCCCTCTACCATTACACACAATCGGACCAGATTGTAGAGAAGTCTGTGTGGGGCCAGGGGGTACAGAACAAGTTAGTGAAAAGTAGGAATGGGCTCCAGCAGAAGAAAGACCTCGGGAGCAGCCTGGTCTAGTGGGTCCCAGACTGCAACGCAGTTTAAGTCAGGGAGTTTTCAAACATGCAGGTTCTCAAGGATTACCTGAGAGATTTCGATTCATAATTGTGAGTCAAGATCCAGGAGCATATATTAAATTTCTTAGGTAATTCTGATAAACAGCTGACCTGTCACATCTCCATGTTAGAAAGTAAGTAACTGGAAATGGTTTTCACAAAATTAAGTATTAGTCCGAATTGAGATTAAAACTAACTATCGATATCCAATGAACACCTAGTAATTATTTTAGTTAGTAATCGGAATTGAGATTCAAATGCCAATAACTGTATCCCATAGATTCCTATAATCATGTTCCTCAAGGTTACCATTCCTGGGGGAGAATGGAGGGACAAGGAGCCAGCCAGGAAGAACAGCAGACCTAGCTACCTGATTTTACCTGGGATTGTTCTGGTATCCTGTACTGAAGAATTTGACTCAGCAATTCTACCAGGATATTTGTGATAATTAAATTGAATTGATTTGATTTATTGATTTATAAATTTAAATTGAATTGATTTATTGATTTATAAGTTTATTGATTTATGATAGTAAAATTGACTAACAAGGGGATATTTGATTACAGTATATTGTTAAGGCACAAGAGGAAAGTATATGGCACTTAGCAATGATGATGTAGATGCATACATCTGGCACAGAAAAAGAGTCACAACATATATAAGTGCATACATAGAAAAAATTCTGAAAATATATACATCAAAATATTGACAGTAGTTTTCTCTGGATAGTGAGATCATAGAAATTTTTTTAATTTGCTAATCATATTTCAAATACTTTGACAGCAACCTCACTTCAACTGTAATCAACACATACACCCAACACATTTACATACAAATCTAGAAGCTTTATGGCTCTGGGAGCAACTTATTACCGGTCAGTGATTCTCTGTTGATCTGAACTTCAGCCCAAACAAAAATTAAAGATGATGAGAAGATTGTAGGTCTTTTCCTTGATACACTTTTCTGTGGGCTCTTTTTGTGTTTGTGGTCTGTAAAATTAAAATAAAATTACATATGATGTATATATTTGAATTAATTGTGTATTTGTTAAAGATCTATATTTCTGTGAAGACTATTCCAAGCATATAAAATTACATATGATGTATATATTTGAATTAATTGTGTATTTGTTAAAGATCTATATTTCTGTGAAGACTATTCCAAGCATATAAATGTGAATTTCACAGTAAATGTTAGTTTCCCTCTACTTGAGGAATTTGATTAGTGTTTTAGGAGGACATGGTAGAAGGGGCTATAACAGTAAAAACATACAGCAGTTTTATATAGAAGGAAAGTTGTGAGATTTTGTAATTGACCCAATATTAGATCTACAGTTTCACCAAAGACCTTGCCTTTACTATGTTTATTAATAATTTAGCTATAGTCGTGCACAAAGGAAGTGGTTTGTATTTACAGAGAATACTGAAACCTCCATTGAAGATAAGGTTATATGGTCTAGCTATAAAACTGTAGGCATGTGTAATATATTACTATCTTTTCCTTGTTGACTGCAGCTCTAGTGAGCCAAAGGTGGTTATTTCTTCTGTGAGACAGGGTGGTGATGGAAAGAGCATTTGCTGATTTTGTGATTTTAATCTCATATCTGCTACTGACTAGTTCTGTGACCTTGGGTAACAGGTAAATATAAAGTTCAGGGTTCAAAATAAATCTAGAATGTTCTGTAGAAAGTGCTACATTTAGATGTGTATGTATCTACATGGTTTTATCTACTGTATATATACAATGTTTATCCATGAACTCAATATACAATGTTCTTATATTTTTTAAACTAATAATTTCAGTTCGTGAACCAGAAATAATTTTTTTACAGGCCATCTAAAAATAGATTGTTTTAAGCCAGATTCCCCAGATCATTAAAAATTAAACCTTAAAAGTAAAGGAATGAGCCAGGTGTGGTGGTGCATGCCTGTAATCCCAGGAATTTGGGAGACTGAGGCAGGAGGATGGCAAGTTCAAGGCCAGCCTGAGCAACTGGGCAAGACCCTATTTCAAAATAAAAAATAAAAAGGCCCACTGGGGATGTGGCCCAGTAGTTAAGCACTCTGGGTTCAATCCCTGGTACCAAAATAAAATAAAATAATAATAAGTAAATAAAAATAAAGGAATGAGAGCACAAGATACTTTTCATGATACCAACTTCTTACCATCTTAGAACTTTAGGGCCAGTTTTCTTTCTTTTTTTTTTTTTTGTACTGAGGATTGAACCCAGAGGCACTCAACCACTGAGCCACATCTCCAGCCCTGCTTTGTTTGGTTTTTTTTTTTTTTTTTTTTTTTTGGTACTGGGGATTGAACTCAGGGGCCCTTGACCACTGGGCCACATCCCCAGCCCTTTTTTGTATTTTATTAGAGACAGGGTCTCACTGAGTTGCTAAGTGCCTCGCCATTTCTGAGGCTGGCTTTGAACTCGCGATCCTCCTGCCTCAGCCTCCCAAAGTGCTGGGATTACAGGCGTGCGCCACCGCGCCCGGCCCTGCTTTGTTTTTTATTTAAAGACAGGGTCTCACTGAGTTGCTTAGCCCCTCACCTTCGCTGAGGCTGGCTTTGAACTCGTGATCCTCCTGTGTCAGCTTCCGGAGCTGCTGGGATTCCAGACATGTGCCACCGTGCCCATTGGGGACCAGTTTTCTAATGGCAAGTATGCCATACTGACGCAGGAGATACATTTCCAGGCTGGAGATGTGATTTGATGATGTTGGCTTTATGTTTTGGGAGCATAGTTCTACATTACCCCTAACACACCTGGATATATTCCGGGTTTGTGATCCTAATAGTGATAACTAATACTTGCTGAGTGCTTATTGTCAAGCCCTGTGCTAAACAGTTTACATGCGTTACCTCATTTATTCTTAATTGAACTGGTGATGAAAGGGGGCACTGAGAGGTTAATTAACTTGCCTAAGGGTACTCAGCTAGTAAGAGGCAAAGCCGGGATTCAAATTTAAAGCTTCTAGCTCCAAAGCCACACCCTTAACAATTCCCCCACGCGGGCTCCTTTATGGGATTACCACCAAACTCCAAGAGGAGAAAGGTTAGTCTCTTGTACTCACCTTTTACTCACAGTGCCTGGTTCTGTATACGTGCTCAGTAAATATCTCTAAATGAGGATTAAATGACATTGGTATTTCTCAAATCAATTGTAAGGTATTTTGCAAATATGTTGTTTCAAGTGATAAAGTGCTTAAGTTTGCCAACTGTCAACTTTAAAAAAGATAGCATCAAGGTTGCCCAGGAAATAGTGTCATACTTTACTCATTTGCCTTCCAATGTGGTAATAAACAAGCCCACATATCTTAGTGGCTTAACATATCAGAATATTTTCACCTACAGCAAGTCCTCTGTAGGTTCAGCTATTCAGCCTGGCAGTTGTCCTCCACACAGTGCCTCCTATGCAGGCCCCACCCTCCCTGAGGAACGTTCAGAACAGAAGCCACAAGGTCACTCAGGGCTCTACACCTCTTCCTGTGCCTGAATAGATGTATAAATGATACACTGCTTCTTCTCAGGAGTTATTGGCCAGAATTAGTCACATGGCCCCAACTAACTACTTGGGATCTGAGAAACAATCTTCTATGTGCCCAGGAGAAAACTGGACACTGATGAGCCCTAGTAATGGCTTCCACAGAAATCAAAGGAATGGATATTTAGTAGGCACTGGGATTGCTCTTAACATTACCAAGGTCCATAATGCATGTCACACAGAGGCCAGCGTTGCCTTTAGTGTGAGAGAGAAATAAGAAAGAGTGAGGGGCATAATTTTAAATGTGCAGGGAAGAGTTGTTACTGTATGGCCTTTCTGCTCATAAGTTAGAATATTCATATATAACTTGCCTTATGCACATACAAAATGAAGATCACCTTGGCATTTATATATAAAGAAAACAATTTCACAGAAGCTAAAGTGCCAAATATTAAAAGACATCTGTGTAAGTATTTTCAAACATACAGGAGGGAATTATTATTACTGTCAGCTAGGGAAGCCTATCTGAAGCAAGACACCATACAAAGCCTCTAAAGGAAAAAAAGAGTGATTTTTCCTGCTACCTGAAAATTAAAGCTTCTCTTTGACAAAAGACACTGCACAGTTGAGACAACTGGTATGCAGAAGGATATATTTGCAACTTGTTGAGAAAAAAGAACTTACATCCAAAATACGTAAAAAATCCTAAAAATAAAAGACCTAATAATAAAAATAATAATATGTTGCAAGTATCAATAGTTATGAAAAGATTTTTTCCCCTCAGTAATAGAGAAGGCAAAGCAAATTAAAACAGCAATGAGATAGATGGCAAAAACAAAAATGACTGGGCTGGGGTTGTGGCTCAGCGGTAGAGCGCTTGCCTAGCACGTGCTCAGCCTGGGTTCGATTCTCAGCACCATGTAAAACTAAAAACACATTGTAGGGGCTGGGGTTGTGGCTCAGCGGTGGAGCGCTGCTCACCTAGCACATGCTTGGCCTGGGTTCGATCCTCAGCACCACGTACAAATAAACGCATTGTGTACGACTAAAGCAAATAAATATTTTAAAAAACACATTGTATACAGCTAAAGCAAATAAATAAATATTTTAAAAGAAAAATAAATAAATAAAATAAAAATGACTAATAAAGGCTAAGACATGTTATATAGTTTTTCCTTCCCATACAGTGATGGTGGGTATGTAGATGGTAATGATATTCTAAAGGCTGTTTACCAGAAGTTATTAAAATGAATATGCTCTTCAACCCAGAAATTCCTCCTTTAGATTTCTATCTTATAGAAGTCTGTACGAACACAAAAATGCACAGGCACAATGTGCATTTTGATAATTTTAACATTATCAATGAATACTGTTCATTGAAACATTATCTCTACGGGACAAAAAGGAAAATGACCTAAAATGTTCAACAATATTGGAGTGTGAGGTAAATGATAGTGCATCTATGCCATAGATTTTTACACATAGAAAGAGGAAAAAAATGATACAAAGGTAATTAGAAACTCAAGGAAAAATAAAAACAAAACTCCATAAGAAAAGGTCTGATGCTAAGATTTTAAAATGTGCCATGACCTTGAGCAACTGGTAGACTAGAACAGACTAAGTTATATTACAATAAGAAAACTGTAATTTAAAAAAATTTTGCCAGCCAGCATGTGACACTAGAACAATATAGAAAGAAATACATTGTGTTGTTCACCTCTACAGTGAGCAATATTTGTGTACTCATGAGTGCTACTTATTACTGTTTATCCCACCCCCCACTCCCCCCCAGTGCTTAGGATCAACCCCAGAGCCTGGTGCCTGCTAGGCAAGTGTTCCCCCACTGAGCTATATACCCTGCCCTTAGTTTTCATTGTTTAGAATCAACCTACAAGCATTAAAAACTTAATGTTACAAAATATTTAAAAATTTGCCAACCATAACAATACTACAGTTAGCATAATGCATAATAAAGCTCTGAGAGTTACAGTGGCAGAAAGTGTCTGTGTGCTCAGATCCTTACCTTTCATAAAGGACAGAAACACTCTTAGGAGACTTTCACTTGATCTCTACTAGTTCAAATGTTTGTAATGTGGTATATTTAATGTGAATTTTTGTAATGTGAATTCTTTGTGTAGTTAATAATAGATTTAATTTTTTAATTGCTATTTTTTAAGAAAGAGAAAATAAAGGGTAAGAATAGTTTTGAAAGCCCTCAAAGACCTAGTTAAATACCTTAATATTCTTACGAATGTGTTTTTTATCTAATAATCTGAAAAATTCTTCCTATTTTCCACTTTAAAAATAGGGTGTACAAAACAAAATAAATAACCCGATCAATAAATGGGCAAAAGAACTAAACAGACACTTTTCAAAAGAAGAAACATAAATGGCCAACAAATATGTGAAAAAATGTTCAACACTTCTAGCAACCAAGGAAATGCAAATCAAAACTACACTGAGAATTCATATCACTCCAGTCAGAATGACAGTTATTAAGAAATGCAAAAAATAATAAATGTTGTTGAGAATGTGGGGGGAAAGGTACACTCATACATTATTGATAGGACTACAAATTAGTACAAACACTCTGGAAAGCAATATGGAGATTCCTCAAAAAACTAGGAATGAAACTACCATATCACCCAGCTATCCCACTCCTTGGTATTTATCCAAAAGAAATAAAATCAGCATGCTATAGTGATACAGCCACATCAATGTTTATAGCAGCTCATAATAGCCCAGTTATGGAAGCACCTAAGATGACCATCAACAGATGATAGATTTAAGAAAATGTAGCATACATACACAATGGAGTTGTACTAAGGATGAAATTATGGCATCTGCTGGTAGATGGATAGAACTGGAGAACATCATGCTAAGTGAAATAAGCCAGACTCAGAAAATCAAGGGTTGAATGTTTTCTTTCATATGCAGAAGCTAGAGTAAAATAAGAGAAAAAAAGTGTGTATTTGGAGGTATTGGATATCATAAAGATATAGGGAAGATCAGTAGAACAGAAGGATATGAGAAGGAGGGAGTGAGGAGTGATGAGAAAGGGAAGGAAATGCAGAATGAATTCAACAAAATCATGTTATGAGCATGTATAAATATGCCACAGTGAATCCCACCCTTATGTGTATCTACAAGGCACAAATTTAAAATAAATAAATGAGTGAAAGAAAGAACAGTAGAGGAAGGAGAATAGGGGAGGGAGCAGAGGAGGGAGGCAGACAGTGGGTGGAGGAACGAAATGGAGTAAATCAGATTTCATGTATGGATGATGTACTTTAAAGAATTTCCCAGTACCGCCATATAAAGAATCCAGAATGTCCCTCTTTAATTTTTTTCATTCAGATCAATGTGTATTTGATAGATAGCTTACCCTCCCCCGCCCTCACAGTTTTCCACATCCTGAGAGAAGCAACCTTGTTTCATTCTCGGCAGGATGTTTCTTCCCTGGACAGGATGTTTTTTCCCCCCAGGCAGGATGTTTCTTCCCCGGGCAGAATGTTTCTTTTCCCCAGGCAAGAGCCAATAGGCTTAAAGGACACCCTGTTCTAGCCAATGGTGTTGGGGTTACTCTAGTGCACCCCCCCCACCAGAAATCCCTATATAAGGCCCTGTCTGAGAGACTCAGACAGACAGAGAGAGACACACGGACACAACATTGGATCGTAGCTGCTGAGAGGAGGAAGACATCGGCTCGTCGCTGCAGAGAGGAGGAAGCCACTGCAACAGCTCCAGACCCATCGCCTCCAGCTCGACGGCAGCTGCCCCAGCCGGCAGCTCCAGACCCATCGCCTCCAGCTCGATGGCAGCTGCCCCAGCCGGCAGCTCCAGACCCATCGCCTCCAGCCGATGGCAGCTGCCCCAGCCAACAGCTCCAGACCCATCGCCTCCAGCCGATGGCAGCTGCCCCAGCCAACAGCTCCAGACCCATCGCCTCCAGCCGATGGCAGCTGCCCCAGCCGGCAGCTCCAGACCCATCGCCTCCAGCTCGATGGCAGCTGCCCCAGCCGGCAGCTCCAGACCCATCGCCTCCAGCCGATGGCAGCTGCCCCAGCCGGCAGCTCCAGACCCATCGCCTCCAGCTCGATGGCAGCTGCCCCAGCCGGCAGCTCCAGACCCATCGCCTCCAGCCGATGGCAGCTGCCCCAGCCAACAGCTCCAGACCCATCGCCTCCAGCCGACGGCAGCTGCTCCAGTTGACAGCTCCAGACCGACCAGCTTCAGCCCGACGGCCGCTCCCAGCTGACAGCTCCAGCCTCCAGCCAGACAGCAGCTGCTTTAGCCGACAGCTCCAGAGATCCCAGCCGGTGCAACCAAGCACCCACCTTCTGTCCAGAGCTTGCACACTCCCCTCTCCCTGACTCCCTTCTCCCACCAGAGCTTGCACACTCCCTTCTCCCTGACTCCCCTCTCCCACCTCTTCGACCTTCGACCAGAGCACCTCTTCTCCGGTTTTCGCTACCAGCCATGAAGGCTGTTGAATAAATCTTTTGGCTGCACGGCTGTCCCCGGTGTGATGCTTTGCCCTTCAGTATTAAGTAACACATTTTAATATTTAATATAATACTAAATGAGAAAAATGGAAAAGAAATATCACTGATATGACTTTAAAAACATTAATTATTCAATATATCTCTTAAGCCCCAATTGTATTATTTTCCTTGTGGAAAAGCCAACTGTCTTTTGTCATAGATAAAAGCAGTAACATTGGAAAAAGAACTCTTGGCTGGGTGTTGGGGCACATGCCCTATAATTCCAGTGCCTCAGGAGGCTGAAACAAGAGGATCAGAGTTCAAGGCAGCCTCAGCAATTTAGCCAGGATCTAAGCAGCTTAACGAGTTACTTAAAAAAATGAAATATAAAAAGAGCTGGGGATATGGGCTAAATCCCCAGCACCCCCACCCCCACCCCCCAAAAAAGAGAAGAGGAAAGCCGGGCGCGGTGGCTCACGCCTGTAATCCCAGCACTTTGGGAGGCTGAGGCAGGAGGATTGTGAGTTCAAAGCCAGCCTCAGCAGTGGCGAGGCACTTAGCAACTCAGTGAGACCCTGTCTCTAAATAAAATACAAAAAAGGGCTGGGGATGTGACCCAGTGGACAAGTGCCCCTGAGTTCAATCCCTGGTACCACAAAAAAAAAAAAAAAAAAAAGAGAAGAGGAAGAGGAGGAGGAGGAGGAAGGAAATAAAAGGAGAAGAAAGAAAGAAAGATGGGCTGGGATTGTGGCTCAGCGGTAGAGCACCCGCCTAGCACGTGGGCGACCGGGGTTCGATCCTCAGTACCACGTACAAATAAAACGAATTGAATAAAACGCATTGTGTACAACTAAAGCAAATAAATAAAAATGTTTAAAAAAAAAAAAGAAAGAAAGCTAGCTAGCTCGCTCTTGGTCTAGTAGTTGACTACTTATTTACTATTTTAAAAACACCTTGCTTTCCTCCAAACTCCTGAGCTGGGTTCCTTTCAATCACAAATAAAAATGAAGGAAATGGTTGAGGCGTAAGTATGTTAATGAGGGCTTATTTTACTCTACTGATTATTTGTTCATTCTATATATTCCCTGGTGAGCTGTATGTGCCTGGCACATCCTTACACAAAGCATCAAAGAGCTTCTGCCTCCCAGAATCGAGGCTGCTGGGAACCCTGCCGACTTCAAGGTCTGTCCAAAACCACTAATAGAAGAAAAAGCCAAGGATGGTAGCCCGCTCTCTTAAGTCTTCCAAATCTCTCGTCAAGATATCTGCTTGGCACAGCTCAAAGTGTACCTGAAACCCTGCTGAGGAGGGGATATGAGGAATGTAGCTCCCAGGTTTCTAGCCCTTGTAAACGAGGGGAGACTCGAGGTATAAAGATACAGACAACATTGGGCCCACTCCTGTATTAACAAATCGATTCAAGTAGCCCAGTTGGACTAGAATAGAAGCATTAAATATGGATAGGGAAGACTGACAACTAGTTGGAGGGAGGGGAAAGCACAAGGAGTGAAAACTAGATCTAAAGAAGGAAGAGACTAAATAGATATTCACTGGATGTCTATTATGGTTCTTAAACAGGAAAGTAACATTGTTAAAGCAGTCCTTTAGGTCAAGGAGGGAATGGATTCACATTTGTGTGGTGTGGGAGTGGAAGGAAGGAAGGAAGGGAGGGAGGTAAGGGAGCCTTTTAATAGACAATTTTAGGGAAAAAAACAACAATAACAAAAACAAAAGGACAATTTTAGGAATTCACCAGCAAGATATGGAGCCTGCAAATTAGGGTTAAAGTGATGAGAAAGGGCTTATGGGAGAGATGTGCCCCCTTGTTCCAAAAGATGTTCTGGTGCCCATCAGTAGCAGCCACACTACCTGGACACGAAGTCCTGGAGGAGCAGCAAGCCAGCTGGGATTCTATCCACAAAAAGAGAAACTAGTTATGAAATCTATGGGATCCAAGGAAAAAGTGCCCAGGTCACCTTAGATTTTGGGATAGCTAATGATATTAAAAGTACTCCTAATTGAGGCACAGTGGCATATGCCTGTAACCCAGTGACAGGAGGCTGAGACAGGAGAATCCCAAGTTTGAGGCAAGTCTGAACAACTTAGTGGGACTCGGTGTCAAAAAAAAAAAAAAAAAAAAAAAGCAGGGCACAGTGGCGCACACATGTAATCTCAGCAGCTCTGGAAGCTGAGACAGGAGGATCACGAGTTCAAAGCCAGCCTCAGCAAGGCACTAAGCAACTCAGTGAGACCCTGTCTCTAAATAAAAGACATAATAGGCTGGGGATGTGGCTCAGTGGTAGAGTGCCCCTGAGTTCAACCCCTGGTATCAAAATAAATAACCAAATTAATTAAATTTTAAAAAACAGGCTGGTAAATCACCACTACGTTCAGTCTCCAGTATAAAAGACAAAATGCTTTTGAATACCAAAAAATTAGATTTTAGGAAGTTGAAGGGAAAGACAAGTCAGATGCAAAAACCTAAAACTCTAAAGGAGAGATTAGTTTAAAAGCCTTTTGAACATGAAATTTTAACTCAAATATTTATTGATCACCAGCAGTACAGGACAAACTGTACCAGAGGCTGTAATTCTTACTCTCAAGGAATTTATTGTCTGAGGAAAGAGCAAAATAAGACGCTCAGATATCCAGCCACCATTTATTGAACATCTACTGTGAAAAACAATATGATTAATAATTTATATGATGTTTATAATATTTACAAATACTCTGCAAGGTAGATATTTTCCTCCGATAACAAACATAGGGACTAAACATTTAGACTGGTTAAGTAACTTACTTACAGACTCACAGCTCAGGAGGAAATCTGAGCTCTAGTCTCTCTCCTGCAATTATTGAATCTGCCTGATCCCAAGGGCTTGATATAGCCAAGGGAAGCTTTGATGGGTTCTGCTCCCCCCCACCTCCACATTCAAAAGCACTAACAATTCATTTGTATGTCTTTGTCTCCTAAAACTGATCACCATTAACAGCTGCCTATGAAGGAATAAAATTAGTTCTATCTCTGAAATTTATAATATCTACTTGATGACTGGTAGTAGAATCATTTCACTGAACCAACGATGTACCATGACCCATTCTCCTATATTTAAAACCACCTGTGCTGTCACAAACTTTGGAAAATTATCTTTTAAAATAAAGTTGCTTAATAAAAAGATATTTTTAAAAGATTTGCTTCTACCAACACAAGTTATAAAGTTTAAAAAAGATCAACTCCTTACTGTTGAAAATAACTTGTTGTGCAATGTGTTTAGAAGCCTAAAATCTCGAGAAGTAGATAAAATTATAACCTAAGAGTTTTACCTGAAATATTTAATAAGTTATATAGTAGATTAAATGATTGACTAAATAAAATGGAATCTTCATAAATTATTCACTGTCCAATTGGGGCATATTTTTGCATTTTTTTTTCAATTTGAGTCAAATTAGTTGGATACCTACTTCTTTTCTATGAGTTAACTATTGATTGAATTATTGGAAAATCAAATTTACATTTATGTTTGTTTGCCTATGTAAATTCAAATTACATGTTTTAGTTAAAAATAATAAAGTCAGGGAGTTGCAGTGCGGTGGTATACACCTGTAATCCCAGCTACTGGGAAGGCTGAAGTAAGAGGATCACAAATTTGAGTCCAGCTGGGCAAGTTAGCAAGAACCTGCCTCAAGATAAAATTTTAAAAAAGGGGGTAGGGGTGTAGCCAGTGGGGACGCAGATCAGTGTCAACCCATGGGCCTGTACCCAGACCCTGAATTCAGTCCCCAGTACCACACCTGATCATAGCTCACAGTCTCTGGTGCTTAAGGTGGCAGCAGTGGGAGGTCCAGCCCAGGGACTTCATGCATCAGAAGGGTCACTTAACTCCCACCATTGCCTGTGCATTCCTGGAATAGGAAAATACTCAACAAACTAAACATGAAGAACACATTATAATAACTTTTAGCATGCACAACACAAGCTTTCCTGAATGTTCAGGGGAAAGTTTTCCATGCTTTTCTTTCAATGGCAAAAAACAACAACAAAAGACTATGGTTAGCCAGGCATAGTGACTTGGGAGACCCAGGCAGGATGATTGCAAGTTGGAGGCCAACCTGGGCAATTCAGTGAGACCCTGTTTCGAAATTTAAAAAATGCTAGAATCCAGGTGCAGTGGTACACGCCTATAATCTCAGTGGCTCAGGAGGCTGAGGCAGGATCAAAGTTCAAAGCCAGCCTCAGCAACTTAGTGAGGCCCTAAGCAACTTAGTAAGACCCTGCCTCAAAATAAAAATATAAAAATGGCTGGAGATGTGTCTCAGATGTTAAGCACCTTTGGGTTCAATCCCCTGTATACCATCCTTCCCCTCCCCCATTAAGAAAGGGCTAGAGATGTAGCTCAGTGCTTGAGGCCCTGGGTTCAATTTCTACCACTGGTGGGGTGGGGGACTATGTTTAGAAGTAAATACTGATGAGATTTCATCCATCCATATTTCTCCATACACAGATGAATTAGAAAAATTCATAAAGCATATCTAATCAGTTTTTGCTTTGTACAGAGACACATACTGGGAGAGTTCCTCAAGATTCTCTCATTCCCTACAGGGCTACCTTGTTGCTAGGTAGGTTGGGCCCTGCAAAAGTGGTGTGAGGGGGTTGCAATCTAGCCTGCTCCTTCTGGCTAAGCCCTGCACCCAGGTGTAGCACTGGGTCCAAGAGAAGCACAGTGTGCCTTGTTCTAATTGGCCACACAGCAAGGACACAAAGGACCTGGCTGGGCTGGCTGAGGCCCACTAGGGCTTTGCTCTTGTGAGAACGAAAAAAAAAAAAAAAAAAAAAAAAATGTAACCTAGAAAAAGACTTCCTTATGAGAGTATAGGATTAAATGTATAAGTGCAACCCCAACAACTTGGCTTTTTGGAGCTCTACCTATTCTGGACAGCAGAGGTCTGAGATAACAGAGTACAGGGCCACAGCATCTGTGATATGCTCAGGGAGTGGGATGGAATGTGGTCAGGTTCTAGCTAAGCTTGCACATAAATGTGCTCTTCTCTGCCAGAGGGCATTTCCATGATTCTGCTGGCTCTCAAAGAACATAACCTTATTTGTCTACTGAAAATCTGGCCTGAAATAGATTCCTGGTCAATATTATTTTATGGCTCTGATGGGGAAAATCTTTAATAATTTGCTTTCTTCCCACCTCCTTATAGTCTTCCCCCCACCTTGACCCTAATTACCACATGACCTAGAATCCCAAAGTATTAGAAAGTGAAGGATCCTTAAAACCAAACCCAGCAGCCTCTTGCTTTCTGCATGAAAGAACTGAGGCCACTATGTGCTCTCTGCTCCACTTAATTCTTCTGTTATCTGCTCACATTTTGCGTCATTCACAAGCTCCTGGAAACTATGAGCCAGAAAAAATATGCTCACTGATAATCTTGCTCTGCATAATTCACAAACAAAACTAAGGAGCATAAGTAGAGAAAGAAAACGAAAGACCTACAATGGTTTGAGAAATTAAAGCACTGTCGACATTCATTATATTATTTTTATGCCATACACACCTTCTATTTCATTAGTTTAAAATTTCTTTGAGAGTAGGGGCTGTGTTTTTAAAATGATCTTTTAATATATATGTGAAATCTAGCATCTAGTATCAGGAATGCCCAAGAGTTTAATAAATATTATTTGTGGATGATGAGCTGGTCTATCCCCTGGCCTACCAGCACAATCCCACATAATCATCCTAGACAGATGAGAATCCATCCTGCTTTTAAAAACCTCTAGGGAATGAGAATCTAAACCTTCTTCCATAACTCATTTTAGTGTCTAATAAGCTTTAGTTGTCTGTTGGAATATTCTTCCTAAGAAGGTAGCATTTAGAATAGTTGCATTATAAATGCTAGACTCCCTCTGAAGGCTCTGGAGCCAGTCACTTGAATTACTAAGAACTACCTTATAGCAGGAGATAAATGAGGGAGCTTGGGAGGGTACTGGTGGGGAAGGCAGTCATATCAGGAAGAAAAAATGCAAAAATAGGTTTCTTCTCTGTTCAGAGGAAGTGGAGTAATACATATGTGTTCATAGAACTGTCCATTTTTAGTGGGATTTGAGATGGGTAGTAACCATCAAGTCGGAGAGTTGGGCAGAGCTCTCTGATGATAGAAAGCAAGTCTTTTATTGGTTATCCAGGTTTTTACACCCCTTCCTGGAATAGTCTCCCTATGGCAATAAAATTGCTGTTACTGTTCTCCCAGTAGTAGCCCCACAACATCAGCAGTAGTTCCTTCCAATAGTAAAGGAAACTACATATCCTAGCCTTGTAATGCCAATCTGAACATTTCCTTTGTAGCATGTGTGTGTGCACTCTTGAGTGTGCACTTCCTTTGTAGTATGTGTGTGGGAAGATGCTTGAGGGCAGGGAGCAGGGGTAGAATGACAGGAGGTGAATGAAGAAAGGGGTAGTTAGGAAACTAGCAAACTTTCAGGTCAAAAGAGGCTCAGACAAGAGATCAAGATTAAAGCTGAAGATCAGAGCTGAGGACCAAATAAATAAATTCAGACATTCAGTGAAAGCCTAGGAAAGGAAGGGGGAAGTGAGGAAAAGCAGGGCAGATAAAGTAGAGCTGTTGAAATATTTGAACAGGAAGAGATGAAACAAAGCTTTGCCACCAGGAAAATGGGTGGCTGGATCCAGTTCAAAAATACAAACAAGTTTTGAGTTTACTCTGGTTAGGATATAGGTCATGGCTTTCCATTGCCTTGTATCCATGTCTTGGACTGCAGGAAGGGCAATAGGAATACTGTGATCACAGGACCTAAGTGAAAGGAAGACACATAAAGTGACCTGGATCCATCCCTGTGTTGTGGGGGATTAGGATGAAATGCGACTGGTTGGAATAACTGCTACTGGACAGATTTGAGAAAGTATTCAGATAGGGAACAAACCATACAAGTTTTGAATTCTGCTGAGTCCTTATTGTTTAAGGATAGAACACAGTCTGCATCTAGCTAGAAGCATGATTTGGGGTAGCTGAGGGTAGGAGAGGATGAGCATACAAGACCAGTAGAGGGGTTGGTACCTCAATGGCAATCAATCAATGAATCACTTAGAAGAATCTATGTCAGTTTGGGTGAAAAATGTCCTGGTCTGCAATGCCTTAGTCCTTCTTTCTCAGTCTCCACAAACAGAGAAGACATTTTAGTGGAGAACAGTGGGAAACCATGCATTTAAAAACCTAGGATAACACAAGAAGCCCTGGTGAAATTAAGAGCTTGGAGAAGAGGAGTGGGTGGAACGGGTGTGAGTCATAAGTAGTGATTTGTGAGCATTCTAAAGACTGTCAACCCCTAGGAATAGAACAAAGGCTCCATGCATTAGTTCTAGCTCCTGTTTCCTATTAGCCTCCACAAGTCATTTTCTATAGCTTTGCAGGAATCCCGTGTTATTTTGCTCAAATTGTAAATGATTTATTTTATGAATGCTGAATCACAGGATTACTGTTGAAGAAAATAATCTCCACATAAAATAAACAAATCCCTAAACTCTGTAAATCTGTTTTCCTCCTTCACATGTGTGCATGGACGTGTCAATTGGGATATCTGTTCCAGTTATCAGCATCTGCTTTAGAACCCAAGTTTAGAGAAGGGTTAGGTAAAAAATCTATGTTCAAATCTAAAGTTGGCCAGAGCCTTAAATATCATTCCTACTTTTCTTGGCATTTTCAAATTTCTCTGAGACATCTCTGTGAACAATAATGAAATACTGCTGGGCATGGTGGCATACTCCTGTAATCCCAGCAACTCAGGAGGCTGAGATGGGAGGGTCACAAGTTCAAGGCCAGACTCAGCAATTTAGTGAGCTCCTCAGCAGCTTAGTGAGACCCTGTCTCAAAATAAAAAAACAAAAAGGGCTGGGGATGTGTCTCAGAGGTTAAATGCCCCTGTACCAAAAATAAAATTAAAAAATGAAACACTATTTCTTAAACTTTTTGGTTATAGTGTACATTTTGTAAACTTTTGCGTACATGTTATTATGTGCTTGTTTTAGAATAAATCAGGCTGCAGCACTCACTTAATGAGTTCACCAAGTGTAAGCCTGATTTCTCTGTGGATATATATATATATATATATATATATATATATATTCCACTTTAGAAAAAAACAAATGTTTTAACATATATTGATTTAGGCTTAAAAATTGCTAGGGCATAGGGATGGATCTTACTTACTACTAATATCCTAATTTCATATTTTAAAAAATCAGAGAAAAAGGAAGCCCTCCATATCTAGAATGTTTTTATAACACTCTTTAAAATACCTACAATATTTCTACACATAAGGCTATGCCTAATGGTAGAACCAGAGCTCAAACTTTTTTAATATTTATTTTTTATCTCAAAATTCCATAATAGTCCTTTGTTATGCTATAAAAATATCTCCCCAACTACGCCTCCCACTAACTCATGAACAAATTGACTCTTCTAAGCAATATGCCATATTTATCCAATAGCTTTGTTTCTCATGTTTGTGTGAGATTGATTAGCTTGGCATTAGGCTTATGCAGCGGTTGATAATATTTTATTTTTTGTCAATTTTATAAGTAGTAAACATACAGATAGCATTCTAAACAAATCCAAATGAAAAGCTGATCTGCCATTTCAAGTGTATGTAACAATAGTAACTCATCTTGAATGCTTACTCTGTGATTTGCACATTAATGAATAAATCTAGCATAATCTTTGCCATCAAGAAGCTCATGGTCTAGTGGATGAGAGACTATAAATCAAATCAGCAGACAAATACATGCAAGGTGGCTGCCACATAGAACTATGTGATTAGTACAGGGAAGGAGCAGAAAGTCTTGTTGTAAAAAGAGACTGTGTGAATAATAGAGATATTGGACCTCGTCAAAAGTGATCAGGAAAGTCTTCTCAAGGAAGTGATGCTTGAACTGAGACCTGGAGGAGGAATGAAAGTGTAGGGCTAACTAGTGCAAGGGAGGGTGTGGAGGTTGGCAGTTTGGCAGGAAGGATGTCCCAGGCAGGTACTGCTCCAATGGCAAAGGCTTGGTGGTGAGAAGCATGGTGTATTTGTGACTCAGAAGAAGCTTGGTGTGACTGTCCCCATGGAGCCCAGGAGCAGTGGGGGCATATTATGAGATAAAGGAGTAGGCAGTAGCCAGAGCAGATGAATCTTCAGAGGCTTTTCAGATGCCTTATGCAAATGTTTGGAGGAGAGCTGGAAAGTAAGCAGGCACAGTCAGGAGGTTAAAACAGATAAGAAGCAGAGCTGCTAGGTCTAATTTCCAAATATACTTCTTTAAAAAATCAATTCATAGGATTTGAGATCTCGAAGATAAAATTTATTTCAGAGTTCCAAGCACTAATTTACTTGGTCTATTCCAAGTAGATAATCAGTTATAATTTAAAACCTTCATGAAATGTAATTCTAAAATTCATTGTGGAACAATTCTCTTCTTATCATCTGAAGTCTGGTAGGCATGCTAAGGTCCACACAGGAGCTCTTAGAGTGATCTCAATGGGCTGCTCTGTTGAATGGGCTGTCCAATGAGTTCAGGAGATACTTTTCCAGACACCTTTAGGCAAGCTTTCAGTAGGGTTTGTGGAATGGGGGAAATAGTTCCCAAAATCTTTCTGCCCTAACCAGTGGCTCATTCCAGCCTCTAAGATATAGTAACCCAAAACTTAGTTTGCAGTCTTCCTCCTTCTTACTTTCTTCATAAACTTCATGCTCCTATTAAAAACTCTCTTGTCCTTAGTCCCAAACCAATAACCTTTTTCTGTATTCCACCATAAGTAATCTCCCTGACACATTAACTCAGGCTAGATTCTTGGGTATGAATGTGCTTTTTTTTTTAAAATAAACTCTCTCCCCTCCCCCTAATGCCCTACTATCATGTTGCTATTTAAGAATAGATTTAGTAGCTGGGCGCGGTGGCGCACGCCTGTAATCCCAGCACTTTGGGAGGCTGAGGCAGGAGGATCTCAGGTTCAAAGCCAGCCTCAGCAATGGCGAGGCATTTAGTAACTCAGTGAGACCCTGTCTCTAATAAAATACAAAAAAAAAGGGCTGGGGATGTGATCCAGTGGTCGAGTGCCCCTGAGTTCAATCCCCAGTACCAAAAAATAAATAAAGAAAGAAAGGAAGAAAGGAAGAAAGAAAGAAAGAAAGAAAGAAAGAAAGAAAGAAAGAAAGAAAGAAAGAATAGATTTAGTAGCTGGGCGCGGTGCTGCACACCTGTAATCCCAGCACTTTGGGAGGCTGAGGCAGGAGGATCACGAGTTCAAAGCCAGCCTCAGCAATGGCGAGGCACTTAGCAACTCAGTGAGACCCTGTCTCTAAATAAAAATACAAAAAAGGGCTGGGGATGTGACCCAGTGGTCGAGTGCCCCTGAGTTCAATCCCCGTTACCACACACACACACAAAAAAAAAAAAAAAAAAGAAAAAGAAAAAAGAATAGATTTAGTAGTTAACACTTTACAGTTGAGGTGGGAAGAGAAGTCTTTATGTTTTGCTATGGGACAGATTGTTGGGACAGATGATAGGACAAGGACACAAAGAGTTGGTTGTCCTTTTAATATCAAGATACATAAAGTTGATTATCTTTGTATATCAGTGGTGCTTCCTTATTGCAAAGCTGGGCTCTTTAAAGGAGACATTATAACAGAGTTAAGTGTACTATGAGGTATACTTCCTTTTTGCTGGGGCAAGCTCTTTCCAAAGACTTTGAGATATCCCATTTTGGGGTTCTGAGAAACAAAGTTTGCTACTCCATTTTTCCCTGGAACAGAGTAATGCTGAGTTTCATTGCTCTGCAATGTTGTCTTGGGCATCAGTTCCCAAATGGAATGTGGCATGAAACATAATTCTTGCAGAGTTGCTCATGTGTGCAGCTGTGCATGGCATAAAAATTCCCAGAGCAAGCCTTTGGGTTGCCAAACAGAGTTAGTCCTAAAGTACCTCAGTGGAACATACCTCAGGGTCCATGAAGCATCACCACAGTCGACCTCTATACCCTTTTCCTCGTCTGAGTGCCTCTCTCACTTCAAGGGAGGACTTAATTCAAGTTAAGTGTCCAACGCCAGAGAGGAAGGTAGGCTCAGATACGTTTAAGGATTATATCTTTAGAGCAGAAATTAGCAAACTATAACCCACAGACCAAATCTAGCTCTTGATATGAATAGTGTGTATATTTTAAAAGGTTGAGGAGGAGGAGGACAACAAAGAAAACATGGTCTGGAAAGACTGAAATAGTTACAATTTGACAGTAAATTTTGCTAACCCAGAGCCCTCCGTTTGCCCTTGCCCTTTCTCTGTCCTCGGTTCTCTTTAACCCCTTCTCACCCTCTCTAGAAAAGAGCCCAGTCCAGCCCTTAGCTCCAGGTTCATTTACTCAATTAAGTACAGTTAATCCTCATATCCAGAGACAAATCCACTGACCTTGGGAACTAGGTGCCTTTCCCCCACTGACTGGAGGGAGGGGCTGCTGTTCTGATTCTTCCTCTTTTTCCTTTTTGCCACTTGGTGCTGTCCCCATCCCCCCTCCCCGACCCGCCAGCCTGTAAAAACTCTAGTTTCATGGTCCAGGACAAGGGTTCTCATCAGCCAGAGCTCATGGAACTCAGGGCCTTGTGCATCCCTTGTAGGAGCAGTGGAAAGATCAGCTCCTTGGAACCTCTTTGGACTATGACACCTGTAATCCCAGAGAAAACTCGTGAGATCTGTGGACTCATAATTCTCTAGGTGCTACCCCTTCAATAGTCCTCTGCCTCTGTTGCTAAACCTGGATCTGTTTGCTATACCTAGTGGTGGTAAAAGATTAATGAATTAGTCTGCATAAGATTGATTAGAAGAAAATCTAACACATTCTAAGTACTCAATAAAGTGCTAGTTCTTACTATTGTTGATGTTTTGAGGTTAAGATCTGTGTTCTGGCTGGTCTTGGCCTGGGTCTCCACTCCTTAGGCCAATGTAGCTCAAGGTAAGGTCTACAGGGCTGGGAAGGTAGCTCAGTAGTAGAGCACTTGCCTAGCATGCATAAGGCCCTGGTTTCAATCCCTAGCACCCCTCCCTCCAAGAAAGAAAGGAAGGAAGGAAGGAAGGAAGGAAGGAAGAAAGAAAGAAAGAAAAAAAGAAAGAAAGAAAGGTGAAATCTGCTCTCAAGTTTAGGCCAGGCTACTCCATAGAATGGGTGAAATGTGTTTGAGAAATTCCCAGTTCCCTTGTTCTTTGTGTCTTTTACTATACAGAATAATATTGACTGAAATGCCTTTTTGTAGTAAGGACCTGCTTTCATAAACTTTTTTTTTTTTTTTTTTTTTTTTGGTACCGGGGATTGAACTCAGGGGCACTCAACCACTGGGCCACATCCCCAGCCCTTTTTTGTATTTTATTAGAGACAGGGTCTCACTGAGTTGCTAAGTGCCTCGCCATTGCTGAGGCTGGCTTTGAACTCGTGATCCTCCTGACTCAGCCTCCCAAAGTGCTGGGATTACAGGCGTGCGCCACCGCGCCTGGCTTCATAAACATTTTGATGCATTCAACAACTCTGTGAAATAGTGGCTCAGGGTAGGCATCCATGAATATTGACTAAATGAAGATTATGCACTATGAGGCTTCCAATTAGCAGAATGATCTGGTGTGGTATACTTGTTGTTCTCTATTATGGGTTGGTGGCCACACAGAACTCGTTGATAAATATTTTGAGTATCCACTCTGGAACAATGTAGTCAATGTGGTCCCTAGTTCATCAATAAGGACATTGAGTTTTGGAGTTGTTTGAAGCCTTGTCTAAGAACATACATCAGTGATAGCACAGGTAGGTCCACAATCCAGTTTCTCTGGTCTCTCATCTAGCCCTATGCCTGCTATGCCTATTGTTTTTGCTTTTTTTTTTTTTTTAAATACCTTTATTTTATTTTATTTTTATGTGGTGCTGAGGATCGAACCTAGGGCCTCCCATGTGCTAGGCGAGCCACAATCCCAGCCCCCTATTGTTGAATATGTATAAAATAAAATTTGTTTTGATTACAATAGTAAGCATGCACAGGTGTCCTGGATTGTTGTCCAAGGAACACTCACAATAGAAGACTGCATATAAAGAGCAGGGAGCACCTGGGACTCCAGGGGGAGTTCTTTGAAGTCTTTTTGCATTGTCTCCTTTTCCTCAAAGGACAAGTGGTTTACAGGACTATAGGAAGGAGTGAGCTCAGCTGGTTAGTGACTCTCACTCCCTTTTAGAGGGGCCTTGCCTCCAGACATAATGTTCCCTTGCCCTTTGTCCTTGGGTGAGGAGTTGCCACTGCAGGGAAGAGTTGTGACTCTTCAGTTCTGTCTGTGGCTGTGTGGGACAAGTTTAAGGGAAGGGAAACATTAGAAGCTCATTTGGTTGCATATCTAAACCCTGATCTCCTAAATAAATAGGTCAAGAAATTAAAAAAAAAATTTACCAAATGCAATTTATCAAACTGTGTTCCATAGACCACTAGGTTTGCAAGATTTTGAAAAGTGTCTTTTAAGAAAGTATTTGTTGGGAGCTGGGCACAGTGGCACATGCCTGTAATCCTAGAGGCTCATAAAGCTGAGGTAGGAGGACAGCAAGTTCAAAGTCAGGCTCAGCAACTTAGTTAGGCTCTAAGCAATATAGTGAGACCCTGTCTCTTTCTCTATACATATAAAGCAGGCGAGGGTCATGGCCCAGTATGTAAGTGCCCCCGGGTTCAATCCCCCGCACCAAAAATCAATCAATCAATCAATCAATAAATAATATTTTGTGCATATTTGTATTTGGTATTTTAACACTTTACAATCTTTAAGATGATTTGACATTTTAGAATAATAAGTTATCCTTGTGAAACCAATTTAAAACATCTAAACGAGGACTTAATTGATGGAGATGTGTGATTTTTTAGTGAAAAGATATAAGAATTTTATTAAATATGTAAACGTTTTTTAATGTTTGAAGAATTTAAGATTCACATTTTATAATTAGTTTATCATATTTATGAACATTATTTAATTACTTGTGATTCTCTTATTTGTCAAGCAACCCAAGTATTTTAAAAAGGAAATCGAATGTATTTAATGTATAAATACAGTTTAATAATTCAAGGGAATTTAATTAACCAAATTGTAAACATTCTCTTAAATGGGAGAGTTAGATCTGTAACTTGAATTTCAAAGCTGAAAGGAAAACTAGGTTTTCAAACCTGTAATAAATGCAATGGAATGACTTTAATTATCTTCTTTGTCTACAAAACCTGTCTTCAGGAATAGCCCAAATCCACATTGCCACATGATGACATGGCAGGTGGTGGTGAGAGGTAGGAGTGAGTGGGACAAAGGTCTCCTTCTCTAATCAGTAGATACACTAATAGTATTGAGAAGAGCTACAGAGGAAGTCCAACTGATTGATTATGACCAAGTCTGCATTCAATTAACATTTCTTAGATTCTAATTTAGGAGATGTGGGCCCTATAAATGTGATTAAGATGTGATTCTTCCCCTCAAGCAGTTTCTCCTTTTTTCCTGCTTTGCATTTCTCAGCTCTTCTTCATTCAGTGAAGCACTTAGCAAACACTTGAGCTTTCCTGCCTTGATCTGCTTAGTTTTACTCAGCAAAAAAGCAAACAATGCACTTGGACAGCCTCAAGTTGAAATTCTTCTTTTGCCATTTACAGCAGACTTGAGACAAACTATTGGGTCTCGATACTTCAGTTTCTTCATATTAATCTGAGATAATAATATAATTTATCTGTTATGGACAATGTTTGTGTACCCTCTAGTATGGCATTAGGAGCTGAGGCCATTGGGAGGTCGCAGGAGAACTGTAAGTTCAAGGCCAGCCTGGGGAACTTTGTGAGACCCTGTCTCCAAATAAAAATAAAAAGATCTGAGGGTGTAGCTCAGTGGCAGAGTGCCCCTGGGTTTAATCCCCAGTACCTAGATAAATAAAAAGAAATAAAGTAAAATAGAAGGTGGATCAAGTCACATATTTGCCCCAAATCTTCCAATGGCTTTCTATGCCAGGAGAAGGAAAAAGCCCTTCATATCTGGTCCCTGACGACCCCCTCTTGCCACTCTTTGCTTTGTGCCAAATCACGTTGTTTTTACTTCTAGGGTACAGCACATTTCAGAATGTTTCTTCTGATATTTGCACACTCACTTTTCTGCTTGGTTTAGTTTTCTGGTTTCATGTCATCTTGACCAAACACCCTGCTCTAAACTACCTAAAATAACATGTGCCCCAGTCCCCTTCCAACCTTATTTAAGTGTGGTTACCATTTGCCTGCCTTACCTGCAGCTGAGTGTGCCAATTGCTTTCTTCTGGCCAATGAAGAGGGGGTCATAAATGCAACTGAGAACATGGCACTGGAAAGGGAAGACACAGCCCTCCATATCTCCTTTCTGTCTCAACAACTGGAATTTGAATGTGATGGTAGGAGCTAGAAAAGCCATCTTACATGCCAGGTACAAGATGTGTGTTAAGATAGTAATCTGGATCTTTAACACCTTACTCTTACATTTGAATGTCAGCAATTTTTAATAAAAATTAAATTTTTATTTAAGCCATTTTTATATTGTCTTTGTGCTAACAAAGTGTAACCTAACTAGATATATGTATTTTTTTTGAAAGTTTGTCTATATTTCTAAGTTCCACTCAACATGAGACTGGAATGTAAATTCATAAAGAATAAGGGCTGTGTTTGGTTTACTGTAAATGGCTTTTGGGGTCAGGGAATATAGCTCAGTGGTAGAGCACTTGCCTAGCATGCCCTAGAACCTGGATTTGATCCCCAGCACCAAAAACCAACAACTTTCCCAACAGTGCCTTGCACAGTGGGCATTCAGTAAACATTTGTTGATTGAGGAACTACTTGGTGAGTCAATGTAGGTAAGTGATTGGTGGTGCCATACCCTGTACTCTGCTGTGTGGGATTGGTTTTGTGTTTAGCCTGAGTCACAAACAAAGGATATAACCTGCCATTTCCATTATCTGAAATAAATACTTGTGAGATAGTTAAGGGTTTCCTTTGTAATTTAAATGAAGACTCCCAAGTATAGTTGTAATGAAATCAGGTCACAGAGGCATGGAAAACTGAGACAAGTTTTCCACTGATGAGTAAAGGTCACAAGCAGCATGCTATGCACAGACAGGAAAATGAACTCTTATGTTGAGATGTCGGTTCACATGGCCAAGATGTGCATCAGTCTGAATGGCAAAAGCAGAGAGCCTGAAGAACCACAGAAGAATTGCACAAGTTCAGTCAATGCGAAACAGAAACACATCAGAGGGTATCAGAAAGATGCCTGGGGGTGAATGCTATAGACGGAAAGCCACTTCGTTCCAGGGTGAGTAAAAATACAACATGTGTTATAGCACCACGATAATACTTGTGGCATCAAATATCTTTTTCATGCTATTAAGTTTGTTTTGAATACTTTAATTACGTAGGCCAGCTAATGTAAACAATTTAAAATACCATGGTGGTTTTAAACATTCATATAGTAATGAGACCCTGTAGGCCTAGGATTAAAGCGTTTTAAATGTAAAATGTTCTGTTTTGAGTGATGAATGTTGCAGAGGTGTAGTGTCTTGCCATTCCACACTCCCTAGTGTAGTATTACTGAAGTGAAAAAAGTCAGGATTTGTTTAGTCATTTTACAATATATATGTAACTTCTGGTAACAGTTGCTGGTATGAGGTTTCTTTTTATTGAGTAATTAGCTAGAAAGTTCAAGAGAACTTACTTAACAATGTGTCCCTTTGCTGTAGAATTTTTTAGTAACAGAGTAATTTCTCTTTTCTAGAAACATGTTAACATTTGTATTCAAAGCATAATAACGGTTTTTAGATTAGGACAAGCACTGAAAATTAGTAAGGATAGTTAATTCTTTGTCCTTACCTCCCCTAGTGGGTCTAATTATTGTTTGAATTTTGGTGCAGCCTCTGATCTCAGGTGCTGGTTATGTTGGAATGGCTAGAGGGGTGAGGTAGCAACACATGTCTCCTTTGTATGAGGCTCATTTATCTTAGTATTTAATGTTAAGCTCCACTGCTGTTTCAGGTAGGTTCTAGAATATAGAAATCAGAGTGATCAAAATATAGTCTCATGTAACACACCTCTAGTTGGGGGGAAATTAAAGTTTTTCCACATTTAACTACTTCAGGTCTGTTCAATGAGTATGGTTTAGTAATGGCGGGCAAAGCACATTTTACTAGAACTAAGTGTGGTACAGATCCCCAACTTTGCTGATATTTATCATGACATGCAAATTGAGTAATTTGCATAGATTATTATTATCATCATTGTGATGAGGCTCAACTAACACTGAACAACTTTAGGAAGTAAGTTGGTATAAGGCTGGAAGCCTTGACTCTAACCCTAAAAGAGGGTGGGACCTCCTTTGTAGAGCCAGAGTCATTTAAGGAGAGGATATGTCTAGCCACAGGTTTGAAGATGATCCTCTTTTGTTGTTTGTTTGGTGGTACCAGCATTGAGCCTAGATGCGCTTGACCACTGAGTCACATCCCCAGCCTATTTTATTTTTTATTATTTGAGACAGGGTCTCACTAAATTGCTGAGGCTGGTTTTGAACTTGCCATCCTCCTGCCTCAACCTCTTGAGCCACTGGGATTACAGGCGTGTACCACCATGTCTGGCTCTAGAAATGACCCTTTTAAGGATCAGCATGGTTGGGAAGTCCTTATTTACTGAAAAATGGTTTGATTTTACAGTAGCTGTTGGCTACAGAAGATCCATCTATAGCAGCAAGTGGCACAATGTGAAACTTCAAAAACAATTTAGGCCAAGGGCTGGGGATGTAGCTTGGTGGTAAAGCATGTGTTGCATACATGTGCAAAGTCCTGGGTTTGATCTCCAGCAACACACACACACACACACACACACACACACACACACACGGGGGGGGGGGAGGGGAAACAACCCAATAACAAAACAAAACACCATTCTAAAGAGGATAATATTTAGTGACATATATCATTAGTCACCTAATTAAAGTATTTTTAAAAGTAGGAAGATAACTGTACTGTCCTTGCATCTGAAATAAGACCTTTGTTCCGGGGTAAATAAGCATGGGCTGTAGAATCCTGCAGAAATACAAAACTGTTTTTTTCTTTCCCCTTTTTGTGCTGTTTCCCTGTACACTCTGCAGAGTGTTTTGGAAACCTGCAGTTATCTAAATTCCCATCAGGTGACATTGTTTAATCTAACATTCCCTCTTTCATATATGAAAATAGCTCTAAGGACACACCACTGATATGCTTTGAACTCTTTTTAGTGGTTGGAAGGGAGTTTCCAATCCCATTCTCTTTTCTCTGATAGTTTTCCTGCCTCCCCCCACCCCCCACCCCCATCCTCCTATATTAGTCAGGGAAAGGCTTCCGGTTGCTTCCCCCAACCAAGGGTTTATTAGGGGAGAAAGACACTGACCTTGGCCACAAAAGCACCTGACTACCAGTGAATTATTGGGTGACTTGGAGTCCAGGGTGGTTAAAGGTATTTCAAATAATACTTTGTGTAAAAAATTTGGGTGTCTTGATAATTCAGAGGAAAGTCTTGCTTTAAAGTGATTACCATATATTTCCAAATATTGTAAGGAAAATATGAAAACAGAACCTTTTATCCAGACTACGAAAATATTATTTTACTTTGAAGACTGTAATAACTGAAAATAAAATCAAATTTTAAGTCATATCTTAAAAGGGTGGCTGCTTTTTATGTCCTAGGTTTATACGGGGTTTGAGAAGTACCCTTCACCCCTGATTTTTGAGGGCCTTATAAAGATTAACACCAGATTTGCTTAAAAAAAAAAACAAAAAACAAAAAACTGTGTTTTAAAAACAACCCATTGCACTCCTTCCCTCAATCATAATGTCGCATTATCAGTCATCTAAGTTACGCTTTATAATCTGCCTTGATGTGCTACACACAAGCAAAAAGTACACAAAGTGGATAAACTTCTATTGCTGACGTTGCATTGTCTGATATATATGTATATATAGTTACATTATTTTATTGTTAGGAAATGAGAACCGATCAACTAAACCTTCCGAACAGACCCACCAGGTGATAAATACCACCATATGTTTGATTCACAGTACATTTGGGCATACACACTTCAATTACAGTTTCGTGTTTAGTATCAAAAACCTTTTCTCGTGTGCGTGTTTTCTCTACAAATCCGGTCATCTGGATTACATTTTGAAAATCGCTTATTACAGATAAGCACCTTTCCAGGTACGCTTCCGAGAAACACAAGTATTTACGCACACAAAGGTGTGCACGGAGGTTTTCGCAAACAAATGTCCATATGATGCCGGCGCCGCGCTCCCGCACATGCCCACCGCGTGTCCGCCCAGCCAGCCGCGCCGCGCCGCCCCGGAGCCCGCTGCCTTCCCGGGAAACTTAACCCGCGCTTCCGCACCCGCTGCGGCGCGAGCCTCCCGGCCTCCCCCGCGCCGCCCCGCACCCGGCCGCCGGCGGTGGGGGCGGGGGGCGGCGGTCGGTGCCCGCCGGGCGCCTCCGGGAGCCCGCGGGGCTAGCTTTCTTTTTAAAAGAATGCGCCGCACACGCCCAGCCCCCAGCGCCGCCGCAGCGGGCCGGGAGGGAGGGCGGGAGCCGGCCGGCGGAGCCCCCCCCCGCCGCGCCGCCGCCGCCCGCGCGCCCCTCCCCCGTCGGCCCCTCCCCCGCGCGCCCGCCCGCCCGCCCGGCGCAGGCCGCTCGGGTTTGTTTTGCTGCGCGGCCGCCGCCGCCGCCGCCGCCGCCGCGGGCCTCGCGAGCTCATTTGTGCCTGGCTGGTCCCCATTCCTCTCTCCCCAGTGTTGAGTGTCTGAGCCGTTGGCTGCTCCGAACCGTTTGGCTCTTTCCCTTAGTAACAGCTTTTACCTTCTGCCTCAATTCCTCTCCCCGCTCGCGCCCTTCCCCCGCGCGCCGCCTCCCCCCGCCGCCGGCCGCGTGCGCCCCCGCCCCTCCCCCCGCGGCGGGAGCACCTCCGCTCGCCACCTGGGGACCCGCGCCGCGCTCCCCGCCCCCGCCCGCCCGCGCCCCATCCCCCGCGCCCTCCGCTCGCCGGGGTTATAATTGCCTCTCACCCCCCGGAGGGGTTATTTTGGGGGTGGTTGGAGGCGGTGGCGGCGGCGGCGAGGAGGGGAATTTCCTTGTGCCTCCATTCCCGGGAGGGGGGAGCGGCGTTGGAGGCCACCGTTTCCAGGTAAGCGTCGGGGGCCGGACCCTGGAGTGGGGCGGCCGCGGGCCGGGGCGGGGGGCGCGGGCCGCAGGCGGCCAGGGGCCCCGGGCCGCGGGGGAGGGGCGCCCCGCGGAACATGCATTTTTCAACTTGGCCCTTTGGGGAGCTGGGGCTTAGGTGGGGGAGGGGAAGGGAGGGAGGGCATTTAGGGTGCCCCCATCCCCCCTTTCCCTCTCAGGCTTTGATATGCTCACGTGCCTGCCCACCCCCTACCCTTTCCTGGTCTCGGGGGATCCTCACCCTAATTATGTTGTTGTTGTCTCGGAAAATGTGCACCTCGGCCTTCTCCCCCTCTTCCACCCTTCGTGCATTTACACCCCCTTTTTGTGCGTGTGTATGTGAGGCGGGCAAGGCTTTCAGGAAAGAATTTGCAGCAAATTGAATCAAGGAGCCATCATGAGGCCGACTCCTTTATAGCCTATTTTTAGCAGAGGAGAAGGCTCCTTTCGGTGCATGCTATTCTGTTAAACCTCGGGCTGCGATGAGAATCCGCTCCCCTCCCGAGGCGCGTCCCTGGTCCCGCGCGGCGACCCCGGCTGGAGTGCAGGGGGCTGCGGGCGGCTGTTGGGGCCGCGCGTCCGGGGCGGGGGCGCCAGCCGGGGGAGGGGTGCGCGGCCGCTGGGCCTCACTCCGGGACGTGTTTGTTTGTAACTTAGCGCTTTCTGCCTTTTTAAGGAGGTATTTGGTAGAGACTCTTTGAAGTTGGGTTCAGAAGTGTAGAATTGGCAAAGTTATTGCCAGCGTCCTGGTAAGTTTGGGGTGGCACGGAGTCACGTTATTTTCTGACAGTGTAAAGGCCACGTTGTGAGGGTGGTTTCTCGGTAACTTCCTCTTTGCAACCGATGTCATTTTTTTTTTTTTTTTAACAGAAGCAGACTTTTATTTAAGCGAAGTATTAATCGTACATGGCAGCACTGGGAAAGCCATGCATGCGTTAACGTGTTCAGTATTTTTGGAAGTTCCTAATTTGCTGAAACAGGCATCACTTTGCAGTGGCAACCGGGATTAAATTTAGATTGTGGAAATGATGTGTTCCATGTAAAATTTGGGTTGTAATGGCTTCTAAGAAATCTCTCTTTGTTACACTCTAAAATAATTTGGTTATTACACAGGGGGTAAGTCTTGAAACCTAGTTAAAAATTAGATATTCTGCGTGTTTGGAGTTTACTTAAAATCGTGGACTTTGCAGGTACCAGTGGTGAGTTTCAGTACCTATGTAATTTACAGTTAGGGAAGTTTACTGTTGACTTTTCCAAACAGGAACCTTATGCTGATCTAAATATGTTGTTAATAAAATATGGTGGGTGAAATGATGGGTTATTTTTAGTTTGAATCTTTAGTATGAATGCTCTCCCTGCCCCCAAAACAATTGAGTAATCATCTTCACCTCTCTTCCCTAAAGACACTCCAGTTTGGATAACGTAAGGTCCAATCGTGAGGATTTTTTATCCTCTTTCTAAAGCAACTTGCAATAAATATCTGATTACACACTGAAAACAGTGACTTTTTGGGTTTCCCAGTGTGATTCATGTTCATTTTTGTTAAATAAGACCGGTGCTTATTGGTGAATTCAATAATCCTGACTTCCTGGGGACTGTATCTACTCACCATTTCAGTAAGTTTTATGGACTAGGGAAGTAGGGCAGCTTTGTCTCCATGAAAACATTGTGTATGTTGGATTGAATCATATGAGTTAGTGGCAAGCTTCCCAAATTATCATTCAGAGTTCTAGAAATAGTTTGCATTTACCAGTGGGGGAGGGGTGGCAGAAAAAAAAACATGCCTGAGGGCCCTTGGGCATCTTGTGTTTTTATACTCTTGCTCTTAAATCGGTTTTCCCTGTAAGTTTGGGATATAATTTTTTTTTTTTTTTCAGTTCTGCTATCCTGTACTGTCTGATGTATGCAGTTGCAGTCATTAACTCCATAAATAACTACTTTTTTTGTGTGTGCTATTTGAGTAGTTAGAATCAGATTATAGTGTTTAAAACAAATTGCTGAACTGTTATGGGGGATAAAAACAATATGTGCATGAAAAAGTTTTGCTTACAGTGGAGGAACTTATTGTGACTTGTTAATGGCTTAAAAATTGTTGCAAAGCTCCCCATCAGCTTAAAACATTCTTCTAACATATATCAGCTTTGGTTATTAATATGGGAGAAACTATAGTGTCCCTTTGTAGAAATTATTATTGTTATTTTTTTATTGATTGTGTCAAACAAGTGTTAAAACATCTTAATAACTTTTACATATGTTCAGGAATCTTCATGATACTTTTGTTCTCAACACAAGTGGACGTTTTTGCACAGTTACCATGATACCTGTCTTCCAAGAGAACAAGAAAAAGCTGCTTCCTCTGTACTGGGAACCTTTCAAGTAAATGAGAAAGGGCAGCAACTTAATATAAACATAGGGTTACTGACAGAAAGAGCTGTGAGTAATGAACGTTTGGAACATTAACCTGTTGATTAAATACATTAGTTCATATATAGCAATGCTTTATAAATATAACCTGGTCAGATGAGTAGCTGGCAAAGGAATTCCCTTTACACAACAACTTAGAGCAGGATTATTATGAAGAATTTGTTAGAACACATTTAGATGGAGTTAGTTGAAATTATTTGCTGGGCTTGTTCAATTTCAGAGTTATTTATGTAAAAAGAATAGAGAAGAATGTGAATTGGAGGAAGTGTGGGGGAATGGCAGAAATACTGGCACTGCCTGGGACTTTGTATTTTTCTAGTACATGTGAATTTGACTCATTTCACAAATAACATTTATAGTGTAAGTTATTTAAATACCAAAAAAAAAAAAAAAAAAAAAAAAAGATCTAACATGAGGCATTTGTATTTTGTATTCAAACCTTCCCATAGCAGAGAATGGATAGGACCTTAAGAACTGTAGAAAAGAATTGGTTAAGAGTGGTCCGTTTGCAGACCACCTTGGTGCTATCTCCTGCTCTACCACCAACAGAAAATTGAAGTTTGAAGATAGCAAAACAGTTCTATGAGAAAGTGGATGCTTAAGAATTTGGCTCTACCTATTGCCTTTGGGATTGTACTCTGAATTGTCTTCTAGCCATAGAGACACAGGAAAGGGACTCAGCCTGGTTTGTGCTTTAGGAGGTGGGCTGTGGTTTGTATCATTTAGACCTTAGGCTAATCCTGTGAGATCAGTAGTTTTGGACTTTCTTTGTGGAGGTTGAAACAGAGGTGCAAAGAAGTTAATGCACTTGTTCAAGGCCCCCAAAATGTTCAGTGATGTACTAGAATTGAAACCAGGTCTGACCTCTAGTCTCAGTTCTTTCATCGTGACCTTCTTTGCAACAGATTTTCCCAGCTTCTTTTGTTAGTCTTGGTCTGTAGATACCCTTACAAAATCTTTCTTTTCCTTGGTGCTGGGGATCCATCCGAGGGCCTTGTTGGATCCCCGTATCATACGATAAGCAAGTCCTCTACCACTGAGATATCTTCTGCCCCATTTGTTCTTTGAGACAGGGTTTAAATTGTCCAGGTTAGCCTTGAATTTGTGATCCTCCTGCCTCAGCCTACTGGGTAGCAGGAGTACAGGTGTGTGTCACTGTGCCCTACAAAAACTGTTTATAATCAGCACGTTTACATTTTTTATACAGTTTTGCATATCTACTAACTGGGTCAAGTGGTTGTACTGGATAAATGAAATTCCTAGGATTCATATCATTGTGCTTAGTTCCCTAGCACTATTTAATAAGATGCAATCTTCTTGTCAGCTGCTGTATTTTTTACCTTGACATTAACAGTGGTGAAAGTAGCCTCTTGAAATACTGCTAGTGGAAATGTTCTTTTGGTCCAGGCATGGTAGCACATGCCTATAATCCCAGCAACTCTGGAGGTTGAGGTAGGAGCATCTCAAGTTTGAGGCCAATTTATTGAGGCCCTAAGCAACTTAGACCGTGTCTTAAAAAATAAAGAAAGAAAAGAAAGGCCTGTGGTTGTAGCTCAGTGGTAAAGTGCTCCTGGGTTTAATCCCAGTATCCAAAAGAAAAAAAAATATCCCATTCTGTGCTCGAAAATTAAAAAAATTTCTTTTTAGTTATACATGACAGTAGATTTTTTTAAAAATATATTTTTTAGTTGTTGATGTATCTAATGTATTTATTTATTTTTATGTGGTGCTGAGGATTGAACCCAGTGCCTCACACGTTAGTCAAGTGCTCTGCCACTGAGCCACAAACGCAGCCCCAGTAGAATGTATTTTGACATAATCATACATACATACATGGAGTATAACTCTGCTTGAAATTAGCAAGGGAAAGCAAATCATAGTATGCCTAACTTCAGAGTGTACATTTCTGAAAACTTGTGTAAGAAATAGCATTTAAATTTTTGTGTTGTATAGGGTTTAAGTGAGGGTCCTTGTGGAGAATGCCTGGATTCAAACTCAGGTTGTATCCCTCACTAGCTGTGTGATCTTGGGATAGTAGTAACTCCTGCTGTGCCTTAGTTATTTAACTTGGGCAACGGGGCAGTCTGTTTCAGAGTTGAGAAGGTTGAGTTAATGTATGTAAGATATGTAGATGCTTGGCATACTAAGGATCACTTAAGTGTAATGGGATGGGTATGGTTTTCAGGTTCATTTCTTTGTATTATATTTTATTTGTTATTAGTTTTAGTGGGGTCATAATGTCATAAAATTTTTTGGAAGTTCTGTTTCCTTAATTATTGGGCAACATATTTGAAATAAAAAGCATAATTTATTCTCAAAAGTTGTGAATAAGGGCTTAGATACACCATGAATAATGAGATTGAATGTTAACACTTACTGGGGACTAGTTGGTGTGGATACAGTCTTGGACCTTTTGCATGTCTTTGTTGCTATTCTTTCACTAGAGTTTTGACTTTTTAAATCTACTTGCACCATTTGGAACATTTTCTAACTCTTAAAATAAAAAGGTGATTCCTTTGAGGCTGGATTCAGCAGAGCCTAGGATTTGCCTTTTAGTTTGGAGTGATTAGTTCAAGTAGGCTATTTCCCCCCCCTCTAGCTTTACCATTTGCCTGAGTTCTTGCTCCATATTTTCAGTTCTGTCAGGGAAAGTTCTTTTCCTCTGAAATACCTGTAAATGTTGTCTTAATTTCATTTTCCATTCTCATTTCAGCAGTGATTTTTTTTTGCTAGTAAAATCAATGATCAAGATGTACTGGTGCTTTGACAAGTACTGTGGCACTCTGAGCAGCTGATATCCTAACTTTAATAGGAAAATAGAGGTTTAGGTAGTGAGGGGCAGGAGTAGGGATATAGGCTTAGTTTGTTTGATAGTTTATGTCAGTGTTCTTACCTGGCAGTCAACTATTTATAGTGAATGAATGAATGAGTGAATGGTCTTTAGGTTTGGGTTATTGCCTTAATTTTTTAGTTGGTTGCCTTGAGCAACCTTTCTTCTCTATCCTATCTGATGTAAATACTGACAGTGTAATTTATTTAAAATACTGGTTTCATTATGTCAGCTCCCCTGCTGGAGAACCCATAATGGATTCCCTGTGCCAACTGGATTGAGTTCATATGCTTCAGTCTGGCTTTTAAGGCGTTCTTCTACCTAGTCAGCTTTATTTCCCATTTTTCCCTAACTGGGATTCTTGCCTGTCTCTCAAATTCTGCAGTTTTGCCATACTCATTACTTCTGTGATTTTGTTCATGTCATTCCTTCCCTTTGTCCTTTTATAGCCTAGTTTCAGTCTTGCTACTTCTGTGAAGTCTTTTCTGGCCATCTTGACTCAGGATATTTCTTTGAGATCTTGTTGCATTTAATGAATATAACAAGCTCCATATCTGTTGTTTCCATGGCATGTGGCATGTTGTTCCAACTACATATTACACTTTAAAAGGGAAGAACCTGTTTTCCTTTTAATAGAATTTTTTTTTTTTAATCAAGAGCTGACATGATACTATTTTTTGTGTTAAAATGAATTGTTTATGCAGGGCCTGTGTTTAAATAAGAGCAGTGATAGCCCTATTCCACTGTTACTGATAAGGTAGAACCTTCTTTTTGAATTAGATTTCCAAGGTTTAGGTGTATTATAGTTACATTTATTTATTTATTTATTTTTTTTAAACTTAATGCTGCCAGAGTGGAGGAAAAATCCTGGTTAATACTTATCCTGGTTAATACTTAAGAGTTAGGTGAAAGTGGATATAGGTTTGTTGTCTTAATGGTGAAATAGTAGCCACAGTAGAGAGGCAAAACATAGTCTGGTTAGGAACCACATCACACTGAGTTGACTTTATCTGATTATACAGATCCACTATTCTTTATCTGAAAGTCTTGGGACCAGAAGTGTTTCAGATTTTGGAGTTTTTCAGATTTTGAAAAATTTTTTCAGATTTTGATCTTGTGAATGGAACCCAAATATAAGCATGAAATTCATTTGTTTCACATTCATGGTATACACATAACCTAAGTAATTTTAAGTATGCCTGTGGCTTGACTTCATCCTGTTATAAGAAGTCAGGTGTGGAATTTTCCACTTGTGGGGTCATGTTGATGCTCAAAGTTTTGGATTTTCTGATTAGGGATGCTCCATCCCTAATATATATGTGCCTGGCATAAGTATGCTTAAAATTTTGAAATTTACTTTTTTGAAATTCTAATCTCTAAGGCTTTTTCCTCATTATTTTCTCAGTGGTGTACCTAATAAGGTGTATTTTTTTTTCTCTCTTTCTTTTTTTTTAAAGCTTTAACTTTGTTACAGCATACAGCATTCTAACCACACTGGAATCTCATTTGGGCTAATGCTATTAACATTAATATTCAATATAGAGTGTATCTATTGTACAGCATAAGTGGGTTTAATCTATCAGAAGAATATCATCTTAACCATCTTCCTTCAATAAGTTTTTATGGTAAAGATGTGTGATATTAGTTCTAACCAACCAGGGTAATTGACTCTAAAGGTAACTAATTTGGTGTTACAGCTTTTCAACATTAAAAAAAAAAAAAAAAAAAAAAAAAAAAAAATTAAGAGTTTAAAAATGAAAGTTTCCAGCAAGATTTTGAGTCAAAATGGGTTGGATGCTGTGCTGCTCTCTGAGAGCTTAGTTTTGTAACTCAGAAATAATACAATCAACTTTGTGAGTCATGCTAAAAGGTCAGTAATTAAATTTCAGTAAATATAGAAAGAATACCCAGATTAAAGAAAAGATTTACATAAAATGAATAAATTGAGGAATGAGTGAGGAAGAGTAGGTGTTGAATATTTAAACTGGGAAGTTTGCCTGTTTCCCCCTTTGTCTACTGAAGGTTTCTTTATTTTTTCTTTTTTATATTTTTATTTTTTGGGTACTGGGGATTTGAACCCAGAATGGCTTTTTTACTATTGAGCTACATCCCAGCTCTTTTCATTTTTTATTTTAAGACAAGAGTCTGACAAGTTGCTTAGGGCCTCGCTAAGTTGCTGAGGCTGGTCTCAAACTTGGAATTCTCCTGCCTCACACTCCCTAGCTGCTGGTATTATAGGTATGGGCCACCATGCCTGGATTGAAGATTTGTTTCTTGTAGGAGGTAGAATTTAAGAGAGAGAATGTGATGATCAAGAATCGAAGATAGTCATTCCATTATCTTAATAGGACAGTTATTTGTATGAAATTTCCTCTGGGCATGTTCAAACTTTTTTAAAAACAGGATGTTTAAAATTTTTAATACAGTAAAGGTTTTTATTTTTTAACTGCTTAGGAACTAGATATCATTCTACTTGATATTCTTTGTTTCATCTGAGGTCAAAGATATCAGTGCTTTTACTTCTTTTCTTCTTTGTCTCTCTGGCTTGCCCTTTTTTAGTATTCTAAAGAGTGGGGCATTATAAAGAGGCAGTGAACTACTCGGTTTTTAAGTGGATGTTTTGTGTTTTTGTTTTTACTGTGTATTTGCTGGGAATGGTGAGTAGCATTTTAACAGGGATCCAATATTAAGTGAGCAGATTTTTTTAATAATAATCTTTTTTTTTTCCCCCAAAAACCGTGGTTGTGTGGGGAAATCACTTCACTTCTACAAATGTGTATATCAATATGATCAGATAAAATGTTACCTAAAATTTGCTCCATACAATCAGTGATTGAATGAGTATACTTAATACTTTTAATTCCTTTATTAAAACTCTTAAAAGATTCTGTTATTTTAATGATTTTTGAAGGATATCTATATGGAAAGTTTGCTTTAATTAGAATAGTTGACTCTAAAGCTACAGCTTTCCATAGTCTGGAATGCACTTTATTAGTAGTAAGCAAACACCATGGCTAAGTGCATATTAAAATAATAGAGCATTTTGGTGGTTAACTACACATAGAACACAGCTGATGAGTTAGGGGGAGGTTTCCTATGTGTTCCCTTAATTTGAACAGACTAATTGAGTCGAGTGTAGGCTAATTTTGTTTGATTTCTATTTAGTGTCTATCATGTCATTAACTCACAGTATAAGTATAAAGCATTTAGGTCATGGTAATAGATTATGAAATTCCTTAATATCCTTTTCTGTTTTTCTGCATAATGTTTTTTATGAAATAGAACATATGTATGAATTTTAAAATATGGTTTGTGGCTGTAGAATTGTTCTTTAGCACCATTTATTTATTTGGCACTGGGGATTTAAATCAGGGGCACTTGACCACTGAGCCACATCTTCAGTCCTATTTTGTATTTTATTTAGAGACAGGGTCTCGTTGCTTAGCGCATTGCTTTTGCTGAGGCTGGCTTCGAATTCTTTTTTTTTTTTTTAATGATTTTTTAAAAAAAAAATTTAAACATTTATTTATTTGCTTTAGTTGTACACAATGCGTTTATTTTTACGTGGTGCTGCGGATTGAACCGGGCTGCGCACGTGCTAGGCAAGTGCTCTACTACTGAGCCACAATCCCAGCCCCCTTGCTTCGAACTCTTGATCCTTCTGCCTCAGCGTCCCAAGCCGCTGGGATTACAGGCGTGTGCCACTGCGCTCTGCTTTAGCATCTTTTAATAACAAAATATACATGTATTTTCCCTAGTACAGTGTTTATGTAAATCACTTTTCTCTGTAAGCAGCGTACATTTATAAGATCTTAGGTTGGGGTTAGGAGTAGTCTGGTGTTGTGTCTGGGAAGTAGAGATTTCCTGTTCTAGCGCAAAAACAAAGAACAACAACAGCAGCAACAAATAGGCCCACAGTGGTATTACATCTTTGATCGTAGACTTCCTTGTGTCCTGCCAGCAGAGGTCACCAAGTTTTGACATCTGGTGAGAAATGTTTGTGTGTGAATTGTTCCCTTATAGATTGGTTTAGATTTAGTGTTTTTGACAGACATTTAAAATTTCTTCTCAAAAATGTTTAAGTAAAAAAACAAGGGGTTGCGAAATCTAATACAGTTTATTGTCATTTTAATTTAAAAAGGGATGTACAGTGAGTGTATATGAATATGTGTGTTTATGTATATGCTTGTTGTACATGCTTAGTGAATGTAGAAAGATGTGTAAAAGACCATCAGTGGTGTTGGGGTGGGGCTGGAGTGGACAGATCATTTAGTCAGGTGTGGGAGAGACTTATTTTCATGTATAATCTTTTGAATTGTTCAGATATGTTTATATACCATTTTGAGAATGGTAATTGTGAAAAATCAAAGCATCTACTTGAATTTTTAATCTTTATGTGAATTTGGACAGTCAAAAGCAAAAACTGTTAATATCTTTTGTGCTTTTCAGCCTGTTTTTTTTTTTTTTTTTAATCATTTATTTATTGCTTTAGTTGTACACAAAGTGTTTATTTTTACGTGGTACTGAGAATCTAACCCGGGCCGCGCACGTGTGAGGCGAGCACTCTGCCGCTGAGCCACAACCCCAGCCCCTTCAGCCTGTTTTTAAAGAGGTGGAACTGTGTGTGTGTGTGTGTGTGTGTGTGTGTGTGTGTTTGTGTGTGTACACACAGACACACATGTATATTTTTGTACTGGGGATTTAACCCAGGGGTGCTTTACCACTGGGTCTCACAAGATAACCTTACAACCTTGCTAAATTGCTGAGATTGGCTTTGAACCTGTGAACCTCCTGTGTCTGCCTCCCAAGTAGCTGGGATTACAGGTGTGCTCCGCCATGCTTGACATGATTGGAAATGTATATATTTCTGTGAACACTTAGTTTTATTCCTCAGATTTGTTGGCAGAATTAGAGTAGTTATGTGATTGAACAGTGCTGTTTCATGACTGGGTCAACAGACCAGTGTTGAACTGGTGATTTTTGAATCCTATCCAAGCTTGATAATTAAAAACAATTCAGTGCAAACTTTAAAAGGAGGTAAGTACATAAGTGTTGTCTTATTTCAAAGATGTTAGTTTTCCAAAGGTTTAGGAATCAGGTAAAAATTGGGATTCTCATAGGTTAATAGTTGATTTCAGTAATTGTGATACATTTTGGTACAATGGGACTTATGGAACTATGCATTCTGATATTGCACGGACCTTACTGTGACCTATGAACTTAATGTGTTATTGACTCCAAGGAAGCAGATACATTGCTTTTAATTCTGTGGCACAGTGACTTAAAGGGCTCGCAATCCTGAGGCTTGGCCCTCTCTTCAACAGTAACAGGAGACAAAGTAGGGTCTGATCTGGCAGTAATCTCTCACTCTTGGATGGTGCTGTGAAGAGCTAGAGCCAAGCATACCTGGTTTGAATCCTGTGACTCCTATTTACTGTTAGGGCTTTGGGAAATAACTATTCCAGTTAGTTTCATCTGAAAAATGGGAATAAAGGATAATTAGTTCTTCACAAAGCAGTTGTGAGCATTGAAATGGGAACACATGTAAAGCAGTGTAGAGCGTGGCACAGAGGAGGTACTTAATAAATAAATGCTAGCTACTCTTGGTGGCCTTTGCTAGTTGCAGTAGAAACAGCTGAAGAGAGGTGGAAAAGTGACACCTCTCCTGACAACTTATTCTGTGAACCTGTCTTGGCTGCTAAGCCAACTACAGAGATGAGATGGTTAGAATTTCTAATCCAGAGGGCTAAGACTGCATTTGGTGACTGAACTTTTATTACTCATCTAGAATAAGAGCGTGTACTATGGAGCTTCATTAATGTCTGATAAACATGTTCATTTGCAGTAGTATTTTATATTGAATTTGATCACACTTTGACATTTCAAGAAAAAGAAAACTGATACCTTTATTAAAAAATAAATTGGGGCTGTGGCTGTAGCTCAGTGGCAGAGAGCTTGCCTAGCATGTGTGAGGCACTGGGTTCGATCCTCAGTGTCACATAAGAATAAATTAAAATAAAATAAAGGCATTCTGTCCATCTACAAGTACAAAAATTTAAAATTAAAAAAAAAAAAAAGTGGCCAGGTATGGTGGTGCACACCTGTAATCCCTACTACTCAGGAAACTGAGGCAGGAGCATAAATTTGAGGCCATCCTGGGCAACTTAATGAGACCCTGTTTCAAAAATAAAAAAGGGATAGAGTTCAGTTGTAGAGTACCCCTGGGTTCAATTCCTAATACTGGGGTGGTGGTGGTGGGGAATTTGTACTCCTCTTCCCCAGTCCCTAGGAGATCAAACAGTACTGCTTGGGTTAGTCATTTCAGATATACATGTTACATTTTATGCAAATTATGACATGAACTTTTATTAAAAATACATATGGTGCCACACATGATGTGTATATATACAAAAGAAACTGAAGTACGTTTTCCGGGGCTGATACTTGAACACCAGACACACACTTATTTTCCATACTCTTCTGTCCCTCCTACTCTTTTTTGTTGTGGGGCTAGGGATTGAACACAGACGGGGCCTTATGCATGTGAAGCAAGCACTCTACCAACTGAGCTATATCCGCTGCCCTGTTTCCTATTTTAAAATATACTTTTATAAACCTCTAAATTGAGTTTACTGTTTTTGTTATTTGTAGTACTGGTCTTTGAATCCGTTGGTGTTCTACCATTACATCTTTAACCCTTTTTATTTTGAGACAGTTTTGTTAAGTTACCCAGGCTGGCCTTGAACTTGCCATCCTCCTATTTCACCTTCCCAAGTAGCAGGGCTTATAGGTGTGTGCCACTGCTCCTGGCATTTTTAAATTTATTTATTTATTAATATTTTTGGCTAAGAGAAACCAGGTCCTCATACATGCTCAACAAGCACTGTATCCCCGAGCTACATCTTCATTCTTCATTTCAGTATTTAAAAATAATGATTTTATTATTCGTTGAATTTAGAAAATGCTGGCTCAAAGGAATATAGAATTGTAATTTTCTACCTTGTGGATTTAGAAACAGTACTCAGAATGGAAACAAGTTGACATTCTGAACTATAGGGCTTAGATAAGTCACATTTATTGTTGCTGTGTCTTTAGTTTTCTAAGGCTGTGTTAGGGTTCTGAAGTTCTGATACACCAGTTTTGTAAGGTGTTTATTGTAAGATACAAATGATAAAAGGAATTTTGATTGCTAATAAATGTAAGCATAAAGACTTTTTGGGAAATCTGAAATCAGCTGCAGATTAAGACTCCTGAATATTTCTCATAAAAGGATAGTAATGATTAATAGGAAGAACTGTTATAGTAGGTTTCTTGTATCCTGTTAGAGTAAAAGTTTGGGTATTTGCTTTATACTATTTTAAGCAAAAATAAACATGCCATAACATGTTGGTTACATGAAATTATATTATTTGAAGATTCAGTTTCTTTCTGTGATATTTAAACTGACATTTCTGACCTATGACCCTTAGTTTCTGTTTCTAACACAGATCTCTTCTTGATCCAGAGTTAATTTGTTGACTCTTGTTAGGGAGAGCCTACCTTGAAGACAGTTGTCTTTCACTCATCTTTATTCTCAGCACCTGATAACAGTGCCTGATAAACTGTACACTTGCCATTCAAGTGTAGTTGGAACACATAAAATTCTGAGTTATAGTTCTAGTACAGTAGAACCTTGATCTTTAAGATGATTCACATATCTAAAACTAGAAGAAGTCCATCCAGTTTCACAAACTTGTCACCCCTTGGACTCATTGTGTTTATTATTTAAGAATTGTGAGGGTCTAGCTGGGTGCATTGGTGCATGCCTGTAATCCCAGTGGCTCGGGAGGCTGAGGCAGGAGGATGGTGAGTTTAAAGCCAACCTCAGCAAAAGTGAGGTGCTAAGCAACTCAGTAAGACCCTGTCTCTAGATAAAATACAAGATAGGGCTGTGGATGTGGCTCAGTGGTTGAGTGCCCCTGAGTTCAATCCCAAGTGAGGTGCTAAGCAACTCAGTAAGACCCTGTCTCTAGATAAAAATACAAGATAGGGCTGTGGATGTGGCTCAATGGTTGAGTGCCCCTGAGTTCAATCCCCGGTTCCATGCCCCCTTCCCCCTGCCCCCCCCCCCCCAAAAAAAAATTGTGAGGATCTGCCTGATGACCTAGCAGCCTGTCCTTCAAGGTGTGAGTTCTCAGTTCATAAATCTTCTGATGTCCTCCCCTTTGACTGTGGCTTTCCCACAGGGCTCTCAGAGGATGTGTATACTCTATGTCCTTTGTCTCTCTAAACCAGCCTTTGCTGTATAAGTGAGTCTGTAGCCCAGATTGCCTCTTAATTTTGGCTGCCTCCTTTCCTACTCTAGTTACAGTCTATCGTGGAAACAATTTGCACTTTCTTCCTGTGTTTTTACTATTGAGTGTAGGCTAGTAATAGCATTAGATTTTCATTTGATGATGAGTGGCAACAAGACAGTTGGAAGACAGATGAGGGTCATAATTGGAATAAGAGTAGATGGCCGGCCCGGTGGCGCACGCCTTTAATCCTAGCACTTGGGAGGCTGAGGCAGGAGGATTGCGAGTTCAAAGCCAGCCTCAGCAATGGCGAGGCACTTAGCAACTCAGTGAGACCCTGTCTCTAATAAAATACAAAAAAGGACTGGGGATGTGGCCCAGTGGTCGAGTGCCCCTGAGTTCAATCCCCAGCACCAAAAAAAAAAAAAAAAAGTAGGTGATGGAAACACCATGTTGTCATGGTGAACAGGGCCACATCCTTTTACTGACTTATGAAAATATCCAAATAATCTGAGACCTGGGATATTTGGAGTAGAGGTTTAAGATGAGGGAATTTAGTCTCCTTGATTCTTTTACAATTGGAGCCTTCCAAATTATTATTATTTTTTAAAAATATTTTATTTTATTTGCTTTAGTTGTACACGATGCGTTCATTTGTATGTGGTGCTGAGGATCGAACCCGGGCCGCGCACGTGCTAGGCGAGTGCTCTACCGCTGAGCCACAACCCCAGCCCGCGAGCCTTCCAAATTAGATGGCCCTTTTGTCATAAGGGGGAGGCATTTGAGCTGTTAACAGAAACCTTAATTTGCTGTCAGAGAAGGAAGGATTTTCAGTTTAAAACTGAACTATAATGATTGCTACAATATTTCCATGCTATTTTAAAAGAATACTTAAAAATGAATGTTTTAAAAATTCATCAGTAAATTTAAAATCACCAAGGATAGTGCATTTAAGAGATGAATATTTTCACTTTCCCCTAAATGTTACTAAGTGGGGGAATGAATGCATCTTACAGGCTTTTTAGCTTTACTGTTTGTTTGTCTGGAGTGGGGTGCTCTTGCTCAGGTAGATAACTTGGTCTTAGTAGGTATATTTTCTAATTTCTTTTCCACCTCACCCCTCTTTGGGTCAGATGCTGTGGGGATCTTGTTGCCTTGTTTCAGCTAGCCTCATTCGCCATTCTTGTGTTTTCTTCTAGATGACACATATATGTTTTCATAGTGAATACATTGGTTTTTTGGTTCCTTTAGTCTGACAAATCAACATAGCAGTGATTTCTATAAGTGAGAACTGCCAGTGACAGGAAAAGTGTATTTTGTTTTTTAGACTATAACAACATACTCATGTACTTTTGATAAACATTACTATGAATGCTATGCTATAATTTAAAAGTTATGGTTTGAAGCCTTCTTCAAACTGTAGTTTTTCAGTACGGTTATCAGTAGTTGTCAGTGTGAGGGCTGGGACTGTATTTCAGTGGTAGAGAGCTTCCCCTATCATGTATGAGGCCCTGGGTTCCATCCCCAGCACTGTAAGAGTAGTAGTTATCAGTGTGAATGGGGGCAGGGGTGTTTCTTTTTTATTTTATTTTATTTTTTTTTTTTTTGTGGTACCGGGAATTGAACTCAGGGGCGCTTGACCACTGGGTCACATCCCCAGCCCTTTTTTGTATTTTATTTAGAGACAGGGTCTCACTGAGTTGCTAAGTGCCTCACCATTGCTGAGGCTGGCTTTGAACTCGCGATCCTCCTGCCTCAGCCTCCCAAAGTGCTGGGATTACAGGCGTGCGCCACCGCGCCCGGTGCAGGGGTGTTTCTGGTTTGATTTCAGAATACATTCTACATCTTCTGTTTTATTCTCTGTAAAATTTGGATACATTTAACTTATCTCTGGAGTTTCAGTTCCTCTAGTTGCAAAATACCAAATACTTAAAAAAAATTTAATTGGGCCGGGCACGGTGGCGCATGCCTGTAATCCCAGCACTTGGGAGGCTGAGGCAGGAGGATCGTGAGTTCAAAGCCAGCCCCAGCAATGGCGAGGCACTTAGCAACTCAGTGAGACTCTGTCTCTAATAAAATACAAAAAAGGGCTGGGGATGTGGCCCAGTGGTCAAGTGCCCCTGAGTTCAATCCCCGATACCACACCCCCCCAAAAAAAATTAATTGGAATAGAAAGATGGCATAATTTAAAAAGAATACTTGGTTTTTACTCCAGTGTATGTCTGTCTGTCCGTGAATGGGCTCTGTGTCATTGTAAATAGAGGAGTTATATGAGTATAATAAGGAAATTGCTCTGGCTTACACATTTTCTCTAGTGTATTCATGTTTTGCACCAAGTAGCAACAGCTGAGCCCAAAGTACACTAAGAGCTGAATGCAATAAGTCATGGAGGTCACTCTTGAGTTCTTCCTTTTGGCCTAGTTTGGCTATGTTTTCAGTTTTGAAAGTTATTGTGTGATTCTTCCTGACCTCTGCATTTTGCCTATGTCCAACTCAACATTCTCAAGTATTTATTTATTTATTTTTGGTAGTGGTGATCTAACCCAGGGATGCTTTACCACTAAGCCATATCCCCAGCCCCCCCCCCCCCCCCCCCCTTTTAAATTTTTTATTTCAAGATATGGTCTCACTTAGTTGTTTAGTGGCTCCTTAAATTGCTGAGGGTGGCTTTGGAATTGAAATCCTCCTGTCTCAGCCTTCCCAGTTGCTGGGATTATAGGTCTGTGCCACCATGACCAGCCTCAAGTATTCTTTCTCTTACATTTTTTCCCCAACTTAATGTTGTATATTGCATTTATTTATGAGAAATTTAACATTAAAATTTTTATTAGTATTTTGTATGGGTTTAATTGCTTTTGTTAATGTTTTGCTTATAAAGTTGCATAAGTTTTGAATGTCTTCCTTGACCTTATTATTATTATTTTTTTACTTCATAAAGCTGTTACTTTTAACAGGTGATTTTTGCACAAAGTGAAGTTTTCCGTGAATATTGTCTTACAGAATGCATAGCAGAATTATGTGTGTATCTATGGTTTTGTCTGGCACTGTAGAGATACTCAGGAAATGTCAGTTTCCTTCTCTTTCCCTTTCCTCAGAAAGTGTTTTCATCATATTCAAGCATAAAGTTCAGACACTTTTTCTTAGCCTTTGAGCCACCCCTTCCCCGTGTGATCTGGTCCTCAGGCACCTCACAAACCTTTCCTGTTTCATAGTACCTTTCCCCTTGTTCCCTGTGCTCAGCCATACCAACTCTACACTTAGTGAACAAGCTATCTCTGTCTCAGCATCTTAATTGCTTTGTCTTTTGCCTCATGTTCTGCCCTGAGATTGTCATATACCTTACTCTTTCATGTCATTCATATTTCAGTTTTGGTGCCATCATGTCAGAGAGGTGACACTGAAGCACCTGCACATTCCCAGCCATTTTTAATCACAAGACCTTCTTCTCATTGCACTTATCTTTTTTTCTGATGAAATAGCCTTAATAGATGATTTATTTTCTTCCCTGGAGAATTTAAACTTCATGAGAACAGAGATGGGCTCTGTCTTGTCACCCTGTCTCTAGTACCTAGAAGAGAACCTGGCAGGGGCTTAGTAAATATTTGAGTGAATTATTGTCTCAGGAATGTCCTTGTCACCTGCTGGTAGTCTTAAATTGGTTCATCCTTACAGTGGAATGCTGGAAATAATTTATTCAAAGATGGGTGTTCATGGTAGGGTTAGAAGAGGTTTTATTAGTACTTAATGTTTGGAAGCCCAGTGACATCATGAGAGCAGTATGCTTTTCTTAGAGGAGTGTTCTTTTTTTTTTTTTTTTTTTTTTAATATTTATTTATTTGCTTTAGTTGTACACAGTTTATTTGTACGTGGTGCTGAGGATCGAACCCCGGCCGCGCACGTTCTAGGCGAGCACTCTACCGCTGAGCCACAATCCCAGCCCAAGAGGAGGAGTGTTCTTAAAGATGGTATTTGAATCAATCTGGAAAACAGGGGTTAATTAATGAACTGATCTTAAAATGTCATTTGGGAAGCCGGGCGCGGTGGCGCACGCCTGTAATCCCAGCACTTTGGGAGGCTGAGGCAGGAGGATCGCGAGTTCAAAGCCAGCCTCAGCAATGGTGAGGCACTTAGCAACTCAGTGAGACCCTGTCTCTAATAAAATACAAAAAAGGTCTGGGGATGTGACCCAGTGGTCGAGTGCCCCTGAGTTCAATCCCCGATACCACAAAAAAAAAAAAAAAAAAAAAGTCATTTGTGCTAATCATAAATGCTAGATTTTAAGAAATTAATATTTTGCTTCAGTTAAAGATGCATATTTCATCATTCAAGTAATATGAGAGCTAGATATCAACATTTATATTTAAGTACAGATTCAGGAGGTTTTGTAAATTGCCTTTACGTTTACATATGGTAATGCCTTGATTAATCATGGCCTTCTCTTCAAGTTGGCATTTGAGTCAGAATTCTTAGTTGTTCTGTAGTAACCCAATTCATATTTTTGGTTTCATTTGAAAAAAAAAAGGGGGGGGGTGTTCATTGGAATATGGAATCCAAAAGTGGATTAAACATTTATATATGGGAAGAACATCAAGTCATCTTTCTGTCAATCCAAATCAGATCCATTTTAATGCTACCAAAAATCTCTGTCAACAGTCCTGTATTTTTTTTAAAATAATTTTTAAATTGTTGATGGACCTTTACTTTCTTTATTAATTTACTTATATGTGGTGCTGAGAATTGAACCCAGTGCTAGTAGATTGGTTTTCTTTACATAGTAGAAATATAAATTGACAGTGCAATATAAATTGACAGTGCCTGAGTTTTTATTTCCTATAGAGACAACCTATTTTTTTTTTTTTTTTCCCCAAGTTTGGAAACTTGGAAGACTGTGATCAATTTGGTTTTGGAAGGTGCCCACATGGCCATATTAATATTGATTTCTCCCAAATTTTCAGAGGAGGCAAAGAACATTTAAAATATGCTTAATTAGCTTACCAAAATAAGAAAATGAGTTGCCATGTAGTAGAAACTTTCTGTGTCCTAAGAGATATTAGTTCTTTTCAACTTCATTTCCTTCATTTTTACAACATTGTACTGGGTTTTCTAGGTGTCTTCTGGATCTAATGCTCTATGACCTTAGGACTACATGCATAGTTTAAAAATTGTATTGAGCCAGATGGCAGGGAAAGTGTACAGTACTGATATCTGCCTAAACGCCCCCCTCCGCCCCTTTTCGAGTGGGGGGCAAGTACTGGGGATTGAACATAGAGTTGCTTTACCACTGAACTACATCCTCAGTTCTTTTTATTTTTCAAGACAGGGTCTTGCTAAGTTGCTTAGGGCTTCTCTTAGTTGCTGAGACTGACCTTGAACTTGTCATCCTCCTACCTGGGGTGGGGGTAATCAAGATTGAGATTGCCTCAGCCTCCCTGGTTGCTGGGATAACAGGTGTGCACTACCACACCTGGCTGAAACACTTGGCATTTCTCAGACTAATTTTCAATTAATGTTAGCCTGAAAGAAAATATATTTTAGATATCTGAAGAAGAAACTTTTATTCATTAATTTCATGAGTTTCAGGTGCATTAGTTATATCCCATTTCATTATAGAGAATTAGAAGAAATATCACCACATTAGAAAATACTGTTCACATTTATAACTTTTCCAATACTAAAGTTTCAAGAGCTGCCACGTTGACAACTAATTGAGAATTTTTGTATGTTAAAATAATTAGCAATAAAAATAGATGTATGGGTTGTATGATAGGAGGAGAGAATATCAGGGCATGAAGGTATCTAACAGTGTAGATCTCTTCTGTCCAACAGTTTGGTTTATGTCTGCCATGTGGTTTCAAGTTGAAAAGTGATGAGATAGGAGTAGGAAAGGTAAGCAGGAACTTTGTTGCACTGAGGAGTTCGGACATTCTTTGACAGGGAACCAGAGAAGGGTTTTAAGTAGAACGTCAGAATTATATTTCAGGCCTGGATATAGTGCATGGAGGATAGGGTTTGGGAGGAAAGGGGCTTTAGCTCTGAACGGAGCGGGGGTGGGGGTGTGTTAAGCTGGTAGTGTTAATAGGTGTGAATGACACTGCATGGTATAGTATGGTATATGGATCAATATTTCTCAATTCTGTAAAACAATTAGAAATTTTAGAGCTAAGCCTCCAGGTTTTCTTTTCTGATTTGCTTTTCTGAGGAATGGGTGGGGGTAATGAAGACTGAGAATTTACGCTGCCCACCTGTAATCCCAGCACTTGGGAGGTGGAGGATTGTGAGTTCAAAGCCAGCCTCAGTAATGACGAGGCACTTAGCAACTCAGTGAGACTCTGTCTCTCTAATAAAAATACAGAAAAGGGCTGGGGATGTGGCCCAGTGGTTGAGTGCCCCTGAGTTCAGTCCCCGGTACCCAAAAAAAAAAAAAAAAAAAAAAAGAGTGAGGATTTACAGGGATGGGGAGTTCACCTATTATCTGTATAGCTAATGGATAAATGCTAAAACAGGAGGGCAAGGAATGGGAAATTGCTTGAGATTGAGGCATCCCAATGCCATCATGATACGTTAACAAGGGATATGGATGCTTATTTGAGAATAGTTGCAAGAAAAATAGACTAATGCAGTGTAACTAATTCATAAAGATTTTAGTGGGTGTAATTTTTATTGAATTCCAGCTTAGTCACTTTCTCATAATTTTAAAATTCCTAAAGATTTTACAGTAATACAAAAGTTATTAGAATCTTGTAACATTAGTGTGAATTATATGTTATGTATTGATTGTAATTATATACTGTTTTAGTCAGTTTTTTCGCTGCTGTGATTTAAAGAATCTGACCAGAACAACTGTAAGGAGGAAAAGTTTATTGGTGGTGGGGGGGGCGGTGCTCACAGTTTTAGAGGTCTTGGTCCATAGAAGGCTGGTTCTATTCCTTAGGGCTCAAGGTGAGGCTGAATATCACGGCGGGAGAGGGTGGCAAAGGGAAGCAGCTCACCTCACAGTGATCGGAAAGCAGAGAGAGAGAAGGACTGTACTTTCCAGATACAAATATATAGCCAAAGCCACACCCCAATTCCCACTTCCTCCAACCACACCCTTACCACTTCTGTTAATCTCAGTAGGGATTAACTGACTGATTAGGCTAAGGCTGTGTAACCCAGTCATTCCTTCTCCAAACTTTCTTGCATTATGTCACGTGAGCTTTCTGGGGACACTTCACATCCAAACCATAATATATACATATTGCACTTGTTGTGTTGGCACGCACCTATTATCCCAGTGGCGCAGGAGGCTGAGGTAGGAGGATCACAAGTTCAAAGCCAGCCTCAGAAATTTATGAAGGTCCTAAGCAACCCAGAGAGACCCTGTCTCAAAAGAAAAAAAACAAAAAGGGGCTGGGGATGTGGTTCAGTGGTTAAACACCCCTGGGTTCAATCCCTGGTGTCAAACAAAACAAACAAATGAAATAAACAGCATTATGAAGTAATTTTAGGCTTAAGAAAACTTTTAAAGATAGTATGAAGTTTCCATGTACCTTTTACCCAACTTCCCTGTGGTTCTGTATGTGTGTGGGTGTATAATAACTGTCATTGCTTTAACAACTGGAATGGGGTTTTCACACACACACACACACACACACACACACACACACACCTAAGCTACGTTGATACAATAGTAAACTGTAGGCTCTAGTTGGATTTCCTCAGTTTTCCCCCACTAACATCTTTTCTTTGTTCCAGGACCCAATCAAGGACCCCATGTTGCATTAAATTGTTTCCTTAGTCTCTTCTTATCTGTGACAATTCCTGTCTTTCTTGTTATCCATGACCTTGGCAATTTTGAAAAGAGTGCTGGGTTTTCTCATAATTTTAAGATTGGACTGAGGTTATGAGTACTTGGGAAGAATACCACAGAGTCAGTATGCCTGCCTCATTGCCTTGTATTAAGGGGGTAGGATATATATATATACCCTATATATACCCTATATATATATGGGTATATAGGTATATACCCATGTATGGGCATGTCTTCTTACAGTGATATTAACCTTCATCAGTTGGTTAAGGTCATGCGTGCCAGGTTTCATTACTGTGAAACGACTGTTTTTTGTGTTCTTTACTGTTCATTACAAGCGAATCCACTGATTTGGAATTTAGCTCAATGGTAGAGTGTGTCTTGGCAGTGTGAGGCCCTGGGTCTAGTCTTATGGGTAACCCAGGGCATTGGAAAGTTGAGGGACCTGTTGAAGGAATTAGAGTGGCATGGTAATGTAATCAGAGCATCCTGGCAGCACCTTGAAAGATGCATTGGGGTTTAAGAATCTGTTGCCTTGATAAAGGTGAGAAGTGAAAGTATTAACTAAGAATTGTGACAGTGGTTCTCAGACTTGAGTGTGGATCACAATCACTTGGAAGTTTTCCTAAAACAGATTGCTCAGCCCTGTTCCCCTAATTTTTGTTCAGTAGGCCTGGGAAAGGGTCTTAGAATTCACATTTCCAGTAAGCTTCAGGTGATATTGGTTTGAGGCCTGCACTTTTAGAGCTGCTGGGCTGTGTATGATAAAAAGTATTGGACAGAAGTAAATTAGGTGGAGGGATTTAAGAAATGATTGTGGTGGATCTCTTTGTCTCCTGATCTACATGTTGACTGTGCCTATGCAGCTTGGTCTTGGTCTCCTTTAGATCATTTAGAACCTCTGACATTTTTGACCAATGAAGAATGGGTGGGAATTAGTTTTTGGAAACACTTAGAGGGGCATATGTGTGATTTGTTCTTTATATTATTCATGGAAAATTTGTACTATCACTCTTGTTACTGGAAGTCTTTGTGATTTCTCTGTTGAGTTCGAGTTATAATAGTGATTTAAAGTGGCTTTGACTAGTTTACACATAATGCATATGTGTTGGTCAGCTTTTTGTCGCTCTGACCAACAATACCTGACAAGAACAAATAAGAGGAGGAAGAGTTTGACTCACGATTTCAGAATCCATAGTTGACTGAATCCATTGTTCTGATTCTCAAGGTGAGGCAGAATGGAGTACCAGAGGGAAGCTGCTCTGCTCTTGGTAGTCAGGAAGCAAAGAGGGGAAGGGGCCCTAGAGAAGATGCACACTTCCAGAGCACACTCCCAGTGACTCTTCTCCAGCCTTGCCTGGCCTGCCTATGGTTACCACCTAGTTAGCCCTTTCAAACTAGAATGGACTGATTGGGTTACAGCTCTCACAATCCAATCATTTCACCTCTGAACATCCCAGCCGTTAACACAGGAGCTTTTGGGGGACACCTCATAGTCAAACTATGACAGCAAAGTTTCCCAAGTGTTTTAATGTGATAGAATTATTTTGGATAGTTTTTTATGGAAGGTATTTGTCATGACCATGCTTTTTCCTAGCTTTAATGTTATCTCCAGGAACCCTTGTATAGTGACTGGAATGTGAACTGTATTGTTTTTATAACTCTGAATCTGAACATATAATGTAGTATTTTTAAAAAGCACAAATTATTGTAAAATTTAATTATTTTAGTTGTGTGTGGCTGCAATGTGATTATAGTTATTTCTTCTTTAGTGATTTCATAAGGTATAGTTTATAGATTTTAAAGTCTTTAAAAAATGACTATTCATGGAATTTGGTCTCTATTGAGCAGTGTATTGGAGTGATAGATGTCAACTTTTCTTTATTGATTAATGAATAATTTAAGAAAATGATAAAATCTAATCACTATCATTGCTTTAACAACTGGAATGGGGTTTTCATTTTGTTAAAAGGACATGTATAATGTGTGTATGTAAACTTGCAGTCAAGTTTTAGGGATTCAAGAATCCTTAAGTAAAAAAGGTTAACTTTGCACTAGGTTAGAAGACTTTAACATGATTGGCTGTTTGGCTGGTTAGGAGAATAATTGGTTTGGTACAGCAAAGGCAGAGAGGGTAGGCTAACAATTGCTTGTCTCCTCCCCCACCTATGTGTTTCTATTAGATAAAATAATAATAAAGTATCTAAAGATTTTAATATAATGAATACTTTAGTTGTAAATCAAATAATGGAGACTTTAGGTTTAATAGGTAAATATAATTCAGGAACAATTGGCTTTTAATTTTATATACATAATATTTTAAGCAATATGTGTTGGTATTGTCATTGAATGTGTACAACTTTGTATAAAAATAAGTGTGTTGTATTTGGAGAATTTAGAAAATGGTTTGCATTTTAAACATTTATTTAGATTCCTTTTCACTTGAAGTATATTTCTTAGAACTTTGTGCAGCCTGATGAGCACTTTTAAATATAAAAAAGAAATTCATAACTTTTTTTTTTTTGGCACTTGGGATTGAATCCAGTAGTGCTATACTGCTGAGCTATATCCCCAGTCCTTTTTATTTTTTATTTTGAGACTGTGTCTTGTTAAGTTCCTGAGGTTCTTTGCTGAGTTGCAGAGACTGAACTTGTACTTGAGATCCCGAGGCTTCCAAGTAGCTGGGATTACAGGCGGGAGCCACCATGCCTGACTCATAATTTATTTTTCAGTTACCTGTGACAGAGGTAAGTGTCTGATTTCTATTGTGTTTATATATTTATCTTATCACATGTAAGTAGCTTAATTGAAATGATATTGAAAGTTATTGGTAATTTCTCATTTTGTGATTTGAAAGTCCAGAGTAATAATTATGAAACTGGTAGTAGAGTTTTTGCCCAGAACAAACATTTTTTTTTTGTTCTAGAAAATTCTGGTAGTTTCTTTTATTTATTTATTTTTGTTTAAATCCCCCCCCCCCCCCAGTTGTAGATGGACACAATATTTTTATTTATTTTTATGTGGTGCTGAGGATTGAATCCAGGGCCTCACGAGTGAGGCAAGCGCTCTACCACTGAGCTACAACCTCAGCCCCCATAGCAAAAGTTTTTAAAAAAGAATTTTTAGAGCAGTTTTAGGTTCACATTAAAATTGAGAGAGGAAGGCTCGGAGCTCCCATATATGCATAACCTCCCCCATTATCAACATCACCCATCAGAGTAGTATATTTGTTACAGTTGACAAATGAATTTTGAGACATTACCCTACTTTACATTTTGGTTCACTTTTTTTTTGTGGTACTGGGGATTGAACTCAGGGGCACTTGACCACTGGGCCATATCCCAAGCCCTTTTTTGTATTTTTTATTAGAGACAGGGTCTCACTGAGTTGCTAAGTGCCTCGCCATTGTTGAGGCTGGCTTTGAACTCTTGATCCTCCTGCCTCAGCCTCCCAAAGTGCTGGGATTACAGGCGTGCACCACCGCGCCCAGCATTATGGTTCACTTTTTGAGTTTTGACAAATGTACAATGACACGTCCACCATTATAGTATACGGAGTATTTTCACTGCTCTAAACATCTTCTGTGCTTTGCCTGTTTCTCTTTCTCCATACTCCCATTCCTTGACTATCACTGACTTTTTACTGTCTACATAGTTTTGCCTTTTTCAAAGTGCCCTATAGTTGGAAGCATACAGTATGAAGCCTTTTCAGGTTAGCTTCTTTTACGTAGTAATATACATTTAAATTTTCTTCTTGTCTTTTCATGGCTTGATACCTCATTTCTTTTTTGTCACAGAGTAATACTCTCTTGTCTGACTGAACCCAATTATTCATGGATCTACCAAATATCCTGATTAGTTCCAAGTTTTGATAATTATGAATAAAGATTCTATAAACTCTTGTGGGTAGGTTTTTGTGTATACATAAGTTTTCAGTTTGTTTGTGTAGATACAAAGAAAAACATTGCTGAAAGGTGTGGTAAGGATATGTAGTTTTAGAGGAAACCACCAAATTGTCTTCCAGAGGGGCAGTATGATTTCGCATTCCTAAACAGCAGTGAATGTGAATTCCATTGCATAACATCTCCCCAGCATTTGAAGTTTTCGTCTTCTAGACTTTGACTATTCTAATAGGTTAGGTATGTGTAGTGATTGCTCATTGTTGCCTTAATTTGCATATACTGTGTAATATTTGATGTGGAACATCTTTTCATGTGCTTATTTGCTGTCTGTATATCTTCTTTGTTTAGGTTTTTGTTAAGATCCTTGATCCACTTTTTGAGTTGTTTTCTTTCTGGTGAGTTTTAAGAGTTCTTTGTATGTGTAAAGTCCTGGGTTTGATCTCTAGCATTGACCTCTCCCCCAAAGGACTTCTTTGTATATTTGGATAATAGTCTTTTATCAGATGTGTGTTTTGCAAATATTTTCTCAGAATTTTGTAGCTTATTTTCTGTATTGTCTTTTGCAGAGAAGAAATTTTTAATTTTAATGAAGTGTAGCTTTTCACTTTTTTCATGCGTTGTGTCTTTGGTGTTATATCTTAAGTTCCTCTTATACCCAAGGTCATCTAGGTTTTTTTCCTATGCATTTAGGTCTGTGATCCACTTTTACTTAATTTTTGTGAAGACAATGAGGTCTGTGTAGATTAATTCCTATGCTGTAGGTGTATAGTTGCTCCAGTTCCAGCACCATATGTTGAAAAGAATATCTTTGCTCTGTTGTGGAAGGTCAATTGAACTGTATCTGTGTGGGTGTATTTCTGTGTTTTCTATTCTGTTCCATTGATATTGTCTAACCTTTCACATGTACTGCACTGTCTTGATTACTATAGCTTTATAAGTCTTAGGTGAAATAGTATAGTTTCTCCAACTTTGGTTTTCTCTCCTTTAGTATTGTGTTGATTGTTCTGCATCTTTTACATACAAGACTTCACATAAACTCTAAAGATTTACTTTATTGATATCCACAAAATAACTTGCTGGGATTTTTGATTGAGATTGCGTTGACTCTGTGGATCAGGCTGACAATATTGATTGTTCTATTTACGGACATGGCATGTCTCTACATTTATCTAGTTCTTTTGATATCTTTGATCAAATTTTGAAGTTTTCCTGTTATAGATCTTGCATTTTGTTAGATTTATACCTAAGTATTTAATTTCTTTAGGTATTATCTTAGTCTGTTTTTTGTTATTGCTATGAAATACCTGAGATTGGATAATTTATAAAGAATAGAAGTTAATTTGGCTCATGGTTCTAGAGGCCAGGAAGTCTAAAAGCATGTTGCATCTGCTTGGCAGCTATCAAGGGTTTTCTTGAAGCATTATAATATGGTGGAGAGCATCATATAAGGTAAAGTACATGCATTCAAAATGTATGACTTGGTAAACTTTCTTTTTGTTGAGGTATAATTTACTCCAGCAAAATGGACAAATATTGTGTAAGTGTAAAATTTGGATGAATTTTGACAGTTTTATCTGACGATGGAACTCACCCCAGTCAACATTTAAACATTTTTATCACCCAGAAAGTTCCCTCAGGTTTTGTGTCCTTCAGTTTCTCTTCTTTGTAGCCCAGGGAATTCTTTAGTTGTGTCTATGATTTAGCAATTTTAAAAAATGTATATTATACCCATGTAACAACTAACAAGATTAAGATACAGAATAGAATGTTCCATGAAGACTCCTTTGTCCTTCCTTCCAGGTCAGTATCTTTCTCACCAGCGGTATCCACTGTTTTCTATTCAGCATCTGTTTTTTTTTTTTTTTTTTTTAAATGTTGCCCAGACTGTCATGGGTTCAAGTGATTCTCCTGCCTCAGTCTTTCAAGGAGCTGGGATTGCAGTGCCTTATCTATGTTGTATCAGTCAGTAGTTTCTTTTTCTTGCTCTCTCTGTATGCATATATTAAACATAGTGATACTACTGTTTACTGTTAATGGACATTTTTCTTTTTCTTCTTTTTTTCCCTTCAGTATTGGGAATTGGCCTCAGGGTCTTATGCTTGGTAGGCAAGTGTTCTCTCACTGAGCTACATTCTTGGCTACCCCTTCCTCCTTTTTTAAAGTATGATTTTGAGACAGGATCTTGCTAATTTTCCTAAGCTGACCTAGAACTTGTCATTCTCCTGCCTCAGCCTCCCAAGTAGCTGGAATTACAGGTGTGTACCACCACATCTGGTGACATTTTGCTTCTCAGCTTTGGGCTATTTTAAATAAAACTGCTGTGAACATTCTAAAGTACTTAGATCTTTTTGGTCTATTAGAAGTGGAATAGATGGGTAATACGGTATAGTATATGTTTGTTTAATTTTAATAGCTCACGGTTCCTCAAAGTGATTGTGTCATTGTGCATTTCAGCTATCAAAGTTTGAGTTCTAGTTGCTCTATATCTTTAATATATGTTGGTCCTTTTTTTAAGCTCTTTCAGTGAAACTAGGTGCCTCATTGTGGTTATAATTTGAATTTTCTTGGTTACAGTGTTGAAAAAAATCTCATTTTTTTTTTTAATTGGTACATGATTTGTAACTGGATGACAGAGCTCAGAATAATCTGTTTTTTTTTTTTTTTTTTAAAAGAGAAATTCACCTATCGTGATAGGAGTTTGAAAAATGTGTATGTGTGTGTATACATGCTTTTTAACCTGTTTGAGGTATGTCTTTTGCTTTTGACTGGCAAAAGTTATAATTTTAGGATTTAAATAAAAATTTTGGTCACAGTTGTCATTCTTCCTAAATTGCTTTTGAGTGTCTTGATAGGAAATTGAAAGCCCTCTTTTTCAGCCCTCTTTTTCATTTTGAGATTACCATATTTTAATGAATCTAATGTGCCATCAAATATAAGATAATTTTGTTATCTGGCATATCTTCATAAAGTAGGAAAAATGCTGTTAATTAAACTGACATTTTCTTGTATGGAAACTTTCTACTTTTATATTTAGTGTCTTGTTACATACTACTTTTTGCATATGTGAGGGGAAAAAAGTTTAAATGAAATAAATTGGCTAAATATTTCCTTCTTTTTGACTCATTAATGTTCCTCCACTTTGCTGAGTGCCATGAAGAGTGCTGGTAGGGAGTGTTTTTTAAATGGATGTGGAGAGCTGAAGCCACTAGTGGTGTGCCCTTAAGATGCTGTTGCAATTGTAGAGCTAACTTTTTTTTAAAAAAATATTTTTTTAGGACTTTTGGAAAACATTTCTGATTCTCCAGCTCCCAAATCCCTTCCTTTTAATGTTTTGCTGTAAATGAGTTTAAAGACTGGCCTACTTATGTTTTAGGTTTTCTTCCAAGTTACTGACCGTCATTCTGTAAAAGTTGATTCTGTTTGTGTGTTTAAAAATACAACATAATAGCCGGGCGCGGTGGCTCACGCCTGTAATCCCAGCACTTTGGGAGGCTGAGGCAGGAGGATCGCAAATTCAAAAGCCAGCCTCAGCAGTGGCGAGGCACTTAGCAACTCAGTGAGACCCTGTCTCTAATAAAATACAAAAAAGGGCTGGGGATGTGGCCCAGTGGTCTAGTGCCACAGAGTTCAATCCCCGGTACCAAAAAAAAAAAAAAAAAATACAACATAATAGTAGTTGACCAACACAAAATGTAAGATGAATCTTGATTTTAGACTTTGTCTTATAGGAAATAAGTACAGTGTGAAAATCAAAGTAATGTACCCCCCCACCCCCTATTGATCTGTTTGAACTTTTATTGTCCCAGCTCAGTTAAATAAGTCAGATTGGGCTGGGGTTGTGGCTCAGCAGTAGAGTGCTCGCCTAGCATGCTCACACCCTGGTTCGATCCTCAGCACCACATACAAATAAACGCATTGTGTACAACTAAAGCAAATAAATATTAAAAAAAAAAAGTCAGATTGTGGGCTGGGATTGTGGCTCAGAGGTAGAGCTCTCGCCTACCATGCATGAGGCACTGGGTTCAATCCTCAGCACAACATAAAAATAAAATAAAGATATTGTGTCCACCTATAATTAAAAAATATTAAAAAAAATAAGTCAGATTATCCTGTTCAGTAAGGGTGTTTGTTTATATATTTAAATTTCATATATACACTTAAACTGTATATTGCCTTCTAAATGTTCATGGACTTGCCAGTGCTGCTTGGGGCAATTTTCTCTGGTATTAATGGTCATTTTACAATAATTTCATTTTATGTAGGGTTTTACATGCTTACTGATGATTTCAGAATCTTTTACTTGCATTTTATTGAGAAATGTAATTAACCTCACTAACTTACAATGTAAGTAAAAATGTGAGATAGCTGTGGGAAATAATCTGTTTACCAGCTGCTTATAAAAATATACTTTCTTCGGGACTGGGGTTGTGGTTCAGCGACTGGGGTTGTGGTTCAGCGGTACAGTGCTCGCCTAGCACGTGCGCGGCCCGGGTTCGATCCTCAGCACCACATACAAATAAACGAATTGTGTACAACTAAAGCAAACAAATAAATATTAAAAAAAAAAAATATATATACTTTCTTCAATCAGGGTTTGGGGGAAAAGAAAACTTAGAGGGCACACAGACTAGCTGAACAACCACAAAAAAAGTGAGGATGGCAAGAACTGGCCAAAGGGTTATCTAAGGTAATATGTAAACCCAGCAGATACAAAGGAAATCATGTCAAAGAATATAACACAAATAGAAAATTATGGTGTTAAGCATGAATTAAATTTTCCAAAGCAAAACAAAACAAAAACCTAAAACTATCTATATTTGTATCTATTTGCATATCAAAGATTGTTACCTGGCTTTGCTTGTTTCTTGTTTAGTATTTAATACATTTTATTTATTTACATTTTTAGAGTATATTTTAAGTGTTTAAACATGTTTTGTGATTTAGGACTCTGACATAACAAACAATAATAGAGCTGAATGAAAAAAGGAAAATTTAATGGAAAGCACCTCATGAAACTTGGTGCAGGGATGTATCCTGGTATTGGAAATTGGAACTAGGAACTATGGACCCAGTGGAGACTGTTCTGGATGGTATTTGATTCTTCTTTCTCTCTACATACTTGATAATTCTGCTTATCAGATCCCATGGGGGAGGGAGGCTTCCAGTAGCTCTCTGGTTTTCCTGTTTCTTGTCTAAGCACCTTAAAAAAAATGCAGTCTTATTTCGTCCCTTCCCATTTCCCCCCTTTTTCAGATAATGTAGTGTACTCAGTGTACCATACAAATACAGCTTTCTAGCCATGCTCTTAAGCACTAATAAATATTTTTCAGTTCAACTATGGAGAATACATACATTAACATGGTGGTATCAATGAATTTGACCTATTTGTTAGGCATTTAAACAATTTAAATTAAAAAAAAAGCTCAATTTTACTGAAACAAGCAATATGTGAGTCCTTACAAAGATGTGTAGCTTGTTTCTGGAAACAAAAGGGGTTTGGGGGGGTTTGTCCTAAACACATAAATGGTCATCATTAGTCTTTGTCAAGCCCTGTGCTCCAGGTGGCAGCAGTACGTTTCTTGCTTAGAAGGGGACTTTCTTGATCTCATAGAAGGTGGGTATCCTCAATACTGACCCTAATTATAATTATTTACTTGGGTGACTACCCTGTCCCTTTTCTACTAGACTGTTAAGGACTGATGTATCTTTAGTGCATGAAAGGGGTACTATAAAATGCATATGTTAAGAAAGAGGAGAGAATGGATAAAAGAACTCACGGTGCTGAAAATTTGAGAATTTTGTCTTGGTGTTTTCAAATAGTTATTTTGATCATACTTTTCACTTTTATGTGTATAAATTGCATATATATTGACTTACAGTATTTCTTTTTTAATCATGCAATTCTCATAATACATGCTCTCTCTTAAAAGAGGGTCCTTATTTTATAAAATGTATGCTCCATATTGTGTTATACATGATTATTATTGTTTTTGTGGTAAGCTTTTTAACATTAGAGAGTTAATATAATTTTTAAGAAGTTAGTTTTTTCAGTTTTGGAAGTGAATTTTTTTTACTTTTTCCTCAGCAGCAAGAATCAGGCTCAGCATTTTAAACCCATAATGGGAACTGATGTCTCCTTTTTTGACCATTGAGAAAATTCAATGAAGTGTCACATAAGTAAAAAAACAAAAACAAAAACAAAAAACAAAAAAAAACTTCACTACAGAAATTAAATTCTTCTTGTTCTTTTCACATTTTAGAGTGGTAGAGCTAAAACTCTTAGCAGGATATCTTTCTGTTAAAGCTTTTTGAATTCTAATGACCATATTGTACTTTTTTTTTTTTTTTTTTAATCTGTGGATTGAACCACCTAGCCGTGCTTAACCACAGAGCTACATTCCCAGCCCCCTGTGTTTTTGTTTTTTGTATTTTATTTAGAGACAGGGTCTCTCTGAGTTTCTTAGGACCTCACTAAGTTGCTGAGGCTGGCTTTGAACTCAAGATCCTCCTGCCTCAGCCTCTGGAACCCATGGGATTGCAGGTATGCGCCATGGTGCCCAGGCATTATTGCATTTTTATAGCTTTAGTTTTGGAGGAGGGAAGATAATGTGCCCTTTTAGAGGCCTTAGTAATTTAAATGTGGCCCATAAGATGGATGTTCTGTTCTTTGATATATTCAGTTGTTTGTAGAAGGGTATTTATTTATTATTACATTAGAGAACTTAAGTTAATTTTCTAGGTTTATGTATCTTTAGGATTGTTAGTGGCTGTTCAGTTTTCTTTAAGGTGGCAGTGCTCAGCCAAGGTGCATGAAGCATTACAGATAATTTCCTAATCGATTCATCTACAGGCCTGTCAGCTTCTTAGCTCTTCTTGATTACTATTGCTTTTTCTTTTCCCTTCCTTTTTCTTTCACTCTCTTCTCCACTCTGTTTCTTTCTTTTTTTTCCTTTTGTCTTCTGTACTGGAGTCTGAAGCCTGGGACATTCTACCACTGAGCTATATTATCCCCAGTCCTTTTTAATTTATTATTTTGAGTCAGGTCTCTCCCAAGGTATCCAGGCTGTCCTTCAACTTGGGATCCTCCTGTTTTGGCCTCCTGTATAGCTGGGATTACAGGCACGCACCATTGCACGTGGCTTTAGTTATTATTTATGAACTGTCTCCTAGAAGCAACTTCATAGCAATAGGATTTTCAGTCTCTATATAATATGGTATTTAGGATCGTACTATAAGGGTGAATGACTTCTCCACCAGAGTAGTGGCCCTTTTCCTCGTTCACATTTGTACACTGGAATTTATAGTGTATATTGTATGGTACTTGTGTCCTATTCTGTTCTTGTTTGTATTATCCATTAGTTTTAATGTAATATTGCTTTATTTCTTACATACTTTTTTTTTTTTTTTTTTTTTTTTTTTGTGGTACCGGGGATTGAACTCAGGGGTACTCGACCACTGGGCCACATCCCCAGCCCTTTTTTGTATTTTATTAGAGACAGGGTCTCACTGAGTTGCTAAGTGCCTCGCCATTGCTGAGGCTGGCTTTGAACTAGCGATCCTCTGCCTCAGCCTCCCAAAGTGCTGGGATTACAGGCGTGCGCCACCGCGCCCGGCTTTCTTACATACTTTTCTAAATTATTTTTGAAACAAGGATTGATAATTCTAGATAAGAGGAGTTCTTGGTGAAGAATACTGTTAATACTGTATTAAATCTTTGCTTGTCATTAATAAAATATGGGGTGCAGTGCAGATCAGTTTACTGCTTTCTTGAGTCTTGATACACGTCTTGGTTACAAACCAGCCTTCAAGTTGTGTAGTTCTGTGGGGGTAGCTTCAACTGAATTGGGATGAGAGAGGGAATGGGAAAGAGTTAAAGAGGTTCTTAGGAGAGCTTTGGGAAATAAATAAAAAAAAGCAGAGGTAGATGGAAGCAGTAATAATTCAACTAGGGCTAATGAAGAGCAAAGTAAATGGGATATCAAACTCTGAAGGAAACTATTAGAATGATAGAGGAATCTCTATAGAAAATAAAGGAGAAATATATAGAATTCTGGTCCAGCATTACTTGAGTGGGTGAGGCAAATAAATATGGATACAACAGGTTTCTGTAGAAGCTGCCTAGAGTATGGCTCAAATCAGTCAAATATGTGGCTCTGGGGAAACCAAGAAGAATGATCATGGCCTAGGAGTGAAGAGTAAAATGCATGATACAGGGTGAAGATAGCAACTTAAGGACAGGTCCTGCAGGCTGAAAGGGAAGGGCAACAGCTGGGACCATCTGTGCAGGAAGTATTTCAACACAACCAGGCCAAATGAGTAACTTAATTTGCTATAATTGTGTTTAATATATTCCTGAATTTCCTCACATTCTTGTCTGTTTGAACCAACCTAGAACAAATTGTGTTTAGCAGTATTTAGGACTACAGACTCTAATAGAAAAACTCTTACCCTTGGTTGCTAAAGAATTCTGAGATTTCACAGTAGCTAAGACTGGGAAATAAACTGCTGGTGTTCTGGGTATATAGCTGGTTGCACACTCATCCTGTTTGCTGCATTATTATGGAAACCATTTACCAACTAATAGAATCAGGTGCATCTGTTTCTTAATATTGCTTCTCATACACACTGGAAAATTTAAGCTAAACTGAGACATATGCTTAAAAAAGTACTTCATAAGTAGAGAGGGTTCAGTATGAAAAGTGTGTGGCTTTGGGAGTCATAGATTTGGCTCTTCTCCCAGCATTAATTTTACTGTGACACTGGGACAAGTGATACTATAAAAATGAGTCAAATAGCATCTTTAAAAATGTCTTCTGATTCTGTGATCCTGTGGTTTTTTTTTTTTTAATTGTCTTTTCTGAAGTATATTATATATAATCTTATTTCCAGAAAAGAATGTGTTTTAAAGTATGAATATCCAACTCACATTCCAATATAGTGAGCTCATCGCAGATTATCACAAGTTGTAATTTGTGCCTTGATTTTTAAATGAAAGTGAAATAAAAAAAAAAAAAACTTTTTGATTATTGTTGCTTGCTAATGCTTTCCTATACCCCATTTGAAGCCTACCTTAAGCAGGATTATGTCAAAAATTGTCCTTAAGTGATTGCTTTCTGTTAGTTGCATGGCACCTGAACAGAGGTGTTGATTTTTCCACATAGAAAGTTACTATGGGGTTTGCAGACAGTCAGAGCTGGGAGTACTACCAACAAGTGGGAAGAAAAGTTCTAAAATACTCAACTACATGGCCGTGAAAAATAGTGCCTGGATCAAAGAGATGTGGTTTTGTTGTTTTTGCTGGACAGTTATTGAAAGAGTAGAAGAGGATTGGGGACTGGTCATTTTTCAGTTTTAGTGACCTGATAATTATGATCTCTGAATGTCAAACATGGATTGAAAGTGCCCTTCTTGCAATGTGAGTAGTTCTTACAGGTGCACTATCATTTACCTTTGAATTTCTGTTTGGTTCATTTTACCTAGTTTTAAGGAACTGGTAAGTCTTCTCTCTGCTAAAATGTCAACTCCTTTTATACTACACTGTTCCTCTACTGTATTCTTGAGTCCTGTTCTCCTGTGTACCCCCTTTAAAAACTCAGTGGCAGTTAGTTTTGTTTTGAAAAAGTCTCATCCCTGGCCTTTTCAGTTTCTGGGGAAGATGCACAATTAAGGGTACATTTGCTTCTTTGTTACGAGCATCCTAATTGTTCTGAAAACAGCCCTTTTTGACATTAACTTCTAGTTTGATGTCTATCCTTGTTATGGAAGCAGATAGGTGAAAGAAAAAAAAAATAGGAATTTCTGGTTTAATTATTGGGTAAACTGGTTATACTACATGTGTCCTAGTCTTAAAAGTAAAGAACTGAGAGCCGGGCGCGGTGGCGCACGCCTGTAATCCCAGCACTTTGGGAGGCTGAGTCAGGAGGATCACGAGTTCAAAGCCAGCCTCAGCAATGGCGAGGCACTTAGCAACTCAGTGAGACCCTGTCTCTAATAAAATACAAAAAAAAAGGGCTGGGGATGTGGCCCAGTGGTCTAGTGCCGCTGAGTTCAATCCCCGGTACCAAAAAAAAAAAAAAAAAAAAAAAAAAAAAAAAAAAAAAAAAAGGTAAAGAAGTGGGAGAATACAAATATATATGTATCTACTTTCAGTTTTGTTTACATTGTCATTTCCTCATTTTTAAGAATTTCAGAGCAGAGGTGAGCACAGTGTTTTTGTAAAGGTTTGGAAAGCAAGCATTTAAGGCAACTACTGAGGTCGACTGTAGTGGTAAGCAGCCATAGACAGTATTTAAACGAGCAGAAATGACTATGTTCCAATGCATTTTTATTTATGATAGACACTGAAATTGAAGTTCATATGATTTTCACATTATTTTTTCCCTCCCAAAACTTACAAACATAAAATTATTTAGCTTGTAGGCCAGACAAAAGTAGGTTGGATTTGGTCCATGGGCCATAGTTTGCCTATTCATGTTTTAAAGCAATGATGATAAATTGTTTTAGTTGTTTCCCTGTACTATTTAGGTAAATAATTGCAGAATCAGTAAATATAAAATTAACAAAGTAAACTTTGAAATCCACAAAATCTAGTATCAGTAAATTATCCAACCATTTTATTATTTTTACCTAGCCATTTTAAATCTGTTTTCTTTTATGAAAAAGAAGAATAATGCAAGTATTATAAATTATAGTTCTTCATTATGGATACAGAACTCACCCTAGCTTTTGTAATCAGAGTTGGGAATTATAAAGAATACAAGGTACTTCACAGTCACTGGGAAGTTTTAGAGATACAGACTTTCATTCAGACTTTTGGCATCATTCCCAAAACTATACTGCAGAACTAGGTTTGAGAAAGTCACTGATACTGAGCACTAAGTACCAGATACTCAATCTGAATGCAGATGATACTGCTGTTTCATTGCTAGATATTCTGCATTTCAGCCACTGGGAAATGGCTACCATTGCTATTATCATCTACATGTGTGTATGAATGTATCTTCTCTCTCTCTCTCTCTCTCTCTCTCTCTCTCTCTTTTAACTTCAAACAGCTCTAATAAGCTCTTAGCTAAAAACCCTGAATTTATGTAAAGCTTGTGTTCTAAGTTGGTATGTAAGTTGATTATCTTGAAGCTAAAACACATTCTCTATTTTAAAAAAGATTGTAAATAATGGCCTTGTTACCCCTTGGCCAGAATAAGATTTATTACAAAGACTAATTGTTTATTTTATACAGAAAAATTTCTTGAAGATGGGAAGATACCAAATATTGTAATCTTGCTACCAGGTGGCTGCTTGTTCTCTGTTAAATATACTTCTGTTTGATGTAAAGGTGAGGAAAACTTAGAACTGAGTTATTTATTGCTTGATCGTAGATTGTATTATTTAAAAAAATCTGTTTCTCCCTTCCGGGCTTACTATTTTTTCTATGGAAAGGGTACTTTTTTGTTTCCATTGGCATCAGATTTGATTATGGGACCTGCTTTGGCCAATGGTTGATGAATATAAGTAGCATTATATCCTGTTTAAATGGAAATATGAGGAGCCATTGCATGAAGTGATTTCCCCCCCCTGCCACAAGTAAAACAGGCTGTTTTACCAGGTTCCAGAATGAAAAAAATTCCTGCAGCAAATCTAAAGTTGACATAACAAAAATGAGAAGTATATTTTTATCTTAGTAAATTAGTGGTTCTCAAAGTGCTGCCAGTTGAACCCAAGATCCTTTTTAGGGTTAAACTATTTTTAATAAGACTAAGCACCTTTTTCACAGTGTTGACAGTGCAGTAGGGTTCAAAAGTGATTCTTTTGAAAATTGTTGGAGTCTTAGGAAAAAAATCAGTGTAGTTACTTTACCATCACCACATATTTTAGTGATAAGTTTTACTTAAGAATTTCCTTGATGGACGCAATAAAGGTTTGTTTTAAAAAATCCTCATCTTAGCATGCATTTTCTTACAAGTCTTCATGATGAAACAGGAATTGTTTACAAAACTTCTGAATGCAGCTATATTTTGGTTGTCACAGAGAATAGCACTTGTGTGAATGAGTTATATGCTGAACTAGCCTCTTCATTTTCACTTGAAGTAGTGACTCACTGTGGTTATTCTGACATGAGCATTTGGACATTTTCTCCAATGAGTTAAATGAGCCTTTACTTCAAGGAAAACAGCTGACAGTATTTGTTGACATAAAATCTGAGATTTCGAATGAAAATTAAGATTTTTGAAAATTATTAGCAACTCTGAGCCAGTACTTAGGCTTTTTCTGATTAATTTGGTAGTGATAGTGAATGTTAACTGTTTAATTTTTGCTGCTGTACAATGAAATGCTAATGTATGGTAGGCTTGCTATTATGGTTTGGATATGGGTGTCTGCCCAAAGCTCCTGTGTTAAGGCAGGAATGTTCAGAGATAAAATGATTGGAATGTGAGAGATTTAATCTGATCAGTCCAGTTTTTGTTTGATTGGGCTGACTGGGTGATAGCTGTAGGTAGATGGGGCATAGCTGGAGGAAGTGGATTACCGGGGTGTGTCCTGGAAGGGTGCATGAGCAACACTCTTACCAACCCTTCCACCATGATGGTTTGCCTCACTTTGGGCCCCCCAGCAATAGAGCTGACCATCCATGGACTGAAATCTATGAAACTGAGCCTTAAAAAAATTATTTTCCTCTAAAAGTTGTCCTTGTTTGTTGGTCACAGTTATGAAAAATTGACTAACACACCTGCTTACTTCAGTGGATTCATATTTTCTAAATGATGCATGATATTACAAAATCATGGATAAACAATCCATATTGCCAGACTACTGGATTTTCATGTGATTTTATGAAAAGTTCTTTGATGGGGTTTAAGATTTCACATAACAGTGAACCTTTAAGAAACTACCACTTGAGTTTTGCTGTAATGTCAAAGAATAATAGTCATAACTATATCTGAAAAGTCTACAAAACATTCCTTCTTTCTTCAATTACTCTGTGAGGTTGGATTTTCTTCATTTTTCAGCCAAAATAACACACTGTAGTTGATCAAATCCAGAAGTAGATATGAAAATCTATAGTCTTACATTAGAGCAGAACTTAAGGAGATTTGCAAAAATGTAAGTCACTCTTCTTAATATTTTTTTGGAAAAAAAATTTAAAATAGAAATTTTATTTGTGTAAACATGTAATTGGTTATTTAAAAGATGAATACATGAAATATACATTTTAAAGATTCATTTTAATTTCTAATATAGTAAATATAGCTATGAATAAAAAAGTTTTTTGAGTTTTTCAGTTTTTTTTTTTTTTTTTTTTTTTTTAATGCCTTTATTATTACGTAGTGCGGAGACTTAAACCTGGGCTGGAGACTCGAACCTGGGCTGCGCACATGCTAGTTGAGCTCTACCACTGAGCCACAACCCCAGCCCAGGTTTTCAGTTTTTATGAGATTAAAGAGATGATTAAGCTGGGCATGGTGGTCTTTATACCTGTAGTATCAGAAACTTAGGAGGCTGAGCAAGAAGAATTGCAAGTTTCAAGGCCTGTCTAGGCAATTCATTGAGACCCTTTCTCAAAAAACAAAGCACACATACACATACACAGACACAAAAGGGACTGGGGATATAGCTCAGTGGTAGAACACTCCTGGGTTCAATCCCCCAGTAACACTAACATGTTTAAAAACCACTGCTGCAAACTACTAAGATTTTTGGATTGTTACCAGATTGTAACACAGAGAAGGATGACAGAGTAGCAGCATAACTAAATCAATCTTGGTGAGAAGTGCAAGTTGATACAACTTGTTGAGCTCCTCTTGGGCCATTATAGCTTCTTGCGAGGGCATTCATTAGGCATTGAGGTCACTCACTGGGAAGTGATACTGATTGCCTTTCAAGGGATGGATTATCTTCACATGATTCAACATGATGGTAGAAGTTGCCACAGTTGGACTTTCTGGTGAGTTTTCATGTGGGACAAAAGTATTTTTATACTCAGTCAATTTTAACAGGTCCATATACATCTCCTTTTTCTGCAGTGCTGGGGATTGAACCCAGGACCTGTGTCTGTTAGGTAAGTGTTCTACCACTGAGCTACATCCCTAGCCCCTACTTATCTTTTCCTCAAGTTTATTTGTTTCTTTTGAGGATATAAGCTGGAAATCTAGCCTTATGATTAGTCTCCATGTAAGAAGTAGTATGTACCTCACTCTCTTTTCCCTTCTTGACAGTGTGGATAGTGAAATGTACTGCTTGCTCAGTGGGATGACTTTTTTTTTTTTTTTTTTTTTTTAAAGGATTTTCTGTAAGAAAAGAGCTACCCCAGATGATTGATAGAATCCATTTCTATATGGTACCAGTATATAGTGCAGAGTGATCTGTAATCCTGGCTTATGTTTTTTCTTTCTCAGCTAATCATAGAGAATCCCCTATGTAGTTATAAGCCTTGTTTAATGAAGAAATAGCAGTGTGTCAGGAGTAGACACATTGGAAATGTGAGCCATCTGCTTTACAACTAGCCTGAATACTGTCTTGTACCATCACCATATGCTAATGAGCATTTCTATCTTGTGTCAGGTTTAATGTGGTAGTTCAGATAATAATTTGTGATGAGCACCCCATGTTTCATAAACATCTGTGGTTAGGTTCTCATTCTCTATCAGAACAAGTACAAAAATTTATAAGAACTGTTTTCAAAAGAATATTTTGGTTTGGCAAAGAAGATGTGACTTTGCCCTTTTTATGGATCTTGACTGTGCTTCTTTTGAGATGTTTGCCAGTGCTCATGGTACTGATCTTTTATACTTTTATTATCCCTGAAGTCAGGGCCATCATGGTCAAGTGATAGAGCTAGTTGTATTATAGCATGGATTGGGGTGAGAATTTTCCTCTAGGCCACGCTTAAAACTGCAGGTTTTCAGATCACTCAGTGAATAGAACACACAGTGAGTTGTATACACAGATCAAGTCTGTGTGTATGTTTTCAGTATCCAAAGATGCCCAGCAAGCTTTTTGCTTCTTTCATAGTTGTAGGAGATTTAAGGTGTAGTGCCTTATCTTTTGGAGAGTATATTCTGACATACCACAGTCCACTGATCCCTAGAACGTCATTACTGGTAGCAGGACCCTATTTCTTGGTAACTGTTTTTTATTTTCTGGCATGCCTGTCTTATTAAGTCATCTAGTACACTGCTGTTTCCCCTCACAAAGGCTTTTTGGCCCAATACTATCAGTATAGTGCACCAATGTGATGTCTCTTGGTGTGGTGAAATAAATTAAGCTAGAAAGTTGAGTTAACCTGAAATATAGTGAATAGATACTACTTACTGTAAAAGCCAAATGAAAAGCAATGGCTTCTGGAATTCTGTTTCTAGAGGTAGAGAATCAGTTTATCAGAACCTTAGTTGCATGTAGGTACTGTGCTAAATAGATTGAATTTGGGTACCAGCTGTGCTTATAATCATTGTTAAAATCATCACTAAAATACAGTTATTCTTTTTTTTTTGGTACCGGGGATTGAACTCAGGGGCACTCAACCACTGGGCCACATCCCCAGCCCTTTTTTGTATTTTATTAGAGACAGGGTCTCACTAAGTTGCTAAGTGCCTCGCCATTGCTGAGGCTGGCTTGGAACTTGCAATCCTCCTGCCTCAGCCTCCCAAGTTCTGGGATTAAAGGTGTGCGCCACCGCGCCCGGCTTAAAATACGGTTATTTAAGAATATTTGTGTTCTGCATTAGTCAGACAATTTTGTTAGGTAAATATCTACTAGGGAGTGCAACCTTTGTAGCTTTGAATTCTTCTATAATTTTCCCAGGGATTCATTGTTTCGTTTGGAGGGAGAGCTCCAAGAGTCTCCATCTCACCTTTCCTGATAAAGTACTATCATACTACTGCACCTGTCATGGTATCAGGGGGTATTTTATCTGTTGGTGAGACTACCCTTTGCATTCATTGCTTGGGAAAATATCTGTACGCTGTAAGAGAAGGACTGTTACACTGTGTAATAAATGGACTTAGGCCAAAGCCTCAAATTCTTTGAGCATTGTAGTCCTTCATTCTGACAAACACCAGAGTGTTGTTATCTAGGTCTTCAGGGGTTAGTTTAAAAGTTAAATTTCATAGTCCCAGATAGGTCTGGGTATTTCTCTTTCCAGGTGCATGGTTACCCAAGAAGTAGCTGTGGGTTGCCAAGAGGAAAATTATAGTTCTTGTGATGTAATCATAGAGCCTTGTCTGAAGGATACTTTGCCTTTCCTTCATTCCAGAGGCTCTGGGTCTGGGGAGGGTCTTTGGGAGGTATGCTTTTCTGTTTGGTGACTTATGACCCCTTTGTCAGACCTGTCTATATGCCAGACACAGTTGTTTATTTGTATAGAAATGGGTCAGCAAACATTTTCTGTAGGGGGCCAGATGTACACAGTTACTGTTTTTAAAAAAACTACCAGAGCTGCTATTGTTGTGCTGGAGCAGCCAGAAACAGTCCATAAATGAATGTGTCTGTGTTCCAATAATCTTTTTTTAAAATAACAGAATGGGTTAGATTTGGACCATGAATTGTACTTTCCATACCTTTGGTACAGATCATGCAGTATTATAGTGGAATGTCTTTATATTATGGTTTTAGGGACTATCCAAGGTTCCTGCAGACAAACTTATTTTGATAACAATAGATTCCTGTTTATTTAACCTTGCCTGGCATCACTTGGTATTATAAAATCAGACCGTGCTATTTGATTTTTGACTTTGTTAGTTTTATAGCATGGTTGGCAAAACTACAACCTGCAGGCCAGATGTAGGCCACCACTTGTTTTTGTGTGGCCTACAAACTAGAAATGTTTTTTATATTTTTAAATCATTGGGAAAAAATAAAAAGAGTTTATAAAATAGTATAATATATGGTGGGTGAAAATCAGTGAAATTCAAATTTCCATATTTTATAAAGTCTTACAGGAACATAGTTGCCGCATTCATTTGTGTATTAGGTTATGGTTGCTTTTACTTTATAATGGCACAATTGAATAGTTATGTCACAGATCTACCTAGTTGGCCTTAAAATAAGTCACTACCTGACCCTTTACAGAAAAATTTCTCTAATCCTTGCTCTAGAGAATAGAGAAAGATTCTTTTATGTTAAGAGTACTTTGAGGGCTGGGGATATAGCTCAGTTGGTAGAGTGCTTGCCTCTTATCACAAGGCCCTGGGTTCAATCCTGAGCACCACAAAAAAACAAAACAAAACAAAACAAAAAAACTTTGATAGCTTCTCATTGCTATGACCAACATACTTGACAAAAACAGCTTAAGGGAATAAATTGCATTGAGAGGCTCAGTCTCAGAGATCTCAAACCATGGTTGACAGACTACATTGCTTTGGGCCTCAGATGAGGCAGAACATCATTGTGGAAGGGAAACTACCCTCCTCATGGTGGCCCTGAAGTCTAGGAGTTTGGGGAGGTACTAGGGACCAAACATAAATCACAAAAGCATGCCCCATCTGCCTATAGTTAACCACTCACTTAATCCATTCAAACTAGGATGGACCAATTAAGTCACAGGCTCTGGGTTCAATTCTGAACATTCCTATATAAACACAAGAGCTTTTGGGGGATACATATCTGCAACCTTAATTCTTAGTATAATTACTTGCTTTGTTAGTGCCTTGAGTCAAGAATTTACACTGTGAATGTCACTACTACTACTTTTTTTTTTTTTTTTTTTTTAAACTCTTCTTAACAGTAATTGTCCTTGGGCTGGGAATGTAGTTCATTGGTAAAGCATTTGCCTAGCATGCATGAGGACTTGGTTTCCATTCCTAGCATTGTGGAAAAAAATAATAAAAATTGCACTCTAGCAAGTGGATTATTATTTTTGCTGGACACGGTGGTGCATACCTGTAATCCAGCAATTTCAGAGGCTGAGGCAGAAGGTTCACAAGTTCAAGGCCAGCCTCAGCAACTTAACAAGACCCTGACTCAAAACAAAAAATAGAAAGGACAGGGGAAGTTGTGTAGTGGTGAAGTACCCCTGGGTTCATTCCCCAGTACCCCCCCCCCTCTAAGAGTAATTAACCAACTTTACTGTTCTTGTATATTATATCGTAACCTTCACAGTTTTCTATTGTAGTCTCTTATTTGGTTCCCAAAACCTTGTTTTCAGTATGCATTTCATTACAGATGATCACAATTCATAATTTTGTTGTAGCTTGAATGAACTATGAGAGATCCATCTTACATAATTGTCAGTTATCCTCACAGAATTCAAACCTAACCAATTAGGTGGCACTTTTACATTCCCATTCTTTACAAAATTTGCTCATACACTTACTGCACAGATTGGTCGTAAGAATTTAATGAGATGTTCTACTATTTGTGGGTACCAAGCTAAGTGCTTTTCCCATTAAGAAATAGTTAAAATGCTTACTAGTGAAGTATCTGCCAAATAAGTGTTTAGTAAAGGTTAGCTAGTATGTATTTTTTAGTTTATCCTCCATAGTCCTTCATGCATTATACAAAACTTCATTAGCCTTTAAAAATTTTTAAATCACATTGAGGTTAAAGTAGTTGAAATAAATTGTTATTATATTTTGCCTATAATAGTCCTTGTTTTTTGACTTGTAGATAAATACAGTCAACTTTCATTATTCCTAGTACTTGTATTCTATAAAGTTGCTGTGGACATTGAATTGGCAAAATTTGAGTCACTGTTCCTAGATAAATACAGGATTAGGTTCCTGTGAACTTCTTCTGGTCACAATTTTGTCAGCTGATAGATAATGATTTTGTGTGCTTTTGTTTAAAGATACCTTATTTATATATATTGTTGATTCATTATTATTGCACTCAGAGCCAACAGCAGTACAACTCATGTATGAATGAAGCTTACCTAACAGATGTTTTCTATATAAGGCACATCCTGGTCTTTTTGCACTGAGGAGCATTAGATAGCATTTCAGCACTGTGCTTAGGGGATGTTTTAAATAGTGAAATGATGAAAGCACAAAGCTGTGGCACTAAATAGATCATTTAGAGGACATTTTCTTATAGTATCGTGGCTGAGACAAATTTAAACATTTGTTTACGGTGTAGTGGCAGAGTGTAGCATTGTTTGACTTCAACTGAGCAACCCCAGTTTTTTTGCTATTCTTCACACTTCTGTGTATGACCTTGGAAGTGCCCAAAGTATTAAGTTTGGCACATATAAATTTTAACAAACAGGTAGATTGGCAAATTTGAAATCTATAAATTAGTAGAGATTGACTTTCTCTAACGTCATTAATTTATCATTTAAAATTCATCTTTATTTTTATTTTACGTCTTTTTTTTTTTTTTGTATCAAGGATTGAACCTAGGGGCGCTTAACCACTGAGCCACATCTCCAGCCCTTGTTATAGTTTATTTAGAAACAGAGTCTGACTGAGTTGCTTAGGGCCTTGCTAAGTTGCTGAGGCCAACTTTAAACTTGTGATCCTCTTGCCTCAGCCTGCTGAGCTCCTGGGATTACAGGAGTGCACCAACTTAACAGGCTTAAAAAAAATTTTTTTTTTAACAGTAAAATACACATACCATAATTTATCATCATAACTATCTTAAAATATGTGGTTCAGTAGTATATGCACATTGTGGTGCAACCTATCTCAAGAATTCTTTTTATTTTTTATTTTTTTGGTACCGGGGATTGAACTCAGCGGCACTAGACCACTGGGCCACATCCCCAGCCCTTTTTTGTATTTTTTTTTTTTTATTAGAGACAGGGTCTCACTGAGTTGCTAAGTGCCTCGCCATCGCTGAGGCTGGCTTTGAACTCGTGATCCTCCTGACTCAGCCTCCCAAAGTGCTGGGATTACAGGCGTGCGCCACTGCACCCAGCAAGAATTCTTTTTTTTTTTTTTTTTTTTTGTGGTTACCAGGGATTGAACTCAGCGGCATTCGACCACTGGGCCACATCCCCAGCCCGTTTTTGTATTTTATTTAGAGACAGGGTCCCACTGAGTTGCTAAGTGCCTCGCCATTGCTGAGGCTGGCTTTGAACTCGCGATCCTCCTGCCTCAGCCTCCCAAAGTGCTGGGATTACAGGCGTGCGCCACCGTGCCCGGCTCAAGAATTCTTTTCATCTCTGCCCATTAAAGAACAACTTCCTGTTCCTCCAACCCCCAGCCACTGGTTTATTTTCTTTATTTATGAATTTGAGTACTCCATATAAATGGAATCATACAGTACTTGTCATTTTATGAACTGCTTTATTTCCCTTAGGCATAATATCTTCATAGTTCATCCCTGTTGCAACATGTGTTAGAATTTCCTTCCGTTTTAAGGCTTAGTAATGTTCATTAAATGCATAGATTGCATTTTCTTTTTTATTCACCTGTTGAAGAATATTTGAAATGTCTAACTTTTAGCTATTGTGGAAATTGCTGTTATGAATTTTTAAATGAAAAAACTGCTTTTTTTCCTCCATCAGTTTATCTTTTATATATCATACATGTATATTATAAAAATGAGTGAACCAACCAAATATTATAGCAGATGTGCTGTCAAGTGACATGTAAAAGTTCTCAATTTGAACTCATTTTATTCACCAAAGATGGCTTAATTTTGTATTTTCCTTTTTCCTGTGGTGTGATTTCAAAAGTTGAAAAACAGCCACTAATTGTTATGATTCTTATTTACTATATTTATGAGGAAGAAAAAATACTGTGTCATTAGCCTTTACTCTGCTATTAAAGATTTCCTGTTAGTGAAAGGTGTGCCCACTCTTTTTAATTTTCATTTGTTATTTTTTACTCACACTCAGCAGTCATTGTTTCTGGTGTTTTTTTTGGATTCTTCTTCTTTTTTTTTTTTTGCTGTTTACCTTTTCAGTTTTTTCATGTAAATAAAATTCTAGTTTTTGAATGTCTGAAATGTCTTTGACTCCATGGCAAGTCTGGCTTATGAGAGCAGTGCTTTCCAGTGTTTTAGTGTTCCGATGTGTTTATAGAAAATTAATAAGCTGCTTGCACTAGGGTCCACAGGCAGCACACCTGGGAACCTGTTTGTAGCACACTTGCTAGGAAAGCTTTGGGTTAATAAGAATCTAGTTTCAAAGTATTTTTCTCTTAGCTCTTTGGGGACACTGCCCAGATCTTTTAAAACCCATGTTTCTGATCCCAAGGGTAGATGATATAGTGATTCTGGAAATTTCCTTGGTATTCTTCAGTTTTACTAGTATGATTCTGTTAATGGCTCGCTCTCTTCTGTCTGCCCGCTCCCCCGTTACTCTGTCTTTTCAGTTCGACAAGGAAGTCCTTCTTTAGCTTTTCACCTGATCTTAGCTCCCCTTCCCCTTTTAAATTATTTTCTATCTCTGTTCTCTCGCTCTCTGCTTTTTTTTTTTTTTTTTTTTCTTCACCTTCTGGGAAATTGCTTCAACCAACCTTGTATTATTGGTAAATAATTTGGTGTTTAGTCATGCCCATTTTGTTACTCAACTACATTTACTTTATTATGCTTTAATAATTCTTTTTTTTTTTTTTTTTTTTTTTTTTTTGTGGTACCGGGGATTGAACTCAGGGGCACTCATCCACTGGGTCACATCCCCAGCCCTTTTTTGTATTTTATTTAGAGACAGGGTCTCACTGAGTTGCTAAGTGCCTCGCCATTGCTGAGGCTGGCTTTGAACTCGCGATCCTCCTGCCTCAGCCTCCCAAAGTGCTGGGATTACAGGTGTGCGCCACCGCGCCCGGCTTTAATAATTCTTAATAGCCATTGCTAATACTTCTTTTCAAAATGTCACCTAATTTATCTTGCAGTGTTTTCTTCAGGCCCTCTGAGGATATTAGAATTCAAATACACTTTTCTGTTTCTTTTCTTTTTTTTTTTTTAAATATTTATTTATTTGCTTTAGTTGTACACAATGCAATAATGCATTTATGTTTACGTGGTGCTGAAGATCGAACCCAGGCCGCACGTGTGCTAGGCGAGCGCTCTACAGCTGAGCCACAACCCCAGCCCACTTTTCTGTTTCTTGTTACTGGTTCTCTGTTAACAGTTCTGGCTATTCATCTGGCTCTTCTCTTAGACTGTTGGGTTGCAGGAGTGTTTGTATCTTGGTTAATATTGGCAACTTTCTGTTGCAGTAAGTAGTTCTTTTTCTATCAGGCCTCTCTTGCATGGTGGCTTTTGGTGTTGATGGGTTCTGTGAAGTTGTATCTGGTATGGACCATAGGGCTCTCCCTCTTTAGGGAAATCAGCAGGCAGAGTGGCATCCTATTTACTTGACGTGGATAACTTTTGGTTTATTTTACTTGCATGGTATTGAGAGATCCTCTTCCTTTCCTCCTCTCCCTCTTTTTATTTGTTCCCCCCCTTTCCTCTTTGAGCACTTTTGATTTCTTTTTACAATGGAAGTCTGGTGTTCCTCTGGTGTTCAGACTACTTCTTCTCAGGCCTGGTTGCTTCCAGAGGAAGCCTTACCCAGGTAAAAATTCCTGGGTGATTCCAAAAATTTCAAAAATTCTTTATATAGACATCACTTCTCTTATTTTATCCTAACTGAAGAAGCTGCCACCACCAGCATCTCCTTTCACAAGGTCAGATGATGAGGTCATTTGTCCAGAATATAGGTAATGCAGTGCCTTTTGAAGTACCCTATTTCATTTTTCCTTGTAGTTATGATTAGTTTGATTATAACTTGGAACTTTTGTAGTGTTTATCTCCCCGCCCCCCCCAGTGTTTTCTACTTTGTATCTGCTCAGAAATCTTTAAAATTTATGATAATCCAGAAACATCTGATTTTGCAATAGTGGAATAATTTAATTTAAATTTAAGCGGTTTTCTCCCATTTTGGTGGGACGTTAGGAAGGAGGAGAGCTAGATTTGTTCATTCTGCAGCCTTGAATTACAGTTGATTTATTTGTAATGATTTTAAAATTACCCATACCTGCCTCTTAATTTGAATTATTTCTTTTGCTGTAGCACCTTGGAGGAATTAAGAAGTCATCTTCCCTTTATCCCAATAACAAAGAGTATTTTAATTCTTAATCTGTGCCATAATGCTCTCTGCTGTTCTGTGGCCATCTGATCTCTTATGGAAGAAAACATGCACAGCCATAGTCATTGCTTGCCATTACTTCCTGAAGTTGCTTGTTTTTTTAATAATTATACATTTTTATGGGATTCAATTTGATATTTTGATACATGTATCCAGTATATAATGATCAAGTTAGGGTAATTAGCATTTCTGTCACCTCAAACATTTATCATTTCTTTGTGTTGGGAGCATTCAAAATCTTTCCTTCTTTGAAATACATAATACATTGTTATAAGCTATATGAGTGCTATGAAGTATATGTAAGCAAAGCAATTGTTTTCAAGAGAGAGTGTATGTTGGACAATATTTGTCCACTCACTCATGAAAATACTGATAAAATTGGGTTGTTAGCAAAATAGGGGAATATTTTTTTGAAAATGATTTAGTAAAAGCCCCCGGGAAAATAGTGAAAGACAAGCCCTGGGGAAAAGAATGAAAGAAGGAACAGCTAGTTCATTTTTGTCTTTGCCAACTTATATCCTGAAACTACATTGCACATCTATACTTTATCACTGGAGAGCCCCAAATGCCTTTTTACTTAACACCTTTTAAACCTTATTTGCTTATTTATTTATCTTTGATATGTATTTAGGGCATTAAGTAAAGGATCTTACCGCTCAAATGTTTTAAACATTAATTTTTGATGAAAATTGAGATGTCCAACAGTAATATTGCTAGTGTCTATAGCTTTCAGGCTTTTTTGACATTTAATATTGCTGCCTTGTATGTGTGTACATAAAACCGAAATTAGAGTTTCATGAAATATTATTTGCCCTTCATGTGATGTTTTCATATTATTTCATTATAAAAGGATATGACTTTAATTTCATATTCTACAAATTGTTTGTGACCTGCAGCTTGGAAACCTCTGAATTAGATCTTGATCTTTGGAATAGTGGGAAGATGGAGAGATTTGAATTCAAGTGGTTCTAGCTCGTGGTCTTGGGTAATTTCCTTCTTTTAGTCTATTTTTGCAACTATAAACTGGGAATAATAACGTCTTTAGCACAACTGCGAGGATTAAAAATACATACAAGGTGCCTAGAAGCCCTAGGAATGGTGTATTTAATAATTAGAAGCCTTCTATTATTGTCATTAATTTTGCTCTATCCTAGGTATTGTATTAAGTATGGTAATGAGGCTCAGGCATTATTTTTGCCTTTATGGAGGTTAACATTTTATTACTGTAGGAACACATAGATATAATTGCATGCAAGGTGAGAAGGATGTTAGTAGATTATATACAAGGTATAAATGCTGAAAGGAAGGAAGGGTGGTGAAATTACAGAGGTGTCATTTTTTCCTTTTTTTCAAAGTAAAGTCTTTCAGACTTTTTAAGGGTGGATTCTCTCATATTACCTCCAGTTGATTGTGTTTTTTATTTTAAGGAGACACAAGGGATGTAAGAAAACAGGAATGATTTTAAAGCTCCAAAGCCTGGTGTTTAAGAGAATTGGAGCACTATTTTGACCATAACTGATTGTTTTCCCTTTCTGGCTTCATGGATAATTGGCATGTGTTCTAGAATGTAATATGGTCTTAGGGATGGAATTATCATGTATTCCCCCTCAGGAGCAGCAAGCAGTCTAGTGTTCTGCCATTATAGCTCAATTCTCTTCTTTTCCTCTATGTAATCCCATTAGAGCACCCTCTACTTTGCAAGATAGTTCCCATTACATCATGACTTCTGTCGATCATTGTCATAAATCTTGGTTTCTTGACTCCTGCTTTTTTGCAAACTAGAACTAAAGAACCAAGGATCTAGGTTGTAGGAATCAGTGGGCTAACTGAGCAGTGATTAGAATCAGTTTCAATTATTTCTCTTTATAGTTTCTATTGCTTTACATTTAGATATTTAGGGGCATGTCTGATTTGCCCAGCTTGAGGTATGTTTCAGCCTTTTGGCCAGGGAGTAAAGGGTAACATAATTGAAAATCCGAAGACTTCAGAATCTGTGTTCCTCTAAAGCAAAATCAGAGGAATTAAAAACAACAACAAGGCCGGGCGCGGTGGCGCACGCCTGTAATCCCAGCACTTTGGGAGGCTGAGGCAGGAGGATCGTGAGTTCAAAGCCAGCCTCAGCAATGGCGAGGCACTTAGCAACTCAGTGAGACCCTGTCTCTAATTAAAAAATCCCAAAAAAGGGCTGGGGATGTGACCCAGTGGTCGAGTGCCCCTGAGTTCAATCCCCAGTACCACACACAAAAAAAAAAAAAAAAAAAAAAAAACAACAACAACAAAACAGACCTTTAATATAGTGTTACTTTGTATGGTATGTTAGAGAAAGAGGGTGTGTGTGTGTGTGTGTGTGTGTGTGTGTGTGTGTGTGTGTGTTTGTGTGTTTAAGTCAAACTTCAGAGAGAAGATATGTTTGGTTCTCAACCATTATCTAATATACAGTGTGTTTTGGGAGACACATTTGGTATAGAAAGTGAGAACTTTGTGGAGTAATGTGGAATTAGAGCTTAGAGCATGTATCTTAAAACTGTAATGTGAGGGGAGAGAGATAATGAAGAGAATGTTGACCCAAGGATTTTGGATTCATTTATTTTTAAGCTGCGAAATTATGTGATTGTATTTCTTTCTTAGAACATTCACTCTGGAGGCATTATAAATGTTGGAGGGAGAGTAAAAGTCTGTATGAACAGATAAGAGCAGTAATGACAGTTAATAAAGCTATTTGGTTAATTGAAATACAAATTTATAAGATCCTCTGTGATCTTGTCCCATCTGCCTGATTTAATTTTCTACTGTCTCTTGCATACCACTTTCTAGCCACACTTTACAAGTTTTTTTTTCTCATATCACACTTGTTCTTACCGTAGGGGTCATGAACTTGCTGTGTGTGGCCCTTTGTCTAAAAATTTCTTAATCCTGGTTGTAATTTGTTTAATCCCGGTTGTTACTTGCTTAGATTATTGGTGTTTGGACCTCATCACATTAAATCTTCTTTTCTGATCATATTCTCCAATCTCATTGCCTCTATGGCTTTTTTTTTTTTTTTTTAATATTTATTTATTTGCTTTAGTTGTACACAATGCGTTTATTTTTACGTGGTGCTGAGGATCGAACCTGGGCCTAAGCACTGAGCCACAATCCCAGCCTCTGCCTCTATGGCTTTTAAGTATTATTTCATTCTATTTAATTTTAAAAAAATCACTGTTAATACAATCTTATTTGATTTTGTTGTATTTGATTTTTGGTCCCATTAACAGTGACAGGCTAAGTATGGTTGCTAAAGAAGACCCCAAAGTGGTTTGTTGCTGAGAACAATTTCATTAAAGTAAGGTACATCACAGTCAAAGGCTGTGTTACAACAATGGATCTGAAAAGGCAGAGGATGAACTCCAGGTGTTATCCCTTTGCAGGGCCATATGTCTATCATTGTCTCTCAGATCAGAATTACTGATGTGTGCATGAACACCTTAAACCAGGGAACCTAGAATGGAGTCTGGTGGAGCTTCTTACATTCTCCTGGGCACATAGCCTTTTTTTTTTTTTTAAATATTTATTTATTTACTTTAGTTGTACACAATGCAATGCATTTATGTTTTACATGGTGCTGAGGATCGAACCCGGGCCGCGCACGTGCCGCGCACGTGCAAGGCAAGCGCTCTGCCGCTGAGCCACAACCCCAGTCCCTGGGCACATAGCCTTTTAAACCAGCCCCAAAGGTAAAGAAAGCCCTCTGGAGGGGTCTCAGTAAAACTAGGTACAAACCATCAATCTCAGTGTTAACAATAAACAATGTTTACAATCTGGAACAAACAGGCTAAAAGCTCATTGCACCCATGTTTTCAAAGCAACATTCTAATCAGTACATTTTGGGCTTTGATTAGGTGTCAGTGTTCTGCCAGTATTTCAGGAATATACCCAGGCCTGTTCTGGCCTTTTGGAATTAACCCTCACGGTACTTTTTATACACATTTTATTACTATATTTAAAATTTTCTCTTCTTCTGATATATAAATACCATTACAGAAGTACTTTTGCCTGTGTTAGAAGATGTCAGTGATTATGTGAATGTGTTGAAGATTTGACCAAGGAAATTCAGAATGACCAAAAGTATCTTTTCCATTTTAAGGTGGTCGTTGTTTATTTTCTAACTTTTAATTATGGGACTTAAGCTTCTCTGGGAGAACTGGCACTTCATGGAGCGTTGAGGTCTGAAGGCAATGAGTGATAAGAAGGAATGGATAGGGGCTGGGGTTGTAGCTCAGTGGTAGAGTGCTCGCCTAGCATGTGCGCGGCCCGGGTTCGATCCTCAGCACCATGTAAAGATGAACGCATTGTGTACAACTAAAGCAAATAAATAAATTAAAAAAAAAAAAAAAGAATGGAGGGCTGGGATTGTGGCTCAGCGGTAGAGCGCTCGCCTCGCACGTGTGCAGCCCGAGTTCGATCCTCAGCACCACGTACAAATAGACGCATTGTGCACAACTAAAGCAAATAAATAAATATTAAAAAAAAAAAAAGGAATGGATATAAAAGCAAGTGCCATTTTGTTCCCCTTCTTGCTATTAGCCCTTTATCTTTCTTTGACTTACCTTTCAGGTCTTATGATTAAGCAAATTAGTTTTACTTTTTTGGTGTACATTGACAATTATCTTTTCTTGAGGAAGAGTTACATGAGCCAAATATTTTCTATGAAGTGTTTCCTACAAAAAGAATTTTAGTATTTTATCAAAACAGGTTGGGCTGTAATAATGAGCTACCATTTTTGAGTGCCTTTTTTTCACTAAACAAGTACTAAATGTTTTTCATTCATACACGTACACACACACACACACACACACACACACACTTTCTCTAATTCTAATGAAGACACCACAACGTAGGTAGTTATCCCTATTTTTACATAAATTTAATCTGAGGCCCAAGGCTGTTCTTAGTAATTACTTGGTAGAGTTAGTTTTGGATCTAGGTTGACAAACTAGCGTTTTTCTCATTGTACTATGTAGGATAAGAAGATGCCAAGAACCTCATAGTGAATGCTATAACCTTTAAATGTATATTGAAATACAGGTGAGGAGAAAAAAAAAAAACTAAAAAGTTCTGCCTCTTATAGTTTGCTGCTTGCAGAATAACAGTAACTTTTGGGGGCCTCTGTCTTGTACATTTATCTATTTCCTTTCTTTTTTATTCTTTAGAATTCTCAGTCATCTTTATTGAATTCATATCAAACCATTTTAGATAACTTGAAATAGATGCCCGTGATTTGCTAAAATTGTTCTCCTTAGTGTATTCCCCCAAAACTATACAAGGGTATTGCCATTGTGCCACTTTTGACAGGGCAAGCCTCAGTAATTTTTAACTATTCTCACAGTATATCCAAATCTAACATACTATGGCCTTTTCCACCAAATGATTTCTAGGTGGCCCTTCCCTGAAGAGTCATAAGCAATTATTTTTGTCTAGGCTCTAACAATCTTTTTATGGGTCTCTATTTTTGCTTCCCTTGCAGGTGCTTATTTTTAAACTTAATTGTTCTGGACATTTGAGCACTTTATGAGATTTAAATTTAAGACATGCACATTCAGGGAAAAATCTTTCCTCACTGGTTTCCTAGTCACTTGTTTCTTCCTGGTGCAACTATAGTATTATCAGTTACTTATATGTCCTTCTGGAGCTAAGAAACAAGTAGGTAATATGCTCTGTCTCAACTTTTTATTTCTCCCAAAGACTTTAGCATATTATGCAGTTTTGCCCACTGCCCAATTCCTTTAGCCTAACAATATATCTGGGACCATGCATGTAGGAGCACCTGGAAATTTTTTAAATTCTTTTTTGACTGAGTAATATATCACTGTATTATTAAAGGCCTTTTTTTTGGGGGGGGTGGGTGGTGTAGTACTGGGGATTGAACTCAGGGGCACTGGACCACTGGGCCACATCCCCAGCCCTTTTTTGTATTTTATTAGGGTCTCACTGAGTTGCTAAGTGCCTCACCATTGCTGAGGCTGGCTTTGAACTCACGATCCTCCTGCCTCAGCCTTTCAAGTGCTGGGATTACAGGCATGCGCCACCGCGCCCAGCTATTAAAGGCCTTTTTTTTAAAAATATTTATTTATTTGCTTTAGTTGTACACAATGCATGTACTAATTTTACGTGGTGCTGAGGATCGAACCTGGGTCGCGCACGTGCTAGGTGAGCGCCCTACCGCTGAGCCACATCCCAGCCCCTAAAGGCCTCTTTTGATGGGCAATAGGTAGTTTGATTTCTTTTTCTAATGTTATGATGAATAACACTGTATAAAATTATTTTTTATGTGTGAGTATAATTTGAAAAATAATTACAGTGGAACTTCAGGATAAAAGTTATGTGTATTTTAAAATTTGACTGCTTAGTGGTATCTCCATAGAGATTCAGTTCTACCAACTTCTACCAACAGTGTATAGGTGTAATACTATGAAGTGTCATAGAACTTTTTTAACTTTACCATACTAGTATCTTCCATCTAAAAAATACACATGCTTTTCATTATGGTAAAATATATATAATACATAAAACCCAAAGTTCAGCTTGATGGATTTCACCAATTGAAAGCATCTGTGTAAGTACTAATTCAGGTAGTAATCCCTACTCCATCCCTGGCCTCTGGGAATGTAACCATTATCCTGACTTAGTATCATAGCTTCATTATTTTGTACTTCACATAAACTGTACAGTATGCACTCTTACTTATGGCTTACTTTGCTTAACTTTGTATCTGAGAAAATCATCAAAGTTGTATCAGAAGTTCTTACTGAAATCTTAATTTGCCTTTCTCTTACAAGGATTGTTGAGCAGCTTTTAACATTTTAAACTTTTAACTTTTTTATATTCTGTAATCTGTTTATTTCCCATATTTATAACTAGAGGATCATTTTGTCTTATGGATCCCTTTACATATAAGGGAAGTTAATTATTTGCGATATAAGCTGTAATTATTTCTTAATTTAGTCATGCCTTTTGATTTTTGATCTTATATATAATTAATTTTTTTGTAATTATATTAATTTTTCCATTGACTTGTTTTCTTCCATGGGCCTTCTATTTTTTGAGCATCTCATAATGTTAATTCACACCTTAATGTCAACAAAGATAAACATGCAATAGATAAACAAAAAGTGTTAATGCTCTAAGCAAAATTTGAATCAAAGATGAGTCAAACTCTAGAGTGTTCCCACTACCCTTGTTCAATAGTCTCTTGATATGTTGGAGAAATTTAGTGAAGGTTAAGTTTAGGATACATGTGAGGAAAGTGGCTGTAAATGAGAAGGATGCCAATTCAGAGGGAGTGAAGTTGGCAAAAACTTCCCACTAAAGAAATTTCTCCTGGAGACATTTCATTACATCTAATGTACAAAAGATAAAATATTAGAAGTTGGTCTCAAAGTCGTGACAGTTCCCCAAGATTTAGAAAAAATGCTTGTGCTATGTCATAAGTTATACGATGAGAAAAAGAGTGCTCTTCAAAGTATTTGACAGGTTATTTACAGAGAAAATGATCCACAGGTTATGAACAAAGAAAATAATTGACAATTTTCTAATGTTTTAAATTATAGTATATTAAATACTCAGTTTTTATTTTCCTGGACATGTATAACAATAAGGGATTTTTTAATATTTTGGTAGAATTTTAAATGTCTTGTAACAATTGCAAAGCACTGATTAAGATTGCCTTCTGTGATTTCATCTTGCTTTGATAATTTTTATGACCCCACACTACCATCTAAAATATCTTTAAACAAACAAGAAACCTCAAACTCTTTGAATGGACTTAATAATTTTTCAGACAATGATCCTTTCAGTTGTCTGTTTTGACCTTGGAATTTATAATAGGTTAAACAGAACCACAAATTTGGTGTTTATGTTATACTAAAGCACCCTTATAATTAGTGTATCCCTATAATGACATACTGAGCACATTTATTCAGTATTTATGAAGAAGTTGTATTGAGAGTTTGGAGGGCTATGAGAATGTTTGGCTTTATGAAACTTACTTTTAATAGATAAGTTTTGACTATGAATACTTGAACAAATAAAACAGGTTAGCAGTCAGTGTTATATGGTGTTCCAGGTGATAAATTTATGAGGCTCAAAAAGGAGTAAGCAGGTATTTATCCTGGGGGAATCATTTGTTAGAGCAAATAACAGAGAAATTCCTGACAATTTAAAAGCTTCTTGTGATGTATCTTAATTTTATTGTATAACCCTTGTTTGATAAATGAAGCTTGACAAATGACTGCTGAATCATTAATATTATTACTGTTTTTTGTTCTAAAGAGAATATTGTTAGATGATTCAGGATAGTATAGTACTTATGAGTTTTGTCCTGGCAACATTAAGATTTCCTGGTCATTGGTTAGAAATGCCAGTTCTTGGCTGAATCCCATATATAGCAGTAGAATCAGAAAGTCTAGGGGCAGGACCTAGCAATCTGTTTTATAATTCTTGCTTGTAGAACAGTAGGCCTTTCTAGTCCGTCATTACCTTTTTGTAAAGTGAGATATCTATCAGCTTTATTAAGCTATTATGATTACTAGCTCATTCTGCAATTTGATTAAAGGTCATTGTTTTCCACCTTGCTAATTGAGAATAAGATCTTTTGTTAATTTGAAGGACAATTGGTATATTTTTTTTAAATTTTAAATTTAAATGTCTAGAAATTGAATAACCTAGTAAGCTATTTTAATTGTCTTGTGGTTAATTACAAAGAAAATTGGGCTGGAGATGTAGCTCAGTAGTAGAGTATTTGCCTACTTGCCTAGCATGTGTGAGGCCCTGGGTTCAGTTCTTAATACATTAAAAAACAAACAAACAAACAAACAAACAAAAAAAAAAAAAAAGAAAATTGCCAGCACTCTTCCTTGCTATGTCAAGTACACTGGCTATTTTATCACCACCTAGAATTTCATACTGAAGTTATTGTAGTAATTGTTTACACATGCACAGGGGCACACACACAGAGAAAATGCATCCTTGTGTATTTTTTCATATTGTGAAATCTTGTGATACCTGTCAGTTTTACACTAAGTGCTTTTTAAATTCTGTCAGTTCATGTTGTCGACAGACCTTTATTTTATTTATTTATATGTTGTGCTGAGAATTGAACCCAGTGCCTCACACATGTTAGGCAAGCACTCTGCCGCTGAGCTACAGCCTCCAGCCCCTGTCAATTCATTTTTTTCTAATTAAATTCTAATAATTAAGAAACTGCCAGATTGTTTTCCCATGCGATTCCATCATTTTTACATTTCTACCAGCAAGATGTGAGGGTTTTAATTTCTCACATGCTCATTAACATTTATTATTGTCTTTGTTTATAGCTATCTTAGTAGGTGTGAAGTGGTAGCTCATTGTGATTTCGACTTGCATTTCCCGAATGGCTGATGATGTTGTGCATTTTTTCATGTGCTTATTGGCAATTGGTATATTCTTATGTGGATTAACTGTTCAGATTTCAAAATGGGGTTCTTTTTATTGAGTTGTAATGTTTCTTCACACAATCTGATATAGGTCCTTATGAAGTGATTTACAAAATTTTTCTCCTGTTCTCTGGGTTATCTTTCCACTTTCTTGATGGTGTCCTTAGAGGCTAAAAAACTAAAGTTTTTATGATGTCAGTTTCCCTTTTTTTTCTTTGGCTACTTGTGGTTTTAGTGCCCTAAGAAACCACTGTCAAATCTAAGGGCATAAAGATTTACTTGTGTTTTTTTTTCTTTTGAGTTTTAAGAGTTTTAGCTCTTACCTTTGGGTCTGTGATCCATTTTGAGGTGTTTTTTTTTTTTTTTTTTTTTTTTTTTAATGTGGAATGAAGTAAGGTTCCATCTTTTGTTTTTTGGTTGGTACTGGGGATTAAACTCAGAGCACTCAACCACTGAGCCCCACATCCCCAGCCCTATTTTGTATTTTTGTTTAGAGACAGGGTCTCACTTAGTTGCTAAGCACCTCACTTTTTGCTGAGTGTGGCTTTGAACTCCTGTGTCAGCCTCTTCATTTATTCTTTTGTGTGTGAATATCCAGTTACCCCAGCACTATTTTTCAGCCTCAGTTAAAATGACAATTTTCATGAATTTTTATCTAGACTTTCTAGATCTTACTAGCAGTTGAATAGATTTTGAATTTTGCTACCAATCCATTGTCCAAATTAGGAGAATAAATATTACTAAATACTGAGTAAAATAAAATTCTGTGGAAGTATTGTATTTCACTTCAGAAGTCAGTTGAAGAAGGATATAAACTGTAGCAAGGTTTTGTAATTGTAACATTACAAATTTTTTAAAAAAATATTTTTTAGTTGTAGTTGGACACAATACCTTTATTTTATTTATTTATTTTTATTTGGTGCTGAGGATTGAACCCAGGGCCTTGCACGTGCTAGGCGAGCACTCTATTGCTGAACCATAACCCCAGCCCAACATTACAAATTTTTAAAATGGGAAATAGAATGTATATTTGGGGATGGAGAGTGGGAGAAAAGATTTTCCTGTAGTTTGAGAACAGAGTTAGCTTGTTTTGTGCAGCCCCAGAGGCAGTAAGTGAAAATCACAGGTAGATTTTGAATCCAAGAGAACAATTAGAGTTTTCTAGCAAAATGGGCACCATTCACCTGGGTGTGAGCACTTATTGAAGGAGCTCAAGTGAGGTTGAATGATAGGTTGTCATTAATAGTACACAAAGGATTTCTACATTGAAACAAAGGTTGAGTTCTAAGATTTTGAGTTACTTAAATCACCTGACCAAGTTATGGTTTACATTTCACTATTCTAATTTACTTTCACATTTGTGAAACTTTTCTTTTCAGGGCTCATTCTTTCCCAGACTTCCTGTCAAGTAGTAGAATAAGAGTGAGGGAAAACAGAAGGTTATTGTGTTGGGATTAAATTGTAGAAGTACCCCAGTTTTTCACTAGCTAGCATTGTTGTGCATTACCCTGAAAATTAGTCTCATTGGTTGAGCCAGTTCTTTTCTTTTTGGCTTCCTCAGAGTAACCTTGTTCTCCAAGTAACACAAAGAATAATGGGGATGAGGCCACTGTAGCAACAGGGAAAGTTGAGATAAGAATTAAAAATTCAAGTGTTAGTCTAACATCAAATTTTTGCATGGTTGTAATTTGTAGATTGTGAATGGGAAAAAAAAAACTATGAATTGCAGCAAAAGGTAAATTGTGATAGTGTAAATAGAATTTCATTGCCATCCTTTCAGGAAAATCAAAAAAGCCACCTTTATTGGTTCAGGGAATTATGCTCTTTTAAAATGATCCATTAGCAAAGTAGATTGTTAAAAATGTATTTGGGAGAAAATAGCACATATTTGTACTTTCAATGGGTGTATTTGAATAATTTTTTTGGCGGTGGCGGGGGGTGGGGTGGGTGGGCTTTGAAAAACCTCATTATAATATAATCTGATTGAGGCAATGAATGAATTAGAACCCCTGGCTTTCAGGCAGAATAAGTATCTTTTAGCCATAGGGTTCTCAAACTTCAAAGAACTTTATTGCTTAAAATAAAATTGGGAGCATGAAAAAATTAAATGCCTTTTTTCTTTGAAGTGAGATTTTTGGAATAATCTTTTAAATAGGTAAGACCTTTTAAGTTTAGCCTGTTCCGTTTTTTAAAAAATATATTTTTTTAGTTGTTGATAGATCTTTATTTTATTTATATGCAGTGCTGAGAATCAAACCCAATGCCTCATACATACCAGGCAAGTTTAACTAGAGAGGGTTTCTTGTGTTAAAGTGTACCCCACATTCAACTATACTATGCTATATATATATATTTTTTTTAATGCCATTAGAGCTGGAAGATGAAGGTGCTGAGAATAAAACCCAATGCCTCATACAAGCCAGGCTCTACCGCTAGCCCCAGCCCCTGTTCCATGTTTTAAAAATTTATCTCGTTTGCTCAATTTTAGGAGCTTTCCCTTATTTTAAAGATTATTCCTAAATATCATGGGAGTATAGCTTAAAACTTCTTGGTTTGCTTTAAACCTGTGAGATGTGGATGTAGATATGCCTTAGTGAACAGGTGGTGCAAGTCTATGAAAGACATCATCTAATTGTACTTTTTTTTTTTTGGTACCGGGATTGAACTCGGGCACTTGACCACTGGGCCACATCCCCAGCCCGGATTTTTTTGTATTTTATTAGAGACAGGGTCTCACTGAGTTGCTAAGTGCCTCACCATTGCTGAGGCTGGCTTTCAACTCATGATCCTTCTGCCTCAGCCTCCCAAGTGCTGGGATTACAGGCGTGTGGGCCGCTGTGCCTGGCTATCTAATTATACTTTTTAAAGACTTAAATTTAGAATTTTTGTTTTATGTATGTATTAAGATTGAGAAGATAAAGAAAGATAGTGTTCTTAGTGTGATATGAGTTTTCTGAAGTTACTATTTGTTTTTTAAAAGCTGTTCAAATATGCCAATAAGCCGGGCGTGGTGGCGCACACCTGTGATCCCAGTACTTGGGAGGCTGAGGCAGGAGGATCATGAGTTCAAAGCCAGCCTCAGCAATGGCGAGGCACTTAGCAACTCAGTGAGACCCTGTTTCTAATAAAACACAAAAAAGGGCTGGGGATGTGGCCCAGTGGTCGAGTGCCCCTGTGTTCAATACCTGGTACCAAAAAAAAAAAAAAAAAGCCAATAAAGAATTTTTTTTTTTTTTCCTTTGCCTGCTTTTAAATGGACAAACAAAAGATAGCTAGCTGTCAGCAGGTTTCTCTCCATAATTCTATCAGGAGTAGAACACTTCATCTCCCCTCCTCTCAGTTATAAGATTATAGAAGACACTTGATGTGGGGGAAACAACTCGCAGGTTGTTTTCCTTTGGCTGACTTTTGCTCATAATGTTTAACTGGAGAGGGGTTCATTGTGTTAAAGTGTACCCCACATTCAACTATACTACGCTGTATTTTTGTTTTTTAAATGTCATTAGATTTGGAAGATGACAATGCTGATGTCAATTGTTTGGTATTTGTAGATGAGCGCAGAGAGGCTAGTGTTTGATCACCAATCCTTTCTGCACACATGTGATGATTTGTTCTTTCATTTGCAGATATGACCATTATTTAAGGGATCAGTTGCTCTTTCCAACTACCTTGTTTCTCTCTGTTTACCAGAATCCATTGATCCAAGAGCACTGCTTTTCCTCATACTTGACTGTAATAGCTATATGTAAAGCTATCCCAGCAAAATTGAATTTCCACCAATGTGACTTCAGAATCTATGGACTTGTATGGTTATAGTTCTTGTCTTCTTCACGCATACAAGAGTTCAGATTAGTGTATATATGTGGCTGAATTTGATATCTGTGTGAGAGGCAGATTGCATGATAGCATTAAGGACTTTGGATCATTACTTTGCAATAGGAACATGGCGAACTTTTTGATGCTACAATTTTTGGTTCTGTCATAGCACATTTTTTGTTGTTTTAGCTTAGAATGATATTGTTATCTAAATTTCCAGATGCTTTGACACAGGCCTTACAGTGTAGTTATAGATCTTATTTTAGAAGAGGAAGAAATATTTTAATTGTTTAACCCTAATAGGATATATTCTATTTAGTAAACAGTATTATGGAATAAGAAACTTTAACAGTAACGTTTAGAAGTAGCAGTTTGGTGAATATATCAACATAGTACAGTGAACCTTAATTTAAATGTATCATCTAGTAAAATAAAACTTAATATTTTAGATTTTTAACACTTAATGATTTCACTTGAACATCAGTTGAAATACTGGGATTATTCTAAATTCATTCAATATTTTAGATTTTTAACACTTAATGATTTCACTTGAACATCAGTTGAAATACTGGGATTATTCTAAATTCGTTCATCTGTGGGATTAGGGATGAGGGTTGCTTCTTTCTGTATTTCCTTCAAACCATATTTCTCTAGTGCTTATAATAATTCCAGGTCTCTGGAAATTATTGGCTCTTTTTGGTTGCAACTTCCATACATTTTTTACATCTTTAGCTAAGAACCACTCTTTACATCTTTACATCTTTAGCTAAACCACTGGTAAAATCTAAAAGTATGTCAGACATGAAGGTAGTTGAACAAAAACAGGCCTGCCTGCTTTACTTAATCTAAATGAACAGGCTCAGTGAGATTGTGAGAATTTTATTTCCCATGTGTCAAAGAGAGCCAGGGTTCAGAGTCAATGATGAAAGAAACTATATAATCCTTTTAGACCACAGAATTTACATTAATCATCATATAAGACCCCTTCTCTCAGGGAGTTTAGTATTTTAAAGAAACTTAATGCATATGTAACTTGTAATCTACACAAATTTTAGTCTGGTTAAAAAGTTGCACATTGTTTGGAAGGGAGACTAATGTTTGAAAGAAGATGTGTGAAGTCAAATTTTGACTTCTTTTTGGGAGGGGATAGGCTCTGGGCAGGAAGAAAGATTAACACCTGGGAAGATGTCTCACTGAAAGGTTTGGGTTTTAAACTTCTGTTGTGAAAAATTTCAAAGTATGCCAAAGAGAATAAAATAATGAATTCGCATCTTACTTCTGCTTAATTTAAGCAGCTATCAACACCCATTAAATTTAGGTATCATGTTTCTTTAATCTGACATAGTTTCTCAGCCATTCTTTATCTTTTCTGACATTGACAGTTTTGAAGAATATTCTCTTTTGTGTGCATTTGATTGGTTCCTCAGAGCTGGTCAGATTGTGTTAATTGTGATTTTAACATACGTATGGAATACTGTAATGAAAGAAGCCACAGATTATAAAGGCAAGAATTCTGGAACAATAATCTGGTCATAGCTGGGCTCGGTGGTGCATGCTTGTAATCCCAGCATTTGGGAGGCTGAGGCAGGAGGATCATGAGTTCAAAGCCAGCCTCGGCAATGGTGAGGCACTTAGCAACTCAGTGAGACCCTGTCTCTAATGAAATACAAAAAGGGCTGGGGATATGGCCCACTGGTTGAGTGCCCCTGAAGTCAATCCCTGGTACCAAAAAAAATCTGGTCAGGAGTCTGTTTCTCCGAAAAGAATGTTGTATTTACAGAACTTAGACTTTGGAGGCACTACCTCAGCTCTCTGAAATGCCTATTTTGAATAATTGTGTGAATGTAAGCAAATAACCTAAGATTTTAGGGCCATTTATGAAATATGGCTAATAAAATTACTATTTCTTCAAGTTGATTTGGAAGTGAATGAGATAACATTGGAAGTCCAAAGATGTTATGCTAGATGATAGTGATTGAAAGAATGTTAATTTGGAAAAGAGACAAATCAGCTGGTTTGAACTGACAAAAAGAGGTTCAGGTGGAGAATATTGCGCTGGCATGTGATTTGAAGGACATGTTGAATTTGGATAAACTAGTTGTGGAGAATCCACTGGCAAATTTTAGGTGTGAGGAGATATGGTCAGATTAGTGTGGGAAATAATGTTAAGAGTGAGGTGATTTTAGAAGAACAGATAAACCTTGGAGTTTAAATTTGAAGGTTTGGATTATATAGTCCAGCCTTTATCACTAGCTAATTGTATAGTTTTTGTTAAATTATTCAACCTCTCTGGATCTTATTTCCCAGCACTGTAAAATGAATAGTGCACGACTAGCATTTTTCAGAGAGAAATACTACTGGCAGGACAAAGTAGTAAGGGGGAAAGCTTTTAGCAAGGAGTTCAGCAGGATCTTGAAAAATGCAAAACTCTAGGGGGAGAGGGAAACTAATAGCCATTATAACAAATATACTGAAATACAGAAGGTACTACTGGAAATAAACCTATTATGTCACAGGTTAGGGAGGGGTGCATGTTAGTAAAGAGAAATTAAGTTTATCAATTATGTACTCTATAAGCAGGATCTTTGTAGTTATGTGTGTCATTTAGAATTGGTGTGGTGGGAAAATGGCATTCATAGTTAATAAGTATAGGTTGGTGAGTTACCTAGTGGTCTAGATTCACCTTAATACAGCATTTTGAAATGATAGCTTGTAGACAGCTTGCTTAGGGAGACTATCCCAGCTTTTTTCTCCCTGAAATTTCATTTAACAAACCAAGACTTAGTGGAAGGAAAGGAAAATGACAGCACTGCAATAAAGTGACCTTGAAGGACTTGGGTGAGGTTGACGTTCAGATTCATTATAGGCCTAAGGATTCTGTGGATCCACAGACTGAGCTTCAGTCATCCAACCATGGTATTGACCTTGGAGTAACAACCAAAGGTCACAGAAGTATGAACTAAATGATCTACAAAACTGGTTGTTGACTGAGATCAGATCTAAAGCAGCAGCATATCATAATGCAGTGAATGGCTTTTGGCACTTAAAACAATTTTAACAGTCCTGTCTTGTCCTATTTGAAAATTAAAGACTGTAGGTCTTTCTGCCTTAGGATTAATAAACTGTTTCCCCCAATCACTTGTATATATCTATAAATACAAATCAAGGGAAGTTCTAATTATGTAGGAATCCAGTCCTTTATTGAAGAAAGGTAGATGGGATCACCACATTGCTGAAAGACTTTCTAGGAACAAAATTAATTGCATAGGGTATAAATATTCTTGATACATGAAACTGCCGTGGTTTCTTTCAAAACTTTTTATTATCTAGGTTTTTCTTTTTTTATATTATGAATTTATGCTTCCAGTAAGTCCCATTTTTGTTTATTTGTTATCTGGAGTTGCTGCCTCTGGTTTGCAGTCATTGCGCTCCATTGGTTTGAGTGCTAAAACATATCTCTTGATTTTATGAAATTTCATTTTGAGAAATTGAAAAAATAAAGACAATTCCTATATATTTTAATGCATGCATTTTGTTTGTCTCCTCCACAAAAAAACTCAAGGAGTTTTCTTTACAGCTGTATCCTTAGCGTCTGAAATGACACCTGGCAAATAGTTGGCACTCAATAAATAGCTAATAGGTGAACAATTATGATACTTTGTAGTATAACAATGCTGTTAAGCCTAATAAGAATTCACAAGTGGATTCTCTTTATTGTCTTCCTAAAGCCTTTCTTCTGCCTTCTTCTATGGTCTTTGTTTTGAATAGTGAAAGGATCTGACAAGCCATATTTTAATTTTGTTTGGGAACTTAGTCATGCCTTTGGATAAAATACCACAAGAAGGGACCTCATTAGGTGATTTTGAGTAATAAGACTTGGTGTGAAAGATACCAGTGATGGAAGCCTGCAGAAGGCATGTGTTTCCCATCTCTGTGAAAGTAGTTTATTGGCTCTAGAAAACCAGAAGTTTTTGTACTTAAAAAAAAAAAAAAATACTATGGAAGTAATGAAGACATATAATATTGAAACATAAGGTTTTTTCCTAGCCTTGTTTGTTTGTGAGGAGACACCTAAAGTTACAAACTTGAGTTTTGGTTCTGTTGGTGGTTACTGTTATATGTTTATGTATTTCTTGAGGGTTTAGTGTTAGTATTTATTGTGTACCTTCAGCTTATTTTAAATGAAATGTGCTTGATCATGTCTTTGCGAATGTTTTTGCATGTGTAGTGTGGTTACAACTAGATTTTTCTCTCCCCTATTAGAATGTAAAATCCACGGTAACAATGCCTGATCCTTAAATAAACTCTTAGTGAATGAATGAATATTCAAGAACACCCTAGAAACTTGATTTTTGAAAATCAATTAGAAAATTGATTTTTGAAAGAACTGACTTGGGTCTGGACCTTCTATATTGGCCTGGAATGAACTACTTTTTAGAGTGTGAGTTAGGGTAGTCATTGCTTGAGCATTCTATAAATAAGTCCTGAGTTTCTGGCATGGAATAATGGATAAAATTCTAAATAAGGAAACGAAAGTAAGCAACAATTTATAAATCTATGAATGGCTATTGGCCATTTGAAAAAGTCTTGGTTTCAAATTATTTACTACTTTGCGTAGTATGGAAAATAGCAAATTGATGGGGTCAGAAGACTCACTGGGTTTCAGTTGTCATTCTCATTGAACCCATTCTTCTTTTCAGTACTGTGTACTTGAAAAGAAATAGCCAGTTTTGCTTTATATTTCTCCTGATTAATGACATGGAAATAAAGTGGAATTCATTAAAACTCCAAGTGGGATTTGCTGACTTCTTTCAAATTAGAAAATTAGTCACTGTACTAGACCAATTTGAAGTTAGACTAAATCAAACTGTTAACATCTTTATTACTGCACTAGAGAAGATGCATATTAATAGAATTTATAGAGCACATTAATTTGTCCCAGGTAGCAAACATCCAAGAGAACAGAGAGCTTATACCGCCTGTAAGGAACAACCTTGAGTGGAAATATACAAGTTATTTCCTCTTAATGTTTTAAAATTATTTTGATGTTTCATCTGGAAGGAAAATAATTTCACACTATTCACTTAATAATCTATGTGACTTTCAAAACCAAAATAAAGGTACTATTTTAAAATGCTGTATAATTATGGAGAAGGTTTAATGGAAACCTTATTAAAGTTACCCATTATTTGCCATTACTGAAAATATCTTTCCCAGGAATTCAATGTTGCTGATTTAGGCAATAGTTTCATTTGCTTCTTAGTTACTATTTCGAAGCCAGAAAGCAGGAATAATTATATTTGGACTGATGTTTGTTTTAAAATGGACACTTGATTATATAATACCCATTATAAGTACTTGGTTATGATCCTAATTAAAAATGGGTATAATTTCTTAGAAGCTATAAACTTTTAACAAAAACATTCATATTTTAATTTTAAATACAGTTATGAATTGCTGTGCTGGGCTAGAGGCCCTAATGCCATACTCCTAACCCACTTCTCTTTCAGTAATCTTTTTTTCTCTCTATTTTATATCCAATATTTAACTCAGAAATATTCTATTTTCAGATGCCCGTAATAGTGTTTAAAAATAGGCCATTTTTTTTTTGTTTTTATAAAATAAAGTACAAGATGTTCATAAGCATACTGAGTAAGTAATTCTAGGCATTCAAATTGCATATATGAATCAATAGTTTATTAAAGCAGATCTTTGGTTCTATCTTTTTTTGTACTGGGGATTGAACTCAGCGGCACTCGACCACTGGGCCACATGCCCAGCCCTTTTTTTGTATTTTATTAGAGACAGGGTCTCACTGAGTTGCTAAGTGCCTCGCCATTGCTGAAGCTAGCTTTGAACTCGCGATCCTCCTGCTTCAGTCTCCCAAAGTGCTGGGATTACGGGCGGATCTTTGGTTCTAATAAGGACAGCTCAGTGTTTTCTATCACAAAATCTTGGAATAATAACAATAGCTATCATTTATTAAGTGCTTTTTAGGCCCCAAATACTATTAAATGTTTGAAACACATTTTTTTTTTTTTTTTTGTAGTTTTTACAGTACCCCTTTGAAAGTAGATAATATTATGGTCTTCATTTTACAGGTATGAGTAGACAGGTTTAGAGAGATTGAATAACCTGCCTAATGTTTCATCCTCAGTAATTGGTAGAGTCACTGTATCTCTGAAGTTCTGTTCTAGTTTTGAGTAGTTTTCCTTTACCTTATTTCCTGGTATTTGGTAAGGAATAGGTGAATCTGTGAAATGGATGACATTACAAATGTTATTGAATAAGTGAATGCAATATATAATTAAAATTATAAAGAAGACGACATGTATGTTTTGACAGTTGTATTTTGAAGGTTTACATGTGAAATGTCCTAGCATTAAGCAACATGGGAAGAAATAAGGAATTTGGTTTGGTTAGAACAAGGACATAAAATGTTCAGCTTATTAGAAGAAGGGAAGCAAGAAACAAATGGGTTTGATAGAAGGGATAAGATAGGGATATAATTACCTTCTGTTGAATTCCATATCATATTAACTGCCAATAAACCTAGAAGACTTGAAATGTAGCTATCCTCACAGAAAGCCAGGCCCTAAAAGCAAAGAAAAAAAATAATCTCTTGCCTTCTGAGAAATAGCACAGGTATAAAACCAAACTAAAAGTATCTTATAAATATCACAAAACACCTGTTTTGATGATATGAAGGTTAAAGAAAGTTTAAGAAAAGCAGCTTAGTTCAGTTTCCTTTGTTTTATGCATAAAGAGATTGAGGCCCACAAGAGGTTAAATGTTCTTGTTCTTAACAGAGATGACAAAATAAGCATTCATCTCTGTGTTGGCTTGTGTAGTTGATATCATTGAAATCTTTGAAATCTTGGACCACGTTGACAGTAGGTATTATAGTTGCTATTCCAAAAACAAGTTAACTGTGGCTCAAGGAAGTTCCTAGATCAAGATTACACCGCTGATAAGAGGCAGAAAGTGGACAGCAGATGACAGATCATAAATTCTTAACCACCCTCCTTTAGGTATCCCAGATCTCTTTCCAAAGACTTTTTTACCCCCCAAAAGATGGCCAAAGGTTTTAAAGGAAAGTATCACTTTACTGAGGGAGGTCTGTTGCTATTCTTTTATTGCCAAAGGTTGGTAAATTTAGTACAGTAAGAATCTGAATTTGCCTATCTTTAACATCTCTTATGATGGCCTCCATAGCATAATGGTAAATATTTAAATAAGCCTATAATTTATAATGCCTATTACCTCTCCTAGAAATTGTGACTCTTCAATACATAGGAGATAAAGAAGAGCTATTTCAGAGAAAAAAAATAGAATGATTGGAACGTAAAGGACTTATATGTGAACATGAATGTTCTAGGTATGATTTCTAACCTATAAGGACAGCACCGAGATAAGGTACATCTTTATGTGTGATTGCCTGCACAGAGAATATAGTAATACACATGACAGGTTCCAAGTATTTGCCATCCCTTTAGTGAAGCACACACAAACTCTTGTCTGTGGCCATACTTAATGTTGCGGATTGGGGATGCCTCTTTCCCACTTAGTTTTTGAGACCATTGTTTTGCTTGGACATTTCCTTTTTTTTTTAATAGGACTATCATCTTCTAACATTACATGTAATTCAAAATAATGTTAGAATATAAATATTGTGGGGGCAAGGATTTTTTTTTTTTTTTTTTTTTACTGATTTACTGATATATTTGGTTCCAGTGTTGTTGAATTAATAGTAACTTAATGTAAAAGGCTAACTTAGTAAAGTCTAGTAGAGAGTTTATTTCCCTACAAGCCCTTTCTTCCTCCTTCCCCCATCCCCACCCCACACCACTGTTCAATAGACAAAACAGTATCTATTACAAAGTAAATCTTAGTTTTTTAAAGGAAAAAAAAACTGTTTAATTTTGCATAAAGAAAAACATAGGCTATAAAGTATATTTCTTCCTTGTCCCAGAAGACTAGTTTACTTATTAGTTACTCCTTAGTAGGAGAAGTACCTTCAAAATAACAACAAAAACTATATTAAGTGCATAAACCAATAACATAGTTGTTCATTATCATTTTCAAGTATTACATATTGTATGTAATTGTATGTGCTGTACTTTTATAGGAATAGCAGTGTGAAATAGGTTTGTTTACATCAGCATTACCACAAACATGTGAGTAATGGGTTAGCTGTGGCAGTATGACAGCTATGATGTCACCAAGTAAACAGGAAATTTTCAGATCCATTATAAACTTATGGAACCATCTTTATATATGTGGTCTATCATTGACTATAACCTCACCATGTGTCATACAACTATATAGTGCCATATAAGATGCTATTTTTGCCTTAGAAAACTTCTTCTTTGAAGAATGATCATGTATTTTTGGGGGACATTATTTTAATAAGGATTTGATTTTTGACCAAAGAAAACTTTCTCTCATTTAACCTAAAAGCTTTATGCTGCATCCTGGATCTGTGGAATTTTGGGTGGTTTTGAGAATTGCTTCAGGATCAGTGATGACTGTGGATAATATCTGGTTTGTTGTTGTTGTTGTTGTTTTTCCTCAATAAAATTTTATTGAAATACTCATTCATTTCTGTTTTTGTCTTTGGCTGCTTTACTATTTAATATTAGAATTAGATAGTCATGAAAGAATCCAAATGGCCTGCAAAGCCCAAAATATTTACTTTCTGAAAGCCATAGTTTGCCAACCCGTAACTCATGCATGGCAATGGCTGAAGACTGAGATTAAGTAGTTGGTAGTAATATTTAGCCCTCCGAGTCTGTGAGTTCTGTGTCCAAGGATTCAACCAAGCAACTGCTGATAGATAATATTCAAGGAAAAAATTTCTAGAAAGTTTCAAAAAAGATAAAACTTGTATTTTCTGCACTCAGCACTGTGCTTAATTGACTCTAGGCAAGTGATATGTAATCTCATGCCATTTCCCAGATCCTCAGTCTCTCTCTAGCTGTCTTTTAAACCATTGTTTGCTTCTCATTTTGTTTGTGTTTTATGTAGTTAATCCTGTGATGGTTACATCTATACTGAATATATACAGACTTTTTCATGCCATTATTCATTAAACAGTACTGTATAGCATCTGTTTACACAGCACTTACACCGTATCAGGTATTTTAAGTAATCCAGAGATGATGTAAAGTGAAGCGGGGGAGGGAGTATGTAGGTAGGTTGTACGCAAAGATCAGGCCATCTTATATAAGGGTAATGAGCATCTGTGGATTTCGGTATCCTAGGGCTACAGGAAACCCCATCCTTTGTGGATATTAAGGAATGACTTTATACAGTCTCAGTGCATTATTACCATCATTTAGGTAGTGGGCAGGGAAAGAAGGTTCTATCTTGTACCAGAGTACACACATAGACAGAAACTTTAGAAAGATGGTCTTTTCCTGTGACCCCTGGATAATATGCATATGTTGTGGAGTCAAGAGACCCTGTATACCCTGTATTAATGTGTCCTGAATGGGTGAGCAGACAACACAGCTTGTGTTTGATGATTTAAGTGTGTCATTTAAAATTTGGTGAAAATGTTAAATTGCAAGCAGTTTGTCAAACCAATCTCAGAATTTTGCATTCTCTAGAATTAAGAATATAGCCTTATTTGATCATATACTTAGAATTAATTATATTAAAGTACAGGTTAGCCATAACTTCTTAAAGAAGTGTATTTCTCTTTACTTATTTTCATTAGACCATGAACAATTTGGGTTTGGTCCCCCGTACTCCAGCTGGGAATTAAATCCAGGGCCTCATTGCCTGCTAGAGAAGTGCTCTGCCAGTGATTTACATTCTTGGCCCAACAATTTGTTTTGAGTTACTAAAAGCAAAGCATTACTAATATTTTAAAAATTATACCAACTTTCAAAATGTGAAGTTGATGCAACCCATTTTTAAGTTTTTTTTTTTTTTTTTTAAATGTGGAAATCTGGAAGACAATAAGAACAGTGTGCTCTTTAAGTCCTATGGTAATATATAAATAAAAGTATGACTTTTTTTTTGTTTTTTGGTGGTGCTGGGGATTGAACTCAGGGGCCTTGTGCATACAAGGCAAGCATTTTACCAACTGAGCTATATCCCCAGCCAAAATTGTAGCATTTTAGAGCTCTGAAATGAACACCTAATTTAATACAAATGTATTTTTTCTTTGTGTCCAAAGTACTTGAAAGTGGAAGTTTTTATTTTAGTATCTTCCTGATGACTTATTCTTAATTTTTTATTTAAAATAAATAGGCTTATCCTCTGAATATCAAAGACACTGTTTTTAAAGTGTGCTTGAGAGGCTCTTTGCTTCAGTGAGGAACATCAGATGTGTCCATTGTCACTCTGAGGTTACACGAATCAGGACGGTGGTCACATTTATGCACAGTCCAAATCTGTTATCATTAAAAAGTTTATCAACTGTGAAAATGTTTTGAGTGTTAAAGATTTTAACTTACAAAAGGCATATTATAACTGGATTCTACAGACACAGTAGTGCACAGACAGCACAATATGAATGGCAGTACTTTACAGAAGTGCACAGCCAAGGGCACATAGTGCTCATGGCAGTCCTGGCCATGTTGTCAGCCATGCAGTTTTTCTGATAAATGACTGTGTCTTCTCAGAGAAAGGGGCATCTTTTGGCTTGTTTATATTATTAACAAATAATTGCATCTGAATCCTATGCCAGTCACTGTTTAGGACTTTCATAAATGTTATTCATCTCTCATTACTCATTTTACACATGAAAAAACTGAGGCACTGGAAGGTTAAGATAATTTGCCTTAAATCACTTAGCTAGTAAGTAGAGAGTGAAGGACGTTCAGCTCTAACTGTGTGGACCCTATAGATCAAGATTCTTTACCCCTATCCTCTGTGACTTCCCTTTTTCCCTAATTTGTCCTGCTAGAGTCTCATTTGCACAGGTATCATAGAGGCTAGTGCTGGCCCTGATAGCACACTTGATTACTGAGTTGGAAGAGATAATGCTCACATAACCAACCCCATATCATCTGTTTAACTAAATAATTTCCAAGATGGGTGATAAAGCCAAGTTTTGTTTGCTGTGGCCATTCATTTATGTGACATTTTTCCATTATAGTGAGTACAAAAATAAGGACCTTTCTAAAACAGATAGCTTAAAGCTTATTTAGTCTTTTTTTTTTTCCAAATATTTATTTATTTGCTTGTAGTTGTACACAGTGCATTTTTACGTGGTGCTGAGGTTCGAACCCAGGCCGCGCACGTGCTAGACGAGCGCTCTACCGCTGATCCACAACCCCAGCCCCCCCCCCCCCCCTTTTAAAGTCAGTGCACCTTTGGTGTTCTTTTTTTTTTTTTTTTTTAATATTTATTTATTTGCTTTAGTTGTACACAATGTGTTTTTTTATTTTGATGTGGTGCTGAGGATCAAACCTGGGCCACGCATGTGCTAGGCAAGGCGAGCGCTCTGCCACTGAGCCACAACCCCAGCCCCTGGTGTTGTCTTTTATGCTTTTTTGGTAACTCCTGTTATATAGTTGTGGTCTCTGTTTATGATGTCCTCATCGTCATTGTCTTCCTTTTCCCATTCATTTTTAAGAAGACAGATTGAGTTTATCTTGTTTCTCGTTGTTAATCTTAAAATTCATAAAACATTTATTAATTGATTGATTGTACTGGGAATTGAACTCAGGGATTTTTTACCACTGAGCTATATACCTAGCCCTCTTTATTTTTATTTTTAGACAGCATTGTCAAGTTGCTGAGGCTGACTTCCAACTTGTGATCCTCCTGCCTCAGTCTCTGGAGTCACTGGAATTAACAGGTGTGCATCACCACACACAGCCTAATTTACCCTTGATAATAGTATTTTTCTCCCTCTATTTCGGAGAACTACTTCATTTGCAATCTGATATTTGAAAGAAATCATTCTTCTGCTTCCCTTCCCCAACAGTAGATTAAGAATTAGAATCTTAGGGCTGGGGTTGTGGCTGAGTGGTAGAGCACTTGCCTCACATGCATGAGGCACTGGGTTCGATCCTCAGTACCACAAAATAAATAAATAAATAAATAAATAAATAAATAAATAAATAAATAAATAAATAAATAAATAAATAAAATAAAGTTATCATGTCCATCTCCAATTAGGAAACAAAAAAAATAGAGAGAATCTAACTAGATCCTTTCCCTCCATATAGGCTAATGGTTCTTGGCCCCTATGGGGAGCTTTTAAAAGATATGACTAACTTGCAGGTTCTACTCTAGACCAATTAAATCTGAATGAGGGTTTCACTGAATTATAGTTAAGTTTGAATCTGGAAAGGCATTTCTGTAGTTCAGAGTTAATCTAAGACCTACCATCCTTGGCAGAGCTAAAAAGGTATTGTCCTGGTGAATGATTCTTGCTAAAAAGGTATTGTCCTGGTGAATGATTTTTGGGTTGTGGTAGCATAATTAGCTTTTCAAATTCTTGGTATCTTGAATTGAATATTCTGTGCTTGGAGACAGTGAGAAATCTAATAAGGTCTAGGAATTCTCTTTGACTTAAGTGTCAATGTACCTGATTGTGTTGTCTTTGACAATAAAAGTTTATTTTTCCTTACCCCCACTCTAGTATTTCTCAAAACATCATGCTATTCCTGCTGTCTGTCCTCATTATGTCCTCAGTATTCTACTGGTTTCATTCTCCCAAACTACTTTATAAAAACAAGAAAGGGTAGCAGCTTTGTGTTAACAAGAAAATAATGTAAAATCTGAAGTATTTTGAGGCACTGTAAGTTGTACCATTGATTTAGTACCTTGGTTTTTGGGGAAGAAGAAACTATACATTAATGATGTGCTCACATTTTAAAAGAAACTGACAGTCATGTGTATCTGTCTATATATTTTAATGTTATATTTTTAGTATCAACCAAAGTGTGTTGAAGTTCTCATTCAGATTCTCTATTCTTGGAAGTTGGTAAATTGCTTAAAGGCTTTTGATGGGTGGACGTTAGTGCCCAGATAATAAGTTTGGCTCATAGTAGCACTTGAAATTCCTCACATCTTAAACTTTTTCTCTAGATTGAGTTTGTGATTTTTATTCTTTAATTTGCATTGCTTATTGTGTGACAGTCAAATTTTGAAATACTGATAACTTATTTTATTCCTATGCAGCATTTTATTTTTTATAAGTTTTAATACAATATTTAACCTCATATGATGAAACTAATTGAAACTAATTTGACTGAAATACTAACCAGATGATTAGACATCAGTGCATGTTTAAATTGTTCTTTGTTTGTGTGGAAGTGTGGTCTTAAGAATGACTTATTTTTAGAAAATTGGGGTCACAGTGTAAAATTTTTGAGTATTTTTCCGCAAGACACTTGAATAACAATGAGACGTGAAAACATAAGTGATAATAGCAAAGTTGTGTTAAGTCTGACTGAGTCAGATTTCAGGGTCAATTATAGCTTATAGCCCCTTCCTTCCCTTTCTATCTGCCTTAGTTTCTGACTGTCTAGAATATTGTCTCTCTGTCTGTGTATGTAACTCCATGGGAAATAAGGATAGGGCGAGGGGTACAGAATATAATGCTTCAGTGGTTTTGACATATGTATAGTAGGTTATTAGGGATTGCCCTGTTGAAGGCAACTAATAAAAGTTTATTTTTGTAAAATGAATCAAATCAAGGAGGTTCAGCTAAACTCTGATTTGCAAATATATTCTTTTTTTAATTGATCTATTTGCAGGTAATTACTGTTGTGCTATCAATCATGCACTAAGCAATTTAATTTGAATTTTATTTGTGACCTCCCCCTCTAGGAGTTCATTTAATTAAAAAAAATGTATGTTTTAACAGTGCTGGGGATCAAACCCAGGGCCTTGTGCATGCTGAGCTACATACATAGCCCATTTAATAAAAAATCTTTCTATGCTGAATCAATTCTGGTTAGGATTCTTATATTTTTCTTGTAATTCTTCAGACAATTGTTCCAAATTCTTCACATTAACTAAAAGTTCATCTTTAGCTTAAGCATGCCACGTATACTTTCTTGAATTTACTGCTGGCCACTGGGTTGAGATTAGATTTTTGTTGCTGCTTTAAGTAATAAGAACATTTTCTTATTGTTTTCCTTGTGTTTGTACTTTTTCCTAGAGAAAGGGTCCATAGTGTCCATTTGCTTTTCAGTGGGTTCTTTTTTTTTTTTTTGGTACCGGGGATTGAACTCAGGGGCACTCGACCACTGGGCCACATCCCCAGCCCTTTTTTGTATTTTTATTAGAGACAGGGTCTCACTGAGTTACTAAGTGCCTCGCCATTGCTGAAGCTGGCTTTGAACTCGCGATCCTCCTGCCTCAGCCTCCCAAAGTGCTGGGATTACAGGCGTGCGCCACCGCGCCCGGCTCCTTTTCAGAGGGTTCTTTAGATGAAATAAATTCCAGAGATCAGTTAAAATACATTGTCATTTTACAGAACTTTTACAACTTTAAAAAAAAAATTACCAATTATGTACAGTTGGGCAGATCTTAGGTGTTTGCTTAGTCATCATCATCTTTCTATGCTGAAAGCCTATTCTAAAATTACTCCTTTATTTTATGTAAAATGTTCTGGAATACAGATTATAGAAGCAAAATATTTATTTTATTACAAGAAGAGGAAATAGGTTTAGTTTGTGTAGTACATAAAGTAGTTTTTATGGTGTGATTCATCATAGGCTTTTTGAGTTTTTGTTAATGATGAAAGATCGACCTTTATTGGCTGCCTCCTGGAAGCAGAACTGAAATTATTGATATAATCCAGGCTTTCCTCAGTATTTTCAAATTAGCACTTCATTGTTGAATTCTTTACCATTGTGATTTATTTGTGCTTTGAGTCTCTACTGGTTTTATTTTGAAGTATGTCTGTACTTAGTCATACACATAGATACTTTATTTTATCAACACAAATGTCCTTAAGAACTGTACAAATCCAAGGCACTTTTCTTAGTTCTGTGGAGAAACAACAGTAAAATGAATAAATCAATTCCTGGTTTCCAGACCAGGAAACTTCTCCAGTAGTTTGATGGGGGTCGGGACATGCTAAAAGAATAAAATACTAGGGGCTGGGATTGTGGCTCAGCGGTAGAGCGCTCGCCTAGCACGTGGGCGACCCGGGTTCAATCCTCGGCACCACGTACAAATAAAATGCATTGAATAAAACGCATTGTGTACAACTAAAGCAAATAAATAAAAATATATAAAAAAAAAGAATAAGATACTGTAGAGCTGTGAAAAGGGAAGTATGCTGAGGAAAGTTCTTATTTCTGTCTTTGAGTAGTGAGGTGGATAACCAAGAGAGGAAGCTTATTTGGATTGAAACATTGAGAGAAAGAATGGGCTAGGTTTGCAGGTAGAACCACAAAAGGACAGTTCTGGCAGATGAATCAGAACAGCGGAAGACTGCAGAGAACAGAAGGAGTGATCTCTATCTATGGTGAGAGTAAGGGATGCTGAGTGAGATTAGAAAGACAGCCATACAAAATACATATTTTGTTTACTGGATAAGGAAATACTTTGCTATAAATAGTTTTAGCACACATTGTTATATTATCTTAAATGCACCTCTAATTTTTGTTATCACTTTGTAAAATATACATCTTTAAATTTTCCTTTAGATTGGGCTGGGGTTGTGGCTCAATGGTAGAGTGATCGCCTAGCACATGTGAGGCCCCGGGTTCAATCCTTAGCACCAAATCAGTCAATCAATCAATCAATCAAAGGTATTGTGTCCAACTACAACTGAAAAATAAATATTAAAAAAGAATTCCTTTAGATTATATGGTATATAAATGCATTGCACAAATGGTAGGGCATGTGTAAATAAGTTGACTAGGAAAACATTTGTCACAGAAATTGAAATGTGACCTTGTATATGGTTCTAGAAATTCTTCAGATTTTCAGATACTCTTTTCCTTACTTAAGGAGCTGTAGTCTAAAAGGAAATGTTAAATGAAGGAATTATTATAAGGGTAGAGAAAGAAGATAAGTGAAAACTGAGATACATCTGCGAGGGTGGTGAAAGACTTAGTGACTATAGTAAAGTAAGAGAAAGGGAGGTTAAAAAACATGAATGATCTAATTTAGTATTCTCAACAAGGTATATGTGTTTTTGTGTGTGTTGTATGTGTACACGTGAGTCAAAACAAGTATCTATTGAGGTAGAGTGCTATATTATGTTCAGTTTTGATTAAGCATTTAGTTTTTAATATTTAAATACAGAGGTTCAAATATGCACCCTCATTTGTTCCTAATATCAGGAAGTCATGTACAACATGGTATGTAATGGTATTTGTAGGAGAGTGAGGATTGCACAAAGCACCAGTGGCATTTCAGTTCTTTCATTGCCGTATATTTCAGCTTACTATTGTGAATTAACTTGCTTACTTATGTTCATTATGTAGATTTATGAATTATCTAGCATATTAAGCAAATGCTGCCTAAAGATTCTTGCAGAGAAACTGCATGTAGAAAGAAGAATAGGAATGAGAAATGGAATGGTACAGTGGATAATTATAAAACTACTAAAGTAAATTCTTTCCCAGTCATGATCTAATCACTTTTGAAGGTATCTTCAAAAAAAAAAAAAAAAAAAAAGTTATCAAGAAAGATGTTTGAAATTTGGACACACATTCACTTTTGGTACCGAGTCTTGTTCTAAGAATGAATTTTGCCTTAAGATACTAGATAGTGATGATAGTAAAACTATTATGATTAAGAATACATTTAAAAGAATTAAATGCAAAGATTGTAGCAATTTTATCTAATTTATTTTTCTTTTACTTAATGTTTTGTGTGTTCTAAACTATACACAATTTAATAGCAGATTATAATTATTTATAATTAAATAGAATGTATATATGGCACCTCCCCTCTCCAACCCCCATCCTTATCTCTTTCAGTATTGGGAATTGAATCCAGGGACACTCAATCAATGAGGTACAGCCCCAGCCTTTTTCATTTTGTTACAGGGTCTCTCTAAGTTGCTGAGGCTGGCTTTGAACTTGCTGTCCTCCTCCCCCAGTCTTCTGAGTCACTGGGATTACAAGTGTACACGACCACACTTGGCCAAAAACTTTTTTCCCAGCAAGAATGCTCTACTGATTTTTTAATAACAAGTGTCCCTGTATAATTAGAGCTCAAAAATTCATGAAAATGTCATAGTAAAATAAATGATGTTTGTAGCACTAACCCTAAGGTAAATAGACTGGCAGTGTTACCCTGTCACTTTATAGACCTTTGCTTGAGCACATGGGGAACTGTACTGGTGGTCAGCATTACCACTAGAGTCCTCTCTCTGAGACAGTGTGGGAAGGATAACTTATTACAGTTGCATGAAAGGTTCATGGGGTATAATACACCAAGACTTAACAATTGAGAAAGGGTTAAGGTAAACACTGTAAAATGTGAACTCTGAAAAGATTTTTAACAAGTTTTGATTGGAATTGTTGCAAAGCCAGTTATCTGTTTGTTGCTTTTTATTATTAATCAAAATATGTAGAAGTTCAAGTTTATATCATTTATATGGCTCATGATTTTTATTATTAACATAGTATATTGGACCTCAGTGCAATAACATTTGCATGAGTTGAGCTGAATTTGGGATTGAGAGCACCCTGTATGCAGATTCATCTCTTTGAGTCTTGTTTGTTCACTGTGTCAACCTCTCAGAAATGCTCTAAAAATACTGTAAATGGCACTCAAACATTGCTGCTTTTTTTTTTTTTTTTAATTTGCTTGAGAGAGGTTTTTACTGGGTGGTGGGGTGGGGGGCATTACAGGCACAAATAAAGAGAGTATTTCAAACATGTAAAGTGGTATAGAAAATCTTAGATGGAATTTATTTTAGGGCACACTGAATACTTTACTTTTCCTTTTTCTCAGCATCAGCAACGTCTACTTGTGATCGGTAGTACCAGATCTTCAGTTGCGCATCCCCACATCAATGCACTGCCAATGGTAAGACTCCCTCCAACCCCGATTGTTAGAGTGTTAAAAGACTAATATTCTCTTGAAAGTACTAAAACTTCTCAACAGTTTGGCAAAGTACATGTATTTCAACACTAAGTAACTTTAAAACATGTAATTTAAAGTAATTGAAATAATTTTTGAGTATTTAGCAAAAGAAACCCCTACTTTAAGGACTTCCATTTTCTGTAATTTTTATTACCTTTTAATAATCAGGTAGTTATCAGGATGCAAAGTTTTACATAGCATTGTGTTTTGTCAAATGACCTAAACCACAAATAGAATTTTCTCACTTTTAAAATTCAGTAGTGGCAAATAGCTCTTTTGTTTTCTGTCCAGCATTTTACTCAACTTTCGGATATTGAGTTTATCTTAATATTTTTAGTTATATGCACCTAAATGGCTAAAATTCTGCCTACATTTTATTTAACAAATACATTTAGAGAGAGTCATTTCTTGTCTATTTACAAAGATTTTTTACTAGCCTTTCACTGTGAAATATAAATATCAAATCAACCACGTGGTATAACAAAAACTACTGGGCTCTGTAGGGTTTGGGATTTGCTGTTTCCTGTATATGCTAGGAATCTTTGGCTTTTGGCAAGGGCTCTTATAAACATTAGATGATGGATTGGATTACATTTCTAACGTTTATTCTAGCTGTATGCTAAGTGATCTCATTTACTTAAGTACAATTCAGAATGATTTTCCTTTACAGAAGTGATTTCTTGATTAAATAGAATTGCTGTATATTTAGAGGATCAAAATAGGAGAATGACATTTTACTGGTTTGTTCTCGGGTTTTGGGGATTGCATCCAGGCCTTGCACATGTTAGTTACTATTGTCCCACTGAGCTACATTCTAGGCCCAATTTTCACATTGCCAAATAATAAATTGCTTAGAAATATCCCCTATTTAAAAATGTTTTCTATAGTGCATTGCCGAAAAGTTTAATTATTTTTACTGAATCAGATTTTAGTTTGAAACATTAAATCTGGGAGCTATAGAAACTGATTTGAGTTTTATAGAATTTGGTAGATAATCATAGGTTTATCAGTTGAGTTAACAGGAACTAGAATAAGTAAGATACCTGTAAAAACACTCCTAGGAAATGATCCATTTTAAAGATGGACTTTAAGGGTGTTAATGAAGAGGAAAATTTCCTTTGTCTCAATTATCTTCTGAATTCTTTTTTTTTTTTTTTTTTTTTTTTTTTTTTGGTACCGGGGATGACCTCAGGGGCACTTGACCACTGGGCCACATCCCCAGCCCTTTTTTTTGTATTTTATTAGAAGCAGGGTCTCACTGAGTTACTAAGTGCCTCGCCATTGCTGAGGCTGGCTTTGAACTCGTGATCCTCCTGCCTCAGCCTCCCAAAGTGCTGGGATTACAGGCGTGCGCCACCGCGCCTGGCTATCTTCTGAATTCTTATTGGGGAAAGAAGTGGATTTTTTTCCCTTTGCCTCTTCACATTCTCTGTCTGCTCCTCAGTTTTCATTTTCCTAACCCCTATAGTTGGTAGGGGAGGTTGAAGAAGAAAAACGTCCCCCAGCTTTACCTAGCATAGAGGATGACTTTATTTTTCATTAATTTATGAAGCACTAGGTCCTTTAGATTGCTTAGGTGACCCATTAATTGTCTTTACATTTGCTGTTTCCCATGAAGCACTGCACAATTTCTCATTTTGTTAGAACTGCGCCAGGCAAATCAGCTCTTGCTGTGATCTGTTCTTGGCTTTTTTGTTGGAAGTTTATATTTGAAACATGTTAATATTCTTGGTTGTTGGAGTCTTACTACTGTGTTATATCTTCCCTGAGAATCATTTGCATAGACATGTTAGTTGTCTAAGTTGCAAGTGCTGTGCAACCATCTATTTCTTCTAAGGCCAGAACTCCAGTGAAATTTTTAAATGTGCTACTCACACCGACTACCTTGTTTGTTTTGTTTTAGCAGCAGATCATAGACTATGTTTGATTAGATTATCTCAAACACATTTGCCGATTTCATTGAAAATCCCTGAAATCGTATTTATGTCATGATCACATAAGATTAAGCTTATTGTTACACAGAGGTTAGTGTTACGAGATATAGAAGGCAACGATTACAACAGACTTGCTTGTAGTCTGTCTGATGATCCAGAAGCCATTTCTACATATTTATACAATATGCTAGTAAATTTATAGATTGGTTCAAAATGGTGGTTTTCCTAGAAACAATGTTGCTGTTAAACCTATGCAGTATAGTACTTATTTGTACTTTCACTTTCCAAAGTTTCAGTTACCCTGCTGTCAGGCATGGTCTGACAAAATTAAATGGGAAATTCTAGAAATAAACAATTCATGAGCTTAAAATTGCACGCTACTCTGAGTTTCAAGCTAAAAATCTTGATTTATCTCACTCCTTACTGCTTGGGATGTGATGTGAATCATCCTTTATTCCAGCATATCCACACTATCTGCGTTCCCTGCCCATTAGTCACTTAGTAGCCATCTGAGTTGTCAGATCAACTGTTGCAGTAACACAGTGCTTATGTTAAAGTTATCTTTATTTTACTTAATATTATCACCAAAGAGGAGCAAGAGTAGTGATACAGAAGCACCAGGACATACAGCATGGAAGAACAGATTAACTCCAGTACTGTGTGGCAGTGTTGCAGGGTATATGTGGGGGATGGGGGGAATATATAGACTTTGGGATTATTGGAGTTCCAGACATTCACTAGGGGCCCTGGTAGATAAGGGCCAACTACTGTATCGTATTTATTTATTTATTTTTTAATTTTCATATGTGAATGCTTTAGGGAAATAGGTCGTTACCTTCATTACACCTATACCTATACCCACTTACAACATTTTTTTTTTGGTACCGGGGATTGAACTCAGGGGCACTTGACCACTGGGCCACATCCACAGCCCTTTTTCATATTTTATTTGAGACAGGGTCTCACTGAGTTGCTAAGTGCCTCGCCATTGCTGAGGCTGGCTTTGAACTCGGGATCCTCCTGCCTCAGCCTCCCAAGTGCTGGGATTACAGGCAATTGCCACTGGCTGGGCAACATTGTTCTTGATACAGTAACCATGAGGGATTTATAGTTTATTTATTTGCCTTTACTCTTCTCTTACTTAGACACAAATTACTCTAAGTTCTACCTTAAATGGCCATAATTGTTACTTGCCTATATGAATGTTTCATATTCCCTTTTGTATTCATTGCATTAATAGGACTCATTGGCCAATAGGTGCATATAATTATTTTGACCTATTATTAATTAAATTTCAAATTTAATACTGAAGTGGAGAGAATAGGTGCTAATAAACTTTTATCTGGCTGTAGTGGTTGCCAGTCCTGTCTTTTTTTTTTTTTTTTTGTACTGGGGATTGAACTCAGGGGCACTCGACCACTGGGCCACATCCCCAGCCCTTTTTTTTTTTTGTATTTTTTTAGAGACAGGGTCTCACTGAGTTGCTAAGTGCTTCGCCATTGCTGAGGCTGGCTTTGAACTTGTGATCCTCCTGCCTCAGCCTCCCAAGTGCTGGGATTACAGGCATGCGCCACCGAGCCCGGCTAGCCAGTGTTTCTTTCTTTTGTTTGTTTGTTTTTTTAATTAGAAGAATGCATTACAATTCATAATACACACATAGAGCGTCTTTTCACATAACACTGTTTGTATACAAAGTATATTCGTACTATTCAAGTCTTTAATCATGCATTTAGGATAATGATATCCATCTTATTATACCACCTTTTCTCCCCCCCTCACCACCCCCTTCCTCCCTCCCTTCTCCTCCCTCCCTTTTGACCACTCTAGTGATCCTCTAATCCTCCTATGTACCCCAACACCCAACACCACTGTGACTCTGCCTTCTTATATCAGAGAAAACATTTGGTACTTGGATTTTTGAGACTGACTAACTTCACTTAGCATTATATCCTCCAACTTCATCCATTTACCTGCGAATGCCATTATTTTATTTTATTTTTATTTTTTAAATATTTATTTACTTTAGTTTTACACAATGCGGTTTTACGTGGTGCTGAGGATCAAACCCGGGCCGCGCACGTGCCAGGTGAGCACTCCACCGCTGAGCCACATCCCCAGCCCCTTATTTTCTTTTATTGCTGAGTAAAATTCCATTGTGCGTATATACCACATTTTCTTAATCCACTCATCTACTGAGGGACATCTAGGTTGGTTCCACAACCTAGCTATTGTGAATTTTGTGTAGTAGCCAGTCTTGTCTTTAACAACCTTGTACCCATACCACTCTCCACTGGCAGATTATTTTGAAGTCAGTAGTGTATCATATAATTTTATTCATAAATATTTTAGTATTTGTCTATGGGAGATATAGACTATCAAGAATACACAACCGGGCTGGGGATGTGGCTCAGCGGTAGAGCGCTCGCCTAGCACGTGCGCGGCCCGGGTTCGATCCTCAGCATCACGTAAAAATAAAAACGCATTGTGTACAACTAAAGCAAATAAATAAATGTTTAAAAAAAAAAAAAAGAATACACAACCACAGCATCATATTACACTTTAAAAATTGACATTAATACTTTTTTAAAAATTGTGGTAAAACCAAATAATATAAAGTTTATCATTTTGTGACTGTGTGGGGAGAGGTAGGCAGACTGCTGGGGATTGGACACACAGGCTCATGCAAGCTAGGGAGGTGCTGTGCCATTGAGCTACATCCCTATGCCCCTTTAAAAATTTTTGTATTTGCTTGGCATGGTGGCTCTTACTGGTAATCCCAGCGATTTGGGAGGCTAAGGCAGGAGGATTGCAAGTTTGTGGCCAGCCTCAGCAATTTAGAAGATCCTCAGCTACTTACAGAGACACTATTTTATTTTAATGTAAAAAAAAAGGGGGGGGGGGCATTGGGAACGTAGCTCTGTGGTAAAGTGCTCCTTGGCTCAATCCCCAGTATAAATACATTACATACATACATACATACATACATACATAACATTTATTTTTATTTCTTGAGACAGGGTCTTGCTAAATTGCCCAGGCTGGCCTGGAACTTGGATCCCCTACCTTAGCCTCCCTTGTAGCTGGGATTATAGGTGTCTACCACCTTGCCTAGCTAAGTTTACGATCTTGGCCATTTTTTAAGTATGCACTTCAGCATTGTTTGCTATATTCACATTGATTTGTAATTGATCTCAGAATTTTTTTCATGGTGTACAACTGTTACTAGTGCCCTATTTCCTCCAGTCCCTGGCAATAGCCTTTTTACTTCTTGTTTCTATGAGTTTGACTACTTTTAAATAGCTCATAAAAATAACATCATACAATATTTGACTTTTTGTAATTGTCTTCTTCTGTTTAGTATAACATCCTGAAGTTTGTCCATGTTGTAGTCTGTGATTTCCTTCTTTTAAAAGGCTGATTGTCTTTTAAAATACTTGATTGTGTATACATACCACATTTTCTTTCTCCGTTTATTTGTTGATGGACATTTGGATTGCTTTTACCTTTGGGCTCTTGTGAATAGTGCTATTGTTAACATGGATGTGTGTCTCATTGATATCTTAGTTTCAGTTCTTTTGGAATTCATTTTGGAATTCTAGAGGTGGGATTGCAGGTTTTAACAGTCTTCCTTTTTTTTTTTTTTTTTTTTTTTTTTTTTAAATGCAGTTGGGGGATTGAACTCAGGGCCTTCCACATGCTAGTCAAGTGCTCTGCCACTGGGCTACATGTACCTCAGCTCTAGTGTATCTTTTTTCAAGGAACTTCCATACGTTTTTATGTAGCAGTGGCATCATTTTACATTCCCGCCAATGGTACAGCAAGATTCCAGTGTGTGCACTTTCTGAACAACTTTATTTTCTGTTTGAGAGTGGCCATCCTAATTCTGTATCTCCCATAGACAAATATCACCAACGTAAGTTAAGTTTTCCTAAACTGCTCTTAAATGATGTTTCTATAGAATCTGAACACAATTCATTCATTTTACTTGGTTGCCATGTACAGGTTATGCTTCTACCTGTTTATTTAATTTTTTCCCGTTTATTGGTCCTGCAAATTTTTCAAATTGTATATTTTGTTAGTTGCGTCTTTGTAATAAAAAAAAGTTCCTCTTTCCCTTGTATTATCTGTAAATCTTTAGTTAGATCTAACAGCTCCTCTTTCGGGGAGGCAGAATATTTCATAGGTGTTGCTAAGTGCTCCCATGAAGAGCATATAATACTTGTTGATTCCATTTGTGATATTGTCATGATTATTGTATAGGTTCATTATTTCCATGAGAATGTACTAAAATGTCCAAATGATATCAAGCTTATCTGTGATATTACTATAAAGAGAAACTTCCATCAGACATTTGGTTATTCTATGGCACAGTTCTGATTCTACAGGAAAGGTACATTAGAATGTTGATCTTTCCTTTCTCTGCTGATTTTCAAGGACTGAGTTGTTACCTAAATTGCTGGAAAGGTAACTACTGAGGGTTTTTTTTGTTGCTTATTTCCCAGTGTTATTTTGAGCTTGTACATGTAAGCATATGATGTGTTTTACTGTTTTGTATTAGCATTCTTATTGATGTTTAGATTGTCTTGGCCAGAGGAACCTTTCCAAGTTGATTATGAGTCTTTGACATGGTGCCACTAGTCTGATATTGTTTTTGCTGTCTCACAAAAGCTGCTTATAATCTCTTGTGCATACTCTTCCTTGTCCTCAAATCAGCTCTGTCTCTGAGAAATCCTTGTTCCTTAGTGAAAAATAGTAGTCAGTTTTCTAACAATGCTCATTGCTTCTGTTTGGGGGAAGCGAAGTGCATGTGTGTGATATTTTTGATACAGATTTAGCATTTTTTTGGTACTGGGGATTGAACACTCAGGGGCACTCGACCACTGGGTCACATCCCCAGCCCTTTTTTTTTTGTATTTTATTTAGAGACAGGGTCTCACTGAGTTACTAAGTGCCTCTCCATTGCTGAGGCTGGCTTTGAACTCGCGATCCTCCTGCCTCAGCCTCCCAAAGTGCTGGGATTACAGGCGTGTGCCACCGCGCCCAGCTTAGCATTTTATTTTTTAAATGTAAATTCTTTGTCAGATTTTTTCCCTTTTTCTTGATGGATTATAACGATACACATTTGGATTTATTGTTACTTATTTGTACATGCACACAATATAATATTTTAAATTTCATCAGTTTTATTCTTTGGCACCTTCCCTCACCCTCTTCTACCACTCCACTGTTCTATTGTTGTGAGGAGCCGCCCCCTCTCCCCTACTGTCCCCACTCTCCCACCCACCCCTTTCCTTCCTAGTTTCCATATGAGAGAAAACATGTGACCCTTATTTCACTCAGCATGATATTCTCCAGTTCCATCCATCTACCGGAAAATGACATAATTTTTTCTTTATGGCTTAATAAAATTCTGTGTATATACCATATTTTCTTTATCTGTTGATGGATACCTAGGCTGCTTCCATAACATGGCTCTTGAGGATTATGCTGGTATTATTATGGGTATGCATGAGTATACCATACTATAGTATGCTGAGTTTAGATCTTTTGGAAAAATAACAAGGTGTGGGATAATTGGTCATATGGTGGTTCCATTCCTCATGTTTTTTTTTTTTTTTTAATATTTATTTATTGGTTTTAGTTGTACACAATGTCTTTATTTTTACGTGGTGCTGAGGATTGAACCCGGGTCGCACACATGCTGGACGAGCGCTAAACCGCTGAGCCACATCCCCAGCCCCCATTCCTCATGTTTTTAGGGGCCTGATTTCTGTAGTGGTTGTACTAATTTATAGTCCTGTCACCAATATAAAAGTGTTTCTTTACCCCCATATCCTCTTCAAAATTTATTCTTATTTGTATTTTTGATGGCTACAGTTCCAACTGAAGTGAGATGATATCTCTGTGTAGTTTTAATTTGCGTTGCTAAAATTGTTGAACATTTTTTCGTGTATTTTTTGGCCATTGGAATTTCTTTTGATAAGTGTCTGTTTAGTTCATTTTTCATTTGCCCACTTGTTTATTGGCTTATTTGTTTTTCTGTGTTAAGTTTTTTGAATTCGTTATATATTATGGATATTAATTCTCTGTGTGAAGATGAGCTAGGAAGGATTGTCTTCAATTCTGTAAGTTCTCTTCTAATTCTTAATTGTTTCCTGTGCTCTGCAGAAGCTTTTAAATTTGATACCATATTATTTATTCTCAGGATTATTTCTTGAGCTTTAGTAGTCCTGTTGAGGAAGTCAATGCCTGTGCCTAGATATTGGAATATTAGCCCTATGTTTTCTTCCAGCCAGTGCAGTTTCTGGTCTAATTCCAAGGTGTTCAATCTGTTTTTAGTTGACTTTTGTCAGAAGGAGTGAGGGGTCTTGTTTATTCTTCTACTTAGTGGATATTCAGTTTTCCTAGCACCAATTGTTAAAAAAGATGCTCTTTTCTCCAGTATATGTTTTTGGTGACCAGATGACTATATCTTTGTGGGTTTCTCTCCATGTTTTCTGTTTTTTTTTTCCATGGGTCTATGTGTCTGTTTTTATGCCAGTACCATGCAGTTTTTATTACTATAGGTCTGTAGTACAATATTGTGATGCCTCCAGCATTACTTTTTTTTTTTTTTTTTTTTTTTAAGTTTACAATTGGTTTGGCTATTCTGGGTCTTTTATTCTTTCATATGAATTTTAGGGCTGCCCCCACCCCCCCCAAACCACACCATTTCTTTGAAGAATGTCATTGGTATATTGATGGAAATTACATTGACTCTATAGATCACTTTTGATAATAAGGCCATTTTAACACTGTAAAAAAATTCTACTAGGGCTGGGGTTGTGGCTCAGTGGTAGAGCGCTCGCCTAGCACGTTCCAGTTGACAGTTATTTTCTTTTAGGGCTTGGAATACATCTTTCCATTTTAGAGATTGTACTAAGAAATTAGAAGTGTCTGGTTGATCTGCCTCTAAATGTGACATTTTTTTTCTCTTGGGGCTTTAAAAATTCTATTCTTATTCTCTTAGGCATTTTAATTATAATTTTCATGGAGAGTCCCCCCCCCCCCTTTGTTCCTTGTCCATTTATAATCCTGATTTCCTCTTGTCCCGATTCTGAATGTCCATTTCATTCTGCAGGTTTGGGAATTTTTCTGTTATTCCCTGAAGAGGTTATCCACGCCTTTAGCATGCATCTCACAACCCTCTTTGATTCCAGTGATTCTTAAATTTGGTTTCCTAATGTTGTCCCAGAGTTCTTTTATATTCTGATCATGGTTACTTATTTTCTTTTCTTAACTGTTGTCTGAATGTTTAAGGCAAGCTTTGTCTTCCAATTTTAAGATTCTATCTTCTGAATGGTCTTCTCTATTGGAGAAAATTTTAGCTGAATATTTTATGTGACTTATTGTGCCAAGATTTCTGTTTGGTTCTTTTTCAGTATCTCCCTTTATTGAATTTTTCATTCATATCCTATGCTGACTTTCTTAATTTGTTTAGCTCTGTGTTCTCTTGGAATTCATTAATCATTTTTATAATCATACTTTTGAATTCTTCATCTGTTAATTCATTCACTTCATTGTCTTTGGAGTCAGATCCTGGTGAATTATGAATGTTAGGTGGTGTTATATTTTCTTTTCCTTTTTTTATTTTTTTTTATTTTTTGGTCTTTGTTCTGGGATTTGTGCATCTGATGGGTTGGATTTCTCTTTCATTGCTATGAATGAACCCTTTTAGGGCACAGCTTTCTCTTAGCAAAGTGTTGTGCAATATCAGATTGTTGTGATTTGTTCAATATATTTCCAAGTGGATTTTGTAGTATATTTCCCCTGCTAGTTCTTTGGTGATCAGTATACTTTTATATAGTGTGTATTGTGTCAGGGCTTGAGCACCCCATTTTCTCTATACATCTCAAAAGTGTGGGCCTTTTGAGGTAATTTTGTTGTATACACTAGTGTATATGGGGTATACCCTCTGTGATTACTTCTAAAGTTAACATTCATCCTCCCATTGGATAATATTGCATGGTTTTTAATCTTTGCAAAGAGAAAGGAATATACTAAAATTAGTGTGTAAGTATTTAATGGGATAATTTTGAGTTCCTCACAACCTGATATTTTTTAAAAAATATTTATTTATTTGCTTTAGTTGTACACAATGCAATGCATTTATGTTTACGTGGTGCTGAGGATCGAACCTGGGTCGCACACGTGCTAGGCGAACGCTCTACCGCTGAGCCACAACCCCAGCCCTGATATTTTTTAATAGTGACTTAGAGCACAAGGGTTTGTGAACTTAACAGATTTTTTTTTTTTTTGATAATTTAAAGTTAATAGGAATATTTTAAAAGTTTAGGAGAAATGCCAAAAGACAATATTGATTAATTTAGATTTGATTTACAAAATATTTTTATAATTATTAGCACACATTAACCACACAAAATAATTGGTTTCATTGTGAAATTTCTATACAAGCCTATGTGGTTTGATCTTATTCATCCTCCCTTTTATTGTCTTTACTACCACCCATCTATATTCTCTTCCTAAACATTCCCCTATTACTTTCATGTCTTTTAAAAGTGTTTTTATACTTAAAAAATAAAAATCAGACTAAAAGTGAAAGGGTTAGCATGTATTCTGTGATAAGAGTAGATATATTATTTAAATATCTTGGCAAAGTTGCTTTTATCTCCATTTTATTGACAACGAAACCATTATTTCTGGTTTTCTTCTCTCTTGGAATGTGTCTGCACTCAGTTCTAATATTAGCAGAAGATAGAAATCATGGCATGTTGAAATAGAGCTGGACCCCAGATTCTCACAGAGATCCATTTTTGATTTGTAATATGCTTGAAAAACAAGTTGGTGATTGGAGCGGCGTGGTGGCTCTGGAGTGTTCATTTAAAATAATAATGTCTATATAAAACTAATAATGTCCATTTAAAACTATCTGAAGAGTCCAGTATTTGTTAAGTAAGCTTTTGATTATTTCCATTTGAAGGAGGGATTTCATGTTTTGCTTATAGGAACTTCTTTCCTTAATTGCAGACAGGATGGGATAAATTATATTTTTCCTAAAAATAAATATTCCCTAATTCATTTATTTTGAAATAGTACCTATAGCTTTATCCATCATTTGAAAAAATTATAGACTCTAGTATAGCAATGGAAATCTATTTCAAAATTAGACTTTATTCCATACTATGCAAAAGGGCAGACACTTTCAGTACCATTGTACAGTTTGTGTATGTGTACATGTAAAGCAGAGGAATCATACTGAGACATCCTGGCCCTTATTTGCTGTTGGCTCTCCTTCCACCACCATTTCACCTATATAACTAGACCCAGTCTGTACAGTATGGTAGCCACTAGCAGTATGTAGCTGTTGAGACTCAGAAATATGACTAGTGAAAATTGATATTCAATGCCAGTATAATATGCTTGTGAATCTTTTGAAGGCTTAATTTGGAAAAAGGGAACACATATAATTGTAAAATATTGATAATAGCTGGGAAATACCTTGAATGCCTGAAATTGTGGATAGTGCCATACTCTGTATACTGTAATTTTTCTGAAATTTATGAATTGTGTTTGGATTTTTCTATTTAATATTTTTAAGGCTTGGTTGACTATGGGTAAATGAAACTGTGCATAAGAAGGGACTACTATGTAAGAAATTATAATATTCTGGATATATGGGGTTAAAAAAATATATTACCAGAATAAATTGCACCTGTTTCTTTTTTAGGTTTTTTTTTTTTTTTTTTAAAATAAATGTAGGTTACTAGAATACTTAGAATTTGCATGTGTAGTTTTGCATGGTGGCTTGTATTATATATCTGTTGGAAGGTCTAACTACCTGGCCTATCAGTTTTTCCCTCTCTGGAAACCAGTAATCAAAAGACTGGAGAAAATGGGTAATGCTAATATTTGGGAAGACTGGAATGACCCTCTTGTAAAGGTTCCTGTAATTAGATCCTTGGACTATATCACAAAACTGTTTTCATTACACATTGAATCAGTCCTCATTTTACAAATGGGGAAACTAGTGCTTAGAGAAGTTATGCAATATCATATATTTTGTCACAGTTACTGAACCAAGACTTGAATTGGATCTCATTCTCAGTTTTAACTTCTTTTAAATTCTGCATAAGAGAATGTTCTTTGGAGGTGAAATGTGAAGAGTTTTCTTGAGACCTCAAGAGAGCATAGAATGATAGGAATGAAATCATCTTGGCGACAATTATCTAGATTTGTATCATTGTTGAAATTTCAGGAAATTTTTCATTTATTAAAACTTAGAATTTTGTTCTCATCTATTTGTATTCTCTTATCGAGGAAGATCATTTATTTTCAGTGTTACTCTCCTTTTTCTGTACTTTGTTATCTATTTTTCCATGTTTTTCTTCCAGTTGTAAAGTTTCCATTTGTTTCTTTTTATAGTTTCTACTTCTGAGAACATCTCTTTTCTGTCATTTCAAGTGCCTCTTTGTTTGAAAATTCTCACATCTGGATGTTCTCAAGTTTGGCATCTATTATTGTCACAATTGGACAGCTTTTCCTGGATCTTTGTATGTTGATTTAATTTTGGATTGTAGCATCTCTGGACAATGTTAAATTTTTTTTATTTTTAATAAGTAGGTGATAATAGATGGTTAGGCTCAAACTACAAATTCTTGAGCTTGTCCTCTCCTCCCTTCCCCTCCCTTCCCCTCCCTTCCCCTCCCCTCCCCTCCCCTCCCCTCCCTCTCCTCCTCTTCTCTCTCTCTTCTCTTCTCTTCTCTTCTCTTCTCTTCTCTTCTCTTCTCTTCTCTTCTCTTCTCTTCTCTTCTCTTCTCCTTCCTCTTCTCTTCTCGGCATTGAACTCAGGGCCTTGTATAGGCTAGGCAAGTACTCTACCTGTGAGCTATATCATGGGCCCCAGACTATTAAGTTTTGTCTCACTTGTGGGCAGTAGTCTGTTATCAGTTCAGTTTTCAAAGCCTTCACTGTGCTGCTTTGGATCTACTCCTTGAATGCATCCCACAGGGCTTGGTTTGGCACTTGAACTGTGGCTTTCATCTTTAGTTCTGCAGACCTGACCAGTGCTGTAAGAAACATACGCTCTATGAAGACTTTAGAGTGAATTTGAGACTTATTTTGGTTCATATAAAGAATTATAGGATCCCCTTCTGCATCCCTCTAGCCTGGATTTTATCTCATATTCTTCATCACACAGAGACCTTATTTCCTGGCTTAGTTTGGCTCTTTTCATTGAAAAAAACTGGCTTAATCAAGATATTGAGGGTGGGAAAAACAACAAAAAAGTCAATTCTGTGTTTTAACAAATATGTTCAGAACAGTAGAGTTTTAATTCCAAAAAAAGGAATACTGTCTTCTATGGGACAAAAACCTCCTCTATTTTGGAAAAAACCTCCCACAAATATGACCATAGTCTCTGGACAGCATATGAAAAAACAAGCATTGTAAGATTGTTGTAGAACAAACCAAAAAGAAGTATAAAACAAACTGGAGTGTATTCTTTAAAGAAACATTGGAACTTCCTGTTTCAGTGGCTTTTTGCTTAAGGATAGGGTCCTGTTGGCAGAGAAATCAGAAGAGTTTGGAGTTACCACAGTGGCTGTAGAGTTAAGTTGTGCAGGAGAAAGGAGTAGGAGATCTCAGGAAAAAAGCCACACTTACAATGTGGCTGATCCTTAATCTGCATACTAGAGAATGGATAAACCTGAAAACTATTGAGCAATCGAAAAGAACAAACTTGATACCTGCAACAATTTGGATTCATTTCAAAATACTATGTTGATTGAATATAGTCTTAACACAAAGCCAGACATAATGTGTGATTCCATATATATGACATAATAAAAACAATCTGTTGTGTGTAGAGATGTGGTACTAATAATTTCTGCTGGGAGAAAAAAGAAGTGGTTGACAGGGGTAGGAAAAGTACAAGTTGAAGTTTTATGAGGATGATGGTAACATTCTGTGTTCTGTTAGGGATTTCAGTTAGTTAGGTATATGAATTTGGCAGAACTCATTGAATGGTATAGCTAATATGTGTTCATTATGTTTTTGTAAATTGTTTTCTTTAAATATTTAATCACATCAATGATGGGCGAGCTGAAGTAATTATGGGGGAAGTATTCTGATGACTAACTTTGATGTGCTAAATACTAGAAAAATTTTAAAGTATTTGTTTGCTATGTAAATATTTTTATCTGTATGTTTGAAAATTTTCATAAATATAAAAATAAAGCTAGTTGGTAGATTTTATCAAAATCAGGTTTCTATTGTTAATGTTTTTGTGGCATTTTTCAAAATGGGAATTTTTTAAAATTTTGAAAATAGATAAGAGTTCATCAGTGACATGCTTCCGCTTGTGCATCAAATTCTGAACTACTTACGATGCAGATAGAAATATAAATAAAACTGAGAGAATGAAACATACCTAGATAACAATTCATTTGCAGTAGTTCCCTGTATCCATATATTGACTTTTCAAGGTTTCCTTTACCCACGGTCAACCACAGCCTGAAAATATTAAATGGAAAATTGCAGAAATAAACAATTCATAAGTTTTAAATTATGTGCCATTATGAATAATGTGATGAAATTTTGAGTTGTGGTATTCTGTCCTGTCCAGGAACTTGATAATTTCTTTGTCCTGTGTCTTTTCTATGTAGGCTCTCCACTTATTACTCACTTAGTAGCCATTTGGGTTATTGGATTAACTGTTGCTGTATCATTGTGCTTGTATTTAAGTACCCTTACTTTTACTTATTAATAGCCCCCCAAGTGCAAGAGTAGTGATGCTGACAAATTGGATATGCGTTGTATTTCCTTTATGTAAAAGGTGGAAAGTTTTTATAGTAAGATAATTTGAGAGAGAAACCACATCCATATAACTTATATTGAAGCATATTGTTATAATTGTTCAATTTGTTATTAGTTATTGCTATGTTGCCGCCTGTAGCAATTGCCGCTTGCAGCAACGACGCCACGGGAGAAAATTCGGAGGCAGGATAAAAATGGAAAAGTTCTTTTATTCTCCTAACTTCTTTCTCCGGCTCCAACAACCTCTCCAACTCCAACTCGAACCACCCCTCTAACTCACCCTCACCCGGTTAAATACTTTTTGCCTTAACAAGGACACGTGCTAACAGCTTGAGCTTACAGGTGCGTCACGCAGTGTTCACGGGCATGAAAAGATTATCAGGTGAAAATACTTGAACACCTTTATGACTCTCAGCCAGCTGCCATCCTAGCTATCTCCTCAATTAGGGCTCTTACATTTCCCCCCTTTTGTTTTTAAAAGAGGGGATGCTCTAGGACGTCCATGTGCAACCAACATTCTTACCCGTCATCGGATAATCAAGGCTGTGCCCTTGACTCCTGTCTTAGGTTGATATGTCGGCCACGTGAGACTGTCCCGTGGATGGGTGACGACCTCATCCGGATCGACTGTGCCTGTCTTAGGTTGTCCCCCTCTGGGGATCTTACCCGTCATTGGCTAACCAGCCATCCAGTCGAGCCCTTCAGGATTGACTGTGTGTGGACTAACAGCCGTCCAATCCTGAGGAGATGCTGCAGCTTTAAGGCGGCAAGCCTTCTGCTGACAAGCCAAGTTCCATAGCGTATCAAGGTCTTTAAACAAATCAGCTGCCCTAAATTCCATCAAGTAATGCACTGAGTTCTCTAGACAAATACCCGCAAGGTATTGTCCCATAATGTCCCAAATAATGAAAGATCAAAATGTCCACTTGTTATAACACGTTGATCTAGGAGGCCCCATGCATGCAGAGCAGAGGCTACACTGCTGGTGAGGTTGTTTGATGCTTGAGCAGCAGGGATGCTTGCAGCGACCGTGATCCCTGCAGCTGTAGCAGCAGCCGTCTTTTTTATGTCTAGACAATGCCACCGGCAAATCTTCAGGGCCCGCTACCTAGAAACTCAAGCATCAATTATTAAAGGAAAGGCAGTGCTATTCCAGCACTGAGTCAAGAGGCCAGTTGTCAAACTAAAAAAATAGAATTATTAGATTAGAAAATTAAAGTTGATCTCTGCTCACACACATTGCTGCTTGAGCTCCCACAAACATAACCTGGCAAAATATCACATTCAGAACAAATCAAGAAAAGACTGAGGGTATTTACTGCAGTAAAGATAGATTAAAGAAAAGCTAAAGACACTTTGGAAAAATAATTTGTTAGCTGGAACCCCAGAGTCTCTGCATACACAGCAACATTCTATGAAATTACCTGCTGAAATAATTCAAATTAATCAGCTGTTAAACAAATAAAGTTAATTACAAATAAACAATCCCATGTCAAATACCAAAATATTAGGTTATACTGTATTAGTCATATTCTTTGCTGAAGAAAAGTCCCAGGGACACCTATAAATCAAAATTGAAGGTAACTTCACTTTTTAAATTGTTTACCCAAATTGAATACTCTAAACTTAAATGAATTAAAGTTATTTGGATCCATATATATATATATATTTTATAATTACATTTTTTAAATAATATTAATTTTCATAAGCGCTTTGTTATTTGTGATGTCACACTGGACAGACGCACATATAAACATATATATTTGTGACATCACATTAACATGAAATTTAGATAAATACACAGACATAAAGACATATATAAAAAGAAAAAAAAAAAATTGTGTGCACACTAAAAAGAGATCTTCTCGTCCCGGTTGGGAGGAATGAGACTTATATTGTGAATTTATTGGAGGACTCTTTTAAGGGAATCATTCCATACCTTCATCTTGGTCCTCTTGATTTTGTACTTGTTTTATTAATCTTGATTCCTCAATAACTTCATCTTGGTCCTTTTGATTTGGTATCTGTTTTATTAATCTAGATGGTATCCATGTTGGGGAGGATTCATGCTGTGGAAAAACACAAACAGATCCTCTCCCCCAAATTAATACTGGATCTGGACCCTTCCATGCACCTGAAAGAACATTCTTCCAGTAAATCTAAGGTTTATGTTGTTGGTGTGGATTCCAGTGTCTGTCTCCAGCCGAATATCCATTAGAATCTAAAGTTAAAAAATTTAAGGTAAACAGGGCAACTGCCAATCCGTCCCTAGGATTTTTCCAATTTCCTTCTTTTTGCTTTAATAGCATAATTTTGAGTGTGTGATTAGCTCGTTCAATTACACCTTGACCTTGAGGATTGTATGGGATACCTGTTTTGAGATATATTGAATTTTGTGCAAAACTGTTTGAAAGGTGAGGACCATTATCTGTTTTAAGCATTTTGGGGATGCCCATTGCAGCAAAAGCTTGCAGACAATGAGATGTAACATCTTTAACTTTTTCTCCAGAATGTAATCAAGCAAAAATCACGCCTGAGCATGTATCTATGGTGACATGAATAAATCGCAATTTTCCAAAACTTGGCTCATGAGTGACATCCATCTGCCACAAATGGTTGGGCATTAATCCCCTTGGGTTAACCCCATAATTTGGATTGGGCAAATGTGTCACACAAGATTGACATTCCTTCACAATTGTTTGAGCTTGCTCCTTTGTGATTTTGAACCTTTGCTGTAACGTAGTACTATTGACATGAAATTGGGAATGGAACAAGGTAGCTTGTTGGACTGCTGAAAATATAAAGATTGTTTTAGTGACGGCATCAGCCTTTTGATTACCTTTATGGAGAGGACCAGGCAAATTACTATGAGCTCTGATATGTCCAATAAATAAAGGTTCTTTACGTTCCCATAGGAGATTTTGAATTAGAAAAAACAATTTAAAGACTGGAGTATGTGGTGCTATTGGACCTGCTAGCTCCAATTTAGGGACAGCATGTACAATAATGTGGCTGTCTGAAAAAAATATTTATAGGCTGTTCTTTAAAACTTTTTAGAGCTATTATAATAGCTTCAAGTTCAGCTAATTGGACTGAGTGACTACTGCAGCAGTACCGTTAGAGGACCCATCTGTAAATACATTTAATACCATAGGAATAGGTTGATTTTTTTTATTACCTGTGGAAATATAATGGGATGATTGACACAAAAAGATAGTATAGGAGACTTAGGAAGATGGCTATCAAAATTTGCAGAAGTAGAGCATCTAGCTATAGCCCAATCATTATCATTGAAGCACAAATATTCAACCTGTGATGATGAATAGGGAATAATAATAGTAGCGGGGTGAATGCCAAATATTTTAGTAGAAGTCTTAAGTCCTTGAAGAATAAGTTTAGCCACCATGGAGGTATAAGACTCAATTGTACTTCTAGGAGAGACGGGTAAATGTATCCATAATAAAGGTCCCTGTTGCCAAAATACTCCTGTGGGTGTATATTGTGAAGAAATAATAATCAATATTAGCGGTCGAGCAAAATCAATTCTATCACAATGGGATCTTTCAATGGCCTTTTCTACTAACTTTAAAGCTTTCCTAGCATCAGGAGTCAATGTTCGCAGTGAGGATGGATCAGGGTTCCCGCGAAGGATATCAAATAAGGGTTTTAATTGTCCAGTAGTGAGGCTTAGTGTAGGGTGAAGCCAATTAATGTCTCCCAGCAGTTTTTGGAAATCATTTAGGGTGGTCAGATGTTCTTTATTTATTAAATATTTTGAGGCCTAATAAAGGTATCTATGATTTTAAATCCTAAATGTAATATGGGAGATCTAGTTTGAACCTTTTCTTCAGCAATTTTTAATCCATATCTTTTTAAATTTTCTGTCATATCACTGAATATGGTAAATAAGATTTCTTGATTAGGGTGAGCAAGCAAAACATCCATATAATGGAGGCACATAAGGTTTGGATATTTGTTCTTAATAGGCTGAATAGCTTTGTCTACATAGATTTGACATATAGTGGGGCTATTAGCCATTCCCTGCGGTAGCACTTTCCATTGATATCTTTTATCAGGGCCATTATTATTGATAGAAGGAACTGAAAAAGCAAACCTGGGGACATCCAGAGAATGTAGAGGAATGGAAAAGAAACAATCCTTTATATCAAGAGTTATAAGATGGAAATTTTTAGGAAGGATTAGGAAGTCCAGGTTGGGTAGGGCCCATAATTTGCATGGTTTTATTGATTTCCCTAAAGTCATGTAACAATCTCCATTTTCCTGATTTTTTTCTTGATTACGAATATGGGGGAATTCCAGGGAGAGGTGGAAGGCTCTATGTGTCCTGCTTCTAGTTGTTCTTGGATTAATAGGTGGGCCGCTTGTAATTTTTCTCTAGATAGGGGCCACTGAAGGACCCAAACTGACTTATCAGAAAGCCATGGTATTTTCAAAATTGTTTTCTCAGTGGCCCCTAGAAAAAATATCTTTTACCCTTTTGATGATGATTTAGATTTTTATTTTTAACACCTGCGGGCTTGGTTGAGAGGTGTACCCCCATTTGCTGTAGAATATCTCTTCCCCATAGGGTAACTGGCAAGCTGGTCAAAACATAAGGTTGGAATGTTCCTTTATGCCCTTCATTATCTTCCCAATTTAAGACTACAGCACTTTGTGCTGGGGTGTTAGTATATCCCAAGCCTCTTAAATTAGTTGAAGCTTTCTGCAGAGGCCAGTGCTTGGGCCATTGTAGATTAATGATGGAAGAGCCATCCCCAGTATCAGTCAGCCCCTCCATCTCTATACCTTGAATTTTTATTTTGCACATAGGCCTCCGTGAACAATCCTGAACCCAGCAAGCCATAGGTCCCGAGCCAGTGGAACCAAATCCTCTTTTGTTCCTATTCTGCAGCATACTCTTGAATGAGTTGTGGAAACTGGGAAGGAGAAGCAGCTGAGCAATTCTATCTCCTTGGTTAACAGAGATAATGCCTCTAGGTGAACTAAGCATTATTTTTATTTCTCCTTGGTAATTGGAGTCAATAACACCTGGTGTTACTTGAAAACCTAATAGGCTTTTAGAACTTCTCCCGAGGATAAGTCCTACAGTCCCTGAGGGAAGAGGTCCCCTGACTCCCATAGGAATCAGTTGAACCCCATCTCAGGTGTTAGCACTATTCGGGCGGTGGAACAGAGGTCTAGTCCTGCACTTCCTCTTGTCCCTCTGACAAGGGAGTCAATGGGTAGGAGGGATTGTGATGAGGAATCATCTGGATGGATGTTTGAGGATATTCCTTGTCTAATGCCTCATACATTTGTGGGCCCCAAGGCATTGGGCCCCGTGCCCCATTTTTTGAATTCCTGGACAAAATATTTCCATAGATGTCAAATTTAGAACCGCATTTATTGGCCCAATGATTTCCCTTTTTACACCTGGGGCAGAGGCCTGGGGCACGGTATGAGCTTGGTCTTATTTCTCTTTGAGTATATTGCCTAGAATATCCTGGTTGATTATAATAATTTTGTCTGGAATATCCTGATTGATTATAATTTTTTTGTTGAGCCCTATTTGTGAAATTTTGAGGGGAAGCACCTCTCATTGCTGCTGCAATCACATTGCCTGTGACAAAGGCATCATTAATATCTTTACATAATCTAATGTATATTGAAAGGTCCTTTTTATTTTTCCATGGTTTTATAGCATCTCGGCAATATTTATTGGCATTTTCATATGCCAACTGGATGACTAAGGGCATTGCTTGATCTACATCCCCGAATATTCTGCCTTAAAAGTCTGTCAGCAAAATCAGCATACGGTTCGTTAGGCCCCTGTATTACTTTTGATAAGCTGCCTTGCAAATCACCTGTTCCTGGTAAGGTCTTCCATGCTTTGACAGCGGCAGTGTCTATCTGTGCGTATACACCAGGATCATATTGCATTTGTATTTGTAGTTCAGCAAACTGTCCTTCACCTGTTAGCATATCTACGTTTTGGTCTGGGAAGCCTGCAGTTACATTTCTCCTGTTTCTACACAAAGTTCCTGGAATTGTGATCTCCAGATCAGGTATTGTGCTCCACTCAATACTGCCTTGCATAACCCCTTCCAGTCTGAGGGGGTTAAAGTTAAAGTGTTAAGGGACTCCAGCATGCTCAATGTGAACGGATCTTGAGGCCCATAGGTCATTATCACCTCTTTGAAATTTTTTATTGTTTTAAAATCTAGGGATTGGTGGTATCTCTGCCCGTTTTCATTTTCAAATACTGGCAGGTCCCAATGTTCCTGCGGTTTTTGGCGTTCAAGGGAGCATAAGCGCTCAGAAAGGCCTTTAATCTCTGCCTCAAGGGCACGCATATGCTTAGAAATACCCCTCATGGTTTCTGTAATTGATTCCACCCATGAGGGAGCAGAGGGCACCAGTGGTTCCTCTACTTGAAGGTCCCTTCTGGTCTTAACTGACTTAGTGGAGGAGGCTGTGCTTTCATGGTTATTTGGCTCCTCCTCATTACTATCACTTTCACTGGTAGTATCATCCTGGTTTTCAGATTCTATTGAGAGCATGTATTCCTGGGCTATTTCTAATTAATCTCTGATAGCTTTAGCAGCTCTTATTTTCGTTATTTTTGAGTTCACACCAGTATTATCCTTACTGGTCTTATCTGACTCAGTGGAGGCTATGCTTTCTTGATCACTTTCCTCCTCACTATCAACTCGGTCAGCGATGTCAAAAAAGGCTTTTATTACTGGGCTTTTTGTTATTTTCGCACCCATCTTTAAAGATTTCTCAGTTCTTACCTGTGGATTCCGAACTCCCAACTCCCATATGGGCCACCACTTGTTGCCGCCTGTAGCGATTGCCACTTGCAGCAGTGACACCGTGGGAGAAAATTCGGAGGCAGGATGGAAATGAAAAAGTTCTTTTATTTTTCTCTCTTCTAACTTCTCTCTCCGGCTCCAACAACCTCTCCAACTCCAACCACCCCTCTAACTCACCCTCACCCGGTTAAATACCTTTTGCCTTAACAAGGACACATGCTAACAGCTCAAGCTTACAGGTGCATCATGCAGTGTTCACGGGCATAAAAAGATTCTTAGATAAATGCATGAATATCAGGTGAAAACACTTGAACACCTTTATGGCTCTCAGCCAGCCGCCATCCTAGCTATCTCCTCAATTAGGGCTCTTACATTGCTAATCTCCTATTGTATCTTATTTATAAACTAAAGTTATAGTTATGTTTAGGAAAAATATAGTATATCTATGATTTGGTACTATCTGCTATTTCAGGCCCATTGGGGTCCTAGAATGAATGTGTCCTTGACCATTAAGGAGGGGTACTACTGTAGTTCAGAGTGATAACTCAGAGACTGATAAAGATGATACATTTGGAGGTTATGTATACATAGAGTGCTCAAATTCAGGTATGATCAGCAGGTGATGTCACCCCTTGGTTTGTTTATTTTGAACACATTTTTAAAATGCTATTATAGGAAATGATTAGATTCTCTTCCTACTCTTCTAATTGCCCAGTTGTCATTTGTGAAGTGTGGTTTAAAACATCTTTTAGTGTGTTGTGTTTATTTTTCAGGAAAGAAACACTGTCTGGATCTTTATGATAGAATTGTTAGCCAGTTTGAAATGACTAGATTGTGTTTTAAAAAATATATATTTTTTTAGAAATGTGGTAACTACTGATGACGGTTTAAAAAGCAGATCATCACTGTTCAGGATTTTGTGGTTCTTTTATTATAAAGTTTTGAGAAATAAGTATATTGCTATTAAATGCAGTGCTATAATATCTAACTGTATCCTTGCTAATTTACTCTTAGGAAGGCTATTCTGGTAGACTGGGTTATAGCTCAGTGGTACAGCACTTACTTAGTAGCATGGATGACATCCTGGGTTTGTTTCCAGGGTCACCATAAAAGGAAGAAGAAGAAACTTAGTTGGGAGCAATCAAGTGGGCTTCACACTCATGTTACATACCAACTAATTGTTTGGATAAATTCTCCTTTAACTACTATTCTTTATACTAGTGCCTTTCTACAGGAGAATATTTTGCCAATCTTTCAGCCAGCCTTCAAATTTGCAGCAGCTGCTTTATATCTGTATATTTTTGGCTAAAGAAAATACTTTTCATAATATCTGCACTTTTCTTATTAAATATTTTAATGTGTAAGTCTCTTTGAAATAGTGATGTGGGAGGTAAGGTATGGAAAAAAACAGCTGAAAATAGCTCAAAATCAAACTAGAACCTTTTAAAATATCATTTCTGTTATTTGTCATGAAATATGATGTTATTTAGTCAGCCCATTAGGATTATAAGTCATAATACCCAAACTAAAATGGAAAATATGCAGTATAAATGAAAGTTTTGTTTTAGAGATTTTTATCTCAGGAACACTTGGATATCTCAACCATTTAAAGTCTAGCCAAGAATAAATTTCATTCCCATCATGGTTGCTTTATGTTTGTCTTTGTTTCTACCAGAGAGAAATTTTATTAGTGACTCTGAATATTATGTTATTATATTATGTATTGCCAAGGTAAAATAGTCAAGTGACTGAGAAATGAAACTGTGTATATGCCAAGTTACTTTAAAACCATTTTAGGTAATTTGCATCAACACAAACCTTAAGAAACAAGTTTTTTCTTTTCATTCAATGTGTCATTATAGTTTAAAGATATTCTGAGTAAATTCTGAGTAAATTTTTGACTCTTTCTATGGGAGTTCTAAGTCTACCAGATAAAAACTTTTTCATCATCATAATCTCTAAGTAAATAGATGTAATATACAACATCTGTGTAGCTTTGAACTTAAAATGAATGGTTAAATTTGCTAGTCCCTGGAGGATTAGCTAGAACCAGTCAGTTAATTATGTCCAGGAAGTTGCAGTTAGAAAACGACCAGTTTTTGAGGGATCAAAGCCTATTATTTGTTAATGACAGAAACTTTATTTTTCAACATAGAAAACTAAAACACAAAGATTCTTATCTTTTTTTAATATTTATTTATTTGCTTTAGTTGTACACAATGCGTTTATTTGTATGTGGTGCTGAGGATCGAACCCGGGCTGCACACGTGCTAGGCGAGCGCTCTACCGCTGAGCCACAATCCCAGCCCCTCTTACTATCTTTTTATATTTCTGTGTGTCATCTAGAACAAATTAGTTTTTTCAATTAGTCTTGTCAGAAAGAGGAGCCAGGTTGTATTTTGGGGGAATTAGCTAGAAAAGAATTTCACACGTAGGGAAAATATATAGTCATTAACACAGAAGGATATCACAAGCATAATTATTGTTTTACTGCATATTAAAATTGTTTAATTTACTCTAATCATTTTTCTCGTCATTTGATTCTTTATCCAGTTAACTTATTCAGAGGTATAGTTATAAGGTACTTTGTCATTTAAAGTAAGAATTAGCCCAGTAGTGTTTCTGTTCTGTTTTGTAGATTCACTTGGGCATTCTGTCTGGCCAAAAGTAAGTCTTTTCATGTCATAATTTGGTTACTTATTACTAATCCTGCGTAGATGATAATATTAACAAGCCTCGGATGTCCTGAAAATTGTTTTAGCAATTAAAAGTTATAAAGCAGTGGCTTATTGCAACTAAAAATTTTGTGTTCTTTTTTATAAAAATCCGAAAAATGGTTATCCCCATTTTTATCCTGCCTGCTCTTTCCAGTGTTAACTTTTAAACTTTACACCTAACAAAAATGCTTCATTTTTATTGCTTCTCTCCACATTAATCTATAGACTTATTCTGTGTTAAAGCTAGAGGAAACCCTTGCTGATTATAGTAGTTTTCTCTTTATCTGTGGAGATATATTTCAAGTCCCTCTGGAAGCCTGAAACCCAGTTAGCACTGGTCACTAGAATATAAATTATGAGTTTTCCTGTGAATACATACCTATGATAAACTTTAATTAATAAATTGGGCACAGTAAAAGATTAACAGTGATAAATTAAAAATATAATAATTGTAATAATATACTGTAATAAAAGTTATAAACTTAGCAGTTTTTTACTTCTGTATTTTTCATTTAATATTTTTTGGGGCATGATCAACTGTGGGTAAGTGAAACTGTGGAAAGGGAGTTGTGTATGAGGGGGACTACTATATCTAATTCAGTGCCCTCATTTTACAGATGAGGAAACTGAGGCCTTAGACTAGAACAGAGGTCTCCTAACTCAGTCCAGGACTGTTTCTGTTACATCATGCTGCTTGATATTTGTATTTATGGAACTCAGCAACAACATATACAGGGTGAGCTCTTTTTTTTTTCCCCCCAATTAATGAACACGAGTGATTTGCTGTTCTCACTAGCTGCTGTTCTTTATTCCTCTCATTTTCCTATATACCAATGGCTATTTTAACCCTTTACAAAGTCTAATAACTTCTTTTTGGACTTTTAAAATTTTTACTAAAGAGTTTTAGGTACTTGCTTGGGATATAGTAAAATGGTAGAGTACTTCCTAGTGTCTGTGGAGGCCTGTGTTCATTCCCAGCACTAAAATTAAAAAACCAATAAGCTTATTGTTTGGGGAATTAAAGTTTTGGGAATTTTTCTTTTGTTGGTGCTACTATTTCTTAGCATTTGACTGCTATTTTTAAGGGTTATACTATTATTAAGATGACTGCTTCTTGGTAACTACTGCAATGTGACCAGGCACTGTAGCAATAGTAGATTAAAATTTATAAGAGGAATGATTTGTAGAATCTTGAATTTAAATTTATAAAATGAATTACAAGTAAGTACAATAGTGTGGATAATATCTGAGAGCATATCTGATACCAGATGTGAGAGTACTTTTTTTTAAAAATGGAAAATACCAAGAAATAACAGTCAATTGTGTGACATAATTGCAATTAAAAATGGCCTATCCTATGAAGCTATGGATTTAAACATGTATGTTTTGAATTATATTCTGTATTGGTGCTCAAATTGGCCTTAAATCAACTCCTATGTTATTTTGACAAGACCATAGTGGTTTTGGGTAGTTTATCTTCTTTTTGAATTGACAAGTGTTAGATGGTTTTTCACAGGTAACTCAGGTTTTTGTGTTTTCAAGTTCTCATAGTAAGTTCATGATTTGCAGGTTTCATTTTTACCTCTTTATTAGTCTGGATCCTTCAGGGTTATAGAGTAAATTGTATGTATATGAAGGGGACAATTCTAATGAACTTGATCATGTAAAGTAATTATTAACCTATGGGCTAGTTGTGTGTGTGTGTGTGTTGTGTCTATTGTAGGAACTAGCTCATGGAGTTATGGAGGCTAAGAAGTCCCACAGTAAGATATCTGTAAGCTGGAGAAGTCAGTAAAACTGGTAGTGTGATTTAGTTCCAGTCTAAAAGCCTCAGGGCCAGAGAAGCTGATGGTGTACCTGAATCTGAGACCAAAGACATGCTAATCTTTGGAACCTCTGGTGTATGTTTTGGAGTTCAAATGCCAGAGAACCTGGAGTTCTGATGTTAAAGGTCAGGGGAAGTAGGGTGAGGGAAAGTGTGGGGAGAAAGGTAGGTAGGGAGGGAGGGAGGGGGGGGGAGGGACAGGGAGAGGGAGAGAGAGAGAGAGAGAGAGAGAGAGAGAGAGTTCACATGTGCATCAGAGTGGAAGCTAGAGCAGAGATTGTGAGAGAAAAATGAGAATGTTTTCCTTTTTTCTACCAATTGGTTCTGTTTCAGCCCTCAATAGACTGGATGGTGCCCATTCACATTGGATGAGGGCGAAGCTAAAACAAAGGCTGGCCTGCCCTAAAAACACCCTCAAAAACATAACCCCCAAATAATGCTTTACCTACTATATGAGAGTATTTCAATCCAGTCAACCTGGAATTAACCACCACATCCCCCTATCCTTCATTCCTATTTTCTTTGAATTTGTATAAACATTGTCCATCAATTAATTTTGCTTTTGTGAAAGACCAGGGATTGAAAAATCTTTTAATTAATGAAAATTAACATGTTTTACTTGTTTATCTATTTTATATCTGTTGTTTGATGTTACTGAAATAACCATAGTGTCAAATTTAAAAATTTTAATGTTAACTAAGACACTAGTCCTCAATACCTATGAATACCAGATAGATTTGTTGGACAGGACTCCACCATCACAACCATGCACCTCACAACACTTATGTTTAAATATATTAAAGTTTTTTTTTTTAATTCTTTGACAAGTTCAGTTGTCTACCAGCCATTATAAAATGTCCCTATCCATGTGCCAGTTAACTGATTGTGATCAGGTGAATTAAATAGGAGATCTAGAAAAAATTATGTGACCATGGTTATCCTGTAAAGATATCTTGGAGAATGGTATTGATGTTTTATTTTGACCAAGACAAATTGTATATGAACCTTTTTTTTTTTTTTTTTTAAATACTGGAGCATGAGGGCTATATTTTATGATTTACAAGGGTTTTAAAATATATTTTAATCTTGCAGTGTTCTTTTTTTGTTATTCTGTAATATTTCTTTTTGTTCTGTAAACAATATCGTATAATAACTGTTTACAATATTACAGATAATCTAGAGATGATTTAAAATATTCAAAAGAATATGCACAGGTTATGTACAAATACTGTACCATTTTATGTAATGGATTTGAGCATCTGCAGATTTTGGTATCCCCTGCTGTCCTGGAACCATACCCTTCCTTCATGAATAGATATCAAGGGAGGACTGTATTCTCAAACACTGAGAATGATGCAGGTGAGGGGGGCAGTGGCGGGAGTCAAAGAATATGAAGACCTGCTAAATTTGAAGATGATTGATTTGTTAATAAAATAATTTAGAGCCTGTAAGTCAAAAGTAAAACTTGTAACAACAAAAATCTTTGTTCTGTTTTATATTTGTGCACGTATTCTTTTACTTAAATGTATACATGTGATTATACTTTTTTGTAATAGTCTCTTTTCTCCTTTTTTCCCTCCTTGGTAGTTTTATTATTTTTAATGACTATATAATAGACCATTGTGTAAATGTACCATGTTATTTGTTACTCTAGTTTTAGTGGACATTTACATTGAAAGGTTACCCTCAAAGTCCATGCAAAGTCCAAGGACCACACCACACACCAGAATCCCACCTGAGAGATTTGTTGTCAGTAGCATGGAACAAGGCTGTTTCTCCAAGGGGAGCAGCAGCTTGTTGGCACTTGCAGGCTTTATAGCCTGCAAGAGGAATTTCACAAGCATGTTTTAGGGGTTGCATCATGGGCTGGGATGGGGACAACCCTCAGGGACTTGTTTTAGGGAGACTTAACTTTTTTTATTTTTTGTGGTACCGGGGATTGAACTCAGGGGCACTCGACCACTGGGTCACATCCCCAGCCCTTTTCTGTATTTTATTAGAGACAGGGTCTCACTGAGTTGCTAAGTGCCTCGCCATGGCTGAGGCTGGCTTTGAACTCGTGATCCTCCTGCCTCAGCTTCCCAAAGTGCTGGGATTACAGGCGTGTGCCACCGCGCCCGGCGTTTTAGGGAGACTAAGCAGCATTGCCTCAGGATCTCTAGATAAAATGGCTCCTAAATAGAAACCTGGAAGTACCTGAATAAAATGGCTCCTAAATAGAAATCTAGAAGTCCCAGGTAAAATGGCTCCTGACCTAAAATGGTGGATCTGATGTCAATAGTGATATATCAATATACATTATTCTACCACCCACTTTTTGCCATTAAGAAAGCAGTATTCCTAAAATGAACATTCTTTCATAAAATTCTGCTTTCATTTCTTTAGGTTGTAGGATATAAATTATGTAACATTGTAACTGATTTCTCCACCCCCCAGCCCCCTAAATAAAGCAATTCTTGTAGTCGAATTTAATGTTTTCAATGTTAATAAAAAAGGTATACAGATTGTTTTCCACAATGAAGTCATATTTTCTCTTTGGATATATAGGAATAATCTTTACTCACATACCTGCTACAAATAAGCATTATTGGTCTTTTAAATGTCCACTTTTTTTTTTTTGTACTGGGCATAGAACTCAGGGGTTCTTGACCACTGAACCATATCCCCAGACCTATTTTGTATTTTATTTAGAGACACAGGGTCTCACTGAGTTGCTTAACACCTCGCTTTTGCTAAGGCTGGCTTTGAACTTGAGATCCTCCTGCCTCAGCCTCCCAAGCTTCTGGGATTACAGGCATGTGCCACTGTACCCAGCTTAATGTTTACCACTTTTAATGGGTATTAATTTTACCTCTTATTACTTGGATATTTATTTTGTGATGACCAGTGGATCTTTATATACTCAGTTGTAGCTATCTTTTCTTGTCTAGTTCTTGCGTCTCTAGTCTGGGTTAAAAATGCTCTGTCTGTTCTCTAGGTAGAATGCGTAGACTGGTATTTTGACGATATATATAGGGTTGTGTGTGTGTGTAGTATGTGTCTATTGTATACAGTATACATACAAATATTTGTTTAAAATATTTTGATATTAAATCCATCTGGAATTTATTTTTGTGGTAAAATGTGAGCCCAGTGTTATTTCTTTTCAGATGGATAGTTGCTTTTGGCAGCACAAATCTACGTAATAATAATCTTTTCCCATTAAATTCAGTCCCGGCTTGGTTTGTATTAAATGTTTCTCCTTCATTGCAGTGTTAATAATCTTATTGGGGCTATTTTCAGTAATTTATTTTTCTATATAATTCCAAATACACTTATAAAAATCTGAACTTTTTTTAAAAATTAATTTTTTTCATTTCTCTGGTTGTACACAATGTAGTATTGCACCATATATGCAGTCATACATGTACCTAGGGTAATCATGTCCATCTCATTACACCATCTTTCCTGCCCCCATGCCCTCTCCCCACCCACAAAAACCTAAACTGTTAATAAGAATTTAAATTAATGTACAAATTTCAAGAAATTATGTTTATGATGATTATTGTATCCTCAATACGACATACCTTTTCCTTTGCACTTTCAAAAAATATGTAATGTGCTTTTTAAATTTTTCCCTAAATATTTAATAGTGTTTTGCTCTTAAAAATGGACTATTTGTATTTTCCCCTGTATTTATAGGTGCTTTACTGGAGGGGAAAAAAAAAAAAGCTATTGTGACACATCTTGTTAGCCACTGTATTAAGTTTCCTTATAAATGGCTAGTAATTTTGTTAATGAAATGGCCATATACTTTGAAAACCTAGTGTTTTATGGTAGAGATAATTTATTCTTTTTTGTCAGTTACTAATTCTTCATAGAGAGGCACAACAGGATGAATAAAAATGAATATTTTTGAAGTGACCAAAATGTCAAGGAAGTTCTACTAATTTTCTCAAAAAATCTTCAGTTGAGTTTGAGAAGCTTTTAATGATATGAGGACCTTGAAGAAAGTTAAAATTTTTGAAAACACAGGATAGAAATTTTAATAAGGAAATTATTAATATAACAAATGGTTTCCAAATGCCAAGTGATTTTAGATACTGTTCTGCTCAAAGTTTGGGGTTAAGCAAGATCACTTAAGTAGGTTAGCAAGGCTGCTTGAGCTGAATGGTAGGATCATAGCATTTACTGTGAAGTGTCTGATTGGTAGGGGAAAATGAAGAGAGAACAGAAATTCCACAAGGATGGTGTTGAATTAGAAGGTACTAACAAGGTTGAGTAACTTGTCGGTGATTCTGAAAAACTGTTCAGTGAAGATCAGAAGCTTATAGTAAAAAAGAGTTTCTCTCTTTTTTTTTAAACACAAGATTTAAAAATAGAAAAATTTATGTATGAGACATGATGAAAGTCATGGGTTGCAAGACTTGAGTAACTTCTCAAAATAAACCTAACTTTGTTGTTGTACTGTTGTACTGAAATTTAGATGGAAATTTTTAGGATTGTTTGAGTTTATGATCTTACTTTGAAAGCTGCCCTGGTGATTTTGATACATCACTATAAATAAGAACTCCTTGGGGGTTGGGGTTGTGGTTCAGCACGTCGTGCATGGCCTGAGTTTGATCCTCAGCACCACATACTAATAAACGCATTTGTGTACAACTAAAGCAAATAAATAAATATTTAAAAAAAAAAAAAACCTCCTTGGTTGGATAGAAACTGGAATGCAACTCTTATTTTTCTTCATACTGAGTGTTTTGTCAAGAAAAAAAAAAGTAGGAGTTACTGAAACTTGAGGATGTAGTGATGAATATAGGAACATTTACACGTGGAAAAATTATGTTTTGGGTTGTTTAGAACACTACTGACTAGTAAAATGAATGAGCTTTGTTATTTTTTTTTCTTTAACAAATAATTGAAAGCCAGTTTGAAATCAATCTGTATTCCAGGCACAAAGACAGTAGTAAATAAGAAGGATCAGGTGACTCCTGTCATGTAGCCTGCATTTTTTTAGTGAACTTGAATATGTTGTCATTCCCAGAATTTTGTTAATTGAGTTACCACTGGGTTTTGAAAATCTTAGCTACCTCATTCATTGTGATAATGGGGCTGTGTCTTTGGAGTAGTAGCATACATATATATATATACATATACATATACATATATATGTAATTTTTTTTTTCAATGAATGCTTTCCTATGTTGAAGTTAACTCTGCCTTCTTTTTGTTAAGTACTGACCTGATAGCTTGCCTTCCCACTAATACATGGAGGGATAAAAACAAAGGAATGTTATTTTACTTTTACTTGTATTGAATTTTAGCACAATAAGTTTCTTACAGGACCTTCGAAAGGGAAATAATTATAGATTCCTTCAGATCCATTGGGATCCTATTGGGTAACCAGAAGCAATAAAGGAATAGAATAGAGGTCCTTGTCATTTTATCTTATTGTTCCTCCTCTCCCAATGTAAATATTTTGATAATTTTGAAAATAAAAGAAATGTTTTGTACTCTTAAGTGTTTTGCAGTCACTATATCCATGGGTTAAGTTTTGCATACCCTTCATACTTAGTCCTGTTTTTATCCCTTTCAGTGTTTATCAAGCATTTTTTTTTTAATTTTATTTTTACTTATTTTGGGGGAAGAATACTGGGAATTGAACCCAGGCACTCAACCACTGAGCCTCATCCCCAGCTCTATTTTGTGTTTTATTTAGAGTTTCATTGAGTTGCTTAGCACCTCACTGTTGCTGATGCTGGCTTTGAACTCATGATTCTCCTGCCTAAGGCGCCCCCCCCCCCCCCCCCAGCTGCTGGGATTACAGACGTGTATCACCATGCCAGGAGTTTTTAAATTTTAAAGAGAATATTTATACATTTACATATAAACACTTTTAAGTTTTAATTGCTCTGAGCAACCTAGAAAAGGAGGGGGAAATTTTTTCTTGTTCCCTTGAGTTCCAGGCCTTATTCTGGATATTTTTATGATTATAGTTTCTGTCAACTAAATTATTTTTTTTATTAGCAGGCTGAAAAAAATAGTACTTTCCTTCTGGTTTATGTCATACTTATATAACTTATATTTGGGGCTTTTAGGTAGAATACTCATAAAATGCTGAGAATTCTTGTAAATAGAGTTAGACTAGATATACCTTCTAAGAACGGTTAAGGATTAAAAGTTAAAGACTCTGTTCAAAAGCTTATTGTTTCTAATTTAATGTGTATTCATTTTTATAATTTTTTCTTATAACTGCAGGTATTTCAATTGAGGTAAAATTTTAAAAATATATTTTTAGTTGTAGATGGACAGAATATCTTTGTTTTATTTATTTATGTTTTTCTGTGTGCTGAGGATTGAACCCTATGCTTCACATGTGCTAGGCTCTACCACTGAGCCAAAAACCCAGCTGGAGGTAAAATGTTTTTGAGGTCACTAGCCTAAATGGAACTTCATGGGTTTTTTGAAAGAATATTTCTTTTATTTGTTCAGAGAACTGTGTAAGAAAATTTTTTTTAAAGAGGGCTTTTGTTTATATAATTGAAATAAAAACAAAGATTAAATATCTGATTACTATATGGTATTTGGGGGCAGGGAGATGTTTCAATATTCTAATAAGAAAGCTTTACTGATATTAATGCTCCTGAAATAAAATCAAAATTAGTTTTGAAGTTGATGCCTGTGGGTGTAGACAGGATACGGGTTTGTCTCTAAAAGTCTTTCTCTCCTAAGGAAGAAAGGAATTTGAAATCAGTGAGAAGAAAAGCAGTTCTGTATTCTGTCATAGGGTTGGCCTAATGATCTATCTGTGGTCTGAGCCCTTAATATGCGTTTGTATTTATGTTAACAGAGGAAGGCTTTTCTAATACTTGAATTTGAGAAATGGTAAACTGATTAACATTTACAGTAAATGATATGTTTCTGAAGAAGTACTTTGGAGTATGTCTAGATGAACTCAGTTAATCATTTCTCTGTAGTTGATGAAGAGAAAACTCAGTTAAGGTCAGTCAGGACTTTGCCTTCAAATCATAATCTTCAGACAAAGTAAGGATTAGAAGACTAGGTAGGATACATATTGACTAGAAATGGCAGTTAATGTATTTTCTCTAATGTCACTATCTTTATACTTTCCCCTTCCAATTCCATTAATATAAGAAAAGGGTTAGATTTATAGGTTCCAGTGAGACCTGGATAAAAGGACAATCAATGTAGATAATGAGTGTTTGGGTCAGGAAGGTAGGGGCTGATTCAAAAGGAAATCAAATGCTAATATCTCCAGAGCACTTCCCACTCCTCCAACTGGTTGCCAAGGTCACCTGCCTCTAGGGAATTGCTCCTTCCAAGGATGCGTTGTTAATGAGTACCCCCTGGATGGCTCCATTTCTGCCTTTCTGGGCAGTTATGGGAAAATATAGGGAGAGGTACGCCCTAGGCAGCTCTTCTCTGGGCTTTTGGTCACCACTTAGCCAAGGTAAGAGAAGGAGAGGTCCTGAGAAGAAAGGAAACATAAAGTCTATAAAAGGGGCAAGGCACTCCCACTGCTTCGGGCACCATCTCTGGAACCCCTCCTCTCTGGAAGAGTATCTCTCTGTTCTGTTCCTTAAATAAAACTTTTTGCTTTTGCTTGGGCATTTCTCAGGTGTTCAGTCTTCAGCACTGGGGAAAGGGGACCCCACCCTGATTTTCAAAACCGGTTTTGAAAATCCAGTAGTCCAGAAATTATGTAAGCCTATGAGAAACTGGAAGAGGCAAAGGGAATTAATATTTCTTTCTTTTGTTTCTTGAATGACAGTTTCAGATGATAGTTTTAGTCAGGATTCAGTTAAGGTATACACACTGCTTTTGGGTGCTGAATTGTCAGTCTCTTTGACTTGTAGAAGAACTTCATATATTTGTCCTGTGATATTTCCCATATTTTGGCTCTGGGTAATTGTATGCTCGATGTATTGTTTAGCATAGTCCATTCATTATTCAGTGATTTCTCTAAAGTGGTAGTTAGAGACTTGATTAAATTCACTTTTAATTTTTGATCATAAGGTCTTTTCCCTTGTACATCATACCATGAAGTGTAAACCTTCTGGTTATCTCACTTTCAATGACACTGATATTGATTAGTGGGTTCAAATATTTTTAGCCTGCTCCATCTGCTGTGGTCTAAATTTCTTTTTCATATTCATGTTGAAATCTAATCTTCAAGTTGTCAGTGTTAAGAGGTGAGATCTTTCAGAGGTGACTGGGTCAGGAGGGTTTTAAAAGAGGCTTGATGGAGTTCATTTGTCCCCTTTTACTCTTTCGTCACACGTGGATGCAGCAACAAGGTGCCATCTGTTAGGCTGTAACTAGACACCAAAACTGTTGGTACCTTAATTTTGATTCCTAGTTTAATGTATTTTTGTTAATAGAAACCCAAATGAACTAAGACATCATTCATTATATGATTGTGTCCAGAGACATTATTTTCCTAGAGATAGACAAAATGGGTATTTCCTCATTATATTTATTTCTTTGCTTCTCTGTTGCATAGATGGAATTCTGTAAAGAAGGATTTACTAATTGAGTATTGGGCTATCTTGAAATAGAATTTCCACAGGAAAGGCAGGTATTTACCTGACAACCTTGAATAACGAATTGATAGTAGACTAATTACCTCTTAAGTAGCAAGATATTTCATGTTTAGTTTTTAAAATGTTCTGAATTAAGAACTATGTTTAATATATTTTAATGTGGTAGTTCTTTATTTATTTTATTCAGACCATCTTTGGCTAATGAAAGTGAGTCCCTTCAAGTTGGCTACCTTCTCTTTTTGATGTGACACCAGTCATTTTTTATAGTCTCTTTGTTTTCTTAGGGGACATGCTATTTCAGGGTTCCTGCTTCAGCCCTGATATTGGCCATTATCCTAAGGAATTCCAGTTTCTTTAAGTGGAAAATGTTTATTTTAAGGAACTTTAATGTAGGCATGGGGTGCTCATTACTAATTGGGTTGTCATTAATTGGCAATAGGTCTTTTTAGAACTAGGTATTACATGTTTTTAGTAAGAAAAAAAAAAAAAGTTTTAAGTAAGAGAAAAATAAATCCCTAGGTTTTTTTTTTTTTTTTTTTTTTTTTTTTTTTTTTGTGATACCGGGGATTGAACTCAGGGGCACTCGACCACTGGGTCACATCCCCAGACCTTTTTTTGTATTTTATTTAGAGACAGGGTCTCACTGAGTTGCTAAGTGCCTCCCCATTGGTGAGGCTGGCGATCCTCCTGCCTCAGCCTCCCAAAGTGCTGGGATTACAGGCATGCGCCACCGCGCCCAGCTCCTAGTTTTTAATGTATATTTCAGCTCAACTGTGAGTACATGTTTTAAGGCTTATTTTCATTGTATGGATTTTATTGAAAATATTAATGTGATCATTAAACTAATTTTTAAATCACTCCCATCATATAAAATTTTAAATGAAAGCAAAATAACTAAACTATTTACCATCAAGGAAATTATCTCTAGGATAATTTGGCACATCCTCCCACTTCTTATAATCTCTAGGATATTGCTGTATATTCTTCAGACACAGCCAATTTGAAGAATGCTATACAATACCATGAAGAAGAGACAAAGCCTTTTCTGTATTTGTATATATTTTCTTATTGAAAATTTTGTTTTACAATGAGTTGAACATAATTTCTTTATCTTCTAAAGAGTTTCAAATTAGTGCTAATAAAATACTGTGCTAAGACTACTGAAAGCATTTTAAAATTTCTTTGTAATTCTTTTTGTTCCTAGGTCATACATCCTAGGAATGTATGCAGCCAAATATTGTTTTAGGGGTGTGTGTGTGTGTGTGTGTGTGTGTGTAAGAGAGGGAGGAGGGGAGGAACGCAAGCTTGTGTAAGCTCTGGGGATCAAACCCAGGGCCTTGGATCCTAGGTATTATATATGTTAGGTAAGCGTTCTACCATTGAGTTCCATCCGTAGGCCCCATAATACCATTTTTAAAGTGTATTTGTTTTACTTCTGATTACTGCTTCATTGGTTTACAGTAATAATAAGGTTTATTTTTCATTTACCTTGCATATAGATAATGTGGATTGACTGTGGGTTGCACATTTGGGGATCCAGGACTTTGGAGAAGGCCTCATGTAGGACATGCTCAATCTTACGGCAGAAGAAAAGAGCAAGAAAGCTAGTAGACACACTGATGTCTCTTAAATGGTATCTGTCACATCTATGCAAATTCCACTGGCCAAAAGTATGTCATACAATCAGAGTCCAAGTCAGTGAATTGGGGATGCATAACTCTATGGTAGGAAAAGAAAAGTGTGGTTAAATTCTGAATAACTACAGTAGTGCCCTATAATCTACAGTTTTGCTTTCTGTGTTTTCAGTTACTCATGGTCATCCACAGTCTGAAAATATTAAATGGAAAATGCCAGAAATAAACAATTAACAAATTTTAGATTGTGTACGCTGTTTTGGGTGGTGTGATGAAATGTCTAGCTTCATCCTGTCAGAGATGAGAATGATTTTTTTTATCTAGCATAACCACCCTACATATGCTGCCAATTCAATAGTCACTTATTAGCCATCCAAATTATCAGATTAAGTATGGCAGTATTAAATTGCTTGTATTCATATAACCCTATTTTATTTCACCCATCAAGTCTTAGGTTTTCAATTATGTACATAATTCAATGAAAATAGACATAGCCACACTAAAATAGGTTGGAAATCATAATCTAAAGCTTACATATTTATTTACTAATATTTATTAACTGATATTTATACTATTATAAAATTGTATATTATATACTATGTTTAAGTTTTTATGTGTTCTGTAACTGGAATGACGGGACAAAATTGGTTAATAATGGTCTCACGGTGCATGAGTAGTGATACTAGCAATTTAATTTTGGTGTATTGTTGTATTTGTTCCATTTTATTATTAATCTGTAACTTATAAATTAAACTTTATCATAGGTCCGTATGTATAGGGAAGAATGGCGCACATACAGAGTTTGGAATTATCTGCTTTTTGACGCGTTCACTGGGGGTCTTGGAATGTTTCCCTGCAGGGAGGCAGGTACTATTGTCCACCCCACCACCCATGTATTTCTTCCAACTAGTATCATAATTAATGTTAGTTCTGATTTCACTTTAAGGGATTATCTGAAAGTCAGGCTTGATGAATAATTGAAGGGAAGGGAGAAAGGCTTTTATTAGCCCTTGTCTATGCCTGTTATCTACAGCATGGGAAGGACAAAATAGTGGGCGGTTTTAGTCTGGTTGTTGAATTTTGTCCCATCAAATTTAATATGTTGGAGTTCTAACTAGAACTCTTGTACTTCAGAATGTAATCTTAAAGAGAAAATTTGTATAAGACACAGGGAGAACATGGAGTGATGCATCTGTAAGCCAAGTGCTATGGTCTGAATATGGCCTCTAAAATTCAAATTGAAACCTAGTCCCCATTGTGGTGGTATTAAGAGGTGGGATGTAATTAAGTCTTGAGGACTCTGCCCTTGTGAATAGAATTAATGCTCTTACGAAAAAGGTTGAGAAGTTTTAAAAAGTTGTTTATTCTTTTCTATTCTTGGCCAGTCTGGCTAGATATGATTATATTAATCTTTATATGTAATGGATTATTTATAAAGTTATGCCAAATCAATTTCTAAAAAAAAAATCTGAGTTATATGCATAACTGCATCTGAAGAGTGAATTGGTAGGGTTATGTATATTGCAAGAAAATAAGTAACTAATATACATTAAATGTATTTAGTAGTTTTAATTATTCAGGTCACCATTGAACGTTCTTTTGCAAGATTGGATGAGGAATGATAAACTGAAGACACAAAAAACCTACCTTCTCAAACATTCCCTTTTTGTTTTTAGGTCTCCCACTTTATTTTACACCTTCCCTCCCAATTGTTAGATAATAAAAGTGAGTGATGTTCAGCAGCTATGAATGTATTTTGGATTAGCCATTGAGAGTCATCTCCAATTTATATTTGTTACCAATCTCTTTTGCCCTTCTTTTCCCCCAGATTTACTAATAGCTGGTTTATAATCTTTTATACGGTTTTACTCCTATCCTTCCAGAGAATTTACTGAACATAACCAGTCATGGACAGTTGTTTTGATTTACTTAGGGCCCAGTAGTCTTATTGTTTTCTTAGGATTTCCACCCCCTCTTTGGGAAACAAGAAATAACCTCACCTTCTTATCCAATAAACTATTTCATAAGTCTTATAATAGGTAGCCTTTTACTGTATCAGTTAGTTATATTCAATACTTTTTTCTCTTTATTCTTCCTATACTATTGTGAGTTTAAACAAAGTTCCTTTCCACTCTGGTGGCAGACTTTTTGTTTGTTTGTTTTAAAGCTTTAGCATGTATTTCAGTCTTTAAAGTCTTCAAATATATTCCAAAGGTAGAATGATAAGCTAGCTTGTTTTAATTGAATAAAAAAATTCATTAACTTTCCAATTTATACAAACTCAGAGCTTTTCATACAAGTGGAAGGATTCTAGCATCTTGATTTTTATTTTCATACCTGCCTTTCTCTGCTTTCCCAGGCTGGCAGTGGTTTTGTTTACCATATGTCCTGTCACTGACTACCTCTCAGTTATTGAAAAGATGGTCCAGAAATAGACCCTGTCTTCACTTTCCTTAGAGATTTCATTTTTGGAACCCTCCCTCTGTCTCTATACCTTGACTATAAATGATTGAATTATTCAACACATTTATTCTTTTAGAAAAAATATCTTTATATTTTAAAAGAATCTTAGGTACCATCTCTGTAAAGAAGCACTCCTTTCTATTTTGGAAGTTGAAGTCAACATCTTTTGACTGTGTGGTAGCTCATCAGGTCTTTTGGATGTAAAATGAAGGAGGGTTGTAGCTAATGTCCCTTGGTTTTCAAGTTGACTGCTCCCAGTCTAGGTACTTTGCTGAGAGGTATTAAAATTGCTTTACCAAGATTCTTAATTAGTGTTTCCTATCGTCAGATGGACTGTGGATGTTCTGTTTGAAAAAATAAGGTGTTCTATGTAAACCATGCTTACTTTGGTAACAGGTTGGGTTTGACAAATAGGTTATAGTTTGCAGACCCCTAGTATACATCATAATTATGTGATCCATAGATGACTGATTCCTGTAGTTGTAGTTACTAGTGAATGATTGATTTTGGTGTATTGTTGTCTTAAAGGATAACAGGTCCTAGTAAATATCATGCGGGGTTGCACTTAAGTGTTTTTTTTTTTTTTTTTTTTTTTAAATTTTTAGTTGTAGATGGACACAATACCTTTATTTTATTTATTTATGTGGTGCTGAGGATCTAACCCAGTCCCTCATACTTGCGAGGCAAGTGACCTACCACTGAGCTACAGCCCCAGCCCACTTAAATGTTTTATACAGGCTGCCTGTGATTTTACCCCTCTTGCATATTTTCTTAAATTTGTGATTGAGAGCTCTGGATTGTAGTAAAAAGGGGAAGGAAATGAAAAAAAGTTTAGAAGTTTATCTTTTCTAAGTTCTACTTAGAAAACATTCTAAGTATAGAATGTTTATAGAATCCACCAATTTTTTAGCACTATTGTGACCATTAATCTGTTAACAAAACAACTGCCTCTGCCTCCAGAAAAGTCTCACAGTATAAAATTTGCCTATAAAAATTACCCTTTATATAAAATGTACATGTTGCTAGGCATAGGCTTAGGAAACTTTTCTGAAAAATACATATGCATCAAAAAATCAGAAGGTAAAATCCATGCCAGTTCATAAACTATCTTGTTCACCTGTTTTGTTTATTGTTTTAAACCTGCATTTGTTTCTCAGTGGGTGGGGAGTGAAGACACTATAGACTTTTCACTAAGATATTATACTCAAATTATTAATGACATCTTGTAAAAAATAGCTTGCATGAATGAGATGAAGAACCAATGATTTAATTTAAAGGAATGTTTTCTTTTTTAGTAGTGTAAATAAAATGATTTTCATGAGATTGAGTATTTAAAAATATAAACAGCATTTATCCTCATTTTAACTATGGTTAGAGTTTTTGTTTAAGGAAATAACATGCTTTGCATCTCTTTGGATTGAATATTACAGACAGCTGTGAGAAGATATCTTAAAATATTTTAAAAAACAGTTGCAATTTTCAGGACTAATAAACAACAACAAAGCAAATATACTCTTTGTCATTGATGCTTTTAAGAAACTAAATGATTTAATTTTGCTTATTATTTGACTAGTTACTGTATTAAGATAAACTGAGGGCTGGGGATATAGCTCAGTTGTTAGAGGGCTTTCCTTGCATGCACAAGGCCCTGGGTTCAATCCCCAGCACCACAATAAATAAATAAATAAATAAAATAAGCTGAAATATACATTTCATTTAGAGCTTACTATTTCTTCTTGAGATTGTCTAATTGTATCTAAATCATATAGTATTTGCTTTACAGCTTACAAATGTATTTTATAATACTGAATAAAATAGGATTTCATTTCATAGTGTACTTAATTTATTGTGTTTTAAACTATCTTTTAGGAGATATTAAATTTAGGCCTTAAAATTTACCTCCCTTCACCATATTATATTTTATACTCAAAATAAGTGGTATTTCCTAACATTAGGATTTTAATTATTTTAAATGAGGTGGGAAATGAAAGATAAAGCACTTTTTGGTAATGTCTTTAAGAGTGTTTTCTTTGAGGGGAAAAGGTATGTTAGTGGGCAGAACATGATGGATATTGATACAGCACGTTCCTTTCATCTTAAAGATAGCCTTTATTTTCTAAAAGGTAGATACTAACAATTGTGAATTTAACTTATAAATTTAAAGGTACCAAATGATTAAATAGAGAGTTTTTAAGAATTTGTGATAATGAAGTCCATCATACTGGCACGTGCCTGTAGTCCTAGCCACCCTGGAGCCTGAGGCAGGAGGATCACTTGAGCATGTGAGTTTGAAACCAATCTAGGTAACAGAGAGAGACCCTGTCTCAAAATGGAAGGAAAAAAATAATGTGTGATGATTGATATTGTAGATTTCCTGGGGCTGCCATGACAAAATACTACAGACTGGATGGCTAGAACTACAGAAATCTTATTTTTTCACAATTCTGGAGAATATATATATTCAAGATAAAGTTGTTATCAGGAATGGTTTATTCTGTAAACTCTCTCCTTTGCTCAAAAGTGAATATCTTCTGTGTCTTCACATGACCTTTTCTTTGTGTGCTTGTCTCCCTAAGGGTCTCTTTTTTTAAGGGCACCAGTCACATTGGATTAGTGTCTACTCATGTGGCCTCATTTTAACTTAATGACTTCTGTGAACAGGGTTTTTCTACATTCTAATGGGATTTAATACGCCTACACACACACTGTTTTTCATTATGACAGTGTGAGTTTATATTTAAAAGGCACAATTATAGAGGTGGATATGGTGGCTCATGACTGTCATTCTAGCTACTTGGGAGTCTGAGGCAGGAGCATCACAAGTTGGAGGCCAGCCTGTGTGACTTAGCAAGATCCTATATCAGAAAGTAAAAAGGTTGGGGATGTTGTAGCTCAGTGGTAGTGTACCCTTTCGAACCCCGGTAAATGCCACCCCCCCAATAATAATAGGTCCCACCATATTAAAATACATGGTATTATCACAGTGTGTCTTGGTTTTAACAAGACAGTTTAACCAAATTTGCTGTGATAACTCAGTGAGCAGCCTGGTGAACTGTTTTTAGCAATCATAGTAGGTTGAAAACACACGCAACAAACAAAATAATTTTAGTAGATGATTCTGTATTTAAAAGTGGGAATTTGGGGGCTGGGATTGTGGCTCAGCGGTAGAGCGCTCACCTAGCACGTGCACGGCCCGGGTTCGATCTTCAGCACTACGTAAACATAAAATGCATTGTGTACAACTAAAGCAAATAAATAAATATTTTTTTTTAAAAAGTGGGAATTTGTATGTAATAGCAGAGTCTGGCTGATATATAATTTGTCATTTATTTATACCATAGTTCATGTAAACTACATGTACAGTGATAGTCTGCAACATGGGACTTGACAATATACATTAAGTCTTGAAATTAGCAACAGGACCTTCTGGTGCTAAGAATTCTTTGTGCTCATCTTGGTACCCCCGAGCCCCTGCAAGTCATCAAATTGTAGTATTTAATAACATTTCCATACATACAATCTCATATTAGAGTTGTCATATTAAAATAAAGAAGATAATATTGTGGAAGAGGAAATTAAGTAAGGACTAGCTAGCCACACATATATTATATGGCATGTGATCTATAAATGGGAATATTATTCGCTTTCATTTTCCTTAACATTCAAATTAATAAGAAGTAGTATGCACATAAATGGGAATAATATTTGTATGTAATAGCAGAGTCTATATTTCAGATATTTTGAATTAAAAAGAAAACTTATCCACCAGTATGCCTATTAAAGAAGCTTGTAAGGCACCTACATTTTACATTCTTTGCCTCAACTTTAGGTACTCTCTGATCTCAATTTGCTTTACTTTTTCTTATCCAATCTGTAATTAACTAATTGTATTTCTCCCCAACAACCTCTTAGGGCATAAGGTCTGTCACTAGTCTTTTTTTAAATTCATATTTTCAAGACCTGTCATAGTACTTGATACCATTCAGAGTGCTCAACTATAGTTTTGAGTAAATGCATTAAACTGATCTAAATAAAATGCTGCAGTGCATTATTTTTGTAGTATTTCCTTTTGTTTCCTTGTTATCTAACACATTTAATCAGCAATTGTTTGGATATCACCCTAAAGTAATATGAGCAATTAGACATTTGACCTTCCTGGATGATGGTAGCAGAACCATAAGGCCACTCTCCTTGCACTGTGATTGATAATGTTTAATTCTTGTGCAACTCTGCGGGGATTTCCTTCCTTATCTTCAGTTTAGCGTTCTTTAAAGCATGATTCCCTAGAGGCCTGTGCATCCTAGAAAGACCCATGGACAGTTGTTATCATTAAGTCCACAGTGTTAGATACTACCCTTATATAAGGACCACAAGCAAAGAAAAGTTTTTACATTTTAAGTGCTTGGGGTGGTGAGAATCAAAAGAACACTAATATTTTATGACACGGTAATTATCGTGAAGTTTGAATTGCAGTGTATATAAATAAAGATTTATTGGAACATAGTCACACTGGTTTGTTTACATGTTGCTGCTTTTGCAGCGCATGGCAGAATTGGGTAGTTGTGACAGACCACATGGCTGGCAAAATCTAAAATATTTAACTGTCTGGCTCTTTACAGAAAAGTTTGTTGACCTCTCTTTAAATTGTTTTTTGTGATGCAAAAGTGGATAAGTATAATTAGATACACTTAAGTCATGTCTTTTACCGGTTCTGTGTTCAAGGTTTTTGTATATCCAGTAAGATTATTATTTGAATTTTCGGAACTTTCCCCCCCTAGCTTCTCTGCCTCATATAAACATAAGAACTTTTGAGACTTGAACATTACATAAATGTTCAGAAGTGGAGACGTCAAATCCTGCCAGATTATGTAGACAAAGCCAGAGTAGATGACTAGTAGTTTTCCCCCACCTAGTGTTCTCAAAATATTCTTTTCCTAAATAAGCAATATTCTTGATTTTACTGTTTTTCTACTTAAGGAGAGTAAAGGGAAAATAACTTTTTGTATAATTTGATATAATCATTAAAACATAATGTTGAAGTCTTTATAAATTTTGCTGACGTTGCCTTGCAGAGAAATAACAGCAGCCATGTTTTGATCATAAATCATTTGCTAACTATGGAAGTAACTTTTTTAGGGATTATTATTAGGCAATATAGTACCTCATTTTAAATCACTTAATAAAAATCAAATGTTTTTTACAACACTGTTTACAATTTGTTTAACAATATTTTACTGAGAAAATACTTAATTAACTTTGTTTTATTTTTAGGGTTATATCCTGTGTTGTGACCTCATGGTTTAAGTGGGAATAAAGATGAGTATAAGCAGTGATGAGGTCAACTTCTTGGTATATAGATACTTGCAAGAGTCAGGTGAGTACTTTTATAAAGTAAATAGGCCTCAAATTATTTTAATCTTCTCAAAATAATCTTTTATGCATTTGAAATTTGTATCAGTCCAAACTGTTGAACCTTGTATGTTTCCTTAATGTCTGGACTGCCATTTTAAAGCTGTTTTACTGCATGATTTAACTCTCTGACTCTTTCAAATATGTTGGAATCATCTCAGGCAAATATTTGTAACAACCAGTTTGTCTTTCACTGTTAAAAGGCCATTTTTATAATTTGTTATTAAATGAGATTATTGCACATGTTTAGTAGGAACATATAAACTCAGATATCATCAGTTTGAAAATGCATGTCCAGTGTCCTCAGTTAAATGTTACTGGTCCTAATTGCAGTTAGCATTCAAAAGCTAAATTAATAGTATTTTTTAAAGAATGCTTTCCTGAGTATTATCCTAGTTGATTAAATTGGCATGGATATGAATTCTGATCAATGTATTAGGCATGGTTATAAATACAGATCATTGAAAGTCATTGCAATTAATGTTAAGTAAATCAGTGATCATCCAAATTTTCTAGATATGTCAATAGATTAGGCAGAAAATAGAGGGACTACTGCAAGGGGAACTGAATGGATCAAGCTAAAAATGTAAAAGTAGAAGAGAGAAAACTGTTTAATATAGGCAGGGTATATGATAGTGATAAAGAAATTGCAATAATAATATATATTTAATATTTAATAATAATAATATTTAACATTGGATGGAATCATTTAGTTAAAAATGTCAACTATAATCTAGAGATTGAATTTTAGAAATTGTACCTTAAAGCTACTGTGTTTTAGTAGTAAGTTGAGGTGTGGTATAAAAAAGATAATTTTGATAGTTGTATGTGAGGGAGGACAGAAGGAATACAATAGAGATCTAAATTTTTAGGACATTGATCCCTTAGTTTTTGATTTTTAGACTGGAATCATTCTTCTTATAGGGCTTAGGTAGTTGTCCTTTTATTTTCAGGGAACAGACATGGCCTTAGATCTAAACCCCATTGCTTGCTGAAATGTCCCCCAGCTATATTCCAGGTCTGAGTCTTTCTCTTGGGTGGTGGATGTTTTCTATTCCAAGAACCATCACTGCTCTTCTATGAATAGCTGAGAAGACAGTGACCAAGAAGGAAGTTCTGGGAGGGAAAGTAGTAACCAACCAACAGATAATAACTTATTACAAAGCTTTGAATTTAGTAGATCTTGTTTTGTTTAAACTGATAAGGAAGGTTGATCTGAAAGAAAACTTCCAAATATTGATTTGAATAAGATTAAATGACTAGTAAAGTGAAAAAGTAGTGACCTAGTGAATTATTTTCTATGTAACATACATATAGTACTTTTGGTCAAAATGGAAAAGAGTTTATTGGATCATTGTTATCACTGTGCTTTCTACTTTCAAACTTGACCACCTCTTTAAGCCAGAGCTTTGGGGCTTTTGGACAAAGCCTCACAAATTGAACAAAAACCTTCACAATTGAAGGCTAGGTAGATTGGAAATATGTTATAAAAGCTTATTGATATACTAGGAAGGCAGCAATTTAGGTTGAACCTTAGAAGATTGTGGAGTTCAAAAAACAATTGAACAGATCATCAGTGTTCTGTAGGTCATTCAGCTTGGGCTGATGTGAAGCAGGGCAAACCTAGGTTAGAGTGCTCAAATTTTCTGGTTTCCAAATAGAAGTCTACAAATTGATATTTTATGTTCTTATAAGAATATATATAATGAAGAAAAAGGGGCAGTAAAATAATATTCTGGTTTAATTTCTAAAAGAGTTCAAGTGATGAAATATCATTAAAAGTCTCCTTAAAGTTGCTTATGTTCTCAGAGAAATCCCTTCTAAATTCCATGTTTTAAGGTATTGTAAGTCACAGTAAAAATAAAGCAAACAGTATATTTTTAAAAAACATTATATGATAAGACTGATGTGTATCTTACATCCTGTAGAATTGTTTCCTGCGTCATTAGGTGTACTTTTTGTTATTCTTCAGAAACTTAAAATTGTTTCTGTGTACTGGTAATGAGGTACGTTAGTAAGTCACATTTTAAAAAATACCACATTGCTAAAAACACCAGTCCTTTAGTAAAATGTAACTTTATGTTTATGTTATGATTTATTGGGAGTGAAATCAGATTCTGCTGATAACATTTTGACTTATGGTAATTCTTATTGGTACACAACATAAACTTCATAAATTTAGGAACAGTCTTTAGCAGAGTTCTAAAGTCTGATCCACTGACCACCTGTATCAGAATCACTTAGGAAGCGTTGAGTGGGGCCCAGGAATCTGCATTTTACAAAACCTCTAGGTGATTCATAGATGTAATAATGTTTGAAAGCCAGTGGTCTGTGTTAACTGTAGGACAGTTGAAACTTGACAACAGAGTTGATACCAGGTACGTCACGTGTTCCCAATATCTTGAAAGAAAGATTATAATTAGTAACTATTCAAGATGAAGTAGAAAGCATGAAACGTACATGCACTGAGATTTGGAGTGCAAAACTATCTTCTAAAGAGGAGCTAGCTGCCTTTAAGTGTGGTGTATCTGTAGTTGTGACCAAGGTTTACCTGGAGCAATGAGGCATATTTTTGTCATGAAGGATACCATGAGACATGGACTTAAATTTACTTCAAGAAACAGGAGATAATAGAGAGTTTTTAAGAATTTTATAGTTTTGTGAACTCTGGACAGGGTTCAGATAGAATCTAGACTCTCACCCATAACCAGATTCCCAGAATGGCTGTAGATCTGGTTGCTTGCCACGCCATGTATTCCAAAAGCTCCTTCTTGGTTCTGATTTCTGATTACTCATAAATTTGGTAATTTTTGCAGTAGATTCAAGTTTGAAGTAACCTGGTCCAGAATTCCTTTTCAGGGTTATTTTGGGAGTAGTGTATTTTAATACCATCACTTGCAAGGGATACTTGCTGGGAATTAATCATTAAATATTTAAGCAGTATGACAAATTGCTTACAGGTTATAACTGTTTTTCTTTTGAAAGATTTAAAGCAAATATAAAAGAAACTAGAGTCTTAACACTGCTTCCTTCCTTACAAAACAGCATTGATTAAATTGGGGTGGGAGGTTTGCAGAAAGGGAGTAGTCACAGCAAAGAAATGTGTGCAAAGGTGTTGAAGGGTCTGATTTGTGAAGATTCCAATAAGAAAAATAAAATTCCCTCCCCTATCTAATTGTCTAAAAGGCTCTCAAGGTTCAGAAACACCTTGTGAAAGTTTTGTTCTGCTTTGATACAAAAATGCTTTCAAAGTAATATTTTTCAGTAAGAATCTTAAGCATTTCTTCTCTGCAGTGTTTAATGTTGGACTATGGTTTCTCTCTCCAAGGGAATAAAATTGCTTAAATTAGCTTAGTGTTAAGTATTTTTTTTTTTACTATTATCAGCACTAGAAGATATTATATGTTAAAAGTCCCTCTCCTCCCCCCAAATCATTCAGAGAATCATTTTCCTCATTCATAAAATGTATTCCTTATAGAAAAGGGATTACACTGTGATCATCAACCTTGAATATTTAATGGACTTCACTGTTAGAAATAAGCCATCCCCTCACACATCAAAACTAATTAAAAGTAGATTTTTGTTGGGATTTTATTAATGTTATGGCTTTTTATTTTTCTCAATTTTATCTCTAGAAAGTGCACACTAAACTAATCATTTGGTGCTTACCATTCTGCACGTTTATGAAATAGAACCATATTGCGTATGTTTCCTAGGAAGTGAACACTTTTTCCCTTTTGAGATGACTTGAAAATTGAAAACATTTGAAGTATAGTACTGTCTATATGTCATACTAGATGATTGACTGGATTCAGTATTCTCCCTTTAATTGCTGTTTGCCCACTAGCATTGATTTGATTGCCCCAAAACTCATTCATACAGCAACTATGCAGATAATACCTTAGAGGCTTGGAGTAATGTAGAGTAGAATTTTTAAAATTTCCCTCTTTCCTAATCCCCTTTCCTTCTTTTGCCTCACCATTGACTCTTGTCAGGTTGAGTATTTTTTTCTGAAGAAATTGTTCCTGGTAATTTTTTGTGAACCTTTCGGTACTCATTTTTCTTGTCATTCTATATGAAAATGTGCTTTATTAGTCTATCATCTTACATGTTTAAGAGCTCCATAACATCTCTATTGATATGCTTGACTATTGGAAACCAGGGAAACAGTTGCTGCTTATGATTGGAAGACTAATTGGAAGTGGCAAAAACAAAATGCCTTTATTATTAAAATAAGTTATTTTCTATGTTGTGATTATGACTACACATTACTTTAAAAAATCTTCATGTTGGGGCTGTGGCTGTGGTTCAGTGATAGTGCTCTTGCCTGGCATGTGTAAGGCACTGGGTTCGATCCTCAGCACCACATATAAATAAAGTTCTATCAACAACTAAAAAAATAAAAATAAACTCATGTTTTTAGAACTGAGATTCATCTTACATGTATTTACCATTCATTTGAAGGTGATGATATATGTAGGCTTAAAGCATTTGATTGATGAAAGATCATCTCATTTCTCCTGCACCTCATCTCTTTTCACTGTTTACTGTTCTAAACTTTAAAAAGATACAGGATATAGGGCTTGCATCACACCACTTTTATGAGATGGCACATATTACTTCAAATGTTTTACAGGCTGAGCATCCCTAATCCAAAAATCTGAAATCCAAAATTCTTCAACACCAGCAAATTTGAGTGCCAATACAGTTAATGCAAGTAGAAAATTCCACATCTGACCTCATGTGAATGATATCAGTCAAAATGCAGGCATGCTAAAAGTATTATGTAAAATTACCTTTAGAATGTGTATATGAGGCACATATGAATATTGGTGCTGCTTGGGAGGCTGAAGCAGGAGGATCACAAAGTCAAGGCCAGTCTGGTCAATTTGGACCATGTTTCAAAACAAAAAGGGGTTTGGGATGTAATTCAGAGGTAGTATGGTTTTGGGTTCAATTGTTAGTGTTTCCCCCTCCTTCTCACCTCCCGACACACACACACAAAAGGATTTTGTGTATCAACTTGGATTTCATCCCTAGGATGTCTTATTATGTATGTACAAATATTCCAAAATCCAAAGTCTGATACATACATAGTCTCAAGCATTTCAGATAAATACTCGGCTTGTATTTGTTTATAAAATCACACATCAAAACCATATATTATTATCTTTTAACTTAGAAAAACATGATCAAAATAGGCAAAAAATGTTAAGGTCTTCATCTATAGTACACATAGCTTATTCATTCACTTATCTCATTTAGCTGTTAATCTGTTAGCCCCATTAATGGTTAGTAAAATGTCAGCAAATGACAGTGTAGTTTCTCTTGACTTGAATAAAGGTAACTGGGATAGGTAATCATTCCTTCCTTCATACCTCACTCTTACTGGCATTTATAAACAGACTGGGACATTGGATTGGATGGAGTCAGGTTAACCTGGCAATCAGTAATGTGCCTCTAACCATGAAGAACAGGAGAGATGTATCTGGTATGTCCATCTTCAATTATCCTTCTAATTTTTATGAATAAATGACTAGCTATAGAAATACAAGTAGGTACATAGTTTTTCTTTATAATAAAAAGGTGGAGTAACCTTGATTTGACATATATAGTTGTTGTATACTTGATCAATTAAAAGTAAACAGCAAGTACTTGTCATAAGTGCCAGTAATTAAGGTACTTTTATACTTCCAAATCAGTTTTTCCTGTTTCGTAAGCTAAATAATCATTTTTGTCAACACAGAAAATTCATACTACACATTCCTGCTGGCATACTTATGAAGGACAAAGGTCTTTTGAGATAATTGACAGAGTTGTTTAATCTTAATTTTTTAAAAAGAATAACCAGTATATTAAGGATCTAAGGAAGTGTATAGATTTTAGTGGCATTACAAATTTGCCTTCTCTTTTTTTGGAAAGCAGTTTGGCAATCATGAAACTCCTTTAAAATGCTTATGTTCCATTTAGCTTTGGGGGAATCTTTCCTAAGGAGAAAGGAAAAAAAAAAAAAAAAAAATCATACATGGCAAAAGCCTATACATACAGATATTTGAGATAAGATTCTTTTTAAATAGTGAGCATTGAGAAAGGTCAAACACCAAGCTATGGTATGAATAATTATTTGCCACATATATTTATATGATAGCATTAAAATTATTTCAGAAAATAGAATAAGCATAAAATGTTTTTGTTTTGTTTTGTTTTTACATTTTTGTTTATTTGTTCTTTATTTTTCTGCTGTGCTGGGTTTAAATCCAGGACTTTTTATCTTTTTTATCTTTTTATTTTTTTATTTATAATAATTACAATTCATAGTGCACATATATAGCATCTTTTTACATACAACTGTTTGTATACAAAGTATATTCGTACCATTGAGGTCTTCAGTCATGCATTTAGGATAATGATATTCGTCTCATTCAACCACATTTTCTTTTTTCTCCCCCCTCCCTCCCCCATTGCTCCCTCCCTTCCCCTCCCTTCCCTTTGACCATTCTAGTGTTCCTCTAATCCTCCTATGTACCCCCCCATCCAACAATACTGTGAACTAGCCTCCTTATATCAGAGAAAACATTCGGTATTTGGATTTTTAAGATTGACTAATTTCACTTAGCATTATATTCTCCAGCTTCATCCATTTACCTGCAAATGCCATTATTTTATTCTCTTTTATTGCTGAGTAAAATTCCATTTTGTATATATATCACATTTTCTTTATCCACTCTTCTACTGAGGGACCTTACTTATTGTAGGCAAACACTGTACCACAGTTATATCCCCAGCCCTATATTTAAGGACAATACTGTGCACAAAATTGTATATCTAGTGTGTAAGTGCTAGGTCTGACTCTTCAATATCCAATGTCACTCTTAACATCCCTTACCCTCTTGCTTTTTACCTTTTCTGAAATCTGATCTGTTGGGCAGAGTTATAAATAGGTTTCCAGTTTGGGGGTATTAGGGGTAAGTAATGATGTGAATCAGAAATGCAATTTTTCCAAGCTTTTCTGATCTGAAGTTTAATACGACTTTGAATAAATTGTACCCCACCCCCTCAAATTAGAACTCTGTGTTGTGTTCATAGTTAAGTTTTGCCTTTCAAAAAATCTTTTGGTCTGTTTCAGACACCCTGTTCCATAACAGTGGTGTTTCAAAGTCCATTTTCTTATTTCTGTGCTCCCTGTTTGCGGAGTAGAGGAGCTGGTTCTGGAGAACTGACTCCCATTCAAAAACAGGATCTCTAACATCAGAGGGAAAGCACTTTCTGGAACAAGAACTACAGAAAATGGTTGTTTTTTTGATCCCCTGTGTAACATCACACACACACATGCAGGCACATACCTGCTACTATATCTCTGTCACAAACTATTATTGTGTACTGAACTTCATGGTCTTCAGCCTCATTGTCTCTAGATTTTCTCCTCTTCTTATTTTCTAAATCTTACTACCCTGTTGAGTATTACAGAGGTATTATTCATGTCAGATTTGCTTTTACTCCTGAAAAGAAACATGCTGTATTCTGGCTGCTAGATTTCATGGTGCATTTCATCAGTTCACACATTTAGATGATCCCTTTTGCCTTCTATGTAAATCAAAAGCTGTTCCTGAAGAAGTTTTTTTCATTAAATATATTTACAGATAAGTGGGATTTTTTTTTTTTTTCTGGCATAAACCCTGTTCAAATTGTAGATTGTTTTTCAAAGAAGAGTTAAGCCATATGCTTTTTTAAAGTCACAGATTTTTAGATATGCCAAAATACATTATGGTAGACTTGCATTATCGTTTAATAAATGTTTATGGAGTTACTTGGTAAACCAGGTAACATGCTAGTTTCTCAGAATTATAGGATTACTAGACTTAAACCCTTTACTCAGGCAGTCAAGTCTAGTAGTCAAACATGCATAAACCATAGACACATAGGTAATAACTATTTAGTGTGGCAGTTGCTGTACATATGCAAATGATTGAATCAGCATAGGAGAAACAAACTCTGGGGTATTGAAAGAAGTCTTCACCCCCATTCATATAAAAGAAAAGAACATGAAAAGAACATAGGAATTTAAAATGCAAGACTCAGAGGCACGTTGCAGCACAGCATATTCAAGATATTACATGTAATTTGCCATCACTTAAATTTAACAAACTATTGGGGAAAAAGATGGGATGTGTGGAATTGAGAAGATGCAGCTTGAGAGTAGATAGGGCCAGATTACAAAAATAACTATGTGCCTTTCTTAGGTGTTTGGCCTATATTATGAAGGCCAAAGGGGATCATTAAAAGTATTCAAGTAAGAAGTTTTCATTTTACACATCATACTCGTGAAGCAAGTGTGGCAAATGTGCTGAACTGAGGAAAAGGAGAAAGGAACGTTTGGCAATATTAGTCCAAGCAAAGTATGCTGGAGACTAAACTCAGGTTTGGGCAGAAAAGAAACAGGTGAGTCAGAGTCTAGAGAAGGAAAAGTGTTGGAATTTGGAGGTAAAATGACAGAACTTGGCAAGTGGTCGAATGCCAGAGGCCAATGGAGAGGTGGGAATTTTATGATTAAGACTTTCAGGTATAATGAAGCGAGGACAGAATTTCCTAAGGGAAAAAAATTAAAGAAGGGAAGAAGAAAAGTAGTTTTGAACATAATGATTTTAGGTTGCTGTGTTTTGCTATGACTTGAAATAAAGAGAACATTATAATTGAGCATGTGAATGTGGAACTTCTTTGGGGTAAACATTAATGGGAAGTGCCAAAATAATGCTAATGACTACAGGGTTGTTTCATTCCTATTGAGGATGTCCTGAACACATTTGGAGTTTTTTCTTTCTCTTCTTTTCTTTTCTTTTCTTTCTTTTCTTTTCTCTTCTTTTCTTTTCTTTTCTTTTCTTTTCTTTTCTTTTCCTTTCTTTTCTTTTCCTTTCCCTCCCTCCCCCTCCCTCCCTCCCTCCCTCCCTTCCTTCCTTCCTTCCTTCCTTCCTTCCTTCCTTTCTTTTCTTTCTTTTTTCTTTCTTTTCTTTCTTTTCTTTCTTTCTTTCTTCAGTAGGGTATGTTTGAATTTGAGTCCTTACTCTCCTACTTAGAGGCTGTTTTCCCCATCTGGTGATTCAGACGAAAACATAATAAATTCTATACTTGTGAATGGCGGCTGACACATTGTGTAGGTCCTCTGTATAAATGGTATCTTCTATCTCAAAGTTGTTTTAAATCTCTGAACCATTTGGCCTTTTGGCACCCCTCCCCCCTCTTATTTATGATTTATTGAAGAAGTTATTTAGGAAATAGCAGGTTATTAAAAACAGGCATTTCCAGCCTTACTGCTTGTGGATTTCATTGCTATATCTCTAGTTCTTTCTCCCAATCCTTCTGAGTCCCTAGTCGTAGCTTTCTAACCTGGCAATCTGAAATCTATTCATATTCCAGGAGTTGTGGGTTTCTTGATAAGAAAATTTTAAATGGTACTCTTTCCTCCCGTCCCCATTAGTATTTTTTTTTTAATCATTTTTAAAAACTCAGATTAATCTGAAAACTACAAAAGTGTTTAATTATAATAATTTTGCCTGTGGTTGAAGTCTGGAGATTAAAAATCAAGGTCTTTTAAAGGTAATGTCTTTTTACTTCTTATTTCTCCCTCTACCGGTATGTGTGGATGTGGAAGGGTTAGGTGTTCTAAGGAGAGAAGGGAGCCCTGAGGAATATCAGCTTATGTGTACTTTGACTATCTAAACTAACTGAAATATTTCTAACCACCTGCTATTTGTGACCCCTCATGATGTTTTATTATAAACTGTTCATAGGTGCCACAAAGAGCCTAAGGGTAGGAGCACAAAATACATTAAACACTGAAAAACTAGGATAAACTGTTGTTATGTTGTTAAATCAGTTTAACCAAGAACCACATTCACTCATTTACTTTTTTTAGTTTGGAAATTTCTTAAAATTCTATATGGTGTATACAAATGGGATTGTTTTACAAGACTTATAAAATTGCTACTTAGTGATAAAATATGATGACTATTTTGTTAAACAGAGCAATCCCTCTTGGGTCTGTTAGTTTCCTAGAACTTTGCTTTTAAGTATGGACTAGACTTTTCATAAAAATAAGGCCAACTAAAGAGATTTTTGTTATGTGAATATTCTGGTTTTAAGTATTTCAACACTCAGCTCATACATAAAGAGATTTAAATTTTAGAATTTCATTTTTAAATTTGCTTTCATTATAATTTGCCTTTTGTTTCTTAAGTAGTTTGAAAAACCTGCACTATATTGAAGGTGTTGGATTATTTGTACGTAGAAAATAAAATTTACTACGGAACTATTAAATGTCAGTCTTCTGTGGTCTCAATTATCCTGAATGAAGTAATTGAATCACATGCTTTCCAAAGGCTTTTTTAACTTTTTAAATTTGATGTTTTTGTTGAGGAAAGTTATGTGTCAATACTGAAGTTTAGAAAAATTGAAGCCATGCAATTCAGTAGGTACTAGAAATTTTGAAGAGTACTTTAAGTAATTAGAGAAAGGAAAATACATAAAGGCTATCATATTTAGATTTGGTATTTTTGTCTAAAATATACTTGACCTTAGCTATCATTCTAGGATTTAAATGATGGAATGTAATTTTGAAAGATTGTAGAGGTCTTTCAGTTCGTGTTATTTAGTATGTTGACACTAGGAAAATAAATACTCATACCTTTTCTTTTGCTTTTAGGATTTTCTCATTCAGCATTTACCTTTGGTATAGAAAGCCATATAAGTCAGTCTAATATAAATGGTGCACTCGTCCCACCTGCTGCATTGATTTCTATCATCCAGAAAGGTCTACAGTATGTAGAGGCAGAAGTTAGTATTAATGAGGTAAGGCAGACTTATTTCAAATACTAATTCTTAAATATGTTGTTAAATTAGCTGTCATGTCTGTTTGCTTTCTCATTGTCTCTGACTTTAGCTTCACTGGCTTAATAGAAATGAAGGGTGTTATTCCTGTTATATCAGATTGTTCAAGCAAGGCATGTTGGATCACAGGTATAAGGACCATTATCTGTAATTTATTTTCCTTAGTATGTTTTTGTAAGTAAGCAATAGGAAATGATTTTCATTAACACACCAGCATTGTACTGAAACACTGAGACCAAATTTATGGTGGAGAATTGGAAATTCAATGTTGTTTGGATATACCCTGATTTGGGAAGCAATTTATAATTGAATCAGCTCTTGACACTATTGTCTAAGATCCACATAGGAAGTAGTTTGTTTAGCTCAGGTGTCAGCACACTGTGGTGTAAGCATGAGGCAAATCCCATCTGTGCCTGATTTTATATATAATATTTTAGAACACAAACACACTCATTCGCTTATTCTTGTATAGGCTGCTTATGACAGAATTTAGTAGTTGTGACAGAGACCTGTGGCCTATAAGGTCTAAATTAATAATTACTATTTACTAGCTGGGTTTTCAAAGAAGTTTGCATACCTCTGGTCTAAGTTAACATTTTCATGCATGGATAGGACTCAGAACATGTGGAGTTTTTCCTTTTTCGTCATTTGAGAAATTAACTTGTTCCCCTTTTGCTAGACTTTAGCTGAAACACCTATGATTTCTATATCTGTGTTTATTAAATACATAGCATACTAAAATCGATTTCATTATTTATGGACTTCCTCATTTCTATGACTAAAAAGTTTATTAGTACTAATTTAAATATATCCTCATTGTCTTTTAGCACTTTCACTTTCAAAGTATGCTTTGTTGCAAAGGGTGACAAGCAAATTCCACCACCAGTAGAGTCTCAGTTTAGCCAAAAAGTTTTGTCTGAATTTATCCTAATATTCCACAATGTATCTGTGTTGGCTTTAGTAGTTTGTATTTATGTTAAGATGTGTTTTCCTGTCCTCAACTAATTCGTTATAATCTAATTCAGAAAAATGTGCCAAGTTTTTGTAATTTAGCATGTCCTATTACATCACTATAGAGTATCAGTAGTACATACATGTTCACTAGTTTAAGTGAACCAGACCTTACATATTCATGTTCCTAACTAATTTGCATTGTTTCTGTTTCTTAACTTGCTCCTCATCACTGTCTCTTTTTGTGCTCACTGGAGAATTTTATTGTGAATTTCCTAATGTTAATAAGTGGAACATTGGAAATTATAGCAATTCCATAAAATAAAGACCATTAGCCTGTGTTAATGATGGAACTTCTCAAACATCCTTGCAGTGAAGACTTAGTGGGGAGCTTGTTTTAGTCCCTGATTGCTGAGCCTCCCTTCAGAGATTTGATTCCATATCTTTGATTCTTTGGTTTTTCCCCTGATGCTGGGATTATTGAATAGGCAAGCATTGAACTACCACCCCCACCCCCAGCTCCTAAATCTACATTTCATATAAACTACTAGGTGATGGCCTTGCTGTTGGTACTTGGGTAGTATTTTGAGTAGCAGCACTAAGTGAACGGATCCCAGCTGCCATTGACTGGCTCTATAACTTTAAAGTCTTTAAATCTTACTGTGCTTGCATTTCGGCATTAATAAAATGAAATGATTATATGGCATGATACCTGAAGCCTATTTCTGCTTTAATATTTTAATCAAATCACAAGGAAATTTTGAGCCCAGCCCAAAATATTTTAAATGTTTTTAGTTTCTTAAAGAAGTGTAATTGCTCCTCATTATCCTCAAGGATTGTTTCTATGACACCACCCCCCTCAGATACCAAAATCTGTGAATGCCAAAGTCCCTTATATTAAATGGTGTATTATTTGCATATACTAGACACATCATTCTTTCAGTATACTTTTAATCATCTCATGTACTTAGGATTATGTAAGCAATTGTTGTTCTGTATTGTTTAGGGAATAATGACAAGAAAAAGTCTGTGCATGTTCAGTACAGATGTTTTCCATCCACAGTTGTTTAACTCTAGATTTGAACTTGTGGATACAGAGGATCGACTGTATAACTAAGCCACTTAACTCCACATTGGTTGTCTTTTTTTTTTTTTTTTTTTGGTACCAGGGATTGAACTCAGGGGCACTCGACCACTGGGCCACATCCCCAGCCCTTTTTTGTATTTTATTAGAGACAGGGTCTCACTGAGTTGCTAAGTGCCTCACCATTGCTGAGGCTGGCTTTGAACTCGCGATCCTCCTGCCTCAGCCTCCCAAGTACTGGGATTACAGGCGTGCGCCACCACGCCCGGCTTGGTTGTCTTTTTTGACAAACAGAATTTTAGAATCAAAAACTTTTGTACCATCTGGGCTATGTTCTATTATTATTTTCAGTTTTCAGCATTGACCTCTTACATTTTAACTGCATCTGTGCAGCATTTATCAACATGAACTAAGTGTAAAGGAAAATGTGAACAGCCAGTTGGAGTTCTCTTGAAGTTTCTTTCTGTCCTTCTTTGCATGAGTTCTGAAAATGTCTTTCATGGAATGAAGATTTTTTTTTAATATTTATTTATTTACTTTAGTTGTTGTACACAATGCAATGCATTTATGTTTACGTGGTGCTGAGGATCGAACCCAGGTTGCGCACGTGCTAGGCAAGCGCTCTGCCACTGAACCACAACCCCAGCCCTGGAATGAAGATTTTTATTTTTGCTGTTGGTTGAATACAAGTAACCCTAAATAATACCTTTTATTTTTCCTCTCTCATGATTTCCCACATCCAGGATGGTACCTTGTTTGATGGTCGACCCATAGAGTCTCTGTCCCTGATCGATGCCGTAATGCCTGATGTAGTACAAACAAGACAACAAGCTTATAGAGATAAGCTTGCACAGCAACAGGCAGCAGCTGCTGCAGCTGCCGCAGCTGCCACCAACCAACAAGGATCTACAAAAAATGGAGAAAACACAGCAAATGGGGAGGAGAATGGAGCACATACTATAGCAAGTGAGCTAAAAGTTTGTAAAGACTCTTTTTTTAGGGAAAATATTTTGCTTTACTGAAATGTCCCATCTACTAAATTGAAATAATTTTACCTGTTTCATTTTTACCAGCTTGTTTCTCTAACTTCTATCACAGTTTTTTTTAAACCTCAACAAAGCTATATTTATTTCATTGGTTTTATTTTCTTTAAAAAATATTCAGAAACCCCTTCTGCTTTTAAATGAATTTTGCATCTGCATTTAATTTATAAATAAAATTTGTAAGGCTAGTTATTAACAAATAAAGTAAAGCTCTCACAGTGAGATATAAAGGTGATTCTAAATGTTATAAGAATGATATCAGCAGCCCCTACTGGCAGAAACACAGAATAGTATTGCTACATATTATATTTAATTCAGACCATTTTTGTCATTTTAGCCATGTGTAGGTTTATCTTTTTCAGTCCTTCTCTTCCTCACCCTCACTTCCTTTATTTCTTTAAAGTACTCATATGCATACTCTTAAAAATGGTATTATCCTACTTAAGTTAGGAATTTATTTTCCCTGTGTCAAAGACTGTGTAGTCATAATAATGTTCAAGTTAACCTGACTAGTTACACTATATATTATAAAGGAAAAAATTGCTTGTTAAGTACCCACACCCTCCTCGTGTTATCGTATTACCTAACCTGGAGCTTTCTACTTGTTCCTCATGATACAGATAATCATACTGATATGATGGAAGTGGATGGGGATGTTGAAATCCCTCCTAATAAAGCAGTCGTGTTACGGGGCCATGAATCAGAAGTTTTCATCTGTGCCTGGAACCCTGTTAGTGATCTCCTAGCATCAGGGTATGTTTCTTATAGTGATTTTACAGTACCTTTTTAATGTAGCTTGCTGAACGGATAATATTTTATAAATGTATTATTTAATTTCTCAGGGTTTCTCCTTGCTTGTTTGTGGTCAGTTTTGCCTCAGTAAATCTTTATTCCTTCCTAAGAAGAGTAATTTTAGAAGCTTTAATTAAACTTCATACTTCAAGAATGCTTGGGGGATCCAAAACATACAATGGGGAAAATGATGGTAATAAAAATCCCTATTAGTCTATTTTTTCTTGGTTTTGTTAATAATAGGATAGAAATATGTTGCTTTGATTCTGGGATTCTTAAGAATTTAAAATATGTTACATATTTTGTAGGTCTGGTGACTCAACAGCAAGAATATGGAATCTTAGTGAAAATAGTACTAGTGGCTCCACACAGTTAGTCCTTAGACATTGTATACGAGAAGGAGGGCAAGATGTTCCAAGCAACAAGGATGTGACATCTCTAGATTGGAATGTGAGTATCATCATACTGTCCATGATGGATGTACTTACTCTAGTATACTTGGCCTATTAAAGTCTCAGCTCTAATAGGGTTTGTCTATTTGTTCAGATATTTTTGGATTTCACTAAATAGTAACAGCTGGGAGTACCCACCCCAAAATGGTGTTAAAAACAAAGAATGGCCCTGCAGTAGTCAGACCAGGGTTCAGGTTACTAACTCTTCAGCATATATGGAAGCATAACCTTGATAAAATTGTTACTCAGCTGTAAAGTAAGAAGTATGAGGATTGTACTGAGATAAATGTGGTGTAATTGATGAAAATCCTTAGCATAATAACAGGCAACATAATAAAACCCCAACAATCGAGTCCTTTGTTGGGAGTAAATGAAATATGTGTAGAAAAACATTTTTACATTTCTCATTATACTATGAATTGATAAAATTTTATTGCTAACTGGTGATCAGTAGTCCAGATTACTTTTTCAACTGTAGAAGTCACATAATTCTTTGATTCTCTATATGATTCAGCATATTTTTAGGATTCCTTGACTATTTTGGCTTACCATAGTGTGTCATTGTTGATACATCTCTATTCTTTCAATATCAAAAACATTTGTTACCTGTACAACAGGTAACATCTCATCATCAGGCCTCAGATGTACTTTTCTCTGCAAATTAGCATCCTTTCTTCCTCTGGACTCTGTTCAACTTAGTTCGTGGGGGCTCTTCAAAGAACTTCAAGGGCTAGTGATGTGGTTCAGTGGTAGAGTGCTTCCCTGGCATGTGTGAAGCCCTAGGTTTGATCCCCAACATGGAGTGGGGGTGGGGTGGGGGCAAAGAATCTTCTAAATCTTTGTAGGGTTTTTTTTGGGGGGGAGGGGGGTCGGTACCGGTGCTTGAACCCAGTGGTACTTAATCACTTTTCATATTTTATTTAGAGACAGGGTCTTGTGAAGTTGCTTAAGTCCTCACTAAGTTGCTGAGGCTGGTCTTGAACCTGCAACCCTTCTGCCTCAGCCTCCTGAACCACTGGGATTACAGGCATACGCCACCACACCTGGCCCAAATCTCAATCTCAGGAATGAGATCTATCTTTAAAAATGATTATTCCAGCTAAAGATCTCAGTTTCTGTGGGAGTCTTCCAAAATCTGTGGCTAGATCTTTTTGATGTTCACATCCAAAATGTCTTTACCCTTTCCCTGCTATAAAGTATATATTGACAGTTATAAAAATTCAAAGTTGTTTAGCACATTGCTATTATTTTTGTCATAGCATTAAAACTTATCTTTTTAACATAGGTTGCTCCTTATTATATTTTAGGTAAAAGCCCTTACAACTTTTTTGTTTATATGACCCAGAAGCTATGTCCATTTAATGAAATTTGCAGTTTACACTAAAAAGGATGGTTAATGAACATTCATTGTTTAGCTTGGTGATTCTGAACTGTAAACTATAGTTTTATAAAGTGTGGGCTTTTTAAAAAGAAAAAATAATCTATTTTTTATTGAATATGTGTGTATATGTAAAATATTCTCCTCTTGGTTGAATGGTCCAAGAATGAAAACATTTGGGGACCTGTAGTTTTAAGGAAACTTGACATTTTTATTTTTGGCTTCAACATGGCTCCATCTTCCTCATATGATAGAACCCTGAGGGCTCCAGATGCTATCAGAACTCCACCAGTGGATCCTAGAACCAGTGTTTGTTGTCACTTTCCCCTACTGCTCAACGGCTTGAGGGGTCTGAAATAGGCAATCTTGTTTTGAATATCCTTATCAGAAGCATCAAGAAGATGCCAAGGAAGGCAGAATTTCTATATGTCCAGTAGTGTTTTCACATCCCAAGAGTAGTCTTCAGTGCTCTTTCACCATTATACCATCAAGGCAAGACACAGCAAGGAAATACAAGTTTAGAGAAATTTATATGGATTTTTCTTCATGATAAGGTACTCCTAGGCAATTATATAGCTTGCATTCTCTGAGTGTTTTCCTTTTGTTGCTCTTTTATTAGTAAACATCTCAGTGGGAAGTTATTAGCAAAGAAAAGAAACAGTGTTCTAATAATTTGAAACAGCAGTATTGTTTGGAAACACTCTTGGACCATTTTGTTTAGACAGTAAAGATTTAAAAGGGAGAGTCACAAAAAGTTCCAGTTTTACTTAATGTTTTGGAAGATTTTTATTTTTCTGTTTAATCGTTGTAAAATTAGCAGTCTTGATGTCCTTCCCAGTCTTCTGCCCTGCTTCCATCTGTAATCATGTACATATGAAAACACAGCAGACCTTTGGATCATATGCATGAGAACAATATTGTCCATTCTGCCCCGTAGTAGTTACTGTCATTGTTCAGATTGGGTATAAAGCTCAGAGAGAACACTAGCTTCACAGCGTGAAGGGTGTTATGTACTCCTTTGGTGGCATTCACAGATAACTCTGCTATGTTTTGAAGCAGAAAATGTTAAGAGTGTGCTGTACCAGGGATTTAAACATGCAGTGTTTTTAATAACAATTAAATGGCCTTTCTGGGTTATTTAATGAAGGAAATGTGTTTCTCTTACAGAGTGAAGGTACACTTCTAGCAACTGGTTCATATGATGGATTTGCCAGAATATGGACTAAAGATGGTAAATGAAGTGTGTTTCTTTTTATTGTGTTGTTGATCTGAGTTACAAAGGTTGAAGTAATTTTAAAGCTTTTCTTTTTGAATTTTAGGTAATCTTGCTAGCACCTTAGGGCAGCATAAAGGCCCTATATTTGCATTAAAATGGAATAAAAAAGGAAATTTCATCCTAAGTGCTGGAGTAGATAAGGTAAATGCACATTAAACTAAACTATAAAGGTTAATGTATTGCATAGTATAATTGAAAGTAATACTTTTTCTTCGCTAATTACATAAATAAAACATTCACATTTGGGAAGTTCAACTATATATTTATGATAGAAGTAGAAATGCTTTCTTAGGTTTTCTGTCAACTTATCCCTGAATCTACTCAGTTTATCCTTTGTCTTTCTTATCTGTATGACCATTTCTCCTTTTTGTTGGAATTTGAAACATAATGAAATAATATACTTTTGCTTCCCTAATAAATCTCATCACTGAATAATTGAAACTGTAAGAATTGCAGGTCTTGTCTAGTTTTCTTCACCTAACTAACTGGGTAAATCTAGGTGGGCTAAAAATATGACCTCCTTCCAACTTTAGTTCTTTAGGTTATGCCCTTCACCAGACCTCAGAATAACCGAGGGTTTTAAGATTATTTTAATCTAGAAAAGGACATGTTGTTAATAATTAACTGTGTGTGATGTCAGGGAAGTAAGTTTGAGCTTTATATCTAGTAAGAATTAAAAAAAATGACAAGAAGAAAAGAGAAAGCATGGGATAGGAAGAGGAAAGTCATTACCATACACAGTACTTTAGTTCCCTGGAGTTTTGAGAACTAACTGATTTCATTATTAACCAAGAATTTGCCACATTACAACTCAACTGTTATCAGAATCTTTTGTTAAATACATTATTGCAGTGGAGTTCATTAAGTAATCCAATAATGTCTAGCATTTTGTTGACAATCAGTAATTGTTATTTGAAGTAAGTTGACTAATGAAAAATCATGAGGGAAAAGTTAAATTGCTTAATGATCATTTCCTCCCCAAATGGAGTATATATACCATTGTTTTACTTCTTGGGTAAAATAAATTGTTTAAAATTAAATCCATTTGAACATTTTTATACTGCTTTGATGCGCTTAGGCACTTAATTTATATTTTATGATATAAATATATAACTTTTAACTTCATAGCAAAATTTGTTTTTCTTTTAATCTTAGACTACAATTATTTGGGATGCACATACTGGTGAAGCCAAGCAACAGTTTCCTTTTCATTCAGGTAAATCTGGAGCTTTCTTGCATTTTTCTAATTTAACTTCTAGTAGCTTATAATTCATTTAAAATCTTGAAATATCAAGTATCAGTCTTTTTACTAGTCCTTCTAGGAGCTGATATTCCATGACGTTCTGATTGTTAACTGTCAGAGGATCATAAGATATTTTCTGTGTAGTGTACCATAAAGAAAGCGTCTGTAGCCTTGTAGGATTGGGGATGGTTTTATTTAATGGAAAGGACATAGGTTTTTGAGTGAGAAGATCTGGGTTTGGATGTCATTTCCACTTCACTTAGCAAGTTTTATGAGTGAACAAGTCACTTAACCTTTTAGAGCCTCATTTTCACTATCTGTAAATGAGGGATAGTAATGTTTATTTGTTATGAGGATAAGAATAAATGGTGCATAGGAAAATGTTGAATAAACTTCTATTAATTTAGGTATTGTCATTTTCTTGTTTTAGATATGTCTAAGTCCTCATGTGTACATGAAATTAAAAATCAGGCTTTTCAAGTGTTGTTAGAATTGTGGTGTCTTGGGTGGATTTTCCTTTTTAAAAATACTGATCCTTTTTATATGGTGTAGACTCCTATACCAGGGCATGCAGCTTGATGAGTGAGACAACTGAATTAAAATATCCTTACTCCCTTTTAGCCTAGAACCTTTGTGCCTGCCATTAGTGGATTTCTTGACTGAAGTAACCACATGAGGTTAACTCTAACAGTATGCCTAATGATTATCAGAACAGTAATTTTAGTACTACCTGATTTAGCTGCTGCTTCCAAGATTTTGTTATGGTTGGAAAGAGTTTTGATCTAGAGGCTAAGATATAAGATGGCCCTGGTATTCTCAAATCTTTAGTAACATTTCCTTTCCCAAAGAGACAGTGGTACAACATCACCTTTGAAATCAAAACTTGCAGCATCAGGCATTTTACTTTTTTGTCTTTTTTCTATTTACTGTGAGGAGATGAGTCAAGTAAGACACAAAATGATTTTTCTATAGTATCTGAATAATTTGGTTTGCAAGTATTTGTTAAACATAAACAGTTTTGCTTGAGTGAAGTGCTGATAACCATTAGCACATCAGTTTTGGCTTACCCGATTTACTTACTTTTTACCTTCACTTCTAGTCATCCCCCAGATAGGATTCCCTTAGGCTTCTGGCTATTCCTCAGAAGTTTCTCATATATATCCTAGGACTAATATAAAATTGAAATAAGTTACTAGCTATCATGTAATGAATACCCATTGTACTAGAGATGGTCTGCTTTGTGCATGTTATTATTGTTTATTTGTTGTTGTTGTTTAATACCAAGAATTGAATCCAGAATGTTAACCACTAAGCCACATCCCCAGTGTCACTTGTTCCCCCCTTCCCCTCACTCCACCTTTTTTGGGGACAGGGTCTCACTAAGTTGCAGAGGCTGGCTTTAAATTTTAAACTTTAAACTCCTGCCTTAGCCTAAAGAGCTGCTGGGATTACAGGCATGCACGACTGACCCTGGCTTATGTACATTAGTCTCATAAGCATGATAAGTGAGATAGTATGGAAGTTATATTACATATAAATTTATTATATTTTGACATACATATATACCATTGAAACTGCAACCACCCTGAAGATAGTGAATACATCAGTTACCTTGTACAATTTCCTCCTGTACTTTTGTGGTATCACTCTCCTATCCCCAGGCAACACTGATGATGTTTTTGCCACTGAGATTAATTTATGTTACGTAAATGGAATCATTGTACATACTTTTTCGGTCTGGCTTTCACGCTCCATAATTATTTTTAATTCTTCTATGTTGTAACAAATGTCAAATTCCTGTTTATTGCCGCTAATATTCTTTAATATTCTTTTATGTGGCCATATTACAGTTTATTTATACAATTATTGAAGTAAATTTGTGTTTCCAGTTTGAGGCTGTTAGAAACAAAAATATTATACACATGATTAGTGATGCTGAACATAACACATTGTACAGTCACCGAATGGAGCCCAGTATACAAAATGTTGTCTGTACATATGATGAACTGTTATTCAGTCATACAAAAGAATGAAGTCCTTACACATGCTTTGTGAAATGGGTCACACATAAAAGGTCAAATAATATGATTCACAATATGAAATATTCATAGTAGACAATTTCATAGAGACATAAAGTATATCAGAAGTTACCAGGAGCTAGTGGAGCGGGGAATGGGAAGTTTTTGTTTAATGATTACAGAGTGTCTTTTTAGGGTGATTTTTAAAAAGTGTTGAAAAATTGTACATTTTAAAGTTATTGAAATGACAGATTTCATGTTACATGTAGTTGGCCATAAGTGGGTTTTTTTTTTTTGTTGTTGTTGTTGTTTTTTTTTTGGTACCAGGGATTGAATTTAGGGGCACTCGACCACTGGGCCACATCTCTAGCCCTTTTTTATATTTTATTAGAGACAGGGTCTCACTGAGTTGCTAAGTGCCTCGCCATTGCTGAGGCTGTCTTTGAACTCACAATCCTCCTGCCTCAGCCTCCCAAGTGCTGGGATTTACAGGCATGTGCCACCATGCCTGGCTCTGCCATAAGTTTTTAAAATTAATAATGTAACAATCAAAAAATTTTCAAATTATACACTTTAAATGGGTGAATTATATCAATAAGGCTAATTTTTGTAAAAAGCAAATGAGTAATATGTTCTTTTAGATTTCCTCATAGGTTTTTTCTTTTAAAAAATTTTGGAGAATGCAGGGGTTAATAAAAATAAATCAGAATGTGAGAGATCATTTTTAATTCTAGCTCCAGGATTTATAAAAATTATATAATCCTTGGGCTGGGGCTGTAGCTCAGTGGTGGAGCACTTACTTGCCTTGCCAGTGTAAGGAACTGGATTCGATCCTCAGCACCACATAAAAATAAATAAATATATTGTGTCCATCTACAACTAAAAAAAAAAAAAAAAAATGTAACCCTTGAAATATTAACTTAACTTTTTTTGGCCTCTTTTATCATGTATAAAATGAGACTGTAATAGTGGAGAAATCTCTCACATATCAGATACATTTTATGTTAGAGATGTAGTCCTGACCAACTTGTATTATCTAGACTAATTTTAGGAAGAAATATATAGTAAGGACTTATATGTTCTTAGGTAACATCAACTGAATTATACCTGAGTCATCCATATTACAGAAGCATGAATCCTACAGCTCTCAGTAATCTTTACTTGGTTAAATGTTGATGTTGTTTTTTTTCCCTGAACCTCTTTTTGTTTTAATACACTTTTAATATTCTCACCTTCCTCTCCCAATGTTTTGCGTACTGCTCAGAACTCTTCATATATCATGACAGATATTTGCCTTCATAGCATTTCATTATATACTTAACTCCCTTACAAATCAATTAAAATTTTCAAGCCCAATATTTTTGTTTCCCACTTCCAAATACTAGAACATTTATTAAAGACACATTTTTTGTTGTTTTTAAAAAGATATATTAAGTAATAATATTTTATATTAAAATATAGTAATTACAGAATTAGTTTCAGGGAGAAAAACAGAATCTAAATTAGGTAATCCAAGAAAAGGAGTTGAATACAAAGAAATAATTGTAGAACTATTGGGAAGAGTAAAAAACAGGAATGTGAGGTCCTCCAGAGGTGAACAACTGCAAAAAAACCTAAGACTGTAGAGAAAGCAGGAGATAATTGTCCAGTGGGAACTGGAGCTATAGAGAAGAACCTGACGGTCAAGAGAGCAAGAACCCTTCCCAGAAACCCAGCCTGTCTTCCATTGTAGGAACCCATCTGGAAAATAGTCAGGTACAGGAACCTGGGAAGTGTAATTTGCAAAAGTGAGCCCCCTGGATTATAGAACATAGCAGGGCACAGTATGGACACAAGAATCTGAGAGCAGACTGACGAGTAGGCCAGCCATCCACACTGCTGCCAGAAGCTGTGATACACCAACAGCAGCAGAGCACATACACAGTGCTGAGATGAGTTGGTCTACATTTACTTGCTGATTTAGGTTCTGTTTTCTAGAAATCCAACTGAACCAAGTGTTTTGAGTGAAGTGATACATAAAGGAAACTTTTTTTAAGGAGGGGCACCGGGGATTGAACTTGGAGGCACTCAACCACTGAGCCACATCCAGTCCTATTTTGTATTTTATTTAGAGCCAGGGTCTCATTGAGTTGCTTAGCACCTCACTTTTGCTGAGGCTGGCTTGTGAACTTGCAATCCTCCTGCCTCAGCCTCTTGAGCTGCTGGGATTACAGGCATGCCCCACCGTGCTCCGCTATTAAGGAAACTTTTTAAAGAGAAACAGTGAGGTAATAGAGCGAGCAGGTTGGAAAAGAGGGGGCGGAAAACAAAGAAGGATGTTTCTTAGGTGAAGAAGGCCCGTTCTCATCCTGATTCCCAGGGTATTAGGAATATTTAGTACACTTCAGAGTAATTCCAGTCTTGAACCAAGGGTGCAAGTTTGTTTTTGTTTTTGTTTTTTTTAATTTATGTATTCTAATTTGTTATACATGATAGCAGAATGCATTTCAATTCATTATACACACATAGAGCACAATTTTTCATGTCTCTGGTTATACACAAAGTAGAGTCACACAATTTGTGTCTTCAAACATGTACTTTGGATAATAATATCCATCTCATTCCACCGTCTTCCCTACCTCCATGCCTTCTCCCTTCCCCTCCCTGCCCTTTGCCCTATCTAAAGTTCCTCCATTCCTCCCATGCTCCCTCCTCATCCCCATTATGGATCAGCATCCTCAGATCAGAAAAAACATTTGGCATTTACTTTTTTGGGATTGGCTTACTTCACTTAGCATAATATTCTCCAGCTCCATCCATTTACCTGCAAATGCCATGATTTTATTCTCTTTTAATGCTGAGTAGGGTTCCATTGTGTATATATACCACATTTTCTTTATCCATTCATCTACTGAAGGGCATCTAGTTGGTTCCACAATTTACCTATTGGAATTGTGCTGCTATAAACATTGATGTGGCTGCCTCACTATAGTATGTTGTATTTAAGTCCTTTGGGTATAAACTGAGGAGTGGGATAGCTGGGTCAAATGGTAGTTCCATTCCAAGTTTTCCCAAGGAATCTCCATACTGCTTTCCATATTGCACCAATTTGCAGTCCCACCAGCAATTGTATGAGTGTACCTTTTCCCCCACATCCTGGCCAACACTTATTGTTGTTTATATTCTTTTTTCTTTTTTAAATATTTGTTTATTTGCTTCTAGTTGTACACAATGCATTTATTTTTACGTGGTGCTGAGGATCAAACCTGGGGCCACGCACATGCTAGGCGAGTGCTCTACCGCTGAGCCACAACCCCAGCCCCTGTTGTTTGTATTCTTAATCGCTGCCATTCTGACTGGAGTGAGATGAAATCATAGAGCAGTTTTGATTTGCATTTCTCTAATTGCTAGAGATGTTGAACATTTTTTCATATAGTTGTTGTTTGATTGTATATCATATCCTGAGAAGTGTCTGTTTGGTTCTTTGGCCCATTTATTGATTGGGATGTTTGGTTTTTTGGTGTTAAGATTTTTGAATTCCTTATGTATTCTAGAGATTACTGCTTTATCTGATGTGTGTGTGGTAAAAATTTGCTTCCATTCTGTAGACTCTCTGCATACCTCACTGATTGTTTCTTTCGCCGAGAGGAAGCTTTTTAGTTTGAATCCATCCCATTTATTGATTCTTAATTTTTTACACTATAGGAGTCTTATTAAGGAAGTCAGGGCCTAATCCGACATGATGAAGATTTGGGCCTACTTTTTCTTCTATTAGGTGCAGGGTCTCTGGTTTAATTCCTAGGTCCTTGAGTTGAGTTTTGTTCATGGTGAGAGATAGGGGCTTAATTTCATTTTGCTGCATATGGATTTCTAGTTTTCCCAGCATCATTTCTTAAAGAGGCTATCTTTTCTCCAATATATGTTTTTGGTGCCTTTGTCTAATATGAGATAACTGTATTTATGTGGGTTTGTGTCTGTGTCCTCTAGTCTCTATCATTGGTCTACAAGTCTGTTTTGGTGCCAGTACCACGCTGTTTTTGTTACTATTGCTCTATAGTATAGTTTAAGGTCTGGTATAGTGATGCCACCTGATTCACTCTTCTTGCTAAGGATTGCTTTGCTATTCTGCGTCTCTTATTTTTCCAGATGAATCTCATGACTGATTTTTCTATTTCTATGAGGAGTGTCATTAGGATTTTAATTTGAATTGCATTAAATCTGTATAGTGCTTTTGGTAGTATGGTCATTTGACAACATAAATTCAGCCTATCCAAGAACAGTGGAGATCTTTCTTCTAAGGTCTTCTTTAATTTCTTTCTTTAGCGTTCTGTAGTTACCGTTGTAGAAGTCTTTCACTTCTTTTTTTTTTTTAGGTTGATTGCCAAGTATTTTATTTTTCTTGAGGCTATTATAAATGGGGTAGTTTTCCTAGTTTCTCTTTTGAGGATTTGTCACTGATTTGTCACAGAAATGCCTTTGATTTATGGGTATTAATTTTATATCCTGCTACTTTGCTGAATTCATTTATTACTTCCAGAAGTTTTCTGGTGGGATTTTTTTGATCTGCTAGTTATAGAATCATTGTCGGCAAATAGTGATAGTATGAGTTCCACTTTTCCTATCCGTAGACCTTTAATTTCTTTTGTCAGTTTAATTGCTCTGGCTAGAGTTTCAATAATATGTTAAATAGAAATGGTGAAAGGGGCATCCCTGTCTTGTTTTAATTTTTAGGGGGAATGCTTTCAATTTTTCTCCATTTAGAATGATGTTGGCCTGGGGCTTAGCATAGATAGCTTTTACAATGTTGAGATATGTTCCTGTTATCCCTAGTTTTTCTAGTGTTTGAACATAAAGGGGTGCTGTATTTTGTTGAATACTTTTTTCCATATCCATTGAGATGATCAGATGATTCTTATCTTTAAGTCTGCTGGTGTGATTTATTGATTTCTGTGTGTTGAACCAACCTTGCATCCCTGGGATGAACCCAACTTAATCGTGGTGCACTATCTTTTAAATATATTTTTGTATTCAATTTGCCAGAATTTTTTGAGAATTTTAGCATCTATGTTCATTAGAGATATTGGTCTGAAGTTTTCTTTCTTTGATGGTTTTGGAATCAGGATGATATTGGCCTCACTGAATGAGTTTGGAAGTGTTCCCTCTCTATTTCCAGAAATAATTTGAGGAGTACTGGTAATTGTTCTTCTTTGAAGGTCTTGTAGAACTTAGCTCTGTGTCCATCTGGTTCTGGGCTTTTCTTTGTTTGTAGGCTTCTGATGGCGTCTTCTATTTCATTGCTTGAAATTGATCTGTTTAACTTGTATATCATCCTGATTCAGTTTGGGCAAATCATATGACTCTAGAAATTTGTTAATGCCTTTGATATTTTCTATTTTATTGGAGTACAAATTTTCAAAATAATTTCTAATTATTTATGTATTTCTGTAGTGTCTGTTGTGATATTTCCTTTTTCATCAGGGATGTTAGTTATTTGGGTTTTCTCTTTCCTTCTCTTCGTTAGCATGGCTATGGGTTTCATAGAACCAACTTTTTGTTTTGTCAATTTTTTCAGTTGTTTCTTTTGTTTCAATTTCATTGATTTCAGCTCTGGTTTTAATTGTTTCCTGTCTTCTGCTTTTGGTGTAGATTTGTTCTTTTTCTAGGACTTTGAGATGTAATATTAAGTCATTTATTTGTTGACTTTTTCTTCTTTTAAGGAATGAACTCCAATGCAATGAACTTTCCTCTTAGTAATGCCTTCATAGTGTCCCCAAGATTTCAATGTTGTATCAGTGTTTTCATGTACCTCTAAGAATTTTTTAATCTCCTCTTCGATGTCTTTTGCAACCCATTATTCAATTCAGTAGCATATTATTTAGTCTCCAGTTGTTGGAATAGCTTTTATTTTTTATTTTATCATTGATGTCTAATTTCATTCCATTATGATCTGATAGAATACAGGGTAGTAGTATCTCTACTTTTTGTATTTGCTAAGAGTTGTTTTGTGGCATAATATATGGACTTATTTTAGAGAAGGATCCATGTGCTGCTGAGAAGAAGGTGTATTCACTGGTTGATGGATGAAATATTCTATGTATGTCTGTTAAGTCTAAGTTATTGATTGTATTATTGAGTTCTGTAGGTTTTTGTTTAGCTTTTGTTTGGAAGATCTATCCAGTAGTGAAAGAAGTGTGTTACAAGTCACCAGAATTATTGTGTTGTGATCTATTTGACTCTTGAACTTGAGAAGAGTTTGTTTGAATGTAGATGCTCCATTATTTGGGGCATATATATTGTTATGTCTTATTGATGAATGGTTCCCTTAAGCAGTATGAAATATCCTTCTTTATCCCTTTTGATTAACTTTGGCTTGAAGTCTACTTTATTTGATGTGAGGATGGAAACCCCTGCTTGTTTCTGCAGTCCATGTGAGTGGTATTTTTTTTCCAACCTTTCACCTTCAGCCTGTGGATATCTTTTCCTATGAGACGAGTCTCTTGAAGGCAGCATATTGTTGGGTCTTTTTTAAAATCCAGTTTGCCAGTCTGTGTCTTTTGATTGGTGAGTTTAGGCCAGCAACATTCAGGGTTATTATTGAGACATGATTTGTATTCCCTATCATTTTTGTTTATTTTTGGTATTTAACTTGACTCGGTTTCTCCTTTGTTTGGTTTTTCCTTTAGTGTAATACCTCCCTCTGCTGATTTTCATTGTTGTTTTTCATTTCCTCCTCATGGAATATTTTGCTGAGGATATTCTCTATTGCAGGCTTTCTAGTTGTAAATTCTTTTAACTTTTATTTATCATTGAAGGTTTTTATTTCATCATTAATTCTAAAGCTTAATTTTGCTGGATATAAGATTCTTGGTTGGCATCCATTTTCTTTCAGAGCTTGGTATATATTGTTCAAGGATCTTCTAGCTTTCAGGGTCTGGGTTGAAAAATCTGCAGATATCCTAATTGGTGCCCCCCTCTCTCCGTATGTAATCTGATTCCTTTCTTTTGTGGCTTTTAAAATTCTTTCCTCCTTCTGTGTGCTAGGCATTTTCATTGTAATATACCTTCTTTAATTTGATCTTTTTATGTTATCCCATCCTTCTTGAATGTTCTGCTCATGGTTTTCTTTCCATCTTCACAGTATGGTCAACATTCTTTTCAAGATTATATATTTGGAAGCCGGTGCAGTGGTACATGCCTGTAATCCCAGCAGCTCGGGAGGCCTAGGCAGGAGGATCACGAGTTCAAAGCCAGCCTCAGCAGTGGCGAGGCACTTAGCAACTCAGTGAGACCCTGTCTCTAATAAAATACAACAAAGGGCTGGGGATGTGGCCCAGTGGTCAAGTGCCCCTGAGTTGAATCCCTGGTACAAAAAAACACATAAAAAAGATTATATATTTGTTTTCATCATCTGAGGTCCTGTCTTTCAAGTGATCTAATCTGTTGGTGGTGCTTTCTATTGAGTTTTAAATTTGTTGGTTTTTTTTGTTTGTTTGTTTATTTCATTTAAAGGGTTTCTGTTTTTCAGAACCTCTATCTCCTTATTGAAGTAATCTTTTTCTTCCTGTATTTGCTTATTTATCTCTTTATCAAAATGATCTTTTGCTGCCTGTTTGCTCTCTTACATCATCCTTTAATTCACAGAACATTTTAATTATGTACATCCTGAAATTCTCTGTCATTTCTTCTGTTGTGCTGGCCATGGATTCTAATAATGTAGTATCTTGGTTTGTTTGGGGCACTTTCTTCCCTTGTTGTTCCTGTGTCTTCCCTTCTAGCCCTGCAGATCGGAGGCGGTATGGGTTTTAACCTATATAGTTATAGTGTCCCTGCAGGATTCCATACCTCTCCTTTAAGGGGGAGAACAATATTACCAAATCCCAATACAAACAATATACAACCTAAAACCAAATAGCTGCTATTAAGATGTTTACATTTTTGTCCCAATGTACAGAAATGGTGAGTTCAATTATTATCTACAGTATAAACAGTAGGTTTGCAGAAGGGTCTACAGTTTCTGATGGTAGACAAAGAACCATGGATGAGGTGTAGGATGAGATGTTGAGGGAGTAGGAGGTGAGGATATAGAGTTATTATATCTTCGAAAGTGTGAAAGAGCAATCAAAAGAAGTTGGTTACTAGCAGGAGAAGAGAGCAAAAGTGATTTGGGGGTGACAAGTAAGTGGGAAGACAATAGAATACAAAAAACAAATGAAATCTGAAGAAAAATAAGAAATTTAAAAATAGGAGATAAAAGAATATACAACACAACTGTAAAATACTATTGCAACATCCCAGTCCTCAGTAGCCTAAATCATGAAAAGTACTTGGTTTCACAAATGTTGGGGATGTGAGGGCAAAAGAAGAGGGCGGGGGGTGGGGGGGAATCTTGAAGATACAGGGATTGTTTTTGTTGGAGATCAGTATCTTTCCTGCTTCCCTTCTCGTCCAATAGGTGGGGTCATGTGTTGTTTGCTGGTATCTCCACCCTCAGGATGGGGATGGTTATTAGGGTGGGAGGTTGGTTTTGGGGGCAGAGCTCCTAGATGTGGGCATTTGCCGGTCGCGGATGGGAGACTTTGCCCCAAGGATCTCCTTTGGGGCCTGCTTGTGTGATGTGGGTGCCTGTTCTTATCTCCTTATATCGCCTGTAGACCTTACTATTCCTGGTCGTCTCTAATTTAGTCTCTAAACTGTATCTCACTCCCTCCCTCCCTTTCTACTTCCCAATCGGGAACCTTTCTCTCTGGAGGTCTTGTGAGCTTTGTTCTGGGGGCCGCAAACCTGTCATGGGGAGAGCTGTTTTGTATTAGGCATTTCAGGGCCAGGTTTTGCTAGCTGTGGACAGGCTGTGTAGCTGCAAGCGCTGTGCCAGGTTAGCAGCTGCCAGGGAGATGGAGGAGTTGGGGACTAAAGTCAGGTACCGAGATATGCTTCTAAGCCCCAGCTGGTGTTCCAAGCTGGGGGTTGCCCCAACTAAAGATGGCGACGAAGGTGTCCCAAGATGGAGGTGGCTGCTTTCAGCAATGGGGTATCAGGTTGATGGGGCCAGGCTGTGGCGGTGACCAGCGTGTTCAGAGATGCAGTTCTATGGTGTACCGTGTTATGGCTGGCAGCTGTCTCCAGACCCTGTGTGATGTCCCCAGGTGCAGGCTGCCGGGATAGTGGACTATAGCAATGGTTGCAGTGTCCCAAAATGGAGGCGACTTGAGAAGCTTCACGTTGGTAGATGGGGTTCACATGGGAGCTACGGCTGGGAGTCTTGCACGGGTGCTGATGCCTATGGTCCTGCTCTGGCACCCAGAGGTCCTGCATGGGCAAGTGGCCAGGAGTTTTGTGCTGACACTGAGGCCTGGATACCTGTGCTGTGTGGGCACAGCATTCATGATTCCTGCGCAGGAGCAGCTGTCAGGGGTCCTGTAATCACTAGCAGAGAAACAGTATTCCCACTACTTGAATCCCAGGTCACAGAGCAACACAGGATGCATACTCTATCTAGCCCATCATCTTGGATAGATGCTGGGTTTTAAAACCTCTTTCCTCCCAAAACTGTATGCCACCAGCCATTGGTGATTAGCCGTTATGAGGTACTTAGGCAACAGCAGAGTAGGGCAGTTCTATGCCGGAGTTTGCCACTGGAAGTTCTTAGCAAGCACTCTGAGGTTAGGAATGACACAGCACAGGTGAAAGGATCTATGAGAGGAAGACCACATACCAGCTAGAGCAATGCTACCTTATGACAATAAGGAATATAGTTACAGCTTACTCAGTGGCTAGGTGTAAAAGATTGGCTAGCTAAAAGATGCAGTTCTTGATTTTTTTAAAATTAGTATGGAATCTCATAATTTGAGTGTTTGTACTAAAGGTGAATTTATGTATGCCATTGTAGTTTTCATAAGGTCGCTTTTGGGAAGGGTTAAATATGATATAGAGAAGGAATTAGTGAATTCCAGATACCTTCTATGGCAAGTTCCCTTTAAATATTCCTTTCCCATCTGGTATTACTTTTGTTTATAAACTGACTCAGTCCACGTAGTATTCTGATTCCCGGTTTTTCATCATAGAAATATACCCCAAACTAGTTGGTATCTGATCATATCATTACCATAAGCTTCCTTGAGCTATGCTTTAGATCTCTTAGAGTTTACCTTATTGTCCTGAGCCAGGTAATGAATTCAGTTTCATTCTTGCCTCTTATCTGTCATCTTTTTTAAAATGTCACATCATAATTCTGAAAATTCTCATTAATTTTCCTTTTATAAATGTTTCAAGTCTTTTTTTTTTTCTTTCTGGTCATTTATTGTAGTACTGGGATTGAGCCCTGGGCCTGCCTGGTGCATTCTAGACAGGTGCTCTGCACAGAGGTACACCCCAGCCCTTTTTATTTTAAAACAAGATCTCACTGAATTACTTAGGCTGTTCTCATACTTAGGATCCTCCTGCCTGTGCCTTGTGAGTAACTTGGATTATGGGCCTATACTCTACACCTGACTCTTCCTGTCATTTTTGTACTTCTGACTGTACTTTTTTGTACTTTGTTGCAAGTTCTCATACATGACATATTCCTTGACTTATTTAGTATAACAGGGCTCAAAACACCTGTTTATGTTTGATTTACATAGCCAGTTACTGTTCTTAGATACACACAATGAAGGAATGGTTTTATTTTCTGATCTCCTTTATTAAATGCTTTGTGTCTCATTATAATAATGAGTACTGTATATACGACTTAACTTTAGTCTTCCCATTTTTCTCTGTTTCGAAGTGTTTCTCCTAAATCCTATTGACACACTTTCTGTAAAGGGCCAGAAAGGAGCTATTTTGGGGCTTTGTATGCTAGCGGGTCTTCAGTGGAACTAGTCAGCTCTGCCCTTATAGTACAAAAGCAGACATAGAAATATGTAACCTAATGAGCTGGACTGGGTTTCAATAAAATTTTATTTATAGACACAAAAATTTTAAATTTCATGTAATTTTTACATTTAAAGTATCTTCTTTTGGCCACCTACTTCTACCCCAACCAACTGAAATCTAAAAACCATTAGTGGCTCTTGTGCCATAGTTGGCTTTAAATTCAGTGGGTTTTTTTGCTCATATGAACCCAATTACTTGCTATCATTACCTTAATCGGTGTTTCTAATTACAGAGAGCCTTGGTATCATGCAACAGGGGAATATGAAAGAATGTTTTAATCATACCAGAACTAAAGTCAGACAAAATGTTAAATGCTAGCCAACTTTTGAGCTTTTTAGGTTTTAAGTTCAATTATTTTAAGAGGTATTTGATTTTTTTTAAGAGGTATTTGACCAGATATTGCTTAGAAGAAAAAATATTTACTAACGATGTTTCATTGTTCCGTTATCAGTGAGGTTAATGGCAATAATACTTATTTCAGATAACTTTTGTCTAACTCTTGTAGTTTTGCAAAGTTCTTTCTATACATCATCTTGCTTAATCTTCACAACATCCTTGTGTACTAAGCTTACAAGTGGTATGTTATCATTCCTAGATGAGGAACTACCATGAAAAGTTAAGTGCCTTGCTTGGATCTGAAATCAGGCAGTGATAGAACCAAGCCTTCTTGGTCATTGAACTGGAATTTTAGAAATAGAAGGAATGGTACCTCATTGAACACTCAGGGAATTTTAGAAATAAAAAAGATGGTACCATGTTTGACTTTATCATTTCATAAAAGAGAACACAAGTCCCCATGCTACTAATTTATGGAGCAGATTACTAGGCCAGCATATTTTGTTAGGCTGTATCTCACATAGAAATAACTAAACCATAATTTATTAATGGTTATTATGTTTAGTTAGCTTTTTAAATTTTTTCTTAGTATCTTAAGAAGTATAAAGTGAAATACTTAAGTGCTGTTTAGCATGCTTGATATTCAGTACATGTGGAATAAAAGCAGACCTAACTTTTATTCCTTTCCAGCACCAGCATTGGATGTTGACTGGCAAAGCAACAATACCTTTGCTTCTTGTAGTACAGATATGTGCATTCATGTCTGCAAATTAGGACAAGACAGACCTATTAAAACATTCCAGGGACATACGGTAAGAAACCCTTTTTCCTCCTTTAATATGACAATGATGAACAAATAATGTTCCAGAATGTTTTGTAGTGTGTATGTTTGATGTCCAAGTATCACTGTAGTTTATAAACCAAAAATGTGAAAATTTACTGTTATTTTTAGAATGAAGTAAATGCTATCAAATGGGACCCAACTGGCAATCTCCTGGCCTCCTGTTCTGATGACATGACTTTGAAGGTAATTCAGTCAGTGGGAAGAGATGGATTGGGGATACACATAGTGTAACTACTCTGGCCGTTTTAAGACTGTTTAGAATATCTCTGTTACATTTAAGCCTGGCTGAGTACTTGCTGACTTTTAAATGATCAATCTTGCCCCCCCCCCTGCGCATTTTGTATTTTCTTAAATATGTAAAAATTCTTGAATAGTGTAAGTAAATTCTATTAAAAGAATGGCTATATAATGAGAATTATGATAATGTATTAATCAGCATTCTCCATAGAAATAGAACCAATAGGGAAGTGAGAAGGGGAGGGTTGTGGATCTGTAAGAGATTATGAGGAAGTGGTACACATGGTTATGGAGGCTGAGAAGTCCCCCTATCTGCTGTGTACAATCTGGAGACCCTGGAAAACTGGTGCTGCCTGAGTCACAAGGCCTGGGAACTGGAGTGCCGATGACGTAAGTCTCAATTCAAGAACAGAAACCCATGTTCCAGCTAGTAGTCAGGCCAGGGAAGAGAATTCTTTCTTCTTCTGCCTTTTTAAAAAAATTTATTTTATTGAAGCCCTCACTAGATCTGCATAATGTCTGCCTACATTGGGAAAGGAAATCTGCTTGTTTCTCATTCAGAAACACCCAGAGGTAGTATTTAACCAAATATTTGAGTACCCCATCCCCATCCTTCCTTGGTTTCTTCCCTTTTTTTCCAACCTGCTTACTCTATTACCTCACTTATTTCTCCTCAAAGTTTCCTTAATGTATCACTTTACTCAAACACTTGGTTCAGTTGGATTTCTAGAAAACAGAACCTAAATCAGCAAGTAAATGTAGACCAACTCGTCTCAGCACTGTGTATGTGCTCTGCTGCTGTTGGTGTATCACAGCTTCTGGTAGCAGTGTGGATGGCTGTCCTACTCTTGTCAGTCTGCTCTCAGATTCTTGTGTCCATACTGTGCCCTGCTATGTTCTGTATCCAGGGGGCTCACTTTTGCAAATTATACTTCCCAGGTTCCTGTGCCTGACTATTTTCCAGATGGGTTCCTACAATGGAAGACAGGCTGGGTTTCTGGGAAGGGTTCTTGCTCTCTTGACCGTCAGGTTCTTCTCTATAGCTCCAGTTCCCACTGGACAATTATCTCCTGCTTTCTCTACAGTCTTAGGTTTTTTTGCAGTTGTTCACCTCTGGAGGACCTCACATTCCTCTGTTTTTTACTCTTCCCAATAGTTCTACAATTATTTCTTTGTATTCAACTCCTTTTCTTGGATTACCTAATTTAGATTCTGTGACGTAATCAAGTTGACACATAAAATTAATCATCATAGATAGTAAGAAGTGTGATAAGTTGTCTTCACTATTAGGAAGTCATTTGTTGGTGCAGTTGAAGTTTATTTGTACCTGTAAAGATTTGACCACTAAATACTCGAGATCTTGGTAGCATTTGTATTTCACTGAAATTCTATGAATTGTTTTAATTTGATTTTACTGTGGTATGATTGTATAATACCCTTCCTGGGTATTATAGCAGAGAACCTTATAGTCAATGAGGAAGCCTAGTGAACATGCCACATCCATATTACAACATGGATTTTTTTTTCCTTCCTTATTGTGTGAGTGAAAAAAAAACAAAACAAAAAAACCTGAGGCCTTTCACCTAAGAATATGACTTACCTCAGTTAAGGAAAAAGAATTTTGAGGTAAAGAACAACCTAACACAAATCCCCAATGAGTGAAGCCTGGAACCCTCTTCTGCATTAGCTAACTCTGCTGAACACAGTTTTATTCTTGACTTTGCAGTACCAATGACTGCGGACTTGATGACCCTTGCAGATATGACAATTGTGAAAACTGTTTTCCTTCTACCATGAAGAGAATAAATTTATCCTGGAAACCTTGTGGACCCCTCCATGCCAGACAATTCTTAAGTCTGCCCCACTCCCCCAGTCCCCCCGCAAGGTTTGCTAGTAAAAATTCTTTTGAGACAGTGTATGGCACATAAGAGGAAATGAAAGAAGGCCAGTGTCATGGATTGAGTTACAAGCTGAAGGAATAGGTTGGAACTAGAAATTATCAGCCTTTCTTCATCTTGGATTTTTAAAGGAGTGATAAGATGGATAAATGATGTGTTAATAGAGCCATTTTCTCAGTACAGAGAATAATCTTAAGAAACTCTCTAAGAATTAAGAATTGAAGAAGAATGAGTTTCCAAAGGGAAAATGAGAAGGAATGACCAAAATGGAAAGAGAAGCAAGTATTTAGAGAAGAGTTTTTCAAGAGATGGTAGTTATGGCTAACAGTATTACTTGCTATTGAAAGGTCTAATGAAATAAGTTTTGGAAACGTGTTTTAAATTTTTTTATTTGGGGTTGTAAATACCTAACCATTAAAAAGAAAACACTATGATAATGCTTCATTGACTTCCATTAGTTACATTACAGAAGTGTGAATTTCAGTTAATTTTTATTTGTTTGTTGGCTGTTGAGGTTGCTATTTGTGTTTGGCAAGATATTGCAAAACCCCTATCGCCCTGCCCCTGCCGATGTTTGTATTGAATTCAAGAAATACTCCTGATATAGACTTCTGTTAATTTTTATTCAAAAATAATAAGCATTTAAAAATCTGTATATCTAGGCATATTTTGATCTTAGGAAAAGTTATTCTCCACTTAGTCATTTTAACTTTAATTATTGCATCTGTTAGTTTATTCTATATGAGTTATCATTATATTAGTTGTAGGTTGCTTATCTTTTCTTTTCTTTCTTTCTTTTTTTTTTTTTTTTTTTTTTTTTTTTTTTTTGTTGTTGTTGTTGTTGTTGTTGTACTGGGGATTGAACTCAGGGGCACTTGACCACTGGGTCACATCCCCAGACCTCTTTTGTATTTTATTTAGAGACAGGGTCTCACTGAGTTGCTAAGTGCCTCGCCATTGCTGAGGCTGGCTTTGAACTCATGATCCTCCTGCTTCAGCTTCCCAAAGTGCTGGAATTACAGGCGTGCGCCACCGCACCCGGCTGGTTGCTTATTTTCACTTCTAAATTCTAAGAGCAATTTATAATTTTATTTTGGGGACAGCAAAAAAACTAGGCATTCAACAATTTAGCATTATTAGTCAAGTACCTTTTTAAAAATTGAATTTTTACCATCTAAAGCTATCAAAAGTAATCTTAGAACAACTACAGTTAATTCAGCCTTCAACTCCTCAGAACAGTGAATGTTTATAAATGGCTTAAAAGTTAATTTATCATTTTTACAGAGAGATAAATATTAAATGTATTCCACTGCATATAAATCGCTTTATAAATATTCTCTTAATTCCTGTAATTGTTCTGGTTTTCTGGCAAAAGAGCATTTTAAATGTTTCCATTTTACAGAAAAAAAAATTGTATTTTTCTTTTTTGTTCAGATATGGAGTATGAAACAAGACAATTGTGTTCATGATTTGCAAGCACATAATAAAGAAATTTATACTATTAAATGGAGTCCAACAGGACCAGGGACAAATAATCCAAATGCCAACCTTATGTTAGCAAGGTGATATTTCCATTTCATTCTTCCTTTTATGACTCTTCTATAAATAAAACTTCTACTAACTATGACAGAAAATAAGGGAAGTTTCCATGGAATAGGAATCTGTTTTTACAAGAAATACATTTTAATGGGAACCTTTAAACGTGGGGTTTTCTTAGTACTATTTCAGGGAGATAATCAAATATCAACTGGTGATGTCAAATATTGATTAAAAGCCAAGTAATTGAGGCATAGTATAATAAAATTTTATCAGCATCATTAAAAAAGAGATAAAATGTAAAATATGGTCAATTTTGTGTGATTAGTAAAAATGGGTTATTTAAAGAGAAGAATGCAGTAAATTAACTCATTTATGTTTTCCAATTCAGGGATTTGGAGATGCGTTAAAGCTGCCTTTGTCTTTGGTTAGCTTTTACTTTCCAAAATACTTTCATCGTAACAATCGAGTCTGCTTCTCATAAAGGATTTATGGCTATAGCCATTTAGGAATAACAGACTATGGGAGGTTGGGAACAAGTCTGAGAAAACATTCTCTAACTTCTAAAATCATTTTTTCCACTCCCTTTTCAGTGCATCCTTCGATTCTACTGTTAGGTTATGGGATGTAGACCGAGGAATTTGCATCCATACTTTGACAAAACACCAAGAGCCTGTGTACAGTGTAGCTTTCAGTCCTGATGGCAGGTATCTGGCAAGTGGTTCTTTTGACAAATGTGTGCACATCTGGAACACACAGGTATGTCTAAGTTATTTAAATGATCAAACACTCAAGGATTTAATGGGAAACATTTGCTTTTGCTTATACAACCCCATGCCCCTTTGGTTATTTCTCATGCAGAATTACTTCAATTCTTCTTTTTTTTTTTTTTTTAATATTTATTTATTTGCTTTAGTTGTACACAATGCATTTATTTTTATGAGCGCTCTACCACTGAGCCACAACCCCAGCCTACTTTTAATTCTTACTTCTAAAAATACAATACATTCTTGGGGAATTTACAGCTAAATAAAGAGGAAAACAAATTGAAGTTATATTTTCATATGTAGACCAGAATTTAGAAATAGATTTAGATTCCTTTCTTTTTGGTACCAGGGATTGAGCTCAGGGGCACTTGACCACCGCACCCAGCTTAGATTCCTTATTTTTTATTACATTTGTTTTTTAAGTAGTGTAGTAGACATAGAGTGTGAAAGCTTAGGATACATTTATTTAAATAAATGACATTTTCTAAAAGAATTCTTTGAAGGAGCTCTATGTGAGCAATCAAAAACGAATTAAGAAGCTGGGCGTGGTAGCTCACTCCTGTAATCGCAGCAGGTGGGGAGTCTGTGACGGAGGATTGCAAGTTCAAAGTCAACTTCAGCAATGAGGAAGCACTAAGCAGCTTGGTGAGACCCTCTCTCTAAATAAAATACAAAATAGGGCTGGGGATGTGGCTCAGTGACCAAGTGCCCCTTAGTTTAATGCCTGGTACCACCTCCCAAAAATGTATTAAGAGATAAGATTTTATGGCTAAACACAACAATTTATTAGGAAAAGAAAAAAGAAAAAGAAAAAAAAAACTTGTAACCTATACAATGTTTTCAGAGACAGTGCTGTTTACAGCTCCTTTCCTAAAAGTAGCACATCCTGTTGCCTTCATTTTCTTAAGAAAATCTTTTCAAGGCTGGGACTGTGGTTCAGTGGCAGAGCGCTTGCCTCGCATGTGTGAGGCACTGGGTTTGATCCTCAGCACAACATAAAAATAAATAAACAAAGTGTGTTCATGTAAAACTAAAAAAAAATTTTTTTTTAAATATTTTCAGTGTTTGTATAAGTCATCATTTCAAGCATTTTTTATTAAGTCATAACATAGAGATAGGGTTCTTGGGAAGAAATTATTATTTAAAGGTATATACTGAGAGTTTTGCTCCCATAGGTAGCTATTTTTTTCTTGTTGTTTCTCTTTGATTCTTTTTGTTCTTTTTAGGTATACATGATAGTAGAGTATGTTTTGAAATATTACACATACATAAGTTTAACTTTTTCTAATTAGAATCCCATTCTTGTGGAATTATACTAAATTCTATTCTCGAATGAAAACATTATCTTCATTTTACACTTTCACTGGCAATATAGAAGACTGTGTTACTTCACAGTCCAATTTGTGGGTGAAAAGTACTGTTTTAATGTAGGTGTAGATTTGTGGATTTTTTTTTTTTTTTTTAAATGAGTGAGGTCAAGAATCTTTATTTAATTAAGGGTTTGTGTTGATTTTTCTGTGTATTCTGATCATGTCCTTTCCTTGCTTGAGTTATTGATCTTTTTGATTTCTACAAGTTTTTTATGTACTAGAAAAATAAGGCCCTTGTCATGTGAATATTTAATTTTGACATTTCACTGTTACTTTCTTGTCTGTACTCTTCCATTTTCTCTCTTTATGAATATGTGCCTGTGCTGGGTATATTCTGTAGCTAAAATGGACATGCTTTAAATTTTTTTCTAAATTTTAACCGTGTTTCTGAGAGGACACTAATTGTTTACCTAACTCAACCTTTTAAAACTTTTCAGTAGAATATTTGTGAAAGTGAATCAAAATATTATGAGCATCCATATACCTACCAACCAGATTTAATTGATAGGAACCTTTTGCCACACTTGTTTTAGATCACTTTCTTTCTGCATTTACATGATAAAAGTAGATAGAGCTAAAGTGTTTACCTCCTTTCTTTTTCCTCTTCCTTTGTAGAGGCTCTAAGCAAACCTGTAGAGAGTATTTGTTATTCCCAGGATAAATGACACATATTAACTGTTTTATGTTGTCAAATTGTACATAAATAGTATGAAATTGTACATAAATAGTATGAAATCTTTTAAAGCTTGTATTTTTTACCATTTTATGTTTTAATTATCACACGAATACATGTAGTCTAGAATGATGATTTGACTACTCTAGAACATTGTCTGAATGTAGCAGTTTATTCATTTTCTTATTGGTAGACTTAAAAATATTTGCTGTGAACACTGTTGCACATGTTTCCTTATGCAAATGAATGAAAGTTTTCCTGGTACTTTTACTACACACACATAATGTGCATGCACATGCATACTTGTCTTTGTATGTATATTGAGATTATGGGCCTACCAAACTGCTTTCAGACTCCTTATATCAAATTTATACTTCTAATCACAATATTTTGGATTTCCTATTTTTCTCTGTCCTGAGATCATCAAACTGCAAAACATTTGTCCAATTTGATGGATATATGATAATACTTAGTTTTAATTTGGTCTTCTTGATTGTTGGTGAGTTTAATGTCTTTAAATCCTTATTCTCCAGTTAAATTTTTTTTTTTTTAAAAAGAATAGATGCACTCAGTGCTCACATCTCCCCTTATATTTCTATAGTGTGTTCATAACCCCCCACCACCACCCGTTGAATAGTTGGTGTACTGTTCATTTTGGATACTAATCCACCTTGGTCATATGGATATATGGATTGCAGTGATCTTGTAGTTCCTGGTATTTTCATTTTCTTAATTATGGTATTTATCATGGAGAAGTTTTTATTTTTCGATTTCAGTTTTATCCATTTTTTTATTGCTGCCTTTCATGATGTATTTTAAGCTTTTTGTGTGTGCTTTTAACCCCTTTGGGATTGATTTTTTTTATTTTTATTTTTTTATATGGTACAAAATAAAGTTACTGTTATTGGCCTTTAATCCTTAATATTTCTAACAAAGAACATACATTTCTGGACTTTGCTTATGACTGTCGCTTTGAATTTATAGGTGAAATTGGAGGAAATGATTGTCATTGAATTTTATTACCCATAAATATATTTTCATTATTTGTCTTTTATTCATAACTCAAGTAAAATTTTATTATTTTTCTACTAAGATCATCTTTTCTTTTTCTTAATTTATTCTGACGTGCCTTTATGTTACTATACAGAGACATTCCTTATAAACATATTCCTTTATTTACTCTTTGTTGCTCATGTTTGGATCATTTTCAAATTCTCATTTAGTTCATTGTGACAAAGTCAATTTTAATGCAATTTGGGTAATGAAGTATGGAGTATAGACACTGCTATGCTTATAAGGGCATTTGATCAGCTAACCATGTTTTGTTGTATCACTATTGTTTATGAGATACCTCATTTTAATTTAAGTTCAAAAGTAATAAAACAGTACCTAGGAATTCTCATTGCAGGAGAAAGTGATGATTATTTTGTCATATCTACATATATTTGTTTCATGTTATTACTTGGGTAATGCATTATTTCGCCATTTAACAGGTAAATGGTTAGGCTTTTCCCAACATCTGGTCCATTGGCCCTTTAGTGTTATAACTCTGACTTATTGACCATACATTTTTGGTTAATTGTAGCCCAGTTCAAACTTAGATATTAAGTATTTTGAAAAGAAAGTTTTTAACTCCAACATCACCTGTAGATTATACATATTTTATTTTCTGTACCTCAGCCGAGTTTAGATTTTGTTGATGTCACTCTTTTCTCATTAACTTCAGATACTCCAGGCTTACTATATACTCGAAATTTTCATTAATCCCATAAATTATGAGAAATTTTAGGTAGAAAGCAAAAGACACAGCTGGACCTTCTCATTCTTAATCAACCATAGCAAGCATCTGTGGTTTGTGCCACTTTTATCAGACTGAATTTGAAGAGGAAAGAAAGAAAAATAGTCTTCCAGGCCAGTAGTTAATGTGTATAGGCTGTATTGGGAAATATTTGTAAGGTATGTGGCTTGCTGTCATGTTGTTTTTAATTATATCTGTTCTTTTGCTTGACTTTTTAAGGTAACATAAAACTGCAAGGGTCACTTCTGTGGTTTGTCCTAGCAGAGTGCCAGAAGCACATTTTTCATGTTTTCCACTTCTCACAGAAGGGACTCTGCCCTCTGCCCTATTAATGACTGACTTCATAGGAGTATATGTTGTTGGACTGAATTTTAATTATTCAGAGCACTGGAATGATTTTTGTTTTCATTGCTGAAGGAATTAAATAATTTAGTTCCACTTTTGGCTCAGCTAAATTAACAATGAAATTATTAATGTTCTTGCTGGTTTTTTTTAACATATAACATCTTTCAAGAATAATTTATATATTTTATACTTTTTGAATCCTCTTCCATGACCCATTTTCTTCTCTAGTTAAGGAATACTGAATAAATATGGCATAAATAATAGATTTATATTGGGATTATCTTTATTTTTATATTTCCTCTTTGAAATGTTTTATCAAACAAACTGAATTAATTTTGTTTCTGAACATGATGGCAAAACTCATACTTTTAAAAGCAATAACAACAAATATGTATTTCATATCATATACTAAATGTTTATTTATGGCTGTTGTTAGCTGTGTCAAAGAATCCAAAGATATCTTAGCCAAGAGTTGTCATTAACACTGGTAGAACTGAGTATTTGTTGGAGTAATCTTTTGAGAACAAAACTGGTAGTATTTTTTATTTAAAAAAAAAAAATCATCATTACATTTCTAGCATTTCAGAACTTCCACTTATTTTGGACTTGAAGCTAAGTCCAGCCTCTGATTGCTAGATATAAAACCATGTAATATTTTTATCTCACTATTAGATTTGTAATTATAATTTTTAAGATTCTGCTTTTCATTTTTTAGACAGGTGCTCTAGTTCACAGCTATAGGGGAACAGGTGGAATTTTTGAAGTTTGCTGGAATGCAGCAGGAGACAAAGTTGGAGCCAGTGCATCAGATGGTTCAGTAAGTATAGTAAAGAGTTTCTAAAGGAGTGTGTGTGTGTGTGTGTGTGTGTGCGCGCGCGCGCGCGCACACACACACACACACTTTCTCTCTCTCCCATATGTTTACCCATTGGAATGTGGCTTATCAAAGTAGCAACTGATAACTGAAGAATTTTAGGACATGGTATTGATTTTTCTTTTTCTCCCCTGAAGGCTATATACTCTCTATCTTCTTTATATTCAAATAATGTAAATAGAACTTAGGCTTTCTTTTGCTAGAAGATTTTCTTCATGATCAAGGAAGGAAAAGTTAGTTTTTACACAGATCTTCATTAGTGAAATTAAGTACAGTGAAGTTTCACTCTGTGAGAAATTGAATTTTTAATGCCTGTTTCTACCTCCTCCTTCTTGTAGAAGAGTGTTGGAGGTTCAGGCAAGGAAGATTAGGCACTGTTGATTTCTCCATTGAGAAAGGTGTGATATTGAAAGACTTTCAAGATGAGTTTGGCCATTTTTTAAAAAATACACCAGCTATGGCTTCTGGAACTTTAAAAATAGAGGATAGATGAAAAGCCATTAGCTGTATACTGAAGCTATACCTAAATATTTTTTGTGAATCTTTCTTTGGGGTCCAAAAGATAGGGAATGGTCTATTTTGTATCTCGCCCCCCTTCTTTTTAATGAACAGAGTAATTTCTAACAATTCTAGCTGTGTTTCTTCCCCAATAGTATTAGCTCATGGTTGTTTCCTTTGCTTAGATAATCTTACTTCTCTGTTAGTTAAGTGCCCATTTTGCTGAAGGTTCATGAACTTAGAACTGAGAAACAGATTCAAAATTGTACTATAGAAAAGTTAAACTTGATATGTAAAATAAAATTCTGAACACATTGGTTAATTATTTTAATTTCTTACAGGTTTGTGTATTAGACCTTCGGAAATAGCGCTACTAGTTGGAAGCCATGGACCGACTATGAATGTGTACATAGCCAAAATGACTGTCCCTGACCCATGTACTGCTATAGTCCCACTTGAACCATGGCCAGTCCACTACAGCCAAATCTAAAAGAAATATATACATACAGTGTATATAAACAAAATTGCACCCTGAAGATGACAGAGTTTTGTCACAGCTTGTGAATTCTGTTCACCAAGTGCTGGAATCTAATCTGCTGTGCCCCTAAAATAGCATTTAGAAGTTTGGATATGAAAAACAGAAGAGAGAAAGAGATATACATTATAAAAGCAGACCATACATACATGTACCAGTTTTTGGATACTAATGACAGCCTTGTCTCCCCCTTTGAATCAGCAGACACCATGGATTATATTCTTTTTTTCCTTTCAGTAGTGAGCAGTTTGTATGTACAGAGAAAATGGACTTAAAAAAAAAAACTTGCAGCAGTAGTTTGTTCTTGCTTTTAAATTCTGTTTTTGGTTTAGATTATGGATGCATGAAGTAAGGGAGTGAATCAGTTTCTTGTTTATATTTTTTTCACCTTTTAAACAACAAAAAAAATTCTTAAAAATATTTTAATGCATTCTTTTGAAGAGGTAAATGTTTGGTACATTTTATGGCTCCCAGAGCATATATTCAATTGGTGCATATTGTGGAAGGAAGGGGAAATTTGAAATTAAATGGAAACATATGACTTGGGTCATGGCAATCTGTAAGACACATCAGTAAAAGGGTATTATGCTCTGTTTGTTTGGGGTTTTTTTGTTGTTGTGTTTTTTTTTTTTTTTTTTTTTTTTTGTGATGTGGCTTAAATACAATAGTTTCTTTTTTTGGGACATATTTCTGCCAATTAAAGACTAGAAGGGCACAAAAAAAAGTTTTTTTTAAATACCATAGAGAAGATACATTTTTAAAAAATCTTCTGGTGTTTTGTAGCCATAACTGAATTATGGTTAAAATGTGCACTATTGTGAAAAGGAGCAAAGTAGTTTTGGGTTTTTTGTTGTTTGTTTATTTGTTTTGCTTTGTTTTCTAAGAGATTAAAACTTTTCTGGATAAGGATTAGCTTCTCAAAGTGTCCATCATTCTATATAGAAGCTTAACTATGTAATGTAACCAAACTCCAGTATTAAAAATCTCTCATATTGTTTTTCTTTATACAAAGCAAGATAACGGCATATAACACTGCCATTACATGGCAAAATGCTTGCTACCTTAGTTTAAAAAACAATCTTTAAAACAAAAGACTTGCTTCAAGGTATTTTTAATAGCAGTGATTCAGAATTTAAAAAAAAAAAAAAAAAGATAATTGCACTAACCTCCTTGCTGCTCTGATTCTGCATTTGTGGTACTTGTGACTACATTTTTTTTTTTTTCAAGTATAAGATAGATTCAAGCTGCTATTTTTTTCCAGTAATCACTACTATATCATGTCTTTTACTCTGTTTATGTTGAGTGTTTTCTTAAAGATAACAGGCATCAAATCAAATCTCTTGTGCTCATGCAACTAAAAGTAAAATATACAGACAAATGTTAGCATGAGGCCATGTTTATGTGTATGATTAACAGGGTTTGTCATGATTAACTTAAGAATCCAGGAGTGTCAACTTGGAAGAGAATAGTTGTCAAATTTATATCTTTAAGATTTTAATTAAGGAATTGTTTATTATCAAGCTTAGCAAATTTACAACACTATTTCTGTCTATAATCATTTTGAGACCTTTACTGCTAAAATTTTAACCCGTGTTCTGTGTTTTAAGTAGAAACTGATTTAACCCAAGTAATGCAGCTTTGATTTGCAGCATTTGTTGTTTTGCTCTTTTTTACAAAACAGCATTGATTGAAGCAAGTCTTGGTTTTACTAAGGTAGAGTAGCATTTGCTATAGGTAAAGAGAATAAATACACTTAATTTTCACAATACATTGTTATATGTACCCCTGTTGTTGTTAGTGGGGACTATGATACTGTAATAATATTTTTTAAAATTTACATCCAGAGAGGCAGTCATTCATGATGGTTTTGTGCCAGCTGTTTTTAGGGTTTTGGATCACATTAGAGATAATTTAGAACTTATTTACCCTGTGACTTATGTAGGAAACCTAATATGCTGAGTATCTGGCACTTGAAATCCTGCTTTTATTGCTAGAGGTTCACATCTGGTTGACCTCTGTTGTTGTTTAAAAAAAATAAATAAAAATAAAAAAATCTGTGCAATAATTTTTAAATGTGCTCCCAGGAATAGACACAAATGTTTTGAGTATGTTTAAGCTGCATTTTCCTTTAGTGATACATTTGTCAATTGCACTGAATTTAAATCTGAAAGTCAGAGGTGATTATTGATAGTACTTTTGTATTTTGATATGGACAATTTATTCATTTGCATACAGTTATTGACTTTTTTCCCAGCTGATTAAAAGTTAGTCAAGAAATTCTGCAATATAGCTGCCAAAATGGGCAGCTACATTTTTACGATATTGTCATCTTTGCTGTTTTTTTTTTTTTTTTAAATTCTTTAGCTATTTTACTTACACGTAATAGCCACAATAGGACATATAAAGATTATAAATGCAGAGCTTTATTATCCTGAAGTCTTGGGTCTTTCAAGTATAAACTTCTCTGAAAGGTATCCATTTTGTAGGCTTGGGTTCTTGGTGAGCATACAATTGTTTGTTTTTGCTGCTGTTCTCACATCATCATTGCCTGCTGATGTGCCACGATGCTGCTCCAATAGACAAAAATAAGATCGTCTCTAATTTGAGCAGTAACATGATTGCAAGAGACCAAGTTTCACAGCCTGTAAAGTTCTATATTTGGGGTTCTTATTCATTTTCTTCCCATTTTTTTCCTGAGAATTTATTCCTGAAGATCAACTGGATCCAGTATTTGGTCTGTGGAATTCATTATGGATCATTGTTTTATATGCTACCATAAGAAATGTATGATCATAAGGAAAAATAGGAAGGAAAATTTGATTGAAATAGAATGAAGAAAAGGCAGCTGCCACTCTTAAGTGTCATAAAGGAATATTTTTTTTCTTCTCCATGTAGGAAACCCCTTTCCCACAATCAATCAGGTAATATTATTGACTTTCAAATGACTTTTAGAAGTGGTAACTGGTAATTTCCTAATAGGTCTTAGAACGTTTCAAATTGTTTTAATTATTCTCTAGGTAAGTATGTTTTAGGGTTAAACATCTTTTACAGATACTGAAAGTGCCTCCTTTTGTGGTGTAAAAAAACAAATTATGGTGCAAAAAGTAATCACTAGATTGAATTACACGAAGGTTTTTTGCTTTTTGACATACAAAAATGTCAAGAGAAAGGCCAAAGATTTGTACTTTTTCACTTAACTTATAAAAGCACTCCTTTTTTCCTTAAACTTCTTTCTGTCAAATTAGATTTAATGAGAGAGTACTATTTTTAAGGAGCTATCTGTTTATGTAGACTGATTTTGTTTAGAGTAATGTAAACTAATAATGAGTAGAGGCCTGAAGAGGACTGTGCATTTTTGCTATTAAAGGAATCACAAATGACCATACTTCTGCAAGCAAAAATGACAAAGTTTTACTAGATAAGTAGAAAACTAAATCTTAAATGCAGTGCTATTTACTCTTTTAAGTCAGTTTTCATTTTCTTATATACATTGTACATTTCTACAGAACCTGTGTTTATTCTCATATGGTAAGGACGGTACTTGCACATGGTAAATTACTGTTAATAGTTTCCGCAGAACTCCTATTTCAGTGGACCAACATTGTGGCATGGCAGCAAATGCCAACATTTTGGGGAATAGCAGCAAACCTACAAGAGACCCTGGTTGGTGTTTTTTTGTTTGTTTGTTTGTTGATTGGTTTGTTTTTGGTTCCCCTCCCCCCTTCTCTGAATCAGCAGGGATGGAAGGAGGTAGGTAGGGAAGTTATGAATTACTCCTTCCAGTAGTAGCTCTGAAGTGTCACATTTAATATCAGTTTTTTTTTTAACATGATTCTAGTTAAATGTAGGAGAGAGAAAAAAGGAAGTGTTCACTTTTTTTAATACACTGATTTAGAAATTTGCTGTCTTATATCAGTAGTTCTGAGGTATTGATAGCATTCTTTATTTCTGCCTTTACATTAACAGTGTTGAAGCAGGGTGAATAACTAGGGCATATTTTTTTTTCTAGTAAGCTGTTTCATGATGTTGTCTTTGGAATTTCTGGATAAGTTCAAGAAAACATTCTGCATGTTGTATCTAGTCTGATGTACTTACCCATCTCATTACAAACAAAAACAGGCAGACTGCATTTTGTAGCTCTGTAATCCTTGAATACAGAAGTAATTTCTCTTTCCTGACTTTGACATTGTAGCTATAATGTTTTCATTTTAATTTTTACAAATCCTTTGGGTCTAATTCTGTGAGCCTACCTATAGCACTGGATTAAAATGTCTGCATCATTTCTTTAGTTATCCAGTTAACTTTAAAACTATTGTAAAAGTGTAAACCAGCCCATGACAGTTTTTTGTACATGTTAAAGAACTTTATTGTTCAGTTTTCATGATTATTGTGTAAGGAAGACTGATATAGATGTTCTATGCTGTCCTGGACCATGTTAATTACACTTATGATGTATTTTGGTTCCACATCACAATGATTTGTCCCCAATGACCCTTTTATCCTTTCTAGGCACATTTTTTGTTGTTGTTGTTGCAGATTCCCTTTGCATTGTATTGCTTTGACAACTGTAATTTGAATCAGATCTGAAAGAGGTCCAGAATAAAATATATTTTGATATTATGTTGGCTGTGTACATATATAAAACCTTTGATATCTATGTAGTTTGTATAGTCTATTTGCTAGTCAAGTAATGAGAGAGGGATGATCTTTCCTGTTTACATTTTAATTACTTTCTTTCCTCCAGTGTTATGTAGAATAAACCTTCTTGCTCTGAGTTAGCCTTCATAACATGTCTATTCTCTCCCTTACTAGTGTTACCAGTTATAATAACAACTTTCATCGCAGAACCCCAAAACACTGTTTTTCATAAACATTGTTTTCCAAGATAAATACTTAAAAGTAAGCCCATAGATAAAAATTACAAATTTTGCTATTTTATTACTTCTTGCAGAAGAAAAGATTTTTTTAAATGAAGGAATTATTTTCTATTTTTATTAAAGAATAATAGAGCATTAATCAGCTGAGGGATAGCAATTACTTTTAAGTTATTTTGAAAACTCAATATTGTATTTAAAGGATATTATCTCACATAACCAATCTAAAAGAGACCTCAGATTTATTTGTTTGCTTAGCATGCAGTTGAGAACAAAACAAGTCTACATGTTATTGGCAATTTTTAGAGCAGGAGGCTCAACGTCCTTAATGATATTTTCCCCTTCATTTAGAACATTTATGACATTCATTTCCATCCTTAGCCAGTTGCTTATGTTATTACAACCTTAATAGCCTATGAGAGATGATATTAAGCACCTTCCAGGTTTAATTAATCTCAGTTCCTCAGTGTTATTTACAGTCTTTTTAGAAAGAATCATTGAGCAAATTTTTGTATTTTGTTTTCAGAAAACTTCCTTCTCCAGGTCTTCTGTCTTTTCTTTCCACTTCCTTAAACAGAAAAAAATACAAGTATATTCTTGCCATGTTTTATTAGTTATAAGCCACTGCTAAAACTGTCTTTGGTTTTCAAGGGGTTAACTTTTATTGCATGGCATAGATTGTTAATATGCATTTTATACTTTTCCAGAAAGTATTGGACTACTAAGGATTAGAATCCATGTGAGCTTGAAGTTAAGCTGAAATTAATTTAAGCAGTCATTGGAGGGATTACTTTTAATTTCATAGTTCTTATACTTTACCATGGATTAGATTTCTTACCTGTTATAATACATAGCCAATGAAAGTTTACGTATTTTCCAATACAGTCCTTTGAAAAATACAGTGAGGGAAAAGCCACCATGGAAGGTATTTTTCTCTGCTGTCCCAAAGCTCCCTGTCAATAATGAAATGTTAACCCTATGCTACATTTTCTGCATGCTTCTTCTAAATGTTATATCTCAATGCTTAATTGTCCTAACTTGTAATATTTTTGTATTAAATTTTTTAGGAGTTCCTTGTAATTTCTTTATAATTTAAAATATATTAAACACAAAGTGTTTAGTAAAGTACAGATGACAACTACTAATGTTTCTTGGTTGTTGGGTTTGCATGATTAGTTGGGAAGACAATTCACATTTTAAGAATTAAGACCAAAGGGGTGAGAGCTACACTGAAAAAGTTCACACAGTCCTGTTATTTAGTCATTGTTCTGTTTATAAAAACAACTTTCTAACATACTAATCCATTATCAGAATGGGCTGCGTTAAGAAATGCTGTGCTGCCGGGCGCGGTGGCGCACGCCTGTAATCCCAGCACTTTGGGAGGCTGAGGCAGGAGGATCGCGAGTTCAAAGCCAGCCTCAGCAATGGCGAGGCACTTAGTGACTCAGTGAGACCCTGTCTCTAAATAAAATACAAAAAAAGGTCTGGGGATGTGACCCAGTGGTCGAGTGCCCCTGAGTTCAATCCCCGGTACCAAAAAAAAAAAAAAAAAAAAAAAAAAAAAAAAACACATAATAAAGTCCATTTAAAAAAAAAAAAAAAGAAATGCTGTGCTACCAGATAGAACAAAAGCATAGGTTGGATGGCTGCTGGGCAGCACTGTGGAGAACTCAAGCACTGCACGAGAACTTCAAGCAATCAAACCCTTGCCTTAAAAATACAGTCAGACTGCAGCCTGAGACCAGACAACTAAAAAAAAAATATGCTTCCAGAATATCACACATTCATCTTAGGGAATTTTGAAAAATCTACACACATTGCCTGGACTTTTTCTGATAAGCTTTTGTTGGCTTAATTTATACACACTACTGAATTAGGTTAATTATCTGATTTCCAATTCGGTTACCTAAGGGCAGTGTAACCCAGTGGAGGGCAAAGAATAGCTAAAAGCAGAAATTCTTGCACGTTTGATGGCATAAAGTGAAATAATTGAGTTTATAATGACACAGAGATATACTATGTAGTGTTGGTTTCATGTTTCCAGCTGAAGTTGAAGTATTTTAATGTGTGGAAACAAGATTTAAAGTTGGACATACTGTTAAAGTCTTGCGATAAGGAAATCAAGACTAAATTAGAGGTAAGTTTATTTTAACTTTTAAAACTTTGTCAGTTAAACTCCAGTATACATTAGAATTCTTTTAAAACCAGATGTCTGGCCCTACCTTTAACCTATAGTAGAACTAAATAAGTGCAGTTTCTTTCATTTGCTTCTTTGCTTTCTATAGATGACTTGTGTGGGAAGGGGTACGGTCATTGACATATGTTTTATTATAGAGTGAATACTTACAAAGAAATTCAGATACAAGATGTAAATAATAGATTCCCTTTACAAACCCTTAACCAAGCCATCAGTGATGTCTGCTGATAACATTTCCATCCTTCCAGACTTTTTTGGGTGGGAGAGCAGATACCAAGTATTGAACCTAGGGCCACTTAACCATGGAGCCACATCTGCAGCCCTTTTGATTTTTTATTTTGAGGCAAGGTCTCGCTAAGTGTACTTTAAAAAATAAAAAAATACATGAGATTGTAATAACCATTGACTTCAGAAACTTACCTTTTCATTGAATTCATCAGGGAATTTTGTCACTACCCTGTAGTTGTAGTTTGAACTACAGGGTTTCAAGAGCTTGTGTTCTGCCTAATTGCCCAGGATGAATCTGAACTCCACTATTGTTACTTTTTTTTTTTTTTAATATTTATTTATTTGCTTTAGTTGTACACAATGCAATGCATTTATGTTTATGTGGTGCTGAGGATGGAACCCGGCTGCACACGCGCCAGGCGATTGCTCCACCGCTGAGCCACAACCCCAGCCCCACGCACTATTGTTACTTTTGACTTACGTTTTCCCCAGCTATAAAATGTTGCTAGTGATAGTTACATCATAGATTGGTTAAAGGATTAAATTTTTAAATAATCTGTAAAGCCCTTAAAGAAGAGTGCTTGGTTATGTAAAACAAACTGTATTTCACCATTTTGATTTTTTGTGATTGCTTTGTGTTGCACACCAAAATTTAGCCACCTCGATGTATATTTACTTTTCTTATTCCCATTAAAAGCAATGGTATATAGCACAGTTGTTGCACACCTGTAATACCAGCTCCTCTGAGGCCCAAGGCAGGAGAATTGCAAGTTTGAGGCCAACCTTGGCAACTCAGTGAGTACCCGTCTCAGAAAAGGGCTGGGTGAATAGCTTAGTGGTAGAGGTAGACTGTCCCTGGGTTCAATCCCCAGGACCACCTCCCTACTTCCACTACCACACATAAACACATTAATGCAATAAATGATATCTGTATATATGTAGGACAGTTCAGCAGTCCACTCGTTTTACACCCCAGGTTAACGACGACTTCAAAGAATATAAAACCACTCAGTAATTTTCTGGCATTACTGAATGTTATTTCAAAAGGGATAATTTAGGAATTTGTTGTAGGGAGAGTTCTTCAGAAACATGTTTTGTCTATTTAATCAGTGTAGATATAGGAATAGAGAATGAGAGGGTAATTTAGAGTAACAAGTGAGGCATGGGGCAGGGTTTAGCAAAAAAACACCCCCCCCCCTTTTTTTTTAAAGTATTTAGTCACTAAATGCTTGAGATACAACTAGGGTTGAGTATTTAGCATGTTGCAAGAAGTGTGTCTGGCACTGGATACAGACTAGTGAGCTAGAAGGAAACAGGCTCTGTTCTTGCAAAGGGAAGTTAGAAAAAGAATTAGATTGAAATATCTAAAATTACCATTTTTCTAAGTCAAAAACTGCCAGTTACAGATTAAAGCCATTCAATGTTTTGAAGTACCATTTAAAGGAGAGGGGTACATTTTTATAGTCTTTAGCTCACGTGACTGCATCTGTAATTTTTTTTTTTTTTTTTTTTGGTCTATCTTAGTAGTCACTATTATAACTTTAAATAGTGCATATTTACATCTTTAAACATGTCCACTGATTCCTTAACCAGGAAAAGCAAAGAAATTAAGCAGTTCTTATTAAGAGGTTTTATAATTTTTACCTGTTAAGGACAATTTGGCATATTTCTAATGTTGTTATTATTATAGCCAGGAACTCAGAGATGTTGGAATCTTGTATCAATTGTTGTATCCCTTTCCTCAAACCCTCATGCCCTACCATGTTTCCAAAGAAGCAAAAGTAGTAGAATATTAAAGAACTTCATTAATAGTGATATGAGCTAGTTTTATCACCCAGTTTGGCTCTCTACATAGAGGCTGGTTTGAAGTTTGCTGAAGAGTAGCCTATCAAGCAACTTAGCAAGACCCTGTCAAAAAAGATCTGGAGATGTGACTTAGTGCTTGAGTGCCCCCTGGGTTCAATCCCTGGTATCAAAAAGCAAAACAAAACAACAAGCCAATCCACCAACTGTAGACTTCTTAGGAATCCTCTCAGATCCCTATGAAATGAAAAGACCTACTAAATCAGAATCTGCAATTATAGGATCTCTCAAGAAAATTGTTATGCACATGAAAGTTTGCAAAGTCCTAGTTTGTGATCAGGTCAAAATGGAGGGTCGTAAACCTCCCTCTTCATGCCTATCCCACTTTCCTTGAGGCTAGCAACAAATCTTGAGACCTCTTTAATACAGTTATTGGTCGGAGTAGAGGGAGAGAGGAAGACGTCCCCAAAAGGAACCCTGACACTGTGCTGATTAGAACATGGAGTGAAAAAACTAGTTACTGGAGTATCCACCTTCCTTTAAAGGATCCTTTATAAAAGACAGGAACCCTAGTCGGAAGTGGTGGTACTATGTATAATCCCAGCTTTTTGGGAGGCTGAGGCCAGACGGTTGCTTGTTCCAGGCCAACCTGGGCAATATGGTGAGACACAAAAGGCTGGGAATGTAATTCAGTAGTAGAGTGCTTGCTTAGCATGTGTGAGGCCCTGGGTCCAGTCTCCAGTACTATAAAAATAAGCAGTAACCCTGCCTACATTAATGTCATAATTATCTCAGACTCTGAGCAATTGAACAAATTAATTGGATAATCTGGTGCAAGATACCCTCACCTATGTCTATCTGTAAACTGGGGAATGATAATTACTGCCACAGGTTGTAAGAATTAAAAGATGACACATGCATTTTTAAGTGCTAATCCCAGCACATAGTAAAGCATGAGAAGTAGAACATTTTCCTTTTTAGAATTAGCCTCTTTTAACTGTCTAATGTTACGAACATTTTACTATGCATTTTATAAACATAAGCCAACAAATTTGGTATTGACATAAAGAAGATTATGCTATACTTGGTTTTTGTGTGACTTGATTTTATTTCAGTTAATAAAATATTTTACCATGTCATTGTTTATATTGAGCTATAATTAACAAACTACTTACTTAAAGTATGTAATTTTATGTGCTTTAATATATAGATGACTGTGAAATAATCACATTTGAGAAAATGAACACATCTGTCACTTTCAAAACTTTCCTCTTGTCCCTTGGGCATTATTATATCTTAACTCTTCTTTGTGTCCTGCCCCACCATTCTCAGGCCACTACTGATTTGCTTTCTGTCACTTTAAGTTGGTTTATGCTTTCCAGAGTTGTACACAAATAGAATCATACATTCTTTACTTCCTCTGGGAGGGGACATTCTAACTTGTTTCACTCAACAATTTTGAGTTTCATTCATGTTTTATCAGTCATTCCCTTTTGGGATGAACTGCTTTTGGCTGTGTCCTACTATATGAATATACCATAATTTCCCATATATACTAAGTTCCCATACATCCTTTACCCAGCTACCCCTGGCAGTAATACATTTGGAATATTTATCACAACTCAGAAATTGACATTGGTACAATACTTTTAACATAACTAATTTATTCCTATTGTTCCACTAATGTCTTTTTTCTGTTCTGGGATCCAACCCAGAATACCACATCAGAAGGAGTCATTTGCTTTCTAGGTCTCCCCTGTTTGTTATGTTCTTGCCATTTGAGGAGTAACTTGATCAAATATTTTATAGAATGACCCTGAAGCTGGGTTTGCCTGATGTTCTTTATGTTCAGGAATTTGGAGAAGACTATCACAGGATTTATATATTTTTATTACAAGTGGGTACACAATAACAACGTGATTTATTATTGGTGATGTTGAATGAACATTTTTCAAAGGTAGTTGCGCAATAAGGTTTCTCCACCAGAAAGTTCATATTTTTCTTTTTCTATACTCATTAGAACTGAGTTACTGATTCCAGCCCATATTCCAAGAAGGAATATTAAGCTCCACCTCCTAAAGGGAAGGACATCAGTGGATGTATGTTGAAACCACCCGGCCATGGATGCACGTTTTGGGGGAATACTCTGAAGCTCTACAAATAGCTTGTTTCTCCTTCAAGTCTGGCCCTCTAATTTTTCCTTTCATTAGTGCATCTTGTCTGTGTCAATTATTACTGTGGTGTTTTAATTATATTCTTTTTAAAAAAATTTATTAACACATGCTAATTTTATATATTAATAGGATTAAGTGTGACCTTTCCATTCAAGCGTGATTTTCTATTTTCCTCATCACTTTTTCATTTTATTTGGAATTTTTCTGTAAAGATAATTTATTTCTTATATTCATGTGTTCAGTCACTTATTTATGTCAGTGCAAAGTTTGAGAATCAAATTTATTTTTTATTCTAAGTTGTTAGAAATGACAGCGGAATGTATTACATTTCATATTATACTTATAGAGCACATTTTTACATATCTCTGGTTGTATACAAAGTATATTCACACCATTCGTGACTTCATACATGCAGTTAGGGTAATGATATCCATCTCATTCTACCATCTTTTTTTCTTCACCCTTTTGCCCCCTCCCTTCCCCTCCCTCCCCATTGGCCATTCTAGTGTTCCTCTAATCCTCCCTAATTTCTTTTTTTAATATTTATTTTTTAGTTGTAGGTGGACGCAATACCTTTATTTATTTTTATGTGGTGCTGAGGATTGAACCCAGTGCCTCACACAGAGGTAGAATGTCAGGCAAGCATTCTACCTCTGAGCCACAACCCCAGTCCAGGAATCTCACCTCTAATGCCAATTGCAAATGTGTCTTCAAGAGAACCATCAGGTTCAACAATTCCCTGGAAGGACTCAAGGAACTCAGACAAGCCATTATACTCACAGTTGTGGTTTATTACAGCAAAAGAAAAAAAAATGCTGTATGAAAGCCAATGAAAGAGGCATGTGGAGTGAGGGTCAGGAAGCACCTCCTATGGTTTCCAGTTATCCTCTTCCGATGGGGCTGTGCACGTAGCACTCACTGTTGCCAGTGACACACATGTAGTCTTGCCAGCTAGGGAAGCTCTCCCAAGTGTTGGTGTCCAGATGTGGTAGGGCCTGGGTTACATAGAAGTACTTGGCTAGCCACAGGGCTGAGATCAGAGTTTGAGCTAATACTCAAGCCCAAGGCTTCCCACCATAAATCTCATTGTTGGCATGGTTTATTGACATGGTCCAGGGTTCCCAGCTAAACGAAAATACCCTTATAAAGCAGTACCTTCCAAGGGTTTAGAGCTTACCTCCTAGAAGCCAGGGACAAAGGCAGAATCTCAACTTAGGCAAGGTCCATCCTTTATTGCACTTACATTAGTGTGCACTTACAGACGTTTTATTCCTTGTTTTCATTTAATCAAATGTTTACTGAATACCTTTTATTTTTCTTTAGGTTAAAATTCAGCACTATCATTTCTTAAGTTGTTGCTCACATTATAACTCCCCTCCCAGTGAGATCTCTTTCAGTTTGTCTCTTGTACCTTTTTCACATGTCCCCATCTTTTTAAAAATAAAGCACTTTTCTACTTCTCTGCTCCAGCCATAAAGGGGCCATTTCTTCAAAGAACCCTGATTCCTTTAACCAAAGAATAGTATTTTGAAACCAATACTGAGCTGTCAGTGTTTCTAGTTTGCCTCAATGGGTACAGCCAGCAAACAGGTATATTTAACCCATGTATACTTACATATATCTTTCTCTATTTCTATACATAATAAAAATGCGCTCAGCCAGGTGCAGTGGCGCATGCCTGTAATCCCTGTTGCTTGGGAAGCTGAGGCAGGAGGATTGCAAGTTCAAAGCCAGCCTCAGCAAAAGTGAGGTGCTAAGCAACTCAGTAAGACCCTGTCTCTAAATAAAACACAAAATAGGGCTGGGGATGTGGCTCAGTGGTTAAGCATCCCTGAGTTCAATCCCTGGTACAAAAAAAAAAAAAAATGTTCACAAACATTTGTGTTTCTTTTGAATGTTTCACAGTATTCAGTTGTACACTAAGGTCTGTATTTATTTTGATTAATTTTTGCATATGGCACAAGATATGAATTGAAGATCTAATGGTTATCCAATTCTTCCAGGACCATTTGTCCAAAAGAATCCTTTCTCCACTGAATTGACTTTGTCCTAACTTCATCAAATTTAAATTTAAATCTTTCATATTTGTTGGCATAGGCAATACTGTTGTTTTTTAAATTCCATTTTCCAGTTGTTAACTGCTAGTACATAGAAATGTAACTGGTTTTTGTATATTGGCTTTCTATTCTTCAAACTTACTAAATGTATGTATTTGTTCTAATAGCTTTTTAAGGGTTTCTTTGAAAGTTTCTGTGTAGATAATAATGCGTCACCTGCTGATGGACATGGCTTTTATTTCTTTCCACAATCTGCATGCCATTTAAAATACATTCTTTTTGTCTGGTTGCACTCACTAGGACCTCTAGTATGATGATGAATAGGAGCTGTCAGAGCTGACATCTTTAATTTTTTTCCTGGTCCAAGGGAGACCAACATTCATTCTTTTACTATAAAGCATGGTATTAGCGATAAGCTATTTCTAGATGGCTTTTCATGAGGTTAGAGAGATTCCATTCTGTTTCAAGTTTGTTGAAAATTTTATTATGATAAATGCAAAAAGTCATTTGTTGAAAGTTTTATTATGAGTAAATGTTGAATTATAAATACCCTTCCTCCATGCATTGGGATACTCCTGGTTTTTCTTCATTTGCTTATTGATGTGGTAAAGAACATCAGTAAGTTTTTCAAAGTTGAGCTAATCTTACCTTCCTAGGATACACTCCATTTGATCATGCAGTATTATCATTTTTATATATTTCTGGACTACTTTACTAATATTTGGTTCCATGTTCATGGGGTATGTTGTTTGTAGCTTTGTTGTTATTTATCTTGTTTTCAGTATCTTGGTATTAGGATAAGGCTGGCTTCATAAATGACTTAGAAAACAATCTTTATTTATTTATTTATTTATTTTTGGTACCAAGGATTGGAACCCATGGGCACTTTACCACTGAGCCACATCCCCAGTCTTTTTTTTATATTTTATTTAGAGATAGGGTCTCACAGAGTTGTTTAAGAGCCTTGATAAATTGCTGAGCCTGACTTTGAATTCTCAATCCTCCTGCCTCAGCCTCCTGATTCTCTGGGATTACAGGTGTGCACCACCTAATCCAGCTGATCCTTCCTCTTTTTTAGTTTTGAACATCTGGGTTAAGGTTGTTTGTGATGTCCTCTTATTATCTTTTTAATGGCTCTAAGGTATGTTGCTTGCTTTTTCATTCCTAATATTGGTAATTTATGCCATCTCTTATTCTTTGTCAAAGTGGCTAGAGGTTTATCTATTTTATTTCTCCTTCCAACTAATCAAGTTTTGACTTGGTTTCCTCTGTTGTTTTCTGTTTTCAATTTTATTCCCTTTCTACTCTTATTATTTCTTCTGCATGTTTTGAGTTAAATTTGCATTTATTTTTCTAGTAAAAGTGGAAGTTTCAATTCCCAGTTGGGGAACACTTTTCCTTTTAATGCTATGCATGTCCTTCCAAGGACTTCTGTAGCTATATCTCACAGATATGTTATGCTTTCATTTTTATTCAGTTTAAACACAATTCATATTTTCCTAGTGACTTCTTATTTGGACCATGATAGGGATTTTTCATTTGTTTGTTTTGGGGATATTTCTTGGGGTAATGTGTTGTTTGATTTCTAATAGTTGAGTGTTTTCCAGATACCCTTCAGGTTTTTCTTTCTAGTTTAATTCATCATGTTCAGAGAACATCCTTAGTACGAACTCAGTACTTGGGGCTTTATTAAGGTTTGTTTTTGCAGCCTAGGACAGAGTATGTCTTGGGGACTTCCATGTGTACTTTTAAGAATTTTCATTCTCTTGTTGGAATGTTATAATGTGACAATTGGATAATGTGGTCAAATCTTGTTTATCTCCTCTGGATGATTGATGCTTTTCTGTCTACTTAGTCTATTGATTAATCTGAAAAGCAAATTGAATGTTTGAGGAAAGTTTGGATTTGCCTAGTTTTTAGTTTTATCATTTTTTTTTGTTTTATATATCTTGAAGTCCTCTTGTTGGGCACACACAGATTTAGTATTCATTGTTTCTGTGCAATAAAATCCTTCTTAACCTTATATTCTTTTGTCTCATCTGAAAATCTCTTCCCTGTGATTGAAAATTCAATAGTATATTAGAAAGAATATTTAGCTTGCTTTGATCTAGAAACCCTGGCCACCCACCACTTCTCTGCCACTTAGTGGTTACAGTGAAATCTTTTACCCTCTCTCATTTTCTTCATCTGAAAAAAAAAAAAAAACAAACCACGATAGTGTTCACAGGATTCTTATGTGAATAAGCATAAAATAGATTTGAATAATAATTGTCACAGAGAAAGCACTAAGGGAGCGTTGGTTGACCTTGCAGGGATTTCCAGTAGTCACTGTAGCCTCATCCTCGCCCTCCGCCCTGTTTTCCCTGCTGGGGCAAGAAGCCTGCAATTGCTCTTTCTAGAACTTTCTTGTATTCCTAGTACACTCTTCTAAAGCAATGTGGTGGGGGGGAGAGGCATCTTGGAAGATGACTGAGCCAGTCTTTTTTCAACTATGTGTACTTGCTCAGGCAACAACAGTGCAGGTTCCAGATGTAACAGTGTAGGCTCAAACCGGCCTTGTGTCGCTACAGCTCTTGCAGTGACTCCACAGTACCCTGTGTAATTTTTTTCTAGGACTGCTGTAACCAGTTACCACAGACACAGTGCTTAAAACAACTCAAATTTTTATTATCTAACTGTTCGGTAGTTCAGAAACCCAAATGGGTCCCATTGGGCTAAAATCAAAATCAGACTTAGATTTACTTTTCTAAAATGTGTCAAAACCAACTGACTCCCAAAGTATAATTTACAGTTGGACTTATATTCTACAGTTGAAAATCTAAGGCTGAGCTACAACATGGGCAGGGCTGCATTTCTTTCTTCTGTCCATAGGGCAGAGTGCATTTTTTTGTCCTTGTCACTTTTAGAAGCTGCCTACATTGCCTTGGCTTTCTTCCTCTGTCTTCAAAGTTAGCAAAAGTTGAGCCAAGTGCTCTCGTGTTACCATCTCTCATGTTCTTTTTTGGTGGGGGAGGTGGGTACCAGAGATTTAACTCACAGGCATTTGACCACTAAGCCACATCCCCAGCCCTATTTTGTATTTTATTTAGGAACAGAATAACTGAGTTGCTTAAGAGGCCTTGCTTTTGCTGAGGCTGGTTTTGAACTCATGATCCTGCTGCCTCAGTCTCCTGAGCTGCTGGAATTAGAGGCATGCACCACCACAGCCAGCTATTTTCTTCCTATTTTAAGGTCATCTGATGAGCAACCTCCATTCTGTCTGCAACCTTGGTTTGCTTTTGCCAGGTAACATACCCCATTCACAGGATTAGGATATGAACATCTTTGTTTGGGGAGGGGTTGGGTCATAATTCTGCCTATCTCATTCCATCATACCTCTCTTTTATTTTGCTATACTTATTTTATCGTTGGGGTGCTATGGATTGAAACCAGGGCCTTGTGCATTCTAGGCTTGTGTTCTACTTCTGAGCTACATCCCCCGCCTTTTTTTTTTAGTTTGAGACAGGATCTCTCTGAATTACCCAGACTGGCCTTGAAGTTATGATCCTCCTGCCTTAGTCTCTAAGTATCGGGGATTCCAGTCCTGCATCACTACACGCAGCCATCACTATCTCTCTCTCTCTCTCTCTCTCTCTCTTTTTTTTTTTTTTAAACTCAATGTTGTTGTATATATAACAGTAGCATGCTTTACAATTCATAATACACATAAAGAGCACCTTTTTACATATCACTGTTAGTATACAAAGTATATTCATACCATTCATGTCTTTAGACATGCATATTATCTCTTTTTTTAAAAAAGTCGTTTTAGAGAATATGAAATGTTGAAGAGTTTAGAGTTAGGATCACTCCAATTGCTGTTAAGCAGCTGCTGTTCTGCTGGGTAAAAAACAGTGAGCTCTGTCTCCTTCCTCACATCCCAGCAGGCAGCGAGTTTTGTGTTCATTGCCTCAGGGAAGGCACATGGCAGGGCAGAAAGCCGAAATGTTCTCCAGGTCTCTAAGTTTTGTTACCCCAAAGTGCAAGTCCTTTGGAGAAGAAAGTGGGGTTTCAACATAGTAAGAGTGTCACAAGGAACATGAAGGGGAAAAGATGGTGGCAAGGGCTGGGGACCAAGTCTCCAAGGATTGATTTTTCTAAGGGGAAAGAGCAACCAATAGTGAAAGGCTGTGTGCTGCAGGATCAGAGAAGACCACCTCCTGCTTTCAGACAATACCACTAATCCTGAGAGGAACAGTCTAAAAGAGGCAGAGAATCACCAGTCCCAAGGAGGCCATAAACACAGGAAAGATGAGCTAATCTGTTGCACCAATAAAGAATTATCTAAAAGGAACATTCTTGTCCATGCTTTGGTATTTCAGAAGGCCTGAGGGCTATGTCACAGCCCAGCAGAGAAGGATAGTGGGATCTTCATGAGTACTAAGGCATGGTTTGTATCTGAGCTAGTGAAATAGGGTAGGCTGGAAGGTGGCTCAGAGTCAGAAATTAAGTTTTGTTTAAAAAGAAGGAGAAGGAGAAGAGGAGGAGGAAGAAGGAGGAAAGAAAAAAAAAAAAAGACTGGGTATAGTGGCACACAGCTGTAATCTCAGCTACTTGGAAGGCTGAGGCAGGATGATTGCAAGGTTGAGGACAGCCTGGGCAACTTAATGAGAACCTATCTCAAAGCAAAATATAAAAAGGGTTGAGGATGTAGCTCAGTGATAGAGGATTCCTGGGATCACTCTCTAGAACCACAAAATCAATCAACCACAAAAGAAAATTCCATTACTTTGAAATTGTTTTACATGTTGTTGAACAGCATTCACACCTGGTGCTTTTGTAGTTGCTTGCCTGAAAATAATTTATTCTGCCTAAGTTGACAAAATAAACTTCTGTATTCAACAGTGTTGGTAAAGAGTAAAAATAAGATGAGTCATTTGTTTCTCTTAACAATCCTGTGAGGAAAGAAACTTACTTAAATATCTTCAACTGCAGAATATAAATCTAAATATAAGTTATCCTTTGGCAATCAGTTGGTTTTGACACATTTTAGGTGGAGTAAACAGTTCTAGTCAGGAAGATCCAGGAAGGATCTAATCTAAACTCGCTTAAAATTTTTTCCTCTGAAGTCTAATATTATAACTTGATAATGTTTTTACTAACTCTTCACTTTCCCTTAAAAGAAATTATCTGAAATTGCTTCTTGACAGGTAATGACAGCATTTTAAACAAATAGTCTGAAATGGTGTTGCTTCATTTTCAATACAGTGTTCCAAGAATGAAATTAGGGTTGTTTAGAGTGAAGATTATGTCTTGAATAATCAGACTGAAGTGAGGGAAAATGGAAGGCATCTTGGTAAATCTTGACGGAATGATTCGTGAATCTCTGCATCATCACTGTGTACTAAAGCAGGAAGCTGGATAAGGTGCTTTGGTGAGCAAGTACTTTTAAGACACATTGGGATGCTGTGTTCATTACTGTGTTAAACTAGTGTAAAAGCAGCTGTTATAAGACCACCAACTTCTTCCTTGAAGACACCATTTCTTTTTCTCACACTGTATATACATTTGAAAAGTGCTTTGAATGAATGACTTCCTATGTGACTGAACTGATTTTCATTTATCATGTATCACTAATATTTAAGAAAGTACCTAGTAAATGGCTGGTACTTAAAAAGTCTTTTTAGATTGAACTTTAAAAAAAAAAAAAAAAACTAATCCATGAATAGACTAGTCATGGCAACTCATGTCAGTGAGGGTGGGTGTTTGCTGTACGCTCAAGACAGCGGTTCCCACCTGTACCAGCTGGGGGCCTTGGCTCGGCCAATTCTGGAGCATTCACTGTACAGCGGTCTCTGAAGGAGTGCAGCAGAACCAAAAGAGCATCTGGATTTGAGTTGGTGATGCTTTATGTGTTTCACCTAAGCTCCCAGAAACTGTTCCCCGTTTTGTGACATGACAGCCACAATGCTGGCATTACAGGGTTGCTCTGGGGATGAACCACATTCATACATGGGACACAACACACTCTGCAGATGTTAAATATTGTTATTTGTCAGTAAAAGACAAAAGTTCTGGGATTGAGACAGTGCTTACATTTTCAGGGGAAAAAAGTACTGAATATTTTTGTTCTTGAAGTGGAGGTTTAATCAATTGTACCAGTTGATTGATTTACTAGGTTGTATTTTTTAGGAATTACTGTTCTGCAAATTCAGTAGAATTGTGTGCTCCTGTAAATCCAAACTCTGTCACTGTGAGTCTCCCTTATTACCCACAGCTCTCTTACTCAAAGTCACTTAGCCAACATCTTATAAAGTTTGATAATGGGGGAAAAATGAATCAGTTGTCATCAAGATAGGTTAACCTAATTGCTATGGGACTTCAAGCCATTCTCCATTAGCAGCTTGCATTTACTAAGACGATGAGAATAGTAAATTACAAAATAATGACAATACATTAAGAATGAAATTAGAAATACATTTTACATAAATATTTGAGATTATGAACCTAAATGAAACAAACAAGATTGTGAGTTAAAAATATAAGAAGAGTTCATGTTAGAAAAATCATAGAATTGGCCTCCTTATATCAGAGAAAACATTTGGCATTTGGCTTCTTGGGATTGGCTAACTTCACTTAGCATTATATTTTCTGACTCCATCCATTTTCCTGCAAATGCCATGATTTTATTTTCTCTTATTGCTGAGTAATATTCCATTGTGTGTATATACCACATTTTCTTTATCCATTCATCTACTGAAGGGCATCTAGGTTGGTTCCACAGTTTAGCTATTGTGAATTGTGCTGCTATAAACACTGATGTGGCTGTATCAGGATTAGAGGAATACTAGAATGGCCAATGGGGAGGGAGGGGAAGGGAGGGGGCAAAAGGGTGAAGGAAAAAAAAAAAAAAAAAGATGGTAGAATGAGATGGATATCATTACCCTAAATGCATGTATGACACGAATGCTGTGAATATACTTTGCATACAACCAGAGATTTGTAAAAAAGTGCTCTCTATGTGTAATATGAAATGTAATGCACTCTGCTGTCATTTATAACATATTAGAATAAAAAATAATTAAAAAAAGAAAAAATCGTAGAATTTGAAGTGTTTTTTTAATGAGAAACAGGTTATATTCTTATGATTTTCAGCCATCTTGGTACAAGAATTTTAGGATTTGGAGTGGATATAAAGATAACCTTTAAAATCAACCGTAGTATTTTTAATAAATGGGGAGACTGAAAGTAAGCAAATATTTAACAGCTGGTACTAAATAGCAAGTCAGTGGTAGAGAAACGTCATGAACTCCAGAAAGTAAGGACTAAGTCTTTGGTATATGTACTATGTTTTGTTACTTCATATGTTGAGTCAGTGAAAAAAAAAGATCCACATGCTAATATTTGGTCCCAGTTAATATTTCCTCCAGTTATTCATTGAAAGCACTGTGGTGTACTGGAAATCTGACTCTGAAATGAGCAACTCATATAACCTCTGGCACGTCTTATCGTCTTTAAAATTCTGTTTGCTTTTTAAAAAAATATGAATAGTAGAAATAAAATATGACACTTTCTGGTGATCACAAGCTATATGCAGAATGACTTGGAAAATAATAACTACTTTATATCCCACCTATCATTTTTCCATCAACAACACCTTTACCTGTTACGGTGACTCAGGTGTTGGGACTTATGACCATGATATGAAATGAATTGACACCGTGTGATGTTTGGCCTTGTGATGAGGAGGGGGTGATATAGTGACAGCAGTTTGAGGCCCTCCTCCCTATTGTTGGCTCCCTGCTGCTTTCCCTCTCCCTGGCTCAAATAAAAAAACTTACCCAGTAATGACAAATTTATAGTGATAGTTCAATGACCACCATCCTGGAGAAGATTAGTCTCTGCTGAATGACTATTGAAAAGATCTACTTAAGAAACAGATGCTGATTTGCTATTTTAGCAGCAATAGACTCGAGAGTGGTTCTCTAGAGAGGGTGCTCCTTGCACTGCTCCCCTGCAGGCATTGGGGAAATGCCGGGTGTTGTCAAAATGTCCAGGTGCCACTGTTTGTGTTCAGACAGTACTAACATCTTGTGACATGCTTGAAACTCTTACACACAGAGAAATTGCCTCTTCACTATATGGACTATGTGGCTGTATCTTTCTTTGAAGAAGAGTATTCTTCTTACAGTCCAGTATCAGAAGCCCAGGAGTTTTCAGAGTCCACTCCATTCTGCTGGTGTGCTTCAATACACACAGCATTTCTGCAGTTACACAGTCTGGTTTCTAAATGTGGATCTATTACATTTCCTTAATGCTCTGTTTTTACCCATGTATAAAGTTGGGATAATAATACAGACCTTTCAGGGCTATTATAAGGACTAAATGACATCTATCTATCTATCTAGTGCTAATGCACACAGGAGCAGCTTGATTAATGTTAGTCTCCACATGGATAAATTATTCCACAGTATGCCTGCTCTAGAAAAAGACAGAGGATTCAGTGCTTCTGCTTCTGTAGAGACACTGTTGAGGTTCCCACTAGGCCTCTTCCACAGCAGACTGACTGGAATCTCACTGGCTGTTTTTAGGAAAGCAGGCTGGGATCAATCCTGACAATCCTAGGCCATTCCCCTGGGTGTGTTTGATAGCCATTTGAAAGGGTCCCTCACCTCAAACTGTGGACAGTGCTATAGCATTGCTGCAGAGTTGCTGGACCCTCTCATTTTGGGGTACCAGTGTCCACCCAAGAATAGTGAGGTTAGAGACCACAGCAAGTAAGTACCCTCAGCTCTGAGAGGAGGTGATGACCATGACCATAGATTACCCACAGGTTAAAGTCAAAATGAGAATTAGGCCCATATCCTGAAAGTCTCCAGAAATCCAGGCTAGCAGTGGTTGAATGCACAGTAAAGCTTTCTGCTAACCTCAGATAAAACCCAGTTTCCTTATGACTGGCTTCTAATTGCCTTTGGGGTTCTGGCTAGAGTCCACATCTCCAGTGTCATTCTCTCTTTCCTCATGTAGATTGTGCTTCAGGTACAGTGAAAGGATTTGTGTTCTTGAAGTTCAAGGCTCATCCTATGGTCTTCTGGTTTCTAGATTTTTGCCAAAAGCCCCTTTTTTTTTTCCTCCCCAGGATGCTACCTTCCGCCTGGTGACTATTTTTCAGGCCACAGCTTGAATCCCCCCTACCCCCAGGAAATTCACACTCCTCTCTGGGTGAGCCATGTGCTTTCATCATATTTTATTGATTAATTAATCCAAGAATTCTTTGGCTCTCATTATGTAGTGAGTATTACTCTCCCGATGAAAGTGCTTTATTTTCTAATACTTAACTTTTTATCTGGCTGAAGCTTCAATTCCACCAAGCAAAACCTTAGACTGTCCCAGGATTTTCCTCCAGATCTCATCCTCACCTCAGGGTCAAGGTACAGTCCCCAAGCATGAGGTGGGCTGAGGTGGTCACCGAGCATGTGGTCCTGGTAGTGGGTGCTCACCTGTTGTTGTCCCTGTCTAAGAGTCCCTTCAGGGCCAGCTTCTCCCTGCTGCATGTGCTCCTTAGGGACATATTTCAAGGCTGCCTTATTTTCCTGGCTGTGACATTGGATGCCACTGAATTCCTGCCAGCCCTGCTGGAGAATTGGGAAGGACTCTTTCTTTTTGGCAAAGAATTCTTCCCTATCTCCTTCCCTGCAAGCACAAAGAGCCTGCCATTGATCTGCTGGAGAAGTGATGATCCTTCTTCACTGCCCCTTGCTATCTCTCCCCAGAAGCTGTACATGACTGAACTTTCATCACCACCTTTTGCTTCCTTAGTGACTTAGTCCATTTTGTGCTGCTGTGACAGAATACCACAGACTGGGTAATATGTAACGAACAGAAACTTATTTGGCTCACCCTTCTGGAGTCTGCAAAGTCTAAGGTCAAGCTGCATCAGGGAGACTTTTTGCTGCATGAGTAAAAGAGCAGAGAAGTAGAACTTGCCACTCAAGCCCTTCCATAATTGGCATTAATCCATCCTTGTGGGTGGAGCTCTTGTGACCTAAATACCTCCCAATAGGCTCCACCTCCCCACACTGTTGCACTGAGGTTTAAGTTTCCAACATGTGGTTGTTTTTTTTTTTTTTTGGGGGGGGGCATATTCAAATTATAACACTTAGAAAACTCTAATATTCTAGAGCTTAAGACTGGGAAAAGTAAGAATTCCCTCCAGAGGCAATAAATACATAGCTGACTACCTGTTTTCGTCAGCTTTTTTGCAGCTGTGAGCTAAAGACCTGAAAAGAACAATTTTAGGAGGAAAAGTTTAATTGGGGGCTCACAGTTCCAGAGGTCTTGGTCCATAGATGGCCGGCTCCATTCCTTAGGGCTAGAGGTAAGACAGAACATCATGGTGGAAGAGTGTGGTGGAATTAAGCAGCTCACATGATGATCAGAAAGCAAAGAGAGAGCTACACTCACCTCACAAAATATAAACCCCAAGAACACGCCCCCAGGGATCCACCTCCTCCAGCCACACCCTAACTGCCCTCTGTTACCACTCAGTTAATCCCATCAGGGGACTAATTTCCTGATTGGGTTAAGAATCTCATAGCCAATCATTTCACCTCTAAACTTTCTTGCATTGTCTCACACATTAGCTTTAGGGGGACACCTCATATCTAAATCATAACACTGCCTATCTGTAAGTGAAGAGAAACAATAAAGGATTAAAAAACTCCTTAATATCCCCAAATACTGTCTGTCTTTCACAGCCAAGTGTAGGGATATAGACCTAAGTAAAAAAGCATTTCAAACACCCTCCTCCTTATCTAATCCCTAGACTTTATCACACAATAAAATTATTTTGTTAATTTTACTCCAGCATTTATTTTTGGTCTGCTCATATTCCTTATTCCTTTCTCAAGATCTTTTAAATGTCCCCACACCAGCCTTAACTATTTGGACAAAGCATGTACCCAAATTTGAATATGAAAAAAAAAAAATGTAGCTATGGGTAGCAAACCAGAACTCTGTTCCCTCTTTCTGCCACCTAAAGAATATGCACAGGTTGATTTACCTTTTCTATGAACTAATACCCTTCTTAGAAATCATGATATGTAATAATATTAACTTGTGTTAAGAGATAATGGTCTTTTTTTGTACATTCTTTTTTTTTTGGGTATTATTCTTTTTCTGTTTTGTAGGAAGGAGAAAAGTAGACAGCAATAAATACTCATATGCACTTAAAAGTAGATTTCAGTACTTTTTAAATTACACATTTTGTTGTTTTTAATTATCAAGTTCAATATTGCAGCACATTGAAGTTCTTTGGGGCTTTTTTTTTTTAGAAAATACCATCACCACTTAATGTACCTCCTTGTCTGTTGGATCCCGCAGCCTTGCTCTGGCAGCTGCTGGAGGCAGAACGCTTCCTTGTGAGGCTCTTCTGTCATGTTTATGTGCATATTAATGAAACTCCACAACTTCCCTATTTTAACTCGAACACTTCACTGCCACTTCAGCTGATTATGGCTCTGGATAATTGCCACAGTGAATCCTATATTTAGTGGAAACAAAATATATTGATGACAAACATGTTTCTTATCAAAAGCCAGAAAGATGGATCTGAATTCAGATTGTGCAATAGAAACAAGTATGTAAACTCATTAGACAGACGAGATGCAAATGTACGGAGCCTGGGAAAAATGATGAGGACAGCTTCAAACGTGAGGGAGGAGGCAGCATCAGGCTTCATTATTGTAAAAGCTTAGCTAGAAAATAGATTTTTCAGGACATGCTTGCGTGGAGGTGAATATTAAATCATCTGGTCCCTGGGGAGGAGGCTGAGTGAGTGCCCAGTCAATGTGGTGGAGCAGCTAATGGGCTGGAATCACTGTGATCATGGTTGTCATTTTTCATTGTGTTTCTTTTCCAGTTCTGACTAATCAGAACACTAAACCAGGAATTCGAGGCCATAGGTTCTCTTTTTATAGGTCTAGGTGGTCTGACAGTTAAAAATACAATTCCATTTTCACACATCTATACCTAACGTCAATTATGTGTTCTGACATACAGATTTTTTGGCCCAAACCACACTTCCAGGACTATACTGAGAGAGAGAAACAGAGAGAGAGAGGAGAGAGAGAGAGAGAGCACGCGCATTTGAGTTAACTCCTAATTCTCTCTGAAGTCCCACTCGAAATGTAACTTCTGTGATAGGCTGAATAATAACTCTCCAAAAGATATCCATGTCCTAACTCCTGAATGTTGTTTTAGTTGATCAAGACTCTTGAGGTGGGGAGATTATCCTGGATTATCTGGGTGGACACAAAATGCCAGTGCCTATGTCCTCACAAGAGGGAGGCAGGGGGGAATCTGACCCAGACAGAGGAGAAGGCTGTGTGACTGTGGAAGAAGAGGAAGGAGTGATACAGCCACTAGCCAAGGATCTCTGACAGTCAGCAGAAGCAGGGGACACATTCTCTTCTGCAGCTTGTACAAATGGTGCAGCCATGCTGACACATTGACCTTGGCCCAGTGAAACTGATTTTGGACTTCTGGCATCCAGAACTGTGAGAGGACATATTTCTATTGTCAAGGAATCAAGTTTGGGATAGTTTGTTACAGCAGCAGTAGGAAACTTCCTTCAGACCTCCTGCATTGAGTTCTCAATTTGGGGTTGGTTGCCCTTTCTGCATCTTTTGACAACAGCCAGTACTGATGATGGCAATGCTTAGCAGTTACTTGTCTAACTTCTGTAGATGTGAGGACCCTATTATTCTTATGAATAAGAAACTTAATTTGTTGACATTGTATTATTCAAATTTCCAATATTTAAGGATTGCCATTTTGGCTTTCTAGAAAGGGACATTTGTGTGTGTGTGTGTGTGTGTTCGTGTGTGTGTGTGTGTGTGTGTGTGTGTGTGATCCCAAAGATCCAAATTCCACAGTCACCCAACAACTTGCAGCTTAAGAAGAAGAAAAAGAAAAAAAAGCAAACAGAATTTTTAGTTGAAAATTATCTGTTTCTACAGAAGAACTGACATTTGGGAAATAATTGCACATTATAAAGTTCTGAAGGTGTCAAGAAGAAAACTGTAAGTTTGAGTGATTAAATGTAAAATTTCCTTTGCTTTAAAGTTTTTAATACAAGCTGAGTCTTTTACTGAGCTTACTTAATAAAATGGATTTGTAACAAAATGGCCATGTGTAAGATAATATGTAAGTCAGACTTTGGAAAATGTGCCAATGGCGTTTTTAATTTTTTTTTTGGTTGGGGCCATAGGACCCAGACGGCATCCTGTGGTGAGAATTGGAATCCCCTGTAGGGATGGCAGTTATTACTGTCAGTCTTCATGGGAAGAGGTAAATCCCAGAATAGGAAGAGGTGGGAACTGATGTAGAAGGTCTTCTTTACTCCTAGAAGTGAATTGGACTCAAATTTCCACATCTGAAGACACTTGAAATGGTGTTAGGAATGGGACAGAATGGCACCTGGCCGTCTGAAGGCACAAGTGAAAACAATAACCAGACAAGTCTCTGCTGTTTGGCTACAAGTACACAATCAAAGGGTAAAGAGTGGGCAGCTTCTAATTTAGCCTGGATCTGGGAAAATGCGAAGTCTTCTGGACATGGAGGATGTGTTTGATTTTGGCTTTATTAGTAATGGAAAGAATAACTTGGGATATGAAGAAACAGTCATGAGATTTTTTGATATGGGAGTTAGGGGCCTTGGGCATGTCCAAACTTCCTTCTAATCTAAGTAATCAACATCTTCAAGTTGGTATACTTGATAACTAATATTTTTTTTAACCCTAAACCGGTAAAGATGTATACTTTGACTGACATATTTGGCGGGGTGCCCAGTTCTCCTGTCGGGTTTGGAACCAAACACAGTGTGTTCACCCTTTGGTGAGTGTGAAGGCAATAAACACATTCAGGAGATAGAAGAGTGAAGAGAGGTTTGTGAGTTACAGCAGGTGAGGAGAATGCAGAGGATAACTCCTGAAGTGGTGTCTCCCCAAACAAAGGAAGCAAGGGAATTTTATTGGGGAGACTTTTGCATATTCATAGAGGAGAGGCCTGTCTTTGCATGTGGAGTGGACACAGTCCTGCATGCACAATTCACAATATGGCTCTTCATGTGTTGCATATTTTAAAATGGCAGATGGGCACACCTCTGGAGTGGAGAATTTAGCATTCTAATGAGATTTCACAGGCAAAGTTTACTCACTCTAGGTCACCTAGAGGAGGGACTGGGCCATTTTGGCTCTTTTGGATTGGTTCCTTGTGGTTTTCTGTGGAAAGCCTTATCTGAAAGACAGGAATAACTTCGAAGGGATGCTAGCAGTCAACAGCTCCCTTCCCCCGCAAGAAAGCACAGGTGCTTAACCCTGTAAGTTCCTGCTTAGCAGGGAACTTGCAGAGATGATTCACTCCTCTTTCTTTCTTTCTTTTATTCTAAGTTGTTATATATCATAGCAGAATGCATTACAATTTATATTACACTTACAGAGCACATTTTTACATATCTCTGGTTGTATGCAAAGTATATTCACACTATTTGTGTCTTCATACATGCACTTAGGGTACTGGTATCCATCCCATTATACCATCTTTTTTTTAAAATATCATTTTGCCCGCTCCCTTCCCCTCCCTCCCCATTGGCCTTTCTAGTGTACCAACCCCAGTGTGAATCAGTCTCCTTATATCAGAAAAAACATTAAGCATTTGGATTTTTGGGATTGGCTAACTTCACTTAGCATTATATTCTCCAACTTCACCCATTTACCTGCGAATGCCATGATTTTATTCTCTTTTATTGCTGAGTAATATTCCATTATGTATATATATACCATATTTTCTTTATCCATTCATCTACTGAAGAGCATTCTAGGTTGGTTCCACAGTTTAGCTATGTGAATTGTGCTGCTATAAACATCGATGTGGCTGTGTCCCTGTAGTAAGCTGTTTTTAAAGTCCTTTGGGAATAGAACTAGGAGTGGGATAGCTGGGTCATAAGGTGGTTCCATTCCCAGTTTTCCAAGGAATCTCCATACTGCTTTCCATATTGGCTGCACCATTTTGCAGTCCCACCAGCAATGTATGAGTGTGCCTTTTTCCCCACATCCTCTCCAACATTTATTGTTGTTTGTGTACTTAATAGCTGCCATTCTGACTGGAGTGAAGTGAAATCTTAGAGTAGTTTTGATTTGCATTTCTCTAATAGCCAGAGATTTTGAACATTTTTTCATGTATTTGTTGATTGATTGTATATCTTCTTCTGAGAAGTGTCTGTTCAGTTCCTTGGCCCATTATTGATTGGGTTATTTGTTTTTCTGGTGTTAAGATTTTTGAGTTCTTTATATATTCTAGAGATTAGTGCTCTATCTGACATGCATATGGTAAAAATTTGTTCCCAGTTAGTAGGCTCTCTATTCATCTCACTCACTGATTGTTTCTTTTGCTGAGAAGAAGCTTTTTAGTTTGAATCTATCCCATTTATTGATTCTTGATATTAATTCTTGCGCTATAGGAGTCTTATTAAGGAAGTTGGGGCCTAATCCAACATGTTGGAAATTAGGGCTTACTTTTTCTCCTAATAGGCCAAGTGTCTCTGGTCTGATTCCTAGGTCCTTGATTCACTTTGAGATGAGTTTTGTGCCTGGTGAGAGATAGGGGTTTAATTTCATTTTGTTGCATATGGATTTCCAGTTTTCCCAGCACCATTTGTTGAAGAGGCTATCTTTTCTCCAATGTACATTTTTGGCACCTTTGTCGAATATAAGATAACTGTAATTATATGCATTAGTCTCTGTGTCCTCTGTTCTGTACTGTTGGTCTACCAGTCTATTTTGGCACCAATACCATGCTGTTTTTGTTACTATTGCTCTGTACTATAATTTAAGGTCTGGTATAGTGATGCCACCTGTTTCATTCTTCTTGCTAAGGATTACTTTGGCTATTCTGGGTCTCTTGTTTTTCCAGATGAATTTCATGACTGCTTTTTCTATTTCTATGAGCAATGTCATTGGAATTTTGATTGGAATTGCATTAAATCTGTATAGTGCTTTTGGTAGCATGGTCATTTTGACATTATTAATTCTGCCTATCCAAGAACAAGGTAGATCTTTCTATCTTCTAAGGTCTTCTTTAATTTCTTTCTTTAGTGTTCTGTAGTTTTTGTTATATAGGTCTTTCATTAAGTTGATTCCCAAGTATTTTATATATTTTTTTGATGCTATTGTAAATGGGGTAGTTTTCCTTGTTTCCCTTTCAGAGGATTTGTCATATATAGAAATGCCTTTGATTTATAGGTGTTGATTTTGTATCCTGCTACTTTTCTGAATTCATTTATGAGTTCTGGAAGTTTTTTAGTGGAATTTTTGGGGTCTCTTAGGTATAGAATCATATCAGTGAATAGTGATAATTTGAGTTCTACTTTACCTATCTGTATCCCTTTAATTTCTTTCATCTGTCTTATTGCTCTGGCTAGTGTTTCAAGAACTATGTTAAATAGAAGTGGGGAAAGAGGGCATCCCTGTCTTGTTCCAGTTTTTAGAGGGAACACTTTTAATTTTTCTCCATTTAGAATAATGTTGGCCTGAGCCGGGCGTGGTGGCGCACGCCTGTAATCCCAGCACTTTGGGAGGCTGAGGCAGGAGGATCGCGAGTTCAAAGCCAGCCTCAGCAATGGCGAGGCACTTAGCAACTCAGTGAGACCCTGTCTCTAATAAAATACAAAAAGGGGCTGGGGATGTGACCCAGTGGTCAAGTGCCCCTGAGTTCAATCCCTGGTACCACAAAAAAAAAAAAAAAAAAAAAAAAAAAAAAAAAAAAAAAAAAAAAAGAATAATGTTGGCCTGGGACTTAGCATAGATAGCTTTTACAATGTTGAGATATGTTCCTGTTATCCCTAGTTTTTCTAGTGTTTTGAACATGAAGGGATGCTGTGTTTTGTCAAATGCTTTTTCTGCATCTATTGAGATAATCATATGATTCTTATCTTTAAGTTTATTGATGTGATGAATTACATTTATTGATTTCCTTATGTTGAACCAACCTTGCATCCCCGGAATAAGCCCTACTTGATCATGGTGTACTATCTTTTTGATATGTTTTTGTATCCAATTTTCCAGAATTTTACTGAGAATTTTTGCATCTATGTTCATTAGAGATATTGGTCTGAAGTTTTCTTTCAGAAGATATTGGTCTGAAGTTTTCTTTCGAAGACACATAATGTCTTTGCCTGGTTTGGGAATCAGGGTGCTGTTGGCCTCATAGAATGAGTTTGGAAGTGCTCCCTCTTTTTCTATTTCCTGAAATAAATTGAAGAGTATTGGTATCAGTTCTTCTTTGAAGGTCTTGTAGAACTCAGCTGTGTATCCATCTGGTCCTGGGCTTTTCTTGGTTGGTAGGCTTCTGATGGCATCTTCTATTTCATCACTTGAAATTGGTCTGTTCAAATTATGTATATCCTCCTGCTTAAGTTTGGGCACATCATACGACTCTAGAAATTTGTCAATGCCTTCAGTGTTTTTATATTTTATTGGAGTATAAGTTTTCAAAATAATTTCTAATTATCTTCTGTATTTCCAAAGTGTCTGTTGTGATATTTCCTTTTTTTATCACGTATGTTAGTAATTTGAGTTTTCTTTCTCCTTCTCTTTGTTAGCCAGGCTAAGGGTCTGTCAATTTTATTTATTTTTTCAAAGAACCAACTTTTTGTCAATTTTTTCAATTATTTCTTTTGTTTCAATTTCATGGTGACCATCCCCAAGACACAGTATACAATTCTTTAAAGATATAGTCCATCACTCTTCTTAGGGGACCTCAAATCCGAATTAATGTACCAGCTGTGATCTCTTATCTTTCATGCACATATAAATCAAATTACTTACTCAGATGTGTCAGATCTAGAGCAAGGATACTCATCAGCTGCTCCTGGAGCTTATCAAAAGCTTGATTGCACTGTCTGTCCCATTCAAAGAAATAAGTCTCTCATCTCTATAGTTTGTCATATAGGTTTTTTTTTTTTTATTAACCTAAAAATTGGAATCCAAATATGGCAGAAGGCTGACCTACCTAGGATTCCTTACAGTTGCTTCTGGGTTTTTGGAGGGGATAACTGGTAGATAGTTTTCTTTCTTGGGGTAGCGGCATTGTCCTTGAGGTATTTTACGGTTTTTTGAAAATCTATGCATTTCCTTAGAGACCTTGTAGCCCTTTTCAGTCAAGAAATTTAAAGCCTCTACTGAAGCCTTCTTAGATAGACATACAATTAGTATATTGACTACATATTGTTGTTATGTCTGACTTTCCAGACTTACTTTCATCTTTTCTTTTCAGAATCTCTCCAAATATGATAGAGGAGTTTTTGAATCTCGGAGGAAGCACAGTCCAGCAGTATGGTTGTTTTTGGTGTGTCTTTGGGTTCTCCCATTCTAAGCCAAACAATTGCTGGTATCCAGAGTCCAGTGGGATGCAAAAAAAGCATCCTTTAAATCTAAAACCACATAGTAATTACTGTCCCTGGGAAAGTTAACTGATTATGTATAGGAATCAGGAACTACAGAATGAATATCTGCCACAGCTTTGTGTATTGCCCATAAGTCCCACGCAAACCTATATTCTCCCATCCCTGGTTTCTTGTTTGGCAGGGTGGGAGTATGACAGGGAGACCTTCAAGGTCTTATTAAACCCTGAGTGAGAAACTGGTCAGGCAGGCTTGGTTTCCGCCATAGCCTCAGGTTTCATGGGGTGTTGTTTTACTGGAGGCCAGGTGTTAATTTGTTTTAAGATAATTTTTATTCTGGTTTGGCACTGATAGCTCATGCCACTTGCCCCTGAGCCCAGACCTCAGGTTTGACTTGAGTCAGTATGTTTTCAGGGACAGTTTTAGGGACTGTTGTTACTTCATGGAGCAGCTTTGAAAGTTCAACTCCACAACTCTTAGGAACCTGTAGTTCCATCCTATCCTGATGAAGGTTGATGGTTACCCTTAGTTTGGTTAACAGGTCTCTTCCTGAAAGGGAAATGTGGAACTCAGGCACATACAGAAATGAGTGCTTTAAAACATTTGAATCCGCTCTACAGGTTGGAAACTTGAGAAGTTACTTGGTTTCTCTCTCTTTTGGACCCCTTTCATGTTATATTCTTTTCTAGGCAGAGTTCTCTTTTCAATAGTCAACAAGGAAAATGCAGACTCGGTATTGAACAGAAACTCCACTTCCTTTCTAGCTATATCTAAGGCAACCTGGGGTTCCTTGAAGAAAATCTGGATCATATTAAGGTAAGCCAAATAGGGAGTCCCTTGGCCCCATCAATCTTCATCTTTTGCAAGGGGAAGCTGATAGGAGTTGGGTTTGTCCCCTACCTTCCCTTCCTGGAAACAATTCGGGCAATTACCTCTTCCAATGTCCCTCCTGCTTACAGAAAGCATACTGGTTCAGTCCCAGCTTTGATGGGGTCCAAGTGCACTTACTCATGGTAGTTTGCTTTTTACTCCTGGGTTACTCGAAGCAGACTAAAGTGTGACTGCCCTCAGGGGAGCCTGCTTCCTCCCATTCTTCTTTTCTTTCTCCTTTTTGGTCATATGTCATTTGTTATACACCCTGAAGGCAATCTCGACCAGTTGAGAAGGGTTAGCTTCTGGGTCCACAACCAGTATTTGGGTTTTTCTCTGGATATCACGGGTATTCTGAAATGTGAACTAGATTCCCATGACTACCTGGCTCCCCCTCTCTTCATTCTTTCAATGCTGCCTGAAGGCCAAAGGATTTTCATATGGCCTCTGCTGAATTTCTCTGTTAGCATCAGTTAACTGAGAGTTTGTTATCTTCTTTTATCCCTTTGAAGAGCATATTCCTATAATGCTTTAATACAGCTCACCCTGCAGCTGGGTTGGAGTCCCAATCAGGAGGGACTCCTGGGACTGACTGTTCAGCAGTCAGCCAAACCTGGTTGTCAGTGTGATTAGCAGGCTCCTTATCAGCTTCCTTTTTTGGCCTCTGTCAGCACAGCTGATTTTCCTTCTCCAGTCGGGAGGGTGGACACAAGAGTTTGAATATCTACCCATGGAGAGTTATGAGTTGTAAAGATACCCCTTGTTAGAGAGAAATCCTCCCTGGCCTTGTGCCTTCTCATTGTACAAGTCAGAAGTGATAAAACGCACACGTACATAAGCAAGATGTCCCTCTCCATCTGGGACCTGTTGGAGGGAAAACTCCACTTCCTGGTTTGTAATCATTCTCCTATCTGGTGATACTGTCAGGAAGAGGAGGGTATATAGGATCCGGGGATGGTCTAGGTGCAGAGCTCTTGAGGGAGGCCTTCAGACAAGAGGGCCTGGGCAGAGGAGGGTGTGGAGGAGACTGATCCATCTGCTCATGAGTTGGGTTTTGCAGAGCGGTGGGACTCAACTCTTCCCAGACCTGGGAGAAAATAAAAGTAGCTCTTCATCTCTCAGAGGACTTTAAAACACTAGGAGAGTGTTTTCCTTCTTGGTCAAAGGTTTAACCTTCATTTTGGTTAATTTGTTCTTCTTTTGGGGTCCTTCATTCTGACATAAGGCCATAAAACACTGTGTGTGGGGAATGTCATTCCATTCCCCTCCCTCCTACAGAATAGGTCTAGTTGTAGAATAGTACTGTGATTTAGGGACCATTCTCAGGCCATTGCTCCTGGTCTCCCCCAGACCATATTGTAGCCCTGAAGTAGTAGAGAGAAAGATCGTGTGTTTTTTGGTTGTTGACAAATAACCAAATTTTTTTTTTGCTGGTGATGAAGGAGACTCCCTAAAGGGTTCCCTTCTGGTATGGAGACTTCGTGCCTGTACAAGTGATCTTCTGTCACAAATTTATCTCCAGCTATATAAGGAAGGTCTGGCAAAAATGATTAGATGGAACACCAGTCCCACACTTTGCTCAAGTATGATTTTCAAATTTGGTCTATTGCCAAAGGATTTCAGAACATTGAAGCTGTAAATTTACATAGCTGCAGGTTCTGAAATATTAAAAAGCCATGCTTCTTTCTGAAGCTCCAAGATTTGACTCTTTTTATCCTGGAGCAGATCTGCATAATATTCTGTAGTGAGTCTTACCATGGCCAAACATCCCCGACCAGTCTCCCCTTCAGATATTTTATAATCTCCCTATCCTTTAATTGGTGGCAGCCAGAATGGACATGTTTTCTAATTTCCCAAACCTCTAGCAGATATTAGTGAGGGCAGAGATGTCACAGTCTCCTGGACCTCTAGTTGACCTTTATGTACACTTTCTGCACTAGGTTCTTCTTCACTTTATCATCAGAATCCCGTTAGCCTACCCAAGGGTCTGGCACTACTCATTGATCCAGGGAACTTCTAAGCAAAACGTTCAGGGTGACTGCTAAAGTTCACCCAGGATGATGGCAATTCAGGGTTGGTCTGTCAGGTGCCAAGAGGGTACTTCCCCTGTCTGCTTGGGACCTGCTCTTGGCATCATGGAAGAGCCAGCTCAGGACAGGCTATTGCTGCACACTGTTTATTGATCAATTTAAAAGCAGGGGTGCTAACTTTTTGGGACTAAGCAAAACGTTCAGGGTGACTGCTAAAGTTCACCCAGGATGATGGCAATTCAGGGAAGCACAAATGGTCTGTCAGGTGCCAAGAGGGTAATAATATAGGTCCCTGTTGCCAAAATCCCCTGTCTGCTTGGGACCTGCTCTTGGCATCATGGAAGAGCCAGCTCAGGACAGGCTATTGCTGCACACTGTTTCTGGGGGGGCCATTATTATTAATAGCCAGGTTGGCATAGGTCACAAGGTTTTAAAGCAGAGGTCATCATTCTGGTTTGCCAAAATCTGTAACCTAGCACAAAGGGCTTGCCTCTTGGGGAGTACAAAGCTAATATGCACAACCAGGAGATAGAGAGGTTTATGACTTATAGCAGGAGAGGAGATTGTTGGGGATAATTCCCAAAGAACTTTCTCCTCAAACAAAGGAAGCAAGGGGAGACTTACGCATACTCACAGAGGGGAGCTGTGTCTCTGCCTGTGGAGGTGGACGTATGCCTGCACATGCACAGTTCAAGATCACGGTTCTTCACATGTTGCATGTTTAAAAATGGCAGATGAGAACACCTCTGGGGCAGAGAATTTAGCCTCAGAATGAGGTTATAATGGACAAAGTTCTCACCTCTCGGAGTGATTTTGGCTGTTTTGAACTGGTTCCTTGTGGTTTACTCTGGAGGGCTTTGTCTGAAAGAAAGGACAACTTGAAGGGCTGTAAGCAGTCCACAGCTTCTTCCACCGACAGATGCTTAACTCTGTTCCTGCCTAGTTCCTCCCTAGTAGCTAACAGGTGTAGTCAACTTTCGAATTCCTTCCAGTAGCAAAATGATACCTTTGGCATTTCCTCTTCCTCTCTGATTTCTATTACAGCACTAATTCAGTGACCATGTAATAAAATTTGAGCCAGCTGGACATGAGCAAAATGGATACATGCAATTTCTGTCTTTCAAACTAAGAGAAAAGTTGCTATTTTTGGACTTTGTTTTTCCTCTTCCCATAGTTTTTATTTAATTTAATTTTATTTATTTATTTTTTGTGGTGCTGGGGATTGAACCAAGGGCCTTGTGCATGAGAGGCAAGCACTCTACCAACTGAACTATATCCCCAGCCCCCCTTCTCATAGTCGTGTATATTAATTTAATGTTGACCCCATTTTGCCACGAAAGACAATGCCCCAAAATAATGAAAAGAAATAAGACAGAGAAAACTCGATGTTCCTGAATTATCTCCTGGAAAGACCTCTCCCACCAGCCTTGAGCCACTAGGCTGTTTACATGGAGAGAGAATAGAAGTCAATCATTTTTTTGAAGTCATTTATTTTTGATGTCTTTGTTTTAGCAATGTAATTCCTATTCCGGGTAATACAAATATTGATAACTATCATTACAAAAACCTTAAATATGTGTCCTTGCACTAGATGTTGGATAGTAAGCACTGAAAAAAGTGAATATTGCAGATACTGGAAAGCTGGTGAACCTTGTAAATGTCAAGGCAATATTTGGTAAAATTGTTCTCTGCAATTACTTGGAAAGAAGACCACATGTCACATCCTTAGCCAGTTGAGAAGAGCCAGGATTTTTATATGCTGGCTCCTCTTTGCTGCTTTTCATAGGATATTATGGGAAAGAAATGAGCCCAGGGAAAACTAACCAATTTGCAAGAATAGCTGGAAGAGAAGAGAACCCATGTGGTTGGAAAAATCAACTACTCTAAATCACACAAAGACAGGAGATGGGGTGTCAGTAAGAGTGTTCTTCAGTGGCTTCCCCTTGAAAGATTCTCAACTGAATAAGTGAGTTAGATCCAGCAACAAAGATCAGATTAAGCCTATCATGTCAGACAGCCTCAAGGAAATTGTCTTTAAAGTGGGAAGAGAGTGATGGTTAAATTCTGAAGCCAGAGAACAAGGTAAGCTTAAATATTCACAAGTAAGAACTCTGGGTGGTTACTGACACATTAAATCCAACCAGAATCCAATAAACCAGAGACCTGTCATGTATTTGGGCAAATTATATTGCTAAACAAACCACAGATCTGTCATTGTTTAATCCTAATATAATCCTCAGGCTCATAAAACTGCACAAGTGGAAAGCAGTCTAAAAAGAAATGGAAATTCCCAAAGAGAGGCCAGGGAAGGGATGTCTCCAAACCCAGATGTGACCATGGAGGACAACAGCCAAGAAACCAGCACTCAAAGGCAAGGGCCCAGAAGCTTAGGAAAATGGATGTGGGAATTCCTCCCAGAAACCAGAACCAAAGTCTTACCAAGGGAAGTACTCCACCACCAGGGCAGTGCCATCTGTAGTTACTGCCTGGCAAGATTCCATCAATGCCAAGGACCAATGGCTGGTACAAAATATGTTCTTTCTTTTTGGTACTGAGATTGAACCCAGGGGTGCTTAACTACTCATCCAAATCCCAAGCCCCTTTTAATTTTTTTTTTTTTTTTTTTTTTTTTTTTTTTTTTTTTTTTTTTTTTGGTACCAGGGATTGAACTCAGGGGTACTTAACCACTGGGCCACATCCCCAGCCCTTTTTTGTATTTTATTAGAGACAGGGTCTCACTGAGTTGCTAAGTGCCTTGTCATTGCTGAGGCTGGCTTTGAACTCGCGATCCTCCTGCCTCAGCCTCCCAAGTGCTGGGACTACAGGCGTGCGCCACCGCGCCCGGCTCCCCTTTTCAAATTTTTTATTGGAGACAGGGTCTTGTTAAATTACCTAGTTGCTGAGGCTGGTTTTGAACCTGGTATCCTCCTGCCTCATTCCCCCCTCACCCCCCCAGTGGCTGGGATTACAGGCTTGTACACTGCACCTGGCTTGGTTTTTTTCTCTTTTCTGAGAAGGAATTTCTGCTGTGCATACCTGGTCTAACATACCACTGTTTATTGAGGATGCTGCGAGGGTGGGGAGCATCAGAGGTGAGTGACGGTAGCCGGAGAGGATGAGCTGGTAATTGTCTCCAGGGAGACACGTCCAGATCTGTTGGAGGAGGCTGATCATTGCCCAGGTATCTCAGATTTTAAGTTTTGCAGTAGCTGAAAGGGACCCTGGGCTGTCGCTTAGGGAAGAGGTGAATGTGTCCTATGTGAGGGAATAAAAGCTCTACAGTGCTCTTTGGGTGAGACTCTGGGAAAATTCTATTCATTTCTCAGCTTTCTTTCCAGTTAGGTGTGGACATTTAACAACTTTTGACAACTTTTGTGATGGAAGAACAACTAGAAAAACCTGTGTTCCTGTCTTGTATAAATCTTTCCAGCTCATACTAGACATATTATTCTGTGAGAGATAACTTTCTCTTACATAAGTCATTATATTTTGGGGAACTTTTTGTTATAAGTCAGTTTAATCTTAATGCCTCATACAGATACTCTTCAGTTTGTAATGGGGTTGCATCCCAGTAAACACTTCCTGGGTTGAAGTTGTCATAAGTTGAAAGTTCTATACACCTAACCTACCAAGCATCATAGCTTAGCCCAGCTTGCTGTGACCATGATCAGAATACTCACATTAGCCTATAGCTGGGCATTGTAAGAGAGTGTCAGACTGCATTTCACTAGCTTGGGAGAAGCTCAAAATTCAAAATTTGAAGTACAGTTTCTGAACATGTATTGCTTTTGCATCCTCATAAGTTTGAAAAATACTAAACTAAATCCTCAGAAGTTGGGAATCATCTCTATTTGCTTCTTATATAAATATCAATTGACCAAACATGAAAACTGCTCTGGATTATACTTGGCTACCTGCTCACAGTGTTACATGAATGTAGGAAAAGCAAGTGGCCATTCTTGGACATAGCTCTTAAAAGCCATTTTTGGGAGTGTGGACGAGCTGGGATGTCTGATGTCACCGATGTCATGATTCTCACCTCTGGATCAACTGGGCTCAGGCTGAATCCTACCACATCCATAGCTTGACTTCTTCTGTCAGCCATCTCTGAACTTTCCTAGCAATTCCTCTGGCGCAACTGAGTAATTTGTAAGCATGGTGGAAAAATCAGTGTGAGATCCCAGTAAACCTCCAATCTCCCCAAATGTGCTGAAAATTAGTGAGAAAACATCACATAAAATTCGCTTACGCTGTGCTCTCTTTTGTTAAAATATTTTGTTAAAATCTTCTCATGAATGTCTTGTTGTGTGAACCTCACCCTCATGGCATGGTGATCTGTACACTTGATCACTAGTACAGACATCAAGTTGTAGCCTAAAAATATTTCCTTATTTCCAATTCTGTACTCACTTCACTACCTTTGAGGGCAATGAGGTTTCCTAATAACTGAGATCAAAGGGAAGGACGTGGGATCCACCAGAACACGTCTTAGTCTCACTTCTCCTTCTCCTCCCAGCACCTCTAGCTCTTGGTTTTTGCTTTCTATCCTGCGTGTGAGCTATGACGTTCCTTCTTCTCCACTTTGCCAAACTGCTTGACAGTGAGCAGGGAGGATACTAGACAGACCTCAAATCACTTGATTGTGGAAGAAAACCATTAATACCTGAAGGTCTCTAATTCTAATTTTCTCACAACCCTCTATGATCATAAGGTCTCTTTGAAAGAAGATTACGAAATTCGTGTTTCAAAAGAATGACAACTCAAGGTATTCTTGTCAGCTTAGACTTCCCCTTGCTTAAATTTCTAAAGTGGGACTCTCTTGGTTTTGAATCTGACCAGACTTCCCTTCTGTCTGTGCACTGTGTTTGGTTGGTATTTTATTCATGCCTTCCTGGTATTTGACTCCTTGCCCATCTCTGCGATTGTTTTCATTACGTGTATTTCGGTGACAAGTATTTATTTGTAGAGGTTTCAGCTCCTTATGTGCTCAAGAAAATAGCCACCACCTAATTTTCTTTCTTCTTTTCTAGATAAATACATAACCTGTATGGTTTTGTATTATGCTACCCATCTTATAACTCTTTTATGCTCATATGCAAATAAGCATTATCCAATAATAAAAAGTGCTAGATGTACTTGAATCAAAAGCTCTGATAATTACACAATCTTTAAATTAATTAATGAGCCAAAGGCAGCTAAACATTAGCATTTAGAAAGATCTCTCCAGCATTAGCTACTAATGAGTTCATTGAGATCCATCATGCAACTCGTTTTGGAAAGCATAGGCTGTATTTAATCATATTCAATCAGGTCTAATATTGAAATTATGAACACAAGGCATTGTTGAGTGTGAAATTACCATAGAATTTTAATTGTTAAACATATTTCTTGTCGGTACTCCCAGATGAATGATAATTTGAAGGAAGTAGGTAATCTGTACACAGTGGGCCATTTGCTGAAAAATAAGAAATTCTAAGGTGTTCTGATTCTAGTTAACCATTTACATACAGATTCTATATGCATTCATTTCAGCCACTTTAGAGGGTCTGCTGCCCTCGGGCACAGGGGTGCACTTTTGACTTCTTTTACCTTTCAAAAAATAATTTTCTCTGGAAATGAAAATGACCTTTTTTTTTTTTTTGGAAAGGACAGAAAATGTTAGAAATATGTTATTTTGACAATTGATTTATATTATGAAAACTTTTAAATGGAAATAAAACAGTACAGAACTACTCTTTTCTCCCACCTGCCTTCCTTTTACATACTAGCCACATTCTGAAGGTATCCACTACCCTGACCTCTAACAACGCTGAAGCACTTTGCCTGTTTTCATACTTTAAATAAATGGAACCATTTAGAATAGATGGTATCTTTCTTTTTGTGTAGTTTTTGTTCTGCAAAGCATTATAAGATTTATTCATGCTGGTACATGCCACAGGTCATTCATTTCTTATTCTTGTCTAATATTCCACTGTCCAAATTTGGACTGTAATAGTCCAAAATTAACACCCATTTTAGTGTCAGAAGATACATGATTAGTTTCCAGTTTGGGCTTATTTTGGATTAGGTTACTGTAGTACATGGTTTATGGGGGGATATTTTATTTTTAAATGTGATAAAATGCACATAACATAAAATTTACCATCTTAAGCATTTTTAAGTACACAGTTTAGTAAAGTTCTAGTAAAATAAATAAGCAGAAAGCCATTGGCCCAAGGCTATGTCTGCACTTTAAGTTCTTCTATAACAAATCACAACCTAACTTAGTACATAAACAAATTGAAACCTAACTTAGAAAAAAAATTATATACATATATATACACACACATATATATACAAACATATGTGTATATATATTATTTTTTAATAAATGTCTGGGTTTCAGCTAATCATAAACAGTTGAGATTTAGCCAAATGATTAGAACTTACCCCCAAAGGCAAATGCCTGGTTACAGCCAATCAGATGATTTTTCTTTCTTCCTTTTTTTTGGCGGGGTGGTGGGGTGGGGTGTGGTGGTGGGGTTAATGGGGATTGATCTCCGGGCACTGGAGCACTGAGCCATATCCCTACACCTATTTTGTATTTTACTTAGCCACAGTGTCTCACTGAGTTGCTTAGCGCCTCGCTTTTGCTGAGGCTGATCCTCCTGCTTCAGCCTCCTGAGCTGCTGGGATTACAGGCCTGCGCCACTGCACCCAGCCAATCAGATGATTTTTCTACTTCGCTTCCACGTTCATCTATAATAGCTCAGTGCTCATGGTGCTAGTTGGTGTTCTACAAACCTCCCCTGATTTTGAGGGCTGCTTAATTCATGAATTGTATATTGCCCAAATAAACTGTTAGATTCAATTTCTTTAAATTATTATTTTAATAGTATATTCACATTGTGGTGCAACTAGTTTCCAGATGTCTTTTCATCTTGTAAAACTGGAACTTTGTACCCTATAAAAAACAACTTCCGGTCCAGGGTTGTAGCTCAGTGGTAGAAAGCTTGCCTTGCACGTGTGAGGCACTAGGCCCGATCCTCTGCACCACATAAAAATAAATCAATAAAATGAAGGTATTGTGTTCATCTACAACTAAAAATATATATTAAAAAAAAAACAAAAACAAAACAAAAATTCCCATTCCCTGCTACCCACAGACCCAGGCAACCACTATGTACTTTCAGTATCTGTGGATTTGACTACTCCTACAAAAATGAAACCATATGGCAATTCCCTTATTTCATTTAGCTTAATGTGCTCAAGGTTCATCCATATTACAGCTTGTGTCAGAATTTTCTCCCTTTTTAAGGTTGAATGATATTCCATTATATGTATATATCACATCCTAGTTCATGTTCTTGGTGAACATGAACACATTACTGATAGCAGTGTATGTAGTTAGGTCTTAGAGTGCACAAAATTTTGATTTTAGTAGACTTGGCTAAGAAATTCTCTACAGTGATTTTACCAACTTATATTCTTACCAGATATGTGTGAACAAACTACCTTTAAAAATTATCATTTCTTTTAGCTTCATACACTACAATGGCCAGAGGCCAGTTATAAGATTGTATGGAATATATTAGTTAAGGTAACAAGGTAACATCAGCTTTTGCAGTAAAGTTCATTTCTCACTCTACAACAATTCAATGTGTGTATTCCCAATAGGGTGGTCTCCTTGCCTCTGAGAAGTGATTCAAGTATTTTTTTTTTTTTTTAAGAACTCATTTATTAGTTCTGTAAGGGCTATGGAAAATCAAAGGCAGAAGTAATCCTGGTTTGCCAGAATAGCATGAAGAGAAGAGCAGACAGCATTGTGGTAGAGGAGATGGCAGCAGCAAAAACACCTAAATGGGAATGCATGTGGCTTCAGTGTAAAGCTGATTGGAGCGTTCACAATTCTTTTCTTCTGTGGTTCTACTATTTTCAGCATGGTTTTCCAGTATCATCCTGAGCACTGACGCCCAGAGCAGCCAGTGCTGAGAAGGCACACAGTCTTTGTAGACCTCTCAGCCCGGAAGTGACACGCCCCCTTTCTGCTCACATTCTCTTAGTAGGAGCAGGCCTCATGGCCCCACTTGCTGTAAAAGGTAGGGGAAAGGTATTCCCTTCCTGGGTGGTTGCTTCTGTTAGCCACTCCAGGCTGTGGGAAAGGAGCACAGATGCTTGGTTCATAGCGAACCACATTTGCTTGTCATTATTGTGGACCAGCTCCTTAAAAACCAGGCTTTTTTAGGATCCCTGGCTTAGAGGAGTGATGACAGATCAATCGAAGGATCTTAGAAAACTGGCTGGGATCAGTGTGTCATGGATAAAAATAAAGTGTTGCTGAGACACAGCTCATAGGAAGGATATTTTACAAGATGATGATACACAATAAGTTCCTGTTTGTATGGTAACATCGTATGCAATCTCCTTACTGTAGAGATCTTCCTCAGGGATGTAATAACCAAAAATAAGTAAGGGGGAGGGGATTTTCAAGGAAATGGAGAGGTGAGGCTGCACAAGGGCACATTTAAGATATTTGTCCTTATGATCTCACCCAGTCTCTTGGGAGATCTCTGTTAAACACCAGGCAGGCGCTCAATATTTGAAACTCCCCATCTGATTCAAGGCTCTGGATTTGGACTGCCTGGAAAAAACTTCATGTCCCTCTGGTCTCAGCCATGTCTGACAGCTGCCTATCAAACATAAAGACAAGCATGCAAATCACATAAATCCAAGGAAAAGAAATATCAGTAAGGGAGAAGGCCCCGTGTTAGTTATCTATTTTGTGATCACAATAATTTTTTTTATAAAGCTTAAAGAGAATGCAGTTTTTACTAAAAGTACTAGCCTAATAAAGAAAGCAGTAAAATCTTTATTCAAGGTAATTGAAAGGAAGGTATTTGGCTAAAACCTATTTGGAGTATCTGCTAATCTTCCAGCTCTGCTCTGCCACTGAAGTGACCTGTGCATGGAACCTGTTCGAGTAGCTTCCTTTTTATCTGCCTTCTAAAATGTGTCCATGATTCTTGGTTTTGTTTTGAAGCTATTTTCAGTTGAACGAGTTTTGAGGCTTTAAAGATGAAGTGGGGCCAGAGTTGCTACCTATCAGTTAGAGCTGTACATATATGTGGTAGCATTGGACAGGAGTAGGTTGGAGAATCTCTGAAAACAGATAACAGCTACACGTATTGAATTCTAACAATACGCAGTCACTGTGTGCTATACATTGTACCTGCACATTTAGTCCTCCCAGGGAAGAAGAGACTGAGGTTCAGAGAGGTAATCTACTTATGCTCCACTGGTAAGAGAAGAAGCCACTGTATAAACTGGTTCTGACTCTTAATCATAGGCTCCATAGCCAAGAGCAAAGAGGTCCTCCTAGAAGGAGATACTAGAGAAACCTAAGAGTAGATAATGGAGCCTGGATCATTTTCTGTGTCATGGCTTTGCTTTAATTAAATCAGCAGTCCCTTTACCAGTGTGGACTCCTTGCCATCAATACCCTCCATGGTGACCTTTCCTGGTGGTATTTAGAGCTATTTATGTAACAAACACAAGCTAAAAAGCAAATTGCAGTTTTCTGATGTTTTAATGTCAAAATACTCTTTTAATTTTCAACTGATTTCTACATGTGATTGTGTGCAAGAAGTGGGATGCAATGTTTTCTCCAGCCTTCACAATTAAGATGTTAATCGCCAATTAAGAGTGTATGCTGCACATCCCCCCACCCCACCACTCCACTAAAAGAATAAAAGCTTATTTTCTAGACTGTTAGCATAAACCCATCCATAAATCCAGGGGCTGCCCATGGCAGCTGTCTTGCTAGTGATGAATGGCCGTGTGTTCAGGAGCTACTCCAGCCTTGCTATTTGTTTTGGAAGTGTCGGGGCAGCCGGGCTTCGCAACTCATTAGAAGTATTGAGTTGTTACAATAAATACCGATAAAAGATAGAACTACTCCGGGGAACTGGTGGATTTAATAAAAAGGTGACTCTGTGTTTGTGTACTGTATGTCAGCTTGCCTCAAAATGATAATTTGTTTATCAGTGAGAGGGGCAAATTACTTCTGTAGTTAAAGGGAATTTAATTTATAGCCTGAGTCAGAAGGAAACTGTGGAAATATCAAACTGTAACCATATGAAGAATTTGTTTCCTCTTTTGCTTTCCAAAGTTATTGACCGCTATTTGGCCTTGCCAAATAGTTCTGCCAACTTAGGAAACATTTTCTGTTGTCCTTACATTTATTTCCAATCTCAGTCCTCAGTACTCTTATTTGATTGATCCTATTGGAATTACTTTACTAGAGATACTAGTTGCAGTAGGTAAATGACAAATCAAACTGTTCTCCTCCATCCCCCCAAAAAAACCTTATAAAGGATATTTACATATCCCTGATGATTCTGGGAATGAGGCTCCCGTTTTGTGTCCCCACCACTTGTTAAGCTGCAGGGTACAATTTAATAACTACGTTTGAAATTAAATTAGAAATTCTATTCTTCAGTTGTACTTGCTCATTTTGAGTGTTTGTGTGAGGCGGATGAAGGATACATCCCTTCTCTCAGAAAGTTCATTGTAGAGCCTTGTCTTCTTCCATCTGCCCAAAGGGGAAAGAGAGGGTAAAATGGTTACAGTGCACTATTCCACAGACTTTCTACCTAAAGCTTTGGACTGGACACGGTGCACACCATGTCTGCTCACATTTTGGGGATGGAAATAGGCCTTGTGTGCTTCTACTCAAGGGGGCTGTTAGCAACATTCTAGAGTAGGTGCAACGGGGACTGAATTTTAGCAGACAGCTAGCCATTTCTATCACATTGGATGAATTTAATAATTCAGATGTCACCTAGAGGAAAACATTTGGAAATAGATTTGGATTCCCATTTTGCTTCTGCCAATTCCAAAGTATTTGATGTTGAGCAACTCAGACACCATGATCCAACATTCTCATTTTTAAGACATAACAATGGTGATACCTCACTCTTAGGAACATTGTCAGGATTAAATATTAACATCCATATAATGTAGAAATGCAAGTATGATTTGAAGATATATATATATATATTTTCTTTTATTCTAAGTTATTATGACAGCAGAATGCATTACAATTCATATTACACATATAGAGCACATTTTTACATCTCTGGTTGTATATACAGTATATTCACACCATTCATGTCTTCATATATACACTTATGGTAATGATGTCCATCTCATTCTACCAATTTTTTTTTTTACCCTTTTGCTCCCTCCTTTGCCCTCCCTCCCCATTGGCCTTTCTAGTGCTCCTCTAATCCTCCTATGCTCCCCATCCCAACCCCACTGTGAATCGGCCTCCTTATATCAGAGAAAATATTCGGCATTTGGATTTTTGGGATTGGCTACCTTCACTTAGCATTATATTCTCCAAAGGATATGTATATGTGTGTGTGTGTGTGTGTGTGTGTGTGTGTGTGTGTATGTATCTATTTATGTGATTACCTCATTGATCTCAACTTCTCATCCTTCCCTGCAGCCTCACCTCTCACACTACTTTGCAGTATTATTTCCTGCCCCTGGGATTGGGGTGGCCTGGTGACTCACTTTGACCATTAGGATGAGTTGGAAGTATCACTGGGCCAGTTCTGAACCTAGGTCTTAAAAAATGCTGTAGCTTACTGGCATTACAAGGAGAAAAATTGCCTTGGCTATCCTGCTGGTCTCAGAAGGAGGGCTGAAGCGACACGGAGCCGCGGGAATGCAACCAACATTCTTACCCGTCATCGGATAATCAAGGCTGTGCCCTTGACTCCTGTCTTAGGTTGATATGTCGGCCACATGAGACTGTCCCGTGCAACTGTGCCTGTCTTAGGTTGTCCCCCTCTGGGGATCTTACCCGTCATTGGCTAACCAGCCATCCAATGGAGCCCTTTAGGATCGACTATATATGATGACTAATAGCCGTCCAAATTGTGAGGAGATGTTGCGGCTTTAAGGCAACAAGCCTTTTGGTGATGAGCCAAATTGCATAGCATATCAAATTGTTTAAACAAATCAGCTGCCCTAAGTTCCATCAAGTAACACACTGAATTCTCTAGACAAATACCCGCAAGGCATTGTCCCGTAAAGTCCCAAAAACAATGAAAGATCAAAATGTCCATTTGTTATAACATGTTGATGTAGGAGGCCCCATGCATGTAGAGCAGAGGCCACACTGTTGGTGAGGTTGTTTGATGTTTGAGCAGCAGACGTCTTTTTTATGTTTAGACAATGCCACCGGCAAATCTTCAGGGCCCGCTACCTAGAAACTCAAGCATCAATTATTAAAGGAAAGGCAGTGCTATTGCAGCACTGAGTCAAGAGGTGAGTTGTCAAACTACAAAATAGAATAATTAGATTAGAAAATTAAAGTTGATTTTTGTTCACATATATCGCTGGTTGAGCTTTTACAAACATAAATTGGAAAAATGTCATATTTAGAACAAAACAAAGAAAGACTGAGGTAAATTACTGCATTAAAGATAGATTAAAGAAAAGGTAAAGGCACTTGAGAGAAATAATTTGTTAGCTGGAACCCTTGAGTCTCTGTATACAGAGCAATTTTTTACCTGTTGAGATAATTGAAATTAATGAGCTATTAAACAAATGAAGTTAATAACAAATAAACAATCTTAAGTCAAAACACCAAAATATCAGGTTATATAGCACTAGTCATATTGTTTGCTAAAGAGAAGTCCAGGGACACCTATAAATCAAAATTGAAAGTACCTTCATTTATAAAATTATTTACCTAAATTGAATACTCTTAACCTAAAATGAATTAAAGTTATTTGGATCCATATATATATATATATATATTTTTTTTTTCTTTTTCATAAGCGCTTTGTTCTTTGTGACGTCACACTGAACAGACGAACAAACATACAAACATATATTTGTGACGTCACATTAACATGAAATGTAGACAAATGTACAGACATAAAGACATGTATAAAAAGAAAAGAAAAAAAAAATACAATTGTGTGCACACTAAAGAGAGATCTCCTCGTCCCGGGCCGGGAGGAATGACACTTAAGTTTGTGAAATATTTTGGAGGACTCTTTTGAGGGAATCATTCTATACCTTCATCTTGGTCCTCTTGATTTTGTACCTTTTTTTATTAATCTTGATTCTTCAATAAACTTCATCTTGATCATTTTGATGTGGTACCTGTTTTATTAATCTAGATGGTATCCATATTGGAGATGATTCGTCTTTTGGAAAAACACAAAAAAGATCCTCTTCCCAAATTAATACTGGATCTGGACCCTTCCATGTACCTGAAAGAACATCCTTCCAGTAAACAAAGGTTTATGTTGTTGGTGTGGATTCCAATGTCTGTCTCCAGCAGAATAACCATTAGAGTCTAAAGTAAAAAATTTAAGGTAAACAGGGGCAACTGCCAATCTGTCCTTAGGACTTTTCCAATTTCCTTCTTTTTGTTTTAATAACATAATTTTCAGTGTTCGGTTGCTCTTTCAATAATGCCCTGACCCTGAGGATTGTATGGGATGCCTGTTTTATGGGATATATTGAATTTTGCGCAAAAACTGTTTGAAAGATGAGGACGTATATGCGGGGCCATTATCTGTTTTAAAAGCATTTTGGGGATGCCCAATGCAGCAAAAGCTTGCAAACATGACATGTAACATCTTTAACTTTTTCTCCAGAATGTAAGGAAGCAAAAAATCATGCCTGAGCATGTATCTATAGTCACATGAATAAATCGCAATTTTCCAAAACTTGGCTCATGAGTAACATCCATCTGCCACAAATTGATTGGGCATTAATCCTCTAGGGTTAACTCCGAAATGAGGATTGGGCAAATGTGTCATACAAGATTTACAATCTTTTACAATTGTTCTGGCTTGCTCCTTTGTGATTTTAAACCTACGTTGCAAGGTGGTGCTGTTGACATGAAACTGGGAATGAAATAAAGTAGCTTGTTGTAGCGCTGAAAGTATAAATACTGTTTTTGTAAGTTCATCAGCCTTTTGATTACCTTCATGGAGGGGACCAGGCAAATTAGTATGTGCTCTAATATGGCCTACGAATAGAGGTTCTTTTCTTGCCCACAAAAGTTTTTGTATTTGATAAAACAATTTAAAGGCTGGAGTATGAGGTGCTATTGGTCTGCTAACTCTAATTTTGGGACGGCTTGTACAATATAGTGGCTATCTGAAAAAATGTTTACGGGCTGGTCCCTAAAATTTTCCAGAGCTCTTACCACAGCTTCCAGTTCCACTAGTTGAGCTGATTTGTGTGCAGTTATGTAAGTCATATTTTCTTTTTTAGTGACTACTGTAGCAGTACCATTTGAGGACCCATCTGTAAATACATTAAATGCCTTAGGAATAGGTTGATTTTTTATTACCTGTGGAAATATAATAGGATGATTAATACAAAAAGATAATATAGGGGACTTAGGAAGATGATTATCAAAATTTGCAGAAGTAGAGCATTTAGCTATAGCCCAATCATTATCATTGAAGCATAAGTATTCAATCTGTGATGATGAATAGGGAGTAATAATAGTAGCAGGGTGAATGCCAAATATTTTAGTAGAAGTCTTAAGTCCTTGAAGAATAAGTTTAGCCACCATGGAGGTATAAGATTCAATTATACTTTTTTTAGGAGAGACGGGCAAATGTATCCATAATAAAGGCCCTTGTTGCCAAAATACTCCTGTGGGTGTATATTGTGAAGAAATAATAATCAACATCAGCGGTTGAGTTAAATCAAATCTATCACAATGAGCTCCTTCGATGGCTTTTTCTACTAATTTTAAAGCTTTCCTAGCATCAGGAGTCAATGTTCGTGGTGAAGATGGATCAGGATCTCCACGAAGGATGTCAAATAAAGGTTTTAGTTGGCCAGTAGTGAGATTTAGTGTAGGGCGAAGCCAATTAATGTCTCCCAGTAGTTTTTGGAAATCATTGAGGGTGGTCAAATGTTCTTTATTTATTAAAATTTTTTGGGGTCTAACAAAAGTATCCGTGATTTTAAATCCTAAATATAATATGGGAGATCTGGTTTGAACTTTTTCTTCTGCTATATATAATCCATATTTTTTAAAATTTTCTACCACATCACTGAATATATTAAATAAGATTTTTTGATTAGGGTGGGCCAATAAAATATCATCCATGTAATGTAGACACATGAGGTTTGGATATTTATTTTTAATGGGTTGGATAGCCTTGTCCACATATATTTGGCATATGGTGGGGCTATTAGCCATTCCCTGTGGTAAAAACCTTCCATTGATATCTCTGATCAGGGCCATTATTGTTCATAGAAGGAACGGAAAAAGCAAACCTGGGGGCATCCAGAGGATGTAGGGGAATAGAAAAGAAGCAATCCTTTATATCAAGAGTAATAAGATGGAAATTTTTTGGAATAGCTACGGGACTAGGAAGTCCAGGTTGAGTAGGCCCCATAACTTGCATGGTTTTATTGATTTGTCTACGATCATGTAACAATCGCCATTTTCCTGACTTTTTCTTGATCACAAATATGGGGGAATTCCAGGGAGAGGTGGAAGGTTCTATATGACCTGCTTCTAATTGTTCCTGAACTAATTGGTGGGCCGCTTGTAATTTCTCTTTAGATAGGGGCCACTGAGGGACCCACACTGGCTTATCAGAAAGCCATGGTATTTTCAAAATTATTTTCTCAGTGGCCCCGAAAAAAAATATCTTTTTCCTTTATGACAATGATTACTTTTAGGGTTAAGATTACTCTGTACTTTTTGATAATGAGTTCTTTTATGGTTAAGATTACCCTGTAGGTTTTCACATTTAACATCTGCAGGCTTGGTTGCAAGGTATACTCCCATTTGTTGCAAAATATCTCTTCCCCATAAAGTAACCGGTAGATTAGGTAAAACATAAGGCTGAAATGTTCCTTTATGGCCTTCATCATCCTCCCATTTTAAAATTACGGCACTTTTATCTGGGAGGTTATTATATCCCAAGCCTCTTAAACTGGTTGAAGCTTTTTGCAGAGGCCAGTGCTTGGGCCATTGGCGTAAATTAATAATGGAAGAGTCAGCTCCAGTATCTATTAATCCCTCCATTTCTATTCCTTGGATTTTTATTTTACACATAGGCCTCCTTGAACAGTCTCGAACCCAGCAAGCCATGGGACTTGAGTCAGTGGAACAAAATCCTCTATTGTTCCCTTCTTGAGGCATACCCATTTTAAATGAATTATGTAAATTGGGAAGGAGAAGCAACTGAGCAATTCTATCTCCTTGATTAACAGAAGTTATACTTTGGGGTGAGCTAAGCATTATTTTTATTTCCCCTTTGTAGTCTGAGTTTATTACACCTGGGGTCACTTGCAAACCTAATAAGCTTTTAGGACTACGCCCGATAATAAGTCCTACAGTCCCTGAGGGAAGAGGTCCCCTGACTCCTGTGGGAATCAGTTGAACCCCCATTTCAGGTGTTAACACTATTCGGGCGGTGGAACAGAGGTCTAATCCTGCATTTCCTCTTTGTTCCTCTGGCGAGGGAGTGGATGGGTAGTAGGGATTGTGTCGGGGAAGCATCTGAGTGGATGCTTGAGGATACTCCTTCTGCAATGCCCCGTACATTTGTGGGCCCCGGGGTACTGGGCCCCGTGCCCCGTTTTTGAATTCCTGAACAAAGGATTTCCATGGATGTCAAATTTTGAATAGCATTTATTGGCCCAATGATTTCCCTTTTTACACCTGGGGCAGCGGGCCTGGGGCACGGTATGAGCTTGATCTTTATTTCTCTTTTGGGATTTTGCCTAGAATTGCCTGATTGATTATGATAATTTTGCCTGGAATATCCTGATTGATTATAATGTCTACGTTTAGCCTTTGTGAAATTTCGAGAGGAAGCACCTCTCATTGAGGCTGCAATCACATTTCCTGTGACAAAGGCGCCATTTATATCTTTACATAGTTGTATATATACGGAAAGATCCTTTTTTAGTTCTCCATGGCCTGATGGCTGCTTGGCACCATTTATTTGCATTTTTCATAAGCTAATTGAACAACTAAAGGCATAGCTTGGTCAACATCTGCAAACACACTACCTGCAGTTCTCAAAAGTCGATCAGCAAGTCGGCATACGGCTCATTAGGTCCTTGAATCACTTTTGACAAGCTACCTTGTAGATCCCCAGGTCCTTGTACAGTTTTCCATGCCTCTAAGGCAGCTGCATTTATCTGAGCATATATATCTGAGTCATAATCTGTTTGAGCCTGTAAGTCTGCGAATTGCCCTTCTGCTGTGAGCATGTCTATATTATAGTTTTCAAACCCTGCAGCCGCGTTTTTTTTAGCCGTTTCTATACAAAGTTCTTGGAATTGCGATCGCCAAACCAAGAATTGCCCCCCGCTTAATGTTGCTTTACATAGACTTTTCCAGTCTGAGGGGGTTAAGCTAAAGGTGTTAAGGGACTCCAGCATACTCAACGTGAAAGGAGCTTGGGGCCCATAAGTCATTACTGCCTCTTTGAGATTTTTTATTGTTTTGAAATCTACTGACTGATGGACACTCTGTCCATTTTTCTTTTCAAATGCTGGCGGTTCCCAATGTATCTGTGAGTTGTCCTCAAGAGCGCATAAGCGATCAGAAAGACTTTTTATTTCTGTTTCTAGGGTATGCAAATGCCTAGTAATACCCTTCATATTTTCTGTGATGGATTCCACCCATGGGGGGAGTAGAGGACACAAGTGACTCCTCTGCCTGACGGACCTTTTTCTCGGTCTTTTTTAATTTCTTTTTCCTCATTTTCTCAGGATCACTTTTACTAGATTCCTCACCACTGCTAATTTCACTGACAGCAATATCCTGAGGCCCAGGTTCCAGTGAGAGCAAGTATCCTTCAGCTTTCGCCAATAACTCCCGAATAGCTTTAATAGCTTGGATTTTTGTCATTTTTGGGTCTCTTCTAATACTCTCTTTACTGGTCTCAGTTGGCCCAGTGGAATCTACACTTTTTTGATCACTTTCAGCAAACTGGAGACAACAGCTTTTTATTCTGAGCACTTTTCTCTCTGGTTCTAATAACGACTAACAGGCCAAAAACACACCCTAAAATGGCGCTGACCCGATCAGCAATCTCGAAGTCACTCGAGATGCATTGTTGTGGCGACAATGGCCAATGAGCTCATAGTCAACTGCAATAAGACTACTTGTTTCAGTTCAGCATTGTTGCATGGCAATGAGTAGTGTAACTACTTGTTGTGCACCATTATTGGTGATGGTAAATTACTATAGTTTTTTCATATATACGTATTCACTTGAGCAAGTTTTAGCATTCTAATTAATGTAATGACATAAAATAATAAAAGCCAGTGAAGAAAAATTTTGAATATAAAAATTTATATGTATTTTCTTTCTTCCCTCCTTGCATCTTTTACTTCCCTCCCTCTCCTCCCTCCTTCCCTTCCTTCCTTCCCTCCTCCTTTCTCTTCTCCCTCTCTCTTTCACATTGCCTGGTACTTTTCAGACTGTGACTTGAAAAGAAGAGCTTAAAAGATGTTGTGAACAGGAATGGGATGTAGCTCAGTGGTACTCCACTTGACTAGCATGCATGAGCCTTGGGTTTGATCTGCAGCACTGTGAGAGAAAAAAAAAAAATGTAGTAAGTAGCAACAACAAATGAAATGAGATAAAATGATGAAGAAAGATGTAATCACATGATCAATACTTTTAGGTAGGGGTCAACAAACTTTTCCAGTAAGGGCCAGATAGTAAATATTTTCAATTTTACAATTACTCAACTCTGCATTTGTGGTGTGAAAGCAGGCATAGACAATATATAAACAAAGTGAACATGGCTGTGTTACAATAAAACTTTATTTATAAAAATAGGCAGTGGGCCATATTTGTCCCACAGATCATAATTTGTAGAGCCCTGTCGTAGGCATACTAATTACTGATATAGAGATACAGAAATTTATATCCAGCCCTCATCTTACATACTATAAAAAAGTGTGTGACATTACCAAAAGAATACAAAATTAAATGACATAAAAAATTATGCCAGTTGTGAAGAGGAAAAGGGTTGGAGCTGCTGTTGGATTGAGTGAACTCACCTAAGTTGTCTTTTGCCTAATATCACATAGGGTATGCTTTAGGAATGTGTTTAGGGCAATAGATAATATTATAAACTATATTGATGAGTTTAATTATACTAAAAGACTCCTCAAGTTTCTTCTCAATAAAAATCAATTAAATTAAGATAGAATGGAAAAATAATGTAAAGAAGCATACACACTTTATAAATATAACTTATGATATTTCGATTTTACCAGCCTGGAATATTAATAAAACCATATCTTGCTATTAAGAAATTCTCTCTTCCATCCTTTGGAGACCCTTCATCAGTGGGTTTATTCAGTCTGGGATAATAATCTCTAATATACTGACTTATTGGAAGGAAAACTGATAAATCCACTGGGTCTCCAATAAGCACTGCTGTTGCTGCCACTGGATTGTGTGAGGCAATGGTGATGGTGCTCTTTGGCTGCTCTTTTGACACACGGTGTCCAGCCTACCTAGTGTCTGGTTTGTCAAGATGCTCCAGAACTTACAGATCTGTCTGCTGCCAACACTGTTGTATACTTGTGGAAAGCTGGGGGGCTTCTGGAAGAGTTGCCCTCCCCAGTCTGCTCCTGGAGCCATGTTCTTTCCATATCTCCCAATCATTCCTCAAGTCTATCTGAGTACTCTGCACCTCCACCCCGTGGGGTCCCCTATTTCTACTCAAGGTTCCTTAAGAGTTATTTTTTAAATGGCCTGCCATGTGTGGTTTTCCTATTGTCTGACTGCTCAGAATTATCCTTGGTTGCATTACTACATGAAGACTGTAAATAAAGCACTAACACTAACAACATGTAAAATGAATATATCTATATAGGTAATGTTTAATATATTTTGAACAAATGATTAAAGAACATAAGCAGATATTTTACAAGTGAAGAAAAACAAATTCTGAATAAATCTTTCCTGTCTCCTACAGGATAAAGAGCAATTTCTGGCCTTTTCTTTCTAGTTCAGCCCTTTCTATATGGCCCCTCTATTTAGAGGTGCTTAAGAGGAAGAAGTAGGTGGATGTTCCTGCCAAAAGAGGAAATCTGTGAGCAGTGAAGGTCATGTGCTTCTAACCATAGATTGGTAAGCTGCTGAAAACCTTTGACTAAAATATTTACTTTTATCAAAGAAATTTAAGTACCAGTTTCCATCAAAGTCCAGAAAAATAAAGTTGGGTAGTTGATACTTATCAAATGGACCACAGACAGACTAGGGAATATGGCTTTGAAAAACTATACAAAATGGTAGTTGTGTTCAGTTGGTTTTAAGAAGTGACCCTCCCCTTCTTATGACCTTAGCAACAACTTTTCTTTGTATGAAAGAAGAAAATACAAATAATTGGGGAAGTTAGGACTCTGGGCTTCGAAGTTGGACAGGCTGAGTTCCAGCCATGCTGCTTGCTAACATGGCATTGGGTCAGTGTTTTCACCTCTCTAAACCTCAGGTTCCTCATCTGAAAACAGGGGAAATAAGAGTAGCTTTCTCAGGGGGTTTCTGTGAATATTAAATGAGATCATGCTTGTAAAGTGCTTAGCGTGCACAGCAAACACTCAATTAATGTCAGTTAGCATTTTTATTACCCATAGTCCCACTATTTAGAGATGGCTGCTGTTACCATTTAGATGTAGGGAGAGGGGCCCTAATTATCTAGATATTTATTATCTGGGTCACAGCAGTTACAAACTAGTTAGAACAGAGCAACATTAAATTATTCATGAGTTAACTGACCAATTATAAAATCCCTGTTCTTAGCTATCCCTTCCTGCCTAATCCTTGTATCCGGCCCACCCAGTGCTCCAACCTTCCAATGCTCACCCTGGCTGACAAAACGAGCAACTGTGAACCTTACAAAAAGATGCAGGATTCCATGTAAGGGATACTTTTCATTTTTTTCAATAGTTAACTGGTATAACTCTGCCAGATGCTCAAGGCTGGAAAATAGCTGTGAGGTGGCATCAGAGGTGCTTTTAAAAAGAGAATGATTTGGGTATCAGAGGACAAAGAGAGGCTCTTGGGAGAATTGATGAAGTGCTCAAATATTTCTGCAAAAGAGACTCTTCACCCTTGCTTTTTGGATGTGAGCTAATTTTGCTAGATGCTTTCCCTAGACATGTTCCATTTCTTCCCTATAGTTGTGTCTTATAGGCCTATGACCACCGAAGTGTAACCATTAGGGTAGACTCTGACATAAACAGATCCTGTAAACACTGCTTTCAAACAAATTGACATCTCCATCCAAGGTCTTCTGTCCTCCCAGACAATAGAAGACCAAACATTATATGTAAGTGCAGAGGCATGACCCACTTAAAACAGGGTCATATCTCTTTGCCTGTCTGCAAACTTCAGGGGTGTTTTGGACACAAGGCTCTGTATTTTTGGTAGTGTGTCCCATTGAGAAGCTGATGGCAATTAATTACCTTCCTCCCAGAAAAATGAACATTTGTACCCACCATGCAAATTGTCATACAGCTTAAAGGATGCCCAGTGAAATCCATTCTCAGACCACAGTTTAAAAAACCATGTGTTAGCTGTTATTTTCTCATATCTGAAAATATTTATGCATTTCTAGACTTAAACTTGAGTGAGCTTTAATTCAGTATGTAAATATGGAACATTTGCCCTTTTCTTATACCTGTAGGGGATAAAAGAGAAATATTAGACATCGCTTCAGGATTTTAGTTAGACCAAGGGAACATCCGAAGAATCTAACAGGATATGGTGAAGCAGAAATATACTGTTGGTTCAGGTATGTAAAGAACTACCCCAAAATGTCATCTGTAGAAACTATTAGGAGCCAGTATATAATGCCAAGGAGCCCAGGGAAACTCTGTGCTCTTCAAGGTCAGGATATGGGGAAAGTGTGCAGATAGGAAGCTCAGACTTGGGGAAAAACAGAAGGGCTTGAGTTAAGGGCTTCTTACAAGTCCTTGTCAGGGGCCAGGTTAGTCTCAGGTTCTGAAGCACCGATTTCATCAGGCTGTCTACTTGTTCATCAGCTCAATCTAGGCACCTATGTGGTGTCTGCTAGTGTCATAAGCTTTTATCTTAAGTGCACATGAGTAAATACTTTTGTAATGAAAATTAAAACTGAGAAATAGGTGAATTTACATGATGAAAAAAGTTATTTACTTAAACCACACCACCAACATACAAATATGTGGGATTTAAAAATAATTTACAGCTGTAGGTCCTGGCTGGTGCCTGTGTTCCTTCCGGATTCCTCCTTACTAGAATATCGTGGAAACCATCAGCCAGGCGGTGTGACTTATTTCTGTACAAGTTCTAGAAGGTGTAGCTCTCTTTACTATAAATCCACTGTGCAAGACACCTCCTCTAAAACGAATTCCCCTCTGTCTTTCTGTGGCTAGTGCTGTTCTCATGAGCTATTGTTGCTTTTAGTAGAAAATGGATGGACACCCAGAAGAATCTTCTGCACGACTTTATGTCTCCTTCCTTTCCTTCTACCACCTACTCTTTCTTTCTTTCTGTAGTCATAGCAAGAGTTAAAATGGTTCAGGTTGCTGCCTTGCCAAAATTTTGCTGTTTAGCTATTTAATCTTCAGTACAAATGGATCCCACCCACAGATTAACACAGACACACCTGGTTTAGCTGAAATAAGGAAGACCAAGGAACTGAGAGAAAAGAACAACACCCAACTGCAGAAGATGTAAGACAGAATCTTACATCAAGAACAAAGTTGCACCAGAAGACTTTACAATGGAGGGAGAGGTGAGTGGTGCAGGCTGGTTGATAGTCCCCTAGGTTTGCAGAACAGGCTGGATGGGCTGTAGCAAGGAGGAGGGGGGGGGCGTTCTAGAGAGTGAGCATCATTCAAAGCAAAGCTGTTTATATGCTTCCTAGGAAGACAGTGTGACGCAGAGTGGATAGCATGGGGATTACATTCTATTCATTTGACAAACATTTATTGACAGCCTCTGTGCCAGGCGCTGTTCTAGAATTCAGACACATAGTAGTGAGCCAAATGAAGTCCCTGCTCACATGCTAGGAGAAGACTCACCTTTGAGTCTGGCTTTACACATTATTATCTTGTTCACATGGAGAAAACGACACAACCTTCTTGAGCCCTGGATTCCTGTCTGTATAATCTAATTACACTAATTCCTCCACGGTCCCATCAGGAGTAGAACATGCCAGATTATGTAGCTGAATAATGCCACACTCATACATTGCTGGTGGGACTGCAAATTGGTGCAACCAATCTGGAAAGCAGTATTCCATTCCTTAGAAAACTAGGAATAGAACCACAATTTGACCCAGCTATCCCACTCCTCCATCTACACTCTAAAGACTTAAAAACAGCATATTACAGCCACAACAGTGTTCATAGCAGCACAATTCACAATAGCCAAATGGTGGAAGCAATCTAGATGCCCTTCAATAGATGAATGAAATTTTTCTCAGCATTAAAAGAGAATAGAATTATGGCATTTGCAGGTAAATGGATGGAGTTGGAGAATATCATGCTAAGTGAAATAAGTCAATCTCAAAAACCAGGGGCCAAATGTTTTCTCTGATGAGCGGAAGCTAATTCATATGGGGGGTGGTGGTGCATGGGATAAGTGGAGGAACTTTGGATGGGGAAAAGAGGAGTGGGGGAAGGTGCAAAGGGGTAGGAAAGACAGAGGAATGAGACGGACATCATTACCCTAGGCACATGTACGATTGCATGAATGGCGTGACTCTACTTCATGCACAACCAGAGAAGTAAAAACTTCTGCTCCATTTGTGTACAATGAATCAAAGAACTTTCTACTGTCATGTATAACTGATCAGAGCTAATAAATAAATAAATAAATAAATAAAATATAAATTAAAAATAAGTTTGATGCCAATTTTAACCACTATTCCAACTAGCAAGTAACAGGATGTATACATTTTCTTTCCTTTTCTTGGGGGGAGGGTAGGTAGGAGGATCCTGACTTATATAATATAAATTCTAAGAATAAGAGAAAAATGTCATCATCTGACTAGTAAAATCCAGTAAGTTACAGGCACTGGGCTGACTGGCCTTTCCTCTACCTGAGAGCTCTGTCCAGGAACACAACTTTAGCCCTGGGAAGAATTAGAGGAGAGTAAGCAAAATGTAGGAGACTACTGGCTCAGTGTACAATGACTAAAGACAGTGAAGAAATGTTGCACACAGATGGCCACTTGCACCAGTTAATGTGGGGATTAAGCTGACTCAGGGGAAAGGTGTCACTTAAGTGTGAATTAAGGAGTTGGTGTGTCATGAGCTCTGGGATGATGTGGAAGACAATGTGTTTTCAGAATGTTCGTCATTAATAGAGCGATGATTCCCACAGCCCATAATGTTAAGGATCAAGTGTAAATATTGTATTTCTTCCTAAGCGCTTTGGCTTGAAAGCTATAGATTTCTTTCCCTTATGTCTTTAAGAGTTTCTATATGGCTTATTGGTTGTAGTGACCTAAATACCGTCATCAAACCGCAATTAATGTCTTTGGGACTGAGCCATGTGCCTCTTTGGGATGCAATTATAAAAGCTGGATTAATTTGCCATTGAATTATTTATGTAAGCATAAATATTTCAGATGCAATTAAACTTCAGGTATTTCTTAAGGTGTGGATAAATCAATTTACATTGTGTGCCTCCAGTTCATTTCAAAAGACAGGTTTGATGGGAAATGGAAATCTTCGTCAAAAGGCAAAAATACCATAAGAATCCATCTCTCCATTAATTTTCTTTGCTCTCTAAACATACCCTGTAAAGTAATTTTGTGTGTTATTGTAATTCTTTTCAACTGCCAGAGATAATAAGTCAAAAGACATTGAGAGTTCCGTCTTGTCAATACCAGGAAGTCAATCTTCTGTCTATTCCGGTGTAATTTAGCGCAGTGAGAATCAACTGATTTCACAGATATTAACTTTATCGAATATACAAACGGAAGTGTTATAGGGAAAATAATTTCTCAGTGAACAGCAGAGATAACTTAGCAATCAGGAAATGCAATCTCCTTTTGGTCTCAAAACTTAGTCAAAGGCTGGAGCTTGCCTGGAATCAGCTCCCCCTTCCCCCCCACAAAGCAGTGATTTACAGAAATGAAACCTGCGGGATACATATTATGCAAACGCTCTGGGGAAGTGAATCACAGCACATCCAAGCCAAAATTGATGGAGCTGCAGTGAAAATAAAGTTATTAAATTTGTTGTGAAGGGGAAAATGCAAAAGGTAACACTTTTAACGGTATCTTATATACAAAACCAATCAGCTATTTCTGAAGAAATTTATTACCAAAAAACATTGCTTCCTCTGCCTCTCTTACCCCTTAAGTCCTTCCAGGATCTATCTTAATTTTTAGCTTTCTCCCATGATGCTATTTGAGATTTCAGATCTTTCAACTCAGTTCTAGATTCAGAGCTATAGCTTATATTTTATGTTTGGAAACTTCTTAATTAGAAAACTACTCTTAATGGATAAACAAAATCATATATATTCATGGTGCACAATGTGACATTGTGAAATACGTACACACTGTGGAATGGCTAAGTGGAGCTGACTAATGTATACTTTACTTCATACGTTTATCACCTTTTTGTGGTGAGAGCACTTAAATCTACTCTCGTAGTGATTTTCAGGCATACAGTGTACTATTATTAACTACATTAACCATGTTGCACAGCAGACCCTTAAATTTATTCCTCCTGCCTATCTGAAATTTTATCTCCTTTGAACAGCAGCTCCCTCATCTTCATCCTCTACCCCAGCCTCCTGGGAAGCACCATCCTATTCTCTGCTTCTATGAGTTTACTTTTTTTTAGACTCCACATATAAGTGAGATAATATGGCATTTGTCTTTCTGTGCCTAGTTTAGTTCACTTAAAATGATGTCTTCCAAGTTGATGCATATTGTCTCAATTGACAGAATTTCCTTCCTTTTTAAAGGCTGAATAGTATTCCCATTGCATGTATGTACCACATTTTCTTCACCCATCTGTTGACAGACCCTTAGGTTTATTCCTAAGTCCTATTTTTCTTATATACAAGGCCACCCAAGCCAGCTCACTGTCCTCATAAACCACCCTGATTTGATCTAATTTAGGGAGTATTTTTCAGAGCAGCAAACAATTGATAAATCTACATAATTTTTATCTAGATCTTGTGAGTGGTGGACTGACTGAAGTATCCTAAGTAGAGAAGTTGAAAGATTAGAAGATCTAAATTGAGACAAACAGCATTTATGATTGAAAGCACTTTGCAATGGCAGTTACAGGAGGGTGCAGTCTTCTCTTACTACTGGTTTGACAATGAACACACTTTTTGGTTCAGAGAGGTGTTCTGCACATGGAAGAATAAATGATGCATGATGAAAGAGTTGAAAATGTTCCACTCCAGCATGTTGACATTTTGAATTAAAAGCACTCAAAACAGCAAGGGCAAGATCATTCTGACCTCTTCTCTGTTTCTTAAAAGCAGGAGATGGAATTCCCCTGAGAAAGGGGTCCTCCCTATAAAACACCAGTCTTGTCATCAAGGATGAAAAGCCAAGACTGAGGGACATACAGGCTATTCGTTTTTTATACTAACCCTTACTTCTCTGGCTGCTTCTCACCCAATTAACCACCCTAGCCCATGCCCCTTTGCTGTACCACATTCTCACAATTTAATACCACTCTGTCCAGTTCTGTAGATAAGTGAATGTACATGGTTCTTTGAGCCTTCATTTCCTTATTAAAGTCCCAGTGCTATATTAAAAGTATCTGAAATAAGTTTGCCTGCTTTTCTCCTGTTGGTCTGTTTTATGTTGGTTTAATTCTCAGGCCTAGCTGGGACCCTACAAGGTGGGAGGTGGAATTTTACCTCCTCTAAGATAACTAACCCTGAGGTACTGGGCTGCATTGTACTGGGGGTGCAAGGAAGATTGGGAAGCTGTGGAAACAAGGTTGAAGAACTGATCATAATTGAAGGCCCCGCGGGAAGCCAGAACACAGTCTAATCCATTCTGTACAACACAGAGTAGCTTTGTTGAAAGGCAAATCTCATCCTGTCATTTCTCTGCTTAAACCACATCTTTAACTTGCTACTGCTCTTGGTATAAGGGACCAAATCCTTAAGATGTGCCAGCAAGGGGTGCGTGGACTGGTCCCTGTCTGTCTCTCCAGATCCATCTAGTGATATATGCTACAGCCATGTAGCACTCCCTTAAGGACACTATGCTTTCTCCTGCCCTGGGCTTTGCATGTGCTATTTCCTCTGCCTGGATCCTCCTCCCCCATCCCACTGACTCCTATCCATTCTTCAGCACAACCTTTTTCTTCAGGGAGAACTTCTCAGATCTTCATGACATCCGGGGATTTCTTTCATTTCTCATCAGTCTGGCCTTCTTGAGCAAAGACATGACTAAATAGCAAAAAATGTTGGAGGTGAGAGGTAGTATTTCCCCAGAGAGACCTGGAGACAAACCTCCTTGGAAACATCTGGGGTGATAAAGCCTCCTTCTTCCCCTCTCTGGAGACATTCACTCAACATTCCACAGTGATCATGATGTTTTTCCTCTTCCCTGGATATTTGCTCATGCTACTTTCTTTCTCCAGAAGGGTAAATGAGAGATGGACAGCCTCCTGAGTCAATCTCCTAAAATTCAGGGTGACTGTCCTGTGGCCCATCCTACTGTATTTAGAGCAGGGAACATGGCCCCTTATCACTGCCCTGTGGAGATCGGGGTTGGGCAGAGCCATACAAGAACTGCCCTGGCTGCTGCTTTTGGTGTAACAAACTACCCATGTTTCTGACCTAAGAGTCTGTGTCTTCTGATATTACACGTCTATGAAATTGGCATACTGCTTTGCTAACTTGCAGGTTGGATAAAATTTCAGACCCTTCACAGTTTTTGACTAGTCAAACCCTCCATCATTAGCATCATGGCCCCTCGTTTGTGGCCTATATCTCAATCAACCTTACATTTATTCATTGATTATTGGATTAATATTTATTTCTTCCAGCGGAAGGGTGGTGTGTTGCGTGTTTGTTCTGTTTTGTAGCATCCACCCCTGAAACGGTGCCCAGCCTTCGGTGGACATTCTAACATGTGCTTGTTGGAGGGAGACATTGATTTTAATTTAGAGGATGAGGAAAGACTTACTAGAGGAGGCATTTAGAACAGGACTTGAAGGGGATAAGAAGTAGGCAATTGGAAACAGATTAGGCATTTCCAGCTGTGGGAATAGAACGGCCAATGTTGGATGGAGGAGTGTGGATTTGCACTGCCAGCTCCTTGAGGCTCGAGTGTGTGCAGGGTGTGTAGGGTACTAATGAAAAGTGAGTCATTTTCTTGGTAAATGTGGGCTCCATTATTGAATGTAATAAACTGTGTACAATCCTGAAGCTTAGTGGAGAAAGTGGCATGTCTGTAGAGATTTAATTGCAGGAAGGCCGAATAAAATCAAGTGGGGAAGAACTTAAATGTTCCTAGGAATTAAGTTTTTTTTTTTTTTCCTATCTTAAAACAAAAACAAACGAATGAAATATTTCTAGTGAGAAAATAGATTTCTATCTTAACTTTTCTGTGGAAGAAGGAGGAAAATGTTAATTGAAGTACTCTTTCTCCTTTTGGGTTTCCAAACTGAATTTAGTATTGGTTAATGCCAAGGTATTCTAAAATTTTTTCTTTTTGTTCTTGTGGAGCTGGGGATCAAACCCAGGGACTGGAACATGCAAGGCAAGCTCTCTGCCACTGAGCTATACCCCTAGCCACCCACTGCGTCCCCAAGGTATTTTAGAACCAGAAAAGCAAGAAAAATATTGTGACTCAAAACTAAAACAACTATAGAAAACAGTGTTGATGCTCAGAAAGGAGAGGGGAGGCTGGGTGTAATTCTGCAGACAGCAGGCTTTCCCACCTAGAGCTTCTGTCCCATTATTCTTCTAAGACTTAGGCTCTCCACCAGAAGTGACGTTACCATATGCTGCCTGGGACATGGTGGCACAGTCATGCAGTGACTCCTCCAGGGTCAAAATGAATACCTCGATGGAGTTTAACTGAACATTTTTTACTGAATTAAGAATGCTTTTATGTTTTATTAAAAAAAATGGAATGGAGAACTAATAAATTATCTCTCAGGGATTCTCTTAAGGAAAAAGTATGAAAATATGAAGTCATGTCTCAAAAACCTACAAGAAAATCTTTTCTCAGAGATTGTCTTCAGTAATAATATGAAGAAAAGTCATTTTTATTGAGACTGCCATGAGTAAATCCTTATCCCTTTTAACAGTTTAGGACCCCCATTAATTCATGAATATTACTAAATTTGGCTATAATCTCTGGGGTTCTTTGATTCATAGAGCACTGTGTGTCTTCTTATCCAGGGGCCACAGACGTCTAGGTGTCCTTAAGTATGGGTTGACTTTCCATGACTTTTTCATTTCTGTCAATTTGGGTTGCTCTGTTTGTGCTTGACTTGATTCTAACAGCACTTTCCCTCTTTCAGTTTCGTGGTCATTGATCTTGGGTGGAAGGAGACTCCAGAGGAACCAAGCGGGTGAGCACTGTGCGTAGAGCAAATGCGGATCAACCATTTGCCCTGGCCTAGGAGCCAGATCTGGTTTGACTGCTCATGGTAGAAACATTCATAACGACATTGGCTTAAGCAAAATAGGTTTGAATCTCCCATAAATGCATGTGGAAGTAGGCCCAGGGCTAGCATGGGGCTGTGGCAGATTTTGTTTTTCAAAGATGACTACAGCAATATCTTTTGCTCTTATTGAAATAGAATCTTACCATTTGCTTTCCTCCCTCCCTCTGGAAGTGAGTATTTGAACCTGGGCACAATGTACGATTGCTTTAGTTGACAGAGCACAGCAGATGTGATGTTAGGTATCTTCTAAGCGTAAGTCATAGAAGGCTGTACAATGTCTTGTTTCTGACCATGGAAGCGACCATGTTCTGAGGAAGCCCAGTGCACATTGGGAAGCCATGTGCCTGGCTTACAGCTGCAGTTGAGATCCAAGCCAAATAATAAGCATTAACCTCCACATATGTGAGCGAGGAAGTCTTCAAATGACTCCAACCCCATGTGAGAAACCCTGAGTAAGAACTGCCTAGCTGACTTTTTTTTTTTTTTTTTTTTTTTTTGGTGGTACCGGGGATTGAACTTAGGGACACTCGACCTCTGGGCCACATCCCCAGCCCTTTTTTGTATTTTTTTTTTTTTTTTTTTTTTTTTAGAGACAGGGTCTCACTGAGTTGCTAAGTGCCTCGCCATTGCTGAGGCTGGCTTTGAACTCGTGATCCTCCTGCCTCAGCCTCCCAAATTGCTGGGATTACAGGCGTGCGCCACTGCGCCCGGCTTGCCTAGCTGACTTTAGTCAGTCTGAGAACCATGAGAAAGAATTACAGTAATTAACTACTGTTGTTTTATACCACAACATTTTAAGTGGTTTGTTAAACAGAAATATAAAGTTGGAATAGGGACTTTAAAAGCTGTTAGTGACTCAGGCTCCTTCTAACTGTCATCCACATATTTTAAGATGCTGCTAGAACTCCAGCCACCCCATTTGCATTCCAGGCAAAAGGATAGAGTTATGGAAGAGAAGTGCACTTCTTTTTCTTCAGTAGAACCTTCTGGAAGTCCCATAAAATATTTTTTAGAATTTAGTGGCCAGAATTCAGTCACAAAATCACTCAGCAGCAGGGAAGACTGAAAACTTATTTGGGATTGTCATATATACCCAATTAAAAGGTTGGACTATTTGAGGAAAGAGCAACCTGATTGTTGAATCAGAGGACTAATAGTTTCTGCTTTAAGAGCTTTCTCATGAGCCAAGAGTTTTTGTTTGTTTGTTTGTTTGTGTTTGTTTTGACAGAGTCTCACTATGTTGCCCAGTCTAGGGAACTCCAGGAGCTCAGGGAATCCTCCTGCCTCACCCTCCTGATTGCTGGGTCTACAAGTGCATGTGTTGCCAATGTACCTGGCCAAGGACAAGAATTTCAATGTGCAGAAGCTGGCACTAAGTTTTATATTCCTAATATCTACAGATGGTTAGATTTCTTCTGTGTGTGATTGTTTTTGAGACTGGAATTCCAGTCTGTTCATTTTGAATTTCTGGGTTGATATGGTAGTTGATAAGCAATGCAGGCTGCTCAAAGTTTCCTATTAAGCTACCGACAAATAACCAAAGTTATATGCTGAGGAGGAATTAAATATAGTTGAGTCTAGATAAAGTGTATTTTTACTCCAACATGCTTCAGGTTAGATTTTGAAACGCATTCTATGACTTCACATTCTCCATCACTGAATCTTATAGGGAAAGGAGATTGATCCAGGTCAATGTTTGCCATTAACTCTGGTCCTCTGGTCCTCCCCTGTTAACCCATTAAGTCCCAAGCTTTCAATTCTGTGATCATAATAAGTATTCAAATATTATTGCAAAGATACTATAAGTGGTATATTCATTGCTCAATTTAAGTTTTCATAGGTGCTCCACATTTGGGATGATGGGACAGCATGGGTGACTGAGCAGGTAAATGCCTTGCATTTGCAGACTCATCTTTTGAACCCGCAGTATCTGTTCTGTCTCCAAACCTCCCCCTGTGCCTTCTCCCTCCTCCCTCATGGCTCCTTCCCCTGACATCCACCCAGAGGTCCACATACAGACTACCACTTCTGGTATTCAGTGTGGTTGATCTAAGGAAGTTGGTAGAGGATGGGTGCTGGGGAGCTTCCCAGATGTCTCTTCACTTCAGGAAAGGTCCTTAGAGGCAGAGCCTGGAAATGGGACAGAGGCCAGAGCAGAGCAAGCTGAAGTGGGGAGGAAGGAGGGGAGGACAGGCATGGCTCCTTCTGAACAACTCTGTGCTGAGGACTCAGAACACACATAGAAGAAGGTTCCCCTGAGGAGTGCCTATGGGCTCCACCGCTGGGCACGCTTACCTCCAGGTCCAGACCACACAGAGGTCCCTGAGCATTCAGAGAGGCAATGACGGAGTCCCTCATATTTCACGCTCCCCCCCAACCCTCCAGTGTGCGTGAAGACACACAGGGAGCTGATCTTACTCAGAGAGCAGTAAAAACCAGGATCCCCCCCCCCCCAACTCAGTCAGATGAAGAGAATTCACAACAAAAATCTTATCTGATATCAATTATTTGTTTTCTTTTTTTGAAGGATAAAGGGAACAAAAAGCTTGTGGGGATGTCTCAAGGCCTTTGAAGAGTCTGTCCCACCTGCTGCTGTCCCACCAGAGCACCTGCCAGCCTGGGGGGCCAGAGCTGCTGCTCAGCACAAAACCAGACAGGCAAGTGTTCCTCCCTCAGAGGCTCAGTGGTGCTCTCCGTGTCCTGTCATTAAAGCAACCAGCTGGCCTATAAAGGGGCTTTGCCAGGATAGGAATTGGTTTTCTTCATGGGCACTGTACACTGCTGGTTTCATTTTGTTATGGTGTGGATGTGAGGTGTCCCCCAAAAGCACACATGTGAGGCAATGCAAGAAGGTTTGGAGGAGCGATGATTGGGTCATAGCCTTAACCTCATCAGTGAATTAATCCCCTGATAGGGATTAAGTGAGTGGTAACTGGAGGCAGGTGAGGTGTGGCTGGAGGAAGTGGTTCATTGGGGGCGTGGTTATGGGCTCTGTCCTCTCATTTCTCCTCTCTCTCCTTTCCCTCTCTCCCCTTCCTGTTCGTCACGTGAGCTGGTCCCCTCTGCCACACTCTCTGCTATGATGTCCTGCCTCACCTCAAACTGAGGAATGGAGTCTGCTGTCTATGGATTGAGATCTCTGAAACCATGAGCCCCTAAATAAACCTTTCCTCCTCTACTGTTGTTCTGGTCGGGTCTTTTAGTCCCAGCAGCGAGAAAGCTGACTAAAACACCATGTCTGGTCCAACATAATCCTGCATTCTTCATAGTGGCTAATTTTTTTCTTCCAGTAGTAACCTATGTATATAAACAGGACCACTTTCATTTTTTTTTTTTCTAGGAGTTTTAGAAATTTGAGCAAAAAAACATCAGATCTAGAGGTCATGAAGATTGAGTGAGGTTAGTTCTAACAACTCAGAGGAGTAGTTTCAACCCTTGTCTATGCATTAAAATCAGCTGGGGAGCTCTTTAAAAATATGTATTCATGGGCCTTGCCCCCAGAGATTCCGATATAATTTGTCTTGAGTGGAGCCAGTGCATTGCTTGTTTTTCAAGGTTACCCATGTGACTCCATTATGTAATCAAGGTTGAAAATCAATGCTTTATAGGAAATTGCCAATGAAGCCCCAGGAGCTTCACAAAATCCTTCCAGTGTCCTTCTAATAGATTTGTTCTCTCCCCTTCTGCCTCATGTGACTCTGCATCTAGCCAGTGTCTCTGTTCCTTACTACCAGAAGGGACTTAATGAATACAAATGATATCAGTGTCAGTATTACCATCTTTGAAATTTTTTTTGTTCATGGAGATAAAATGTCAGGTAGCCTCATGACTCCCTATTTTGTGATTATGCATAGGGTTTTTTTTTTTAAATTGCTGTTTTGTGCTTTCCAATGTTTTTTTTTTTTTCTTGAAAATTAATGGAGACATTTAATAGATGGTGCAAAAAAAAAAAATTTCATCCAGATACAGGTATTTGCACAAGTTTCCTGGGAGGTTTTTGTCAGTCATCACAAACACCAACAAGGACTTTAGAGCACGTCAGAAAACTGTACAACTGGAATTCAATTCTAATAGTTTCTTTTGCTCTCAAGAGAACACTCTCCATTTCAACTGTGTCACAACTCCAAATGACAAAGGGAGTGGGAGTGAGAAGTGGGCCAGAGAGGAGGACACAGGGGTCACTACACAGGTGATGGGTAGAAATATAACCCTTGAGGAAACCAAAACCTGATGCATTATTACAGCTAAGGACAAGGAAAAGCCTATGGCTTTTAAAAGATGACTTTTCTGCCACTATCATACAAATCTTACAAGGAGATATGCCAGAAGCCAACCAACTTAAAAGGATAGAAACAACATTTTCAGATCATTTCAACTGCACACAGTCGACCTTCCCATTGAGGATTCGGCAGTGGAGTAGTGTAGTCCTGAAGCTCAATGTTGGATTTCCAAATTCTGTTTATTTTACAGAAATTAAACATTATAAACAGCAGGATCTCCTGCCTGCCTGCACCACCCCCACCCCCATCCCGCTGGGTGCACACCATGCTGTGCAGAGTGAGCGTGGTGTAGCCCTGCTCCCTTGAAATGAGATCAGGAGCCATGGAGTCTTCTGTTCCACATTCTGTCTGCCCAGCCCAGCTGGACTAGTTGCATGGATTCAATACAATACCTTTATTTTATTTATTTATTTTTATGTGGTGCTGAGGATTGAACACAGTGCCTCACATGTGCTAGACAAGTGCTCTACCACTGAGCCACAACCCCAGCCCTTGAGTTGGTTTTGATGGTGGGTCTACAGAGGGAACATTTGGTAGGGGAACTGCTTTGGATCTATTGTTTTTTTCAGCAAATTCTTACCCAGTTCCTCCTGTTTGAGTTCTTCTAATTCTGCCATGAGCTTATCCTCATCAAAATTCCCTAAACCATACAGGTTCTGAAATTGTTCTTGAATTCTCTACAAGTTCTTGCTGATCAGCAATATGCTGCATTAATCTCTTGACTTGATTGATGTTAGTGCTGAGTGGAAAGCCTTTGTGGCCTTGGTGGCAAAGCCCATTTTTTTTTTTTTAATATTTGTTTTTAGTTGTAGTTGGACACAATACCTTTATTTTATTTTTTTATTTTCATATGGTGCTGAGGACCAAACCCAGCACCTCACACGTGCTAGGCGAGGGCTGTACTGCTGAGCCACAACCACAGCCCAGAGCCCATGTTCTTGATCTTGATGTTGGTGTTGTTCAGGGCCTCTGGAGCATGGTGGCTGACAGTGTCCTGTTGATGTTCACCAGCTGCTTCTCATACATTCTCTTTGCTTCAGCGCCAGGTGTACTTGTTGGCGCTAGAGTTCTTTGCTGCCTTCAGCTCCTGCTCCATCTTCTTCTCCAGGAACTCCTGCTTCTTGCTTAGCATCTCCTCTCCATCCTGCAGTTGCTGCATGGCCCTGATGGGGATCGGGCTGCCCTTACTGGTTTTACCCCTTTCTACCTCGACAGCTTCTGGAACTCTGACATGGTTGCTGCTCATCATGCCTGCTCCAGTGCCAGCTTCAATATTTTCTTTTAGGGTCATGCATATTTCTTTTCAGATATAAATATTTAGTTTGCTTAAGGTGTTCAGGCATTATTTCTATTTTTCTTTTTTTTACTTGTTATTCTTATGCTTGCATACCCAACATATTGATCTGATGGGAATTTCTGGGGATAAATAATAAAGATGGAATGTCTGAAAATTGCATTGGGTAGCTGGAGCTTAAAACCCATCTTCACTTCCAACAGCTCCAGTGTGTGTGTGTGTTTTGTTAGTGAAAGTGCAGAGCCATGCCTCACACCTTGATGTACTGTAAAATAACTCATTTGTCTTTCCTCTTTTCTGGCTGTCTTTTTTCTTTCCTTTTTTTTTTTTTTTTTTTTTTTTTTTTTTTTTTGCACATGTATTTGCTCCATATGATTCCAAAGAGATGAGAAATTTCATTTATCATAGCATTGGTGCTGCTTATGGTTAGTCTGAGAAACAATTGCCAATAAACTATTGGTTCATGCCATGAAGCGTGCGTGCGCGCGCGCGCACACACACACACACACACACACACACACACATCCACACATCCACACACATAATCAAATTTTTGTCTGACCAAATTGCCAAATATGCCTCTGGCATGGTTGCCTTATCAGTGACCAGCTGAGACTTCTGATACAGGCTCAGTATATCCATGATCTCCAGCTGTACTGACCAGCTGGTATATGGCACCATGCTGGCACAAGGGCCCAGTCAGTCAGCCCCACAAGCATGCCATTCACCCAGCAATAGAATCAAAGCAAAGCTTTTTCCCTTTGCACTGTCAGCAGAAATGACCTTTCAAAATTGTGTAGGAGAATTTTTAAGTGTGAAAGGGATCCATTTATTAGCATAACTGATTTAATAGCCTTATTTAAGGTTAGGGGAACCCAATGATTTTTAGTTGAAAATATTGGTTGTGAATTGCTAGGAGATTTAATAATGTTATTTCTGTCTTGAAATTCCATTACACAAGTTCGAGCCAAAGAGCTTTTGTGAGTCACTTGGATTTCTCTCCTGGCCAGCTGCACATTTGATTTTGAATTACTATGCTGCCTTGGATCCACGGAGATGCCCACTGTTCCTCTTACCTCTACCACTTGGCACTCTTTCTAGTTCCGTTTTATTGTTGAGGGATGGTAAACTGGGCTGGGAATCAAGAAGTGACTATTTGGATCAAATTTCTACCACAAGGGTTGCATGGCCTTTGATTTGAGCAGTAGGCTGGGATTTGATGTTAATTCACTGAAAAAAAAGCTATGCCATTCATCATTATGTCACCCAAAGTTATCCAGCTCTTAGGAGTTATCCTTTCTTTAATACTCACAAGCAACAGTACAAAATACTCTCAAGGGCCATCCCACATATAGTTGGGAATCCTTTCTTCATCTTGGGAAGAGTTAAACTGTTCCTGGCATATCTTTCCTGGATTTCCTGATCTTTCTTCTGCTAAATTGTTATTGAATACAACTTTGCTTTTTTTTTTTTTTTTTTTTTTGAAATTTTCAATTAATTTTCTCTTAATCCAGACAGTGTGTCTAGTAGATTTTACTGAAAGTCTGGAGATAAGAGAGAGAGAGAGAGAGAGAGAGAGAGAGAGAGAGAGAGAGTCTAAGGCTGGATTGTGTCTTCCCTCACTCCAAATCCATATGTTGAGGTCCTACCCTTTGGCACCTCTGACTGTGACTGTATTTAGAGGTGGGGTCTTGAAAGCAGTAATTCAAGTAAAATGAGGTCATTGGAATGGGCCCTAATCCAATATGACTCATGTCCTTATAAGAAGAGGAGATTAGGGGCTAGGGATATAAACTCAGTTGGTAGAGTGCTTGCCTGGCATTTACAAAGCCCTGGGTTTGATCCTCAGCACCACACACACACAGACACACAGACACAGACACAGACACACACACACACACACACACACACACACACACATCCACACATCCACACACATAATCAAATTTTTGTCTGACCAAATTGCCAAATATGCCTCTGGCATGGTTGCCTTATCAGTGACCAGCTGAGACTTCTGATACAGGCTCAGTATATCCATGATCTCCAGCTGTACTGACCAGCTGGTATATGGCACCATGCTGGCACAAGGGCCCAGTCAGTCAGCCCCACAAGCATGCCATTCACCCAGCAATAGAATCAAAGCAAAGCTTTTTCCCTTTGCACTGTCAGCAGAAATGACCTTTCAAAATTGTGTAGGAGAATTTTTAAGTGTGAAAGGGATCCATTTATTAGCATAACTGATTTAATAGCCTTATTTAAGGTTAGGGGAACCCAATGATTTTTAGTTGAAAATATTGGTTGTGAATTGCTAGGAGATTTAATAATGTTATTTCTGTCTTGAAATTCCATTACACAAGTTCGAGCCAAAGAGCTTTTGTGAGTCACTTGGATTTCTCTCCTGGCCAGCTGCACATTTGATTTTGAATTACTATGCTGCCTTGGATCCACGGAGATGCCCACTGTTCCTCTTACCTCTACCACTTGGCACTCTTTCTAGTTCCGTTTTATTGTTGAGGGATGGTAAACTGGGCTGGGAATCAAGAAGTGACTATTTGGATCAAATTTCTACCACAAGGGTTGCATGGCCTTTGATTTGAGCAGTAGGCTGGGATTTGATGTTAATTCACTGAAAAAAAATGCTATGCCATTCATCATTATGTCACCCAAAGTTATCCAGCTCTTAGGAGTTATCCTTTCTTTAATACTCACAAGCAACAGTACAAAATACTCTCAAGGGCCATCCCACATATAGTTGGGAATCCTTTCTTCATCTTGGGAAGAGTTAAACTGTTCCTGGCATATCTTTCCTGGATTTCCTGATCTTTCTTCTGCTAAATTGTTATTGAATACAACTTTGCTTTTTTTTTTTTTTTTTTTTGAAATTTTCAATTAATTTTCTCTTAATCCAGACAGTGTGTCTAGTAGATTTTACTGAAAGTCTGGAGATAAGAGAGAGAGAGAGAGAGAGAGAGAGAGAGAGAGAGAGAGAGAGTCTAAGGCTGGATTGTGTCTTCCCTCACTCCAAATCCATATGTTGAGGTCCTACCCTTTGGCACCTCTGACTGTGACTGTATTTAGAGGTGGGGTCTTGAAAGCAGTAATTCAAGTAAAATGAGGTCATTGGAATGGGCCCTAATCCAATATGACTCATGTCCTTGTAAGAAGAGGAGATTAGGGGCTAGGGATATAACTCAGTTGGTAGAGTGCTTGCCTGGCATTTACAAAGCCCTGGGTTTGATCCTCAGCACCACACACACACAGACACACAGACACAGACACAGACACAGACACACACACACACACACACACACACACACACACACACACACATACATGAGGTTTGGATCCAGGCACACACAGAAAAAAGACCCTGAAAGGACAAAGGGGGAAGATGGCCATCTACAAGCCAAGAAGAGAGGCTGCAGAAGAAATCAACTCCTCCCTTTCAAGATTGAACCTGGGATCTAGAACGTTAGGCAATTATTCTACCTCTGAGTCATATCCTCAGTCCAAAAGCTGCTGTTATTCTGTCACTGTCCCATCAAATGTTACATCAGCAGGTTGAGAAAAGGATGATGAATTGATGTAAGTTTCCAACCAGCCTATGTCAACACAAAACACGATCACATTTCCTTTGATATGCAAATGGGCAGGGCAGACCCTTCTCTTTGACTTCCTGTACCTCTGTCTCTCCTTTTTTACCACTCTCAAAAGCAGTATGGAGGTTCCTCAGAAAACTTGGAATGGAACTACTATTTGACCCAGCTATTCTATTCCTTGGTCTATACCCAAAGGACTTAAAATCAGAATACTATAGTAATGCAGCCACATCAATGTTTTATAGCAGTTCAATTCACAATAGCTAAACTATGCGAGTAACCTAGATGCCCTTCAATAGACGAATGGATAAAGAAACTGTAATATATACACAATGGAATATTACGCAGCATTAAAAGAGAGTAAAATCATGGCATTTGCAGGTAAATGGATGGAGTTGGAGAATAACATGCTAAGCGAAGTAAGCCAATCCCAGAAAAACAAATGCTGAATAGTCTCTCTGATAAGTGGGTGTTGATCCATAATGTGGGGGACCGTGGGAAAAATGGAAGAACTTTAATTGGGCAAAGAGGAGGGAGGTGAGGGGAGGGGGTATGGGGGCAGGAAAGATGGTGGAATGAGATGGCCATCATTACCCTAGGTACATGTATGACTGCACATATGGTATGATGCTACGTTGTATCCATTCAGAGAAATGAAAAGTTGTGCTACAATTGGGTACAATGAATCAAAATGCATTCTGCTGTCATATATATGTAATTAAAATAGATAAATTAATTAAAAAATTTTTAGTTGTAGATGGACATATTCTATTTTTATGTGGTGCTGAAGATTGAAACCAGTACCTCCTACATGCTAGGCAAGTGCTCTACCACTGAGCTGCAACTAACTGCAGCCCCATCTCTCTCTCTTTAAAAAATAAGTTTTGCTGTCTTCACTTCTTTGAGGCTCCTTCTGTTCAGGTGCCTAAATGGGCCAAGACAGCAGTCACTGAACAAGTTTCCTATAGTACGAACTCAAGATGTCCTGGTGTCTCAAGGTCTAGCCCAGCACACAGGGTAGGAGAACAGAGAGGAGTTTGGGGCAGATATCTTAGTTAATAATAAATAATGTTTGTGTGTGTAGGTGTTAATCTTTTGGGGGACCTGGTGTGATGGCAAATAGCAGGATAGGGTTCAAGAATGCAGAGATATGACCCTTGTCACCTTTACCACAATTAATGTAAATGTTGTTGGGGAGTAAGTAGAGAGTTCCTATACTGACTAAACTGTGGCTTCAGATCATTGCAAGATAAACCAGTTTGTACCCCCATGGCTAGGACAAGACCCATTTGTAACTCAAAATTGTGGGCGATACTATCCATAAGAAGCCAGCAGAGTTTCCTTATGGATGTGCCATCCCAGAAAGATGACATTGAGCCGGGCGCGGTGGCGCACGCCTGTAATCCCAGCACTTGGGAGGCTGAGGCAGGAGGATTGCGAGTTCAAAGCCAGCCTCAGCAATGGCAAGGCACTTAGCAACTCAGTGAGACCTTGTCTCTAATAAAATACAAAAAAGGGCTGGGGATGTGGCCCAGTGGTCGAGTGCCCCTGAGTTCAATACCCAGCACCAAAAAAAAAAAAAAAAAAAAGAAAGAGGACATTGTTAAACACCCAGGGCAAGAGCATTCCCACTTGACACCAGGCTGCAGCCATTGAAGGATGTAAGTTGTGTAACAGTGTCGATAAATTCTGGCATGGAATCTTGATTTCATCTTCCTTGAAAGCTTTCCCTTTTATATGTGGTTAATAAAAGGCATGGAGGAAAAAGCACCAGTCAGGCCTTGACTTTTTGTTTAATGTGAATCCTTACAATTCCTCACACAGAGCTTTTAGGGGGTAGTTATTAATTACACACATTATGGATTATACAATCAATATGCCTGAGTTCCTCTAAATTATCCCATAATTTGATCACAGAGTAACTCACTTAACAAGGCAGAAATAACTTTAAAATGATGTCTAATTACCACCCTAACCACCAGATGTCAGTTTTTAAATGCAGGTCACAGATCAAAAGGCATTTTTTTACAATTGTAGGGGAGGAAACGGTGGCTGGAGAAGAAAGTTGGGCAGCCACGGTACATGGCTTCCTGGGGACTGTGTGTGGCAATTACAGCAGAGTGACAGGAACTTCATTTCCATTTGAACAATGCTGATTACATGATCAGAGTTTGTGTTCCTCTGCGAGCTTCACATTACAGTTGTGCTCTGGGGTGACACGGAAGGACGCATGCCTGGGCCCCAAGAAGGCACCCCAAGAGCACCAGATTCATGCTGGGCCAGATGGAGCATCCCGTAGAAGTGTGGTTTGTAGGTGACAGAGGGGGATGAGCAGCTTCTGAGCAGGGTGGGGGGGGTCAGGTCGGGGAGGTGTGTCTGTCTCTCTCTGCCTCTCTCAGCTGGGTTCAGCGCTGACTTGGTGGTCTTTGTTTTCCTTGTGAACCTGCTTGCCTTCTTCCCAGTAGGATCACATGAAGAATAGCAAACATCATTTTCCAGTAGAGTTCCTCAATCCAATTTCAAGATAAAAAAGGCAAAAGCTGCCTCAGTTATTATTTTTCAAATAAATCCAGATATTAACATTTTTAGTGGCTAGCAAGCCCTGGAGAGGCATTTACTGTCGTAATTCTATTTAATGAGTAGGTAATCTAAGATCATCTGTGCAACCCTCCCCAAACAAGGGTTCCCTTCTCTGTGGGAGCAGTAAAGTTATTTTCATTTGTGTGAAAAAAAGATAGAGGTTTTTTGTTTTTCCAAGTTGGCCCTCAGGGGTAACAGACATGCAGCCTGCCTTTCAGGCTCATGGGGATGTTTGGAAAACCACCACATTTCAAAGAGGCAGAGTGTGGCAAAGGCACAGAGGTCTGTGAAGTTTCAGCAACCTGTATTCTAATCACCAATTTGCTATATATATATATATATATATATATATATATATTTTTTTTTTTTTAGTATTTTGGGCAAGGCAAATTGAGGGTAGTATATAGATGATGAAACTCTTCCTGGAGTCATTGAAAGGATTATATAAAATACTGTAACCGAAGTGTTGGCACTTGGTAAGTCACAAGAACTTGTAGTTGTCACCCATCAAGCCTCATCATCCCCGTCCTTCGTCACAATCATTCTTGTGTGCTTAGTATTAAATCACTGCAGCCCGATCCATGGTGTTTGCTGGTACCGCCTTCCGTCCTCCTTTTGTTCTGTCTTCTAAACCACGCCTGCTCTTCTGGGTACAGCTTGAACCTAACCTTCCCCCTCACCTCACTCTCACTGCCCAGAGCCCTCCTCCTCTGTTCCACTTTGTGGTTGCTTAGCAACTGTGGGCTGCCCTATTTTCTAACTTTTTCTATATCTGTTTTTTTCTTCCCAACAAAGGCTCTGGAAGGCAGGAACCTGTATCACCCTTGTGTGTGTGTGTGTGTGTGTGTGTGTGTGTGTAGTTTCTCACAGGGTAGACAGAGTCCACAAACAGGAGGTTAGTACTTCCTTGAACAGTGAAATAAAAACATGTGGGAGTCGTCATCTGCATGAATTTGATGGTGGAGGTAGAGGTGGATTCACAGAGAGGTAGGGGCTGGACAGAGCTGTGAACCCCCCTAGCTCATCTTGTACTCAGAGGTGGGGAAACTGACCCAGAGAAACAACAGAAACTTGTACTCACAGTTTCAAAAAAGGGTGTTCTTGTTGTCAAATCTGTATTGTGTTGACTGAAAGTTTGTAGAAATTTTACATTAGCATAGACCAAAATGTATGATATTTCTGATGAAGCACATTGGCTTCTTTGTATGTGGACTATCAGAAAATGTTCCCTTAAAAATGATTTCAGGAGTCTTTTTTGAGACAGTGTCTCACCGCATTTTGCTCATTGGTCTTGAACTCCAGCGATTCTCCTGTATCAGCCCCTAAAGTAGTTGGGACTACAGGTGTGTGTGCCACTGTGGCTGGCTTTCAGGGACTTTTTTTTTTTTATTTTTAAATCAGGAATAATTCAGTGCACTGACATTGTTTTTCCAAACACCATCTCTGTGTGCACTCATTGGTGCGGGAGCTTTGAGCTGCCTGCCTACTTCCATTTTCTCCTTTTCCCTTTTAAACAAGCCAAGATTTTGTTCAGGATTTGGATTAGTTAGCTTGCATTACTACAATGAAATGCCTAACATGAACTTCTTTTAAAGTAAAAGGTTTAATTTGGCTCATGATTCCAGATGTTCAAGTCCAAGGTGAGGTGGCCCCTTGGATTTTGGCATCTAGTGAGGGGGGCACGTTATGGCAGCTCCTGTGTCAGAATGAGGGGGCACATATCAATCAGAAAGCAGAAAGATGAGGATGAGCGGGATCCACATTCCTTTTGAAGGCCTTCCCCCAATGATCTAGGGACCTCCCACAAGGCCCCACTTCCTAATGGTCTGCAGGACTTCCCAATGCCACCACCCAGGTGACCAAGCCTCTAACAAAAAGACCTTTGGAGATACCACCCATATCTAAAACCACAGCCCATTTCCTCCCCTCCTTCATGCAGCCCATGAGACCAGAGGAAGGTGACCCCACTTGTCTCCAGGAATGGATACTGATTGATTTACGACTCTAAACCAAGAGATTAATCTTAAGAGTCAGCCAGTTTGAGAACAGATGATGTTTGTTAGTACTTTGATCAAAGTGCCAAGACAAATGGTTTGTCAGTGCTTCATGGGAAAGATCCTCCTTCTTCTTCTAAAATCCTTGGGGAACCGTTCTGTCTGTCTCCTCCCAGTGTGAATGAGAACACCATGTGGTGCAAATTTCTACTAAAAAACATCTTAAGAGCACATGAAGAACTAGCTTCAGGGTAAAACAACACCGTGGATGGCAGAGCACACCACGAGAATAACATGGGCTCTTCATGCCGTGGTGTAGCTACAGCAACAACAGCATGGCATCTGGATGCCAGTTCCAGGGGACAGGGGTGCTCTCTAATGAGAGGGTGTTCTGCTACTTGCTTAATGTGCTTGTTGAGGCACTCATAGGTAGAGGGTTCCCTGCAAGTCCCAAATGGTACTCTGGCAGGCAACAAAATGTAATATCAACTGTAATATAAATTAAAATTCTTGCAAAACCCCTCTAGACAGTTCTGAACTATTCAAGCAGTTGAGAATACAGTTAGAGATTTTAGAATGGTGGCTTAAATGTTATGCCCTAACTCCTAACAACCTCAAGGATCTATAATTATCTGAATGCTGACATTTAATGGACACCAGTTTGGAACCACTACTTGGTGGAATTTGAATTCATGGGTCAGATGTAGATTGGGAGTTGAAGACAAGGATGATGGACAAGGAAGGACTCTGAAAATTAAACTCCTTCATGTTATCATTAAGTTTCTCACAGACCTGTTAAGATTAGAGAGCTTAATAATGATGTTCATAGTATTAGTTATTATGCATTTATTCTGTGTCACATGCTTTATAAATATTTGTCCTTTTAATTAATTGTTCCACCTACTGTGGTGGTATTATCCGTTTTTTTTTATAGATGAGCAAATTGAGCTTAAAGACATTAAGAAATGTGACAAAGGTCCCTGTGTGGAGGAAAGAAAAGGAGCCACAGTTTCAACTCATGCCTGTCTTTAGAACTTAGGCTATGCACTAATACATTATTTTGCCTTAAGGCCACATCACTGTGTGCACTTACTCTTTCACTTATTTAGACAGTGAATGTTACTAAGGTGCCAGGTCTGCTCCAGGCCAATTAGAATACATTAGTGAACAGAGCAAAGTTGATGCCCTTGTTGAGATTACTTTCTACCAGGGGTGGGCGGGTTGGGGAGGTAGTTAGAAAAAGCAAGTGAACAAATACAAATACTTGTTACTTATGATACATTCACAACCTAAGACATAATGACAAACGCCAAAACTCCTTTTGCGTGGTCTCATTCCCCCCAAAATCAATACCCACAAGTTACATATCTAAGGGAAGTGGTGAATTTGGCCATGAGGGAAAACTGTCATGGTGAGATTTCAAAGACCTCTTGGCCAGATGGTGCAGTCTTCAATACTTGCCAGTAGGTGGCAGTCGTGCCTTATAAACTTTGGAGATACAGACCTGATTAGCACTTGGAGCTTACAATGAGACTTAAGTTCTTTGATTTTATAATGCTAGCGCTTCCTATGCTATCTAATTATCTCTGTTGAATGGGTTGGCTATATGAAAGACTTAATCAGTACAATTTGAAATACAGGTAATGTGGCTGTGTAATTTTCAGTGACAATTTATTCAACTTTTATTTTAAGGTTGTCCTAAAAGTATACCACATTTTGTTGAAGCCTATGGATTATATTTATATTCATGACGAACAATCGGCTGCATGATGAAAATAGGCTCATGGAAGTGCAGCATTCTGCTAAATTATATGGTCAGAACACAGAGTTGAAAATCTAATAAGGGTTTTCAGAGAGGAAAATGTGATTGAAAAATAAAACCCATTCCTTGAAATTGATATGCTTTTTAATCAAGCTTGCAAAGTTGTTCTGATAATCTGCATGGAATCTTTGTCATTTCAAAAGGAGAAGAACACTACAATGTACTGGATTGAGAAAGGAATGACATGTACATTTGGAGCTCTGATTAAAGACCTTTGAGTAATATTCCTACCACTATTCCTCTCACTGAAAAGTTAAATTAGGGTTAAAACATGCATATTTGTATATCAGGGTCACCCTTCTACCTTTCAAGTTGCAGGAGCCAGAGCTGCATTTTGCAGGAAGTGATTGAGACTCTCCGTGGGAGGAAACTGAGAACTAGAGGTGAACAGAATTATAAAGGTGTGTTTATTTCTTGCTGCTTTTAAGGCTGTTTAAAGGTGTAGCCATGGGCCCTCAAACACTTCCATCCTGCTTGGTAAGACCCTTGCTGGTGCATTGCCTCACTGCATTGACTGTTAATTGCTTTCCCTTTGACATACCTTCTGAATCACAGGACAATATCTATCTTATTTTAAAAACCTCAAATCCATCTTAGTTGCAGGGAGAAGCTGTCAATTAGTATTTGCAAAAGGCATCCTGCTGGTGTCTGCTGCAGCCACCGAATGTGACTCAGTGGCTTTTAAGCCTGAGACCTAAGGATTCCAGTACTTTCTGATCTCTGACACCTAATTTGGGAAAAGTTGTATTTCAAGAAGTTGCCACAAAGAAAAAGTGAAGGAAATGACGAACTTCAGAGAGTTTCTGCCAGCCTAGCACTGTGCTGTTACATGACTCTGAAGTTAATGAGGATATAGGTTTTGTTTTTCACTTTCTTTTTGGATGTGTGCCTAGTATGTTGTGTAAAAATGAAATGATGACATCCCCAATGCAATTTCACTTATGAATTTAAAACTGCTCCTTTCCCCATTTTCCTGGAGGGTGGCAGGAGAGTATTAGGAAATTTTCAGTCCCCAAAGGGATTCTAAATCTTTCAGATCCTTCTAGGATGTTTAGCAACTCATCTGTCTGTAGCTCCTGGTTCTTCCCTAAATTGGATTTAATCCAAATGTTCACTAGGGTGAAGTCTTTTAAACAAAATCGTGTCTAATCCTTTCCACTTCTATCCTAACTATGCTTTGGGTTAAAAAAAAGAAATCCAGAAATTTCCCCTGATACTTTTTTATTTTTCCGGTACTCTTTTTTTATAATCCAGCATTTGGTTTTCTTTTTCTAAGAAATCAAAGGAAAAACTGAAGAAGCCAACGAACTAGCACTAGCAACCTGTCTGTAAGCTGAGATGAGAGAGGAACTAATATTGGTAAAATCGTCTATAAAAAAACTAAACATCTTTTGGTTTAATGGTAGAGCTGAAGATTTTAACCCAAGGATGCTTGGGTGAGAAATCTTTCAGAGCACAAGGATGGTCAATTTGGAATTCTTTGCTTAAAGCCAATTCAATGCTGACTGTGGAACTTGGGCTGCAAAGTGTCAGGGACAGAGCTCCTCCAAAAAAAAATCTAGGTAAAAAGCCAGTCAGGGTGGGAGACTCTTGATAGCACAGAACCTGAGAGATTAAATGTAAGTCACTTGTGCACAATGGCATTTCAGCGGAGTGATAGCTAAAGAGTGTGGTTCCTACTTTTTGCCTTTACTAAGTGAATTTTTTTTTTTGAATGGTAGAGGGAAAAAAAAAAAATCAACACTGTTTATAGTTTGAAAGCAAACCTTTCATGAAACTGTAGAAATGTGGGGACCCAGCGCAGCTTTGTGAAGTGTCTGAGAAAAGACAGCATGCCTCACTGCTTCTAAATTAGATCACAAATTTTCTGGCTGATGGCAGCATCTTAGTGCTCACCCCAAAGGCAAAGATCTGAACAAATTACATTTTAATATCTTAGGTTCATTTATCCCTGCTGAGATCACACAGAAGCAAAAACATACACATACATGGAAATCCAAGTGGCCCAAGGGAGGCACCAGCAATGCTGTACATGGAAAGACAGCCAGAGTGAAATGAAACCTCTCTTTGCTTTTGTGGAAGATGATGAACCCTGCTTAACACATGCCACCACTGGGTTGGAGGACCCCTCTTGGAGAAAAGGGCCACATGCATTTTTAATATCTAAATTTTGCCTATTGAGGTGTTTATATGGACAGCTATTTAAAGCCTTACTCCCCACTCCTTATGTATATGAAAAATGCTTAGGTTAACATTAGACTCCAGTGAAATGTTTTTCTGTGAGAAGATGAGAACTTTGGAGGATAGACGCAGAGAAAGATAAGATTTTGTATGCCAGGCTGAGAAATTCCACCCCAATGCAGTAGATATTGGGGAGCAGGAAGTTTCTGAAAGAGAAAACAAAAAATATGAAGAAAGTATATATTATACACATGGATAGCAAAAAGATAGGACACTGTTGCAATACTTTAGGCAAAGAGAAATAGGAACTTAGAAGAAGAGTAATCCAGGTGGAAATGAGACAAGAAAATTGATGAAAGGGTGAGCATGATTTGCAACTGCATGGACCCAACAACCAAAGACAGCAAGAAATCATAATACCACAAGATTTCAATCCTGCGTCACTATTAGACTAGTGGTGCTACTAACAGAAATAGGATCCCTAGAGGTGGAAACAAGTTTAGGAGAAAATGAGAATTTATTTTTCAATATAGAGTGAGAGTCCTATGGGGAAGTCATATGGAATTGTCCATGATATTGAAGATGTGAAACAGTTGATTGGGAAGGGGAGAGATGGGGCATAAAAGGCACATTTTATTGGAAGTCTTATTCTTCGTCTGAACATTTATTTTCATTTTCTACTTTATTTTTCAATATATACATGTTTCCTGACTTTTTTTTTTTTTTTTTTGTACAACTGAGCTTCACAAGTATTCAGTTAAAAAGAAAAGAAATCATCTTTTGGGGAGGAAGAACACATGGAATTTATTTATTTATTTTTTGAAATACATTTTATTAACACAAATTGTGCATATTAATGGGATTCACATGATATTTCCATACATGCGTATAGTGTTTGCTAATCCTACCTGACCCCTTCTTCCATCCCACCCCCAGCAGCCACTCTTTCCAGTCCCTGCTAATCACTCTTCAACTTTCAGGTTAACTTTCTCTTTTGGCTTCCACATATGAAAGAGAACATGCAATATATACCTTTCTGCATCTGTCTTATTTTGATTAACATGATATTCTCCAGTTCCATTTATTTTGTTGAAAATGACAAGTTTTATTTTCTTTATAGCCGAATAATATTCCATTGTGTATATATACTATATTTTGAGTATCCATTCATGTGTTATAGACACCTAGGCAGATCCCAAACCTTAGTTATTGTGAAGAGTGCTGTAATAAACACGGGCATGCAGGCATCTCTTATGTATGCTGACTTCATTTCCTACAGGTGGGATACCTGCATCATATGGTAATTGTATATGTAGTTTTTGGAGGAACCTCCATACTTTCCATGACAGCTATACTAATTTACTTTCCCTCCAATAGTGTATAATGGTTCCTTTTTCTCACTTCCTTGTCAACATTTGTCCATCATTGTTGTCATCTTCCTCTTAATTTTCCTCTTCTCCTCCTTGTAATAATAATAGACACTCTAATGGGGTGAAATGGCACTTAATTAAATTTTTGATTTGCATTCTCTAATGGCTAATGATACTGAACATTTTTTCATATATTTATTGGCCATCTGTATTTCATCTTTTGAGAAGTTTCTGCTCAGACAATTTCTCTGTTTGTTAAATTGGATTCCTTTTTTTTAAAATATTGCTAAGTTTTTTGAGTTCTTTATATTTTCTGGATATGAACCCTCTTTTAGAAGAATAGTTGACAATATTTTCTTCCTTTCTGTAGAAAATCTCTTCACTCTGTTGATTGTTTCTTGTGCTATGTAGAAGCTTTTTTTTTTTTTTTTTTACTTTGATGAGATCTCATTCATAAATTTTTGGTTCTGTCTCCTATGCTTTGGGGATCCTATCCATAAAATCATTGCCTGTACCAAGGTCAAAGTGTTTCCTCTATGTTTTCACCTAATAGTTTCAGAGTTTCAGGTCTTATGTTAAGGTCTTTGATCCATTTTGGTTGGTTTTTGTCTAGGGTGAAAGATGTGGTCAAATTTCAGTCTTTTGAATGGATATCCAGTTTCCCTAGCACTATTTGTTAAAGAGGCTGCCTTTTTCCCAAAATATGTCTTTGGAACCTTGTTGATAATCAGGTGGGGTGTAGATGTGTGGGTTTATTTCTGTTTTTTTTCCTATTCTATTCCATCTATGTATCTGTTTTTATGCGGTCTGGGTTACTATGGCTCTGTAAGTATGTCTTGAAATTGTGTATTGTGAAGGCGTCAGCTTTGCTTTTTGCTCAAGATTGCTTTGGCTATTCATGGTCTTCTGTGTTTCCCTGTGGATTTTGAGATTTTTTTCACACCTAATTCTGTGAAGGATGTCATTGGTATTTTAATGGGGATTGCATTGAATCTGTACATTGCTTTGGTAGTATGGACATGTATACTATTCTTCCAATTCATGGACACGGGAGGTCTTTTTACCTTTTAGTGTCTTCTTTAATTACTTTCATTAGTGTTTTATATATTTTTGTTGTGGAGGACTTTTACTTCCTTTACTTCAGTTTGTTTCTAGGTATGTATGTATGTACATATATATTCTCAGCCACACATATATGTGGCTGAGAATGGGATTGCTTTTATGATTTCTTTTAAACAGAGTTGTTATTGGTATGCAGAAAAACTATTGATTTTTGTATTTTGATTGTATGTGCTGCTACTTTATTAAATGTATTATTTAGAATAGTAATTTTATGGAGTTTAGTTTTTTTCTATGTATAGAATCACATCATCTGCACACAGGAAGGATTTGACTTTCCTCCTTTCCTATTTGTGTTCCTTTTATTTCTCCCTCTTGCCTAACTGCTCTGGCTAAAATTTCTAGTACTATATTGAGTAAGAGCAGTAATACCTTTGTCTTTTTCTTGATCTTACAGGAAATGTTTTCAGTTTTTCTCTTTTCACTATGATGTTGCCTATGGGTTTGTCATACATAGCCTTTATTATATTGGGGTATGATCCTTCCATACCTAATTTGTTCAGGGCTTTTACCATGAATAGATGTTAAAATTTATCAAATGATTTTCCTGATTCTGATCATATGAGATGACTTTTGATCTTTATCCTTATTTTCTTCACGTGACATATTACATTTATTGGTTTGCATATGTTGAAACATCTTTGCATCCCTAAAGTGAAACAACTTGATCAAGGAATATGATATTTTTGATGTGCTATTGTATTCAATTTGCTAATATTTTGTTGAGGGTTTTTGCATCTATATCCATCAAAGGTATTGGTTTATAATTTTTGTTATTATTGTTGTGTTCGGATTGGGTTTGGGTATCAGGGTAGTGCTGGCCTCATAGAATTAGTTTGGCAAGGTTGTCCTCCTTTCAATTCCATAGAATATGTTTGAGAAGCATTGGTGTTTGTTCTTCTTTAAAAGTATAGTAAAATTCAATAGTGAATCCATCCAGTTTTGAGCTTTTTTTTTTTGTTTGCAGGCTTTTTATTATTGATTTAGTTTCATTGCTTCTGATTAATCTATTTAGGTTTTTTATATCCTCTTGGTTGAATTTTTGTAGGTTCTATGTGTCTAGAATTTGTGCATTTTTTTCAAGATTATCCAATTTATTAACATATAGTAATTTTTCATAATCCTTTGTATTTCTGTGATATCAAATATAATGCCTTTTTTCATTTCTAATTTTATTTGTTTGGGTTTCTTTCTCTGGCTAGTCTAACTAGAAGTTTGTCAATTTTGTTTATCTTTCAAAGAACCAACTTTTTGTTTCATTGATCGTATTGTTTTTAGACTCTATTTTGTTTATTTCTGCTCTAATCCTTATTATTTCTTCCCTTATGCCAATTTTGAATTTGGTTCAGTTTTGATTTTCCAAGTCGTTGAGACTTAGGCTGTTAATTTGAAATCTTTCTTTCTTTTTTTATTTTTTTAAAAAAATTTTGGTACTGGAAATTGCATTCAGGAGTGCTTTACCACTGAGACACTTCCCTAGCCCTTTTTATTTCTTTATTTTGAAGCAGGGTCTCACTAAGTTGCTTAGGGATTTGCTAAGTTGCTGTGACTTGCTTTGCACTTGCAAGCCTCCTGCCTCAGCCTACAGAGCTGCTGGGATTCCCAGTGTGTGCCACTGTGCTTAGCTTCTTCTTTTTTTTTTTTTTTAAATGTAGATGCTCATTGCTATACACTTCCCTTTAGTACTCCATTTTTTATATCCTCCAAATTTTGATATGTTGAGTTTTGTTTTCATTTGTTTCCAGAAATTTTTTTGATTACCCTTCTGACCTGCTTAATTACCCCATTTGTTGAAATTGTATTGTTTATTCTCCATATATTTGTAAAATTTCTAAAGACTCTCTTGTTATTGACTTTTAGTTTTATTCCTTTGTAATCAGGAAAAGTGTAGGATAGGGTTCATTATTACTGAATTTGTTAAAACTTGTTTCATGGCCTAATTTATGGTCTATTCTAAAGGAAGGTGCATACACGGATGAAAAGAATGTGTGTTCTAAAGTATTAGGTGGAATGTTCTGTAATGAGTCTATCTCTCATTTTTAAGTCTAATAGCATTTATTGTATAAAATTTGGTGCATTGACATTAGTGCAAATAGATTTATAATCATTATATCTTCTTGATGACTTTATTTCTTGATCATTATGTAGTGGCCTTCTTTGTCTCTTTGTACAGTTTTTGTCTTAAAGTATTTTGGCGTGTATGCTACTGCTGCTCACTTTAGGATTCCATTTGCTTGGAATACCATTTTGCATCCATTCACTTACAGTCTGTATGTGTCTTTACTGGTGAAGTGAGCTTCTTGTAGGCAGCATATTATTGCGTCTTGTTTTTTTAAAAATCTATTCAGCCATTCTATGTATTTTCATTGGAGAATTTAGTCCATTACCTTCAGAATTATTATTGAAAAGTACAGACCTATGTCTGTCACTTTACTGATTTTCTTCTAGTTGTTTTGAGTACTTTTTTGTTCTTTTCTTCCTCTTATTCATATTTATGCCTTGACAGTTTATTGTATTGATAATGTTTTGATTCTTTTTTATTTTACTTATTCTTTCTAGTTATAAATGACAGTTGAATTCATTTTGATATAATTGTACAAGCATGGAATATATCTTATTTTAATTAGTACCCCATTCTTATGGATGTGCATTGTGGTGGGATTAACTATGGTGTATTCATGTAAGTACCTAGGAAAATTATTTCAGATTCACTCCTCTGTCTTTCCTTTTCTATCCTCCCTTTTCCCCCTTCCTTTCCTTTTTCCTAATCTACTGAATATCTATTCTTCCCCTCTTCCCCCTTATTGAGAATTAGTTTCCACATATCAGCAAAAACATTCAACCTTTGGCTTTTTGGGACTGGCTTATTTCATTTACTTTCCAGATCCATCCATTTACTTGCACATATCATGAAGGTGTTCTTCTTTATGGCTGAATAATAATCCACTGTGTAGATACACCACATTTTTTTTTTTATTCATTCATTTGTTGAAGGTAGTCTAGGTTGATGCCATAGCTTAGCTATGTTTTTGAATTGAGATACTATAAATATTGATGTGGCTGTGTCACTGTAATGTGCTGATTTTAAGTCTTTTGGATATATACATAGGAGTGAGATAGCTGGGTCAAATGGTGGTTCCAAATAAGGTTTTTTTTTTTTTTTTTTGTGGTTTGAACCAGGGGCACTTCTACATCCCCAGACCTTTTTTGTTTTTATTTAGAGAAGGGTCTCCATAGGCTGGCTTCTTTCCAGAAAGTGCTGGGATTACAGGCGTGCTCCAATTCTAAGTTTTTTGCAGTCCCATACCAGTAATGTATGCATGAGTGTATCTTGGCCCCACATCCTCTCCAACATTTATTGTTACTTGTGTTCTTGATAAGTGCCATTCTGACTGTAGTGAGATGAAATCTCAGTATAGTTTTAACTTGTGTTTATTCTTTTCTACTTTTCTTTTATGTATTTACTCTCAGTGAGATTTATACTTCCATATGCTATCATGATGGTGGTTATATTTCTTTCACCTCTGGATATCAGACTCCCTTAAGCATTTTTACAAGGCTGTTTCTATCTTTTATAAGAATGCAGGTGGTCCTGAATGCTTATCTTGGAAGGTCTTTATTTCTTCTTTATTCATGAAGGATAGACTTGCTGGATATAGTAGTCTTGGTTGGCAGTTGTTTTCTTTCAGCAATTTGGAATATGTCATTCCATCATTCCATTCTCTCCTTGACTATAGGTTTTCTTCTGAGAAATCTGCTGTTGGTCTAATGGCATTGTCCTTAAATATGACATGGAGCTTTATTCTTTCAGATTTAAAAGTTCAATCTTTGTCCTGTATTTTTGACAGCTTGACACTATGCAATAGTAAGACTTTTTTTTTTTTCTTTCTGGGAAGGTCTATCTGATGTTCTATAAACCTCCTCTACCTAGATACCCATGTCTTTCCCAAGACTAGGGAATTTTTCTGCTATTATTTCATTGAATAGATTTTCTATATTCTTAGCCATTTCTTTGTCTTTGGATATGCCAATTATGCAGATGTTTGATTATTTAATGGTGTCACAAGGATCTTGAATGTGGTCTTCATTTTTTTTTTCTGTCATAAAGTGATATTTTAAAAGACCTGTCTTGACGTTTCAATGTTCTTTCTTTCACCTTGATCTAGTGTATTATTGAGGCTTTTGGCTGAATTTGAAAAATTGACTTATTAAGCTATTTATTTCTAAGATTTCTGTTTGATTTCCAAAATCTCTCTCTCCCTGTTGAATTTCTCATTTATATCTTGTATTGCCTTCCTAATTTCACTTAACTGTTCATCTGTATTTTTTTTTTTTTTTTTTGATCTCCTGAACCTTTTAAAAAACCATTCTTTTGAATTCTTTATCAGGAATTTTATCCATTTTAATTTTCTTTGGAATCCGTATCTATAGTTATGATCTTTTGGTCACATTGCCTTTTTTTTTTCCCCCACATTTCTTGTGTTCCTGTGTTATGGTTTAGATATGAGGTATTTCTCCAAAGCTCATGTGTGGAACAATGCAAGAAAATTTAGAAGTAAAATGATTGGGTATGAGAGCCTTATCCTAATCAGTGCATTAATTTGCTGATAGGGATCAACAGGGTGGTAAATGTAAGTGGCTAGGGTATGGCTGGAGGAGGTGGGTCATTGGAATATGTCTTTGGGGTTTATATGTTTTCCCTCGTGAGCCAAACTTAGGTTCTCTCCTCTTACTGATTATCATGTTCTGAGCTGCTTTCCTTTGCTACACCATTCTGCCATGATGTTCTGCCTCACCTTGGGTCCAGAGCAATTGAGTCAGCCATCTGGGGTCTAAGACCTCTAAAACCATAATCCCTAAACAAAATTTTTCACTGTTAAAATTGTTCTTGTCAGGTCTTTTGATCACAGTGGCAGAAAGTTAACTAAAACATCCTGTGTTAAGATTTGTGCATCTGGTGTGTTGATTATTTCTATCACTTTTATGGAATGGCCTTTTTAGTAGGCATCTTTCTCTTAAAGACGTTTCTTGGAGTATGAATTTGTTATGCAATGTTGAGTTTATTTCCAGTTTAGCACCATAGTGTGATGTTCCTGTAGCTTCTTTGTCTGTGATTAGTGAATTTGGATACAGTATATTTTGTCATTATGGTTTGGATTTAAAAAATGTCACCCACAGAATTCAAGTGTGAGGCAATGTTTAGAGGTAAAAAGATTAGGTTGTGTGAGCTGTAACTTCATCAGTGGATCCTGAGTGCTGACTTCCTCAGTGAATCATGAGAGTTGTAACCTCACCATTGGATCAATCCATTTGATGAATTAATAATTTGAATGGAGCATTGGTGGCAACTATACGTAGATAGAATATGACTAGCAGAAGTAGGTTATGGGGCCACCCCTTGGGGACTTCATATTGTCCCTGATTCCTCTCTTTCTCTCTCTCTGCTTCCCAGCTGCTATAAGCTGAGCAACTTTCATATGCCATACCCTTCCATCATAATGCTCTGCATCACCATAAGCCCAGAGCAATGCAGTTGGTCAACCATGTACTAAACTTCTGAAATCATGACCCAAAATAAGCTTTTTGTCCTCTAAGTAGTTCTTATCATGTATTTTGGTCACAGCGATAAAACGCTGGCTAATGCAACTGTATTGGAGTCTAAAAGACTCACTGTATCTGTGGGTGACACAAATGTGGGACACTGTACCTGCTGAGGCAGGTTTGGTGTAGACAGCAGAATTTATGGCTACCCCTACAATGGGAGTGGTGACCCCTATCAGGTGATGGGGGTTTCATCAGTCACTGTTGGTATTGGCTCTGTTCTTTCTATGTGTCTCTGGCACTGGCTGCACCAGTAGTCGTGGGGAGCCTGAAGCACTTGTCCTCTAACCAGACAGTGGTGCAGGCTATGGTATTTCACAGGGAAAGTGGGGGACATGAATCACACAGTCTTATTAGTAGTACCTGATCAGAAAAAGTGTGGGAAGGCCAGTGGTAGAAACTAGTAGGCATTTTGGCAGTAGTTGTTAATGTATTCCTCTCTATTACTACTGTCAATGTTCCTACTCAGGGGATGGGGATGGCCTCAGGCCTCCCCCTGCTGTATGTACCTAGAGATGGGTGATGGCTGGGGCTTCTCACCCCTTTCCATTCTTTTAGCTGTAGTCAGGGAGTGAGCTGGGGTGGGTCAGGGCTGAAGTTGGAAAAAATTATTCTCAGGGTCTTGCTTGACTGTTCACATCCAGTGACAGGGTAAGGGCCAAAACTTTTCTCCATCTGACTCTTTCAGGTGTAGTAACTTCCAGGGATCTGACAGGAGTGGGTCTCAACTAGAACTGGGAAAACTCCGTTGAAGTCCACAGGAGCAAGCAAGGCAGAACTTGCCCAGAGCTGGGAAAGATTTCTCTGTGGACCTTCTTAGGCCATGCACCCTGGGGGCAGATGAAAGCTGGAGTTGTGATGTTGCTTAAGACTGCCTCAGCATGCCCTTTTGGGGCTGAGCAGCAGTGGGACAACAGTTCTTTCCCTTTCCTGTTGGTGACAAGTACCATGCATGGTGTTGGGAGGAAGGGTGGTTGGAACTGTGTGGGCAACTGCCTTCAGTCCTCGTCCCAGCATGAATTTGCATATGACTGGCAATGGCCCTGGTCAGAGGGCAGGCTCCACAATGCCCCAGTTCCTGTGGGTGGCACACACCATTCCCTTTGTTATGGCAATTCCCATGTTCTGAAGTGCAGCATGCTCACTGTGTTTGGGTCAGTCACTCTGCTCAGCCGCAGGTTTTTTTTTTTTTTTTTTTTTTTTTTTTTTTTTTTTTTTACAAGGCATCTACCTGCTGTGCCAGCCCAGGGAAATAACTGTGAGGTCTCAAGGGTGGGGCAGTGCAGGGCTTTGGACCCCAGGAGCAGTGCAAATTCAGACAATAGTTTCCTTCTCAAGATGGCTCCTGGCTAAAGAACCCCCTGGGGTTTGCTAGAAGATGATGTGAATTTTTTTCCCCCAGGGTAACCCTGTAGTATAGATTTCAGGTTACTTATCAGGTGGGGGCTATAAGCCTAGCAGTGTTTTGAGACTTTCCAATAGCTAGGATTGCAATATCTGGGCTGATAGAATTTGCTTTGGGACTTTCCCTTTCACCATACCCCTGCAGAGGGGAAGGGGAGCCTTCCCTGGCTCTAGCTGTGGAGCTAGATAGCAAGTGCTGGGATACACCTACCTGTTGCTTTGATTTTTCCTGTGGAGGAACCTTTGAGTGTTGGCTGCCTCTCTCAGCCATCTGGCTCTCTGAAAAGTCTTAGGTGTATAGATAGTGGTGATACTTGTTTGGCTTAATATGAGAATATGATTTAATATTAGTTATAGTTAAGGAATATCAGCACTTCTGTATATGACTGTCTGAACTCTACAATAAATAGATCCTTGGAAGTATGCAAATATATATTTGTTTCAGAGGTCACATTTAGAAATAGAAGGACTGTCAAAGGAGAAAACTGAGAAAGAAGGATAAAGGCCAGATTGCCACTAGGGTAAATAAATAAATAAATAAATATATAATTTTAATATAATAATATAAAAAATAAATAGATTTATAAATATTTATACATTTTTTGGGGGGTACTGGGGATTGAACTCAGGGGCACTCAACCACTGAGCCTACTCCCAGCCCTTTTTTGTATTTTTTTTTAGAGACAGGGTCTCACTGAGTTGCTGAGCACCTCGTTTTCCTAAGCCTGGCTTTGAACTAGTGATCCTCCTGCCTCAGCCTCCCAAGCCTCTGGGATTACAGATGTGCGCCGCTGCACCCAGCGGGTAAGTCTATATTTAAGAGGATGAGGAAGATAAGCCCAAGAGGTTGATGAGAGAACTCAGAGTATCAGCATGTACAGGATGCTAGGGGGGGAAGAGGGTAGAGCATAGATGTCATCCAGAGAACGTGAATGGAGAGTCTAATTTGGGGAGGAGAGGTTGTGGGGAGAGAAATTCTAATAGAGCCAATGGAGTGGAAATCAGAGCCTAAGGAGTAAGAAGTAAGACATAGAGGAAGGTGAGTTTGAATGAAAAGGTTTACATGTTTGCAGGCTGATGAGAATGAAGTAGTTTAAAAGGAAAGGTGGAAAGTCCAAGTGTGAGAGATGAGAGCCCATTTTGGGGGTTATAGGACTGATTGGAAGGAAAAATTTTAGCACTGATGAACCAAAGATGCTAATTATGAAACTAGATTCTGTTCCTCTCCCTCATTCTCTGGAGAACTGCAAGGAATTCAGTGGTAAAAAACACTCTGGTTTGTAACTTCCCCCAAATCTGAGTTGATTGAGTAAGAGGCGATGTTCATTCTTGTGGAGAAACGAGTTGTAGGCCCCTGGTCTTGTAGATGGTGATGTTGCCTGCTGAGGAGAAGTGAAGCATTCCAGAATCTTCTTCCCTGCCAGTCGGGGTGATCCAACAAAGAGCTCTGCTTCATTTCTATCATCCAGTGGATTATTGTAGGTCGCATGGGCATGCTAATTTAATTATTGTTGCCCTTGCTGAGAAATGTTCTCTCATGTTCTTGGGCTGAAGAATTATAATGAAAAGCATGGGTTAGGTTGGCATTTGACTTTGTTAAAGTGCCAGGATTCCAGAATTTAGATCCTGTTCCTGGAGAAAACTAAAACCTGTCTGCCAAATTTGCTCAACTTGCATAAGGCAGTCTTCTATCCACTCGTGGCTGGGCATTCATTTCTTTTGCCAACTTGGCCAAAGTGAGCAAGTGCACTTTTTTTTTTTTTTTTTTTTCCAAGTTGAAGAAAACGGAGCAGACTTTACCCAGATCCCTAGAGGGGCAGTTCAGCACGTCGACTTGTTCCTCTTACATGTACCTCTCATCGAACATCAGTGTTAATTATAACTGATTAGGATGAGCTGGATTTGTTGACAGAATATCTAATGTAACTAATCAACTCCAATTTTTTTCAAAGTTAATTTTGTAAATGTATTCCAACTGAAGCACCATGGGGTAAGAACTTTTCTTGTTAAAGCTCTGTATCTATTAGAAAAAGAAAGAAGAAAGAAATAAGAGATAAACAATTGTACTGCAAATCTCTTATCATGCTTAGACTTGTTCCTGAAAAACAAAAATTCCTAGAGACACAGACCAGGCTGCAGAAGTTGTGATGCTTGTGTCAACTAAAACAATTGTTTCTCAAATACAATCGATCTGGGGATTAATTGATCAAGAATTCCTCCTTTGGGCTGGGGTGTAGCTCAGAGGTAGAGCGCTCAGCCGGCATGTGTAAGGCCTGGGTTCCATCCTCAGTACTGGGGGAAAAAATTCTTACTTGAAGCAATGGATCTCACCTAAGTTCATTTCCTAAAAGTGTCATGTCTGAAAAATAAACTCAACATCCAATGCATCTCTTTCTGTTGAATCGACATACATATAATGTTTCTATTACAGCATTGCAGTATTGATGTTGAGACTTTTGAGCTACCAGTGACATTTCCATAGGCATAAAACTGGAGCTGGAACTTGAACAATTAACAGCTTCCCTTAGCAAATATAAATATCCTGATCTGACCAAGTAATAGAAAATTAGCTTAAAAATTTAAATGTGTTTATTAATGCATACAGTTCTACATAACAATGGGGTTCATTGTGATCTAGTCATACATGTAAATAACAGTTTGCTCCAATTATTTGCCTAGTACTTCCCCTTTCCCTCCCCTCTTCCATCCCCTGTTCCCCTTTCTGTACTCTTCTGGTCTTCCTTCTATTTATTTATAGGTATTTTTTATATTGGTACATTATAACTATACATAATAGTGGGATTCATTGTGGTATATTCATACATGCATATAGCATAATTGGTTGATGATATTCCCTTGTTCTTCCCCTTTCCCTGCCTCCCTGCCCCTTGACCTCTCTGCCCCTTGACCTCTCCTCTACTTATCTCCCTTCTGTTTTCATAAGATCCCCTCTTTTTCCTCTCTAGTTTCCATAAATGAGAGAAAACACTCAACCCCTGATTTTCCCATTTGGCTTAAAAAATTAGACTCAACCTCTTTTTTAATTCTCCCCAAAGTTAACTCATTTTTTTTCTGAGAAATGTGTCTTTCATTTTCATAGTTCCTCACCCTAACCTGCTATTGGAGTGAGTTCCCCCTTTGGTCACTCTGAAATTTGAGTAGGAAATTGCTCATTTCTCCTTTTTTTTTTGGTTAATTGAAATGCCATACCTTAATTTTCAATGACAGGAGATTTTGGTGAAGATGAAAGAATCGTTGCTTTAGTTGGGATTTAATATCAATTTATTGTTGCTGCCTGAAGTGATTGCTGCTTGGAGCTCGAAGCCACGGGAATAAGTTCAGAGGCAGACTGGAAACGAACAGGCTCTATTCTGGTAGCTTCTCTCTCCGGCTCCAACAACACCCCAACACGCAATCCACACTCCTCCAACCACACCACAAAATGGCTCCGACCCCCTCCGCCAAGTCCCGGCTCAAGTCTCGCGAGATCCCGGGCCAAGTCCCGTGAGACCACGGAAGGCGGCAATGCCTGAACATCTCCATGGCCCGCAGCCAACCGCAATCTCAGCCATCTCCCCAATCAGGGCTCCTGCATTTCCCCACTTTTGTTTTAAAAGAGGGGATGCTCTAGGACGTCTATGTGCAACCAACATTTTTACCAGTCATCAGATAATCAAGGCTGTGCCCTTGACTCCTGTCTTAGGTTGATATGTCGGCCACATGAGACTGTCCCGTGCAACTGTGCCTGTCTTAGGTTGTCCCCCTCTGGGGATCTTACCCGTCATTGGCTAACAAGCCATCCAATGGAGCCCTTCAGGATCGACTGTGTATGATGACTAACAGCCGTCCAATTGTGAGGAGATGCTGCGGCTTTAAGGTGACAAGACTTCTGCTGACGAGCCAAATTGCATAGCATATCAAATTCTTTAAACAAATCAGCTGCCCTAAGTTCCATCAAGTAACACACTGAGTTCTCTAGACAAATACCCGCAAGGTATTGTCCTGTAAAGTCCCAAACAATGAAAGATCAAAATGTCCACTTGTTATAACACGTTGATCTAGGAGGCCCCATGCATGCAGAGCAGAGGCCACACTGCTGGTGAGGTTGTTTGATGCTTGAGCAGCAGGGATGCTTGCAGCGACCGCAATCCCTGCAACTGTAGCAGCAGCCGTCTTTTTTTTTTTGTGTGTGTGTGTGTGGTACCGGGGATTGAACTCAGGGGCACTCGACCATTGGGCCACATCCCCAGACCTTTTTTGTATTTTTTTAATTAGAGACAGGGTCTCACTGAGTTGCTAAGTGCCTCGCCATTGCTGAGGCTGGCTTTGAACTCGCGATCCTCCTGCCTCAGCCTCCCAAGTGCTGGGATTACAGGCGTGCGCCACCGCGCCCGGCTAGCAGCCACCTTTTTTATGTCTAGACAATGCCACCGGCAAATCTTCAGGGCCCACTACCTAGAAACTCAAGCATCAATTATTAAAGGAAAGGCAGTGCTATTCCAGCACTGAGTCAAGAGGTGAGTTGTCGAACTAAAAAATAGAATTATTAGATTAGAAAATTAAAGTTGATTTCTGCTCACACCCATTGCTGCTTGAGCTCCCACAAACATAAACTGGCAAAATATCATATTCAGAACAAAACAAAGAAAGACTGAGGGTATTTACTGCATTAGAGATAGAGTAAAGAAAAGCTAAAGGCACTTTGGAAAAATAATTTGTTAGCTGGACCCTAGAGTCTCTGTAACATTCCATGAAATTATCTGTTGAAATAACTCAAATTAATCAGCTTTAAAACAAATAAAGTTAATTACAAATAAACATTCCTATGTCAAAACACCAAAATATCAGGTTATACAGCACTAGTCATATTCTTCGCTAAAGAGAAATCCCTGGGACACCTATAAATCAAAATTGAAGGTACCTTCACTTATTAAATTATTTACCCAAATTGAATACTCTTAAATGAATTAAAGTTATTTGGATCCATATGTATATATATATATATATATGCATATATATATATATATATGTATTCATAAGCGCTTTGTTATTTGTGACGTCACACTGGACAGACGAACAAACCTACAAACATACATTTGTGACATCACATTTACATGAAATTTAGACAAATGCACAGACATAAAGACATATACAAAAAGAGAAAAAAGAAAAAATACAATTGTGTGCACACTAAAGAGAGATCTCCTCATCCCGGCCGGGAGGAATGACACTTAAGTTGTGAAATATTTTGAAGGACTCTTTTAAAGGAATCATTCCATATCTTCATCTTGGTCCTCTTGATTTTGTACCTTTTTTATTAATCTTGATTCCTCAACAACTTCATCTTGATCCTTTTGATTTGGTACCTGTTTTATTAATCTAGATGGTATCCATATTGGAGAGGATTCGTGTTTTGGAAAAACACAAACAGATCCTCTTCCCCAAATTAATACTGGATCTGGACCCTTCCATGTACCTGAAAGAACATCCTTCCAGTAAACCAAAGGTTTATGTTGTTGGTGTGGGTTCCAATGTCTGTCTCCAGCAGAATAACCATTAGAGTCTAAAGTTAAAAAGTTTAAGGTAAACAGGGCAACTGCCAATCTGTCCCTAGGTCTTTTCAATTTCCTTCTTTTTGTTTTAATAACATAACTTTCAGTGTGCGGTTTGCTCTTTCAATAATGTCCTGACCCTGAGGATTGTATGGGATGCCTGTTTTTTATGGGATATATTGAATTTTGCGCAAAACTGTTTGAAAGACGAGGATGTATGTGCAGGGCCATTATCTGTTTTAAGCATTTTGGGGATGCCCAATTCAGCAAAAGCTTGCAAACAATGAGATGTAACATCTTTAACTTTTTTTCCAGAATGTAAGGAAGCAAAAATCATGCCTGAGCATGTATCTATGGTCACATGAATAAATCGCAATTTTCCAAAACCTGGCTCATGAGTAACATCCATCTACCACAAATGATTGGGCATTAATCCTCTAGGGTTAACACCATAATGAGGATTGGGCAAATGTGTCATACAAGATTTACAATCTTTTACAATTATTCTGGCTTGCTCCTTTGTGATTTTAAACCTACGCTGCAAGGTGGTGCTATTGACGTGAAACTGGGAGTGAAATAAAGTAGCTTGCTGGAGCGCTGAAAGTATAAAGATAGTTTGGATAAGGGCATCAGCCTTTTGATTACCTTCATGGAGGGGACCAGGCAAGTTGGTATGTGCTCTAATATGCCCTACGAATAGAGGTTCTTTTCTTGCCCACAAAAGTTTTTGTATTTGATAAAACAATTTAAAGGCTGGAGGATGAGGTGCTATTGGTCCTGCTAGCTCTAATTTTGGGACGGCATGTACAATATAGTGGCTATCTGAAAAAATGTTCATGGGCTGCTCTCTAAAACTTTCCAGAGCTCTTACCACAGCTTCCAGTTCCACTAGTTGAGCTGGTTTGTGTGCAGTTATGTAAGTCATATTTTCTTTTTTAGTGACTACTGCAGCAGTACCATTTGAGGACCCATGTGTGAATACACTTAATACCTTAGGAATAGGTTGATTTTTTATGACTTGTGGAAATATAATAGGATGATTGATACAAAAAGATAATATAGGAGACTTAGGAAGATGATTATCAAAATTTGCAGAAGTAGAGCATCTAGCTAAAGCCCAATCATTATCATTGAAGCATAAATATTCAATCTGTGATGATGAATAGGGAGTAATAATAGTAGCAGGGTGAATGCCAAATATTTTAGTAGAAGTCTTAAGTCCTTGAAGAATAAGTTTAGCCACCATGGAGGTATAAGACTCAATTGTACTTTTAGGAGAGATGGGCAAATGTATCCATAATAAAGGCCCCTGTTGCCAAAATATTCCTGTGGGTGTATATTGTGAAGAAATAATAATCAATATCAGTGGTTGAGTTAAATCAAATCTATCACAATGAGCTCCTTTGATGGCTTTTTCTACTAACTTTAAAGCTTTCCTAGCATCAGGAGTCAATGTTCGCAGTGAAGATGGATCAGGGTCCCCGCGAAGGATGTCAAATAAAGGTTTTAGTTGGCCAGTAGTGAGGTTTAGTGTAGGGCGAAGCCAATTAATATCTCCTAGCAATTTTTGAAAGTCATTGAGAGTGGCCAAATGCTCCTTATTAATTAATATTTTTTGAGGCCTAATAAAAGTGTCCATAATTTGGAATCCTAGATATAATATTGGAGATCTAATTTGAACCTTTTCCTTAGCAATGTTTAGTCCATATCGTTTCAAGTTTTCTGATATAACACTAAATATGGTGAATAAGACTTCTTGATTAGGATGAGCAAGCAAAACATCATCCATATAATGGAGGCACATAAGCTCTGGGTATTTATTTTTGATAGGCTGAATAACTTTATCTACATAGATTTGAAACATAGTGGGGCTATTAGCCATTCCCTGCGGCAAAACTTTCCATTAATATCTCTGATCAGGGCTATTATTGTTAATAGAAGGAACTGAAAAAGCAAACCTGGGGGTATCCAGAGGGTGTAGGGGAATAGAAAAGAAACAATCCTTTATATCAAGAGTAATAAGATGGAAATTTTTTGGAATAGCTACAGGATTAGGAAGTCCAGGTTGAGTAGGGCCCATGATTTGCATGGTTTTATTAATTTCTCTAAGATCATGTAACAATCGCCATTTTCCTGATTTTTTCTTGATCACAAATATCGGGGAATTCCAGGGAGAGGTGGAAGGTTCTATATGTGCTGCTTCTAGTTGTTCCTGAACTAGTAGGTGGGCTGCTTGTAATTTCTCTTTAGATAGGGGCCACTGAGGGACCCACACTTTCTCATCAGAAAGCCATGGTATTTTCAAAATTATTTTCTCAGTGGCCCCGAAGAAAAATATCTTTTTCCTTTATGATAATGATTTCTTTTAGGGTTAAGCTTACCCTGTACTTTTTGATAATGATTTCTTTTAGGGTTAAGATTACCCTGTAGATCTTCACATTTAACACCTGCAGGCTTGGTTGCAAGGTGTACTCCCATTTGTTGTAAAATATCTCTTCCCCATAAAGTAACTGGTAGGTTAGGTAAAACATAAGGCTGAAATGTTCCTTTATGCCCTTCATCATCCTCCCATTTTAAAATTACCTCACTTTTCTCTGGGAAGTTATTATATCCCAAGCCTCTTAAACTGGTTGAAGCTTTTTGCAGAGGCCAGTGCTTGGGCCATCACCGTAGATTAATGACGGAAGAGTCAGCTCCAGTATCGATCAGTCCCTCCATCTCTATTCCTTGGATTTTTTTTTTTTTTTTTTTTTTTTGTGTGTGTGTGTGTGTGTGTGTTAACAGGGATTGAACTCAGGGGCACTCGACCACTGGGCCACATCCCCAGCCCATTTTTGTGTTTTATTAGAGACAGGGTCTCACTGAGTTGCTAAGTGCTTCGCCATTGCTCAGGTTGGCTTTGAACTTGCGATCCTCCTGCCTCAGCCTCCCAAAGTGCTGGGATTACAGGCATGCGCCACTGCGCCCGGCTATTCCTTGGATTTTTATTTTACACATAGGCCTCCTTGAACAATCTCGAACCCAGCAAGCCATGGGTCTCGAATCAGTGGAACAAAATCCTCTATTGTTCCTTTTTGAGGCATACTCATTTTAAATGAATTATGTAAATTTGGAAGGAGATGCAGCTGAGCAATTCTATCTCCTTGATTAACAGAACTTATACTTTGGGGTGAGCTAAACATTATTTTTATTTCCCCTTTGTAGTCTGAGTTTATTACACCTGGGGTCACTTGCAAATCTAATAAGCTTTTAGGACTTCACCCGAGAATAAGTCCTACAGTCCCTGAGGGAAGAGGTCCCCTGACTCCTGTGGGAATCAGTTGAACCCCCATTTCAGGTGTTAACACTATTCGGGTGGTGGAACAGAGGTCTAATCCTGCATTTCCTCCTTTTCCTCTGGCGAGGGAGTGGATGGGTAGTAGGGATAGTGTTGGGGAAGCATTTGAGTGGATGCTTGAGGATACTCCTCCTCCAATGCCTCGTACATTTGTGGGCCCAGGGCATTGGGCCCCGTGCCCCATTTTTTGAATTCCTGAACAAATGATTTCCATGGATGTCAAATTTTGAATGGCATTTATTGGCCCAATGATTTCCCTTTTTACACCTGGGGCAGCGGCCTGGGGCACGGTATGAGGTTGGTCTTATTTCTCTTTGGGGATTTTGCCTAGAATAGCCTGATTGATTATGATAATTTTGCCTGGAATATCCTGATTGATTATAATATCTAAGTTGAGCCCTTGTGAAATTTTGAGGGGCAGTGCCTCTCGTAGCTGCTGCAATCACATTTCCTGTGACAAAGGCGTCATTTATATCTTTACATAGTTGTATATATATGGAAAGATCCTTTTTATTTCTCCATGGCCTGATGGCTTCCTGGCAGTATTTATTAGCATTTTTGTATGCTAATTGAACAACTAATGGCATAACTTGATCAACGTAACTAAACACTCTACCTGCAGTTCTCAAAAGTCGATCAGCAAAGTCAGCATATGGCTCATTAGGTCCTCGAATCACTTTTGACAAGCTACCTTGTAAATCCCCAGGTCCTTGTAAAGTTTTCCATGCCTTTAAGACAGCTGAGTTTATCTGAGCATATACTCCTGGGACATAATATTTTTGAGCCTGTGAGTCTGCGAACTGCCCCTCTCCTGTGAGCATTTCTATATTATTCCAAACCCTGCAGCTGCATTTCTTTTAGCTGTTTCTATACAAAGTTCTTGAAATTGCGATCGCCAAACCAAGTATTGTCCCCCACTTAATGCTGCTTTGTATAGACTTTTCCAGTCTGAGGGGGTTAAGCTAAAGATGTTAAGGGACTCCAGCATACTCAACATGAAAGGAGCTTGGGGTCCATATGTCATTACTGCCTCTTTGAGATTTTTTATTGTTTTGAAATCTACTGATTTGTGGCCCCTATGTCCATTTTCATTTTCAAATACTGGCAGTTCCCAATGTATCTGTGAGTTACCCTCGAGAGCGCATAAGCGCTCAGAAAGACTTTTTATTTCTATTTCTAGGGTATGCAAACGCCTATTAATACCCTTCATATTTTCTGTAATGGATTCCACCCATGGGGGAGTAGAGGACACAGGTGGTTCCTCTACTTCACGGTCCTTTCTCCTTTCTAATTTCTTGTTGCTCTTTTTATTGGAGACTGTGCTCCCAGAATCACCTTTTGATTCCTCTTCACTACTATCACTTTTACTGGTATCCTGAATTTCAGCTTCTAAGGAGAGTACATATTCTTCGGCTAATTTCAATAAGTTTCTGATGGCTTTTGCAGCTCTTACTTTTGACTTTACACCACTACTCTTCTCACTGGTATTAACTGACTCAGAGGCTATGCTTTCTTGATCACTTTCTTCCCTATCCACTGAGTCTGTGATATTGAAAAACTCATCCATGGCTTTTATTATCAGACCTTTTGTTACTTTTGCTCCCATTTTCAGTTCTTACCTGCCGGCCGAATTCCCCGTGCGGGCCAACACCTGTTGCTGCCTGAAGCAATTGCCGCTTGGAGCAACGAAGCCGCGGGAATAAGTTCAGAGGCAGACTGGAAATGAACAGGCTCTTTGTTCTAGTAGCTTCTCTCTCCGGCTCCAACAACACCCCAACATGCAATCCACACTCCTCCAACCACACCACAAAAAATGGATCCGACCCCCTCCGCCAAGTCCCGGCTCAAATCTCGTGAGATCCCGGGCCAAGTCTCGCGAGACCACGGAAGGTGGCAGTGCCCGAACATCTCCATGGCCCGCAGCCAACCGCAATCTCAGCCATCTCCCCAATCAGGGCTCCTGCAATTTATTCATAGTATTGTTTGCATGATAGTTCATTTTTACAAATTTCTACATTTCAAAAAATTCCTCCTGTATACATATTTTTGTATACAGAAACACAACTTATGACCTCAAAGGTGATCATTAAAACCTTTGTTTCTTATATACTATAGAAAGACCAAGGATTTCTGTAGTTAAATTTTAGCAGTTCAGCCAAAGTTGGTAAAAAGGCTGTGAAATATGTGAATTTAACCTTTGCCTATTACCATGTAAATCATTTAGTTTCATAATGTTTGCCCTGGAATGAGTGAAAGTTTGTATTTTCTTCTTGTCAAAATGCCTGTGAACTGGGAGTGAAACAATGATGTTTGCAAATGTCACCTTTAATGCCCGTCTGCTGGATCCCAGGCAGCTGCTTTTATATATTTAAAATTCTGAAACCCCTGGAGGGATGTGACTATGAACAGTACATAAAGTTTTTTTTTTTTTTCTTCAATATCTGATGACAATACATAGTGATCAGAGAAAGAGAGATGTGAAAACCAATGCTACTTCAGCTTCTCGAATGCTAGAAAGCAAAGAAAATAAGGAAACGATGTCCCTTATTTTGCTATGAAACCATTTGAAAACAAGTTACTGTTGGGATATTTCTTTCGGCATCATCTGGCATCTTTTTCCTAAGTTTACAGCATGACTAAGTTTTTTCTTTTCTTTTTTGTGGAGGGTGTGGGGTGGGGATACTAGGGATTGGACTCAAAGGCATTCTACCACTGAGCCATATCCCCAGACCTTTTTATTTTTTATTTTGAGACAGGTTCTTGCTAAATTGCTGAGTCTGGCCTTGAACTTGCAATCTTCCTGCCTCAGTCTCCTCAGTGCCTAGGATTACAGAGTGCATCACTGTACCTGGCCATGACAGAGATTTGAGAGCAGCGTCTTTCAAGAAATGGATGCTTTTGGTTATGAAGGAGCTCTCCTTAGGCACATGTTCTGCCCAAGAATTACCATTATTTTCACATGGTAAAAGTGAGTTATTACTCTCAAAACAGCAAATGACAGAGGAAGGGTTAAAATTCTTACCACAATGCTGCCTATTTCTCAAGAAAAAATTCTAATCTGCTTTGTATACATTTAAATTCAATAAGAATCTTATTAGGGGATAAATTTTATGAATGCGAGGGAGGGGAAATGACTGGATTCAATTTTAATACAGCAAAATTGAGTTTTTCAGTGTTTATGCTGCTTGAAGATCTTAGGTACTATGTCATTTGATTCTTCAGAAGCTCAGCATAGTGGGTATGTTTGCTATTCCCTTATGCAGATGACTGAACTGAGGCACTTTCTCTGAAAGTCTGAGTCTACACAGAGTGGATGCAGATGAATTTAAAGCCATTCTCAAGGTTTGCCAGAGTTGAAGATCATTCTTAATCTTAAACCTTTCCCTTCCTTACAGTAGGGATTCTTTCAATTTAGAATCTCCTGTCTCCTGGGTGCTGACCAATCTTCTTTCTCCAGAGCTCCAGACTCCCTGAAGTTAATTAACATCACAAAGAGAGAGGGAATAATAAAGACAGGATGGATGGTTTCAACCTTCCAAGTGGTGGGTGGCTGGTGTGCAATCTGCTGGTAGATTGGATTAGGTTCATTGGAGACCCTAGCAGGGAGAATGTGGGATTGTAGGGTAACCTACAGACTTCCTTTGTGTGTGTGTGTGTGTGTGTGTGTGTGTGTGTGTGGTGCTGGGGATTGAATTCAGGGCCTTATGCATGCAAGGCAAGCACTCTACCAACTGAGCTATATCCCTAGCCCCTTTCTTTTTGTTTTAGATATTTGATATCTGCTGCAATGATAGCTTCAAGTTCAAAGCACACTACCACATTTAAGTCACTCTTTCCCTAAAAAAATTCTGGAGCCTCCTCTACTGGGTGTCTTGAGAGGACTGGTGTTTTGCTTTTGGGTGGCTGTGAACTACACAGGGAAGGTGATGAGGGTGAGCAAATGATCCTGGCTGGGTGGGAACTAAATCCTCCAAATACAGCAGAGCTGAAGAGTAGCCTCAGCTGAGGATGGTCCAGGAAGACTGCAAACAATGTAAACAATGATCCAGAAAAGGAAGGGTGAGAACTGGGAAGGATTTCCAACTGGGGCAGCAAAGCCCAAAAAGTAAGTTCTGATGAGATCTCCCAAAATTTCAGCGACATACAAAAAGCAACTAAAAGCAAAATAGAAATTCTGGCCTAGATATTGCTATTTAGAAAGGTTTACCTTTCTGTCTGAGAAAATGATAAAAACTAAAATCACTCTTGTTTTACTTAACTGGAGGATTCTATTTATTAAAAAGATAATTCAGTGAAAAATCTAGCAATTGCACACAATGAATTTTTTTTTTTTTTAAATAAATCCTTTTTGGTTCTAAATTATGAGTAAAATCCATGGCTAGCTATTAATAGTCATATCAAATTTACCTGAATCTGGCCAATGCCTCTTCTGACTAGTGCCTCACCTGGAAAGGACTTCCCCTGACTATGTGTCTCTGTTCCCTACCTCCCTCGAAGAGAGGAGAGGAGGTAATAAATTATAAATGTCCAAAATATCTCTTAAATATTTCTTAATCTCTTAATATAATAGGTGCCTGTTATACAGTTTCTTGTGAAGTGCATTTGTTATGCAAATTTGTTACAGTGAACCATCCTTCATGAGCTGTTTATATTCAGTGTCATAGGGGAAGAAGCACCCTCTCTCATTCCATATAAATTCCTCTTTACAAACTGTAGTAAAACAAAGCTAGTGAGTTGGGTTATTTTGCAGTGTTGAAAGTGGAAAGCTGTGTGTTACTGCTTAGTCAAGACTATTCCATTTGCATGAGTAGAGGCAGAGGAATTTGCTGGAGGTGTGTTTGTTTAATGTAGCTGTTGGAATCTCTAGCTTACACTACTTAATTTCATAGCTGCCACTTTGTCTCATGGGAATGTGGTATTTCCAGTAATTTGCAAGAATATGTGAGCTAAACATTGCCAGATATCATGTCAGGGATAAAATTAATGCATATGATCCGAGTTTTCCACTTGAAGCCCTTAACCCATTAGGACCAGAATACTAAATAACCTGTTTAAAAATGCTCAGTTGGCTATCTGTTGATTTTACAAACTGCTTTAAAAACTTTATATATATATAATATATATATATGCAATATATATATATATATAAAGTTTAAGCATATACATACATATGCATATATGTATGTATATGCTTAAAGATGCAACATGCTAAAGAATTAAATAGCAGGAAAACCCAGATGCACACTCTAAGTCTTCTGTTTACAGATAAGCTTTAGCAAAAGTATTTTTTTCCCTCCTTCTGTTTACATTCTGTGCTCTACTTAACTACTCAAAATATTCATGAGTTTAGAACACTGGGTGCCTGTTATACAGTTTCTTGTGAAGTGCATTTGTTATGCAAATTGTTACAGTGAACCATCCTTCACGAGCTGTTTATGTTCAGTGTCATAGGGGAAGAAGCACCCTGTCTCATTCCATATAAATTCCTCTTTACAATCTATCAAAGACAGAAAGACACTTGAGATTAAATAAATGTGTTACTAATATTAGTGAATGTCTGAGGCTTGAAATATTTAAGAGATTTTTTGGACATTTATAATTACACTTCCCTAATTGCTCTGGGAATTGGTGAAGAGGATGAGTGACAGGTAGTGCTTCAGGCAGTTGTCTGCATGGTCCCTTGTCCCACTCATGAAAATGACTGATTTTAAAAGGAGACACAGGTCAGCCCACAGAAAAGAGAAGCATTTAAAAAGGAGGCAAACCTGCAAGAGAGAAGGATTTGTTTCTTCATTTATTTAAGTGTCACTGGTTTAGCTGGGGACACCAAGAAAACATAGTTCCTACCTTCTGGATGCTGACAGTCTAGGGCGGGCAAGTTGCATGATGGGAAAAGATCTTGCCATCACTCCTGGACCTTAGCTTTTTGTGCAGAGAACGTGTTTTTTGTACTTTTTTATTTTCCAGTGCCATTCATAATCCCAAAAGGCACAATTTGGAATGCCATCATCCTAAATGTTGAAATCCAGAAGATCAAAATCCCTAAGTCTAAAATCCTGCAAGTTGCTAAGCAAGTTGCTAAGCTCTATGAGAAGAATAGAAAGCTGAGTTGTGGGGAAGGGGTTGGTAACAGCAATAGCTGCAGTTGACATGTGTCACTTGTCTGCACTGGTCCTCGTGTGCAGGAGGGGTCCTAAACCCAAACCCTCCATTCTCTTTTTTGGTGCCTCTGTGAGGATTCTTTTGGGTGGTTACCTGGGTTCTGGGGACATGGCTTATCTCTTCTTGGGACTCTTGCTTTCCTTCAGCTATAAAAAAGGACCATTTAGCCGAGCACTTGCCTTCTGTAGATGATTCTGTATTATACTCTGTTTTTGCCATTTCAGGTCACTGGAATTGTGGCAGCACATTTTGCCACGAGAGGGAAAGGACATCTCTTCTGAAAGCTGTAAACCCTCCTAAATCGGGTCACATCAGTGGATGGTAGTGGTGATAGCATTGTAAATGTGACAAATGTCCTAGGGTAACTTTTGGCAACTCTCACTGGCCTTACAAATGGATTTTTACATCCTCTTGCACTTAGCTTGCAAGCAGGAAGCAGTTCTTTGACTTTAATAAACCAGGCTGATAGCTGCTTGCTGTGGCACTCATGGGTACAGTTCACACACAATCAGAGACGGGTTTGGGCTGGCTGCCCATCCAGTAAGGACGATACCTTCCCCCATAGGAAATTGTTTCATCCTATATATTTTTTTGATTTTGAAAGATTTTTTTTTCAGTGTAAGAGAATTTTCTAGAGGTACATTTAAGTAGTGGACTTTCAACTTGATACACTTGTAGCATGTTCTTTAGATCAGTGTTTCTCATTTTTGGGGGTTTGCCAGATGGTAAGACAGATTGCAGCACAAAAAAGCAGAGTTTGTGATCTTGTTTGTAGAAAGTATCATACTGTTTTTTTTTTTTAAATGTAAACATATAGCAACCTTTGTACTATATTTTTGATAAATACCTTGAAAAAATATGACCACAAAACAGTGGGATATTCAATATTCAAGTTCCAGTGATGATGCTGATGCTGATTTTGATTTTGAAGTTAATCATTTTCCAAACACACAAAAATTTAAATTTTGGAGGAGGGGAGAGAGGACATTCTAGCAAGCAGGGTGTGTTGGATTCCAGGCAGAGGCTGCACCTCCCAGGCAGAAGGCCACACCTCCCCAGGTGCCTTGTGAAAAAAACTACAGCTCCCAGGATCCTCAGCGTGACCAAAAAACCTGACCAGCAAGTCCCCTGTCCACTACCCCCCCCCCCCCCCCCCCCCCGACCTCTGCTGGCCTATAGAACAAGGACTCACTCCAAGGGGGTTTTATGGCCCCTACTCTATTTAAACCAGTCCTGGACTGAAATCTCTCTCTGTTCCTGCTCTCTGTTCCTGCCTCTCTCTGTTCCTGCCTGTCCCTATTCCCGTCCATCCCTACCCTCCTTCCCTTCCCTTCCTTTCCCTACCCTTGCCCACGTGGCACCCCAATAAACCCTTTTATTTCACTAACACAGTGTTCCCGGCTAAGTTAACTATGTTTCAGCAGTTTTCTAACAGGGTGGGGTGGGAAGATTGTGCTCACAGATTTTTTGCTTTCATTTTCTCCTAATGATGACACACCATAGAAGTTTGTTTTTCCCTCTCTGAATAGCATTGAGATTAAAAAAAAGGGAAAACAGGTTTTCAAGTCAAATACACCTGAGATTAAATCCAAGCTCTGTTGGTTTACTAACTCTATGACCTTGGTTTGATAAACCCCTTAACTGATCTTGAGTCAGTTTATTTACCTACAAAATGGGAGTATAAATACACATCTTGAAGGGTGATTGTGTGCTTCACATTAAATAATGTATTTTTTGGTATTTAGCCCACTCTCACCACAGGCAAGTGATCAGTGAAGTTTTGGTGAATGAGTAAAGACCATCTCAACCCAGCTGAGATGTTGTCTACGTGATAAGCTTGATGAAAAATATGTGATCTTTCACCAAGTATCTTTTAGGGGTGTCATGCTCTGGGCTAAGCTCTGGAGCTACAGATAAGTCTCAGGTATAGACCTCAAGGAAGTCCCAGTCTGTAGGAGAAGTGAAGTCCCTCACCAACCGTCAAAGGATGGATCATGCAATAGGGACTGTGCAGATAGGCACAAGGGAGGGATGAGGCCTATCTGAGAAATTTCCTGTAGGGAGAGACCCTTCAGCTGACCATGGAAGGATAAGTGTGAGTCATTTTAATTTAACAAGGGAGTGAGAAAGGAAGAGAAAAAGGCTATTGAGGCCAGAATTCACACCCAATTTCCTAGTTCAGAATGGAAGTTTTATGGATTTAAACCTCTTCCTCCTTTTAAGTAGAGTTCCTGAATTCTCCTTACTTTCCCCTTTAAGTTTGGGAAGATCTGAGAAAGGAGGAAAATTGCAGCGTACACCCTCGTAGGGTGGTGACTCCCAAGCTCTTCATTCCACGTGGCCTCAGAAGGGGGGTAGGCTGGGGGTGAAAGCAAAAGGAAGACAGGGCTGCTCAGCAAAGAGGATACTAATTGCTTTATGCGTGTGTGTGGCGGGTGCGTCATCACATAGTTATCTGACATTAATCATCCATGTGCTGCATGTTCCTGCAGGTCAGTGGGAGAGCACTGGAGAGAACAAGATGGCAGCCATACTGGACAATGAAGATATCTCCCAGACATATACTCTATTCCAGTGTTTCTGCCTTTCCCTAAACCATTCTCTTCCAACATCCCCTGGCAATTATATTTTTCTCTTGAAAACCTACTTGCACTCTGAATATGATTATTTCTATCACCCGAATGCAAGTCACTCCTTTGCATTCCTTGGTGGGTGGAATCTCTGAGGCTTCAATTATCAAAGCTATGAAAACAGCTTTAAAAAAAAAAAGTCTGAGTTCAAGCTACACAGGGAGAATAAGATGCTGTGTGGAAACTGGGCATTTAGAATTGCCTCAAAAATACATTTATAATTGCATACAAAACAAAATATACATGTGAGCCATGTGGTTTTATTTTTAATTATCTGTTTTTTAGTAAACATTTCACTAAAATTTCAAGAAATAAAATTCCACAGTCTGCTAAATGAACAAATAAATATGATGCATGATAAAGTCAGATGATATAATGCACATGAAAAATGGGACAAGGGGAAAATAAATAGAAAAAATATATATAGTCTTGCAAAACTAACATTGTGCTTCTTTACAAAATGAGTGTTTCCAGAATATTATAAGCAAACAAGTTTTAAAGTTTAAAAATGCACTCTATTATGTTATCTTAGGTTTTATGTCTGAGCATTAATGTATTTATATTTCTTTTTGTTTTTATTAATCCACTGAAACAGCCTTCAGCTAATTCCCACAACCTAAATGTAGTCCACAGATGCTATCTGCTCATAAAGAAAAAATAAATTTATATTTTGTGATGCGGCTATATTATCTTCAATGGGGGAAGTTTTATTGTATTAGATTTTTCCATTCCTGTGTAGCATAACAGTCTCAAAATCGATAAAACAGCAGCACAAATAATGAGTAATATGCAGAAAAGTAGGTCACTTGGCATTAATTCATAGAGAAAATAGGTCTGCTCAAACACAGGTCTGAGAGGCGTAATTAGTGTTAGTCACTGCTCTCCTGCTGAAGGAGCTGTGACTGATGGCTGTCCTCCTTCCCTTCCCTCCCCTGCTCCTCAGACTCTTATGTCAGCAAACACTGAAAAAGCAAATAAAAGAGTCGTTTCAGCGGTTCTGAGGGATGCAGCCAAGCAAGGTCTGGGGTTAATGGTGGCCGAGTTTCCCAGCCCCCTCAGCCACTGACTGGGTACCGTGCACAGAGGGTTCTTGGGAAGCCAGGCTCCCTCACCTGCAGCAGCACAGCTGCCACGTCTCTTTCTTCCCTTGAGAAAATGTTACTCAAAATATGAAAACAGGGGGGTCAATCTGACAATCGCAGCTCCTGTGTTTGTTGCTGGCATTTATGGAACTTGGATTGGAGTAACTGCTACCTGTGGGTTCCATTAGACTACTTCTCCACTAAGCTACCTATGGCCCTGAGAGAATCACCCTGGAAATTCACAGTGGTAGCAGTGAAGTATTTTTATTTATGGAAAATTCTGACAGGTAGGTCAGTAAATCTAGGCCAGATATGCAGACTCAGTTTCAAGATACATTTTGTTTAGGTTGGATACATTTTGTATCTTAGCACTTTTGGGGGAATTATTCTTCACTTAAAAAAAAACTCGGGGAATTTCTCATTAAAAACATCCAGATTTCTGGATTATCTTGATGAATTGGAACATCTCACAATGGGGTCGTATTCGTTGGGCAACAACTGGCTGGAACTAAGCAGCAGGAGTACTTATGGAACTTATACCCATGTTGTGGCTTCTAGTTTGCCAGAATCCATGCTGCACCCCGTGAGGTCTCCTGCCTCTTTTATTCATTTCTGTTGTTTACCTTTGTGCTTTTGGACCAAGGATCTCCAAATGGCTGCAAATCACAACCATCTGAAACTTTTAGGCCTCTGATGCACTCCCAGAGATTTGATCATGTTGATTTGAAGTGGGTAGTCTTAATAATGTCTCAGAAGATTTTAATGTGTGACCACAATTGAGAAACTCTGGTCTAGGGAGATCGGACAGTGACCTACTGATTATTTTCCCATGAAGGTCTCCCAATGAAGTTATTGTTGGACCTTGTTGATTTCCATTAAGGAAATTGCAAGTTTCTTGGTTCTTCCAAGGAAAATTGATCTAATGTTTCTCTTCCTTTAAGTTTCCTGGTGTTTGGGCATTCACTGGGGTTCAGAAATTCGAAGATGGTGTTGTCAGCAAGGGATGGATCAGTATCTTGTCTTAAGCATTTATAAATGCTGAAGGTCACACTCCTGCTGTTTGGATTTTTTCCTCTTATAATGCACAATGAGGAGAGCTGTAGTTTGCTACCCATTATCTCCGCCCCCCTTCCAGTACCATGCTAGGTAGGGGGTTTTTGGCTGAGCAAAAAAAACCCTTGCATCTGTGTAATACCTCATGAGATCAACCTTTTTAATGCCCATAAAAAGACAGAGTGTCAATTTAAAGCCTCATCTGTCACAAGCGTTTTCAATCTTGCCATGATTTATGAAATATTGTAAATTGCAATCACTCTGGCCCATAATATCCTGGCAGCTACTTCAATAGCAAAACTTTCATCCAAAAATATGATCTATAGGCAGAATAAAAGTTGCAGAAAGGGAGTGTCATTTAATAGGTGGTGCTGTTATCATGTGCTTAAAATGGAAAGTTTCCTCAGTGAAAGATGTTTCCTTGCCACCCACAGGACTGACTCCCTGCCCAAAGCCTGGTGAGGGAGAGTGCTGGCTTGCAGTTTTCTGGGCATCTTATGAGTGAGCAAGAGTTCAAGGAAGATATGTCAGAAAGAAAAAGCAGGAGGAGAATTGAAACTTTCATTTGAAATGAACTCTCCAAGGTTCACCGGCCTGTACATTTTTGCCTGCAAACAGACATTCCCTGCAGCCTTCTGGAAGAAGAGGAAAAATTTTGCATAACAGTTGGGATGGACCAGTTGATGTGTAATGGATTGGAAATTTAGGATGATGATGATGATGATATTGACAATGATACTTTTGTGTAGTCTTCTGATAGTATTTAAATAACCACGAGACCACACCAGTGGTTTGAATCAGGTGTGCCAGTGCTCGCTTTGAGAAGCAGGTAGGTTTATGAGACTCAACCCAAGTCCAGTGGAACAAGAATTTATTAGGTAGGCCTCAATGATGTCACAAGGTATGGCTGCGGGTTTTGTTTGTCTACTGTTGATGTTTCAATATTCTATATTTGAGGTGTAGGATACTCATTTCTTTCCTTTCAAGCTCTCTGTAACTCTTAGCAGTTTCATAGACTATGCTTTCATAAGCAGAAATGAAACATTGAAAAAACCAGAGCTTATTCTCCCTACTTGACCCCAGCAGAATTTGGAAACACTTATTGAATACTCTTATTTTCATAGTAATATAGTCATTGGCATAGATCCAATAAGACTTTTTCCTTCTCATTAACAGAACATAACCAGAAACATTGCTTTCACAATGATGCCTTTCTGTGGAATGTCAAATTTGAGAACAACACGCATTTGATCAGATATGATCAGACATTTTTAAGGAACTAAGGTTGACTTTATGGAGCCAATGTTTACAGAGCCCTCTTGGGAAAACTGGCTTGATGGCTGTGTGGCAGGGTTGCCCACCTTCCAACTGAGCAGGGAAGGTCACTTCCTGGCAGGCCCAGAATATATGGTATATTTTGAGGCCATTGGAAATGAACAAATTAAATCACTCTTATAAGTATTAAAGGTGAAATTTATGGTGAGTTCTTGGCTTGGCTTCCTAGACTCAGGGGCTTTTAAATGTATAATCTGAGATTCCTTAGGTAAAGTTTCTGTGAATTTAAAAAGGCCTATGTGGTAAATTATCATTCTTGCTGCACCTATGTCAATAACCAAGCCCAAACTAATGAGCCCGGTAATCTTTCTTTCAGATTATTATTATTATTATTATTATATTTTTTGGTACCGGGGATTGAACTCAGGGGCTCTTGACCCCGGGCCACATCTCCAGCCCTTTTTTGTATTTTATTAGAGACAGGGTCTCACTGAGTTGCTAAGTGCCTCGCCATTGCTGAGGCTGGCTTTGAACTCGCGATCCTCCTGCCTCAGCCTCCCAAGTGCTGGGATTACAGGCGTGCGCCACCGCGCCCGGCTCTTTCAGATTATTTTTGACCAAAGGGAATGACTGTAGAGAGGAATCTTGTATCAATGGAAATTTGCATTGTCTATAGCATAACCTTATAATTTATCAGTTCTAGATATTTTCCTCATCTTTGAGCTAGCTTACATTGCCTTGTAATTATGGGTAGCTGATGGATATGCAGACTTGGCCTCCAAGTTCCATTCCCTTGAAAATCCTGTTTAGGTACTGACCAATAAGTTGAACTTGATCCTATTACTGCCCCAAATTATCAATCTTTATCAAGCTTTCAATTTTTCCATTTCCCTACGATAGCTGATCATAATTTTCCAAACTAATTTTTCTGATTTTCCTTCATCCTGTCTGAGTCAGCATCTCTGAGATGCTCCTTCCCAAGATCTCTACTGGGAAATCTTGTTCACAGCTCTCCCTTTCTCCCACAATCTGAAGAAGCCTGGCAAATTGACCCCTCATGACTTGGACTTGATATGAGCCTTGAAGAACTTGTCACCCAGCAGACCATGAATGGGCTAGGTCTCCCCTTGGGCAAGCTGCTGTTTGGGCCATTAAAAAAACTTGCAAAGTGGTTGGGTCATAGATCCCCTATGTGACAGGTGACCAAGATGTGGACAATGTTACAGAAAGCACTGATATCTTGGGTTTTGAGCTTCCCTAAGCAGAGCTGGCACTGCTGCATGACTGAATGTTCTCCCCAACCAATCTCTTAGGACCCGCCAGGCTGGTTGTACCGAATCCAACATCTGACTCTTTAATATACAGCTTTTTTTGTGAACATTTCTGTTTTATTTCATTTTATTTTTAAATTTTAGACATTTTTCTTTTAAGACATCTAATCTCTAGGACTCCAAAACAACTGACCTTTGCTACCACCTCTGGAAGCCACCTGTAAAATGTGCATGGACCAGATCGGCACTGAAGCCATTGAGTGGGAAGATCAGGTATCTGGGAACTCACAGACGCACTCCTGCTGTAGAGATGGCCCAATACCTGTGAACTCCCACCCAGCTCTGTCAAAGGTCCCAAGCAACACCAAGATGGGCATGACCCGTTAAGAGTCGTGGAATGAGATGGACATCATTACCCCTAAGTACATGTATGAAGACACAAATGGTAGGAATATACTTTGTATACAACCAGAGATATGAAGAATTGTGCTCTATATGTATAATATGAATTGTAATGCATTCTGCTGTTATATATAACAAATTAGAATAAAAATAAATTATAAAAAAGAGTCAAACAGCCTGTCTACTCCCACCTATATCCTGTTTTCCATGAAGACGCAAGCACTGAGACAAGACTCCTCCCACACTGAAACCTTATACCTACCACTCCACTTTGATCTGTAGCACTATAAATAAAGCAAGCATGGGCTCCCTTTTTGTTAGAAGCTGCACCTCTCTGGTCAGCTTGGCCATTGCTGCCCTGGCTCTAAAACTATATCTCTGTGTCCTGTGGTTATTTGGTGGTACTATTTTCTTAGCTTTTAATTCTCAGCCAGCCCATCCCTCAGAAGGGGAAACCTTTCTCTCGCCCACGTGGGTGGTGTGCGAGACCCCTATCGACAGATGATTCAGCTGGTTTTATAGGAACAACATCCACATGAACCCTCCAGGGACTATTTCTTAGACCCCACTTCACCTTACTCAGGAGGTTACAATCATCTGAGTTATTCAGTGATGAATGATATTCACTTTGATAGTTGATGTTTATTATGAGGATGGATATTAACAAATAAGCGAATACAAGTATTTTGGCTACGGAAAAAAGAACAAATCAATGCTGCATTCTAAATGTTGATGTACAGTGTCGTTGAAATATCATCGTGGGCGATAGGGGTGTTCCTCTGATGAGACAAAAGAGATATTTTTCCTTCCCAAACCACTAGGTCATTTAAACTACAGGCACTCAGACAAATATACAATTGCTCAGTAAACATCTACTGACAACAATGTTAAGCCTGTGCTAAGTGATAGGGGATAGTCAGATGGACACATTTAAATTTTAGTGGTGGAAACAGACAATAGACAAGCAATCAAAAGATATATAAGAGAAGTACAAATAATGGTGATATTTATGAAGGAAAAATGGAAAGATGTGATGAAGAATAAGAGTCTTGAAAGGCTCCTGGAGAGGCAACACAGGTTGAGGCCAGATGGTTGAGAAGAGTATTTCTGCCTCTCTCTCTGACTGCTACTCAGCCTGACCTAACAAAGCTTCCTGATTGCAGTAAAGCATCTTGTCTGAGGTGGTTTGTAGGCTGGTCACAAATATGCATCGACCTTACCAACAGTTTAAATCTAGTGATCCAGCATCAATAGTTCCATTCCAAATCTGCTGATACTGGTTGTGTTATATCAATTATGCAAACTAAGGAAATATGGGAATCAGTTCTATGAATATTAGCTTCAATGCTATGGAAAAAAAGTTTTTTGAAAAGCAACTTGCTAAATATTTGCTACTATGTGGAAGGATTTTGAATACAGATTGCTTCACAGTGTCTTTGTTTCCTCATCAATTAAAGATTTAAGCTGGAATATTTGACAGGGCAGCACATGAAGGCAGATGATGCAGAACTATCTAAAAAAGGGACCCCCCAACTTAGCCTTGCCCTTATAAATGACTGGTAGACTCATGTTTTAGGCTATGAGAAAATGTTCGACTATACTGATGTATAGTATACATTTTATATTTTACCAGTGTAACATTTTTCTTTAACCAACCCCCTGACCCAATTAGTTCAAATAAAGAAGACTTCTGTATTATTTTACTCATAAAATAAGATCGTATTTTCATTGTTTTGCAAACAAATCTTCCTATTTTACTATGATGTCATCTCTGTGCCAGTAAATATATTTCTATACTATAATTTTAGATGCTATAATATTTCATTATGTGACTGGACCATAATTTTTTAAAGCTATATATCATAGATGTTTATGAGGTTTGCACCTGTCTCTACAATGATGGTCCTCATAAACACATAATTGCACACATCTTTTTTTCCCTTCTTTTTAGTTACACATGATGGTAGAAGGTATTTTGATATGTCATATATACATGGAGTATAACTTCCCATTCTGTGGTTGTACATGATGTTGAGTTGCACTGTTCGTGTACTCATATATGAACATGGGAAAGTTATGTCTGATTCATTCTACTGTTCTTCTGATTTCCATCTCCCCTCTCTTCCCCCACTCTGCCCTGGCTAATCCAATGAACCTCCACTTCTCCCTAGCCCCCTGCCTATTATAAGTTAGCATCTGCATATCAGAGAGAAAATTTGACCTTTGGTTTTTTGGGGTTGGTTTGTTTCACTTGCCATCATTGTCTGTTCTATCCATTTACTGGAAAATGCCATAATTTTATGCTTCTTTATGGCTGAGTAATATTCCATTGTGTAAATGTGCCACATTTTCTTTATCCATTCATCTGTTGAAGGGTACCTAGGTTGGTTCCACATCTTAGATATTATGAATTGAACTGCTACGAACATTATGAATTGGCTGCATCACTATAGTCTGCTAATTATAAGTCCTTTGGGTGGATGCCGAGGAGTGGGATAACTGGGTCAAATGGTGGATCCATCCCGAGTTTTTGAAGGAATCTCAATACTGCTTTCCAGAGTGGCTGCTCCACTTTGCAGTCCTACCAGCAATGTATGAATGTACCTTTTCCCCCACATCCTCACCAACATTTATGTTACTTGTATTCTTGATAATTGCCATTCTGACTAGAGTGAGATGAAATCTCAGTAGAGTTTTAATTTTCACTTCTCTAATTGCTAGTGATGTTGAACATTTTTTCATATATTTGTTGACTAGCCATATTTATTCTTCTGTGAAGTGTCTGTTCAGTTCCTTTGCCCATTTATTGATTGGATTATTTGTTTTTTGGTGTTAAGTTTTTTGAGTTCTTTATGTATCTTGGAGATTAATGCTCTGAGGTGCAGGTGGCAAAGATTTTCTCCTATTCTGTAGGCTCTCTCTCCACATTCTTCATTATTTCCTCTGCTGTGAAAAAGCTTTTAAGTTTGTTACAGTCCCATTTATAGGTTCTTGATTTTTCTTCTTGTGCTTTAGAAGTCTTTTTGAGGATGCCAGTTCCTAATCTGATATGATGGAGATTTGGGCCTTTTTTTTTTTTTTAAGTAGATGCAGGATCTCTGGTCCAATGCCTAGGTCCTTGATCCACTTTGAGTCAAGTTTTATGCAGGGTGAGAAATAAGGGTTTAATTCTTATTGATTTTAATTAACTTCATTTTGCTACATATGGATTTCCAGTTTTCTTAGCATCATTTGTTGAAGTGGCTATCTTTTCTCCAATGTATGTTTCTGGCACCTTTGTCTAGTATAAGAAACTGTATTTATGTGGGTTTGTCTCTGTGACTTCTATCTGTCCCATCGGTCTTCATGTCTGTTTTGGTGCCAATATCATGTTGTTTTTGTTACTATAGCTCTGTATTATAATTTAAGGTCTGGTATTGTGATATCACCTGCTTCACTTTTCTTGCTGAGGATTACTTTGGCTGGGGGCATCTTATTTTTCCAAATGAATTTCATGACTGATTTTTCTATTTCTGTAAACAATGTCATTGGAACTTTAATAGGAATTGCATTAAATCTATATAGCACTTTTGGTAGCATGGCCATTTTCACAACATTAATTCTGCCTATCCAGAATGTGGGAGATCTTTCCATCTTCTAAAGTTGTCTTCAATTTCATTCTTTAGTGTTCTGTAGTTTTCATTGTAAAGGATTTTTACCTCTTTTGTTAGAGTAAAGTCTAAGTGTTTTTTTAGGCTGTTGTGCATGGCATAGTTTTAAATATTTCTTTTCCAGTTGATTCATCACTGATGTCTAGGAATGTAATTGATTTATGGATGTTAATTGTATATCCTGCTACTTTGCTGAATTCACTTATGAGGTATAGAAGTTTTCTGGTGGAGATTTTTGGGTCTTCTAAATATAGAATCATGTCATCAGCATATAGGGATAGTTTGAGTTCTTCTTTTTCTACTTGTATTCCTTTAATTTATTTCTTCTTTCTAATTGCTATGGCTTGAATTTCCAGGACTATATTGAATTGAATTGGTGAAATAAGGCATTCCTGTCTTATTAGAGTTTTTAGAGGGAATGCTTTCAGTTTTTCTCCATGTAGAATGATGTTGGCCTTGGGTTTAGCACACATAGCTTTTACAATGTTGAAGTGTTTCTGATTTCTGTATATTGAACCAACCTTGCATCCCTGGGATGAACCCTACTTGATCATCGTGCATTATCTTTTTAATATGTTTTTGTATGTGATTTGACAGTATTTTACCAAGAACTTTTGCATCTATGTTCATCAGGGATATTGGCCTGAAGTTTTCTTTCCTTGATGTGTCTTTGTCTAGTTTTGGTACCAGGGCGATACTAGTCTCAAAGAATGAGTTTGGAGGAGTTCCCTCCTTTTCTATTTCATGGAATAATTTGAAGAGGATTGGTATTAGTTCTCCTTTGAAGATCTGGTAGAATTCAGCTAAGAATCTGTCTGGTTCTTGGCTTTTCTTGGTTGGTAAGATTTTGATGGTGTCTTCATTTTCATTGCTTGAAATCAATGTGTTTAAATTGTGTATGTCCTCCAGATTCAGTTGGGTAGGTCATACGTCTCTAGAAATTTCTTGATGTTGTCAGATTTTCTCTTTTATTAGAGTATAAATTTTCATAATAGGTTATGATTATTGTCTGTACTTCAGTAGTGTCCATTGTGATATTTCCTTTTCTATCACAAATTTTAGTAATTTGAGTTTTTTCTCTCTCTTCTCAGCTTGGTTATGCACTTATCAATTCTATTGATTTTTTTCAAAGAACCAACTTTCTGTTTTGTCAATTTTTTGGTTTGTTTCTATTGTTTCAATTTCATTGATTTTAGTTCTCATTCTAATTTTTTCCTGTCTTCTATTGCTTTTGGTGTTGAGTTGTTCATTTTCTAGGGCTTCAAAATGTAATGTTAGGTTATTTATTTGTTGATTTTCTGTTCTTTTAATGAAAGAGCTCAACACAGTGAACTTTCCTCTTAGCACTGCCATAATAGTGTCTCAGAGATTTTGATATGTTGTATTGCTGTTCTCATTTACCTCTAAGTATTTTTTATTTCATCCCTGATTTCTTGTGCTATCTATTCATTATTCACTAGCATATTGTTTAGTCTCCAGGTGTTAGAGTAGCTTCTATTTTTTTTTTTTGTTTTATCATTGATTTCTAATTTCATTCCTTTATGATCTGTTAAGATGCAATTATTATCTCTATTTTGTTATATTTGTGAAGAGTTGCTTGTGGCCTATGATATGGTCTATTTTAGAGAAGGATTCATGCGCTACTGATAAGAAAGTGTATCCAGTCCTTGATGGATGAAATATTCTATATATGTCTATTAAATCTAAATTATTAATTGTATTTTTTAGTTTCATAGATTCTTTATTTAGTTTTTGTTTGGTGGATCTATCCAGTGATGAAAGGGGTGTGTTAAAGTCATGCAGTATTATTGTGTTGTGGTCTATTGCTTCTTGAAATTGGGAAGGGTTTGTTTGATGTACATAGATGCTCTGTTTTTAGGGGCATAAATATTTACAAATGTTATATCTTGTTGATGAATAATTCCCTTAGGCAGTATGAAATGTCTTTGTCTCTTTTGATTAACTTTGGTTTGAAGTCCACTTTATCTGAGGATAGAAACCCATGCTTGTTTACAAAATCCATGTGAATTATATGTTTTTTTCACATTCTTTTACCTTCAGTCTGTGGATTTCTTTGCATATAAGGTGAGTCTCTTGGAGACAGCATATTGTTGGGTCTTGTTTTTTAATTCAACCTGCCAGTAATAAGTCTTTTGATTAATGAGTTTAGGTCATTTACATTCAATGTTATTATTGAGATATGATTTTTATTCTCTGTCATTTTGATTTATTTCTGATTTTTAATTTGAATTTCTTTCTCCATTGATTCAATGTTCTTTTAGGGCAGTTCCTCCCTTTGCTGATTTTCACTTTTATTTTTCCTTTCTTCATCATGAAGTTTCTTATTGAATATATTTTGTAGTGTAGGATTTCTAGGCTTACATTCTTTTAACGTTTGTTTATCATGAAAGGCTTTTATTTCATCATCAATTCTGAAGGTTAATTTTGCTGGGTATAGTATTTGGTTGGCATCCATTTTTTCCCGCCCAGATGTTGGTATATATTATTTCAAGACCTCATAACTTTGAAGGTCTTTGTTGAGTGATGATCAGCTAAGATCCAGAATGCTCTCCCTCTACATGTTACCTGTCATTTTTCTTTGGCAGCCTTTAAAGTTCTATCCTTTTTGTAGGTTAGGTATTTACATAATAATGTGACTTGGTGTGAGTCTGTTTTAATTTTATTTATTTGGGGCCTTTTAAGACACCTGTATTTGATTTTCCATTTCATTCTTTAGGTTTGGGAAATTTTCTGGTATTATTTCATTGAAAAAATTGTTCATTCCTTTGGTTCATATCTCTGAGCCTTCATCTATCCTAATAAATCTTACATTTGGTCTTTTCAGGTTATCCCATATTTCTAGGATGTTCTGTTCATGCTCTCTTAACATCTTTTCTCCACAGTTAACTTTGTTTTCAAGATTATATTTCTTCTTCATTGCCTGAAACTCCATCTTCCTAGTGATCTAGTTTGTGAGGCTTTCAATTGAATTTTTAACTTGGTTTATTGCTTCCTTCATTTTCAGGATTTCTGCTTATTTTATTTTCAGCATCTCTATTGAAGTGATCTTTCACTTCCTGTATTTTCTGATTTCATTCCTTCTACCTTTCTTTACTTCTCAGATCAGTTTATCTACATACATTCTAAATTTTTCATAGACTTTTTTTCCACTGTGGTATTGATAGATTCTGTTATTGAAGTATTTTGGTTTGTATCGGGCACTTTTTCCCCCCGATTTTTTCATGTTGCTTGTGTATCTATCATCTAACAGTATTGATTTGAGGTAGTACATTTTCTACCCTGTAGACTTATAGTGTCATTGAAGGTTTCCAGTATATTACTGTTTAGGGGGAGACAAATAATAAGAACATCCAATGCAAACAATATACACCATTAGAACAAATAGTTCTTACTATGACTTTTATAATGTTAATTATCACAATAAGCAGAAGTGCTATGATCTGTTATTGCCTACAATAAAAACAGCAAGTTTGCAAAGGAGGTTACAATTTTAAATGGTGGACAGGGAGAGAACAGAAGTGATATGTGATGTGATGATGATTGTGAGGGAGGAGGAGAGAAGATAGAGGTAAAAACACAAAGGAAGAGTGAAAGAACAATAGAAGTTGGTTTTTAGTGGAAGAAAAGAAAGAGAATCCAGGGAAACAGGTGAGAGAAAAAAAGTATGTAAAGTAAAAATGAAAATAAAAGAATACAAAACAAAACTGAAATATTCTAATTATACATTCCAAGTCTTAAAAAAAAAAAAACCCTGCTACACAAAAAATAACTGGCTTCAAAAATACTATACATGAGGAAAAATATATGAGTGCCTATAAATGTTCATGAACTATTAAATTAAACAGAGAAAAGGGAAAAAAAAAAAAGAGGGGATCCAAGATGGTGGATTAGAGGAAGCCGCTTTTCAGGGCTGCTCAGTGGAAAGAATCCAACAAAGCAGATAAATAGCTTTTCAGCAAGTGAGGGACTTATATAGACTGAGAATGCTCAACTCCTGGATGGCTTGAATACCGGGACTGGGAAGCGAGCAGGACAAGTTGACTGCAGCGTCAATGCTGCGTGGCTTTAGCAGCACCAACCCGGAGCACAGGCAGTACGGAATAAAGCCAGAGCTGGGAGACCACGGGAGACCGAGGGGCGACAACGCCAGTTCAAATCCACACTCGACCAGACATGACCTTCAGCAACGAAGCCAGAGAGAAATCAGAATGGAAACCAGCGAACAGGGAAGGAGGAACCTGTGACTGGGAGGACCGTCAACAGCCAGCAGGGTGGGGAACGTGTATCCGAGTCCAGCGTGAGACCCCCTGTGACCCTTCAACTGAGGAAGAACACGGAGAGTAGACGCCATCTGGACAGATCAATTTTGAGGGCCAGTCACACAAAGCCCCATCCCCAGCATCATGCTTTGCTAACCAGGTACACAGACTTGACTCCACCCAAAAATTCTCCGCATCAGCCAGGACCAATCTGCTGGACAGCTAATTTAACAAGCTGAGAGAGGAAGAGAAAAGGCTGCCTAATGGAGACTTGTGGGTTCGACTTTTTCTTTTCTGTTTTGTGTTTTTCTTTCTTTTTTTCTTCTTTCTCTTTTTCTTTCCCTCCTTTCTCTCTTTTCTTCTTCCCTCATCTTTCTTATCTACACCCTGTTCCTACATTCTCAACAGAGATGAAAACAAGTTGTATACAAGAATTAGGAATTTTAGAACTGGGGCAACTGAATAGTACATCAAAGGGGTGTTATATATAGTCTCCTCTCTCTCTCTCTCTCTCTCTCTCTCTCTCTTTTTTACTCACTCTGTCTTCTCTCTTTCACTAATTCTTACTATCCGGACATTTTCTAATTTCTCTCAATGTTTTCATAAGCTTGGCTTAAATATACATCAGTCTTCACACTAAATTGTTCACACCAATTCCTTTCCTCTCTCTTCTGCTATTAAATTACTTCCATAGATTTCTATTTTTACACTTCCTAAGGGGGGGGGGAAGCAATATCCTTCCTTCCTTACTTCTAAGCATATCACCTTTGTACCCAATATCTGAAATTATAAACCCCATTACAATCACTCAGAGTATATTGGAGACAATATCTAAATTCTCTTAACTCTGTACATTGTGACCAAATTGTAATTAACTGAATATAAAATGTCTGGTTTCAAGGTGTAAAGTATATATAAGGGGAGCTGATAGCATTGTACAACAGGAGCATCATTAGGTCTTAAGGTTAAAACAAAAATGTCAAGGTTCCACAGTGCTAAAAGAAAAGACACACAAGCAATATAAAAAAAACAAGGGAAGAAAATGTCCCAAACAAATCAACATACCTCCTTAGCAGATTCCCTGGCAAGCACAGTAGATCTACTGTCAGAACAGGAATTCAGGAAATACATAATCCAAATGTTTATGAAGCTCAAGGACGAATTCAAGAAGGAGGTGAGAGAGCAAATACAGGTAGTAAAAGATCACTTTGACAAAGAGCTTCATAAACAAATACAAGAAGCAAAAGACTACTTCAATCGAGAGATAGAGGTTCTAAAGAGAAACCAAACAGAAATTCTGTAAATGAAAGAAGCAATAAACCAAATTCAATGATCTATTCAAAACATCATCAATAGATTAGACCACGTGGAAGAAAGGACCTCAGATAATGAAGACAAAATATACAATCTGAAAAAAATGTAGAATACACAGCAAGAATGGTAAGAAATCAAGAACAGAACATTCAAGAAATATGGGACAACATAAAAAGACCAAATTTAAGAGTGATTGGGGTAAAGGAAGGTTCAGAGTTCCAATCCAAAGGAATGAGTAATTTATTCAATGAAATAATAGCATAAAATTTTCCAAACTTGAGGAATGAATGGGAAAACCAAGTTCAAGAGGCTTACCGAACACCAAACGTACAAAATCACAACAGATCCACACTAAGGCACATTATAATGAAAATGCCTAATATACTGAACAAAGAGAGGATATTAAAAGCCACAAGAGAAAGGAAGCAGATTACATATAGGGGGAAACCAATTAGACTATGTTCAGATTTTTCAATCCAGACCTTAAAACTAGAAGATCTCGGAATAGCATATTTCAAGCTCTGAAAGAAAAGTGATGTCAACCAAGAATCTTATATCCAGCAAAATCAAGCTTTAGTTTCGAAGATGAAATAAAAACCTTCCACAACAAACAAAAGTTAAAAGAGTTCACAACTTGAAAGCCATCACTTCTGAACATCCTGGGCAAAATATTCCATGAAAGAAAAATAGCAATGAAAATCAACAAAGGGAGATATTAAACTAAAGGAATTACCAACCAGAGGAGAAACCAAATCAAGTTAAATACCATAAACAAATAAAAATGGATGGGAATACAAATCACATCTCAATAATAACATTGAATGTTAATGGCCTAAATTCACCATTCAAAAGACACAGATTGTGCCGGGCACGGTGGCGCACGCCTGTAATCCCAGCACTTTGGGAGGCTGAGGCAGGAGGATCGTGAGTTCAAAGCCAGCCTCAGCAATGGCGAGGCACTTAGCAACTCAGTGAGACCCTGTCTCTAATAAAATACAAAAAAAGGGCTGGGGATGTGGCCCAGTGGTCGAGTGCCGCTGAGTTCAATCCCCAGTACCAAAAAAAAAAAAAAAAAAAAAAAAAAAGACACAGATTGTCAGACTGGATTAAAAGAAATGACCCAACAATATGCTATCTCCAAGAAACCCACCTCATAGAAAAAGATATAAATAGACTGAAGGTGAAAGGCTGGGAAAAATCTTACCACTCACATGGGCTGTGGAAGCAAGCAGGGGTTTCTCATATCAAATAAGGTAGACTTCAAGCCAAAGTTAATCAAAAGGGATAAAGATGGATATTTCTTACTGATTAAGGGAAACATTCATCAACAAGATATAACAATTATAAATCTATATGCCCCAAATAATGGAGCACCTACATTCATCAAACAAACCCTCTCAAGTTCAAGAGTAAAATAGATCACAACACAGTTATCCTATGGGACTTCAACACACCTCTCTCACCACTGCATAGATCATCCAAACAAAAGCTAAATAAAGAAACTTTAGGCAGCCGGGCACGGTGGCGCACGCCTGTAATCCCAGCACTTTGGGAGGCTGAGGCAGGAGGATCGCGAGTTCAAAGCCAGCCTCAGCAATGGCGAGGCACTTGGCAACTCAGTGAGACCCTGTCTCTAAATAAAATACAAAAAAGGGCTGAGGATGTGAGCCAGTGGTCGAGTGCCCCTGAGTTCAATCCCCGGTACCACAAAAAAAAAAAAAAAAAAAAAAAAGAAACTTTAGGCCTCATTAAAACAGTTAATAACTTAGACCTAATGGACATATATAGAATATTTCGTCCCTCAGTAAGCGAATACACTTTCTTCTCAGCAGCACATGGCTCCTTCTCCAAAATAGACCATATATTATGCCACAAGGCAACTCTCAGCAAATATAAAAAAGTAGAGATACTACCCTGCATTATATCAGACCATAATGGGATGAAATTGGAAATCAATGATAAAACAAGAAATTAAAAAAAAAAAAAAAAAAACTACTCCAACAACTGGAAGCTAAACAACATGCTACTGAACGAACAAAGGGTTGAAGAAGACATCAAGGAGGAAATTAAAAAATTCTGAGAGGTAAATGAGAACACAGATACATCATATAGAAATCTCTGGGACACTATGAAGGCAGCATTAAGAGAAAAATTCATTGCACTGAGTTCATTCTTTAAAAGGAAAAAAAAAAAAAAAAATAAACGACTTAACATCACACCTCCAAGCACTAGAAAAAGAAGAACAGATCAACACCAAGAGCAGCAGAAGACAGGAAATAATTAAAATCAGAGCAGAAATTAATGAAATTGAGACTAAGGAAACAATTCAAAGAATTGACAAAACTAAAAATTGGTTCTTTGAAAAAATAAACAAAATTGACAGACCCTTAGCAATGCTAACGAAAAGAAGAAGAGAAAAAAACTCAAATCACTAACATTTGTGATGAAAAAGGAAATATCACAACGAACACCTCAGATATACAGAAAATAATTAGAAATTACTTTGAAAACTTGTACTCTAATAAAATAAAAAATACTGAATGCATTGACAGATTTCTAGAGTCATATGATTTGCCTAAACTGGATCTGGAAGCTATACACAATTTAAACAGACCGATTACAAGCAAAGAAATAGAAGATGTCATCAAAAAGCTACCAACTAGAAAAAGTCCAGGACCTGATGGGTTTACAGCAGAGTTCTACAAGACTTTCAAAGAAGAACTAATACCAATGCTCTTCAAACTATTTCAAGAAATAGAAAAAGAGGGAGCTCTCCCAGACTCTATGAGGCCAATATTACATTAATTCCAAAGCCAGGCAAAGACACAGCCAAAAAGCAAAACTTTAGGCCAATATCTTTAATGAACATAGATGCAAAAATTCTCAACAAAATCCTGGCAAATCGAATACTAAAACATATCAAAAAAATAGTGCACCATGATCAAGTGGGGTTTATCCCAGAGATGCAAGGTTGGTTCAACATACAGAAATCAATAAACATAATACATCACATCAATAGACTTAAAGATAAAAACCATATGATCATCTTAATAGATGCAGAAAAAGCATTTGACAAAATATAACACTTTTTTATGTTCAAAACACTAGAAAAACTAGGAATAACAGGAACATATCTCAACATTATAAAAGCTATTTATGCAAAGTCCAAGGCTAACATTATCTTAAATGGAGAAAAATTAAAAACATTCCCTCTAAAAACTAGAACAAGACAGGGATGCCCCTTTTCACCACTGTTATTTAACATAGTACTTGAAACTCTGGCAAGAACAATTAGACTGACAAAAGAAATTAAAGGGATCCACATAGGAAAAGAAGAGCTCAAATTAGCACTATTTGCCAATGACATGATAATATACCTAGAAGACCCAAAAAACTCTACCAGAAAACTTTTACAACTAGTAAATAAATTTGGCAAAGTAGCAGGATACAAAATCAGTACCCATAAGTCAAAGGCATTTTTGTACACCAGTGACAAATACTCTGAAAGGGAAATGATGAAAACTACCCCATTTATAATAGTATAAAAAAAATAAAATAAAATACCTGGGAATCAACTTAACGAAAGAGGTGAAAGACCTCTATAAAGAAAACTATAGAACACTAAAGAAAGAAATTATAGAAGACCTCAGAAGATGGAAAGACCTACCTTGTTCTTGGATAGGCAGAATTAATATTATCAAAATGTCCATACTACCAAAAGCATTATACAGATTCAATGCAATTCCAATAAAAATCCCAATGACATTCCTCAAAGAAATATAAAAAGCAGACATGAAATTCATCTGGAAAAATAAGAGACCCAGAATAGCTAAAGCAATCCTTAGCAAGAAAAGTGAAGTAGGTGGCATCACCATACCAGACTTTAAATTATACTATTGAGCAATAGTAACAAAAATAGCATAGTATTGGCACCAAACCAGACTGGTAGACCAATGGTACAGAATTGAGGACACAGAGACTAATACATATAATTTCAGCTATCTTATATTAGACAAAGGCGCCAAAAATGTACAGTGGAGAAAAGATAACCTCTTCAACAAATGGTGCTGGGAAAACTGGAAATCCATATGCAACAAAATGAAATTAAACCCTTATCTCTCACCATGCACAAAATTCAATTCAAAGTGGATCAAGAACCTAGGAATTAGACCAGAGAGAATACACCTAACAGAAAAAAAAAGTAAGCTACAGTTTCCAACATGTCGGATTAGGCCCCGATTTCCTTAATAGGAATCCTGTAGAGCAAGAATTAGTATCAAGAATTAATGAATGGGATAGATTCAAACTAAGAACCTTCTCAGCAAAAGAAACAATCAGTGAGGTTAATAGAGAGCCAACTAACTGGGAACAAATATTTAATATATGCACATAAGACAGAGCACTAATTTCTAGAATATATAAAGAACTCAAAAAACTTAACACCAAAAAAACAAATAACCCAATCAATAAATGAACGAAGGAATTGAAAAGACACTTCTCAGAAGAAGATACACAATTAATCAACAAATACATGAAAAAATGCTCAACATCGCTGGCAATTAGAGAAATGCAAATCAAAACTACTCTAAGATTTCATTTCACTCCAGTCAGAATGGCAGCTATTAAGAACACAAACAACAATAAATGTTGGAGAGGATGTGGGGGAAAAGGCATATTCATACATTGCTGGTGGTACTGCAAAAGGCTGCAACTGTTATGGAAGGCAGTATGGAGATTTCTTGGAAACTGGGAATGGAACCACCCTATGACCCAGCCATCCCACTCCTGGGTCTATTCCCAAAGGACTTAAAAACAGCATATTACAGTGACAAAGCCATCTCAATGTTTATAGCAGCACAATTCACAATAGCTAGGTTGTGGAACCAACCTAGATGTCCCTCAGTAGATGAGTGGATTAAGAAAATGTGGTATATACACACAATGGAATTTTACTCAGCAATAAAAGAGAATAAAATAATGGCATTTGCAGGTAAATGGATGAAGTTGGAGAATATAATGCTAAGTCTCAAAAATCCAAATACCAAATGTTTTCTCTGATATAAGGAGGCATATGCACAGTGGTGTTGGGTGTCAGGGTACATAGGAGGATTATAGGAACACTAGAATGGTCAAAGGGGAGGGAGGGGAAGGGAGAGAGCAAGGGGGGGGGATGGAGGGGAAAAATAAAAAAGAAAAGGTGGTATAATAAGATGGATATCATTATCCTAAATGCATGATTGAAGACTTGAATAGTTTGAATATATTTTGTATACAGTGTTATGTAAAAAGAGGCTCTATATGTGTATTATGAATTGTAATGTATACTACTATTACAAATACAACAACTTTGAATAAAAAAAAAGGAAAAGAAAAACAACAACAAAAAAAGAGAATAAAAATCTTGATGAAAAGGTCAAGAGTTTTCTTCCCCTGGAGTTCAAAAGATTGTCAGCTTCTCTTCCCAGCAGTTTTAGGTGGGGTCCTGTGGAGCATGATGTTCTACCCTCTGGACTGCAGAAGTGTGAGAGGTCATCTTGTAGGTGGAATTCCTGGAGGCAGGATTTAGGCTTAGTTGGGTTCCAGGCTCTTTGATGAATGCCAATTGGTCTGGGGATTTTAAATCAGTGTACTTCCAGGGTTCAGCAATTGCTGGTCTGCACTGAGTGTCTGTACCCCAGTGATCTCCTCTGTGTTGTACTCGTGTGGTGGAGAAGCTACTTCTTAGTCCACTATGTCACCTGTGGATCCCACATTTTGGGATCAGTCTCCAAACTCAGTCTCTACAGGCCCTGCCCTTCCAAGTACGGGCCAGAAGCGTCTCTCCCATCAGGTCCTATAAGCAGCCAGATTGGTGGGGGAGGTTAGGGTTATGTTCTGCAGTATGTATTTACTGGTCCTGTATTTGGGGCTAATCTTGGGTTAGCCAGGAATTGGCTTGCTTAGCTGCTGGCCCCCATGCCACCGTTGTCAAATGGTTCCTTCCTTTTTCATCTGCATGCCTCCTGGAGAGTTGGCAGCTTCTTTCCTGCACAAGAATATTTATTATGCAGTACAACTTTCAGATTTGTTGGGGGAACGTCCTTGATCTCTAAATGCTCCCCTTACCCATCCACTTTGTTTGTGGAGGAACCGCTCTGAGTGGTGCTTCCAGCTATGTTGCTGGGGATTTCTTATTAGATCTAACCTCCTGAGTCCCCAGTCTGCTTTGAATGTCAGTTTTAAAAACCAGTAAAGTCCCTCTCTCCTTTTTTTTGATTCACCCACCTTGCTGAGAAGCTGCCTGTCTACTTTTTTTGGTTTCACACCATGGTGCAGCCAGGAAAGCTACTTCCTCTATACCGCCATCTTGAAAACTCCTGCACATAGCTTTAATTATTTTCTTAGGGCAAATTCTTAGGAGGCAAATTTTCTAGGAAGTCAAAAGCAGGTATTTTTCCCCCCACATTTTTTTTTTAGTACTGCATTATAGTTGTACATACTGATGTGATTTGTTACATATTTGTACATGCACATAACACACAAGGTCACAACATAATTTGGCCAATTTCACTCCCCATCACTTACTTTCTCCCTCCCCATCTTTCACCCCATTGGACCCTTTCTTCTACTGTTCTCCTTTTTATTTTTATAAAATCCTCCCCCATATTTCTTTTCCTTTTCCTTTCTAGCTTCTGCATTGAGAGAAAACATATGGCTCTTAACCTTCTGAATTTGACTTATTTTGCTTAACACTGGTCTCTAGTTCCATCCATTTTTCTGCAAATGATATCATTTTATTTTTCTTTCTGGTTGAATAAAACTCCATTGTGTATATGCCACATTTTCTTTATCTATTCACTGGTTGATGGACACCTAGTCTGGTTCCATATATTGACTATTGTGAATTGTGCTGCTATAAACATGGGTGTGCCTTTATCACTGCATTATGATGACTTTTGTTCTTCAGAATAATACTGAGGAGAGAAAGCTGGTATGTTTTTAAGGCCTTCATTTTGTATGACCAAATTATCCTCCAGTAAGAGGGACTATCAGGTATATTTATGTGGGTGACTGTTTCTGAAATTCTCTGAATATTTCTGAGGTGATAGGATAATCAGATGATGGGGTAGACTGATAAAGATTATGTACACCTTGAGGGATGCTGAATTCAGGCCACTTGAAGGACAGAATGAAATAAAAACTTAGCATAGCCTCTGGCACATACGCAGCAGAGTCACCATTGTCTGGTGAAAAGCTTGCCTTTGCCAGTCCAAGCCTTTGTTTTGAGTGACAAATAAAATGTAATTGAATCTCTGAGCCATTCTGTCACAGTGCTCTGCCGTCCTCTCCTCTGAAGGTAGGTCATCTACACCTTCACATTTCAAGGCTGCGTGCTGGAGGACAGCAAAGACTTCACTGGAAGGAGCAATCTTCTATGTCAGCACACCTCGCTCTTTTTGATGATATCTGTATAAAATTTGTCTCTTTCTTTTCTTTAATCTACTGTATGGTCACTTTAAATGCCATTATTTGAAATGTCTCTTAGAGAAAAATAATTGCATTAGCTACAAACACCTAGACACAGCACAAGCCCAGAATGATCTAGCAGTCAGATTTCACACTTTTCCTCACATAGCTGTCCCTGGATGTCTTTTGAGCTGATAATTAGATTTCTAGGGTTTTCTTTCTCATTAATGGCTCTGGTACTGTCAAAACCCCCATGGAGAGTGAGACTTATTTAAGGGAGAAATTAAATTCCCATGTAGAGAGAAGAGCCAGGAATTCCCTCCACATCACCCAGTGATAACAATATCACTTGCAACTCGATGTTTTGAAATGTATTGAATAAGAATATTTTTATTGCTCCAAACTCAACTAATGGCTTCCAGATTTGAAATGCTCTCGTTTAAAAATGTTCATCAGTTATAACTCATTTCTTCTTACACTGCATCTTTGGAGATAAGTGCTGGGCCATCTTTGGAAGAAGAATCCCTCAAGCATCATGGATAGGGGAGATTCTTCTCTCTTCCACTTCAGGGTAGTGGCACCCCCTCCTCCCCCCAGAAAATCTTAACTAAGCTTCTCCAAAAATCTTCACCATGGCTGATTTTAGAACTTTCAGCAGAAGAGTCTCTACAAAAGAGTTCAATGTAGGTAAACTTCCTATTTTCCTGTTGCTCTATTACTTGGCCACTGGCCTGGAAGAAATCAGCTTTCCAGGTGCTGGATGCCCCTTTACTTGTTTTTCATAAACATGTATCCAGTATAGTAGTTTGTAGAAGTGTGTTTGCAAATGCAAAATGTGATAATAAAAGTACAAATCCTTTAAACAAGCCCTCTGGCCTTGACCTGGAGCTTCACAGAGATGTCTACATTTCTAAGATAAGAGAAGTTACCAGTTGGGCTTCATGGTAACAGCTGGCAGGGGGAGGAAAGAAAGGGGAGAAGAAGCTCTCCCCTTCTCAGGTGTTATCCTCGAAGGGTTAACTTGCCCAGAACAATGAAAGATAAAGCTGCTTTTATGTAAACTTCTATAAACTGTGAACTTCTGAGCCTCTCCCCTTACATGCTGGGTATACAATTCTAAAACTACCTAAACTCGGTGTTCAGGGGATTAGTTAATTACAGCAAAAGCTGTACCCTCTGAGCCTGGCTGCAGCCAAATAAAACTGTTTCCTGCTATCTTCAGTGCCTTGCCTGTCTGTCCCTACAACAGAGCCTGATGAGAGAGAAGCAAGTGGAAGGGTGGGCATGGTGTTCTGTGGAAACAGGCAGAAGGAAGTCAGCTAATTTCTTTTTGGGGCATCAGAGCAGCCCTACAGAGGAGGTGATTCTTGTCCCCTGCCGCAAAGAATGAGTAAGAATTAGCTGAGCAGAAAGAGCATGACAGGTGGGAGAGGGCAGGCATATTGGAAAGATTGCAGCAGGGACAACCAGAGGATGGGATGTAAGAGAGGAAGTGGGTGGCTGTTTGTGAAATGACCTGAGGGGACCAGACAGACTTTTCTCTCCAAACCTGCTGTCTTACTGGCTCTACCATGGCCCCTGGTTAATTTTGTGACATGCTATTTTGAAAATGGTGAAGTCTTTTTTGGTTTCAAAAATCACTATTAAAAAGGGAACATACTGAGAGGAATGAAGGAAAATGAAGATATTATTGAGTTTCCTGTAGGATTTGAAATTCTATTTTAGGTTTCTGGAACTTGGGAATCTATGGTTTTCAGAGTCCAGCCTTACCTGATAAAGCAGCGTGTGAAAGGTTGGGTGTGTTAGATGGGCAGGAACCAATAGGCTTAAAGGTTGCCAAAAGTTTGCCCTGTTCCACAGGCAGAGGGCCAAAAGGTTGCTCTGTTCTCTGGGCAGGATGTTTCATCATCCTTGGGCAGGAGCAAATAGGCTTGAAGGCTGCCCTAACACCACGAGCAGGAACCAATAGGTTCACCCTCCCCCAACGGGCAAAGAGCCAATAATGTTAAAGTTCGCTCTGGTACACCCCCACCAGTAATCCCTATATAAACTCCCATCCATTCGAAGTTTGAGAGTAAGACGACGAAAGAGACGAGACAAAGAGAAGGGAGACAACGAGCTTGCACACTTTCTGAGCTTGCACACTTCCTGAGCTTGTATACTCCCCTCTCCCTGACTCCTTTCTCCCACCAGAGCTTGCACACTTCCCTCTCCCTGATTCCTCTCCCTGTTCCTTTTCTACCCTTAACTAGCCATAAAGGCTGGTGAATAAATCCCTTGGCTGCATGGCTGTCCCCGGTATGATTTTTGCCCTTCAGGGTGGAATTATAATTATAATATAATTGTGGCTGAAATTATAGGTGAAAAAATGGAATATATCTGCTCAGACTCCTCCATGGGAGATACCAGAATCTTTGAATTCTGTCTTTTCATTGCTACTTACTGTATAAAAGCAGTAATTGTTCTTACTTCTGCCTCTACAGCTATCAAAAAGGAGAATCAAAGATAATACATTTAATGAGTTTCTATTCCAAGTGAGGAGTTTGGCTGTTTTAAAATTTGTAAATGAAAGGAGCCTTCAGTTACTGCTGCCTGATATCATATTTGGCAGCCTTTACTTGTGAGCGCGTTGAGGTAGATTATCTGATACCCTTGTTATCTCCCCTCTGCTCAGGGGTTTTACAAGAAGAATCTCTTAAGCTTGCAGAAGAGGTATTTTAAAAAGCAATTCCACAGCGAAGAAGGAACAGCCTTTCTTTTACTAGGAGTAGGAAAGGTTTTCTGGCAAATGTGTGTGTGTGTATTCTCGTTTGTTAGTTGCAGTTTTTTTCCACTTTACATTTTCAACAGCTTTGAGGTACAATTGACACACAGCACACTGCACATATTTATATGCACAATCTGACACGTGAATACAACTGTGCAACTGTCACCACAGCCAACAGTGGATACAGCCAGCATTTCTAGAGGGTTCCTCGTGTCCATTTGTAATTCATCCTTCAGCTCCTGTTCCCATTCTCCCTGAGCAACTACCACTCTGCTTTCTGTCACTACATAGCTGCACATCGTTAAGGTTTATAAACAAGGGGAAAAAATCCAGACTCATAGGCAGTTACTCCAATACCCACTCTTACCTACCGGGATCTGAATATTTATGTCCCCATCATTCACAAGTCAACACTTCAATTCCCAGGGGGTGGTATGTGGAGGGGGCCCTTGGGAGTCAATTAATTTTGCTGTCATTTTGCTGTTATTTTTATATGCAGGAAGTGATGAGGGCAGAACCTTCATGGATGGGATCAGGTCTTTAGAAGACACCCAAGAGACAGCCCTCATCCTGTCTCCCCTGTGAGGACACAGTGAGAAGGGGACACCCGCAAGGTATTCTGTTGGGGTCCAGGTTCTTCATATCTCCAAAAGAGAACTAAGCAAGACAAGCAGAAGTAATAGGCAGAACATAGATATATTGTCCCATTTGTCTGCATTGGTTACTTTGTTTCACCTAATTAGAATGCTAAACCTATGGTGGGGTAGTCATGTATGATCAGTTTTCTACAGCGGAAGCTGTCCTGGGCAATAAGCCCTCAGTGGCGAGAGTTGTCATGGTAATGGGACTTACGGTAAACAGGAACAAGATGACTCACCCATCTTGTACTCCAGCTGGCATTTTTCTCATTTTTCTTGTACCCTGCCTCTGCCATCTTTTTTTTTTTTTTTTAAATATTTATTTATTTACTTTAGTTGTACACAATGCAATGCATTTATGTTTACGTGGTGCTGAGGATCGAACCCGGGCCGCGCACGTGCGAGGCGAGCGCTAAGGCGCTGAGCCACAACCCCAGCCCCCTCTGCCATCTTGATGGTCCCAAATTCCTACCCAGCAGAGGAATGTTCTGTGAATGAGGAAACGGGTTCTTTCAGGACACCGAATCTGTTGGTGCCTTGATCTTAGACTTCCCAGCCTTCAGACTGTGAGAAATAAATGTTCGTGGTTTATAAGCCACTCAGTTAAGGCACAGCAGTTCAAATGCACAGACTCCACCCTTCTCCTTTTAAGTAAATCCTAATTTATATCCCGGAGGTCAATGAAAATTCTGGAAGATTTTTTTCCCCCATCCTTTCTCGCAGCTAAATATTACCATGTGGCCAAGTTCTTGCCAATGAGATAAGAAGTGTTATAGGAGACTTCTGGCTGGGAAAAGGGCCATTTTGCCTCTTCTCTGATTTCTCTTCCTGCTGTATAGAATGTGTTTGTAATGGCTGGAGCTCTGCCAGTGTTCTTGGACTATGAGGTGCCTTAAAAATTGAAGCCATTTACGGAGTTGGTTGAGTAGAGAGATAAGCCTGCATTACTGATGTCACTGTGAAGCATACATACTGAAGTGGCATTATTTCCATCTGGACTTCCTTTATGTGAGAGTGTCATAAATTTCTAATTTACTGAAGGAACTCTCATTTTGCTGTTATTTTTATATGCAGTTGACTCTATCCTAACAGAAACATTCATATTTCTATTTTTACTTTCTCAGAATAGTCACAACAATACCATCTGTTTTTACTTGCATTTGGATTATATACCTGATGTAGATCCTCTTTTAAACATTTATATTTCACTTAGTTCTGACAGGGCCCCAGTCACTTTGCTGGGGTCAAGCCAATCTCCTCAAAAAAACATTCGCAAGCAAGTTGTTACAGCCGCTTGATTCCTCAGGCTCTGACACATCAATTCCTCTGATGGGATAAACTGTTACACATTTAAGCACCTTATTACCCCAGCGGAATTTCATGAGGCATGGTGCTTTCAGCACCTTCAAGGGGGATCAGGAAGAATCCTGACATCCTTTCTCTATGTTAAGAAAAGGAAGAATGAAGAAGCTATAAACTTATATAATGAAGGAAAATCACCGTCAGGTTGAAAGATGAATCCACTAGGGACAGTTTTCCATTCTTGACATGTCATGAGTTATTTCCCGTGCAGGCTGGTTTAGTGTGAAATGTCCTTCACTGCAACAGGTGTGAACAATTGAGTCCTCAATGTTGCATTGGCACCAGGCACGAGGGTCCCCAGAACACTGTGGGGATGGACTTGGGATGCTGCTTTATGGACTGGGTTCCAGGACACCTCTTTTTCTCTTGCCTTTAACAAGCTTTCTCTACTCAGGCAATGTATTTTGTGCTGTAAAATATAAACTTAATTAAGTTCTGTTAGATGCTGTGTTCTTGTGGAAAAGGGAAAATGGATGAACCATAATAAAGAAGAATGGGCCTAGGCAAACATTTGTGCTTTTTTTCCACTGGCATTTCTGGAAATTAAGCTATTAAATCAGGAGAGCAGGTCAGGCTACTTTGATATTTATTTTTCATTCCTTGACTGCAAAATAACAGACTTAGCTTATAATGACATAAAATCAACACCTACTGTGTTCCTGTTCCATTCATTAATTCTGGCATTCTATCAAAAACATCTCTTAGGTGTGTCTAACATGATTTTTTTCCCTTCATAAACGCCCGAATCATATTACTCACTTTGCCATTCTATTCTATTAAAGAGATTTCTTTAATTCCTCTTGTGCCCTGCCTTGTAGTTTTTAGTGAGAAAACAAACATTACAAAGTTTTGTGACTTGTAAAAATGTCTTGAGCTGGATGTGGTGGCGCACACCTGTAATCCCTGCAGCTCGGGAGGATGAGGCAGGAGGATTGCAAGTTCAAAGCCAGCCTCAGCAATTTAGCAAGGTCGTGAGCAATTAGAGAGAACCTATCTAAAAAAATTAAAAAACAGGCTGAGGATGTGGCTCAGTGTTTAAGCACCCCTGGGTTCAATCCCCACTACCCCTCCCCTCCAAAAAAAGTCAACTTTTTAAATAGACTTTTTGGTATTTTTCTGTTTTTTTAGAATTTTAACAATATTGTAAACAGGTTACTAAAGGCATGAATTGTCTGAATTTATCTGGAATGTATTTAACTAAGGCCTTATTTATTTTAGCTTAAACTTTACAAAGACTTGTTTCAAAATCACATTTCCTAAAGTCTTCATTATTTTCCAATTGAGAAAAAAAATTTTTCTGTGCCATTAAATAATTATATGGATCTAATTTGTCTTATTCTCATAATATTTTCTATCCCAGAGGATGGAGCGTGTCAACTTTTCTTTCCTTAACTTTATGTAAAACTTCCTTTTATTTCCTTGAATCACATAACCATTATAAGAACACAGACTGTTGGTTCATTGATTTTGACACAAGTGAAAATCATGCACAGTTTCATCACAGTTCGCTTTGCTCCAAGATTGAAAGCCCTGGCAATTGGAGATGTTTTTTTTTCTCCATAAGCCCATTTCCTGCACCCTCCTCTAGTTGTTGAATCCATTTGAAAACAATGGAACCAGAAAACATAACTTCTTGACTTGTGCTCGCCAAGGCCATGTTGACATAAAACTAGTTTGACCTAATCATTTAAAAAATCAACTAAAGCCAGGCATTTTGTGGTTATATAGACAGAATCCTATAAGTTTATTTGACTCTTTATTCTTGTTTTTTCATGTGAGGAGATCAAAACCAGGCAAAGAAGGCACTTTTCAGTTATTTGGGAATTCTCTCCATACTCTTGTTTTTGAGGTCTCTTTGTCTTGATTGTGAAGTCCTTGAGGTTAGAGAAGGTCATATTTATCCCTGCAGCCTAGTGCTTCATCTGAAGTACATTTGAGCAATAAAAGTTTATCGCAGAATAAGTGATTGACAACCATGATAGCAGATAGTATGGTCTTGAGCAAGTGAGGGAACTTGACTACCAATTTGACTTTTTATTTTAAAAAATTCTTTTTACTTACTACCTCTGAATTTTATATATTGCCTATCCTCAGTTCTTCATGTATTTTTTCCTAAGGATTTTTTTTTTTTCATTATGATTCATTTTCTTTGCCTTCAAATGTTTTTTAAAAAATTTACTTTTAATTGACTCAGTCATTGTACATATTTGTGTGATTTCATGTGACACTTCAATACCTAGGTACAAGGTACAATGATCAGATTAGGGTAACTGGGGTATATACCACCTCAAACACTTATCATTTGTTTGTACTGAGAACATTTGAAATCCTCCCTATTTAGCTATTAAGAAGTATTCAGTGACGTATTGCCAACTGTAGCCATCCCTCTGTTCTGCACAACATTAGAAGCTATTCCCCCTAAACAACTGCACCCCCATGCCCATTAACCATCCTCTTTCTTTTTCCTCCCCCACCCCACACCATTCCCAGGCTTTGGTAACCACTATTTAATTCTCTTTGTTTGAGGTTGATTTGTCTTTTGTGCCTGACTTATTTGAAGTAACATAATGTCCTCCATTTCCTTTTATGCTGCTGCAAATGACAGAATTTCATTTTTATGGATGAATACTATTTCATTATGTATATGTATCACCTTTCACATTTTCTTTATTCATTCACCCCTCAATGGACACTTAGGTTGATTCCATGTCTTGGTTATTATGAAAAGTGTTGCAATAAACTTTAAAATGGGCATGTTTCTTCAGCATGCTGTTTTCAATTCTTCTGGATATGAACCAAGGAGTGGGATTGCTGGATTGCATAGTAGTTCTATTTCTAGGTTTTTGGGGAAACGTCATACTGTTTTCCATCATGGCAGTACCAGTTTACATTCCCCACCACAGTGTACGGCAGTCTCTCTCTTTTCTTTTGTTTTTCTTCCTCACCAGCATTTGTTATTTTTTTTTTCTTTTTGGACAAAAAGCCAGAGTGAGATGATATCTCATTATGGTTTTGATTTGCATTTTCCTGATGGCTAGTGATGTTGGACATTTTTTCTTATTCCTGTTTTCCAGATGTGCATCCTCTTTTAACAAATGTCTATTCAGGTAATTTGCCCATTTTTTCATGGATTATTTAAATTTTTTTGCTGACTTGTTTGAAGTCCTTTTGTATACTGAAAGTGTATATCTTGTTGGATAAATAGTTTGCTGATGTTTTCTCCTAGTATGTAGCTTGTGTCTTTACTCTGTTGATTGTGTCTTTTGTTCTACAGAAGTGTTTTTTTTTTTTTTTTTTTTTGGGGGTCTATTTTTGTTGACTGTACTTTTGGGATTATATCCAGAAACTCTGCCCAGACCAACGTCCTGAAGTGTTTCCCCCGTACTTTCTTCCAGTAGTTTCATAGTTTCAGGTTTTACATTTAAGTCTTGGATTCATTTTGAGTTGATTATTTTTGTATGTGGTGAGAATAAGGGGTCTAGTTTCTTTATTCTACATGTGGTATTCATTTTCCTAGCACCACTTATTAAAAAGTCTTCCTTTTCTGTGATGTATGTTCTTGCTGCCTTTGTACAAAATCAGTTGGCTGAAAACACATGGATTTATTTTTAAGTCCTTTATTCTGGTCCTTTGGTCTATGTGTCTGAATTAATGCTGGTATCATGGTGTTTTGGTTAGTATCATTTCACAGTATATTCTGAAGTCTGGGTTTATAATGCCAGTGTTGTTCTCTTTGCTCACAATTGCTTTGGCTATTTGGGGTCTTGTGAGGTTCCATATGAATTTTAGGAGTGTTTATTCTATTTCTGTGAATAATTCCATTGATGTTTTGATGTAGATTGAATTAAATCTATAGATTGCTTTGAGTAGTATGGACATTTTAACAATATTATTTTTTTCCATTCCATGAACATGGGATGTCTCCATTATTTTGGTATCCTCTTGGATTTTTCTCCCTCTTTTTCTTTATTTAATATGTAAAGACCATTCACTTGATTGGTTAAATTTATTTCTGGGTATTTTGTTGTTACTTTTTGTAGCATTGTGAGTAGGTTTGCTTTCTTTGATTTCTCAGGAATTGCATTACTATTTTATTTTATATGTTGGTTTTGTATCCTGCAAACTTATTGAATTCACTTATCAGTACTCACAAACTTTTGAGTAAAATCTTCAGGTTTTTCTGTATATAAATCATCCCATCTGCAAGCAGGTATACTTTAACCTCATCCTTTTCCTATTTGGATGCCCTTTATTTGATTCTTTTGTCTTACTGCTCTGACTTCCAGAAATAAGTTGGTAAGTGTAGTGAAAGTGGACATCCTTATCCTGTTGCTAATCTTAGAGGAAATGATTTCAGCCTTTCCCTTTCAGTATAACATAGGCTGTTGCTGCCTGAAGCGGAAGCCGCTTGGAGCAATGAACGCCGCAGGAAAATTCGGAGGCAGGATGAAAATGAAAAAAGGTCTTGTATTCTTCTTCTCTCTCCGGCTCCAGCAATCACTCCAAATGCTCTAACTCCAACCACCACCTTCTTCTTCTTTCCACACACTCTAACCAACCTCACCCAGTTATATACATATAGCTTTAACAAGGACAAGTGCTTACAGCTCGAGTTTACAGGTGTGTCACAGAGTGTTCATGGGCATACAAAGATTTTTTGGATAATGCATTAATATCAGGTGGAAACTAGAACATCTTTTATGGCTCTCAGCTAACCACAATCTGAAGGAGCCCTAATTAGGAAGGGCTGTTGTAGCTAGCTGGAAGCCATAAGTTCCACCTGATATGTATGTGACGCACCTGTAGGCACCCGCAAACCTGAAGGTATATAACCGGGTGAAAGCGGTCCGAGTTAGGAGAAAGGAGAATTCAGTCAGCCGGGCAGTCACTCGGTCGGTCAGAAGAATCAGAGCGGCCAGAACGTAGGCAGAGCGGTTACAGAAGAGAAACCAGATAGAAGAAGTAATGACTGGTCAGAGTTAGGCCGAGACTCCTGAGGAAGACAGAAGACAGAAGAAAGAAGAAGGAAGAAAGAAGAGAGAAGAAAGAAGCTCTAGTCTTTCTCTAAGCTAAGCTCTATCTTTCTAACTCTAACTCTAAGAAGAAAAGCTCGCTTTAATCTTTCTCTCTAAAAATCTTTCTTTCCCTCTCTCTAAGCTCTAAGAAAGTAGAAGTAAAAGTAGTAAAAGCTTAACTCTGCCTCCGAGAGATTTCCTCCCGGTTTTCGGTACCAGGCAGCTTACAAATGGTGGTCCGTCCGGGGCTCGGCAGGCAGAGAAGAAAAGCTAAGAAATAAGGAGAGCAACGAAAAAGTATAGCCTCAGACTCAGTTGAGACCAGCAAAAAGAGTAGTAAACAAGAGAGCATAGCCTCTGACTCAGTTGAAGCCAGTTAAGAATTAAGCTGAAGCAGAGTAGCCGGCCAAAAGCCATAAAAAAATATAGAGAAAAAGCCTTGAGCTTTAGTATAAAGAAAAAAAGCCATGAGCTTAAAAGAAAATAGAGAATTAAATAGCATGGTAAAAACCATGCAGAAAAAAAAAAAAGCCATTGAGCTTTGGCAAGAAAGCCATAAAGAAAAATAAAGAAGAGGAGAAAAAAAAAAAAAAAAAAGTCAAAGCCGCTTATGCAATTGTGCTTAACTAGGTGCGTTAGCTGCTCCTCAGCATTAGGCTTCCTTAAAGCCACAGCACCTTCTCAAAAAGGGCTCAAATATCCACCCTTTCAAAAATAAAAGGTGAAAAGCTAGGTAGGGACAAGAAAATAAAAGAAAATAGAGAAAATAAAATAGAGAAAATAGAACAAAAGCACCTTTTTAAACTAAAGGGAAGGAATATGAAGGAGCCCTAATTAGGAAGGGCTGTTGTAGCTAGCTGGAAGCCATGGGTTCCACCTGATATGTATGTGACGCACCTGTAGGCACCCGCAAACCTGAAGGTATATAACCGGGTGAAAGCGGTCCGAGTTAGGAGAACGGAGAATTCAGTCAGCCGGGCAGTCACTCGGTCGGTCAGAAGAATCAGAGTGGCCAGAACGTAGGCAGAGCGGTTACAGAAGAGAAACCAGATAGAAGAAGTAATGACTGGTCAGAGTTAGGCCGAGACTCCTGAGGAAGACAGAAGACAGAAGGAAGAAAGAAGAGAGAAGAAAGAAGCTCTAATCTTTCTCTAAGCTAAGCTCTAAGCTCTAAAAGCTTTCTTTAATCTTTCTCTCTACTCTAAGCTAAGACTCTACTCTAAGCTAAGAAGAAAAATCTTTCTTTCCCTCTCTAAGAAAAATCTTTCTTTCCCTCTCTAAGCTCTAAGAAAGTAGAAGTAAAAGTAGTAAAAGCTTAACTCTGCCTCCGAGAGATTTCCTCCAGGTTTTCGGTACCAGGCAGCTTACAACAATCTTTAGCTATCTCCTTGATTATAGGCTCCTACAATGAATAAAGACATATTCCTGTCACTCTGTTAGTTTTTTTTTCCTGATTGCTTTGCATATACTTTGTTGTTTTCTTCCTCTCTTTTTCATCTTTGTGGTTTGGTAGTTTTTGTATTGATGAGTGTTTTTTTTTTTATTTCATCAAATTTAAACTATTTGTGCATCAAAGAACATTATCAGGAAAACCAAAAGACAAACTACAGAATGGTAGAAAATATTCGCAAATCCTTTATCTTCAAAGGCATAATATCCATGACATATAAAGGATTTTTACAATTTAAAAAATGACAATACAGTTAAAATTAGGCAGATGACTTGGAAAAGCATTTCTCCAAATAAACTGTACAAAACACATAAAAAGATGCCCAAATGTGTTAGTCATGAGGAAAATGCAAATCAAAACCATGAGACACAACTTCATGTAAAGAAATTAGAATCCTCATATATCACTGGTGGGTATATGTAAGTGAAACAGTCACCATGGAAAAGTTTGATGGTTGCTCAGAAAGCGAACCATAAAATTACCATATGACCTAGCAATTCTACTCCTAGATATGGCAAAAGAATTGAAAACAGGTTTTTAAATACTTTTATGTATTCATGTATATAACAGTACTATTCTCAATAGCCAACAGGTGGACACAGCCAAAATGTCCATCAATGTTTGATTGGATAAATTGTGATATATTCATACAATAAGATGAAATGGAATACTGATGCAGTACTATAACCTGGATGAATGTCAAAAACATGGTAAGTGAAAAGAAGCCAATTGGACATTGTGTTATTCCATGTATATAAAAAATCCAAAATAGAAACCCGACACCAGTGGTGACCAGGGACTTGAAGGAGGGAAAAATGTAGACGGACTGTTTAATCACTACAGGGTTTTTTATTGGGGTAATGAAAATGTTTTGGAATTAGACAGGAATGGTGGTTACACAACCCTGAGAACACATAAAATCCCACCAAATTATACATCTTTATTTATTCATTTATTTATTATTCTAAGTTGTTATAAATGACAGCAGAATACATTACATTTCATATTATACTCAGAGAGCACATTTTTACATATCTTTGGTTGTATACAAAGTATATTCACACCATTCGTGTCTTCATACATGCACTTAGGGTAATAATATCCATCTCATTCTACCATTTTTTTTTTTTTTTTTTGCTTCACCCTTTTGTCCCCTCCCTTCCTTTCTCTTCCCATTGGCCATTCTAATGTTCTTTTAATCCACATATGCTCCATGTCCCAACCCCCTGTGAGTTGGCCTATTTATATCAGAGAAAACATTCAGCATTTGGCTTTTTGGTATTGGCTAACTTCACTTAGCATTATATTCTCCAACTTCATTCATTTGCCTGTGGATGCCATTATTTTATTCTCTTTTATTGCTGAGTAATATTCCATTATGTATATACACCACATTTTCTTTATCCATTCATCTACTGAAGGGCATCTAGGTTGGTTCCACAGTTGAGCTATTGTGAATTGTGCTGCTATAAACATTGATGTGGCTGTGTCCCTGTAGTATGCTGTTTTTAAGTCTTTTGGGTACAGACTGAGGAGTGGGATAGCTGGGTCATAAGGTGGTTCCATTCCAAGTTTTCCAAGAAATCTCTGTACTGCATTCCATATTGGCTGTACCATTTTGCAGTCCCACCAGCAATGTATGAGTGTGCCTTTTTCTTCACATCCTTTCCAACATTTATTGTTGTTTGTGTTCTTAATAGCTGCCATTCTGACTGGTGTGAGATGAAATCTTAGAGTGGTTTTGATTTGCATTTCTCTAATTGCCAGAGATGTTGAACATCTTTTCACATATTTGTTGATTGATTGTATATCTTCTTCTGAGGAGTGTCTTTTCAGTTCCTTGGCTCATTTATTGATTGGGTTATTTGTTTGTTTGTTTTTTTTTTTTTTTGGTGTTAAGATTTTTGAGTTCTTTATATATTCTAGAGATTAGTGCTCTATCTGATGTGCATTTGTTCCCAATTAGTAGGCTCTCTATTCACCTCACTGATTGTTTCTTTTGCTGAGAAGAAGCTTTTTAGTTTGACTCTATCCCATTTATTGATTCTTAATATTAATTCTTGTGCTACAGGAGTCTTATTAAGGAACTTGGGCCCTAATCTGACATGTTGGAGATTAGAGCTTACTTTTCTTCCATTTTTTAAAAAAATTTTCTTTTTCAAATTTATTTTTTTATTCTAAGTTGTTAGAAATGACAGCAGAATGTATTACATTTCACATTATACTTGTAGAGCACATTTTTACATATCTCTGGTTGTATACAAAGTATATTCACACACCATTGGTGACTTCATATATGTTCTTAGGGTAATGATATCCATCTCATTCTACCATCCTTTTTTTGTTCTTCACCCTTTTGCCCCCTTCCTTCCCCTCCCTCCCCATTGACCTTTGTAGTATTCCTCTTATCCTCCTATGCTCCCCATCCCAACCCCATTGTGAATCGGCCTCCTTATATCAGAGAAAACATTTGGCATTTGGCTTTTTGGGATTGGCTAACTTACTTAGCATTATATTCTCCAACTTCATCCATATACCTGTGAATGCCATGATTTTATTTTCTCTTATTGCTGAGTAATACTCCATTGTGTATATATACCACATTTTCTTTATCCACTCATCTACTGAAGGGCATCTAGGTTGGTTCCACAGTTTAGCTATTGTGAATTGTGCTGCTATAAACATTGATGTGGCTGTGTCCCTGTAGTATGCTGTTTTTAAGTCTTTTGGGTACAGACTGAGGAGTGGGATAGCTGGGTCATAAGGTGGTTCCATTCCCAGTTTTCCAAGGAATCTCCATACTGCTTTCCATATTGGCTGCACCATTTTGCAGTCCCACCAACAATGTATGAGCATGAGTTTTTCTCCACATCCTTTCCAACATTTATTGTTGTTTGTGTTCTTAATAGCCGTCATTCTGACTGGTGTGAGATGAAATCTTAGAGTGGTTTTGATTTACATTTCTCAAATTGCCAGAGATGTTGAACATTTTTTCACGTATTTGTTGATTGATTGTATATCTTCTTCTGACAAGTGTCTGTTCAGTTCCTTGGCCCATTTATTGATTGGGTTATTTGTTTTTTTGGTGTTAAGATTTTTGAGTTCTTTATATATTCTAGAGATCAGTGCTTTATCTGACGTGCTTGTGGTAAAAATTTGTTCCCAATTAGTAGGCTCTCTATTCACCTCACTGATTGTTTCTTTTCCTGAGAAGAAGCTTTGTAATTTGAATCTATCCCATTTATTGATTCTTGATATTAATTCTTGTGCTACAGGATTCTTATTAAGGAACTTGGGGCCTAATCCAACATGTTGGAGATTAGAGCTTACTTTTTATTCTATTAGGTGTAGTGTCTCTGGTCTAATTCCTAGATCCTTGATCCACTTTGAGTTGAATTTTGTGCATGGTGAGAGATAGAGGTTTAATTTTATTTTGTTACATATGGATTTCCAGTTTTCCCAGCACCATTTGTTGAAGAGGTTATCTTTTCTCCACTGTACATTTTTGGTGCCTTTGTCTAATATAAGATAACTGAAATTATATGTGTCCTCTATTCTGTACCATTGGTCTACCAGCCTATTTTGGTGCTATTTTTGTTACTATTGCTCTGTAGTATAATTTAAGTTCTGGTATAGTGATGCTACCTGCTTCACTCCTCTTGCTAAGGATTGCTTTAGCTATTCTGGGTCTCTTATTTTTCCAGATGAACTTCATGACTGCTTTTGCTTTTTCTATGAGGAATGTCATTGGGATTATGATTGGCATTGCATTAAATCTGTATAGGGCTTTTGGTTGTATAGTCATTTTGACAATATTAGTTCTGCCTATCCAAGAACAGGGTAAATCTTTCCATCTTCTAAGGTCTTCCATAATTTCTTTCTTTAGTGTTCTGTAATTTTCATTATAGAGGTCTTTCATGTCTTTGGTTAAGTTGATTCCCAAGTATTTTATTTTATTTTATTTTTTGATGCTATTGTAAACAGGGTAGTTTTCCTCATTTCCCTTTCAGAGGATTTGTCAGTGATATATAGAAATGCCTTAGATTTATGGGTGTTGATTTTGTATCCTACTACTTTACTGAATTCATTTATGAGTTCTAGAAGTTTTTCTGGTGGATTTTTTTGGGTCTTCTAGGTATAAAATCATATCATGAGCAAATAATGATAATTTGAGTTCAACTTTACCTATCTGTATCCCTTTAATTTCTTTCATCTGTCTTATTGCTCTGGCCAGCGTTTCAAGTACTATGTTAAATGGAAGCAATGCAAGAGGGCACCCTTGTCTTGTTCTGGATTTTAGAGGGAATGCTTTCAATTTTTCTCCATTTAGAATAATCTTGGCCTGGGGATTAGCATATATAGCTTTTACGATGTTGAAATATGTTCCTGTTATCCCTAGTTTTTCTAGTGTTTTGAATATGAAGCAGTGCTGTATTCTGTCAAATGCTTTTTCTGCATCTATTGAGATAATCATATGGTTCTTATCTTTGAGACTATTGATGTGATGAATTACATTTATTGATTTCCGCATGTTGAATCATCCTTGCTTCCCTGAAATGAACCCCACTTGATCGTGGTGTATTATATTTTTGATATGTTTTTGTATCCATTTTGCCAGAATTTTATTGAGAATTTTTGCATCTATGTTCATTAAAGATATGGGTCTGAAGTTTTCTTTTTTTGATGTGTCTTTGCCTGGTTTGGGGATCAGGGTGATATTGGCCTCATTGAGTGAATTTGGAAGTGCTCCCTCTTTTTCTATTGCCTGAAATAATTTGAAGAGTACTGGTATCAGTTCTCCTTTAAAGGTCTTGTAGAACTCGGCTGTGTATCCATCAGGTCCTGGGCTTTTCTTTGTTGGTAGGCTTCTGATGGCATCTTCTATTTTGTCGCTTGAAATTGGTCTGTTCAAATTATGTATATCATCCTGCTTTAGTTTGGGCAGATCATAGAACTCTAGAAATTTGTTGATGCCTTCAGTGTTTTATATTTTGTTGGAGTACAGGTTTTCAAAATAATTTCAAATTATTTCCTGTATTTCCATAGTGTATGTTGTGCTATTTCCTTTTTCATCGCATATGTTAATAATTTGAGTTTTCTCTCTCCTTCTCTTTTTAGCCTGCCTGAGGGTCTGTCAATTTTATTTATTTTTTCAAAGAACCAACTTTTTGTTTTGTCAAATTTTTCAATTGTTTCTTTTGTTTCAACTTCATTTATTTCAGCTCTGATTTTAATTATTTCCTGTCTTCTACTACATTTGATATTGGATTATTCTTCTTTTTCTAGAGCTTTGAGATGTAAAGTTAAGTCATTTATTTGTTGACTTTTTCTTCTTTTGAGGAATGAACTCTAGGCAATGATCTTTCCTCTTAGAACTGCCTTCAAGCCGGGCGCGGTGGCGCACGCCTGTAATCCCAGCACTTTGGGAGGCTGAGGCAGGAGGATCGCAAGTTCAAAGCCAGCCTCAGCAATGGCGAGGCACTTAGTAACTCAGTGAGACCCTGTCTCTAATAAAATACAAAAAAGGGCTGGGGATGTGGCCCAGTGGTCAAGTGCCCCTGAGTTCGATCCCCAGTACCAAAAAAAAAAAAAAAAAAAAAAAAAGAACTGCCTTCATAGTGTCCCAGAGATTGTGATATGTTGTGTCTGTGTTCTTATTCACCTCTAAGAATTTTTAAATCTCCTCCTGATGACATCTGCAACCCATCGTTCATTCAGTAGCATATTATTTAGTCTCCAGGTGTTGGAGTAGCTTTTATTTCTCATTTTACTATTGATTTCTAATTTCATTCCATTATGGTCTGATAAATGCAGGGTAGAATCTCTATTTTTTAAATATTTGCTAAGAGTTGTTTTGTGGCATAGTATATGGTCTATTTTAGAGAAGGATCCATGTGCTGCTGAGATGAAAGTGTATTTGCTTGTTGAAGGATGAAATATTCTATATAAGACAGCTAAGTCTAAGTTGTTTATTGTATTTTTGAGTTCTATAGTTTCTTTGTTCATGTTTTGTTTGGAAGATCTATCCAGTGGTGAAAGGGGTGTTTTAAAGTTCCAGGAATTATTGTGTTACTGTCAATTTGACTCTTGAATTTGAAAAGAATTTGTTTGATGAACATGGATGCTCCATTGTTTGGGGCATATATATTTATAATTGTTAAGTCTTGTTGGTGTATGTTTCCCTTGAGCAGTATGTAGTGTCCTTCTTTATCCCTTTTGATTGACTTTAGCTTGAAGTCTACTTTATTTGATATGAGGATGGAAACCCCTGCTTGTTTCCTCAGTCCATGTGAGTAGTAGGATTTCTTCCAACCTTTCACCTTCAGCCTGTGGATGTCTTTTCCTATGAGATGGGTCTCTAGGAGGCAGCATATTGTTGCATCTGTTTTTTTGATCCAATCTGCTAGTCTATGTCTTTTGATTGGTGAATTTAGGCCATTAACATTCAGAGTTATTATTGAGACATCTTTTGTATTCCCAGCCATTTTTGTTTATTTTCGGTATTTAACTTGACATGGTTTCTTCTCTGTTTTTTCCTTTAGTGTAGTACCTCACTCTGCTGATTTTCATCATCATTTTTCTTTTCCTCTTCATGGAATATTTTGCCAAGGATGATCTGTAGTGCTAGCTTCCTAGTTGTAAATTCTTTTAAGTTTTGTTTATCATGGAAAGTTTTTACTTCATCCTCAAATCTAAAGCTTAATTTTGCTGGATATAAGAATCTTGGTTGGCATCCCTTTTCTTTCAGAGCTTGGTATATGTTGTTCCATGATCTCCTGGCTTTGAGTGTCTGAATTGAAAAATCTGCTGTGATACAAATTGGTCTCCCCCTATATGTGATCTGATTCCTCTCTCTGCGGACATTAAGATTCTATCCTTATTCTGTATGCTAGGCAATTTCATTATAATGTGTTTTGGTGTAGAACTGTTGTAATTTTGTACATTTGGTGTCCTATAAGCCTCTTGTATTTGGTTTTCCAATTCATTCTTCATGCTTGGGGAATTTTCTGATGTTTTCTCATTGAAGAGGTTGTGTATTCTTTTGGTTTGATATTCTGTGCCTTCCTCTATCCCAGTTACTCTTAGATTTGGTCTTTTGCTGCTGTCCCATAATTCTTGGATGTTCTGTTCATGATTTCTTACTATCTTCACTGTGTTGTCAACTTTATTTTCAAGATTATATACTTTGTCTTCATTGTCTGAAGTTCTTTCTTCCAGTTGATCTAGTCTGTTGGTGATACTTTCTATTGTGTTTTTTTTTTTTTTTTTTTTTTTTTTTTGGTTTATTGTTTCCTTCATTTCAAGGATTTCTGGCTTTCCCCCCCCAGAGTTTCTCTTTTTTGAAGTAATCTTTGCTACCTGTATTTGCTCTCTTATATCTTTGTTGTAATGATCAATTTTTGCCTGTATTTGCTCATTTGGGTCATTCTTTAATTCACAGATCATTTTAATTATGAACCTTCTGAGCTCCTTCTCTGACATTTCATCAACTTTGCTGAGCATGGGTTCTGTTATTGTGGAATCCTGGTTTGTTTGGGGTACTTTCCTCCCTTGTTTTTTCATGTTGTCTATTTGCCTTACTTTCTTGCAGTGTAGATCTGAGATATTACAGTTTCTTCCCTGTATTCTTGTAATATTCATGCAGGTTGTCTGTGCCTCACCTCAATGTTGGGCTTTCATAACCTTCAGGTGTCCCTCGATATATGCTACTGCAACTAAAAGTGGTGTTGGCAGTAGCGGAGGTAACTTGAGATAATGGTGAAAGTGCCCCAAGATGAATGCAAAGTCTTCCAGAATGGGGCTAAAAGGGTGGGCCTTATAATGTCTTTGGGATGCCTACTCTGAGATGTGGCTGCTTTTAGCCCCTGTCTTTTGTCAAAAGGTAGGGGCTACTGTGTGGGGAAGGCTATGGCTATGTCTGCAGTGTCTCAAGATGGAAGTATGTTAGGCTTGTGCTCCCAGGTGGGGGTGGGGTAGTGGACTCTGGACCTACCCTGGGGCTGTGTCCCAAGCAGGTTGGTGTGGGCCATACTTGTCGAATCTGAGCTCCTGCTGTGGTCTGCTGGTTGAAAGAGGTGGTTCTCTGAAGAGGTGGTCCTCTGGTCAGTGAAGCTGTCCTAGGCCTGCCTGAGCTCTGCGGGTGTTGAGTGGGCTGACCTGGGCCTGCTTGCGCTCTAGTGGAGGTTGGTGGGACTGACTCGAGCCTGACTGCACTCAAGTGGAGGTCAGTGGGACTGACCTGGGCCTGGCTGCACTCAAGTGGAGGTCTTCAGGGCTTTCCTTGTGCCACCTGTGCTTGGGCGGAGGTCAGCGGGACTGGTCTGAGCCTGGCTACACTCAAGAGGAGGTCAGTGGGACTGACCTGGGCCCCACTGCACTCAAGCGTAGGTCCTCAAATTATACATCTTAATATGCTTAATTTTATGTGGTTTCCACATCTATAAAATTTTAAGTAGTTACAGGAATTGATCATAACATTGATTTTTTAAATAATCCAGGCATCTATATTGATACTTAAAAAATTTTAAGTTGGAATGGGACAAGAGGGAAGAACATATTTTTTTTTCTTTTTTTTTTTACAGTTTGTATTTTATGTCTTATTAGTTCACATAATTATGCATAATATTGGGGTTCATTGTGACATACACATACATGCACATAACATAATTTCATCAGCTTCCTTCTTGAGTACCTCCCCTTTCCCTCCCCTTGATCCTCTTCATCTTTTTTTTTTTAAGTGTTTATAACAGCACAATTCACAATAGCTAAACTGTGGAACCAACCTAGATGTCCTTCAGTAGATGATTGGATAAAGAAAATATAGTATGTGTACACAATGGAATATTACTCAACATTAAAAGAAAATAAATCATGGCATTTGCAGGTAAATGGATGGAGTTGGAGAATATAATTCTAAGTGAAGATAGCCAATCCACCACAACCAAATGCCGAATATTTTCTCTGATTTATTTTTATTTTTATTTTTAAAATTTTCTCTGATTTAAGGATGCTGATTCATAATGCTCTGTGGGGGTGGAGGGTGGGGATTAGATGAACTCTAGATAGGGCAAAGGGGAAAAGGGGAGGGAGAGGGAGGGAGGGAGCATGGAGGCAGGAAAGAGGGTGGAATGCGATGGTCATTATTATCCTAGGTACATATATGAAGACACGAAAGATTCGACTCTACTTGGTGCACAACCAGAGATATGAAAAATTGTGCTCTATGTGTGTAACATGAATTGTAATGCATTCTGCTGTCATATATATATATATATATATATATATATATATACATAAAACAAATTAAATTTTCTAGAAGAACATATTCTTGATAAAAGACTGCTGATTAATAAATGTACAAGAGTATTTAAGTCACCATTTTATAGTCATTATGATAATTGATTTAATAATGTGATAGAACTGGATTCTTGCACAATAGGATATTCCCAGAGTCTCTAGGTACCACCACATTGACTACTTAATACTTTTAAAGGGAAACAGAACCTTTATAATAGAGACATTTGACATCATTTTAACCAAGTTATCAGACACCATTTTAGCAAACAAACACCATTTAGCAAACAGACACCATTTAGCAAACTCACCAAAACAGTTTAGTACAAAACAGCTTGTATAAGAGTGAACAAATGTGGCAACACAATAATTGGTAAATCTAGGTGAAGGGTATATAGGTATACAAACTCACCAAAACATTTTAGTACAAAACAGCTTGTATAAGAGTGAACAAATGTGGCAACACAATAATTGGTAAATCTAGGTGAAGGGTGTATAGGTGTTCATTGAACTATTCTTTTCCTTTTTCTGTAAGTTTGAAATTTTCAAAAATAAGAAGGTGGAGTAAAGATGAAATTTGGATATGAACCCTTCCTATTTAATAACCTTACTTAAGCTTAACTGATCAAACTCATTAGCTTAAGTCTTAAAAGATCTGTATGATCCAGCACCTGCTTATGTTTGAAATGTTATTTTTCTCATTTACATTTCTCAAACTAGTTGAAACATTAGCTAAACCTTTCTACTTCTCCTTGTTCAAATTATCCATGTTCTCTCTTGCCCTTGATAAGTTTAAAAAAAATTAATTTTTTTTTTCTAAACTAGAAAATTTTAGATGGTAGTAGAATTTATTTTGACGTCATATATACATGGAGTATAACATTCCATTTTTGTGGTTGAACATGATGTGGAGTTACACTGGTCATGTATTCTTATATGAACATGGGAAGGTTCTTTTTGATTCATTCTACTGGCTTTCCTATTCTGATTCCCACCTTCCCTTTATTAGCCTTTGTCTAATCCAGTGAACTTCTATTCTTCCCTCTCCCCAACTTATTGTGAGTTAGCATCTGCATATCAGAGAGAACAATAAGCCTTTTTCTGGGGGGGGGGGATGGCTTTTTTTAATTCACATGATAGTCTCCAGTTCTAGCCATTTACCATCAAATGAAATGATTTAATTTTTCTTTATGGCTGAGTAATATTCCATTTTGTATATATACCACATTTTATTTATCCATTCATCTGTGGAAGGGCACATAGGTTGGTTGGATAGCTTAGCTATTGTGAATTGAGCTACTATAAACATTGATGTGGCCGTATCACTATAATATGCTGATTTTAAGTCCTTTGGGTATATATCTAGGAGTGGGATAACTGGGTCAAATGGTGGTTCCATTCCAAGTTTTCTGAGGAATCTCCATACTACTTTCCAGAGTAGTTGCACCAATTTGCAGTCCCACCAGCAATGTATGGTGTACTTTTCCCCGCTACATCGTCAACAACATATATTGTTCCTGGTATTCTTGATAATTGCATTCTGACTGGAGTGAGATGAAATCTCAGTGTTGTTTTAATTTGCATTTATCTACTTGCTAGAGATGTTGAACATTTTTTTCATATATTTGTTGACTGATCATATTTCTTCTTCTGTGAAATGTCTGTTCAGTTCCTTTGCCCATTTATTAATTGGGTTTTTTTTTTGGTGTTAAGTTTTTTAGAGTTCTTTATGTATCTTGGAGATTAATGCTCTATCTGAAGTGCAGGTGGCAAAGGTTTTCTCCCATTCTGTAGGCTTCCTCTTCATATTCTTTTGTTTCCTTTGCTGTGAATATGCTTTTTAGTTTGATATCATCTCATTTATAGATTCTTGATTTTACTTCTTGTGCTTTAGGAGCCTTGTTGAGGAAGTCGGTTCCTAGGCCAACATGATAGATATTTGGGCATATTTTTTTTTCTAGTAGGTGCAGGATTTCTGGTCTAATGCCAAGGTCCTTGATCTACTTTGAGTTGAGTTTTATTCAGGGTAAGAGATAAGGGTCTAATGTCATTTTATTTTATTTTATTTTTATGGATTTCCAGTTTTCCCAGCACCATTTTTTGGAGAAACTATGTGTTGACAAGGTTTGTATCTCAGCTCTTTTGGGTATCTACTGTTGAGTTTTGTCCTTTTGGTGTTTTCATGTTGGCAGTTATCATTCTTTCACCTCTAGTGTAGGACTTTTTAAGCATTTCTGGTAGGACTGGTTGGTTGGTCATGAATTCCTTCAGTTCTTGCTTGTCTTGGAGGGTCTTTATCTGCTTCATTTTCAAAGGATAGCTTTTTTGGGTACAGTATTCTTGATTGGAATTTTTATTTTCTTTCAGCACTTTGAATATATCATCCCATTCTTTCTTGGTCTGTTAGTTTCTCCTGAGAAGTCAGCTGTTAGTCTATTTGGATCCAATATGAGTGACTTAAGAATTTTGCTTGTTTTCTAGAATTCTTTATTTTTTTAATTTGATAATAATATGCCTTGGAAAAGACCTTTTCTGTTCAGCTCTATTAGGGTGTCATTTGATCTTCTTGGACTTGATATCTGTATCTTTTCCAAGATTTGAAAGTCCAGAAATTATTCATTGGATAGGTTTTGCTTTCCCCCTTCTTTCTCCTTCTGGAATATTCCTAAGGGGAAAATCTGTTTGCTTAATGATATTTCAAATGTCTTTCTTTCCTTTTTAAGAAATTTCTTTTTATCACATAGGGGAATTTCAAAAGACTTGTCTTCAAGCTCAAATTCTTTCTTTTGCCTGATTAATTCTGCTATTTATGTTCTCAGTTGTATTTTTAATTTTACTTATTGAATTACTTAGCTAAAAATTACGAATGGACTTTTTATGATTTCTATCTCTGCTGAAGTTCTCTTTTTTCTTATGAACTGTATTCCTAATTTAATTGAAATTTCTACATGTATTCCATTTGTAGCTCATTAAATTTTCTTAAAATCATTCTTTTGATTTATGTTTTTGGTCAGGCAATTCATTAATTTCTTTTTCTTTGAGGTCTTTGTTAGAGAGGTATCGTGTTTCTTGGGAGACATCATGTTACCTATTTATTTATTTTTCATGTTTCTTATGTCCCTGTATTTGCATTTGTGCACCTGGTGGGGCAGGTGCCTGAACCAATTTTATAGAGTGGTTTTCATAGTAAAAGACTCTAGGCTGGTGATTAAGGTGTTGGTTAAAATATGCTGCATTGACTTTGGTTCCAGGTACCATTTTGCTCATGTAGCTTCTTCAGCTGTTATCAATGTTGGTGATGTCTTCAGGTGTCTCCATGGCCTAGACTAGGAGTTGTGAGACTGCAGCTACAGCTGGGATATAACTCCATTAGGTGGGGCAGGCTCCTTGGCAGCCCTGGTAACTATGCGAAGCATCTCACCTGCCATTTTCTGCAGGTTGTGTGAAGGCGGAATCAAGTGGATAGGTTGAGGTGGGTGTGGCTATCATGCCAGGTACTAGAGTGGGCTGTGTATAAGTGTCTGAAAGCTGGATGGGTGCTAGGCTGTAGTGGTGTGCCCAGATGGGCCACCTGTCAGTGTCCAAGTATTGTGTGGCCTCCGAGGACTGACCAGCTGAAGAAGATCTGTTCAGATGCTTTCTTTTTTTCTTTTTGGTACCAGGGATTGAACTCAGGGGCACTTGACCACTGGGCCACATCCCCAGACCTTTTTTGTATTTTATTAGAGACACGGTCTCATTGAGTTGCTAAGTGCCTCGCCATTGCTGAGGCTGGCTTTGAACTTGCGATCCTCCTGCCTCGACCTCGCAGCTGCTGGGATTACCAGTGTGCGCCACCGTGCCTGTGCCCAGCTTGTTCAGCTGCTTTCTGAGGCCAAGGCTGGGTTAATGGACCAATTGTCTGCTTCTTAGGGCCTCAGTGGGCTGAGCTTCTGAGAGAGGGCTGCTCAAGTGCTTCTTGTGGCCGTAGGAAGATGAGTGGAACTGCTCGGTCACTTTCTGAGGGACTGGGTGGACTGAGTCATTAGGCAAGAGCTACTTGACTCCTTCCTGGGGTCATGGGGGATGGGTTGCAGCCACTTGTCTGTTTCTTTGGGCCTCTTTGGGCCAAGTAGCTCAGGGCAAGTTGCCTGGCTATGTTCTAGGGCCAACAGCAGACAGTGGGTGGAACTGCATAGGTTCATCCTGGGTGCCCAAATGGTCCATGCACACTGGGATGGTTGTCTGGATCCTTCCTGGGGCAGAGTGGGTGTGGTTGGGGCCATCCAGCTGCTTCTGGGGCTACAGGAGGTTGGTCAGGACTTTCTGGGTGCATCTGGGGCAATGTGAAGGTAAACAGTGTTTTATGGGCATGTTTGTAGCTGGAGTCATTCAGGATGGGCCTCCTAGATGCTTCCTAGAGCATGGGAGAATGGGCAGGGACTTTTGGCTGGTTCACAGGGCTGGACTGATGGAGCTGCTGGGTTGCTTCACAGGACCCTGGGTAGGTGGCCTCTCAAGCTGGGTCCATGCAGCAAGAGCCTGGGTGGAGGATGGCACAACTGAGCTTGTGCTCTTTCTCTGGGGAAATGTAGCCATCTGGTAGCCTGGCAGCCCCCCTGACTCAGCTCAGGGCCTATGAGGGCCTCAGGGCTCTCCAGCTGTAGATGTCTCAGGTGTCTGTGGCATGGATGGGAGCTGCAGGACATTTTCTGCTTATTCCTTTCCTACTGAGTGAAGTTCTTCTTGGTTCAGGGTTGATCTTAAGAGAGAACAGCGGAGGCTGTGTTCTTAGCTCCCCTTGTATAAGGCCATTGTGTGTCTCTGTGCTCTGCAATATCTCTGCCACATCCCCACAGAATCTCTGGTGCTCTGCGTCAAACAATCCAGTGAAATAGCTGTTGTTTTTTTCTTTGTTTTAGTCCTTGGGGGACCTTGGGGGAAAGTGCACCAGTCCTAGTCAACCATCCTGTTGACATCCTGCCCTTTTCCTGTGTAAGCAAGAATTGAATACCACAGACCAAAGGCTGGGAGGAAGAGAAGCAGTGGAAAAAAGACCTTTTAATTACTGGTGGTAAACGAACATGTGGTTTACTCCATGTTCTTTCCATAATAAGTGTTTCAAGTTGGCTTATCTGTTTCTTTGGGCCTCTTTCGGCCCACTTGGCTTGGGGCAAGTTGCCTGGCTATGTTCTAGGGCCAACAGCAGGTGGGTGGGACTGCGTAGGTTCATCCTGGGTGTCCAATGGTCCATGCACACTGGGATGGTTGTCTTGATCCTTCCTGGGGCAGAGTGGGTGTGGTTGGGGCCATATAGCTGCTTCTGGAGCTATCTTGGATGCAAGATATTGACTGGCCAGAGGCTGCGAGGAGCTTGGCTCCCACCTAATACTAAGTCAAGACAGAGTTTTTTTTTCTGGCTCTAATGGTAGTCAGACTAGGGTTACCTAACAGAGAAATTTCTTTTTTGCTCTTTTTCTCTATCCCTTTCAGATCAACTTGTGTAACTATTTATAGAATATATAGGTTAAAAGGTGTTTATCTTATGCATTCGATGGTGGAATTTTTGAGGTAAAAATCTTACATGGACGAGTGAATTAAAGCTCATTGGAAAAAATATTTGGTAATGAGATGTGTGAAAGCAGAAACTTGCTGAAGGTAATATTAACTCCAAACATTTTTATTTACAATTTAAATCTCTGTTGAAAGCACCTGGAAATACAATTATTTCCCAAGTAAACCCATTGCACTTGATAAGACATGACATGGATTTGGATAACTTTGTCTTTCTGAAAGCAAAGGTGTGCTGTGGCCACTCAGTTCATTGAAAAGTGAGCAGGTGAGATACTGTGACATTTCTCCCTGTAGGCTCTTGAGGTCTCTGGACAACCTCTAGGTCCTTGTGACACACTATTTGCAGAGCTGAGTGCAGCAATTTCTCCCCTCCCTCTGTATGTGCTCCTTTTAATGTGACTTTGATGCTCTTCCTGGTGAGAAGCGGAGACTCTTTCCCATGCTTTGCTTTTAGGTTGTCCTTAGGACTCCTGCTGACCAGAAGAAAATGGTGAAAGTGTAGCTGTGAGAATTCCAAACACAGGCTGTGATGCTTCCCTCCAAATGCGTCCCTGCAATTGCCACATGGTGAAATGTGGTTTCACCTACAAGAACACTAGAAGTCAGACACAGCAGATATAGATCCACCCAGATCCACTAGCCACATCAGCCATCAGACATGTAAGGGAGGCCATCTCAGACCACTCAGCACCATTTGGCTGCCAGATACCTGCGGATGCAGCAGTGGTCCAGGCAAAACCAATAGAAGAATTGTCCCTGTGAGCTCAGGCCAAATTGCTATTGCATAGAATCATGAGCAAATAAAGTCATCGTAGTTTTAAGCATTAACATTTGGGGTGACTTATTACATGGCTATAAGTAGCTATTATCATGCCTGTCAAAGGTCCTTTTTCTGCATTTGAGTGATACATAGCATCTCTTTAGACCATTCCTTGTCTACTCTGTTGGCCCTGCTTGCACCCTGGGACCCTCCCTTTGATTCATACTTGGTTTTTGCCTTTTTCTCTAGCCTCTCTAGACCCATGGCTCTGATTCATGACTCCAGCCTCACCCTGACATGCAGAGACTTGGATTTCCTTTGGCTCCTTACATTTTAGCCTGGAGATCAAACCAGCTGTGCTGGTAGTTATCAAGAGCCAGGCTAGATCTGGTGAACAGGGACCCTGCTTGGTCAGGAGGAGAGTTCAGGAAAGATGTTCATTTAGCACACACATTTCTAATATGGTAATAATTTTGGGCTTATTCACAGCTGAATCCTGTGTTAGGCTGCGGCAACTTTACCTTTGATAAATAGATTCCCTCCCTTGGTTCATAATTATCTTGTTTGTTTTCTTGCATAATCCTTTATCTCCACATAACTAAGTTATTCCCAAACTGCCTTTGTGAAGTGTGAATCCCTTTTTGCCACATTCAAACGTATAGTTTTTTTATTCTTCTCAAAGTCCTATGGAGCTCATGTCTTTCATTTCTGAGAAATTTCCTCAAATTATTTCTTCAATGTTTCCAACTTTCACTTTTTCTAGAACATTTATTAATCGGGTTCTGTACGTCCGGACTGATTCTTTAAAATTTCTTATCTATTCTTTCCTATCTTGAAAGTTTGTGTGTTATGCTTTCTAAGGACATCCTCAGGTATGTTTTTCTATTTAAAAAATTTGTATTAATGTATTTTAAGTTTCCAAGACCCTTTTAAAATATTGCTCTATAAATGTTTCTGTAAATTATTTTATGGACACAATTTTCATTCAGTGTTTCGACAAGTTTTTACTAAGTGTCTATGTTGTGGGTTGAATCATGCCCACCGCCCCCACCCAGACATATGTTCAAGTCCTAATCCTTTTTACCTCAGATGTGACCTCATTTGGAAATAGGGTCTTTACAGAGGTAACCAAATTAAAATGAGATCAGTAGGGTGGGCCTTAATATAATATAGTAATGTTCACATGAAAATGAGGCATTTGGACACGGAGAAGACACAGGGAGAAGATTAAATGAGCGTGCAGAGGAGAACACCATCTGATTGAAAGCAGAGATCAGAGTGACGTAGCCACATGCCAGGGAACTCCAGAGATTGCCAGAAAACCCTGCGAATCTAGAAAGAGGCATGGAAAATGATCCCCTTGCATGGCCCTCAGAGGAACTCAACTTTTCCCGTACGCTCAGTTCCAACTCAGCCACTGGAACCATGAGGAAATAAACTTGATGTTTATTTGAGGCTTTCTGTGGTACTTTGTACAGCAGACTTAGGAAACAAATCAGCCTGCGATTTGCTGGGCACCGTCCACATGCTTGGAATACGTCATTTAGCACACTGAAGATCCTTATCCCCGAACAACTTACGTTCTGGTGGAGAGTGACATGCCATGAGCCATCCTACGAGAAGAAAGTGAAAGAGAGTAAGGGGGATTGGAAGTGTGGGGAGTGGGACAGTAGACATGGCCTCATTGAGAAAACAACATTTGAACCAAGACTTTAAGATGAAGAAGGTGTTACCTCGGGGAATAGTGTTTGGCAAAGGTAACTGCTAAAGTCAAGTCCCTAGGTAGGGTGCCTGGTGTGTCAGAAGAGTAGCAAGGAAGTTAGCATGACTGCAGGAGAGTGTGTCAGTAAGGGGAAGTCAGAGTTGAGGCCTCTGGGGTGGGGTGTCCTGTGGACAGGGCCAGATGTGTGGAGCTCCTCACCCTCCCTGAGGACACTTTGTCTTCTACTCTGAGTATGTGGATTTTGGTAGAGGGAATGAGCTCATCTAATTGGTGTTTTGAAAGGATCACTCTGACTGCTGTGTAGATGACAGAGAAAGTGAAGCCATGATAAGCCTGTTAAAGGAATCTAGGTGGGCATGGGTGTCAGGATCTGGGCACTGGCAAGAGTGAGGCAGGCAGCGGTTAAAATCTATCCACATTTTGAAAGCAAAACTGGCTTTGCCAACACTTTGCAATGGGAGTGTGTGAGAAAGAGGCATCATGGATGACTCTAGGGTTTGTAGCTCAAGTAAATGAAAAACAAATGGAGTTTTCTTTTATTTCTTATCTTCTCTTATTTTGTCGATGATATTTTAACACTTTGGAGGAGACATCAATTCCTCTGCAACTTCAGTTTGATATTTTTGAACTTTTTGTTGTTGTTGTTGTTTTTGAGTAAATATCTGCCTTACATTTTAGATAATTTCCTACAACGTGCAGTAATTCAGGACTTCACATTTAAGAGTGGGAGCACCAAAACTCCCATCTGAAAGCTTTACATGCCTGGGAAGGTGGGAAATGCTCGCTGATTGTGGTCTTCAGTGTATGCAACACTGTCCTGTCATTTGGTTAGGTCACCCCCGATGGCAGACCATTTTGGTCTTTTCATTTATTGAGGTTCCTCAAAAATGAATCTTCTACTCATAGAGAATGCCAGTCTATTTTCAGTATGGTCAGTGGTTTGGGAGAGCTGAGCTCTGAGCAGGGTGGGACTGGTTTCCAGCAAGATGTGTTGCCTGGGTCTCTACCTTGTGCCTTTATTCCAGGGGCCTGTTTCACACTCTCCAAAGGAAAACTCTCAGTATCTTGCCAGGGTAGGTGATGGGCAGGTGTCAGATTGGGCAGAGTGGAGGAAGGAATAGAATCCGCTTCTAGAGTTATTTAAAATCCATTTTTACCCCTGCCTCCTAAGCTACTAAATGTCACAAACACAAGCGCCCCAAGAGGGTCAGTACATAAATGATACTGCTTCCCCACCCCTGCTGGTTGGGTCAGTTTTCTCAATTCAGCTAAGCATTTTTCATTTGTCATTCTGCTTTGCAAATCCCCAAATTTGTTGTGTTTTCTTTTCCATTCTCCTTGCCCTTGTGGGCATATGTGTGTTTGTCTTTAACTTTTAAAAAATCACTTTCCTTTCATTCCAGCAGATTCTTGCCATCTTTAGCTGGAAGTCCTCTTCTTCACTTGGTTAACCAATGGGCATCCTTCTGTCCTCAGTTTAGATGTCCCTTCCCTCAGGAAGCCTTCAAGTTTGAATTAGCTGCTTGGTTACTGTGTTTCCACAGTTTTCTGTATTTCCCTACCACCATTCTTTTTGCACGGTGGCATAATTGCCTGGTTCCTGCTCATTTTCCTCAGTAGACTGTACTCTCTGTAAGGGCAGTAGCAATGCATTATTCAACATGATGTCCCTGAAACCTCATGTAGTGTCTAGTACATAATAGGGATTCAACAATATCAGCTGACTCACTGGTTTGATGCTTCTGAATAGCACTCATGGCACTCTGAACTCTAACCACACTGCTTGTGGAGAGCCTACTGCTATTTGTTGTTTTCTTTGACACCACCAGGAGCATCTACCTCCACACCCATCATGGGACTCTTTGAACTTAACACAAGAAGCACATTTCCAGCAGACCTGCTGGGAAGAGAATAGCACTTTGGTAGAGAGCTTTCTCACAACTGTGTGACAACTCTCCGACGTGTTCTTCTGTTCCATCTCTTCTCCCACAGGAGTCTTCATCTCAAGCACGCTTTGAAAAACTATCAAAAAAACCTAAATCTTCTTCCCAGTGTGCTATATATATAGATTAATAAGTCATCTACCTCCACCACACCAGGTTTGCAGACCCTGGCATCTCAGTTTATCGATTTGGATCTTCTAACAGAACATGCCACCACTGTGGTTTCATTTGGTGCCACAGAATATGTCTTTGCTAGGGAAATATTTGAGTTAAAACCAGCTTCAGGCATCTGGGAACTTAGCCTGGAGGCCTCTAGATCAAAGGGAGAGCTGTGTATTTGAAAAACTCAGCTTTCTTAATTAATAATAAATTTCTCAAATTAAGAAAAGATTTTGACATGATGAAAAAGTATTACTTTTTCACAGAAGTTAATCCTCCTTTTGTAGGACTGTGCTAGATTTTCTTTGAAAGGAATATTTTTCCCCAAGTTTTCTTCTGTGTTCATTCTGTAACCATATAATTATATGGTAGGAGAGAAATGTACATTTGGCCTAGACATAGTAAAATATGGCATCAGGAACCAAGCAGATAGATACAGGAGGTAAAGCTCTGATAGTTACACACACAAAATAACACTGTCCTGACTGCTTCAATCCTCTACCTCCCCCTCTTGGTTGGGTCAGCCTTTATTTCTCTCCCATCCAATCTGGTACTGCTTTATATCACTCCTGGCACACTCTGATGGTTCAATGCCAGTCTTCCCTGCAAGGGTGAGGACTATGCCTATCTTGTTCACTGCTGCTCCCCAGTAACTAGAATAGTATTTAGCACTTAAGAGGTACTCAGAAATGTTCTTTGATGTCACAATGGATGAATGACTTACACTAGGGAGATTGTTTCCAAAGATGCTTGCAGCAACTCCTCATACCACTTTATAACGTGATTTGACCACTCAGCATTAAGCTAGGGAGTCTATCCTCTCAACACCCTGAATCTGGGCTGGCCTGTGGTTTATTTTGACCAATCAAATGTGGAGGAAGTGACATTGTGTGATGTCTGAGGCTAGATATTAAGCTGCCTTGTGGCTTCTATTTTTATCATCTTAGAACACACTCTCTATTGAGAAGCCCATTAGTGCTGGTTCAGTGGAAAAGAACACAGGTGCTAAGTTAAAAGCATCACTAACTGCCACACAGAGCAAGGAGGACTTCAGGAACAACCCAGCCCCAGCCAGTCAGCCACTTGATTACAAAAATACCAGCCGGGTTGGGCCACTCCTACTGAGCCCTGCTGACATGGTAGACATAAGAATGTGGGCAAATAACAGATGGCCCATGATAGGACATCTGAACGCAGAAGAACTAGGAAAAGTAGGAGCATGGCACAGTTGAGTCTGAAGGCCCCAGAACCAGGGGATGCAATGGTATAACTCCTGGCTCAAGGCTGAAGGTTTGAGATCCTGGTGGTTGGTTGCTGGTACAAATCCTAGAGTCAAAGTCTGGAGCATATGGAGTTCCAATGTTTAAAGGAGGAAGGTACTCCCCGAAAAGAGAACCTGTCTTTCCTATGCCTTTTTGTTCTACCTGGGCTCAGCTGATTGGATGGTACCTGCCCACACAGGTGAATGGAGAACTTCTTTACTCAGCCTGCTAATTTAGAGGCCATCCTCTTCCAGAAATACCTTTATTATCCTCTAGGGGTCTTGTGTTCATTGTCTTGGTTCAGCAAAGAATTGAAGAACAGACACAGAGATAGCAAGTGAGCAGCAGGCTTTTTGCAAAAGCAATAGTGACAGATTTCTCAAGAGAGAAGGGGCCCTGGTGATGGAAGTCCAGTGGGGAGGTTTTGGCTTGTTCTTTAGGTGATCCCTGGAATTTTCTTTCCTTATCTCCTTCCCTGACCACGCTCTCCTCACTATTATTCATTGGTGCCCTCTGTGTCCACATGTCTGTTTTAGTTTTTCTAATGGATTTCCCACTTAAGTACCTGAGTATGGAAGTGTCTGTCTGTCTGCTTGTGTCCACATGCACTTTCATCAACGGGGAAATTGACCTCATTGGTAGACCGTCTCCATGCTTGAAGGGCAAAAACCACACCGGAGACAACCGTGAAGCCAAGAGATTTATTCACCAGCCTTTATGGCTGGTCAGAGGTAGAAGAAGTATGGGTAGAGAGGAATCAGGGAGAGGGTAGTGTGCCAGCTCTGAACGGAGGGTTGGTGCCTGGTAGTGCCGGCTGTGGTCTCTGGAGCTGTCTGTTGGGCAGCTGCCATTGGGCTGGAGACAGTGTGTCTGGAGCTGTTGCAGCGGCTGCTTCCTCTCAGCAGGGAGGAGCTGTTGTGTCTGAGCTCCAGGCAGGCAGGAGCTTTAAATAGGGCTTTCTGGTGGGGTGTACCAGAGCGACCATTAATGCTATTGGCTCTTTTCCCAGGGATAGGGCAACCTTTAAGCTGATTGGCTCCTACCTGGGGAAAATGAAACCAGGTTGGTCCTCATGGAAATTCCCATGGGGGAGGTGGCCCATCTGCCCAAGCCTATCTATCAATGCTCATTTTGGGACCTGCCTCTGACTTCCTCACTTGCCATCTTGCCCTGGCTGCCTGTGCCCTTGTACATATCCTTCACCTTCATGGGCATGCCCACCAATAGTGCTTTACCAGTCAGTTACCCCTTTATCCAATAAATTTGAAGCCCAAATTAATGATTATAAATATAGAAGATGTTAACCTTAGGGGAAGATAGGTGAATAGAACTCTGTACTGTTTTGAAAAGAAAACAAAGATATTTAATTTCACTTCAATATGTACTTTAAATATTGTGAAATAAAAATTATTTAATGCAAAAAAGGAATGTGTGCAAATAAATGGTCATTTTAGCCCAATAAAATTTGTGAGTGATTTTTTTAATGTAGTAATTATGGATATGGGAGGATCTTCCAGGTTTTGATCAACCTGGGAGTCCTCCCAACTTGAACTACAATGTTGGTAAAATTGACCCTTCCCCCTTTGGCTTCATGCAGACTCAAAGTTTTCTTTTGTTCTTTTTTTTTTTTTTTGGTACTGGGAATTAAACCCAGGGTTGCTTAACAACTGAGCCACACCCCCATCCCTTATTTATATTTTATTTAGAGACAGGGTCTTGCTAAGTTGTTTAGGGCCTTGCTAAGTTGCTGAGGCTGGCTTTGAACTTGTGATCCTCCTCCTCCTCAGCTTCCCAAGCCACTGGGATTACAGGTGTGCACCACTGCTCCCGGCTTTAAAAGTTTTATAAAAGTCATTCTTCAGTATGTAAAAGCAAAATGTATGTATATATAGGCAAAAGGGAAAGCAAATCAAATTAAATTACAGAGTAACATGGACCTGTTATACGGAGTGATAAAATATAGTTAATGAAGAAACTATTTTTAAAGAAAGTCATTATATTTATGAATTCACCTTGATTATACAAGTGATATGTACTATTTATGAAAAATGGAAAAATCTGATAATTATAGAGGAATAAAGAAATTATTGAATAATTCAAAAATATGGCTATGACTACAACTAATCATAATTGTCACTATTATTTTACTATTAGTAATAGTGCTCGTTAGTGACTAGTATGCATGTTAGTGACTAGTGACTAGATCTTCTAGACTGCTGTAGTAATCTTTCCATTTACATGGATGTTAGGAGAAGTTGCACCAGGGTCTACAGTCCAGGTACCATTTAAAAATCAAAGTCTGAAGATTCTGTAAACTTTAATAATTGTAATGTGCTGGATTAGAAAAGACTAGTTAGAGATTTATAACAGCCTGGGATGGAGAAGGGGTTTAGTGAAAACCACAACCATGCAACAGGAAAGCCGAAAAGGCTCTGAAAAGAACCAGAGCAGAGATGTTCTCTCTGTTGTTCCTTTCTCAGGGATGGAGGTCTGTCTCTAGTTGAATAAATTTGGCCAGGGGCTGCACTCTACTGAAGGGATTCTGGTAGAGTGAGGAGGTAGTAGTGGTGGGGAAATGTGCACTGTGTTTATCATGTGTAGGGCCAGGAGAGAGAAAAGAAATGACCAGAAAAGGAGGAGTTGGATGTAAAACTTAATTGATGCCCACTATAAGAAAAATTCTTCCATGGGGTGAACCTCAAATATAATTGTAGTGATATTTCTGGGCATATGTATTTTGGAAGGCCCGTGAGAATAATCCTTATAGACTGCCATTTAGCAAGCTTTATTTCTGATTGGATATGTATTTATTCTACATATAAATAACTACACTGAGTTTCGCAATAAAATGTTCCATACAATTTATTATTTTTTGACATGAGAGAGCAATGTGAAATATAATGAAGATTGCATAGGGAAATAGAAGGGTGAGTTTACATTGCACTGCATCCCCTGGGGAGCAAGAAGTTAAAGCATCTGGCCCAGATCCATTTCTCTTCTGATTACTGGGGAGATGCTCCTGGGGAAGGGAACCAGTCAGGTGGCCTGGTCTAATATTATACACATGCTGATAGCTAAAATTCTGGTAAATAAGATAAGAAGTTTTCTAGGAGGAGAATCTTATTTATGTTCCTGGTTTAAGATTGCTTATGGTGACCAAATTTAGGATATATGAATTTATGCAACTTGGCTCCCAGGAAAATATCCTATAAGCTAGATATAAAACGCAGCAAAAATAGAAGTGTTTTGCACCCCAAGTATTTCCTGCTGTGTGAAGATGGTCCCATGTGCCTCACTGTAACCTGTTACTGGGCTGAACAGTGCATGTCCAATCTGAGAAGGGAAGACCTGGAACATGAATGTTGACTTAGGCCATTCTGGTTGAAGTCTGAGCTGTGTTAGCTCCATCCACAGCAAATAACTGAAAAAAAGAATTACAAGGTACTTCTCTTCTTAAGAATAATCTTTCTTCTGCCATTGGAGGATGGTATCATAAGATAAGTAGCATTATCTCCCCAACTCCAATTGACATTTTAGAGTCCCAACCCCCAGAAGTTCAGAATGAGACCATATTTAGAAATAAGACTCTTTCACAAGTAATTAACTTCAAATGAAGTCATTAGGGTTGGCCCTAATTTAATATGACTGGTGTTCTTATAAGAGGAGGAGCCTTAAACACAAGACAGATAGAAGGAAGACCACAGGAAGACAGCCTTCCATAAGCCCAAGGAGAGTGGCCTCAGAAGAAACCATCCCTGCTGACACCCTGATCTTGGACTTCCAGCCTCTGGAATTTTGAGAAAACAGATTTCTGTTGTTAAAGTCACCCAGTCTGTGGTATTACCTATGGCAGCCTCAGGAAACGAGTCAGTTGGGAAGGGGGATGGTGTCTCCTTTAATTTTTTGTTCCCTCATGGAAACCATGAGAGATTCAGCCTCACCAGCTTGTGTTTTCCTTCCAGGGTTTTAAAACCTGTGATTCCTTACCCATTTAGTATCTAGACCATTTTTATAACTGGAGAATTCCTTGGATCACTCCCTTCACTCCAAAGTGGAGGAATTCTTTGTGAATATCTTTTTCTCTCTTGTACCTTTTTCTTACAGACTATGTTGTCGTCTGAAGCGCTTGGAGCAACGGAGTCGTGGGAAGAAGTTTAGAGGCAAACTGGAGACAAACAGCTTTTTATTTTGATAACTTTTCTCTCTGGTTCTAACAATGACTAACACACGCCACACACACACACACAAAAATGGCGCTGACCCGATCAGCAATTTCGGCCAAGTCACTCGAGATCCCCGGGACAAGTCCCGTGAGACTACGGAAGGCGACAATGCCCAAATCTCCACGGCTCATAGTCAACCGCAATTCAAGCCATCTCCCCAAACAGGGCTCCTGCAAGACTATATGCAATTGGACTTTGTACCTATGATGAAAGGAGAAAATTACCTAAAAACATTTTGGAAATATGATAAAAATGGGACAAAAGGATACACAATATGTACCTGAAATTTGAGGGTGTTTGCTTTGCTATGTAACTGTTCATGGAGATTCTCAACAGTTTTACTTGGTTTAATGAACTTGTCTTTCTTTTTTGTTTTTTTTCTAGAACTTTGCAAGTTGCAAGCTTTCTAGCATTCTCAATAGACTCTCACCTGATTACTAAATAGGCAAATAGAGATTCTACTATCATTTTAAATGCAGGAGTTCCCTAGGGTGAATTTCTAGGATTTTTGAACTATCTCACTTAATGCTTCAGTTTGGAAAATGTTTATGACTTTTTCTCCAAATGTAGCAAAGGGAGTCACTTTGCTCTTATGTTTACAGGGCATGGGGGACTTTAAATATTGAATTTTTTTTTATCTCTTTCTCTGCTTGCTAATTTACACAATATTTGAGCTATCTGAAAGCATTCTTAGAAATGTTTATTTGAGATGGTGCTCTAATTTTTCAAGCAGTTTGCAATGAAAGTGTACCATAAGCATCTTGCCCTGATAGGTCTCCACTTGCATTTTCTGGGCCCAGGTAAGTGCAAAATTAAGTAAGACAGTCGCAGAGCTCACAGAAAATCTATTCATAAATAAAACAGCTAACCACTCCCTACTCTTGATTTTATTTCTCAAGAAATAATATGCAATAGATTATGTTTTAAATTTTTTTTAAAAGATGTAGGAAAATATTTTTTCAATTGACTTTGACAAGTTCAGAGCAAAAGGAAAAGAGGCAGGAGGGAGTGATTGTGAAACTGTTCTGTAGATTTGCCTCCTTTGTGATTTGTGTTGCTGAAGGAAATGAGCATATCTTTGAGCTGAAGAGGACTAGTCTTAAGTACCAAATTCTGAACAGAAGATGGCAGAGATAGAGGAAGGAGTCATGCTATTGGCATCTTTAAAGACAACATTTGAAGAAACCCCTGTGCAATATTTCCTAAGGAAAACTACAAAGGTCTTTATTTCCTGTAACAATCTACAAGGTGTGCATGAGGGCAGAAATGTCCTTCTGGTCTGCAAGGTACCTGTGTTCCTGCAGAAAGCTCTGACAAATGATGTGAGCTATCAATTCTCATTGCAAGTCACCTCAGTGAGTGTTTACTTGTCGCCTGTGAGCTGCTGTGCCAAGGTTAAATCTGGATAAAGGACTGTATCAAGATGAAAAAGGATTTTTATTTCCTATAAAATAATGCTTTTATAAAAGAGAAAGCACAGGAGTACAAGTTTCTCTAAATGCTAACTGGTTAAAGCTAATGAGTGATTTCTATTTAGAATGGAAGAAGTAACCAATGAATAAAGGGAGAAGAGAAGGAAGGAAAGTTTTAATGAAGAGTGAAAGATAACTATTATTGGAAAGTGGAAGATTTTGACAGAAGAGGAAAACAAGCAAGAAATACATGCTTTAGCTTGAGTTCTACTATGTGTGTGTGGGACCTTTCCCAGGTAGGAGGATTTGAATCTTATGAGGAAATGATAGCATCCCATGCTCCACAGAATGATTGGTAAAATTGCCATTCCCCAGTTTATGGAGCTGTTACAAGGTCATGGAGGGAGAGATTCCGAGAGGTGGTTTGTATCTTGTTCAGGCCACAGAGTCGGCTGTGTGGGAGTAGTTGTCTGTAGACTTAATGGGATAAACTAAACAGTGATCTGTTCTTCTGGAGCAAGTAGATGAGATGGGGCATAGACTTGTCACAAATATATTAAATCTCCCCAACCTTTTGTCATTCTGTTGATGCATAAGGGATTGTGTCTATCCAAGAAGGCATGTGGAACAGAGTAATAATGTAGAAGTCCTACGGGAAATGGAATTATGTGGGTAAATTTTGTCCAAGAAGGCAGCTTCAAACAAGTACTAGAAATACTTGCTAAGCTATTGGAACCAAACCATTAGAGAGTGGAGATATTGTTTATTTTCCACTAATATAACCCTAGTGTATGCACCAGAGTGCATTATACAAAGTGTCTTCTCAATACAAGCCTGTTCAATAAACACATGAAAGAGGAAAACATTGATGTTGAATGGATGGCAAGGCAGATGGTATTGCTGAAAGAGAATTTAGATTTGTGACTCATAAATTAAGATCTTAAAATGATAGGTGGAAACACAGTTTGAGGTTATATAGATGCAATTTAAACCAAATAGGAAGCAGAAGACAAATAATCAGACAATCCGGTAAATATGATTTTGGAAATGTAGGTAGTAGCAGGAAATGCAGGAGATGCTTAATGAATTAGACACAGAAAACAATAATAATGGCCCTAAAAAGCCAAAATTATGGCCTTCAGTACTTATAGCATATGAGAACGAATAAGATGTGGAAAGATTTTAATACATGGCAAGAGCTAATATAATTCCTAATGATCACTGATATTGAGATGTTATTCAAACCTGGAGGATGGCAATAGTATATCCTTAAAAGGAACAGACATTTTGTGAAAAGAGGACGGAGAATAGTTGTTTATCAAGGAGATATAGACCAGCATCAAAATTCATGATGCCAGATGATGGCTGTTGAAAATAGAAAAGGAAATCAGAGATTTTTATTATTTGGAGAGTGTTCTTCAAGCTTCCTGGACAGATAGAAGAAAGAGATAATAGGCTGGGGAATGTTGGTGCATGCCTATAATCCCAGCTGGTTGGGAGGCTGAGGCAGGAGGATTATGAGTTCAAAGCCAGCCTTAGCAAAAGTGAGGCACTAAGCAACTCATTGAGGCCCTATCTCTAAATAAAATACAAAACAGGGCTTGGGATGTGGCCCAGTGGTTGAGTGCCCATGAGTTCAATCCCTGGTGCCCCCTAGCCCCCACCAAAAAAAAAAAAAAAAAAAAAAAGAAGAAAGAGTGTACTTTTGACAGAGTCCAAAAGATGATCCTGTCTCCAAAACAAATGATGATTGAGGAATTTTAGTTATTGAGGCATCTGCTCGAATCTCAACTTGATAGAAGAGCTGAGTGCTTGCAAACTCATGATGTCCTTTAATAAGTTGCCAGCAATCTCCCGAGAGGCCTTTAGGGGAACGGTTCCTTTTGGTCTGACTCTGATCTCTAGGAAGAGTTCATTGGTGAAGTGAAAGGAACAGAAGTTTTTGGGGAAGCCACTTTAACATCTTAGAGTTCATGAAAACCATTATGGGAAGCCTGAAGTGGTTAGCCCTGTGCTATAGACTTCAAAAAGTTAGATTTCAGAATAAAGCAAGGAAGAAAGGCACGACTTCATGGCACTCTCTGTTAAAGGGAGGGTGACATCAGGTCTGAGCTTTTAGAAATACAGTCCGCCTATTGCAAACCATTTCATAAAAATTAGGGGGGATTCTGATGGAAGTGAAGACTGTAACATAAGGGGATCTCTAGGGACTCAGATTTTATGAGATGTAAGTACAGAAAAAGTAGAAGTCAGTGAAAAAATATACAAGAATGGCATACATGTGCAGAAACCATGTCCATAGGCTCAGATATTCTCAGGTTGGCAGGAAGTGCCATGGAGAAGAAAAGAGAATTTCTTCAGTATATTCAGAGCAAGCTGAAGAAGAAGGAAGAGGTGGAATAACATTTGGGAAGAAGATACACTCCTGCAAATTACCCAGATTTTCTTGTGTCATCTTTATTAAAATTGATCTTCGTACTAAAATAAGTGGCACAAATATTGAAAAAGGAAAGCAAACATTACAGAGGTGAGAGGGCATTAACAGTTCAGAGTTCAAGTCATAGGAAACAAACGATGACATCTTAGAGTACTTAGAACATTCATACGAATTCATCAAACTGCTATTTGTTGCAGAGAAATTATATAGACTGGGCAAGATGTGGGGTCATGGGGGGGTAAAAATTAGGCAATTATTCCAAAATTTTGGAAAAAAAGAGCGATCTCTTCTGTCAATATTTAGTCATACTTATTGTTCATCTATTGCAGTTTCCCCTGCAATAAAATCTTTTCTTTTTTCTGGTAATTTTAACATAATTTGAACTATATGATTTCAACCTTTAGTATTTCAGTACTCATTTAAAAGTAAATAGAATATTTTATACATGACCACAATACCAGCATAATTGGCTTATTAAAGAGAGATTAATATTCTACTAAAAGTGGGCAGTGATCATTGGGACGTAGCATGTGTTGACACAAGGTCCCTGTTGAATTGCATCTTTCTATCTTTCTTTTTAAATTTACTTGCCTCATTTGTTTCTTTGATGGGAGCTCTCGTCTTACTATCAAGGAAACACAGCCAAAATGATACTGAATATCTGAATCTCAAGTAATTCAACAAGCTGTCCCTAATTTATGGACAAGATGTAGACATACAGGTTGGACTTTACCAAGATTTGATTGAAATAATGGATTCCTGTTTAACTGAAAGGAAGTTTCTATGCTTAATCTTGTAATTGCTGATTCTTTGGATAAGATTTGCAGTAAGATACAGAAGATCTCATCCAAGTTATGGATAACATTATTATTAGCTAAAAAATGTTACTAGTTGAAGAATGGACTGAATCCAATGTGCTGAAATTTAATAGTACCTACATAAATGGTCCTTTATTAGTTTCCAAAAATTCTTCCCTATGAGATAGGAAGTTCCAGTTGGCAGTAAGCACACAATTGGCCAATATTGTGATGAGGTTTTCAAAGAAAAGGGAGTGTAATTAAGGTTGTATAAATACAGGTGTCTAGAAAGACAGTATGTATAGACCTGTTCCTTCTCTGTCCCAGTGGGCAACTTTAACAGGATTTGGACACATTGAATAGCCAAGAGGTATAAGAGAGGAACTGATATGGTGAGGTTATGTCATTTAAACAATCTGTTGAAAGAACTTGGAATAAATAGTTTCAAAATGAGAAAACTTGGGTGATGTGGCAACCATCTCCCAACATTCAAATGTTTGTACGTGAAGGAATAATTAGACTTTTCGTGATGATTGGAGTGTTAGCATTTTAAACAGTAATGGGACTTCCAGAGAAACTGATTTTGGCTCAAGACACAGAAGAATTTTCTAACGGTCTGCATATCTAGAGTGGAATGTGTATGATTTTATTTTATTTTTTAAGTCATTGGGGGTGTTTCAGAACTGAGGCTTGATTTCCTGAGAAGTTGTAGCAGGCATCCAAGCTTTGGATGATTAGGTAACACTTAAAAGTCTTTTTTTTTTCTTTCATGCCTGAATTTTTAGCATTCTATGGAAGCTGTTTTCAGCTAACTTGACTTCAAAGAGGCCAATTTTCCAGTAATCCAATCCAAAGATAATTATGTTTTAACCCCAAAGGGCTGGTACAACTTAATAGCAATCTTGCTGAGTGTCTTTTCTCCCTAGCTTTCTGCCTGATTCACATTCAGGTTGTTTCTGACTGCTATCCCATCTTCCTAAAAATTCCCTTCCTTTTTCAAACTCGAAAAATGTCTAGGCACAGGCATCCAGATAACCTGTAGACTTCTTTTTTCTTTGTTTTTCAATTTTTTTTTTTAGTTGTCAATGGACCTTTATTTTATTTATTTATATGCAGTGTTGAGAGTTGAACCCAGCACCTCACACATGCTAGGGAAGAGCACTGCCTCTGAGCTCCAAGCCCAGCCCCAATCTGTGTCCTTGCCCTGGACATTGCATTGGCAGGCGTTTGATGACAGACCCTCATAAGCCTCAGTGAATATTTTAATTCTTCCTCTTTTTTTTTTTTTTTAACATCTGACCAGCTACAAAATTCTATGAAAACTCATTATCTTTATGTATTTCTAATCTTATAGTCATAATTTAACTTTGGACATCATAACCTCTACAGAGAAAGTCTTTCTCTCACAAATGAAATTATTTTGAAACCCCTTTGGCTTGTGGGAGGGTTTGAGGGATTGGGTTGGAAAACTTAAGTGGAGGAGCAGGAATGGAAAGACAGAGATTTTGGGGAATTAGGTAATGGGTGGGTTGTTTATAGTATGTGTACAAAAAGAATAATGGGAATCCCAGCTCTAGGGTAGATGTCCTTCCCTGATATTATCTAAATGTGCTTTGATATCAGGCAGGAGAATTAATTATTCAACACCCAGACCAAACATTAATATTAAGAAAAGCACAAAGGAAAATAGTGTTTGAATTTTTGCGCTAGGTACCTTATGTTGTCTCATTCAATTCCTGGAACAACCTGCAGTGGCAGGTGTTACAGGAAACAGTTTAGGAGGTTTAATTCTTGCCCAGGTTGACACAGCTCCTGAACTGAGGAGCAGAGATTCAGATTCACAAATGTTAGCCTTTTCCACTGTGTGCCTCTGTTTTGTGGATACACGTCTCAAGCTATAACTTGTAGCAGCGGGCAATGAAACCGTAACAATCTTTACATCATATTAAGCGACAAATGGTTATTTGCTTTTAATGGAAGTTTTGCAAGATTAAAATATTGGATTTCTGGAACCCCTGTGAGTTCAAAGCAGACTGTTCACTTTGAGGAGCCATAGGAACATGCAAATTTGTCAACCACCACACAGATCACGCAGCAGCTCAAAGTGTTTTGTAACACATGAAAAAGCAAAAGTTGTTCTTTCATAATTCTGTAGCTGCCCCTGGGGACCAACGTGGTAAATTTGTTCAACCTCAAGCCGAGATTAAATCAACATGGAAAAAGGTTTCTTGACCTCCAAATTCCTTCAGTTCTGTGGGATCCGCCAGGGAGGAATGAATTCCAGGCTCAGGGCAGTGGGAAGTCTTTGGCAGGTGGTGGGTGGTTGGTGGAGGACTGTGACAACATTCCCCATCAATTCCCTTATCTCCCGATTACACTGCTTTTTAGAAGCTGTCCCTAGGGTAAATCTCTTCAATTGATTTTGCTGTCAGGAGTCAGTTCAAGTTCACCCGGAAAGGAAGATTAGTACCTCACTGGTTAAGTGCTTTAGCAATTTGCCCTACATGTTAAATTATGGGCTTTATCAGCTCAGAGCTGTTTAATTTCCGGAGCAGGGCGAAAATGATACCGTTTGGGCCAACCGTTGATCGTCACATTTCAGTCGTTGGGGAGTTTGGCAGTTTGAACTTCTCTGTAAGTTTAGTAAAATCCTCCAAGTCCTGGGACTGATTTTTCAATATTGCTGGCAGTCCCTGTCTCTCTTGCTAAATTGCTTGGTCGCATTACTGTGGATTGCTATGGAGGCTGCTGCAACTGCCTATTTCAATTTCTTTAAAAAACTAAAAAAATTGCTGAAAATTATCGTGACATTGTTAATGTTAGTGTTGGTTCCCAATTGTGTGGTCATGGGATGTGGCTTGCAAATACGGTAAAAACCGACCGATAACATTGCAGTGACAGGCGATGGAAAAAGCCAGAGGCCAGATCAACACCAAATAGTTGGAATAAACCACAGGGCTATTCCCCAAATTCCACACGTCTGTTAGAGGGGAGGCAATGTTTCATTCCCTGTGTAGTCTTTATTATCCCTAGGCAAACTTTATTGAAACTTCTGAAAACAAAAACACTTCACTTCTCTTTGTAAATTAGTTCGCCCTCCCTACAATCTCCCAACAACGTCAGTGACATGACTAACTGGACTGCTGTGTGCAAATGAGCAGGAAAGATTTCTATTGAATTCTCCTCTTGGATATTGGAAGAGGTTTGGCTTCCTACTGTGTTACTCTTATCTTTTAAGTATTTTATTTAAAAAAAAATTAGAAGAGGGTTTTGTTCATAAAACAATCCCTTATCATTTCTCTGAACAAACAGTAATGGGTTTCACTCCCTGACTTGTCCCTAAATCTCCTTGGCTTCTGATTGTTTTTCTCTTCTCCTATATGGATCTGTACCTGCCCTATAGCTTCTCCTAATTCCTCTGTTTTCCTGTTGGTTGAATGACATTGGAAAGGTGGATGTGGCAGGCCTACAGATAGGTATGAACAACGTGCACATGGACATAAGTATGGTGTCTTAGCTTATCTCAGTGTTGAGGATGCAGAAAAGAATTCGTGGAAGAAGTGTTTTGCAAACTGTGACTCAAGGAGTGAATGCATAAGGGTTACCCAGAAAGAGAATAAGGACAAGGATAAAGATACTAAAAGAAGAGAGCCTGATATGAATGGGGACTGCAAGTGGTTCAGTATGAATGCAACATAAGGTAAACAGGGCAAGGAGGAAGTGGTGGGGTTGAAGTCCACAGGGTTGGGTTAGGAAGGGCTGTTTCCAGTTGCATTTTATATTTTAAGGATTTTGTATTAATTCTTAAAGAAGGAAAGGGATAATTTCCTGGTCCTTCAGAAATCTTAGAGACCTAATACCAATAGTTCACCTCCACACCTCAAAAGATATTGATCGCTCTTTGCTAAGCAGGGATCTATGAATAGATTCTGGGGGTGAGTAGCAGGGCAGAGAATAATCCTTTCCACTGTCTTTCATTGAGCAAGGTTGTTATAAGCAAAGGCGACTTAAACTGGACTTGGACTGTCTCCACCTGATGGCCCATTGACCCACCCTTGATGGCCCATTGATCCACCCTTAAACTGTCTCCATCTGAGGGCCTGAGGGCGTATTAACCCTGTGCTTTATAAACCCTGCCCTTGCTATGAGCAGGCGCCATTTTCTACTATCCTGCTTTGTGCTGGACATAGTTGGTGGCCCTGGCCAGAATAAAGGCTTCATTGGCTATAATGTGAGTGGCTCGTGAGACTTTTTTCCTGCAAATTGGGTATAACATTTGGAGTCCCCTAGTGAGATTCTTTATTCTCCTTGCCCTCATGCCCAAATTCGGCCTCCTGTGCCCGATCACAGACTCCTTCTTGGGGTAGGGGAGAGCTCCTGAGAGACATTCCTCAGCCTCGCCCCGAGAGGACTGCCGCTCGGTTCTCCAGACGCCTCTAGGAAGCCGCCTGTTTACCTGTCTGGTGAGCTGTTCTGGGGGACAAGGTCAGACTGGAGGCAGTCGCTTACACCGAATCCCAGGACAGGGCAAGACGTCGCTCCTGTCCACCTGGTGGGCCTCCCTGTACGGCTCAAATCTGGTTTTGTATGGCCCCATCTGTTTCTGTGTGGACCCAAATGGTTGTTTTGTTTTTGTGTCTGTGTCTGTTTATTTCTTGTGTGGCTGATCTTTGTTTGTGTGCTAGCATTCTTTTCGGTTCCATTTTTCCCTCCCTTCCTCGGCCACCAGCCTGGAGCCTGACGCAGCCCAGCAGCAGAGCCCCATGAGGCCTGTCCCGGCCAAATCCTCCAATTCCTGTCTGAAGAGCGCGAGCGGATCTGGTGGGAAGCCCAGCGGTCCATTCTTGGACCCAGTGGCCTGCCTACAGATGACCTCCTTCAGATCGACAGTGTCTTTCCTTCTGCTTGCCTGAACTGGGACCCCCAACAGTGATGGAGGTAAGAAGGCTCTAGATTGGTTTTAGCTTTTGTAACTCAGTTTGCCCCAGATATAAAGAAGAAGTTGTAGAAATTAGAAGGGTTTGAGAGAAAGGTTTGTCTGAATTGGTGGAAATTGCACAACAGGTATACAACAACTGCGGACCCCCCCCCCCCCCCCCAAGAAAGGCAAACCTGAAAGTTGGCAAAAGTTTTACTGGCTGCCATGGGAAATTGACCAAAATGGTCCCCCTAGAAGTTAGTATAATAACTCTAGGAGCCAGAGATTAGAAAAGGATCAATGTGCATACTGCAAAGAGAAGGGACATTGGAAAAATGAATGCCCAAATAAAAATAAAGACTCCAAACTGGGGAGGACAATTTTCATCCAAACCTGTCTGATTACCAGCCTTTAAAAAGAAAAAAAAAAAAAAAAAAAGGTTAAAAAGTGCCTTAGGCATAAGGCATCTGCTCACAATTGCAGTTCCCCACCCTTCCAGACCTTAGCCAGGACTTGCATTGAAATGCAAATGGAGAAGCAAGCTTAAGCCCCAAAAGAAGGAAAAAAATAAAGTAAAAATGTCTTTTTACCTGAACTTGCATTACCAGCGTCATTTTTCTAAGACTCTTGCTTTTTCTTGAGATCCAAAATGTATTTTTTTGAGCTCATGATTTTGATCCTATGCACCTAGGTTAATGTTTTTCTGATGGAGTTTTTAAACATCTGTAACATTGCAATGGAGTGCCAAAAGCTACAAAGCCTCTGCTATTGTGTTCTGTGTTTGTATGTCTATATGTGTGTATGTCCATATGTCAAGTACATGATATCAAGATTGGCAAATAGAAAATGAGTGCTCATAAAAATTTTAAAAAATAATGGATCCAAATACCTTTAATTCATGTGACTTAAAAGATTTGATTTAAATTGGGCAAACAACTGAAATTTAACTCACAAGTCTCTCTAGGTGGTCAAAGAACTAGTATAAGCTTGCTTTAATTTGATTTAAAATTGGAGTTGGTGGTCTTTTCTTTGCATCTTGGATCAACATTTTTGGCAGTGAGATTCAGACCACCACAAATTCTGAAGTGGGACCTTCGCTCTGGGACTCGGTATGGAGTGCCGCCCCAGGGGGTGCGCACCTTGAGAGTTCCAAGGCCCGGGGTGTGCCTTCAGTCCTTCGGATTACTGGAGTGAACTGCTGCATCAAAAGAATTAGCAAGCATCCTGTGGAGAAAACCTCCACAGGTAAGTGGCGCCCCCATAACATCTGGTATCTGGTTTTGAGATCTCTTCTGGGGTCAGTGAAGTGCCTGGCGAGGCACATACACTCCTGTCTGGGAGTGAAATGTTGCACTGTCCTTTGGTACTGGTCTGGTTGGGAATTTCTACTGGGGACAGAGAGGTGCCTGACAAGGCACACATGCACTCCTGTCTGGAGCATTATCAAGACGTTGCACTGCTCTCTGGTTGGTTTGGCGCCTGGTTCTTGTTCTCTTGTGTCTTGTTCTGTGTTCTGTTAGAGAAATTTGCAGGAGGGACGGACGCTCGAACTGTCGTATAGGAAAAGGAAAGGGGTTTATTGAATTACCAAAGAAACACGTGGAGGGGATGGGGACAAACTGCGGGGAACGAACGGGAGCTGGAGCACGCGGGAACGGAGAGCAGGAACAGAGAGCGGCAGGAACACAGAGCAGGAACAGAGAGCGAGCTCAGTCCGGTCCTGGTTTAAATAGAGTAGGGGCCATAAAACCCCCTTGGAGTGAGTCCTTGTCCTATAGGCCAGCAGAGGTCGGGGGGGGGGGGGTAGTGGACAGGGGACTTGCTGGTCAGGTTTTTTGGTCACGCTGAGGATCCTGGGAGCTGTAGTTTTTCACAAAGCACCTGGGGAGGTGTGGCCTTCTGCCTGGGAGGCACAGCCTTCTGCCTGGCATCCAACATTCCCCCCTTTTTGATTTCTTCGGAAGCGGGGCATCGTGTTTTGATCTGGCTGCTTCGGAGCTGAAATGGGGCGACGTGGGGTAGTTTTGGGGGGGGAGGAATGTGGGCAGGCAGGTCAGGCTTGAGGGTTAAAAAAATTCCCAGGAGGCAGGCGTGGAAAAGATTAATCTGTCCAGGTATAGGATGGATGAAGTTTTCTTTGAAGCCATAGGTCAGTGAGGGGTGTCAAACCAGGCTTCTGCAGAGGTCACCGGGAGAGTCAGCCGGAGAGCATGTAGAAATTGTGGGTCTTGCGAGTTTGCAGGTAACACTATTATGGAAGCAACAAAGGGAAAGAAGGTGAGATGGATTATTTTCCATAGGCCTGTGTTCCACCAGGTGGGACTTACGGTGAAGAGGCCAATGGAGAGTGTGAAGCACATCATAATGAGCGTCTGGTGGCAGCATAAGGGCAGGACTCAGCAGGGGTCTCTGGTTGGAAAGTCATTCATTGGTTTTTTAACAGTTGATAGTCCCTGGGAAAAACTGGTTAAAGGTTCAAAACGAGAAAAAACTTAAAAGATTATTTTGAGTCAGTATTAGGAACACAAGAGAAACGAATTTTTAGGGGACCGGTGGGAATGGGAGAGCAAGTATACTGAAGTAGTTGTCTTTTTGTGGATCTTCAGTTGGTTGATCAGCTGGTTTCAGTCTGGAAATATGAATCCAAGAAGTTAAATTCCCTGAGGTTTCACGAAGCTTAGCAGCCGTGGGTGTGCACAGCACAACCTGGAAGGGGCCTGTCCACTTTGGGACAAGGGAGACCATTCCTGTGTCCTGGGGAGGGGAGAAATATACCCAAGAACCGGGTGCCAATGGAAATGAAGCAGTTAGTCTATTTGGGTCAGGCAGAATGAAATCTTGGCATTTCCATAACTGATGTCTAATGAAGGACAAGATGGGAAGAGAAAGATCTTTGGGTAGGGGTCCCTGAGTTGGGGAAACTCCGGGTGGAAGGCTGGTCGCCCAAACATAACCTCAAAAGGGGATAGCAAGGAGGGCTCTTTTGGGAGGACTCTGAGCCTAAAAAGGGCAAGAGGGAGTAACTTGACCCAGTCTAAGTGGAGTTCTAGGGAGAGTTTAGTCAGGACATCCTTAAGAGTCCTATTAGTCCTCTCTACCTTCCCTGAGGACTTGGGGTGATATGGGATGTGAAAATGCCAAGGGATATTAAGGGAAGTAGAAACACTTTGGGTAACCTGGGAAACAAATTCAGGCCCGTTGTCAGACTGGATGGACGTGGGCAATCCGAAACGGGGAAGGATTTCTGAGACTAGAATGGAGGCTACTGTGGAGGCCCTTTTATTGGAAGTAGGGAAGGCCTCCACCCATCCAGAGAAGGTGTCTACCAAAACCAGGAGATATTTGTGTCTCCGGGCAGCTGGCATGTTGATGAAGTCTATCTGCCAATCAGCTCCTGGAAGCTGGCCTCGAGCTTGGTGAGAGGGAAATGTTCCTGGTTTAAGGGGAGTATATGGGTTGGTGCGCTGACATGCAGTGCACGCTGAGGTGAGCTGATGGAGAAACTGTGTGTCTTTTGGAGTCAGGGTGAGGAAGGAGGTAGCAAAAGTCTTGAGGGCCTGAGGGTTAGGATGGAAAAGGGAATGGAGATAGGAGAGGATTGATTGTGTGGAAGGGGATGTGGGGGTCTGGGTAGTAGGTAGGACTGGAGCCAGAAGAGAAGGAGAAGATAGTGCTGCCTCCCTTGCTGCCCTGTCAGCCTTCGTGTTTCTCTGAACTATGGGAGAGTCTCCACTTTGGTGTGAAGGACAATGGGAAATCCCTATTAGCTTGGGCAGAAGAGAGACTTGCAAAAGTTTTGATATTAATTTAGAATTAGTAACTGCAGACCTTTTGTGGTCAGGAGCCCTCGCTCTTTCCATACTGCTGAATGGGAAAGCAAAATATGGTAGACATATTTTGAGTCTGTGTAAAGGGTGAGGTTTTGATCAGCAGCTAATTCGAAGGCACGAATAACAGCTATTAATTCGGCCCGTTGGTTTGTGGTGTTGAGGGGTAGGGGTGCTGCCTCAATAACCTCTGATAGGGAAACGATAGCGTATCCAGCAAAATGTTGCCCATCCCTAAAGAAAGAGCTGCCATCTGTGAACAAAATTAAGGAAGGATCAGGAAGTGGTCCCTCTTTAATATGGGAGGGATGGGGGATTAGAGCCTCGAGTGTCTATACAATCATGTTCTGGGGGCTCTGAGGAGACTGGGAGAAGGGAAGCTGGGTGTAAAGAGGAGCAGGGTTGGAAGATGATTGAGGAGTCATGCAAAAAGGAAACAAGGAGAGAAAGAACGCGACAGGGTGGGAGAGTTTGAAGGCTTTTATAGGTTAGTAAGTCTTTTAAATGATGAGGAGAGGCAACAGTAACCTGGGAACCAAAGGTCAACTTTTTTGATTCCTGCAGAAGTAGGTAAGCAGCAGCCAAAGCCCTAAGGCAGGGGGCCCATCCACAAATGGTGGGGTCAAGTTGTTTAGAGAGGTAGGCAACTGGAGCAAAGGTGGTGCCCTTGTATTGGCCTAGAACACCGAGAGCCAAACCCTTCGTTTCATGGACATAAAGGGTAAATGGCTGAAGGAGGTCTGGGAGGTGAAGGGCTGGGGCCTGTGACAGTGCCTGCTGCAAATGTTTAAACTCGGCCTGAATGTTGTCAGGAAGGAATTTTCCCTCAATCTCCTTAGCTGCCTCATATAGGGGCTTTGCATAAAGTGAGAAATTAGGAATCCAGGCACGGAAATATCCTGCTAGCCCTAGGAAAGAGAGAATCTCTTCCTTTGTCTTGGGACATGGGAGCTCCTTGATGAGGGCTTTTCTGTCCACAGTAATGGCCTTCGATTGATGGGAAATCTGAACTCCTAAATATATTACCTGGGTCTGGGCAAGCTGTGCCTTAGATGAGGAGACACGATACCCACGAGAAGCAAGAAAATTTAAAAGGGTGTAAGAGTCTTCATGAGCTGTGAAGAGGGAAGGGCTGCAGAGGAGGAGGTCATCTACATATTGTAAGAGAGTGGAATTAGGGAATTTAAGATCTTTGAGGTCTGCAGCCAATGTCTGACCAAAGATATGGGGGCTGTCTCGAAAACCCTGAGGGAGGACTGTCCAGGTCAACTGTTGGGAATATCGGGTATCTGGATCTGTCCAAGTAAAGGCAAAGAGGTCTTGAGATTCTGGGGCTAAGGGTACAGTGAAGAAGGCATCCTTTAGGTCAATTACTGAGAAATGGGTGGATAAGGAAGGAATTAGGGAAAGAATAGTATAAGGATTTGGGACCATGGGGTGTATAGGCCTGATAGCCTCGTTGATGAGACGAAGATCTTGGACTAGCCGATAGGACCCGTTGGACTTCTGAACTGCCAATATAGGGGTGTTATAAGGAGAATGGGTGGGTCTGAGAAAGCGTTTCCGCAAAAGATCTGAGATGATGGGTTGAAGACCTCTGAGGCTCGCGGCTGGAAGTGGATATTGGGCTTTATTGGGGAAACATTGGGGATCTTTAAGGTAGATTTGTACGGGGTCACACTGCGCAAGGGAGGGATTCTGAGTATCCCAGACTTTGGGAGCCACTAAATCGGCGGGGACAGGGTGATGAAAGGTTTCTGTGTCGATAGAAGGTTGGGGGGGTTTCTGCCTCGGTAGGGGGCTGAGGGGATCTTATATCACTAGGGGGCGATGGGGTTTCCTCATCAGCATCAGTAGGGGGTGATGGGTCAGTGGCCTTTGAAACGGTAAGAAGAAAAATGGGGGAGGAGACGGAGCAAGACGAACCAGGAAGCATAACTGAGCTAGGCAGATTGGAGAACACGATTGAGGCCTGAAATTTGGCCAATATGTCCCTGCTCAATAGGGGCACAGGACACTGAGGCATTACCAGAAACTGGTGGGTGAAGGGATGGTGGTGAAGACAGCAAGACAGCATAGGAGTCTTGCGGGGGCGAATAGCATTTCCCTCTACCCCCCGACAATAGGGGATGGTGCTATGGTGGTGGGGCCCCAAAACTCCCTCAAGACTGAGGAGGTGGCTCCTGTATCTAGCAGGAAATTCACGGGGCGTCCATCAACAAGGAGAGTAACCCTGGGCTCCTTCAATGCGATGTCAACGGTCGGGAGAGGAGCCCCTGGGCCCCTTCAGTCTTCCGTGGCCAGTGCGAGCAGGCTGGGGTTTGTGACTGGTCCAGCCCCCCTGCGGGAGCTGGGGCAGTCAATGCCCCAATGGCCCATCTTGGAACACTTTGGGCACGGGGGCTTAGGGGGCTTGGGATTAGGGCATTCTCTAGCCCAGTGTCCATCTTTCCTGCACCTAAAGCAAGGCCCTGGGGGTTCTTCCTGTGTGGACTTATATGCCCCTTTTCTTGAGGCCTGAGCGTCAGGGCCCCTAAGGGCCTGAGCTAACATTTGGAACCTTGATCACTCAGCCTTCTCATGCTTTAGAAACCTGTGACGTTCAGCGTCTTCTTCACGGTTATGATAGACTTTAAAAAGCCGTGGCCAAAATCTCAGTCTGGGGGGGTCACAGGGCCCAATTCTAACTTCCTTAACTTAGCTCGAATGTCGGGGTAGCTCTGAGACAGGAAATATGTCATAAGGACTTGACGGCGCCGCTGGGACTCAGGATCTAAATTTGTGTATTTTTGGAGGGCCTTTGTGAGCCGATCTAAAAATTCAGAGGGGGTCTCTTCTCTCTTTTGAATAATGTCCTGTAAACTTATCAAAATTAACAGGTTTCTGAGCTGCTCGTTTCAGACCATCTACTATACACGTCAAAAACTGGTCCCTTAAGACCATGTCCCCTGGGGCATTGTAATCCCAGTGTGGGTCTCTGTCTGGGACCGCCTCAGGACCGATGGGGAAATTTGGGTTCATTCTGTGAGTCTCATCTGCATATGCTCTTGCTTGCTCCCAGACTCACCTACGCTCTTCAGGAAGTAAAGTATTTGACAAAATAAAGTATGCGTCATGAAATGTAAGGCTGTATGCTTGGGTGACCCATTGGAATTCTTTTATGTACGTCGTAGGGTCTGTTGTAAAGGAACACAAGCGGCACTCAATTTGGGAAAGATCAGACATGGAGAATGGGATATGAACCCTTACCTCCCTTAACGGCGCGATTATCTGAGCTGCCTGCTTTTTCGAGCGAGTCATAGGAGGACTGAACATAGGGGTCGCAGAGTGTTAGGCGGGTCTGGGAGGGATGGTGTTGGAACGGCTGGGGCCGGGAGTAGTAGTTTTGCGGAAGACGCTGGGGAGAAACGCGGGCTATGCAATGTTCTCCCTGCGCCGCCGCCAGAGCTGTTGGGGAAAGAACCGGGGAGGGGGCCAGAGCCTGAGGCAGCGCGTCTGGTAAGAGATGAGTCTCAGAATCTGAGGGAGCACAGACTGGGGTCTGAGACTGAGGCAGCGCGCTCGGCAACGGCTGCATGGCTGGAGAGGGCGGGGGAGCCATGGCCGGAGATGACTCGGAACCGAGCGGCGGGAGCTGAGTGGGCGGGGATAACGGCAGAAGTAGTGCAGAGCTGGGAACCGGACATTGAGAGGGCGGGGGTAGCAGCGGGAGTGGTGCTGAGCTGGGAACAGGAAATTGAGTGGGCGGGGGTAGCAGAGGTGAAGGCACCAGAAATGACGTGACAGAGAAGGCGGGTTTACAGAGGAGGGTTCTGACGGAGCGGAAGGCGGGGGCGGGGCGAAAGATGAAGACAAAGGAGGGGGAAGATCTAAGCTCGGAAGCCTGCCAATTTCAAAATCTAAAGCCTGAGCTGGGGGAGGGGAAATGGTCTGGGGCAGCCTCCCAGGCTGCCGGTACGGGGGAGGTGGAGCCTCTAATCCTGGATCGAAATCGGGGTCAATGGAAGATGGGGGGGAATCTGCAAGCCTATAGGCGAGAAATACCGTCTCGGGATTGCACCTGGTGCACAAAGAGGATTCGAACGTAGAAGGGAGAAGGCGTCGACATACGGCAATTCTGTCCATCTCTTTGTTTGTTGACAAAAGCTGGAGAGTTCCCGTAAAAGCCGGGAATCCAGGGATCCTGACTCTGGCCACTTATTGGATAGCAGGTAAGAAGGCCAAATTTTTGTACATAGCTTTATTAATTTGTTTTTGTTAATTTGGGGTTTTAAGCCTAAATGTGCTCGATTTCTTAGGAGACAGTTGAGAGGTGTGTCGGCTGGAGCTGATAGGGAAGTTCCCATATTTCCCATTAATGGGGAGAGGCTGATACAATAATGTGGAAGGCGTCCCTCCCAGAATGTGTATCAGAGTGAGATCCATGTTCGCTCGCCCAGTCGTCACCAGGTGAAACGAGCCTGGGACATCTGACCACCTTCCGTCCCAGACGGCAGGTTTAGAAGATGCTGGGGGGCTATGAGCTTACTCCATGGAGGTTTTTGGATTTTTTCTGTTCTGAACGGAAAAACGGAAGCTCAAGCCCGGAGTGCGGAGGGGAACTTTCCTAGCCACTCACAGCCGAGAGCCGTAGTCTTACAGCTGGAAATTTTAAAGCGGGCGGATAAAGGTGGGCGGGCAGACAAAGGTGGGGGGGGGAGTTCCCGGGGTCCACCGTCGCCCTGAAGGCTTGGGTGGGGTGTCGCCCCCCCTGTATAGGCCGCGGGCGAGATTGTCGGACAGTCGACGGTCAATTTTCGCCGCGCAGTGGCCAAACGGGTTTAGGAACTCGGGGTGGACGGGGGATTACCGAAGTCCAGCGATGCTGTGGAGAAGGTGGACAGACAAACGGAGACGTGTTGGACGCTCGTCTCCTTTCCTGGCCAATGCACCAAATGTTAGAGAAATTTGCAGGAGGGACGGACGCTCGAACTGTTGTATAGGAAAAGGAAAGGGGTTTATTGAATTACCAAAGAAACACGTGGAGGGGATGGGGGCAAACTGCGGGGAATGAATGGGAGCTGGAGCACGCGGGAACGGAGAGCAGGAACAGAGAGCGGCAGGAACACAGAGCAGGAACAGAGAGCGAGCTCAGTCGGCGGTCCTGGTTTAAATAGAGTAGGGGCCATGAAACCCCCTTGGAGTGAGTCCTTGTCCTATAGGCCAGCAGAGGTCGGGGGGGGGGTAGTAGTGGACAGGGGACTTGCTGGTCAGGTTTTTTGGTCACACTGAGGATCCTGGGAGCTGTAGTTTTTCACAAAGCACCTGGGGAGGTGTGGCCTTCTGCCTGGGAGGCGCAGCCTTCTGCCTGGAATCCAACATGTTCTATGGTTTCTCTGCCTTTTCATTGTGTCTCTTCTCTGGTGTAGATGTAAGAAAATTAAATTTGTGAGTAATTTTGTTTGTTAGACATCTGATTAATTTATAAGGTTAAAATGCTAACTGTTAAATATACCATCAAGTAAATTGGTAAATTATAAAAAAGAGGTTTTAAGGTTGTGTAGAACAAAGTTAACTTACACCAGGAACGCCATGTTAGTGGAATAAAAGGGTTTATTAGGGACCACATGGTGGGGAAAGGAAGGGAAGGGCAGAGGGGTAGGGGAATGGGAAAGGGGCAGGACAAGAAGAGAGCGGTTTCAGTCCAGAGCAGGCTTAAATAGCGAACTGATGGTCCGAGGGACCCCTGGAGCCAGTCCGTGTCCCCATAGGCTGTCGGAGGTCAAGAGGGGGCAGGGAGGGCACCTGACGGCTGGCCAGCAGAGCTGCCTGGAATCCAACATTTCCCCCTTTTTGTTTTCTTAGGGAGTGGGTAGTCATGTTTCAATCTGGCTGCTTCGAGCTGAAGTGGGGCGACGTGGGGTGCTATGAGGGGAGGAGATGCAGGCAGGCAGGTTGGCTTGAGGGCAGAAAAATTCCCAGGAGGTAGGCATGAAAAAGATGAATCTCTCCAGGTATGAGGTGGATGAAGTTTCCTTGAAGCCAGAGATCAGTGAGGGATAAAACCAAGCTTCTGTAGAAAGTCACTAAGGGAGTCAGCCGCCTATCCTCCTGAAGAGCATGTAGAAATTGTAGGCCTTGTGAGTTAACAGGTAACACTATTATGGAAGCAACAAAGGGAAAGATGGTGAGATGGATTATTGTCCATAGGCCTGTGTTCCACCAAGTAGGACTTACGGTGAAGAGGCCAATGGTGACCGTGAGGCGCATCATAATGAGCATAGGGTGGCAGGTTAGGGGCCTCTCAGAGCAGGCTGATGAAGAGTCTAAGTCATCTCTGGTTGGAAAGTCACCTGTTGGTTTTTCTCAATAGTTGATAATCCCTGAGAAAAAGCTGGTTAAAGGTTCAAAACGAGAAAAACAGAAAAGTTTATTTTGAGTCAGTATCGGGGACACGAGAGAAACAAATTTTTAGGGGATCGGTGGGGAGAGCAAGTATATCGGTGGGGAGAGGTAGTTGTTTGTCATCCTTTTATGGATCTTCAGCTGGTTGAGCAGCTGGTTTCAGTCTGGAAATATGAATCAAAGATGTCAAGTTCCCTGAGGTTTCACAAAGCTTAGCAGCACAACCTGGAAAGGGCCAGTCCACTTCAGGGCAAGGGAGACTGTTCCTGTGTCCTGGGGAGGGGAGAAATATACCCAAGAACCAGGTGTTAATGGAAATGAAGCAGTGAGTCTACTTGGGTCAGGCAGGATGTAATCTTGGCACATCCATAGCTGATGTCTGATGAAGGATAAGAGAGGAGAAGAGAGATATTTGGGCAAGGGTCCTTGAATTGGGGAAATTTTGGGTGGAAGAGCTGGCTGCCCAAACATAACCTCAAAAGGGGATAGTGAGGAAGATTCCTTTGTGAGAACTCGGAGCCTAAAGAGGGCAAGGGGAAGTAGTTTGTCCCAGTTCAAGTGAAGCTCCAGGGAGAGTTTAATCAGAATATTCTTAAGAGTTCTATTGGTCCTTTCTACCTTCCCTGAAGACTTGCGGTGATATGGGATGTGAAAGCGCCAAGGGATTTTAAGGGAAGTAGATATATTCTGGGTGACTAGTGCAACAAGCACAAATGAATTGGGTTTGATTGGAGGAGGAAGAAAGCTTGGATATAAAAAAAATCTATGCCCATTCTTTCGACCGCTAGTAGAAGTTGAAAAACGATCTCTCAATTACTTTGGTTATCTAAGGGACTTTAGAGGGGGGGTCAGCTAGGATGTGTTAAGAAGTTCCAAACGGGAAGAGACTAATACAATATTTTGAAAAGCGTCCTTTTCAAAATAAGTATTAGAGGGAGCTCCAAGTCTGTGACTTAGTCGTCACTGGAGCCAGGCAGACATGGGGTATCATGAGAAGCGTCTTTCTCAAGATACCGGATGAGTATGAGCCACCTTGCGCAAGGGTTTTCCATGTCCCATGTGAACTGGAAGGAGAGACTCAAATCCAAAGTAGGCCAAAGGGCTGGAAAGAACCTCTTTAACCATCCCCAGCTGAGAGGCAAATGTTGCCGGAACACTAATGACACCAAATCCAATGATGCTGGTCGAAAAGATGAGCGGAGACTGAGTCAGGTGATTCCAGGAGGTTTATGCCCTCAGAATAGTATGGAAAAGAGAGAATGGAGATAGGAAAGGATTGATTGTATGGAAGGGGATGTGGGGGTGTGGGTAGTAGACTGGACTGAAGCCAGAAGAGAAGGAGAAGATAGTGCTGCTTCCTTTGCTGCCCTATCAGCCTTTGTGTTTCCCTGAACTATGGGAGAGTCTCCACTTCGGTGTGAAGGACAATGGGAGATCCCTATTATTTTGGGCAGAAGAGAGGCTTGCAGGAGCTTTGATATTAATTTAGAATTAGTAACTGCAGAGCCTTTGGTAGACATATTTTGAGTCTGTATAGAGGGTGAGGTTTTGGTCAGCTGCTAATTCGAAGGCATGAATAACAGCAATTAGCTTGCTGCCTCAAGGACCTCTAATAGGGAGACTACAGCATAGCCAGTGAAATGTTGCCCATCCTTAAAGAAAGAGCTGCCATCTGTGAACCAAATTAGGGAAGAGTCAGGAAGTGGTCCCTTTTGAATGTGAGAGGGGCGAGGGATTAAAACCTCAAGCATCTCTATACAATCATGCTCTGGGGGTTCTGAGGAGACTGGGAGGAGGGAAGCTTGGTGTAAAGAGGAGCAGGGTTGGAAAGAGATTGAGGAGTCATGCAGAAAAGAAACAAGGAGAGAAAGAACGTGACAGGGCGGGAGAGTTTGAAGGCTTTTATAGGTTAGTAAATCCTCACGAGCTGTAAAAAGGAAAGGCTGCAGAGAAGAAGGCGGCCTACATACTGCAGGAGAGTGGAGTCAGAGAATTCAAGGTCTTTGAGGTCAGCAGCCAGTGTCTGTCCAAAGAAATGAGGGCTGTTTCAAAAACCATGAGGGAGAACTGTCCAGATCAATTTTTGGGACCCTTGAGTATTGGGGTCAGTCTAGGTGAAGTCAAAGAGGTCTTGCGATTCCTGAGCTAAAGGAACAATGAAAAAGGCATCTTTGAGGTCAGTAACCAAGAAATGGGTGGATAAGGAGGGAATTAAGGAGAGAATGGTATAAGGATTTGGGACCACAGGGTGTATGGGCTTGACGGCCTCATTGATGAGACGAAGATCTTGGACTAGCCGATATGACCCATTGTACTTCTGAACCACCAATATAGGAGTATATAGGAGTATAAGGGGAATGGGTGGGTCTGAGAAAACGTTTCCACAAAAGATCTGAGATAATGGGTTGGAGACCCCTAAGGCTAGTGGCTGGAAGTGGATACTGGGCTCTGTTGGGAAAATGCCAGGGATCTTTAAGGTGAATTTGTACAGGGTCGCAATGAGCAAGAGAGGGAGTCTGGGTATCCCAAATTTTGGGGTCTAACTGATAGGTGGGGGCAGGGTATTGGGAGGTTTCTGCATTGGTAGAGGCCTGAGGGTTTTCTGCATGGGTAGAGTTGAGGGGTTCTCTCAGAGGCACCAGTGGCCTCTAAAATGGATTTCCCTTCTAATTTTAGGAACTCCTTACTACTGTAAGGGAATGGGATGATGACCAGGTCTGGCTTCTTCGAGCTGAGATGGGGGCAAATAGTTTGGAGTTCCATTTTTAGAAGTCAAGTCAGATTAAAGCCTGGGGAAGGTTGTAAAGTCATCAGGGATGGGAGCTTCTATGAGAGAGACAAAAAACATGAGTACTGAATAAATGTTGTAGCATCTGGAACATGTCAATGTATACCATGAGGATGATAATTTAAATCTTTAACATGCACAGAGTTATCAGGAATGTAAACACAACATTTAATGTTACAGATGTCTATCCAGATCAGATGGTAGTTAAGCTACTTAATGTCATCTGATCTTACAAAATCTTTCTATTGGTATGACCTCTGTGTGCTGGGGATTCTAGCTCCCCCGAACCCGGGTTTGGCCTTCTCTGGCCGGCAGAGAAGGCTGGGAGAACATGCCCCAGCTGTGAGGCAGAATCGGGAGAGGTAAGAGTTGACTGGTGGCCACCCAGCCTTCATGACGGAAGACACTCAGACATACACCAGGGAGTCCGGTCAAGGCACGAGTTCGGTTTATTGAGGAAGTTGAACAGCCTTTATAGAAGACATGGGCCAATCAGCAGAAAGATCATAGGGGCACATAGGGAGCATGAGCAAATCACATTGGCGGAGCCATTACCCTATCCTATTGGTGGTCTGACCTCTGGACATACGTCAGGGGAACACCACTTGGCTAGGCCTAGTTCCCGTATCAGGAAGTGGGAGACAACCAAAGAGTTAGGTTTTTCTATTATTTCAGCTGACGTGTTCTTAATGTCCCCATCATCTGTGTCTAGTAGAGAATCTACTACTATCTCTGCCACTTAGGGCTAGATAATCACACTAGTGAATGTTAAGCCTACCTGTGTAGGTTAGGAAGATCTGAAGGCCTTAAACTAACTAAAAACTTTTGACATGACAGTCACTTAATAGTTAAACTGTTTCTTTTATAGTTATCAGGCATTCCTGCCTAGGAATCTCTTTTGTAGCCTCCAGTCTTACTAATTCTTGGGGCTAATACAAGTGTATATCTGAAGTTACATTTAACTATTATTTCTTAAATGCCCAGGAATGGTTGTGTATCAGTTTCAACTGTTTTGCTAGGTATTTAAGATGAAGTAGGTCAAACTGACTTTTGCTTTTATTTATTGCTAAGTGTCAACTGATTTCTGATGGGAATAACTTTTGGGCAAACTTGAGAGCAGCTTTTCTGTTCTGCTAGTGCCTTCCTTGAGGATGGATCCAGGTCTTGCTTGACCGTGTGGCTTCCCTTGGAAGCACCAGGGATGTCTCCCTACTCCAGGACCCTCCTTTTCATAGCAAGTGCATTGATTGGCTTTCTACTTATTATCCATAGGTCTCATTTATCTCCCTTATCGGGAGATCATGTGGCCCAGAGATGCAAAGCTCTTTAGAGAAGTTCCCTGTTCCCTGAATTGAGACAGACTCTGGGGCAAGAGCCAAATATTGGTTTTCTTGGCCTTTTTAATTTAACCTAAGGTCTTGATCTTAAACATTTAGCAAGTTAGTCTCACCAATCTTAAATTGAGAGCACTGGGATTTAACTTTAGTGCTTATAAACTTACAGTCATTCACTTGCCCTTTTATTAGTTGGGGTCTGTGGTCCCTATCTGTCCTGTAGGTGATGGCTTAAATTAACTCAGGTTGTGTTCTTGAAGCGATACCGCTGCAAAACATTGACAGGCAACATCAGACATTGAAATCAACAAGAGTAAAAGCACATTTAGTTTGTGTTATAACCATCTTGGATTCTGAGTTATATACTATAATCCCTGTTTCTTAACAACAAGAATCACTCTTTTGACCATACATTCTGGCATGTAGTTAAGGTGGAAGACCAGAGCCTTATCTCAGGTAAGGTGGGGTTCTTTATAAATCTGAGGTCAGGTGTTTTAGTTCTGAAGTTGATCTCTGCTTCTTGAATAAAATTTAAAGAGTTTACATATATTGTTGCTCGAGTTCCCATGAACATTACATTTAGAACAAGTTAAAGAAAGGCCGAGAGTATTTAACCTTTTGTGGAAAAGTAGCAAAATGCTTTTACAATATACAATTACATTGATGTTTCCACAAATCAAGTTTAGCTCCTGAAGAAACAACATGATATTCTATGTAGATTAAACCTTGGTTTAACATTTGATTTTAGGGGGAAAAAAAAAGTCGGTAATTAGGTAAAAGACACTTCACACTTTTTAAAAATTTCCTTCTGGAGCCTGAGAGCCATCTCTGGAGCTTGGGGACTTCCCCATTTGTATTTGAAAGGTGGAAGGGGGAGTGGGAGTGGCTGGGGAGCCATGGAGCAGAAGGGTGGAATGGCGCCGAAGCAGGAAGAGGGAGAGGGGGGTTAACAAAACGTGTCTGCTCAGCTGGCAGGGCGTGAGGCAGGGCACAGGCAGGCTGCTGGATGCTGACTGTAGCGTGGTGACAGCAGGGCACGGGCGGGCTGAGCCAAGTAGCGCCAGGCAGGTGGACCAGGCACAGGCTTGGCTCCTGAGCAAGGAGTGTGCGGGTCGGACAGGCTTAGTGCGCCATGTTGGCGGGGGTGGGGTGTGGGGGTGTGGGGGTTGCTGGGGAGTGGCAAGGGCAAGGGCGCGGGCCTACCACGCCGCGCACACATGGGAGCTGGCCACAGTGACCGGCTCAAAGGGGAGGGTGGTGTTTGTTGGACCAAGGGGCGTGCGCAGCCGGAGAAGCACACAAACACGTGGGGGCCAAATTTGACTGGAGGGCGAGCGGAGAGGTGGCAGATGCGCTGGAGGGTGCAAATGGAGAGGTGCGTGGACAGGTTAAGAGCCGCTGAAACAGGGAAGGCTTACCCATTTGGTGACCTGCGGAAAACGAGCCAAAATCTGTTCCCAGGAAACTTTGTTCTTTGATTGGAGATGTGCCCCACGTTTGGGCACCAAATATGTAGAACAAAGTTAACTTACCCCGGAAACGCTGTGTTAGTGGAATAAAGGGGCTTATTAGGGACCACGTGGTAGGGAAAGGAAGGGAAGGGAAGAGGGGGTAGGGAATGGGAAAGGGGCAGGACAAGAAGAGAGTGGTTTCAGTCCAGAGCAGGCTTAAATAGCAAACTGGTGGTCCAAGGGACCCCTGGAGCCAGTCTGTGTCCCCATAGGCTGTCAGAGGTCAAGAGGGGACAGGGAGGGCACCTGAGGGCTGGCCAGCATGAGGCACCTGGGAGGTGTAGTCTTTTCTCAAAGTACCTGGGAGGTGTGGCCTCCCTGCCCAGAATCCAACAGGTTGCTTTGTCATCACTGAAAAAGGTTGAAGTTCCAACAGTATAATTCTATATGCTTGAACATTGTGTTCTCATGAAGTGGTTAACAGATATGTTTGATTCTGTATAAAGGTTTATAAAAGATTTCTGTGTATGCAGAGGCTCAAAGGTTTCAGCTGTTTCCATTGGGAGTACTGTAAATAACAATATTTTTTGTTGAGATAAAAAGTTTGCCTAAATTCGAATTATTACAAGGATTGTTTGAAATTGTGAACAAAAAAAGGGGTTAACAGATGGGAGAAAGATATTAGAAGGTTGTAGATATGGTCACTCAAGTGATGTAAAAGCTCTGTGAAAGTTGGTTAACTAAGTATATAAAACAATCAGGAAAAAGCTATTTAAGGTTTTTTCCTAAGGTCAAATGTTAATGTACTGATATAAACCAAGGTTTAATCTATGTGGTAAGAGGACAAGGATTTCTTAAAACATTAATTTACCCATAACATTGTGTTTATTAAGTTTTGGTTTTTTGAGCAAGTAATCTGAAAGAAATTAAGAATTATACAGCTGTGGTTGATCAGGTTGGTGTTTTCCAAACTAGAGTTGTATGGAAATTTTAGGCTTATAAAGATAACACATTAGAGATTTATTTATATCATGTGTTCTACAACTAGACCTGTTGTCAATAAGATATAAAGCTTTGTTACTTTTTACACTAGGGTACAATTTAAAGGTATTTAAGTTAATGAGAGCCTAATCTATATAAAGGTTAATATTGTAAAACACAAAAAGCATTTTGCTACTTTTCCATGAAAGGTTAAAAGCTCTCAACTTTTCTTTATAATATTGTGTTGGCTGATGTTCATGGGAACTCAAGCAGCAATATATGTAAACTCTGTGGAATTCTATTTAAGAAGCAGAGATCAGCTTCAGAACTAAAACACTTGACCTAAGGTTCATAAATAGCTTCACCTTGCCTAAAATAAGGCTCTTCCTTCTACCTTTACTTTATGCCAGAGTGGCTCCAGGACAGGCCAAAATTCAATTTGTTTACGGTTATGGTCAAAAGAATGATTCTTGTTGTTAAGAAACAGGGGTTATAGTATATAACTCAGTCAAAATTCAAGATGGCTAGGTATTGCTTCAAGAACACAACCTGAGTTAATTTAAGCCATCACCTACAGGACAGATAGGGAGCACAAACCCCAGTTAATGGAAAGGGTAAATGACAGGTTATAGGCATTAAAGTGAAGCCCAGTGCTCTTAATTTAAGACTGGTGAGACTAACTTGCTAAATGTTTAAGATCAAGACTTTAAGTTAAGTTAAAAGGTGCCAAGGAAGCCAATGTTTGGCTCTTGCCCTCAGAGTCAGTCTGAGTCCAGGGAACAGGGAACTTCTCTGAAGAGCTTTGCAACTCTGAGCCACAGAAGCCAATCAGTGCACTTGCTATGAAAAGGAGGGTCTTTGGGAAGGGAGACAGACATCCCTGCTGCTTCCAAGGGAAGCCACTAGGTCAAGAAAGACCTGGACTGATCTGAGCGCAAAAGGCACTAGCAGAACAGAAAAGCTGCTCCCAAGTTCCCCCAAGAGTTATTCCCATCAGAAATCAGCTGACTCTTAGCAATAGATAAAAGCAAAAGTCTGTTTGACCTGCTTCATCTTAAACACCTAGCAAAAACAGTTAAAACCAAAACACAATCATTCCTGGGCATTTAAGAAATAGTAGTTAAATGTAACTTCAGATATACACTTGTATTAGCCCTAAGAATTGGTAAGACTGGAGGCTACAAAAGAGATTCTTAGGCAGGAATGCCTGACAACTCTAAAAAAAGCAGTTTATTAGGTGACTGCCAAGTCAAAAGTTTTTAGTTAGTTTAAGACCTTCAGATCTTCCTAACCTACACAGGTAGGCTTAATATTCACTAGTATGATTATCTAGCCCTACGTAACAGAAATAAAGGGTTCTCTACTGGACACAGAGTTCATGCCAGTAGAAAGATTTTATAGGATCAGATGACATTAAGTAGCTTGACAACCATCTTACCAGGATAGACATCTGATCTGAAAGATTAAAAGTTAAATGCTGTGGTTTACATTCCTGATAACTCTGTGGATGTTAAAGATTTATATTCCCAAATTAAAGGCCTTGTTCACTCTGGCCCCATTGCCGGCATTCAGTCTTGTGGATTGATTCTGCCTGCTGGTTTCTCAACCAAACTTGGGGATGGCAGATTATGGAGGAGAACAAAGATTTGTTCTCCCCATAAGATCAGTGGGGAATGTTATAAGCAAAGGCGACTTAAACTGGACTTGGACTGTTTCCACCTGATGGCCCATTGACCCACCCTTAAACCGTTTCCACCCAAGGGCCTGAGGGCGTATTAACCCTGTGCTTTATAAACCCTACCCTTGCTATGAGCAGGCGCCATTTTCTACTATCCTGCTTTGTGCTGGACGTAGTTGGTGGCCCTGGCCAGAATAAAGGCTTCATTGGCTATTATGTGAGTGGCTTATGAGACTTTTTTCCTGCAAATTGGGTACCACAAGGTAAATCCCGAGCACATTTAACCTCACACCTACATCTTAATGAATCACTCTTAGTGATTAGTCATCTTCAAAAGACATATTCCTTGAATTCAGAGTGTCCTGCACTTACCTACTAAACCACTTGATTGAATCATTTCAAAGTACAAAATCTGATCATCACATTTCTGTGCCTACCTAAAAGCACTTAGTGGCCTCTTCTTGCCATGATCTCCTGGCTCCTTCATGGTCTGGTTCCTGCCACCTCTCCAGCTTGCTTGCTTTACCCTCAGGATTACAGAACAGCCCTCTGATCTCTCAGGCCCTTGTCTGTCTGGCATAGGAAATTTGCACCTGGTCATGCCAGTGTTTCCAATATTGTTTGATTTCCTGCTCACCCAGGTAACTTCCATTCCTTTATCATATCTCAGTTCACTGCCTCCTTCCCAACCCCTCTCTCTGCCTCTTTTTCTGGATGACTCTAGCACCTATGTCTCCCTTTGGTATGTGTTTCTGGAAATTGCTTGGTAAAATGGAATAATCAAGAAATAATGGTAAATGAGTGCTTTTCCTCACTGTTTATTGCAACATCTTCCACCCCTTTGAGGCATTTGCTAGCATTGCCCTCTTCCTTCCTCTGGGTCCTGTCCCTCCTGTATCTCTTCTAGCTAGGTACAACCTAGGACCTTGTCATTATACCTGTTCTTTCCTGCCCAGTTATACTTCCCCTATCACATCTTTCTTCATGACCACTAGTGCTACTTAGATACCAGTGAGCCTAAGATTCTTTTTATTTTTTTAGTTTATATTTTTATTTGTTCTTTTTAGTTATACATAGCAGTAGAATGTATTTTGACATGTTATACATATATGGAGTATAACTTTCCATTCTTGTGGTTGTACATGATGTGGAGTTCCACTGGTCATGTATTTATATATGAACATAGGAAATATGTCTGATTCATCCTTCTGTCTTTCCCATTCCCACTCTCCCTCCCTTCCCTCCATTCCCCCCTGTATAGTTCCATGAACACTCCCCCTCCATTGTGAGTCAACATCCACATATCAGAGAGAACATTAGGCCTTTAGTGTTTTGTGATTGGCTTATTTCACTTAACATGATAGTCTCTAGTTCTATCCATTTACCTTCAAATGCCATAATTTCATTCTTCTTTATGGCTGAGTAATATTCCATTGTATATATGTATTGCATTTGAGTCTCAGGTTTGTACCATCTATCTCTAACCTCTGAATCTCACTTGGGCCTCAGTTTTGTGTTTTTCTAAGAAATGATGGAACTTTTCACTTTGATGTATTGAAAACACTTCCCATTCTATTTGTCCTGTGTTGAGCTCAACATTCCTCTTCCATTATTACTACTTATTTATCCCTATTCCCAAAGATGTCTTGGAAGCAGTTCTGGCTTTTTATTTTAATTTATCCACTTTCACCTCTATAATAATCTGATCATGTGCTGTGGGGGTCCACCTCTAAGAAATCTCTAGAATCTGTCCTCTTTATCTTCCCCAAGAGGATATTGAGCTAGTCTTCTTCCTCTAAACATTATCTCCAGTTTACCCATCTATCATCCATCCACAATATTCTCTCAGAACTGGCATTCCAAACAAACAAAAATTTGATCATGTCCAACTTGGGTTAAATATTTTGTTCACTGACATTTTCTGCAGGATGGCATTTAAGACCTTGGCATGACATTCCATATCCTTATCATCTCTTGTTATCTCACCCATCAATCATTCCCTCTGGCCATGCTGATCTGTCTCATTCCCCATGTGCTTGCTGGCCTCTATGGTTTTTGCTTGCTTTGATTCTGTTGTCATCTTCTTCCTTCTCTGCTCTTGTAGCTTCTTCAGTCTTCAAATACCCCCTTCGTTGTGAAATTTCCCTGGAACCCCTGTAGCAAAAATTAGTGACTGTCCACTCCTTGGTGCTGCCACGTTATTTTGTATATGATTTTTAGCATTTATCATAACAATTTAATGAATAATATGCACATCTATATCTATCTATACATATATATCTGCATATATATGTATATATACAATTTTAGTTATTTTTATTTATGTGTTCTTCTCTAATTAAATAGAAACATGTGGAAACAGGGGTAGTGTCTTAACATCTTATTCATCTTTGTGTCCCTAGAGTTTATTGCAATGCTTGAACTTGGAACCACAAAGTAGGGATTTGGGAATTGAATTTGATTTAACAATGGCAGTATGCATTGGATAAATATTCTACTGTTTAGAATATGATCAGAAGTTTCCCAAAATAGGTAAACATAAAGAAAAAGTCAAAGGTATTGTTTTTAGACAGTGTTGAGTGAAGAGTTACTAAAATATTGAAAGGCAAAAGCATGGTTGACATGGATTTGACTTAATATAACAGCAGGTATTAATAATCTCCCTTTTAGAAAGGAAGAAACAGAGCCTAGCAAGGCTTGATACTGAGACTGAGTCATCTGTTTTTGCTCAGTTAGAAGAGAAGGGGCAGAGGCCTGAATGCATGGTAGGCTGGAGCAGAGGCCAGGTGGCATGGTGAAGAGGACAAGTGCACTGGATGATGTCCCGGTTTTAGAGAAGGTAAAATGAATCCATGATTAAGTGGTGATGTCATAACCTGGAAAACTGTCAGGGCAAATCAGTATAGGAGTCATGGGAAGGTTACCCTGCAGCTGGGGCAAAATGCACGTACTTAGGATTTCAATTTGAGGTATTTTGTACTGAATGATGAAATTAGTATTCAGTGATAAATGCATTTTTTGGGGGGGACACTCAGTGTGAGCCTGGCTCATTGGCAGTCTGATGAGAAATTTTTCCTGCACTGCATGTCAGGGGTTAGGCAATAAAAGCATTTCATCCTGAAGTTAAAATCCATTTCAGTCAAGTAGATTGCAAATAATTATATTGTAGGACCAACTCACTATTTTTCCAGTTTTAGAAGAGAGAAATTGTAAATGAAATTTAGGTTAGAATAGGAATTTAAAATAATGATGTCCATGGTATGTTGCAGTTGTAAAAGAATGTACTTGCACCTCATTTCCCAGAGAAAACTGGAGCTTTGAAAAGTCAAGTGATGTGTCCAAAGTCAGGTGAGTCAATGACTGAGGCTTGGAGGAACCAAGAGAACTGACTCCTAGTTTAATACTCTATCCAGTCATCACAACCCTGATTTCCCCTTAAGAATGAAAGTACACTTCTAAGATTTTCTTATCTCAGGCCAGTAGCTTTGATTTTCAGCTGCTTTGAAAGTTTTCTTTTTTTTTTTTTATAGCTTTTATCCAGTTATCACTCTCAGAGTTAAGAGGATTTATTTAAATAGAGAGCTACATTTCTCTTTAATATTTAAGCCCTGCTATAAAATAAGTCAACTGGAAAGTGTTTTTTTCCCCCAGAAAACTTATGAGAACATGCCTTATCAATTTAAGAAATGCTTCATAACAAATAAAATCTTGACTTTTTTTGGAAAGAATCTATCATAAGATGATCCTTATAACATATCGGAAGAAGGCATTTCCTTGTTCAGCTTAATTTAGCATGTGTTTGTGTTTTGTTCTTCACAAAGCTATGTTTGATGTGAAGACTCAGGTCTATCTCTCTCACAGAGGCCTCTAGAACTTTCCTTAATGAAGTGCTGCCTGTGCGAATTCTACTTTGAGTGAAAGGAAGTAGAAACTGGAGGAGGCTGTGGGTGACAAGGCATTAACTCTCAAAATTGTCAGTTTCCCTTACCTAAACATCTGGAGTGCTGAATTGATTGCAAAAAGCTCTCACATAGTTTTATTTTTACAACAGACTTCAGAGTTATTGCAGGCCTCATTTGGTAATGAAAATAGAGATTCAGGGGTATGACATGATTTTCCCATGTGACACACCCAGAAATGGGAACTGGTCAAAGTCTGAAGACTCCTAGTCCAGAACTCTCCTCTCCTCCCAATTGCAGGTTTCTAGGGTGGGGGCCATCCACAGGCAATAGTTCTTAAACCTCTCGTGGTATTTCTCTGCAGCATTTTATCAACCAGGTGGGCACTGGGAAGGAAAGCTCAATACTTTAGTTTTTCAATGAAGCTTTTGTGTAGCTCTTTTGTTTGTGGTATTCCAGGATTCTGATAAACTTCCAATAGGAGAATTTCAAAGGTGTTTGTAGAAATGAAAGTGCCAACCTTTACAAAACCATGTCAAAGCTTTTCAACAGCAACTCAAATCTCTCTAGAGTAGGAATTTATGCTGTTTGATTTCTTTGAATCTAATGCATTTCCATATCCAAAATATTTACTAGATTGATATTCTAACAAAAGATAGAGATATTTGGATGTTAATTCTCCAGTGATACAAATCTTCAAATTTTCATTTTAGCTCTAAGCTTTTATAATTCTATGGGTCTATATGGAAAAAAATTTATGATGTTATACTGTCATTGCATTTCAGAAATTAAATTATAATTATATGTGAGAGTACTATAAATGCAACCACCCGTACAAAATTTCCACATTTTTTAGACTTAAGTACAGTTTCATGTTATGAATAATTGAACTGCAAATGTTCTATATGTATATGATTTTGTGTGTGTGTACATGTATATGATTTGTGTATGCACATGTGTCCTAATTTTACACACCAGCTTCCCAGTACACATAAAGAAGCAACCTGAGACATGCAAATTGCTGGTTCCTCATCTGATGAGTGGATATGGGTAGGCCACTATGACTATAACCTTCTTCTCTATTTTCTCATTAAAAATTATATTTTCAAGGGCTGGGATTGTGGTTCAGTGGTAGAGTGCTTGCCTGGCATGTGTGAGGCACTGGGTTCAATCCTCAGTACCACATAAAAATAAATGAAAGTATTGTGTCCATCTACAACTAAAAATATTTTTTAAAAATTATATTTAAAAAAATATTAAAAGTGTTTTAAATCAATAGGAAAGTTGAAAAGAAAAGTAAACCCCTCGCCTGTTAATATGGTGTCCCATCTATTCTCTCTCTCTTTCTGTCTCTCTCTATCTCATTCCAAACTTTGAGACTATGTCACTATCTACATACCTTTCTTTCTTCACCTGTGGAAAAAATAAGGCCCCTACTACTCTCTTCAAATCTGTCATTTATTGGTAATGTTATTCATAGATACACTTTTCTTTTACCAAGTTATTAAAAATAGATTGCGGACATCATGATATTTTATCTCTAAATAATTTGCATGATGTGTATCTCCTTAAAGAGAGATATTTATCCACAACAAAGAAAATCAGCCTTAATTTAACAATAATATCCACCATGCTGTTCACATTCAGACTTCCCTAATCATGCCTATATGTCCTTTATAATTAATTGTATTTTATCATGATTATTATTGTTTTAACTCCACAATCCAGAGGTACTTTTATTATAATTTCCACTGTATCTTTATCTCTCCTGAACCAGAAGAATCTCACCATCTCCTTCTGTTTTTTTTAATAATGTTAAATCTTTTCAAAAGTCTAAGAAAGTGGTCATGCTGAACATCTTGTGGCCTCTATTTGTCCATTTTCTGCATGAATAAGGGACAAGCATTTTCAGCAAGAATACCACATAGGTGTTGTTGGGTCTCACATCAGGCCTTCTCACTACTGTGATGTCAAGCTCAATCACTTGGTTAAGTCAGTGACCACCAGAGCATTCCATTTTGGATGCATATGATCTCCTTTATAATAAATAAGTATTCTATATATGATAGTTTGAGGCTATGTCAATATTTAAATAATTTTCTCTTCCATCTGTGGAAAAATGCCCTCTCTTGTGTGATCTGTTTTCTGTTAACCTCATGTGATATCCTTGTGCTCACTTAACCCTGCGAAATGTCCTTCTCAAATTTTCTGTGTCAGGAGTCTCCAAGACCACACTCAGTTTTGATAGTTCACCAGGACTTGCCAAACTTAGAAAAACTTTTATAGCTGTGGTTATTGGGAGAGGATAGAGATTAAAATGAGCAAATGAAAGAGGTATATAGGGCAGACCCCAAGACAAACCAGACTCAAGCTTCCAGTTCTTCTCTTCCACTGGGGTCATGAATGGCTCTTTTATTCCCAGTGACAGTGTGAGACATGTTCAGTGTGTTGTCTGTCAGGGAAACTCACTTGGGCCTTGATGCTCAGGATGTTTGTTGGGGGTCATTGATGTCGGCATGAAGCACTTATCTAGTTTCTATCCTACCCCTTGTTCCCTACTTGGAGGTCAAACTAATACCGCCTGGCCCAGGGTTTCCAAAACAAGAAGGCATTCACCATACATGTCCATACTACCATAAGCTGCTTGCATGATCGAGACCTCATATATATTCAAAGAGACTCTGATGTGGTGAAGGTCTCATTTGTACAAAGAGACTGTAATCAAGCAGGGCTTTCCAAGTACTTTCCTGTACTCACAGGAGCCAGTCAAGGGCCAGTCTTTCTTTGGAATTTTTGAACACTTCTTGACTGCAGAGTTGTTTTAGTCAACTATTTTTCTGCTATGACTAAAATTCCCAACAAGAAGCATTGTAGAGGAAGGAAAGTTTATTTGAGGGCTCACAGTTTCAGAGATCTTAGTCTATAGATGCCCACTTCCATTTCTTGGGGCTTGAGGTGAGGCAGAACATCATGGCAGAAGAGTGGAGGGAAGCAGGTCACATGCTGATCAGGAAGGAGAGAGAGAGAGAGAGAGAGAGAAAGAGAGACTCCACTCTCCAGATAGAAAATATATACCCTACAGCGATGCACCTAATGCCACTTCCTCCAGCCACATCCCACCTGCCTCCATTACCATTCAGTTAATCCCATCATAGATTAATTCACCAGTTAGGTTAAGGCTATAACCCAATCATTTCTCCTTCAAACCTTGCATTGTCTCACATGTGAACTTTGGGGGGACACCACATCTAAACCATAACAAAAGTTGACCCTATTCTGCATATTTATGAAAATATCTTCATTCTTTGAATTAGCAGTTATCTCAGAAAGTTTCTTTGCCATACCTCTTTTCCAAAGATCTTCTTTCTTTATTGTAGTTATGAATCTTCAAAATGTCACTAATTAGAACTGAAAAGCTGTGCACAAGATTAGTGCTACATACATTTCCTGGAAAAGGGATGTCATAATATTCTGAAGAAAAATCAGACATAAAAATGAATCAGTACCATGATTTCTAATATTCTGTTGAGAAGCTCAACAATGATTTCTAAGTTTTCTTCATCTAATTAAACTAATATTTCCCTCTCAAGAACTAGCATTCACAGTAAATTAAATTTTCTCATATTTAATTTGTTTCTGTTTCACATAATCACCTGCTTTATAATGTGATATTTCTTATTTTTAATTTTTTCATGGCAATTTTGTGGTATTTGTGCTCCAGTAAAGCTTACGTAATGCTTTTGATATGACTTAGAAGCTCAGTTACCATTTAGAACACTAATGTTCTATACAACCACAGTCAAAGTCACAAATGCAAATTAACTTTAGGAATTTGCTGGTAATTTTAAGAGAGCTTGTATTTTCTCAGTGTCTAAACAAAGTCCTTCTCTTTTGTCCAATTTTAGATATTTTTACACTGCTGTACAAAACATTTGTTAAAAACAAGGCATAATTTTAATACATTTAATTTTCAGAGTGCTAATAAATTATTTTATTCAATGATTATTTTCTGTTTAACTCTAGAATATTTTATAGATTTGTGGAGTATGTTTTTAGTTCTGTTATACATGCAACAGAATCTATTATGGCTTGTTTAACCAGAAAAATATTTATAGAGAGCTCAGTTTCATTAATAATTCCAAGGAGGCACACTCCAAGAGGCTGAACTGCTGCTGGACCACAGTGAGGACCAGGCAACCTATAGAGCTGCTTCCTAGGAGGAGTTACCACCATGAGGACTGAACCCATCAGCTCTGCCAGGCTCAATGCCAGGAAAACAGGTGTGTAGCATCTTGATCACTTGGTCATGGAGATACATCGCAGTTCAAAGACTGTTGTAAATGCTCTTTTCTCTCTAAGAATCTCAGTTCTGAATCAAGGTCTTGCACCAGGATCCCTGGTTGGTGGAAACTAAGCATCATGTAGCTGTGAGACAGTTTGGGGAAATATACTCAGCTTAGCTGCTTTGGCATGTTAGAGGAGGGTTGGAAAATGTGCTAAACTGGTAAATCTACCCTCTACCAAAAGAGGGAGGTATGTGAAGTGAGGCAGTGTACTCATTCTCTGTTTTCTCAGCTATTAAATCATATGCTGTGATGAAAGGATTGCATACACCCATCAGAGAGCTTTGCACCTCATAGCAAATGCTCTTTCTTTTCTATCATTTAAGACCTCAACAAAGACTCATTTCCTAAAATCGATACAGGTCCTACTTTCAATTTCACTTACACTGATGTGGGATTCTGTTCTCTCTGGACAATAGATACTTCTAGGGTCATAACTATTGCAGTAGCTTTAGAGGCAGAAGTTGGGGGCATATGAAGTGGAGATGCTGAGAAAAATACACTGGAGACTATGGAGTGCTGTTTTAAAAAAAACAACTGGAGGATAACAGGATGATTTTTCTGGAACCATAAGCTTTTGGAATTCTAATGACTTTAATTATCCATACTGCAATTTTGCATACTTTTCTTTACCCTTTAAATAGAAATGAATAAGTTACTGAGATTTTTATTCTGATATCTCCACCTCCCCGTAGGTGAAGCCATGCTGGTGCTCTTTCTAACAACTCACTAACTCCTGAAATATGTCTTTCCCTTAAATATGTGAAAACACTAGAAAGGAATTTCCTCTTTTTCCAACTGTTGAGTCTTGATCCCTTGAGGAAAGGTCTTACTTTGTCTTATTTGTTGTTTTTAATATTGAAGAATTTGGGCAGCTTATTCAAATTCTCTAGTTGCGGAATTTTACTTTGTAGCTGCCGAAATGCCCTGGAAGTTAAGTTAGTCACTGGGGAACAGTTCAGAGAAATGAGTATAAAAGTATAATTTCTGCACTATCAAGAGATCATTAGCAAATATATGTATTAAGCATTGTAATGTATTTAGCAAAGTATTCAGGAAATTTTGGGGGCTAAAATAACTGTTAGCTTTTCTTGGATTCCATTTCTGGGTCTAAAAGTTTTACATAACTAAAAAAATACATATCAGTATGCCAGTTTTGGCAGATTTATCTCCAGCCGTTGTTTATAGAAGAAACACGTATCCAACTGAGTTTCACAAATAGACTTGAAGTAATTTAGTTTGGAGCACAACATTCCATTTAACCAAGAGTGCTGCTGTGAAAGGAAGATGTTACCCATTTCCAAGAGTCCCCTGCTGACATTTACGCTCCGTAGCTGTGAGCCCAGTAACGCCTTTACAGCCCAGCTGCAGACATTAGAAGTGACTTCCCAAATGAGCTTGATTATTCAAGGAGAATTATGGGTTCAACTATAATTCCTTTATTGTGTAATCTGTGGAAACAATGTGGTACACGAATGAATGGCGAAGCATGTTGTGTGAAAAAGATTTTCACACCAGAAGGACTGAAAAAGTTTGACACACGTGTTAGAGTAAACCAGACCGTATTTTATTTTAAAGTATATTCCACATGTATTTCCATGTAAATGGAATGGTCAAGAAGAACTTACTTGTATTTCTATCTTTAGCAACTTGACCAAAGCAAAAGATAGACAAATCCAGGACTGCACCAAGTACAGTTTATTAGGGACTTAGGGACTGAAGTGAGTCTTAGGCAGCAGCAAGATAGGAGGATTCCTGCAGGAATTGAGGCAGGAATATGCTATGCTAGACAAAGGTGGGCTGCAGCCAACCAGAATGTACCCAAACTTTCTCAAAAGCTATTAACCTGTTAAGCATCTGTTTAGAAATATCCCAGGCACCAGTGATTGGCATGGATAGCTTGTCTGACTATTGTAACAATTTTGTTTGTCCAATAGTGTTTGGAATATGTGCCAGGGTCACCTGGGGTGCAAACTGGCAGTTATGGGCCAATATGGCCATAGTTATGACAAGCTGGATACCTGTAAGGTTGATAGTTTTTCTGCTGCAGGACAGTAGAAAATCCTAGCTCTTAACCCTTAAAACGTCATTTAGCAAGTGATTCTGGTCTTAGCATCCATTAATTTTATACTCAGTCCCTGGCTATTGCCCATCTGACCTCTTCAGTTGTTGAATGCAACTTGCAATTTTTCTTAGGTATCACATTTAAATCCCATCTAACCTTTAGGATCCGGTTTTGATTCCTTTATTCTGATATCACCTACTTGGAAACTTCCCAACCCAGTATAACTTCACTTATTTCTAAATGCTCATAGACATTTCTAAGTCATTCAAATGGGATAATCTGCTTGATATCCTACCAGTTAAGTATCCCTTATCTAAAAAGCTTGGGACCATCAATGTTTCAGATTTCAGATTGTTTTTCAATTGTGAAGTATTTGTATGTGTAAATTACTTAAAATAAATACCTATAAAATGTGGGGTACCTTGGGGATGGGAACCAAGTCTAAAATGAATTTTGTTTGTTTCATATACACCTTATGCACATAGACTGAAAGTGATTTTATGAAACAATGTTATGGTGTAAAATTTTCCACTGTGGGGTAATGTTGGTGCTCAAAAGTTTTGGAATTTGTAGTATTTTGGACTTCAGATTTTTGGATTAGGAGTCCTCAATCTGTACTTAATTTTCATTAATTTAGAAATTATTTATTGAGTCCTTATGTTGTTTTAAGGACTGATAATACATTGATATGAAATAAATACATGGTTTCTTGTTTTGAATTTGACAACACGATACATTTTGTTATTTTCTGCAATTATCCTTTTTCCTCTAAGTATTGAAAATGCTGCATGAGAGCAGAGCGTGGTGGCACACGCCTGTCATCCCAGTGACTTGGGAGGCTGAGGCAGGAGGATCACGAGTTCAAACCAGCCTCAACAATGGCAAGGCACTTAGCAACTCAGTGAGACCCTGTCTCTAATAAAATACAAAAAAGGGCTGGAGATGTGGCCCAGGGGTCTAGTGCCCTTGAGTTCAATCCCCAGTACCAAAAAAAAAAAAAAAAAAAAAAAAAAAAAAAAAGAAAGAAAAGAAAGAAAGAAAATGCTGCATGAGAAAAGACTTTCTCTCTATTCTAGACTAGTGCCTGATGTTGATTGGGTTCAAGATACATGTAAGATCATATTCTCAAGAAAAGAAGCAGTTTCTTAAAAACCACAACCCCTGCTTTTTTGTTCCTTGATGATTTTCCTGGCTCTGTGAAATTAATGTGAGTTTCTTTGACTGAAACTTTTTGGATAGTGCAGCTGAAATGTAGCAATGACTTAGTATCTTGAAGCTATTTTGAATTACCCAATAATCCTACCCTTTGAGATTGCAAAGGAAGGAATTAGAAAAAAACATAAAAAGAAGAGCTGAGATGGTGCTTTGTATCAAAGAAATGCAAAGGCTGTTAGTAGGAAGAGGGAAGTGGTATTACCTTGGCATGCGATGACCCTAAAAATGAAACAAACCATTAGAAGCAGAGTAATCTTAATAGGAAAGCTTTCCTGGAATGGCTCATAAAATTTCAGATATTCATTTTAATGACCATAAGAATAATAAGTTCAGAGGTATATAGACACATCCAGTTTACCTGAGACAGAATGGGATTTTATCTTTCCTTCTTAAAATGTTACAAATTGGCTCCTGCTTGTACTCCCAAAGTATGTTGGTGAAGTTGGCAGACTAACAATTTCCTGAAGACATCAGGTCCTAATCCCTGGAACCTGTAAAATGTTACTTTAGAAGGAAAAACGGTCTTTGTAGATTTGATTGCTAAGCATCTTGATAGGGAGAGGTTATCCCCAGATTTTCTCAGTGGGCCTTAAATGCAATAATAAGTCTTCTTATGAGAGGCAGAGGGAGACTTGATACACAGAGATTGGGGGCATGGTCACAAGATAAGGTTTGCTGGCAGCTGGCAGAAGCTGCAGGATGCAAGAAACTGATTCTTTGCTGGGGCCTCCAGACATAGTGTGGCACCACACTGAATTTGGCCCGTGATACTGATTTCAGAATTTTGATCTCCAGAATGAATTTAGAATGTTTTAAGTTGACAATTTTGTGATCATTTGTTATGATGGCCCTAGGAAATGAATACACTAAGCTCAGAGGATGAATTGCATGAGTGTTCTTATAAAGGACGAGGCTCAGAACCTAAAAAACTATGGCTCTGGAGCAGCATTGTCTCCACATCTTAGTCCTTGAAGGCTGACATCATCACTCCTTCTCTCTGTGCCTCTTTCTCTGTCTCTCTCTTTGCAGACAAGTGTTTCCTTTCTCAGTTTGCCAGGACTCCCTGACATGTCTTCCTAGCTCCAAAGGCACATGGAATGTACAAAGTTCAGTGTCTGCATCTAATTGACAGATTTTTTTTTTTTTTCAGTGCACCAATTCTCATTCTCTAGGGTGGAGAACGCGATGGCCTCAGACCTGTCTCCAAGTCTTCCTCCTCACATCTTTTCAGTATTTTCTTTATCTGCTCAGCTGTGATGTGTGGTATGGAGGCTGTTTCTAGGAATGTGCTTAAGAGGTCTGTTTTTTCATGTGGGTAGCTCAAGAGAAGGTAAGTCTGGGTCCAGAAGACCTGTCCAAAAATATTCACTTGTTAAAAAAAATGAAGCCAGTAAATATTAGGTTTTCCAATGCTCATGAATTTTTATTGCTGTGACCAAGAGAAAATTTCTTTGGATCAAAATTAAAGGTTTCAATGAGAAATTCCTTGGTGGTATTTTTGTTTTCCCTTACAAATTTCGTGTCTGAAGTTTTCTGAGTCGAAGTTTAGAAAATAACTCATTTCCTTGAAATTGTCTTTGAATGTCAAATCAATCTTCTAATCTTCCTCTTGTAAAATTAAAAAGGATTTCTTTGAATTTTTTTTTTTTTTTTTTTTTTTTTTTTTTGGTACCGGGGATTGAACTCAGGGGCACTTGACCACTGGGCCACATCCCCAGCCCTTTTTTGTGTTTTATTAGAGACAGGGTCTCACTGAGTTGCTAAGTGCCTCGCCATTGCTGAGGCTGGCTTTGAACTCGCGATTCTCCTGCCTCAGCTTCCCAAGTACTGGGATTACAGGCGTGTGCCACCGCGCCCAGCTTCTTTGAAGTTTTTATTGGTCTGTTTACTTTCTGTTATGTCATCATTTACCCACTAAATATCACATTCTGTTGAGAAATATATTGGAAAGAATCACGGACTTCAGAAGTTCCTGAACTACATTTCCTTTGGGACAGCATTGTTGTTAATTTCTTTTCTTAGTAAGTGTTCAATAAATGAAACTTATTCCTGTTAAGATCCTCCTTGCGACCTTTTCAGAGAAATCCCAGATGCTGAGTGAACATGCCCCGCACGTCACTTCTCATTACATTTGTGAAATGTAGCCAGTGTGGTGACACATGGCGTCCCTTGACATCATGTCCTCCCTTGCCTTCTTCCTTCCCTTTGTCCTCTTCTCTCACCATTTTGGGCTCATACCTTCAAAAAAATTTTAGCATCTTAATTCTTGCTTTAGAGGACTCAGAATTCCTAGAGGACAATACCCAATACCTTTCTAAGGATTGAAGACAACTTGTTGTCTTGGAGTCTATCATTCAAGTTTAACTTGAACTTTACATATGCCTCTCTGATACGGAAGAATCCAGTGGTGAATTCTTGTGCTGTATGTTAGCAAGAATGTCAGACATACAATCTAGATCACCTACGCATACGGAATCGAATTTTATGCCATCTGCTACAAGTCCAAAAAAGAAAAGAAAAAAGAAATAAAGTAACCACAATAGCAAAAAAGCTAGCCTAGATTAAAAGAGAATGGGCTCCTGAGCCAAGAAGCAGAACATCCAAAAATGTATCTAGGGTTATCTGTGAAAATAGGATAAGCTCTTTATATTTCTATCCAAAGAAAAACTTTATAGGATTCTTAGAGCCTTTATGTTCATTTGTATGAAACTACATGTATTTTTACACTTATTTTGTAAAATATCTTGAGATATTTCAGAGTCCTATAATACTTAGGCACACTGATAAGTAGAATGGAATTTTGGCTTTAAAGTGACAGGAAGTTAAAATGAATATAGAAGCCTTACTATATTTTCAGAAAAGAGTTCTGCTCTCAGAATTTGGAGATATGAATTATACTTCTGTCTCTGCTATATCTGGCTGTGTGACCATTACATTATTATCTTTTTTGTTTCCCGCTATGATAAGGTCATCTTCAAAAATTGTAGAGACAAAGCATCCATTATGTTAAATTTGCTAGTTCAGACTTACATCAACCCCAAAGTCATTAGGGCCCAAGGGAAAAAGTAATGTTAAATATGGAAAATCTATTATAGCTTCTTCAATTAGCAAAGAAATTGGGACTCAGATTTCTGTGACTTGCTTGAAATTACAGATATTACTGAACCCCAGATATACTTTGAATTTTTCCATGTATATCCACATACAACACTTATAATAGAACTTAATTTATAAACTGGGTATGGTGGTGCCTGTAATCCCAGTGGCTTGAGAGGCTGAGGTAGGAGGATTGCAAGTTCAAAGCTAGCCTTAGCAATGGAGAGGCGCTAAGCAACTCAGTGAGATCTGTCTCTAAATGAAATACGAAATAGGGCTGGGGATGTGGCTCAGTGGTTGAATGCCCCTGGGTTCAATCCTCAGTACCCTGTCCCCCAAAATTAATTTATAAATTAGGCACAGTAATATGCTAACAGCCATAATCACTAACAATACAGAACAACTATAACAATATGACATAATAAAAGTCATTTAAAACATATGAATTATTTATTTCTGGAATTTTCCACTTAATATTTTGAACCGTGGTTGATCATTGGTAATTAAACTTTGGAAAGAAAATTACAGATAAGGGGAACTATTACAAATAGACATGACCTATTTGAAGATGAAAATAATTGCAAAAGCACCCAAAATTTGGAATTAATGGGTAAAATTTAACACAATATGTAAAAACTTGTATATATGCACCATAGGACATTATTAAAATATAAAGAAGCTATAAATATTTAGCTCATGTTCATGGATTAAAAGACTCAATATGTTAGATATTAATTCTCTTTAAATGAATCTGTGGATTCAATGTAATTAATATTAGTATTCTATCATGTTTATTTTTAGCTTATATTAGCAATTCCACAATGTATACATATTTAAAAACAGGTTGTGTGTGATAAATACATACGATTTTTATTTGTCAATTAAAAATAGATTTAAAAAATAAAAAAATACATTCAGAATTTGACAAACATTCTAAAACTCATATAGCAATTCAAAGAATTCATACCTGCAAAATCAATTTTTTTTCCTTCTGTAATCAGTAATCTCTTTTCTTTGTTTTGGGCATTGCCCTTAATTTGGGCACAGGTAATAATAGCTTTACATGTAATATGAGGATCCCCCCACCCCCACAACCCCTGGTACTGGGGTATTGAACTCAGGGCCTCACACATGCTAGGCAGATGTTCTACCTCTGAACTACATCCCCAGCCAATTTTTATTTTATTTTAGTTTTTCCAGGCCCCCCTGCAAAAAAAAAAATTCTGAAAAAGAACAAAGTTGTACAGCTTACCTTACCTGATTTCAAGGATTTCTTTAACTGTACAATGATTGCCTTCATGTTGTATTGGCATAGGGTGAGACATAAATTTGTGGAACAATAGAACTGAGAAATAGACCACAAATAATAGTCAATTAATTTTCAAAAAGGTGACCATGCAACCCAATAAGAAAGGAAAGTATTTTCAATAAATGTTACTCTGCAACAACTGAATATTATATGACAACGACAACAACAACAACAAAACCACCTCGATTCTTGTCTCATACCACGCACAAATAAAATGAATTATAAAATTAAATGTAAAAGCTAAAACACCTATGTTTTAATAGAAAACATAGAAATCTTTGTGAAATTAGTGTAGGTTATTTCTTAAATAGAATACAGAAAGCAGAAACCATAAAAAGTTTGCTAGATTGAAATCTGTCAAATCTGTCAATCTCCAGCACCAAAACTGGAGGGTCAGATAGCAAATATTTTTAGGCTTTTTGGGCCTTATGGTCTCTGTTGCAATGACTCAACTCTTCTCTTGTAATAGAAAACCTTTGACAATGTGTAGGAGCGTACATTGCTATGTTTCAATACAACTTTGTTTACAAAAACAAGTAGCATGCAGGATTTGGCCTAGGGAAGTTGTGTATTGGCTTGACAGAAGCTGTAGCTTGAGATTCAACAAGATTAATGGTTTTCCCAAAATGATAATATGACTTAATGTTATTCTAGTTTACCATGTTATCTCTTTTTTTATTACTAAAACCAAAGACAAGATTGTCTTCGGAGTATACTGTGCTGTTAAGCAATTATAGATACTCAAGAATTGACTCAGAGTTCCCTTTTTCTTTTAAAAATATTTTTCTTAATGACTTTCTCTTGTTGGAAGGAATTAAAGTAAATGATTTTGTATTCATTTTCTCAATGTATTACTTGAAACTTTACCCTTATTGTGGCAACATTTTCAAGAAGAAAAAGTGGCTTTATGTGACATTTTACTTAAGTCTTTCAATAAGCAGAATCATGGCTGTATTCATTTATATTTGATATGATTATTGAAAAAAATCATCAAACTAAGTTATTACATAGAAGGGATCCTGACAGGCATGTATCACCAGATCATTTTTCATAAAATGAAGATTACAAAGAGAAAAAGAGGAACAACATGGCTTTACATTGTCTTATTTAATATCTTTATTTATGTTTTTGGTACTGGAGATTGAACCCAGAGCTTCACACATATTAAGTGTGTACTCTATCACTGAGCTGCTTCCCTAGCTATTTTGCTTTATTTTAAAGACTTGCCAAATTCAAATAAATCAGCTGAAGGAACTATGGTGTTAGGTATGGAAAATTCTATTTATTGAGGCTGGATAACAGCAGATGCTTTGTGAGGTATTCCCATATTATCTCATTATCTTCACTGCATCACTCAGAGCTAAGCCATTAATTGTCTGCATAATATGGACAAAGAAACTGACATTCAGGAATTTAGTAACTTTACAGAGTTTAATGCAGCAGGAAAGAGTGTGGATTTAATAACTCAATTCCAGGTTTGTTAGACTGAAAAATCCATACTCTGAGGATTGTGCACTAGGGAAAGAAAATGAAAAACAGTAGGTAATCCTTAGATCCAATTAATAAATATGGCCACAACATTAAATAATGAATCCAGGATACGTAATTGTACCAAAAACATGTTCACGGCCTCTTATTTTGTATCATGGAGAATTTTGGAGAGATTAAGTAACTAAGGAACCAACTGTAATTCTAAGACATATGTGCCCTAAACCATTCTTTATCTGGATAAAACATAGATATAGACAATGATTAGGACCCTGTTAAAGCTGAGAGAAATGATAGGAAGTAATACCTTCTCCCTGTTTGTTTTCACCATTTTAATCTATTTTGTGTAGATTTGTAGATGTGGTAACAATTAAAATTTTCCATTGAAGACTTACAGATTTCCAAGAGATTTTGGTGGTTTGCATTTTAAAAAATATTTTTAAATTGTAGATGAACACAATACCTTTATTTTATTTGTTTATTTTTATGTGGTGCCAGGGATCAAACCCAGTGTCCCACACATGCTAGGCAAGCGCTCTACCACTGAGCCACAACCCTGGCTGAGTGGTTTGTATTATTAAGTTTAAAAAGTTCATGAAATTTCTGCTGGACTTGAGAGAATGAAATTACATAATTATCAGTGTTAGGTCAACCCCAATTTAAAGTCCCCATTGATATCTTCGCAAAAATTTGGAACAAGTTGTTTTCTTTTCTGACCTCAACATCTCTTTGGGAGTATTATAGGATGGTATAACTCAAATGGAAACAAGAAAAAAAAAAAAAAAAAAAAAAGAACACACTTTTTCATTTTGGAAGTATGGTGAGCACTTTTTAAGTAAAAGTGATCTAGGAATGGAATTAAAAAAAAATTTAGTTGTTGATAGATCTTTATTATTTATTTATATGTGGTGCTGAGAATCGAATCCAGTGCCTCACACATGCCAGGCAAGTGCTGTACTGCTGAACCACAGCCCCAGCCCTAGGAATGGAATTTTTAATTATGCTTCCATAGGACGTGTGATAGGCTGCTTGTTGAGAAGTTGAGGACAACGAGAAGGTGAAACTAACACCTTGATCAAGGTAGTGAGTTTTCCCAGGAGAAATAATATTTAGTCATCAAGTGAATGGCTGGTTGGTTCTATCTATCTATCTATTTATCTATCTACCTATCTATCTATCTATCCATCCATCCATCCCAGGGATTGAACCCAGAGGTGCTTAACCACTGAGCAACATCTCCAACCCCCTTTTTAAAAATTTATTTTGAGGCAGGATCTCGCTAAGTTGCTTACCAAGTTGACGAGACTGGCTTTGAACTTGCAGTCCTCCTGCCTCAGCCTCCTGAGCCACTGGGGTTACAGGCTGAATGGAAGATTTGAAGTCTGCACCCCAGCTTTTCCTGAGTCTTGACAGATGGAGGACTACAGAGGCCATGTGTTGGCACCGGAATCTCCAAATTTCTATCCTAATTTCATTTCCTTTTAAGAAGCCTTGGCAGCTGAAGTTGAAGCAGCTGACCTCTAGCCGCTCCCCTGGGAAAACACGAGAGCTTCTGTGAGGCAGGCAGCAGAACAGGCTCTTTATGATCAAGGACTGTGAGTGGCTCTGAGGCTCATAGGCTCTATGGGAATGTTACAAAGGAGTCTCTTGGTCAGCACAGAGAGCCCATTGCTCTCTGCTTTGTACCCCAAGGAGGCAACCTGGCATAGATAGACCTCCCTGGAGCCCAGTCTCAGTTTTCCCGTGGACAGCTGTGTGACTTTGGTCAGCTTTTCAACCTCTTCCAGCCTTTTTCCCATCTGTAAACATTCTAACTTGTGGGGTTGTCTAAGATTAAAGCTAATATATGTCAAATTTTTAGTACCGTGCTCAGCATAGATTAAATGCTCCCCAAAGTGACTTAAGAAAATTTTTGTCATTTTTTTTTTATTTCAAAAGTTCAGTTTCCCAATTGTTTACTAACAGGCATATGACATGGTCCTGACACAGAGCTGGGAACAAGAGGACACACAAGGTGAATGAGACCTCATCTCCACTCTCGTCACACGGTCTAGTAGGGGAAAGAGAAATACAGGACTTCAGATAAGTAACATAACTAACACCATTAGGGGAACTTTTTATATTTAAGATGACTAGAGTCAATGTGTGAGCATTTTGAGCTTTAGTTGAGAGGACTCTTTCTGTGTAGGAGGTGGACAGAGTACAGATTCTCTGTTTCAACATCTATCATAGATTTTGCTTCTCTTAAAGTCCTGCCAGTGAATGAGTTATGGTCACAGCCTTCCTAAATCCCAAATTGCGAGAAGCAGCAACAAAGTCTAACACATTGTTCCTTTTTCCACGGTGCCCACTTCTGTGCTTCTTTATTGTTAAATCAAACATGCATAATTAAAAAAAAAAATACTGAACCATGGAAATTCCTTTGAAGAAAAATCATATTTTGGGGGGAGGGTACTGGGGATTGAATCCAGGGGTACTCTACCACTGAGTACATCTCCAATCTTTTTCATCTTTCGTTTTTAGACAGGGCCTCTTTAAGTTGCTGAGGGTCTTGCTTAGTTGCAGAGGATGACCTTGAACAGGTGATTCTCCTGCCTCAGCCTCTCAAGTTGCTAAGATTACAGGCATGTGTCACCAGGCCTGGCAAGAACCATTACTTTAAAAAGGACGCCTTTATTTGTTGGGGAGAGCACCAGGAGCCAAGGAGTCACAGAACATGTTCTTGGTCCCACAGGTGTCAGGAACATGTTAGGTTAAAATCTAGGCTCTATACTTAGTCTGTGTTGAGTTGAAAAGAAAAAGCATATGATTCTGATTTACCTTGATAGAGGAATCAAATACTGTGTTAATTTTTTTCTAAATTGAATTTCACATTGTGGCTGTTAAGATGTCATGATTCAAAAGCCCTGAGTATCCATGCCCTTCGTCAGGACACCTGAGGATGCAGACCCTGAAATATCATAGCTAAGTGTATGCTTACTTTGTGACTGATGAGTAGTGCCAATCAAAACAAGTAGGTCTCATCTACTATAAACTCTCTGCAGTTTGTGTATGTCAGGGGCAAGTTCATTCACATCTGTGACTTGATGGAGACTTTGGGGCTGGGCAGATAATACACTGCATGAATTCACTTGGGAGTGTTGTAGGGCAAGTATACCAGTACACAGAAAAGGCTTCTACAGCTGACTTGGCTACCCTGTCCATTTGATGGTGGCAAGAACGCATTTCCATGTGGGAAGGATCTGAGGAGCTTCGAGTTTGAAAGTGGGTGGTAGCCCCTGAGACTCATCCTGAAACTGTCCTTGCCCAGCTTTGATGAACTTATAGTCTTGGAGTGCTTTGCCCACTGTGATAGCAAATGATCAACTGGTATTTAATGAATTCTTGCCCATCAAATATATTGCTGCTTGCTTGCATGTGTTTGGAGAAAGATTCAGGTTTGAACTTCAGCTCTCCCATAGAATTATGAATTCTTTAACATTGTGAATGCATAACAAAATACTTATTGGGCAATAGTTGCTGGGGAGTAAAGAGAGAATGACATGCTAATGGTCCATAGAGCTCATGCTTTCTAAGTAGCTAAGCTGTGTTAACACCTTGCTTTCCTCACTGGTGATGAACCAAGTAATAGTGATTATCTTATAAGATTCTTCTGAAGAGGGAATAAAATTAATATCCGCAAAACAACATGTATACAGCCCTGCCGGTATTGGATTTTTAGTTACCATCAGACCCATCAGTGTTGCAAATAATGCAGGAAAGAGTGAGATTGTGTGGACTGGAGAGGTTAAGGAAGGTTTTGTAGGGGGATAAGATGGCACTTGGGCACTGGGGTTGTGGCACCGTGGTAGAGTAGTCACCTAGCGTGTGTGAGGCACTGGGTTCAATCCTCAGCACCACATAAAAATAAATAAGATAAAGTTATTAAAAAAATATGTGACCGGGCATTGAGAGTGGATCTGATGATTGGAGTGGAGGAGACTGCTATGAAGGAAGACCATATGCTGGGGTAAGGCAGAGTGCAGCTATAGGACGTAAGTAGATGGGAGAGGGGGGCTAGTTGGAGCATTGGGTGAGGAGGTGAACTGGACAGGGTCAGCCTGAATTTTCAGGTTTCTGAGAACTGGTCAGAAGACTCCAGACTGTTTCATGGGAATTCAAAAGCTATTATGGCTTTCTGAGCACAGGGCTGGCATAATGAAAATAGCTTTAAAAAATATTGGTTCAATGGCAGGCATTGAGCTCTGCAGATGAGCTCAAGAGAGCCTCCAGAGCCAGGACGGCAGATCAGATGCTGAAGCACATTACTGAGGATCTTGAATTTAAAGAGCCATTTAGAACATCAACTTTGATATTTTTTCCCTTAATTTAATCTTCATTTTGAACTATAAATCCAGCACTAATAAAGAGAATTGAATATTTTTTGCTCTCTCAGGGCGTTATATGGAATCCTAGCAAATGGAATTTAATTTCCACCTAACCTGCTGCCTAATACCTTTTGAGACTCCCCAGTCATATTTCGGCTCCTCTCTACTTAATCTGACACAGTGACAACAATATTTTTGAAAGCTGCTTTAGCCACTCAGGGAAGAGTGTAATTGACCTGGCACTCAAATGCTCTCAAGTTTGAAAGATTGGGGAAGACAAAGGTCGCCAGAATGTCCATCTCAGTAAACATGAAGATAGAGTCCGGACCATTTAAACGCTCACTCCACTGTCAGGGTGTACGACTCTATGATTATCAAAGCTGACTTTGAATTATAAATTTGGAGAGTTCCCTTGAACTTAGCAGACTCACAGAATTTGTTAGCTTTTAACTTCGATTGTTTTTCTTGTTAAAAGTTAAGCTGATACTGTGATGTGAGTGCTAGATTAGACCGCAGAGGAGTGTTTGATCTTTAGTACTTAAGGTTGGCAAATTATAAGTCTAATTGTAAATGTCCACTAAGCCCAGCTAGAACTTGGCCAGGTCCCTTTGTCTTCACTGCTGCAGGTTTGAAACCTATTCTCTTGATCTAGTTCCCTGGTCAGGGCTTGGGCAGAGCAGGGCTGGGATGGCTTCTGTCAAAAAGGAAAGCATCTACATTTTCAAAACCATATATATTTTTTTTCTGACTTCAATAGGGAGATAGCAAACACAGAAAATGCATGTGAGATTGATCTACAAAAGAGCTGTGGAGACAAGAAATCTCTGCGGCAGGCCCAGGTTCACAGAGTGCCTGGAAAGTCAGAAAACCTGTGTTTGGGACTTGGGGTGGGTGGTGGACTTACTTCCTGACTTCTCTCTTTCCCTGTGTGTTTTCTTGACCTCCAAAGATTTAGTAGATTTTCCAGCAAATCTCTTAAGTTAACCACAGGCCAATTGTCATGAAAGACAACCAGGGGAACTATAAAGGAAAACAACAGGACTCCTGAACATTGCTCCTGGGTATACACGGTGCAACCCATCTTTTGGTGACCCGCGTCTGTTCTTTTAATGAGCCTTTTACTAAGCCTTTAACTCTTTAATTTTATGATTATAAAATAATAGAGTTTGGTAAAAAAAATCTAGAAAATGTAGGGAGATGATAAAGAAAAAAATAACTCATCACAATCCTGGCATCCAGGTACAACAATGTTGTATTGGTGTATTTTTAATATATCACATAGTTAGGATTATGCTACGTAAATTCTACATTCTGCCCTTTTACTGAACACTTTCTGTGAACATTGTTGCATAACAATCTAATTTCTTTCAAAGCATGATTTTAACGGCTGAAAAGTACTTTGTTGAAGTATTGTGAAGTTATGTAACTATCACTAGCTTTTACCCATTATTTAATCTTTGGTTTTCAATAGAGTCAGGACTTCTTCATTGTGCCTTATCTGAATATATATCTACATAAACCTATGATTGCTAAACTAATCACCAACTACCCAGTTGTGGTGAGTGAAACTCTTATTAACGGGTAAAGATGGTTTGGCATTCTTTCCCTTGCATGAAGTAACAGATAAGGAGATACCAGGGCTTCTACTGGAGGTACAAGACTGCCTAAGGCTAAATCTACTGCATATGATCCTCTCTTCCCTTTGTCTGATTTATTCCCCACAATTTTGGTTATAATGGGACAACCATTTGGGACAGTGACTTTAAACCCTGGTCACAGTTGATAGTTCCATATTTGGGTGCCTGGCCATGCCTGGGCCAATTATTATCTTATCCTAAGACTTTGGATTAAAATTGAGAAATGCATTCAATTAGTTTGATAACTAAAGCTATAAGTTACCTATGCTGCTTCAGAGCTGTTGGTGGCTAAGTTTACTGCCATATGGACAAGAGAAGAGAGGAGGCAATTGAGAAAGAATGAGAGTGAATGAGTGAATATGAAAGAAAGAAAGAAAGAAAGAAAGAAAAAGAAAACAGACAGGCAGTAGTAGCACAGAACTCTGAGAAATGGAGAGAAAATGGCTTCCATTTAAAATAACTGATTGAGAGGTGAATAGAGAGCCTACTAATTGGGAACAAATTTTTACCACACCCATGTCAGATAGAGCACTAATCTCTAGAATATATAAAGAACTCAAAAATCTTAACACCAAAAAAAAAAAAAAAAAAAAAACCCAATCAATAAATGGGCTGAGGAACTGAACAGACACTTCTCAGAAGATATACAATCAATCAACAAATACATGAAAAAATGTTCAACATCTCTAGCAATTAGAGAAATGAAAATCAAAACTACTCCAAGATTTCATCTCACACCAGTCAGAATGGCAGCTATTAAGAATACAAACAACAATAAGTGTTGGTGAGGATGTGGGGAAAAAGGCACACTCATACATTGCTGGTGGGACTGCAAATTGGTGCAGCCAATATGGAAGGCAGTATGGAGATTTCTTGGAAAACTGGGAATGGAATCACCATTTGACCCAGCTATCCCACTCCTCAGTCTATACCCAAAGGACTTAAAAACAGCATACTATAGGGACACAGACACATCAATGTTTATAGCAGCACAATTCACAATAGCTAAACTATGGAACTAACCTCGATGCCCTTCAGTAGAAGAATGGATAAAGAAACTGTGGTATATATACACAATGGAATATTATTCAGCATTAAAAGAGAATAAAATCATGGCATTTGCAGGTAAATGGATGGGGCTGGAGAATATAATGCTAAGTGAAATTAGCCAATCCTCAAAAAACAAATGCCAAATGATTTCTCTGATTTAAGGATGCTGATTCATAATATGCTGTGGGGTGGTGGTGGTGGTGGTAGGATTAGATGAACTTTAGATAGGGCAAAGGGGAAAAATGGAAGGAGGGGAAGGAAGGGGGCATATAGGTAGTAAAGATGGTAGAATGTGATGGTCATTATTACCCTAAGTATGTGTATGAAGACATGAATGAGGTGACTCTACTTTGTATACAACCAGAGATATGAAAAATTGTGCTCTATATGTGCAAAAAATAAAATAAAATAACTGATTGAGCTTCTCCCTGGACCTTGGAGAATACCCAGAATCTTTATAGTAAAAAGTTTTCTGTTTCATTTTATTTGATTCTAGTTGGTTTTCAGTCTTGAAATCAAAGACATCCTAATTCTTTTCTTGACAATGATTTTTAAAACTCTGCCCAGACCCAAGGTACTATCTCTACCTGCTTTTTTTTTTTTTTTTTTTCACCTTAGAAAAATTCTCATGTGGATCTTTCTGTTATTGCTTGGTCTAATTTTTAAAAACTTTTAAATTTCTCTGTTCCTGAGAAGCAGCTAAGGAAATAAATGAAGCAGAGATGTAATGGAAATAAAAATACCATGAGAATAAGCAAGCTACCTCTGTGAAATTTTAACTCGAAAATGCTTTTATGTCAATGACTATGAACTTCCCCACCAATCACAGATGTAGAGAACCATAGCACTTTCCAGTTTGTCCCAGGTAATTTCTTGAGTGTCTGAAGTACACTGGAGCCTGGAAATCATACCTTTTTGGGAAACATGGTGCCACAATATAAGGGCATCCTTTAAATATACTGTTCAGTATGTAATAAAACCAGACCCTTAACAAATTCTGTTTTTTAAGAAAAGTGATGATTGGCTAACTTCACTTAACATTATATTCTCCCATTTCATCCATTTACCTGTGGATGCCATTATTTTATTCTCTTTTATTGCTGAGTAATATTCCATTGTGTATATATACCACAAATCCAAATGCCAAATGTTTTCTCTGACATAAGGAGGCTGATTCACAGTGGGGTTGGGACAGGGAGCATAGGAGGATTAGAGGAACACTAGAAAGGCTAACGGGGAGGGAAGAGGAGGGAGGGGACAAGGGGGTTAAAAAAAAGATGGTAGAATGAGATGGATATCATTTCCCTAAGTGCATATATGAAGACATGAATGGTGTGAATATACTTTGTATATGACCAGAGATATGTAAAAATGTGCTTTATATGTGTAATATGAATTGTAATGCATTCTGCTGTCATATATAACAACTCAGAATAAAAACGTGATGAAATTGTGAGTGCCTGCTATGTACAAATCACTATTCTAGGTGATTTGTACATAGGATGCAAAGGAACTAAATGCAAAAATATATTGTGCTCAGCAAAGGTGCGTTCTTTCATTGATGATGTGTGTATAGATGCAAGCACTCCTGTTTGTGCTGTGGGGAGACACAGCACAAGGCACTTCCCTCTTATTTCTTATAACAACCCTTTATGACATATTTATGGAAGAGGAGCTTTGTGCTCATCGAGGTGAAGAGGTGTGTGCAGTTATAAGGCTGAAATGTGAACTCAGCTCGGAGTTCAAAACCCCTGTTCTGTACATTACACGCGCTTTCACTGCCTCATGCCACCCGCCATGTGTAGTTAGAAAAATAAAATGTAAGCACATGCAAAAGGAGTCAGCTCAAGAAGACAGGGCCCTGTGCTCAGAACCAAGGGAAAAGGTGCAGAAAAAGAGAACATCCTAGAGGCACAAAGAAGAGCAGGCGCCCTTGGGTGGGACAGTCACAGACACTGCTTGTACGAGCTGGGACTGAAATTGTCTGTGAAGGTGAAGTGGGCTGAGAGATCCCTTGTGGAGCCCTCTTAGGTTATGGAGGTTGTTATAAATGGGAGGAGATGGTGGCTCCGAGGAATTGTGTCGATTTCACAGTTGATTATTTATTGGTTTAGCTGGGGCGGGGCCGCTGGCCACTTTGGTGGGGCTGGAAAGCTAACTGCTGACTGACTTATCTAATGATCTGCCTGAGGAGCCTGGGGATTAGGGCAGGCTGGTGAAAAGCATGCAGACCTTTACTCCTTATCTGCAAAGCTAATTTGGCTCTTCACAGAGAATTAAATTTCTATTTCCCTGTACACCCTGTTTCAAATTGGAGAAATGAGGGTATTTAAATAATTGCCATTTCAATGTCTTGATGTACTTCAGCAGCAACACTTCCCACACGTTTTCACTCCTTGCTTTGTTCTTAAGAATAATGTAAAGGTTTGATTTAGTAAGACCTTAGACAGGTCAAATACTTGGCTTATCCAGTCATTGAAAGTGATAGAAGAAAATAATATAAAGAGGGTTTGCTGTTTTGATTGTAGATCTCAGTGGTATCAGCTCTGTGATTACTGTTCTAGAATGAACTGTTTCACAGATAGTTTAGGGTAGAGCAAAACAGAGGAATTGTGCTTTGAATACATCCTTCTTCCTCTTTGCAATCCAGAAGGCTATACGAGATTTTTTTTTTTTTTAATAAAATCTCCAGTGCTTTAATGAGCAATGACCTAAATTTTAGGTCCCTGGTAATTGAAACACATGGGACTTACTTTTATGAAGTAAAGCACTGAAGCTCTGCATAATCAAACATTAAACCATTGGTGCAAAACCCACAACATAAGGCGTAAATGTTTATCTTCTTCTTTCTAGATTGCACAATGGTTCATGTGCAGCAGGGTCTTGTCAGATGTTAGATTCTCCCTAAGTATGCATTGTTTGCACCACTCGTTTGCCAAGTAATCACAGGTGGTCCTGGGCCCTCATTTTCCTGTTTTCTCATGTTGTATTGAGGCAGTACAGTGATGTGGCTAATGGATGCTTATTTAGAATCCTGACTCTGACCCTTATGAGCTATGTGATTTACCTAACCTCTCCCTACCTCATTTACCTTGTTTATAAAATGGACTTGATCCCAGCTCCTACCTTCTAGGGTTTTTGAGTCAAATATCTCAATACATGTAAAGTTTGTGCAATAGTGACCGGAACCTAGTGAAGAACTAGCTATTATTTTTATTAATACTTTATACAGAAAAGTGATCCAACACTTTGTCTGTTAGCTAGTTGGTAAGTTCCCTGACCATAGCCATTGTGCCTTACTTTACTTAGTATGATAGTTTCTGGCATAATAATTAGAACACATTTATACAGGGTCTATGTAAAATATATATGAATTTATATGTAACATGTAGTATACAAATGTACAAAATATGTTTTAAATTTGCATGGTAAATGGAGCACATATATTTAGAGATTTGTCATCTGATTTGTCAGTGAATATGAGCTCCTACTTGTGGGGAGCGTGCCTATCTGTTTCATACTTATCCAGAGGGACTTTGTGGCAAGTTGGCATCCCAACCTGAGGCTAACAAAACAGAGTTAGGCTCCAAGATTCTTTAATGCATATCAATGCTTGCTCAATTCCGGAATAAAAGGATGCTGGTGTAGTCTGTACATGGTTCAATAACATTGTGTTCAGACAGCATAAACATTTTAAGTTTATACAAAGATGCATTTTATTGTCTTCACTGAGCATCTGGGAATTTTCTCATGGAAAAGATATCGGTGTGTAGTAATGTACCACTCTGGAGAATACAACGAGACCTCCTCCCCCTCCTCTTTGTTTTCTTGAAGATTTTTTTTTTCTCTTTTCATTTGTGTATTACGATCTTTTTGAATTTTCATACTGAAAAGGATCTCAGAAATCAAATCCAGCAAATTTTCCTCAGATCAGAAAGAAAACAGACTCAGAAAAATAGAGCCACTTGCCTGTGATCTTCCTTTTAGCTTGTTTCAGAATGAAACCAAGAAGTTTTATCCTCTGACACCTCTTTCTTGTTCCTCTTGGTAGTCAACTGGTCCAGAGAATCAATGAGACAAGAACTTAACATTCAGAGAACATTTGAGTGGACTGCATGGTGTATTTTCTTCCCTGTTTCAGTTCTTGTGACCAAGGCCATGACAATCCAGCGAGTCTGCATGCTGGCCTGTTCCTGGCTTATTCCTAACTCGCTCTTGGACCTGCACTATGGTCTTGCTGAGTAACTCCACCTGCCCACTGGGCAGTTTCATGTGCTGAGAGTGGCTGGCCATGGTGATGATCTCCTGGTTACTACTGGTGGTACAGCTGAGAGAAAACAAATAAAAGATGAGGCAAAAGCACTCAAATTTTATGCTTACACGTTCACTGGCTTATTGGTGCTGCCACTTTCAGCACCAGTCCTCTGACTCTGAACGTTGCTTCTGATGCTCGAGCTTCATTGTACTAACGCCAAAAACAGTGTGTTCACAGCAGCGCCAAGGCAACAGGTAGGAGCCGGTGCTTGAGAAAAAGCAGAATTAATATGTTATTTGTCTTTCATGTTTGTATAGATCTGATTTCTGTAAATTCAAATGCTCAAAGGAGCATCCAGAATGTTGAAATTTTGTCTCTGTCCCTGAAAATCTCAACTTCTTTCATAAAACTTTCCTGAAAACATTACATCAAGATGATTTCTTCCTTTTCCTGAACCCTTTCAGAACCCTTGGATTCTTTTCAGAAACTATCTGAGGTTACAGAATCACTTTTTTTTTTTTTCATTTTAATTAACACATATCGATGGTACATATTCATGGGATACAGTGTGATATACATTGTGTAACGATCAAATCAGGGTAATTTTCATTTCTATCATATGATTTCTTTATGTTTGTAGTCTTCAAACTCCCTCTTGCTGTTTTTCTCAAATACATAACAGGTTTTGTAAATTATAATTACCTTGCTGTGTTGTAGAATACTAGAATTTATTTCTGTTTTCTAACTGCTTTTTGGTATCCATTATCCAATCTCTCCCTTTTTTTCTCTAGCCCCTAGCAATCACCATTCTACTCTCTTCCACTTTGAGATACACACTTTAAGTTTTCACATATGTGAAAGAACGTGTGGCATTTGTCTTTTTGTGTCTGGTCAAGGTCACTTACCATAATGTCCCCCTTTTCTATCAATTTTGCTGCAAATGTCAAGATTTTATTTTTTATGGCTGAATAATATTCCATGGTTCATATACACCATGTTTTCTTTATCCATTCATCCTTTGATGGGCATATAGCCATTTCTTAGCTGTTGTGAACAGCACTTCAATAAATCTGAGAGTGCAGGTATCTCTTTGATAAGCTAATTTTATTTCTTTTGGATATAGACCTAGAAGTTGGATAACTAGATAGTGACGTATTGTTTTCCATACTGGTTGTACTAATTTACATTCCACCAGTGTCCTCACCAGAATTTGCTTTTTTTAAAAAAAAAAAAAAAAAAATTATTTTTGAGAATAGCCATTCTGACTGAGGTGAAATGATACCACCTTGTGGTTTCAATTTGCATTTCCCTGATGGCTAGTGATGTTGAATATTTTTCATATATTTGTTGGTGATTTGTATTTCTTCATTTGAGCAGTGTCTATTCAGATAATTTCCCCAGTTCGATATTGGATTATTTGGTTTTGTGCTGTTAAGTCTTTTGTGTCTGTGTTTTTGGATCTGGACTGTCCCTCAAAACTCATGTGTTGGAAGCATGGTCCGGTGCAGCAGGCTCAGAGGTGGAGCTTTGAGGAGACGATTGGGTCACGAGGGCTCTGACCACCTCAATGGATCACATCATTTAATAGATTAATAATCTAAATGAACTACTGGGTGGTAACTGTGGGCAGGTGGGGCACGGTTGGAGGAAGTAGGTCCTCGGGGGTGTGGCCTTGGTGACTGTCTTTCCCACTCCTGTCTGTCTGTCTCTATCTGCTTCTCAGCTGCCATTAGCTGAGAGCTTTCCTCCTCTATATCCTTCCACCATGAAGTTTCTTCCTTGGAGCTAGCTGACCACAGAATCCTGAAACTCTGAGCCAAAAATGAACTTTTTCTCCTCCAAGTGCTCTTATCTGACATTTTGGCCAAAGCAACAAAATGCGAAAAGTCTTTTGTATAGTCACGATATTACTGATTTGTCTGATAAATGGTTTGCAGACATTTTCTCCTGTTCTGTAGTTGTCTCCACTCTCTTGGTTATTTCCTTGTTGGACAGAAGCTTATTAGTTTCACGTAATCCCACATGACAATTGTTTGCTCTTATTGCTTGTATTTTTCCATTCTTACCCAAAGTATGGCCTACACTGATGGCAAGAAGTATTACCTCTGTTTTTCTTAGTAGCTTTATAGTTTCATTCTTATATGAAGGTCTTTTATTCATTTTGAGTTGATTTTTTATATATGATAAGAGGTAGGGTCCAAGTTTTGTTCTTTGGTACATGAATATTCAGTATTCCATCCAGTACCATTTACTGCCAAGGCCGTCCTTTCTCCAATGTATATTTTTGGTGCCATTGTTGGGTTGCTAGATATAGATGTGTGAATTTATCCTGGGAATTCTCTTGTTCCTTTGATCTATAATTTTTATGCGAATATCATGTTGTCTTGATACCATAGCCTTGTAGTATATCTTGAGATCAGGTATCATGGTGCCTCTAGCTTTGCTTTTTGCTCAAGATTGCTTTAGCTATTTGGGGTCTTTTGTGCTTCCTTATGAATTTTAGGATTTTTTTTTTAGTTCAGTGAAGAATGTCATTGGTATTTTGATGGAGATTATACTGAATCTATAAATTGCTTTGGGTAGTTTGGATTTTTAACAACAATATATTCTGTCAATCCATGAGTGTGGTAGGTCTTTCCATCTTTTCCTGACTTTTTCAATTTCTTTAATCAGTGTCTTGCAGTTTTCATTACAATTTCTATTCCTTGGTTAAATTTATTCCCATGTGATTTATATTTTTGTAACTGTTGTCAATGGGATTACTTTCTTAACTTTTTTCCTCAGACATTTTTTCATTGGTCTATAAATGTTACTGATTTTTTTTGTATATTGATTTTGTAAATTTCACTGAATTAGTTTATCATTTCTATAGTCTTTTGGTGGAGTCTTTATGATTTCTCTCTATATAGAATCATGATGTCCACAAATGGGGATAATTTGACTTTCTCTCTTCCTAATTATATGTCTTTTATTTTTTTCCTTTTTACTAACAACCATGTCTAAGACTTCCAGTATTATGTTGAATAGGAGTGGTGAAAGTGGACATCCTTGTCTTGTTTCAGATCTTAGAAAATGCTTTCAGTTTTCTCTGCTCAATATACTGTTGGCAGTGGGTTTGTTGTACATAGGGTTTATTATTTTTTTTAGTATTTTTTTATTCTTATTTGTTACACATGCTTGCAGAGTGCAATTCATTTCATATTACATATAAAGAGCACAATTTTTCAAGTCACTCGTTTTACATAAAGTATTTTCACAACAATTGTGTCTTCATGCATGAAGTTAGGGTAATGATGTAGTATTTCTATGCCTTAATTGTTAAGAGGTTTTTATCATGCAGAGTTGTTGAATTTTATTCAGTTGCCTTTTTTCCATCTATTGAGATAATTATAATGCTTTTGTCCTTCATTCTGTTAATATGATATGTCACATTTGTTGATTTGTGTATGTTGAAACTTCCTTACATCCCCATGATTGGTTTCCTTTTATCATGGTGTAAGCTGCCTGTCGTGGCCAGCCACAATGCTGCGGGAGGAAAACTCTCGGAGGCAGAGTAAAGATACTACTACTTTTACTTCTACTTTCTTAGAGAGAGCTTAGAGAGAGAAAGAAGGATTTTTCTTCTTCTTAGAAAGAGCTTAGAGAGAAAGATAGAGCTTTTTCTTCTTCATCTTCTTAGAGCTTAGAGAGAAAGAGAGAGAGCTTGAAAGAGAGAGATTTCTTCTTTAGAGAGAGAGAGAGCTTAGCTTTTAGAGCTTCTTTCTTCTTTCTTCTTTCTTCCTCGGGAGCCTCGGCCTGACTCTGACCAGCAATTACTTCTTCTATCTGGTTTCTCTTCTGTAACCGCTCTGCCTACGTTCTGGCCGCTCTGATTCTTTTCTTCTTCTCCGACCCAAACTCTTCTTCTGACCGACTGAGCGACTGCACGACTGACTGAATGAATTCATTCTTCTCCTGACTCCGACCGCTTTCACCCGGTTATATACCTTTAGCTTTGCGGGTGCCTCACGTGCATTTACAGGTGCGTCACATACATACTTATTATTAGGTGGAACTTATGGCTTCCAGCTGACTGCAATAGCCATCTCCCTAATTGGGGCTCCTTCGTCATGGTATATGATCTTTTTGATATGATGTTAGATTCAATTGGTGGTATTTTGCTGAGAATTTTTACATCCATGCACATCAGGGATATTGATCTAAGTTTCCTTTGTGTGTGTGTTTATGTCCTTGTTTAGTTTTGGTATCAGGGTAATGCTAGCCTTGTTATATTGAAAAATTTCTCATTTTCACTTATTTATTTATTTTTTGAAAACTTGAATAAGAACAATTTGTGTTACTTCTTCTTTAAAAGTTCAGTAAAATTCAGTAGTGAAACCATCTGGTCCTGTTTTTTTCTTTGTTGAGAACCTTTTATTGCTAATTCAGCCTTATTGGTTACTTAAGCTTTCTGTGTCTTCATGGTTCAACTTTGGTAGGTTGTATGTGTTTAGAAATTAGGTTTCCAAGTTGTTGGCCTATAGCTGTTTGTAATATTTCCTGATGATCCTGTATTTCTATATATCAATTGCAATGTCTCCATTTTTATTCAATTTTATTTATTTGGGTTTTCTTTCTTTATCCTTGGGTAGTTTAGCTAAAGGTGTATCGATTTTCTTTATTTTTTCAAATAGCAAACTTTTTGTTTTATAGATTTTTTTAAAAAAATTCTCTATTTCATTTATTTCCGCTCTGATCTTCATTATTTCTTTCTTTTGATTTTTTTCTTTTTTTTTTTTTTCCTAGCTCCTTGATTCCATCATTAGGTTGTTCATTTGCCATTTGTTTTTTTGATCAGTGCATGTTGTTATGAATGCAATTTCAAATACTATGCTACCTATGTATACCATAGGTTTTGGTATGTTGTGTTTTTTGTTCTCATTTATTTTAAGACATTTTAAAATTTTCTTCTTGATTTCTTTTTAAAAACTTCAAGTAACTTTTAAACTGGTGCATAAAAACCACAAAAATTATACATACTGGTGGGGTAGTATATAATGTTTTGATACATGTATATGTTGTGTATTCAGGTTAAAAAAATCTATTTCCTCAAACATTTGCCATTTCTTTACAGCAAATATATTAAAAAATCCCTTTTGATTTTTTTTTTTTATTGACCCATGTTTGGTTCAAAAGTATGTTGCTGGGTTTCCATGTAGTTGTACAATTTCTACAGTTCTTTCTTATATTTTATTTATTTATATTATTATATTGTGGTCAGAGAAGATACATGGTATGATGTTTAGTTTTTTGAATTTGCTGAGGCTTGTTTTGTGACATAACACATGGTCTGTCCTAGATAATGTACCATGTGCTGATGAGAGGAATGTTTGTTCCATGGATATTGGATGAAATGCAATATCTAGGGCACATGTTGGTCTGTGGAGGCTGTGTGGGGTGTGGTCTCTCTAGTGGCCCAGGTGGTATGGTATAGCTTGCATAGAGAGGGGGCAAGGCACCCATAAGGCATGTTGTACAATTAGCAGTTTCTGTGTCTGGTGTGGAGATGCAGCTAGTGGCTTGGGAGAGTATGCTATGCACAGTAGCTGGGGCGGGGCCTGGTTGAATTTGTTCTCTAAATAGGGCCATGCCACAGTTGTCTGATGGGGGGGGGGGGAATATTATGTGAACTGCGTTCTCTTCTGGAGTAGTGCGACAGTGCATGCTCCTTGCCAGTTCCAACTAGTCCCAAGGCCTGAGAAAGCTTCAGGATTTCCCAGAAGCAAAGATTTCAGGTGTCCATGGTGTCAAGGGGGGATGTTGGGGACCTCCCATTTACCTTTTCCTTAGCACGGGAAGATTTTTTGGATTCAAACTGGTCCAGACTGGGGCAATGGGACAGTCAATGTAATATATTTTATTCCTTTCTTTACTAGGCCATTTAGAATTTCCATGTCCTACTGTTTTCTCTGTTTAATTTGCACCGGACTCTAATGCTTCACCCCAAACATTCTAGCCAATTGCGGATGTTTATTCGTTGATTTTTTTCTCCCTCCATATTTGATCTTTTGGTGAGGGGAAGCATGCCCTGTGCCTCTAGGCAGAACATGCAGCACCAGGCCCCAACCCTGCTGCACTTGGGAGGGGTAGAGGTGGATTCACAGAAGGAAGTAATACCTGACATGCATCCTGAAGTATAAACAGAGCTTAGATAGGGAGAGAGAGAGAGAGAGAGAGAGAGAGAGAGAGAGACAGACAGACAGACAGACAGACATGGTATGTTGGACATTAGAGTGTCTTGACAGATGAAGTGATCACATCTTTGTTTGAACTAGATTCAGTTAAGGGTGGTGCTTGAGTCAGTATTATATCCTGCAAGTACCCAGTATGGTGCTTTGTATTATGGAGGTACTCAGTGTTTATATAAAGGGTAAGGACTTTATAAGCACTTACTCAGGTATATGAAAATACTTTATCTTCCTACTGCTGAAGTTAATTTCTGTGTTCAGGACTGTTTGACTTCATGGGAGAGACTGTATTTATAAAACTCAGGCTAATGCCAGTCGCTTCTGGGTTTTGTCAGTCAACTCAGTTTCCTCTACTCATCTCCTCTGTGCAGATGAACACTTCATGGAGATACTTATGCAGTGCTACTCTGTTGATAGGAAACAGACTTTGTACTTTGTGTTTTGTCTGATTATAAAACAAATCATCTTGGTTGCTGAGATTGACAAACATTTCCATGTCAGTTATAGTTTTAGACCCACTACGGTTTGAGTGTTTATGTCCCATCAAAATTCATGTCTTGTAGCCTACTCCCTGACATGATGGTATTAGGAGGTGCAGCCCTTGGGATCTGATTAAGTCATGGAGGTGGAGCCTTATGAATGGGTAATCCCATTCAGCCTAATGGCTGAAGAGGCTAGAGTTCCCTCTTTCACTATGCAAAGATGCAGCTTAAAAGTCACCATCTATGACACTGAGTCTGTGAGCACCTAGATCTTAGACCTCCCAGTTTCCCAAACTCTGAGAAATCACTTGCTTTTATTTATAAGCAACCAGTGTATGGTATTTTCAAGAGCAAACTGAGTAGACTAACCAATTACTATATAGTAATTTTGTCCTATTGTCACTAAATTTGTCTAATATATTTTTCTTAGCAGTACAATTATGAAATTTTTTTTCAGAAAGAACTAAGAATTATCAATAATTATTTGGTATGGCAGACTCTAAATTATAGATGATATTCATTAAGACACCAAATTGATCCACAAATACATACTTTTCCTTTAAAGCCTATTTATCAAAACTCAAAGGTAGATTTATGCTTTTGCTTATCCCAGATTCTGGTGTCCCTTTCATCCACACAGGAGCTATGGTTCCTTCAACCCTGTGCACCTGTGCATGGCTGCACTTCCTTGACTGTTTTGGACAAGGAATCCAGTTGCAGAAAACCAAACATAATTTTAAGAAGATTATTAAACATCTTTGCAGGTAAGCTCGGGGATAAAAGTCACAGCTACCTTCATTTTATTCCTTGTCCCACAACTGTAGATTGGCTGGGCTTTGTGATTAGGGCTAGGATCAACTGGGCTTGGCTCCAAACAGTTGATCAAGGCAGAATCAGTTCTGTGCATCTCTTATGCTCTAGGGTCCAGCAGGAAAGTCAAGGCATGTGATGGAAAAGGTGGAGGGAGGGTGACTAGAAACACAGAATGCCTTTTCCAGCCCAGGTTCAGGACAAGGACATGGTCACTCCTGTCCACATTCTCCTGAGCAAACCAAGTCATCTGGTCATGTACAATGTTAGTGGGTCAGAGAAATATCGTCTCTTTAGCAGGAGGATGTGCAAAGTCATATTGTTAAATAAATAAGGATAGAAGGAGAGGTGAAGAATTTCAAAGATAAAAGGCAATCTACCAGAGAGGAATTCATCAGATTAAGTGCAAAGCAAAGGTGTTTAAAAAGTGCTTTCATTAAAATTCATACTCAATTTTAACATCTGCTCTGTGTGTTGTACTGATTTCTACCTTGCATTGTTAAGTCCTGATTTATTGCCTCAAATATCAAGTTATATTAATTAATTGATATTTGGTAACTGGTAGATGTGGGTTTTAAAAATTCTCTCCTAGTCATCTAGAGTTTCATTTGTTTGGTGTTATTTAGATAGTCCTCTCTTGTTGGGTCTCAATTGCTAACTTGCTTTGCATTTCTTTTATAGAAATATATGTGTGTGTGTGTGTGTGTGTGTGTGTGTGTGTGTGTATACATACATATTAAATTAAAACCCTCTGTGCACTCCTTTCTGTTTGATTAAGGAAAGGACTGCTGATGTTGAGCCCTTGAAATAGCCAGTCAGGCTCAGTGAAGATGCTGCTTGATTTTCTTGTTTGATTTGTGACTTGAAAGAGTCAGGAAGAATTCTCATGTTATGGAACATTGCCTCTTAATATCAATCCAATAAATCCCTGAGACCTCACAGACTATGAGATGCCTTTTATTCATTTGTAATTGACATGACATTTAAAAAATATATCTATATATACACAGAGAGATAGATGCGTACATTCACACATCCATCTTTTATAGTGCGGGTAAATGCCAAGAGTCCTGTGTGCTGCATTGTATGTAGATTGAGTTTTCTAAATTCTATTTTTTTAAAAAAATACATTAAAAAAGCAAATGTTTCATCAGCTTTCTATTTAATTCCACCTAGAAAAATGCCTGATGGTCAAGGAGATCGAGATGAAGAACGACTAAAACAATATAATTTGTATTTTAAGTGTTTTAAGCTTATAGTTGAAGTTCTTCAAAGGGACTCTGCCTATTTAGTTCTACAGGCAGTGACTTAAGAATACGAGAGACCCGAGGTCTTGAAATTTTGTTCCCTTATGAATGTAGTTGGTTTGTTCATTCATTTTTGTTCAACAAATTGCTGTTGAGAAATTTTAGTCTTCAGAAAATGAAGTTTGGATGTTAGAAAGCATCGGAGACTTCTGACATTCTAGCAGGGAAGTTGACACAAAAGTAAACACATCAAGAAATTATAATGATATCATCTGCTCTGTTCCACAGGTATCAATCAAGTGTTTGGAAGCAGCAATTCTGGAAGAGCTGCAGAAGTCTTCCCTGCAGTGCTCTATCACCTAGAGGAGAGGATAAAAGAGATTTATCACAGTGATCCAGTGCAGAGAGGCCTCTGAAGACTGCTGTTGGGGAGAATTTTCTATGGTGAATTCTGAGGAACAGTTTTACTGGGCAGAATATATTAAGTATAAAAGGTAAGGCATTTATTCAGTTATCTACCATAAGCAAGGTACCAGTGCTACTTCTGACATCCCCCAGTGAACAACAAAATTCCCTGTCTTCACAGAATTTACATGCTTTTGGGAGCAAACAGGCAGGAAGAAATCCAAATTAGTAAACAACAAAAATGTTGGAAAGTACACTTAAGGAATTTCTCATCCTACCAACACTATGGGATTAGGCGATTTCTCAAGGGATGACATTAAACTTGGAGTCATGCTGTTAATCTGTTAGTCTCAATTTCACGACACCAAGAATGAGGACTGCAGTGCTTTGGTTATATTCTGGTTGCGCATTTGACAATGTTAACTTTTTACCTGTTTTCTCTCCCTAACTACATACATCTCAGGCTCCTCAAGGGCAGGGACTGTTCCAGTTTTTATGTTCCTGGAACCCTGGACAACGGAAGCTGAAGAAAAGATTGGTGATGATTTTAATGAGCACTCAAGGATGTGCAGGATTCTAGGGGCAGATGGAACAGAATGTGAAAAGGCAGGAAGACAGAGCTTGGAGTACCCGAGACCCAGAGAGGAAGCGAGTCAAAGTTGAACTCTAATGTGAAAACCTTGCGATCCTTCTGTGCTGCAGAAAGAACAAGTAAGGCAACTCTCTTATAAATGGAAGACATAAGAAGGAACTAGGAAGCTATCCATTTAATGCCATATGGTCCCCGTGACTCAGTTCATCCTTCCGTGGACAGCCTACCCACTTTTGTCCAGTTACCTTTTACTATACAAGATTAATCATGTACAGTCCATCTGAATGTGGAGGTAGGGGGAGGAGTTTACTTAAAAAGTTATGTCTTGTAGGATGTTTTACACAAAGAAACTTGTGCCTTTGAGGCCCTTGAAACAACATCGAAATGGTGCTTATTGTCAGTGTCCCTTAGTTTAGTAAAGCCAACCTCTGGGGAGTTGGTTACTCTTGCTAACATAGTGGTCTCCTGAGGCCTTGAGCAAATCAGTTCTTCTCACTTCTGGCTCTTCAACTGGTTACATTTGCAAGGAAATTTAACTGTTAAACCAAACTGTTTAAATTTAGTTAGCATCGGGGAGTCTCACTACTTTCAGGGGAGGTAGGGAACAATTCCTGTTTTTCTTGAGCACTCTGGAGTCCTGCAGAATGGAGATGCTATAGAAAAGGAATGGGATGTTTATTATTATAATGAGCAAGGGTTTGGAGGGACACAAGTGGGATTGCATATCGCTATGATGAAAAGATAATTAGTGAAACATCTGTAGCCTGGGCAATTAATCTAGCGATGATTACACAGAGGCTGGCGGGAAGGCGACACGGTGTATTATACAGGATCCTGGAGGACCACTAAACAGACTGTAGCACTTCTGTGGGAGGAGAAGAAGAAGGAAGGAAGACAACTTGTTATGCAAGACGAGTAGTGAAAGGAGCCCAAGCAAATGGCAAAACAAAAACATCACTCTTCTCTTGAATGGAAGTATTAAAAATGCAAAAATCTGGGAGTGCATATTTTACTTGATTTTAGTTTGGGTTTGAATACATTTGGGACTTCTCCTCAAGCACCTGCTCCTTCCTGCTTTTCCTACTGCCCTCCCTACTGGAAAAAGAAAAAAGGACAAAACAAAACATGGAGCACATTGATTGGAAACAATCCCAACAATCAGATCAGAATAAATGAAGGCTATAGCAGAGTGAAGTCATCTCTGACCGTGTAACTGAACAAAAGTGGCAATTTAGAAGCAGCAGGAATGATTAAGTTTGTGAGTGGAATAGAGAAAAGGTGAAATTTGTAAGGATCTTATTTCAATGTAAATGTTTTCTTGGTGAATTGGTTTTGGGAGATAGATTGGAGACAGCCCAGACATTCCTCAGAGTCTCCTGCTCTTGTGGGGTAAGGGTGGAAAGGTGAAGGACAAGGTCAGTGTCTTCTCAAATACCAAGACCCTTTGTCCTGCAAGATCACAAGTGGTCTGATCTTGTTTTGAATACTTCTGAAAATTACTGGAAGCACTGACATGTTCCACAGATCTGTCTTGGATGCCGTTTCTCTCTCTAGGCACTGTGCTGGGGTTCTCCATCCATCAGGTCCAGTCTACTGCTGCGATAGCTCTTCATCCATTTTGTTCTCCAAGAGGCGAATTCTGTTGAATCATGGTTTAATAAAGACCCGAGGACAACGTAAGCGCATTAGAGAACCACAACTTTCTATCTTCCTCACCGGAGGCCCCCTGTTGGCCTTCTGACCCACTAGGGTGGCCTAGCAGCACCCAGCCCCTCACTTTCCATGTTCCCAGTCACCTGTATCTGAAGTGGCTTTTCTTGTCAACCTGTCCAGCAGGAGAAACACTTGACTGATGTGGTGATCACCCCTTGAGCCCTGTGCCCACAATAAAGTTGAACTTTTTCTGTATTAAATACGATATTTAATATCTCATTCTGAATCTCCTACATTTTTAACAAATCTGCTAGTTCAAGCATTTCCTCAAACTTTAGGTAGGTTATTGCCTTTCCTTGGTTGACCAGAATAGCTCGTCAATGTTGTCAGCCTTTCTGGAGTGTTCCGGCGTCTGCCCTGGCGTGCAAAGCACTTCATTTCTCTCACTCTGAAAACTCCAGGTCCAACAGTGTTGAGATCCAGATGCTGTTGCCTGAAATTGGAAGAAATGGCTAACGTTTTAAACCAGTTTACTCCTATTACAATTTTAACAGCTCTGTTCTCCGGGAGGGTGGTAACGTGGTAATGGTTAGTAGGCCTGAGAGTGCTACCATATGGGAAATTCCCATCTCTGTCACACTCCATGGCAACGGATTCTGTAGCCATGAAGTTCAAAGGCATCTGCTTGCCCTTGGGATTCAGAAGCCAGACTCTGGTGCTTGTTAGCTGTGTGACTATGGACATTTCACTGAGTGTTTCCTGTGTGACTATGCTATGACAGCTGTGTAACTATGCGAAATATCAACAAGTGTCTGAATCTTAAGTTTCCTCAAGAATTCCCCACTCTCTACACTTGCGGACAGTATTGCTCTACAGTATTTCATCTGTCTCATTCATTTGGAAATTTCTGCACAGATGAAGATCACAGATTAATAAAAATTCTTGTGTTCTGCCCACTTTAGTAATTTCATAGTAAGAGAACTTGCAACGCTTGTTGTTGGGACTATGTCTGCCACTGCTTACCACACCTTTAAGGACCGGGGCTAATTGAGAGGCTGAACCGCCTTGCATTGGTTAGTTCTAGGCCTATTTAATGTCAATGAATAAAGCGAGTTCTTCGGCATCCCGTGCTATATACAAGACTCCCTAGATGTGGCGTGTTAAAACAGGCAGAGGTAAGGCATCTAGCGATTTCTGTCTTAAGCTTGAAACTCTTCTTGCAGGCAAGGAATTCCCTTTAGGGCCCATAAAGGGAAGCAACTCAGAACCTGGCTCTATTCATAACTCGGACCCCGGCAGCTTGTAAAACACTTTACTTAATAAACATGCAATTAGTCTCTGGATATCCATTGAAGTTAAAAGTATTCTGATGGCATCCATCAATACAATGTTGTGTGAGATACTGTAATTTTCAGTGCTTCTTTAGATACTCAGAATCATTTTCAGCAATGTAAAATGAATTTTGCTTACTGTCTGAATCTCACTACACACATACCGTTACATAATATTTATTTAACCAATGTTTTTTACAAAAGTAACTGTGTCACAAAGAAGATATTTCTTGCTCAGTAAGATACAAAGCTGCAAGGAAAAATTGGTGTTCTTAAAAAACACGGGTAAAAAGAGAACAGGTCAAGGTAAAATATACAAGGTGGTTTAGTTTTATCTGCTAAGATTGACAAAAAATAATGAAAATAGTAACAAGAATGGCAATTCCATTTTCTAAAACAGGTAGTAGGTACCTGGCAGAGTACAAAGTAATTTATCTTTAGCTTCTTATCTTCTCTTAATGGTTTTGAGGATGGAGGTGGCCATGGTAACCTCTTGCTTTCGGTGGGAATACTCCCAACCCTATGCTATAAGCCTTTCCATGGTTTCAAACACTGCTGCTGTGACCAACATGTGGCAACAGTCTAATGAATAGTTAGCATTCATTGAATAAATAAGTGTAGGAATGAAGCCTGACTGTTGCAAGGTGAATGGAGAGACAGTGTTACTGAGACAAATTTTATTTGAAACTTATATTTAGATCAAGCTTTGGGGCTCTTGGCAGCAAGACTAAAAGAGAGCTATAGAAAATGTGAAATTCTATCAATGCTTCCTATTTATTGAGCAATTAGTGTGTGTTAGGTCATGGATCTAAATACTAGCTCGTATATATTGATTATTCAGTATGTACTAATATTTTCCAAGTGTATAAGATGGAATTGTCATTCTCATTACTATTTACATTATTTCCATCAATATTAGCAGTTAAAACTAAACTATCTTGTATGTCTTCTGTATATCTAGTCTCTGTTTATCTGTTTTCTTTAAGAAAGTCAATTCTTTCATACAGCTTTATATGTTACTGAGCAAGGAATATCTTCTTTGTGTCACAATTAATTTTATGATGAATATTAGTGAAATAAGTCTTATGCAGTATTATGCACTGTAGTGATACTGTGCAAAGTAGACAAGTAAAATACAGGATACCTAGTTAAATGTGGAATTCTGATGAAAACAAATAATTTTAGTGTTAGCGTGGGATTAAATTCCTTCTTTTTCTCTCCTGGAATTCAAATTTTATTGAACATCTTATAATTTTATTTGTCGAATTGGATGGTCTTAATTATATTCTTTATCTTAATAATATGTCAATCTTAAGAGGCTTGTTTTAGAAATGCCAGCATTGGAGCATATGAAAGTTGTGTAATCTGTCTAATGTCCCACATCACAATGTGATAAACAGGGCCGAAATTGAGATAGACCAGCTCTGGAGACCATGACCTTCACCACAGTGTTATGCTCTCAACAACCCTGTGAGATGGCATAATTAGGCCCATTTTATACATCTGATATCAGAGTTAGTGAAATCAAGGAACTTTTGTCATATTATGTAGCTAATAACAGAGGCAGAACTGTGCTTTGAACCTATGGGTGCCTGTCTCCAGAGTTAGTACTTTTTAATCCCCATCTTTAAAGACAAAATCATATAACTAGAATTTTTCAAGGTCAGGAACTGATGAAGTTTCTCAGTTGTTAATATTTTCTTCCAGGGTAATATGAGACACCGGAGAATGAAAAATAAATGCCTAGGGAAGTCCTAATGCTATTTGGTGTCAACAAATTATATACAGTGTCACCAAGATTCCTTTTAGAGTAAGGATTTATTTCACTATTTCTAATAGCTTAAGTGTTGGCATTAGAATATTTTTGTAGCTAGAGGATCTGAACTGGAGAGAAGCTGATTCATCTCTCAGTATTTTACCTTATGCAGATGTCGGCTCAGAGGATTTATTAACCATCCACGGCCTGGAGACCTTCAACATGATTGCAGTGAAAGCATTTCCTAAATATTGCCCTTGTCTACTTCATTTGTGACTTAGAATAAGCAATGACATCTTTCAGTCCTAAAGAAACATGCAAGACCATCCATTAACCTGAATCATTCTCACTGTGGCTGGCCTGATTCTGTCCCAGCACTCTGGCTTAGGACAACTCTAAGATACAATACAAATCTAGGCTTGTTAGGAGAATTTTTTAAAATAAGCAAATCAGGTGACCTTAGCTTATTAAAATGTTTTCATTAGAATCAAACAAAGTCAGTCAAATGGATATAGTTCTGATGACAGTCATAAAAACTGTGCTCTCAGAATTAAATTTGCCTCATCTCCCTGTTATTTGAGACAATTGGCCTTTTGTGTGAAAATCGAGTAATTATACGCTCTAGTGCTTTTTCAAAGAAAGGAAGTAGAGAGAGAGATGCACAAATGTGGTCCACCTGTGGACAATAGTGCATTTGGGTCAGATCATTCAAACTGAAAATGGTGCCTTCACCATCTCAGGGGTGGCTTGGTAACTCTGGAGTCTACTTTGGATTCTAAGTTACGAGCTTGATAGTTGTTCACTTCTGAGGATGGGAATTTCTGTTAAATACATTTGAAGGGTCGCCCTACAAGACTAAGGTTTTGCTTAGAAGGCTCCTTACTGTCTTTAATTATGCAGGACCTAGCGGACACTTCATTTCTATATCATGGTTGGATTGATAGAATAACTGCAATACTTGACATGTTTTTAGAAGGGTTGCTGATGCTGGAGCTATTTCCAAGATTACACAGTAAGAATGCTTTGGAACTAGGGCTGAAACTCAGCTCTCTGGTGCCTTCCCTATTATGTAATACTATTGCTTTATGATTTTGCCTGTTGTCATTTGTGACAGGATAAGCCCAATTTGTTGTGGATGCCTTTAAACATAGGATAATTTTCTAAGAATTTCTATTTACCACCAGGGAGGATTGGCCTGAAGTCAAATTTGAGGAAGGATAATATGTTACCATATGCCTTGTTTATCTCTGCCCTCTGAGTTTCCCTTTTCCTTTTTCAGTGGTAGGAACTCTCACTCTGTCTTTTCTTTTTATCCGAAAGTCCTTACTTCCAAATGCGGCTGAAGCTGTCTTTCTGAGTCAATGCTCATATTCCAATATGATTCTCCTTCCAGTAAAACTCCAGAATATCCTCTTCCAGATGTTCTAGACAGAAACAAACCAGCCAATCAATTCCCAGCTATCCATAAATGACTAACACTGTCACTCTCAGGAGTCCATGGATTTGAAAAGAGAAAACTTGGAGGCAAAGATACAATAAAGAGAAATTAAACTTTTTGTCTTATGTTTTCACTCTAATTTGGGGGGTGAATTTATTTTTATGGCCTCCTTAGACTCATGATACTTCCTGTATTTGAGGGTTTTTGTGTATCAATAATTCTAGAATATTCTGAGTTATTATCTCTTTGAATATTACCATTTCTTAATTCTCTGGGGTCTCTCCTATAACTTGTATCAGACAGTTCTTAGATCATCTCAAATATTAGTACACAGTTTGGTATACAGTAAATGATAGATTGTTGGTAACAATGATCATGATGACCACAGGATGACTAATTAAGAAATGGCATGTCATGATGTATGTAAAAGATCAAAGGCTTTGGAGTAATCTTGACTTGAGTTCACATATATTAGCTGTGTGATCTTGGCCTCTTTTAACCTCAATTTCCTTGTTGGCAAAATAACACTCAGCTCATTGATCTTTAAGTGGTTTGGTATAAATGCAGGTTCTAAATAAGCATTTATTTTCCTGTCTTCACTAACTATTTATTTATTTATTTATTTATTTATTTATTTATGGTACTGGGGATTAAACCCAGGGGTGTATAACCACTGAGCCATATCCCCCAGCCCTTTTAAAATTCTTTTTATTTTGAGACAGGATCTTGCTAAGCTGCTTAGGGTCTCATTAAGTTGCTGAGGCTGGCTTTGAACTTGTGATCCTCCTGCTTCTTCCTCCAGAGCTGCTTGGATTATAGGCATGTGCCACCATGTCCAGCTACTAAAACTATTTTAAATCATCAAATCATAGTCACTCTTTGGAGAAGTAATGTGGTTTGATTTGGTAAGGCTACACATGGTGATGAGTTGATGAGTGAGGCTGTTTATGTATATGGAAGATTCAGTTGGTGAGCTTTGGACATGGGTTATGGTAGATACTAAGATAGCGGGGTGGGCAAACTGAATGAGCTGGGACACTCGACTGAGGGGGTCACGTAGATCATAACAGGAGCTATGATTATACAAGCTGAGTGGGCCAGATTAATATTCATTTGCCTGCTTTGCCAGAATGATGGGTTTTATGCTGCAGATGAACAGATGGAGTTTAAGAAATTCATCATCAAGTTCACCACCATTTGACCCAGTTATCCCACTCCTTGGTATATATCCAAAGGACTTAAAATAAGCATACTATAGTAATGCAGCCAAATCAATGTTTATAGCAGCTCAATTCATAATAGCTAAGCTGTGGAACCCATGTAGGTGCCTTCAACAGATGAAAGGATAAAGAAAATGTGGTACACATACACAATGGAATATTAACTATGGAGAAGAATGAAATTGTAGCATTTGCCAGTCAATGGATGAATATGTAGATTATCATGCTAGGTGAAATAATCCAATCCCCTAAAAACCAAAGGCTGGATATTCTCTCTAATATGCAGATGCTAACATAATAAGGTGGGATGGATGAATAGAAATTCACTGGATTAGACAAAGAAGAATGAGGGGGAGGGAGTGGCAGATGGAAAGACAGTGGAATGAATCGGACATAAATTTCCTATGTATACATATGAAAACATCACAGTGAATCTCACCATCGTGACATACATCCACAAAATGGGGTACTAAGTGAATAAAATATATTCCATGTTTGAATAAATATATTAAATTAGATTCTTCTATCCTATATAACTAAAAATAAAAAATCAAATGAAAAAAAAAAAAGAAAAAAAAAAAGCCTAAAAAAAAAAAAAAAAAAAGCTAATGATAGCAGAAAGAGTTGGTGGAGGAGAGAAAATACAGCTAGCATAGTTTAGGAATAAAGTCAAAAGGGCTTGGATCAATGTACTGGCAATTGGATAAGGGAGGAAATTAAAAACACATGGTTGCTAGGTATGGCAGTGCATGCCTGTAATCCCAGCAGCTGGGGAGGCTAAGGCAGGAGGATCATAAGTTCAAAGCCAGCTCAACAACTTAGTGAGGCTCTCAGTAATTTAATGAGATGCTGTCTCAAATTAGAATATTTTTAAAAAGGGCTGTGTATGTGGCTTTATGGTTAAGTCCCCCTGGGTTATATCCGTGATTCGTACAAACAAACAAAAGAAACCAAAAACAAATTTAAAAAAATCCCACAATTGGAAAAGGTAGAATTTAGTGACTGAATGGAAAGATGAGGCAAAAGGAAAAATTAAAGGGGAACCCAAGACTTGAGGGTAGGTGTAAATTCAAAAAGAACGGAAGGCTTAGGTTCAGGAAGGACAGAAAATTCAATTTAAAATGTGTGAGTAACAGAATTGCAGAATAGCTAGAGTGCTGCATGTTGCTTTCTTGGTTATCCTGAAATACTTGAAAAATTTCCAATACTGTATTCTCTGTACCTTACTTTCAATCTTCGCTAGCAAATTTCTGCATGTCTTTCAAGATTCAATTCAGGAGCCATAAGAAAACCTTTTCTGCCTCTACTTCCTTGCAGGGTTAGGTATCCCTTCTGTGGGATCCAGTAAAATCCTAATTAAACCTCTGCCAAAATATTCATTGCCCTGCGTTTGGATGACCTGTCTTCTTCAGGGGATTGGGAACTCCCTAGTACAACTAGAGTGTCTGGTGCATAGAGGACAACTAAAAAATTACTGGTTGAATGATGAATGATTGAACTCAAGTAGAAAAATCCAGCAAACTATTAAAAATGTGATTCTTTTTCTCTTTCCTTCTGAATTCAGAGCAGATACAAATATTACAAATATAGTCCTCTTCATTCAAATATTTGGTCTTAGGTATCAATTTATCTAACTTCTTCCTTGACTTAAAACTAGGACTATTATTTTAGCAACTCATCTGAAAAGGTTTTGTGCTTAATCAAAACCCATTTGAACAACTCTCTGGATGGAAGTCATTTTAATTCTTATCTGGTCTTTTCTACCTCCAGGAATCAATGGTGCAGCAAGAGGTCAGATTTTTTTTTTTTTTTTCATTCTCTCTGATCCTTGAGGTGCAAACTAATTTTCTAGTTTCAACATCTCTTAACAAATAATTATTTGGTTCTGAAATAAAACTCTTTATTACAGCAATAGTGATAAGGTAGCATTAGGACAATACAAAATGAAGTCTTACTGCATCTGATGTGAGTGCATCTGGCTGACAGAACTCCTGGAGGTGGTGAATGGAGCCAGGGCAACACTGACTGCCTGAGGTCCAAGTGCAATCACAAACGATTTCCATAAATAGTACTGCTGACTTTTGGCTGGCATGTGTCCTGTGCTGAAGAAAGGGAAAGAGGCTGCTATCCTTGGAGAGAAATGGACTTCTTTTTATGCTGCCAACAAAGAGAAGCCCACTGGCAGTGCACGCTATGATGTTTGCTTTGGATTTTAAAAAACACAAAGCACCACTTGGCTGGAAGAATTGAAATTCTATGTAGCAACTGCCTGTGACATGTAAGGCAAGTTATCCTAGCTCATTAGCAATGTGACTAAGAAAAAAGAAAATCTCCTCCTTACTAGCACTAAGGTGAAACATTTATAGGCCCAAAGAGCAAAGTCATAAAAGGGATCAATAGATTGGGAAGCAGGAGATTGTGGTGAAGTAGTGTGAGTTTGGGAAATAGATCTGGGCTGTAACATTCTTTGATTCAGTTTTCATACCTTACAATAGGAACAATACAACTCTTTCCATGAGATCAGAAGGATTATTCAGAAAATAGGCACAGACAGGACATATTTCTTTTTTTTTTTTTTGAGCATATTTCTTAATACTTATTAAGGGTATATTAAAGTAGGAGACTTGCTTGAATGGAATGTAACTGTTAAAAATGGTAAAGAATTTAAGAGAAGAGGTTTGTTTTAATGGAAATTAGTGTGACCAATGTACCCATATACAAAGGCTAAACTAGTAAGACAATGGCGGAAAAATAATGGAAATTATCTTTACATTCTTTTACCTCTTTCTAATAATTGGTTTTATTCATCTTTGCATGCTTATTAGTTATTATTAACCAGAAGTACCTGGATGGCTTTAGTTTTTAAAATTATATTATATATTGACCAATTATAGTTGTATATATTTATGGGGTATGAAGTGATCTTATGATTTTTGAATACAATGTTGAATGATTATGTCAAATTAATCAACCTTCTCAAATATTTGACATCTATGTATGATAACATTTGGAATTTACTCTTGGTGATATTAAAATGTACAAAACTCAATTTTTAGCTGTACTGGCTATGCTGTGCAATAGATTGAAGAAAATCAAATATATCCCTTTTATCTAGCTGAGACTTTGTACCCTTTGATTCTATTTTTCCCCTTTCCTCCCACCTCTGATACCACTATTCTAACCTCTGCTTCGATGTGTGAATTGTTTTAGATTCCATATATAAGTGTGAACATGTGGGTATTAATCTTTCAGTGTTTGTTTTATTTTACCTAACATAATGTTCTCTAATGCCACTCATGTGTTATTGTAAATGACAGAATGTTTTCCTTTTTTAATGATGAATAGTATTCCATTTTGTACCCATACCCCATTTTTGTCCTCCATTTAGCCATTGGTAGACACTGGGTGATTCTATAACTTGGTGTTATGAATGGTGCTGGAATGAACATGAGTGTGTTGACATCTCTACAATATGCTGATTTTCTTTTTTTTAAATATAGTTTTTAGACATCAATGGGCCTTTATTTTGTTCATTTATTTATGTGTGGTGCTCAGAATTGAACCCAGTGCCTCACACATGCTAAGCAAGCATTCTACCACTGAGCCACAACCAACTCCTGATTTTTATCTTTTAGGGGTGGAATAGCTTTATTCTATGTTAATTCTATTTTTGTTTCTTAAGGAACTTTCATACAATTTTCTATAACGTTTTTATTAATTTATATTTCCACCAACAGTATACAAAGCTCCCTTTTATAAATAGCCTTGTTAACACCATTATCATTTTTCTTTTTGAAAATGCACATTCTAAAAGGTATGAGGTGATATCTCATTGTGGTTTAAACTTGCAGCTCCTTAATTATTGCTGCTGATGAAGATTTTCAAAATGTATCTGCTAGCTATTTACATTTCTTCTTTGGAGAAATATCTATTCAGGATCTTTCCCCATTTCTTAATTATATTACTTGTTTTCTTTATAGAAAGGACAGTTGTGTGAGTTCCTTATATACTTTGGATACAAATCCCTTGTCAGATATATGGCTTGCGAATATTTTCTCCTAGGTGTCTCTTTACTCTCTTTGTTGTGTGGAAATATTATTTTGATATAATCCAAATTGTTTATCTTTTTTCTTTTCTTGCCTGTACTTTTGGGGTTAAATCTAAAAATATCTTTGCTCAGATCAAGTGTGTTTAGTTTTCCTAGGTTTTCTTCTAGTACTGCTTCAGTTTCAGGTTTTAAGTTTATACCTTTAATTCATTTTGAGTTGATTTTTGTCCATGGTATGATCTATGTGTCTAATTTCATTCTTTTGTGTATAGATGTCCAGTTTTTCTAACACCATTGATTGAAGAGATTGTCTTTTCCCCATGGATGTTCTTGATATTGTTGTCAAAAATCAATTGACTTTAGATATATGGCTTACTTTCTGTGCTCTCTATTCCATTCCAGTCCTTTTCATTGGTCAATATGTCTGTTTTTATGCCATTACCATACTGTTTTAATTACTATTGTTTTGTAGTCCAGTTTGAAGTCAGGTAGTGTGATGCCTCCAGATTTTTTCCTTTTGCTCAAGATTACCTTAGTTATTGTGTGGTGGTGGTGGTGGTGGTGGTGGTGGTGGTGTGTGTGTGTGTGTGTTGTGTTTCCATGTGAATTTTAGAATTTTTTTCCTTTATGAAAAATGAAATTGGGATTTTGATAGAGATTGCACTGATATTGTGCATTGCTGTGAATAATATGGACATTTAAACAACATTACTTCTTCTAATCCATGAATGTGGGATATCTTTCTATGTGTGCCTTCTTCAGTTTCTTTCATTAAGGTTTTATGGGTTTTGGTATTAAGTTCTTTCACCTCCTTGGTTAAGTTTAGTTGTATGCATTTTATTTTATATTTTTTCTAGCTAATGTAATTGAGATTGTTTTATAATTTTTTTTTGGAAAGTTCATTATTGGTTCAGAGAAGTACTGATTTTTATGTCAAATTTGTATCCTGAAACTTTCTTGAATTTGTTCATCAGTCCACTGATGTTTTTCATGGACTTTTTAAGGTTGTTTTATATGTAAGGTCATGTCATCAGTGAACAGTGACAGTTATACTTTTTTCTTTTCATTTGGATACCCTTAGTTTCTTTCTCTTACTCTGTGGCTCTCAGAAGAATGTACAATACCATATTGAATAACAGTGCTAAGAGTGGGCATTCTTGTCATGTTCTGGATCTTAGAGAAAAGCTTTCCAGTTTTTCACTATTTAGTATAATATTTGCCACGGTCTTATTATGTGTTGCCTTTATTATGTTGAAGCACATTCTTCCTATACCTAATTTGTTGATTATTTATCATGAAAGTATATTTAGCTTTGTCAAATGCTTTTTTTTATCTGATGAAATGTGATTTTTTTCTTTAATTCTGTTAATATGGTATGTTATATATATATTGATCTGCGAATATTGAAACATCTTTGCATTCCATGGATAAAACCCACTTGATCATGGTGAACGATCTTTTAAAAGTATTATTCAGTTCAGTTTCTAGTATTTTTCTGAGAATTTTTATGTCCTTATGTAATGTATTATATTAGGTCCACTTGGTCTAAGGTTTTGCTCAATCTGAATGCTTTCATATTATTTTTCTTTCTGGACGATCTGTCTGATATTTAAAGCAGTGTATTGAAATCTCCTCGTATTATTAATTTTAATCTAGCTCTCCCTTCAACACCAAAGATCCTTTAATATTTGCTTTATGCATTTAGGTGCTGTGCTGCTGAGTACATTTGTAACTCTTGTATCCTCTTGATGGATTGACCCCTTTGTCATTATAGAGTGTCCTTTTTTATTTTTCTTAACAGTTTTGACTTAAAGCCTATTTGGTTTAATCTATATTATATGTAATACACACACACACACACACACGCACACACGCACACACGCACACACACGCACACATATATATATCTTCCATTTGTGTAGAATGTCTTCTTCATTCTTTCACTTTCAGTCTATGTGTGTCCTTAAGTGTGAAGTAAGTATCTTATAGGCAACATATAGTTGAGTCATTTTTTATTCCTTTCATTCATGCTGGGTATTTTGATGGAAGCATTTAGTCTACTTACAATCAAAGTAATTATTGATAGGTAAGGTCTTACTATTGCTCTTTTTGTTGTTCTATGGTTGTTTTGTAGATACTTTTTTGCTTACCCCCTTTTCTGTCCTCATTTGTAGTTTGATGATTTTTTTCTGTAGTAGTATGTTCTGAGTCTGTGTGTATGTGTGCACTTACTATGATTTTTCTTCTTTTTTTGTTAATATGAGAATTGCATAGAATATCTTTCACTTACAACAGTCTCTTTCAAGCTGATAACAGCCTAACTTTACAATAAATAAACATTTCTACACCACCACTACCCTCTCTACTGGATCTGTGTTTTTAGAGAGAAAAACAACTATAAGAACTACATCCATGACCATCTGTGTATTTTCTACCCTGCCTATTCCCAACCAACAGACACACATACACCTGCACCCAGTAGAGCTCAATTCAGAAAAATTCTACTGGAGGGTAATGGATTTGGAAATTTGGAGATCTGGTTAACCTAATAATGTTAGGAAATCACAAATTTCTCCATTATTTTTTTTGTCTATATTTTTCTCTAGATTTTATGGAAGGTTTTGAAAAAAAAGGAATAAGGCTGAACCTGGCAATAACAAAAAGTGTGTATAAATTTGCAAGGTGACTTTAAGAACAGCTGTAATTTTCAGTTCACTTCTAGATATAAGTTTAAATTGATTTAGTTAGTTTGATTGAACTTACCAGTCAATTTAATGAAGGAATAAAAAAAATTAGCCAGATTAGAAAAGTGTATCGGTCCAGACTTAGTGTTAGGGGTTGAGCTCAACAGGGTGTCTAGAAACTTATCCGGGGGATAAGGGATTAGTCAGAATTCTCCTTTGTTCTATAGAAATTACTCAACCATAGCTAGAAAATCCAGGTAGAAGATGGTATGTCATATAGTATCATACAAAGCATGGGAATCTGAAGCTGGCCAGGGGCAATATGGGAGGGAAAGCAAAAAGAGAAGAAGGGCATTGAGATGTTAAGACCTCCCTCCATTCATATTTACTCAATTACAAGATGCCAAGATTATACTAGACCTTAAATTATGCTACAGAGCTATTGTAACAAAAACATCATGGTATTGGCACCAAAACAGACATGAAGACAAATGGGACAGAATAGAAGACAGAGAGACAAACCCACATGAATACAATTGCTCATATTAGACAAAGGTGCCACAAACATACATTGGAGAAAAGATAGCCTCTTCAACAAATGGTGCTGGGAGAACTGGAAGTCCATATGTAGCAGAATGAAATTAATCCTCTATCTCTCACCCTGCACAAAACTCATCTCAAAGTGTACCAAGGACCTAGGCATTAGACCATGGACCCTGTGCCTACTAGAAGAAAATGTAGGCCCAACTCTCCATCACATCAGCTTAGGAACTAACTTTCTCAATAAGACTTCTAAAGAGCAAGAAATAAAATAAAGAAATCAACAAATGGGATGAAATCAAACTAAAAAGCTTCCTCACAGCAGAGAAAACAATCAAGAACATGAAGAGAGAGCCTACAGAATGGGATAAAAATCTTTGCCACCTGCACCACAGATAGAGCATCAATCTCCATGACATATAAAGAACTCAAAAGACTTAACCCCACCCCCCAAAAAAACCCAAAACAAATAACTCTATTAATAAATGAGCAAAGGTACTGAATAGGCATTTCACAAAAGAAGAAATATCATCAATGGTTAAAAAATATGAAAAATGTTCAACATCTCTAGTAATTAGAGAAATGCAAATCAAAACTACACAGAGACTCCATCTCACTCTAGTCAGAATGGCAATTATCAAGAATACAAGTAACACTAAATGTTGGTGAGGATGTGGGGAAAAAGCTACACTCACACATTGTTTGTGGGACTGCAAATTGGTGCAACTACTCTGGAAAGCAGTATGGAGAATCCTCAGAAAACTTGGAATGGAACCACTATTTGACCCATTTATCCCACTCCTTGATCTATATCCAAAGGACTTAAAATCAACATACTACAGTAACACAGCCACATCAATGTTTATAGCAGCTCAATTCACAATAGCTAAGATATGGAACCAACCCAGGTGCCCTTCAACAGATGAATGGATAAACTAAATGTGATATATGTATACACAATGTAATATTAATCAGCTATAAAAAGAATATTATTATGACTTTTGACAGCAAATGGATGGATCTGGAGACTATCATGCTAAGTGAAATAAGCCAATCCCCCCAAAAAACAAAGGCAAAAAGTTCTCTTTGATATGCGGATGCTAACACACAAAGGGTGGGGGAAGAACAGAAGTTCACTGGATTAGACAAAGGAGAATGAAGGGAAGGGAGTGGGGAATAGGAATAGGAAAGACAGTAGAATGAATCAGACATATCTTTCCTATGTTCATATATGAATACACTACCAGTGAAAGTTCACATCAAGTACAACCACAATAATGGGATCCTCATTAGAATAAGTTATACTCCATGTAACTATAATGTGTCAAAATACACGCTACTTTCATGTATATCTAAAAAAGAGAACAAATTAAAAAAAAAAAGAAAATGTGGTACATACACAGAATGGAATACTATTCAACCATAAAAAGAATTACATCCTATCATTTACAACAGCATGAATGGAACTGAAGATTCTTATGTAAAGTGAAGCAGGCCAGGAACAGAAAGGCAAGTACTGCATGATCTCCCTCATATGTGAAATATGAAAAAGTTGATCTCATAGAAATTGAAAGTGGAATGGTGGTTACCAGAGATTAGGGAGAATGGGGAGAAGCATTGCATGAGGAAAATTTGATTAATGGGTACTAAGTAAGTTATGGTTAGATAGAAGGAAGAAGTTCTAGTGTGTGACTGCACAGTAGAGTTACCATGGATAGAGATTTTATGTTGTACATTTCACAAGCTAGGATAGAGAATTTTGAATGATTTCACAGTAAAAAAGTGATAAATGGTTGGGGGGAAGGCAGGACCCATAGGATGCAATGGGACCTGTGAGTAGTGCAGAGCATGATGAGGAGAAGCCCGGAAGAACATAGGCAGGACTTAAGAGAAGGGAGAAATTTTTGAAAGAAAGTGAAGAGTGTAGTGGGACAACATGTATTTAAGAGACAGACAAATTTTGGTCCAAATGCAGCTTCCCTCCTTGGTAGCTGATAACTCATTCATTATATTTAAGTCCACTTCCCTCATGTGTGAAGTGGAAAATATTAACATCTACTTTGCAAGGCTTTTTTTTTTTAAGATAAAATAAATAAAAATATGTAAACCACTGATTACTGTCTATGACATATAATAGGACTTACAATGGTAGTTATTGTGATTACATTTTACTAATTAAAAAGAACTTTATGTCCTGGAAGAAGGTGGTGGGTGCCTTGAGTTTAATTTTCTCTTGAATTTAAAGCAACATTCCCTAGAGAAGGCCCTTTGAACTGACGGGGTTAAAATTTCATGGTGTATCCCCTAAAAGGAAGTTTTCCTGAAGCAGGGTGAATGCTCTCCTAAAGCAGCCTTCTATTCTCTGAGATGAAAGAGGCATTGAATTCAGATAACGCAGTCGGACATGTCTGTTTTTGATTGTTGATAAATATTTCATTTTCCATTTTAAATTCATATGGGCCACAAAATCATTGAAGATGAAAAAGAATTCAATACGAGGCCATCCTTTTGCAGGATTGTTTCTTAGAACACACTTGTTCTCGTTTTGTTCAATTGAGATAGAAGCACCTTGGCAGCTGGCCACTGACAGCTACTTCACAGCTGTGGAAAGCACACTATGAGGATGAGTTTCTTTTTCCCCTGTCCGTGAATCTAACACAGCCTCCTTCCAGGAAGAAGTAAAAAGCAATCATTACTTACCTAGCTACAGGCTTGATGTTTTATTTCAAAAGTATCATCTTTGGGCTACCAAGGCTACATGTCTGCACGTTTTGCATTATAATGAAGAGATGTGTAACTGTTTTGTTCTACTTTGCATTTTATAGCCAAGTACGGCAATATCTTTGGGCTAATCATAGGGTGGGGTTTTAATATATAATGACAGTGACATTGGATTAGAAAAATTCTGAAAACAACTGAAAATGGCTAAAAGCACTAATGTTTACAAGATTGTATTACTCTCCCTGATTTAGTTTCTGAGGGCTAAGCTTTCCCCTTTCTTAATTTCAATGATATTATTAGCAGTAGGCCATCGTCATAGTAATTGGTACACCCACTTTATCTAATAGAGTGTTTTTCATCTAATTGACTCCAAATTTATCATACAAATGTCAAAGCCAAATTTTCCTATAATAACCTATTATCTTTGCAGTTCTGGCTCAGTGCACCCACAAGAAATGGCATAATAATCATCTTTGGGAGAGTGAAGGACAGCAACTTAATTTCTTTACCTCTGATACTTTTTTAAAAGGAGGAACTTTTAATCTGTTTTTAAACTTTTGCCAGATTTCTTTTTCATAAGGTTCAACTATGTCCTATTCTAAGCATGGAAATCAATATTCTTATTACAAGAGAGCATTAAAGAGGCAATAGTGTAGCTATGAACAAAGAAAAGGGCTGGGAGCAGCTCTTAGACTGGATGACTGTGCAAATCATTTCATCTCCCAGTTTCTCATATATCAAATGAGAAGGTCAGGCTAGAATTATTGTTTCATGTTCTTTTTTTTTTTTTTTTTTTTTTTTATAAACATACCTCCTTTAAGGTCCTTGCAAATTTCTTTTTTTTTTTTTTTTTTAACCTACCATATTTTAATTAAATTTAAAGCTTTTAAAAAATTTGTTTTAATTAGTTATACATGACAGGAGAATGCACTTTGATACATCATATATAATGGTGTATAATTTCTTCTTCTTCTGGTTGTACATGACGTAGAATCATACCGGTCATATATTTATATATGAACATAGGGTAATAATAGTCTGATTCACTCTACTATCCTTCCTACCTCTATACCCCCTCCCCTCCCTTCATTCCCCTCTACTTTGTTTAAAGTAACTCTATTCTTCCCTAGCCATGCCTCTCCATTGTGAATTATCATCTGCCTATAAGAGAAAACATTTGGCTTTTGGTTCTTTGGGATTGGGTTATAAGAGCGATATTCTCCAGCTCCATCCATTGACTGGCAAATGCCATAATGTCATTCTTCCTTAAGGCTGAGTAATATTCCATTGTATATAAACACCACATTTTTTTAAACCCATTCATCTGTGGAAGGGCACTTAGGTTGGTTCTATAGTTTAGCTATTGTGAATTGAGCTGCTATAAACATTGATGTGGCTGCATTACTGCAATATGCTGATTTTAATTCCTTTGGGTTTAAACCAAGAAGTGGAATAGCTGGGTCAAATGGGTTCCATTCCAAGTTTTCTGATTAACCTACAATATTATACTGTCTGAACTAATTCACAAAAAAATTGTTTTTGAAGAGGAAATGTAAAATCACTAGCAAATAAAAGCAGTAACTCTTGCAATAAAATTAACCCTAAAATGGATAAATAAATATCAAATTAATGGAAAGGCATATACAGTTTTGGACCACCAGTGAAAAGCATACCAGAAACTATGTTTCTATGAATGTATTGCCATCTTTTATGGAGCTTGCAATTTGTACCAACAGCAGAATGTATGTCATCCTTTTGGAAACATTGGGTTAGATGATTTTTTTTTGCGGGGCTGGTTCTTCCTGCCCTTAAAGCCCATGATGAAGTTATTTAAGAAAAGTCTTTTCTGGTGCACATTTTGGAAGAGCCATCCTGCCTTATAAATCCTTCTAAACCTTTCCTATGGAAATGGGATATCCCTGGGTGAAATAACATCTTATCTTGTTTTCCAGGGAAACCAAAGAAAGCATGGACACTCAAGGAAATAATATTTTTCTCTAGGGAACATTAAATTCAAGAAACTTAATGTGATGTCAAGACAAAAGTTTAAAGTCTTCTTGAGGGTGTGTTTTTATGTCAGCAATGCCTTAGTTCATCTCAGGTCTGTGTGCCATATCACGTAGCTATGCTTGTGTATGGAACACACTTTTGAACATATTCTAAAAGGACTTAGGTGAATGGTGAATTAGAAGAAGGTATAGAGAGAGTTGGTAGAGAATGGAATACTAAATTTGTAAATCAAGTTGGGAAACTAGAGCCTCTTTATAAAAAAAAACTTAAGGTATTTTTAGTATAAATTCTCCCTTTTGTCAATTTTATTGTAAGCAGAATTGCACTATAGCTAGCATTTTGATCAGGACGCTGGCTTCTGGCTATTACTGTAATATTGTTTATAAAATGCAAAGAAAAAATAAAGCCCAGTAAAATCTATTTCTCTCCTCCACTGGAAATAATGCAAACTTGTGATGAAGAAAAGAACACAAAGATTACCCTCAGGAGTCAAAGAAAGAATTTTTCCATTTCCTCTGTTCTGCTTCCAACTGCAATCTGATGACCTTTACCTGTTCCAAACCTTTGAATGTAGATTTTAAAAAATATGTATCACACTAAAAGAAAAGGGAATAGTTTTTTGCCTTTATAATCACTTTATTTCCAAATGATATTTTGAGTGCACATTCTTTCAGGCCTTATAAAGTTCCTGAAGACTGAAACAAGTGTGAAGGAAATTCTGGTGGACCAGATGCTGCTGTCCATCAAGACTTAAAGTTGAATGGATCTCTTTGGTATATCCCAAAATATAGATGAAATAGCACAAGCCCTAGATTCAAATCTGATTTGGTTCTCTCACAAGAAAAAAAATAGATCTGAAAAAAAAAAAGATACTGAAAACTATAATGCACTACATAGATGTTAGGTCTCTTTATCAATTCATGTTCAAGGTGGCAGGACACAGCTTCCTAGATCTCTTACATGGCTATTACTGGGAAGATGATAAGTACTTTTTAGAAACAGTCTAATGAGAGATCAACAAGATTAAAGTTCCTTTTGATTTGCTTGTTTGGAATTGAAACTATCTTCCAGAATAATTTATCTAGGGAAACATTTAATTGACAATTAAATACTGAAAAATTCAAGACAGTTTTCACTGTTGGGGTAAAGGAATAGTTTTATATGCTAATAAACTTGAGGTGAAGGATCATAGGTAGGATGCAGGTTGCAAAGAAACAAAATATGTGGCCATTGATGTGCCATGATTCCTATGCCATTCAGAAAGTTATCTGGTTCCAAAATATGCCTTTTGCTTATTCCTAGGTTATGGCAGTCCTCCAGCAGGGCACACAGTATTTCATCATATAATTAAAGCCAAGATAAATACTTTCATCTTCCCTGTGCTTGCAGAAAATGCAACTTTTTACTATTTGTATCATCATTTACGTTATTATCCTTGATCTTTCTAGATTTTTAACTCCTCAAGATCAGAAAATGATAGTGTTTTTATCTTTGGTCGCTAATGCAAAAATGCTTGTTGTAGTAGATGTTTAATATATATTTGTTGAAAGAGCGAATAAAGGAATGACTAAAATGTAACTATCCCCTGCACATGGAATAGTTGACATGTACTGTACTTACCCATATTCTGGCACACATGATTGACAGTAGAGTTCGAGTCTAGAGAAAGCTTTCAAGTGAGTAGGAAAAATCAAGTGGGAAGCCACAAAGCAAAGAGATTGTGCAGGGAAGAAGGGTGTGTTATAGACAGAGTAAAGAACAAAGAAAAAGAAGCAAAGAAAGGAATGGGGAAAAGAAGAGAGGGAAATGTGCCTATTTGCAGCTCTACTGAAGTTCCTGGCCAGAGACTTTTTGAAGATATTCAGGTTGAATTTAGTGAGTCATAACGAAAGTGACAAATTTTCAAAGATGGATTTTTACAGAAAAGAAAAAGAATTGAAAGGCTTTCTCCATATTTGAGCAATATTTAGAATTGAAACAAGTGAGGAAGAACTTGAGTATATTGATTTTAGCAGTTTATAGCATTTATTACTGGAGCCACATACTTGTCACAAATTGAGTAATGACACAGAGATCATGACACATGGATGACCACATATTTTATTTCTTGTAGCATGCATAAACACTAAACTTGTATTATTCACTTGTGTTTTGTGCAATTTTTTTGTTTTATTTAAAGCACAAAACCTAAGTTCCTTGGAGATACAGAGTGGTCACAGTACAAGTTCATGCTTTGAAGCTTCTTTCTGCTATAAACATACAGTAGTAACATAAAGATTTACAAAGAAAAAAATAAAAAAGATGTAAATCTATCTGGATGGTCTAGGTCAGGCAACAGTAGAAATCAACACCAGAATCTCAGTGGCTTAAAACAGAAAACTTAATTTCCTGCTCACACCATCTCCCCATAGAGGCTTGACCCAGGACTTTGCTCCATGGTATCATCATCTTGATGTCCAGATGTCCAGGTGGATGGCAGTGATAGGGAACAGGTAAACATGAGTGCTGGGAGCATGGGGATTAGGGGGTTAATTCTATGGACTGAGCCTATGTGGTAACTCTCAATGTGTATTTCATATATATATATATATATATATATATATATATATATGTATATATGTATATATATATATATATATAATACCTTATTTTATTTATTTATTTTAAAGTGGTGCTGAGGATCAAACCATGCCTCAAACATGCTAGGCGAGTGCTCTACCGCTGAGCTACAACCCCAGCCCTCAATGTGTTTTTAAAGAAACAACTTACACAAAGTCATCTTGGCCATGTTCTGACTTAATATAATAGCCCATACCAACCAGCATATTGATACTACTCTAAACTCCTTTGATTAAAAGAGGACAGATTTCCCTGGCTAAGGCTATCATAAATCTGTACCAAAAAAAAAAAAAAAAAAGTAGTTCCAGATAAAACCAGTATTTACAAACCAATATGACTAAAGTTGACTTTAGGTCCTTGGTATATTACTTAATCTTATTGTAATCATAAATTTTCACTTCCATGGTTTCACTTAGACACAAATGAATAAGATATATGCAGTAGGGATTTAGAAATCTGACATAATCCAACTGTCAATCAAGAGCTAGGAGGTGGTACTCAGGTTGCTCCCTATGGAAACTGTCTCTTAATCCCAATAAAAACTGAGCTCACAAAAGAAGTTAGTTGTTAATAGTTTCAAGACAACCCACTCTCTCCCTTGAGAGTGTTTCCCCCCCTTCTTCTTTCTCTTGTAATAAACTTTGTTGTATTTTTACTGTTCCTCACGTCTTGCTTGAAATCTTCTCTTGCCAAGATACAAGAGCTGAATACAAAAGGAAATTTCCTGATAACAGCAGGACTACCATTTGGGGCACTGGTAATTGCTATGGCAGAGGGAAAGGGAAAATGATTCTGCTCATTTCATTCACCAAAGACTATCACAAGGCTATATGTGGGGTAAAGAAATAAAATCCTACTATTATAGTGTGTATATGGGACATCCACCCAAATGCTCCTGTATTAATGCAGGAATTCTCAGAGATGAAATGATGAAATTGTGACACCTGTAACATCATCAGTGGATCAATTCATCTGATAGATTAATAATGTGAACGAATTACTGAGTGGTAACTGTGGGCAGGTAGAGTATGGCTAGAGGACATAGGTCATCAGGGATGTGCTCTTGGGATTATATTTCATGCTTGGATTCTCCTCTCCTTATTTCCTAGCGTCCATGGGCTGAGCAGCTTTCTTCTGCTCTCCTTCCTGATGCTCTGCCTTATCTCAGGCACAGAGCAATGGAGTCAGCCACCGTGAATTGAATCTCTGTAACTGTGAGCCTGAAATAAGTTTTTCCTCCTCCAATTTGTTCTTGTCAGGTATTTTGTTCACAGTGATGAAAAGATGACTAACACACCTACAATGTGTCTGGAAGGAAAAATGGAAAATTCGGTAGGTGGAAGTAATCATAATTACAAGGAGCAGGTTGAGATCAACATTGTCTTGGCCCCACAATTGAGCAGAAATAAAGAATGATGAAAAGAGAATGGTTCTGGATTCCAGGGGCAAGAGGCAGAGAGAGTTAGCTAGGTGTTCAGTTCTCTTGGGGTCAGAATGTCCACAAAACTTATAAAAATTTATGTGCTTAGAGAATCAAACTATCTCTGGCATAGCCAATGATCAGGATTCAAGATAAGCACCTAGGAGCTCAGAGACCTAGTAGGTGAAATTTTCTCATCTTCAGATGTCAGAATATAGGATATGTTTCAGGGTCCCTTGAAGAACTGGTAAAAGCAAGAAGGAAACATTTTAGAGTAAGAGATGTGAAGCATCCAGAATGAGGAAAAGTAGCCCATATTCAAGATAAGTCTCCAAACCAAAATTTTAAATCACTCAAAGAAAACCAATGCTAAAAGAACCAAGAAAATCATCCATTATAATATGAATTCACTCAACTTATAAGAATAATGGTGTTTTCTAAAACAACTTTGAAGTTGGCTTACTATAGCCAGAGAGATAAAATAAAAAATAAAATTTAACAAAAAGAAGAAAAATAATGAACACAATTGGTCAGAACTGAAAGAAGATTGTGCAGATATGAAAAGAAAAAAATACTTTGAAATACTGGAAATGAAAATAATCATTGAAATAAAAAAGCCAACATTTAGTGTAAACTCAAGATTGGATACAGTTGAAAGAACAATTGGCTAATTAAAAGGTAGTATTGAGGGGTGTACCCACAACATAGCATAGTGATATAGAAAGATTTTTTTTTTTTTTGGTACCGAGGATTGAACTCAGGGGCACTTGACCACTGGGCCACATCCCCAGCCCTTTTCTGTATTTTATTAGAGACAGGGTCTCACTGAGTTGCTAAGTGCCTCACCATTGCTGAGGCTGGCTTTGAACTTGCGATCCTCCTGCCTCAGCCTCCCAAGTGCTGGGATTATAGGCGTGCGCCACCGCGCCTGGCTGAAAGATTTTTTTAATATGAAAAATATTTAAGAATATGAAGGAAATGTTTCATGGGCTTTCTAGAGTAAGAGAAGAAAGAGACTGACAAGAAAAACTCTGGTGAGAAAGAGCTGAGAATTTGCAGGTTGTTTTAAATGGTCTACATCCTCACATAAAATGCATGTCAAGAATTAAGTAGAGAAAAATACATTTAGATGCATCATAATGAAAACATAGGAGATGGTGATAGGGGTGAAGGAAGAGTTTTGCTAAAATTGAAAACAGCTGCCAGTGAGCAAAACAGATTACGAAGCTACAATGACCAAAGAGGGCAGAGGACAATGGAGTATTGCCTTTCTATGTCTGAGTGGACATAAATATATCACTCTGGGATTCAGTATTGAGGTACACCATCATTCAAGAGAGGAGAAAGATAGATGGATTTACAAAGGCTGAGAAGTGCATTTGCTACCGATGGACCATCATTGAAAGACTCTTTATGATGGTATTTCAGTATGAAGAAATTAATCTGAAAGAAAGGAGGTCAATATTGTAGAATAGGATGGTAAAGGGTTAGAGTCCAGAAACAGCATCTTAATCAAGATGATGATAGTATTTATAGATTTTTTTTGGGGGGGTGGGCAGTACCAGGAATCGAACTCAGGGCCACTTGGCCGCTGAGCCACACCCCCAGCCCTATTTTGTATTTTATTTAGCGACAGTGTCTCACTGAGTTGCTTAGGGCCTCACTGTTGCTGAGGCTGGCTTTAAACTCGTGATCCTCCCATCTTAGCCTCCCAAGCCGCTGGGATTATAGGCATGTGCCACTGCACCCAGCTAAAGATTTGATGGTAATAACTAAGATACAAAGGCACAACTTACAGATTCTGTATTAGTAGAGGGAAAAGGAAAGAATACAGAAGTCCTACGTACCTAGAGTTATCTTGATTTTTCTCTTTCCCAAAACATGTATTGTAGAGCTGAAAAACACTTGCTGAGTAAATTGAATGTGGGTGCCCTTGAAATAAAAAAAAAAACTGTTTGGAGTTGGAGATTTCAGCTGTTTGGTGTTGTATAATAATCTGTCCTATTGTTTAAATTCCCCAAGTAAATGCAGAAAAGTCTCAATTATGTGACACCATCAGCTAATTCAGTTTATTTTTGTCCTTAACCTTAGAGGGAAAGAAGAAAGCAACAAGAAAATGATCAGTATGTATTTAAAAGCGGTACTTTGGTTTAGGTCAATATGGGTTTCATCTAGTCACCTACCATTTTTACATTTCTCTTGACCTCACTCTGATCACTCAGCCATAAAATGCCAACTTTTAGAGAGATCAATCATCCAAGAAAAGTTCAATCATTGCTAATGCACATAATGTACAAGGATAGAAACTGGATTCACATTTTAAGAAACATTTTTTGAAATTAAATTTATACAAGTCTAATAGGAAAATATCTGATTCTTGGACTTCATAGAAATTACATTTAGTGTAAGTAACGAGACATGTGCAGCATCGGAGACAGATGCCAGAAAGTGTTCTGGTTCAGAGGCCTCATGCTGTGACCAAGGAGCTGTGTGGCTACACATATTTAACCTCTCTGGGCCTCAGTATTTTATGTGCAATGTGCACGTGTGGGGGGCTTGATTAGATGAACTCTAAGGTCTCCTGATGCATTGTAGGTCTACGATTCTAGAATGCTCCACAGATTGTGCATTCTGGTTAGCTGAGGTTTTAGGCAGCTTTGCTAATCTCTTTTGTGGCTGGTGTTGTGAGCCTCCTGGACTGCTTTGTCTGAGAGTTCTGGGGCAAGGCCATGCAGTCCCATGTTATAAGCCTTCTATCTTGTTCCCTCCTAGCTCCCAGGGAGAAGTGCTGTAGGGCAGTGAGCCCTGGGAGGGTGGAAAACAGAATGACAAAACAGAGTCCATAGTGAGGTGCCCAGGAAAGGTATATCAGGCAATTCACAATTAATGTATTTATACAAATATTAGACAGAAAGTCTCTAAGTTTGAAAACGCAGTTTCAATGGTGCCTTTGTCCATGGAAAAATGTGAGCAATGAGAAGCATTGTTCAAGGAGATGGGCCAGAGCTGTGATAATGACTTTGGCACTGGACCATTTTTTCATTTGTGACATTTATCATGAAGCAATATTCAGGATCTTGATTGGAGGCTCATGCTGTGAAATACAATGAATGTAATATCTAGAAAACAAGGGAGAACAGATGTAGCAGGGTTGTATAATCCAGCGTGACACTCATTATCCTTATGAAAGGAATAACTATCAAGCTTGAGAGATGGAAAATAGATGCAGCCATGATGATGGTCAGAATGCTGCCTGGTTTAAAAAGAAGCCTGTAATTTCTATACCTGGAAATAGTCATTATGAAGTAGCATATCTGTTTACCAGTTCTTGTAGCACAGAGTATCCCTAGTAATAGACTGTCACCTAACTCTCTCCTCTGTGGAATGTTTAATTCAGTTAGAATGATATTCCCTGGACCACAAATAAAGAATAGTTAAAGCAGCATGTAGTGGTCAGGAAATGGTTTTTCACAGACATTGACTCTTGTCATGATCTACTTTAGAGATGATGAAAAGTATCATGTATAAATCCTTACAAGAAGGAGAGAATGAAAGACCTTTGTAAAAGGATGTGTCATTATTTTCAATGTATTTATACTATTTGGAAACTTATATATCTTTTCCATTTTTTTTCAATGTTGTTAGACTTGAACAATTGAAATAAGCCACTCATATTTCATATGGATGTAATGGTTCCGTTTCTGAGTTCTTATGCCCCTTGGTATTTGATTTTATGAATCCTTTTGTGGTATTTTAATAAAAAAGAATAATTTTATTTCTCTCTGCAAAATACTTTCATTTTGAAAAATTATGAGTGTTTGGGGATTCCTCTTTTGGTCATTGCAACAGGAGTCAGATTCCTGTGAGAGGGATTACAGGGACTGAATGAAGAAGAAGCAGCTGCCCCCAAATCACACATTTCGTTAAAACCTCATTTAACAAAAGAAAATTTAATCATTTATTCTCTGGAACAAACCTTGATTCTTCTGCAGATACTCAATACTATGTTTTACTGATAGAATACTGTGACTCCATTTTGTTACAAACATTTATCTAAATCTTTTTTAGATGTATATTTTACATTATTTATAGCAATGCTTGTTTCCAATGTTCATATTTGAATCTCTTCTCAAAAATGTATTTGACCTCATTTACTATTACTCTTCCTATTTTCAGCCTGGGAAGTTGAATCACTTCTGCAATGAATATTCTAACTTTCAAAATTTTGTTTATTTTGGGTTATAAAGGCTCCCTCCCAGCAGATTGTGGAAAGTGGGTGGAGGGAATCTCCGGATATGCTTATGTATAAATAAAACACAAAAAATAACGTGCTAAGGTTTCAGGTGAGACATTTACCCGAAGTGTGGTAGTTATTCTTCATGTTCCCTCCTGCAGACAGACTTTTAATTCCATGGAAAAAGTCATATTTCAAAATATTCTAGGTCTACAGTCTTATTTCCAAAACATGTCAAAGATCAGTTCTTTATGTCTGAATGGGGTTTCTGTCTTAAACCTGTGTCTCCATTTCCATCAGATGCTGAGGCTAGATAGATACCTCAAAACCCCTTTTACCTTCTCCCTTAAATACTAGAACCTCCTGTGAGCTGGAAACTAATAGACTTAAATTCAGTGTTCACAATTTTAAAAAGTAAATATTTGCATATCTTTAAATAGGTGTGTCTTATCTGCTTCCTCATTTCCTATTGACACTCAGCTCTGCACTTAGTTTCCTGACCAGGTACCTGCAGGATCTGATTTTTGGGATGCCGTCTCTACTGGAGCTGTCCAGGCAACTATCTCTGCATTCTAAGGTTTGTGTACAACTGCATTTTCCTCTTTTGGGAAGCTTTCTCTGCCATCCTGCCTTCCTCTGTTGCTTTGATAACCTTCATATACATTTCATTAAGTAGCCTATGCTTATCTTGATATAGTACTTGCAATCCCCTGTGTAGTGGTGTTGGTTTGCCACATGGCTTCACAAGGACAACCCAAAAGAAGGCATTCTTCTTGCAAGTTGCACCTTCTCAATTAATCATCTCAGTTAAAATGTGTCCACAAAGGTGGGACAAATAGCTGCTAATTAGACTCATCCACTCACACAAGCAATGAGAAGTATACAAATCTATAAATAGATTTCAAAATTTTTTATTTGGAAATATTTCTAGACTTGCAGAAAATTTGCAAAACAATTTCTTGAATAGCCTTCACTGAGATTTTCCTAATGTATAACATTTTACATAACCATAGTACAGTTGAAAAATAAAAAAGTGACATTGGCACAATAGTATTAACTCAACTATGTAGGCCTTAATAGAATTTCATCAAATTTTCCCCTAATATTCTCTTTCAGTTTCAGAATCTGATCAAAGATTACCTTAATTCATTTAAGTATGTTTCCTTAATTGCATTCAATCTGTGAAAATTCCTCCTTTTTCTTGTCTTTCATGATCCTAATACTTTTGAAGAGTACTGGTCAGTTATTTTTTGGGAAGTCTGAATTTGAGTTTGTCTCTGTAGTTGTCAGGATTCCCAGAGAAACAGAACCAGTATCTCATGGGTACACACACACACACACACACACACACACACACACACACAGTGGTTTATTATAAGGAACGGGTGTCTGCAATTATAGAAACTGGCAAATCCAAAATTTGCATTGCTGATTTCTTATTTTGAGTCCAAAGGCTGGAAAGTATTGTAGAAATAGGAAGGGCTGATGTTCCAAATAGAAGGAAAATTAGATGATACCATTTGAAAATAGATGATTTCTCTCTTTCTCAGGGAGGGTCAGCCTTTGGTTCTATCCAGACCTTCAACTGATTGGATGAAGGCCACCCACAATTTGTTTTACTCAGTCTACCAACAAGTTAAATGTTAATTTCATCCAGAAACATTCTCATAGAAACACCCAGAATAATGTTTGTCCAGATATCTGGAGATGCTGTGACCTAGTCAAGTTGATGCATAAAATTAACCCCTAACAGCCAATATCTCCTCACTATTAGGATGAGGATTGGCCTCTTTGGCAAGAATTTCAAGAGTGGTTTTTTTTGTTTGTTTTTGTTTTTAATTCTCATGACATATTGAGGGGTTCATGATGTCCAAATTTCCTATTATTGGAAATGTCAGTGCTGGAAAAACAGAGGTCAGAACAAGCTAAAAAGCAAACAATGAACTTCCTCTTCAGCTCTTCTTCATTCCTCCTCCCTGGCTGCTCTCCCTGTCCAAGAATGAGATGTACAATCCTTGTAACCATGCTACCAGAGGTTCCTTCTGATCCTGGTCCTTTTGTTGGCTAGGGAATGAATTGACCTTTCCAGCCTGTCTCATGCTCTTAAGTAGTCAGGTCCATATCTGTTGCACTGAGTTAGCACCACATACGGTGGTATAGACCCTTTTCAATTTTCCTGGTCTCTGTGATGACTAATTTAAACATGATGTCTCATGTTGCTTCTTTACTTATTCCTTGTCTTCCCAGGAACTGGTCTTGTGACTCATTTTGCTGCTCCCAGCTATAACTAAAATTTGGTTTGCTTTTAACCTTATTGAACTTTTACCTCCTTTATTTATTATAAATTGAATTTATAAGCAGCTTCTGGCCTTTTGAGTGAGAATGAGACCACCTGTATCTACATTACTCTCAGGATGAATAATGAGGCCAATTATGTCACTGAGACATAACTATTTGTTACAGGTAATTCTTATTCAGGAAGATAAAACTATAGACCAATTAAAAATCTTAGTTACTTCAGGAAGTTTCTGAAAACTAATTTGCTCAGCGAAATGATTTTCTCATCTAGGCACATAGCCCTTCTTTCTGGACAATAGACTATATCTATGAACAGCAACATCTTGTCAAGACTCTTCCAGACCCTTGCTTCACTGCGGCCACCAATTGAAACTATTGCATCACAGCTTTTACCTAATATTTATCTGTTTTGTGCCTTGAAAACCTGACAGAAATTTCTGGAGCTCAATTCCCAAGATTAATAATATCCTTCTTAGACCACTTCTTCCTAAGAGAATAGAAAGACTGTCAAGGTGATTTTAGTAAAGCAGGTCTAGTAAACTTAATATTCTTTGATCAACAGGTTTTCTTTTGGTTTTTTGGGGAGTTAGTAGGCAATACCAGGTGAGTATTTATTCAGATCCAGCTGTGCCATCTTGATGTTACCCAGTAGGTTAGGTCTTGTGTGGTTATTCTTGATTAAATATAAGGATATTTTCCCTTTTGTCTATGGAATGCTAAGAAAAAGAGGATGTCACTTTCTTCTTCTTCTTTTAGTCAAACACCTTTTTGCACAATCTAATACATGGTGAAGGGATAAAGAAGGAGGAGGGCTGACATTTGACTCACCTGTGGGGTGCTTCAAATTATACCCCATGAAGATTCTAATAATCACTCCCTTTCCTCCTCCTTCTGATCCAGTCAGAAGTGAGAATCAGTGGTCTAGATACTTATTCTACCTAACAGGGTAAATTAGAATGGAGGCCATTATAATGAGTCAATACTTACCTTTAAATATGCAAATAATTAAGACAAAGATCTATGTTGAGTATATTTTCCAATATTTGCCTTCTTTCCTACTTAATTTAATCATTACATAAATGGGGGGAAAAAGATTTTCATTGACCTTCTGTTAGACTTATTTTTATACGGAAGGAACAAATCATTTTTGGCTCCAGCCCCAGAAGGGGCACACAATTATGCCAGAGAAATTAGAGAGCAAGGCAGGATTTATACAAATCAGTTCTTGCCTATTTTGGAAATGTTTTTATTAGAGCTTTGGCATGAAGACCTTTTCTTCGCAAACCTGAGAACTGGTCCTGTACTATAAAATGCTCACACAAAATGTTGTTTAAAAATGTTTTTATCAAGGAAGTTTTTATTTTTTCTACTTTATTTGAAAACATACTCATAAGCTTTAAAAGACTTCACATAGGAAGTAAAATTTTAATTTTAACAAGTAGATGACAGAAGAGAGAGAGGACTGAGAAGATTCCTCAGTTGCCAAGGAGTTGATGAAAAGAAAGTGAGAAAATCTGTAACCATATGCCCAGTGACCACTTCCATCCAAATGATGCTGTGCAGCTACTCTTAACAACATTCTTTCTTCTCTAGCTGAAAAAAAAGTTATTTTGGTGATGAATTATCAACTTTATATAATCTCTGCATTCTCTTTCATGATTCTATTGATATCATTGATTTTTTTCTCTTGCTCTTCATTGCTGTAATTTTTTGCAGCCTATATATATATATATATATATAGTTTTTGATGTTCAGTCCCCCAAATTCACATTCAAATCAGTGTTTTACAAAATCTATTTTTTTCACTTCTCTGTTCATGACATATAAAATTTTTATTTTTAACATTTGCCTACTATTCCCGTCAGTCCCCTGATGTTGGACAGGTAGCTCACGTTATATTGCAGGGGAATTCTGTTCAGGATGTAATTGAGGAAAAAAGTTGAGCCTGTTTTTTGTATTAAATATAATGTTGGGAAGAAATCATCACAATTGAGGTTTCTGTTGAACAGGGCTCTACTGCTCTGATACATCCAATTTCATTCTAGTTTTATTGACACTCTTTGCCAAGACCTTCCCTTTCAATCCACAGATGAGTTGGAAAGGATTATTCTAAAACTCCATGTAACACTTTCTCCACAGGAATATATCATGTAAATTTAGCATTTATGAAAGTTGTATGCACATCAAGATATTTTTTATTTAATTAGAATCCACTGAAATCATAACATATAGTCCAGCCTCACAGAAATATGCTTTGTTAAAAAATTTCTGCATGAGGTAGGGGTGCAGTTGTTATGTAGGATTCATCATTCTAGATATTCTTATATAATACTGCATAAAAGAGGGTTCTTAAACTCCATGCTTCATAAGTGATATTAGAATATTCTTTGACTCCTCTCTCACACTCCAGAGGCAATCCATTAGCAAACACTAGGCTGTTCGCATGATGATCCCCTACATCTTTCATCACTGTCACCATTCTCAGTGTACTTCAAGCAGTCTTGCCCTGATTGTTGCAACAGCTACCTTAGAGGTCAGCCTGCTTCTGCCCTAGGGTGTCTACTTTCCACACAATATCAGAGGAATCCATTTAAATGAAAGTAAAATCATATCACTTCTCTTTTCAAAACTGGCCAATGGCTTTCTTTGGACGAAGAATAAAATTCAAAGACTTTTCCTCCAAAGACTTGAAAGGCATCATCATCTCACCCTTGGTTACTTCCTAGACCCCATTACAGCTGTCTCTGTCGGGACCTTACACTGTCTGCCAAGGGGATGGAAAGGCTCTGACTTTCTGGCTGCTTGCCACATTACCACAACCTGTTACAGGATCTAGGCTAAGCAGGGGGCATGACTGTGAGAACTGAAACCACCCCAAGGATAGGCCAATGGCTCCGCCAATGGCATCTGCCCATGCTCCTTATGTGTCCCTATGATCTTTTTGCTGATTGGCCCATGTCCTCTATAAGACCGTCCAACTTCTTCAATAAACCGAGTTCCGGCATTCTACTGACTGGGCTCCCCGACATGGCTCTGAGTCTTTTGAAGGCAGGGGAGGAGGCGTTGGTGGTCTTTACTTTCCCAATCCAGACTCATCATTGAGGTAGACCCCTCTGGCCTCTTTTGGTAGACAGGAGAGGTCCATCCTGGGTGTGGGGGGGGCTATAGACCTCAACCCCTTATAATAATCCAACATGTCTCCTTGCCCACTCTGCGCCAGCCCCACAGCCCTTTGCTGCTCTTTGACCACACCCATTCTGCTCCAGTCTCTGGGCCCTGTACCTGCTGTTTTCAGCCTGGAATGCTCTTTTTCCAGACAGCTGTACGTTTTCATCTCTCCATTTCTTCAGATTTCTTCTTCAATGACACTTTGTCACAGAGGAGGTCCTCCTTGACCCCTGCCTCAAGCAGCACCCCTGCACCTTCCTGTGCCCCTATCCTGCATAGAAGTATGCACTGGCCACCACCTGAACATACTCTCTCTGTTTATTGTCTGCCTCCCTTCCCCACATCCGGTCCTAAGCTCCACGAGAACAGGAGTACATCTGTTTTCTTCATTGCTCTGTAATAAGAGCTGCAATGATGACTAGTCTGGATTCAGGTACAGAATAAATATTTGACAAATGAATGAACAATAAAATGATTAACTAATAATGATCATATGAACACACTCAGCCTCTGTAATCACCAAAAGCTAGAATCTCCCATGAATACTGGGCCATCTAGCTATGGAGTATATTCTCATATGATTTTTATTCCTTCATACTGTGTGATATGCTTTAATCAATGGCTTTGTGTGGACTGAGTCTTCTTCAGGGTCATGTTACAAATCCTAACTCTCACTTGTGTTTCTGTACTCAGCAGTCTTTACTTCTAATTCTAGAATCATTGACAAGATGCTGAAAATATGTTTTCTCTAAGCTTACTTTATGCTTTAAAATTAATATTCTCCTTTAGTAATGTTATCTTCTGTTTTCAGGAGATAAATTGTTTTTTTTTCTTGAATGTTGTGATGATGAGTTTCTCTCTCTTTGTGCTCTGGTGATCAAAGCCAGGTCCTTGAATATGCTAGACAAATGCTCACCCACTGATTTACACTAATAGCTTTAAACATTCATATATATATATGTATACATATATGCATATATGTATACATATATATATATTTATTAAGAATGATAATTTGTTGTGATTTTCTTTCCCAGAGGTGTTACAAAGAAAACGCATATTTTGGAAAATTTTGGAGACATAAAAGCTATTTTTAAAAATTAGGAGCAAATCCTTGTGGTTTAGTATGCTTGTAGGATTTTTAGCCCCTTTTCTAGGCATATGGTAGGATTTCACTTCCTATTTCACTTCCTTACTCCCTTTGAAGTTAATTTTAACCATGTGATTTGCTTTTCCAATGAAATCTGAGCCACAGTGACATATGTCACTTTCACATGTTTTTGGAGCTGTGTGCAATTCTCCAGAGTTCTTTTGGTCTCAGCACTTGTGGGAAAATGTGGGGAGATGAAGCCTCTGACAGTATAGATTCCCGGCTGACTCCCTAAGCAGAGCCTCTCTGGGTACCTTTGTAAGTGAGAAAAGAACTTTATTAGGTATAGCCACTAAGATCCTGGGAGATTTGTTGCCACTGTATCATGCTATGCTGTTGATATAATAGTGACAAGAAAGATACGGCCATTTGGAAAATAAAGAATTGTGTAAGAATGAAAAAATATCAGTGGCTATACCAGTATCTTGGCATTTATCCTCTGGAATTGTATTAATTCATGTACATACTTGTTTGATTAACTTGACAAAAATTGTGGTTATGCTTCTAATAACCATTTTTGACCTTTTCCTCCTCACTAGTAGTAAAAGATTGCATGTCATTTAATGTTCTGCAGTCCGATTGTCCAATGGCCACATGGCGGCATATGACTCTCTCCTCCTTGTCAAACCACTCACTCTGTATGTGGTGTTTGTAGGATATCAATGGCTATCTGGTAGGTGAACACCTGTCTGCCAGAGGTCTCCTCAAAAAGAATATGGCCTTTGTACCATATTTTTTTTTAAAAAATGTGATTTTTAAAAAGTGATAATCCATAGTTTCTATTGTAGAAGAATGATTGTTCATATTTACAGTTTTGGCCCAAATTTAATTTGTTAAAATGTTAAGAGGACATTTGCTTCACTCTAACCAACTCTATCAGACATTCTCCAGGTGACAGCTGCCCAGAGATCACCAATCGATCACCAATTGATCATTTACTACTTATTAAATTGGTTATATAATGCAATCTAAAATGCTTTGCAATAGTTCATTTTTGAAGGCCACGGATTCTTTGGTGACATTAATAAATACTCTCTATACTTTATAAATAATGTTTTTCTACATTAGGTTTTCTTAAGCTGTTGTAACCAATATCCATACATTAATGCTTCTGTAGCTCAGTGCATTAATAATAAGAATAATGGTTTGCCATTTAAAGCTCAAAGCAAAAAATGAAAAATGCCAAGTTGAATGTAAGAATTACTTCTGTATCAGTCCTTGGGAATTTGTTTCAAGAGCTTTAACTGAGTGAATTAATTTCAGCCAAACAAAATTCATTTCTGTAGCTTTATTTTAAAAAAAAGTAATTTAAAAAAAGTAATAATCCATAGTTTCTATTGCAGAAGAATGATTGTTGATATTTACAGTTTTGGCCCAAATTTAATTTGTTAAAATGTTAAGAAGACATTTGCTTCACTCTATATTTTCTGATATTTTCATCTTTTTTTTGGATGGAATTATTTTTCTATATTACAGTATTTACATTTTACTTCTAAAGATTTTATTTTCAGCATGAAATGATAAACAAAACTCAAATTAACTTTTTGTAGTTAAGATTTATGCTACCTATTTGTGTTGTTTTGGACATGTAGGATTTCAAAACTTCATCGTTAAATAAAAACAGTGCAATTCGGAACATGAGACCTTCAAATTCTTGTTCCTCACTGTGTGATTTAGAATGGGCTATTGAATGGTCAGTGCAAAAAACTCCTAAAGTGGAGGGCCATCCTCTGCCTATCTCAGGAAGAACTCTTGGGCTTCACCTAAGTTGTTTCCATAGTTTCGTTTAGGTCCAAGTAAAACATGTCCTCATTACCAGCCTTGAAAATGTCTGATTTTGAGGGAAGGTGGATGACTCCCACCCTGACACTCTCTCTACCCCCATTTATGTTACACACTCTTATCTGTCCCCAAACTTCTGCTGCTTGTAATGAAACTGGGTGAAGGAGAAGATAGCCATGTCCAGTAAGAATTGCCAGATAGCGGGCACAATAGGGAGCTCTGGGAGCCTTGCTAGGTGGTGCAAAGGAGTATGGGTGCATGAGGAAGATCATAATGTGCACCTCATAATAGTGTTTTCTGGAAGGAGCACATTTTTTGGGGGAAAGTAAATGGAACTCTGCATGGAGGTGAAAAGCATACATGAAGAGTTAGTAATAATCTGACCCAATCTTAGTAATGATGTAGGTGGTCATTATATTTATCTTGTTTGGAAAAAATTCTACTCAGTATCCTTTCTGTGTTTATTGGACCCAATATTTGAGTCCAATTTAATACAAATATTTCATTGTAATGTGTTTATTTTATTGTCATACCTGCATTGTTACTTAAATTGTTCTTATACAAATTATTAGAAAGATGTTGTAAAAATGGTGAATTCCCTGGAGATTATCATTCAAATGTGATGACTGACTGTCCTTTCCTTTTTCCAAGTTATGATACTTTAGATCTTCTAAGATCTCAGGACATGTGAATGGGACATTGATGCTAACCCAGGGAAGGTATGAGAGTGGATTTTGTGCTCTGACATGGACTGGTGCTGATTTGTGTGTGTAACTGTGCTTCTTCCTTCTCAGAAATGTTTGGGGAAAAAAAGCCTAGAATCTTTGCGGTGACAATGTTATTTGAAAGAGGATTGGCCTTTTGTAATCTCCTAAGAAGCTCATTCTCATCCTAAAACTCTGAAGTAGACTGACTTAAAAGAGCTGCATTGTCTGTATTTTTCAGGTCCTAATTCACTCCAAAGAAAGATTTGTGTGCCTTTGCTTCCAGTTGAAATTGTGGTTTCCCAATGGGGATGGGGGAGTGTCTTCCCATGTGGATGCAGAGTTTCGCGGTTGGCCATGGTTTTCCTGGAGGATACAGTGAGGGTGCTGAGCCCCGTACATGAATCTGTACCTTGTTTTATCTAGCTTTCAACCTGACCTCTAAATTTGGATCTTCTTAGGGCATTGTTCTGCCTGTGAATGTGCATCTGTGTCAGTTCAGATCCTCTGGGGAAGATATACTCTGGGGATGGAATTGGACCCACAAGAGGGTTATTGGATAAAACCCTGAAAAAGATAACTGAGGGAGGAAGAGAAGACAAGGAAGTCACCATGCTGAAGTCTAGGTCCACCACCTATGAAAAGAGAGAAAGAAGGGAGGACTGTACATGAGTCTTAGACCCCTGAGAGTTTCAGCCAGCCCAATTGGGGGATGCTTTACACTAAAGGTACCCATTAGAGGAATACCATCTTGGCAGGAACTGCCAGATTCATATGCTGCTGTGCTCACTCACTGGCTGGGAGCAGCCTGGAGGCATGATGTGAAGCTGTAGGAGATCCCAAGGTGTGGCAGATGGAGGCTGTCAGCCTGCCATGCTCCCTGCAGCAGGGTCTCCAGGAGTGAGGAGCACTCCTATGACCCCACAGCATTGCAACAGAAATAGTTCAGAGAGCCAACGGTTGAGCCTAGAGTTAAGGGGACAGCTTGGCATGGGACTGCTGTTCAGGTCAAACATCTGGGTCCATTATTTGTTAGCTATGAACAGGTGCAACTGTTCTTCTTGAGCCTTAGTTTTCTCATCTACAAAATGAGGTTAATAATAAACTCAGAGCAGCAATGCTATGTTGATGAAATGAGTTTAGGATATATAAGTTCCCAGCAGATATTTGTTGTCCTGTCATTCTTTCCTTATTCCTCTCTCAGTCTTTCTTGACTGCCTGCCTCCCCATGAAATGCCCTCTTCCTCCTCTTCTATTGCTTATTCCCCCTTCTTTCCTCCATTCTATTCTTCCACAGTGAAAGGTAGATTCTGTTCCCTTAGTTTAGTTCAAGAGAAAACTCTGCAGTCACAAAACATATTTTGTAGCTTTTTTTTTGCAAATGTGTGATAAGAGATCAGTAGAGGAAAGGGACAGGATGGGATAGTAAGGGTTGGGAAGTGCTGGGGAGTGGTATTGGTCAAATTGTATTGTTACATTGTGTGCATGTATGACTATATAACAAATCCCATCATTATGTACAAACCAGTTAGAAATGTGGAAGGAAGAGAGAGAGAAAGAGAAAAAGAGAGAGAGAGAGAGAGAGAGAGAGAGAGAGAGAGAGAGAGAGAGAGAGAGAGACTAGTTGAGTAGGCTGACAATATTTTTTTTACTACTATATGGCAGTAAAAATTAGTTCCAGGGTTGGGGTTGTGGCTCAGGGACAGCGTGCTTGCCTCGCACATGTGAGGCACTGGGTTCAATCCTCAGCAACACACAAAAATAAACAAACAAAATAAAGATATTGTGTCCACATATAACTAAAAAAGAATAAAAAAAAACTAGTTCCATATTTCTGATATCTCAGTAATTATATCTACATATATAAGATACCATGTAATCAGGTATATCTAGCATAGATTTTCTTTTTCTTTTTAAAAAAGATTTTTTTTTCACATAAAAATTCTTTTAAAAATTATAAGCTTGAAGGAAATGTCTGATAAGTGCTAGGTACTGATCCTATGCATGTGTGAAGCTTCTGGGAACACTTTTATGAAGGTGATGATGGACGGCATTTTGTCTCACATTTCAACTGTTCCATTGATTTAGAATATTTTGAGTTATTATTTTAAATGGTGCCATTAACTGAACTGAAATTAAGATTCTGTTTCTAAGACTTTTCTCATAGAGTAGGTGTTTAAATGTGATTCATTTAAATCTCATTGCTTTTTTCTTTTTGCATGAGTTAACCCTTTCACAGTTTTTGGACCACCTACAGACCCACCCCCACTGTCATTAAATTTTTCTAACCTTATTGGGTCTCATCAAGTAGCTCATTCCAGCAATTGGTGCCTGTTTACACTGAACTAAATAAATAGTCCATTACTTCCCAAATCCTGACACCCATCTGCAAATCAGAGATTTCTTCCCACATCTTTTTTTTTATTCTGTTCAGTGCTCATATCATACAAAATGCTTATCGAATTTCTAAGCATTAGTGTGGGTAAAAAGACTCCCATTTTCCTTTCATCTATTCTCAGAATTGTTTTCTCCCAGTTGCCTTAGTCACTGACAAAAAAAGACATAAATGAGAAAATAAATTACTATTGTGCATCTAGATTATGAAAGCTTGATATTAAAAGAAAATGGGTAAACTCCTAAGCATAAACTACCAGGGAAAAAGAAAAAATTTAGGAACTCTACCTAACATTTATGGAGAGGAGTTTAAGAGTTTTTTTCCAACCAAATTTTTTATCATCATTTATATTTCATACATTTATGTAGGCATGCAGTGTTTTTTTTTTTTTTTTTTTAAACCATGGCCAAAATGTGGAGGTTCAGAAAGGAATAAAATGCAGAAGATATCTTTACTTCTTGCTCTTGGTTCTGGTTAGATACACCCTGCAGCCAAACTAGATTTTTTGGAATCTGTCCATCTTCATAGTTGTGGAGCTAGCTTGATATTTAGGAGATTGTCCACATGGTGTCATCAGGTGTTCCAGAGAGGCTCATCTGTGAATAAACACACTGTAATGAAATTAGTCCTTAATTTATGCCAAGGAAAACTGAGTTAGCTTATAAATTTGGTGATAAGGAATTAGCCAATTTGCTTTCTCTGATAAAATTATTAAAGCTACCCTATCCTCTTTCATACTAGGAAGGAAATTCTGCTATTTTTCTTAAGGATTGCTGATCAATCAATCAAACAATTCATCAATCAACAAATCAACCATCCTACCCATGTTTATAGGGCACCTCTCATGTATGTCATTTACAAACCAAGAATATGATTCTTTTCTACTCATCTTAATGGGACTATGAGGACTTCAAATTATTAATTAATTAATTAATTAATATTTAATTTTAATATTATTAAAATAATGTGTGAAATTTAAATCTTAAAAAAAAAATCAAGGATTTTTTCTGCTGATCCATAATGGGGATGGGGGGAGCATGGGAGGAATGGAGGAACTTTAGATAGGGCAAAGGGGAGGGTCGGGGCAGGGAGGGGGCGGGGGTAGGAAAGACGGTGGAATGAGATGGACATCATCATCCCAAGTACATGTATGAAGACACAAATGGTATGACTTTACTTTGTGTGCAACCAGAGACATGAAAAATTGTGCTCTATATGTGTACTATGAATTGAAATGCATTCTGCTGTCATATATAACAAATTAGAATAAATAAATAAAATCAATAATTTTGCTACAATTAATAATGAAAATATCAAAATTGGGCACATTGGTGCATGCCCATAGTTCTCAGGAGGCTAAGGGGTTAGGATCACATAAACCCAGGAATTTGAGACCAGTCTAGGAAACATAGTAAGACTCCATATATATGTAAAAACGTTATCTTTTTTTCCTTGTTCAACCTGAGCCCATAATTAAAGCCAAAGTGTATCCATCCTTGTTGAATAGCTTTCATCCTATCTATATTCTAGATTATCAGGCTACAGGTGGTCACAGTCTGCAATTTAACTACTCATTCTGCTTTGCATGGTATTTGCTAGACTTGTCTCTGTTTCCAAATGCGCTAGGGTAAACACATCACCCCTACTGTAAAATTATTCTACTTAGCACTGCTCCTCGGCTCCCATATTACATAATCATCCCTTAAATACATCTATCATCCAGGCACTCTGTCCTCCTAGATTCTACCTTAGCTCCAGCTACAGTGACAGAAAATCAGAATGTTCTCCTAACTGAATACTTTCCTGACTGAATATTTCCTATCGCTCTGGGTCTTGTCTAAAATGCAAAGCCATCTGTAACAAGTATTCCATGAGACTATTATTAAGTCTCAGTAGTTGAGCTAGAATCATTGCCAGATTAACCAGACAGCCATCTTTTTGGGGACTGAGGAAATGGACACAGAAAGAATGTGTCTTGAGAGGGTGGCAGGGAGGGTTAGTGAGGGAAGGTCTCTCAGAAAAAAATATGGCATATGGAAGATTTGGGTGGGGATTTATAGGGGAATTTTTCTTAGATGCAATAAGAGAGACTAAGGGACTCTGGAAAAGAGATGGAAGATATCAGAGAAATGGAAATTCAAAATGGCAAATGGGGAACCCTATGTCCAAGAGCTCTGGTAACCCTTTATTTTGCCTCTGATAAGGCATATATCTCATTGAGTTAGAATTAGCTATAAATGTTTCCATGCCCTTATAAGATGATAAGCTCCTTGAGTTTTGGGATGACATATTAGTAACCTCTTATCCTCAGTACTTGCAGAGTACCTGGCAACATTTTAGGTATTCAAAGCTGCATCAAGAAAAAAGCATTAATTTTTGCCTATGGCCAACTTTTTTCCTCTGAACTCTAATTGAAGACACTGAGTTTCTTGATTAATGGCCAATTAAGTATTACATCTTTGATATGGGGTTGATTATTTTAGTTATGCAAGAAAACAACTCTCTGCCTGATGATATTGAGGGGAAGTAGTGATAGATAAGACCATTGAGAGAGACTGGAGTCATGCTGGGGAGAACAGTGAGTTTACACCTAGTCTTGAATGTAATGGGGAGTTGTTAAATGACTTAGCAGCCTAGTTATGCCCTGTTAGGAAGTGTCATCTCATGTGCCCTACTGAAAAAAAAGCTCCACATCCTGCGCTTTCAAATCCAATGTGGGTTACTCCATGTATATTTCAGAGTGTGTGATGCACAATTTAAAACTTACAAGTCATTTATTTCTGAAATTTCCTTTAAATATTAAGTGAAAGTGGGAATTTTTTGTTAAAGTTTAGTTCATCACGGTAACTTGAATTTTATACAAAATATCTTAACAAAAAGAAGTTTTATCAATAAAAAAAGAATTTTGCACAGGGAAGTGACAACAGCAGGTGTGTAATTTAGAAATATTAATGTATCAGCACTTTGCAGGCTGAATGGAGTCATGACCTAAGGACATGAGAAAAGGGGAATGTAAGGAAGCTAGAAAGGTAAAATGCCTCATGGACAGAATGTAAAATTATTTTAAAGGAGAAAGAAGAGATTATTATTCAAGATGTCCTGGGGTCTCTTATTACTAACTGCTCCAGAGAAGTCAGTAGTGAGGATGTTTAGGGAAGGGAGGTTGTTTATTTATTCATTTATTTATTTAGGTATAGAAAACAAGCAGAATGATCTCACAGATAAAATGGTGGCTGTGAAATGGGCATCTTGGCCTTTGTTAGGACCAAAAGTTTAGCTTCTATAATTTTAGGAAAAATTGGACTAAAGAGCTCTAAAGTCTTTTTTCAATACACCACTGTGGACTCTAGACCCATTCTTTTCAACTGCTTTATTTTTTAGGCCCTAGAAAGATACTCTAAGATAAGAGATTACTACTAAGTTCAGTGCAAGGCACTGGCAATTGATGGTTGTTTCTAATAACTACAGAAAACAGGGTGTAGTACCTTGGTGCTTGTGTTGCTATTGTGAGAATCAGTTTCATAGTAAATCATCATTCAATGTTCTGAGACTCTTTCTTTTGAAATAAGATTATTGACCTGTGTGGTTTTTTTTTTTTTTTTTTTTTTTTTTTTTTTTTTTTTTTGCTTTAATTTGGCAGTAATGTCCAGTGCAACATATAATGATGAGTAGAGCTGTCCAACTTGGCAATGTGGAGGGTGGACAGAGTCTCTGAAAGACAGACAGAAGCAGGGGGCCTGTCAGGACTTTGCTGGATACAGTTTGTGTATCCAGACAAGAAAATGGAGAACCATAGCAGCTAAGAGAATGAAAATGTTCTTTGAAGAGAAAAATAGAGATGGGAGGACAAGGGAGGACATAAATGAATTTTAGGGGCAATTTCTTTTCTGGTGGCTGTCTGGAAGAGAAAATGGAGGGCAGTGTGAATTGATTGGAGGGCAGGAGCAGGATTGATTTGGAGGCAGGGCAGCAATGCATGCAATGCAGGAAGCTGGGTTATTTACTGAGAGAGACTGAAGAGGCAAAGAGTGCTGACAAGGTTGCGGAGATACTGCATGAGGTCTCCAGCACTATCTGGAGTGAGGGTCACAGTAGTGGCAATAAATAGAATCCCATCAATTCCAATCTGGTGCTGACATTAACCTAATTTTCTAGAAAAGTCACATCTTCCAATTTCATGAAATTGGGTTGCAAGTTGGCAAGAAGGAGGCTTTGCTCTTACCTTCTCCTGGGAAGTGAGTTACATTGTAGTTGCTTTTTATTTTCATCACTGAGTAAAATACTTTGGGGTTCCTAACTTCCTTTCAGTGTCCGGGGCTTTCATGTGGGCAACTGCTTTTAATTCTCATCAATAGGAGGATAAACCTTGAGGAGCATATTTAAGGTTTTGAACTGATTGCATCCCAAAATCAAGCAAAGAGTTTCCAGATGCTGCAATGTGCTGCATAAATTCAATAAAAATTGCCATGCTCATTAGCATCACTGCCTATTGTTACGGCCATGAACAAATTCTATCTTTCATTGCCCATTTTGCTTTAGTTCTTTGACTTAATGATCCCCATCCCAGAGAGAAACTTCATTAGCATTTGCAGATGTCAGTGTAAATGTAGGAGGAAAATACTTCAGGATGTGAAATTATCAGACAAGACCCTGGATATCTTGTTACTTGTAAAATAATTTCAGAAGAAAAAGATAAGTTTCTATTGGATGACTATAAAATCCTAGAAAATGATAATTAAGGATTTAGTTACTTCTTATATTAATTAATTTGTTTATTCACTACTTCATTTTGCAAAGAATTTGTGGAGACTTACGATAAATGCACATGTAATGAACTAATAAATGTAGAAGGAGACAGAAAATTAGCAGCAGGGGAAATAGAATAATATATTAATGGCAACTAAGATAAGGCTTGTGATTTGTCTCCTAGCTCCCTGGTAGATGGGAAAGGATGGGATGTATCAGTGCTGATAGAGCTCTTGTTACTAGGTAGTTTCAAAATATATTAATTATTTAAAGGAAAAATTTTCTTGGCACTGTATTAATTTTAAAAAAGATAAAGCTACCTATGGACCTTTTTAAAGAGTCATTGAGTATTGTAATATATAATGACCTAATACTTTTGTACTGATTGCAGTTACAAATATATGTACATTTCTGGCCGTGACCTTTGATAGAAACCAGGAGAACATTAGTAATGTAATGTGACATAAAAACAGGTCTCAAGGGGGTCAACTTTTTAGAAACAAATGCTAAGCTTTTAGATGTCTAACTCCATTCAGGAACATAGAACAACCATATTTCTCAAATTTGAAGAATCTCTAAGACCTTAATTTAAGAACATTTTTTTTTTTTCTGGGGTATTCTGGTTCTAGGCAAGATGGAGTAAGAACATTATACTTTCTCTTCCAATGTAGCCAGAAAACACAAGCAGGTTTTATGAAGTAGCTCTCTGAAGGCTATAAAATTAAACAGCATTGAGAAAGATTAGGATTGGGGACAATACTGGGATTCATAATTCCACCCACCTGACAAACTGATGGTGAATTTTCCACAGTTTCTTTCAGTACCTTCTGACCTGAACTCAATTCCAAAAACAGGAAGTGGGCATTAGCATGAGCAGAGACAGAGCTCCAAGCTAATCTTTCTAGGTTTTACTTCAGGAGCAGCAAAGGGGTTTGCAGAATCCCCTGTTCCTTGCTCCTCAGTCCTCAGGTGATCCTATGATTACGCTGACAAATTGTCCTACAGGAGCCAAAACCGTAAGGGCAGGAAACCCCTTCTAATCTTAGGAACTGTAATCATTGTCAGAGGGAGAGAGGAACTCCCTTGACTTTTCCCTCCTTTCTTTCCTTCTACAACTTGCTCTGAATGTGGGCATAGCTATGTGGAGCACAAGGTGGAATAGGAAAATTATTGCCCCAATTCTATCCAGAAAACAGAAAAAGAGCCTCAGGGAATCCAAAAGTACTGAGGAGGTCTTGATAAGGGAAAAAAATTGATAAAGCAACACTTCAAAATAGTACATGAATTCTTGGGTTCATCCATGAGCTACAAATATGTGAATATAATTCCCCAAAGCAAACACAGTCTTTGTGATCTGAACTATGGGATATATTAATGTCCAAGATCCAAACTGACTACTGGGTGGCCCACATTCATGATAGATCTGAATAGCATTACAGAAGCTTTAAAAACATAATTAATACTGCAAACACAACCCATAGAAAACTTGACATGATGTGAAGCCTGAATCCAAACAGTTCAATAGTCTGCTAAAATAAAAATGTCAATATTCTCTGTGGGATTTAAGCAAGGCCCAGAGTCACAAAATATTCAAATTACTTGGAACAAAATTCAAAATTACTCAGCATATGAACAAAATAAATATATCTCCACTTACAAGGGAAAACAATCAATGAATGCAAACATCAAGATGGCACACATGTTGTAATAATTTGTGATAGACTGTAAAGGAGCTGTTTACAAAGCACTCCAACAAGTTCAGGGGAGCACTCTTAACATGGACATAAGAATAGGAAAATCTCAACAAAGAAATTGGAGATATAAAAGAGACGTAAGTGGAAATCTTGGGACTGAAAAATCAATAATTCACACAGTAACTTAATGTAAACGACAGACAAAAATGTTAGTGAACTTGAATATAGAGCAACAGAAATGATCTAATCCTAAAAAAAGAATGAACGTTGAAAAAAAAGTGACAAGAGTTTAAAACCTAACATTTATAACCTCAGAATTCCAAAAGAATGGGAGAAAGAGAGTGTGCAAAAGAAAAATCTTAAGAAATAGTGATGAAAAATTTCCCTGTCCTTCATATAGAAAAGTGGCAGAAAGCTACAGTTTCATAAAGTTGGGAGAATCTTTCTGTGGGCTACACACAGTGACATTTATGCTCAGACAATCATAATCAAACTTTAAAAAACTAAATGCAAAGAAAAAAAACTTTAAAAAAGTAAAATGCAAAAAAAAGATTGATAGAAATCAAACAAAATGATTTCTACCTCATAGAAGCACAAAAAATTCAAGTGAATATAGATTTCACAAAGAAAACCACAGAAGCCAGAAATGGCACAGTCATTTTTAAATACTGAAAGAAAAGAGCTGTCAGTCTAAAATTCTACATTCAGCAAAAGTATCCTTCATGAATGAAGATGAAAAACGACATTTTCAGATGGACAACTAATAGATTTCATTCCAGCAGACCTGCTGCCATAGAATTACTAGAGAATTCTTCACGCAAAAGATAAATGAGAAAAGGAAACTTGGAACATTTGGAATAAAAGAAGAGCCCCAGAAATGTAGAGATGGTGACTATCAAGGTAAATAGAATGAGCTATCTTCTTATAAGGGGTTTTACAAATATTGGTTGGTTTAAAGAAAAAAAAATATCATTTTTGATAGGGTTTTTAATGTATGTAGATGTAATATATAAGACAACTACTATATAAATGTGTGTGAAGGGAAGAGGGACTTTTGGGTGCTAGTTTTTTTTTTTTTTTTTAATTTCTTACAAAGTGTTAAAATATCGCTTCTAAGTAGATTGTGAAAAGTTTGCTTTTCCTCCACATCCTTGCCAACATTTATTGTTGTTTGTATTCTTGATAACTGCCATTCTGACTGGTGTAAGATGAAATCTTAGAGTAGTTTTGATTTGCATTTCTCTAATTGCTAATGATGTCGAACATTTTTTATATATATATTTGTTGACTGATCATATTTATTTTCTGTGAAGTGTCTGTTCAGTTCCTTCGCCTATTTATTGATTGGATTATTTGTTTTTTTTTGGTGTTAAGTTTTTTGAGTTCTTTATATATCCTGGAGATTAGTGCTCTATCTGACATGTGTGGGGTAGCAATTTGCTCCCAAAATGTAGGCTCTCTGTTCACTTCATTGATTGTTTCTTTTGCTGAGAAGAAGCTTTTTAGTTTGAGTTCATCCCATTTATTAATTCTTGATTTTATTTCTTGCGCTTTAGGAGTCATTACTGATGGGACTGCAAATTGGTACAACCAAACTGGGAAGCAGTATGAAGATTCCTTAGAAAACTTGGAATGGAACCACCATTTGACACAACTATCCCACTCCTCAGTCTATACCAACAGGACTTAAAATCAGCATACTATAGTATCGCAGCCACGTCAATGTTTATAGCAGCTCAATTCATAATAGCTAAACTGTGGAAGCAACCTAGATGTCCTTCAATATATGCATGGATAAAGAAACTATGGTATATATACACAATGGACTATTACTCAGTATTAAAAGAGAATAAAATTATGGCATTTGCAGTTATATGGATGGAGTTGGAGAATATCATGCTAAGTGAAGTAAGCCAATCCCAGAAAACCAAAGGCCAAATATTCTCTCTGATAAGTGGGTGCTGATACATAATAGGAGGGGCATGGGAAAAATGGAGGAACTTTGATGGGGCAAAGGTGAGGGGGGAAGAGAAGGAACATGGGGGCAGGAAAGGTGGTGGAATGAGATGGACATCATTACCTTAGGTACATGTATGACCACACATATGGTGCAGTGCTACATCATGCACAACCAAAGAAATGAAAAATTGTGTTACAATTGTGTACAATGAATCAAAATGCATTCTGCTGTCATATATACCTAATTAAAATAAATAATTTTAAAAATAGTTTGCTTTTTGTGATCACTAGAGAAATTATTAAAATCATACTGAGATGTAGTTAAAACAGGATAAATTAAAAGATAATATTAAAGAAATGTTAAAAAAATAAAAGAGAATAGAAAAAAACTACTCAATTTTAGACACATTATATAAAGACAATAACTGAAAGAGTGTGGTATTGGAAAAAGGATGGACACATAGATAAAGAGAAAAAGATAGAGTCCACACCACCATGTGTCTGTGGATTATATGTGTGTTCACATAATCTGATCAATTGAGTTTTGACAGTGATACAAAGGCATTTCATTGTAAAGGATAGCTTTTAAAAAAATGATGTTGGTTCAGTTGGACTTCTGTATGCAAAAAACGGTACCTTGACTCAAGCCTCACACCTTATAACAATCCAAAATAAATTATGGATGTAAACATAAAATATAAGACTATAAAATTTGGGGGAGAAAAATTTATGAAAATATTTATAATTTGGGTTTAAGAAAATGATCTGTAATATGGCATCAAAAGCACAAAATATAAATGAAAAGGATGAATTGGACTTCATCAAAAGTAGAAATCTCTGAAAGAAACTGTTAAGAAAACTGACAGCTTAGAATAAAAAGTAATTTAATAAAAAAAATTAAAAAAAAGAAAACTGACAGACTGCAAGAATATTGGCAAATTATGTATCTGACAAAAGACTTATGTTCAGAATATGAAATAGTTCTCAATACTCAATAATAAGAAAACAACCCAATCAAAAACTATGCAAAAATACTTGATCAAATGTTAACCAAAGAGGTGACAAATAAGCACATAAGAGATGTTCACCATCATTGGCTATTAAGGAAATACTAATTAAAACCACAATGTGATGCATCACACTGCTATTAGAATGGCTAAAATAAAAATGCAAAATGCTGCTGAGGATGCAGAGGGACTGAAACTCCCACACATTGCTGCTGGCAATGCAAATAGTTTGTGCACTTTGGAAAACAATTTGACAATTTCTTATAAATTTAAACATATGTTTACCAATGACTCAACCATGCCACACCTGTTTACTTAGCTCCTATTTTATTTCCACACAAAAATCTATGTACATTAATGTTTATATCTTCTTTATTCATAATTACCAAAATAATGGGCATCCTAATGAAATGAATGAATAAACAAGCTATGGCTCAGCTATACAATGGAAAATCATTTAGTTGTAAAAAAGGAATGCATTATTGGCATGCAACAATTTGACTTTTTTTTTTTTTTTTTTTGAGGAAAAGAATCCAGCCTAAAAAGTTATGTACTGTGTGATTCATATATGACATTCTCCCACAGACAAAACTGTAGTGATGGAGAACAGATCCATGGTTTCAGGGGTTATGGTTTGGAAGATTATATGAGTATAAAATGATAGCACAGGGGTGTTATGACAGTTTTCTCTTTATTGTGGTGGTGATTGAACCAATGCATGCAATGTGAAACTTACAGAACAAAACAAGTCAATTTTAGTGCACGTAAATTTAAAAATACCACTTACTATAATGTAAAAAATTAATTTTGTCCCCCACTAATGGAGATTTAAATCTCAAATGTTATTTAGATACATGAGCCTAAAACTAGATGTGTACTTCTCATGCTTATAGCTCCAAAAGAACTAAAAAAATCAAAATATGATCCCAAAATAAATACAAATTGTAAAAACAGGTAAAGCTTAAAGCACCACTAAATTAATGTGACAGATAATGTTTGACTGAAACATTCCCTCCTAGCATGTTATGGTATCATTTGAGCACATTGTCTTTTGACTTGGAGATGTTTGTATTCTTCAGTGATTCAGTTCTTCCAACATTTCTATTCTAAATACAGTAAAACCTTTGTTTGTATGATGCATTATGAGGTAATTTGGCTCATTTAGCAAATTGGATCATTGATTTGTTTCCTATTTAATTAGGAAATTAAAGTAGTACTATTCATATTGATGCAATTGCCAATGAAAAGACAAATGTGAATAGTGAACGTACAGGGCACAAAGTCTTCAGGTGTCAGGTAAATATTGTGGTCATTCCCAATATACTCATGCATGTGTTTGTGTGTGAGAACATAGGTGTTTGTATTTAAAAGTTACGGGGCCCCATAAATATGTATGGATATTATGTGTCAACAAAAAATGTTTGAACAAATTGAAAATATTAATTTAAAATGTTGTTAGAACTAAGGGTTATTACAAATATTTTGATATTCAGATATTTAGAGAAATACCCAGTTGAAGCTTATGAGAGTTGGGCAATGGAGTGTGATAGACATTTTCCACATTCTGAACTGTTAAAGCAATAATTATCCATTCGGCATAGAGAAGAGTCCTACCTAGGCACTATTGGAAGTAGGAGGGTTTTCTTTTCCTCCAGGGTATTTCTGTGTCCTCTACAATCAACTTATTTTGCCTTTCATTCACCCTGTGTTCTCATACCAACTGGGCACTTGCTGTGCCTTGCTGGAAGTACTACCCAATCAGATCCTGCACGAAGGTTAATTTTTTCTTAAGTCATTCATCATTGTTTTTCTCAATTTATTCTGCAAAGATTTTTTCTTTTCTGGGTTTCTATAATTTGGAATCACAGTTACTATGTTGTGTCTCCTCCATTGGTCATCATAATGTTTTTCAAATTCATTGGGTATTTTTTTCATGTTTTGTTAAGTTCTATTACATTTTATTGCTAAGCAGTAGTCCATTTAATGACTATACCATGGTTTATCTATTTAGTAAACTTTGGGTTTTTCTAGTTTTTTTTTTTTTTTACTATTATAAATAAAGCTGCTATGAACATTTGTGAAGTATTTGTGTGAACATAATTTATTTTCATCTAAAAAAAATAATACCCAACAGTGGAGTGTATTTTCTGGGGTAAATGGTGGGTTTATGCTTAACTTTATAAGATTTTCACACTGACATAATATTTTGCAATATTACCAATGAAATTTGAAAGTTCCAGTTGCTTCTAGTCCTTGCCAACACTAGATATTGTCTGTTGTTATTTTAGCTATTCGTGTGTGTGTGTGTGTGTGTGTGTGTGTGTGTGTGTGTTTGTGTGTGTACATTGGTATTCATTTTGGCCCTAATTTGCTTTTCCCTTATGAGCAATGATTTGTCAATTTTGTGTTTGATTCCTTTGCAACTTTAAAAAGAAATGAGCAGTTTGTCCCATGATTATTGAATTATAAGAAAACTTTGTATATTCTGAGTACACATCCTTAGTCAAATATTTGTAGCATGCATAATTTCTTCAAATCTTTTACCTTTTAATTTGCTTATCATTCATGGACGTCCATAGTTTTCATTTCCATAAAGTTTAGTGTTTGAATGTTTTCCTTTATTGTTTGTGCTATTTGCATGTCACCTATATTTTTAAAATACCTACAACCGTCTCATGAAGACTCTTATTTTTCTAAAAGTTAACACATTTCAACTTTGGAACAGTGCTTGCCAGGTGTATTGTAGGGTGTGCCCCTCCATTAGAATTTGATGTTTTCCTCATAATCAGATTGGGTTTATATATTTTGGGGAGGAAAATCATAAGGTAAAGTGTGATTTCATCGTAGCACATCAAAGGTACGTTCATATCACTAAGTTGGCCTGCTACTGTGGATGTTGACCTTGATCACCTGGCTGAGAGAGTGTTAAGTTTTACCACTATAAAGTTACCTTTGTTTTCCTTACCTTGCCATAACCTTTAGAAGAAAGGCACTACGTGTATCCCACATTTACAGAATGGGGAGTTTTGACTTTATTTCTTAATGTGTTTGGAATTCTTCTTCATTAGAGATTTGTCTCTTCTCTATCATTTATGTCAGTATGGACTTATGGATTTTTCACTTTGACTCACAATTCAAAGTATTTGATTGATTGATTGATAACCAAATTGTTCAAGGTTTGGTTATTGGGAGCTCTGCAGTTGGCCCCTGTGCCCTTGTAACAAAATCCTGTGTATGTGTATGTGTATGTGGTGTGTGTGTGTGTGTGTGTGTGTGTGTGTGTGTCTGTATTGAGCAGTTCCTTAGTTATTTTATTGCACTTATGATCCAGGCTCATCTTGTGCATCTCCTGCTCTAGTCCTAGAATCATCCATTTCTCCAAGGATCCCTGGTCCTGTTTAGTGGAGAACATATTAGAAACCAAGATCTGGGTGGTATGCGTGCTCATTCCAATGGCATGTTGTTTCTTTTAGGCTCTCTCAGATGACAGAACATTAGACATTTGTATGTATGCTAACCAATGGATATACATATATCTATAAATATTTATATACGTAACCATCTAAATATTAAATTGACTGTAAATTATTATTATTGTTTTTATTTTGTGGTACCGGGATTGAACACAGGTCCTCAGGTATGTTAGGCAAGCGCTCTAACCAGTGAGCAACACTCCCGGCCTGTTAATCATGACTTCTTACTGATGTGTCCAGTGCAAATCCAGCACTACATGGATTGTTCTGGCCTGTTCCACTTGCTTGCCTATCTCTGCCTAGTCCAATAGTGAGAACAGTATTGAGTTTTTAATAATTATTTTTTATTAATAAGAATCCTGAGTTTACCTCGCAAAGTTTCTGAAGCATAAAATATTGATTATTATTTACCTGAGAGAAAATAACAGTCATGCCCTTTCCCGATGCCCCAGTTCTTACCAGTAGATGAACACGTTGAGAGCTGGATGGACAAATCCCCATGCACAGGGTCTGTATTGTTGATGAGGAACCTGAAAAAATGTATCTGGGTGTTTAGTTATATGCTTTCACCGTCTTTTTTTTTTTTTTTTCAATTTTTAATATTAAGTATTTACTGTTAATCAGTTTTAGTTTTTTTTTTTTTTTTTTGCTGGTTTTATATAATGTATTTTTACAACAATTGTGTCTTCATACATGTATTTAGGGTAGTCATGAATAACTCAGTCTGCCATTATTCCTATCCCCTTGGCCCTCCCCCCCCCTTTGTTCTATTTAAAGTTTTTTCATTCCTCTCATCCCCACTCCCTTGCCTTTATAAGTTAGTATCTTCATATCAAAGAGATCATTCGATCTTTGGTTTTTTGGGATTGGCTAACTTCACTTAGCATTATTTTCTCCAACTCCATCTGTTTACTTGCAAATGCCATGTTTTTTATTATTTTTTAGTGCTGAATAATGTTCCAAACTCCTACATTGCTGGTGGGACTGCATATTGGTGAAGCCAATCTGGAAAGCAGTATGGAGATTCCTAGGAAAACTTGCAATGGAACCACCATTTGACCCAGCTATCCCATTCCTTGGTCTATTCCCAAAGGACTTAAAAACAGCTTACTACAGGGACACAGCCACATCAATGTTTATAGCAGCACAATCCACAATAGCTAGACTGTGGAACCAACCCTGATGCCCATCAGTGGATGAATGGATAGGGAAACTTTGGTATATATTTCACCATCCATTTTTTAAGAATTTATTAATTCTAATTTGTGATATATGACAGCAGAATGCATTTCAATTCATAGCTGACATATAGAGCACAATTTTTCATGTCTCTGGTTGTACACAAAGTAGAGTCATACCATTGGTGTCTTCATACATGTACTTGGGGTAATGATGTCCATCTCATTCCACGTCTTTCCTACTCCCTGCCCCCTCTCTTCCTGTCCCTCCCCTTTGCCCTATCTAAAGTTTCTCCATTCCCCCCTCATCCCCATTATGGCTCAACATCTTCATATCAGAGGAAACATTCGGCATTTGGTTTTCACTTAACATAATATTCTCCAACTCCATCCATTTGCCTGCAAATGCCATAATTTTATTCTCTTTTAATGCAGAGTAATATTCCATTGTGTATATATACCACAGTTTCTTTATCCATTCATCTACTGAAGGGTATCTGGGTGCTTATGTATATGCTTTCACCATCCTCTTCTGAAAAGAGATAGGAAAACCTTTTCTCCTTGAGAATGACTCTGGGTTCTCACTCTGACCCTTTGGGATATAAATAAACCTCTCTAAGCAAAATATAATTATTGATTCCATCTTTATAATGAGGGATGTGTTCCTGTGTTCTGGGTTTTGGCCTCTCTCAAAATGTGACCACATAACTCCTGATGGATAAATCTCCCTAGGTTCTTTCTAGCTAATCAATCATAAATTACCCTCCAATGTTGTTTTCAGTTAAGCCTATGTTCCAAATTCAATAGATTTGTTCAATAACCCTACCTCTGCAGAAATATAATAATATGTTAAAATATTTTCTTTGCATCTCTTTATATGGATGAGGAAAGTGAGGCTCAGATGAACTAAAAACTTTGGAAAGTCGTGAGTGCTGAAAATAGGATTTGAACAGAAATATATTGGAATCCAAGGCTCATATTTCCTCCATCAGTGGCTTAGTTCCAGGAAAGACCTTCTTGTCACTCACTAGTCCCTGATATTTCAAGAACATACTGGACTTAGTCCTTTGACCTTGTTCTTGTGTATATTCTTTTCTTGGTCTTAGCTTCTCATATTTCTTATTTAGTTAGCTTGGCAGAGTTTTGTTTTCTATTTAATTCCAATATTTACTCAATAGTGACTTTGCATTTTTAGTATTTTGGTGCATCTCAAAGTACATTTAAAAATATGACTTGCTTTCTAGAATTTAATAAGGCATAGAAAGTCTTTTTAAGGTCTTAGAGATCTTAGGAAAGGGTAAGTAGAACCGGAAGGATGCTCTGATAAGCAACACCATTATTGCTGCCTTTAGGAGCAGATTTCTGGTTTAATGTGAATAAGTAACTCTTCCTCAGTTTTAAATATACCAGCAGTTTTACACATATATTTCTTCACTGAGGCCCCAATACTCAAGGAATTGCTTGGTTATTCTAACTTCATATTTTGTTATTCTTGTTGCCATGGATGGATTGTATTAATGTGACAGTAATGTTCAAGGTCAGAGTGTGAGGCTGTAAATAGTTATTCAGAAGAGTGTAAAAACCCCAGCGGTATTTCCAGGTAATGAGGTACAAGACAAACTCTACAGTTGACATTTTTACTAGTGCAATCTCTTCAGTCCTTCTGCCGGAGAGTGGACTCAGGAAAACTCTGCAATGTCATGAAGTTTTAAACATTGCTTTAGAGGCCTTTGTGCATTTCAATTATGACTTGATTCTAGCACCATTGTTTAATTCCTGACAATGGCTTGGGTCTGACAATTCCTGATTTAGCTGTTATCTGTTTTTCTGTGATTTCAAGAACGGGATGATAATGCAGACTTTGTAAAAATAGAATATAAAAGGACTCTTGACATTTCTTGTAAATGTTCACCTGCATGCTTAATTGCCTGTGGTCACAGCATTAGACTAAAATTAGACTAAAAGCTCAAGAGAAAATAGCTCACTAGTCCTGGTTTAGCTGGTTCCTGCAGTATACTTAGTCACAGGACATGAATATGAACCTGGGGGAATTTGTTTTTCTGCAGGTAAGACTAGCAAACAGGCCACAGTGAAACAGGAAGTCTCTTCAAAGAGAACCCAGGCTTCCTGCAGGGACACAGCCCTCTGGCTAGCTGCAGTGGTCCTGGTACCTAAAGAGAACACAGTTTTACTCTTTGGAGCTCAGGTGTTTAGAAAACTGCAGGAAGCCTTTGCCCCAGGCAACCTGCAGTCATCCCTGAACGTGCACAATAGCCTGGCTGCTTCCGCTGCTCCCCAGCAGCTGCCATGTTGATGGACATCTGCTGGCTGTCCATTCAGTATAGTTCCCTCAACATTATTTTGATAGCAAATGAATTCTTGGTGATTTCTTTTTCTTTCTTTCTTTTTTTTTTTTTTTTTTTTTAGCATTTATACCTTTTTTTTCCTGTTAGAAATTAAATGACATTTCATTGCCAATTGACTGTATTGCTGATTGTAAAATTAACTGCTTATTTCACATACAGCTCCAGAAATCTATTTACCTTTATTTGAAAATATTGTAGTCACTGAAGGTTAGGAAATGTATGGATGGTTTTTCCAACTTCATATCATGCATAGAAATAAACTTACAACATTATGTATCTTGTCTGCATACAAGAGGGCTTCCTTGTCTGACAAAATTCTCTCCTCTTGCAAGTTACATACACAGACAGGAATGAACTATTTAGAAGTTTAACTAAAAATGGCTTACCCTGATAATAACTCACTCATTTAAAATTATCCTAACAACCTGGGAGGACTCTGACAGTATATCCTTTTGGTTATAGAAAGGATAAAACCTTCTTTTTCTTTCTTTAGTTATTTGTTCATTCATTCATTTTATTCATTCATCTATCAGTGGGTTCTAGGTGGTAATGCACCAACAAGGTCTATGTTCCTTTCAGCTTACAAAGATGAAGACAGGGTCTTTGCCTTTAAGCATACCACATTTTTCATGGAATGGGTAGATGGATAAATAAGTGAATGAATAACTCATTTATCTGTTCTGTCTGGTAATTTCCATCTTGAATATTAAGAAAGAAGTGTCAATATGCTAGTTTAGGATGGGCTTGTATGTAGAATAGTAGCAACTTCTACATCTATCCATCCATAGAATAAGAGTGATAATAACTTCATAATAACAATAATAATAAATGGCAGAGGCAGTCTTACAAGCAAAAGATCTATATGAGTGAACATTTCATTTTTCAGAACTGGGAACTCCCATATTTAGAAAGTTGAAGCTATTACTTACTCATCTTTTAACTTAGGATATAGTATTGCTTTTTGTATCACTATGATTTGTATATTTTAATTTTTTAAAATTATAACTAGGAGAAGGACATGGTGCTTTTTGATTGTCCTAAAGGTTTATACTTTTACCAGGCAAGTTAAACATGTACGATGCAATTCTCAAATATTTGGAGGGAACTTCTTTTGGATAAGATACTCTAATGCACTCTATACTCTGATGCACTTTATACTCTGTGGAGTATAAAGATGGACAGCATGGAGCAAACAAAGAATGGATATGAATAAGCATAATGCAAGGCAGTGTGATAAATGTTTTGAGAGAAAGACAAAACAAGAGCTGTTATCACACAGAAGACTAGACTTATATTCCTGTATTTATCAGGAAAAGATTTATGAAAGAGGCACTATTACCTAAAAACTGAGACTCTTTGGGGTTTGGACAGTAAGAAATGAAAGTGGAGTCAATTCAATGGTTATCATCAAAGATCATTTGCTCATTTATTAAGCAAACATTTATTGGGCACCTATGATATACAGTTGCACTTCCCAAGTAATTTTAATCTATCTGAGAGGATAGATACCAAGTAAATACAATAAAGTGTGATAAACTTTGTAAAAGTGGTATGTACTGAGGTTACTGGGAGCACAGAGAAAGAAATAATTTATTTTGACTAGAAAGGAAGGAGATTGTATGTGACCTGCCTTAGGGAACAAATAAGAATTTTGTGGGTGACAAGGGAAGGAATGACATTTCAGAGGAAGGAAAGATTATGTGAACATTGTCTAAGCCAGTATTTTTAAAAATGTGATTCTTGGGCTACCTCTGTCAGAATCAGATGGCATGCTTATAAATACAAATTTCTTTTCTACTCCACATCTGCTGAACGACAGTCTCTCTGAGTAGAACCTAGCACTTGCCTTTTAAACATATTCCTGAACTTAATAAAGGTTAAAAATTTACTGAAACAAGGATGAGGTGCTATGGCTCATTTTGGGAATGAAGAGTCATTTGGCATAACTCGAGGTGTGTATGAGACTGAATGACAGGGAGATAGGAAGGGGAAAGGCATTTTTTTATCAGTAGATAGTGGTACTATTATTTGCAGTGTAACAGGAAGTGTGAGAGAGACGCCTAGAAGGCTGATTGGTGTAAAAAAAAAAAAAAAAAAAGTCAAATGACTCACTGGTTTCATTCTCAGACACTGGGAGCCATTGAAGTTTCATAAATAGGTGAGGGAAGCATATAAGATACCACACACATGGAAAACCCAGGAGGTTTCCAAAGATACCACCAAGCCTTTCAAACCAGAAGATACATCATTTACAGTTATTGAACTGATCGCTTTTTTTCTTCTACAAGTACAAAAAGATTTTATAACGATTTTTTCAAAACAATCCAAATTCAATGTCTTTCTTAACATTTGTCAATTTTGATTTTGAATGTGCCAGATAAAAATGTTGTAGATCATCTTTGTGGATGTGAATTTAATGATTGCACATTGGACTATCTTCAGGATACCCTGAATGTTCATGAATTGTATTAATTTGCAAATTTGATGAAGTAATTTTTAATTGCTTGGGCCATCAGGTAGAGAAAGGGAAACAAATTTTCCATAAGTCAGTAGTGGGACCCACCTGGCATCACAGTGTGGCTCTGTGAGCCTATGACCACTCTGCTCTGTGTGGTAGAGAGTTTATGCTACACTGGTAGTCTCAAATTTGGGGACTTTTAAGTTTTTGTAGTTTCGAAACTGGGATGATATAATCATTGGACTATTTCACAAGCTTCATTTACTTATGTTACCTCTTGAATGTCACAGAGAATGTGACCTAATGGTTCCCCTTGTTGTCTCACATCTGGAGCCAGAGTCATGTACCCCTAAAGATGCCCCAGAACACATTCCCATTTGGATATGGCCCTTACCTTTGACAGAGAATTCCTGTTTCTCACTTCAGAACTGCTAGACCCTATAAGGAGCATTCTTGTCTGGGGACAGAGGTTGAAGAGCACAGTAGCTCAGTGGCCTGAATCTCGGAGGGTTCACCCATGAGCCAACTCAGGTCAGCTGTGTGTCTTTCTGCATGTCAGCCATATGAAACTGAATCTTGGCCCAACATGATGTCACAGTATGCTGCAGAACTGTTAGGATTGTGCTGGATACTGAGAAAACAGCATAGGAGTCTTTTAGTACATCTTGGACCTTTATCTAAAGAAGTTAAAGTCTTTGAAATATGCCAGGGGACACATTTATTGATTTTAAAAATCCCATTCTCTGCCCCAGGAGTGTCAATTCACTCTTGTGCAGCAAGGCTGACAGCTCATTTCTCAGGTTTTTCTTTGACAAGCTGGCTACATATATTTATCAGCCTGGGCATGCAATGCCTGTTTACCAAAGTGAAGTGGGTACCTCTGTGGGCCTGCAGCATCACGGTTTTCTGCACACATTACAGAAATCATTGCCTTCTGATGAGTGTTGACTCCAGAGCATACATCCTCTAAGGAAAGCCTGTGGAGTCTGCCTAGGACTTGCTGAAAGGCAAGGAGTTAAAAAAATTTACAAGACAGTCCACATGAATTATTGAACTTTCACTATAATTGCCAATACTTGGTCCCTCATTATGGTCCCCATGTGGTCATGTGAGGGGCAGGCCAACCAGTATGCCTCTGAAGATTTGGGAAGCTGGGCTCTGAGCAGAGTCCAGAAGCCAAATTATCATGGAAGGTTAAAAAATAAAAGACTCATTGTTTGCCTGTAATGGAAAGATATTAATTTACGAGTAAACTACTGGGCATTTGTTGTATCTAAATCCCTAATAATAATGGTACAAACCTTTCTACAAGTTGCCTTGCATTTGCAAAGTCATTGATGTTGAGAGTGGTTTTCTGTTTTCCACTTTCCAAATGCTGTTTAGGTTAAAAAAAGTAAACAAATAAGAAAATAGGTATTGGGATAATTTATTCATATATATACATATATTTATAAAGTAAATCTATGGTTTTTTCTGGTGCTCTGGATATTTCTCCTCTTCATCTTACCTATTGTTTTTCCTGGCACCAGAAGTCTTTGTGGAGAGTAGCAGAATTTTCCATCCCTCTCATGGCTATTAATGATGAAATTTAGGCTTGTCAAAGGGTGTTTATTGGGTGACATTCAGTGGTAAGCCATTGCAATAAGAGAGGCTAGAGTAGGGAGGTGGTGGTAAGGGGAGATATATTCTCAGGGATGATCTTAGTTGGATTTCTATAGACAAAATCCACTCTGTAGGAGAAAACACATGTGATGAGGGCTTGCTTCCCAACAAAGGTAGTGGGAAGGGGCTGGCAGGGGCCACCACAGGAGCACCTTACTCCTTAACTATCAAGGAGCCCAGAAGCTCCCTGCTCTCTGGAGCCTGTGTGGGCTTGGGTGACAGTCACCTTGGAAGTAACTGGTGTTGATCAGATAGTGGTTCTATTAAAATCTTCCCGTGTGTGTGTGTGTGTGTGTGTGTGTGTGTGTGTGTGTGTGTGTGTTTGATTATTGATAACTTTGCAGGGTTTTGAAAGGAGTATGGAAGTGGCAGAGCTCTAGTAATGATGGAAATCATCAAATTTCCTCTCAAACTTTCAGGTTGGAGATTAGAAGTTAAATGGGATTGGGGAACTTAAAGGAATTGAGTGTTTATTACTCTCAATTTTGTGGAAGTCATATACACAACAAATAAATACAACACAAGCATTGCACTAAGAACATTCAGATGTTTGATAATCATGATAAGAGTGAGGAGGGCATAACTTATCCTTATTTTATGCTTAAGCAAAGGGAAACTCAAGCTGGGTACCTTTTCCAGGGTCACATGGCTAATCAATGCTAATCACTGCCTGGGATTCAGGAAGTCTAAAGATATTTTTCAGGACTGTCTTCCACCACAGGGGTAAGGGTGGGACGTGAGTGGTGCTGAAAATTAGAATGCATTGCTTTTATATGTGGGAGCAAATAGTGTTAGTATCCCCCTATGTTTTCGAGAGCCTACCCAGGTGTCATCAACATACTTCAGGGGACATTCTGTAAGGTCTACAAAAGATCACTGAGTTTTTGAGATGTTAAATCAGAACATGATAGTAGAGAGAGATCACCTTTAAGTATCTCATGTTAGAGAGAAGGAAAGTAGAGCCCAGTTGGAGGAAGTGACTTGATCAAAGTCAGAAAGCTGGTTAGAGACAAAATCAGTGGTGGAACCTGGACATCTTGTCTCCTGGTTCAAGAGCGTCTCCAAGTGACCTTGAAGTCTCCAGCCACTGATGAAGTAGCAGGAGACACACTACAAAATCAAGCATGGTGTTTGATGATACATACCAGCAATAACAACAAATAAAACTACCGTGAGGGTCTGTAAGAAAGTCTGTCTTCAGTGAGCAAAACACTTTTACAGGGAGATATATGATTCTATCAGCTCACAATTACCTAGAAAAGAGACAACTACCTACCTATTTGCTTCGCAAAATAACAGCCATGATATTAAGACATCCTGAAGAGTAAGCCTGATGTCTTTAGCCTGGCAGACTAAACTGGCCAAGTCTCGATTTAATTTACTTACAGTAAAATGAAGTATTGATTTGCTCTCTATCTGAATGTGTTATGGTGGCAAACTTCAGAGCAAAAAGCTAGGAAGGAAAATACCAGGTCAAATTCTGGTTGTGTTACTTATTCTTCTGTGATTTGGGGCAAGTGGTTCACCATTTAGGGAACAACTCCCTTCTTATCTTACAAACGGGGATGATGCCATAGCTTCCCTGACCACCTTACAAGGTCCTTATAAGGAACATATATTGTATTGCATACAAAGGACTTTGTATCCTATAGTTATGACAGGTGGTTACTCTTATATTCCATGATACCATTTATCATGGTGAATGGAGAAGAAATAAGGTAGGTAAGCAAGGACCTCCTACTACTGAGCTTCCCTTCCGTGTTCAAGGCTTTGTTCTAAGATGGTTTGTGTATTGCATATAATTCACACAACCTCATGAAGTAGGTGTCATTACTTAAATTTTGCATATATAGAATTTGAGAGTCAAGTCATATAATTGACCAAAAGGCCAAATGGAAGAAAAAGACTAGATTTGAAGCCAAGTTATTCTGACCCCTCTGTTGCTGTGTCTGAGCAGTCCACTGTCCTGCCTCTCAGAACGTAGGGGTCTTGTTGGCATTGGCAGGCTCATGGTGCCATTCTCTGGCAGAGAGAACAGAGCATGAGGGAATGGTCATCATGGTGCCCAGGCAAGGATGCCGTGGTGTAGCCACAGGGCCTTGGCCCAGCCAGGACCATGTTCTGGCCATTTTGCCTTGCCATTGCAGATAATGCCTGTGTTTTCCCCTCTGTTTTATCACAGAGGCATGGTGATAAAAAGCCTCCCTTTTATAGCTCCTGTGAAATAAATCGAAGTGCAGTGTTTACAAAGACACTCCACTTGATCAGTCTGCTGCAGTAGCCTTTGAGTGCTCCAGCCCTGCAGACAGCACTTGTTTTAATGGCCTGGAGGAAAAACCTTTTAAGAAGATCAAATGAGATACCTGAAAAGAAAACTGGATTCTTAGTCCCAAGGGTAGCAAAAGTAGCTTTTACGTTTCAATTAAAATTTTGGGAATTGTTTGCCTTTTCAGAACTCCTGAGAGAAGAAATAGATTTACATTAGTCCCCTCCTTATCTGTGGTTTCACTTTCTAGGGTTTCAGTTCCCCTTGGTCAACTGTGGTCCAAAAATGTTAAGTAGAAATTTCCAGAAATAAACAATTTGTAATTTTTAAATTGTGTGGGATTCTGAGTAGCACATAAAACTATAAAGTGTCTAGTTGTCTTACCCAGGACATCAATCATCCCTTTGTCCAGCATGTCCATGTTGTATAAGCTGCCCACTTACTAGTAGTCACTTAGTAGCCACCTCGTTTATCTGATGGACAGCTGTCCATTGCTGTATTGCAGCCTTTACGTTTAAGTAACCCTTATTTTAATTAATAATGGCCCAAAGGGCATAAGTAGGGATACTGGAAATTTTATTACAGTATATTGTTATAATTTTTCTATTTTATTAGTTATTGTTGTTAATGTCTTCTTGTGCTTAATTTATAAATTAAACTTTATCATAGGTATTTATGTGCAGGAAAATAAAACCCCATAGTATATGTAGGGTTTGGTACTATCTGCAGTATCAGGTAGCCATTGGGGGTCTTGGAACATAAACCCTATTCATAAGGGAGAAGGACTGAATATTGGAGTCCCACCTGGAGGTAAGACAGCATACTTCCAGGTTAACTTACTGCATTGTGAGGATCAGGGCTGCCTGGTGGTGTGAAAGTTGGAAAGGCTTGAATTCCTATTCTGGCTACTACAAGCTGTGTGGCCTTGGAAATCTAAATTAACCTCTATGAACCTATTTCCTCATGTGTAAAATCAAAATTACAATGTCTTCCTAGAAAGGCTATTAAGAATTTTAAGGAAAATAAACTCTTTGGCCCACTGATTGTCATACAGTAGGCAGTCAATTCCCCTGGTCCTGTGGGTAGGAAACCATACTTTTAGTTCCACCTCATGGTTTGTGATCTCACACCTCAATTCTCAGGGTATTTGTTTCATAATTGGAAAAGATTAAGAACTTGGATTAGATTTTTTTCCAAAGTTCATTCCAGTTCAAGCATTTTATATATGCCCATAATTGATTAAATTTAACCTTATAACCACAAAGATTTTGGTGATTATAATTTGGGATAATCTGTGGGGGACAACACTTTTCTTTAGCTCTGATAATGTTTTAGTGAGAAATAAAGATCCTTTGCAGATAAAACAAAGAAAGGATACTCTCCTTCAATCTCTTATCTGCATATTTTAGAAAGGATACTATCCTATACTCTATTATATAGGTATTTCATATAAGGTTGTGTATTAGACTTTTTCATTGCTGTAACAAAATAAATGAGGCTGGGTACTTTATAAAGAAAAGAAGTCTATTTAGGTAATGAATGTGGAAGTTCAAGGGCATAGTGTTAGCACTGATTCAGCTCTGGTAAGGATTTTATGATAGATGGTATATCACAATAGTGGTACTATGTACAGAGGATATTATCATATGGCAAGGCAGAAGCCAAAGACTGGAGGGGGTAGTCTTGTGTTTTTATAACAACTTACACTTTTGAAAACTAACTCAGGGTCCATGAAAACGATCTTGATTCCTTCCAGGGGCAGAGCCTGCAATGACGTAGCTGCTCCCACCAGGCCCTACCTCTTAAAGGTTCCACTTCCTTTCAACACTGCCATGTTGGGGCCAAGTTCATAACACACAAACCCTTGAGGGACAGAACACGTGTTAATTGTAGTAGGTTGACTATTGTCATGAACTTTCTTGACACGTGTTAGTCTCCCCAACTGACTGAAAATTGAGGGCAGGTATCTATCTCATTGTTTGTCATGACACAATAGAATTCTTAGCATCCATCATTCACTGAATATGTAATAAATGATTTTTCCCCCAAAAGTTTTACATGCATAGGTTGAGCATTTGTAGTCCCAAAATCCAAAATTTATTATTTGGGATAATTAGGTGCTGGAGATTGAGTCCAGGGGTGCTTTACTACTGAGCTACATCTCCTGTCCTTTTTTATTTTTTTATTTTAAGACAGGGTCTTATGAAGTTGTTGAGACCTGCCTCAAACTTACAGTCTTTCTGTCTGAACCTCTGGGGTGGTTGGAATCACAGACATGTGTCACCACAACCAGCAAACCTGAACTTTTTAAGTATCAACATCAGGCCACAAATGGAAAATTCTGCATATGACCTAAATGTGATGGATCGAAGACAAAATGCAAAATTGTATAAAATTACCTTCAGGCTATGTGTATGAGGTTAGTATGAAACAAACTTTTGTGTTTAGGTTTGGGTGCTAACTCCTTGATATCTTATTATTTACATGCAAATATCCCAAAATCTTTAAAAAAATCCAAAATATGGAAGCTTCTGGTCCCAAGCATTTTGGATAAAGAATACTGAACTGTTTAGTCAGCTATTTCACTGCTGTGACTAAAGGACCCAATCAGAAAAATTGTAGAGAAGAAAAAGTTTATTTGAGGGCTCACAGTTTCAGAGGTCTCAGTCCATAGAAGGCTGACTCCATTCCTCAGAGTTCCAGGTGAGGCAGGGCATCCTGGTGGAAGACTCTGGCGGAGGGAAACAGCTCACATGTTGATTGGGAAACCGAGAGAGACTCCACACTCTGGATACAAAATATATGCCCCATAGCCACGCCCCCAATGCCCAACCTCCTCTAGCCACACCCTACCTGCCTTCTGTTACCACTCAATCTAATCAGGTGATTAAATCACTGTTTGGGTTAAGGCTCTTGTAACCAATCATTTATTCTCTGAACCTTCTTGCATTATCGCACATGTGAGATTTTTGGAGACACCTCACATCCAAACCATAACATTAACCTATAGAGTTGTCAGAGCTGTTGTTGAACTAATAAAGGCCAAGTAAGTTTTGGCATTTCCCTAAATGCTTATACTCCTATTACCTTTCATCTCTATGTCTTGGATTGACTTCTTAATCATTGAAATGGATTCATAGCAGCACATATGTTATACAAAACATACATTCACCTCATTCGAAATTTCTCAGTAAGAGCTAACTAGAATTTATAATTTGGCAGGTAAGCTATCATGCTTACGTGACTACATTCCTTTCTGTTACAGGGCAGAGGCCTCCGTGAAACTGAGGCAGTGTGGAGGCCCCCTCTTGAAACCCCAATTCTTGCAATCATGCCAGAAAGATTTCAGATGTGTCACTCAGAGTAACAGGCATGAGTTTATTAGAAGGGATAGGAAGGGGGCAAGAGGACACTCTCAAGGGAGAGAGTGAGTCCTCTCAGAGAGGAAAGGGACAGTGAATTTCTGTCCTACAGTTTAATTGGGGGGTATCAGGAAAGTTCCCAGAAAGTCCTGCTCAGGTCCACCTCTTGACATTGATTGACAGCATAGTAACTTCATGGATCACCTCTAGGAGAGATGATGTGGTGCTCATCAAGTTGGAGATTTGAAGAAAATTGAGTTCCCCCGCTTTTGCCTCAATTTCCTGCCTTCTAAATGAGTTTTTATCCTTTGAATAGCCCTCAGCAAGCTTTCTTTGTGAGGGTCTTGATGTTTTGATTGCCAGGGTGATTGGGGGTTGTGATAGTTTTGGTGATAAGGGAGGGTCCAGGTCACCTGCCCAGGCGTGCCATGATTGTGAAACTGTCTTTTTCTTCAGGGGATGTAATTATGGCTGGGGAGGTTTTAACATACCATGAGTCCCCCTGTGCTGTTCAGTCCCCTTCGTTGATTGCCCTTTCCCTGCTCACCCATTCATGGCTGCCTAGCTAACTAACACTTCTAAGTGCCTTCTTTTTTTCTGAACCTAAATCCTTTAATATTTTCCTCTTTACTAAAGTATTAAATCTAAGTATCATCGATTTGTTCAGTTCTCTTTTTTTTTTATCAAACATGCCTCAGACTTGATTGCAGGGGACTGTTTCCCACACATTCTCTTGAGCATAGTGTAGGAGATCACGGGCAGACTTGAAAACTATTTGATTATTTTGAGGTTATTATTTCAGTAATTGAGAACAGCCTGAAATACTATGGAGAGTTAGAGAAAGTACAGGCATGCAGTATCTTTTTTTTTTTTTTTTTTTTTTTTTTAACAAAACAGTAGTATTCAGGAAGTTTTCATTGAGCCACCAGAGAGGACCAGTTAGAGTGATAGAGGTTCAGTATTTTGTTGAAATGGGCCCTAGTTATCTCTGTGAAATCCCCAAACTGAGCACAGATGGTGGTACTTTAAATCCTACAGACCTTGCATTACAAAGGGTGACAAAGCACTTGACAGAGTCTTTGTGGTCACCATGCTGCAGAGAGTGCAGTGGGGAGATAAAAGAGTTGCATGGACCATTAGCACTTGAGAAATTGAACAAATGTGTGGAGAAGAAAAATGTTGACTAGTGACACTAAGGGGAACTCTAGGTTTCTCTAAAGGAGTCCAAGAGATCAAAGAATAGACTAGATTTTGATGTTAAATAATTCCTGCTCTCATTCATTGAACAATTTGAGCATCCACAGTGTGTCTGACACCATCCTAGCACTGTGGGGCAAGATAAGACTCGAGTATCTGCTTTTTTTTAAAAAAAATTATATTTTAGAAGGACAAAAAACCATCACTCCTTTGTTCTCTTTATATCTTTGTAACTCATCAAAAATAAGACACTAGTCATCTAGTAATCAAAACAGTAGCTTACTGGATAAAGCTTATCGGAGAGCATGAACAAATGGATTTTCTAATAGTACTAGACCTTGGGACCACTCATTCTAAGAAGATTTGGCATTGGCAGAGGAGACACAGAAACCAGTCTTGCCTTTTGTGCCCAAGCTGGTAGCTTTTGTAATTGATAAAAATCAGATTCATAGACCTATAAATCAGATAATTTATTTCACTTTTCACTGGAAAAAAATGAGAAAGGAGAAGTGTGGAGTGGGACATAGATGTTACATGAATGGAATTCTGAGGTGAGAGAATAAAGACCTAAACTTCATGTTGTCTGGCTTCTATTTCTAACCTATGGGCTTAATCTCTAATATGATGGTAAAATAAGAGTATTTTTTCCACTCCAAGAAGAGATCATTAGTATATTGGAGAAACCCTGCTCTGTCCTTGGGGATGCACTTTCCAGTACCAGGTGGTATTTCATTTTGGGCATCTTCCTGGGACTGTTGAAGAGGTGTGTAGCTTTGTTCCTTAGATAAGTCTTTGAAAAGGGTTAGACTGTAACTTATGCTAAGATGTACTTCCTATTTTGTAGGCCCTCTTAAATTGTATTCTGTTGTATTGTACAACATTAAAGCTTCTTTAATAAACCAAAATAACCAAAGTCAACATCATGTAGAAAAATATATGTATGAAGACACAATTGTTGTGAAAATATTTTATGTAAAACCAGTGACTTGAAAAATTGTGCTCTTTATATGTAGTATGAAATGAATTGCACTCTGCAAACATGTATAACAAATTAGAATAAAAAAAATGCCTCCAATTTGAATGTAACCTTATTCTCACTATTAAGTTCCTAGGGAACCAGACAAGTATAAGCATCAAGTTATCTTGACCTTGAAATAAAATTCAAGTTCTCTGGAGTTCGAAAATGTGCTTAAGGACATCAGTAGCAAGATTTGAAAGCTTTGAAACTTAATATGGAAAGAGATGCCTTCTAGATTTGTACTGTGTACATCACTGAATCATCTCCACGATGTGCTCAACTTGTGATTTTGTTTTTTTTTTTTCCACCAGTGGAGTGGAGGTCAATCTAGTCAACATTTATTGGACACTTTCCATGTGTCTGGCACTATGTGTAATGCAGAATGCTGAAAATTTAGCCTTTTTCCCTAAAAGAGTCATAATTTAGTAAACTTGGCAAATTGAAATAATAGTTTGGCATTCAAAGCAACTGTTTGTGGTTCTGCCTAAATCTCAAAAACCATTTCTCATTTTTTAGTTCTGTATCCTCAACTCTGGTCAAAGTCTTTACGGTTGGTTTTCTGGAAAGAGGTACTGAGACCTTACACGGAGTCCCCAATGTATTCTCAACCTCCATTATAGATAGTATTTATCCCCTTGTTTAAGAAACAGAATATCTTCTTATTTGTTCATTCTTCAGTGGTAGATTATAATAATAGCTTTGATTCCTTTCCTGTTTCTGTGCTTGTACCATGTGACATTAAGGTTCTCCCATGAAGGGGCTGAGTTAATTTCCTTGTTCTTGAATTCTGACTCTGGCTGTGTGACTTGTTTGCCCAGTGGGATGTTAAGTCATGACAAAGTCTGGAAAATGTACTTGAGTATTTCTGTTTGTCTTCCACTTCTTTCACTACCTTGAGAATAAGCCTGGGCTAGCCTCTTGGATGATGAAAGATGTGTGGAACACAGCCACTTTGCCAATTATACTGCAAAAGCTCTCCTACTTCAGCCAACAGCCACCTTTCTGCAGACATGTAAATCCAGCCAAGTACAAAATAACTGACTTATAAATAGTCCAGATACATAACTGGCTTATAGGCTTATTGCTTTAATAAATACATGTTTACTGCTTTGTGTCACTGAATTTTGGGGCAAGATGTCAGATGGCTATTTTATGAAAATAAATAATTGATACCCCTTCTGTTTCTGCCATTAGACTGTGAATTTTCTAAGAGCAGGGATTATGTAAGACTCTTTCTTTCCTGGCTATCTAGCATAGAGAAGGTTTATTTGTTTGCTGAATGGAAGCCTAGATAAATAAATATTATACTTTCAAATTAGAAATTATCCCCAAGTATTCAAATTTGGTTTGAAATATATAGTAATTTTTAGAAATGATTGTAGCCCATTTATCTTCTTGATGTTTCCTTAGGCTAACATGAATATATCAAAATGATCAAAATATGAAGAAAAGCAGATGTCCAGGAAATGAAGCAAGAGATAACAAGTTGGGGATGAAATGAAAATATTATTGTTAATCAGTAACTGACCATGTGAAACAAATAATCAATTTCTCCCTTTTCCCTCTTTTTCATTTTGTGCTGTTATTAACCATGATCTGTAAAAAGAAATATTAGCCACTATTTTCACCCTATTAAAATGGCTATTTTAAAATCCTATTCGAAGTTTGACATTGAAACATCTGAGGTTATGTTAGAGTAAACCCAAGTATTTTATTATGTTTACTATGGTTTGGGTGAGGTCTGTCCTCCAAAGTTTCATGTATCAGAGGCTTTCTGGTAATGTAAACACTTACATTGGCAAGTACTACCACCATTATGCCATCTGCTTTTAGTCCCTCCCCAGAGGTCAAATTGATGGGGGACTGCCTGATCTTGATATTTCCAGCAGCCAAAACTGTGAACTAAATAAATCTCTTTTCTTTACACAGTTACTTTGCCTGAGATATTTCACTATAGTAATGCAAATAGAGTTATACACTGTCTTTATTCATTTTAAAGGAACACAGAGACACCATTTAAAGAAGCAGAAAAAAAAAGTGGTTTAATGTGTTTTATGGCCTCTAAATTGTTGAAAGTCAGGTTTTAGGGATATAAGGTGATGGCATCATCCAAATTGTTGAAAGTTAGGTTTTAGGGACAATTTATTGTTTTTTTTTTTTTTTAAATAGAAGCTGAAATATAAATTTCTGTGACTAGGAAAGTTAAGAGATCACTGGAAAGGTATCAGTTTTAAGAATGGTTGAAAACAGGAAAGCACAGATCTATAATCCCTTGAGACAAGAGGCTGCCTCTGGGTCATAGCCTCCCTGAGCTCTCACCTTCTGCATTCAATGAGTGACATGTCCATTCTGAACATGCTGTAGAAACACAGCTACTATATGTTTAGGGAAAATTATCAAGAAGGATCTGTCCCTTCAGGTAAATTCCTTTCCATTTCTATTTGACTAACATTGCATAAACACTTAGAATATAAACACTTCTAGGGTCTGTTAGATTTAGGAAAAAAGAAAGAAAAGTCATTTTTGATAAGGTGTTAAGAAACTTGCCTAATAATAATTTCTTACCTACCAAATGTTTTCCTGCTTGCTTAAAACATTCTGATCTGACAAGTATGAACTTTCAGTATAGTTACTGTTTCAAATGTTAATAGGAAGAAGAGGTGCTGGTCCATTTGGTCTTCATCCAGGTCTTTGTAAGTGAATTTTTGATTCCTGTCTAGTAATCACCACATCATAGTGTCAGTTGGCATTTTTACAGTATGCCTTTTTCTCACTACTAGGTTATTTATACTGAAACTGTGTCTTATGCCTTAACCTATTTGTTAGGGTTGTAAAGTGAATTATGTGATTCTTACAGAAAATCTAAGTTTATTTCAAGGTTTTGATGGAGGACATTGAAAATGATCATCACTTACTGTGCTCAGAATTATTGTAGATCTTTTGGTATAACTGTGCTGAGATGGACCATATAAATACATTACTTATACTTCTAGGTCTGAAGACCAGGGCTTGGGGTTGAATTAAAGTCAGTTGGTGGAGATGGAACCCAGAGCCACTAACTTGACAAACTTATTAGTAATCTCCTCAGTCAAGTCTTCTATATCACAGTTTTTGCCTGTTTAGGCTCAAGAGGGTAACGATAGCTTTGTAAAAAAATGAGTTTTCAAGTACTCAATGATTCTAGCTGAGCTGGTTATATAAACCACTGCACATTTGACACTGTAAAACACGTAAATGTAGCATAGTAATTTACATCTCTAAATCTCTCAGAGAAATTTGCACACACACACACACACACACACACACATACACACTTCAGTTATTTTTGAATTTAAAAAATTTCCAATTTCATCTTGTATAAATAACTTTTAAATGCAAACTTTATTGCCTCTTCCATATCTTTTGAACAGAGAGAGTTCCAGAGAAAGCATTCAAGTATATGGTACAATGTCTATGATTTGAGGGAGACAGCATGCCCAGAGTGAAAGAAAAGGGAAGGAATCCCATCCTCACAAGTGGGGAGAAAAGGATTCTTATCAAAAGTTGTAGGCTGAGATGCAGAAGTAACTTTCAGCTGCTGCAGATCATGAGAACAAAGAAACACATGGGATGATTTACTTTCTCTTCTTTCCTTCCCTCCATTAAAGAGTTGAACTGGGGCCAGGGATACCATCACTGCATTGACCCTCTCCACCAGCTACTTATGAAGTTCCATGTAGGTAAACTGATTGTCTTGCTCTTGCCTCTGATTCTGGAGTGCTACTAGATCTAAGAGAGGGTCTGTGGTAGTAGGACCTGAATGAAGACAAAGTCTGTAGCTAATTGTTGGTTGTATTTCACCATTTAGACTGCAAGACAACAAAGAAGAGGTCAATAAAGAGCCTTCAAAGAGAATGATGGGATTTATTATAGAGGTGTGATTCTTTTCTACAATGGTGCAAATATGTCCAAGTGAAGGAGCTTTTAGTCAACTGATTTCTCCTAGCAGAAATCCTCCTGGTACAAAGCAAGAGAGCCTCAGGGAAATAATTTAAGACTGAAAAAGAAGCCCTCATATGCCATTTTCTTCTCTGTTTTTGTAGTTATGTCACATTAACTTTAATGAGGGCAAATGTCTATCAACTTTAGAACTATATGAGAAATTTTTAGGAGAATGATCATAGATTCAATTCAGAAAAGATGCTCTGAATAGTTAAATCTTTTCTTCTTATTAAATCTGACTTTTTAAAAATAGGAGCCTTTTACATTTTGTGCTAGGTGACATAACCAAAAAAAAAAAAAAAAAAAAAAAAAAAAAAACCAGAAAATCCTGTGATAAAATTTTAAAGTGAAGTGTTTTGAGAGGTAAAAAGAATATGATGTGAGAAATCTTTTGACAGAAAGATGACAAGCAGGTAGACAGAAAAGACGTATGCATGCTAGTTGAAGAAAAACAGTACCAAAAAAAAAAAAAAAAATGATGCATTATATAACAATGGCCCGAGATGAGTCATTTTCTTTTTATTTCTTGGGTAAAAAGTGTTTAACGATTTCAACATTTATCCATTTTTTTTTGTTTGAAGTATAATTCAAAACTCTGCATCAATCCTCTGAAGGTTAAGGCAGGTATGTATTTTTAAATGAAAAAGGATTACAGATTTTTAACCACACAAGTCACAATATGGAAGCGATGTATAGTCAGAGACTTTCTCTAGATGAAGGCTTGCAATGGTGACAAACCTCTATTCTGACAGGGGAAAGAAAGCATTTCAGAGCAAATGTAAAAATTTCTTTCCTGGGAAACAGTAACCACTTCTGTGACTTGATTCTGTTCTAAGCCATGCCTGGAATTTCAGAGGGAATTTCTCCATGATCTTCCATAAATTTGTTTTAAAACTTTCCTCTGGGGAGAAAAAAGGTACTCCCCTGCCTCATTCCAGCAGGGAAGTTTTAGATTAATTTTCTTACTGACTTGGCTAGTTCGTGACAATAGAGAATGGTGTATGGAGAATCGAGATGTCTCAGCTGTTCACTGTCAAGTCTAATATGTCAGGATTGCATACTTTTTAAAATATGCATGTATTTAAAAAATTCTCCACAGACAGTATTTATTCAGTAGTCATAATGTTATTCTGAATAATTACTCTATGTTTAATATATAAATTAAATATATGTAGTAATTATTCTGTATTTCAAAAGTCCAATTTTGCAAAAACCTTGTCTCATTCCATAATTCCAGGCAATGTGCAAACTCAGTGGCTATTCAAAAGTTATGAGCACACAGAGGAGTAAGACTCAGAGACTCTAATCTCCTAGTTTGCACTGGATGCCTTACTCCTCTCTGACTGTGAGGTTAGAGCCTGGAATATGGGCAAAGGAGTTTGTAAAGCATTCTCAGGGATCTCAGCATGTTAGGATGACTCAATATCCAGCTCATGGTAATAGCTTAGTATCCTGAAATCTAAAATCATCCCAACACCATAACAAAACTGAATGGCACCGGGTTCTTCTCAATTACCATGCTGTATTATTCAGTGGATATTCCTGTCAACCACTATCAATAATTGATCATTTGCCAATTACTGGGCAATCTAATAGGCTTAGATCCTTTACATTATCTAAGAATGAGAAAATAGAGGCTCAGAGATTTTTAGGAATATGCTCAAGTCATGCAACAGAGTCAGGATTGAGCCCAGGTCTGTATTTTCTCAAAATCTCATGATGTTTGCCATATCACACTGTCATTGAAATTAAGAGGGAACATTATAATGAAGTTTAGCTATTCCAGAATATCCCAACCAGTAGTCACCTAAAGTTTGTTGCCCTCTGTGTTTATAGTCCAGATTTTAATGCCAGGCTTATATGGCAGCTCCATGGTATTGGAGACTCGGACTCTTTCCATCCTGTTGCTCTGCTGTCATAGGCTATGTTGTCTGTCACAGGGTTCAGGAAAGCTATCACCATACTTGCCTTTCAGGCTGTGGAAAGTGAGCAGAGAAGTGGAGGAAGGAGGGCCTGCTGCTTCCCAATCATATGAACTTGTAAGCTATGACTTGACCTTACCCATGTCGTTGTGCTTAGTTGCAAAGAAAGATGGGAAATGTAGGTTTTCTTCTGCATATCTATCAGATTAGATGAAACCAGGAGGTTTCATCATTATGGAAAAAAGAAGTTAGTTATTGGAAGTAAATGAGGGACTGTCACAGGGACTTTTCATATAATGGTGTCTACTAGCTTTATTTAGTGCGGATTCTAAGGTCCAGAGAGGTGTTGTGAATTAAGGAGGTTGCATACAAGTTGGTAGCATAGCAAGTTCTAACAACCATTCTCTTGACCTCTGGGTGTGTGCTTCATCTTACCATTTGGCTGTACACATTCATCACTACTGGTGAAAAAAAAATTCTGACCACTTTGGGCAGTTGACTCTGAATTATGTTCATTAACATATAAAACACTCCAAAAGTATCCCAAAGATGTTTTGTGTTCTTCTTCCACGAGTAAATTTGAAAAAAAAAAGCATAAATATATCTATCTATCTATCTATCTATATATATATTTATGCTTTATATATATCAATATATATATATAGATATATATATTTGTACTATATATATATATATATAATCTATATATATATATATATTTGTACTTAGAACGACTTTTTTGAAAGGAGATTTTAAAATGCATTTCTCCATAGCTGTAGAAATGTAGCATAGGTGAATTAAGTGCAATTTTCTTATGGACAGACAGTAAGAATTAATTCTGGAATTTATTACACTGTGCATTTCACTTGGATTGCCTGACAGATCATTGGAGTTTAATTTTAATTAAAAAATATGGTGCATCATAACCTAATAATCTGTAGCCTCATACTGTCATGCAATTTTTGGAAAGCATGAGAAAATTGAAATCATTCTTGGATAGTGAAATGTTTTTGTTCTATGCCCATGGGCCAATTCACAATTTCCTTTAGATTCTTGAAATGTCCATGCTTTGTGAACACACTGATTAAGAAAAAAAATAATTTATTGTGATACATCATCAGCTCTGTGAAGAGCTGACCCCAGAAGGAGTGGTTGATAGACAATAGACTGTGCAGGCAGAGTTAAGTGAAACCAAGCCAAAGTGGGCCAGAGGATGAACTGTCTCTACCATTACCACCAGCTCTCCACTCTCAGGGGCTTTGATTCATTGAAGCATCTCTTGTTCGGTTTTGCCTGATGTCTTGTATAGCTGTTCACCGGTACTAAGAACAATACTTTATATAGATACCATGCTTTATGCTTTATACAGTGCTTTCCTGTCTGAGATGTTGCAATTTTATCTGAAAAATGGTAAAGGAGATAAAGGAGAAAGGGGCAATAATTTGCATTTATGCAGATAAGAAAATGAGTTACAAGAAGTTATTATGAGATATGTTCTTCATATCAAAAGGGGCAATCGGAAGTGTTGTATTCAACTATGAATTTGGCATTTGAATTTGGCATTTGAATTTTGGGACAGGTACACAAATGTGTGGTCCTGGAATAGATGGACAGGAACTGATGTTGGAGTCGTCCCTTGATTCTGCCTGAGAAAATTGAAACAATATATACTCTAGCAGCTGAATGCTTCATACAACTACACTTTTTATTCTCTATGTGAAGTCCACTTTATTTTTTTTAACTTGATAATTTTAATTCTGTGAGGCTACAGTATCCTTGCTAAGTTTCTTTCTTTCAGTTATCATCTTTTACTGTGTACCCCCAACCTTGCACTCTACTGTTTCTTGTTATGGGACCATGTCTCTACACTTTTCATCATTGTTCCATTTTCTGCTTGGTTTAAGATTCCCACTTTGTCTTGTTGGAAGACCTGCCCATGATCAGGAGATGTAGATTATCCATAGATATATAGACAGAGACACAGACACAGGCTAGACATACACAGTTGGCTGCTTGGTTGTCTACCTCTTTGCATGGAAGGCCATAGTCTATGTGTTTATGTAGTCAATATAAGATTTTCCCCTTGTGATATGGTGAAGAAAGAAATTTGCCCTTTGCCATGGAACTAAGCAAATTATGTTTCAAACACTCAGGGGATCAATTTGTTAATATTTTGGCTTTGTAGTGAGTGGTACGGACCCTTATAACATTTTTGCTTTATCCTTAGTCTTCTTTGGCATGATGGTTCAACACTATCAGACTAAAAGGATAAAAAAGAAGAACTGTTTAATTTTTGGTTGTATCCCTGAGTCAAATTACTAGGCTTCCATGCTGTCTATCCATCCTTTGCTCCATGCTCATATCTTTTCAAGAGAATATTAGAGGATAAAACCATTTTTTTTTTTTTTTTAATCTGTGTAGGCCAAGAACTTCCATGGTAAAGAATGTTTTCAAGTGTTAGCCAGGTGTGGGCTGGAGTTCAGCCTTCAGGAGGATCTGTAGTCTCTTTATATTCAAAGAATCTAACTAGTCATTTGCTGTTTTCCCAGTAAATGTACCTAGGGCCCCCAAAGTACCCACAAATTTGTTGGTGACTGTGGGAGGACAGGTGTGGATTATGGGTTTGTTTGTTTGAGCAGTCACAAGGCAGGAAGGGTTGCTTTTCTGGAAACTCTTGATGAAATTCCACTGATGGAGACTGGCAACTGCTCGGGTTATGGTGACACCCTGCCTTGATTCAGACAGCGCTAGGTTCAAACCCAGCAGCCTGGAGGTAGCAGAGGTGGAAGTAAGCTGCCAAGCCCCAAACAACTTGTTTTCCCCACCTTCATCCTGTTTTCCTCAAGAAGCCTGTCACACTGAAACCCTTTAATTTTCCTACCTATAAAAATAAAATGTGGAGCTGGGTGCAGTGGCGCACACCTGTTAATCCCAGCGGCTCCGGAGGCTAAGGCAGGAGGATCTTGAGTTCAAAGCCAGCCTCAGCAACAGTGAGGTGCTAAGCAACTCAGTGAGACCCTATCTCTAAATAAAATACAAAATAGGGGTAGGTATGTGCCTCAGTGGCCGAGTGCCCCTGAGTTTAATCCCCAGTACCAACCAACCAACAAACAACAACAACAACAACAACAACAACAAACAAACAAAACCACAAAAACATGGGCTCTTGTTCTTTGTTAGACCCAGTCTCCATCAGAGCTGGTCCCCATCAGTTCCCCTCACTTTTCACTTATTTCTGTTTCTTGTCTTAATTTCTTACATTTTTAATATCTTTAATATTACTAGTCTGACTCATTGCCCTAGCTCTGGGAAACAGTAAACGTCATGAAGGTCATGACAGGTGACTTAACTTATGCACCTTTGAAATAATGATCAGTGTTACTCTCTGCTTTTCCATAGAAGGAGCTTGAAGAAAGGACCTTATCTGATAAGCAGGCTTCCCAGACAACAGCTGGGATTTGCAGTGAGCACTCATGTGCTTTCCTGAGCACTTTTAAAACGGAAACTTCAAATACCAGTGTATATGCAGTGAAGAAATATCTCAGAGCAGCTGGAAACTTTTTCCATCTCCTGCAAAGTACTCAATAAATAATGCTGACCACAAGGTTAAGTCATAGACTAGGAATGAGGCTGATATTTTAAGGTCACATTACTTACTCTTTGTATATCTAAGTCACTACATCTGGATATTTTTAGACATTTTTTTTCCCCTGAGGATTCAATTTGTTAGCTTTGTCTAAATTTTTCACAAAAAGAGCAACTCTTATTTCAATGAATGTAACTTTCTGATACTTTTGTGAAATGAGAGAAAGAGATTACGATTAAAAGTTTTCTTGGTATTTTGAGATCTACTACTCTTATTGTAAATTAAAAGATTTAAGGAATTTGGAAAGGTAAAGTCTGACATTTCATCACCAAATATAAAGTAAGAAGAATGACCCAAACAATAGCACACAGTAAAGGTTATATTGGTGGACTCTTCCTTAAAAACAAAAACAGAATATCAGCAAGAAATTTTATGTGTTGTTATTAAAACAGGATAAACCCTGAAATAACTTTTGCTGTCTCCATACTGTATCATAAAAATCATAAATACGGGGCTTTGCAATAAAAGGCAACATAATTCTACCTTTTATTGTTTTAGTAAATTTATGGGTAGAGAATGGCAAATCTCACAGAATGATTGCACATCACTTTAAATTTTGTTCAATGATTTTTCCTGTTTATTTCTCAGTTCCTGTCCTATCTGATCAGCTAGTCTATTATGCATTTCTACAGATGCTTTGCAAAGTGTGATCTAACAAAAGTGTATGATTTACTTCTAATGCTTCTAAGGAAGTCTGAGAAGAAGCCAAGACTGAGAATCAGGAAGCAAGACTGCAAATCTCATTTTGGAAAAATCACTTAATATTCCTACATTTTTGTTTCCTCATCTACAGAATAATGGTCTTGAATATAAATGCAGTGAGCAAAATTCTCAAAGCATAGATGGGGAAAGCTACATTGAAGATGCCATCCATGTCTTACCACCTGCATGTTAAAGAAGAGAGCAGAATGAATCTATTCTAAGAGAAACCTCAGCTTTGAGGCCCGAGAATAATAGCTTTGAAATCTTAGTGTGCCGAAGAATCTATTTCCTGAGGAACTTATTAAAATCCCATCCTCCTAAGGCACACTGCTGAGAGTTTGATTCATGAGATCTGCCCTGAGGTTTCATCTTCAGGGCATGCCCAGAATGGGTCTCATATAGATGATCCTGGGACCTGCTTTTAGGAACCATTGCCTTAAAGGCTATGTAGCTGTGAGTGGTTAGGATAAGTATCCACAAGGTATAAGTTGATAAGAACCAATGTTGACCCCAAGTTTCCTGAAGTTCAGCAGATTTTGAGCTTAGTCAATAATTGGCTAAATTTCTGCTGAGTGTGCTTCTGGAAAAAGTTTAGCTCCTGGATGTGGGTCTAGCCTGAGAGGCTATATTTATTTTCTAGTTCTGGTGAAGGTCAAGTAGTCTGGCGATTTCTTTCAGAAGTCTAGCTCTGTCATTCCTTAGTATGTGATATGAGGCAAATTATCTTTCCATGAGGATCTCTGTTTCTTCTCTCTAAAATGAGAGTGGGATAATATATTTTTCTTAGGTTCCTTATGGACAGGTTCATTAAGGACATGGTTCATGATGGACATGTAAGAGAATGCATACAAAGCAGGGGTAGAGTAGGTAGAGGGCAATAATGCAGAATAAATGCTACTATTATTGTTAAAGGCAACAGGTGAGGCACATTTGCTATGGTCATCAAATTTTAGTGCAATTTATCCTTACATTTTTAACTGGTTCTTCAAGCCTCTATTAATTACTTGTTTAGCACAAATAAAGCACCCCAATGTGGTTGGGGGGTTCGGTTATCTAGACAAGAAAAGGTAAACCTAAAGACAAGTAAGGTTTTATTTTATTTATTTGGATGTGCAGGCTGGTTGTGGGAGGCAGACACCAACTGCAGGAGCCCTGTTTGCGGAGATAGCTAAGATTGCGGTTGACTATTGGGCCATAGACATTTTTGGGCATTTCCGCTTTCCGTAGTCTCACGGGATCTCGCGGGACTTGGTCAAGGCTCTCGAGAGATTTGAACAGTGACTCAGCAGATCGAGCGAGCGCCATTGCTGCTCGGGCGCATGGGAAGACACCAGGGGGAGAAAAGACAGGGTTATCGCTATTGTATAGATATATTGTAGTTTCTTGTAAGATCAAAGAATATTTTCGTCTCCATCCTGTCTCTGGACTCCTTCCCGCGGCGCTGCCGTTCCAGGCTGCAATCCTTTTCCGGCGACTACAACCAACCAAAATATACTGGGTCTCTCTAACAGGTATTCCTCGTGAGAAACCACTTCCTAGGACCGACTGCTCAGTACCTTTGCAAAATGTACAGGAATCACTACCTGGATTAGAGATGTAGGCCATGCAGATAATTATTCCTGAGAGAAATAATTTCCTTTCCATGTCTTTCAGAAGTCACTGGTGGAGGGGGAAATATATTAAAATAAGGTTAACTAGGTCTGGGTTTTATGATGCCTTTAAAAATCTGCAACTCAGAGATAAAGGATTCCCATTTTATTGTGAAGAGATACAGCACCAGCTAAAGAGTAGACACAATTACTTCAGTTAGAAACAGCGGTCTTCAGGGAGGAAAGAGGGGACTCAGAACCTTGCTGTTTGCCACAGCTCCTGCTTGCTTCATTAGCAATGGGCATCATCGTACTTCTAATTAAGAAGTCATTTAAAATAATTTGCAAAAAGCAGGGACATGTCAAGTGTGGAAGGTTCCTCATGGAGGAGCACTTCAGGGCTAATGATGATGAGACTGACAGCAGTTGGGGGATCTCAGAATCTTGCTCTGGCAGCTTGAAAGTGCACCTAATTAGCACCTGTGGTTCTGTTAAAAATAAAATAAAGGAACCAATATATGGTCCAAGGCCAGGTAATTTTTAGTGGCAAAAAGCCTTCATGTACTCCTGGAATCTTGCTATTCTAAATAAACTAATAATAACAAAGGTGAATTCTATTAACAGAGAAATGAATACCTCAACTGAAATTGCAAAGATAAATACCCCAGAAGGCAAAGGAAGCTGCCAGATTCCCACAGTCTGTTGAATCAATAGCAGGCATTCTCTAAGACCAACTCGAATTTTGCTATTTTGGCTTGTTAAAGAAGTTACCCTGGCACATACAATAAAGAAGGTGACAGTTGCCTCTCCTTCAGTTTTGCCTCATTGAGAGGTCTTGTGATTCAGAGGAACCCCTCTTCAAATTTTTAATTTGCCATTCACTAAATGAATAACACCAACTCTTCTTTAAAGCCTCAGCTTCCTCATTTGTATGATGGAAATATTAGTTTTTGTGAAAATTGGTTTTGATATAGTAGTACTGAAAAATGAAAGCCATGATATTTTTATGTTTTCAAACTCTGGAGATTCATTCACTCAAAAATATTTATTTTTTCAAAACTTATTTTTTTGGGTATTCTCATATTCCAGGCTCTGGGTAGGTTGTGGGTAGATTTGTCATAAACATCTGTACTGTATTACTTTCATTCTCAGGTGATAATCAATGGATATATGTGCAAATGAAGACAACTCTCTTGATTTTTAATATTTACTTCAGGAAAATACTGTTTCCTCAACCAGTGAACTGGTGACATTTTTCAAAATATGACAAATATTACTGTGTTGGACAATCCCAAATAACTCTTGAAAGGGTAGGGAGTAAGTTTCTCCCCCCAAAATAAACCTTTGTCAACAGTGAGGCAGTTGGCCTGGATATGTCATAGACTCTAAGGAATTCTCCAGGAAGAATTCTCAGTGGTCAATTGTGTGAATCTCTTATTGGAATCATGTCTACTTTCTATTTTCAGCAAAAGTTCATTTGGATTTCTATAATTGATACCGTTTACTTAAAAACTCAGACGCTAAACACCACACCATCATTGGAATTATGCAGGGCATGGGCTCTATTCTCATTTTTGCCTGAGTGGAAGGACTTGAAAAGCAGGATGATTAACTCAGTAGGTAGTACTTTTGCTAATTGTCCAGGTGTTATGGTTTGGATATGTGGTGTCCCCTGAAAACTCCTGTGTTAATGTGGAAATGTTCAGTGATGAAATGATTGGAGTGTAAAAGCTGCAACCTAATCAGCCAATCCTAGTTCGAATGGACTGACTGGATGGTGACTCTAGGCAGCTAGGGCATGGTTAGAGAAGAAGGGTCACTAGGAGTGTGTCCTGCAGCCCCTCCCCTGCTCTCTGTTTCCTGGCCACTATGAGGTGAGCAGAATTTCTCCTTTCTCTGTTGCAACCCTTCCATCATGGTCTTCTACCTCACCTTAGGCCCAGGGCGATGGAGTCTGCCGACCATGAACTGGACCTCTAAACTGTGAGCCAAAATTAAATTCCCCCCTTTAGGTTGTCCTTCTCAGACATTTTGGTCACAGGGGTGAAAACTAACACACTTAACACACTTGGTCAATTAGAAAACTCAGTTATATGTGGGTCTAATTTCCCCAATGATAAGTGGGAAATGTGTTTTAAGGTTTATATAAGAATTATAAGGTTCTTGTGCCTATAAGGACTTGTGTTGTTCATGCTAATCTTTTTTTTTTTTTTTTGGTACTGGGGATTGAACTCAGGGGCACTGGACCACTGGGTCACATCCCCCGCCCTTTTTTGGATTTTATTAGAGACAGGGTCTCACTGAGTTGCGAAATGCCTCTCCATTGCTGAGGCTGGCTTTGATCTCAGGATCCTCCTGCCTCAGCCTCCCAAGTGCTGGGATTACAGGCGTGCCATGCTAATCTTATATATACACCACTCTGAAGCAGTTCTCAAACTCCATTTGCAGCAGCATTACCTGGAAGGTTTTTTAACACAAATTTCTTACCAACCTCCAGCATTTCTGATGCACTGGGTGTGAAGTAGGGCCTGAGAATATTCATTTTGAGCACATTTTCAGGTGATGTTGATGCTGCTGGTTTGGAGACCACACTGTGAGAACTATGGGGTAGGAGAAAGCCAGTTTAATTTTTGTCAGATGCTGCAATTACATGAGCACTAGCCAGTACTTGTATAATAGTTGATAGCAAAATGCCTTCCCATATCATTTCATTTTATTCTCCCAGTAACCCTGGGAGGTAGGCATTATTAGTTCTGATTTATAGATGAGAACTGTACTGTAACCATTTCTGATTTTTCTGTCCTAATAGGCTGTGAGTTCTTTGAGACCAGATTTCATATCATATTCAATTTTGTATCCTCAACACATAGCAGGGTGTCTGGCAATAAATGTTTGTAGAATGAATAGAGGGATTTTCCTCTAAGTCACACAGGGAGTTTGTGGTAGAGCCCAGTTTTGAACCTGAACTCCTTAAATCTTAGTCTTGTGCTTTTCTACTCTTGGGTATACAAATCAAAAAGCAAATTTGCTCTCATACTTGGGAAAAGGCAGGAGTAGTTTTTCTGCTTTATTCTGAAATCCCGGTTTAAAACACCAGCTAGCCAAGGTGATTAAGATTTGTTTTGAACCATACCGTTAACCACCGAAATACAACCTGTCAGTCATGTCTTATATATTTATTCTTTTCTCTTTCATCATGTCTGCTTTGCTACATGCAGGCAGTTCTCACTTTGCATGGTAGTTTAGGAGAGTAAAATTGATTGTACAAGAGGCAAATATAAAATGTGATCTTAATAATCAATGGGGAAGTTACATGACTTTTTTTTTTTTTTGCCAAACATTAAATACTGTCTCATATCTATTATAAATGCTTAGAGAAATGGAGAAAATAAGCCAATACTCATTTGTGCATTGTAATTTAGAACACTAGAAGCATTGAAGAGTAAAATGTTTTATTTCTTTGTAAATACTCATCAAGCATAGTGCTTGCTGACCTTCTACTTGCCATTTAACTTATATATATGGAATGATCACCTTTTCTATGCCTTGGAAAATTGTCATATTTCTTTCTAAATTTGGGTCATCTTCCAAAATTTTATCCTTCACGTGTTCAATATTAAAAGAGTCCTGATAGTTCTTTTAATGTAAAATATTTGCTTGTCACTACTTCCTTTGAGGCATCATTTCAACTCAATCACTTTCCTCATTTATCTTGATAAATTCACCCCAAGTTTCTCCAGTTGCACATCTAAATCCCTTAAATGGTGGCAGTGTCAATATTCTCATGGTCAGCTATTTCTTCTATTTCTCTTTGGAATCTGGGCATAAATTTCACAGTAGCATCTTTATCTGAGCTTTGTCTTCACCAGATAGCTTAACATTATTAATCAATTCATGCCAATTTATAAAACAATGGAAACAGCCTTTTACTGAAAATTAAAGATTCTTCTTCAATCTTTTTTCACTTATAGTTTTCTTGCAAAGTGGTAACTTCATTGCTTTGGTCTGAATGCTGGCCAAATAATTGGTATTTGATTTTGGTAGTAGTTTTTTTGATTCCAAACAGATGTAGATGCTCCTTTGGAAGCATAGGTGCCTTTGTATTCCATGTGCAATTTAAAATTAAAAGGTGTTGCAGGAGCCAGGCACGGTGGCACACGCCTGTAATCCTAGCACTTTGGGAGGCTGAGGCAGGAGGATTGCGAGTTCAAAGCCAGCCTCAGGAATAGCGAGGCACTCAGCAACTCAGTGAGACCCTGTCTCTAAATAAAATACAAAAAAGGGCTGGGGAACGAGTGCCCCTGAGTTCAATCCCTGGTACCACAAAAAAAAAAAAAAAAAAAAAAAAAAAAAAAAAAAAAAAAAAAAAGATGTTGCAGGGACTTGACCTGGTTTTCATATTCATTGAAAGTTTTCAATATGGATCATACTACACTGTCTTTGAAGGCCTTGGACTTGTTCTGTCTTCTCCTACATTTTCAAATCTCCCTGTCACATAAGATTTTACTTCATTTTTGGTTTCTTTGCTGCATCTCTGTCAGTCAGTTAGTTCTTTTGATTATCTACTTTTGTATAATGTCATAGGGTTTATCACATTGTAGACAAGGAGGCAACACAACGACATGATTTCATGTCTGTGTATGAACTAAATAACAGATGGGGCTCGATGAACAACTGACAGACTGTGAAAGAAGGTTATGTAGTTAGTCACTGTTCATGATGCACATTGGTTTTCATGTAAGGATTTGTGGGCTGAAGATTTAGCAATGGAATTTGGACTTCATGTAATTCCTTCACTCACAGTTAATGCACTGCATGTGAAGTTTGAGCTGTGTTATTGGGAGATTGGTATTATTTAATAAAACCACTGTAAATGAATTTGGTACATATTAGAAATGTGTAATATGAGGACAACCTATGACTAGAAAAAGTTTATCCTCATGTCAAGATGAAAAATATTTGCATAATTTCAAAGCGACCCACTGTCAAAATAGTGTCCAAAAATATCTTCTAACTTGTTTAAAGAAACAACTTTCTTTTGCCTCCAGATGGACTGATTAAATTAAGAAAATCAGAGATCCATATTCCAACATGGTTAAAAATATGTGTGTGTGTGTGTGTGTGTGTGTGTGTGTGTGTGTGTATATATATATATATATATATATATAGAGAGAGAGAGAGAGAGAGAGAGAGAGAGAGAAAGAGAGATTCATAAATTGTTTTTAAAAATTCCAGTGCAACTTACATCTACCTGTTGAGATAAATTTTAAAATTTGGAAAGAATATACAAGGACTATGATAAGATTTGGGTTTTGTGCCATTCTAATCTTCTTCCCATGGTATTTGATCCTTGAGTATTTCAAATGTATAAATAAAAAGGACAAAGTTCTTAGCCAGAGTGGTAAACTAGGCTTTCTGATGGAGGGCAAATTTGGATTGGTTTTAAAAAATCATTTGTTTATTAAGTTCATGATTTTTGCCTTTTTTCCATGCAAGGATTTTTTTTTTTTTTTTTTTTTTTTTTTTTTTTTTTTTTTAGATGGCTGTAATTGAACAGCTGCAGTGGTTTTTAGGCATTCATTCATTTATTCACTTTCTAAAACAGTACTTACCACATAATTGACATTCAGTAAACACATTTTATCAAGCCCACACCAGATCATAGGAATGTGAAAACAATAGAGAAACTGTCTTTGTAGACACAGAATGAGGATTTTCTGTATCATGATTTTTTTGATGCATCTACAATGACAATATTAATAAAGTTTCTAAGTAATGCAGTGCCTGCAGAATACTAGCAGCTCTATTAGACCTTTGCTGACATGAATTCTGGGGTCATCTGAAGCCAGGATTGGGGATAAGTGTTTCCACTTTCTAGGTGGTTCACTCTCATGTCTGAAAAATTTTGCAGGCCATAGGATAAGGGTCTGTGTTCCTCTTCACCAGAACTCTCTCTGGGGTCACTTGTATGTCTTTACCATATGGCATCTGGCCATCCCCAGAGATTGATGCAAGAAGTCATGACCAGAGCTGGAGTGGTCAGCATGCCCAGCCTTGAACACCACACAATGTCACTTCCTCAATCACAAAGAGCCAGTCACAAAATCCACGCAGGAGGACATTACAGAAAATATGAATACCAGAAGGTATGTATGTATATGAGATATGAACCATGAGCATCCCAGTTTCTAGGTGAGTAAATTGAGCTATGACTAATGAATGGCAGAGCTGAGATTTTAATGTACATGTTCAGGCTCCAGAATTCATGCTCTTAACCATCATGCCATCAGGTAAATTACACTTTAATATTTGCTATCATTATTAGGTACTTTTTCATATCTACTTTGTGTTTATGAACTCTTTATTGGATTTTCTTGACCCATTTATTATTCCTATAGCAGAAGTACCACATTGTTTTTATGACTATAGTTTTATAATAAGTTTTTATATCTGGGACAATTTCTTCATTCTTTTTAAAGAAATTCATAGCTCTTTGTGCATTGCTGTACTTCTATAAACATCTGAGAATAGTCTGTAACATTCCTTTAGACATCTTGTTGATGCTCTGTGTGGAGTTGCACTGGATTTTTTGATCAATCTGGGAAGAACTGATGTCTTCAAGATATTTATTTTGTCTTCCTTACCTCAACTCTTGATATCTTTAATCATATTTATATATATGTTAATAGATTTAGTGACTTTTCTGTTTGTTCATTTAAGATTATACATGGTTAGTTTTGCTTTGTTTTTGTGGTTGCCATTCAATCTTGGGGGAATTTTTTTTGTGTGACGTTAGTCCTTTACTTGTCCTAGTTTCCCAGCTTGGAAAGAAATGTTGGCCCATTTTGTCTTGTAATATGGTACCAATACTTGGAAAATTCCTGTCATTTTTCTTTTCTATTTATCATAGTCCTGTACATCCTCAAAATATCCTGAGATCATTTCAACTTTCTGTTTATTCTATCTACCAAACCTATGGTCCCTTCTTACCTGTCTAGATTATTGGGGCTTTAAGTATGTCTGTCTGGTCTGCACAGAGGAAGAGCTAGGTGGAGAGGATAGAGGAGACGAGAAGGCTATGTTGAGAACAGTTGGACATGTGGGTGAAGAGGCAGCAAAAATATTAGTTGATGGGTGCAAGCCAGTGACAGCAGCCAGGAAGGTTTATTTGGGTGCATTTTGCAAGTCTCTTCTACTCTCAAGGCTTATAATTATTACATTTCCCACTCTAACCTCACAACTCTTCAGTCTCCTTGGGTAATCGATGTCCCATGGAGAAACCAAAACTTGATGATCACTTATCTATTTTGCAATATGAAAGCACATTTCTTTTGGGTTCATTTAATTCTGTCAATAGATGAAGCAACCTAACATTGTTCCTTCGTCTATTTCTTTGACTGAATGTTGTGATCAGTGTAAATTTCTTACCTATTATAAAATCTAATAAGAAGCCCAGGTTTGTGTGGAGGGGTAGCTCCTTAGGGTGACTTTAATACTATAGGTGCTTAGTTATCCTATGGGTCCCTAGAAGAAGTCATTTAATTAATGTCACCTTGGCAAACTGAAGCAAGCTTTTAACATTTCAGAAAAAATCTCTTTGAGCATTTAAATCTATTGCATTATTTATCATATATAGGAATCCCTGGATGGAAGAGGGCCATGCACTCAAAAGGCTCGAGTGTTTTAATCTTAATTTCACCTGGGCTCTGATCTTAACAAGGCCATTTAAAAATATATGTTGGTAATGAAATTTAGATAATCTGGAGGAGCCCTGTGGAGTTCTGGGAGAATAGTCATTGTGGGCAAAATTTCTTGTGAAACTCTAATGCTGACACTGGGAAAGGCACCGAGAATAGAGCCGACAGAAGAGGAAAGTCCTTGTGGTGCAAAGTGCACCCATTGCTCTGCAGTATTACTGGCACAATAGAGATACGAGTGGACAAACCTTCCTCTGCACATGTCAAGACTCATTTTGAGCCACACTGTTCTTCAAATACTCCATTATGATCAATTTTGTAGGTGAAAATATGGCTATTTTAGAAAAGAGTAATTTTTGTGTTTTTAGGAGTGTTTGCTGAGTTTCATAGTTTTTCCAAGAGCAATTCTTTTCACTTCTCCAACTTCTTTCTCTCCATTTAGTTTATATCCTTAGGTGCCACCATGTCTGACAAAAAGAAGGAATAAAGAAACAATGCCCAATTTAATGCTGTGGTTGGATAGTTGGCATCAAAAGAAACTGACTTCCAGTTTTTCAGCTGTGCCTTTCATAAATTTGTGTGTTTGGAAGCAGAGCTGAAGTTCATTCCATGCACATCACATCTTTCTTCTTTTCCCCGTTTGGAAGATAGCCCAAGAATAGACAGTCCGTTGGGGATTACATTCAGTTTCAAATTTTTTTGTTTGAAAATCTTTTCCCCTTTCTGAATTTAGAGATTTTACTTCTGAGGGTCCTAATGAGATGAATGAGTTAGTTTTCTGCAGGCTGCAGGTATCTGTAGGTAACGTAGGCTGAAATGGGGCTCAGCCTTGTCTACTGGTGTATGCACAGGCACCAGGGACCAACCTAGAAGCCAGAAACTCATCATTTTAAGTTGAATGCCTCAGTGAGACATTAAATACATACTGGCGTGTGGTTAGCTGTGTTTTTCATTCTGGAAACTCATCCTCATTGCTTCCCTTATCTCCTTTAGAAACAAGATTCCATGATTCATTGTTAGGACATATTTATTTCATGCACCACAGGCATATGATATCTTTCCTTCCTTCCAAAAGGAGCAGAAAGAAAGACAGGAAAAGAAATACAGGACAAAATGTCAAAATGCTTGATGGGAAAACTGGTGGAGGACCAACTTTGTGATACGTGAAAGATCTGCTTTCTGGTGATGCTAGACAGGTATTTAATTTCTACTTCTCACCGTCTTCATATGCAGACTTAGGGTTTTAAATTGACATTCTTTTGATTGCAAGACTGCAGGTTATCTTAAATGCTTCCAGGCTTCTCTCCAATGTCCTCCCCCAACAGAGCTCTCTCAAGTATAATCTGGGAGTCAGCAGAATGGACATCACCCTAGAGCTCTTCTGAAATATGGAATGTCAGGTCTCACCCGATATCTTCACAATTGGAATCTACATTTAACTGAGTTCCCTGGGGGATTCATTTTGCTAATGTAGCTTGAAAAGGTGCTTTGTGGAAAGTCTATGCTTACCTTGTTTTAGGTTAAAAAAACAAACATCAGTCAATCAATCAATCAAAAGTACCTCATGAGATCTACTAACTCTGAAGTCTGTTCTGTATTGCAGAATCTTTGGGCTTTAGGAAAAATTTTGAGTGCATGTAAATATTTAGTACATCCCATCACAGATTGTTCTCTATGCAGCTAGAGGACATTTAGAAAGGCTGTTAGATTTAAGATCAATGTACCAGCTTGGTGAATGTACGTCAAGACTGGACTCTTATTATGTGGTTCGTTTGTTTTCCTTGAAGCACCACCAAGTACACATGTCAGGCTCACGTTAATCATGTCCTCCCTTTATGGTACATCACATTTATGAAGCTCTTTTATGCCTTCTGTTTTTCACAGTAGTCCAGGGCTGGTGTCCAGGCAGGCATCGTTGTCCCTACTTCAGGAAGGAGATCTCTGAGGCTCAGAGAAGCTAAATAATTCACTATCGTCCCCAGGTCTCCTCCTCCAAACCCAAGGCTCCTCCCACCCAAGGCTGCCACGCCTTTTACAGACAGCCCCGACTTTTATAGGCTCCGTTTTTTCCTATTAGGGGCTTGCAAGATTCCTTTTCACAAGGTAGTCAGGTTTCATGCCTACTTTTAAGATCTGAGATAAAGAGAATACAAAGACCAAATTAGAGCACTGGGCTCTTGGAATTCCCAGGCACTTGGGTAGCTTCATGGTGCCTCCTGCTTATGTGTAATGTGCAGGGAACAGAGATGCGCAGAACAGTCAGACTCCTGCCTGGTCCTCCTCAGGAACTCTCTGAGCTCCTAAACCTCACTTGGCAGCCTCAGAGCTTACAGTGAGGAGGATGCTAACTTTCACCCCTCAACCTGCTTTTCTTATCTTTTTTTTCATTTTGTGAAACATGATTCCCTCCTACTTCTGGTTCTTTCCTAGGTCTACATATTTAACTTGTTTTAAGAAGCTAAAATCAATATTTTGCTACCCACTTTTCAGTCTGTGAATTCAAGCATATTTCCAATTCTTTCTCCATATATGATCCTGTAGTAGGTCTAAATATTTTTGCACAAGCAGGGGATCACACAGAGCTTCCTCCTAATCCTATGCATGCAGCACTGGGTGACTTTCAGGTCTGCTCTTCAGAGCTGCATGTGGTGTTTGCTGGGCAGAGCAGCTGGAGAGTGGTCAATTAAAGTGTCTGTTGGCAAGATGTTGAAAGGTGAATCATTAGCAGGTTTGCTGATCTTTTGACCTGCACCCCTCCTAAAAGCTGATTAGAAGGCTATTTTTGGTCTGACTTGCCTTCATTTAGGCATATATTTCATGCTTCTTGCATTATGATAATTTGACCTGTCCAGCCAATGAATCTGTCAACATGTTAGAGTGGAGTTGAAGTAGGAAGGTTATGTCAAGTTTTTGTAGCCATAAAAAAAAAAAAAAAAAAAACAGCAAAGATGCTCTTTGAGTCAGTATGGGAACCAGTGGCTGCCATAATAGGTTTTCCTGTGGGAAATTTCATGGAATTCTTGCCACACCTCAGGGAGGACTAACACAATCAGAAACGCTGAATAATCCTGATTTTGTGATGAGATATTTTCTGTGGCACACTCCATGTTCCTCTAAATGAAAAGTAGACCCTTTATGGAAAATTAGTCTGATTTTCCCTCAAGATAGGTGTGGACTAAGGCAGGCAAATTCTGTTGTTACTTTCATTGCATGTATGGCTCTGAGAGTCAGCAATTTGTGAATAATATGGCTTATTTACCTGCCTCAGAGAGACACATTCCTTGCTTGGTACACAGTGGGCATTCTGGAAATGTTGCCTGATTAATGATATAGTTTGTTTCTTGGGCTGTGTTTGGAGAAGAGTTTTATTAGCAGGAAATGTGCTAAAAAAATTACTGCAGATATTAATGAAAATTCCAGGAAGCTGGGCCACTTGGGACATCACTCACAGCAGTAAGTAGAGAACATTTGGTTTTAGGGAACCTATAGGTAAACTTGTTTTAAATTGGTGCTGGCAGGGTATTGATACAGGATAAACCAGTAAAAGAGTGAGGTTCCTCTGTCTTCTTCTGAAGATCAAGAGCCATTCTGTTGAGTGAGTGTGAAGGAAAATTTGTTATTCTTAGGGAGAATTTTCTTGAAGAATCCCACTCCCCACTACCACTATTCTCTAGATATAAGTTAGAAGACTATGGTTATATTAAAGTTAACATTTTTTTTTCAACTATGGTCAAATTCAGACTCTACACTATGATTTACAAGGCCCAGTACAATCTGGTATTTTTTTGCTTTCCAGCCTACTCTTGCACACTCTGTCTACTCACTTATTCCTTCTTTTGTACACAAGCTTCTTTTCAACTCCTCAAGCACCTTCTAAATTTTCAGGATAAAGAAAGGTTCAGGATGAGTATAAGTATTCCCCAGGGTGAGAGACAGAGTGAAATTTGTACTTGTGGTCACATTCCTTATGTAGAGTCTGAACACTGTGAGGCCACTCTTAAGAAGTGTGGGGACATATTTCAAGGTAATCAGGTTCCAGAGAAAGGAAGACAGAAGGCAGAAAGGAGTGTGGTGCTGAGTGCTACTTAACCTGCTTTCCTAATTCAACTCTCATAAAAGGGCCAATGATATCTACAAGATTACCATGGGGTAATGTAATAAGATATTTTATGCATGGCTTTTTTTTTAATCGGTACGTTATAATTATGCATAGTAGAGGAATTTGTTGTTATACATTTGTACAGGCACACAATATAACAGTAGAATTTGGTCAGTTTCTTTCCTTGCTATGTTTTCTTTTCCTCCCCTCTGCCCTCCTCCTGGTCTCCTTCCTTTATTCTACTGGTCTTTCTTCTGTTTTCATTAGATACCCCCCTCCCACCAATATATTTTGTTTCCAAGTCCTCTCTCTCTAGCTTCCATGTGAGAGAAAGCATATGACCATTGATTTTGAGTTTGGCTTATTTTACTTCACATAATGCTTTCAAGTTCCATTAATTTTCTTGTAAATGATACAATTTTGTTCTTCTTTATGGTTGAATAGAATTGCAATGTGTATATATACCACATTTAGTGAATCTCTTCATCCACTGATGGGCACCTAGACTGACTCCATAATTTAATAATTGTGAATTGTGCTGCTATAAACATGGGTATGCATGTATTGCTATAGTATGCTGATTTTAATTCTTTAGGATAAATACTGAGGAGTGGTACTGCTGGGTCATATGGTGGTTCCATTTGTATTTCTTCTTTCAAAAAGTGTCTCTTAGTTCATTTTCCCATTTATTTATTGGGTTATTTCTTTCTTTCTTTCTTTCTTTTTTTTTTTTTTTTGGTGTTAAGTTTTTTGAGTTCTTTATATATTCTGGATCTTAATCCTCTGTTGGAAGAGTAGTTAGCAAAGATTTTCTCCCATTCTGTAGGCTTTCTTTCTTGCCCTCGTTTCCTTGGCTGTGCAAAAGTTTTTCAATTTGATGCCATCCCATTTATTAATTCTTGATATTATTTCCTGAGCTTTAGGAGTATTATTTAGGAAGTTGTTTCCTGTACCTATATTTTGGAGTGTTGCTCCTATGTTTTCTTCTAGCAGTTGCAAAGTTTCTGATCCATTTTGTGCAGGGTGAGAGATGGATCTATTCTCATTTTTCTACATATGGATAACAGTTTGCTCTTCATCATTTGTTTAAAAATCTGTCTTCTCCAACTTAAGTGTTTGGTGCCTTTGTCAAGGTTTAGATGGCCATATCTGTATGGGTTTGTTTCTGTCTTCTGTTCCATTGTACTGTGTCTGTGTAGTTTTTGAGGTCTGTACTATAACTTGAGGTTGGGTATTATGATGCCTCCAACATTGCTGTTTTTGCTTAGAATTGTTAAGCATGGTATTTCATAAGTGCTCTGAAAATCCTAAATTTTGAGATGGTTGACATGGAAAATTTCTTCAAAGAGTTGTTTTTTTGAAATTGAAAGACATAAAATACCCCCACTTTGCTGTAAACATGAACTTTGTGGCTGAAAATGTCACAGCACACACCTTTGTGCATAGCAGTTTGGTAATATATTTTAAAAACTCAGTTTTATACCATTGGTCCTTACAATTGTACTTCTGAGAATAAATCTTAATTTTAATAAAAATGTAGAAAAAATTTTGTATTTGATGATGTTCATTATCAGATCATTATGAATATAAATTGAAAACAATTTAAATGTCCATCAGCAAAGAAAATGATTATATAATGTGTGGCATATCTATGGAATGAAATATTATGCAACCATTGCAAATCATGCTTTTAAACAATTGTCAATAGATAGGAATATAGTGATTATGTTGAAAAATCCCAATTTTATTATAAAAATGCAAGGTAGAAATTTATTATCAACTTGTTATGTCCTGGATATTGTGCTAAGAGATTTATATACACTAGCCTCTAAGCCTTTTGGGTAGGTGCTATTATCATTTACTGGTACTTTGGGGAACTCAAGGTTTAGCCTTATTATTAATGTCCCCATAGATTAATAACTACTTAGATGGAGCTGGAATTTGCCCTTCCTATTTCTATGTCCAAGCGTACAACCTCCACATCCATCTGTTCATTCTTTGTACATTCTGCAACAAATAAGTCATCTTGAAGGAAAAATCTGATTATTTTATCCTGTTTCTCAATCTGTTTAGGATACAGACTCAAATTCTTGTCTAAGTCTCAAACCTCAAGTCTTAACCATGACTGTTCACTCTTTCTACAGGTAACGAGAGTTGCTTTTCCTTTTTTTCTCTAGTGTGGAAGTTTTGGTGGTTTTATTTCTTCTTTATATTATTCTGTACTTCTGAAATCAATTAGCATACATTGTGATAACAATAGGAAGCAGGATGTGTATGAAGACAATGGTGGTGATGGTTTCCAATAAATAAATCAATATTTTTATTTTTTTAAAGAATGCTTTGACCATGACAGCTATGACCTGAAGGATTGGGAGAGTGGTGTTGAACTTGTCTCCAAGGAATGGGGTCAAGAGGAATCCTCTGGAGACAACAGCTAATGGAAGCTATACACAGTTCACTGGAGCAATGGCAGGAACTGTCTGGACCAGTTCCATTATTGACAAAGCCAGAAGCTTCAGGGAGCCTTTCACAGTAATACTCCCTGGAAACCATGGATGGCAAGTACCATGGGCAGAGCAGACATTGTGTTAGATTAAGGAGGCCTTCATCAAATGCAAAAAGTAAGAGTTCACGCCCCACCCTCTATTTCTATGAGTCTCTGTATTTTTCTCTTTCTCTGAAAGAAGGTAACCTTCCTTCAAGCTTAGCTCCTTGTTAGTATTTATATTCTTAGATGTGTGAGGATTTAAAAAATCATCCCAAATTAATGTTCCAATTTCAACCCTATTCAAATATGTCATCCATACCCCAGAGATTTTACCTTTTACATATCTTGTAGACTCTTTATTGCTTTCCATTTCAAAGTAGCCACTCTAGTCCAAGCCACCTTCTATGGGATGTTGTGTTAGTGTCCTAATCAATCTCCCTGTGTTCAAGTACACCACTTCTTCCACCTATCGTTCCTTCCCTGAGCATACTGCAGCAGAGAAATCATCTTAAAGCACAAATTTGATTATTTGATTATGTGTTTGTAGTGCTCTTAAGATGAATAACAGTCTTCTTGGATCTATAGGGCCCCTTGTGGGGCCTGGCTCTGCTATCTCTCTGTTCTCAGCTCTAGCGTTCTCCTCCTTGCTCTCTCTTCTGTTTGCAAGAGCCTTCTCAGAACACTTAGGCTGTCCTCCCTCCTACCAAAAGGGCCTGGGCCTAAATTGTTCCTCTCCGAGAACATTCATTCTCACTGATCCTTCAAAGTTCAGCTTAACAGCCACTTTCTTTGGGAAATCCAATCTTTTCTTCCTAAAACATTTTCTTTTTATTCTAGTTTATTATCTTATATTATCTGTCCTGAGTACTTCCATTGTAACAATCATCCCAGTTTTATTTTGACATCATTTCAATATAGTGTGTATTGTTTTAATAATATATTATTTGGTTGATATGTGTTTTTCCTGCTAGTTGATAAACTCTATGGGGGCAAGGATTATGCATGTTTTTCCATGTTTAGCATATGTTCCAGGACTACACATGCAACAGATGAACTAACAGATGCTTACTCTATAACAGAGATTATAGTAGATGCTATTAATGAGAACTGAATAAGAAATGGTAACTGATCCCACAAGCTCACAGTCTACATGAAAGACTGTAAATTAATGGGGTGTTCTAGTTGAACATGATGTTTGCAGAGACTGAGTTGGGAACCTGGTGATGGTCATGGAGAAGGTACTTGAGATGAGCTTTGAAGAACAAGAAGGAGTTGAAGAGGAAAAGGCCTGGGAAGGGGAGAGCAATGGTGGGAGTGGGCCAGACCCACAGAAAGGACAACTCAAGAAACCTGTGCAAATCAGGTCCCAGAGACGGGATAATGTACCCATTCCATATTGTTTGAGGTAAAATACAAGGTAATTTATAATAGCAAAAAGATCTTAATCTGAATCTTAGATCTAGCATTGATCTGTTAAATTATTCTTGAGAAAACTTCAGTATCTTTCCAGGAAAAAACTAATGTTTTTCAAATACCAAGAATTCCAGGGAGAACTTGAACATTACTCACCCAATTCTTGAGTGTAAGAGAAGGTTCTTTATGTACTTCTTTTGTATAATTGGAGTTTCAATTTCATCCCCAAAATACATATTGATATCCAGGTCAACAAATCTTTGTCATTCTCACAATTAATTGCCCCCTCAATTTTACAAATTGCTAGAGGTAATTGGAAACTGAATCCGCTTTTATTTATTAAGCTTGGTCTGCAAAGAGTAGGATCTAATATTTCTACTCTTTAACTCCCAAACCCTGTCCTCAGCTTCAACATCATATAAATTTCAAATAAATGACACTTTTTCCAGTATTGGTGTTAGATATTCAGGGAACATGGCTCCTACTTCTCTACATTTTGTGAAGTGTTTAAAGGTACAGACTCTAAAGCCAGAATTCCAAGCTACAAAGCCTGACTCCACTGCTTGTGAGTGGGGAGAACTTAGGCAAGTTACCTGAACTCTCTGTGCTTCAGTTTGTATTGTTTTTAGAGTAGCAAAAACAATATTACCACATAGGATTGTTATGAGGATTAAACAAATCAGTATACACAAGTTTCTTAGAAGAAATCATGCACTAAATAGACTTTAGTTATAAACATATAAGTAAGCAAAGCTTTTGTCAAGTCTGAAAGGTTATGGATATCCCCACAAATACAAATTCAAATGAGAATAAGTGTCATTTATATTTGTAATATTTGAATGTAATATTTTAGGTTGTCAAGTCCTCTAAAATGTTATTGAAAAAGTTTACAAGATCATGTTCAAGGATCTCAAGATTTGAAGAGGTAGCTACTGGGCTGAGGATTAGGCAGGAGCAGAGGCAGTACAGCCCTTCTTAGAAATGTTAGCATGGTAGAGATTCATGAATGAGTCTCATTTGCAATGGTCAAAATTTTAGGGCTCTTATTGTGCACTGCCTGTATGCATAGGCCAGCACAACGCACACACACTGTGAACCAGTCATGTTCCAAGCACTGCAAGGGAGTTGAGATGACTAGGGAATAGTGCTTGAATGCATGACTCATAATTTTGTAATGGCAGTTGGGGGCAGGGAGGAATATAACACACATAAACGTCCTAAGCCACATACATTGTGTTAAATGCTAACCTATGGTTAAAAGCAATTGACTGAAAGAGTGACTTCAAGTGGCAAGAATGAGAAATCTCTTTGAGAAGATCACATTTGAGTTGGGTCCTGAAGAAAGTATAGGATTTCAGTAGGTGCTACCATAGCAGAAGGATATTACAGATGTTAGGATCAGTGCAGACAAAGACCCCACTGCAGGGAATTGATGAACACATTCAGGGAATACTGGGTAGACCAGATGACTAGACTGCAGGGTTGAAGGAAGTTACAGTCTTCTGTATATGAGGAGAGTCTGTGATCTTTGTTTATGTTTGTTTATTCCCGGCACAGGAGTACAAATCTGGCTTGCATAATGAAATCTTGACTCATATATCTCCTTCTCCTTATCATCCACCCCATTCTGTTTGTCCTTTCTCTCCCCTTTCTCTCACATTTTTGCTTTCCTGGCATAAAGACTGTAATTCTCCTCTAATAGGAGACAACGGGGAACTGACAAGGAGAGTCTAAAACATTGTGTAATCAAAGGCAATAAGAAGATTCATTTGAATGGGTGTCTAGCCCAAAATTCCAAAAATGTGCTCTTCTGCAAATGCGAAATAATGTGTGTCTTCTCTAATATGCCGGGCGATGTCCATTATCCTATCTGTCTTCCTTTATCACTTAAGTTCACTCCATGTGCAACCACTATTTTAAATCCATCTTTCTTTACTAGGACCATTTTCTCTTTAACTGGGACAAAGGAATCTAAGCTTACAGCTTCCCGCGAACAGCATGAAAACCTTTTAAATTACATGGCACTGATGGATTTTCACCCCTTCCTCTAAATACAATACATATGCTATCCCTGGGGTTCACTTAATGCTTCCTTGCTGATGATAAAACTGCTGCTCGGCACAGATGAGGGCCAAACGCACTGCATCACTGCACACTCTTGTTCAGATTGCAGTCTAACCAGTGGAGCTGAAATGGAAAGTCTAAGCCCCTGCTCCTTGTGGCACACATCATATTAAATGTTGTGCTTGCTAATGTTTCTCTTCTCAAATGTGAAATACATTTGCTACTGCCTCCAGATTGCAGTGTCCTAAGTGGACGGGTGATTCTGAATTGTGTACCATGGACAAGCTGCAGAGGGCTCAGGGGAGAGGCTTTGAAAGGAAAATATGACGTGAATGCCGAAATGTTCCACCTCTGGGAGAGTCCTTAACCAGAAGCCTGCTTGCTTTTGGCTAGAAAGAAGTGACTGTTCTTTCACTTTCCCCTTCCTGCATATAATCCGAGCAGCCAGCCTGCAGTTCCTGTCCTGCTTGTATATAAAATTTTATGTATGAGAAATTTGACAAGAAATGTTATTAAGTGAACACAAAGAAACTTGGATTGAATTGCTGAGAGCCAAGACAACAAAACAAAACGGACTGAGGAAAATCGTGTATTCTTTGTCACAGACTATTGTGTATACCTGACTTGACCACTTCTAACAGTGCCTTTGCATCCCATGGTATAGTGATTTACAATTTGGAAAATGCTTTTATCTGCTCTATCTTATTTGGGCCTAGAAAATGTGTCAGGGACAGAGCTCAGGCAGAGATATTATACTCACGGGACTGATAGGGAAACTGAGGCACAGAAATGGGAATGGTCAATGGCTATAAAGAGGCATCACTGGGCCTAAAACTTAGGCTTTCTTATTTAAATTCAATATCCACGTGTCATGTTGCCATTTGTTGAAGTACCACTGTGCCATAGGACACCTGTGGGTGGAATACACCCTTCCCAAAGTCTTCTGAGGAATCTTTTTGCCCTTGGTAGGAGCATGGCTCCATGTCAAGCTCCTCTAGCATTCATTATGTGCACCAACAAATTTGGCAAGGATTTTGAAACTTTATTTCTTACTTCTTAAATAATTGTTTGTGTTGGCTTTTTAGAATACGTGCAATCCCAAGAACAGGTGTGATGTTGGGCACGTAGCAAACATTTAACAGGCGCTTACTGACTTCATTTATATTTTTGTTATTATAGTAAAAAAAATGCATATAAGTACATAAGGAATGTAACTTTACATTGAGTAAAATGGTATATAAAAGTGATTTGTACATTTTTCTGTCACTTTGATTTTCTTAAATATCATCAACCTAATGGAATACATCATGCATTCCTGGCATGTCTGAGTTAAAAACAGTGTCCTGTAATCTTTTGGGGGCTTTGGACATTTCTGAGAATCAGATGAAAATTGTGAGTTTGCATGTAAATCCAGGCTGAGGGCAAAAAGAGTTCATTCTTGGGTCATAATTAGTGGCTTCTACATTAGAAAAAAAAATGTGTTTTTGTTGCCTGATGGTAGCTACTTTCAAACATAACCTAATTGCAACAAAATAAAGGGAAAGAAACCTCATCTTTCCTGACATTCTCACTGGTGTTCAGTCAGATGGATGCTTCTCTGCCTTCATTTCCCTTCCTACAAATTTTCTCAGTCTTTCAACCCTCTTTTTGGTAAGAAGAGATAAAAGCATTTACTTAAAATTATTCCTCTAACTTTTATTTAATATGAACCTACCATATGCCAGACATTGCTGGGTACAATGGACATTCAAGTCTCTGGTATCGCTCTTCTCTCTGTAGTCTAGAATGTGTATCTAAAAGGCTGTGAATTCTGCTTGGGGAGAAAGGTGAGTTTGGGTATATGAAGTAATGTTTGAGGTAGGGGATGAAAATAAGTGTGTGCTCTCCAGGAGGATAAGAGGAGAGAATGTATGGCATCCTTGTAAAACACTCACTAATGGGTGCACAGGTGCAGAGACACTACAGAACGTGTTCCAACTCAGAGCCCAATGACTCAATGAAAGAATGGAATTGAATGCTGAGTGAGGACATCAGTTGCTGGGAAGGGAGTCAGGATTCAGATTGTAAAGGACCTTTGAATATGTATGTTCTTTGTTCTACCATTACGAACACCCAGATGCAAAGCTAAATCTTGTTTAGAGATCCTTTGAATTATAGCAGGGTTAGAGCTACCACTACTTGCTACCATTGGCAACACAAAAGGAATTATTGTATCCTGCCATGACCTAGAGTCTAAGAACACAGCCATCTGAGCAAAAACACCTGCTTGTCCACTTCTAGATGTATGAACAGTAAACACTTTCCAGTGTAATAAGAACATTTCCTTGGATTCTGAAGATGTTGACCCAGCTGTTTATAAATACTGTCAATCCACAAGTAGCAGAGGGAAGCCATAGAGTGATTTATCTGGTTGCCTGAACATTTTGAAAAAATGTTGGCGACACTGTGGATTGACACTCCTGCTGATATTTTAAATAGGAGCCAGAATCTGTTTCCAGCTGAATGGACATATAGTCTCTGTCTCTGATTACTTATGCATCATGTAGCTTCATTTTGAATCCTTGCCATTTGTCTATTTAATTCAGTGGAGACAGTGGAACTATATTCTTCCTGTTCATTTATTTGTTCTCCAACTTTGGTGGCAGGTCCATAAGGCCAATGCCTGCATATCAGAATCTTGTGGGTAAGTCACGCTTTGCTGGGATCATTCTCATCAGCATTCCTCTCTGGAACAAGCTCCAGTATCAAGTCCCTACATATATTAAGACAGTGGGTTTTTTCTCTTATAATTTAACTGCCTTAGGATTTGGGAGATGCGAGCTACCTCCTCTCAGCTCTGAGAAGTTGATTTACCATAACTTCCTAAAGACGATTAAAAAAAAATGACTTGTAGAAGTCAAGTCTTATTGCTTTGGCTACCCTTATGGACATCCTCTCTCTACCAGCTAACTCTGGTGTTAGTAGAACTCTTTTGGGTGAAGGAATTGATTAAATAAGATAATGATCTGGAAAATTTTGAGATTGAACTTCTTGAGTTTGCTTTGCTAAAGGGCTTTGCAATTGGGCAGTTTGAGATCAGGTTTTGGATCAATCTGTGCAGCCGACGTGTCACAGATGATAGAGCAGAGACTGGGCCCAGTTCATCCAATATCACTGTGATGCCTGCACCATTTAAATTAGTCTTGGAGGAAGCCTGCAGGTAGCCTGTAGGTTTTAGGGTTTAGTTCTGCTTTCTGGGTACAGTATTGGGAGGCATATTGTTCTAAGTGTCCATTCTTGATTCATTTGTGAGACTTCATCTATAGGATCATATGCCTTGATGAAACCTCAAAAATATTAACTATTCCATTTCCCCATCCTCCCTTATTTGTTTCTTTTTGGGGGATCATATCTAAATTACAATAAATGAATGGAATTATATTCTCTTCTTTTACCGAATAGAAGGGTCTATACTGGTAACCCATTCTATTATCTTATGAGATAGAAATGAAATGTGTATGTTTCCTTAATTTGTGAAATCTTCATTATCTCCATTTGAAGTCTCTTTCCTTCAGATCATGCTAAAAATTAAGTTGTTTTTTAAATTTAGTCTTGTGTTATTTTCATTTTTTAAAATAGATTTAAAATTTTTAACCACTTAATAAGTATTTGTTGTATGTTTTGAATTGTACTAAATAGTTTAAAGTGCATACCTGTTATACTCTCCCAATAGACACATACAATTATTTTTCACCACTTTTGGTATGAAGACATTGAGGGTTAGAAAGACTGAATAACTCAATCAAGGCCCATAGCTAATAAATGGTAGAGTCCAAAGTTCAGATCTGTCTTATTCCAGACTCTTAATTCCAATCTCTATGCTGTATTACTTTCAGCCCTGTGATTTTTCACTAATCACAACTGCTCATGTTTTGTTAATACCTGGTCATTTGGAGCAATTTTTTTTTTTCAAACAATGGGGTGGGATTCTTTTAGTGAGTCATGAACATTTTTTTAAAAAATGGATGGGACTAGAATAGCACATTACAAAATAGAAAACACCAGAATCCATTGATGTAGTTAGTAATGGTAGGTATATTTTTGTGAAACTTTTGCAATGGTATATATGTGCATATTGTTGTGTATTGAGTTGCAAAATGTGTTTATTACTGCATCATGGTAAATTTAGAGCAATAATGCTACCCGTGATTTAAATACAGTACAAGATGACTTCATTGTTGTCAGAATACTTGGATCTCTGTCTCAGTGGAAAGGGAAAATATATATATATATATTAATGTTGGCAAAACACTGCAAAGCCAAAGTCTGCATATGCAGATAATGTTAAAGCTACAATCTTCTTCTGGCCCTCACCATTTACTGTGATTGTTTCTAAAAATGTGTGCGATGCTGTCTTTTAATATTTTGAGAAAAAGAAGATACCTTGTTGTCAGGATCCTCGGTGTCTGTGCAGAGAAGTCGCCTCAGACTTACTGAATGAAAGTGGGAGAGCTAGGACAAGCAGCCTGCTATGTAGAGACGGGACTCTGAAACAGCACATCTGAGGATGGTGAGACATATCAGCAGCTCTCTCATTTTTGCCTGTTTCTTTCTTTTAAAAGTGAATCATTCTACTATATGTGAAAGAGACTGAATATGCTGCAGAAATGTCCTGAGGAAGCATGTGAGATGGAATCCTAGTGGCTCCTTGTCTGGAGGCCTCTTTATCAGCATTTCCAAGGATGGAATAAAAAATTTTATTTACAGGTGAATTGAGCAAAGTTTACTTGAAAGGAAATAAGCTAGCCTTCTGCATCTTAACCTTGCAGCTTGTTGTCAGCCAAATCACTGGTATGAAATTAAAAGCAGAGTTGACACTTTATGAATCAAAAGACCTTTCAAAAATTCCTGTTTTTTCTTGTTCTTTAAAATAATTATATAAAGATGTTTTGTAAAGTTCTCATCATTTTTCCAGAAACAAGCTTGCACACAATTTTTGTCTTAATATTTGCTCTTTCAGCTGTGTCACGTGACTTATTTCACCAAAGATACATAAATAATGAATTCTAACTTTTGTTTTTCAGGGGTTAAAGTGTTGCTTTGTTTAAATAAGCAAGAAAGAGAAGATACTTAGGGGTCACACTATCTGGAAAAACCAACAAATTTAGAAATTTGATTTGAGATAATTTATTTATTTCTTCCTAACTTAAAAAAAAAAAAAAAAAACTTTATTGACACCCCCCCCACCCCCCCGCCCCGCCTCAACATATTCTCTAAATAAACATCTATTGGCTGCCTAATATGTTGCCCACGTGGAATTGGAGGCTGATCGAGTAATGGAGGAGTGACACACCTGCCTCCGCAGAGGCTGAGAGGAGGCCAGGGAGTCATACAGGGTAATGGATTGCCTAGATTCACGAAGGGACAGCCCTCACATAGGACAGTGCCGAGGCCTGCTTCCCAGAGCAAGCACGGTTTGAATTGAGAAGTGAAGACAAGGAAAAGAAGGAGCGTTCACTGGGACAAGAGAAGGGCACACAAGATACAGGCAAAAGAGACACAACGCTGTGTTTTGAGAATCGGTAGGACCAGAATTCAACACAAGCGAGAACGCTGAAAGATATAACTGGGAGAGAAAGGTAGGGATAGAGGGTCTTATAAACCGCTAAGTCCTGGGGGGAAGGGAAGCTTCCAAGGGTTTTCATTAGAGGAGCGAGATGACAGCTAACTCAGTAGCCAGGAATGGTGTTTCTCCCCAGCTCTGAAGACACCTTTCACCTTTTCCTCCATGGAGAGAACAGAGTCGTCCAACCTCCTTCCTTGTCTGCATCCTCCTGAGGGGCTGAAGGGAAGGACCATTAAGCGTCCTGGACCTGGAGACTCGCTGAAGGCAGATCAACACCAATTGCAACACTGCCTCAAATTAGATCTCTCAGCACTTGTCAAACTCAGACTCCCTAGGGGGGAAAGTTTTTTTTTCTTTCATTTTGATAGATGAGAAGAAGCAACTGAACAAGAATGCTTAGGAGTCTTACATTGGCTTTTAGAAAATGGGGCTGTAATTAAATATTTTTTTCCTCCAATTTCATTGAATACAGAGTAAGAAGAAATGGGCTTATTTGGCAAGGTCTCTGTTCTACATTCCTGCCTAGGTATTCTGCTGCTTTCTGCCTGAGGGTTCTGTATTAATAACCCTAGACTTAGTCCCTAATGAGAAATGTAAGGTTAGACTTCAGTACAAACTTTTCACCTTCTGCTGTCCCTGATATCCTTTCTGTCTATTCTGCATTATCTACTTCTCTGGAATACTTGGTTCTTCGTGTTTTCTCAGAATTCATTGCATTCTTGCCTCCACTCACCATTCTTAACAGTTTTAGGATCCTTCAGGTAAGTATTTTCCAGGGTATCGTAAGGTAGTTTAAAAAATCACAAGAAGCCAGTATTTTCTCTTGGTAGTAAAATGTACTTCTACATGTGTTTTTGTGTATCTGCTTGAAATCTTGGGTGCATACAGACCACTTTGTGAAGGTCAATGGATGTCACTTGAATGACAAAACAAAGAAACAATTCTCAATATTGTAAAAGCAAAAATACAGTAATAACAATTATTCTGTGGCACAGAGGTCCAGGTATCATTCTGGCAGACACTGTCATATACACAGATACAGTAACTTCATTAAAAAGAAATAAAAATGGAAAACAACACCCAAATTTATGCTTCATGACTAAATTTCTAAAATTTTCTGCAGGCATTCAATGTCTGATCAGCAGCTTGCCACGTGTCCTGTTACTTCTGTTTGTCCAAATATCTGCTGTTCATTTTGTTTTGACCCTTTGACTTGTGGGAGCTGGATGCTTCCCTTAGGAAACTGTATCATCACCAGATTTTGGTCCTTGTCTCAACTCCCTGCACTTGGCCTTGATTTATGCTCTTCATTTTCACCCTTTCTCAGATCTTCACTATCGAGGTCCCAGCCCTCTGCCAAAGGTTTACCAGTACCTGTGTTTCTGGTATTAATGTAGAAGCTGTGTCTTACCAAGGTTCTGGATAGGAATTTGCCAGGCTTTCTCTAACATGCTCACAATGTTATTGTGTGCCACTCCTACATATTAACATGGCTAACTCCTTCCCATCATTCAGGGCTCATCTCCTAAATCCCATCCTACTTAACACTTCTGCCTCAATCTCCCATTGCCTACTTGGGAGAAGGCTGAACTCCTACTTTATAAAGGACCTAGATATTTATTTTTTCACATGTGTAATTAGTCCAGCTTATTGGAAAATTCTTCTCTGCAAAATCATTCATGGTTTTAGGACTCTCTTATTTTATTGTTATACCCCAGAGTATTGTCATCATCTGAATAATTAACACTGAATTGATGCTACATGGTTTCTATGCAATGGAGAGAGCATGGAGAGCATAGAGGAGAAATGCTCAGTATCTCTTATTTTACTTTATTTTATCTTATTGCATGCTCACTATATTAAGTCCTAGAACTGAAAGTGGTGCACATCATTTTCTTTCCTATTTCATCAGTGAGGATATGGTCACTCGGCCACGATTTGTGCAAGAGAGACTGGAAAATGTAATTAGCTCTTTGGACATGTGCTTAATACAACTGTGATCCTACAGAAAGAAAGGGTAGATTTTTTTGGAATATTAGCAGTCCCCATAACACATAGTTGACACTTAGTCACCCTACCATATGACGTTGTTTTATTTTCTTCATGGTATCTATCATTATTAGATTTTTGTGTATGTGTGTGCTTGACATCCAAATGGGTCCCAAGCATGCTAGGCAAGTACTACCCCACTGAGCTACACGCCAGCCCTAGAAATTATTTTTAATTAATGAGCCGATTTTATTTGACATGCTTACTACATCTCTCATTAGCATGTAATATTTATAACAGCAAAATCACATTGTATTTTGTTTATTTCTGCATCTTTAGTGCTTGACATATAGGAGATATTCATCAGGGTTTGAGGTCCTGGGACATGGTAAGCCACTTTCTCAAGTTGAAAGCTAAGGGCTTTCTCATCTTTTCATCGACTCAGAGGCTTACACTTCAGGAAAGGAGGTGCCAATCTTGAGATTGTATGCTGGAGCCGCACTTAATTGAGTTCTTGCCCTTTTAGAGATGACAGACCCTCATCTTGAATTGTGTATGTTTGATTACTAGTCAGTGCGTTAGCAAACATCCAGAAAGAGGAATTCTATCTGTCTGAGATGCTTAAATCAGAGCAGTAACTGGTGGCTGTATGTATTGCAGAACTCTGCTGTCATGCCTTTGAAAGATGAAGGCAAGATTTCAATTTCCACCATGGTTCTTTCTGCTTCTGGGGGCATCCATCTTTTGTAGCAGTCAGATCATGCTGTTCCTATTTGAGGTCAGCCTCAGGGCCTGCCTGACGTGTAGAGATCCTGCAGAAATGAGAGCCCCTTTTTAAGGGAGGGAGGAGTTCTTGTCAAATATACTCCTTTAGCAATGTTCCTTGCAGTCCCTACTCCTGTCTTTGTAGATTACCATGGTCTGACCTCGACCAAGAATTCTAGATTCTTGCCTTATCTTCATGTTTGTCCCCTGTTTTATCCTAACTCTGTCTTATCTTAACTCTTCATCTTGTGTTCATTTCCAACTGGTGCTTAAGTGAAAATTAAATTGCAAAAGAGATAACTCTATGGCTATAAAGTCTTAGTGAGAAAGGAAAAGGTATGTATTATTCTAGCCCATTACCTAGGACTGCCTGTTACACAGCATGTAAGCAAAATGGTACACAAATAAGAACAATGAAAGTATATGCATATACTTTGAGAAAAGTGCAGTGAAAAAAATAAGAAGGTCTTGTGATAAAGTAGACTGGGAACTCTGAGGTGATCTTGTGTAAATAAGTAACGTTGAAGCTAAGATAAAATGGCCTGAATCCCCCAAACCAAAGGCTGAATGTTCTCTTTGATAAGTGGATGCTAAAGCACAATGGGGGTGGAGAGTAGAGTTTCATCAGATTGGACAAGGGGCATAGGGGGAAGGGAGGTAGGATGGGAATGAGAAAGGCAGTAGAATGATTTGGACATAACTTTCCTATGTTCATATATGAATACACAACCAGCATAACTCCACATCACGTACAACTCTACATCACATACTCTATGTATGAATGATATATCAAAAGACATATCACATATAAATACATGTCATATATAACTAAAAAGAACAAATAGAAAAAAAAAGATATAACAGCTTGGAAAAGAACAGAATTTGATGTGGTGCTGGGGTTCAGAACATGCTACCCCAAAGTATGGTGGCTTGGCGTGCTGAGTACTTTGAACTGCAAGGGCTGCAGAAGGAAGTTCTCTTTTGTTTTTTCCTGCCCTACTTTCTCCTTCTCCCTACCCCATTGCCTGAAGCAGGTCATACAAACTGGAATTTCTCTTTCCTGGGAAGGTCAGAGGAACTAGAACTCCTTCCCACAAAGCAAGTCATAAGATTTAGCAATTTTTAGAATTTAGAATTTCTGACTTCTCTCATCTTCCCTGTAGACCCTTCTGTGACAGGTAACCTGACCCACACCCAGAGGAAGGAATGCCTCACAGAGGCTAAGAATTTGAGCAGACAGATCTTGTTGGGTTCTTCTCTCAGTTTATTATCATGAGAACTTGGCATTTTGTCCAATTAACATTTCTACACAGCTGTTCATTCTTCAGACCTCTACATAAAAATAGTTTTCCCTAGGTGTTTGGGTCTTCATTGCTGATGTTTCTTATGTCACATAAAACATTGATTAAATAAATTTGTTTTTTCTCTATTAATCTGTCTTTTATAATGGAGAGGTTAGCCATGAATTTTGAAATAGGTGGAGGAAAAGCTGTTATACCCTTTTATCCTTGTGTTTGTCAGCTTTTTCACTGCTGGGACTAAAGGACCTGACCAGAAAGAACAACTGTAGAGGAGGGACAGTTTATTTGAGAGCTCACAGTTTCAGAGGTCTTAGTCCATAGAAGACTGGCTCCATCCCTTGGGGCTCAAGGTGAGGCAGAACACTGTAGAGGAAGAGTGTGGCAGAAGGAAGCAGCTCACATGATAATCAGAAAGCAGGAGAAAAACTCCACTCCCCAGACACAAAATATATACCCCTTTGCCAAGTCCATCTGCTTCTAGTTACCACTCAGTTAATCCCATCAGGGATTAATTCACTGACTATGTTAAGGCTATACCCAATCATTTCTCTTCTGAACCTTCTTGCATTGTCTCATGTGTGAGCTTTTGGGTGACACCTCACATCCAAACCATAGCAGTATTTATGGTGGTATGGTTCCATTGCTTAAAGTACAAACTTAGAAGCAACATGTTGGGTTCAGAACCTAATTCAACCAATTATGATCTGCATAAATTGGCTAGGGTTGCTGTAATAAAATGCTATACCTTCAACAATAGACATGTCCTTCTCATAGTTCTGGAGAATGGTCATTACAAAATCAAGGTGGTGGCCTACTGGGGAGGGTCTTCTTCTGACATGCAGATGATTGCCTTCCTGCTGTGTCCTGCCTTGACAGAGAAGCAAATCACTTCTTTTTCTTCTTATAAAGTTGCAAATAGCATCATGTAATCCAGTGAATTTCTGTGATGGTCAGTTTTATATATCAGCTTGATTAAATGTTATTTCTGGGGTATCTGTGAGGGCACTTCAGGAAGAGATTAGCATTTGAATAAAACAGATTACCCACATCATGTGAGCTTAAATAGAACAAAAGGCAGAGGAAGGTTGGATTCCCTTGTCTCTGCTTGATTGTTTGACCTGGAATATTATCAATCTTCTCTTCTCTTCAGCACTCCTGGTTCTTAGTCCATCGGAATCTACACAACCAGCTATACTACTAACTCTTCCTGGGTCTCCAGGCTGTAGACTGCAGATAATAGAGCTTCTCAAACACCATAATGATGTGAGTCAAATTTTATAGCATCTATCTATCTATCTATCTATCTATCTATCTATCTATCTATCATCTATCTCTCCTCTTGGTTCTGTTTTTCTGGAGAACACTGACTAATATACCTTCCAAAGGCCCCATCTCCACATACCATCACACCAGGGATTAGGGCTTAACCAAATGAATTTTGAGGGGGACACAATTCAGTTAATAGCATGATCTATATAAAGTTGTTCAAGTCATTCCAGTTCATCATGCTCATTTTCCTCATTGATAAAAGAATCATCATCATAGAATTTACCTCATAGGAAGGTACTAAATGAGTCAATGATCCTAAAGTTCTTTTAAATAGAGCCCAGGAACCCTGTAAATGCTCTTTGAACATTTTTTAAAATAAATAAGATGCACACTATACGGATAAAAGAACATGGAAAAAAATTCTGAGGAGAGAGTGGATTAAACATTTATGAGTACAGAAAGGAATCTGATACAAAGGGAACAATGAGTCAGAGTGGAGAGATGTTTGGATGGAGTGGAAGAGGTGGCCAGCGGTTAGACCAAGTCAGATTTAGAAGGTACTGGTAAGAAAGTGTGGGTTTTGTTCTAAATAAGGTCGTAAGCCTTTTTATTTTAAATTCAAGTTCAAGTCTTTTAAAGACTTGACTGGTGTTTTAAAATGTTAACTTGGAAATTCTGTAGAGAAGGTAAAGGAGAAAAACAGGAAGTATAGACACTGATTAAGAGGGTTTTTCTGATTCTGGCAAGGATAATTATGTAGCTGGAACAGGGCAGTGATGACAATCTGGAGAAAAATTCATAGTCTTGTATTATATGTTGGAGGTAAAAGTGATAGAATTTATCAATGGATTGGATTGAAGAAGAGGGAGAGATCAGAATCAAGAACAACACCCAGATTTCTGACTTAAGCTCTTGGCTACTTAAAGAAGTGTCAGATATTCAGTTGAGGAACACTGGAAGGGGAATAGATTGTGTGTGTGTGTGTGTGTGTGTGTATGTGTGTGTGTGTGTGTAGAGATTAGAACTTCACTTTTAGACCGGTGAAAACTTGTGTCACATATAAAACATCATAGTGGAATGGTAACTAGTTAACCGATCATCTTAACTGTACTAAAGTTTGTAGGTAAGCTTTAAGCCAGAAGTAAGTCTGGGAAATTAACTATGCTTGGGTGGTACTTAAGATTGATTATTAGATAAAGTCACCTAGAAAGGTGTTGGGATGAAGGTAGCAAAGGGGCTTAGAAGGGCTGGGGCTATGGCTCAGCGGTAGAACGCACGTCTTGCATGTGTCTTCGAAGTCCTGGGTTTGATCCTCAGCACGACATAAATAAAATAAAGGTATTGTGTCCACCTACAACTAAAAAAATATTTAAAAAAGGGGGGGTGCTTAGAACTTCCAAAGATGATCCAACCTTTTTTTTTTTTTAAATGTTTTTCTTCTTTTCTTTGTTTTAATTATAAAACATTTAAATATACAAAAGTTTGAGCATGACTACATGGTACAGGGAATAGTCCTAGACCTACTATCTGGACTCAACAATTAAAATTTTTGCCATGTTTTTTATCTACCTACCTACCTACCTCTGTCTATATCTATAGTGATTTTGATAGTGATTATTGATAATAATTTTTGATGGTGATTATTGATTTTGATAGTGATATATTAATAGTGATTTTGTTTGCACATATTTCTCTAAACTATTGAAAAGTTTCAGGTATTATGAAACTTTACCCCTAACTCATTTAGCAGGTATCTCCTGAAGCTGAAAACATTATTTTATATAACTGAACAGCTCTTATTGCATTTAAGAAATTTGACTATGATTCACTAACATGTTATGCTACTAATTTCCACTCAAATTTACTCAACATTGTAAACATCTTTTGTACGTTTCAGATTGACAGCATTTAGAAAAACAGGTGGCTGAGCAGGAGCTATGAGGATGGAGAGGTCTGGATCTTGGTAGGAAGAAAGGCGGGGAGGTCTGGTATCAGTGAACCAGAAAGAGAAGTGATTTTTGAGAATGCTAAATCAGTAAATACTAACGACTTTCTGCAGATAGCCTTCATCTTAGAAAATCTGGGTCTAGGTTTACTTGTAAGAAGTTGGGTGTCTTACTGATATCCTTTTAGACTAATGATTTATGATAAACAAGGGATATTCATATCTCAACTGATTTGGTAAATAACCAAAGATGAGAGGAGCTAAAATCTAACATTATTTGCTGAAGGACCGTAAATTGACCTTTGCCTCTTGAATTGCACTATATCATTCCATTCCATAGGCATTTAGTGCTTTCTTCTGGCAACCGACCCAATTTCAGAGATTCCTCTCCTCTTTAAATTTTTCACTCCCTTCATGTTCCATTAAATATGCCATTAATTTAATGTTATTTATAATCTCAGTTCTTTACTTCTCTCAGCAGAATGACCATATAATTTATCTCTTAAACCAGAAAAGTTTGTAAAATAAAAGAACCACATGTATAAACTGAACTTTTATGGGCTGGATTGTTCAATGGTCACTTTATCTATGGATAAATTGCCTTATCCCTTTCTCTTCCCCTCTTCTCCCATTCCCTTCTTTATAAGGGATGCCTATTACTTTATGAAGACTAAAAGCACACAGATCATTCAGGATCTCGTAGAGTAAAATGCATATTACCACCACATTTCAAAATTTTAAGAACTTTTAAGTGATCTATTTTCTCTTTCTTCTTTTTATTTTATTTATTATTTATTTTTATTTTATTTATTTATTTATTTAATTTATTTTATTTATTTTTATTTTTTATTTTATTTATTATTATTTATTTATAATTATCATCATTATTATTTTTGTAGTACTGGAGATTGAACCCAGGGGTGCTCTACCACTAAACCACATCCTCAGCCCTTTTTATTTTTTTATTTTGAGACAGCATCTCACTTAGTTACTTAGGGTTTTGCTAAGTTGCTGAGACTGGCCTTGAACTTGCAATCCTCCTACCTGGGCCTCCTGAGTCATTGGGATGACAGGTCTGCATTATTGTGCTCAGGTAGATGATTTCTTGCTATGTCTTTCTTTTACTAATATTTCTGATTTCCAAGGATTTTTTCCCTTGTAAATTTCTACTTATTATATCACTCGTAGAATTTTAAAATAATGATTTTACTTTGAATAGTGTACAAGTAGATACTAAACCTCTGACTAGAACTATGTAAATTAATGTGTACATTAACTATATAAAATAACTGTTGCATGGTTTCACCTAACTCATGGATTATGTCCATAAAATACAAAGAGCTTGTATCTTCTAGCAAAAAGGGGAGTCAGTTTAGTGGAAGCACAATTGTCAAACATATTTGAAGAAGCCTCATTCATGGTGAGCTATCAATAATTATTTGTTGAAAGAACAAATAAATGAATGAGCCAAGTTACAGTGTTTTGGTGTGTTCCTAAATTGGCAAAATAGTAGGCTCAACTCTCCCCTCTTCTTAACACAGAAAATTGGAAAGGAGAAGTTGAACACAAAGATTTATTATTTTTTTTTCAATCTTTTTGCTATGGTTACTGTTATGGTTTGCATCTGGAATCATTCCCCAAAGTTCATGTGTTGAAGGCGTGGTCTCCACTGCAGCTGTAGTTGATGATGGGAATTTTGGGAAGTGGTTGGATCATGAGGGCTGTAACATCATCAGTGGATTGCTCAGTTTGGGGGATTAAAATTTGAATAGATTATTGGGAAGTGGGGCCTAATTGGAGGAAATAGGTCACTGGGACACATCCTTGGGGACTTGTCCCTACTCTTCCCTCTCTCTCTTCTTCACAGCTGCCCAAAGCTAAGCAACTCTCCTTGGCCCCACCCCTGTGCCATAATATTCTACCTCATCTCAGGTCCAGAGCCAACCACACTGAAACTTCCAAAACCATGAGTGGAAATGAACTTTTCCTCCTTTAAGTTGTCATGTCAGGTATTTTGATCACAGTGATGAAAAGCTAACACAATTATTATTTTTATTAGAATCAAAATCAGTATATGGCATATATTGAGAATGTCAAAAGCAATGTATTTGGGGGCTTTCCCTAAAAATGGTATTACAAATGGTTAGACTATATTTGCTTTTGAGACATGTTTTTAGTAAGTCAATATGGATTGTTTTAAAGAAAAATTGTCATTGATGAGATTTCTGAACTTCTTTATTGAAAATGACCTTGAAGAACTTCAGCTTTGGAAATTATCTATTGACCTCAGTGTAGACTTTCATTATCTCCTGTGTTTTTTCCTGAATTCTTGGGATTGGCATGTGAAATGCTGCATAACCCAGGGTCCCTTGTTATTAGGGCTCTGGATGTGAGTTAGAGTCCACCAATAAAATATGTTCTATGAGATTTAGGAGACAGAAGGAAGGCAGAGGCCATCTTCTTGCTTCTGTGGTGTCCCCAGCAAGTCAGAAGGATGTGTTTACTCTTGCTCAGCTCCACACCCCAATGGGAAGTTACCAGCTTGTGGATTTATAAGTACTAGAAGCTCCATCAGTTTTCTCCTCCTTGCTTTCTAGCCAGGGTGATGTAATCTCAAAGCTAGTGGTGCAGTGGTGGCTCCTTGGCTTCTCTGCTCTTTCCAACAATTTTGTAGGCACATAATTCCCGTGTTATATCTTTTTTAGGATTGAGATACCTAGAGAGCTTTTCATTTCCTTTATTGAATCTTGACTGACACCACTTTATATTATTTGATTTTTGTCTACAACAAGATTTATTGAAACAGTTCTCTGAGTATTTAAGTTGGTTACAAGGATTATAAGTTTTGGTTTATGCAATATGTCATAAGAACCATTTCTTGTTGCTATATATTTATCACATATTTGTCCTTTGAGATACATTGTGGATGAAAGAATGTGTACAACTTAAGATATAGATAGGTAAATAGAGATATATGCCTTATTTCCCCAAGATAATCTTTAGTAGGGTTGTGGAAGTGAATAATTGCAACAACTTTAAATTACAGTTGAAAAAAATCTGTTTTAATGGTGGGGAAGAGTAAGGGAGTTTGGTGGACCACAGGAAGTGGTGGCTAAGTGGCATTCTAGGGAGGGCCAGTTAAAACCTTTTACGGTCCTGAGGCACTGAAAATGGGATGACATCCCCTCTTTCTATTTATATATCTCTATCTTTAAAAATAAAGATTTTGGGAGCACATTTCAAAAATATTTTTTGAAAACAGAGTAGTTACACGAAGGGAGAAAGGAAAAAAAAATTGAGGGGAGTGGTGAATAAAGAAGGAGGAGTGTTCCAAGTGTCACAAATCAGTTCTATCAAATTTGCGTGTTCTTTTTTTTTGGTACCAGGATTGAACTCAGGGGCACTGACCACTGGGCCACATCCCCAGTCCTTTCCATGACGAGTCCTTACTTCCCCCAACGTTGAAGTATAATGCTAATGCTAAGGAAGCACGCTGAGGCAAGGGTAGAGTGGAAAATGGAAGGCTTTATTTAAAGGACAGCAGAAAAAGACTCCCCAGGAAGCAGAAGGAGACCCGGAAAACTGGAATCTGTGGGAAGGGGGGGTCTTCTCCCTTTTATATCTAAAGTTTTCCTTTGTTCTTTTTGTTTATTTCTCTGTCCGGCTCGGGACAGTGAAAGCAAAAAGGTGTGATACAGGTGGGCTCATGGCAGGTGGGAGAAGAGTAGTCTGCCAGGAAGGGCCTAGAGCAAGTTGATTAGCATCTCTCAGTTTGCTGGGAGCTGCCTCATTAACATTCTTTAGGATGGGCCCTGACCTTGCAGACATTGACAGTCTAATCTCCCCTGGGGTTGTGCTGGTTTTTCCAGGACTCAGACTGACTCCATTTCCTTATGAACTCCATTTTCTTTATTAGACTCGAGATTAGACCTGATTTGCCTAACTACACTCACTACCTAGCTTTAAATCTGGCTTCACTTGCATTGGTTGCTTCTGGGGCCATGGGCTGGCTGTGCTCCCCTGGGTGGCTCATGGTGTGCACCAGTTTCTAACCTCTACTCCGGCGAATTCCAAATTCTGTCTTATCAAGGCTCTCACAAAGTTCACCCCAAGCATGGAGCCATGTGCTGGCATCTGTCTTTTCTAATAGTACTTTTGAGTAAAGGGAGAAGTGGAGAAATGCAGAGACATGCCACCCCATTATCCCTAATTTTCCATCCATCATCACATTCATATATCTGGGATAAAATTTAGCTTAGTACTGTTAGGGTCCAGTTTCGCTATTTTTTCCCATGAACCACAAAGAGCTGGTCAGTAATGTAATACACAAACGGAGTTTATTGAGCCAGCTAGCTGGGGTCAAGCTCTCCCAGATGAGACGCAGGAAGTGCAAAACTCAAACAAAGGAAAGCCTCAGATTATATAGTATTACCTACGTCATGGCCCAAGCGCGCAAAAGTGAACAAAGAGAAGCCTCGGATTACCTACGTCCTTGTTGGAGCAAGTAGCCCAGGCGCTCGAAATTCAAATAGCCCGCCGGGGATGGTGGGGGGGGCCGGGGGGAGGTGTTACTATCCTAACAGTACATACTAAACTAGGCTTGAAGATGGGTTATGTTCCACTGTGAAAAAGTTCTTGTCAGAATTTTCATGGTTTTATTTCTCTCTCTCTCTCTCTCTCTCTCTTTTGTAGATACTGATGGGGTTGGGCAGGAATGTATTTAGAAGGCAGCAAATACAAAATTTAGGTAAACATAGCTATATTCCTATTGTCTTAAAAGATAAGAAAATTTTCTAGGTTTTTCTTTTTTATTCCCAATCATAGCAATTCCTTTGGAATGATCGCATGTGATCTTTCTAAGGATGTTTTTTGGCTTTACGGGATGACCATTGACATAATTTTCTACTCCATAATTTTTAAATTAAACACAGCACATTGTTTTTCTTAACTCAAAGGTTAGACATTTGATCTGATTATTTCAGTAGAATTATTAGCCAATGACATCTCTATTTTTTCATAAATATTGATTTCTCTAATTTCCTCCTCTCTAAATATATCTCAAATCTAATAACGTTTTAAATAGTATTTCTATTAATGCTATAATTGCATTTTGATGATATTAAGATATATTTGGAAGCCATAACTAATTCTCTGTCTGCTGAATGCTTTATTACGTAGACCAAATTCTTTCAGTGCTCACAAAAAAAACCTGAAATATTTATGAAGTGTACTCCCAAAATATATCACAATTACAAAGTTTTTGAAAATTTGCAGGACTGAGGGAGACTCAGATTACATCTGCATATTTTCAAATATCTGGATATAAAACAGTGATTTTGTTTAGTAGATTTTTGAAAGTAATTGCCAATTTAATCTGGGAAAAATCTGTATTATCTGTCAATTTACCATATAATTCCAAGACCATTTAGTTGATATTTTATAGTTTGTGATTTCCCATGGTGTATTCCAAAGAACAGAAATTTTAAAGAGTATTAGTGTCCTAAAGAGTCATAAAGAAATGCCTGTGGTTAAATAAGCTTTAGGCTAAATAGAATTAACTGGGCATCCTTGCTTAAGGAAGTCTCTGAAACTTTAACACACTTGTATGCTCTATATTTCTCAAAGTGTCCACAGTTGTTCTCAGTTATTTGACCTCAAAGAATCCTTTTTTTTCCACTGGACAATTTTGTGGACTAAACATTATATAAGACATGTTTGTGAATAGGCATATAGACCAAAATGTTGAGATGGAAAGAATGACATTTGAATTTATTTTTTGCAAAATAATAAGGAAGAGATATTTCTGGTCTCATTTGAACTCTTAAAGATCAGTAGTGACCACTTATACATACTCCTCACTGACAGGGATGATGATTCACTTCCCTAAGCCTCACTGAGATTCTAAATCTAACTTACAGCAATGTGTTGCTACTTTCATTTCTTAGTAGAGTCAATAGTAGGGAAGGAACCAATCTCCTACAATATTGGACATTATTATTGATAAAGCAGAGCCTTCCTTACTGAGCTAGTATTCAGAAGGATGGGATAAAGGGGATTTTGTGGCATGAAGTCTCCCCAAAATCAACTCTAAAATTATTGCCTCAGCATAGGAAGGACTGTTGAGTGAGCCAAAATGTAGAGTGGAGTCTCTTTGATCATGTACTTTCATGAGTCCTAATGTTCTGTAGGAAATTCTAAATACATTTTCCACTACATTGGGGCCATTTTCTTAACCATAGGGTCCTAGTCCATCACTTCACTCTATGTTACTTAATTGATTACAAAGTAACTCAGTAAGTAGTTTTTTTCACCCGAAGAGTATTGTTTTCTGGAATAGAAAACCCAAAAAGAGTATAAGGGGTGGGGGAATGCAAAATAAATTCTATTTCAAACATATGGGCAGTCAGACGCTGGTGTTTAAAGTTGTGGCAAAATTCTGCACTGAACATAGACATTTGGGAGTCATCAGCACAAAGATGATGTTGAAAGCATGGAATGGATGACATCATCTATTATTCAGTGTAAATCATCTATTATTCAGGAAAGGAAGGGCTCAAAGACTGATCCCCAAGGGCACATTGGTATTCAGAGAAGAGGAGAAGGATATAGCAAAAAGAGGTAGAGACAGGTGGTCAAGGTCTTGGAGGATAAAACCAAGAGTGTGGTACATTTTGAAAGCCACCCGGAGGCAATGCTTCAGCAGTGAGGGAGACATCATGGAGTACTTCAGAGTCAAGTTAAGAAAAATGAAAAATAAGAGCTGCCTGCAGGATTTGCAATGTTAGAGTCTTTGGAGACCTTTAGAAAGGCAGTTTCCATGAAAGGGGTGTCTTGGCTGCATATTGCCTGCGATGGACAATATCTTATTGATTGTTTTTCAATGGAAATAGGCACACTGCCTTTAGGCACAGATTGGCTCCTTATTTTATTAATTGACCTTGAATCAAAGTCACCATTTAGTCCATATAAACATTTTGTTCCAGATTTGATGATTCCATTTAAATGGACTACAGATAAAATCAGATTTTTTTTTTTTTTTTGTGGTTACATTTTTTTTTTTCTTCATTCGTTTGATTTAAACTTGGTTCATGTACTCAGAGGATATGCTGGATACATGATGAAAAGCTGTGAAGTAAACACTGGAAATGAAACCACAAGACTGAATTTTTTTCTGACTATTTTCTCATTTTAATGAGGCCTTTTCCTTGGTACCAAGGCACCATTTCTTCATAGAGTACTTCCCAGTTAGCATTGTGGTAACAAAGGAAACTTGATTTTATACACTCCTATATTATTGAAATGGCTTTAATTTACATAATTCCCATTCTTTACTCTGGGAGTTGATTTAAAAAACCACAGAACAGCAGGGTCACACCTCTTCCATCACGTCTATCCTGACTCTCTAGACGAGCCACAATTAAGGAATTAGAGCAAGTTAATTATACATCCTAATATTAAATATCTCCAGGAAAGGCGATTAGAAATGTACTAGGAAATTGTAATAGCTTTTCCTGAAACATTCAAGCTTTTTCTAATAAATATTGTAATTCAAATTTCAACTGAACTGAGGTCACACCGTGCAGTCAGAAATAGCTTCTTAATACCATTTGTGTATATTCTATATTTTTTCCTAGCTAATATTTTAGTCTGTGTGTCAAAATGGAGAAAATGAGTTAAATTGTCTTTCCTTTTCCCTCTCTCATTTTCACTAAAATGAGACTGCCTGAGAATGAGCTAACCTTTCAAGGTCAGCAACTAACTGCCTTTGTTTCTTCATTTGTAAAACAGGCAGAGTCTTCCCTTTCTTATGTCATCTGAATGTTGGGAAGTCTGATTAGATTATTAGACTAAGTAACCTCAGATGTCAGTGGCTTCTTTGTAATAGAAGAAAGACTGTTTTCTCTACTTGTTACTTGAACTCCAAGAGGAAGTTGAGGTAAGCTGCATTCACAGCAGTCTTCAAGAGAATTGGTATCAAGTGTAACTAACTAAAAACCTGAACACCTCCTTCTGATATGAGCTTTTCTTCCAGCTCCTTAACATATATCATGGTAGAATCTTTGAGTAAACCACTAATATAGTTTCCAAAATCAAAAAAGCTATGGTATGAGACAGGTGACTTAATGCATTCTTTTCTTCTTTTCTTTGGTTAACCTAGAGATCATGAGATAATTCATAAAATACAGTGCCTGGCAGGATAATCAAATAGGACTGATTTTGAACACATATACATTTTCAACCTCAGTGATTTCTACTTTTGATCGTAAACACGTCTTCAGAGTAGTGGAATTTTGTCACATCCTATCCTGTAGATGGCAATGTTGTACTTGAAAAATAAACAAGTACATATCTTGAAAGACTAGGCTTCCCAGACGCAACATTGCTTAATAACCAGTGAACAGGAGCTTAATGTCAATTCAAGGTATGCTATTCAGAAAACACATTTCAGATGGAAAGTACCTATGGAATAGATAAATATCTATAAGTGTTAGCATTTACATTTAAAATTGTGCATGGTTTTAGAGAACATTTTGTTTAACTGTGTGCTTTCTTCTAGAGTGGCCTTGTTTTTCTTTGAATAAGGCTATATTTTAGGTCTTAGCTGTCTTCATATTACTGAAAGATTGAATTGTCATCACTGAATCATACAGTTTTAAAAATAAATTTATTTATTTATTTATTTATTTATTTTTTCCACCATTCATTGAACCACAGAACCAGAGATACAAAGAGAGCAGAGATGGACAGACTGGCCTTCTCCATGGTGTCTGAGAGTGTTTTGCTTTCCCTGGGCCCTGAGTCAGGCAATGAGGTAGTCAGGCAGCGTTTTATTATTCTCAATCAGCGGATGCAATTTCAAAAGCAGCCAAGAGAGAGCCAGATGAGAAAGTTTTAATTAAAATATAAACCCTCAATAAGGCAGATATGCTAAATCACTTGCTTCTAAATTGAGATGAAAATTTTAAATGTATATAAAGGCATACTACACACTTTCAGCTGGAAAATGTAAACTAAAAAGAATTTTAGCTTTAGAAACATAGAATTTTGTTATTTGGACTGAAGGTAGTGTTTTTTTTTTTTTTCCCCTCCATGACCAGAGACAGAAGACACATGATGAAATAGAATCATAATCTAGTTGTGCTCCATTTTTCCCTTTAACCATGAAATCCTTTGCATAATTATTATTGCTTAGAATCATAATTTCTTAGCAAATTTAATCCAGACAAAGAGGCCAGGATATGATTTCTGGTAAGAATGAGAGATTCAGAACAAATTCTGGGACTGTGGAAAGAATTTTGAAATCTGATTTTGAAATTTTCCTAGAGCATCAGATTGAATGAAAATGACCCCATTTAAGAAAAGACTATAGTCTAGCCTTATTTTTCTTCCCTAAAACATACTTTTTGTTGCTGAATATTAAATTTAGCTTTTAGAAACTCCTAGGCATATTCCATTTTATTGAGTGCTTGTGCTCTGGCTCTCCTTCTTTGATAGAATCATGGACAGCACAAGAGGAGGTTGTTCAGAGCCCAGGTGTTGAGATTACACAGCTCTGAAGCTCATCTCAGTCCAATACTGGTAAAAGTCACTTGATAGTCATGAACCTTGTTTTTAAACTACAAAGTAATAAAAACAACTCCCCATCTCTTAGGTATTTTGGCTAAGAAGTATTCAGTAAATGATGATGGCTTTGAAAATTGCTTTCTCTGATAAATGTGCTTTTCTCTTACCATTTTTCTCCTTTTAGGAAAATAAAAATTGTGTTGTAACTATCCAAGGTAATATTCATTGAAATGAGTGTTGGAAGAGTGAATTAATTATTTATTAATTTTCCATCAGTATAGAACATTGTCTCTAATATTGAGAGAAGACCTACCAGATATCTGGTGTTGTATTAAACAACTTACATGGTTGATCTTTCTGTGGTTAACTTACCCTGTAATTCCAACACTACTACTCTTACCACCAACTCTATTTTAAAGAGGAATAGACTGCTAGAAAGATGATAGATTGCTGGTGGTCAATTTCCAGGCAGGAAGTGGTGTGCTCCTGTAGTCTGGAAACAGAAATAGTCTTGAGACTGGACTCTCCATAATGCTGAACAGTCCACTGTCTCTAGCAAACACCTTTCTGTGGAACTTTCATCAAAATTTTAGCTTAGGTAGGCTCTTAACAATGGTAACATACTTTTATGTTTCTTCATCTTGGGTATATTTAATTCTCAGTTTATGATACTGATGTCTTTATTTCCATTTTTGGTAGTTTGGAACATGTTATAGTTCTCCAGAACTTACATAGTGACATAGGATGAATTTGAAATGCCTCCTGAATGATACATTTGCTTTAATATAGAGGGCAAAGCAGTATGACTCTTGCATGCTGTGGCATGAAATTATTTCTCATGGAAATAATTTAAAAATGCTTGCAACTTAAAAAATATTCTCATCATCTATTTTAGCATTAGCTTGAAGGCCCCAAAAGTTACATAGCTTGAGTTTATTCCTCTGGTTCACTTTAGCATTTTTATTACTAACTCTTTAAATATTGTATCCTCAAGCTTTCACATAGTCTGATATAACAGGAAACTTTTCTGTTGCATTAAAAAATAAAGCCTGCTGTTGAGATCTTCATTCATTACTTTATTCAAAGCCCTTGTAAAATTTCCTTGTGACAAATTTCTCTTAAGATCTGAAAACTCTCCCAATAAGTTCATGGTTTACTGAATGATGAAAGATATGTAATTAATTGTGTTTTCCTCTGACCTGGATTGCTAGGAACTTAGAGCTAAAATTTGATATCATTATTATATTTTTCCCCAGTTGAGACTTGGTATAATTTTTCTTCTTAGCTCTCTCCTGTTACAGTTCTTTTAAAATCTTTTATCATGAGTTAATAGTTTTAGTTCATCTATATACTTTTATTCCAGAGCTCTCCAAATCCTTTCAGAAAATTAAAAGGCTACAAAAAGAGTGAGGAAGTGATTCATAAAGAAATAAATAATGTAAGGTGTACGTTTATTTTGCCAGAGCGTATAGGAAGTTTTCTTCAATAGAATTCAATTTCAGTGTATGGTTGGCTACTTCTTTCTGTTATTTTTCAGTGTGATGCATGGATATTATGATTGTATAATGACCTGCTGCAAAGCAATTTTTAAAACAAAAACAAATTCTTTGAGGATCTATTTAGATTTTGATTGATATTTGTTTGTTTAGAACCATGTATATGATGCCAAATGGACAGGGTAAGCATTAAGTAGACATTTTAAACCTAGGAGTATTCCAAAATCATGATCGTGGAAAGAAAGATGAGTATTTTGTACTCTTCATTGATTGTGAAAACCAGCATCAGAGTGTAGAGACAACATACAGAATGGAATAAAATATCTGCAAACTATTCATTTGACAAGGGGTTGACATTCAGAATATATAACGACCTCCAAAAACTCAGTAGCAAACCAACAACAACAACAACAATAACAAAACAAAACCCCAAACCAAATAGCCTGATTTTAAAAATGAGCACTTTAGAAGAAAGACAAAATGCCAAGTGGTATATAAAAAAATGCTCAGCATCCTAATCATCAGGGAGAGGCAAACCAAATTATGTTATATGTATGTGTGACTATGCCACAGTGAAACCTGTCATTGTGTGTAAGTAATATGTCCCACCAGCACCATCACCACCAGCACCACCACCACCAAAACCTCACAATGATATATTACCTCATCCCAGTAAGAATGAATATTATCAAAAAGCCTAAATATAACCAATGCTGGCCAGGCTGTGGAGAAATAAGGACCTTTGCACACTGTTTGTGGGAATATTAATGTTTTTTCTTTTAATATAAATGTGTCCACAACTCAAGGATATAATCTTTCTACTTGTTTTCCTTAGTTAAAATTTGCATTTTCCCACTCAAGTTATGGAATATGTGATAGTTTCATAACATTATGCAGATGTTCTCTTCATAAATTTGTGTGAGGTAAAGGGCAATTCTTTACATTCTGAACTCATCTCATAAGTTAAAGTTATAATTTCCATTTATTTGTGTATATGTGTATTTATTTAATGTATAACCACTCTTATTGATTTCTCCAAACTCTTAACGATGGTAATTTCCCATTTATTGCTCAACTTGTGAAAGCACACATTGTTGAGGAAAAAGTTACAAATACACTAAATAATTTAAAAATGTGCACTAGAGGCCAGTTCTTAAAGTATCATGGCATTGGAGGGGGGTGGTCTTTAAAACAAGTTGGCATTTATCTGTGTCATCAATGCTTCATGAAACTCTGACTCATTTCATTAGTAGAAATATTTATCCAGAAAGTCAATAAAGAGTGCTGAGAGCATTTGTGAAATGCCATTGACTTTTGCAATTGCAAGAAATCCATCTCCCTAAGCATGAATTGTGCTATGTCTGTGTGTCTTCCAATAAACATCTTCCCATCAAATAATTTCAATGTCAGTAAATAGAATGGAATATGAAAATCCCTTGTGTCTATTCTTCCTTTCAGAACAAAAACTCTGACCTTGCCACATTTGTAGAAAGTTAATACACCTGGAAAAATTCAATACAGCTCTTTTGGCTGGAACTATAGCTTTAGTTTACATTTTGTAGACTACTGCAAAGGTAATTTGACATCTTTATTTAAAAAAAAACATTATATTAATAATTGCAGGAACACATGTGAATGAAGTCATCTTTTTCAATCAAATTCTTATGCTTTTATGGAATGCCTATTTTGTCTTTAATGACTTGGAACCATTTTCCTCTTCCTGGAGAGGACATTATGCTTTTGTTAAATTGTGATTTTCCCCCTCAGTTGTCCCTTCCTCTCCTAAGTGCCAGAAATGTCTTGAAAAGAAAAAATACAGAACATAGATGCTATTTTCTCAGAATATATTGTCTAGAGCACCATTGTCACATGAGTTTTTGTTGTTATCTTTACTTGGAACTATATTCTTTGAATTTTATTATATATTTATTCCTTTCAGTACATTTGGAAATTGGGGATATTTTCTTTTATGGAGCAAGCATGCAAAGTTACAAAAAAATGTGGATTTTTCTTAGTACCTTGAAGTGGAGAAGCAAGTCAGATGGCTGAAAGTGTCAGTAGAACATTGGTTCATTGTAAGAAATTATTTCAGACTTGACTGCCTTGGCATTTCCAGCCCCTGGGGAAATGTTTAAATAAAAGGAATTAAATTATTTGATTGGTGACATTGAACATTTTCCTGTTTCTAGAAGACCCTCTCACAACTTCATGTTAGAGCAAATTCTGCTTTTTTCTCACAGATCATCTTGAATTCTATTTCCAATGTGATGTTTCTTAGATTGACATCCTTCCCACCCACAGTAAGGTCTCTGTGGCACATGCTTTCTGGGATACTGTAGCTGGTGTGACTCTCCACTGTTGTTAGTGTCACTTGTTTGTACTTGACATCAGATTGAAGTGGTTTGAGATTAGGGACCATAATTTATTTGGCTGTGTATCTGTATCATCCAGCACAGTTCTGAAAATAGCAAATTTGAATAAAAGAATAAAAAAGTTTGGATCCTTTCACATAGGTAATTGGGGAAAATATTTGCAGGGAATCTATTTGTAGTGTTCTAGTGTTTGGATTTTAGTTTTCACACATTCTATAGACTCATATAGAGTATCAGGTTACATGTTTGAATATATATGTGTTTCTGAAAGAAATAATCTTATAATCTCTCATGGATTATGAATGTGTGTTTTAGGATCACAAGAAAGATACTTTTGCAAGTTTGTTATTGTTGCAAAATCATTGAATGTCAATTTCTACTTCTACTTTATTTTTTTGTGCTATCAGATAGTTGTGTCATAGTAATATATATTTTTTTTTTTCCTTTACTGTTGCCACTGAGATTTTAGATAACAGCTTAACAATTAAATTAGCTAAAATGAAAAAGACAGAAAATGCCAAGTGTTGTTGAAGATGGAGAACAGCTGGAGCCCTTAGGCACTTTTGATAGGACTGTAAATTGATAAAAAGCATTTTTGAGACCTGTTTGTATCTCTAAAGCTGAATATATACATGGCCTATTGTCCATCTGTGCCACTTTTATATTTGAAACATGTAGAAATGTATATATATACACACATATTTATATTCATCAAAATATAGAAGAATGTTTAGAGCAGTCCTATTTGAAATTGTTCCAAACTTGAAATAAACCAAACATCCTCAACAATAGAGTGGGTAACTCTTGTGTGTAAATATGGCTATATGCCTAAACAGTAATTATGATGAATGAAAGACTGCTATATGCCACAACGTGGATGAATCTCGCAATACAATAATACTGCTGAAACAAAAGAATCCAGACCCAAATGGGTGCACTTTGTATGACTGCATCTATATACATTTCAAACACTGACAAAACTAATCTGTGCCATTAGAGGTCAGAAGAAGAGCTACCCTTGGAAGTGGGAGAGAACAGTGATAGGATGAGGGACTTTTTGAAGGTTGTCAATATTGTTTCTCAGTCTGAGAAGCAGATCTTCAGGTATATTCAATCTGTGAACAAATTTTGCATTATACAACTATAATCTGTGTACTTTTCTGTATGTTTATCATATCTCATTGAAAACTAAAAATGAAATTAGGATAGAAAATTAAAATCAATTAATAATCATAGACACCTCAAATGGATATAAACATTTCAACACACTATTCTTATACTGGACATATAGAATTTGGCTCTGTTAATATTGTGAGATTTCCTGCACTGTTAGGGTTTTTGGTATCCCATCCTTTTGACTGTCAAATATGTATGGGAAAAAAACCTTGAATAGTAGTGGTACAGTTTGCTTCCTTCCCCCAAGAACGGTTAAATAAAAAAGAGTTGGGCATGCATCTTATAGTACTATGAAATAATTTCTGATCTGTTGGACACACCATTTTTTCAGAAATTCTTCTAGTTGTTGCATGAGTGATCTGTTCAGGCCGTGTGCATAAAATGGCTCAAATAGTGGTGATGCTCTAACAAGAAAAACTCTTGAGCCTTGTATACATAATTAATTGATTTTCACTTTTTTGAGGATGTGCATATTACTTGTGGAATTTTCTTTTCTTAAAATAAAAATAGTTAAATAGAGTGAATACATGTTATTCCCTGCTTCCAACTCAAATCTCTCTCTGTCTTCCTATATTATGGAAATGCAGTAACTTAGAAAATTCTCAAAGTTCTAAACAATTAACTGCCCACACAGATATTTACAACATTTGCACATACTTACTAGTTACCAAAAATGTAATAAATTTGTTATTTCCTTGCTTGTCAAGGTCCAAGAAAAAAGTTCTTTCATTAGCTCATTTGCCAGTCAGGGGCAGAAAACACTAATACATAACAATACTAATACATAACAATTAGGAACAATGTAGAATATGAAGTTCTGACATACACTTAGATGGTTTCTAACTATGTGAAGACTCAAACAGCTACTGTTGACCAAGGACCAAAAGGAAGCCAGGGAAATGGATGAAAAGACTGATGTGAAAACTGTCAATAGAGTATTTGTAGTTTAGGCTGGCTTTTGAGAGGTACCATATTACATAGTATTAATTTTAAAAGGTCATCTAGGCAGAATTAATTGTTTATCTTAAATTGCATAATCAACAAGGATCGTTCAAATGCTTGGCGCACTTTGGGCCTCAGAACTAAAAGAATTTAGTCCATCTTCAAATTGGCCTCACAGACAAGGGCCATAAATGCTTCCAAGTACTGCACAGACAACACTACACAGAAAAACAATCTAATAAAGGACTGGATAAATATCATCAGAGGATGTTAGATGGAAATACTTTATGGTGGCTAGAAAGAAAAGAAAAGAGAAACAAAAATTTCAACTATGGATTCAGACTTCTGTACCAAGTATTATCTTAGTTAAACATAATAGTATATTAGCTTTACTAAAAAACAAAACAAAAGAAAACAAAAAAAACTTCTCTTAAATTCAAGTTAACTTGTTGGAACTATTACTACTGTTTCAACAATATGAATCTTGACTGAAAGGTACACATTCAGTCTTATCATTGTTACTAATTCAGCAACTTATTTATATTCCTCTATATTAGTGACAATAAGCATACCTCATGTATATTAAATATGTGTGCCTGTATGAATAAAAATTCTGAGTGATGGCATTGTGGGAATTTCCAAAATTAGTTCTTAGAAAAATGTGGGATGACTAAAGTCCATTTTCCATTATCTGTGATAATGAGGATTTGGTATATCATGAAAATGAAATTCATCCTTTAGTCTGTGGCTTCATCCTCTTTACTAATAAATTTTTACTATGGGCACTAACATGTGACTGATGTGGTTGACTCATCTCCTTCTTTTGACTCTCTAATGAGCAATTAAATAGCCTGAAGCAGAACAATCAAAAGGTCTGGAAAATCCACACACTAAGTAATCGGTTTTTGAAAAATGGAGAGTTAATTGTACTTAGCTCTGTTGTTAGTGAATAATTCTCTGAGACACTTTCTCAGAATGGCTCTGAAACAAGGGATGCCCATTAACAGTGTAATTCTTAGGAGTGGTGCCATCAAGCCAGTCATATTGTACCAACATCTTTTCAAATGCTCTTTCAAATGAAGTTAGGAAGAAGGCATGCAGTCATGTATAGTGTGCTGTTAGAGAGACTCTGGTGAAGTTCTGATATTCCAGGCTAGCCTTCTATTCAGTTCTAACAGTCCATCACAATTCATGAGTTCTTTCTTTGGTTGGTAATTCTCAGAGTTTCCTTCCTCTCTTTCTCTTTCCTACTTTCCACTTTTTCAGCATTCCCTCCTGTCCTCAATACGCAGTAATTGAGCACTTATTGAATGTCACGCACTGTGCGAGGGTATGGAGATATGAAGATGAACAAAGACAAATCTTTGAACCGAGCACTACCTTCAGAAACTGACATAAAATAGATATATAATTACAAAGCAGTATAAGAATTTCAAAAAAGAGGGCAAGGGGGAGGAAAGATGTCACTATAATTTGGATCTGTAATGTTCCCTAAAATCCCACAGGTTAAAGGCTTTGTCCCCAAGGTGGCCCTTTGTGGAGGTGGTAGAGTCTTCAAGAGGTGGAGACTGGTGGGCAGTCCTTAAGTCACTAGGTGTGTTCACTTGAAAGAAATCCTGGAAACTAGCCCCTTCTTCTTTCTCTCTCTCTTTTTTTTTTTGCTTCCTGGCCATAGGGTGGGTGGGTTGGCTTTGCCACGTGGTCCGTGGTTAGCCTCACCACAGACCCAAAGCAATGGGGCTGACGGATTTTGGACTGGAAACCTCCAAAACTGTGAGCAAAAATAAACTCCCTTAGAAGTCATCAGTCCAGTGTTTCTGTAGTATAAAGTACAGGGTGAGAGTGTAGTGAAAGATGAAGTTGGAAAATGAAGTAAGAGCCTATAATTCATGTTAATGAAATAATATTTTTTCTAATACATTTCAGGAGCTTACTAAAAGTTTTTCAGCAGGGTAGGAACATGATTACCTTTGCATTTCAGAGTAGCACTCTGGCCAGGATTGTGGAGACCAGGACCAACACAAGATGGAAGCTGTACTGTGGTTGAGAAGCTGATGCAAGTAGTCTAGGTTCTGAAAAACTGACATGGAGCCACAGTTGTATGGACTGAGGGTTGGTGATGGCTTCAGTGCGTATTTAGGAAGTCAAGTCAAAAGTATATGATGGTATAGAAGGGCAGTCTAAACATATTATTGATTGAAATGTGCACATACTGAGTTCAAGTTGCATTATGGATGAACATATAGAATAGTCCAGCAGACAAGTTGTTTCATGGGTATGCACTTTAAGGGAGTTATCTGTGCAAGATGTATATCGGAGAACAGGGAGCATTTACATTTTAGTTGAAATTGTGTTACTGGGTGGAATTTTCCAGGTGCTGAGAGATTGTGGTGACAAGAGTCATGAGTCTAGAATTCTCCCTCAAAACCAAAATTTAAAGGTCAACTAGAGGAAGAATTACACCAAGGGAACAGAGGTTAGGCACAATGGAGTAAGAAAAAGGACACTCAGACACTCGTTATTTTTTAAAATTCAAGAGAATTGGGCAATAAGGGAATGGAAAATTTCAAAGACAGTGCGTCCTGTGATCCCATACTGCAAAGTCCATAGTTGTTTATAAGGGATATTTGGTCAATACCAAGGATCCTGAGCAAGTTGTATTCTGCTCTGTTACAACAACACCAAGAAGTTCTGGAAGAATGTTCAGAAAAGCAAGGCCAGACTACAACAATCCCAAACAGTGCAGTTTATTTCCAAGTGGAATACTGCCCTCAAATTGCAGTGTAGGAGGGCAACTTAGGCACATTTATTTATACTTGGAAGGGTCTTGCAGTCTCTTTTATTACAAACAGGCAGAACACAGGGTGATTTTTTTTTTTTGTATTGTTTTTTCAATTTTTGAGGCTCACATCCCATCTCATCATTTCATATTTTGCTATTCAGATGATGAAGACATGTGCATGCAAGGAAGAAATTCAGAGCAAGTAAAAGGAGGAAAATTTTTGAATTCTTCCCAAGGTTTAGGACTACCTAAGGTCCACTGATAGTCTTCTAGATGAAAGTACTCTATAAATTACAAGCAAATACAGATGTTACTTTAATTAATTGATTAATTTATGAAAGTGGGTTCACAATCAATCTAATTTCTAAGAAAAGACATTCAGAATCTACCATTACTTGTTATGTTTCTATGTTCCAAATATATGTCTTTGATCTAGACTGACCTAGCCAGAAGGCTCCTGTAGAGAAAGATATCTTTCCAATATTCTATAAGGAAAATCTCTAAAATAAATGCATTGGATTTTGTGATTAGAAAGGCACTGATGTTTTTCAGAGCAGTGTTTTTATAGAGTGGAGATGATGGAAGCCAGATTGTAATGGTTAAGAAGTGGATAGAAGCCGAGAAAGTAAATGTTGGCTGTGTTTTTAAGAAGTCTGGATAAAAAATGGAGGAAAGAAATGCAATAACACATTGGTGATGACTGGAGGAAAGGGCATTTTTAAATTGTACTTTAAGAAGTGAGAGAATTTGTGTTATAAATTAAAGAGTTGGAACAAGTACAAAAGGAAAGAAGGACATTTTAGAAAGATTCATGAGTCATAGAAAAAGGTTCTAAAGGAGATAGTTGAAACTGGGTTTAAGGATACAGAGGCAATTTTTTTTTTTTTTTTTTTTTTTTTTTTTGGTACCAGGGATTGAAACCAGGGAAGTTTAACCACAGAGCCACCTGTTGTTTTCATTTTGAGACAGGGTCTCACTAAGTTTCTTAGGGCTTCACTGAGTTGCTGAGGCTGGCTTTGAACTTGGGATCCTTCCACCTCAGCCTCCCTAATTGTTAGGATTAGAGGTGTGCACCACCATGCCTGGCCAGGGGCCATTTCTCATTTCCCATTTCCTCATAAAGCAGCAGAAGACATTTATCCGTCTTTTTGAAGGCAGGCATAGCTACATGATTTGCTCTAGTCAATATGAGTAGAAGTGACATGTATCACCCCCTGTGCATGATTTTCCATGTTCTCTGCCCAAAGCCAGGATGCTTTATGAAGTCTCAGGTGATGACTTCCCAGGAGCTTGAGTCTCTAAGCAAGAACGCCGTTAAGCAAAGCTCTGGGATGATCCACTCAGGTCTATAAACCGAATCCAAGGTCTGAGAAAATGGCAAGAGGCATCATGAGTCTTCCTACATAAATGCTCCTGCCAATAGCTTTCATGACATTTATAAGAAATTTGGAAAAGAATTGGAGGAAAGAAATAGAGTGAGATGGATCATGATTAGAGGTGAAGAGCAACTTTGTATGACATGTAGCCTGAGCAAGAAGCAAACCTTGGCTGTTTTAGACTTTTAAAAATCATGTTTGTTTAAAACAGCATGATATTGGCACCAAAACAGACATGAAGACCAATGGAACAGAATGGAAGACACAGAGACACACCCACAGAAATATAGTTAGCTCATCCTAGACAAAGACACCATAAACATACATTGGAGAAAAGATAGCCTCTTCAACAAACGGTGCTGGGAAAACTGGAAATGTGTATGTAATAGAATGAAATTGAACCCCTATATCTCACCCTGTACAAAACTCAACTCTTAAGTGGATCAAGGACCTCGGTATTAAACCAGAGACGATGCACTTACTAGAAGAAAAAGTAGGCTCAACTCTCTAACATGTCAGCTTAGGAACCAACTTCCTCAACAAGACTCAGAAAGTGCAAGAAGTAAAATCAAGAATCAACAAATGGGATGGAATCAAACTGAAAATCTTCTTCACAGAAAAGGAAAGAATCGAGAACATTTACAGAGATCTTACAGATTGGGAGAAAATCTTCACCACCAGTAGCTCAGATAAGACATTGATTTCCAGGATATACGAAGAACTCAAAAAACTTAACACCAGAAAAACAAATAACCCAATCAATAGATGGGCAAAGGAGCTGAACAAACACTTCACAGAAGAAGAAAATATATAAAATTGTAAAAATAGGAAAAAAATATAGATGAAAAAATGTTCAACATCTCTAATAATTAAAGAAATGCAAATTAAAACTACACTGAGATTTCATCTCACTCCAGTCAGAATGGCAGTTAAAAAGAATACAAGTAACAATAAATGTTGGCAAGGATGTGGAGAGAAAGGTACTCGCATACATTGTTGGTGGGACTGCAAATTGGGGCAACCAAAATGTAAAGCAGTATGGAGATTCCTTAGAAAACTTGGAATGGAACCACCATTTGACCCAGTTACCCCACTCCTTGGTTTATATTCAAAGACTTAAAAAACAGCATACTTAAACAGTGGCACAGTCACATCCATGTAGCGCAACTCACAGTATCCAAGCTATGGAAACAACCTAGGTGCCCTTCAACAGATGAATAAGTAAAGAAAATGTGGTATAAAGAAGAATGAAATCATGGGATTTGCCCGTAAATTGATGGAGCTAGAGAATATCATGCTTAGTAAAATAAGCCAATCCCCCCAAACCAAAGATCCAGTGTTCTCTCTCATTTGTGAATGCTAACCCAAAACAAGGGAGGATGGGGAGGGGAATAATAGAGATCCACTGGATTAGACAAAGGGAAAGGAAGGTAAGGGAAGGGAGGGGGAATAGGAGAGACAGTAGAATTAATCAGACATAACTTTCCTAGCCTTGTATTTTAATACTCTACCAGGGTAACTCCACATCACGTATGGCCACAAGATTGGGAACCTAAATAGAATGAGTTATAATTTATGTATGTACATTCTGCCAAAATACATTCTACTGTCATGTACAACTAAAAGTAAAAAATAAAGAAAAAATTATATTTGTTTACTATAGCATAATCTAGCCTTCCTTGACAGACATGTTAAACACTACAGCTCATTCATGCTCAAACATTATTACCTTATCAGATCTTTCTTGATGTCATTGCAAGCAACATTTACACCTCTAATCCACAATCCACATAAAAAGGAAAATCTTGTGCTTGCTTTTAAGGGACATTTAAGTTGATGTCTGATTCATCCCTATAAATGTGTGTGTATGTGGGTGCATGTTTCTTTTGTTTTATACAGTAGTAGCTTCCTATACCCATATTTCATTTAACATTTTGTCTTAAAAAACATTACATTGATGTTTTCCAATATGAACTCCACTACTTATTCAACCAGTTTTACATTAACAAACCTTGATGTTGATTTAAATCTCGGCTAATATGAACATTATTGCAAAAATATTCTTTTACTTGCCTTTTTATATAAAATAGAATATATCATTTGGATAAGCTATTTTAGGTTAAATTTCCAAATCAAATGTATGTGCATTTAAAATTTCAGTGGGTACTAAATTCCATGCCATAAAAGAAGTGCCTTGTATGAGAATATTTATTTCTGCCAATATTGCTAGCATAATAAATTATTAAATATAGTTTGACTTCTTTTTTGTTTTTTGGTAGTGGGAATTTAACCCAGGGGTGATTGACCACTGGAGCACATCCCCAGCCCTTTTTGTTTTTAATTTTGAGACAGGATCTCACTAAGTTGCTAGGGAATTATTAAGTTGTTGAGGCTGGCCTCAAATGGTAATCCTCTTGCCTAAGCCTCCCGAGTTGCTAGGATTAAAAGCGTGTGCCACAGCGCCTGGTTATAAATTTACTTTAAAAAAAAACTGATGAGTTTACAATAGGTTTAATAGGGCTATCATTGTAATATAGTTGGTATTTCTTCTATTACTGAAGTTAAATATTTCTCAGTGTAATTAAACTTCTTATGCCTTGTTTTCCTGTGAGCAGTCTGTTCATAACCTTTCTCCATTTTTAGGTGATATTAGTATTTTTCTTAAAAATTTGCAATACATTTCTATGTATTAAAAAAGTCAGTCCTATGTCATAAAATTTTCAAAATATTTTTCCAAATATTATTTTTGTTTTTGCTTCACTTAATTTATGGTCATTTTGTCATATAGAGGTGTAAATTTTTTTAACAATCCATATTTTTTTTTTACTATTGTATGCATTGCAATTAACTTCTTTGTTTTCAGTTTATAAAAATGAAATTATTATTTTCTTCTAGCATGTCTATGATTTCATTTGTATATTTGAATCATTAATCCTTGTGGGATTTTATTAGTGTTTGGTACAAGTTAAGAGATAAAACTTTAACTTTAGATTGTTTTTTCTTCTTTCATTGGTAAACCAACATGTAGTCTACATAAAAATATTATATGAATGGATAAAGAAAATGTAGTATATATATACAACGGAATATTACTCAACATTAAAAAAAGAATAAAATCATGTCATTTGCAGGTAAATGGATGGAGTTGGAGAATATTATGCTAAGTGAAGTAAGCCAATCCCGAAAAACCAAAGGTTGTATGTTTCCCTTAATATGTGGATGCTGATCCATAATGGGGATGGTGGGGGGAGCATGGGAGGAATGGAGGAACTTTAGATAGGGCAAAAGGGGAGGTAGGAGAAAGGAAGGGTCTTGGGGGTAAGAAAGACAGTGGAATGAGGTGGACATCATTACCCTTAGTACATGTATGAAGACACAAATGATGTGACTCTACTTTGTGTACAACCAGAGATATGAAAAATTGCACTGTTCATGTGTATTATAAATTCGGATGCATTCTGCTGTCACGTATAACAAATTAGAATAAATAAATACATTTAAAAATATTAAGATAACAGATTAATATTACTTTAATTGATTTACCATTTGGAGAAAATTATGACCATTATGTCTTTCAGGTAGAGGTTATTAGAAATAATCAAGTGAGAACTTAATTCCACTTTTACTTTTTATTAGTTACTAATAAAAGCACTAATTTGACTCCAGAGAATAGATTTTGCTAATTATAGTTCTCTGTTAACATATGTTTAAATATATTATTCCTCAATGGTTCACCTCTTGGATGAGGTGTTATCAATATAAAAGTTATTCTATGATATTAATCAGAGATCTCTCAAAAACTTGAGAAACAGGAAAATGATAGTATGTTAAAAAAATTGTTCAGAGATTCTCCTATGTTGATAATCAGTGACTCATCATGTGACTCTTTTGTTAAGGCAAGTAAGAGGATTTATTATGAGCATATTCTCAGTGAAGACACAGAAATTCATAATATGCGATCTTTTGTCACATTGATACTAGACTGTTCTAGAATTTTTTTAAAAAAAAAATTTAAAAATGTTATTTTAGGCCAGTTTTAGAATTACAGAATCATCTTGAAAACAGGACAGGAAATTTATGCACTGAAGTCCATTCTTTATTCAGATTTCCTCAGTTTCCCCTAATGTCCTTGTTCTGGTCCAGCATCCCACCCAGGGACCATGTTACATTTCATCATTGTGAATCCTTAACTCATGGCTTTGACAGTTTCCCAGAATTTCCTTTGTTTTGCTCTTCTTGAAAGTTTGAGGAATATTGATAAGGTCCTCTGTAGAATATCCCACAAATGGAATTTGTCTGATTCTTTGATAAGTAGACTTGGGTAATGTGTTTTTATGAAGAAGCCATAAATATGAGGTACTATTCTCATGACATCACCTTGGTATAACTTACCACTATTGGTGTTGACTTTGATCACCTAACTTATAACAATGTTTAAAATTTTCTCTAGTGTAAAGTTTCTCTTTTCTTCATTGTGACACAATACTCTTTGGAAAGAAGTCAGCATGTGCTGCACATACTTAAGAGGTGGGAAGTTATGGTCAACTTCCTTCAGGGTGGAATGTCTATAGAAATTATTTGGAATTCCTCTGAGCAGATTTATTAATTATTCTTTATTTATTCAAAACTTTGATTTATATCCATTTATATAATCATAGGTATTATTTTATATTATGGGTTATAATTTACTATGATTGTATTTTATTGCTCAAATTATTTCCCTTAACAATCATAATTTAATTTTTACCCATTGTTTTAAGAGTTGATAGCTTAATTTTTATTGCTGAAAGTATTAAATTTTGTGACTGTTCTACACTTTATTCATTTACCTATTAAAGACATCTTGGTTCCTTTCACTTTTTGAAGATTATAAATAAAACTTCGTTCATGATTTACATGTAGACATAAGATTTCAAAGCAGTTGAGTAAATACCGAGGTGAGCAATTGCTGTATCACATGGTAAGACTTTTTGGTGTCCTAAGAAATTCTCAAGCTATCTTTCAAAGCAGCTGTGCCATTTTGCATTTTAAATGGCAGTGGTTGAGAGTTCATTGCTGGGCATCTTCACCAGCAATTGGTTTTATCAGTTCAAATTTTAGTCATTCTAATAAATAGAAGAGTGGCATCTAATTTTTATTTTAATTTACATTTCTCTGATCACATTCTTTTATACTTATTTACTCTCTGTATATCTTCTTTGGTTAGGTTTGCTAATTCAGATCTTCTGACCCTTTTAAAAATAATATTGTTTTCTTATTGTTGCAAGTTCTTTGCCTGTTTTGAATACAAGTCCTATATCAGAAATGAATTTTGCAAAAAAGCATTCTCTAAATTGGTGGCTTCTCTTTTCATTCTCTTAATAGTGTGTATCAGAGAGATGTTTTTAATTTTAATAAAGTCCAAGTTATCAATTTTTATTTTCATGGATCATGAAATGGTGTTGTATATTTTAAATTTTTTTTTTATTCAGTGTTGTTGTATATATAACAGTAGCATGCTTTACAATTTGTAATACACATAAAGAGCACCTTTTTACATATCACTGTTAGTAACAAAGTATATTCATATCTTTCATGTCTTCAAACATGCATTTAGGGTAATGATAATCCTCTCATTCTACCATCTTTTTTTTTCTTCCTCTCTTTATACCCCCTTGCTCCCTCCCTTGCCGTCGCTCCCCATTGAATGTGTTGTATTTTAAAATATCATTGTCAAATTCAAGGTCATGTGGGTTTTTTTTGTTATGTTTATTTCAAGAAATTTTAACATTTGAATTTTACAGTTTGGTCTATGATCCATTTTGATTTGATTTTTGTGAAAGGTGCAAGTCTGTGCCCAGATTTAGTTTCTGGCATGTGAAGGCTCAGTTGTTCCAGAATCATTTTTTTTTTTTTTTTTTTTAAAAGACTACCCTTTCTCTACTAAATCGTGTTTGCTCCCTTTGGCAAAAATCATTGGCTCTATTTGTGTGGGTGTTTCTGGGCTCTCTATTCTGCTCCATTGAACCATGTGTCTTTTCTTTTGCCAGTATCACAGACTTGATTACTATAGCCTTATGTAAGCCTCGATATTGATAGTCTGAGTCTTCTAGGTTTGATCTACTTTTTTGGGGATTGTGTTGACTATACTAGATCTTTTGATTTTTTCATATAAACTTTAGAATCAGTTTGTTCATTTCTACAAAAATAGCTTTCTTGGTTTCTAATTGGGATTACATTGAATTTATAGGTTCAAGTTGGGATGGATTGACATCTTTATCATACTGGATCTTCTAGTTCCTAAATATGTACTGTCATTCCGGTTATTTAGGTATTCTTTGATTTATTTCACCAAAAAATTTTTAAAATTTGTACATATAGATTTTATATTATTAGATTTAGACTTGTTTTCTTTTGGAGGATGTTAACGTAATGATACTGTTGTGTAAATTTAAATTGCAACTATTCATTGTTGCTGTGTTAGAAGAAAGGCCCCAGAGATGTCTACATTCTAATGTCTAGAACCTGTGACTACCAAACCTTATATTGAAATATGGAAATATGTAACATTGAAATATGTAAATGTGATTAAGGATCTCAAGATGGAGAGATTATTTTGCATGATGGGGTCCAATGTCTTAGGATCCTTAGAAAAGAGGTAGATGAGTCAGAGTCCAAAAGGGAGATGTGACAAGGGAAGGAGGTGCTGAGAATCAGGGAAATGTTTGATCACATTAGGGGGCTAGTTTTGAAGATAGTTTAAGTTACTACCGCGAGCTGAATAATGCAAATGGCCTTTTGAAGCTGGGAAATAGATTCCCCATTACAGTCTCCAGAAAGAAAACAGCCTTGTTGACAATGAGGCTTTATCTCATTAAAGATATTTCATGCTTCTGAACTCTAAAACTGTGAGAAAATACATTCGTGTTGTTTTAAACCACTATATTCATGGTACTTTGTCACAGCAGCAATAGGAAATGAATACAGTGGTAGGCAAGAAAGCATTGGCCCTTTGTGGATTAACCTTATTATTCTGTGTCATCGCTATACTTACTTATTAGTTTCAGGAGTATATGTTGTTGATTATTTGGATTTCCAATAAAGACAATCATCAACTGTGAATAGGTAGTTTTAACTCTTCCATTCCGATTTGTATATGTCTCAGAATGTTTACAATGTTGTAACAAGAAAACATAAACCTGGTAGCTTATCAACAAGAGAAAAGTTATTTCTTACAGTCTGGAGGCTGGGAATTTGGAGATCCAGACCCTGGTAGGCTACGTGTCTGGTGAGGGCCTGCCTCCTTAATGCCAGTTTTCTCTTTCTAGATTTACCAGGTAAAAGGGCGAAAAGTGTCCTCTTACAAGGACAATAATCCTGTCAATTAGGGCTTTACTCCTGTGACCTCAAGGTCTCCCAGAGTTCCCATATCCAAATATCATTAACTTGGGGGTGAGGATTTCAACATGAGGATTTTGGGGTGGGGATAGATATAAATATTCAGACAATGGTAGTATACATTATATTTGTTTCTTTCCTATTGAATTAGCTACAAATCCCAGTACAGTGTTGGATGGGAGTATTAAGAAAAGACATCCTTGTCTTGTTCCTGAGCTGAGAGAGAAAAATCTTACCATTAAGTATGATGCTAGCTGTGGTTATTTTGTAAATGCTATTTATAAAATTGAGGGTGTTCCTCCTCTGTTTCTATTTTGCTCAAAAACATTTTTTAAAATCATAATTGATGCTGGATTTTGTGAAATGCTTTTCTGTATCAATTGAGATGATTCTATGATTTTTCTTCTTTCTTTGTTGATGTGATGGATGCTGATAGATTTTAAAATTCAGAATCTGTGTTTGCTGCCTGGAATATATCCCACTTAATCTTGGTGTATAATTATTTATTTTTATACGATGTTGGGTTGAATTTGCTAAGCTTTTGTTGAGTCTATTTGCATTCATTTTCCTAATGATATTGTTTTAAAGGTTTCTTTGCTTTGAATGCTAGTTTTGGTGCCAGTACAATGCTGGCCTCGTGGAATGAATTAGCCTATCTTTCCTCTGCTTTTATTTTTCTGGGAGAGATTTTGGAGAATTGGCACCATTTCTTCCTTAAATATTGGGTAGAATTCACTGATGAAATAATCTGGGCCTGCTGCTTTCATTTTTAAAGAGTGATTTTTAATTTTATCAGTCTGCCCAAACCGCCTGAAAAATTGCTACAGACTGAATGGTTAGATATTTATATTCTCACAGTCTTAGAGAGTGAAAAGTGTGAGGTCAGGGTAGCAGTGTGGCTGGGTTTTTGGTAAGGGTTCTCTTCCTGATTTGCAAACAATGCATTCATGCTATATCCTCATATGAAGAGCGGAAAGAGAGAGAGAGAGTGAGTACCTGGCTTCATAAAGAGGGTATCACTTCCATGAGCTTATCTAACCCTAGTTTTCCCCCAAAGGCTCCATTTCAAATACCATTGCATGGCAGTAGGGCCTAAACATTTGAATTCGTGGGGTGAGGAAGGGGGACAACACAAACATTCAGCCAGCAATAATTGATTTAATTTTATTAACAGGTATAAGACTAATGTTGTCTATTCCTTCTTAAATCAGTTTTAATAACATGTATCTTTCAGTAAATTATTTCAGCCTGGTGTGGTGGCACATGCCTGTAATCCCAGCACTTAGGAGGCTGAGGTAGGAAGATCACAGGTTCAAAGCCAGTCTCAGCAATTTGGTGAGGCCCTAAGCAGCGTGGCAAGATCCAGTCTCAAAAAAAAAAAAAAAAAAAAAAAAAAGAAGCTACAGTTTTGAAGTTGTAGCTATTCATAATGTTATTCATTATCCTTTTAACATCCACCCAAACAGTAGTGACGATCCGTAATTCACTTCTGAATTTACTTTTTTTCTGGCTAAATTGGCAAGAAATTTATAAATTTTTTATTAATGATTAAAAACGTCAGCTTTTGGCCAGGCTTGGTGGTGCATACCTGTAATCCCAGTGTCTTGGGAGGCTGAGGCAGGAGGATTGCAAGTTCAAAGACAGCCTTAGCATTGGCGAGGTGCTAAGCAACTCAATGAGACCCTGTCTCTAAATAAAATACAAAATAGGGCTGGGGATATGGCTTGGTGGTCAAGTGCCCCTGAGTTCAATCCCTGGTACCAAAATAATAATAATAATAATAATAATAATAATAATAATAATAATAAGCTTTCATTTTCATTAATTTTCACTATAATTTTCTTATTTTTAATCTTATCAATGTGTTTTACTTTTTATTGTTTCTTCTGTTTGCTTTAGGCTTAAGTCATTCTCCCTTTTCTGGTTTCTCATTTGGAAGTGTAGGTTTTTGCATCTTTTCTATTTTTACTCAATTCTACAATTTTCTTGTAAGCATTGCTTTTTCTCAACCCCACAAATTATGATAAGTTGTATGTTAATTGTCCTTGAATTGAAATATTGTTTAATTTCTCACAGACTTTATTGTTTCATGTGTTATTTAAAAGTGCATTTAATTTCCAAATATTTAATCAATTTCCAAACACCTTTCTTTCTGTTATTGATTTCTAGTTTCAATTCTGTTGTGGTCTGAGTACATACTTTGATTGATTTCTCTATTTTTAAATTTGTTAATGTGTTTTATCATGTTGAATGTTTCATGTGAGCCTAGGAAGAATGTGCATTCTGCTTTTATCAGATGGAGTATTACAAAAATGTCACCTAATAAAATTGATTGATATTGCTATAACAAAGGAGAGGAGTTTAAGTCTTCAACTATAATGGTGGGTTTGTCTTGCTTGCCTTGAATTTCTATCAGATTTTGCCTCACATATTTTGATGTTTTGTTGTTAAGTCCCTACATATTTAGGATTTTTGTGTATTCTTAGAGAATCAACTCTTTACATGACGTCGTTCTCTTCTTTACTCATGAAACTTTTTCTTATTATGAAGGCTGCTTTGTCTCAGATTAATAAAACTACTCTAGTGTACTTTTGATTGGTGTCAGCATGGTACATCTTTCTCCATCGCTGTACATGTATCCTATCAGGGTCTGCAAAGTGGATTTCTCATACGCAGTGTACATTGGATCAGATTCATCAATCCACTCTGACCATATCTATCTTCTAATGGACATGTGAATCATTTATGATTAAAGTGATTATTGATAGATTTACATCAACCATGTTTGTAACTGTTTCTTTTTTGTTGCCAGAAGCTGTCATTTCTTCTCTCTCTGGTTTTAATGGAGAGCTTTATGTGACCCGTTTTATTTTCTATCTTAGCATATCATCATACTGTTACAAAGAATTTTCATGGCTCTCCTAGGATTTACATTCTCCATTTTTAACTAATCCAAGTTCACCTTCACATAACAACACTCCATTTCTGTATAGTGGAAGGATGTGGTGGTGGAGGATTCCCAATTTGCCCCTCACATATCTCCTGGCACTGCTGTCATTCTTTTGATATCAGAGGCGAATCACCCAGTACCTTGTCACCATTAAAGGAGTTGTTATCCAAAGGTTCTATTAATAGTATGAAAAATAACACATTTGTATTCCTTTATTTGCTCTCTGTGGTTATAATATCTGGTGTGTATTTTTCTCTGTGTGGAGACAATCTTTAAACACTCTTTTGCATGATAGGTCTGTTGGCACTGAATTTCTTGTTTTTTCTCTGAGGAAGTTTATGTCTTTCATTTTCAAAGAACTCTTCCTTTGGATATAGAATTTCAGGATTTTGTTGTTGTTGTTTTAGCCCTTAAAATACTGGGCTCTTCAATAATTTAAATATTTAAAATATTGCTTGCATTGTTTCTGATGAGATGTCCATTGTTGTTGTTACCTTTGTCCCTCTCTGGATAAGGTATTTCATTTTCCTTTGGCTCCTTTCAAGATTTTCTCTGTGTGTTTGGTTTTCTGCAGTTTGAATATATATATATATATATATATATATATACACACACACACACCTGGATATGGTTTTTTGGTAGAAAAAGAAGAGAGAAGTTATTAATCCTTCAGGATATCTCTGAGCTTCCTTGATCTGTGATTTAGTGTTCATCACTAATTTGGGGAATTTGGGTCATATTGCTTCAAATTTCTTCTGCTCCCTTTTTCTTTCCTTTTGTTCTAGTGTTCTATTATGTTACAGCTTTTGAGAGTATCCCACAATTATTGGCTGTTCTGTTCTGACTTTTGTACTCTATCTTTGCATTTAGTTTGGGAAGTTCTACTTCTGTTTTCTTTAAGCTCATTAATAATTTTCTTAGGTTGAGTCTATGGACAAACCCACCAAAGGCATTCTTCATATACCTTGATTTAGATTTCTAGCATTTCAACCAGTTCATCAAGTCAAGTGTGGCTACCAGTGGCTCCCTTGACTTTTCTTCCTTGTAATCTTGGGTCTGAGTGGCAGTTTGACTTCAAACCTAAGTTCTCTGATGAGTCTAGAAAAGCCATTGATTTTCATCTTATACAGCTAAAACTAGAAATCTCTGCCCAAGAAGTTTTAATTAAACTATATTGGAAAAAAATCAAATCAGAACTTTAAGATCTTTCTACCAGAAATTCAAGGATTGAGAATGAGTTCTGTAATCTCATTTACTTTTTGCCTAAACTGAAATTTAACATTTTATTCAATTATAAACATAAGTAACAAATCATAATAGTATTGGCAGTACCTGTGACATTGTTACCAAAGGAACTCAGACATATTTTCATATCACTTTTATAGCTTTTGCTGAAAATCACCATGTCATTTACGTTCAACAACGAAAAATATGTCAGTTAATAGACTCAACACTTGATTTCATTAATTAATACACTAGTGAAGAAGCACATATCTAATTACATCATAAATTGGTTTTAAAAAACTGTTAATAACTATAGTAAGATATCATTGTTTCCCTTTTCCTTCTATGCATTTTGTTTTTATTTTATAATGCAAACATTATTCTGAAGAGGTGTGGTGGGGAGAATTATGACCCCTAAAGATGTCCACACCCTAATTCCTGGTATTTGTGAATTTGTTAAAAGGAATTGTACAGACACAATTTAAATTAAGGACCTTGAGATGGGGAGGTTATCCTAGATCATCCAGAGGACTCAATTTAATCATACAAAGTTTTAAAAGTGAACGAGAGGCCCAGTGTTGTGGCAAACCTCTATAATCCCAGGGACTTGGGAGGCCTGAGGCAGGAAGATCACAAGTTCAAAGACAGCCTCAACAACTTAGTAAGGCCCTAAGTAACTTAGCAAAACCCTATCTCAAAATTAAAAAAATGATAATAATAAAAATGAAGTAAGGACTGTGGTTAAACACCCCTGGATTCAATCTCTGGTATAACAAACAAACAAACAAACAAACAAACAAACAAAACAATGTGAACAAGAAAGGGAGGGTTTTGTGTCTAAGAGATGCAACTGAGTAGAACAAAGTCTGTTTTTGTTGTCATTGAAGATTTAGGAAGGAGACCATGAGCCAAAAGATGCAATGAGAAAGGCCCTCAGCCACAGCTGGCAAGAAGATGATGACCTTTGGTCTTGTGACTTCAAGGAATTAAAATGGGCCAACAATCCATACAATGGGGAAACAGATGGTCTCCTGAACCCTCCAGAAATGGATACTGCCTACTCACGTCTTGATTTTAATCTGGTGAGACCCATTCTGAACTTCTGACCTACAGAATTAAAATAATAGGTACTGTTTTCAGTCACTATCTGCACACACCAAAAACTGTAAGACTTGTTTTAACTTTACTATCACAATCCCAATATGTTCTGCAAGGTAAAAATCATGACATGAAATAATGGATGCTTATTAAAATATTCCAAATTTTGGCATTGAAAATGATGATTCTGTCTATGCTAATAAAGACATGAAACAATTATACTGTCTCCTTTATCCCTTCCAATTTGATTCCTTTGTTTTCCAACTTAGGCCCATGGCTGATTATGATAATAAAATTTTTTTTCAGATATTATGCTCTATGTCTAAACTCAGGCACCTAACTTAAGAATAGCTTTTAAGGAATTGATTGCCATAAGCAATAGATAGAATATAAGTTTATATCATTGAAGAATGCATATGGGTGGGAAGATTGTGCCAGCAAAATCTAATGAGGAAAATGATGTATTAGAAATACAGCAGAGTAATGGTTTGTTCTGACTATGCTTCTTAGGTTGGAATAAATTATATTCTGTTATAGTTTCAATATCCCTTGGTAAGTTGGCTCTAAAGCAGTATCACTATGTATTCTTTATGAGAAAGCATTTTTGAAAGCAATAATCAGAGTACCATGAAACTTTTAAACACCCATTAGAATTAGGGAGTGGTAGAAATCTAAATTACAAGGCTGCAAGAATATTGCAATATCTCTACCAGATAATTAAAGTCCATAGGTGGTTATGTGAAGCAACAATTCTTGAAAAAGAAATCTTATCTTTTCTTGGAATTTACTTTCTTTTTCTTCTTATTTTTTATTGGTGCATTACAGTTGTAAATAATGGTGGCATTTGTTGTAACATATTTGTGCATGTGTACAGTATAACAATATAATCAGATCAATATCATTTCCTCAGTATTTCTTTTTCCTCCCCTACGCCCTCTCCCTGGTCCCTTTTTCCTACTCTACCGATTTCCCTTGGGTTTTCATGATATCCCTTCCACCTTTCTTTGCCTTTTTCCTCTATGGCTTCCACATATGAGAGAAAACACATGACCATTGACCTTCTGAGTTTGGCTTATTTCACTTAACATAAGGTTCTCAAGTTCCATCCAGTTTCCTGAAAATGGCATAATTCTATTATTTTCTTCATGGTTGAATAAGATTCACATTTTCTTTATCTTGGATATGATTTTTAATTAGTTAACTTTAGCACCTTTATTTTGTATAGTTTGCCAAAACGTATCTTCTGTTCATAATTTTTAGCCCCAGGATCACTTAGTCTAGTCACTAAAACAACATTTTCTTTCTAAGAAATTGCTCCTAAAATTGGCAAATTTAGGTGAGAAAAGATGGCACACCATTCAAAACATGGTTTGGTATCTTTCAATCAGTCCTCATTCCAAGTTAAAATTCCCTTTGTTCTAAAAGATTCCTGGAAAGCCCTACTTCTTAAGATCCTGTATTGCTTCAGCCTTCTGCTATTTATTTCCTTCCCTGAAAAAAAAAAAAATCCCTAAATGTTTGGGATCGATAAACATTGATTTGAATCTCAAAAATTCGTTCATTTGTTCGTTCGTTCATTCATTCATTCAATACGTTTGAAGTATCTGGCATGTGCCAGTCGTGCTGCCAAGCTCTGCAGATAGAACGAGGAAGGGGACTTTGACCATGTTCTCAGTTTGCAGGAAAATGTATGTGAAAATTGTTATCATACACCATGATAAGCTGTGTAGTACAAGCTGGGGAGTCTATCCTGTATTGATAATTATATATAATTATTGGAATTGTGGTATTTAGCTGGTATTTAATCCCCTAAAATGTTTTGTGCTTGTCTTTCAGCATTTACCACACTAACTTGTACACTATGTGTGGTCTAAATTAAGGCTTCCTGACACAACATTGTTTCTCTTATTTTGCTCTTACTTTTTCCCCATTCTTCCAGCTTCCTGCTGTGCACAGTGAGAAGGAATTTCTTCTTAGTTCTGGGCTATGATTTTGTATTAGTAAAGAGTGGTGGTGAAAAGCCAGGCTCAGGATCCAGATTAGATCATTTGAATCCTGACCTCACCATTGGATAGCTTTTTAACACTGGTCAAGTTATGTCAGCTCTCAGTGCCTAAATTTCCTCATCCACAGCATGGTAAGAATAAAGGTCCCCATCCTACAGTATTCTTGTAGGGAAGAAATTAGATAATGTGTGTAAAATGCCTTTCATTATTACTTGATAACAGAGCAGAGGCCCGTCATTCCTTTGGTTATAGACTTGCAACTGACAGGTAATAGATATGTTGCTTTTATTTTTGATTACAGGTGACTTCCAAGGGGTCTCTGTAACATAGTGTAAAGAGTCCCTTAACGAGAACCAAATGGAAGGTATGGATAAGTCTCAGATGGCCAACTCCTGGGAGAGGGGAGGCAGGTCTAATTTGCCTGAGAGTCTGGCTCCTGCTCATCTTAGAAGAATCCTTGAACTGTGACTTTTCAAAAGAACAGATGACAGGGAAAATAAGCAGCAGATCTTCTAGCTGGCAGAATTGGGATTTGAAATTATAGCCATTTGATTTAGAAGTCTGTGTTTGTTCCCACAAAAAGAAAGTGTGTTCCAAATGAGAGAGGGAGCCAATGAGCACACAGGAGAGAGGCTTGTGCCGGAGATGCTGTGGGCAAGTGGTCTAAGCAAGGATTGGGAGGAGAGGAAGTATGGGGGTGTGGGTGTGCATATCCTCTGTTGTCTAGGGCAATAATGATGGAGAATAGGGGCTACATGTCTTAGTGGTTCTGCCATGCTTTTAGAGTTTAGACACACCCTCAAGACTGTTATGAAATTGTAAGATTTGGTGAAACCATGATTAATATTTGCCTTTAAATTATACTGTGCAGATATTTCACATTTACTCAGTGGGGGTATTGCATGGATTTGCTTTGTCCCCTCAATGTTGTGGTATCATATTGTCTCAAATGCAAATATTTTGTTCATCCCATTCTAAAATGGGATTCCACTTCGTGCTCATACTAATGGAATCCTGGTGTTGTGAAGGATCACACAGGAGAGTGTCAAGGTAGAAATCTGCTGAGTGCCCTTCCTAGCTGATCTTGGCCAGGGGCTTTCTCACTGGGAGGCACTTGTGAAAAATCTTTCTTTCCCTTGTTCATTCCTACAACCTGGGTTCTGAGGACTGAAGTGGAGTCAAGCTCCTAAATGTCCTGAATTTCTGAAAGCAGTCAAATCACCAGCATTCTTAGCATGAATTAAAATTGTGTGCAAGGTTATAAACACTACATATGAAATGTATTGTTCTGTAGCTTCAAGATGTGGTGGGGCTTTATTTAAAAAGATTAATCCATTGGAAGGATTTGGAAAATGAATTGAACCTTGGTTTGTTATCCCTTCACCCCCTACCGTTCTTACATGTCTTTTAAACAAGCATAACAGTTTAGAAATCCTTTCTCTAGTGATGTTTACTTCTCTTCTATTTGGGGCACATTCTAAGTGTCACAGTGGTGCATGTGGCACCCTGTCACAGCTCCCCACCTCTTATCCCCTCCCCTTTCTCAATCTAAACAGAAATAGAAGAAAAGGCACCTGTCTGCACCTAAAGCTTTGTCAAGGTTCTTTGGCACAATTCAGCGTCTACAAATGCTACAGAAGGGTGAGCAGAGAAGCAAAAGGGCGTTTGTCAACTCAGGAGAACGCTATTCAACCAAGGCTCGCATTTCTAGCTCTCCGCTGTGTAGTTGCCTTGAGAATAATTATGTGCTAGAAGTGTTTGGATCGCGTGGTGACCTGGCCAGAGGAAGAAGATTCTGGGGATAAACAGCAGCTAAGTAGCACAAGAGCCTGCTGTCTGTTTAAATAATGCTCTGTAAATGTCTACAGGTAGCCTGTTGAAACGCAGGGATTTTTTTTTTTTTTTTTTTTCCTTCAGGGCTGCTAACCACATCTCTATTCTACCAAACTGTAGAGCAGCAGCATTTGCCGTTTTTTTTTTTAAGTCTGTTCCTCACCCCTTCTCAACTACACTCCCCTTACCCCAGACCACCACCACAGTCTTCTGTTATTATCTCTGTTTTTTTTTTTTTTTTTTTTTAACATTTTTCATGTGATTAGTTGTCTTCTATTATTTACTAGACACGAATGAATCTGGAGTCTGATACATTTATATACATTATGCAAAATGTGTATGAACACATTATATTGGTTTTGTAAGTAAAGATTTTGTTTTCAACATGAATCACGGGCTTCGTAGTCTTTGCAGCACTTTAAATTTGAATCTCAATTTCCTGTTTCTGATTGAAATCGTAGAGGGAGAGAGGGAGGGGTTGAGGGTGGGGGAGAGAGAGAGAGAGAGAGAGAGGAGAAGAGGAGAGAAGACAATTTTAGGTGCTTCCAGGTTGGGAGGAAAGTGCACATATTCACATGTATTTGCATAAATTAGAAAAATTTATTACATGTTCTTATTCTCATGGAAAATACAGAATCATCATCTTTAACTTTCAGGAAGTGAATAACAGATAACAGATTTTATTGGCTAATGAAGGAAGAGCTCCATTATCCCATAGTTTTTGTCACCTGTTGACAGATTTGGGTGGAACTTCACCTTAACGCTTCCATCACAGAACCTTTTTCTTTGCTCCAGAGAATCGTGCAGTGATTTTCCTTTAGCTTCTCTTTTCAGGACTTTGGAATGTTTTTGGATGGCTTGTCCACTTCTGTTCACTGATCTATTCCGTTTTATCTTCAGAGTTCACTTTTACGTGCTTTCTTTTCCAATATGCCATCAATTTTGAACGTACCCATTATGTTGTCAGAGCCCAATTTCATGTCTCCTGTGCTGACATCACCCTTGAGCTCCAGGTCTTCATTTTTGTTATGGTCAAAATTAATCAATATGGATTATTAAAGTTGTAAGTTATAGATAAGCTATAACTCGTAGATTAACAGATATAAGATACTATTAAGTAACAAAGATAATAGTTAATATTAAGATACTTAGATATGCTTTAGTCTTGAAAATAGAAATTACAATACAGTAGTACAAACATATGGCCTTATATAGTACATAGATATAAGCCTTAATCTTAAGTGATATTAGTGATAAATTATAGATAATAAAAGTTATAAGTGTGTATGTGTGTGGGCCCATAGGTTAACCATAGTCATAGGTTGATGTTAAGATGATTGATATAGGTTAAGTTACAAGATAGAAATAATTAAGAAATAGTCATACTAAAGTAAAAATTGCTATAGGCCAACATAAGTAAGCATAGCTAAAGTGACTCCATTGCTGTTCCTGTAAGCAAGGGCCATTTCTGGGAAATCAGCCCATAAGCTGTCTTCTTCCCAAAGAGTTGTGTTTTGTGTACTTTGTATCTGACAAATGTATTGAAACCTAAGCTGTATGCCCACCTTTGGGGGGCGGTGTCTCTAGTTCTGTTCAGGAGCTCTCAAGTTCCGCTTGTACCCCCAATGTGTTAAAACCCATACTATACACCTGCTCAAGTGGGTATTTAGTTCTGCTTGGGGACTCTCTGGTTCCACTAACTGCTGTTTGGGCTTCTGTGATTGGTTTGCTTGCATGACGCTAAGGAAAGTCCCTGAGCTGCAGCCTTCCTCCTTAAATTCTCAGGACATAGGCCAGAAGGCTGCTGTTCTCCCTAGGGACTATAGTCTCTGTGTCTCTATGGCAAAAAATCCCTGGCTGGGTAATAAAGTGCTCTAATTGGACTTTGTTTCGGACTCTGCCTGTTTCGGAGCAATTCTCCCTACAAAAGTTTTCACATACTCCTTGTAATTCCCACTTCAGATGGGCCTGCCTCTTACTGAGCTCACGTCTTCCTCATTCTGTCCTTTGACATACTGTTGCTGAAGTTGTTCATTATCCCATGCTCTCAGCCTTCAGAGGGCTTCGCTAAGCTTCGTATGATCTCTCTTGATGGTGTTTGATTTACAAAAATGACTAAAATGATAAGAACATCTCATTTTGATTTGTCATCTTCCTGGGTGGGTTTGTGGGCTTTGTCTCCTTTTTCAAAATCTGCTGTCTTTGAAGTTTTATGAAAAAGTGCAAAGTACTTCAAAATACTTCCTAAATGTTGAAAAGGGTTGGAAGTCATTTAGTAAAATTACTTATTACACAGAGAAAGAGTTCAGTATAGACAGGAGTGAACTGGATTCCCAGGCCCTTGGAGAGCTTTGCTCTAACTATAATGAGAAAAGTATGGTTTGCTAACTGATTACATATTTTATCTCTCTCTAAGTAACTTCATCTCCGTTTCTTCGTTAATAATATTTCTAACCTTCAGACCTACAAGATAGCTTCTTATGTGAGTTTTATATATTTTTTTATATTTGTGAAAGTTTATTTCTGAAAGTTATCTGACTGTAGTGTACTGTTTTCATCCAGGTGTTCCAAGCATGTGTCTTAGAGCCTTGTCACACTTAGATTCCTGTGGGTAGAGTCATTTTCTCAGACCTGTCGCATGGCCAGTCTCAAATCATTAACCAAGTTCAATTTTTGCAATAACCAACCCATGAATAATGACATGATAATTGGAATTTAGCAGCAACATAAATTATTTTAGATTTAGCAAGTCATATGTTATGAACATATTAAAGAAGGAAATGCTGTTCTAGTTTTAGAATGACTTTATTATGCAATGAAAAAGGAACTGAGAAGAATATGGAAACTGTAACTTATAGAAGTAAGGAAAATACACTTAGATATGGGTCTAAATTTTGGTAAGGTGAGATTCCTGTCAATAAACTAATAAAACTTGATTCATTTCTCCAGAAGAACATCCCTAAATAGATCTATACAACAGTAAGTACCTACTGGCCTATGTGCCTGTAGTTTCTCACTGTTATTTGAAATGAGCCTGTGGTGATTGTTGGAGGCTAATATAATTATTTTTTTCCACTACAGGAAAGGTATAGTTCCTCCAGGATTTCTGAAATGCCCTTTTATACTCCTTTCAGGAAGGCAAAATGCTGGCTTTATCAAATCCATGTCCATAGGAAATTCATTTCTTTATTAGATCAAACAGCATTTTCTATGGATTAACTTGTCTGAGTCTTCACGTTTCTTAAGAAGAAGTTATAAAGACCACGGTAGGAGGTTTTTCGCTTGGTTTGCACACTTTTGGTAAAGCATACATGTTTAAAAGAGGATATAATCATGATTCTCTTACAAATGTAAAATAAAAACTGGCCCAAAACTTTATTTAACTCATTAGGCAGTGAAGGAACTAAAGAAGTTGTTAAAACTGGTTGACAAAATAAAGAACCTAAAAAGCCAACCAGTATAGAACCTCATTAGAAAAGCTGAGTTAAATTTGCTTGACAGAAGCAAAACTGGCTTCTTCAACAATAGAAGAGGGAAGACAATTGGACCTCCACTGGGAAAATTTTATGTGCATGTGTCTACCCAAGAGAGATTTGTACTACTATCCATATTCTGCAAGTTAGTGTCCATCTCTACTAAATTATAAAATAACTAAAGACAAAGAAAGACAAAACTCCATTGAATCTGATAATATTGAATGTGTTCTGAGCGATGCAGTATTTTCCACTGAAAATATTTATTTATTCCACTGAAAAATTCCAGGGTATTTTCCATTGAACACCTTGCAATCTTTGGTGTATTTAATGAGACTTCACAGTTTTCTCCAAGAATGCCTTCTTTTGACTTTAATTCTTCTAAAGGTTTTAGGGAAGGTATATTCTGTTTATGTTTAAGAATGACTCTTATTACCTCTGCTTAAACTCACAATTCCCTTTTCTCCCAAGTTCAGCTTAGGCAATTCAGTTATTAATATCTAGAGAAGAATACATCTCAAAATTGAAAAATGAGGGGCTGAGGTGGGAGCTCAGTGGTAGAGCACTTACCTAGCATGTGTGAGGCACTGGGTTCAAATCTCAGCACCACATAAAAATAAATAAATAAAATAAAAGTATTGTGTCCATCTACAAATAAAAATGCATTTTAAAAAATTGAAAAATGATCTTGGAAATTATTAAAAATCAGCACATTTGACTCATTTGTCTGGCTCTATTGTCTGAAAGAAATAACACTGACATGGGAGTATTAGGCTTTTTTTTTTTTTTTTTTTTTTGGTACTGGGGATTGAACTCATGGGCACTTGACCACTGGGCCACATCCCCAGCCCTTTTTTGTATTTTATTAGAAGCAGGGTCTCACTGAGTTACTAAGTGCCTGGCCATTGCTGAGGCTGGCTTTGAACTCGCGATCCTCCTGCCTCAGCCTCCCAAAGTGCTGGGATTACAGGCGTGCGCCACCGCGCCCGGCTGAGTATTAGGCATTTTTAAATGCAGTTCAAGAAAAATAAAATCTGCGTGTTTTTGCCTAGTTTATTCAAATGCTACATATTTTATAGCAGTTAATACAATTGTACTAAATGTCAGCAGGAAGTTAATCAATCATATACAAGTATTGTGAAAAATTAGCAAAACTTTAAGGTCACATGGTCCAAATTCTCAACATTTCTATTGTTATTTCACTAATGAATTAATTCATTTATCTACAAGATCATAGATTCTATAATAACAGATACTCCATTTGTTTTCTTCATTTTGTCTCCCCAGATCTTTGAATGGCATCTAAGGTATAATATATATATGATATACATTTATCTAGTGAAATGTTAACAAAAAATTTTAGCCACTCACTCTTTGGCACTGTGCCAGGAACTGAGGATTAAAAATAGATATATGAATTATATTATGATGCTTATTTTAGAAAGGTTAATAGTCTTTTATCATATCCTTTTTTTTTTCCCCAAAGGAATTTGTCTCAATGGAAGAATTTCAGGCAATGTGGCAGATTAAACAGGAATCTTTGGATGTTTCCTTAACCACACCATGCAGGCAAATTTCTATGCTCTTTTATATGTATTTAATATTTTTCTAATGAAATATCCCCAAGTAGAGTTCTTGGTGTCACCAAGTTAGGGGCATTGGAGGTTGCTCTGATATAGACCATTGGCTTTAATAACTGCTGTTCCTCAGGTTTTCCCAGCTATTCTTTACTGTGTTTCAGAGTTGGATCAGAGACTCCTCTGCCAGGACAGCCTCTATTAATGGGTATGTGCCAGAATTGAGGCTAGGTTTATAGTGTTATCTCATTTAATCCTCATAGCCACCTCATGGAGTGTGGTTAAGGACTCTGATTGCAATAAAACGATTAGTGAGTAGCAGAGTTAGGATAGGATTTGAGATCTGCCTGAATTCAAAGGTCCTACATACCCTTGTCACTAAACCTCATTGCCTCAATATCTGGAGTTTATGTGGTGAAGATAGTCTGTGTTTCTGTGGGTCTGTGTGTCTGTATATGAGAGCAGCAGGTGAGTCTTCCTTATATTCATGAAACAATCAAGAAAAAATGCATTATCCATTTTTGCTCCACTTTAGACTTCTCACCATCCAGCCTTTTGTACAATGAAAAATTGCATAGTGACTCTGACTATTGAATCAATACTTCTATTAGCTGCAACATGCAATTTGAAGGTTCAGAAGGTGATTGGATTATGTTTGTAGAATTATTGTCCTCCATCGGTGGAGGTTGTACTGCTATAGAGGGACTGAGAAGGTTTGGAAATGTGTCTAGACACCAGAGAGGTCATTTCGTCTTTCAAACAATGGCATAGTGGCCCTTTCACCCACCTTCTGCACAAAGAGTGCAGAAATAGGCACTGTCTGCCTGTAAGTCATCCTTCAAACCTGTGTATTTGCAAGACAGCCTGGCATTTTTCTTCCTCTCATCTTTCAAAATTTCCAATACCCTTAACATTTGATTTTTTTTTCCCTCAGACTTTTCTCCTAAAATGTCTGCATTTCTATTTCCTTTGCTTTTGCTTCCACTTTTGAACTCAGTGTGCTCTTCTGAAGTCATTTCCCTCCTTCTCATTAACCTGGCTTCATTGCACACACATTCCCTATTCTTAGCTTCATTGTACCATCTACATAAATTACTGAAGTTATTTCAGCCTCAGCTCAGACCTCCTTTAACACCTACTCTTCAGAGTTCTTGGTTTCTTGCCATTATCCCTGATTAGTCTCACATCTCTTTTTCTAGTAATGACCTGGCAAGAGAAAAAAAAATTTAATATTACTCTCACCAAATTTAATTCTTTACAGCAAGAAGCCAATTCTCAGATCACAGTGCCTCTCCAACTTCTTTTGATTGTCTCTAATACCCCACTAATGTGACCTGAACATTAAAAAAAATTTTAAAAGTGAATAGGAAGATAGAATAAATGATACAAAGATTTGCATATTTATCTAATTTTTTAAAATAGTCTTTACTCAGTTTGTTGGTCTAATTTCTAAAACTTAGGGTGAAAAATGATCCCAAAACATATAACAGCAAAATAGCTATTTTTAATTTTTATCTGATCTGTTCATTTTAATGTAAAATTTTATGTGTGTTCTTTTCATTTTTCAAATTTTCTTGTGGAAAAGTTTATAAGTATGTGAAAGTGTATATAGCTGTCACTCACCCTCAACTATTTCGAATTAAGGATCAGTTTTGTTCTGATTCCCTGTTTGTGCTCCCTCCTTCTGGGGTATTTGGATATAAATTCTAAGACATCATATCTTTTCATATGAAATTTTCAGTTTATATTAAAGGGGAAAAGGACCCTTTAGAAAAAATATAATAGAATGACCACAATTAAAATTTTTCTGAAAAATTGTCAAGTGATAGCCAATGCTCCAATTTTTAAAAATTTAATTTAATTGTCTCATTTCTTTGATAGTTTGCTTACTTCCGTCAAAATCAGGTCCACAAATTGGGTTGGTTGCTAAACTTTGTGACTTTTTAATATGCAGTTTCTCCCTCATCCTTTTATTTCCATCACTTTATTTGTTGAAGAAATCAAATCAATTGCTTACAGAATTTTTCAATGTAACTTTTGCAGATTACATTCCTGTGGTGTGTTTAATGCACTTTGGGGGACTTATTTGTATTTTTATAAATCAGTAATTCTATCCACAGACTTGATCAGATTCAGGTTTGATTTTTTTGGGAAAACTACATACTAGGCAGTAACGTGTACTTCTACCAGGAGGTAGCACAATGCCTAGTTGTTTCTCTTTTTGTGATGTAAGTGGCCATTGGTTTGTCACAAGGCAACCAAATGAAAATTATTTAGTGAATGGCTAAGGCAATAAATGTTTTCAAATCTGAAGTTATCTCATGTTTTACTTCATGAAATTAAGATTTTTCAGAGCAGATAATAAACTTTTATCTCTGGGAAATAAATATTTTATTTAATGAGGTTTCCAAGGACAAATGATTTGGTATTGTTATAGACCTCAAAACAGTTGTGCTTAGAGTTTTCTGAAGTATATGTGATGAGAAAGTTGGCAATTTCTCTAGATAAAAATAAAGAGCATAGCTATATGTATAAGTTGGGGTTTTTCTCCCAGTGTGGTGGTGGTCTGGATACAAACACAATAAGCTATTAAAAATGGTTCCCATTGGTGAGAGATAGGTGGGAGAGGTAGGGAAATTTTTATTTGCCTATACCTTTGTCTATTTGAATGCTCTCTGTGGCCATCTAGATGGTGGGATAATGTTCATTTTGAATTTTCTTGTTTGTATTCATATAGTTGAAAACCTAGTAAATGCTAAAGTGTTTGAGTGAATAATTTACTATGAGTTGAATCGAATTAAACTAAGAAACTATTCAAGACACCTGTCCGGGTAGAGACACTTCCCATTTTCAATAGTAGGCATGTTACATAAAGACCTGTTTGATGCGAGAAAAATCAAACTTACCTTTCTTAGCACACTTATTGCCTGTTCACTAGGCCCTGGAGGATACAAGAAAAAAGACTGTGTTCCATTTCATCAACAGAGTTGCAAAAGGATTTAGCACCAGACTTCTATGCCCAGAGTGCACCAACTATACCTCTCACAGCTCCAGACCTCAAAAGGCTGAAAGTCTTGGACCCAGATGCCTTGTTCCCCTCCAACATGAAGACCTCCTGCTCCATGCTGCTTTTCTTCTCCTGTAGTTCTTCCCTGTGCTGCTCCCTTTGCTCAGCATTTACTACACCTCTACCTGCTAAGACCTCTGTCTTAGTGAAATCACTTCCCCCAAGACATTCCTATCCCCTTGGACTCCTCACGGGACAGGGTGATTTTACTTCAATCAAATTCCCCTTCAAAGGCCTGAGGACTCTTTGAATTCTGAACCTATATGTAATGATTTTTCTTCTCTCTTGGAAAAAAATATAAATTTTAAATGATTATTAACTATTGTTTTTAATAAACTATATTAATATTTGTGTATGGTTTTGCCTGAAAGATTAATTTTACATTGGTATGAAGACTGGAATATATGCTTTTCAAGCCCCTCTAATTATTATTATTATTATTATTACTATTATTATTATTATTATTTTGGCACCAGGGATTGAACCCATGGGTGATTAATCACTGAGCCACATCTCCAGCCCTTTTTATGTTTTATTTTTGAGACATGGTATCACTAAGTTGCTTAGGGCCTAATTTGCTGAGGCTGGATTTGAACTTGGAATCTTCCTGTCTCAGCCTCCCAAGACAATGGGATTACAGATATGCACTACCTATAAGCATTCTTTGTCTTTAAATGGTTTTGGTTGATGCTTTTCAAGCTGGTGAACCAGTCTTAAAGCTTAGTGTTGGGGTGGATCAGAAGGTCTAGATCTGCTTAGATGGGTGAAAAGAGAAAATAGAAAAAAAAAAATCCAAGAAGCACAGTGCTAAAATCAGTGAGGAAATCATAAAAGCTGTATCACTTGTGAATGTATTTAGCTCCAAATAGTAGAAATTCCACCTAAATGACCCACATAAATTGGCATTTTGTCTTTTCATTTAAAAAAATTTCAGAATGGGGATTTTTTTTTTTTTTTTTTTTTTTGGTATTAGTTCAGTTCCTGAAGTTACTATCAAAGATAAATACACTTTCTCTTTTCCTGTTCTGTTGTCTTACTGTGTGGATCTTTTTTCCCCCCTAATACTTGCTGTATCTTTATCACAAGATGTACTAGATATTATGTCACCTTGACAGAAGAAAGAAGAAAAGCATCAAACCATATTACTATGGTTTGGATATGAGGTGTCCCCATGAACTCCTGTGTTAATCCATGAATGTTCAGAGGTGAAATTATTAGGTTATTTTTAAAATTTATTCTAGTATATTATATATGACAGCAGAATGCATTTCAATTCATAGTACACATATATAGAACAATTTTTTCATATCTCTGGTTGTATACAATGCATAGTCACACCATTCATGTCTTCATACATGTACTTAGAGTAATGATGTCCATCTCATTTCACCTCTTTTCTACCCCTATTCCCTCTCCCTTCCACTCCCTCCCCTTTACCCTATCTAGATTTCGTCTATTCCTCCCATGCTCCCGTCCCATCCCCATTATGAATCAGCCTTTTTATAACAGAGAAAACATTTGGTATTTGGTTTTTTTTGGATTGGCTTACTTCACTTAGCATTATATTCTCCAACTCTATCCATTTACCTGCAAATGCCACGATTTTATTGTCTTTTAATGCTAAGCAATTTTCCATTGTGTATATATACCACATTTTCTTTATCCATTCATCTACTGAAGGGCATCTAGTTTGGTTCCACAGTTTAGCTATTGTGAATTGTGCTGCTATAAACATTGATGTGGCTGTGTCCCTGTAGTATGCTGTTTTTAAGTCTTTTAGGAATAAACCGAGGAGTGGGATAGCTGGGTCATAGGTGGTTCCATTCCCAGTTTTCCAAGGACTCTCCATATTGCTTTCCATATTGGCTGCACCAATTTGCAGTCCCACCAGTAATGCATGAGTAAAATTATTAGATTATTAGAGCTCTAATCTAATCAGTGGATTAATTCATTTGCTGGGTTAATAACTTGACTGAACAAACTGGGTGGTAACTGTAGGAAGTGGGGTGTGGCTGAAGAAAGCAGGTCCCTGGGGACATGTCTTTGGTTTATATTTTGTCCTGTCACCTCGCTTTCTCTCTCTGTTTCCTGGCCACCATGACCTGAGCAACTCCCTTCCTTCAGGCCCTTATGCCACAATGCTCTGCCTCTCCTCAGGCCCAGAGCAATGGAGCCAAACATGGATGGAAACTTCTGAAACCATGAACCCAAGTAAACATTTCCTTCTTTAAGTTGTTCATGCCAGGTATTTTGGCCACAGTGACAAAAAGCTGCCTCATGCACTCACTTCTCCAGTCCCTCTTACCCCACAACTTCTTGAAGGGAATTTTGAGATATGCCTCATTGGCTCCAGCTGTAATCCAAGGGCTCCCTCAGATATGAGAGAAACTGGGAGATCAGGGAGCAGTCATTGTCTCAACTGGGACTAGACACATGGCTGCCTTAAACAGGAGTCTGATAGTAAGTGCCACGCAGTGGGGTGGGTGGTGGGTGGATTTAAAGCAGTCAACCAGAAGGAATGGGAGGATTGCTATCTGATTTATCCACAGGCCTCTGGGTGTCCCTTCTATCCTCACTGCTAGTTTTAAAACAAGTGTTGGATTAAATTAAGCTCAGACTGGAGTATGGAATCACCATTGGTTTGCACAAGTATTTAAGATTATTTGACAATGAACCTTTGGGCATACATGGAAAACAATTTTTAGATCCAACTAAACTCTTTTGTGTTGATCTATGTGAGTCTCCTTTGCCTGGAAACCATGGACAAGTTGATGTGAGATGTTGAATTGAGCTTATTTCTTTTTGTGTTTGGGATGGCCCAATCCAAATACCTGTCTCTTCTTGTGATGGAGAGATGGTAGAAAAAAATAACTTACTCATATGTTATCAATTGTAATCTTAAACTTTGTTTTAATGTATTTTGAGTTTATTTTTCTGTGATGCCGAGTAAATATGTATGAGCTTGGAATAGAAGTTAATTTAATTAAAAATTGTGTTTATAGGAATCTAAAATAAAAATGGATGGCTGTCAAACAACTTCTAAACATAATTCAAAATACAGAATGGACAATTTAGGGCAGCCAAAGTTAAAACATGATCTATTTTAAAGATTCTGTTGAATACATAATCTTTTTTTAAAGATTCCAATTGAAAAATGAATGGGTATTAATACAGGGAAACATGAATTAGCCTGTGTGAAGAATCAGAAGTTGTAATTCTTATCAATTTCAAGATACATTTCTCTCCAAAGACTAAAATACCATTATCAATTGTGTACTCAATATCAGAACATTTTAAAGAAAACTGCAAAGAGCAGAGAGGAAATGTCCTATCTTTTTCTTTTTCTTTCTTTCTTTTTTTTTAAACCAGGAAGTAGTTAATATATTGGGTATTTGGAAAAGAGATAAGAGTCAGAACTCTAACAGAGCAATCAGTTAAAGAGAGATTCGTTTGCCTTCTATATATTTGGAGCTAATATTGTACACTTTTTCAAAATCTAGATGATTAACACTGAGGACATGCAATCACACGTATTCTTATTGGGACATTGCGATGTGTGAAAATTTTCCATGAAATATTTTAAGTTGTAAGAATACATATATTTGCTTAATAAAAGAAAGAACAAATTTCAGAGCATTACTTAAGTTCATTTCAATCCTTAGCTCTAAGCTGAATAAATTATGCCTTAGTATGAAACAAGGATTTGTGTAGATTTGTGTGTCAGAAATACTTTTTCAAAGCCAAGTGCATTTTCCCAGGTTGAGAGGCAAGTTTGCTAATCTTACTGCACATTGTTTTGCACACCATTACTCCTCCACTCAAGTGCAACCCCCCGCCCTGCAAGTCTTGTGCTTTTGACTGCACTGTTTTTGCATCATTATCATCCATGAACACCCAGTTGCCATCATCAAAGTCTTAAGCACTAGACTCATAGATGTCATCTCCATTTCCTGTCCTGTCATCATCCTGGCTCAAATGCATGCCATTTAGTTCTAGGATGCCAATTATTTTGACCTCTGCCTCACTTCAACTAGTGTCCAGTACAAATTCAGTTCACATGAGCTTTGTAATTCATTTGGACTTTGGGGGCTCCCCTCAGTCTAGAATGCTCTCATCTTGGCATGTGCAGTGTCTCTTAGTTACTACCTTGTTATATGCATGGTTCTCTTTTTAAAGCTCCTAATTCTCCATGCTTTTCATGAATATTTCTCAGGCTTCATTCTATGTGCCTTCCTTGGTCTCTCTCATCCCTTGCATGGCATCATTAAGCCTTTATGTTTGATGAAAACAAAATCTATAGCTCTAGCTCAGAACTCATCCTGAAACTCCAGGTGCCTATAAAACTTCATACTGGGTCTCTCGATTTGGAAGCCTAACAGAAATCTCAAACTCAACATGTTCTCCTGCACTCATTGACTTTCACACTGCTGACTCCCCATCAGCCATTGCATTGCTCTGGAGGAACTTAGTTCTCCTCGAGTTTTTCCTATCTCAGTATTGGCATCTGGGTGCTTAAGCCATAAACTTGGGAGTTATCTTGTACTCTTTCATTTCCTTTATATAAAACCAATACAGCCCTGGCAATTTTCCCTCTTCAGTATCTCCAGACTCTCTCAAATGTGCTTATTTTTTCCTGCTCTCCTGCTATTACCCATTTATAAGTGACTATCCTTTCAATCCAGGGCTATAACAATAGATCATTCTACCTCCATCCCATCATATCAAAGCTTCTCTACTCCAAATAGGGAAGCTGATATAATATTGTATTGTGTTATAACTATTTAACTCCCTTTCAATAGTGTTCCATTTGTCTTAATCACAAAATTCATTTACAGCACTTTTCATGACCTGGCCATTGCCCTGCTAACCTTACTTCCTGCCATTCCTGTCCTTGGTATTCTTCAAGATCCAGCCCATGCTATTCTCACTGTTTGGAAGATTCTCTCTTCCATGCCCCTTCCTCCTGTGCCTTCAAGTGTTTGACTTCTACTTACCTTTAATTTATTTCTTTAGACATTATTTTCTCTGGGAAACATCTCTTGGTCACTTCCTGTCCCTAACCTTGGTCATTTGCCACCCATGCACTCCCCTGATTATGACATTTATTGCTCCATAGATTTTCATTTTTTAAATTTTATTCTTAATACACTCTAAGTCTAGGTTTTTTTTTTTTTTTTTAATTTTGCTCATCATTACTTTCTCGTTTCTCAGAAAGATGACTGGAACATGGTTGGCATTCCATCAAAAAGGAAAGAATAAATAGATTAATAGGCAGCATTACTGAGAATTTGATAGCTGAGGTCGGGAGTCCAGGGAATATGCTTTGGATCCCCTTTCTACTCTTTTTTTGGCTCTGTGATATTGGACACATTTATTAATTCACTGAAATACATATGATACATTTCTTCATATTATGCATAGCACTCACAGACTGACTATGCTAAGGGGAGAAGGTATTGAATAAATAAATAAATATGTATAAGCATAGCATGTTTGGAAAGTTCTATGAGATAAACAGGATGGAGGATGATTATGTGGGGCAAAGGTGGAGACCTCTTGAGGTGACATTTAAGCTGGCATATGACAGACAAGAGGGTGCCAGTCATAAGAAGAGCTAGGAAGAGCATTCCATGAGGAAGGTGCACCAACTGAGAGCTCCTGGGGACCTTGTGCTTCCTCCCACATCAGAAAATTAGGACAATAGTAGTAACTACCACATAGGATGACTTTAAATGTTTGAATCAGGTCAACTAGTAAAGCATCTATCTTGCTGTCTAATTAATAGTAGTTTTAAGACTGAAACAGATCAAGTTATTTTTTCCTGAGTGGGTCTTTATTTTTGTATATCTCAGTTTACATGATGACCCAAATGTACTTTACTTATACCCTGGCAAATCAATCTGGATGAATTATTATTGGGCACCTTCTGTGTATGAGGCAGAATGCTTCCTGCTATGCAAGTCTAAAGAATTATCTAGGAACCAGGCTTTCTTGTTTTCATTCTGTTATTTATTATTGCTTTGTTTCACTATCCATTCCAGAAACAGCTTCCCCCCAAACACACACACACACACACACACACACACACACACACACACACACCTCTCCTTACATTTTCCCTCCATTTGGCTGCTTGGAAATTCAGTGTACATGGCTTTTCTTGGGTGATGACCTTATAAATCATTTGAATCACAGTTGGTATTTCTGAACATTTGAAATGCTCACGGCAAGGAAGCCTTCACATTTCTGAAAGAAAGGCTGTCACAAATATTAAACTTTATTGAAAAAAGAGCCAGATGCTAATGGAAAACAGAAATGTTATCCAAGAAAAGTTTTGAATTTATATGTTAAGAATATTTTTGTATCTAATAGCTACATATGGCTACATTTCTTTTCTTCATGTAGATGTCCACTTCTGAGGAAATGATGACTGAAATGCTAGAAGTGCAAAATTAATTAACAGCTTGTGCAGTTCATTTGACTCCCGCAGATTCAGTAATGGCTTTATTTGTATATAACTGTGTCTGTTGCTTATTTTTGACAAGTTTGGACAAAATATCTGCTTTGCACAATTTCTGGGTTTCTGATGCTACTGAAAATAACTGCAAGGATAAGAGGTAATGAATGGAGAATGGAAGATAGTAAAATGTTATTGTGAGAGATTATGCTTTTATTTGTCCTGATTATGTGTCAATCCTAGCTTTGTATTAAAAATGAGGGGATATATTTAGGCTAATGGCTTCTTTTATAAAAGCCAAGTAAAGAGAAGGACTTATTTAAATTTTAATTTGTAAAACATAATAATGGTAACTAAAAATGTAACTTTATGGCTCAAGACAATATCCTTAAATAATGAAAGATTGAGCTAAACATGACATCTTGTTAAAGGGCTGCTTGTGCTTAGCTTTCTTCTGTTATCTAGTGTTGTTCTTTTATTTTCATTTAGCTTCTTTCTCTCTCTTTAGATAAAACAGTGCCTAAATTATTCCAAACACTAGAAATTCTGTTCTTTAAACTCAAATTTTACCTGATAAAACATGTTTGTTGTGTGTATGAAATAAAGTAAAAAAAAAAAAAAACTTTCAGTATGTAGTTCTAGGGCATAATGCAAAGCAAATTTTATTGAGATTATTGCTTTGCTACTCTATATTAAGATGCATTTTTTATGTGAAAATGACCTTTATATGTATGTGCCTACATGTGTATGTATATTTGTGTTTGTAAATATAAATATATATACATTAATGTGGCTCCTTGAGAAGTCATCTTGATTATTTGGAGGATTTCTAAATTATTTATTAACTAGTGTTATTATTAGATTTTCAAAGTCATACATTAGGAGTATTTGGGGAACAATTGGTTCATGAAGTATTAGAATTTAATGTGATGAAATCTGAGGTTAATTAGTGCAGGCAATTTTCTTTGTAAGTGCAATGTGCTGGATATTCTGTTGAGAGATTCTAAGAGTTTTATTCAAATATAGGGGGAAACCAGTGTTCATGTATTAATTCTTACTGAACACTGATTGATGACAAAGTATTGTGCTAAGTTCCAGAGTACCAAACTGCAGTTCCTCAGGTTTTCAGCTGCTTACCATGTTGTCATCTCCATCTCTTCTCTTAGTAACAGCACCCTCTCTCTTTATACAACTTCACCTCTTATATGGGCCCTAATAGGGAAATGTTTATGATTTTAATGTCTCCTGAACCCATGGTGGCAAGCATTTGATGTAGGCTGAGATAACCATAGTACCTGACAGTGCTAAATTCATAGATAAATCTATAACTTCATAGATGACTCTATGACTCATAGGAGGATTAAACTATGGATGTGTGGGAAGAAAGATTCTCTTTCCTTTTAGTTACTAATCTGAGATCATGTAATCCAAATGTATCACTCAGTGAACAAGGAGATTTTGGTTTGTCATTGCAAGCTATTTTGTGTCTTCGCTCAGATAGGAAGACGAATCTCCTAGCTGCGGAGTTGGGTGTGACCCATTGGGAACTGGACAGCCTACCTCCTACCTTATTTGGTGAAGAACATTCTGTAGAAAGCCTTTGAAGTTCCCCCATATAAATAGAGCAAACACTGGGCTCCTGCTATCTCTTTCCCTTGTGTTAGTGGACCCCTAAGGTTGAAGAGCTATCCCGCCCTTGCTTTCTAAAATTACTTTCTGTGTAGTGTGGTTTTTTCACTCTTAGCTTTATTTCTCAGCCAGCCTCTTCACACACAAGAACCCCAAATTCCATCTCTTGCACAGGTCCTGGGGGCGAGAGGATTTTTAAACAACATTAACATGCAAATATAAAGACCTTCTACCACGTCCCTGCCATCCCTGTATATACCGCCTGAGCTCCCAGAACTTTCATATGCTGGCTTAAATAATGGAGAAATGAGTGAAACTGGAAACTACTGAAGGCAAAAATAATAAATTGTAATAATAGAGACCTCAATGAGGAACCAAAGGCTACATCTGGAAAAGTATAAGGATGAGAAGAAAAAGAGGAAAAAAGAGAAGCTAGTGAAAGCTGAGTTTTAGGGATTTTAAGAATGTGAAACACATAAGCCTAGAAGCTAGAGACCAGAAACTGTGACTAGCTATGATATTGTGTGAGATAAGAGAAAAAAATGGGAAAAATATATCTATAATCACGGCTGCGTGTTTTGAATATAGTTTTCTCTGCTGCTGCTTCTGGAGCTATTAATAAATGTTTTCAATGATTTTTCTCATTGTTATTAAATGTTTCTTTCTGATAGGACTCCTAAAAAGGGTGCTCAGTTTTTTTATTAGCTTATATGAAAATAAAGAACTTCTCTATATCATTAGTTTAGAAAAGTTATAAATGGTGTATTTCAAATCCTTAGTTTAGTGAGGCTAATATCTCTATATAGAAGAGTGTGACAGTTCGTTTTGTATGTCAAATCTACTTGGCCATATTACTTACAAATTTCATCAAAAATAGTCTAGATGTCACCATGGAAGTATTTTTTAGACGAGTTTAACATTTAAATTAGTAGATTCTGAGTAAAGCAGATTACCTTTCATAATATGAGTGAAGGATGGGTCTTGTCTAATAAGTTGAAGATTTTAAGAGATAAAAAGGATAAAAGTCCCCAGAGGAAGAGGAAATTCTGCTAAAAGATTTCAATATATATTTTCTGCTTTCCTACAAATTGCAGGATTTTGTAATAGTAAAGTTTCTTTTGATCTACTATGAAATTTTGTGCATTTCCTTTAATTCATCTTAACAACACTGACAATAAATAATGATTAAGAAAGAATGTCATTAATTTAGGCTTAGGAAAAAGCACTGAGTGTACTTCCTGAATTTACTGAAGAGCCTAAAAATTTTTTAAAAGACTGTCTCAGATCTTCTAAGAGACTCAAATCAATAAGCCAATCTCATCAAAGGTCTTTGAGAAAGTTGGAGACTGTTTAAAGACATTAAAAACACCAACACAGTTGAATGTGATGGTGCAGCTGCTTGAGTGGCCTTGTGGTAAATCACTTGAGTCAACGAGTTTGAGACCAGCCTGGGAAATAGCCAGACCATGCCTCAAACAAAATAACCACTAACCCACCAACCAACCCCAAAATCCACACAAGTACAAGACAATATGAAAACTTAATTAATTTTATAGCTAACAAGTTAAATTCAGCTTCAAACAATGGGTAGGACATAGAGGAAAAGAGAGGTAGGCTTCCAGAAGTTCTCCTTGTTCATCCTTATATCTTCCACTACACTTAGTACAATCTTAAAAAGTTCTACAAACACAGAATTTTACAATCAGCTTTTTAAATAAAATAAAAGACAATTTCTGTGCTTTCTAATGACATCAACAATCAATGCATATCTGCTGGTCCTAACACAGTAGAAGCATCTACTCTGCCAGCTGGGAATGAGGGGTTTTGTTTAGTAAAGTTCCTGAAGCAATGTGGAACCTTTATGACCTTCTCATGAGATGGGAACAGCAAATCTCTCTGGTATTATTATTAGGGAAAAATGCTGGTGAACCAGTGCCAGAGACTTTCTTTTCAAAGAACAAAATAGACTCATAATTGGAAAAGCATTTTTGGTGATGTTGACCCTACAAAAGATTAAAACTAAACTCTAGAATAACAAGGACTTTAAAATATTTTGTTTTGGGCTGGGGTTGTGGCTCAGCAGTAGAGTGCTCACCTAGTACGTGCGTGGCCCGGGTTTGATCCTCAGCACCACGTAAACATAAATGCATTGCATTGTGTACAACTAAAGCAAATAAATAAATTGAAAAAAATATTTTGTTTTTCCCTTAGGTAATCCATATCATTACATGCATATTATGAATGTCACAATATAATTATATAACATATGACAATGATACATATAATTTAAGTATGTGAAATAATTAAAGCAGATATAATAATCACTATTATTTCTGAGTGCAGACTACATGCAAGGAACTCTCTTAGTGTTTTTAAACATACAATCTTGTTTATTGCCCTGAATAAGAATATAAAGCAAATTTTACTATCTACATTTTAAAAATGAGCAACTGAGGTTTGGTGAAGGTAAGTAACTTGCCTAGAAAAACAGAGCTGGTATGTTTATAGGTCTGAAAATTTGAACATGTCTTTGTTTCCAAAGACTGTATTCTTATTCAGCAGCTATTTATCATCATTACCAATTTTGGTGACATAAAAATAAATAAAATAATACAATAATAGCAAAAAATCTATATGCAATATGATGGATGCATTTTTGTCCATCAAGTAAAAGAAAGTAAGTTTTTCTTAAAGGGAATTTTACTGTATTTATCAGCATAAAAATAAAAAATACAAGTTACATAAGCCTAAGCATTTGACTTTGGGTACATTGTGAACCTGGGCAAAACAAACAAAAAATCACCAAACTTTACTTTTACAAATTTGAAATATGGATGTTAGTACTAAGAGTATATGTGGTTAATGACTTTTTTTTCCATATTTACTTGATTCTGTGATCTTTCAAAGGAGTGTTTTCTAGAAGTCTGAGAGTCTGCTTTTATTAACACATGCTCATCTTCTGAATAGGATGAGACATTGTACGTTACAGAATTTGAAATTCATGCTGGAATTTACTTCGGGCTAAGCTTGTTATGCAGTTGAATCTATGTACAATTGGGCATGCTATATGACAATTCTACTGTAGATGGGAATATATATAGACTTCCTTCCATCTGGGTATATTTTAAATTTCAGAACAAATAGAAACCATACCACAGCAGGAAGAACACTGATGAGTAAGTGTTTCAGGCTTGCAGAGGCTTCAATTAATTTACTCCTTCATTGTGACACACTCATTCACTTAATATTTATTCAGCATCTACTAGGTACTATTGCACTGTTGTAGGCACTCGGATACAGAAATGAATAAAATAGTCTAAAATCTCTACCTTAGAGAAGTGTATTCACTCCTAGTAAGATAGGTCAATCAAACTCTTAACACACCCCTTTACAGCAACATTTTTCTGTAAAGGACCAGATAATAAATATTTTTGGCTTTGTTGGTTATAAAAATAAACGTGGCTCTATCCCAATAAAACTTTATTTACAAAATGATCAGTGATCCTAGATTACACACAATCTTGTCTAGGTCTTTGATTCAATAACTTGAAAAGAGTGGGAACAAACACTTATACAATTTAAGGAAAGTCTTTGTTAGTGAACCTGGTCAACGTCATTTTGCAGATGAATTTTGTGAGGTCCTGGGTGGTTGAGTGATTAGGTTAAGATAACAAACTGATAAAAAAATAACCAGGGGGCTGTGGTTGTGGCTTATCGGAGGAGCGCTTGCCTAGCATGTGCACAGCCCTGGGTTTGATCCTCAGCACCACGTAAAAATAACTAAATAAAATAAATGTATTGTGTTCAACTACAACTAAAAAATAAGTATTAAAAAATATATATAACCAGGGCTGGAACCTGTAACTTCTCTCTCCTGATACAGTTCCTTTCTACTTCAATATTTTACTTCTACTGTGCTGGGTGTCACAGCACTTATTATAATCTGGTCCCATGTATAAAAGAACATTTTTATTTGGTTTCATGGGGTCTAGATACTACTAGTTTTAAGTACTCACCCATTCTATTACCATCACCTCACCAGTACCACTGTCACCATTGCCACCATTGCCAGCATCACTGCCATCACAACCACCACCACTAGCAGCAGCATCAATATTGTTACCACCACCATCATCACCAACCGTCCCCAACACAAGAAACAACTGAGGGTGATCACAGACAGTCCTGAGGACACAAAGTTGGGTTTATCAGTTTGGTGTGGCAGATTCTGGGAATGCATTCAAGAAGAGGGCATTGTGAGGAACTTCTTATAGGTGTGGATTCATGCTGGCAATGCTTAAGGAGGATTTACAAAGCAGAAATCCATTAGGGATTGCATGCTATCAAGAAATGGGCAACTTAATGATTGTCTCCCCCCCCCCCCATCCATTTCATCCAGTAGGTAGGAAGCTTATTAGCAAGGATATATTGTTTGGTAAAGAAGTGGCGATCACTTTTGTCTGCACAAAGAGAGCAAGGTAATGATTTTATTTTTTTTAATTATGAATGGCCTGGTTATAACCTTGTTTTCAGCAATTGTTTTTTCATTTGTTTGTTTTAACTGCATTTTGTTATATCAATAGCAATACATGTCCACTATTAGAAATTAATTAGACATCAATGTAATACGAAATGAATTGTACTCTGCAAGCATGTATAACAAATTAGAATATATATATATATATATATATATATATATATATATATATATATTTAAAACCAGGAGACTGAGTTTGTATCCCAGTTCTATCACTTTATTTTTTCTGACTCAGGCAAGCTACTTAAATTCTGATTCCTAACTCTCTCTTTTTGAAGAAATGATGTCCGAATTTCCTCACAGTGGTGTTATAAAGACCTGATGAGATTATTTACAAATTACTTTGTAAACTTAACCAGAGTTACTTGTTCTAAATATTATATGAATGAAGCATTCTTATATTTTCAATAAAAATTAAAAAAAAAAAGAAATTATAAAATTTAGATAGGACAAAGAAGAATTTAATATCATCTATCCAGAGATAACCACAACTAACAATTAAGCATGCATCACTTTTCTGCATATAAATGCACATACATGAGGTTACAATGTACATTCTAGCTGGAACTAAATTTTTCACTTATTAAATAACAAGTTTCCAGAAAAAAAAAATCATCATGTTATCATGTTTAATGATCTCAAAGGCATTTACTGTGTGATTTAGCTATTCTTTATTTAATCAATTAGTTACCTACTTAAAAGAGGGTTTCTGTGCTTTTCTTCATCTTTTTTTTTTTTTTTTTTTTTTTTTGTGGTACCGGGGATTGAACTCAGGGTCACTCGACCACTGGGTCACAGTCCCCAGCCCTTTTTTGTATTTTATTTAGAGACAGGGTCTCACTGAGTTACTAAGTGTCTCACCATTGCTGAGGCTGGCTTTGAACTCGCGATCCTCCTGCCTCAGCCTCCCAAAGTGCTGGGATTACAGGTGTGTGCCACCGCGCCCGGCTTTCTTCATCTTTTTTATTCTGTTTTTCAGAACATATACAAATCTTTGTGTATGTCCTAATACTTTTGTGGGATTAATTCCTAGAAATGAGAACATTAGGTTAAAGCATATACATATGTGATGCTTTAAAATCTTTTGTAAATTACCATCAGAAAATTTGTATGAATTTTTACTCACACATGAAGTAGATAAGAATATTTCCAACTGTAACACAACGTCTGAAAATCAAATGATTTTTTTACATAGAATTCATTCACACTTCCCATCATGTTCAATAAATTTTTATTGAATATCTCATGTGGGATAGTCACTGTACTAGGTCCCAAATATATGAAAAATAATCTGTCCTTTTTCATAAAGCCAGCATCTTTATTTGACAAAATCTGGATCTATGGCCATCAACTGCTTTTGCATGAAAAGGTGAGAAGGTAGGTAAATCTTGTTAGATGAATTTTATGGAAGGAAAATTCTATTTATATTTTGGCCCTGACCATAATAAATGCATTACAAATAATCTATCATCATCTTCAATGTGTGACATAATTCACATTTTCTCCAAATATTTATAGCCAATATTTTAAATAAGGCAACGTGCTAAGTTTTGTCTCATCCATTTGTACTGCAAATATCTATTGGATTACTAAGAAAATTGTAGTAATCACCATGACATATATTACTGGCTCACAGTCAATCTCTGAACTATTATTCTGGACCACTTCCCCTCCAAAATAAGTTGTTGAATGGTAAGTCCCATATTCTCCTTGCTGTACTATTGAACTAGCGGCATCTGTCAAGTTGCTGCTGAAAGAAATAGCAGCTCAAGTATGACCACCTAAGGTTGCATTAAATAACTCTGAAACAAAGCTACATGTTGGAAATGAAAATGAAAATTAGGGTAGATAATTACAAAGCAAGATAATTTTTGTCTCAAATTTTATTTTCTGCTACATTCTCTGAGATTGGGGGCTGGCTTTATTATTAATCAGATTTTTCCTACAAAACCTGTGTAACCTTGAGCAATCTACACCGTCTTGAAATTCAATCAAGATGTGTGCATTTTTCATTTCACTTTAATATCTTTTTTCCAATTCAGTGCACGTCAATAAACACTATTAGTACTAACAGCTGTAGCTATTTTTTTTAAAAAATTAAAACAATCTTATAAAAGTTTACACTTTAAAAAGATAATTCCATTTGATATTTATCTATGTTTATAAGTGAAATATATCCACTACTGTCAAACTTAGATTGTTTTCTCAATATTTTCTTTTGCTTATTGAATTGTACTAAATTTCTTTTGCATGAAAATTATTTAAGCTATAATGATATGTTTTTAAAAGAAATCATGTAACGACTATAATTTGTAGTCTTTACAGGTTAATTTTTAGAGTAGTACTGAATCATTCTAAAAAATTTGGATCAAAAGCAAGATAAAAAAATGCACTTAGCATGTGAAATATTATCTTTGATATACTTTCATTGTGTACACATTGTTCTAAAGTAATTTTTATATTATATATTCATCAGTTATAATAACAATGAATTTTAGTAGGTCTAGAGAACCATAACCATACATAACATGCATAAATCTTTGTCTTCCTCTATTTTGATTTTTAAATTGCTACATTATAAGTTAAAGTGACAACCCAAATTATCATTGGCACAATAATTTTAAATATGCTAATAAATTAGTTGAGAAAAATTTGTTGTTTTTATGTAACTTCCTGATTTTTTTTTGTGCATACAGCAGTATCAGTTCAAAGATCTTGATGTAACTTATTACTAAGACAAATTTGAATGGCATCAGTTGTTATTTATATTTTGTAAATGAAGTAAGTTTGAGGTAACTCTCACACTTTACTATTCTTTTAGTTATTAATAAAAGAACCAAAGTTTGACAAAATCTCTCTTTCTACACATACACATAGTTCATTGTGTCAAAAATGTATACATGTATATTTGGATATATACCTATAAATATATGTATATGGAGAGAGAAATTTTAAAGGTTTTTCTTTATTTTAAAATTAATTTATAGTAAACTCCTTTTTTGGTATATGTGATACATATTTTGCTAATACATAGATTCTCGTCTGCTATCATAATCAAGATACAAAATGTTTGATCAAACACACACACAAACATACACACACACACACACACACTCACACACTCATGCTGCCTCAATGTAACCAGCTTCTCCTCCACTTCAGTCCTTAGCAACCATTGATCTGATCTCTGCCCAATAGTCATTGCCTTTTCCAGAATATCTTGTCAATGAAACCCTACAGTGTATAGTTTTGGGGCCTGACCGCTTTCACTTGGAGTAATGCATCTGCAGTCCATTCAGATTACTGCATCCATTGGAAGCTCCTTTTTGTAGCTGTGCAATATTACATGAACATACACCTTTTTTCACTAATGGAGAGATATTTTGCTCCCACTTTTTAGTGATTATGAATAAAGTGCTTTAAAACACAAGTTTACCACTGTTAGTGTGAATATAAGTTTTCCTTTCTCTTACAGAAATAGCTATGAGTAGGATCGCTGGATCATATCCTAAGCTTATGTTTAACTTTTTAAGAAACAGCCAAACTCTTTTCCAAAAGGCCACTTTGCATCCCCACCATCAATGTGTGAGTGTTCCAGCAGCACTGCGTTCTCACTGGACTTAATGTTGTCCATCTGTTATTTTAGCTTATTTAAATAAATGTGTAGTGGTATCTCATTATGGGTTTTTTTTTTTTTTTTTTTTTTTTTTTTTTTTGGTACCAAGGATTGAACTCAGGGGCACTCGACCACTGGGCCACATCCCCAGCCCTTTTTTTTGTATTTTATTAGAGACAGGGTCTCACTGAGTTGCTAAGTGCCTCGCCATGGCTGAGGCTGGCTTTGAACTTGCGATCCTCCTGCCTCAGCCTCCCAAGTGCTAGGATGACAGGCGTGCGCCACCATGCCCGGCTTCATTGTGGTTTTAATGCTTTCATTTTCCTAATGGCTAATGACATTGAGCTTATTTTCCATCTTTATATCTTCTTGCCCATTTTTTTTTTTAAATTCTGAGATTTATCTTAGCATTGAATTTTGAGATTTTTAAAAAACATATTCTGGAGACAAATTCTAAGACAGGAATGAGATTTATAAGCAATTTTTCTGACATGGCTTGTCTTTTCATTGTCTTAACAGTGTCTTTCATCAACTAAAAAAATTTTTTTTTTAAATAAAGCCCAATTTATCTATTTAAAAAAATAATTTTATGGCTCACATTTTTGGTATCATATCTAAAAACTCACTTTCCTAATTCAAGGTCTTGAGATTTTTGTCTTGTGTATTCTTCTTCTAATGTTTTATTTGGGTGACTTAATAGTTGAATGTAATATCTCAATTTCATCTCAATTCTGAGAATGCTCCATCTGGGGGGATTAATTCACTGATTTGGTTAAGGCTCACATAACCCAATCATCTCTCCTCTAAACCTTTTTTGAACTGTCACACACATGAACCTTTGGGGAACACTTAATATCTAAACCATAACGTTAATACTTGAGGCATAAATATCTAGTACTGTTATAGCTTTTGTTTAGATTGTTCCCTTTACTTCTCTGTCACTTCTGAAATTGAGAATATTATGCTAAGTGAAATAAGTCAAACTCAGAAACTCAAAGTTCAAATATTTTTTCTCATCTGTGGAAGCCAAAGTAAAATAAAGGAAAGGGGAGGGAAGGATAGGATAACATAAAGAACCAATAAAATATAAATTAATAGATGAGTGAAAAGGCAGTGTAGTAGAGGAAGGAGAATGGAAGACAGGAGAGAAGATAGGAGAGAAAAGCGGGGTCATGAACTGAAATTGATTTCCATGCATGAATGAATTTTTCAGGTCGAACTCAACTACTATGTATAGCTATAAAGCTCTAATTAAAAAAAATATAAAAAACAACAACAAAAATTCTGGATACTAGTCAGCTTTAGATAAATCTGGTTCTGGTACTTGCTATCTGAGGAATTTTGGGAAGCTTATGTAATTCAAGTACCAGTTTCCTCACCTGTAAGTTGAGGCTATTACTTCATGAATAACGTGATTCTCATAACATGCTAAACACAAGGCCCAAGCCTCCACAGTCTCTTGGCAAATCCCTGCTGGTGGTACTGGTAAGAGTTGTCATTTCTTATGTAAACCATGGCTTGCTGCTTTCTACTTTCCATCAATTATTGATTCACATGTCAGTCCAGGATCTGAGGTCCTTGTCTTCTTGCTGGTCTTGCCTGCTGTTGACCAGAGTGCCGGAGACCCCATTGCAGAGCACTTACATGCGGGCACTGTTCCTGCTAGTTACTTCTGATGACAGTCATCACCAGGTAGGCCACAAGATACCATATCTACAGACACTAGACTCCACCTGCCGCATTTGTCCTTCTCCACCACTCACTCTTCCTTATGTTCTCTTCAAGTTGATGCTAAAGAATCCAGGTCCTGTGGTGACCTCAACTCCCCTCACCCACTCTCAAACTCTCCAGCAGGTATGTTTTCACTACTTTTAAATTTTTTTTAAAAAAGTTGTCAACTCTTTAAGATTAAAAAAAAAAATAAAGCAAAACAAAACAAAACAAAAACTCATCATTAATGCATTTTTAGTTTCTAAAATACAATAATCTCTCACTGAAGTCTAGGAAATTCATACAAAGTCATTTAGGTAAACTTTTAACTCCTCTTGATTTAAGTGGCTGTTATGAAGGGAATTTAGGTTACTTTACATAGGATACCTTCACTTTCTATTTTCCGTGGGATGGTGTTGAGGAAATTACAGGCTGCAATAATTTGGTCACAATGGGTATTGAAAAGTTTTATGTTCCAGAATTGTGGGTGTGTAAAAAGCCCGACTATTTTATCTATAAAACCAACTGCTGAACTGTACAGAGGTTTATTGTCTCAGGTCACACAGATTTCTTTTGTGAGAGTCTTTGTTTGGGAGTTGGAGATACTGCTTACTTCCGTCTGTGGTGTTTTTGAATACCACCATTTTCTTCTTTTGTAATGACAGGAGTTTTTGCTTGTTTTGAAGTCTGTTTTCATGTTCGTTCATCTCTTCTCACTCTCAAAACTAAACTAAGGATGTGAGGATGTACCATCTCCTTTTGCCTTCCCACCAGAGAGCTGCAATTTTTTCAGAGAAAGAGATGGAAGTGCGCTTTGATTGCTGCGAAGGGGCAATTGTGACATCTACCTGCAAAGTTAAGCACAAGGAGAGATCAAATGCTCTGATTTGAAGTCCATTGTGTGTGTTCACAGCACATGTGAGAAAAATGTAAAATCAAGGATCCAGTCTAGAAGCAAACTAAAACCCAGATGATAATGGGGTTAGAGCAAAATACTATAGGAACTTGAGAAAATGACATGCCCTAAACTGCTAGAAGATGAATTCTAATCATTTATCATCAAGTGTATTGATGTGTTAAAAAGTGCAAGCAGGAATCCACTTCTTAGGCTCTTGAGCTTCCAAGCACTTAGCTCCTGCCTGCAGTTTCATGGAAAGTCTCTTTGGGAACCGTGCGCTACTTCATAGTTCGAGGAGGAGTCAAAGTGGGCGCCAGCTGTCTACTTTATTGAGTGAGCACTGACAAAGTGTCAGGGAATCATGTTATTAGTCTAAATGCTGTCTAAATTCACTCATTCAATCTCCTACCCTGGAGAGGGTTAAACAGTGAGAGTTTTAAACAAAAGTTCATTTAACTTGTTTAAGTCTTTGTGTAGTTCAATGGCCTGGGTTGCCTTTCTGTTATTCTCCTGCACAGAGCTCTTATTGCCCTTCATATATTGTTGTCTCTTTCATTTTGGGCTGCTTTCTTGATTATGATATGGTTTGAATGGTGATTTTTATGATTCATGATATCACTCTGGTTTGTATCACAGCTGCGTGCTGGGAAGGTGAGATCTTGGAGGCAGGATGAGCAGAGCACTTAGTCCTGTCAGGGAGCTTTTCCCATTGCCAATGACCTGGAATTCTATGTTATAAGACAACTAGGATGCAGAAGGAGGTCCAGTTCAGAGTTAAACTCAGCACACCATTGGATAAACATCTTAAGATTGAAGGGCAGATCACAGCTGTTAGTTTCTGCCTCTTGTGAATGATCACACTATTCTTTAGGAGAGATGGTTATATGTCAAGGTTTTGAGAGACACTTAGCATTATGGATGGTGTGCTTTACATTTTTTTTCTTTTAACATGAGTGCTCACTGTGTACTAGGTACTTACTGTCTGCGTGTTTTATACATACTAACCCATGTTATCTTCTTAAGAAATCTATGGGGGCTGGGGTTGTAGCTGCGTGGTATAGAGTGCTTGCCTCGCATATGGAAGGCACTGGGATCAATCTTCAGCACTACATAAAAATAAAATAAAGGAATTGTGTCCATCTAGAACTAAAACATAAATAAAAAAAGAAAGAAAGAAAGAAAAAACAATGAGGTAAGTGATATCCCCATTTTATAGATAAATAGCTTGAGATATTGAATAATTTAGCTCAAGAGACAAAACAGTCATTATAATTTCCAACATTTCTAAAAAGTCACATGGGCTCAATTTTCCCAGTTTAGCTTAACTCTTTGGGGAAACCATGTCTCATGAGATGGGTTTCAGTATTAATAATGCCTACTCTTACTTGTCCCTTCTTTGATTCTGATAAGGTGACAGAACTGTTAGCTAAGATGTATAATGACTGTGTGCTCAGAAGGAAAGTACTGAGGTAACCTCACTTATCCCTGGAGCAAGAAGATCTCATTTATTCTTTCACAATTATTAGAGAAGGAACTGCCTGCTCCTCCTTCTCCCCACATATTTTACTCCTGACTACCACAGTTCATTTTAACCTTCTGGCCACCAACCTTTCTTAGGATCTACTCTTGTTTACTCTTGTCTCCGGTCTAGGAGTGATTACTGACTCTGCTGGCCTTCCAATTGGCATTGCCCCTAGGCTTTGGTTCGGCCTCCACCAAGTAGTGTCTTTGGCTCCTTGTCATGTGATTGCTTTCAGCTGGTCCTTGTCATGTGATTGCTCTCAGCTTTTCTGTGAAGCTGCCCTGGGGATGTGGGTCAAGCCTGGTGTCTAAACCTGTGCTTCTAATGGTAGCCTGGTATGCATGGTGATGTTATGAGGTTTTCCACTAAAATTTGCTTATTGCTATTAACCTGGTTTCCATGTTATGAGCTCTACATATGAACTCTATAGGTGATACACCTTCCTAGAGAAGAGGAAATAGGGCTATGAGGATGAGAATGGTGGTTAGCAAGTGAAATCATAGCTGTCTTTCTGTTTGGCTCCAGCTGGACTCCTAACGTACTCTGTTAGGTCTTCATCATTGTTTCACAGAGATTTTATGCAGCATCCAGAAATGCATGCCCCTCAGGAATTTATATTTAATTAGGGAAGCAAGGATGTCCTTGTTTTACACAGATCAAGATCAAATTAACTCATTCAGTAACTGATTTTAGGCCTCTGTCACTTATAGAATGTGTGACTTTGAGTCAATGAATTAGCTTTTCTGTGCTTCAATTTGGGGAAGTATGTAAGTATCCTGGGGTGGGGGACACATGATAGCAACTACTTATTCCATTTTATGGAGCAAGGCAGAGAGATGGGAAGCCCCAGCCATAAGTGGAATTGTGGAATAGTGCAAAGCTCTCAGGCAGAAAAACAAGTGGATTTGGGTTTAAATAATGACTCAACTTCTTGGTAGCAGCAAGGCCTTTTTAAGTTACTTCCTATGGTTTTAATGTTGCTGTTTGTGGGGTGTTGCTACCTATGTTGCCCCATTTTGGTAAACATTGGAAAGCTAAGATATGTGAAGCACCTGGCTTACTGCTTAGCGTACAGCACATGCTCAGTCAATAACTAGATGCTGTAATTATCGAAAGTAACAGCCTCTCCAGGGGTGTTGTGTTTATCTTGAGAATCCTGGAGAAGCACTGAAAGTGTTTGAGAAGGAGCAGGATATAACCGTATCTATGTCTTTGTGACTACTCTAACTGCAGTTTAAGAACAAATCAAGAGAAGCAGAGACATTAATAAGATGAGGGCCTTTAGTGGTAATACCAGAAGCCGGGGCAGTGCAAATGGAGAAAAGATTGATTTAAGAGGTGTTTTAAGGTGGGATAATAGGATTTTATTTTCCTGATTGAAGAATATTCAGATATTATTGAGAAAGAGATAGTATGGGATGGGGGTAGGTTAAAAATTGCAGGACAAGTAAGACTGGGTGCAGGTTGGGACTCACTGAGAGGAGGCTAACTAGTTACAGGCACCATGTCCTTCAACTGTCAGCAGAGGGCTGTCATCAGCTGGGGACCATGAGCCCCCCAGTAGGGCCAGCTCTCAAGAAGGGGCTCTAACTCCCGTTGTTACTTGTTTTGCTAGTTGGGGGGAGCAACTGATACACAGTTAAAATTCGAATAACAAAATACTTAGGGGAGTCACAGAAAGATATCTTGCAGCTTTCTATCAACTGTCCTGGTTATCAAATTCCTGGTCTGATAGCACTTTGACACCTTGTGGAAAATTGAGAACAGTACAACCATCTCCCACAGAAAATGAGGAGACACTATTCTCAGGTGCTGTCTGGTCGGGCAATGGGAGGGAGCCTCCAACATCAAGCAGAAACTCCCATTCATCTTTCCTAATTAGAACACAATGGAGTGGAAGAATACATGTTACATTTTTGCAATTATGGCAAGAGGAAAAGAGGAGAGAACATGGGTATACACTCAGAAGCAGTTAATTCCACAACGAAGGTTTCTATTTTCCTGTAGAGTAGGTCAGGGCATTTGCCAAGAGGCAGGTGAATAGTATCAGGTTCAGAGAATTGAGGAAGGTGGAAAAGTTAAAAATAGTCATTGTGGAGACCAGGAGAGAGCTTTGCTTGAGGAAAAACTTTAGGATTGCTGGACAGTTAAAGTTCAAGGTCATGAATTTTTAATGGTAGCAACCTAAGTAGATCTGTTTTTTTTTTTTTTTTTTTTTTTTTTTTTTTTTTTCCCTAGCAGTGTTGGATCAACAGTTCAGGTATTAATATGTAGAAGGCAGACTTTGGGTGAATCAGGATTGAAATTTTATCAGGTAGTATTGTGGTCAGGGTATTACACTTAATATTTTGGATAGCGGATAATCGTGATGATAAAAGTGCTTGGAGTGTGGCTACAGGGCTTGAAGTCTGCAATGGAATGGTAAAAAAATGGTAATGGAAAAGAGACAGTGAAAAACTAAGAGCCAAAGAACTGTGTCTTAGACACCAAAGGCAGATTAACATACAGGGAAGTACTTTTTGCTGGAGAATGAATCAGCTATGGATAGAATCTAGAACATATGAAGGAATGTCACAACAATGTAGGGGGCTATTTCATGGTTCCTCCTTTTACTTGTCCCTCAAGGGGCCTCATCTTTTCTCTCGCTTGAACTATTCAGGGCTAGATGGGAATCTGGAGTTATCATGGCTGCAAGTATAGTTGTCCCTTTGTACACATTGGGGATTGGTTTCAGGTCCCCTGTGGATACCAAAGACTGAGAATGCTCAAGTTTCTTGTATAAAATGGTATTGTATTTGCATATAACCTATGTATATCTTCCCTCAAACATTAAATTGTCTCTAGATTACTTACAAAACATAATACAATGTAAACACTATGTAAATAGTTGTTATAATGCATTGTTTAGGGAATAATGATTTAAAAAAAGTTTATACATGCTCATCAGGGAGGCATTGTTTTCCCCTGAATATTTTCTATCTTGGTTGAATCCAAGAATGTGGAACTCGCGGATACATTGGGCAACTTCCATGATTATTAAGCATATTAAGTGTGACACAAAGGACTCAAAATCTTACAGGTGAATGGTTTTTTGACTAAGAGGATGACTTAAAAAGTAACTAGAAGCTAAGGGAAGAGAGGCTGGGCTTTCAATGACAGGAGAGAGTAAAAGGAAGAAACAGAAGTACTTGAAGAGGAATGTGGCCTCCGATGAGGCAAACACAGGGCCATGGTCAGTCCACACACGGCTGCTTAGCTATCCTCCGTTTATGGTTATATTCAGGGCCCTCCTCCCTGCAGATCCATCCTTCATGGAGATTGCTACACCTGGATGCAAAATGCATTCATTTGCTTCCCTAACTCTCCACCCTGGAATGGAGAACCAGGGTTGGAACATAGAAAATTGGCTTTAAGTCTGCTTCTGAAATGTAGAGAACAGAAACTCACAAAAACTTCTGCAATTAGAATTTTTTTCTGAAGGTACTTTTGAGAAAGACAGCTTGGGACCACACCATGGAAAGATTTAAATTTCAAGATAAAGAACTATTTTGGAATTTTAGAATTCTAGAATTTCAGAATAAGAACCTCTCCTTTAGGAACAGGCAGGTAATATGTGGGAAGAAGCACTTTTTGAACTTTCCCTAGGTGTTGGTGAGTGGGTGGATTGTATGTTTATGTAATCTACATCCACGGGAAAATTGTCTTTTGTCCTTTATGTCTTCATTATCAATTTACCTGTGGTTTCTTCTTAAATAATGTCTTAAAATATACTTCCAGTTTTTTCTTATTCAACCACTACCATTTTGTTTTTCTCTTTATTTTCTTTTGGACCCCCAACTATCTATTCCTTTTAAAATGCCTAAGTTATTTTTTTTTTTTTCATCTCAGTAACTTTTGCTGATAAAGGGCATTCATTGATCTATTCAAAAGGCTTTGTCAATGGTCGCATTTCAATTAAAATCTCCAATTATGAGCTCAAGGTTCTCTTGTCCCTGTCCCAATTTAACTTCTTAGGGCTATCTCTTTTACTGTGTGTTCCCAAGTGAGATGAAGTTTGGGGCCATTCCTGTAAGCATGTTTCTGCTTTGCATATTGCCAAGCAACATAGGCATCTTCTGCAGTGTCCTTCCCATGATGAAGCCTCAGCCGTGCACTAGCAGGCTAGGATTAGCAATCAGCTGAGTGGATGCATGCCCACTCATCCACACTGGCAAAGCAAGAACTGCAAATCTCTGTGAGCACAAAATACTCTGTCTTGAAATACCATTTTTATATGTCTACTCCCACAAGTTTTAGAATAACTAAATAGAATTGAGTACCTGTCTGTGTCCTTCGACTTTGACATCTTGCCTACTGAGATAAGGGTTGAATATATAAGCCTATATTTGAATATACATGCCCAGATGGGGTTCAAGGCCTAACATGTTGGGAGTAGATCTCTGTAAGAGCCCTGTTTGGGGAGATGGCTTAAATTGTGGTTGACTATGGGCCATGGAGATTTGGGCATTGCCGCCTTCCGTAGTCTCATGGGACTTGGCCCGGGATCTCGAGTGACTTGAGCCGAGATTGCTGATCGGGTCTGCGCCATTTTTTGGTGGTGTGTGTGTGGTGCGTGTTAGTTGTTGTTAGAGCCAGAGAGAAAAGTTATCAGAATAAAAAGCTGTTTGTTTCCGGTTCGCCTCTAAATTTCTTCCCACGGCTTCGTTGCTCCAAGCGGCCATCGCTTCAGGCGACAACAGATCTCTAAGACTCTGAATGGACTTGGACAAACCTGTAACTTCCTAAAACTTGAATGTGAAAAATTTGTTTTTGTGTACTTATGGCACATGTTTTTCCATAAAGAGATATTCTATAGTTTTATTTTTAAAAGGTATCTTGATTTCTTTATTGTTGTAAAGTTAAATGAGCTGATTTGGTTATAGATGCTGTTTTGGCTGGGAGTGCTAGTAGCCAATGAGTCACCCACAATCTCACTATTGGGTTGAAAGGAAAAAAATCTCAGATCAAACTCTTACTCACATACCAGTCTTCACTAAACAATTAAACATTAACAAGCAGGCAGAAAACAGCTTATGTGACAGGATCTGTCAGCTTGAAGAAGTTCTTGCTCACTGTCCTTTTTATACTTTGACCTCTACATTAGATGAAAGGTTCACTCAGGATAACATTACAGCATTTCTGGAGGCTGAGTGTTGGTACTTTCCTAGTTGTGTTGAATGACCATGGCTGCACACAGGAATGCTTGCTGATAAAAGCTTTGCAACCTCTCCTGAGAACTCTGGCTACACACCATTGGGTTCTTATGTCTTATTCCTTCAAGGTGTGGGAGGGAGGGTGGGTCTCACGGTACTGCAGCCAGTGAATACATGTTGAGTATTTTTAGCTTTACAAATGACAACCCACTTCTAACATTTGCCATGCTAACTAATGAGTATAATTTCACAAATAAAATCCCTTTTCTAATAGTTTCTATGTTCAGATGGTAATCAAGCTATGAAAAGCAGAAGCACATGGAATGATCATTCCTGATTTGTGAATTTCAGATAAATGTATGTTACCTACACTGGAGTATGGATTTGTCATTAGGGAGACCAGCCCAAGAGTGGAATAATAAATTGTGTTGTACATACATCATATTATATCATCAATTCTGAAACATTTAAAAAATAATTATAGGTATCATGATATTTATGCACATAACACACATAAAATTTTATATAAATGCAGATGTGTCATCATGTTTCATTTTTAATTTAATTTTTGTTTTTTCTTTATCCTCTACTCTATGTTGTTTTTTTCAAAAGGAAACAGAATGGTCATGCTATGCCCATTTATCTGCATCTTTCTTTTAAAAATTTCTTTAAAAAATTTACAGATAGGTAAAGTTGAACTCAAATTATCATTATTTGCTGACGATATGATTTTATACCTAGAAGATCCAAAAAATTCCACCAGAAAACTTCTAGAACTCATAAATGAATTCAGCAAAGTAGCAGGATACAAAATCAACACCCATAAATCTAAGGCATTTCTATATATCAGTGACAAATCCTCTGAAAGGGAAATGAAGAAAACTACCCCGTTTACAATAGCATAAAAAAAAAAATAATAATACTTGGGAATCAACTTAACCAAAGTCGTGAAAGACCTCTATAATGAAAACCACAGAACATTAAAGAAATAAATTATGGAAGACCTTAGAAGATGGAAAGATCTACCCTGTTCTTGGATAGGCAGAAATAATATTGTCAAAATGACCATACTACCAAAAGCACTATACAGATTTAATGCAATGCCAATCAAACTCCCAATGACATTCCTCATAGAAATAGCAAAAACAGTCATGAAATTCATCTGGAAAAATAAGAGACCCAGAATAGCTAAAGCAATCCTTATCAAGAGGAGTGAAGCAGGTGGCATCTCTATACCAGACCTTAAATTATACTGCAGAGCAATAGTAACAAAAACAGCATGGTATTGGCACCAAAATAGGCTGGTAGACCAATGGTACAGAATAGAGGACACAGAGACTAACACATACAATTTCAATTATCTTATATTAGACAAAGGTGCCAAAAACGTACATTGGAGAAAAGATAGCCTCTTCAACAAATGGTGCTGGGAAAACTGGAAATCCATATGCAACAAAATGATATTAAACTTCTATCTCTCACCATGCACAAAATTCAACTCAAAGTGGATCAAGGATCTAGGAATTAGACTAGAGACACTACACCTAATAGAAGAAAAAGTAAGCTCTAATCTCCAACATGTTGGATTAGGCTCCAAGTTCCTTAATAAGAATCCTGTAGCACAAGAATTAATATCAAGAATCAATAAATGGGATAGATTCAAATTACAAAGCTTCTTATCAGCAAAAGAAACAATCAGTGAGGTGAATAGAGAGCCTACTAATTGGGAACAAATCTTTACAACACGCACATCAGATAGAGCACTAATCTCTAGAATATATAAAGAACTTAAAAATCTTAACACGAAAAAAAAAAAAATCAAATAACCCAATCAATAAATGGGCAAAGCAATTGAACAGACATTTCTCAAAAGAAGATATACAATAAATCAACAAACACTTGAAAAAATGTTTAACATCTCTGGCAATTAGAGAAACGCAAATCAAAACCATTCTAAGATTTCATCTCACACCAGTCAGAATGGCAGCTATTAAGAACACAAACAACAATAAATGTTGGCAAGGATGTGGAGAAAAAGGCACGCTCATACATTGTTGGTGGGACTGCAAAATGGTGCAGCCAATATGGAAAGCAATATGGAGATTCCTTGGAAAACTTGGAATGGAACCACCTATGACCAGCTATCCCACTCCTCGGTTTATTCCTAAAGGACTTAAAAACTGCATACTACAGGGACACAGCCACATCAGTGTTTATAGCAGCACAGTTCACAGTAGCTAAACTGTTGAACCAACTTAGATGCCCTTCAGTAGATGAATGGATAAGGAAAATGTGGTATATATACACAATGGAGTATTACTCACCAGTAAGAGAGAATAAAATCATGACATTCGCAGGTAAATGGATGAAATTGGAGAATATAATGCTAAGTGAAACTAGCCAATCCCAAAAAAGGCAAATGCCAAATGTTTTTTCTGATATAAGGAGGCCGATTCACAGTGGGGTTGGGATGGGGGATTAGAAGAACACTAGAATGGCCAATGGGGAGAGAGGGGATGGGAGGGTCAAAAGGGTGAAGAAAAATAAAAAGACGGTAGAATGAGATGGATATCATTACCTTAAACACATGTGTGAAATCACGAATGGTGTGAATATACTTTGCATACAACCAAAGATATGTAAAAATGTGCTCTACGAGTATAATATGAAATCTAATACATTCTGCTATCATTTCTAAAAACTTAGAATAAAAAGTAAATTTGAAAGAAAAAATTTAAGCAACTTAAATCTTATGTAAATGCCATAAATTCACCCATTTTAATTGCACAATTCAATGACTTTTAATAACTTCATTGGGTTGTTTAATCACTGTTGTCTGTTTTAAACATTTTCATTACCCCAATATGCTGTCTCCTGTGATTCATAGTTAACCCCTATTCCCATACCCAACCTAAAGGCCCATTATTCTGCTTTCTGTGTCTGTAGATTTTCATATCTTACATTGTTTAATAATGTGCAACAGAAATCTCTCCAGTTCAGGTGATGTGCCTTTAATACATTGTTTTGAAATTCTGCACGTTCTTTCATGATGCAGGTATGAAATGATTTATTCAGTTCTTTCCCTTTTGATGCTAATTAGTGAATGTGAGCATGCTTCCTATGTTTTTAGGCCTTTGGATGTCTTTTCTGTGCATGTTCATTCAGATGTTTTGCCATTTTTTTCCTGATAGAATGTTTGTCTTTCAGTTGACTTTAGAAGAATCATTTTATGTTATAGATATTGGTCTTTTGTCTATTGTCTGTATTAAAAATTTTTGTAAACCTATTAATTTCTAATTGCCTCCTATTATGTTCAGAGTGTGACCTATAAATTTTATTTTAAAAAATTCATTAAGTTTGTCTTTGTGACCAATGTGAGTAATTTTTAAAAATATTCTATGGATAATACATTTACTGAAATTCTTGTTTCTATTGAAGTCTATGTGGTTTTTTGTACTTACATTTTATGTATTGTTCAATTCTTACACAACCCAAATTATGTCCACTAGATCTGTCCAGCTGACAAAAACATATTGATGAGTTTCACAGTATTGCCTTTTTATTCTCTTTACTCTTGGCACTTCAAAAATGTTTTGACTATGTGAGTTAGCAGTGATGTTGGTTGTTATATACATGTTTACAGCAGTTAAACCTCAGACTGAGTTTTTTACTTTCATGTAGTAACTAATTATATTTCATAATTATATGACATCAATTTTATCTGAAAACATATTTAATGATAAATCCTTTTTGATTGATATTGCCATTTTCCTTCCACCCCACTTTCTATTTTGGGTTCCTGTTTCTATTTTGTATTTATGTTATATCCTTTTCCCTATCTTTTCATTTTACTTTTAAAAATTTTCTTGTTTTAAAATAGTCTGCAGCTGGCTTCTCCCCTCCACCTTCCTTCACTGCTAGAGACTCTTAAAATTTATTTTGTTTCACTGTTTCTTCATGATTTAGACTTTACTTTTATTTCCATATGTCCTTTTTCTTTATTGTTTTTGCTGTGCTCCTGCTTCTATTCAATCTGCCCACCTTCTCCCTTGTTAATTTGGAAGTACTTTTCCATCTTACCTTTTATTACATTTGAATTGGGTTTACTATTCCCTTTTCTACCTAATTTCTTTGTTTTTGGTAATACAGCTTAGCAACAATACTACTGATAATCAGGAAAAAATAAAGGTGAGTTAAGAAATTTTCTGAAGTGTTTTTTTTAGAGATAGTACAAAGGTGATATGTTCTCTGAAGTCTCATATATCCTAAAATATTTTTTCACCTCAGTCAGAAATTGATATACCATTTGGGTGTATGACTCTTGGATTATAATCTTTTCCTTTCTCTGAATCACATTTTTGTAGATGCTGCTCCCCTGGCTACTAGCTACCCCACCCTGAACATGGAATGTCTGATACTACTTTGACTTTAATTTTCATTTTAGCTTAGTTAGTCTTTCAGCTGTAAAGTCTAAGACGTTTTTAAAAACTCTTCAGAGTTCAAGAAATTACCTGGGTGTGGTTAGTTGTCTTTTTCAGTCCTTAGTGAGCCCTGGATTTTTGCAGACTCAGGTCTATTACTATCATTAGGAAATTTTTTTTCTAATATTTGTTTATTTGATTTTCTCCTATCTGTTCTTATTTTTCCTTTAATAATATTCTCATTTATGTCTTCTGAATTTGTCTTTTAATTTTCTTATTTTCCCCTGGTGATTTTTATCTCTGTAGCTTGCTCTGTTTTTTAAAATAATGTGAGATTTTTCACACTCAATCTTCTAAGTCACTAATTGGGGCAACAGTAGTGCATTATTCTTTAACTTATGTGTTGAATTTTCAAGTAGAAAAATTGTATCTGTTAGCCCAGAAGTAGTTATGCTTCACTCAAAAAAAATTCAAGTGCATGTATTTTTATTCAGCTCTTAATTTATCTCTTCTTAGCAATTCTGTATCACCAGATACCTGATTGTCTTTCTTGATCATCAATTCCGGCATTCCAGCCCTTTTAATGGAATGAACACTTTTCTTAGATTTGCCAGGCTCAGGTCTGTTAATTTCAGTGTTTTAAATAAGAATTGTATATTAAAGGTATTTAAGATTGTTCATAGTTGTGTAGGTTGTTGAGCCCTGTTGAGTAGCAGGCAGATATTCCCTGGTCTCTGGTCTCTCTGCTTGCTTCTAACTTCTGGGGTTAGCCTTTTCATTTCTCAGCTTTCTGGAGTAAGAAACCTGGCTTATTGTTTGGAAGCATCTGATCTACGAAAAACAGTCTTTTCACAGGCCACAACACTTTGTCCTTGGTCCTGAGCTCTGAAGCTATTTTTCAGGCACTTGTCCAGACTTAGGGAATGAAGTTTCTCACCAATTCTTTCTACGATGACCACAACAGAGTTCAGATCTTATTGAAATGAAGCTACCATAAGTCTCAGCAGGCCAGAAACCCAACATGATTTGGAACTTCTAATGGAACAATAAATATAGCATCATTATTTATGGAACATAGAGTAATTGCTCCATGTGCTCTAAGACTTTAAAAATACATCTTGTGTGAATGATGTAGAGGTGGGAAAGGATGAGAAAGGAGTCACTGTCTTGTTGTCCTGTATTCATCATCCCTTGTCCATTGCTTTGATTGGATTTTCAAAGTAGTCTGTGACCCAGAAAGTAACTGCTTCTCAGATGCAACTTACATTCCAAAGCTATGCTTTCTGCATGCCTTTAATGTGTTTATCTCAGAATGACCTCATAAATGGATGACAATAACTACTAAGATTCATAAAACTGTTAAGTAACCATCTAATATACCATACAGTTGGCTGTGGTTTCTACCTATTATAACTGATTTTTTTTCAATAGGGAAAACCATCATAAATCCAGCTTACTATATGGGTTCTGGAAGATAGCTATTACTTCTAATGAAAAAAGAAGTACATCTCAAACCCTCTTCTGTCTTTGGTCTTTAAAGTGTCTAAATGCCATATAACACTATAAAATTATTTTTAAAGATTTTCTATCAGTTAACACATCTGATTGTTTGAAAGACACTGATTAGGAAAAATAAATTCAGAAATCTTGACGGAGTCTTAACACTTCACACTTCAGGATGCGAAAAAACTTTAAAGTTCTTTCGGTTCAATTTCTCATTAGTGCCAAGTGGTTAGTTAGATTCTACCTTAATCCCCTGGAGTGCCTAACCCAATACCCCATGGACATCCAATCCATTTATTGGAAAACTCTGTTTAAAAGGTCTTGATATATTGATCTTGGACCTATCTCTTTGCAAACTCTGACCATTGATCCAAGTTCTACCTTTGGAATGTCAATTTTGCAGAATATCACTCTTGTAAAAACACTTAATCATCTCGAGAAAGACATAGGTCCTTAGAATGTTTTCTAAAGAGGAGTATATGTTTAACCGCTATATTAAATGAAAACATGGAAGTTTGAATTTTCATGTAGTTTAAACTTTGAACATTCTGAATCAGTTAGGCAAGATAGACATGGAGACTGAATCTAGTTTTAGGAAATTTCATTATAGAGCTCAAGATTTTAATGCTAGAAAGAAATTTATACATTACCACCTAACCCATTAAAATTATTTTCCTTAGAGGGATATAGAAGCTTAGATAAAAGTAGTTTCTCTTAAAAAATAAATGCCTTTGATACCTGAAATTATGATCACCTTATGGCTTATGCCTTAGTTGAAAAGACTTATGAATAACTAGAGATTACCATCCCTGTTGGAATGCTTTTACTACAAAGACAAAAACAAACGAGGATGTGGAGAAAGGGAACTCTCAGACACTGTTGGCAGGAATGTGAATTAGTATAGTCATTATGGAAAATGGTATGGAGTTTTCCCCAAAAAACTAGAAATAGAACTACCATATTATCCAGCAATCCCACTCCTAGATATGTATCAAAGCAAATGAAATCAGTATGTTGAAGAGACATCTGCACTTCCATGTTTATTGCAGCACCGCTCACAGTAGCCAAGAAATAGAATCATCCCAGGTGTTCCTCAACAGATGAATGGATAAAGAAAATGTGGCATATGTGAACAATGGAGTATGATTCAGATATAAAAATTATGACATTTGGTCATTTGCAGCAACATGGATAAAAGTGGAGGACATCATAATAAGTGAAATAAGTGAAGCATAGGAAGACAATGGTCTTCTCTCAATTTGTACATGGAAGCTAAAAAGTGAACTTCAAAGAAATGTAGAATAAAATAATGGTTATTAGAGCCTGGGAAGAGTGTAGGAGAGAAAGGGAAGGATTGAGAGAGTGTGGTTAATGGGCTTAAGATGCAGTTTGTTAGAAGGAATAATTTCTAAACTTCTACAACACAGAAAGATTAATAGGGTTGACAACAATTAATTGAATACTTCAAAACAGCTAATAGAGAGAATTTTGAATGTTTCTAACAGAAAGAAATGATATGTACCTGAAGTGAGATAAGCCAATCACTCAGATCTGATCATTGCACATTGTGTATGTGTGTGTGTGTGTGTGTGTGTGTGTGTGTGTGTGTACATATAAGTGTATATATACATATATATAAATGTCACACCCCACAAATATGTTCAGTTACTATATATCAATTAAAAATAACAATATACATTTAAAAGAATAACTCGAATTTATCTGTTGAATTATTTACCTGTTGAATTTACTACAGAGGATTGAATAGATATTGAAGGTTTGATGTCAAAGAGTAATAGAATAATTTACAAATGTCAGAAACTGATATAGACAGATTTTAGATGTTGAAGAAACATACATAACATCATTTTTTATAGTTTATTTTAGTTGTTGATGGACCTTTATTTAATTAATTTATTTAATACAGTGCTGAAAATCAAACCCAGTGCTTCACACATGCTAGGTGAGCACTCTACCACTGAGCCACAACTCCAGCCCCATAATATCATTATTTATGAAAGAAAAATTCATTCCTGCCAGGTGCTATTGCTGTAGTATTTTAAAAATAAATCCATTCATAATAGATCATGTCTGTAAGAAACTTGAAACTTCTTAGAGAGATAAAACTTAAATAATTACCTAGTATTCAGTGCTATGTAAACCTGGCCCAATATGAAAAATGATAGAGAAAATAATCTCTGAAACTCTTGATAACTTGAAACCTAATAATATTGCTAAAATGCCTAAGCTGATGTTATTATTATTTTTTTGACAAGAAAGAAAATCTAATGCTAAAACTTAAAAATACCAAATAGAAGCTTCTGTTTTTAAATAGTATGTAAGAATGAACATTTTAAAAATGTAAATGTATCTTAATTAGCATCTCTAGATGACATGTGCCTGTGCTATTACAATAAGGAATTACCTGTTGAATTATTTACAGGTGAAAAACTAGAAAGAACCAGAAAAAGATTTCAAAGGAGATTGGAGAAAATGGCACAAAATAAAACTCTTCTTTTGCTTTTGGAAGTGCTCAGGGAAGATGACTCAAAATTCACTTCCCTTGGTGGAGCAAAGATATTTACAAGGCTGCTCTCCTCCTCCTGGTTGGAAGCGCACACATGGGACACTCATTGCTTCATCAACCTCGTCCATTATCATGGACTGAGCTATGCCTGGCCTGGCTGCTCACGTATGGTGGTGTACAATAATATGAATTCAAAGCTATTAAAACAGAAACACACCTGGATATTTCTACCAAAACATTTCTTTATTTTTATTATATATGTCATCACTATAGAATATAAAAACCTCTGGTTCTCAACTCCTTAGGGGCTGGACCTATGTTTCATTTGTCTTCTGGTTCTTACTTTATCATCATTCTTCTTCTTTCCTTGAGCATTTGAAGAATCTCCGGCCCAGGAAGTTCAGTATTTATTGAACAAAATCAAAAGAAATCAAAATGAACAAAATAGTTGTATATGGCATCATCCTACTCAGCACATAAACAATCTTCCTCCCTTAGTGAACACAATATTTTAACTATGAAGAGGTAACCAATTGCAAGACTATTTCTCAGTTATACTAGTGGGTATAAAAATACCATGTGATTTCACTTCATCAATACAGTGGACAAAGAAGAATTATTGTGTCTTTTACTTTGTGGCTCTGGTGAGTCCTCAGGAAGTGTAGTTGAAAAATCAATTTTCCAGGCTGAAGTCTTTGCTGGTCACAGTTCAGGGATTAGAGAAATCCAATTTGAGGAAAATATTGGTCTGCCTGAAGGCTCCCTTGTAGCTTATCTCTTTGAAGTGCTAAGATAACTTCCCTTCTGGGTGAATATACCAGCTAGGATTTTTACCTGCTAATGTAGAACTTTCCACCTTGCCCCTTATATAGTAGATGTCCAAAACCTCTGGATTTTTACCTTCATCAGAAAGAAAGCGTATTGTTGCTTCGCAAAAGGGTTTTAATATGTACCAATTGCTATCTCAATGCTGTGAAGACCCCCTGATATGGGTGTTATTTGAGGAACCTTGGTCTTAAGGACATGCTCTCCATTCAGTTGTCTGGAAAGAGACTAACTTCCACCCTTGTAGTGTAATATTAAATGTAGGATCCTTGGTCATAAATAAGCCTTGGTAAAACCAAATTCCATTAAGGAGTTCACAGTTAAGGTTGACTAACTAGGTTTTATATTCTGGGGCTCAAATTCTTAACTCTATGGGTGAGACCCACTTCATAGAAGATTCTGTACCAACTGACCTAATAGAGCCAACACTCTCAATGCAAATTATAAGTAGCTTATTCCTAATATAAACTCTACTGTTCTTGCTCAGGAACTGAAAATTGTCCAGTTTCTCTCCTGGGTAAATGGGGCTTGTTATGGTTTGGATGTGAGGTGTCCCCCAAAAGCTCATGTGTGAGACAATGCAAAATGGTTCATAGGAGAAATAATTGGGTTATAAGAATCTTGACCCAATCAGAGAATTAATGCCCCATGGGATTAACTGAGTAGTAACTGAAGGGAAGTAGGGTTGTGGTTGGAGGAGATGGGGTATTGGCGATGTGGCTTTTGTATTTGGCTAGTGGAGTCTCTTTCTGCTTTCTGATCATCATGTGAGCTGCTTCCCTCCACTAAACTCTTCTGCCATGATGTTTTGCTTTGCATCCATCCAGGGAAATGGAGCTGGCTGCCTATGGACCAAACCTCTGAAACTTTTAGCTGATAAATAAAGTTTTCTTCCTCTACAATTTGTGCTGGTCAGGTCTTTTAGTCACAGTGGTGAAAAGGCTGACTAAAAAGGAGGGAGCAAGAGGGGAGGGAGGGGGGAAAAAAACAAAGGTGGTTGTGATGGTAGCATTTTCCAGATGCTGATTGAAGACCTGAATTGTGCGAATATATTTGTATACAAACAGTTGTATGTAAAAAGATACTAAATATATGCACTATGAGTTGTACATTTAAAAAATTATAAAAATTAAAAAAAATTAAAAAAAAAGGGCTTGTGATGGTAGCATAAGATCTGTATGAAGATGTTGTAGCACTTACTTGTGGGGAAAAAGATTATTTTATTTGTTAAAAAATTATATATCCTAGCATTAGTACTATAATTTTCTTTGCATATTCTACATCCCTAAGGAGAAACTGCCTTGTGGTCCTATCACAGGACACTTGATACAAGTGCCTAATGCAAGAACAACTTTAGAAGCCAGTGAGTTGGAAAGACAATGGCATCTTAGCATAGTTTTTTCTCATAACTATGGGTTTGTTGAACTGATCTGGATGTTAGCATATAGAATTGTTCTGTTTAAAATTAAAAAATCCCTATTCTTAAAATGAAAGTTAAAGTTTTTAGGCACAAATGATAAAGCCAAGAGTCAACATCCTTGTTTTTTTTTTTTTTTTTTTTTTTTTTCCTGCATTCTGGATTCTATGTTGATCTGTCTCCTACAATCTGCAATATAAATGTTTTAATATCCAAACCAGACTGGAAACTTCTTGATTTTACTCAATCTGTGTCAACTGCTAAGAAAGTAATGTTTCTTACACTGGAAATGCTTTGTTAAGTCCATAAAGACTTGGTGTTTCCGTTAAACCATTTACATTTGAAGTTTCTCCCTTTTGATGTTGGAGGAATTAAAAAGGAATTATGGTTGTTGCTGTGTAGCAACAGCAGGTGGTGCCTCTGGGAGCCGGAGATGCATTCTACAGTTGGCCATGGCTTTAGGAGGCAATGTGAGTATCTTCTGGTACATGCTCTTTAGAAGGCTTTCTTCCATTGCTCAAATGATGAACTTTTTCTTCAAATGCCTCTTGCTTATCTTTCACCATTGCATCACCAACAAAGAAAGAGGGTATGGTTCTTAGCACTGTGGCTTAAACAGGTATGTAGTGAACTGTTTAACTCTTTTATATCCACATGCTCAGTTTGTATGTATGCATTTTTCTATGTATGTGTATATGAGAAACAGTCATGAAATCAATAATCATTGTGAATCTGATGATTCACCACACCATAGTTCTCAATTCCTCAGTGATTGATAAAGTACCTGCCTCCAAAGTAATGGCAATCTCTTTAAGACCTTCCAGGTGAGAACCATAAAGAGTTCTGTCTTCTGGACTGTATCTACCCTCCTTCATTTACTTTGACCTTCCATTTCTAAGAGTCTGTCTTCTCTGCCCTTGCCTCTGCAGAAAAAGCCTTAGAACCAATCTCACCCACAGTTATTTTTTTTCTATAGAAACTCTGAATTGTATATCAGGGCCAAAGACTTATTCTAGAGACTCAGTTGCCCCTGGTTACACAGAGGGCACCCAATAGCAACTTGGCCCCTTATACAGTGAGATGCTGATTCTCATCAGGAACTTTAGACATCACTCCTGATCTGGTCAACATTTCAATTCTCAAGAGAAGATCGGGGTTCCTTCTTCAAAAAAGCATTCTATGTTCCTCAGACCCTTGCAAGGTGCACTGGTTTATTATCCTGGATCACTGGGCAAAAAAGATCAAATCACCTGGATGTGTATTGAAAAATGCTTTTATTTCTTCTGCTTCTGGTGAAGCTGTGTCCAAAGAAGCTTGTATAACCCATAGGTTTTCACCTGCTTTCAATTTTCTAGAATAATTGTGCTCCATACCAAATTATCCAGGGACTCAAAACTGTCTATTAGCAAAGGAAGAACTTGAACCTAGCTCTCTTATCAGTTCACAGCTCTTTCCTTTAGCTCTGGCAACACAATTTATTTAATATATATATATGTAAGTCACAAAATAGGAAAATGATGGAAAGCATCAGGTATATTATGTTTCTTTATTCTTCAGTTTCACTGAGGTGTTTTAGTTTTGGAAAGAGAGGTGTAGAGAATTCACAATGAAGAGATAATTTTGTGTTTTGATTGAGCTGAAATATTCATCTACTTTGATTTTCAGCTCAAAAGCTCCTAAAATGATCAGCAGCAGTTCATTCAAGAGTATACTACCTCTTTGATTACAGAATAAGATACATTTGTCTTTGAAATACACAAAGGGAATAGGAGAAATGATGGCTTCTTTATGGTGAAACAAACACACTCTGGTATGAGAAGTCTGAGCAGTACAGCTTGCTGAGTTGTCTTGATAATCAGTATGCCCCACTGCATAAATGATAGGGATCCTGCAATGTATTCAGTAAATTGTACTCATTTCAACTTCTGGCCAATTTTATCACAATGCTTTGTAGGCACTAATAATGACTTGAAAATTGCTTTAAAATATAGAGAAAAGTCTAGTATGACATTTGCATGATCATAATGAGCAAATACAACTGGATTCTTTTCTTCCCTTGTCTTTTCCCATAAGAAAATTATTTGCCAAAAGGGAAAAATTAATTTTGCTGAAATATCTGCTAAGTAGAACAAGGATTGTTGAAAACTGTTATTCAAAATGATTTGTCTTCTACACAATTGCCAATTTCTGAATCATTGAATGTTAAAGAAAGGAGTTGCCAAATAATAGCCAATGAGCCAAACCTAGTGCAATGCTTATTTTGGAAAAATGTTCAGTTAGAATAAAGCCATATACATTCATTTACACATTGTCTATTCCTGTTATCATACTACATTGGTCAAGTTGAGTAACTGAAACACAAGTTGTATGGCACACAAAGTCTAATATATCTATTATCTGGACCTTTACAGGAAAAGTTTGCTAATCCCTCCATTTGAACAGTAAGTTTTTTAAAAAATATTGCAATTTTGTTGCCATTAGTCTATTCTACTTATCATTCTTTTAACCACCATCTTTTCTTGAGTTGTTAATTTATTTCCTAATTAGAAATGACATCATAGTCATTTCCAGCTGTAAATATGCCTATTTTTTATTCTTTCGATCAAAAATAAAGTTTTACATAGTCACAACCACAAGGTACATGCTGTCTTTATTGAACAGAATAAGTAAAAATCTCTGGGATACTATGAAGGCAAGAGGAAAGTTCATTGCATTAAACTCATTCATTAAAGGAAGAAAAAGTCAACAAAGAAACGACCTGACATTACATTTCAAAGCCCTAGGGGAAAAAAAAATAGTAATAAACCAACACCAAAAGTAGAAGAAGACAGGAAATAATTAAAATCAGGGCTGAAATCAATGAAATTGAAACAAAAGAAACAATGCAAAAAATTGACAAAACAGAAAGCTGTTTCTTTGAAAAAATAAATAAAATCAACAAAGCCTTAGCCACCCTAATGAAAAGAAGGAGAGAGAAAACTCAAATTACTAAAATTTGTGATGAAAAATAAAATATCATGACAGACACTATTGAAATACAGAAGACAACTAGAAACTATTTTAAAAATTTATATTCCAGTAAAATAGAAAACCTCAAAAACTTCTGGAAAAATGAATAATTTCTAGAGGCATATGATCTACCCAAACTGAGTCAAGAGGACATACACAATTTAAACAGATCAATTTTAAGCAAGGAAGTAGAAGATACCATTAAAAGCCTATCAAATAAGAAAAGCCTGGGACCAGATGGATTAACAGCTGAGTTCTTTCTACAAGACCTAAAAATAAGAATTAATACCAGTATTCCTCAAGTTATTGCATGAAATAGAAAAGGGAATCCTTCCAAACTTGGTCTATGAGGCTAGTCTAATCCTGATACTCAAAACAGACAGAGACACATGTAGGAAAGAAAATTTCAGACCAATATCCTTGATGAACATAGATGGAAAAATTCTCAATAAAATTCTGGCAAATTGCATGCAAAATCATATTTTTTTAAAAAATGTGCACCATGATCAAGTGGGGTTCATTCCAGGGATGCAATGTTGGTTCAACATACAGAAATCAATAAACATAATTCATGAAATCAATAGACTTACAGATAAGAAACATATGATTTTATCAATTGATGCAGAGAAAGCATTTGACAAAATACAGCACCTTTTCATATTCAAAACACTAGAAAAACTAGGGTTAGTAGGAACATACCTTAATATTGTAAAAGTTATCTATGCTAAACCCAAGGCCAGCATCATTCCAAATGGAGAAAAAATGGAAGCATTCCTACTATAAACTGGAACAAAACAGGGATGCCCTCTTTCACCATTTCTATTCAACATAGTTCTTGAAACTCTAGCCAGACAATTAGACAGGAGGAAGAAATTAAAGGGATAGGAATAGAAAAAGAAGAACTCAAATTATCATTATTTGCCAACAACATGATTCTATAATTAAGAGTATCCAAAAATTCCATGAGAAAACTTCTAGAATTAATAAATGAATTCAGCAAAGTAGCAGGATATAAAATCAATACCCATAAATCAAATGCCTCTATACATCAGTGATGAATCCTCAGAAAGAGAAATTAGGAAAACTACCACATTCACAATAGCCTCAAAGGAAAAACAACAACAACAACAAACCAACTTGGGAATCAATTTAACAAAAGAGGTAAAAGACCTCTACAATGAAAACTACAGAACACTAAAGAAAGAAATTGAAGAAGACATTTGAAAGATGGAAAGATCTCCCATGTTCCTGGATAGGCAGAATTAATATTGCCAAAATGTCCATACTACCCAAAGTGCTACACAGATTCAATGCAATTCCAATTAAAATCCCAATGTCATTCCTTATAAATAAAGAAAAAGCAGTCATGAAATTTATGAATAGTCAAAGCAATCCTTAGCAAGAAGAGTGAAGCAGGAGGCATCACAATACCAGAACTTAAACTATACTACAAAACTATAGTAACAAAAACAGCATGGTATTGGCACCAAATAGACAGGTAGATCAATGGTACAGAATAGAAGACACAGAGACAAACCCACATAAATACAGTTATCTCATACTAGACCAGGGCACCAAAAACACACATTGGAAAAAAGATAGCATCTTCAACAAATGGTACCTGGAAAACTGGAAATCCATATGAAACAAAATGAAACTAAATCCCTATCTCTCATCATGCACAAAACTCAATGCAAAGTGGATCAAGAACTTAGGAATTAGATCAGAGACCTTACACCTAATAGAAGAAAAGGTAGGCCCAAATCTTCATTATGTCGGATCAGTCCTCGGTTTCCTTAACAAGACTTGTAAAGCACAAGAAATAAAATCAAGATTCAATAAATGGGATGGATCAAAACTAAAAAGCTTCTTCTCAGCAAAGGAAACAATCAATGAGGTAAACAGAGAACCTACATTTTGGGAGCAAATTTTTGCCACACACAAGTCTGATATAGCACTAATCTCCAGGATATATAAAGAACTAAAAAAACTTATCAACATTAAAAACAAACAACCCAGTCTATAAATGGGCTAAGGAGCTGAACAGATACTTCCCAGAAGAAGATATATAATTTATCAATAAATATATGAAAAATATTAAACATCTCTAGTAATTAGAGAAATGCAAATCAAAACTACTCTAAGATTTCATCTCACTCCAGTCAGAATGGCAGTTATCAAGAATACAGACAACAATAATTGTTGGTGAGGATGTGGGGAAATGGGCACACTCATACATTGCTGGTGTGCCTGCAAAGTGGTGCAACCAATATGGAAAGCAGTATGGAGATTCCTTAGAAAACTTGGAACGGAACCACCTTATGACCCAGCTATCCCACTTCTTCGTCTATACCCAAAGGACTTAAAAACAGCATACTACAGTACTGCAGTCATGGTGTGGTGTGAACTGATCAATACAATAAATAAGTCATAGGTATAGGTTACAGACTATAGGAATAAGACTTTGATAAGTAAGATAAGATAGCATAGATAAGCAATAGTAAGACCTAAGATTTTAGTCATAGGAAATAAGGTATTAGATAATTATAAGTTAGTGAGTTAAAACCAACTACAAATAAATATAGGTCAAAAGGTTAGCATAGACATAGATAAGGTTAGATCAATATAGCCATGAACAAATATATTAACTTGATCTTGTATCCTATCCTTTGCATAGGATAAGGACATAATAGTAATGATAGGTAAATGTGTGTGTAGGCCATAAGATAACTGTAGCAAGCATTAAACAAGTTACTGATACTGGTTATATAAGACTATTGCTGTAGTAAAACCATTTGATTACTTGTAACACTTTCCTCATTACTGGGGCAGCAGAAATGGAGTCACTATGGTTATAACAGGTGTGGAAGTAGAGACTTTGTTTTAGCTGTTTTAGACTCCATCTTAGTTTTTCTGTGATTGCTCCTGTGAAGAGGGAACTGCAGAGCCCATTTATAAGAAATTAAACTGAAAGCTGTTTTCTTATACAAATTATTTTTTTTTTTTGTACTTTGTACCTCACAAGGTGTACCCAACGCAGGATATGGCAATGGTCTTGGTGAGCTACATCCTGGGTCCAAGTGCATTTGTGGATCTACATGACTTTGAAGTAGATTCTCGCCCCCACCCAAACTCAGGATACGGTTGTCTAGCACCTGCTTGGACTTGAGCTGTGGTTGTCTTAGATGTTTAAAATAACTACTTTTTAGCTTCTGTGGCCTACTTGCTTATCACCTGGAAAATTCCAGTCCTGTTTAGGTTTGCAAAGACTCACTTACCGCTGTTCTAGCTTCTGTGATTGGTTTGCTTGCATGACACTGAAAAGTTGTGGTTTTCATCTTTAAATTCCCAAGGAAAACCAGGAAAAGCTGCTGTTCTCCCACAGAGCTTCAGTCTCTATGGGTGGGTGACAGCCCCTGGCCAGGTAAATAAAGTTCTCTCTTTTGTTTGAATTCAGACTTTGTGAGTTTTCTGAGGTGGCTCCTTATATCAGTCACATCAATATTCATAGTAGCACAACTCACAATAGTCAAACTGTGGAACCAACCTAGATGCCCTTCAATAATGAATGGATAAAGAAACTGTGGTATACATACACAATGGAGTATTACTCAACAATAAAAGAGAATAAAATTATGGCATTTTCAGGTAAATGAATGGAGTTAGAAAATATTATGATAAGCAAAGTAAGCCAATCCCCCAAAACCAAAGGCAGAATGTTTTCTCTGATAAGTGGATGCTAATCCATAATGGGGCAGGGCATCAGATGAGTGGAGGAACTTCGGATGGGGTGAGTGGGAGGGGAGGAGGGGGCATGGGGATAGTGAAATGAGATGGACATCATTACCCTAGGTACATGTATGAATGGTGTGACCCTACTTTGGGTACAACCAGAGGAGTCAAAAATTGTGCTCCATTTGTGTATAATGAATTGAAGAGCATTCTGCTGTCATGTATAACTGATTAGAACAAATAAATTAATTAAATTTTTTAAAAAAAGAAGGTTCAGAGGAGAAATAACTGGATTATGAAAGCCTTAATGCAATCAGTGGATTAATCCATTGACGGGGATTAACTGAGTGGTAACTGACAGTGGGTGGGGTGTGACTGGTGGAGGTGGTATTGGTGTGTGCTTTTGGGGTACATATTTTGTATCTGGGAAGGAGTCTTTTTCTCTGTTGCCTGATCATCATGTGAACTGCTTCCCTCTGCTACATTATTCCTCCATAATATTCTGCCTTCTCCTGGACCCCCCTAGGAATGGAAATAGCCTTCAGTGGACTGTGACCTTTGAAACTGCGAGCCCCTAAACAAACTTTTCTCTTCTAAAATTCTTCTTGTTATGTCTTTTAGTCACAGCAGTGACAAAGCTGACTAAAACAAGGCTGTATGGAAAGCATCTTAGACACTCCTGTCAGAATGGCAATCATCAAGAATACAGGCAACAATAAATGTTGGCGAGGGTATTGGGAAAAAGGCACACTCATACATCGCTGGTGGGACTGCAAAGTGGTGCAACCACTATGGAAAGCAGAATGAGATTCCTCAGAAAACTGGGAATGGAAACACCATTTGACCCAGCTATCCCACTCCTTGGTTTATACCCAAAAGACTTAAAATCAGCATACTATAGTGACAACAGCCACATCAATGTTTATAGCAGCTCAATTCACAATAGCTAGACTGTGAAACCAACCTAGGTGTCCCTCAATAGATGAATGGATAAAGAAAATGTGGTATATATACTCAATGGAATATTACTCAGCTTTAAAGAAGAGTGAAAATATGGCATTTGCCAGTAAATGGTTGGAGTTGGAGAATATCATGCTAAGCAAAAAAAGCCAATACCACAAAATTAAAGGCCGAATGTTTTCTCTAATATGCGGATGCTAATTTACAATAAGACAAAGGGCACTAGGGAAGAATAGAGTTACCTTAGATTAGGTAGAGGGAAGTGATGGGAGGTAAGAGAGGAGATGTGGGAATAGGAAAGATAGTAGAATGAAACAGACATTATTACATGTGACTACATGACCAATATGATTTTGCAACATATACACTCAGAAAAATTAGAAATTATATCCCATCTATGTATGATATATTAAAGTACATAAATGCATTCTACTGTCATGTGTAACTAACTAAAACAAATTAAAAGAATAAATATGGGGAGTTTATTGAGAATATTATTGTAGGTTTTGGAAGAGGTCCATTATTCATTCTGCAGTATTCTATGTCACTAGGACTCAGTGGACACTGTTGGAACAGTTGTTTTCCAAGGTTGTTCACATTAGTGTTTGGGTATTTGTGGTACATGTTGAATATTTATTTTCTTTTTGTCAACAAATTTTTAGTGTAGCCAATATGCTGACTTTGTAGGTGTTAAATTTTCCAGAAAGCTAGATATGTAAGGCATAACATAACAGCAATGTTGTTAAATAGAATGTGTCTTCCTATGACTAATATGTATTAATTAATGGATACTAACCTGTGGTTAAATTTAAGATCCCATTTGGTATTCACTGAACCAAAAGCAGTGTTTGAAATCTGTAAGCAAGTTTAATTACCCAAACTCTAGATCTCATATATTCAGTGTGGTATTTTGAAATGAATATTACATATTTCAAGACCCTTAAAATTATTCTATACTTTTTTTTGTTAAAAGCAGAAATATTTTAAAGATGCATTTGAGAACTGAGAAAAGGACATACCGATTTAAATATGAGGTTTGAATACCTAATATCAGTACCTTTGTGATCCAGAAAAACTGAAAGTAGAAACAAAGTGGGGAAACCAGAAAAAAATGCTTAGGTGGAAAAAAAAACACATGAATAAAAGTTCAGGACAATGATATCAATTCTAAGTCTTGCTTTTGAAGGTATTTTTCATTCACAGAGCATCTTAATTCATACTAGACATGTTTCAAGTGTACAGTAGCCACATGTGGCTAGTAGCTACCATATTGGATAGATCATTCACCCTAACTACTGTGATGTTAATTCTGTATGTAATATTTAATCTCTTTTGATAACGAATTAGGATATTTCCAACTGTTTTGCTCTCATAAATATCACTTCTTAAAAATGCATAAGAATACATGTCTTAATGACTTGAAAAATTGTGCTCTTTACATGTAATACGAAATGAATTGCACTCTGCAAGCATGTATAACGAATTAGAATAAATAAATAATTTAATTATTAAAAAAAAATACATGTCTCATAAGCATAAGCAAACATCCTCTATATTGTATTTATAATGGTAAAGTTACTGGGTTAAGAAATACTTAATTTCAACTTTACTAGAATGCATAAAAATATTCTCCAATGTAGTTGGAACAATTTGCATTTATTTGAAAGTCCCCATGGCTCAACAGCTGTGCAAAATTTGGAGTTCTGATGCTTCAAAAATATGTTCAATCTGATGGATGTGAAATGTTATTCACTCAAAAAATTATATATAGCATCACTAACAATAAGGCCTTACATTTTTGTTTTTGCTTTCTGGCTATCCAAGTTTTCTGCTCTGTGAATTATCTGTCATATTTTGACTAATTGTTAGCAACTCCTTTACGTTTTTACTGTTTGATTTGTGTAAGTTCTTTTTTTAAAATATTTATTTATTTGCTTTAGTTGCACATAATGCAATGCATTTATGTTTACGTGGTGCTGAGGATTGAACCCGGCCCACGCACGGCTAGGCAAGCGCTCTGCCGCTGAGCCACAACCACAGCCCCTTTTGTAAGTAAGTTCTTTAAATGTTGTCAGTGCTAATCTTTTATCTCAGGAGTTGCAAACATCTTCCAGTTTGAGCCTTGCCTTTTCTTTTGCTTTGTGTGCAGTTATTGTTGTTGCTGCTTTTTAGTAGAAGTTTTAAAAGCAATGAAGATAAATGTATTAGCAGTTTTTCTTCTGGGGTATGTTTTTCATCTTGCTTAACAGTTAATTTTTCATTTTAGATTCCTGTATTTTCTTCTAAGAGTTTTAAAATTTTGCTTTTCCTATATTTGTGAGCTAGAGATTTGATATATTCCATCCCTTCTCCACTGATCTATCATATTTCAAATTTCCAGGTATGTATGTTTTCTTTCAGGTTCTTTATTATTTTTTTTTCTTTATTTGTCATGGTCTAGTCACAACTAATGTGGTTTGATAACTAATCTTGTGATCTGGCAGGTTGAAGCCATTCACCCTGTTTTTCAGTAGAGTTTTAATCAGTGCTGGTCCTTTAGTCAGACACATACATTTTTAAATCTACCTACAAAGTTCAATGGAGAACCTTATTAAGATTTTGATTGTAATTGTGTCAACTTTACATATTCATTTTGGTAAAAATTATATTTTAATGGCCTAATGATACCTTCATATCCATAAATAAGGTACACACAACCCTTTAAATAATGGAAAATGTGTTGCAACTAGATTATATAGCTTTAGTAAGGGTGATAATATATTTATTAGATTTATATTAGCTACATAATTTTAGTATATATAAAATAGAATTTAAAAATACATTTTCTAAACGTATAGAAGTAAATAAAGTTTTACGTTTTAACTTCCATAATAATGTACTTTTTTCCAGTAACTGAGAAATTAAACAGAACACTAACACACATGTATATGTTTTAACATAAAAAATTAATCTAAAGAATGTGTGTTGAACCCTGTTTTAACAGTTAAAGATTATATTCTTCTGAGCATATATTAGAAATCATGGAACTGATCTATTTTCTACTTCTCTAACTTTCTCTTTTTATTTTAAATATTTTAACTCATATGTTATATACTGTTCATGATAATATTACTTTGTGTTTATAGCTTTTTATTTTTTCTCTTAAGACTTCCTGGTATTTTTTTGGTATGGCCTTATTTCATTCTAATCTTAATGATTTAATCATGTATTGCTTTGAATGTACTTATTTTATATTCTCCATCTGATAATTCTCTTGTTTATTGTTTCTTTTCCTTAAGAAAGTTTCTCACAGCAGTGGGATCAGAAGGAAAATGGTAAACATAAAGTGAAGAATGTGAAATGAAAGTTTCTGTGTCCTTGTTGGAGTTTTAGAACTAAAACAATATTAGACATTTAAAAAAAAAATCTTTCAGAGCTTATGTAATCCACTCACTGCCATTTGATGGATTGAGTAGGTTTAAGAGAAAGAAAGAAAAAAGGAAGGAAGGAAGGAAGGAAGGAAGGAAGGAAAGAAAGAAAGAAAGAAAGAAAGGCTTACATAATTAAATTGCAGAGAGCTGTTTTCATTTATGTACATTAACTTTTTTAATGGACATTAACTTTTAATAGTTCTTACCTAATAGATACACAATCAAGTAGACTTATACATATTTACACACGCATAAAAGACATATGCATATTTAAAGAACGAAGTTCATAATGGCCCACCCTTTCTTTTTGTTTCACAGGAGAATTTTATATTGAAATTTCACATGGCTTTTTTTTTTGGGGGGGGGTGGTGTGTATATAGTGGGGATTGAACCCAGGGATACTTTATCACTGAACTACATCTCTAGTCCCTTTCATGTTTTATGTTGAGGCAGGGTTTCACTAAGTTTCTTAGGGCATTGCTAAATTGCTGAGACTGGTCTTGATCTTGAAATCCTCCTGTTTCAGCCTCCTGAGTCATGACCTATTTTTTATGAATGTAGCAGCAAAAATAAAGATTGATTCCCTCTTGTGGATAAAAGAATAAAGATATAGGCAGTGAAGAATTTTTTTAGACAATGATGAGAAAAGTAATTCTAATTAAAACATATGGAAAATACGGGCCTTGAGAGTTATGGAACAACTGGTTTAGACCTAAATTCTAATATTTAACATGTATTAACAAATATTTATTTGTTATTATATAAATATCTAATATTTAACATGTGTTAATAAATATAGCATAATAGGTGATGGTCTAGAAGTTATTAGTTGGATTCATGGAATTTTCATCTCTCCAAGGTCACAGAATATTTTTGTTGCTGTAGGTCGAAGGTGAGGATATTCTGTGATTGACTTATTAAATCTAACCCCTGTCATTGACTTTTCCTCTAGGTAATAATATCCTATATTTCCATGGTATAACATATTCAAAGAGACAATAATGATAATTAACTTACCTGGTATCAAAAGTTTATAACCATACACAGATAAGTAATTTTGTATGTGAGCAGAAAGGAAGAAAGAATACATTTAATGAGCATGTCAGCTCCATGAAGACTGGTGTCTTTGTGTGTTTTATTCAGGGTGTACTCCCACTCCCCAGGATAATGCCAGGTGCATCAAATATTATTATTTGTCATTTCTTTGTTTCTAAATCAGGGACAGTATGGCATTTTTTTTTCTTGATTCACATATGAGGATTTTGATACAATAGTGATGATTTAATACATGAAGTCACAGAATTTCAGGGCCATGTAGGACATATCATCATTGTGTTCTACATGAAAGGATCATGCAGTCATAATTTCAATTTGATTTTAGGGAAATTGAAGCCCAGAGTGTTCCGTAGCTTGGTACAGATAAATCAGTAGTAGAACTGGCACCAAAACTCAAGACTACTACCTACCCATCCAGTGCCTATTCCTACTCTTCACGTGACAGAATTTAGACACAAATACTGACTTGTTTTTATTTATTTGTTTATTTTTATGGAGATATTCACCTACCATGAAATTCATCTTTTTACATTACATGATTCCATGATTTTTTTAGATGGTCAAAGTATTGTACAACCATCTCTACTATTTAAAACATTTCACCATCTCAAAATAAAATCTCATATCCATCAGCAATTCACTCAACTCTGTTCAATTGCCAACCCCTGACTACCACTAATCTACTTTCAGTTTCCATGTCTTTGGTTTTGGTCTTTTCATATTATTAGAATCATATAATATGCAACATTTTGAATCTAGCTTCTACTACTTGACATAATATTTTCAAGGTTCATTCATGTTGTTTTATAAATCAGTACTTTATTGTTTCAAAAGGCTAAATAATATTCCATTATGTAGATATATCACAATTTTATATGTTAACCAATAGATGGGCAGTTTGTTTTGTTTTTACTTTTTGATTATCATGAGCATTCATGCACCATTTTGTATGGACATGTGTTTCTAATTCCTTTTTGGTATATGCACAGGAGTAGAATTCCTAGTTGTATGATAACTCTGAGGTTGACCATTTGCATTAACTGCCCAATTATTTTTCAGAGTGGCTCTACCTTTTTATACTTCCCCCAGCAATGTGTGAGGGTTTCAATTTTTCCATGTTCTTGCCACACTCTTTCCCAGCTTTTTCTTTTAAATTTCTTGATTCACTTGTTTGTGTCAACAGCTCTCACCACCTCAGCGAAGGTGATGTCAAAAATGCCACTGATTGTTTTTGACAAATGCCCCCATGGAAAAGGCTATTTTCACCAGGTGAGCTTCTAAGGTCAATGAAGATAGTACTGAGAGGCAAGGCTCTCAGGGAACTTCCAGACAGGTGAAATAATAACAGTCCTCTCAGGGTGAAGCTTTGAAAGAGCTCCAACCCCATCTGACTCATCCAGCGCTGCTAGGCTGCTGGTTTGCCTTGGAATTTGGGGCTGTTTGTTTTCAAGGTGGTCACAGAGTTAGCAGAGGGGGATGAAACTAGGGCAGATAGAAAATGGCTCACAGTTCACCTCACAATTCTTACCAAGGTCCAGCAGATTTTTTGAATAATAGTTCCCCGAATTATTGTAAGGTTTTGGTTAATTCCCAGAGTTCTAAAAAATTTGATTTTGATTTTTTTTTTTTTTTTTTTTTTTTTTTTGGTGAGTGGTGTAGTTGTTTTGATGAGGGACAGAAATTTTTTGGAGGTCCTTACTCTATTATTCCTTAACTTGTTTTCTAATGACCAAGAAGTTAGTTCTTGTGTGGAAAAAAAGAATAAATAAGGGAAAGAGCAGCAGAAAGGGATTAGAGAAGAGGTACAGAGGAAGAAAAGAGCTTATTTAGGAAATCTGAGAAAAGTAACAGTATGTGCATATTTTGTTTATGGAAGACACTGAGTATGTACTCTTTTGTGGATCTTTGCCTGAAGGAATGCTAAGAAATACAAATGGCATTTTTAATGAATCTCTAGCAAATTCATACTCTCAGGGCAAATCTTCCTATAACAGCATGTGTTGTGGGCAAAGAAAATATAGCCAATGTTTATCTTTCTCTTTTTTTTTTCACACTTTTGTTATTAAGTAAGAATAAAAAAAGCAAATAAAATATAGACTATATATATATATAGTTTGTATATTGTGTTCTATATAATAAAATCTTAGCAAATGGAACAAATTTTAATACAAAATTATGATATAAAGACAATTATTTTAGAGAAACCTGTAAAACCCAGACTCAACCAGAATTTATAACTTCCACCTTTTTAAAAATACTTTGACTAAAATGGTATTGTTCCCTCAATGACAACAATTTATAACCTCATCCCATCTTAGATCTCAGCTTATTGCCATCTTAAAAAGTGATCTAATAAACCAATTCCTAGTAGGTTTTTAATTACCGATAATTATCTGATGTGAAACCATTCCAGGCATAACTCTTTTGACAGTGTATCCTTCTGTGAATCATACAGGAAGAAATTAACTTCAAGGAATATTGCTTTTGATGACATTTCTACCCTCTTCCCACCCTGTCCTCCCAAAGCATTTGAAATATGGGACAAGCTCTGTTGAAACTTGTTAGCATTTTTATCACAGTTATCAGAGGAGAACAATTAACAGGACATAAAATATAGCAAAAGTAGCGTGGCTCATGGAAAGAGATGGCTTTGAATTTACATTTGTGTTTCAGATCTGATTCTTACCAGCTCTGTGACTTTCAGAACATTTCTTAACCTCTCTGCACTCATTTCCTTGCATTTGAATAAGAGATAACAATATCTACTTTATGTGGCTTTGAGGAAGACAAAGTGTGAGGAGGGTAGTTAACTGAAAACAGAGCAGTTATTTAGGATACTGGTTGTAACAGCTGAAATTCCCCCCATGAAAACAAATGGTCTCAATGTCCTTCACTTGGAGAGTTAAGGAGATTGGCTGTTTTCAAGATTCCTCTATGGGATAGATTTAAACTAAAAAGCTTCTTCTCAGCAAAAGAAACAATCAGTGAGGTGAATAGAGAGCCAACTAATTGGGAACAAATATTTAGTACATGCACATCAGACAGCAGCACTGATCTCTAGAATATATAAAGAACTCAAAAAAACTTTACACCAAAAAAAACAAATAACCCCAATCAATAAATGGGCTAAGGAATTGAGAAGACACCTCTCAGAAGAAGATACACGATTAATTAACAAATACATGAAAAAATGTTCAACATCGCTGGCAATTAGAGAAATGCAAATCAAAACTACTCTAAGATTTCACTTCACTCCAGTCAGAATGGCAGCTATCAAGAACACAAGCAACAATAAATGTTGGAGAGGATGTGGGGGAAAAAGGCACACTCATACATTGCTGGTGGGAATGCAAAATGGTGCAAACCATTATGGAAAGCAGTATGGAGATTTCTTGGAAAACTGGGAATGGAGCCACCCTATGGACCCAGCCATCCCACTCATCACAGGGGCTTCAGTTGTACATATCTCTTTCAAATTCAGTGCTTTCTAGTTGTTTCTAGAAAAGTGAATGAGAGGAACTCACGCAGTCCCAGGAACCTTCAATGAATCTTTCATCTCTGGGACATCTTCTGTTGAGTCCTGCAACCCTAACCCACATTACAGCTACCACCACAACTTACCCCAGTCTCGACAGGCAGGGGTAAGAGGCTAGAATCATTTTAGTTCTATGTGGTGTTTGATGTGCATGCGCACGTACACAACGCACATTTCTTTTTTTTCTTTCTCTTGGAAAACCACACTATAACTTTGTGATTTGGGGGAAGGGAGAAGGTGCTGGCCTCAAAGCACCAGTTTCCCTTAGTGTTGTGCTTCCACGCTGGCTGTCATCGTGGCTGTCATGATCATATGGTGTCCTGAAGGTGGCAAACCGAGGCCACTCGACCAGGGCTACAGTTCTAGCATGGTGATATCAGAAATCTGCTATAGAAAACAAATAAATAAATCTTTAAATTAAAGTTTCTTTTCTTCAATGAGGATTCTTGCCCCTCATTATTACCTTTGGTGAGGGGATTGTCCCTATGTTTCTCTGTCATTTGTCATGTTTGTCCTTTTCCTTGGCTGGTGAATGGATATGTTCTAGGGCTTTTGTAAGGAGTTGAGGTCTGAACCAAAATATGAATATTAAGATGGAGAGGAAGGTCTGGATTGAGAGACGTTTTTGAGTAGAGGTTGGGCAAATTTAGGATGTCTGTACCCAAGAATATACTTTCAAAAAGTCTTCAGATGGGGCTGGGGTTGTGGCTCAGTGGTAGTGCACTCGCCTAGCACGTGCAGGGCACTGGATTCGATCCTCAGCACCACATAAAAATAAATAAATAAAATAAAGTATTGTGTCCAACTACAACTAAAAAAAAAAAAGCCTCCAGATGATGAGATGCAGGTAGTTTCTGGTGTCTTTATGAAATGATGGCTAGTGGGTGAAGTTCAAGTTCTTTAAGAGGTCCATGGACTGCCTTCCAGCTATAGTTTCCATGTCCATCCTCACTACTCACTTTCTATCTCTTCCACCTGCATCATGGACTCTCCGCTCTAGGCTTGCTAGAATCACAAAGTGGACTGGAAGGAGTCTTTCCTAGTACAGGGATCTAAAGGGGCCAGCCTGTGCAAAAGGATCAAGGTGAGACAGCACGGCATGGGAGAAAATCATAAATAGTCCAGTTTTGAATGATTGTAATGTGCATACAGATATGGTCTAGAAAAAAGATGGAGCCAGACTGGGAAGCCCAGGATGTCAGACTGGAGAACTTACCATTGTTCTGCAATAACTATGAACTCTCATTATAAGTTGTAAACTGCAGTGCTTGGTACTCTCATGCTTTGTTCAACTTTTTCTCTCCTGGATTTAAGGCATTCACCTTTTTTGACTAGTATTGAAACTATATCTTTACTGCTGAGACCAAACTTCATAAAGAGGTATCCAAAGATGAAAAACTGAACCTTAACGAAGGCAAAATTGAAATTCTGGAATGATTAGAGGGTCCCGAATTATCCAGACTTAAATTTAATCGCAGTTGAAAGGCAATTAATTGATTTTCAATTTCCCTAAGCCTGGTTAAGAGGCAGGTAAGCCACTGTGACTGTGTGCTTAACCTTTGTGAAAGAGAAAAGCAAGTGTAGCTCAAGTAGCGGGAGCTCTGACTCATCACCATAAAACTGAACACCATGTATTTTCTCTCCCAGGCAAGATTTCAGCCCAGCCGGGTCCAAGAGAACATACGAGCACCTTATGCTGAATATACACTTAGAGAACTGGATGGTTTTTGCCATCTGCTAAGCCTCACATAGCCTGCAGTTTGAAGTTGAAGTGATGTCAGAAGCTGATTTAAGCAGCTTACATATGTTGCACTGCAGGAAAAAACATTGGACGTTTGGGACTCTGAAAAACAATGCTAGGCGTTTTGGGTCCATAAACACTTAGTGTTTGTGATAAATATGCCCAGTAGCCATAGGGCAATATTTTCCCCATTAGATTTAAGAGTAGAGTTTTCTCCTTTGCTTAGTAAAAGAATTTTCACGTTTTCTTGTGTACAGCTGAAACCACATGATCATTCATTGCAGCAGGTAAGGTTATTTTCGTTAATCACCACCTTCTTTGGTTGCCTCAAGTCTGATGGAAAATGCCAGTACTACAGCATACTTTGGGAAATAATTTTTGCGAATTTGCCATTATTGATACTGTTTTTGGAAATTTTATATGGTTAATAAATGGATAAATTCACAGTCGCTGACCTTTAAAATTCTTTAAGGCTTCTTCACGCACAGTGGGCATTGTACAAATTACTCAGCTTGTCCTCCAAGGCTTTCTGTAGTGAGAACATGCCCACCATCCTAGCCTTATGTCCCTTCCTTTCTCATATTTGTCTATCTAATGAATTTGTACAATTAGAATTCTTCAATCACATTAGATTTAAAAAAAATCTTGAACTGCATTTTCTTTTTTTTTTTTTTTTTTTTTTTTTTTTTTTTTTATTTAGCATTTTTTTTACATACAATTGCTTGCATACAGAGTATATTCGTACAATTCAGGTCTTCAATCATGCATTTAGGAAATGATATCCATCTCATTCAAACACCTTTTCTTTTCTTTTTCCTTTTCTCCCTCTCCCTCCCCCCTTGCTCCCTCCCTTACTCTCCCTTCCCTTTGACCATTCTAGTGTTCTTCTAGTCCTCGTATGTACCCTCCCATCCAACAATACTATGGACTAGCCTCCTTATATAAGAGAGAACATTTGGTACTTGGATTTTTGAGACTGACTAACTTCACTTAGCATTATGTCTTCCAACTTCATCCATTTACCTGCAAATACCATTAATTTATTTTCTTTTATTGCTGAGTAAAATTCCATTGTGCGTATATACCACATTTTCTTAATCCACTCATCTACTGAGGGACATCTAGGTTGGTTCCACAACCTAGCTATTGTGAATTGCGCAGCTACAAACATTGAGATAGCTGTGTCACTGTAATATGCTGTTTTTAAGTCCTTTGGGAATAGACCCAGGAGTGGGATGGCTGGGTCATAGGGTGGCTCCATTCCCAGTTTTCCAAGAAATCTCCATACTGCTTTCCATAATGGTTGCACCATTTTGCATTCCCACCAGCAATGTATGAGTGTGCCTTTTTCCCCACATCCTCTCCAACATTTATTGTTGCTTGTGTTCTTGATAGCTGCCATTCTGACTGGAGTGAAGTGAAATCTTAGAGTAGTTTTGATTTGCATTTCTCTAATTGCCAGCGATGTTGAACATTTTTTCATGTATTTGTTAATTAATCGTGTATCTTCTTCTGAGAGGTGTCTTCTCAATTCCTTAGCCCATTTATTGATTGGGTTATTTGTTTTTTTGGTGTAAAGTTTTTTGAGTTCTTTATATATTCTAGAGATCAGTGCTCTGTCTGATGTGCATGTACTAAATATTTGTTCCCAATTAGTTGGCTCTCTATTCACCTCACTGATTGTTTCTTTTGCTGAGAAGAAGCTTTTTAGTTTAAATCTATCCCATTCATTAATTCTTGGTAGTAATTCTTGCGCTACAGGATTCTTATTAAGGAACTTGTGGCCTAATCCGACATGTTGGAAATTGGAGCTTACTTTTTCTTCTATTAGGCGTATTGTCTCTGTTCTAATTCCTAGGTCCTTGATCCATTTTGAATTGAGTTTTGTGCATGGTGAGAGATAAGGATTTAATTTCAATTTGGTGCATATGGATTTCCAGTTTTCCCAGCACCATTTGTTGAAGAGGCTATCCTTTCTCCACTGTACATTTTTGGCACCTTTGTCTAATATAAGATAGCTGAAATTATATGTATTAGTTTCTGTGTCCTCAATTCTGTACCATTGGTCCACCAGTCTGTTTTGGTGCCAATACCATGCTGTTTTTGTTACTATTGCTCTATAGTATAATTTAAGGTCCGGTATGGTGATGCCCCCTGCATCACTTTTCTTGCTCAGGATTGCTTTGGCTATTCTGGGTCTCTTATTTTTCCAGATGAATTTCATGACTGCTATTTCTATTTCTTTGAAGAATGACATTGGGATTTTGATTGGAATTGCATTAAATCTGTATAGTGCTTTTGGTAGTATGGACATTTTGACAATATTAATTCTACCTATCCAAGAGCAAGGTAGGTCTTTCCATCTTCTGAGTTCATCTATAATTTCTTTCTTTAGTGTTCTATAATTTTCGTTATACAGGTCTTTCACCTCTTTCGTTAGGTTGATTCCCAGGTATTTTATTTTTTTTGATGCTATTGTAAATGGGGTAGTTTTCATCATTTCCCTTTCAGAGTCTTTTTTGCTGATGTACAAAAATGCCTTTGACTTATGTGTGTTGATTTTGTATCCTGCAACTTTGCCAAATTCATTTACTAGTTGTAAAAGTTTTCTGGTAGAGTTTTTTGGGTCTTCTAGGAAGATTATCATGTCATCAGCAAATAGTGCTAATTTGAGCTCTTCTTTTCCTATCTGGATCCCTTTAATTTCTTTTGTCTGTCTAATTGCTCTGGCCAGAGTTTCCAGTACTATGTTAAATAGCAGTGGTGAAAGGGGGCATCCCTGTCTTGTTCCAGTTTTTAGAGGGAATGCTTTCAATTTTTCACCATTTAAGATAATGTTAGCTCGGGGCCTTGCATATATAGCTTTTATAATGTTGAGATATGTTCCTGATATTCCTAGTTTTTCCAGTGTTTTGAACATAAAGGGGTGTTGTATTTTGTCAAATGCTTTTTCTGCGTCAATTGAGATGATCATATGATTTTTGTCTTTAAGTCTATTGATGTGGTGTATTATGTTTATTGATTTCCGAATGTTGAACCAGCCTTGCATCCCTGGGATAAACCCCACTTGATCATGGTGCACTATCTTTTTGATATGTTTTTGTATCCGATTTGCCAGGATTTTGTTGAGGATTTTTGCATCTATGTTCATTAAAGATATGGGCCTGAAGTTTTCTTTTTTGGATGTGTCTTTGCCTGGCTTTGGAATTAATGTGATATTGGCCTCATAGAAAGAGTCTGGAAGAGCTCCCTCTTTTTCTATTTCTTGGAATAGTTTGAAGAGCATTGGAATTAGTTCTTCTTTGAAAGTCTTATAGAACTCGGCTGTAAACCCATCAGGTCCTGGACTTTTCCTTGTTGGTAGCTTTTTGATGACTTCTTCTATTTCTTTGCTTGTAATTGATCTGTTTAAATTGTGTATAGCCTCCACATCCAGTTTAGGCAAATCATATGACTCTAGAAATCTGTCAATGCATTCAGTATTTTCTATTTTATTAGAGTACAGGTTTTCAAAGTAATTTCTAATTATATTCTGTATATCTGAGGTGTTTGTTGTGATATTCCCTTTTTCATCACGAATGTTAGTAATTTGAGTTTTTTCTCTTCTTCTTTTCGTTAGCATCGCTAAGGGTCTGTCAATTTTGTTTATTTTTTCAAAGAACCAACTTTTAGTCTTGTCAATTCTTTGAATGGTTTCCTTAGTCTCGATTTCATTGATTTCTGCTCTGATTTTAATTATTTCCTGTCTTCTACTGCTCTTGGTGTTGGTCTGTTCTTCTTTTTCTAATGCTATGAGGTGTGATGTTAAGTCATTTATTTGTTGGTTTTTTTTCCTCTTAAGGAATGAACTCAGTGCAATGAATTTTCCTCTTACTACTGCCTTCATAGTGTCCCAGAGATTTCTATATGAAGTATCTGTGTTCTCATTTACCTCTAAGAATTTTTTGATCTCCTCTTTGATGTCTTCTTCAACCCCTTGTTCATTCAGTAACATGTTGTTTAGCTTCCAGTTGATGGAGTAGTTTTTCTTATTCCTTGTTTTGTCGTTGATTTCCAATTTCATCCCTTTATGGTCTGATAGCATGCAGGGTAGTATCTCTATTTTTTTATATTTGCTGAGAGTTGCCTTGTGACATAATATATGGTCTATTTTGGAGAAGGAACCATGTGCTGCTGAGAAAAAAGTGTATTCGTTTACTGAGGGATGAAATATTCTATATATGTCCGTTAGATCTAAATTATTAATTGTTTTAATGAGGCTTAAAGTTTCTTTGTTTAGCCTTTGTTTGGATGATCTATCCATTGTTGAGAGAGGTGTGTTGAAGTCCCCTAGAATAACTGTGTTGTGGTCTATTTTACTCTTGAACTTGAGAAGCGTTTGTTTGATGATGAATGTAGGTGCTCCATTATTTGGGGCATATAGATTTATGATTGTTATATCCTGTTGATGAATGGTTCCCTTAAGTAATAAGAAATATCCATCTTTGTCCCTCTTGATTAGTTTTGGTTTGAAGTCTACCTTATTTGATACGAGAATGGAAACCCCTGCTTGCTTCCGCCGGCCATGTGAGTGATAAGACTTTTCCCAGCCTTTCACTTTCAGTCTGTTGATGTCTTTTTCTATGAGGTGTGTTTCTTGGAGACAGCAAATTGTTGGGTCGTTTCTTTTAATCCATTCTGATAATCTGTGTCTTTTGATTGGCGAGTTTAGGCCATTAACATTCAGGGTTATTATTGAGATATGATTTTTATTCCCATCCATTTTTATTTAAATTATGGTCTTTAGCTTGATTAGGTTTCTCTTCTGGTTGGTATTTCCTTTAGTTTAATATCTCCCTTTGTTCATTTTCATTATCATCTTTCTCTTCTTCTTCATGAAAAATGTTGCCCAGGATGTTCAGAAGTGCTGGCTTTCGAGATGTGAAATCTTTTAACTTTTGCTTGTCGTGGAAGGTTTTTATTTCATCTTCGAATCTAAAGCTCAATTTTGCTGGATATAAGATTCTTGGTTGACATCCCTTTTCTTTCAGAGCTTGAAATATGCTATTCCAGGATCTTCTTGCTTTTAAGGTCTGGGTTGAAAAATCTGAACATAGTCTGATTGGTTTCCCCCTATATGTGATCTGCTTCCTTTCTCTTGTGGCTTTTAGTATTCTCTCCTTGCTCAGTATATTAGGCATTTTCATTATAATGTGTCTTGGTGTGGATCTGTTGAGATTTTGTTTGTTTGGTGTTCGGTATGCCTCTTGAACTTGGTTTTCCCATTCATTCCTCAAGTTTGGAAAATTTTCTGTAATTATTTCGTTAAATAGATTACTCATTCCTTTGGCTTGAAACTCTGCCCCTTCCTCTACGCCAATCACTCTTAAGTTTGGTCTTTTTATGCTGTCCCATAATTCTTGGATGTTATGTTCTTGATTTCCAACGAGTTTTGCTGTACGATCTAAATTCTTCTCTAGGACAAATATTTTGTCTTCGTTGTCTGAGGTTCTTTCCTCCAAGTGGTCTACTCTGTTGGAGATGGTTTCAATTGAACTTTTATTTTGGTTTATTGCTTCTTTCATTTCTGGAATTTCTATTTGGTTTCTCTTTAGAGCCTCTATTTCCCTATTGAAGTAATCTTTTACTTCCTGTATTTGTTTTTGGAGTTCTTTGTCAAAATGATCTTTTGCCTCCTGTACTTGCTCCCTCATCTCATTTTTGAGTTCATTCTTAAGTTCCCTAAACATTTGGCATATGTAATTTCTAAATTCCATCTCTGGCATTTGACCAACTGTGTTTGCCATGAAATCTACTGATGATGAATCTTGATTTGATTGTGTCACTTTCTTCCCTTGTTTTTTCATGCTGCTTGTGTGTCTTTTCTTCCTGCACTGTGGGACCTTGACTGTTTCGATTTTACCTTAATTCCTTATGTTGTTCCTGTAGTACGAAGCTATCAGCTCCCCTTATAATTCCTTTACACTTTAAAAACTAACACTTTCTATTCAGAAAATTCAATTTTGATCACAATGTACAGATTTTGTTAACCGAGATATTATTTCCAGTTTACTCTGTATGCTTCTGATGGGGTTTTATAGCTTCAAGTATTGGATACAGAGGTATTATGTTTAAGAAGAAGGAAGCGTCTTGAATTGTTCTTTCTTGGAAAGTATGAGAGGAGAGTTCTATTGACGTGGTTTACTGGAAGTGGTTTGGTATCAGTAGAAGAGAGAAGATAGAGAATGGAGTAGACACTTAGGTGAAGAGACCAATTTATATATAAAGTAAGATGGAAAAGAAGAAAAAAAAATGATAAAAGAGTAGAAATTGTTGTAAGAGAGAGGAGATAGAGAATCAAGAAAATGGAGAGTAAACTATATATAGCACCTCTTTTCTATCCAGTTCAATTGCGCTGTTTCTAGAAATCCCAAATTCTGCGTACAGCTTGTTTTTGTCTCTGTCTAGTATGCACTGGCAGGGTGCAAATATGAAAGATGAAGGAGGAAGAAGAGATGCCAAAGTGAGAAGGAAGAAAAGAAGGAATGAGAAAAGGAGCAGAAGCAAACAATCAAACACACTGACAATCAATGCAAAAAAAAGCAAAACAGAACAAAGCCAAAAAAAAAGAAAAAGAACAACAAACAATCAATAAACAATCTAACAAAAGCCAATAGCACAAGCAGACCGACCAACAAAAAAAAAAAAAAAAAAAAAAAAAAACAACAACAACAACAAAAAAAACGTCGAACCCCAAGTCTCAAACAAAACAAAAACGGGCCCTGGGAAGCCCCCCTTCTCTTTTCCCTTTCCAGTTTAAGCCAACTGCATTGGATCACGTCCAGAAAGTCTGCAAGTCAAGTCTGCACCCTATGTCAGCGGCCGCTCAGGGGGAAGATTGGCTCAGGGTGATTGTGTGTCAGCAGATGAATGGCTCCGGAAGAGGATCCTCCAGAAGGCACCCTTTCCCCACGCCCACCCACAGTTGTAGCTTCTTGTGGCCGCTGGGCTGGCCTCAGACACGCCCTCCCCTGCTGGTTACCCGAGTCTCACCCAGGTGTGCGCTGCCTTCAGAGCGCTGGGGCTCCCTGGATGTCTGCAGCTGTTGTCTCCTCCGTCTTTTCCCCTTTGTCTGGCTCAGCCACTGCACTTCTCAAAGATGGCGGAGTTCTCCTCCCATTCAGCAGCTGCTCCGCAGACCCTTGTGTCGGTCCAGATCGTTCGGGGGGTCGGCTTGGCAAGCAGTGCAAAAGAGCTCCACGTGGACACCGCCCACGCCTCTAGGCCTCTTTTTATCCCTCCTTGCAGGTCAGTTTCAAAGCCGCTGGGTGGATCGTCTCCTTGCCGAGATGGTCTTAGCCCCTGCGCCTGCAGCACGGACAGCGTTGTTTCGGGCTGTGGACTGCTGGGACTCTGTCCCTGGTTGTTGTGGCCCTGAGAACTTTGTATTTCGCTGTCCAGAGGTGCAGGAATGTCTCGGCTCCCTTTCAGTCGCAAAAGAACCGCCAGCAAAGCGCTCAAACTTCCCACTCCGCGTCCTTCAGCAACTGCGTCCAGAGAGCACCTCCCTCCTGTCGGCCATCTTCCCCCTTGAACTGCATTTTCTAAGGTAGTTTCTTTTGCCTATATTTTCCTTTGCTTTTCTTCCCCATTATCTCATCCTATTGATAACTTATCTATCAAGACGGACCCGTTTTAGGAAACTTCCTCCTTGGAAGCTTTCGTTTTTGTAATGTTCTCATCGTACTTTGCATGGTCTGCCTTGTTTCATAGTTATAATGTGAATATTTTTAAGTTCTGCTTTTAATGGGTCACTTTTTCCTTGGTGATCAACATAACAATCCTTGATTCCACGTACTTCAGGTCCCTGTCATGTGCATCTTGGAAAATAATGAAAATCCCTAAGCCATGAAAACCGAGCAGTTGCAATAAAGGAAGATATTATTTTTCTATTATTTTGCAGTTTTTAAAAAATGAATGATTTTCCATTTAGTCTCAAACTTCAGAACTATCCTGGAAAAGTTATAGATCTGACCACTTTTTTCCACAGGACAGCAACTGTCTAGTGATGAGTACTGGCTGAACCTCTAGAGGGGCACTAGTGCTCCACGTTCTGCTCACCTCTTTGTGATTTGTGTTTTCTGCCCTAGTCCCTATGGGCTTTTAGTTGTGATTCATAGTCTTAAACATTCCTCACATTTGGTATTGTTTTTCTTGCACAACTTTTGCCAGTGATCTTTGTCACCTCATTTTTCTACTCCATTCTCCTGAAGATATTTACCCATCTCTGTCATCCTATAGGTGGACATGGATTCCTCCTATAATTCTTGGAAGCACAGCTAACATTAGGCTGCATAAAATATTACTAAAGAATACAGTGGGAGATTTTTAAAAAAAATATTTATTTACTCGCTTTATTTGTACATAATGCGTTTATGTTTATGTGGTGCTGAGGATCAAACCCGGGTCGCGCATGTGCTAGGCGAGCACTCTACTGCTGAGCTACAGCCTCAGCCCTGCAGTGGGAGATTTTGAAACCAGTTTTCTGACACTGCAGTTCTTGGAGTGCATTGTTTATATCCCTCATTAGCGATTTATCTCCAGAGTTCGAGACCTGCCGACAGCTTATCCTTCTTCTACTGGAGAATCATCTTTCTCTATTTCTCCTATAGCCCATTCCTAACAGAGGTAGTAGAAAAAGTTGACAGAATAATCTCCGTGGGATCTCATGCTTTTTCCAGTGACGTTAGTTAGCATTTACATTATAAAATGGAAGGCCTGAGAATTTCTTCCTCAGTTGAAGGATTGCAAAGAACAACAGGAAAAAAATTGCATTGTTAATGACTGAAAATTTTTACTAAATTGGTGAACAAAGATTTCAGACCAGTCTCTTGAAGGTCAAATTTTAACTCTCACCTTTGACATCCAGCAGCTTTTTAGAATAGGTGGCATAAAAGGAAGTACTCTAAAGAGTGAGGATGAATATTTTATCATGGGCATTCTTTAGAATTCCCAGTGCATGGTGACAATAAAAATGAGCTGACTTTCTTTTACAGATAATACGTGCCCCTCTTACTACCTGCATAGGGAGAAGAAGGGCGTGGTGAGGGAGACTGCTCCCATTACTTCTCCCTTCCTATGCCATTGCTTGGATTCTCCCAAAATGAAAACTCTCCCTGATTTAATAACTTTAAAAGGAGCATTCCATCTGAAGAAACAAGGGACAAATTACTAGTAACACCTTTGGGATAAAAGAAAACAAAGAAATAATTGTTTATATTATCCTGGTTCCTACAAATATCTGTTTTCTTTCTTCAAGACATAAATTCTTATGCATCTAGAAAGCATCTGACCAATATGTTGTTTTAGTCAGCTTTTTTTTTTTTTTTTTTTTTTTGCTGCTGGGTCTTAAAGACCCAACAAGAACAACTGTAGAGAAGGAAAGGTTTATTTAGGGGCTCAGGGTTTCAAAGGTCTCAATCCACAGACAGCATACTCCATTCCTCAGGGCTCATGGCAGAAGAATGTGGCAGAGGGAAGCTGCTCACCTGTTGAACAGGAAGCAGAGAGAGAAGGACTCCACTGGCCAGATACAAATATACACCCCAAAGCCACGCCCCCAATGAACCACTTCCCCAGGCCTCTGGTTACCATCAGGAATTAATTCATTGATTAGGTTGAGACTATAGCCCAATTATTTATCCTCCAAACTTTCTTGAATTGTCTCACACATGAGATTTGGAGGACACTACATCTAAACCATAACATGTATGCTAATAGATGCTTGTAGTATTGTCTTGAATATTCATCCTCTTTGTTCAAATTTTTTTACCTAGTTAATGGTCATGAAATCCCTTCTCCAAATTTCTTGGACAATCAACTTCTACATGCCTAGTTTCTGTTAAGAGAATATGAAATGGAAGTGCTTGGGGTAGAGACTGTGGGTCGAAAAACAGGTTCCCCGCACTCTGTCTTGTTAGGGCCAAGGTTTTATATGCAATATAACAATGAAAAGAAGCTTTGGAAATAGACCATCTGGATTTGACCCTTTCTCTACCATTACCAGTCACATGAAATTGGGAAGATTATTTAGTTCTTTGTGTCCTAATTTTCTCCTTCATAAATAGTTAATATAGTATGTTTTTTCCTTAGAGTTATTGTGCAGACTAAGTAAGATGAGTAAAATACTTAGGATCTAGGGAGTAGGAACTCTTATGCACTCTTTGTGGGTGTTGAGACTGGTGCAAGCAAACCTGGAGAATAAATTGGTAGTACTTTATCAGGTGAACTATTGAAAAACCCATGTGGGAATAACCTAGTGATTCTTCTTCTCAGACTAGACCTCAGAGAAGTTTTACATAGCACTATTCAGAAGACAAGTTTCCCCAATTAAGTGGAAATTTAAGTTCATAACATGTGCCAGAGACTCTACAGAGGTGGCCTCATTCACAAGATTACAAGAAAGCATCTTTACATGATTATTATTTTATCTGTTTAACAACTGAGAGAAATGATTCTCAGTGAGGCTGTGTAATCTGCCCAAGGACACTCAGCTAATAATGGGCCAAGCTGAGATTCAAACTCAGGTGTCTTTTTATTTTTTTTCCACTCTGCATTGTAATATCCCAGGTATCTTAAAATGGTAAGCATTACTCTTTCCCTTAGACTGTTGTGCAGTTGAGTCTTATATCACATGACTTTCCAACCCTGTCTCCCTGTCATCTTCTTTCTTTCTTATTTTACGTATTATGTTTTTCATCCTTTTCCCCTTCTATTTTTATACCTCTTGCTGTTTTCTCATTTTATTGATGATATTCAAAATCTCTTTTAATGTTTTTAAATAGCAGACTGAAGGATAAGAAAAATTGTTGTACTTATAATTAAAAATTAAAGAGATGAGAACATCAGCTGTTATTTTAAAATAGAACAAATCAACTGCCTTTTCAGATGTCAGCCAGGTCAAACGATTCATTTCCTTCTTTTTTAAGTTGACTCAGCTGAACACTGTTCTGTTTTTTAATGAGAGGGCTTGAGAACAAGGTCCAAGTTCATTGATTCGTGTTGTATCCATCCATTTTCTCACTTACTTTCTTAAAGAACAAACTGTGTCTCTTTAACTTTGAAAGTGGAATTTAATTTTTCACTGGTGTTAATAATTTCTACCCTCAGGTAAAGGACATTTGTCAAACCTACACATTTTGCTAATGGATTGGTCAGTCTGTATTAGGAGTTCCCAGGTGACATTAACTCTTCGAACACTGGTCACATTTGATCTGATGGTGAGTGTTTCCAAACCCCTGTGACTGCTTATGAACAAACATCTCATCTGTGATCATGATAAGTTGCATAAAGATAAATTAGACATTTCATAATTTGCAGGTAATGGCACAGGGGAGAACAGAAAGTAGTTTACAATGGGTTTCATTATGAAGGAATACCACTCTAGCTAACAAAAGAGGGGTGGATTAATAACAACTGCTCTTCATTTGTATTTGGTGATGGGCTCTGTTAATTATTTATGTTTCTGGGCAAGGCCTGGGAAGTATTTCAATGAAGACTAATTTGTCAAGGTTACTTATACTTCACCATATTTTTTCTAACTACATCTTTCTGGATAGTACCACACATAAATATTTTCATTGTGTTATGCATTTATTTGCAATATTGATGGCACTGTAAAATGTGGGGTATTAGCACCTCTTTAACCAATGTCAGAAAAAGAATTAAGATCGGAAACAACAATGTCTTCATTTTAGAAATATGGAGGTTAACTTTGATTATTATTCAGTTTTTGTGGCTGATGAGCCAGCTATAAGTCATACTGTGGAAAATTTATTGTCTAGAAATCATGCCACTGAATATTTTATCTTACTGGAAATGTTCTATAAAAGGGCTGCAGCTTTAATCAAATACATGATGATGTTGCAATGTCTTGGTCATCCTGTCATATTAAAAAGTTGAGGTTAAGCAAAGCTCACAGCACAGCTTCCGGGAGCAGTGATTGGGTATGTGGATGTGGATACTATTCCTCAAAGAAATTGTCTTACCTTGCCTTTTATTTTAAACCATGAAATATGCTAAAAGTACTGTTTAGATCCCAGTTACACCAGGCAGAGAATCATTAGTGGTGCTCATCAGGATGGTTGGGGAAGAAGAAGAATACAAATCAAAGAATGGCTACTCCAGTGTTTTCTGTTTGATAGGTGGTTCAAGTCTCACAAACCAAACCAAACAACAACAACAACAACAAAAGGAGATTTCATGTTTGAAGAAAAACAACTGTTTAAGGGCAAATATAAATGCTGGCTGTGTGCTCAGAGGCAGCCTGAGAGCCCTTTGTGTTTGACCTACTTGGTTGCCAGTGGTCACAAGCCTCCTCCCTTTTACCACCCAATGTGTGGACGCTTCTGGGTTCTTGTGCATGCATTGTGTTTTGCTTAGGCTTTGGAAAGAGGAAATGATCATTCATTGCTAGATTTGATTTTCCATTCAGTCCTCTTTACAAATATTGGACAAACTGTATCCAGATGTTTTTATTTCTTTCTGTGATATAAAAACATAAAAAAAGGGATACCCATTTTGTTGTTTTCAAAATAACAGCCAAAATTGAAAAGACCCTATCTGAGAAAAGACATACAGGGAACATAAAAACATGACTGAAATATTATCAGAATAACATTCTGCTTGTCTTGATCTTGATTAGTTACTTTTAGTGTCAATCTCATTGTTCTTTTATAATTTTCTCCCAAAGCTATTATCTTTCAAAAATCCTTCTCCCTATACCCCTCATAGCCTGGGGGAGACTAATTGTTTAATGAACAAGATTTAATACCATTTTACTAAGCCTTAAAGCTGCTAGATCACTCTAAGTAGTGGATATGCAAACCAATATTATTCAATAGAACATTTTCCATGATGGAAATATTCTATACCTGTACTGTATGATACAGCCACAATTAGCTGCATGTGGAAACTGGGCATTTAAAATGTAGTTATCTTGCCAGAGAAACTAAAATTTTATTTAAATTTGAATAGCCATGTATAACTAGTGGCTACCACATTGCAGAGCATAGTTATATACCTATATCCTGAATACTGTTGATATCAGGTGTTTGAGCAAAGGGCTGTGGGTGTAACTCAGTGGCAGAGTCCTCTTGTACATGAATCAAAGCAGACCAGGTACCCCCACCCAAAAGACCCTCACCATAATTATCTCCTCTTGTCAGAAAGATTTTTACAGAGTGTCAATAGGATTTCACAGGAGTTCTGCAGAAAGCTCAATGGACACCTCAATTCTTCAGGTGTCCAGCCTTATCTGTCCTACATCAGAATGGGACCTTAGATTCTATCCCCAGTACTGCAAAATAATAATAATAATAATAATAATAATAATAATGATACTACTACTACTAATAGTAATAATAACAACAATAATCCTTTAAAAGTATTTCTAAATTCAATTCAATGTCTTATTTTATTAAAAGTTAATCTAAATATATTCATTTTTATGTATTTGTATTTGTATTTTTTTTTTTTTTTTTTTGGCCAGGAGAAATGAGTAGTACAAGGGATAGTGACAACTGTATTTCTGCTTATATATATTATACTTAAGAAAACTTATATGACAAGCTCTTTGTGGAGATTGTGTTTTAGGAATGTGGGGATTTATTATAAATGAGACCAGGTGTTGTGCTATTTCAGAAAAAAAGAACTACAGTGACATATCTAGTGGTCAGTATCCTGTTAACTTTGCTCATAGGAAGGGAAACTATGAAACCAGGATTAAATGAAAGAGACCTCTGAGTGGCCTCTGAGAATGGCAGGATGACCCAGATGTCAATAACTACCTTAATCTTCTTACTCCCTTGTATCTTGTGCACTTTGCTGAGTCAACTGGACTCTCTCTGTATCATAGAAGAAGGATTTTCCATTCTGTGTTGTGAAGAACTAGATTGTTCTTCAGATTCTTTCTTCCTGCTGAAATCTGATCTACTCTGAAGGCCAAGCCCAGGCCCTTTGGCCAACCTGGAGCCCTTGAACATTGTGCCTCTGATTCCTTTCCTGTAGCTAAAACATAATGAAACATGATTGGACAGGTTTCAAATGTACTAGAGCCATGCATGGTGGTTCATGACTGTAATCCCAGCAGCTTGGGAGGTTGAGGCATGAGGATTGCAAGTTCGAGTCAGCCACAGCAACTTAGCGAGGTCCTAAGGAACTTAGCAAGACTCTGTCTCAAAAGAAAAAATGAAAAAGGGATGGAGATGTGACTCAGTGATTAAGCACCCTGGGTTCAATCCCCTGTACCAATAAATAAATAGTACAAGAAAGTTCATCTCAGCCCCAAATTTTATTTCTAATTAATAGAATCATTTTCTTTGACAGGCATGAAGTATATAGGGGAAGGTCTTTGGAGACACAAGAAAGATCAGTCTTCCCATAATCTCCCAGCTCTTAGCTCTCTGCACTTCTTTTCCATTATTAACAACATCTTAATGTGCTTCCACACTTCAGAGCATGTTGAAGTGTTTTCTTCTGTTACTCATGTTTTCATCTATGGTTATCTGATATCAAATAACTAGTTACAAAGCACTTCCCTTAACAAACCTATTTCTTCAAAAGATATTATGCCTTCATCCAAAAGACAACCAGTGATAGTCTTGATTCTTTCATGGACCAGTTGCAATGGCTCTTTCTTTATTAGTTCAGTAACATACTTAAGCTTATGAATTAGCCAACATTCTTCAGTCTCCTTAAATTTGGGACTCTTGTCCTCAATTGCTCTAGATTTTGTGAGTACATAGTCTGCATCCAAAAGACAATCAGTGATAATTTAAGCAACTTCTTTGCGGCTATGTAGCAAGGACTGCCATCTGCTCTGTTCAGGATCGTGGGATTCTCACTCTTCTGTTTTCCCAAGACGCTATCCAATCTGTCACTTGCGACATCTCATGCCTGAGAGTGTATGTATGAGTTAGGATTGTTTTTATTTCCGGTGGCAATATCTTAAAGGAACTGGCTTAAGCAAAAGAGGATATTTATTCAAAATACAGAACAACAATACTGTGGGGAGCATCACAAAGCAGTTCAGGTTGCATAAAAACATGAGTTTCTAGAATTAACTAACTTCAGAATTCTCTTTTCTCTGTTTGTTGGTATCATTCTCATTCTCTCTGAAGGTACATTCTTCATTGTGAAAAATAAGGCCCCAAACCACCCAATATTGCTTTATGGTGCATACATCCAAATATCCTGGTAAAGGCTCTGATTGGTCCAACTTAAGTTAGTCCATCCCAGTATCAATTTATGGCTTGCTACTCACTGCTCTATGACTTTGACTTCATTTTCCATCCAGTGACTTTGAAGGGATAAGAGGTAAATTGGGATTAGATTTAAGAACTCTTAAGATTCATCTAGTAAAGGAGAATTTTATATAACTTTAAGAACAGGAAATCAATGCTAAGTGAAGTTAGCCAATCTCAAAAATCCAAATGCCGAATGTTTTCTCTGATATAAGGAGGCTGATTCACAGTGAGGTTGGGACGGGGAGCATAGGAGGATTAGAGGAACACTAGAAAGGTCAATGGGGAGGGAGGGGAAGGGAAGGGACAAGGGGGTAAAAAGAAAAAAAAAAAAAGATGGTAGAATGAGATGTACACCATTACCCTAAGTGCATGTATGAAGACACGAATGGTGTGAATATACTGTGTGTACAAGCTATGTAAAAATGTGCTCTATATGTGTATTATGAATTGTAATGCATTCTACTGTCATATACAACAACTTTGAATTAAAAAAAACAATAAATCATACATAGTAATTTAGAACTGTAAATTGGAAGCTTGTGCAGACCAGGGAACAAGCAGAAAAATTGGTGGTTGTGTTAGGTAGCTTTTCATCACTGTGACTGAAATAACTGACCAGAACAACTTAAAGAAGGAAAAGTTTATTTTGGACTCAGAGTTTCAGAGGTTCAGTGCATGAGCAGCTGACTCCCTCACTCTGTGCTTGAGGTGAGGCAGAACGTCGTGCCAGAAGGGCGTGGCGGAGGAGGACTGCTGAGGTCATGGCATGAAACAGTGAGGGAGAGGGGGCGTGTAAGTGACACACCAGAGACAAGGGCACACCCCCAGTGACCGACTTTCCTCATCTCTGCCCCACTTATGTACAGTCACCACCCAATAGTCCACTCAGATTTTTAAACCATCACATGGATTAATCCACGATGTGTTCACAGCCTTCATTAGTGCCTAACAGCCTCACCTCTGAACTTTTCTGCATTGGGGCCCATGCTTTCAAAACATGAGTTTTGGGGGGACATTTTTAGATCCAAACAAAGCAGTGATTGAGGACACAATCAGAACAATGGTCAGCTTGGGAAGATCTAATTGGATAGGGAGAAGGAAGCCCTAGAGTCTGCAGGAAGTCATCAGATCAGACAGCGAGCTGGTGGTAAGACAGCTGCATTTTTGCCTCATGTCTCAGATCTCACACTGTTCTTGTACCTTTGTGTGCTATACTTAATATCTGCTTTTTGTTTACCAAACAACACCCATTTCACACTCTTAACTCAAGAGCTTTGTACTTGCTTTTCTTTTTACTATTTACCTTAAATTATTTCTCAAATCTCACATAGAGTTTTTAGAGAGAAGATAGTGAATAAAATAAAACTGAGAAAATTATGAATAGAAAAAATGGAAATATCTTTACAACAGATTACTGGAAAACTGGAACAGAAGATACACATTTGATTCAATGAAAATTTTTAGTGCCTACCAGTTTAAAGGTTACTTTAGTCAAAAAGACCACAATATTTTTGGGTTTGGAAACTGAAATCTGTTTCAGGGAGTCAGATTAAGGAATTAGGGCAGTACTCATTTTGTTTGGAGGGGTGGTAAATCATATGAAATTCATAGTATTCATTGGGTGATGAGAAAAGAAATGAAATATTGATATACTAAATTTACAGGAAACAAATGTAAAAGTTTTTGCTTAATAAGATATTGTCCAGTGCTAGGATTTAGCTCGTGTAATCTCTTAACACTTGTCAAAGGTTTTGAAAATAATTATAGGAGGGATAACCTTAAATGAGAATATATTATTTTACTGGCCAATGGTATTCTCTGAGTGGACAGAAGAAAGGGGAAATTTATTTCAGTGATGGCATTTTGGTGGAGCTCAGCAAGAACACAGTTTGAAAACCAGTCAACTAGTGGTCAGACTTTGAGTATGTTCTCCAAGGGGCAATAAGGTGAACTTTGTCCTTGTTCTTTGACTCCCATGCCTAGTTCCATGGAGTTAAGAGTCAATAGCCCACCACTACATACAGGATGAGACAGTAGGTCCTCACTTCTGGTAAGAATAAATGTAGATGACAAAGGCCACCACAGGTTAATTAAACTAGAATTCATAGGGTGATGAGTACATATGGCTATTTTTAAAATACTCCTCTGTTGATCCCAATATGCAGCTTGTGTTGAGAATCACTTAGAAAAATAATGAAAAACAATCATGGATGTTATAATCCAACAATCAAGAATCCTGAGCTATCACTCACGCTTTGGGTAGTTCGATGTATCTATCCTCCATCTCTGTTTCCTTAGCTGGGAGATGAAGGAATGAGACTAAATGATCTCATGTACTTTTCTAGATGTATGACTCTTTAGATGTATTCCTGGAGACTTGTGTATAAATAAAATTTTATGTAAATAGACCCAATATAGTTAAATGAATTCTATGATGAATCTGTCAGTAATGCAAATAATGTATGTTTAATGTACATAATAATGTTTTTATATATAGTTCCATAGAGAACACATTCAGGAATTAAATCACTTGGTGTTTCCTTATTGAGGATGCTTTAGTAAATTAAAAAAATAAAATCACCCGGCAGATTAGACTTTCCCTAGTTGTCATCATGATCATCTAGAGAGAATTTTAGAAAATCATTTCTTCCAATTCTCCTTTTGTCAAAGTTTCTAAGTTTCCCTATTAATTCTTCAGTATTTTCCTTGAGAATATTAAAGTCATCATCACAATGGCTTTCTGGGCCATGAGAACAGTGTTTCACTAGCCAAAGACCAGGAGGTCCTTAAAAATGATTTACTTATCTTTTTCATCTGTGTAACCGACAAGCATCTATGGGTTCAGCCTCTTATTATTTCTTAACATTGTCTGTGGGCATAACTTCAAAAGGTGAGATAATGATCAGAATCATTGCATTACTAGGAATTGTCATTTCTCTGTCATTCCCTCACTTTGTCATGGCTGATTTCTGATTTAATCCAATTACTGTTTCCATTTTCTAGATGAAGAAACTGAGAGCCTGAGAGCTTTGCTGTTTGCCTAGGTTGCATAGCAAGTACAAAAGGAAATTGATATCAGGACTATTTTAGTCCAAACTGCAGTTTTGTGGCAGCTCTCAAGTGTTAAATGAAATTTTCAATCAGTAAACATTTTTTTTTTTTAAAATCATCTGTATGCATGGAATTGTGAGTGATAAAGAGGTAATGAGATCAAGACTCATTAGGATTCCTTCTGGGAGGGATGAACTTAAGAGGGTTTTTGTTTTTTTGGTGTCAATTTTATTATTGCTCAGAGTATAAGCTGAGACCTGAGAATTAAGGGTCACAGGTTTGAATGGAGCTATATTGGGTAAGAGGGAGGATTTTGACCATAGATCTTAAGCAAGAGGGCAAAAGACCCACAGGATAGAACCAAAAGATGTGAGGAGACCATGAACTATCAAAACCCTAATCAAATCTAGAAGTTCTTAATATTCAATGTGCATCACTTTCTTGAAACTGGTAAAACATCTTGGTTATTCCTTCAGAATACTTTGGGACAATCAGAGATGTACATGGTGGACTGTGAGTCATGCAGATTCAAAGGGAGGAAAGCAGTCAAGCACTTATTGTTCATACCATGGAATTGGGCTCAGGACAGGCTTAAAGTGATGTCTGTGGGGCTGCAGGTATATGTAGGAGAGTGACCCCTCAATAGCTGACAGGCATTATCCCATGAAGACATTATGACGACCTACCTCAGCAAAAGTAAGGGACTGTGAATAATTTTAGAGAAAATAGCAATGTGAAAATGATTTGCTTATACTCCAATAAAAAGTCATTGCCCATGGCAGAGTAGTCCAGAATGTTTTGTGATTATCAAAATAGAAAAATGTATAGGTGTAATAATTAATAGTGATGTCCCACATTATTTCCTTAGATGAGCAACACAGATGTACAGAGGGAAAGACCTGATAGAGGTCAACATTGGTAGAGTTGTGAAAGATTTAAAATTCAAGGATTTAATTAAATCATTTCTTTTTTTCCCCCTTAGACATAGTGTTTCATTTTGGTAGCTTATGAAGTTGTAGTTTGAAAAAAATTGAATCCACCTGATTTTCCAACTTGAAATTAATTCTTTTCAGTGTGTAGAACTGTTCAAATGGGCTTTATTGCATTCACAGCATTTGCAATAAGTACTATTGTATGCTTTATTATTTTTGGTGATGAAATACTGTTAAATTTGTCATAATGCACCAAAACAATGATTTGGGCAAATGAGGTGTACATTTACAAGATGCCATTCTTTTGTTTTACTGTGAATGGTAATCTTAAATTATTTTAACAGAACATTTGCCTCTGTAATAAGTCAGTCTACAAAATTTAATTGTTTACAATGAATATGCCAGGTCTTTAGAAGATATATTGTTCTTCTTGTTAAAAATATTAAGCAATTCCTAGAGCACTTAAATCCAATTCAGTTTTACTACTTCATTATAGTTTTTCATTTATGCACAAATACGAGTCTTTAGAATATTAACCCCCAAACTTACTTTCTATATTTAGGTCAGCTAATTAGTGTGTGTACCCCACAAGAAATAGGTAATTATAATGGTAAGTGCCTATTGGTTGAATCTACCTGGAATTATAGATGTCTTATTTGTGTACTTTAACCACATTGGAGTAACTCTTGAAACCAAGATTTTTAACTGCAACTTGTCTGCTTTCAAAATCTGGCATTTTCTACTTGTAAAATATTTTCATACCAATTTCATACCTTCCTACTGAAATAGCACCTGAGCTAAATCTGACTTGCATTCACCTTGTATGTGATATGGCATGAAAGTATAACACCATTCTTAATTACATTTCTGGCTAAGGAATGCAGCAAAGACAGTTTCAGCATCCATCAATGAGAACACTGCTTGAGGAACCTGTGTTCTGCTGGGTCAGGAGTTGTGTAACCACTGGGGATCTGATTAGCTTCATGTGTGTCTTTTCTCATTTATCACTGAACTTAGAGATCCATATGCAAATGAGCATCAATAGGGGCATGATGTGGATGTTGTCATTCTCCCTTAGAGATGTTGCCTCCCTGCCACCCACAGAAATGAAGTGATAGATTATTTTTCTTCATGATAGGAGGTACATTTTCTCCATTTAGTTTTCTGGGTTCCTTTTTTAAAGCAAAATTTACATATTATCTTCTTTTATGAGTCATTGAAGATGAATTGGTGAAATACAGTGGTCATGTTCAGCCAAACCAAAAAAAAAAAAAAATGATAATTTGGCACAAAAGTCTCAGAGAACTCTCCTGGACAGTCACTATGCAATGGGTTTGCAAATTTATAGTGCTGTGGGCCAGACCCTGGGCTCAGTGAATTCCCAGAGTAAAAGATTTTCAGGAACTAATTCTTTGAAGATGAGCATGTGGGCCATTCTGGTGACATCACATGTCATTGCAACATTTCTTTTAAAATCACTACATCATTTGTTTCAGCTTACCTTTGTCAGAGTTTTCAGATGTGAACAAATACATATTATATGAATCTATTATTATATGAAACATCATTTATTTCTTTTATAGAATGACTACCTTGAATTTTCACATTCAGCTAATTTGATTTTGTAGGAATGTTCTATATTGGTTGCAACTTAGATCCAAAGTGGAAAAGCAAAGATACCTTAAGGCATAAACTCATTTATTGTTGAAATGTTTCTATCCCTTTTTGAATACTAAAGCAAAATCTGCAAATGAATTTCCACTGCCAAATCCAGAGGTAAGATTTCTCATAAAAGGACAAGGTTGGCTGGAATTTGTTCAAGAGCAGTGCTGTAAAATCCAAGTTATTGATTTAGTTAGGGATTTTCTCCAAAGATCATGTACAATATGACCCCTGTTTCTCTCCTTTTTGTCTGAACTATCTTCAGAGGATGTTTGTTCCAGGGTTCTACTCATGATAGATCCTTGATGAGGCACATAAAGAACTGATGTAGGTAGAATGATAAGACAGATGCCATCAATAAATGCCTTCACAAAAATACTTGCCTGTCACAAGTTAATTTGATGTAGTATTTTCTGTCATGAGGGTGGATTAATTTTGTCCATTTTCTCCTCTTGTCGTAATTCTTGTCATGTGAATAAGAATGTATTATAAAGAAGAACATACTAGACATTATAATTCTGTGATAACTCATTTTTGTGACAAAGAATATAATGAGACCAGACAATAGTGCAAATTCATCATATTCTTACAGTGAACTTAATATTGACTTCCTGGCTTCCCTTCATGATTTCAAAGGCATGTCACTTATGGTTTTATACCAACCAAATGATTAAAGGAACCGCCATTGAAAGGCTTGTGCTGATTACAAAAGCCTTTTCAACAGGGAAATAATAGAACCATTTTGATTTTCTTCCCTTTCCAGCTTAAACACATATTTAATGTATATCTGTGATTTCATTTTGATGAAGAAAGAATCCTTGATTTGATAAAGCTACTCAGAAATGTTATAAACTAGAAGATTGGACAGCATTTATCATTGAGGAAAGAGTGAATTTTCTCAATAAATCACTATTATAAGTCATAAAGGAAAAAAACAAAGTTTTATAATAAAGAACATTTCAAAATGCACCCGATATTTTGTCTCAGTAGCTAGAGCAAAGCAATCACTTTTAACATGGTCTGTAGCTGCAGCCAAGGAAGCCCTGGCTGAGGAAATGCCTCCCTTGTGAACAGATTATTTTCTAGGATTGCTTGCATTTGTATCACTCTCACCCTAACACCATGGATGCTTCTTCCATTTCTTTTGTTCATGTTGGAACAAAGAGAGAAATTATCCATAAACAACCACTCCTTTTTATATATATATACATGAAATTTCTCTCTCTCCCTCTCATATATATGAATGCCATTCTAATAACACATTTGTTACCATTTCTATACCCATAATGGTCAGTGAAAAATCATGCACAATCACTCTTTTATTTTGAATTCAGATAGTTCCTAAGTATCCTTATTAAGCACTAGAAATGAGTTGCTTATCATTGATTTTGTCTAAAAAAATGAAGCCTATTTATCACGCATGCTGTAAGATTCACTGTCTACATGCCTGACAAATAGATTGCTTTAAACATGTGCTCAAGAGTGGGTGATCAGATGTTCCAAATTTATAAAGGAAAAAATAAAACTACACCTCCATAGCTAAGGGCTTATTTTCCCTTTGGCATAAAAGAAGAGTGCTTTCATCAATGAAGTCATTTGCCATTGGACTTTCGTAATCACAGGAGGTGAGGATTGCTCACTAAAACACTCATGTGAAGACCTACTCTGAGATCCATATTTGTCACATGGTCTCTGTGCATATATGATGCATATGTAAATATAAGTTCACCCAGATTAATGTAAAAGTAGAGTAAGGGAAAAAAACTGGTAGATTTCTATTCAGCTTCGCCTTCTAAATGACCTTCAGTCTTAATTTCCTCAGCTATAAAATTTAAGCTCTGGACATTTAATTCTAGCCTTCTATATTTCTGTACACAAGTACAAAAATCAATTAAAAATTAAACCAATGAATTTCGTTTGAACTGAGTTCATGGATTTATTTTTATCTAAGAAGAAAAAAAATTAGACATTTCACTTGAATTTTTGGCCAAGAGACTTTGATGAAAATATCAAACCCAATGTTTGATTCTTTTTACTTCTCCTAATTACAATCACCTGTAGCAAAAATGTATAATAGTATTCTTTTCTTGTTAGAACCTGGGGATTTTATTCTAGTGTTGAAATTGGAGCATCTCCAGCCTTCTGTAAAGAAAAGTACAAAGAATACATTCTCTGGCTGAGACAGAATGTATCCAGATAGAGAGCCACTCTCCAGTCTCCTGGAAGATCAGCTGCCTTCTGAGAACAAAAGGCTCAATCTGATGTGGATCCTTGCAAATGGTGTTCACAGAGGAAGCCCAAGTCACCCAATAGGGGAGCAGCTAATTGGCCAGACAGTCTTGGAATGAATTTAGCTGCTGGTTGGCAGGTGGGATACATTGTAAAGCACCACATCCAGGCTGCACTGTAATTTGTTTTTAATTACTGTGTTTGCCTGGGAAAGGCTGTAAGGTCTACTCATTGCTCATATTGGTATGCTAATTGACTGTTTGGAGATTTACAAACTGGGTTTTACAAAGTGTCCTTTCGATCGCCTGTGGCGATTGGAATAGCATGCTATTTATTTATTTCTTCTGAAACTTTGTTTTAATATCTCCAGTAAAGGTAGGAAACTTGTCTCTTATTAAATCTCTCAATTTCAACTAGTAGAGACTGTAAAAATGTATTACTCTTTTTAAGCATGTCTATGATTCCATTTTGTTTTCTGGCATAGAATGTTTTTGTGTGAAATGTCCATGGGTGTCAACAAATAAATACTGATTTATGTGCACACTCTTATAGCCCAGGGAGGTGGGAGGTGAGGTGGGTGTGGGAGAAGAGCAGCCAGGCTGCAAGAGAAGCCAAGCAAATGGTGAGCCAGGTGCCTGCCCAGCAGGAAGCATGCCCAGGAGCAGAGCCTGGGCGCTCAAAATGGGTCAGGTGGGGTTCAGAGGAGCACAGGTGCTGGGCAAATCCAGCCTGCAGCCTGGGAGCAGTCGTGGATCAAGCTGGGATGATGGGAGTAGGCACGGAGATGACCTACACAAATTACGAGGAGATTAGTTAGAATTAGGTCAATCAGAGGATGCACGGAAGGCAGGTGAATGAGAAGGTGCGCCTACCAGCAGAAGGGGCCTTGCGAAAATCTCCAGATGTCAAACATGAGAGGAGCGATTGTGTTGCTTTATAATTGTGTCCCCAGGGCCTCAGAGGTGTTGGGGTGGTGATGAGGGACTGACAAAAATGCTCAGAAAGCTAAGAAAGTGTACTGTTGTGTTTGTTGCATTTTTTAGTGACATAAAATCCCCAGTATAAATTTTAAATATAAAAACCTGTGTTAAATATTTAGCCTGTCTGTACTCCCTGCAGTCGGTGGTGCACTTTTTTTTTTTTTTTTTTTTCAAACCTGGTACACTCCAGTTCAGTCCTTCAGGGTCTCCTATGGCTCATGGCATATAATTAGTTTCTAATGAGTTTCATCTAATATTTATGGGGGGGGGGGGAGGAGGATTTTTCTTTCTGCGGTGTTTTGGTTCCACATCTTAAAGATGTATGCTGTAGCTCTCTGCTCACAAGAACTGAACACGAGCAGTACCGAGTTGGTTTTAGAACTTTTCAGTGGAATTCAATGCTTTTTCAGTTAGATTTTTCACCACTGTGACCAAGACCTGACAAAAACAACACAAAGGAGAGAAGTTTATTTCTGCCTCATGATTTCAGAGGTCTCACCTCCACAGATGGCTACCTCCATTGCTCTGGGCCTGAGGCGATGGCAGAATATCAAGGTGGAAGCTTGTGGAAGAGGGAAGCAGCTCAGCACATGAAAATCAGGAAGCAGAGAGAGCTCCACTCACCAGGGACAAAATATAAACCCCAAAGTCATGTCTCCAGTGACCCATCTCCCCCATTCACATTTTACCTACCTAGAGTTGCCACCCAGTTAATCCCTGTGTTGATTAATCCACTGATTAGGTCATAACTCTCATAATCTGATCATTTCAGCCCTGAACCTTCTTGCATTGTCTCACACATGAGCTTTTGGGGAACACCTCATATCTACATTATAACAGGTACCAGGCCATCTTGACTTGAATTCTGAATATTTTTGCTTTGCCTTACTTGTAACGTGTGTATGGGTTACATTATCCATATAGTTGTCTGAATTTTCAATTTTATTTTTAGTCATTGTTAATATGGTTAGAGGTTGTTGTTGTGCTGGCATTCTAGTAATGCAATATTATAAGGCAGGGACACAGGAATCTTTTTTGGTTTCTGATTAAGGGTCTTGCTGTGTCACCCAGGTTGACTTCAAGTGGTCCTCCTAAGTTACTGACTATAGGTGTGTGCACCATGCCTGGCTAAGGACCCAGGGATTCTGATCTCAACCCAAGGTATCCACTTTAAAGAGAGCAATGAATGTCCACACTTACGTAGCATTTCTCTCTTCCTTAGATTTTTTTCCTAAACACATGGCTAAATCACTGCTTCTCAAACTGGAGCCATAGGTAGAATGGCAGAGAAACTGAGTGACTGTTTCACAGAGTGAAGAACAGCAGATGGTGTATTTCTGGTACAGTTCACAGCTCTACCACTTACTAGTGTTATGACTGGTTCAAGTGGTCTCATCTATAAAATGGGAATTATAACAGTACTTACCTCCTAGTTTTTATGTGAAGATACAGTAGGTTAATACATGTCATGTGCTTAGAATAGTACTAGACTTACAGTAACATGAAATAAGTGTTTATTATACTTAATATGACTCTGATTATAATTATTGTTATTAATTTTGATTCATACATGAGAGGAGGAAGAATGAATAGAGGATAATAAGAGAAGTTTTGTTTCTAAAGGTCAATAAATATAAGAATGGGATGGAAATAGAAGCATTCATTCTGAGCAATTTTCTCACTCCCTACACATTTAACAGAGATTTTGTTTTCTGTCCAGGTGTTGGAAATGGGGGGAAAAAAAATCTACACAGTCACAGACAGCACTAGCAAAAGGTTGTTTATATATGAATTGATTAATTCCCTGAGAATTTTTTAAATTGCAGGTATAATAATTAGACTGTACTTTCATGATAAGTGTAATTATGAAACAGTATTGACTGAGAATTTAAGACTTGTGCAATTAACACAAAATGATAATAACCAAGTATATTGTAATATGCTGACAGCCATAAAGCAAGTTTATTCCACTAAAACAAGAAAATTGGTCTGGTATGAAAGTTTCCAAGGGGGAACCTTAATAGTAAAGCAAAATTTGGGTGGAGAAGAGATCACAGCTGATCACTTGGTATTATCAGTATATCCTTGCTGAGGGATGTTAACCCCAAACCCAGCTGTGACCTCATAATCATCATATTCACCTGTATAATTTCTTTCTGAGATTGCCTGCTATTGTTTGAAATCACGTTTAATCCTTCCACAACAGGAGGTTGATATGCAATTGTGAATGCTTGAATCACACTGGTTTACTCCTTAATTTCATCTGAGAAAACCATTTTATAAACTAATATCTTGATTCCATGCAGAAAAGAGATGGAATACACAATAAAGTGTCTACAGGGGGTTTTAGCATTTCATTTGGGGTGTCATATTGAACATTAAAATGCAATGTAATAAAAAGATGTGTAGAGGAGATGAAATGATGGTGTCCTGCTGAATAACTTAGAGGGGAAAAAAAAGACTGCTTCAGCTCAGAGTGCTACATTTTATTTATAGTTTCAACTGATATCTTGGCTTCAATCACAGAACCTCTAGTTAGTTTGCAGAGATGGTTTTATAAGCCTCCTGGGTGAAGGAAGTGGTTGACTGTGATTGGTCCACCAATAGGAGGCTAGCTCAAGGAAGCAAAGGAGGGTAGATGAAGAAAACCAGTCAGCAATGTGAGAGGTGGAACGGAAGTTTCCCAGAGGAAATGTGTGTGAGTGGAAGATCAGTTTCAAAAACTAAGAACTTGGAGGACAATGGAAGGGCAAGATAATAAGCTGAGCACATGGAAGGAAAATAGGAAGGAAACGGCTACATTGTGAGCAAATAGCTGGCTCAAAGGAGAAATATTCAAACTGGATATATATTATTCTAATTTCATAGACCAAAGAGGGGAATGTAGCCATACAATATATTCATTTGTTAATAACTGTGCTAACAGAACATGTAATATTTGCAGAAAACCATGCTTTAGAACAAAACAAAACAAAACAAAATAGCATTTCATTAAATAATTTTGAGATTGTTCCCACCTAGCATATAATATGCTTGCATTTAGAATTGGTGTCAGTTATATATTTTGTTGCATATGTGAACAGATTATATTTATTAATTTCTTTTAGTTATATATCCTAATATTACCCTAGGCTCCTCCTCTTCTCATGCTCCATCTCACTCGGAGCTCAATTCACTGCTTAACAAGCAACCACAGAAATAGCAACCTGCAGAAAAAAACCAGGAATGCAAGATTCTGGCATCCATGATAAAAGTATTGTACCTATATGAGAGTCAAAGCACTTCTTTTTGCTGGTGAATTTACTTCCCAGTGACTGCAAATCACCATTTTGCTTTCCAAGTTCCACACCCCTAGAACCCATTTCTGGCATTGAATTCACTATGCCCCAATTCTATTGCAATAAAACCATTTGATGGTTTCGATTGGAGTTTGTCATAATTAGTTTTCTCCTGTAATACTTATTATAGTTTTAACTATGGTTAATTTTTTTTTCCCCAGATCTGTTGCTACTTCAGGGTTAATAGATGCTAACTGACTTTTAAGAAAGATGAAATAAATATTGAAATGGTCATTTTGAGAATGGAAAATTTGAGACGGATTTATTTGCCTATAGGAATTTAAATGTTTTTATTTAATTATAGCAAAATGTCTGTTTAACTTAGATTGATAGGAGTGGCTTAAAATAGAGGGCAATGCTTTGGCTGAGCTAATACTTTTAAGATGCTTTCAAGTAAAGGGGAGGAGTAACCAGTATCATCAATGATAATCCAGAATCGTATAGGAATTAAAAACTTTTGGCTCAGATACAGTGTTTCTCAAACTTAGTTTTCATTGTTAAAATGCAGATTTGAGAGTTTGACTGAGAAATTCTGCTTTAGAGCCAAGTGTGGAGCTCAAAACTATATTTATTGAAAAGTAATCTCTGGACCTTACTTTGAGAAACTCTATTAAATATTAGAAGACAAGAAGACAGCATCTTGTCTTGATAAGGTGTGGAATTGCCCTGTGGCCTTGGATGTGTAACATTTTGTCTCTTTTCAGTTTCTCCATCTATGAGATTTTCAGTCCAGCTTTGTGTATACATTTTACAGAATATAAATATCAGTCTCATGAATTGCCTAATTTAATCAAACCACTTTAAGGTAGTTATTACTGTTACTGTTTTATACAGAAAATAATCTGAGACTCATAAGGATAATCAGAAATTGGTGATGCATGCCAAATCAGAGACAAAACCAAGATGAAAAATCATGTTTCCTTTTAACCCTATACTATGCTGTCATTATACTTCAGAGACATAAAAGAGGGAGAAAGAGTACATTCAAACTTTATATAATTTCCTTTTTAGTTAAATTCTGTGATTTATTCAGGCAGTTTCAACAGATACAGGGCTATTTTCAGCTCACGTTTCCACTACAACAGGGTTCAATACCAAGAAGTTATTTTTCTGGGAAAATTGATAGCTGAAATGCATTAAAGAAGGAGCTAATCTTTTTTAGGTCTAGACTATTTTGTTTCATTAATCACTGGGTTATACGGATGACCCACTTCAGTTCCATGGATTAGCACATAAGTTTTGTGGAATATGAGACAATGGAAAGAAAAGGAAGAGACAGAAATGAATCTACTCTCACACCAGGAAATTTCTGAGGAAGTTTTCCCCCTTGATCACACATTGATATGAATTTATGATTTAGGATAAGCAATAATAGCTTCCCATCTGTGTTCTGACAAAACATGAGGTAAAAGAGTAGGGAAGATGAGAGATCAAGGACGTTTGTATTAATTGTACATCTAATCTTTGAGAATATGATCCATCTACCCATAAGCAGACTTCCCAATGCCAAAACACAGCTTTCCCTCAGGAACGAGTCCATTCAGCAGAAGCAGATGTCCTTTCTCTGTAGAATGGCTGCTTCCAAGAAGACAGGAAGTGGAAGACATTGAATCCTGCATGGACAGTTCTGTCCACTTCACTGAATAGGTAAGCTGCTTCGTTCTCCTTGGACATGAGTAAAGATAGGGCAAGAGACCAGGATCATTGAGGGGAAACTCAAAAAGCTTCCAATGATTACATTCCATCTAATAAGTTGTTTTGGTGACTTGCAATGGAAATGAAAATCTTGAGTAGATTTTGGAGGAGGGAATTTGTTTTGGTGGAGGAAAAGGTCAGAAATGACTGGGTCCTTCTTGTGGTTCTTATATAGAAACTTCAGTATCTAGATTGTTTTCCTGCTCTGACATTCATACATTGCATTTCTCTTTTTAGGGTCCCTTGAGGAAACCTGCCTCCACTCTAGCTTGAGATTCCAACCCATTACATCCGGCACTTTCTCCCTCCCTCAACTTGCATGCATTGTTCCATAATAAGGAAAAAAAAAAAATCCTTGCGTTCTCAGCAGACAGAAATAGAGGGGGTATATTTTTGAGAAGTTACTAAGTGGGAGACTTGTCTGGGAGCGTTGTTGATGTTTTATTTTCAGGGATAGAAGAACATCTAATTTGAAGGGATAGATAGTAAATGGCACCACACAAAATTGGCATCATATTAAGCCTGTACAGTCAAAACTCACTGAGTGACATTGGCTACAGAGAGTTCTGTGGTAACCTAGGAAATAAGAATTTGGAGTGTCAGACAACAGAGAAAATCAAATTATTGTCAACTTGCCATAGGAATTCTGTTCATGCAAGTATGTCATACTGTGCATGGCAGACATTTAAAAAGCCATGCCTCTAAGCAAATATATTGCTTGGTTACTCCCCTAAAGCATTTTCATTTTTAATCTCAACTCTAAGATCTTCTGTCCCTATTTCTTCTCCTGTTCTTTCTTTCTTACCACAGATCTCTCTTCTACCACTCTCAAAATATATTTCATATTCAAGAACCACAGGGGAACTGGAGCAACATGAACATTTCTATTCCAACAGTTTCATTCTACAAAAGGAAACTGAGTCTCAGTGACATTCATTGATTTGCCTGAGATAGAACTCAGTTCACCCAATCAGCCACTGATAATAGAAGGTCACAGAATTACCTTATTGTAGCTGACTATTCTCTGTTAATTCCCTTCTATCATTTGAACGTTTGAAAAGCTATCTGTTTTTAAAGTAATGCATAACTCTTTATAACTGCTTCTACTGTTGCTGTTTCTGGAGATCCTTGGAGATGTCTTTACAGAAGCTAGGTGTTTAACATTGCCATCATTATTGTTGATCACTGTGTACTTGACACATGCTAAGTGCTTCCTGGACTTAATTTCACTTAACCTACACAGCTGTATTACAAGAATTTCATAGACATTAAGTTCTTCTGGAGCTACATTGTCAGGTCTCATCAAAATCAGTTACAGCCTTTACCTTAGTATACCAGTGAGGACAATGAGGGGTTCATAATTGCCCTTAAAGCAGGGACCTTGGCTATTCATAACCCAATCCATCAGATAATGTCAAATACAGCGCTGCTTACTCTGTGAGGTCCAGTGATATTTATAACTCACTCATGGGGGACGGGTGGGAGAAGGATATTGATAAATACAGCCAGAGCAAAGGGGGTCTGGAATGACAGGCCTGGGCCCATGTGAACAATGGACTAAGTCCCAGGCAAGACACTAATGAGTTTTTGGGCCTTGTGTAGTGTTTAAGACCCTGATCAGGTGCTTTGCATTTTAGCCCTGAATGCTAAAAACATCATGGAATAGTCGAGGCCTGCAGGCACACCTTCAAACATCCCCTCAGTTTACGGAGCTGCCTCACATAGTGCTCATCACCCAAGTTCCACATAGGCTCCCACAATAGGTGTTTTGGATGCTTATTTTAAATTCTCACTATAATTGAACTTTTTTCATTTTATATAGAACACTGAGGTCTATGCCAGGATGCTAGTGAGTGACAGAATTGACATTTGCCCTTAGTGCTATTGGCTTGCAAGTCTGTTCTCTTTGCTAAGAACAACACAACCCCCACGTCCATTTAGCTCTGACCCTTCCCACTCCATGCCCATAACTGTTCTGTCAATAACAGATTGTTTGGAATCTCCTGGACATGAATTATATTGTGAAAGATAAAATTCAGGAATTCTATGGCTGCTGGTAAAATTGATTTCCTAAGATTTCTCACTTGACTAATCTGTGACTGACATTTCTAGTCATACTAGTTATTTGAGTACTTCATTGCAAGAACGCTTATCAGCCATTGCTATCTGTATAATGTATTGACTGAATGTTATTGCCATAACAGCTCATGAGTTCTAAACTGCTTTTATTATCTGAGGGTTTGATGTAGCAAAGATAAATGTTACTGGTTCAAATTGTTCCTCATCAGTAATTTCTTCAGTGACTAACATTGTAACTTGGATGCATTTAGTGAGCACAACTGAAAATGGATGAAGTGAATGCAGCCATAGCAAAGGGGGTCTGGAATGACAGGCCTCGGTCCGTGTGAACTATGAACAGAGTCCCAGGCAAGACACTAATGAGTTGTGGGGCCTTGTGCAGTTGTTGAGACAGATCATTATTTTTTTTTTTTTTTTTTTTTTTTTTTTTTACAAAAACTGGTTTGTTTTGGTCATTGAGTTGGTGTTTATTCAGTGCCTACTACGTGTGGAGCAGTATGCTAGGTGCTAAGGAGAATACAAACAAGTAGTAAATATTGTGCATGGTAGATGGGGTCAACACACACACACACACACACACACACACACACACATACACACACAGAGTCATATCTCGATAGCTCATATGTGTTTGCTTCAGAAAAAATTATCAAAAATTTCAGGCAAATATATAATACCATTCAATCCTCAGAAAGCTCTATGAAGTAGGCCTCACCAACTCTAAGGTGCAGTGAGGAGAAACAAGAGCCAAGAGAGAGCACAGTAAGGGAGCACAGCTAGTATGCTGACTTGACCCCAAGTCTTCTGAGTTTATGACCATGCTCTTTCCGGGGCTCTGCTTCATCACACAGTAAGGTGAAAGGTACTGAATTAAGTACTGCAGAAGTGGGAAATCCCTGTAGGCCAGGACACTTGGTCTTGGGTGATGGGCAAGACCTAAAGCAATGAAGAGGAGGGGAAGAGTGCAATTGGAGGGGAAGATATGAGAAGAACTTCTGATGGAAATATGAACAGCACGTCTTCAGGCAATTCATTAGCCAAAGTGAAAGCAACAAAGAGCTGGTGTCAAATGGGGTCAAAGATGATTTAGAGAGGCAGCTGGGGTCAGATTGTGCCAAACCACGGAAACCAGTTTATCAATCTCTGACCTTCACAATGCCTGGGAGCACCCCAGGGGATAAGCCATGTCCTTTCTGCTTGGCCTCTGCTTCTCCTCATCTGAAACGAATGATTTTCTTGTTTTAAAGGTCAGTTTAAATTTCAGGATGCTTTCACCGAGTGTTACAGTTTAGATATTCTTCCTTCGAGGAACTTGTAGAACATCAATTTTTGTCATACAAAATTTATTACTTAATAAGATTCTGCACAGTGTTTCTCCCTAATTATTTTAACTAAGTTTATCTTATGACTTCAGCCAGACAGTAATTTCCAGAAAGCTAGGACTCTCTTATTTATTAGAAGCTATTGAGATTACCTTCAGAAATGCATATTATAAAACAAAGATAAAATACCTTTAAGAACAGAGTCGAGAGCAGGGAAAATGTAAATGAGGATGGGGTAACACAAATATACACATTTCAAGTATGATAGCATGGTTTGGTATAGATACCATATTGAATGAGAACAATGACATCTATTTCTCACCACCAAAGAGGAAGATATATACTATGTCCTCAGACAAGCCATACACTTTTGTTAGTAATTTCAAAAGATTAATTTTTACTTATATAAATGAACATTATTTAATAAGTTTTAAAAAGTACTGTGCCAATTATCAGTTTATTATCTCTCAGCTCCATGTCTACCCTTCATTGCCGGCTAAAAACCAGAGCTGGACTCTCAATATTTCTCCTTTGACATCAAACATGGTGTTAAACTTTTGTTGGTAGAGTGAGCAGGAGAGATGTTGGAGGAGAAAGGGGTTCTCCTCCTGTTCTGCCCTGCCCCTTCCAGAAGGATTCTAGAACATGCCATGTCTTTATTTATAGGTAGCTTTTCATAACATTTCAGAAAGCAGATTTTCAAAGGGTGCCCCTGGTATGTCTCCTCCCCAGAGATGGCTCTCCCAGGTACTTCTTTGGGCAGCCTGACAGTGAGTTCCCAGGAACATACCTCCTTACGGACAGTGTGTTAGTCAGCTTTCTGTCAACTGGGACAGAATGCTTGAGAAAAGCAATGTAAGAGCAATATTTATTTTGGCTCATGGTTTCGGAGTTGTCAGTCTATGGTCAGCTGGCTCCAAGGCAGAAATATAAGGGAGAATGCCAGGAGCCATCTATGAGCCATGGGTAAACTGAGTGATATTAGAGCCTTTAGGCAGGAAAGCCTGGTATCAGGAACTCTCAGTAGGAATCCACTGGTTTGAGAATGCCTGATTCATATGGCATCCTACCTAGCTCACTGTTGAAGTTCTAGCATAGCCCCAGAGATGGGAATGACCACTGGATCCACACAGCCTCCTGGAGATGGATGTGGCTTGCCAAAATGCCAATCAACCTGTTTACTGCAAGACCCCTGCCACACCGAGAAGCAAGCACCAAGCCAAGACTTCTCCTGCTAAAACTTTTCCCCCTGCCTTTGATGTACTTCCCCTTCAATAAAGAATCAGAGCCTTTTTTCAATTGTTCAGTTCCAGCTCCTATCAGGACTGGAAGACCCATCAGATGCTCCTCTTTTTATATCTAATTTCTGGATCTGTCTTTATTTCTTACAGATTATTACAGACTTTTTATTTTCCCAGGCAGCTCACACCTCCTGGGCAGGGACCTGCTCTGCTAGACACCCCTTTATAGGAGAAAGGCCTGGAAGACAAAAGCTGCTCACATCATGGTAGCCACAGTGGAGAAAGAGAGAGACCGAGAAGGTAATAAAGGGGCTAGGGCTCAGATATACCCTTCCAGACCAACCCCCCAGTGACTACTTCCTTCCTCTCGCTATGCCCCACCACCACAGTTTCCACCACCTCCCAATCAAGTCATCAAATATGAATCCCTCAATAGAGTAATCCATTGATGAGGTCACAACCCTCATGATCCAATCATTTCCCCACATTCCCACCTCTGAAATGCTGCATTAGGGACCAAACCTTCAAGACATAAGCCTTTGGGGGACATTCCAGATCCAAATCACAATGGACAGTTTCCCTTGGCACAACCTCAGGTGCCTTCACGGTCAGTCATGAGGCACATCACCTCCCTGTGGATGCTTTTCCAGCACCACCCTCTGGTCAATTCCAGGTACATTCTGAGGTACCATCTCATGGGTGTAAACTCTGCACCCCAGAGCAGTTTTCTGATGAATGCCACCCTGGGACATTGCTCTGAAGGTGGCTTATCTCACCCTCAGACCATATGTTCATGGTAAACTCCACCAATGCAGCACCTCAGTAAACTTTTATGCTACAAAATGGACCAGAGAGGTGCTTTCTGAAACAAGGGCTGGAGTGCCACCTTGAGCTGGAGGCATCCTCCAGATTTCTTCTCTCCTTGGGTCATCTACCTCAGCCCTAGGGTAATGAAGACTCTCTATATCTGCTGTTCTTACATTTTTGAGAGCCCTCCTTACTCTTTCATAGCCAATCCACATTGATTCACTCCTGTCTTTAGTTATATTGAAGTTTCCCTGTTTATATAACTGTGTGGTTTCTTTCTCCTAATTGGACTCTGACTGTGACAAGTGCTAAAATGCTTGAGAACAGCAGTCTCCACTCCACCCACTTTTCATCACTTATTCCCACCCCCAACATCCTTTAAAACACTTAGATATTTATCTCCACATTTCTACATATTTGTACTGTCATTTTTTTTTTTAGTTTACCGATGTTACATATTATCTACTATTTTTCCAATCATTCCAAAGGTGGTAGTAATATAATTTTTGTTAAATTAAAATTTATTACTCAGATTACTCATATTATTAGGACTATAGGGATATTGCTCACCATTCAGCAACTTTATGTGCTGTGATCATATTTCCTTTATTGTCTGATTCTTTAAGAACTTTTAATTTTGGAATTAAAATTGCCTTGAACATTTTCTTTCTTTCTTTCTTTCTTTCTTTCCTTCCTTCTTTTAGAATTCAGAACATCTATTTCTATTTTAAAGATGCTCTGAGAGATTTGTGAAATATCTATTGATAATCTTTTGTATGTGCAAAAATGGATCAGAGCATCTTTTTATTCATTTCCCTACAGAACCAGTACAGTGCTAAACATAATATAGAAACCATTCAGAAATTGTTAACTGTGTTATTTTTCCTTCCAACCCTGGTATTGACCTTCATCAGGGGTGTGACCATGGACATAAATCTTAAGTTTATTGTGCTTAATTTTTCTTCTACAAAATTGTATGGAATTGTATGTTGAAGATGGAATTGTATATCATCTATGAGGTACATTCTAATTCATGAGTTTGTTGATCCTTAATTTGTCTATTCACTCAGGATGAAGTTAAGTTTTTAGTATTATCCTAATCTTATGTCAGTTCAACCCAGAATATCTGCTTCTACCCTGGGATTTTGCAGAGACATTATATATCATGTTCCCCAGAGGACATATTGCAGGTAGGAGAAATGGTGTTCTTTGTTTTTGGCCTATTCACACTGATTAAAATGATTAGCCTTTCCCTGAGTGACATACAAAAATAATTCTGTTGACATGACTTTAGTTCTATTTCTTAAACATGCCACTAAGTATCTGATTGTTGAAGACATTATGCCACATGATATGGGATCTTTTATTTTCTTAATGGAGGATAGTGACATAAGAGTATAATACCAGTTATGTAATCAAGAACCACTAGTTGGGTTTTGTGGGGCACACCTATAATCCCAGCAATTCAGGAAGCTAAGGAAGGAGGATCTCAAGTTCAAGGCCAGCCTGGGAAATTTAGAAAAAAAGAGTTGGGAATGTAGCTCAATCATAAAGTGTCTTTGGCTTCAATGTGCACTATTGGAGCAGAGTTGGGTGGGGGGGGGACATAAGAATTCCTGAAAATATTCTTGCCTCATCTGTTTGTGTATTTAGAAAATACTTCTTCAGTGCTAATGTCTCAGGTACTTTCCTAAGTGCTGAGGAAACAACAGGGCACAAAAATACATAGTTGGAGCTTTGTGTTAGCAAGAGATAAACAATATCAAATAATCTCATGAATAGATCTGTCTGCAGGTGTGTTAAGCGGCACAAGTTAGTGCAAGGGGGTGTAGACTTGCAAGAAAGGACATCACTTAGGGAAATCATGGAAGATTCACTGGAGAAATGAAGGTCCAAAGGATGAGTAAGAGTTAATGTGGCAACAGGGGAGGGAACACTCCTTTCTTCCAGGAAAGGATGCCTCAGCAGGAGACAGTACAGAAACTGCAAAGAACACCAAGGCCTGTGTAGCTGGGGAGTAGGGAGCCAGGGGCGGGATGGCAGGGTGGGATGGATAGGCAGCATTGCAGAGCTTTGAAGGTCTTGCTGAGAGTTGTGCTCATCCAAAGAGGATGGGAGCCATTAAAGTGTTTTCAAGGAAGGAAACTGCAGCCTGAGACTGAGATTTACATGGTGGAGATCTCTCAGGCAGCCTGAAGGGAATGAACTGGGAGGGCTCAAGGTAGAATCAAGGGGGACGTCTGGGCAGCTGTTAAGGTAGAATTAAATATTTTAACCATTAATTATTTTGCCTTAATTTTAACCAAGGATGGCAAGATCTTAGAAGGAAATAGCTATTTCCCAAACTGGACTTTTGTTGTCTTTGTCCTCTTTGTTAGGTGGGTCTGCTGCTGGCTTCTGGACAGTCCTGCTGTAAACAATGGAAGCATCCTGATACTGGATGGTAATGGCAATGTAAAACCCAAATCCTCCCCTCTAGTCACAAACTAGACATGAATTTCTAGCAGCTAGGCAAATGCAGTAACTGTACTGAGGCACAGTTGAACCAGGATTTTATATCTCCTTGATGAACAAATTGGCTTACCACACAGCCAGTCTGATTGTTTGCCTCTCAGCCAATTACTAAGACAACAGAAAATTGCAAATCCGCTTAGCCAGTGAATTTAGTCATGCCATGTAGACTTGGTAATAAACTTTATTTCCAACTGTCTTCATAACAAGTTAGCATATAACATTTGAAAATCACCCTGAAGGATGTAGCAGACATTTTTTTTTCAGATTTGTTCTGATGACACTGATGTTGCTATATTAAAAAACTTTAATTCTATTGCCTAAATTAAACTTAATTTCCCATTTGCTTATTTTGGCTTCAATTTGAAGACTTGCTATTAACATTTTTTCCCTTAAAATTTTTAGTGGTGTATGACAGGAAGAATAACCTACTCACTAATTAAACTAAAGACAAATATATTCTTTCTATTTAGGTCACTGCAAAGAAGTCCCCTTTAAAATTTCAAGTTTGCTTTGGTATATAAGCCTTAATAAGAGCTTGTGCCTGCGGCATACTTGTTAGTGGTAAACGAGGATTTTCATAGTAGTACAAAACATGAAAACAAGTTGCTAAAGTGTGTGTGTGTGTTTTTTTCCTAACTGTAAAAATCAAATAGAAAATATTTTGTCTTTAATTTGATTATTAGACAAGTCCTTTTTATAGGAACATGGATTAACATACTAATAATCATGAAAACAAAGTCACAAAAATAATTTGTCTATTTTCCTGAAAATGCCCTATACCAGATGGGTAGAGTAAAAGGGTTTGTTTAATGTAGCCATTAACACATCTCTAGATATTGATCTTCTATTGCTTCCACACTAAATTACTATGCACTTAATGGCTTAAAACAACACAAGTTTATTATCTTATCATGTAGGTAAAAGTCTCATTGGGCTAAAATCAAGGTGTGGGCAGACCACATCCCTCTGGGGAAGAATCTTCCAGACTTATTCAAGTTGTTGTCACAGTTCAGTTTCTGGCTCTTGTAGGATCAACTTTGCTGTTTTCTTGTTAACTGTAAATAGAGGACTGCTCCCACCTTCTAGAGACTACCATGTTCTCTTTCCTCTATTGTTGAAGTTAGCAATGGAAATCAAGTCCTTTCCATGTCTTATTTTGCTGATGCCTTATTCCTGTTTCTCCATGTTGAAGAAGTCATGTGGTAAGATTGGACTCACTTGAATAATCTACACTAATCTCCCCATCTACATCAGCTGATTATCAGGCCTATCTCCATCTGCCACCTTAATTGGCTTTTACTACGGACATGATGTATTTATAGGACTAGAATGTGGACATCCTTGGTGGGGGCATTTTTCTACATACCACACACTGTAATTGATTTTTATGGGTTTGTTCATTCATGAGGGAGGAAGCTATGAACAGTTTATCCATAGATCTATTGAGCTTTGTAGTATAGTGCCTGGCCATCAGTTGTTGTTGAAACCTGAGGAGAGAATGAATGCAGGCTTAAGTTTTCATTTTTTTAAATTTTCTTATAGTTGTATATGGACAGAATGCCTTTGTTTTATTTGTTTATTTCTATGTGGTGCTAAGGATCGAACCCAGTGCCTCATGCATGCTAGGCAAGCAAATAACTAACCTCAAAATAGAAGAATCTCAATTACCATACAGTAAGGGCTCTTGCTTCTGTTAATTAATATGGAAGGTAGGAAGATGTTTTGGAACATACTTGTTGCACATTAACTGTACAGTATTATTCTTAGTGCTGTGCTTATTTTCCTGACAAATATTAAATCCATTTCATTCCCTTTGTTCTTCTTTGCTTCCATTTCTGATTTTAGGAGGTCTTCACCTCCTCAGGCTCTGAGCTATGGAGAAAAATAACACACTTTTGCCCAATGAATTTAAGCAGGCTTCTGCTAGAAAGATTTGGGCAGTGGGGTGGGGTGGGGTTTCCATTTATAAAAATAACAGATGCAGTGAGCACTTAGGGTTATAATCCAAAGTGTGGAGGGCAGCAGAATAGATATTAAATGTTTTGTGGCAATAAAATCAATATTAGTGACCTGCCACACCCAAACTTCTTCTCATGTAAAAAAAAACAAAAAATCTGATTTAATTTTGTTGCTTGTAGCCAATAGCATCTCCTGCTGCTTTCTGCACACACACACACACACACACACACACAGTAGTGACTTTTACAAATGCTTACTCTTCATTAGTTTCTCAATGAATAGACTTGAATTAAATAAAATACAGATTAACATACAGCTTAATTTGTGAAAGAAAAAAGGTTTAAAATTCAGTTGCACTAACCAAGTGGAAGACAATCCATCAAAATCCTATGCTTCCCGAAGAAAATTTCAGAAGAAAATCTTAAATGAAAGAAAAACATTCAGTTACTTCTATTCTAATATTAAATGTCAAGAAAGTCTTTTATTGCAAGACTTTCTTACTTATTCTCTAGAACTGAAATTGGAAAAACAGTTATCTATTTATCTCTGATCAAAAAGCCAAAGCAATTCATTCCATCACTTTCTTCTATTCTATACTGCTTTAATTTCTTTGAAGAAATCAATCCACTTAGGAAATTTCAGTCTCACAAATATAAAAAGTGTTTTGAATACTCGGGTCAGCTAGAATTTAAGTAAAGCCAAATGCAGGAATAATTATGCTTTTTTTCTTTACTTTCATAAATCAAAGTATCTAGAGATCAAAAGCTTGAATTTTGTATGTATGAAGTTAATATCAGTGATAATAAACTCTAAGGCTTCTCAGACATGTAGAGTTCTCTGTGCAAATTCATAAAATGTTTTTCATGTAAAATGAAAGGATAAAAATTATTTAAAAATTTGATGCATCCTTTTTTCTGAAGTTTAAGAATGGAATACACCAAATAGCATCAACTCCACATGGGATATCTGTCACAGTACACTATCACCAGTGTCTGGAAAGGAAGCCATTAGAAATTGCCATGCGTAACACACTGGAACAATCAGCTTGTCCCCCTGCACTCCAAGTCCACAAATATTCTTGTTTTAGTGAGTATTAATACCTGCTTGGTAGATATTAAAATACTATGTCAAGTGCTTCTCATGCTTTGGACAAACCGTCCTCCAACAATTCTATGAAACAGGTGTAACTTGTTTTCCCCATCTTACAAATGAAGCATCTCAAGGATTGGTTTGGTAGTTTGCTGATGATCCAAATTGCAGGCCATTAGAACCTGGATCCACCTCTTGTTACACAAATGCACTGTTTGAATTCAGGGGATTATTATGCACTTTGGAATTATCTTAGTAATTTGGCAAAATTCAGGCAAGTAAATAAATACATCACGATCTTCTCTAGTAAATATCAAATATTTTGTGGTTTTCCCTTGACCATAGCAGGTAAAGTAATTGAATTCCATGTCATTAAACTGGAAAGATGTCAACAGTTTTAATATTGGTCAGAATTGACAATACTTTGCTTATACAGTATGATATAATTGGCTATTATTCATTTTTGTACCCAAATAACACTGGTACGACATGATAATATTTTTCTTACCTTTTCATATTTATCTAAATCCTTTAATTTTACAACTCAAGAGGTATCAGGTGTATTTTACTGGATTCTAGGTCATACCTTCCCCTCAAATTATTCCTTCCTTTAAAAATCTATTTAATTCAATAAAATGTTCTAGATGCTTGGAAAAATAAATTGTTCTGTGCAAGTCGTCCTGCAAACATAACATGAAGATTGAGGCTTTAAAATTACAATGGAACCAAGGAATTCATCTGACTTCAAATGCTATAAACTATGTTATAAATTTGGGAAACAAGGTCTTCAAATGGTATCATATGATATTAAGGTATTAGATGACAACAGATGGGGAAAATGAGAGTTTCAGGAACATACTATACAAAAATTGTAAATATTGCACTGGAATTACCACGATTGCATCTAATATGTGAATATTAGGTAATGCTTAAATTATATCGGGAATCATACTTGGTAGTTGGACAGATGTGTACAAAATTAAGTCATATAATATTAAGAATAGAAGCTCATTTGATTTTGGGATTGGGATACATATGCTTAATTAATTACTTATACATTGGAATTAAATACCAAAGAGTTGTGAATAAAATGTAAATCAACTAATATTAAATTCAATGGGAACTTTTGTTACCAAAGGACAGATTAAATAGGACTACTGAATTAGCTTGAATTTTTAGGCACTTCTCTGAGTCTTTATGTAAATCTGATTAAGAGTAATCATAGCTGATTTAAGTTCTTCTCATAACACTTTACCTGCACTTTCCTGTAGCATTTATCAACAGTTTGTTTTTTTTCGGTATTTATGTATCAGCTTTTCCTCCCTCACTGCATTTTAAGATATTCCTCATAGGGCTTAAGTCTGAATGCTCTCTTTATCCTTCATTGCACCTTTAATTGTTAGGGTTCAATGAATTGTTGCCAAATAAATAGACCTTCAGTTTAGTGGTAGTAAAATTCAAGATACCTGCATTTGTGTGGAGGGAGGCATTGAACTGAATTCTTTCGGCAGGCATGAGATTCACTGCAAGAGAATAAATACTTCAGGACTCTTAAAATGTTCTAATCACTAAATAATATTTGTCACATTGAAAGCGCAGGAAGGATAAAGCTTAAAGAGAAGAGAGTACATATCTATTTTTTAAAATGATACTGAACTAAGAGAAAAGGTATTTACTTAAAGTGATTTGTTCATTCATTCTTTCATTCAATGCAAATTCATGAAACATCTCTTGGATGCAGTTGTTTGGGTGAGCAGCAGGAATAGCACACTGGATTACATGCCTTCAGTGCTCTTGAGGAGCCCATGGTGTGGGCATCAGACTCAAGACTCCCACACAGAGTTCAAGACCAAGTTCTATCCAGGTGTTTTGCTTGTGTTTTGATAAAAATAAATAAATAAATAAATAAATAAATTCAAGCATATTTAATGGACTCTGGCTAAACTGAATAACTTGTGCAGGTTTTTAGTCTTCATGCTGATTAAGCATTTGTATACAAACATGCCTCCTTAAAGCTGAGACTAACAAAATTGTAATGAAGATGATATTGGGTCACTTGACTCCTTGCAGTTCCCATAAATAATCATGAAAAACAGAGGCACTTAGAATGAGGCACCAATACTTCTAATACCATTAGGCTTTGGCTATAGGCACAAGCCAAAGGAAACCATCAACCAGTGTGGTCCAAGATGGATTTAAATAAACTGGATTAAGCTAATTTCAAGATGATATTTATTTCTGTCATAAAAGCCTCTTACAACTGAGAGTAGTTCACATTTTAAAAGTTTCATTTCAATCTCAACTAGCTTTTCACTTTTTGAAAGATGAAATAAGAAGGAAATCAAGCTAAATACTTCAATGCTTTCTTTTAATTTAACAATGCATTTCTTATGAATAATTCCAGTATTAGAGTCTCAGTAAGATGGAATTTAAGGATCCCTGAAGGAAATCTTGGGGAGCATCTGATCCCATGATTTCCATGCAGTGGGCTCTGTACCTCTGGGGATCTCAGAGTTGTGATCTCCAGTCTCTAATTCTATAAAACACTGGTTGTCTTCTTTAACTGAAGGCAAAAGTCTTATAGATATATGCACTTTTTTTTCCCACTACTTTTCAAACCAATTTAGATGGTATTTTAAATAATATCAAACAGTGTTTCTAAAAAGTGATCCTGAAGTCATAACAACATTTTACAATACTTTCTAAAGAGTAGAATTTGAAATTTATTGACAATCATGTAGAGGAGGTAGTCTATGGACATTTGAAATTGAAAAGTTCCACATTTTAAAACTAGTGGAAAATTTAATGCCTAGAACATGGCAGACACTCAGTTAATATGTGTTGAATGATGCATAAATAACTGCACCACAGACCTAGCCAAAACTTTTCATTTTAGGGATATAGATAAGAACATTTCCAAGGTTACGGCTAAAAGTAGTAGCAGGTACTATATGGAAGGACCTGCATTATTTCATGTCTGTCTCATATAAATGTAATGGAGTTGTATCTGAAGAAATTTTTATGCTCCCTTCAGCTAATTGAAATTATATGATTATGTTTAGACTGGGTAGGGCTTTGCTTTCCTTCAAGGTCATTCCCAGGGACAATAACACAAAACTATCTGGAAAAGTCACACCACAAAAGTATCTAGTAGTAAATATGTCATTGGGATGTCCAAAGAACTTGTACTAGAATCTCCTGGGGTATCTGTTAAAATATAGATTCTTGGCTACCACCTCAAACTTACTGAGTCAAAAGTTCTGGAAGTAGGGTCTTTAGATTCTCATTTTTATTCATCTCGCTATTGATTTTTGTGGGCATTGAAGTTTGAAGACCTGATAGGTGGGAGAAAGGGATTAAACTCACAGTTTTAGTATATTTTCTGTTGCTCTAACAAAATACCCAAGGTTGGGTGGTTTATAAAAAATAAAAGTTTATTTGAATTGTGGTCTGGAGACTGGGAAGTTCAAGATCATGGTGCCAGCATTTTCTCGGCTTCTGGTGAGGGTCTTTTTTTAAAAAAAAAATTTATTTATTTGCTTTTAGTTGTACACAGTGCGTTTTATTAATACGTGGTACTGAGGATCGAACCCGGGACGCCTGCTTGCTAGGCGAGCGCTCTACCGCTGAGCCACAATCCCAGCCCTGGTGAGGGTCTTCTTGCTGCATCATAACATAGCAGAAGGTATCACATGGGGAGGCAGAACAAGTGAGCTAACTCAGGTATCTCTTCCTCTTCTAATGTTGCTATCCTAGTGGACATACAGTCATGAACTCCCTCATCCTAATTATCTCTGAAAGGCCACAACTCCAAGAACAATCAACATATTAATTAATGAATTAAGTTTCTAACATATGAACATTTGAGGGACACTTTCAAACCATAGGCACATTGTTTCAGAATTTAAGGCACCTGATGATCAGTGAAAGATAGCATCTTCCTATGTTTTTACCATTCTATTGAAAAGAGAGATTTTGAGATAAGGCCTTAGCTCTTCTCTTGAGATGGTGCAAGGACACCCACAGAAAGTTAACTATGCTTTACAAGTCATTCCAAAGTATTCTATAGTGACTTTCCTTTTATTACTCTCCAGACTTCAATCAGTCTTGTTTGAGGGTTCCAGACTGCCTCAGCAATGCAGGAGGAGGGCCCAGGGTAGGAAAAGCATCATCTGCCTGAGAATGACAAAGTAGAAACTAATGAGTCCACAAAGGAAAAAGCAGTCTTGAGGACAGATTTGAGCCATGTAGTCCCAGTGCCTTCTCCACTAATTTTACCTCCCTGTACTGCACACAGAGGATCTGTTTGTATTTATTTCCTTTTATGCGAGAGAATAGAATTCTCTGAAGAGAGAAGACTAGAACAAAATATTCTTGGTGTTCAGCCCAAAGAATCTCTCAGCTGCCTCTTGGGAAACCCTTGTCTTTTATTATGGGATGTGAAGGGAGTCGCTTTTTCAATGTGTCCATACATGCAAACCTTGTGAGTTGCTACAGTGCTAAAGGACATGGGAGGTAGTTCTTAGTGAGTTATTTCTAATGTTTATTTTTCAAGGATCAACAAGAAATTTAGTTCAAGCTGAATATAATAGGAAGCAGTAGTCTCAAAATGGAACCAAATTTACCATGGTGGTTTGCATTAAACTGACTAAAATTGCTATTAAAGTAACAACTCCTAATTGCCATTCTTCATCAAATTATTCCTTTTTATAAACTAAAGCTTTCAGACAGTGCATTAATGAGATTCAAATCAATTCCTACTGGAGCACAAGAAGCAATTAAAGTTTACTAGGGAAAGGATGCAAGGAAATTACAGATAGTATAAAAGTTTTCTCTGACATAGGAGAAATGCTTATAAATAATAGGAAGGCTACGAAGATGATAATCATCATCTTGCACAAACAGAGCTACTGTAAAAATTAACTTTCAAACCATCTAGTTTCCTCATTGTCCTTTTATTCACATCTTTAAAACACTAATCTGACAAAACGCTAGATATAAATCATGTCCTTTTCCCTTTTAATGTTCATATGGTATAAACTGAGATTATGGTAGGAAAAAAGTAGTGGATATAGCATTATCCTTGATTCACTTTCTATCTTAATTATATGCACCCAGTAAAGAACAGAGCATGAGCAATAATCCACAGTGAATTCAGGTTTTACATGGCACAGAATGGGTGAATAAACAAATACATCTGAGAGATTTTTAATTTCCTTAATGGCACTGCTACATTAACCCTTTTGCCTTATCATAAATCTTATGCATTCTTCCAAGCTTAGCTTAAGTATAACTTTGTACTCAAGTATTTTTCTCTTCTTTAAATCATATGTCACATCTGTCTTCTGTTATCTTTTATATTTGTCTAATACTTAATAAAGCAAATGCAATATTCTATGCTTTTGTATACATATTTTATCTCAAATGAGTCTTCAGTTTTCTCATGGTGAATGCCATACCCATCTCTGTACTTTATGTGTTACCTAGCATATACTGCTAAATAAACAGTAAACTCATTAATAAGAGAATGAATCCAGTTGAAGTTCCAGCTTCCATACAAGCTTATATCCAAGAAGAATTAAGACATATCTGGTGATTTCGTAGGATAAATTACCAGAGGCCTGTTAAATAAGGACTAAGTATCCTATTGGAAGAGACTTCATCATAAGGGAGGAAAGGATCTGGCATGATGAACTTGGCCCAAGAAGAAGGCCTTAGTGGTTAAAGGAGTGGGCTGAATGTGAAGAGAACATGGAATTAGATACTATCCCAGCCCTACTACTTAATGGAATCAAGTGTTAGTCCTCCAACTTGAATAAGCATGAAGAGTTGTTCCTCTGAAAATGCTTTAATCACTGGGGCATCACCATTACTGCTCAGATGCCCTAATGGGTTGAAGATCAGCAGGAAAGGCATGCTCATCCATACTGCACAATAAAGCAGAGCCACAGCAAAGTGGGGTTCTTGGAGCTGATGGCAGTATATGAACTCGTCCCCGACATAAGGAGCTTGAGTCAGAATGTTCATCAACCAACTTGGTCAACGAACAGGCTGTTTAGTTCAGCTGAAAATTTTCTTTTGATGGTAACAAGACATTTTTGAACGTGGAAGAAGAGTACCCATTTACATTATGGCAGGACCTCCTTATCTCAGAAACAAAGAACGTGGACTGGTTATTTTGAGAAACACTGCAAAAGAAATCATGTTGCTTTGACATCTTGTGGGTTCCAAAGCCAGTACCAGAAGATGATAGCTCTATGAATATAGTTATGAATGGTAAGAGTTGCGCTAACCAGAAGATTTACATTGGAGAAACAAGCTCAGCAGTTCCCCGTGAGAAGTGTGGGACCCAGTGGAGCAACAGAGACATTGAGTTTGGACTGGTCTGTGGGTATGTGTGAATTATCTCCTGGTGCTTCTCCAATATGTTTGAGGAGTAATCTGTAGTAATATGAAGGTCTATAAGAGGAGATACAAGTAAGAATCAGTAGAATGTGTGTTGGTACTGTGGTTTCTTGCAAAAATCAGTGATGGCAGAGCTTTGGTTATTGACTTCATCTTTGAATTTTGGTATGTCATCTTATAATGGCCTGGAAGATTTACTTGCAGAAATGAAGGAGATTTTTTATAACACGATAAGGATCACAAATATGGTAAAGAAAGGAGCCATAAATGAGAGTAGCTAACAGAGAAAATGAATGGATGGAAAGAAAAATGAGAAACAAAAAAAAATGTTGAAGAATTGTATATTGTATACATATTTTCTGAAGACTGCATCTTTTTGAATGAAGCAAATACACATTTTCTGTATTTTGAATGAAGCAAATACACATTTATTTTCAAGTGCATACAACCATTTTAAGGTATAGTCTGGAAGTTTCTTAAAAAGTAATAACTTATGTTTATGAATGGTAAGAGTTGCACAAACCTGAATAGTATAAAAAGTCAATTGCCATTATTTGAACATTCTCTTTTGAAGACAACTACCAAAAGAATAACTGAACTTCTCATATCTCCAATTATGGCCAATGACATCTATATTCAAGTACCAATAAGACAGGAAAATTCTTTATCATCAGTATCACCTTCAATTTTCAACCAAAGATGTTCACTAAGTGTCTATGAATCTAATTATTTATGTGCACTGCACCTGATAAGTACTAGCATGAAAGTGAAAATGCAAGTGAACTCTTGCACACTTACATGAAAAGTAAAAGCTAAATTAAATCTATAATTAGATTATAGATTATAATCTAAGCATTAGATTTTGTTGCACCTTTTCATCTATAGAGTCTATGGCACATAGTAAGTGCTTCATACTTAATAAATGTAATTAAATGAACAAACACATATGTATTAGTCCAATGTTCATCACTGTCACCAAATACCTTACAAAGACAATTTAGAGGAAGATAGTTTAATTTTGGATCATGGTTTCAGAGGTACAGTCCATGGTTAGCCAACTCCATTGATCTGGGCCAGAGGTGAGGTAGAACATCATGATGTAAGGGCATGGTGAAGGAAAGCTACTTGGATCATGGTGGTTGTGAAGCAGAGAGAGGGGAAGGGCCCATGGGAGAGAGAAACCCTTCCAGGGCACTCCCCCAGTGTCCCATCCCCTCCCGACATGCCCCATCTGCCTACTGTTACCACCCAGTTAGTCCACTGAAATTAGGTTTGACTGATTAGCTTACACCCCTTATAAACTCATCAGTTTACCTCAGAATATCTGTGCATTCACACAGGAGATTTTGGAGGACAAACTCATATTCAAGCCATAGCCACATACATTTATATGGTGGAGTTAAGTGTACAAGAAGGGATGAAGAATTCTGATACCAGACATGTTAGCCTCAGAAAGATCTAACTGCCTCTCCCAGGATCATCCAGTTTCACCCTAATTGTACCTCTATTTGCTGAGACCTAATACTCTGCAGATGTGCATATTTGCTTCCTAGTCCATTCACTTAGAATTTAACATTTTTGGTTTATTTGAATAAGACACTGTTGATTTTTGCCATTTTAGCAAGGCCAGGGAGTCCAATACTGGAGATCATGATAGAACTTGAGAGACCCATTTACAATGCTCCTTGACTTACAATGGGCTTATGTCTATAATTCCACTGTAAGTCTGAAAATATTTTAAGTCAGAAAAGCATTTAATACACCTAGCTTATTTCATATCATAGCTTAGCAACACAGTACACTGTAGTGTACTGATTGTTTGCACTTGTGATTGCATTGTTGATGGGAATCTGTGGTTCACTGTTGCTGCCCAGCATGTCAAGAAAGTATGGTACCAGGGCCTGGGGCTATGGCTCAGCAGCAGAGCGCTCCTCTCACATGTGTGAGGCCCTGGGTTTGATCCTCAGCACCACATAAATAAAACAAAGGTATTGTGTCCACCTACAACTAAAAATATATTAAGAAAAAGAAAGTATGGTACCCTTATCACTATTCCAGGAAAAAAATAAACATTCAAAATCTGAAGTCTGGTTTTGACTGAATGAGGATCACTTTTGAAAAACTAAACCATCTTAAGTAGGGGACTGTCTGTAGTTCAATCATCTCATTTTACAGAAGAAAAACTGAGGCTCAGAGTGTAAACTAACCCCAAACTATGCTGTTGGTTCCCCCTCCCTTCCTTAGGCTTATTTCTTCTGAACAGTTTCTGGGAAAGAAAAAAGATAATTCAGTATCCCTTCCAGGCACTTAGTTGAACCACCATGCACAAAGTGATTGTCTATGCCATATTCAAAACAGCTGGCTCCAATAAAATCACCACGTTCATTTGCTTAGTTCCAAATCCACTCTTTATTTACTTAGTATATTCCAAAACAACTGACAACAGAGTACCTCTGTCCTGGCGCAGCACTGTTTTAAATATTGGTAATTTGCCAATTGACTTCTCTCAGTCTCTTTTTACAATCTAAATTTACAAATGTTTTCTGACTGTCTCATCATAATCCTTAAGAGTCTTTTTGCAAGCTCTTATCATCTGGGAAACAACTGCCTTGCAAGCATCCATCACTATTTAATTTCCCTGTTGGTATTGGTTTCAGGGGTCTAAACACATTCAGTTCCAGGACTGAGTCCATCTTTCTCTTTGCCAGAATGCTTGTAACTTATCTTATTTTTACATTTCTCTGCAATAGAGCTTAAAGTACCTGACTTCGGGATGAGTTTATGAGCAAAGCACTGAGAGCAATTAACATTTGAGTGAAAGCTACCTGTGGATTCTCCTATTTAACAGCTGTTAAATGGAATTACTTGTCTGCTACAAACTCCAGGCTGGTGGTTTGTGTATACCCAGGTGGGAATTACAATGCACACATACAAAGTAGGGATTAAATGAACTGAATAGTATAAATCAAATTGCAATTTTGAAATCCAAGCAGTAATCCCAATGACTTCTGAGGAAATGCCCACAGAGATGGATCAATACATAATATATGTGGAATATTCAAGGATATTTCAGTATTTAATGTTTTCAGCTCTATTTGTCAAACTAGGAATTCACTGAGAACTGTATCATCCAAACCTAAAAAAGCAGAAGTGCCAACAATATCTTTCCTTGTGAGCTAATATCATTTCCTGTACTTCTTTGCTTTTTAATTAAATGCTCTACCCAATGGATTAACTACTATTAATTATTTTGGCCCAAATTATTTTTCTGTACATATAAGATTTTGTGCTTTAGTTCCATTTTTATGGTTCCTATTGATGACAGATCACTATGCCATCTTGTAAATGGCTAGAGTGAAGAACAAATTATTATGTTGAGATTGTGCTGAATTAATAAAAATTAAAAGATTTGTCAAATACATATTGAATATAAGCAATTTAGAAACTGAGTTGCTCAGATCTCAAATTTCTTAACTTATAAGCCCTGCCTATAATAACCTAAAAACATACAGACATTGTCAAAACATATATTTGACTAGTGATGTGTGTGTATTTATAAGAGATTTTGAGATTTGCAGCCTAGTGGTGTAGCTCAGTGGTAAGAGTGCTTGCCTAGCAGATGTGAGGCCCTGGGTTAGGTCCCCAGCACCACACATACAAAAATAAATTATAAAACAAACAAACAAATACAAGAAAGAAACAGAGATTTGAATTATCTGGAGATAATGGTGCTCAAATAAATCACATATTAAAACTAAAATATTTAGTATCATATGTTGCCCTTTACTAAGTGCTTTGATGTATTCTGTATTTTAATCTTTGCAAAAACCCATAGAGTGCTGCTATGAATGAGCATGGAGCATGTTTATTGGTTGAGGTTGAAGCACAAAGACATTATACAACTTGCACATGATACAGGGCTAAGAGGTTGGGAGAGCTGGTATTTATGCAGGTGGTCTGACTCTTGAGCCTTAGTGCTCAATCTCCCTTTGCCATATTGCAGTTAAATCTCTGTGTTTTATTTTGTTTTTCTGGTAGACAAATCTTTCTGAACACCTGAGATAGAAGTGTAAACATGGATATGGACTCCAGTGAAGACTTAGTGGTTACATTGTGTAGTTTCATGCCAGTGGCCAGCAGTGACAGTGGCAAGAGTTGTGACAAGCCTGTCTTTACTTCAGCCTTCGCATGACCCACTGGGCAATGCTTCGGACTTTTCAGGTCTTTTGTCCTGTCTTGGTTTACATTTCTGTTAATAGCCTGGGTTTCTGTGTATGTTTTGGCTGTGGAGGTTGTAATTTTCAACTCTTCAGTAACTTAGTACCCTTTGGAAAAATCTTTCTTTTATTCCTCATAAAAGTATCAAACAATTCCTAACCTCATCTTCACCACTCATGTAAATAGCACAAATTGTATTTAGCAAAACATATATTGTGGAATTCATATGTTATTCTGTTTGCTGTTAATATTTTTATTTACTTTTTTGTTAGAGTGTTTTGTTTTTAAATCAAGTAGCCATTCATCATTATCTTGCCATTGAAAAATACTAATACATTTTTATTAAATTTACCAGCATGAAAATTATAAATGAAAGAAACTTTTTAACATGTTTATTAGTATGGAACTTATTTTTGTTTTGTTCTGGCAGGAAAATCTATAAATAAAAGCATGAGTGGCAACTTCTATCATTTAATTAAAGCTATAGTTTGTTATGCAAAAACAATCCATAGTCCAGCCACATAATTTAGCCAACATAGATTTTAGCCAACATTGTATTGTGGAGTTTCTAGAAGGTTTATTGCCGTAATATTAATGGAATGTTTTCCCCACACTATTATTATTTAGAAAGTTTTATTCCTGTCACATCTAACCTTTGGTTTAACTAACATTTAATGAATAATGAATAATGAAAGTGAAAGACGTTTCTTTATTTAAAATGCAAAAAGCCTATTAATAAATAAAAACATAAAATAAGGAGTGAAGCAATGATACATTAAATTAACTTATTAGCAATATGCTGCCATATATTAATTTCTACAGCAACTAACCAGAAGCTGAATAATTTACCCTAGGAATAACATCACAGACTTCCTTTGGGCAAAGCCTGAAAATTTGGATGTCTGCCAATGGCATTAGCTGTCAGAAAAAGGCAAAAGAAATTGATGAGACAGACTTTTGCAGTTCAATATATTTGACAAGAGAAGAAAAGGAAAGAGACCCCTTTAACACTGTGGTAAGATCATAAATTTTTTGTAATTATTTCCAGATTATATAGACTGACCAAATTAATTTTTAATTAAATATAACTATATTGTAGTTGAGCAATTTAAAGATTCTAAAATGTGTACAGGTAAAATAGCCTATTAGTTCTGAAAGTACTCATTTGAAGGAGAGGCATGTGCCAATCATTCCATTCGACAGAATGGAAACTAGAGGCTCAGAGATGTTTAGTGATTTTTCTCATAGCGGCATGGCTTGGAAATGATGAATGTGGATTTTAATTAGTCTAATAGTTGTTACAGAGTTTAATTACTATGTTTAAATGGAAATTCTAGCCAAATACTTTTGGAAAAAATGAAAATAAAAAGTTATGTCTGTGAAAGGAAGGGAAAAGAACAATTGGGATATAGGGAGAGACCCATAGTTAGGTAAGCATTTAAAGACACCCACTGGGGGAGGACTTGTGCAGGAGCAGTGTAGTATTGTTTCTGCTGTTCATTAATCAAGGGGAAGGGAAGGGATAATCTGATGGGCATGGTGACTCCCAGATGGAGAGATGAGGTAAGCTTGCTCCAGGAGTGGGCTAGGTCCTCCCAGGATGGGGAGTACTCAGTTTCCTACTCTCAATTCCATAAGGGACAGAATTGAGTACTTTGCCTGTTTTATATAAAAACATAAATAGGGGATAATTTTGTTTCCACTCTGTAGATTCTACTACGATAGTAGATTGAACCACTGTACTTCATTTACAATGGACTTATGGACTTTTTGTTTTATATCATACACCATGGCCTTTGCCATGTAAATTTCCAATGCTAGCCTCTGACAAAGTGGAATATGTTTTCCCATGTGATCCATGTTGAGCTTGGCCAGGTGTCTAGATGAGTCCATGGGAATATTGGCTATGTAGAAGCAGCCTGTCATTGGCCCAGTTTGAGTGACATCTTGTGTTTCTTCTCATCGTCTGTGCTATGAGAAAAAACTAGCAAGTAAATCCTGGTCTAAAAAGAGTTAAAGACACATGACCTTCACCTGAACCTAACCCACTGACTGGAATTCAGCCCACCCAGTCAGGCCGAAACCTATCAAAACCAACTCATAAAACAGAGGGAAGTGATGGGAAGGGAGGGAAGGGATGTTGGGATGGGAAAGATAATGGAATGAAACAGACATTATTACTGTATGTATACATGTGACTACATGACCACTATGATTCTGCAACCTGAGAAATTATATCCCTTCTACATATGATATATCAAAGTGCATAAATGTATTCTACTGTCATGTAAACTAATTAAAACAAATAAAAAATTAAAAACAAAACCCAAAAATACACACAGAAAGATAAATGCTCATGTAGGCCATTGAGTTTGGGGTGATTTGTTATATGGTATTACTGTAATAGCTAGCTAATACAGGCACAACCCATCCAGTAATCCAAGCCAGAAACCTGGGCATCATAACAGTTAAACTTTTGTTTTTTAGGGAAAATTATGTTATTGATTTTAAAAATACATGATTATTATAAAGAATTTATGCAAACAAAGAGAAGAACATTAAGAAAAGAGAAGCAGAACATGCTAATTTCCAATCCCTTAAGAAATAATACCATGCACAGTTGGTGCAATGCCAGAGATGGAATTCAGAAATTACATATTCCAAATGTTAGCGGAACTTAAGAATGAACTCAAAAATGAGATGAGGGAGCAAATACAGGAGGTGAAAGATCATTTTGACAAAGAACTCCATAAACAAATACAGGAAGTAAAAGATTACTTCAATAGGGAGATAGAGGCTCTAAAGAGAAACCAAACAGAAATTCCAGAAATGAAAGAAGCAATAAATCAAAATAAAAGCTCAATCGAAAGTATCACCAACAGAGTAGATCACTTGGAAGAAAGAACCTCAGACAATGAAGACAAAATATATATCCTAGAGAAAAATCTAGATTACACAGCAAAAATGGTAAGAAACCAAGAACAGAACATTCAAGAATTATGGGACAACATAAAAAGACCAAACATAAGAGTGATTGGGGTAGAGGAGGGGGGCAGAGTTTCAAGCCAAAGGAATGAGTAATTTATTTAATGAAATAATTACAGAAAATTTCCAAACTTGAGGAATGAAGGGGAAAACCAAGTTCAAGAGGCCTACCGAACACCAAACATACAAAATCACAACAGAATCCACACCAAGACACATTATAATGAAAATGCCTAATATACTGAGCAAGGAGAGAATATTAAAAGCCACAAGAGAAAGGAAGCAGATTACATATAGGGGGAAACCAATCAGACTATGTTCAGATTTTTCTACCCAGACCTTAAAAGCAAGAAGATCCTGGAATAGCATATTTCAAGCTCTGAAGGAAAAGGGATGTCAACCAAGAATCTTATATCCAGCAAAATTGAGCTTTAGATTTGAAGATGAAATAAAAACCTTCCACGACAAGCAAAAGTTAAAAGATTTCACATCTCGAAAGCCAGCACTTCTGAACATCCTGGGCAAAATTTTTCATGAAGAAGAAGAGAAAAATAACAATGAAAATCAACAAAGGGAGATATTAAACTAAGGGAAATACCAACCAGAAGAGAAACCAAATCAAGCTAAAGATCATCATACAAATAAAAATGGATGGGAATAAAAATCACATCTCAATAATAACCCTGAATGTTAATGGCCTAAACTCGCCATTCAAAAGACACAGATTATCTGAATGGATTAAAAGAAATGACCCAACAATCTGCTGTCTCCAAGAAACACACCTCATAGAAAAAGACATCAATAGACTGAAGGTAAAAGGCTGGAAAAGTCTTATCACTCACATGGCCTGCGGAAGCAAGCAGGGTTTCCATTCTCATTTCAAATAAGGTAGACTTCAAGCCAAAGTTAATCAAAAGGGACAAAGATGGATATTTCTTACTACTTAAGGGAACCATTCATCAAGAGGATTATAACAATCATAAATCTATATGCCCCAAAATAATGGAGCACCTACATTCATCAAACAAACACTTCTCAAGTTCAAGAGTAAAATTGACCACAACACAGTTATTCTAGGGGATTTCAACACACCTCTCTCACCAATGGATAGATCATCCAAACATAACCTTCTTCACATTAAGTGAATATCATTGCAGGCATACATTATCTTTTCCATTAACTTAAATTTCATAATGGTTTTAATTTACAAAAAAATTTTACAAAGATAGTGCAGAAGGTTGCTGTATACACAGAGTTTTCTCTATAGTTAATGTCTTATGTCATGGAATATTTGTCAAAACCAAGGAACTAACGTGGGTACATCACTAATTAGTAAATTTGACAACTTATTAAAAATTTTCTATTTTTCACTAATGTCCTTTTTTTTTTTTTTGTTGTTCCACAGTCACATCCTGAATATCTCAATGCATTTAGTCCTGGTGTGTACTTAGCCTCCTCAGGTTTTCAGACTTGTTTGTTTGTTCAGCCTTAACAGCCTTGAGGATTACTGACCAGGTATGTTGTAGATATTCTTTAGTTGGAGTTGAATGACTTTTTCTCAAGGTTAAATTGGGGTCATGGGTTTTGAGAAGGAAGATTACAAAGTATCATTATCTTTGCACTAAATCAAGGTACATAATACCAACAGGACTTATCCCTGATGATGCTAACCTTTATCACTTTTACCCTGGTTGTTGTGCTTTCCAGGATTATTTACTATAAAGTTATATTCAATTTTCATACTCTGCATTTTGAAACAGGTATCCATTTTTAAATGCTTTTAATTTTATGAAAATAATACCTGCGCATTGTTTGACTTTTTATAAAAATAATTCATGTTAAATAGAACTGCAAATCTCATCCTCAGAACCAATCACCATCAATAGTGCCTCATTCCCAACACAAGATCCCATCAACCACATATCAATTTTCTGTTTCTATGGATTTCTGAAAATGTGATGTAAATGGAATTCTATGCTTTTTTGTGTCTGACTTTTTTTGCTTAGCATAATGCTTTGGAATTTTATTCATGTTATCATATATTTATAGTTTGTTCCTTTATATTGCATAGGATTTCATTTAATGAATATACATTAGTATGTTTATCTGTTTGCAAGTTGATGAATGTTTAGTTGACTGCTTTAGGGCTATTATGAATAATGCTGCTTTGAACATTGATATGGGAGTCTTTCTGTGAACATGTCTTTCATTTCTCTTGTACAGTTAGGAGGATACTGAATCATGTGGTTAGTTTATGATTAAGACTTTAAGAAGCAGGATACTATATTCCAAAGTGACTGTTGCATTTTATATTTGCATCAGAAACCTAAGAGGTTTCTTCATATTTTTTCCAACTTTTATTATTTTTGTTGTCTTCCATTTATAGCCATTAAAATTCATATGAATTGATTTTTTGTTATAGTTTTAATATGGACTTACCTAATAATTAATGATGTTGTATATCTTTCTATATGCTCATTAAGCTTCATATATTCATATATTTTAGTAAAATGTGTACTTAAATAATTTGGTTTATTTTTTATTGTGTTGTTTATGTTATTGTATATATATTCTCTCTTCTCTTCCTCTATGTGTGTGTATATGCATATACACACATATATGTATACATATACATACATACATGTATATGTATTTCACATGAATGTATTTCAAATATTTGTTCTTGGTCTGGATTTTCTTTTCATATTAATTCTTCAAAAGTATGTAAGTTTTTAATACCGATGAATAATTTGACTATAATTCATGTCTTTTAGTGAATTGCAGTGTTGGTATTATGACTAAGAAATCTTTCTAAAGCCAAGTTTATAAATTTTTTCTCCTGTATTTATTTCTCAAAATTTTATATGTTAGGCTCTTACCTTTAGGTCTTTGACCCATAGCGAGTCAAACATTGTTGTGGTGTGAGATGAGGACTTCAGTTTAGCCTTTTTGCAGGTGGCTACCCAGTAGTTTTAAAACCATCTGTGTAAAAGACTTTCTCATTGAAATGCTTTGCTAACCTGTTGAAGGTAAATTGACCACAATAATGAGGGTTTAGTTCTGGACTTTCAATTCTATACACTGATTTGTAGGTCTATTATTATGTCACTACCACACTGTGTTGATTTCAGAAGCTCTGTAACAATTTTGAAATGAGGATGTGCTTCTTGTTTAATGAGTCAAACTTTTCTTATGGCACTAACGATAGGTTTTGAACATTTTCTTCTTTCTTTACTCCCTCTTCTGAGGTTTTTTGTTTGTTCATTTGCCTGGTATGTTTCTTTCACAAAAGAAGCCTTTCCAGCTTCTGTTAATCCTTGGTTGTCTGCTCATGTTTAAAATTAAAAGTTAAAAACCTGTTCTGAAGCTGTAAGCACGGAGGTGAGACTCATGGATTTTGGGTTTCATTGGTGGGTGATGGTTCATCTGCAGTCGCTGGAACCTGCTTTAAATTTCTAAAAAGCAGAGAGACGATGGGAATAAATTGGTATCATGCTATCTTGACTAGTTTGAAATAATAAATTATAGGACAGACACATTCCTAATTAAGAATCACTGGCATAACTTAGACAACAGAGATAATTAAATTTTTTTGCTTCAAATATTAAAATAATTTTGACTTCTTTTCATTTCCAAACTCCCTTGAAGATGCATTCTTTCACCTTCTGATGTCAGACTATGTATGTTTAAATTCTGGGGTATTTTTTTTTTTTTTCTATTTCTTTGTAACTTGGGGATAAAGTTATCTATGTCTTTAAGCCTTGGTGTCCTCAATGAAAAAAAATGGAGATGGCAAGGTTATCTGTTTCACACTGAGTTAGTGTATTTAAGCTACTTAGAAGAATGCCTAACATAGTTGTAAATTTTTTGTCTGTTTTTTCTTCTCTTTTCTGTGAAAGTCTTGCAGTATATTTTAAGATGTCTTTTCTGTACCATTTATGGAGTTTACTATTAACAGCCAACTAAAACATCTGTGCTGGAGAATCTTTGTTCACAGGTCTATTCCTTTAGAATTTGTTGGCGTATTTTTTTTTAACCTCTGCATTTGTACTGTTTACAGTGAGTCACTTTTCAAAGTCGGTTATTGACTTTTCCATTCTGCTCACTCTGACTTATTTTTTCCCTGTAAGCAGGTAGTTTTGCCTCCTAAGTAGGAAGATCTCCCTGCATATGCCATTTGGTTGTTATGTCTTTTCATGGAGTGGAGCTCTTACAGGAAATATTCTTATTCAATTATTCTGTAGTTCTGTGTCCTTTCAGGGTATCTCTTCTGTGGGTTATAATTTATAGGATTTAATTTTTTTTTTTGAATGATATACTTTTGTTTCAGAACATTTTCAAGTATGTCATTTCATTTCAAAACAGTGGCAGCTCTTTTCAGGATTTTTCTTTGCTACAATGGAGTGTAGAGAACTTCTAGACTAACCTCTGGCTATATATACAACATATGCATAGTACCACTTACCCAAAAAGCTGCCTTTGAATACAGGATACTTTGTATCCTGTCCTTACCTTGAGCGGGACAATAGGGGTGAGGCCTAGAGCCTTGCTGTAGAATTGTGGTTAGTTAAAATAACCTCTGCTTGAGAGTTTGTTGAATGTACTCTTTTAGGGAACAGGGAATTCACTGAGTGGAATGTTCCACACCTGTTGGCTTACCTTAGCATTCATATCCATCTTCAATTCAGGAAACTTCACATCTATAAAATAGCCATTTTTAATTTTTCATTTTTTTATTTGTTTCTTCTAGACTTTTTTCTTTCATGCTTCAGAATACTCAAATGGTTTGCCACCTCTCAGCATTTGGGTAGAGTAATAAGAATTACATGTATTTGCTTTATTTTTCTGATTGACTAGTATCAGAGATTAGAGACAGGACAGTAGCTTTTATTTGTTTGCACCTGTTCTGCCTCAGGAATTTTGGTTTCTGTCTTTTGCCAATTTCCTTTTGAATTTTATGGCATTGAGTTGTTCCACTTCCCTTGTTTGGTTGCTATTGGTTTTAAGTGTGTTTGTATAAACCACAGACACACAGATATATACAGGAAAAGTATTCATAATGACAATCAGATGTGTTTAAGAACATGTTCATCTAGTATAACAATGGTGGGCCACAGTGCAGAGGAAAGAATGACCTTGTAGCACTATTATAAATGTAAATATATGAATGTAAGTGTACATAGTACATATGTACACACATATGTACAAATGTGATACTTTATGTACATATAAAGAGAAAGAGAACAAAATACGAATATTTGTTAATCTGGTTTGGTGTTTTGTTAGGTATTTGCAAATGGTGATTCTGTGAGGGAATTTGATTTAACAATTGTAACCAGAATTTTTTTGGCATAAGTTGACTCACCTCTTTCTTGACATCCATTTCAAAGCAATTCCCATAAAAAAACCAAAAACCTTAATTTTACTTCTTAAATACCTCTTACATATATCCTCTAATTTCATTGTCTTTATCTGAGTGTGGTTCTCATCATCTCCCTACCAAATTATAAAAGCAGCCTCTCCACGCTGTGCTCATTCAGTATGATTCTTCTGCAATGTATTCCTTTCCTTACATATGCCACACAATAAATTTTTTTTTTTTTTTTTTTTTTTTTTTTTTTTTTTTTTTTTTTTTTTTTTGTGGTACCAGGGATTGAACTCAGGGGCACTCGACCACTGGGTCATGTCCCCAGACCTTTTTTGTATTTTATTTGGAGACAGGGTCTCACTGAGTTACTAAGTGCCTCGCCATTGCTGAGGCTGGCTTTGAACTCGCGATCCTCCTGCCTCAGCCTCCCAAAGTGCTGGGATTACAGGCGTGCGCCACCGCGCCCGGCTGACAATAAATATTTTTATAAAACAAAATCTCCTGTTTAGACTTGAGCAATGGCTCTCCTAGTTCTCTCAGAGAAACAGGAAATCATGCAGCATGGTGCATAATGTCTTGTGTACACTTTCTCCTCTATTTATCACCAGCTTTGCCACTTATGATCCCCAACACCACCACGTAATAAAGTCCCCTACTACCCGTTCCTGGGTACCAAACTTCCAAGACCCCTCAGCCCTTTTCATTCTATCTTTTGCCACATGCTATTACCTTTCTTTGCTTAGACACCTCATTCCAATATCTCTGTTCTTTTGACTACCTGGCTCTTTCTCATCCTCAGGACTCACCTCTTCCTGGAAGACTTCATGGTCAATCAAATGAGGATTAGAGACCTTTTGTGTGGTCCCATAACAACCCTATAAAAATAGAAATTATGAATCACAAAATCCTGCCCAATTTGTCATCATGAATACATTTTCCTGTATTTATTGGTGCATTAGTAGTGAGATATCTCTGGGATGGATTTTTATAGTTTAAATTTAATCCTTTTGTTTATTTTATTTTTGAAACATTTTTATTTATTTTATTAGTTACACATGATAGTAGAATGTATTTTGACATATTATACATAAATGGAGTATAACTTCTCATTCTTCTGGTTGTACATGATATAAAATTACATTGGTCATGTAATATATGCACATAAGATAGTCTGATTCATTCTATTATTTTTCCTATTCCCATTCCCCTTCCCTCCCATTTATTCTCCCATGTCTAATCCAAAGTACTTCTATTCTTCCTTACACCTCCCCTTATTGTGTATTAACATCCACATATCAGAGAAAACATTCAGCATTTAGGTTTTTGGGAATGGCTTATTTTACTTAGCATGATAGTATCCAGTTCCATTCATTTGCCAGCAAATGCCATAATTTTATTCTTCTTAAAGGCTGAGTAATATTCCATTGTAATATTCCACATTTTCTTTATCCATTCATCTGTTGAAGGGCACCTAGGCTGGTTCCATAGTTTAACTATTGTGAATTGAGCCACTATAAATATTGATGTGGTTGCTTCACTTTGGTATGCTGATTTTAAGTCCTTTGGATATAAACCAAGGAGGGGGATGGCTGAATCAAATTGTGGTTCCATTCCAAGATTTTCCGAGGAATCTCCATACTGCTTTCCATAGTGGTCGCACCAATTTTCAGTCCCACCAGCCATGTATGAATGTATCTTTTCTCCCACATCCTTGATAATGTTTATATTTACTCATGTTCTTGGTGATTGCCATTCTGACTGGAGTGAGATGAAATCTCAGTGTAGTTTCAATTTGCATTTCCCAACTTGCTAGAGATTTTGAACACTTTTTCATATATTTGTTGACTGATCACGTGTTTTCTGTGAAGTGTCTGTTTAGTTCCTTTGCCCATTTATTGATTGGGTTATTTGAGTTCTTTATATATTCTGGAGATTAATGCTCCATCGGAGGTGCAGGTGGCAAATATTTTATTCCATTCTGTAGGTTCTTCCTTTACACTTCTGATTGTTTCCTTTGCTGTGAAGAAGCTTTTTAGTTTGATTCCATCCCATTTATTGATTCTTGATTTTACTTCTTGCACTTTAGGAGTCTTTTTAAGCAAGTTAGTTCCTAAGCCAACGTGATGTAGATTTGGGCCTACTATTTCTTCGATTAGGTGCAGGGTTACTGGTGTAATGCCTAGGTCCTTGATCTTCTTTGAGATGAGTTTTGTGTAGGATGAGAGATAGGGGTTTAATTTTATTTTGCTCACTGCGGATTTCCATTTTGCCCATCACTGTTTGTTGAAGAGGCTACCTTTTCTCCAGTGAATGTTTTTGGCACCTTTGTTTAGTATGAAATAACTGTATTTATGTGGGTTTGTCTCTGTGTCTTCTATTCTGTTCCATTGGTCTTCATGTTTGTTTTGGTGCCAATACTATGCCATTTTTCTTTCTTTCTTTTTTTTTTTTTTTTTTTTTTTTTTTTTTTTTTTTTTTTTACTATAGGTCTGTAGTAAATTTAGGGTCTGATTTTGTGATACCTCCTGCTTCCCTTTACTTGAAGAGCATTGCTTTGGTTGTTCTGGTCTCTTATTTTTCTAAATGAAATTCATGACTAACTTTTCTGTTTCTATGAAGAACCTCATCAGAATCTTAATAGGAATTGCATTAAATCTGTATAGTGCTTTGGTAGTATGGCCATTTTGATAATGTTGATTCTGTCTCTCCAAGAGTATGGGAGATCTTTCCATTTTCTAAGTTCTTCTTCAATTTCTTTCTTTTAGTGTTCTTTAGGTTTTATTGCAGAAATCTTTCTCCTCTTTTGTTAGATTGATTCCCAAATTTTTTTTTGAGGCTATTGTGAATGGGGTAGTTTTCCTGATTTCTCTTTCAGTAGATTCATTCATACATAGGAACACATTTGATTTAAGGGTATTAATTTTATATCCTGATACTATGCTGAATTTATTTATGAGTTCTAGATGTTTTCTGGTGGAATGCCATGGGTCTTTTAAATATAGAATCATGTTGTTGGCAAAAGGAATAGTTTTAGTTCTTCTTTTCCTATTTGTATCCCTTTATTTTCTTTTGTCTGCATAATTACTTTGGCTAGAGTTTCAAGGACAATGTTGAATAAAAGTGGTGACAGAGGACATCTTGTCTTGTTCTAGTTTTTAGAGGGAACACTTTCAATTTTTCTCCATTTAGAATGATGTTGGCCTTGGGTTTAGCATATGGAGATTTTATAATGTTGAGGTCTATTCCTACTCTCTTTAGTTATTCTAATGTTTTGAACATGAAGCGGTGCTATGTTTTGTCAAATGCTTTCTCTGCATCTATTGAGATGATCATATGATTCTTTATTTTAAGTCTATTGAAGTGATAAAATACATTTATTGATTTTCATATTGGATAAACCAATCGTGATCATGGTGCAGTATTTTTTTTTAAAAATATGTTTTTGGGTGCCATTTTTCAGAATTTTATTGAGAAATTTTGCATCTATGTTAATCAGGAATATTGGTCTGAAGTATGCTTTCCTTAATGTCTTTGTCTCTTTTTGATATCAGGATAATACTAGCTTCATAGAATGAGTGTGAAAGGGTTCCCTCCTTTTCTATTTCATGAAATAATTTGAGGAGTATTGGTGTTAACTTTTTGAAGGTCTTATAGAATTTGGTTGAGAATCCATATGGTCCTCCGCTTTTCTTGATCGGTAGGCTTTTATGGCATCTTCTGTTTCATTGCTTGAAATTAATGTCTTTAAATTTTGTATGTCCTCCTGATTCAGTTTGTGTAAGCCATATGTCTCTAAAATTTCTTGATGTCTTCAATATTTTCTATTTATTGGAGTGTAAACTTTCAAAATAGGTTCTCTGTATTTCAGTAGTGCTATATTTCAGCAGTGTCTGTTGTGATATTTCCTTTTTCATCATGAATTTTAGTAATATGAGTTTTCTCTCTCTTTGTTAGCATGGCTAAGAGTTTGTCAATTTTTCAAAGAACCAACTTTTTGTTTTTGCAATTTTTTGAATTGTTTCTTTTGCTTCAATTTCATTGATTTCAGCTCTGATTTTAATTATTTCCTGTCGTCTGCTTTTTGGTGTTGATATGTTCTTCTTTATCTAGGGCTTTGAGATGTAATGTTAGATTATTTATTTGGTGATTTTCTATTCTTTGATGAATGAACTCAATGCAATGAATTTTCCCCTTAGATCTGCCTTCATAGTGTTCCAGAGATTTTGATATATGTGTTACTATTCTCATTTACTTCTACATATTTTTTTTTATTTCATCCCTGTTTTCTTCTGCTATCCATTTGTCATTCAATAGCATATTATTTAGTCTCCAGGTGATAGAGTAGCTGCTATTTTTTATTTTATCATTGATTTCTAATTTCTTCCCATTATAATCTGATAGAATTCAAGGTATTTTCTCTCTCTCTCTCTCTCTCTTTTTGTATTTGCTAAGAGTTGCTTTGTGGCATAAGATATGGTCTATTTTAGAGAAGGATCTGTGCACTGCTGTGAAGAAAGTTTATTTATTCATTGATGGATGAAATACTCTGTATATGTCTCTTATATCTAAATTATTGTTTGTATCATTTAGTTATATAGTTTCTTTGTTTAGTTTCCACTGAATACAGTGGAAAGACAAGTGTGTTAAAGTCACCAGTATTATTGTGTTGTGGTCTGTTTGATTCTTGAAATTGAGAAGCATTTATTTGATGTTTATAGATGCTCCATTGTTTGGGGCATAAATATTTATGATTGTTATGTATTCTTGATGTATAATTCTTTTAAGCAGTATGAAATGTCTTTCTCTGTCCCTTCTGATTAACTTTGGTTTGAAGTCCATTTTATCTGATATGAGAGTAGAAACCCCTGCTTCTTTACATGATCCATGAGAGTGATATATATATATTTTCTCATCCTTTGACCTTTAGCCTCTAGATGTCTTTGCCTATGATATGTGTCTCTTGGAGACAGCATATTGTTGGGTCTTGTTTTTTAATTCAATTTGCCAGTCTAAGACTTTTGATTGATGAGTTTAAGCCAGTTACATTCAAAGTTATTATTGAGATTTTATTCATATTTCCAGTTCATTTTGATTTATTTCTGGTTTTTAATTTCAATTAGTTTTCTCCTTTGATTGACTATTCCTTTAGTATAATTCCTCCCCTTGCTGGTTTTCACTTTTTAAAAATTTCATCTTCATAGAATATTTTGTGAGAATGTTCTGTAGAACAAGTGTTCTAGTTATGTTTTTTTTTTTTTTTTAGCTTTTGTTTATCATTCGAAGGCTTATTTCATCTTTAAATTTGAAGCTTAATTTTGCTGGGCATATTTTTCTTGGTTGGCATCCATTTTATTTTAGAGCTTGGTATTTGTTATTCCAAGGCCTCCTGACCTTGAGGGTTTGGGTAGAGAAATCAGCTGAGATCCAAATTGGTTTCCCTCTAAATTTTGCTTGTTGCTTTTCTCTGGCAGCCTTTAAAATTCTACCATTATTTTGTATGTTAGGGATTTTCATGATAATGTGCCTTAGTGTGGGTATGTTGACTTTTGTATATTTGGGGTCCAATAAGCCTTCCGTATTTGATTCTCTATTTTATTTTTTAGGATTGGGAAATTTTCTGATATTATTTCATTGAAAAGATTGTGCATTCCTTTGATTGGTATCTCCAAGCCTTCATTTATCCTTGTGAATCTCAAATTTAGTCTTTTCATGTTATCCCCCATATTTCTTGGAAGTTCGCTTCATGGTCTCTTAACATGACTCTATGGTCATCATTATTTTCAAGATTATACATTTTGTCTTTATTGCCTGAAACTTTGTCTTGCAGAGTGGTATAGTCTGTTGGCATGCTTTCCATTGAATTTTTAATTTGGTTTGTTGATTCCTTCAGTTAGAGGATTTCTGTTTGATTTCTTTTCAGAATCTCTATCTCTTTATTGAACTGATATTCCACCTCCTGAATTTTCTCTCTGATTTTACTCCTCACTTTGTCCTTTACATCACAGATCAGTTTAACTATGTACATTCTAAACTCCTTCTCTAACATGTCTTCTACTGTGGTGTCAATGGATTCTATTATTGAATCATCTTGGTTTGTTTGGGGCAATTTGTTACCTTGTTTTTTCATGTTGTTTGTGTGTCTACCAATCTTGCAGTGTGGATCTGAGGCATTACATTTTCTTCCTAGTAGACTTATAGTGTCCCTGAAAGTTTATTGTACCTCACTGTTAAGGGGTAGACCAATAGTTACAGCAACCAATGCAAACCATATGCAGCTTTAAACCAAATGGCTACTAAGATGTGTAGTTTTGTCATAATAAACAGAAATGATATGTTCAGTTTCTGTCTACAATAAATACAATAAATTTGCAAAAGTGTTCACAATTTCAAATGGTGGACAAAGAGAGAACAGAAATGGTGCCAAAATGTTTTCTCTGATATAAGGAGGCTGGTTCACAGTGGGGTTGGGACAGGGAACATAGGAGGATTAGTGGAACACTAGAAAGGTCAATGGGGAGGGAAGGGAAGGAAGGGGCAAGGAGATATAAAGAGAAAAAAAAAAAGATGGTAGAATGAGATGGATATCATTACCCTAAATGCATGTTTGAATACATGAATAGTATGAATATACTTTGTATACAAACAGTGATATGTAAAAAGTTGCTCTATATGTGTATTGTGAATTGTAATGCATGCTACTGTTATATATACAACAACTTTGAATGCAAAAAAAGAAATGGTGTTGGATATGGTGTTTATGAGGAAGGAAAAGAGAAGATAGAAGTAAAATATTAAAGTGTGAAAGAAGGAATAATAAAGGTCAACTATTATCAGGAGAAAAGAGAGAAAGAAAATCAAGGGAAACATATAAGTGAGAGAAAAGTATATATAAAGTAAAAAAATTTAAAAATTAAAAATAGAAAGAAGTAAAAATAAAAATCCAAAACAAAACTAAAATATTTTAATCAGATGTCCTAGTCCTCAATAAATTGGTAAATGAAAAATAATTGGTTTCTAAAAATGTAGACATATTGAGAGCAAAGAGAAAAAGAAAAAATCTTGATGAAAAATTGAACAATTGATTTTATTGTAGTTCAAAAGATTCTTAGCTTCCCCTCTCAGCAGTTAGGTGGGCTTGTCTTTAGTATGATGCTTGCTCCACTCTTAGGGTGGGGTTGCTAGGGTGGGAGGGTTAATCCTGGATGGAAAACTCCTGGAGGTGGGGTTTAGGCTTAGATATGCTCCAGTCTCTCTGCTGAATGCCAATTAGTCTGGAGATTTTTAGATCAGTGCACCTCCAAGGCCCAGCATTTTCCAGTCCATACTGAAAGTCTCCACACCAGGAATTTCATTTAGGTTTCATTCATGTGCTGTAGGAGACAGTTCTTAGCCCAAAAGGTCGCCTGCAGACTTCACAATTCATGGTCTCTTATTCACCCTCCAACCTCAATCTTTCCTGCCCTGCCCTTTTGAATTACTAGTCAGGGACTTTTCTCCTGGCCATTACTGTAAGCAGCTGGATTGATGGAGGAGGGGGAAGCCAGGTGGATTTCTATGACCAGTACTCCCCTGTATAAATCTCTCTCCATGCTTGACTTTCTTCTGGTCACTTAGGTACACTCTCTGTTGCACAGCATAGGTTTGCCTGGCTTATTTTTCAAGCTGGATTTGGGTCTGCCAGAAATTGGCTCCCTCAGCTTCTGGCCCCTGCATTGGGACAACAGAATGGTTCTTTCCACTGTCCACCAAAGGCCACCAAGAGAGATGGTGGCTTCTTTCCCATACAAGGATATTGTGAAGTGCACCTTACTATTTTAGACTGGCAGTGACTCAAATCTTTAAAATCTCTGTACCTGGACATGCCTCAGTAATCCCAAGAAGAGGGATTTCTTTAATTCCCTGATTGCTTTAATGCATTCATGGAGGGGCCATTCTGGATTGTGCCTCCAGCTGCTGCTGTGGCTGTGGCACTGGGGATTTCTTCCTTATTTTATTACATTCAATCTCCGGAGTCCCCTGTTTTCAGTGTCCAGTATTAAATTGCATTAAAGTCACCTCTAATTTTGGTTCATTTACCTGTCTTGCTGAAAAGCTGCTTGTCCGCTTTTCTTGGTTTCATGCCACGGAGCTGCCAGGGGAGTGTCCTTTCTATTTTGCCATCTTCCTCCACCACCCTGTTTATTTTACTTTTAATTGTCAACTCTGAACATGTATCTATTTCTTCCTTCCTTTCATTTATTTATTTTTTGGTACTGAACCCAGGAGCACTTAACCTGAGCCACATTTTCAGCCATTTCTTTAAATTTTGAGACGAGATCTCCTTAGGTTGCTGAGGGTGACCTCAAACTTGTAATCCTCCTGCCTCAGTGTCTTGAGTGGCTAGGATTATAGGCATATGCCATCACACCTGGCTTACTTTTTAATAATAAGGAAAAATTCAATTGTTTTATAAGCACACATTAATCTAGTATAAAGATGCTAAGACAAAATGATGATAAAAGAGGACTGTTCTCTCCATGATAAAGCAACTAAGAAGACAGTCTATCAAAAGATGGCAAATGGAATTATAGGTGGGCTCTTGATTAAGAGTAGAAACTGAATAATTAGAAGAGAGTATGCTTATATTAGAATATTGAAAAATTCTTATCCCCTCAAAGTGCAAAAAATAATAGTGTTTTCAAACCTTCACATTGAGACAAACTTTAACTCTTAATTGTAAAGGAAAATAAATGAGTATTGTTTATAAAACTCAAATTTAACAAGTTACATACTGTAAAAAATAGATTTGCCAACATTCTTTATAAGTTTAACTGAGTATACAAAATAATTTACTAGATCCTCTGATCCCAATTCACAAAAGTCATAGTTGTGGAGAGAAGAATAATAGTGATAAAAGCAGCAACACCTACCTTTTGCTAGGTATTTTGCAAATATTATCTAATTTCCAACATCTTGTGTGATAATTTTTCAGAAATACATAGAAGAAAATGAGGCTTGATTGTCAAATGACTTGCCAAAAGTTGTAACAGCTGGCAGTTGTGGTATTACAGCTGGAACTGAACCTATACTTTCCCAAAGTCTGCAGAAGCCCTAATTGTTCGCGGGACTTGGTCCAAAATCTTGCTTGAGGGACTTAGCCCAGAATCTCGCGGGACTTGGCGCGGGATCTAAATAGACTTACGCCAGGAGAAAAGTCTCGTGGGCGCCGTTTTCTGCCTGGGTGGGTGAGACTAGACCCAAGAGAGAGCAGATGGGGTTAACGCTATTGTGTGTATATATTGTAACTTCTTGTAAGACTGCGTGCCATGGTTTCTTGTGAGTGTGTGTGAGTGGTGTTTAGAAGTTACAGGAGACAGAGAAGAATAAAAGAACCTTTTCGTTTCCATCCTGTCTCTGGGTTTCTTCCCGTGGTGCCGCCATTCGGGACTGCAAATCGCTACAGGCGGCTTCAAAAGTCTTTCTGCTACAGCAAAGGAAACCTTTAATAATCTTTCAAAACCACATTCTGTCTAAAGCAGTGCTTTGTTTTTATTTTGTTTTTTGCAGGGGTTTATTCAAGGACTGCCATAAGAACGTCCAATTGTCTTTCCTAAAACCAGTTAATGTCAGAGTGAACAAGAATTGCTGAATACATGGAGCATAATATGCAATCAATTAAAACTTTAAAAAATTAATAAATGGCCCAGCTTTTCCTACATTATCTTTCTATTATTCAAAATTTTAATTTTATGTATTTTTATTTTTTGTTCATAATTCCAGCTTTATCTTTGGCTAAGTGCTCTCAACAGGAGGAGATTTTCTCTCTCAGGAGCTATTTGGCAGTGCCTGGAGACATTTCTGTCTTTCACAACTGTAAAAGTGGGGAATGCTGTAACATCTAGCTGCTAGAAAGTGGGGATGTTGCTAAACATGTGACCATGAGCATGGTAACCCCATAGCAAAGAAATATGTAGGCCAAAATCTCCATAGCACTGAATGTGAGAGACCCTGCTACCTACAAAGATTCTTTTCTTGGCAAAATTGTTCCTCAGGCTTCTAGACCTCTCAGAACCATCTGTTTACTTCCTTGTAGAGTCCAGTTTTAGCAGTCCCTTCTAAGTCAGTTTAGCCAGATTCCCTTTCCTTGATATGTGATCATCTTTGATATCTGATCAGGTGCCCCATCCTCTCAACTTCTAGGTGATAAACCCTGGTCTGTTTTCAGCAAGAATCCTGTTGGTTCAGCCAGAATCCCCTTCTTTTCCCTGGCATTTTTTCCTAGCCAGTTTTCCATCCTCTAAGCCCATCCTGCTCCTTGACTATAAATTCCTACTTGCTTAAGCTGCATTAGGAGTTGAACCCAATCTCTCTCCTCCATTGTAAGACCAATTGTAATGGTCCTTACGTCTATCTTGAAGGCCCTGGAAAAATTCTTTCTTACCATGTTTTAACACATACCATGGAATATTTTTTTAAATCTTTTTTTAAATATTTATTTATTTGCTTCAGTTGTACACAATGCCTTTATTTTTACATGGTGCTGAGGATCAAACCTGGGCAGCGCACATGCTAGGCGAGCGCTCTACTACTGCTGAGCCACAACCCCAGCCCTTTTTTTTTTTTTAACATTCTTAAGGTAAGACTTTAATATTCTTGAGACGGAAGGAAGAAATACCTTTGGGTGGTACAATAAAAATTCTCCAAATGTTATTTGCGGTTTTTTTCTGTCTTTATAATTATTTAACATTTTATTCTGCTTTGGCTGAACTAAATTGAGCTCTCTGAAACTGAAAATAGCCCAAAGCTTTATGTTTTCATATTGCTATTTTTGTATCACCATGGTTTCATTTGATTTTTTGCCAACCCTGTAACTTTTATCAAAATGCTTTTTCACATTTCAATTTAGAATCACAAATTTGGCTGTAATGATTACATTTTGAAAATGGGCTATGAAACAAGGCATAAGTTGAAGGGACATTAAAGATAAGCTAGTTCCAGATGCATGCCAGAAATTGGGGCCTTCATTTATGAACACTTATGACTACTCATTTGATTATTATACCCATCCTATTTTTCATTATCCCTGTCACCAAAGTGTGTAAAAGGGAAATTAGAGAATATGTTTTGGAGACAGTCATAATGGCAAGAAGCCCAGGATTTGTGGTGGCTAATTTCTGATAGCAGAGGTCACCTTACCTGGCAGTCATGCATGATGACCACTTTGGCCAGCTGGGCTAACTCATTTTCACCTGTCAGTCCTGGGACTGGGAGAGGAAGTAGCTTATAAAATCAGAAATATTATTTAACAGTTTTTTCTACTTTACATATGGTAAAAAATCTTAATATTTGCTACATTTGGGGCCAACATATGCATTCTTACATTTTCTAGAGAAGGTCTTCCTGGCTAGAGTGTTTTTTTTATAAAATCAGGATTTGGCTAAAATTCTATGAATTTTAATTTTGAATGAGAAGTACAATCATGTACCACAACGACATTTAGGTCAACAGTAGACTGTATATATGATGGAGATTATAATGGAACTGAAAAATTCCTAATGCCAATCAGTGTTATAGCCATCTTAATGTAGCACAACACATTCCTCACGTTTGTGTTAATGCAGGTGTAAACAAATCTATTGCACTGCCAGCAATATAATAGTACATGCAATTACTTGTGCTAGGTGAGCAGAAGGCTTGATCATCTAGTACTGTGTAAGTCTCCTCAAAGGTGGGGGCACAATGACAAAATTACCTGGTGATACATTTCTCAGAACAGGTTTCCCTTGTTGAGCCATGGATGACTGTATACCAAAACCCCTGAATTATATGTTGGTTATTAACTGATGAAGAATTTTAAATGTCAAAAATACAGTATTAATAAATTTGTTATGAATTGTATGTTTGGATCCTCTGAAAGTCATTATGTTTAAATTCTGTGCAAACCAATGTGAGATAGCATTAGAACTAAGGCCTTTGGGAACTGATTAGGTCATGAGGGTAGATTCTTCATGAATGAGATCAGGAGCATTAAACAACAACAACAACAATATGAGTCTCTCTCTCTCTCTCTCTCTCTCTCTCTCTCTTCTCTCTCTCTCTCTGCCAAGTGAGGATACAAAAACAAGATAATCTTCTGCATAGCAGGAAGAGAGGCTTCACCAGATATGGTATCTGCTAGCATCTTCATCTTGACTTCTGCACCTCTAGAACTCTGAGAAATAAATTTATGTGGCTTAAGCTACTCAGTCTATGGTATATTCTACAGTAGCCCAAACGAACAAAGATAAGACTGTAGTAGATAAAAATCAAAATTTAAACCATTACTAAATTCCATGGGATAAGTTATTCCATTCTTGAACAAAGGCAGAAAGTTACACACTAGGAAACCCACTTTTCATGTGGGAGAAAATGAGGATTTGGTACTAAAAAGACAAAAGACAGTCTCGACTTTGAATAGTCAACCTTGTGAGATGCACTAAAAAAATACAGATCTGGATAATTCTTTGCTTTACCTTTCAAAGTCATTTGCATGGAGAAAAAAATATCATTTGCAAATAGTGATGGGGCATAGAATATATACTTAGCAAGTAATTACATGAATATCTGTTAACAGTGTAGTCCAATTCACCAAGAGAAGGCTCATGAGCCTCTAATGTTTGCAAGTTGCCATGTTGAGTGGTATACATATGATCATACCCTGATCAATAAGAATTCTCTATCAAATAAAGGATATACCTAAATATGATAGCACATTAACATCTCTGGGGAAGTAACTGTAGACGGGATAAACTATGTTCTTTTTACTTGAAATGCTTGTAGAAGCACTAAGCTTCAATTGCAAATTAAAGTCACTATACATCAATGTGCCATAATTCCAGAGGGCACAGAATCTCCTGGCCTTAGTTTCATGGTTTTAAAATTGAAATTAAAATGCTTTTGCAAATAACTTACAGGATATTTGGAAGAGAAAAATGCATAAGGTGAGCCAGTTTATAAACTCCTGAGGACTATAGAGGTAAGTGATATTTGTGGTATAAAGGGTTAAACTTCTGCCAGGCACGGTGGTACATGCCTGTAATTCCAGCAGCTTCAGAGGCTGAGGCAGGAGGATCGCAGGTTCAAAGCCAGCTTCAGCAACTTGGCGAGGCTCTGAGCAACTTATGACACCCTGTCTCAAAGATAAAGTATAAAGAAGGGCGGGGATGTGGGTCAGTGGTTAAGAACCTGCGGAAAAAAAGGCTAAATTCCTAGCTATAGGGAAACTCAGAGCCTATTCTGCTCCTCTTTAAATGAGCCTCTTCTGGATAAATTGAAAATGCTTTATCTTCCCAAATGTCCTAGTTTTACTTTACACATTGAATTTCTTAAGGTATTCCCGAATGATGTAAAAAGATGTAATTTAGTAAAAGAAGGTTCAGTTTGTTTGGGTTCAAAACTTGTCTTCTGAATAATCTGTTCCAATCAGTTAAATAAAGGTCCAAGAAAAAAAATTAGCCCTGGTTCTAGATTCACATATACTATGTCAAACTTAGCTCTGTTCTAAGTGAGCATAACTAAATGACTCATCTGAATATTTGTAACTCTACCAAGCTAATCTATCAAATTATACAAATTGACCTTAACCTCCAAAGAAGACTCACCACAGTTGTTTTTTTCATGGAAGATGAGGTGACATAGACCATGCTTGAGCTACTTATGCTCTTGGAGGTCCGAAACCACTACCAGTCAGAACCAGGTACCTCCCATGTTTTGAGGAGTGGAAGTCAATTTTATTTTTAGTTCCTCTTGGATCTGTAGCCCCTCTCATCCTGAAAACTTTCTAAAGACCTAGATAGCCCATTCTCATTTATGAGAGGGCATGGGCATTGGATCACATGCTTTGGTTTGTCTTTGCAAAATCCTTCCTCTTAAGCAGCTTAGCTTTTCTCCATTGGTGCTTAAGATGTCATTTCCTTGGTTAGTCAAATGGGACGGGAATTCTTTATCATAAAATACAATGATTGTGTTTCATTTTGTGTCCCAGGAAAACCTGCCAAGGCTGAAAAGCTGTGTATTATATGAAGAAAAATTCTTAACCCAAGAGGAAAGCTATTCTTAGTTTTGAACGTCTCTATTCTCTCTGCTCATGGGAGAAACCAATTGTGCCGTTGTATTTTAAGCTACACTTCTGAACTATTAGAACTTTTGCTGTCTTTTCTGATTTTTTTCTTTTCATTGGGATCTATATCTAAATATAGATATATTATCATAACTCTTTGAGGTATGATGTTTGAAAGATTAGCATATGCATAAAGCTCATTAAGCTAAATAAAATGTGGGTTCAGACAAAGAAGTGTTTGAAGTCCTGGAAGCTTATCCTTAAGAAGCAGGTGCACACCACATGATTAAGAGAAAATGTAGTTGTGAGGAGCAGATTGTGGCAGCAGCACACTGGCTTTTTGATTCACCGAGGTTGCACCTGTGTCTTGTAATTTAACTAGGGACAATTTCTTTTTGTAGGAACTGGATGGGTTTCTTCTTTTAAAGGAGGGATTGGTTACAAAGGAAAAATTTAAGGTGAGGTTATGATAATAATATAAGTGAAATAAAATGCACTTGTTATCTTTCAGGATGTATCTCATGTGAAGTTTGCGACAATAGCAACAGTAAATTACACATTGCAATTGACTTGCTTGAGTGTTGGAAGACTTGAGCATTGGAAGACATTAGTCATCTGAGTCATCTTGCAAATTGCCTACTTTCTCATGGCTTCCGCTTTCTGAGATTCATTGGATAGCATTAAGGTATTCTCATGCTTTGCAATGCTCTGAGCTTGAGCTTATGAATAAGTTCCTAAGAGGAGGTCCTGTTCAGTAATCAATGACCACCAGGCATGGTGGTGCTTACCTATAATCCCACAGGCTGAGACAGGAGGATCACGAGTTCAAAGACAGCCTCACCAACAATGAGTTCGCTAAGCAATGTAGTGAGATTCTGTCTCTAAATAAAATACAAAAAATAAGTCTGGGGTTATGGCTCAGTGGTTGAGTGCCCCTGAGTTCAAACACCAGTACCAAAAAAATAAAAAAGTCAACGACCTTACAACTTGCAAGCAACTGGAGAAAATGAAGCCTTAAATGCCAGCTACTTTGTAGCACAAGATTTCACATTAGGTTTAAAAAATGAGTGAAATAAATGTGGAATTGAGAGCCCAATAAAATTGGAAATCTATTTTGGATTCTGATTTACATTTTGTAGCAAAGTATTGATCCTTTGAAAGGCGTCAACTTGAGGTAATGTCTAAAGGAACATGATTAAGATTCTTAAATTTGGAGGGTTTAAACGAGGTTCTCACATCCAAACTGTTTTTCTATAATTCAATTTTTATTGGTTTAGATCTTGGAAGACTATTATTTTTCTTTAATTTCTCTTAAAATCTTTATATGAAAGAAAGCACATTGTACATAGTTGTCAGCTAATACATCCAACAACATTGTGAGGCTTTATCTATCATGGAGAACTGGGAATAAAACTGGGTTATAGTATCTTTTGGAATAGATGGGACCTCTGAGGAGGAGGCTTCTAGAAGAAAGGAAAAAGTGCTGAGTGAGAGGCTTCAGGAAAAGCTGTATTTGAATCTGAAAAGGGAAACTATTGATCACTCAAAACAAAACACAGAACATTGAAGGCTTAAAGGTGGAAGAAAATACAACAAAAAGTATAGAAATATTGAAAGTCATAAATTTGAAAAGATAGATGAATATTTTTTAAACTTAGGAGGAGTTAGAATGGCTATTATGAAACAGAAAACAACAACAACAAAAAAAACAACAAATATCAGTGAGGACGTGGAGGAGAAAGGAATCCTTACACATTGTTGTTGGGACTGTAAATGAGTATGACTGTGATAAAAACAGGGTGGAGCTTTCTCATGAAACTAAAGATAGAACTACCATGCGAGCCAGCAATCCCACTACTGGGCATGTACCCAGAGGAAATGAGATCAGTATGTTGAAGAGACATCTGCACTCTCATGTTTGTTGTTGTACTGTTCATAATACCAAGATACAGCAGCAATATAGGTCCTCAAGTGGATAAAGAAAACTTGGTGCACACACACACAAGAGATGATTACTAAAAAAAAAAAATGAAATGCTGTCATTCATGAAAGCATGAAATAGGAACACATTATGTCAAAGGAAATAGGCCAGGAGCAGAAATACAAATGCTGTATATTCTTACTTACATGTGGTGCCCAAAACAAGTGAATCTGAAGTAGATTCGTGATTCTAGAGGTTAGGAAAGGTGAAGAGGAAGAGAGATGCAGTTAGATGAAAGCAATAAGTTCTGGCACTCCACAGCATAGAGGTGCTATTATAGTTCACAGTAACTTGTTGTACAGTTCACAAAGAACTGGGAGAGCAGGGCTCCAAGGCTCCAAACATAAAGAAATCATAAAGAGATAGAAATACTAATTACCCTGACTTGGTCAATACTTATTGTATAAATGTGCTAAAACATTACCCTGTCCCCTGTAAGTAAGTACAGTTATTGTGCTTTAAGTAAAAAAAAAAAAAAAAAAAAAAAAAAAAAAATTAGGAAAAACATTAGAAAATCTGCAATAACTGAAAACTACAAAAAGGTACAAATGTTGAGGACTTCTGCTGTACATTGTTCAGATATAATTAGATTGACAGTATCACCAGGCACCTACATGTGCAGTTCCCTTCTGGAAAGCACTGAAATACCAGGCAAGGAGTAAAGGAGGGTAGATCTGGACAGAGCCCCTTCAGTGAGGCAAGCCAGGCTGTGGTGGTCTATCACAGGACTTTTCCTTTCAGTAAAGGAGGTGGAAGACAGAAAGAGAAGGAGGAGGGGAAGGAGGAGGAGGAGGAAAAGAGAGGGAGAGAGAAGATAAAGATATAAATCTCACCAGTGAAAATTTTAAAATGACAATATTTGAGTATTTTCCAGACATCCTCCTGGGATACTTCTTCTGTTAATAGGGTACAGTAAGATAGTGCTTCTCAGCCACTGCTTATGAGAGAGTACCAACTTTCTAGAAGCCAATATAGCAAAATGTATAAGGAATGTAAGTGTTCATGACAATTATGATTGTAGAAAAAAATAAAGATGGAAATCAAATGTGTACACAAAGCCATATGAACAAATTATTCTCTAAAATATTCTATTTACAATTGGAAGCATGGATATTAATTTATTAAAACATTGCTTTATGATGGGTTAATATCTTAATACATTATTAAATAACATGGAAAATATATAAGAAAGGGCAATATATACACAGTAATATATAGAATATTATGCTATGATTCTACAGAAAATAATATTTAAAAGAAGATGGTCCTCTACATGATAATGGTGGTTTTATTTGTGTGGTTGATCATAAATAATTTTTATTTTATTTTTTAAAATTTTTATAATGGGTATAAAATAACTTTTTAATCAGAAACAAAAAGCAAGCATAAATTTTAAATATTTAACTTAAAATTTAATTCAAATGTTGCATTACACTTGGTAAATTTTCAGAATAAGCTGCAGCCTTTTGAAACGTATCACATTCTGAGGTTTTAGATTTCAAACAGATTCCAGACACTCAGACTGACATTTGGTGAAATGGTTTCTTGGTTTAAAGTTCCCTTGGCCCAATTCTTAGAAGTGCATGGAGCAGATGGCTTCCATTTGAAGGACGGCTCTGGGAATAGACAAAGGCAAAGCTGGTCCCTTTGTGCTTAAGGAAATAGGGCATTGACCAGGAGACATTTCCAGTTCTGGCGTGTTTTTTTGAATCCTTCATGCAAAGGTTTTTGTTGCTGAACTCTGGCCCAGAGAAAGAGCAAAATCAATGTCACAGGAGTTTATGTGTACTAGTCTTTGTAGGTTCCCCTACAAAGAATGCACCGTGGACAAAAATAGAAGGGGTCTAGAAAGGTAGCCGTGTTTATGGAGTATAGCAATGATATTCTTCTACAGATGTCCACATCAACTCTCCCCTTTCCAATCCCTCACCTTTTGTATGTGCTTTGAGGTATCAGATGCAAAGAAATACATTTGGAGGTGACAACACAACTGTTTTCAACTCAGGGCAAACTATCAAGGTATTCAAACTTTTCCCTGCCCCGAGGATCCTCCTACAAGGATCACTTGGAAGAGGTAGGAAGGCCAGTATGGGCATTCAAACCACTGAGCTTTATTTACATTAACTGATGGAAAAAAAAGTTTGTTCTACCAAATTCAGCTGGCCTGTGGTATCTAGGAATTTAGCAAATGTACTGACACAAATAAAAGGACTCTTTTTGCTTACCACTTTGGTGATGTCATTCTTTGTCCTTTTGGCAAAGTTCTCCATAATCTTTTTCCTCAGTGTAACTACCAGGACCAAGTGCTGCTCTGCTCTACTTACTATTCACTCTACACATAAGTATTACAGTATTATGGTGATGTAGTTAACATGATGAGGTGGTGTCTTTAATCATGGTGACCCTGAGGACAGCTTTGTATTCCAGTTTCTAGTCAGGTGAATCCTTTATCTCAATTGGGTGCACACTCACACCCCGCACACACTGCTACACACCAGAATCTTTGAGATTTCTCTCACGTTTGAGTGGTTTACAAAGCATTAATGGTGGCTATTGTTAAAATGTCGGGTCACCAGCTGCATCACTAAAGATGGGGTGAATCAGTATGGAATTATTCATTGAGGTAATCAATCCATGAAAACCAGCAGTGTATGAAAGTCTGAAGGTAAGAATTGACCTGTTTTTTCAGTTTACTTCACTCTTCTCAGCATGTCATATCCACCTCCCTTTTGTTACACTGTCCAGGTTCACATCAACACAACCTTAAACACTAAGTATTTATGCCTAGATTATTAATTAACCTCTTCTTTTAAATAAGACACTTATTAAAGGTAAACCAAATAAATTTATTCCTTCAATTTGTCATTGCCTCTCTGTCCAACACTGCCTCATCTTCCCACCTTTCTACTGTTCTCAAAGTGATAAGGAAAAGTGAGTAGAATAGAATAGGATAGTAGAATAGAATAGGCATAGGAAATGGCATTGTCTATACATGGTTGCTTTCTATGTTAATCTAATTCTTGATTCTAGGAATTGGGAATCAAGCATTTAACATTGCATCATTGAAGAGTAAAAAACAACATGAGACTAATATTAACTCATTTGAAACAGATCAGGTGGGAGTTTAATTGCTGTGACCTTGAAGAAGTTACTTCATTTCTCTGATGTTCTCTCAAATGTCAGTGACTGCTGCTTTACCTACTAGTCTAAGCCTGCTGTGAGATCAAGAGGAATTGTGTGTGGAAAGGAACTGTAAATCTCTACACAAACATAACATCATCAATGTGAAATATTAGCCTCAGTATCTGTATGCTTTTGGAAAACGACAAAACAGTCTTATGAGTTGGGCTAGTTTTAAAAAATAATACAAAACAGAATAAGAAAAATTCTCACAGTAGCATTATCTTCCGATCTTTAGGACTTTTTCATTTTTAGCCAATAGATTTTGAACTCCTTGAGGGAAAAAGCCTTGTGTCATTCATATTTATATTCTCATTACTGAATGGAGTAACTCAATCTCTCAAAAGGTATTCAGGTAAGAAGCCACACAAATATATGTGTGGAAATTTTCCCATTACCATAGATTCCCACAAAAACAAGCTAAGACTTGAAGGGTGGCAGAGCATATTAAATGAATTTCTTCAAGACCTCACTGAATTTTCACTAGGTCTGCTGCTTGACTACCATTAGACCAATTCTTTTCCTTCAGACTTTCAGAAACCGCTGGTTTCCATGGAGTGACTACCTTAATGAATAACTCCTGAGGCATGACATTTTTATTTGTGCAGATAGTGACTTTCATTTCAACAATATCCATCACAGATGCTTTGCAAGTCATTTGAACGTGAGAGAAATCTCCGAGGTTTTCGTGTGTAACTATATTGGTGTGAGCATGGGGCTTGCACACATGCACGTTTTAAATCCTTATTAGGAAGTGATAGCTTAAAGGAGATATATCACGTACATTTTGTAAGCAACTGATTTAAAGGAATAATGAACAAAAAATTGTAACAGCAACAAAAGGAAAGGAGATAACTTTGGGGATGGTAGCAAGTAAATCGAACATGGATGAGGGCTAGGGCTGTAGCTCAGTGGCAGAGCGCTTGCCTTACCATGCCTGAGGCACAGGGTTGGATCCTCAGCACCACATAAAAATAAAAACTAATAAAATGAAGGCATTCTGTCCATCTACAATACCCACCCCCAAAAAATAAAAAAAAAAATTTAAAAAATGGATTAACAAATAACAACAGGAATAGGGCAAGAAGGAGAAAATGCTTTGGAGCCACAAGGCTAAGATTCCTTTCCGAGCCACTTTTTGCTAAGGGTACTAAAACTGATATTTCTAATAGGGGTTCAGAAGGTAAATTTTTCTTGAATATTGTTCTTTTGGAAGAATATATCTAGGATGAAACAAAAGGAAAGGTATTTCTGTATATTTATTTCAATCTAAAAAAAATGTTAAGCTGACCATAGGATCTGAGGGAAGACATTTACAAAGGAAATCTGTATCAACAAGCTGCAGCCTTTAAATGGAAATACATGATTAGTTACTAACATATCTGCGTTGTTTTGGGAGCAGGTTTGATTATTTCAGGCAGTGTTGTTCAAATAAAAAAAATTTCACCAAAAGATATCTGAAAACATTGAAGATCATTACGTATTTTAGGAAGCTGGGGTTTGATGTTTTGAAGTTTTCTGTATTGGGGAGTAAAATCTATGAAAATACTATATGTTGTTTCATAATACATTAATATATGTCCAAATAACATTTCAACTAAATTTGAGTTGATTCATTAAACCAAAAAAATAAAGCCTGTCACCTTGCCCACATCTGTGGGTTTGTGGCACTAGTCCCTTGCTCCCCCATTGCCTACATCTTTGGATATACAAATAACCCAGGTTGAGCATCAGAGTTTTAGAATCATCTGTGTACCAAAGCTAGAATCTGAGACCCTAAGACATGTGAAAAGTGTTATCTATTCTAATTCTTTATTTTCAGGAAGAAATCAATACCAGATCAAGATTAAATGACTAAAAAGTCATAAAACGTTTCAGAATTGGCAAGCAACAAGCATAGAATTCAATTTTCTATATTTCTAGCACCATGTTTTCTTCATTGTATCACACTGCTTCTTATTTTTATTTTAAAGATTAATTGTAATTTGAAACAATGGGAATGTTCAACAACAGAGCAGATTGAATTATGGCATATTTATAATATGGAACAATAGGAAGAAACATGGAAAAATCATGTGTTATAAGCATATTTAATAACATGGAAAATGGACACAGTGTCTTAAGTGCAAATGGTAGCCATAAAAGATGCACACATTATGAACCTTAATTTGCAAAAGCTAAATTTGTATAAACTCATTCAATATTATTGATTATTACTCCTGAATGGTAGGATTATAGATAACATTTATGCTTTTTGCAGTGTTCTCTATTTTCCAAGCTTTCTAACAAGATATACTACTTTTATAATTAGATAAAATGAATAAATGCAAATTAAGCAAACAAATGGCTAGAGTGGGTCAAATTATACTGTATTTTAATTTATCATATGTATGCTAGAGTATGTTGCAACCAGAATGTCTCAGAACATATATGTGAACCCATATATTAATCTATCATTCACTATTTGTGCAACCATGAATAGATTTACACTCTTGGAGGCTCTGTTTTCATATCTGGAAAGTAGAATTAATAACTACCTTACAGATTTTTGGTAGCAATTAAGTGAGATCAAGCATATAATGCATATGAACTATCTACCTGAGTAGGGACACATAGTGGCCATTCAGTAAATGTTAGTTCACTTCCATTTTATGAGTTCATAAATTTTTATTAATGAAAACTGCTATAAAGTGCTGTTTCCATTAAATAGCCACAAAAACCTGATTTTAAAAATTAATTATACTGTTGCTGAAATGCCTTACTGCAGAGCAGAGTGGGACTGCAAGGGAGGGGACTGTGTAAGTGACTGAGACAGTCAAGTGAGAATATAGGGCAGAAGGAGGAGTGTACCTGTGGGGTTAAAATGCTTTGAACTACTCACATCACAGCACTTGAACTTCTGCAATATATGAGATGCAAATCCATTTTTTGGTTCTACTCTAAGACACAGAAAACTAACACCCTGAAAACCTCGGATCCTCAAGGTAATTTACCTAAATTCATGAACCCATATATAAGATGTCAAGCAACCCTAACTCATTAGGCTAATGATTTTTCTATGTCTTAGAAACAGCATGATCCAGATGTTGGATAATACCTATGTGAGCCAGTAACTCACTTTATTTTAGCAATCTAGCAACTGGGTACCATTATGGCCTTGGCACTCAGTAAAAATGTCATGTTGCATTTAATCAGAGAGACTGCACTATTAACCGGTATTTCCACACATCTGTCATGCAATGTTAAGAGTCTTTTTGTGTTGTCAAAGAAATGTTACATTTTACCCAGTCTGGTAGATCTACTTAAATGTATTATGATCACATATGTAATGATTCTCTAATTAGAGCATCTAATTTTCCAGAATAGTTCTTTCTTTTGCAGTATTCGAAAACAGAGAGATGTCTAATCTGGAAAATCCTCCTACTGTTTTTTTGTTTCTTTTAAGTGTCAAAACACCTCTCAAAGCAGCTAAAGAAATGAGAACATCAGGATAATGTGAAAAGGAAAGAGCAGAAATGATAGGTTCGACCGTATGGAATTCATAATGTAAAGTGAGTTAAGGCACCTTCCAACTCCCTTTTTTGGTGCCCACATGATATTTTCAGTAACAAAACAGTTTAAAATACTGTGCAGTCCAAAGAATAGGTAATGAATCTGCTAAAACACCAGGTCTTCTAACCTGGACTGTTATTTCCGATCATGTGGCTGACTGTTTAGAAGTCTGAATAAAACAGAACATGTTTTTTCTTTTTTTCAAAAGTTGCAGCTGCCTCTTGTCATTCATGGAGAGATATTTTCGTGTTTCATTAACCTGGTGTCTACTAGGTAAATATGTGGTAGCATTTTCTGCTTAAGCAGGTGTTTTGTCAAGCAAGACAAGTTATTTAAAAAATTAACTTAAAACTGAATGAAAAACCGAAGTTGGCATTTCTTTTTCTCTAAATTTCAAGATGGGTTTTGAAGAGCATATTTGTATTCTCACAAATGAGGGCTTTTCTTTCCAAAATTGGCTAAATTACATTTTAATATATGGCATAATTTGTCCTATTGATAGGCTTGATACCATGAAAAGTAACTTGGAAATGCATGTTGCTCTGTTCTGGCGAGATAGGCAAGCAAGCTCAGGGACGTGTCTGGAGAATGCATTGATATGGGAATGTTCTGAGAAAGCAGAAGTTTGCAGCACAGACTTAGTTCCACTTAGCGGACAGAGTTCTGCCTGCCACAGCTATGAAGCTGGAAAATAATACTTGGAACAGTGAATTGTCTCTGCCCAAGGGGAAATGCTTTTGTTTTTTATTCATTTCTATTTTTCTTCTTCATGCACAGGCAGGCACCAATTTGAAACTTGCTGATAGCAGAAACAGAGACCAACTACTGTGAGTGACATTCATTTCCCTCACAGATGACCCCTTGATTTATACTTTAACTATAGCTTTGCCTTGATGGATGGAAAGGCCTAGGACTGAATATGATGCAGCAGAGATTGCCTGGTTCAGAGAAATCTCCAGTTACTTTTCTTTGAATCAAGATGGAATCTCTACATGTCTTCTATACATCCTTTGATACATAGATGGATGCTAATAGCATTGGCATAATCTGTCGGAAATGCTGAGTTCCAGAACTTGCCTCCCCTCTGCTGAATCAGAACTTGCATTTTAAAGGGATGCCCATAATGTGTATGCACAACAACATTTCAGAAGCACTGGTAAAACTGGTGCATGATTCTTGCCCTGTTGTGTTTGATTGTCCAAACACTAGAAACAGTAGCCGATCAGAAAACAGTTGACAATAGTATTAGTATTCTCTGGAGAAACAAAACCACCACGATGAATATAGATAGAAAGAGATTCGTTATTTTAAGCAATTGGATCATAGAAGTTTGAAAAGGGCCAAGATCTGCAGTGAGCAACAGGTAGACCCAGGAGAACCAATGGTGTGAGTCCAGCACTAGTCCGAAGGCTAGAAAGTAGGAGAATTAAAGATGTAAGTTCTGTTTTAAAGATGGCAGACTCGAGACCTAGGAAGAGCTGGAGTTTCAGTTCTAAGTATAAAGGCAGAGAAGACTGATATCTTAGCTCATCTAGTCAAATAGGAAATCCCCCTTCTGAGAGGATAGGTCAGCCTTTTTATTTTATTCAGGACTTCCGCTGATTGGATACCAATTACCCACATAAGGGAGGACAGTCTACAGATTCACATGTTAATATCTTCCCTAAATGCCCTCTCATATACACCCAGAAGTAATGTTTGACTGAATTACTGTGACCACTCAGGTGTTGTATACAATTAACAATTAGAACAGCTGTCATGGATAAAGCACCTTTATAAGCAACATCTTCCTGGCCAATCCTGGATATTGTCCCTGCACACTTGGTCCAGGACCCTAAGAACACTATTACTGCAACAAAATATTGTATTCAAAAACCCAGCAGGCATTTTTCACTTCTCTGTCATCACAACCCTATCACAGGAACCTCTCACTGAGTGGCTAACATCAGCACTGTGACAGAGAGCAAAACCCTAAGGGAAAGTCTGACATGAAGCACGTTGCTGTCTCTTACCATTGTCTGCTCTAGTCTTTTTGTCTAGCCAGTTTCGACCATTTTAACCTTATCATAGTCTATCTGGAGACATTTTAGCAAAGGCTATAGTTTTATTGTATTATTATAGTCATCATTAACTATGGCAATTCAATTTTCTGGCTGGTTTTATGTTATTTATTAAGTGCAATATCCGTTGCTATCATTTAGACATTATTTGCTGTGTTTCTAGCCAATCTAGTCAAACAGCTGACTGTGTGTGGGAGAGCCAGTGCTACCTTCATTTTGTGACTGGAACACAATAAGGGTAGCATAGTGAGCTGATTGGATGAATGTTAGCTTTAGTTCCTAGTCAATAAGTGATGCACATCTGCAAAACCGCAAGCCAAAGTAACTTCTCTTGAAATGAATTAATATTTTCCAATTTCTGTATTTTCTAATGATGTTAGATAGTGTTATAATATGCAACAATGTTTAATTCCAGTAGGTTCTACTGATGAAATCTCTAAAACAAAATTTCATTCTAGAGAATATCTGGGGCGGGAAGTATATATTGCAATGGTGGAATCAACATGATTTTCATGTTTGTGAATATAGAAAAAGGATTCATGAAAAAGAATGTTGAGGGCTGGGGTTGTAGCTCAGTGGTAGAGCACATGTCTAGCACATGTGAAGCACTGGGTTAAATTCTCAGCACTGTATAAAAATAAATAAATAAATAAATAAATAAATAAATAAATAAATAAATAAATGTATTGTGTCTATCTATAACTAAGCAAAGAAAAAAGAAAGAAAAAGAATGTTTAACTCTGCATTCTCCTTATTGCTCTGTTTACTGCAAGATTCTGTTTGCCACAGAGGTTTTCCACATGCAGAATCTCAAGGGCTAGTCTGACTTGTGTTTAAACCAGTTTCAGTTGATGAAGTCCTTTGAGTGGTAAGCAAAACTTTCTTATAGTTTTTTACAAGAAATATTTCCTCCCATTCCTGATTAGGATATGAAATCACCTAACCATGTAATCAAATGTCCAAAGTCCTGGGCTATAGAAGAATTTTTTGGCTGCATCTATCTGGGAGACTGGTGACCCTACTTTAAAGAAAGTGAGGGAATTTCTGAGTTACTTTAAAGACTGTTGCTAAGGAGTGGATGACACTTCTTATCTGTTACAGTGACTACTTAATCAAAAGGAGGGTTACAGATATGCTTTTTCTTAATTAATGATTAATTAATTAATTTTTTTTGATACCAAGGATTCAACTCAGGAGCACTAGACCACTGGGTCACATCCCCAGCACTTTTGTTTTGTCTATTTTATTAGAGACAGGGTCTCACTGAGTTGCTAAGTGCCTCGCTATTGCTGAGGCTGGCTTTGAACTCGTGATCCTCCTGCCTCAGCCTCCCAAGTGCTGGGATTACAGGCATGTGTGCCACTGCGCCTGGCAATGATTAATTTATATGAGAAAATTCAAAACAAAAACATGAAAGCATAACCCATTATATATTAAAAAGTCACGTTCATCGAAAAGAAAAATACTAAAATTATACCAGCTTTGAAATATCATGTCATGTGGACAGTATGTTTAGGGTTTGGCTAGTGTATATTTAGATACAAAGTACTTTTTTTTAATCTCATAATGAAATGAATCTGATGTGTGTTAACATTTTTGTGTTATTGTTTTTTGGTAAATCCAGTAATTTTTTCCCCCTGTTTTTAACTTATTTAAAAAATTTATAGCTTATCCTGAATGAAAAGATTTAATTTAAATTTATCTTCTCTTAAAGTTCACTTATTTGATAACATTTATTTATTTTCATATGATAAATAGGTATATTTTTTCCTTTTCCTACCTATAAAATATTCCTATTTGTAAACCAGTGCTGTGGGGACTCCTGTAATCCCGGTGGCTTGGGAGGCTGAGGTAGGCAAATGGCAAGTTCAAAGCCAGCCTCAGCAACTTAGCAAGGCCCCAAGCAAGTTTGTGAGATCCTGTCTCAATATGATAACTGAAAAAGGGCCAGGGATGTGGCTTAGTGGTTCAGTGTCCCTGGGTGTAATCCTGCTACAATAAATAAATAAATAAATAAATAATCTGTTTATGATGATATCTGGGAGAAAATAAGTGTTAGCTTATATATGGAGATTCACATAGAGATTCACAAAATCATTGCAATTTTCTCCTGTTTTTTTTTTTTTTTTAATATTTATTTATTTGCTTTAGTTGTACACAATGCAATGCATTTATGTTTACATGGTGCTGAGGATCGAACCCGGGCTGTGCACGTGCTAGGCGAGCGCTCTACCACTGAGCCACAACCCCAGCCCTTTTCCTGTTTTTAAAGACATAAAATTATTCTAATTATGTGTAGTCTAATATATACATTAGTTTAAAATTGGTGGTAAATTGAAGATAACTTTGTAAAGCTTAGCCATTCCTCACTATATGAATATTTTAATTTTTTACTTAACATAGCTAAGTTAATAATATATACAGTATAACTCTGCACCTCTATGTAAGACATAGGCAGAGATCAGCCAATCATCTTCATTGTATCCATTTTTTCCCCTGTAAAATCAAGTCAAGTAGCTAAAAATGGAGGTCCAGCATCTGTCAGGTCATAGTTCACGAGGGTCAATATGGTATCCTTTTTTGGCCAGATGCTTTCAAAGGCAAATTTGAAAGCAAATTCCTGAATGGTTAAAATATCTTGTGTTTCCTGGGAGAGAAAACTAATTAAAGACAATTTGTATCAATTTCTTCATATTTTTTATTTGTACACAAAACCCAGTCAGTGGACCTACTTTCTTTCTAAAGTTCTTGGAATCGAGTGGCTAGTTTGGTTTACCTATGAGGGAGGGTTATGGAGCACGTACATTAATGTCTTTAAGCTCCTAAAGTAGTTTGGAAGCAGTTCCATAAATATTCTAATATTATTTGGGGGCAATCCTGGTTGGGACATTTACTAGTTTCACACATGCAGAAAAGTTACTTAATCTTTGTAAACCTCAGTTTCCTTTATTTTTATTTTTTCCCTTTTTCATGAAATATTTCACAGCATTTTTATAATTCATATATGACAAAACATAAAGGGATTATTAGAATATTTGCTCCATCTTTTCCTTCTCTTCCTTTTTCTCTCTTTCTCCTTCCTTTCCATTCCAACCCTTCTCCTCTTCCTATCTCCCTCTTTCTTCCCTTTATCTCTTCTCCTCTTTCTATTTTTCTTTTTTCTTGTTCAAAATAGAGAACCATTGCTCCAGGTAAATCTCTTCATTTCTTTGTTGGATGTATTTTACACTTTCCCACATCTTTTCACAGAAACTTTTCATTTGTCTATCAATCTTGCCTAATTCATTCCTTTAAAAGCTGTTAGTATTTGTCAGCTTTTCACTCATTCAGGTGACTTTTTTCCACATCATATCACCTCTGCAAATTCCCTTGGATATCCACATAAGAATTTGATTTAAAAAATCTTACTTGCAAGGTGACTGTGTTTGTTTCATTTTTAAAAATTACCAAAAATCACCTACATTTTTTTTCTAAACATGTATAAATCATTATAAGAATGAGGAAAATAAAGTAAAAGTCCCTATGGCCCCCAAAAAAAATCTTCTTTATGATTTGTTCTAAATTGTTCCAAAACCAAATCATGTATATACCATAAGGATTAATGTAAAGACAAACCTTTATTATATATGACTATGACATTCTAAATTATAACATCGATAACACTTTATGAAAGGATATTTCAGAAGAAAAGCCCTAATGAAGTTGAAGTCATTTCAGAAATTTATATATATATATATATATATATATGCATTTTTTGTCTTCCAGAGGTATTTTTTCCTAAAATATTCTTCTGATATGAAAAAATATATATATTACCATGCTATTCAGAGGTTGCAATGAAAAAAAAAAATAACTTTTTTTTGAGACATGGTATGATAGTGTTGTCCAGGAAGGTCATGAACTGGGCTCAAATGATCCTCCCACCTCAGCCTCCTAAGTAGTTTGGACTAAGGCCTATGATACCACACCCAACTTCAATCTATTTGTTTGAAAACTGTGTTTCAATTTTGCTCTGTGTCAGTTGGTTCCCTGTTATTACAAATTCTTACAGTTCTTCTATTTTTCTAAAAATTTTTATTTATAGTAGTATGTATTACAGTTCATACAATACATATAGAGCATCTTTTTACACAAAACAGTTTGTATGCAAAGTATATTCGCAGCATTCAAGTCTTCAATCATGCATTTAGAATAATGATACCATCTTATTCAACCACTTTCTCTTTTATTTTTTCCCCCTTCCCTCATTGTTCCCTTCTTTCCCCTCCCTTCCCTTTGACCATTATAGTGTTCCTCTAATCCTTCTACATACCCCGACCCAACTATACTGTGAACCGGCTTCCTTATATCAGAGGAAACATTCAGTATTTGGATTTTTGAGATTGACTGATTTCACTTAGCATTATATTGCAGGTAAATGGATGAAGTTCTTCTATTTTTTTCTGCATGCTTCCAATATTATTTTATTTTATTTATTCATTTATTGGTACTGGGGATTAAACTCAGGGGCGCTCGACAACTGGGCCACATCCTCAGCCCTTTTTTGTATTTTATTAGAGACAGGGTCCCACTGAGTTCCTCAGTGCCTCGCCATTGCTGAGGCTGGCTTTGAACTTGTGATCCTCCTGCCTCAGCCTCCCAAGTGCTGGGATTAAAGGTGTGCACCGCCGCGCCTGGCCCATCCTTTTATTTTTGACCCTGGCATGTGACTTGCTTTTTATCTCTTAATACATCGTCAATTTTTATGTATCCTTAAAATTCTTAATCAGGATATATCTTGATGTGGACTATACTGTATCAATTTCCCCTGAACTCTCATCTATTCTTTTTGTTTGAGATTTTATTATTGCTGTTCATGGTAGGAAAACAATTTTAATTAATTTAGTTTATATTATATATTTTAACTTTTCCCTTCCATTTTTTGAATTCTTAATTTCATGGATACCAATGATTATTAGATTGTATTACCCTTATCTGTCTTTTGTATCTATTAGTTACTTCCTGTTAATTTAATGTCTTTATGAATTTATCTGCTTTTACTGAAATTTTTTGAGCCCTTCCTTCATGATATTAGTTAGTTTCTAGCTATGGTTATTTTGGTCTATACATTTTCCAATATATTTATTAATTCTTTAATAAGTATGTTCCTCAACATGTATCCATAGGTCACAATTATCATTCCTCTTTTAAAAATCTTATTCTGTTGTTTTGTCATTTCACTTTGGGGTTCCTGTTGGTTCAATTCATATTCAGAATAAGATGTTTTATCACATGGTGACTTTTCTTCCTTTTGGGGGTGAGGATGGCATGAGTTATGTTTTCTTCTAGGATAGATTCTTAAAACAACAAAGGAAACACATTCCCTTACTTTTCACTGCAGTACTGTTATGTAGTTGGCATGTGAATTCTGTCTTGAGTGACTCTGACCAGGTCTTTTATTCAATATGGTGTGGTCTCTCACTGTCCTTGGAATAGGTGTCTTTTTTTCTTTTTCTTCAACAATAGTTTGAAGATTGTACCTTTTGTATGTTATTTTCCTGCTGGTTAGGAAATTTTAAGAGGGAGGATTAGAACTCCACTGAGAGGTGCCTGGGTTATCCTATTTTAAAGACTATGGAATGTATGTTGAACACTCCAGTGGACTGGAAGGTGAAATTTATGTTGTCATGGGGACCACTCTTAGATTTCAGCCCATTGTTCCAATTTGGTGTGTAGTATGACCTGGGGCTTTATTTCTCTCAGTAGTCCTTTGTCACATTTCTGATTTATCTCTTTTTCTCAACCTAAGTTTCTAATAGTCTTTAGTCAGAATTGTGGTAAAGTTGCTCTAATAGCTCACTTTGCTTTTCTTTGAATATAAGACAATATTGAAATTTCTTAGGGACTTTTCCATATTGTACTGTGTTCCTTCCCTATGCTTACATCCTTAATCCTTCTTTGATCATGAGATCTGTTTTGCATATAGACAATTTCCTTTTCTTTGATTGTTTCCAGGTAATTATGTTTCTTTTTTAAAATATACTTTTTCCCCCTTATTTGTTTACTATTTTGTTATGGGAAAGGAAGATTCTGTATTCAGTTCTTTCTGCTATTTCAACATATATTATAGTTTATACTTTCATGTATTGAGATACAGTGTTCAAGCCATGCAAAATCTTAAGTACTCTAGTGATTATACTGGGGAAATAGGATAGAACAGAAGATTTGTGTTGGAGTCTTGTCTGCGTCACCTATTAGCTATATGACTTAGGTCATGTTTCTTTTCTGGGTCTGATTTCTCATTAACAAAACATGAGTGATGGAAATGGTAACTTCTTCACTGGGTGGTTTTTGTGGATTTTGGTAGAAAACATGTGAAAATGGCAAGAACCAGTATTTCTAACTGAATACCTTTTGCCATGTTACTAGAAATATATCAAAACATTGACATGGGTTTTAAAAGTGGTTAAAATTAAGTGTTAAATGAAGGGCAAAAATCATACCAGAGACAACCATGCAGCCAAGAGATTTATTCACTAGCCTTTATGGCTGGTCAGAGGTAGAAGAAGTATGGGGAGAGAGGAGTCAGGGAGAGGGAAGTGTGCAAGCTCTGGTGGGAGAGAAGAGTCAGGGAGAGGGGAGTGTGCAACCTCTGAATGGAAGGTGGGTGCCTGGTTGTGCTGGATGTGGTCTCTGGAGCTGTGGGCTGGGGCAGCTGCCATCGGGCTGTAGATGGTGAGTCTGGAGCTGTCGCAGTGGCTGCCTCCTTTCAGAAGGGATGAGCTGTTGTGACTGAACTCCGAGCAGGCAGGAGCTTTAAGTAGGGATTTCTGGTGGGGGGTGTATCAGAGTGACTTTTAACATTATTGGCTTTTTGCCCAGGGAACAGGTCGACCTTTAAGCCAATTGGCTCCTACCTGGGGAAAAGAGCGACCTTTAAGCCGATTGGCTTCTGCCCAGAGAAAATGAAACCAGGTTGCTTCTCATGGAAATTTCCATGGGGGAGGTGGCCCATTGGCCCAAGCCTATCTATCATTAAATACTTTTGCTACATTGTGTTAGTCAGCTTCTCATCACTGTAACAAATACCTGAGAAAAACAATTTTACAGAAAGATTTATCTCAGCTTGCCATTTCAGAGGTTTCAGTCCATGGTGGGTTGGCTCCTTTGCTTTGGTCCTGTGGTGAGGCAGAGCATCATGGTGGAAGGGCATGGTGGAGCAGAGCTGCTCAGCTTATAGCAGCCAGAAAGCAGAGAGAGAAAGAGAAAGTGGTTCAGGACAAGAAGTACCTTTCCAGGGTACACCCTCTGTGACCTAATTCCTCCAATTAGATCTCACCCCTATACCCTCCACACTTCCAGGTGGTTCATTCAGCAATCAGTGGATTAATCTACAGATGAGGTCATGATTCAAAAGCTCCATTTCTGAACATTGCTGCCTTGGGGATCAAGCCTTCAACACAAGAGCCTTTGGGGGACATTTTATATCCAAATATATACATGGTGGTAATTTTTTAGATACTTATTAAAGAAGATAAATATGTAGAATCAAATATGATATAGCAATTAGCCATGATCTCAGGCTCCCTTTCACAGATCATTGAAAGCACCTTCAAGTTTCATCAGTAATGGTTTTATTTTCAGTAGCATGAAGGTCCTCTGAAGTTAGAAGCCACCTTTTGTTCTTTATGGGAAATTTCAGCTTCAGGATAAAACTTCTGTTCATTTACCTCATACTCCTTAAAAACATAATGCAAGGCAGCAGAGTTTGTATACATATGGAAGTCTCTGCTGACCTGGAAAGAAAGTCTGTCAGGTACATTTTCTGTGAGAAATATCAAGTTTGTAATAAAGGGAAGTGAAAATCAACAATATTTTGTTGGTGTCACATTTTGTGGCAGAAATATTCAAGAAAGGATTTCTTTTTAATGCCTCTGTATATGCAGGGCTTGATTAAGAGTGACAAGAACTGGTGGGTGGGACTAAGAGAATGATCCAGGGGCCAAGCTGCCAGCTCTAACTTGACCAAGCACTGACTTGTTCTCGGCTTTGAGTTAGCATCACCAAGACCATGGAAATTTATCATGTTGCTTTGCATTTGTCTTAAAATATTGGAGCACTTGCAATTAAAAAAAAAAGATAAAATTTGCTGTGTAGGTATCATGGAACCATGCTGGGAGGTTCACATTTATTTTCTCACTCTATCCTAACAAAACCACTGGAAGGAGGGTGATTACCTCTCACTGCAACGATGAGGGAAATAATCCCAGAATTGTCAAGTGACTTGCCACTGGCAAGTCTCAGCGCTCCTAAGTGTCACTCAGCTATAACTGGCTAGCAAGAATGTGTGTCCTGATTTTTCAGTTCAGACAGTTCTTGTTTTCTACTATTCTATATTGCTTCCCAGAAATCACAGTTAATAAGAAGTTATTTTTTTCATTCCATATTGTAACATATTTATTGAAGCAGTTTGCATATTAAAAAAAACTTTCCTATTTAAGATATGCAATTCAATGGGTTTTAGTATACTTACAGAGTTAGGCAACCATCACCATAATTTAATTTTAGAAAATTTTCACCATACTAGAAAGACATTTGAGATAAGAATGTTGCAAAATTCATGAACAAAAGCAAAAAAAAAAAAAAATTAAAAATTGAAGATTGCTGGGAATGGTGGTACATGCAAGTCCAAAGTGAGTCTGAGTGATCTAGATACCTTATATCAAAGTAAAGGGAAAAAAAGGTAGGGTATGTAACTCAGTAGCAGCCTACTCCTGAGTTTAATTCCCATTTTCAAAAGAGAGAGAGAGAGAGAGAGAGAGAGAGAGAGAGAGAGAGAGAAAAAAAAAAGAAAAGAAAGAAAACCAAATGGTAAATTTAATTTCATACTCAATATATACATTCAGCTAGGGTTGTAACTTCTATCATATAACCCGTGATATGTGAAAAGATGACCCCAAATTGTATGCCATTTGATGTTTTGGGTATTGGCCTTATCTTTCTTATCTCCTGCTAGCTTTGTCCTCTCTACTTCAGTCATCCACTCTGATTATCATCTTCCTTCTTCCCAAACTTCTCCTGCTGATCCTTCACTGGAGGTTTCATCTCCTTGAAATTCTCTTCTCAACAAATTCCTAAACCAGGCTTGGTGGCACAGGCCTGTAATCCCAGCAACTCAGGAGGCTGAGACAGGAGGATGGCTAGTTCAAGGCCATCCTATGTAACTTAGCAAGAACTTATCTTGAAATAAAATAAAAAGGGCTAGGAGTTGTGGCTCAGTTTTAGAAGGCCTGTGAGTTTGATCCCCAGTACTACAAAACAAAACAAAACAAAACAAAAAAAACCTTCTTGTTTCAGTTTGCTGATAATTATTATAATAATCACTATTAACTTACTAAACATGAATCATACTTTACAAGTATTTAGTAAGTTTTTTAGGGTTTACAACAATCATACTTGTTATAAATTGATAAAACATATATGTTAGAAAACTTGACTTTGAAGATTCCAACCAAGATCACAGCCAAATGTGAAAGCATTGGTATTCATGTATTTGACCGCAAAGTAGATAGACTTAACTACAGAGAAATGAATTCTGCCAGACTAGCTGGCTGGAATTAGTTAGTCCTGTGCAAACATGAATTGCCTATTAAGATATGGACCTAAATAGAAAATTTAGAACAGATGCTCAAAGCTAAAATCATTATTAAAAGTCTACCGGGAGCAGGGGAAGGGCTCAGTACCATCAGTGAATCCTCTCCTCAATTGTCTGCACATTTCCTTCACCTTGGAATTGAGTCTATCTTGCCCAGGCTTCTCCAGGTTTCTGTCCAAGAGCTGCATAAGCCTTCTGCTATTCTAAGACTCTTAGAAGGAAACAGCTGTCGTGTTTACTTGCCAATACCATAGCAGGGCTCTGAGCTAGCTGTGCACCTGCTGCCAGCTCTGTCCTAAAGGATTGGGCACCAGGCCCTTCCAGGTGGATGTAAGTAATCCAACTCTGAGGTTCTGCAAGGACCTTATGTTAATATAATAGAGAAGTGTGACCTAGAGATGCTCATGAGAAGATATGTGGTTGTCAAGTCTAGGCTCATAGGCAAGACTGTCACGTCTAACACTTTATAGGATTCATCTCATTCAATCCTCACATGAGTACAATTGTTTAAATACCTCATTATGTCTAATAGATGAGAAAACTGAGACCTGATGAGCGACAGAACTAGTCTGAGTTCCCAGGTCTGTCTGATACCATAAGTGGTACTCTTAATTAGTTCAATGTGGTTCAAAATTGAGTTATCCATATATTTTTTTAGTTTTTTTGATTGTCTAATATAGTGAAAATGTCCAGATTTCTGGTATTACAATATTGACACAGAATACAAAGGTGTTAATTGTAGTGTGATAAGAGAACTAAAGGGACTCCATCTTGTTCTTCAGTAGCCATCTTAGGAGTTCCGAGAAATAGTTCCATTTCTCAGAAATAATAGAATATGGAAAATCCTGCCTCTGTACCCATTAATTGTTACCTAGCATAATATGCTTGACAGCATAAAAATAGAAATTCCTACACAATGTAAAATTGCTCTCTTTGGTTTCCATTTTTCTGGGCAAATACCTTGTTAGAGATTGATTGTCTAGACGTTAGTAACCATTCTCTACCGTGTACTCAACTAGGGTCATCTTGACCCCATTCCCTTCTACTTGATCATTGCTATACCAACCTGGAAAGTCCCGTGGGAAATATTATTGTACCCATTGGTTTGTTTTGCTAACTGTCTAGATTCAGCTTCTGTACTGTGGCTTGCTTGCATTGGCTAAAACCCTGCAATTGAATATTCCACCCTCTGTGATTTTTCTCTTTATAAACCCTTGGAAATCACTGCTGGCACGCCATCTTGTCATACTGTGTGATGTGTGAGGATGGTGGCCGCTGATCAGCTTAATAAAGGCTTTTTATTGGCTTAAGTATGACGTGGCTTGGAGTTTTAATTGGCATTATGCTGGGTACAACATTTTTGGTACAACAGTAGAATGTTTTATATTAATTCAACAAAAGTAAATGTTTTAATTCTCTGTTTAATAAAACTATTCTAGAGGCAGAAATACAGTTGGCAATAAGAGGTCAGGTGAGGCTCTCCTTTTCCTGAATACTTACACTTAATTTATTATATAGTTATATTGTTGAAACTAAAGCATCTACCTATAAATTTCAATAAAATATCTATGACTTTCTTTTGGAGACCATAAAACCTTTAATAACTGCTGTTAAGGATTTGATTTGTACTTAATTGGAATCACTAAGCAACTAAATGTCTCATCTATTACATTAAATTTTTTTCTTAGTTGTAGAATATGATGCTGTTTCATATAAATTTATACAGTTTCTGTACTTGTGTTCTGTGTGCAGAGATTAATCTATATTTGCGTTGATATATCTATATATGAAGTTTAACAAGTATATAAATGTTCATAGCTCTTATATTTAAGTCATACTACTTTTCTCCTAAGTGTTAAGTAGAGAATTTTACGTATTCTATTGATTTTCTTTTTCATCAAAATTAATAAGTACTTTAATAATTTTGATTGCATAAGTGGCCAAACTGGTGTTCTTGGAGTTTTTTGTTGTGGAAGACGATCTTTGTGGAAAGTCTTGTTCATGTTTGGAGATTTCAATCTTGATGTTTGAGATTGTGTACATATTCAAAAAAATTATTCTTTCTTAAAAATAAGCTTTCCTGAGGATTTTTTTTTAGTTTTTATGTTCATAAGTCTACATTCATTATTATAAAATGAACTATTGAGAGTGATGATTAATAAATAATTATAACTGAGAATTTGAGATATGTAAATATCCATTCATTCAGTAGTTTTTCTGAATAGTATAAATCAGATGGTGCATCTGCTTTTAGAGCTGTGCACATTGACTACATGAATGATAGAAAGATTTTTCCATACCTAGGAAGGAAATATTAAGGAATATCCTTGTATCCATTTTTCAAGCTATTTTTCTCTCATTGATTGGGTTGGGGGATGGAGAGAAAGGGTATATCTTTGAGCAAATATTCTCACTAGCTAGAATATTATGTTTGCAAATAATTTTGTCCAGATTATCATACATTGATAAGAAAAAATGAGTAATTTTTCCCCCCTTGCCTCTTTCTGTCCAAACTTGAGATTCTTTGTTTTTTTTTCTCCTATTATGAAGTTTGTTTTTATTGCTATATAGACCACTGTAAATGTAGAAATTTCTATATTTATTTTGTATTCCAGAAGCTTTCCTGAAACTATCTATCACAGTCCCTTTATGGAAAACTTAGATTTTCAGGTGTTACATTGTCTGAATTTTTATATCTACATGTGGCTTAAGCAAAGATGATGACAATGTTTGAGTCAAAAAGTGAATATCTTATTGATATATTTTAGAGAAGACTTAGAAGGCCATAATCAGTTGGATTGTGTGAGTGAGGAAATGGAAAATATCAGGGATAACCCTGTTTCTGGTGTGAGCAACTGCACAGGTAGTGATGCCTTTTCTTGAGAGGCATTATAGAAGGGTTTCCAGAGCATTAATATAAACAGTGTATAGAAAGTCTAATCTTTTCAGTACTGGGTGACAAGAACTGCATTTACTTTTCCCACCTGAAACAACGGAAGAAACAAAGTGTATGAAACAATGGCTTTAAAAATACTGCAATTTGGGGCTGGGATTGTGGCTTAGCGGTAGAGCACTCTCCTAGCACGTGCGCGGCCTGGGTTCCATCCTCAGCACCATGTAAAAATAAACGCATTGTGTACAACTAAGGCAAATAAATAAATATTTTTTAAAAATACTGCGATTTGAAAATGGAAGAGTGATATCCATGAGCCAGACAAAGAAGAAAGCTATGCTTGTCACAGCTTTCTGTCTGGGGAGTGTCCAGATTTCTGCAAAGGGAAGAACATATTATCTTCTTAAATTGGAGAGAGAGGCAGAGTTAGGAATCTAGGGAAAGGTAAGAATGCTAGAGATGATGGGGTAGGATACGTGAAAGGAGAGATCTGCAGAGAGGGAGCATGGAGATATACAGAGAAACCCATGGAAAATAAAATAGTTATGTAAAAAAACTTTCTCAATATCATAAAGTCCATCTAGGATGAACCTGCAACTAATAGCATTGTACACAGGGAAAAACTGACTATATTCTCTCTACAATCCAGAACAGAGCCATGATGTCTGATTTCATTACTCAACTTCCATAGTGCTAGGGAATCTAACTAGTATAATAAGGCAAGACAAAGAAATGAAGTACTTTTAAATTTAAAAGAAAGAGTAAAACTTATTCAAGGATGACACAATTATTTGCATAAGATATCTTCTGATGTTTAAGAAAACTACTAGAAGTAATAAGTGATTTAAGCAAGGTTGCATGATATAAGATCACTATACAAAAGTTAAATGAATTTCTTTATACTAGCAATAGATATTTTGAAACTGAGTTTTTTAAATCAACATTTTAATGATGATAGAGCTAACAAAAGATTCATAAGACCAGCTACCAAAATGTATAATGAAAATTAAAGAAGACCTAAATAAATGAAGAGATTTTGTATATTCATGACTTATGGTACTCAACATTTAAAATATTTTAGTGGTATCAGCATTTATATAGAGATTCAAGGTAATTACAGTCAAAATTATGATAGTTTTTGTAGATTTTCAATAGCTGATTCTAAAATTTACATGTAAATTCAAAAGACAAAATTGGTTGAAAGGCAAGGAAGCTTCAGTGACAATAAGAACAAATCTGGAAAAGAAAAATCAATACAAAGGATTTATACCAACTGACTTAAAACTTATAAAGCTTTGCACTCAAGACTATATTATACTGATGTCAATATACACAATAGATTAGTGAATAAAGTCCAGAAATAAGTCCACACTTATAAGTCATTGGCTTGGATAAAGATGTATAATCATTTTAATAGAGGAAACAGGATCTTCAGTGAATGATACTGTAAAATTTGTCTAATCATATGCAAAAAAATTACTTTGATAAAATCTTTGTACCATATAAGCCTAATTTTAAAACATAAAATAATTGAAGTTATAGAAGAAACTATAGGATAAAACCTCTGTGACCTTTTATTAGTCAAAGATTCTTTAACAATAACAGTGAAAACACGATCCATAAAAGAAAAAGTTTGAAGTTTAACTTCAACAAAATTAATAGCTTTTTTACTTCAAAATGTGTATAGTATCCCCAAACTGGAAACAATGTAATATACATTAAACATATTGTGATATATACATGAAATGAAATATTAGCACTACAAAAAGAACTATTGATATGTACAGCAACAAATGTGAACTTAAAATAATTATGCTAGGAATAGAGTGAAAAATGTGCACTTATTTTACCATTCCATTTATATAAAGTCCTAGAAAACACAAACTCATGCACAGAAAGTAAGTCAGAGTTTCTTGGGAATGGGAAAGGTATTGGAAAGAAATTACAATTTTGGAAAAATTTGGGGGTGAGTGATGTATATATTAGCTATTTTGGTCATGGTGATGGTTTTGGGGTATATATTCATGTCAAAATTCATTGAATTGCTTTCTTTATATATGTGCATGTTAACTGCACGTCAATTATAGATGTTCCTCTGCTTACCATTACTACTTCTCAATAAACCTTTAGTAAATTGAAAATGTAAATTGAAGTGCATTTAATATACCTTGCCTGTGGAACACCATGGCTTTGCAACACAGTACCCTGTAAAGTAGTACTCTTTGTTGAACCCGGTGATCACATAGCTGTCTGGGAGTTAAGGCTCTGCCCCTGTCCAGTGTTGCATTATCACTAGCCCTGGGAAACAATCAAAATTAAAAATTCAGTTACATTTTTTTACTGAATGAATATTGCTTTTGCACCACAGTAAAATAAGAAAAAAAAATTGCAAGTGGACCCATTGTAAATCAGGGACCATACCCAGATAAACATTTCTTTCGAAGACTATCACATAGTTCATAGTCTATAATATGTATAGTAGCACATATGAATCTTAAATTAATTTCTGAGAGTAACCTATCAGTACAGTCATCCATAATTTTTATCAAGCTTACATGTATAGTTTTATAAATTCTATCTTTGTACAGTACAAGTATAGGCAGCGTTAAATATATGTACTTACAGGAATGCAAAGTTACTAAAGTAAGTTAATAGATGGAGTAGGCTGCAAAAGAAAAGTGCAACACCATTTAGTTATCACTGATACTTAGTTTGAAAGATCTTAAAAACCAATCAATTTAAAATAAGCTTAATATCTATATTATGTAATGTTTCTGTTATCTTTTATTTAATGAAATCTGGCATTAAAAAGCATGAAACTTAATAATACAGTTCAATCAACTTTTTACAAAGTGAGCACACCTATGCAATCAACACCCACGCAAAGATGCAGATTATTATGAACATGACAGCTCTTACATGATTTTTCCCTGTTGTCATCTCACCAATACCACTTTTATAACTCCTACTGGTATATTAATTTTGTATTTTCTGAATCTTATGTAAACATGATTATAGAGTAGTGTTTATAGGTCCTTAGAAGGATTTTATATCTAACTTCTTTCTACTCCACATTATGTTAGTGAAATTCAACAATGTATCAAGTTTTTTGATTTATGTACAATATTGCATGTAAGACTTATTTATTCATTGTTGTAGGTTAAATGGTGTTCCTCAAGGATATATGATAAAATCTTAATTTCCAGTACCTTGGTGACGTTACTTGGAACTAGGATTGTTGCAGATGTTATTAATTAAGAGGAGGTCTTAGGGTGGGCCCTAATCAAATAGGTTGGTGCACTTGTAAGAAGACTGAGATGTGGGGGTTGCATACACAGGAGATGGTAGCTCTGTGATGATGGAGGCAGAGCTTGGGTAATGCATTTTACAAGAAAAGGAAAAACAGTTTTGGAAAATACAAGAAGCTAGAAGAGTCAAGGAAAGATTCTCCTCTGTAAGCTGCAGAGGAAGCATGGCCTCACTGTACCATGTTTTCAGACTTGCAGCCTCTAAAACAGCGGTGCAATAACTTTTGTTTTAAGCCATTCAATTTGAGTTCCTCTGTTATGAATTTTAGGAAGCTAATATATTCATTTATCACAATTGATAAACAAAATATTGTCTGTCAATTGTATTAAATTGTATCAATTGTTTCTAGTTTACAGCTCACAAATAATTCTTCTGGACATTTCTATACTCTATATGTGATAAATACATGTCAGTTGTAGAAGACAATGCCTAAGAGTTTTCCAAAATGATTTTACATTTTCTATCCTAATTTATAATCTATGAGAGTTCCAGTAACCCCACAGTTTTGTTGTCTCTTGGAATTCTCAGATATTTTATGTATTCTATATGGAGTATAGTGGTATCTCATGGTGGTTTTTTAGTCTGTATTTTCCTGATGATTAATGGTATTATGCATAGGAAATGATGATTGGTTATTATATTATATATTTTATGTGACGTATTTTTCCAAGTTATTTTCCATTTTTTCTTTTTGATTTGAGGTTCTTCTATTTTCTAAATATTGTAAAAGTTTTTAACCTTAAATAAGTATTAATAAGCATCTCTCATTTTATGATTATTGAAGTGGTCTTATATTTTATCTTTTATTCTGTTAACGTAAAAACATAGATTGAGTTTCAAATTTTAAATAAAGTTTGTACTCTTAGAATTATTATTATTATTATTGTTATTATTATAGGGTTTGAATCCAGAGGTACTTAACCACTGAGCCACATCCCCAGATTCTTCCCCCTCTTATTTTAAAATATTGGGACAGGGTCTCACTAAGTTGCTAAGACTGTTTTTGAACATTCTTCTGGACATTTCTATACTCTATATGTCATATATAGACATATAGGCTCTGGGATTACAGGCATGTGCTGGCACACCTGGATCTAGAATAAATTTATCTTGTATTTTTATATACATTTCTGTTTAATTTATTATATTTTGTTTAGTAACTTTTCATCTGTATTTGTAAGTGTCCATGGCCAGTAATTTTATAAGCTTAACATCATTAGGTATTAAGATTAAGATAGCCTCCTGAAATAGTTAGAAATGTTCTCTGTTTTTTAATATCTGGAATATTTTGTATATATGGTCTAATTTTTCTTTAAGACACTTGGAGAAGCTTATTAGTAATAGTATATAGATCTGTAGTTATGTTTGTGAAAAGTTTCTAAAATACAAATTAAATTTCATTATAAGAAATATCACCAGATTTTCTATTTCATCTTTTATTGTATTTGGTAAGATGTACTTTTAAGAAAATTTATTCATTTTATCTCAAGTAGCATACTTTTTGGCATAAAATTATTCATAATTTATTTTTCTTGTATTTTAATGCCCATAAAGTCTGTAGTAATGCTTCCTCTTTAATATTTTCTTTTAAAATGTTTTTATTTAGTGTATACCTGTAGCTATAAGTAATAGTGAGTTTTATTCTGATACAATCACACACACATGGAATATAATTTGCTTCATTGCATTCTCTAGTACCTCCCTCCCTTCCTCCACTTCTCATCCATCCCTACCATTCCTTCTCCTCTATTCCACTGTCATTCCCCTCAGCTATGTGTTTTTGTTTTTAATAAATTAGTGCTTTAAAAGTATACACAATGGGATATTACTCAGCCTTAAAGAAGAATGAAATTATGACATTTGCCAGTAAATAGATGGAGCTTGAGAATACCATGCTAAGTGAAATAACGCAATCCCAAACAACAAAAGCCTGAATGTTTTCTCTGATATAAGGATGCTAATTTACAATAAGGGGGGTGGGCTAGGGAATAATAGAGGTACTTTGGATTAGATAGAAGGGGAGTGAAGGGAGGGGAGGGTGTATGGCTGTAGGAATAATAGAATGAATGGGACATTATGAACCTTTGTGCATACATGATTACATGACCAGTGTAATTCTACATCATGTACAATCAGAAGAATGAGAAGTTATACTCCATTTATGTATGATGTGTCAAAATGTATTCTACTGTCATGTATAACTATTTAGAATGAATTTAAAAGAAAAGCATACATAGAAATAGAATTCACTGTGGTACATTCACGCATGCACACAACAATTTGGTCAACCTCATTCCATAGTTCCTCTCCATTCCCAACCTTCCTTCCTCCCAGTAAAACCCCCACCTTCACCCCATTGACTCCCTTCCATTTTCATGGTGTCCCCTCTTTTCCCCCTTTATTTTGCTCTAGATTTTGCATATGAGAGGAAACATTTGACTCTTGACTTTCTGAGTCTGGATTATTTCACTTAGCATGGCATTATCCAGTTTTATTGATTTGCTGGCAAACACCATAATTTCATTCTTCTTTATAGCTGAGTAGAATTCCATTGTGCATATGTACCACATTTTCTTAATCTGTTCATTTGCTGATAGGCATCTAGGCTGGTTCTATAACTTAGCTGTTATGAATTGTGCCACTCTGCTACAAACATTGATGTGTTTGTACTACTGTAGTATGCTGATCTTATTTCTTCTGGATAAATACCAAGGAGTGGCATAGCTGGTTCATATGATGGTTCCACTTCTAGTTTTTTGAAGAATTTCCATACTGCCTTCCAAAGTGAATGTACTCATTTGCATTCCACCAAAAATGCATAAATGTACCTTCCCCCCACATCCTTGTCAGCACTTATTATTATTTGTATTCTCTATTACTGTTCTAACTGGAGTGAGATGAAATGTCAATGTAGTTTTTATTTGCATTTCCCTGATTGCTAGGGATGTTGAACAATTTTTCGAATATTTGTGGGCTATGCATTTTTCTTCTTTTGTAAAATATCTGTTTTAGTTCTTTTGCCCATTTATTGATTGGATTATTTGGGTTTGTGTTGTTGTTAAGATTTTTAATTTCTGTAGGCTGTCTCTTCAGGCTGTGATTTTTAATTTCTGTAGGCTGTCTCTTCAGGCTGCTGAGTTATTTTGCTGTGTCGAAGCTTTTTAATTTGATGCCATCCTACTTATTGATTCTTGGTTTTATTTCTTGAGCTTCCTTCTTAAGGAAGTCAGTGCCTGTGCTAGTATGTTTTCTTCTGGTAGTTGCAAAGTTTCATGTCTAATTCCTAGTACTTTGGTTCACTTTGAATTGAAATATTTTCAGGGTGAGAGACTGGGATCTAGTTTTCATTATTTTACATATAGATATCCAGATTTCCAAGCACTATTTGCTAAAATGGCTATCTTTCCTCTAATGTGTGTTTTTGGCACCTTTGTCTAGTATCAGATGGCTGTATCATGTGGGTGGTTTGTCTCTGTGTCTTATGTTCTATTCCTTTTGTCTTTATGTCTGTTTTGATGCCAATACCATGCTTTTTTTGTTACTATAGCTCTCCAGTATAATTTGAGATCAGGTATTATGATGCCTCCTGTTTCACTTTTGTTGCTTAGCAGTGCTTTGGCTATTCTGGGACTCTTATTCTTCCAAATGAATTTTATGACTGTTTCTTTCTAGGTCTGTAAAGAATGTCATTGTAGTTTGATAGGGTCTGTATTGAATCTGTATAATGCTTTTGGTGGTGTGGTCATTTTGACACTATTAATTCTGCCTATGCAAGAACATAGGGATCTTTCCATCTTGTAAGTTCTTCAATTTCTCTCTTAAATGTTCTATAGTGTTCATCGTAGAGGTCTTTTACCTCTTTGATTATACTTATTCCTGAGGTGTCTTTGTTTTTGTTTGGTTTTGAGGTTATTTTGAATGGAATAGTTTTCCTAGGTTCTTAGCAGGTTCATTATTGGAATGTAGAAAAGCTATTGATTTTTGTATGTTGATCTTGTACCTGCTACTTTGCTGGATTTGCTTATCGTCTCTAGAAATCTTCTGGTGAAATTTTTGTGTCTTTTAGATATATGATCATGTCATTAGTAAGCAGAAATAATTTTTGTTGTTGTTGTTGTTCTTAATTGTAACCCTTTAAATTTCTTCTCTTCCCTGATTTCTCTGGCTGTAGTTTCAAGACCTATGTTAAATAAGAATCATGAGAGTGGACATCCTTGTCTTATTCATGATTTTAGAGAAAATGCATTCAGTTTTTTTTTTTTTTCCGTTCATTGTGATGTTGGATTTGGGTTTGTCAGAAATAGCCTTTATAATGTTGAAGTAAGTTTCTTCTATCTCATTTTCCCAGTTTTTTTTCCTTTCTTAAACATGAATGGGTGCTAATTAGTCAAAGGCTTTTTCTGCCTCTATTGAGATGATCATGTAATTTTTGTCTATAATTCTATATATGTGGTGAGTTATATTTGTTGATTTGTGTATATTGAACTAACCTTCTATCCCTGGGATAAAACCTGCTTGTAATATGGAATAATATCTTCTTCAAATGTTTTGAATGTAGTTGGTTTGCTAGTATTTTATCAAGGATATTTTTGATCTGTGTTCATTGAGATATTGGTCTGTTGTTTTGTTTCCTTGATGTGTCTTTGTCTGGTTTTGGTATCAGAGTATACTGGATTCATAGAATGAATTTGTAGTTTTTCTTCCATTTCTATTTCATGGGATAATTTGAAGAAATTTGGAATTAGTTCTTCTTTAAAAGTTTGGTGAAACTCAGCTGAGAATCCATCTGACCATGGGCTTTTCTTTGTTGAAAGCCTTTAATTGTTGCTTCAATCTATTTAGTCTCATTGCTTGATCTTGATCTGTTTAGGTTGTCTATATTCTGGTGGTTCAATTTGGGTAGGTCACATGGGCTTACAAATTTATTAATATCTCCAAATTTTCCATTTATTAGACTATATTTTTTCAAAAAAGAGATTCTAATCATCCTCTGGATTTTGGAAGTGTCTATGGTGATATCTGTTTTTCCATCTCCATTTTGTTGATTTTGGATCTTCTATTTCTTTTGGTTAGTTTGGCTAAGGGTTTATTAATCTTGTTTTATATTTTCAAAGAATCAGTTCTTCAATGTGTTGATCCTTTGTGTTCCTTTTTTATACACAATTTCATTAATTGTGGCTCTGATCTTAATTATTTCCTTTATTCTATTGATTTTGGAATTGATTTGTTCTTCCTTTTCTAAGGTCTCCAGTTATAACATTAGATTATGTATTTGAAATCTCTCTCTCTCTCTCTCTCTCTCTCTCTTTGGTCCTCAGGGGCACTCAACCACTGAGCCACATCCCAGCCCTATTTTGTATTTTATTTAGAGACAGGGTCTCACTGAGTTGCTCATCACCTCACCTCACCAGTGCTGAGGCTGGCTTTGAACTCACGATCCTCCCTCCTCACCCTCCTGAGCCACTGGGATTATAGGCATGTACCACTGAGCCCCCCTCTCTCTTTTTTTTTAATGCAGGCACTCAATGACCTGAACATTCCTCTTAGAACTGCCTTCATACTGTTCCAAGGATTTTATATGTCACATCTCAACTTTTTTTAATTGGTTCATTTAAATTATACCTAACAGTAGAATCCACTTTGTCATAATTACAAAAGAATTGAATATATCTTATTCTAATTCAAACCCCAGTATATCGCCTTCTCCTTTTCTTTCCTTACTCCCTGCTCCCTTTCCTCTATCGATCATTCTGCTATTTATCCACAGTTATTATTATTACTTTTTATAATTAATTTCTTGTGGACATACATGATGGTGAGATTCACTGTGGTATCTTCATATATGTACAGAGAAAAGTTATGTCAGATTCAGTTAACTGTCTTTCCTTTTCCTATCCCCCTTTTTCTAATATACTGAATTTCTATTTTCTATCCTTCCCCTCCCACCCCTTATTGTAGGTTATCGTCCACATATCAGAGAAAAAATTTGGCCTTTTATTTTTTGGGATTGGTTTATTTCATGTAGCATGGTAGTCTCCAGATCCATTCATTTACCAGCAAATGTCATAAAGTCATTCTTCTTTATGGCTAGTAATATTCAATTGTGTCTACACACCACATTTTCTTTATCTATTAATCTGTTGAAGGGTCCCAAGTTTGACTTGATAGCTTAGCTATTGTGAATTGTGCTCCTATAAACATTGATGTGGCTGCATCACTGTTGTATGCTGATTTTATGTCTTTTGGGTATATACTGAGGAATGGGATTCCTGGGTCAAATGGTGGTTCCATTCCTAGTTGTATTTTTTTTTTTTTTTTAATCTTTATACTGCTTTCCAGAGTGGTTGCACCAACTTGCAGTCCCACAAACAATGTATGAATGTACCCTTTCCCCTCCATTCTTGCCAACATTTATTGTTACTTGTATTCTTGATAATTGCCATTCTGGCTTGAGTGAGATAAATCTCAGTGTAGTTTTATTTTACATTTCTCTAATTGCTAGAGATGTTGACCATTTTTTTTTTCATATTTGTTGGCTGTTTGTATTTCTTCTTTTGAAACTTGTCTGCTTAGTTCCTTTGTCTATTTATTGATTGGGTTATTTGTGGATTTTTTTTTGTGTGTGTGTGTGTGTGTTTAGTTTTTTGAGTTCTTTGTATATCTTAGAAATTAACACTCTATCTGAGATGCAAGTGGCAAAGATTCTGTAGGCTCTCTCTGTAGGATCTTTTCCTTTGCTATGAAGAAGCTTTTTAGTTTGATGCTGTCCCATTTATTGGTTCTTGATTTTACTTCTTGTGCTTTAGGAGTTTTGCTAAAGAAGTCAATTCCTGAGCTGATATGTTGGTGTTGGGCCTATCTTTTCTTCTAGTAGGTGCAGGGTTTCTAGTCTAATTCCTAGATTTTTGATCCACTTTGAGTTGAGATTGGTGCAGGGTGTGAGATAGGGATTAATTTTCATTATACTACATATAGATTACCAGTTTTCCTAGCACCATTTGTTGAACAGTCTATCTATTATTCAATGTATGTTTATGGCATCTTTGTCCAGTATGAGATAACTGTATTTATGTGGGTTTGTCTCTGTGTCTTCTAACGGTGCCAATATAACGCCATTTTTGTTACTGCAGATCTGTAGTATAATTAAAGTCTATGGTTGTGATGCCTCTTGCTTCTCATTCTTGATAAGGATTGCTTCGGCTATTCTGGGCCTCTTATATTACCAAATAAACCTCATGTCTCCTTTTTCTATTTCTGTGAATGATATCATTGGTATTTTAATGGAAATTGCATTGAATCTGTATAGTACTTTTGGTAATATGGCCATTTTGACAATATTAATTCTGCCTGTCCAAGAACATGGATGGGTGATCTTTCCATCTTCTAAGTTCTTTAATTTTTTTCCATTGAAGAAAGTCCTGTAGTTTTCATCATAGAGGTCTTTTATCTCATTTGTTAGGTTGATTCCCAGATATCTTTAAGGCTATTTTGAATGGGATAGTTTTCTTAATTTCTCTTTCAGCTGATTCATTATTGGAGTATAGGGATGCAATTGATGTATGGGTGTCAAATTTGTATCTTGCTACTTTGCTGAGTTCTCGAAGTTTTCTGGTGGAGATTTGTGGTCTTCTAAATATAGGATTATACCATTGGCAGAGATAGTTTTTTGCATCTCTATTCATATTTGTTTATAAGAATTTTGATATGTCTTCCCTGATTTCTTCTATGATACAGTCCTTATTTTAAAATGTACTATTTAATCTCTAGATGTGAAAATAATTTCTGTTTTTTATTGGTTATTAATTTCTAATTTAATTCCACTATGCTCTGATAGGATTTAAGGAATTATCTCTCTCCCTCTTTCTTTGAATTTACTAAGACTTTCTTTGTGTCCTAAAATAAAGTCTATTTTAGAGAAGATTGCATATGGAGCTGAAATGAAAGTGTATTCAATTATTGCTTGATGATATATTCTAAGATGTCTGTTAGATTAATTTGATTAATATTATATTTTAGTTCTGAAGAATCTTTATTAGCTTATGTTTGGGGTGACCTCTTGATGATAGAGGTATTATCAAATCAGGGTCTATTTGATTCTTTATATTGAGTAGTATTTTTTAATATATATAGATTCACCAATATTATGGGATTAAAAATTTTCAGTAAATCATTTCCTTAACCATTGTGAGGTAATCTTCTTTGTCTCCTCTGATTAATTTTTACTTGAAATATACTTAATCAGATCTGAGAGTGACTACTTCTTCTTGCTTTTGGTCTTTATTTGCATGTATTTCTTTTTCTTCCTTTTGCCTTCAGCCTGTGGATATCTTTGCCTGTAAGTTGAATCTCTTGGAAACAACATATGATTAAATCTTGTTTTTGTTTTTAATTCATCTGCTAATCTACATCTTTTGATTGGACTGTTTACATCCAGTATTATTATAGAGAAATGATTTTTATTTTCTGCCATCTTGATTTATTTTTGATGCTCAATTCAGACTTGATTCTGCTTTCATTTACTTCTAGTGAAATTCATACATGCAGTGGCTCTGATATTTATTTTTCATCTTTTCTATGAACCATTTTATTGAGTATGTTTTATAGTGTTAGTGTAGTGGTTCTGAATTCTTTCAGTCTGTTTGTTATGGAAAGTTTTTATTTCATTTTCAATTCTGAAGGATAGTTTTGCTTGACATAGCATTCTTGGTTTGAACCTATTATTTTTCAGGTCTTATTAAGTATTGTTCCAAGCCCTCTTGGCTTTTATGATCTTGGCTGAGAAATCATGACAAATTCTAATTTGCTTACTGTTTTAGTCAGCTTTTTCACTGCTATGACTAAATGACCTAACCAGAAAAACCACAGGGGAGGAAAAATTTATTAGGGGGCTTGTGGTTTGGGAGTCTCAATCCATAGACAGTAGACTTTATTCCTTAGGGTTCCAGGTGAAGCAGAAACAACATGACAGTGGAGAGCAGCTCACGTGGTGATCAGGAAGCAGAGAGAGAGGTCTCCACTTGCCCAATACTAATACATACCCCAAAGCCATGCTCCAATTTGCACCTCCTCCAGTCACACCCTACCACTTCAGTTACCACTCAGTTAATCCCTACCAGGGGATTAATTCACTGATTGGGTTATGATTCTTACAAGCCAATCATTTCTCCTCTGAACCTTATTGCATTGTCTCACACATAAACTTTTGGGGGACACCTCACATCCAAACCATAATACTTACTTCTAAATGTGACTTACCATTTATAATTTTATCCTTGTTCTGTATATTGGGCATTTTAATTATAATGTATCTTGAAGAAGATCTTATTTTAATCTTGTCTATTTAGGGTTTTAAATGAATCTTTTATTTGGATTACCATCTCATCCCTATGGTTTGGAAAATTTTCTGATATTATTTCATTGAAAAGGTTGTACATTCTTTTAGTTTGTTTTTTGGTGCATCATGTATGCCAATGATTCTTAGATTTGTTCTCTTAATGTTATCCCAGATTTAATCCATTGGTGATACTTTCAACCAATTTTTTTAAAATTTTTTATTGAGTCTTTCATTTTCAGAATTTCTGTTTTATTGTTTTTCAGAATATCTTATCTGTTTATGGAAATGTTCTTTCACTTTCTATGTATTCTCTCATCATTCCTTAGACCTTCTTTTAGTTAATTGAAAAATTTGATTATCAGCTTCCTAAATTCTTTCTCTGGCATTTCCTCTGCTATGGTGTCAAGGGGGCCAGTTACATTGTGAGCTATTTCTTGATTTTTCATGTCATTGGTATTTCTACCCATCTTTTGGGATAATTATCACTTCTACTTTTATATAAGGAATACTCTAGTGAAATGCTTTTACTTTATTATGTATGCTGCATTGGGCAAATATCTTGGTGACAATATTTTCACTCAATTTGAACATGCAACTATGTCTAGTCTCTAATACCACATTAAGAGGAGATACAGTTCCCATTAATTACATCCACTTCAGAACAATGCCTTATACTAATAAATATGAAAAAAGAAAACTTATTAACAATGTTCTCCTGCAGCCCACTAGTCTATTGAAGTAGCGTGTTTTCTTTCTGGGATTTCAGATATTGTGTGGTTGTTTATCCTCAAGTCTGGCCCAAAGTGGTCAGGGAATCTGTATGCAGAGTTTCATTGCAGGGTTTCAGTCCTTTCCTGGCTGAAAAGCTCCAATGTCCCTCTTTCTGAGAGTCTCAGACCTTGTGATGAAGGAAGGAGAGTGGAATATATCAGCCTATTCTCCAGCTCTCTCTAGGTTTGGAAAGGAACACTCAGGAATCCCCAGATTTAATCTGAAATTTAATTGGACTCAGTTCCCACCTCCCCAGGTTAGCCAGCTCCCAATCCCAGAGTTCAGTGGTCTGTTTCAAGTGAAAGTGTTATTCACTCTTTTCAGCTGTGTAGACTCAATGTACTGGTGTTAAGCTGCATTCTGATTCACTCTTGGGGAGCTGTGATAGCGTGGTTTCCTCTGAACCTCCTTATTGCATTCTCCAAAGGGATAGACTACACAGATTAAAAGGATGTTAAAATATAGTGCATTAGGAGCAAAGAAGTTGGAGCATGAAAGCAAAAGGGAGGTTGGAATATTCAAAAGGTGAGAGGAGAGAATGTAGAAGTAAGGTTATGTATGAAGGCCCTAAAGAGGGAGGAGATAAAGTGGAAGAGTGAGAACAATATTTTTTTTCTTGCTATTAGAGGGAGGGGTAAGTAGGGTAATAGTAAAAAAACAAGTAGACAAGTAGAATATAACACCATCAACCCCCCAAATATCAAACAACAACATATAAAAAATAAGAGAAAATTTAAAACTCACAATGAAACAACCCCCCATAACAAACAACAAAAAAAAATCACTACCTCTTAGAAAAACAGAAAAAAAAATAAAAGATTGATAAAAGGAAAATAAATGATTAATTAGAAAAAAATTGAGAAACGTGTTATGGTTTAGATATGGTGTCCCCCAAAGCTCACGTGTGAGACAATGCAAGAAGGTTTGGAGGAGAAATGATTTGGTTATATCCTTAACCTAATCAGTGAATTAATCCCTGATGGGACTACCAGAGTGGTAACTGGAGGCAGGAGGGTGTGGCTGGAGGAAGTAGTTCATTGGGGGTGTGGCTATGGGGTATATATTCTGTATTTGGAGAGTGGCGTCTCTCTCTGCTTTCTGATCATCAAGTGAGCTGCCACACTCTTCTGCCATGATGTCCTGTCTCACCTGGAGCCCCAAGGAATGCAGCCTGCTGTCTATGGATTGAGACCTCTAAAACTGTGAGCCCTCAAATAAACTTTTCCTCCTGTATAGTTGTTCTTGTCAGATCTTTTAGTCACAGCAGTGAAAAAGCTGACTAAAACAAGATGTATAAAACATAAATCAATTAGTAAGTATAGTCAGAACAGCAACTAAAAAAAATAATAATAAAAAGGAAAAAGAAAAATTCTTAATTAAAAAATGCTTAAATTTTACCACCAAGGTAGCTGAAGTTGAATATTTACATCCAATTCCAGACTGTCCTTCTGTACTTCTTGGGCTATGCACCTCTAAGAGGGAGCTAGGTTTAGGGCTGGGTTAAATCCAACTTCCTACTGTGATTTTTGAAATTCCACCTGCTGGAGTAGATTGCAAGTGCAGCCAATTGAAATGGTTCTCAGTATTTTTGCTGTATAGTATAAGGAGGATGGAACTGGAAGTATCCTGTATTGAACTTTTGTATCAATTACTGCTCTTTCTGGTTCAAAGTGGTGTGGAGATCTATTTGGGAAGTTCCTGCCTCTGGAAACAAGTTCTAAACAGAACTTTGGATGTTTTGGGTATGTAGTGCAGGTATGTACTCTGGACTGCTTAAATCCTTGCACCCCTAGGGCTGAGTAAATTTGAATCTTGACTGCATCTGAGTATCTAGATTGTCCTTGGAGTTCTACTTGTAGAATGGGGTTGATAGTCCTCTCTGTATGGATGGTGCTGGGCACGTTTTCCCTGGACTGCCTGCCACCCACACATGAATTTCTAAGTCCCCATCCCTGAGTACAATTATGCTCACCTGATCAATTTCCCTCCATCATTTTCAGTTGGTCATTCATGCTACAGAGCTCCAAAGGAAATCAGGTTGTACTATCTTATCTCCAGTGATATTCAGGCCCCTGGACAATTTCATAGCTCCTTTTCTTACTGGTTATGTGCATCACCAGGCTCAAAGGGACAACAGAATGTACTCTCTGTATCTCCATCTTGAATCCCACTGGATTCACTATTCTCTATAACTGCTTTAGGATCATGATTTGCCTGGTGTGCTTTAGGTCATTCAGTAAGCACTGACTGAGACAGAATGGAAATATTTGTTAAGGACTCTTTGCTTTTGGTACAAACAAGATTTGGCATAAACTCCCTGAGCTGAATCTCTACTTCAGTAATTAACTTTGAAGTTAAGACAAACAGAGCACATTGTATGTGCCAAATTTGTGCACTGTGGTTCTTTCCCTTTGTATTGTCCCTTGCTTTGAGGTGACACAGCACATTGGTCCTACCTGGTTCTGTGTATTTCCTTTGGGCTCTGGTGAATTTGCTTATGTCCTGTGTTCACTACATTAGGATGTCTGGGATTCTCTGAGTCTCTGATAGGTAATGATTTATAATGGTTTGTTAAGAATCTGTATTCCTGTCCTTCAAATTCCAAACAGCAGAGTAAATGGGAAGTGCCTCCTTCCTCTACTAGATGCCTCCTTCCCCCCTTGACATTAGTAGCTTGCTTTCTTTCCTTTTTATTCATCAGTTTGCCAAGGATTTATTATTACTATAGTCAATATAAAATATTACAAAATAATGTATTTCAGAAAGAATACATAATAAGTTATGTCTATTTTTTGATTAATTAATTTCTGCTCTCAAAAATGTTTTGATCCTTTAGATGGAAGATTAGTTTATTGCTTTATAGTCTTAATTTTTTAAAAAAATTGTGTAATTAGGACTGAAATTTCTAAGTACTGCTTTGTATGAACTCAAATATGTCATAGTTTCAAAATATTTTCTAATTTAAAATTTAAATTTCTTCTCAGACACAAGTGATATTTATCTTTTATTCAATTTAAATTATCTAGTTATCATTTGACATTTATTTTTTGATTAATTCCATTGTGGTCAGAAAACATAATTTGTAGGATTCCAATCCTTTTAGATATCCTGAGCATTTCTTGGAGGCCCAGCATATGATTAACTTCTGTAAATTTTTTTACATGCACTTGAAAATAATGTGCATTTTACAATGTATGGATGTGTTAGTTTGTATATCATAATTACATAAATTTGATTATTTTCATCCTTCATATTTCTATGTATATGTGTATATTACTATAATACACACATACACATATAAATGTATATGTGTACATACATCCAACACACATAGACACACACCACACACACATTTTTCTGCTTATTCAATCAATTGTGGAGGGGTAACTATTGAAACATTTAACTTTCAACCAGGATTGTGCATTTTATGTTTTATTTAAAAGAAACCTGTCAGTTTTTGTGAAGCTGTGTATTTTTAATTTATCCTTACTTCTATGGCAGAGTTTCTCAGGAGTCTTAGCAGACACCCAGAGTTGTAGGCAATTCCCATTTTCCTTGGTGAATCTTGAACTGCAGAATTTGTCTTCTAAGAAATTATGGAAATTTCTGCTTGTTTTTAGAGCCTTTTGGCAGCTGCTTGCTGCCTGGTCCTACCATTTCCTACTGCACATGCACAGCTGGAAACTGGTGAACATCTTGAGGGAAAATTGCATGCAGGATGTTGGGCTCTCTTCTCTGAGGCTCTGCTTTTCTCAGGAAGTTGGGATCTCAGTTCTACAAATTCTCAGTGCCTTAATTACAGTCTGCTCACATCAGTTTTTTGATCAACCCAACTTTTTGAGTTGTTTTCAATATAAGGGTAAGTCTGATACCAGTACTGTTTCATAGTCACTGTATCGTGATTATTTCAATTCATTCACAAATCCTTTGAGGGTAGATAGAAACCTATTTTAAAAAATCTCCACAAGTCTAGAACGCTGGTAAGATTATTATGCATTTAATTTCTAGATAGAAATATAAATTATTTTGCATTTCCTCTCAAGTATTAGAATTCCAGTGTTGCAAGTAAGATAGCAGAATGGAAGAATATTAATATTTTGAAGTTAGAAATAGTTGGTTGCTTGCTTAGTTGGGTGGCACATGCCTGTAGGCCCAGCAACTTGGGAAGCTGAAGTGGGAGGATCTAAAGTTCAAGGCCAATCTGGGCAACTTTGCAAGACCCTGTCTCAGAATAAAAACTTAAAAAGGACTGAGGTTGTAGCTCAGTGATAGAGCTCACCAAGTTTCCCCAAAATCACCCCCACAAAAATAAAGTTGGATACTTAACATATTTTATATTATATATACACTGTGAAACTTGACCAAATTATTTCACATGACTTTGTACACAAAAGCTGATACTATTTTGTAATGATTACATGAAAATTAAGTGATATAACACACATACTATGCTGTCAAAAATACACCTGATTTCTCTAACCCCCATTTAGCTTAGTAACATATTTTCACTGAAGTGATCAGGCCAGCTTAATTTTTCCACATAGAACAAGAAGAATAACAATCTTGGGTACTCTTACAAAGTTCCAATTTTATAGATTTAGTGATAGCAGTGACACAAACGACAAGGAGGCTGGTACTTACTGGAACTTTCCAATGTTGCTTCAGTTTTACCAGTGTACTCCAGGGAGTTGGGCATAAACCTAAAAGCACAACCCAGTGGAAAAGAAGTCTCCTTTTTGCCTCAGAGTTAGCAAAGAATTTAGCCTTCTGAGAAAAACAGAACTAAAGTTCAAAAACTAACTTAAGCCTCTGCACAGTATCATTTTCTCTTCTTGAATCAAACTACTTTATGTCAAAAAGAAGAAATGCTCAGGAGAGCTGTTCTCACATAGCTGAGTTCAGCTTCTTTTGATCCAGCAAGGAGACATTACAACCTCAGAAAGACTGGGACTGGATGGAGAGTTCCAGAGACCTGTAAGGTCTAGCCTATCATCTAGACAGACACAGTATCTGCTATCAGCCTACATGGTAGATAGGTGTTACCTCTGGGAGGTGCAGACTTCCTACTCATTTTGACTCTGAATCAGTTTTATTCTCTACATGTACCTTATCATTAACTTCTCCACATTTATGCTTAGGAAAACATGCTTCCCCATGAGCTATTACAACAGAATCTTCAGGGCTTTAAAAATGGTTTTGTTCTTGAGAAAATAATCTCAGGAATTATGTAAATATAGCACTTGAAAAGAGTTAAAATCATGTGTCTGAGACATAAAGTCTTATGGAAGCAGTTATAGCTCTCCCTTTGTTGATTATAGTTAAATTTTAGGCATGAGTAGAAAAATGTAAATAAGCCTCTTCTTTACCAAATAGGGAGATAAAATGTTCAGCAGCACAGTCAAGATCCTCTCAATTTAGTTTAGCACAGGGAGTATTAAAGTTTAATTGAAATGTTGATATTAAAATTTTCCCAAATAAAAAAGAAATAGCAGTAAAGAAAATGATGAGAAAAAACAACCATTGCCTGAGAAATATCATTTACTCTTCATGATCCTCTACAGCAGATTCATGTCTGAGTTGAGTTTGATTTTCTTCAAGTCATAAATCTAAATGACCCAAACAGCCAGAGATATTTAGAGAAGGCTTTGAAATAATGTGGTCAGTCATGTGGGTTCCTTATCTGTGCTCCTTAAAGAAGCTATAGGGTTGGAGTTACAGCTTGGCTTACTCCCTTCACCTTTTCTGGCTTCTAAAATGGAAATTTTATTTTCTTGTTTTCTTGGAATAATCTACCTTGTAAAAGTGGAGCTATGAATGGAAGGTCTCCACCTATTTTTGTTTCCATACTGAAAAATGAAACTTCTTTGCCTTCACCTTAGAATATTCTCCATTTATGAAAAGGTACAGCAAGAAGTTTATAAACACCTTATGTTGATTAAAATGCCAAAATGAGTAAGTAAATAAATAGGAAAGGTGCACCATCATAGAAAGGATTTCCAGTATGGCACTTAACTTCCTGGAGTAGAACCAATGTGAAGTGTAAAAAAGTGGCTTCCTCACACAATGGCTTTACAATGGTTTGCCTCTGTTTCTGTGTTTAAGAATCTTAAAACGTTTTCCAAATCTTCAATTTAAGAAAAATAGTATGGATGTATTTTGTAATTACGAAGTCTATGTAGAAAAGTCTATTTGTCTATATAGAAAAGCAACAAAATGACTTAATGGAAATACAAGGACCGATTATAAATTTTTATTAAATCTTGCCTGTATGCCAATTGATCTTGGTATTTCTTTTGTAATTTAAAGCCATGTGGTAGTACAAATATAGTTTAACTATTTGTGTGCTTTTTCCTGAACCCATTTTCCCTCTTCCGTCTGTTCAAATAATCACTTCTTACATGTGGTGCTTTTTAAATTTTGGTGTAAGGTTTTTCATACATACAAATAGGCATACATATACATATATATTTTTTTCTACACATGCATATGTTTCTGTGTATTATATACACATATGCATTTAATTATGTATTGTAATGAAATGATCGGGGAGCACATAGAATTAAATAAAAAACATCTCCAGTATATTATGAATTGCTATGTTTATCTCATAAGCTCAGGGATGTTTATTAAACAAAATCAACAAAAGTAAGAATCCACGAATAGCTTGTTTTGCTTATATAGACATTAGTCCTGCCTAAAAACAAGCAAGCAACAAATGAATATGCCAAAAACCTCCAGAAAACCAAAAACCAAAACCTCAAACTAAACTTATTTACGTTTCTATTTGGTGAAATCTCCAAGGGACTATATCTCTTACCAAATTCTGCATAAATTTAATTTTAAGGTATAGATAATCCTAGGGACATTCTTAAGGTGTCCTGCAAAGTCTACCCCATAGCAATGGGCCCGTGTCTGTAGCATGGTGTTTGTTTAGAGGGAGAGCTGCTTGGATTCTCGCCTTAACTATTCAGTAAGCCAAATTCCTCCATCCACAAGGCTCCAAGACACCTGCTCTCATGTACTCATTCTCCAAGCAGGTGGAATGATTTGTCCTTCCCTGACTTCATGTTGTCTGGACTCACATCACATAATTCCAATCTACAGCTAATCCTCAAACACACTGGATGCACAAGAATCTTATTACTGGCAGCCTGTTGCCTCTTGATAGATGTATTTGAACAGAGAATTGATATAAACATTTTATTCAGAGTCAAAAATGATTTTATTACTAAATGAGATTATTTTAATCTCATTTTTGTCTTCATGAAGAGGCAGCTTCTCTCATTTATTTTCTGATGGTGGTTGAAATACAATAAAAGCTATTGAGACTGGTATTTAGCTGGATAATCAAAAAAACTGGCGAAAACTGAGAATCACGAAAAATAGCACAATCTCATTTAAAATATTTTATTTTGGGCTAAGAAACAAAAATGTATATTTACAATTGGTGGGGGGGCATGCTGGGGATTGGACACAGGGCCACTTTACCACTGAGCTACAATTCTAGTTTGTCTTAGTGATTGGTTGATTAGTTGATTGATTGATTTAGAGGGATGGGCAGCAATTTATTTAGGAGAGACACATTCAAGGCAGAATGTGAGCTGTCTCAAAGGTGGGAACATTTTGGACTAAAGCAAGGATTATATATTCAAGGGAGAATGCAGACTATCTCAAGAGCCAGAAGTAACCTTACTTTTTTAAAAAAATTTGATTAGTTGTTGATGGACCTTTATTTATTTATAATGTGGTGTTGAGAATCAAACCCAGTGCCTCACACATGCTAGGCAAGTGCTCTACCACTGAGCCACAACCCCAGCCCTTTAGACAGGGTCTCACCAAGTTGTCCAGGCTGGCCTCTAACCTTCCTTAGCCTCCTGAATAACTGGGATGACAGGTTTGTGCCACTGGATCTAGCCATTTACTATGTTTTAAGTGGTGGTAATATCTTGTGTTAGAGCACTTATCTGTTGACTAGATTCCTGTTTATTTTTTGCAGCACAAAACCATCCACAGAAATCTATGACTTTCTGATTCAGCACTAGAGTAAAACACAATTTTAAAGATAAGGAAATTTTGCTTTTTTCTTGCTTGTATATTGGCTCACACACATTCTTCAATAGCATTTTGGAAAAGGAAATTATGATAGCCAAGCTTTTTGAAAACAGTCAACTAAATTTTCACAGAAATACATCACTTTTGGCACTTCTATTTCAGCAATGTACATATTATTTAAGCAACAAAATTGTCTTAATGAGTGTGTTTGCTAGTGTCTTGAGTTTGAGAACTCTACAACCAACTCATATAAAACACTGCATTCTATTTGTGGAGCAGGAGTGCCAACCATACCTGTGGAGAGTCCAATAGCTGAGATCATTTGCTAGGTAACAGAAATGGACAATGTTAATTAATACTCACATTGGTAAAGTAAAATGCTTTAAGAGGATTTTTTTTTTCCTGTGGCTACAGTCACAGCAAGGAAAGCAATGTGGAAATCCATTTCTTTGATTTTAATTAGCCATTTCTGAGAGAACTGGAAAAATGATAGTGTAGGATATCAAAAAAAACTTTTCAATTTTATCTGTTTCATCCAAGTAGTAGAATCTATTACACAGAGGGTAATTGTTGTTAACAGTATTGTATTGTATAAATTGAAATAGCTAGAAGATTTTGAATGCTCTCATCACAAAGAAATGATAAATATTTGAGATGATGGACCACTCAAGTATCCTGAATTGATAAGTACACAATAAATAAAAACACCAACATATCTCACTGTAACCCATAAAGATAAGCAATTTAAATAAGCAAATAGAGAGGAAAAACCCATTGTATCTGATGGAAAGCCATAGGAGAAATTTTTTTAAAAAGATGCCATTAAATAATTTACATTTTGTTAAGCCACTCTGCTGGCAAAATGGATTTAGTGCAAAGAACAAGGAGACTCTCATTGTCAAGGAGAGAGATGGTAGTGGTTTATCAAAGTCAGTTGAATCAAAGTATCTGATCAAAGTATCATGGTTTTAAAGTTGGGATACACTGAATAAATTGAATGTGAGCAATGCAGTAGAGTGAAGTTTGGATAACTCTGAGGTTGGAGCTGAGTCTCTGTGTGACTGATAGTTCCATTTAGTCAGGGACATTTAGGAGAGAAGCAGATTTTGGACAAACAAACAAATAAAAAAACTGTTTTAGACACATTGGATTTGAGATGATTATTAAATGTTGAATATAAAATATAACTCCTAGAAAACTAGGACTAGGGAGGGACTTCCTTTGCTTTTTAAATGGCACCTGCCATTTGGCAGACATCATATGCCTGATAAAATAGCACCATTGCTATCAAAGTAGTAGTAATTAAAGTGCCTAGCATCACTCTTTATCTTTTGTATTGTGTGGCTGTTCTAGCCAATGAAGTAATACATAAAGGTTTTTAAAATGAGGTATAAGTATTGGAAAGGAAAACTGAATTATGGTTATTTGGATACAAAATGTTCTTATACATGTAAAAATTCAAGGTAAATATCAGAAAAACTATTAGAATTAATAACTTCACACATTTACTCAATACTAATTCTACAGTAGCACCTTACCACAAATTTAATGGCTTAGGACAACACAAATATGTCATCTTACAGTTCTGGAGCTTGGAAGTCTGAAGTCTGGACAGTTGCTTTCCTTCTGGATGCTCCGGGGGAATAAATCTGTTTCCTTAGTTTTCCCAGTTTCTAGAGGCCACCTTCATTCTTTGGTTTGTGAACAATTTTACCATTTTCTAAGCCATCTTCAAAAACGTCACTGACTCTTCTAAAAAGGACCTGTTTTATATTGGATCTGCTGGGATAAACTGGAATAATCTCAACATTTCAAGGTCAGCTCTTTAGGAAATCAATTTAATGATACACAAAATTACTTCTCCCTTTCCAAAGAATCTAACATATTCATAGGTTCTGGGGCATTAAGGTGTGGACATGTGTTGGGGGACATGGTTCCACTAACCACATCAGTCATCAAAACTAAACTGACTATTGTTCCAGTATGTCAATAATAGTCATTTAAAAATATATCAGCAATAGGTACATTATAAGAACAGCAAAGATAATTCAGTATATATCAGAGAAGAAATCAAGCAAAAATTGTGCAGATGGTTACAAAACATTATTGAAGGATATGAAGTAGGGCCTGAATAAATGAAAATTATGCCTTATTCAGATCAAATAAGATAATATCAAAAATATATCAGTTTTCTTCAAATAAATCAGTATAATCCTAAACTGTGAGATTGTTTCCAAAAATCACCTATAAAAGAAAATATTCAAGAATAATCAAGACAATTACAAAAAACATTTATTATAATACAATTAAAACAGCTTTGGTGCAAAAAAGAAAAATCACTCATGGAAGAGAACAGGAAATTCAAAAAATTGTATAAGAAAATAATACTTATTGTACAATAGATTTGGCAGGGAAAATCCCAGGGAATCTCTAGGAATTGACTTGAACATACGTCAAAACACATAATGTTGTGTGAGAAACAGATTTCTGACTGACACTTTTAATAAGAGGTCAACCTTGTAATTTTTTTTTTGGGGGGGGGTACCGGGGATTGAACTCAGGGGCACTCGACCACTGGGCCACATCCCCAGCCCTTTTTTGTATTTTATTAGAGACAGGGTCTCACTGAGTTACTAAGTGCCTCGCCATTGCTGAGGCTGGCTTTGAACTCGCGATCCTCCTGCCTCAGCCTCCCAAAGTGCTGGGATTACAGGAGTGCGCCACCACGCCCGGCAACCTTGTAATTTTTAAGACTTTTATTTATGGGTAACGGATATGTCCTAAAAGTCCAGAAATATGAAATGGAACGGAATGCACCAAGTTGTCACCTTTGGAAAATGGCCCAAGGAAATAGGGCTGGATTTATGAAGGTCATAGGAGAAAAATCCCCAGAAATTTCAATTTCATATGTTAATATTTTAGTTATTTCAGAAACAAAATATTTGAAGCAAACATGGAAAATATGAAAACTTGTTTATTCTAGCTGACTAGTATTTAGGAATCCTTTATACTTTGTAATTTTCTGTATTTTTAACTGTTTAACAGAAAAAGAAAAAAAATAAAAAAAAAATCTTTATTAAAGCCAAGAAATACATAATCTGTCAAGGACCTTGACAGTGGATCTCATTGAAAGCACACTGTTCCTGAAACCTTAAAAAAAAGAAAAATTCCGTGGTAACAATCAATGCCATGTTGCAAAGGCTCCATGGACCTATTTTACCTGCGAGAAAACCAGAAGATTTGGGGTTGTAAGTGGGAAATGGTAATGGGAGTATCCTTTAAAAAAATTTAGCCTTCTCTCACTGGTGTTAATTTTCTAATAGTTCCCCTCTTCAGGCTCTAAAAACAGTTTATGCAGAAAAAAAATAGGGTCACTTTCCAAGGCAAGGAAATGAAGTATTTGAACTGGGATCCAGAAGCACTGCTGTTGGTTATAGCCTGGACACACTTATCAAGTGTTGAAAAGCTCGAGAGACAATCTCTGGTCTTTCAATACATCACTCTCTGACAGAAACCTACTGCTGGGTAATTTATGGGGATACTGGAAATAATGGATATGTCTAAGAAGTGGAAGGTGAAAAAGATGCTGGTGAGTTTTTGTACTTTAGAAGGCTTAGTTTTTCTTTCTGTTCTCAAGATTCTACTCCTCTTTCATTTCTTTTTTCCTAACAGACTGTTCATTTTCCATTCTTCAATAAGTACTTTTGTATATGAGTATGTCCCGTGTTTTGTGATTGGGATTAAAATAACCAAAAATCAAAAACAATAAACCTTTGCTAAGGTTTTACTGCTTTCTCATGCTTTCTTATGCCCAGACACATTGAAGTACTTAATATTTAATGTTCACATACAGATTTTAAATCACTCAGAAGGCTTCTTTTCAAGAATGAACAATCAACGATCTGAGCAAACAAAATTCTTTATCATGTTAAAATGTAAGTGTCATATAAAGCCCAGGTGCTTTGGTTGGTAGGTGCTGTGGAGGACCTTTCCTTTCTTTAATGTGGCTCTACTTACAGCTCATCATTCATTATTATATACTGAAGGTCATGCTTCCTTTCCAGACACTGAGATCCTCAAACACAGGATCAGGCCAAGGTTTGATTATTCACTGCTGTAACACCAGCACCTCACATAATACTTGGTGCCTTATTCAAATCAAATAAGATATTAAGCATATTAGGCATCAAATAAGAAAGATATTAGGCATATTAGGCATCCAGTAAACATTTGTGGAATAAATGAATGAATGTAAATATAGTGATGCATTTTTGATACATCTGTGTGGCTGTTTCTTACCTCCCATGAAAATGCAAACTCACTTTTAGAGCAAGGCTCAAAGTGAATGGTTGTGGAAAGGCATCTCTAAATTGACAGTGTATCATAAGAGATGCTCACACCTTAAGTTTCATTTCTATTAATGTTTGGGTGTGGGTTGATAAAATGTGAAGACTATATGATGATATTTTCACTCATTATTTAAAGTTAAGTAAAGGGTACTTAGTCTTTTAAAAAATAGGCAGGATGGGGCTGGGGTTGTGGCTCAGTGGTAGAGTGCTTGCCATGTACAAGTGAGGCACTGGGTTCGATCCTCAGCACCACATAAAAAATAAAAAAAAAAAAAACAAAGTAAAGTTATTGTGTTCATCTACAACTAAAAATATATTTTAAAAAATAGGATGTATTTGGTACTTAGGTATATACAATTATTTCATTTATATTTATAATTTTATATCCATGTTAGCATGTGGAAAGAACAGCTCTGTGATAAAATACATCTGGGTCATCCAGCACCTTCTGGTCTCATGATGTCTACCAAAGGCCACAGGCATAGAATTGCACAACTGTCTCTTTTTATGGGCAGGCTGTGGTAAAGAGTGCTCTCATACTGCTTTGCTTTGATATTCCTTGTAGTGTGAACACTGTTGCTTTGTACCAAGTGTAGATTTTCTAAAGTCATTGCTATATCTGTTTTTTTTTTCTTTCTTTCTTTTTCTTTCCTTTTCTTTCTCATCTTCCCAGTTTATCAGCACAACCCACTGGCTCTAAATTAAATTATGAATATTTCAACTTCTCCACTATTTCTCGTGCTAACACTCTGGCTGAAGGCTGCCATTTCCCCTCCTGGGATGTCCTCAGGACCCTCTCATTTGCTTTTCCTGTTTCCACTTTTGCTCCTGCTATGCATTCTTCATCAGGAAACTACTGTGAACCTTTTAAAATTTCACTCACGTCAATCTCTTGCTCCAACTCCTCTAGTAGCCTCCTGTTCTCTTCAGAATAAAAAGCAAATAACTCTTCATTTCTGACTTTTTTTTTAACCTGTCTTTGTTGACCCTGTTTCTTTGGCTTGGAAATTTTAAATGATAAGTGAACTCACTTGTTCTCACCTGTATTTGTGGCTTACTTTAAGTGTTAAAACTTCACACAGGTCTTTCTTGCCCTTACTGCTAAGTAAAAGTAGTTCATCTTGACATTCTTATGCCATATCTTATTAGCTATCTACCTACTTATTTATCATCAATATATGTATCATCTATCATCTCCCAACTGGAGTATTAATGAATTTTTTTTTTTTTTTTTTTTTTTTTTTTTTTTGGTACCAGGGATTGAACTCAGTGGCACTTGACCACTGGGCAACATCCCCAGCCCTTTTTTCGTATTTTATTAGAGACAGGGTCTCACTGAGTTGCTAAGTGCCTCACCATTTCTGAGGCTGGCTTTGAACTCGCGATCCTCCTGCCTCAGCCTCCCAAGTGCTGGGATTACAAGCATGTACCACCACGCCCGGCTTAGAGTGTTAATGAATTTGCTTTGATTTCACCCTAGCCCTTGGGAACAGATGGTTGCCTGTTCCATAGGAGTGGTTTCAGACATCTTAAACTTGCTATTTTTTTCTTTCTCCATGAAGGCTTCACTTGTGGCTGGTGGCATTCATTCTGCTCCTTACTGGTGCTGACTAGTGTTGTTAGTACCATTATCTAAGTGCATGCTTTGTCTCCATAGTGTATTTAAAGATGCTTAGAAGGAGCATCTCCTATTCCTTTATTTTTGAACCGAGTAGCATTAATTGGGTTGTCACTGTTAGCTGTTTACAGTAAAATATAGCTAACTAGGAAAACCCAACAAGGCCTGGCTTTTCAACCTGCTGCCATGTTATCCTGAAATGTCCAGATTGCTTTAAAATTTTGCCAGTGTTTAATGGCACTTTCTGTTGCCTCTTGGCACAATAGTTGTTATGTTAGGCATCTTCTTAACTCTTGAACACTGATATTTCCCCTTTTAATAGAATTTCTGCTTTTTTTTTTTTTTAATTACTCTACATTTCCAAGTTTTGCTTGTAATTTATTTGTCTTTAGAAGAACAATAGAGAGCTAAATTCTAAAATAAAAACTAGGACATCCAATGTTTTGCCAAAATGATGATTGAGAATGGCAACTGTGAAGCTAGACCTACATGTTTTGAGGTCTTGGTTTGTCATACTATGACTCTGACAAATGGTTTAAATTCCCTGTGTCTAAATCTTCTCATCTGGAAATTGGAGATAATATTTCCTTCCCTACAGCATTGGTGTAAAGATGAAATGAATTGATGGATTCAAGACATTTTAACAGTGCTAGTGACATCATATTTCTGAATAATTGTTGTAGTTATTGACATATAGGCATTATTATTAAAGGGTTGTATTTGTAAGAACAAAATTATTAGTACTTAACATCCGGTGTATTGTTGAAACCCATGCAGCATATGAAAACAAAAAAAAAACTAAATTTGGATTCCTTTTTACTAAACCACATTTAGCTAATCTTGGTCAACACTTTTGCAAATTACTCTTAAACAGAGAGTTAGATAACAGGTTATCAATGGTGAATTTGATGCAGTAGTTTCACCCTGTGTTCCATGGTTGGGAGATAATCATGTATTTTACTCTTATAAGAAAATTAAAAAAAAAATTAACCTATGAAAACCACAGAATATAACCTGGTTTGTGAATAGTTTGCATTTGTCTGTCTATTCATATTTTAAATTTATTTTAAAAGGGTGGGAAGCCTAACAAGATATTTTGTAAAATTTTAATGATTTGGAAAGTTTTCCTCTTTCTTTTAGTAGATAAATTACAAAATTTAACATCAGAAAATTAAAGATGCATCAAAACCAGAAAAGAAGCAACTAAAATGTTTCATTTTCTAGAATAAGTGAAAAGCATAAGTGTATTTTTTTTCTTTGAAATCAAGTGAGTCTTTCCTACTAAATTGTGGAAATCTAATTTTTAGCCAAAATTACTTGCTGAGATTTAACCCACACTGGCATTTGAGTAAGGATTTTAACTTGATTGCTGGATCAGTTTATAACAGAAATATCAAAGCAATATTAACAACAGTGGAAATGTGGACATCGCTGATCATACTTGTGCTATATGCTCACTTTCCCTAAATGAAGACCTTTCCAATTCCTGTCTTCATACTACTTGAAATAAAAATTGTATGCATTTCTTCCTAATGAAACATTATTCAACATACATTGGGTGATAATTCTTTATGCCAATACCTAGATGAAGGCTTGTTTTTACACAGTGCCATTATCTCCAGGGCACAGAGGAAACTGTATTGTAAATAATGGTGCTCTCATCAAAAAATCACTCCAAATGGTATTACTACCTGACATTTTTATTAAAAATGCCAGTAGTAGTAAATACCCTTATTGGAACTATATTGACAGCTCAGCTATCTAACTTTATCAATGTTTTTGTCTTTTTTACTATTCAGTTCTTTCAAAAGCAGTCTCATGTGGCTTGATTTGCATAGATGTTATTTCCCTTTTTTAAAAGCATCTTTAGCATAACTTATCTGAATAGCTATCTTGAATCACCCAATACCAGTCCATTCAACAGTTTGAAGTACTGGATTGAGAAGCTATTTAACAAATATCTATCATAATTTTTGGTCACTGTGAAAAAGAGCTTAGCCACAAATCACACTGTCTCTCTCAACTTGCATGCCCCATATCCCAAGACATCAGGCTATTTAATGTCTGTTCTCTGATTATGAGCTAGTGGAGAGGGCTGGGGTTGTGGCTCAGCGGTAGAGCACTTGCCTAGCACGTGTGCAGCCCGGGTTCGATCCTCAGCACCACATAAATGAACGCATTGTGTACAACTAAAGCAAATAAATAAATATTAAAAAAAAAAAAAAGAGCTAGTGGAGATTGAGAAGCAGGAGAGGCAAGTTTTGACCCAGGTAGAAAAATCCTAAATATACCAAATCTATATCCAGATCACATAAATTTAACTTCCTTCTGTAATTTGAGCTAGAGGGTAGAATTGAAGAAAGAGACTTTATTCATATCTGGGTTGGATTCAGGCAATTTATTGTTTGCTACTCTTTGACAATGTATCCAGCAGAGACAGCCCTAAAGTCCAGTGTTCCCACAGGCAGTTGACATATTTGATGGCATTTGGGCTAAGCCATAGCATAAATAAAACCATGTTGGCTTGTACTATATTAAAACCATAGAGAGAAGAAAAATCAATGTTTTTCCAAATAGAAAAGAATAAAACTCATGAAGAGAAGGACTAGTGTTATCCAACTCTGGCAAAGGCAACACAAACACATTGAGGGTTTTAGACTACTTTTATAGCTATTGAGGTGGATAAATACATATTCTTTGTGTAGCAAGAGAGGGGACTGCTAACTCTGTAAGCCATCTAGTTACATTGATTTCAAAAGACAGCCATTAGGGTGCAGAGTGCTTATGCTGATTTGGAGAGTGCAAAGCACAGTCGTGAAAAGAAACAAAGATCAATGCTAAGATGACTGTGGCATCTCTGAGGAGCACACACGGATCAATACGTGTGTAAGCCACGGCCTTTCATCTCCTTGTAGTTGTCTTGTAAGAAAGTGATGCCGCTCCTTCTGAGATGTTTTTCCACTTTTCCAATGAACTGTAAATTATCACAGTGAAACAAAATACTGACATGTTCCTTTCATGGAACCTAAAATCCCTCAGAATGTTAACTACACTGGGAAGTCATTAAATGAATAATTTTCTTTGACCATGTGAATGAAGTGAGCTTGAGTTAAGATCTACTCTCCTGAGGGCACGCTGACCATATCTTTGTGTATACAAAGTTGGGCTAACTAGGAGTAATCTAGCTAGTCAGTCTCAGTCACACCTGTGATTGGTGGTTAGGAGTATAGGGCTCATCACCAAATTCTTTCCAGCTGAGGTGACACCAAAATGAAGTCTGTTCATGGAGTCTTCAGCAAGCCAAAGTGTATTTCTAAATTTAAACTCCCGCTCCCTTTGGATATAATCAGCAAGTTGATCAATAAATGGACTCAGGTGTATGGCTTTCTGACTGGGATTCCCTCCAACTTCAAGCCTCTGTGCTACCATTAAAGTGAGTTTGGCTTCAAGGGGAAAAGGGAGATTTGTTTCAGATGCAGTTTGAATAACCTTAAGTGAACCAAGTGATAATAAAATGTGAATGAAATTGGTGTGATGTAGTGTAAGTCTGGTGAGTGTAAACAAATCCTTGGATCAAGTGTTATTGAAATGCCTGATATGTTTCTCCTTATAGTAATTGAGAAAGAAATACAATTATTTCTTAAAATAAGTCACTTTTTAATTTTAAAATATTTTCTTTTTGCTGCAGTGTCTAAGAGAAAAGGCCCACTGGGGACAAACTTGATTGGTCTGTATAACTTAGTAAGACTAAGCTGAATCTTTTATTATTTTCACTGCTGTTGTTCAAAGGAACTATAATGTACAACATCCTTTTACTTATTTTTATATTTATTTGTTAGTTATAGGTGGACACAATATCTTTATTTTTAATTTTTAATGTGGTGCTAAGGATCGAACCCAGAGCCTCACACATGCGAGGTGAGTGCTCTCCCACTGAGCCACAACCCCAGCCCCCACAACATCCTTTTATAAGCATCAGCAGCTATATTGTAATAATATGAGTAGTTCCTATGATAAAGTTTGAAGAACTCTCCAAAGGGTTCCATACAAAACATTTAATTTGATATTTACAACTTTGTGAAATCAGGCATTTCTTTATCTTCTGCGCAGGCGAGGAAACTGAAATTCAGAGAGGTTAATTGACTTCTTCTATGTCAAAAAGATGTAAGGGGCAGAGTAAATTCAAACCTGAAAATGATTGCTCTGTAATTTTAATAAAATGTGGTTTTTGACCATTTTTGTCAGCTTTGTGCAAAGTAAAGAAACTGCAGAACAAAATACAATACAGTATTTGCCTTGGTGGAGTCTACAAGTAAATGTGTGTATGTGCAAAAGAGTATGTGCACCTGAGGGAGAGAGAGAAATATACATGCAATTATAATAAAATGTGTCCCAAACTAAATGTAATATGAAAGGTACATTTAAAATATATAGTATTACAAAATAGGGGTAAATACTGCTCTGGGGAGGTGTCAGGGGAGTCCTCAGAAGAGAGGTAATTTATGATTTAAGTTAGGAATAAAAAGTGGATTAAATATTAAACAAAAACAAAGCAAAGTGAACATGTCAGGCACAAACAAAAGAAGTGAAGCAAAGGAATGTTTGCACATGGTTCTACAACCCTAGTGCAATCAGAGAGTGAATGAGACTGTAAAAATAAAAACCATCAGGAGCCCCAGAGGCTTTCCATGTCATGGTAAGAAGTTTGGATTTTATTTTTGGTCAACAGGGAGCCATTAAAAGTTTTGAAATTCATTCTAAGCCTGAAGTTCTTTCCCCTAAACAAAGTGTAGTAAGCATTAGTCTTGATGCAAGAACTGTTTGGGGCCAGAAAAGGACATTTAGAAATAAATGAATTGTCCTGGGGATGAATAGATGAATGGGAACACAATTCCTGCTCTGTTGGATAGTTTTCCCTAATAGGAGCTAAAAATAATAACTCATAATCTGAATATTTTACATGTAATCTGAAAAAAAAAAAACTCTTGCAAATTGCAAAGAGTGATGATTAGGTAATGTTTTTATTAGAGATATAATAAATCTAAGTAGCCTCACATCCATGGTTTTCATTGAGAACCACTTGTATAAGAAGGAGCAGCACAGTATGATATTTTGTGGGGAATTTTTTTTTTTTTTTGCCAGTCTTAGCATTTTATCACAAAATCCCACTGTCACTGGCTCAGAAAACATTGTTAGTAACAGTTGGTGGGGGAGCAGGCATGATAGTACATACCTGTAGTGCTGGCTACTCAGAGCCTGAGGCAAGAGGGTTGCTAGAACCCAAGAGTTTGGGACAAGCCTCATTAACATGATGAGACCCCAGTTAAACAAACAGGACAATTGGAAGTACAGTATGTTCTTAAATTTAGACATCACCTCCTGAAACCGCGTTTGTAAGGCTTTTTACATAGGTACCCTTTCTCCTCCAACTTCCTGGGTCTGGAGACTGACAATACTACTTGCCAGATCTTAAGAGGTTATTGTAACTATGTAGAAGAAATATGAAAAGGGCAGATGTTCTTTCTTTAATATTTGTGTTTTAGTTAGATTTTTCACTGCTATGACTAAGATCTGACCAGAATGACTGTAGAGGAGGAAAAGTTTGAGGGCCCACAGTTTCTTAGTCCATAGAAGGCTGGTTGCATTTCTTAGGGCTTGAGGTGAGGCTGAACATCATGGGAGAAGAGTGTGGGGGAGGGAAGCAGCTTACATGTTGATCAGGAAGCAGAGAGAGACTCCACATGCCAGATACAAAATATATATGCCCCCAAATCATGCCCCTAATGCCCCATTCCTCCAGTCATACCCCACCTGCCTTCAACTCAATTAACTCTACTACTCAATTAACCCCATCAGGTGATGAATTCACTGATTGGTTAAGGCTCTCATAACCCCATCATTTCTTCTTCAAACCTTCTTGCATTGTCTCACACGTGAGCTTTTAGGGGGCACCTCACACCCAAACCATAACAATTTGTTTGCAAGAAAGAAATTCAAGAATAGACTTCATGTGGATAATCTGAAAATGGGAGCACTTAGGAGTCAATAGAAAAAAATGATAAAGACATTAAAAATTATATATATGCACACCATAGGTCACCAGCAGAAGGAACATAAAGGGAAAAACATCTGAGACAATGGAAGCTCTTTATGCTTTTGTAAAGCACATCTATTTGAAAAAGTCCCACTCTAATCATACATAGGGAGTTAAGTCAATGAAGGGAAGGTGAAAAGCCAAATCAGAAGAGTTGAGAATCTGGTTGCTATGTAGCTTGAAAAGTTGGCTTGCAGGAATGATACCTGTAGAATTTTCAGGGAATTTTAAAAGGTTGTAGTTTTATAGATCTGTGGCCATTAATTTTGAGAACTGTTAGAAAAAAGAGACAGGCTCAGATTACTACAAAGTAGACAGGATGCCATTCTTCAAATGCGGGGGTGGGAAATGTAGGTGGAGGGGAGGGTGACTCCAATACTTATATGGTCTTCAGCTTCACTTTAATACATAATGATTTTCACTCGTCTCTTTTGAATCACCTGGAATGAAGAGAGTTCCCCAGTATCAAACAACTGAGTTGTAAATGCAGAGTTTATCTGCATCCTTTCCAAGTGCTCTCTGTAGCACATTGCCACACTAAGCTAGATTTCAGGGGGGTAAATTCTCCAAGCTCAATTTAACTCTGTGCAGGTGATGAGTCAATGCTATGAGACTTAACTTAATATTTAATGTGTGGGACAGTAGTAAAGTATATGGTTCAGAGACACCAAAGTTGCATCTCAGTTCTCTGGGTTCCTTAGGGGAACTTCTATAAAATGTGGATCATAAGTTCTTAAAGGTTTGTTGTAAGGATAAATGAGAGTTCAAGCAAAACAAAAACAAAAACAAGGCCAGGTGTGGTGGCAAATGCCTGTAATTCCAGCAGCTGTGGAGGCTAAGGTAGGAGGATCGTGAGTTCAAAGCAGCCTCAGTAACTTCGAGGTGCTAAGCAACTCAGGGAGACCCTGTCTCTAAATAAAATACAAAATAGGGCTGGGGATGTAGCTCAGTGATAGAGTGCCCCTGAGTTCAATCTCCGGTGCCCCCCAAGCAAACAAACAAACAAAAAACGACTCCAGACCTGACATAGAGTAAGCAAAAGTTATCTATTAATATTAATGCTCAACTTGATATGTAAAAAGATGAAAATTTCAGAACATAAAACTTATATTAAATAAACAAATGACTGACATTATTTTATGCAAGAGCCTGGTTGTAATGACCTGGGATTTTTCTCAGTGTCACCTCTGTAACCACCCAAAATATGCCACAATGCACAGCCCAAGAAACCACAAAAAGCTACAAGCAAGTTTGAAATTTAGAATCTGAATTAAACTACAGCAGTTGAATAAACAAAAATAATATTGTCTATGGAAGCAAATAAAAATATTTAAGGAAAATTTTAGCAGCCATTGTCATGATTTGAAATGAGCAAAATTATTGGTTTTATCACAAGTGGTGATAATTCTGTGGAGTGTTGTTCCAGGGTTTCTTAATTCTTTTCAATTAGTTTAATTGGAGGAAAACAATTGTTCTCAGTACAAGGGAAATACTAAGGATAATATTGACATAGCAACCTTTTTAGAAAAAAAAAAACTGTACTTGTGCAGAAAATTGTATTTCACAGTTCCTCTCAGAAAATTAAAAACTTATAATTGCTTGACTTTACTTTTTTATGATTTTGTGCTAATTGATAATTGCATTAGTAATGATCCAGAAAGACAGCTTTTGTTATCTTTTGTACCTTTTGTTAGCTTTTTTTTTTATCATGCACACTATATATCTTTTTAATTAATAGGTTTTATTTTTAGAGCAGTTTCAGGTATGTAGAAAACATTTCATTGAATTTCCAAACAATGCATTTTTATCTTTTTGACTTAATTTAGTTAAAGAATACAGTGTGCATCTATATTTTTCTCTTGAAGTGCTGTGAATGGGCAGCTGATTACATCAATTATACATACATGCCTATGCACATACGAATTGAGTATCCCCTCACTTAAAATGCTGCATGCAAACAGAGCTTTCATACTTACTTTTCACATTTCTGATTTTAAGGAGTTGTACTTCAATAAAATTTTAGATTTGTTTCACTGACATTTTTTATTGGTGTAGTTGTATATATTGATGAGATTTGTTGTTACATATTTGTATATGCACAGAATATACAATGTAACAATATGATTTAGCCATTCCCTTCCCAAACTTCAACCCTTTGGTCTTATTCTTCTACTGATCTCCCTTTGATTTTCATGAGATCCATCCCCATCTTTGTTTTTCTTTTCCTCTCTAGCTTCCTCATATGAGAGAAAACATAGAACCCTTAACCTTTTGAATTTGACTTATTTTTCTTACTATAATGGTCAAGTTTCATCCATTTTCCTGAAAATGGCATAATTTCATTTTTCTTTAAGACATAATAAAACTTCATTTGTATATATTCTACATTTTTTTAATACATTCATCCATTGTTGGAAAATTTGGTTGGTTCTATAGTTTGGCTATTGTGCATTGTGCTGCTATAAACATGGGTATGCATGTACCACTGTAGTATGATGACTTTAATGCTTCAAGATAAATACTGAGGAGTGGTAGATCATGGTCATATGATAGTTCCATGCCTAGTCTTTTGATGAGCCTCCATACTTATTTCCATAGTGGTTGTACTAATTTACAATCCTACCAACTATAAAAAAAAAAAATGTTCTTTTTTCTCCACATCTTCTACAGCATTTATTATTTTTTGCATTTTTTTTTTTTTTGTACCAGAGATTGAACCCAGGGGAGTTTAACTACTTAACCACATCCCTAGTCCTTTTTATTTGTTATTTTGAGACAGGGTCTTGCTAAGTTGCTTAGGGCCTCACTAAGTTACTGAGGCTGGCTTTGAACTTGTGATCTTCCTGCCTCAGCCTTCCGAGCTTTTGGGATTACAGGTATGCAACATCATGCCTGGCTGAAGGAGCCCCAATCAGGGCGACGGCTACTGTGGTTAGCTGGAAGCCATAAGTTCCACCTGATAATAATCATACATTAAGTTCGCACGTGACGCACCTGTAAATGCACGTGACACACCCGCAAAAAAGCAGTCAGAAGCGATTCATTCAGTCAGTTATTCAGTCAGTCGGTCAGTTGGAAGAAGAGTTCGAGTTGGAGAAGAAGAGTTGGAGAAGAAGAAAAGAGTCAGAGTGGCCAGAACATAGTCAGAAGCCAAAGAGATAAAGAGAAAGAAAGAGAAGACCACCAAATGTAAGAAGAAGAATAAAGAGAGAAAAAGCACGGCGAAAAAGCCATGCAGAGAAAAGCCACGAGCTTTGGCGAAAAGCCATAAAGAGAGATGCAGGGAAAAGCCAAAATAGATAAAGAGAGAAAAAGCACGGCGAAAAAGCCATGCAGAGAAAAGCCATGAGCTTTGAAAAGTCAAAAGAAAAAGCCATGAGCTTAAAAAAGCCATGAGCCTACAGAGAAGCTGCAAAAGCCATCAAACTGCAGCTTGGCGAAAATGAAAATTCAATAAAGTCAAAGCCGCTCATGCAGTTGTGCTTAACTAAGTGCGTTAGCTGACACTATGAAAACTTGGCTCATCAGCAGTAGGCTTGCCGCCTTAAAGCTGCAGCATCTCCTCAAAAAGGGCTCAAACATCCACTCTTTTAAAACAAAAGGTGAAAAGCCAGGTAGGGACAAGGAAATATAGAAAATAGAGAAAATAGAGAAAATAAAATAGAGAAAATAAAATAAATAGAATTAAAGCACCTTTTAAAACAAAGGGGGGGAAATGAAGGAGCCCCAATCAGGGAGACGGCTATTGCAGTTAGCTGGAAGCCATAAGTTCCACCTGATAATAATCATACATTAAGTATGCACATGACGCACCCGCAAAAAAAAGCGGTCAGAAGCAATTCATTCAGTCAGTCATTCAGTCGCTCAGTCGATCGTAAAAAGAGTTTGGGTCGGAGAAGAAGAAAAGAGTCAGAGTGGCCAGAACGTAGTCAGAAGAAGAAATAAGAGTCAGAGCGGTTAAGAGTTCGGTCAGAAGAAGCTAGAGAAAGAAATGAGAAAAGAGTTTAGTAAGGAAATGAGTTTAGCTAAGAAAAAGAAGAGATAGCTAAGAAAAGAGTTTAGTATAAGAAAAGAGTTTAGCTAAGAAAGAAGAAGAGAGAAAGAAATGAGAGCTAAAAAGAAACACTAGAGAAAGACAGAGACTAAGAAATGAGAATGAGAAAAGAGTTTAGTATAAGGAAAAGAGTTTAGCTAAGAAGAGAAGAGCCTCCGAAAAGAGTTTAGTTTAGTAAGAGAAGAAGAGATAAAGAGAAAGAAAGAGACTAAGAATAATAGATTCCTGCCACCGAATCTCCTCCCGCGGTATTGTGGCTGTAAGTCAGGCAGCTACACCTGGCTATTTTTTTGTGTGCCTGATGACTGTCATTCTGACTGGTGGGAGATGAAATCTTGGTGAACTTTTGATTTGCATTTCTCTAATTGCTAATGGTGTTGAATATTTTTTCATATGTTTGTTGGCCTTTTGTACTTATTCTTTTGAGAAGTGTCTGGTAATTCATTTGCCTATTTATTAATTGAACTATTTCATCTTTTGGTGAAAGATTTTTGAGTTCTTTACATATTCTAGAAAAACAGTCCTAAAATTCACTTTTAAGAATAAAAGAACAAAAATAGACAATGCAATTTTAAGCCAACAAAACAAAACAATGCGACGCTATCATGATACCTAAGTTCAAAACTACAAAGCTATAGTAACAAAAACTGTATGGTACTGGCATAAAAACATACACATAGATCAATGGTACAGAATAGAAGACACACAGACAAATCCACATATCTACTGTCATCTGATCCTTGCAAAGGTGCCAAAACATCCATTGGAGAAAAGACAGCCTTTTAAACAAATGGTGCTGGGAAAATATGTAAATGGAACTAGAAGAAAACAGTAGGAGAAAATTCTTCTTCACAGAATTAAAAAAAAATTATAAATTCATTTAAAAGAATAAGAGTTCCAGAATAACCTAAGTACTGCTAAGCTTGTTTACTTTGACCATATGCATGGAATATTTTTTGCCTTCTTTTACCTTCAGCTTGTGGATGTCTTTGCCTATAAGATGAGTCTCATGTAGACAGAATATAGTTGGATCTTGTTTTTTTGATCCATTCTGGTAATCAGTATGTTTTAGTTGGGTAATTGAGATTGTAAAGTTCAGTGTTAATATGGATATGAGTTTGTGGTTTCATGCCATTTTGGTTTGCTGTATTTTGACCTGTCTTGGTTCTCATTTAGTGAATTATTCTTCTACTGAAATTCCTCTTTGGGAACTTTAGAAACTGTTTTAGTTCCTCTGTGTGTAGTTTATGTTTGAGTATTCTTTGTAGTGGTAGCTTTGTGCTCATGAATTCTTTTAGTTTTATTCTTGTGGAAAGTTTTTATTTCTTCCTCAAACTTGAAACTGAGCTTTGCTGGGTGTAGTAACATTGCTAGCAATTGTTTTCTTTTAGGGTTTGGAATATCTCATTCCAGGTCTTGATTTTAGGGTCTAAATTAAGAAATCAGAAGGGAACCTTATTGATTTGCCTCTAAATGTGACCAGATATTTTTTTCTTGTAGCTTTTAATATTCTTTTTTAATTTTCTATGTTAGGCATTTTAATTATGATATGTCTTGATGAGAGCCTCATTTAACTAGGTCTATTTGGGGTCCTGTAAGCCTCCTTTATGTTTGTTGTTTCTAATATGGGAACAGTTTTTTTTTTTTTTTTTTTTAATAAGTATCTCACTGAAAAAGTTCTTTATGTCTTTAGTCTGTGTCTCCATGTTTTCTTCTATCCCAGTGATTCTCAGGTTTGGTCTTTTACAGTTGTCCAGAATTCTTGTATATTCTGGTCATGTTCTATATATTTTTTCTTTTATTGCCTTCTCTGTACTCAAGATCATATAGCCTATCTTCAAGGCCTGAAGTTCTGTCTTCAATGCCTGAAGTTCTATTTTCTAGGCAATCTGATCTGTTAGTGATACATTCAATTCAGTTTTTAATTTGATTGATTGTGTCTTTCATTTCTAGGAGTTCTTTTTCATTTCTTTTCTCTATTTCTATTTCCTTATTAAAGTGGTCTTTCATTTCCTGTAATTGCTCTCTTAATTGCTTCCTTAGCTCTCCTTTTAGTTCACTGAACATTTTAATAAGTTTTTTTATAATCTTATTTTGGCTTTTGTCTACTTTGCTATCAGTGGTATTCTTTGTTGGGGGAATGTGGATTTTGGGGGGAAATCTGTTTTCTTCTGTTTTCAGAGTTCTCAGACTTGTGCATCAATTGAGGAGGCTTATCTATCTCTTTATTTGTGTATGTCCTTTTGTGTGTAATATATTATTTATTCTGAGTCTTCTCTCTGTTTCTAATGTATGCATACATGCCACAGGGTGGCACCTGTGTTCCCTCTCTGATTGTTTCTCCTTGGGTCCTTGTTGATGGTTTGGGGCTTTTGTCTCCTCACTTCTTGGTGTTGGAGTAATGTGAGGGAATGTTTAGTTCAGCAGCGGTCTCTAACCTGTGAACTTTTAGTGTCCCTGTAGGTTACTAGCAAGTTACAGAATGAACAATAGCAAAAGCTGTTGCAAATAACAAACAATACACAGTGTTAAAAATACCCATTGCCTACTATGAAGTCTTCACCATTAATTGCTACCAGGAAAGAGGAATAGTGGGTTAAAAAACTGTCAACAGTAAAAATAATAACTATGAACTAGAGCTGGCTTTAAAGCAAATGGCATGTGCCAACTATATTGTTCACAGCAGCAATGAATGTATTAGCATTAATGGTGGGAAAAAGGAAATGTGTTAGGAAGTTATAAAAGACTTTACAATTTTAAAAAGAGAATAGGGAGAATGCAGAAGAGATGTAGCAGTTGATGTTTATACAGAAGAAGGAAAAAATATAAGAATCAAGATATTGGGAAACATGGAGAGAGAACAATAGAATTTGGCTGTTAGCAGAAGAAGATAAGACAGAAAATGAAACAAGAAATAAACAAATAAAAATCATACAAAACCAAACCAAAGTACAATCCAGAAAACCTGAATCCTCAAAAGACAATGCCAATAAAAAATAAATTACATTAAAAATGTTGAAAATGAGAGAAAAGAAACAAATACATATAATATATATATTTATATATATTATATGATATATAATATATATCCCTGAACCAATCAGCACAGCCAGAATTCTCATACATGCACCCACACTCACACACACACATGAAAATAATTTTAAGATAATCAAATTTTTAAAAATTCAAAAATTAAAAAAGAAACTAAAATCTTCATAAAGAATGAAGAATGCCTCCTCTGAGGTAGTCACAATAGTTGACCAGATTAAGTAGTCACTGTCTATGTCTAATAGTCTTTCTTTCCAATTCTTCTTGAGTTATTACTGCTGGAGCAATGGGTGGGGACTGTTAACCACTTTCTACTTTTGTGTCACTCCCTAAGCTGCTAGTTGGAGTGGATTAAGATTGAAGCTGTTTGATGGAAGACTCATCTTTCTTTCTCACCAGTATGAGGTGGGATGGTTTGGGATGTACTGTCAGTTGGCATTTTGTCCATGAGGACCAGATCAGTGCACTCCCAACACTCCCAAGGTACACCTTCTGCAACAGTCTATGAGGGAAGTTCAGTAGGTGATGCTGAGGTTTAATCAGACCTCAGGGATTTTGTTGTGGGAGGAGTCAGGCTCTCCTTTCCTCTTTCCACTGGAATGCCCCTGGGTACACTCTACTCCACATCTGTTTCACTAACGTTCTGTCAGGTCCAGCTTGTGTCTCTTGATTGGCACCTGCTGAGATATTGTGGTTGTGTATTTTTTTTTTTTTTCTGATCCTGGTCCTGTAGTCACCCAGGTGGTGAGTTTGCCCACATATGGCTCCCTCCTTAGCTTTCTGTGACCAGTTGAGGTACAGAGCTTGCTTTTCAAGCACCAGGGAAATGCATCCTCTGGATCATCTAAGATTAGGCAGTATTTTTGATCTCAGGTTTCTCTGTACCAAGACTATATTCTCCCTTCCTCTGTCTGTGGCCAAACAATGGGGCAGCTGGGGAAGCTCTGATATATTATTTCTTCTTTGTTTATTTTTCCCAAATTTCTGAGTCCCTAATCCAGTTTGAGTGTCCAATATTAAATTTTAGTAAAATCCCTCTCTCAGCCACCTTGCTGAGAAGCTGTATACCTGCTGGGGGTCCCATTACCCAGCATAGCTTGGAATGCAGCTCCTTTACTCCTCCGTCTTCGGGTCCAAATATGTCCCATTTTTCTATTGATGTAACCAATCTTTATGACAATTTTTCCAAAGTTGAATCCTATTTCAGTACAATGCTGTTTATTTAATAAATGTTTTATGATTTTAAATATTTTGACTGTTCAGTGGGCATGATCAGTACTATTGAAGTCTCATAAGAACCTCTCACATCCTACACTTCCCAGTGTGACTCATCCCCAATATTACTGCTTCACCAAGCACATTTCTAGTGTTGGTATTTCCCCATGTGCTCAATGACTAGGGTGTTGAGAGTTAATACTACCACTAGCTTCACAGAATCAAGTAGTGTTGAAAAAAAAAATGAAGATAAGCTCTTTGGTAAATAAGAGAATAGATCATTGAAAAGAGAAAAAAAAAATAAATGTACAAGTAGGAAAACCTAAATACCTCAGGGTCATTATAAATCACAGAATGTCATGGGAAAGTGTTGCTTTTAGTTGTTATCCAAGCAAGCTTATGGTACAACAAGAACTCTCTGCTCCTGCCCCCCCCCCAAATGGAATTTATGTTGTATTATGTCTTATTACCACTTGAAAATTGAAAAGAATGTGCAAATTTCTCCTAAAGACTCCTTATCAATACTATTTTAAGGCAGTCTGGTTGCTATTGGTTGTAACCCCTTGTATTATGATCTTTCATCAATTTTTTATTTCAGATAAACTCTACTGTATATGATTTAGATCTAACATTCATCAGTAGGTTGGGGCCTAGTTAATTTAGTTGCTTTATTTTTTTATATTTGTTCCATTTATTGTTTAATTTTCTATATATGATTTATTGATTCCAATGTAATTAAACTAACTAGTTAAGTATTTTTATATATCTGGTGAATTGAGTTTCTGAAGGTATTATCTTTACCTGGGAGTTAATTTGGTTTTCCTAAGAAGCAGAGTTTATGATGGGATTAGATATGTGAGAGATTTATTAGGGGGAAATGCTTATAAAAGATAAAGGGGATAGGTGTTAAATTCAAGTGATCTATTATATAATATGGTGATGAATAGCAATTTATTGAGTTCTTGAAAATTGCTAACAGGGAAGATTTTAAGCATTCTCACCACAGAAGTGATAAGTATGTGAGATAATACATACATTAATTCATTGCATTTAGCTATTTTACAGTATACATGTTCTAAAACATTATGTTGCATGTATGTGATAAATATGTTCAATTTTTGTTTGAAAGAAGAATCAAGTTATACCCCTTAAAATAAATAAAATGTGCTAGCCTTTGGTTAAAAATGATAAAAGGTGGGTGGGTAGAATAGGAATGGGAAGAGAGAACCTCATACCATGGTGCAGATTTGACACTTGCAGAAGGAGAGAAGGAGGATTGTGTAGGAAGAGGAGCCAGAGTCTTCTAAGAAAGTTTTCTGCAGGATCATGGGGAGTTATTGAGCCAAAACCTGGTGGTAGAGTTTTCCTGCAGCATCAATAGGCCTACATTCTTATCTGGACATGGTCAGTTACTGGTGGAGAGCAACCTTAAGAAAAGTGCAACCTGTGCAAAAGTGTGGTGGCAGAGACAAAAGAGAGAGTTGGGATGCTCAGAAAACTGAGAAACTATGTTTCTGCAATTTATTTTCATGTCTGTCACATCCTGAAAGACAGTGAGGTATGGAGGGAAGAATGTGGGATTTGGATTTGCAACCTAACTTTGTAACTTAGGACTTGCCTGATACCAGAGAGATTAGATTAACTCTTGTAAAATGGGAAAACTAGTGTATATCCTATTGATTGTAGTAGTACTAGTAGTAGTAGTACTAGCAATAATAGAGAGGAAGAAGAGATACAAATATACTTAGGATGTATAGAATAGCATAGTGATGAAGAGCCAGATCACCTGCATTGGGATTTTAAGTCCATGTTGGATGTTTCCATGCCTCTGCGTTATTTCCTTACTTGAATGAAATAGGATTGTTGTGAGAATGGAATTAATTTATACAGGCAAAATTATCAAAGCCATGTCTAGCATATGTTAAGAGAGGTATATGTGAACATTTTATGCTATTAATGCTTTGAATATGTTTATCCAGATCCCAGTCTGTTTGAATTTCATTGCTTAATGATTTTTGACTACTTATTTTTATTATAACCCTTATTTACTCTGACCTCCCTTCTTCCTTCCAAGACCTTTTTCTTATTTCTGTCAGAGTTAGCTTCTCATGGACTTATCTGACATTCTTTCTAAAGGTGACACTTCCTTAAGCTGGTGGCCAACTGGAATGCAGAAAGTGGGCATTTTTCAGTATCATTCCCTCTGATCTGCCCTCTGTACTTTGGTTTCCTTGGGTGTTCTGTCTCTAGGTATAGAAGATTACTCGGTCTCCATGTGTCTTTCAAGCACAGTTCCTCAGGAAATTGGCTTAACTAGGGATGCAAAAGGCAGGAAATGTGAAACTTCAGTGGAGGACCCCAAGACACTAAATTGGAGTAATTTCATGCTTCAGAGCTCAAGTCTAGTTGGATTTCTCAAACATTCATTCTTCTTTCACCTCAGTGTAAACCAAATGTGATCTTGAGCTAGTCGGTAGGGAATGGGATTTAGATTAGATAAAATTTATGATAGAATGCGATAAAAATGAAACAACAACAAAAATCACAATACATTTCCCTTCTTCCTCCAAGGAGTAACTTCAGAGGAGTTTTATTTTTAAAAAATGTCAATTGTCTTGGGGCTTTCAACTCATCTTAGGGAAGTTAGTTATTATGCCTTATCTTTGATGAAATGATTAGCTTGAAAGGTGACATGTTGAGATTCAGACTTGTGTGAAAAGTAGCTTTTTGATCAGGAGGATAATGATTTAAAGCCATATCTCATTCTCCCTTTTCACTCAGCTGCAGGGAGAGTTTGGAGTCTCTAGGACAGGACAGCACCCTGGAGTACAGCTTGCAGACTTGAGTGACATCTAGTTCATAAATGGCTCAGCTGGCATCTCAGGCAGGGAGTATATGAACCAGGCTCAGATGCAGCTGATGATTTGATGTCCAGATGTGAGGGGGGAGGGAAGGGGCTCAAACCATCAGCAACAGCAGATTGTAAAGGAGAACAATAGAAAGTGAGAGAATTAAAGAGGAACACAGTAAGATGACAAGGCAGGTTGGAGGGGGTGTATCATTCATCTCCTGTGAAAGCCCCCACAGCAGAAAGATAGATTAATGCTGTCAGAGCTGTTATCCATTCCATCAGCTTTATTATATGGTAGAAAGCTACCTGTCACTTTCTTGGCTGCATGCAGTGGTCCAATCCTGGCTCCTTTCCCCCAATGCATTGCAAACATTTTCTAAGTTTTCTTTTTGAAGCGGCTCTAATATTTGTTTCAATCACAGGTAGATCCATCATATGCATTTAATTTAAAAAGTCATAACAAGTAGAATTTCTGTTCAACATAAAGAGCTCATAAAACAAATGCTACTATTTATCAACTCTAATGGATTTTTGTAAAGGTCTTATAGGAATAAAGAATAAAAATTCAATGATGGTCTTACAATAAATACTCAATACTTTATTGCCTATTTATGGGGTAATCTTGCTTCTCCATAATATATGGCTCTTCAAAAAGGTTTAAATCGTGGTCGTGTGTTTTACTTGCCAGGAGATGGCAATAGTGATCTATATCCATGTTAAGCCTTATAAAGGAGCTCATTCCATCAAAATTAGTCAAAGAGTCAAAATGATTGGGATTTCCAATTCTGTTTTCCAATGCAAAATTATCCATTTTAAATTCTTGAATTATTAAGTTGTTCCTAATCATTCACAGCCTGATTTTTACCAAAGGCGTTGTCATGACAGCTTTTTCAAGACCCCAAAATAATCATTTTGCTTTCTTAGAAGCAATAACAGAATTTGAAAAAAAAAAAAAAAAAAAAAACAAAAAGCCTACATGTCCAATTGGAAATTTTACAAAAGCCATAGGCAATGAAATAAAATGGGAATCTTATAAAAATTATGATGATTACTATTCAGACAAGGAACACTGAATCTTTAAGTAAGGAACCAGATCAGCATCCCTTAAATTTATTGCATAGGCCTTTAGCACTTTGATTGAGAGGAAGTCAACTTTCTTCCATGTTCACTGTGATGCTGTCATTGCTCATTCTGAGTAATGCTAAAAAGTGAAGGAAACTCAACAGCCCTTTCTACCAAGGCTGTGCACATTTCTGCTGGTTTGATTCTCAAAGCTGCAAAACCCAACATTTTTCCTCTTTGTTTATAGCTTCTAGGAAAATCAGGCCTGAGTTTTTTCTTTAGCTAGAGTTTCATAATGCACTTTTACCTTTTATCATTTTAATATTAACATATCTTCAATTGTGGGTTAATTATTTTGTTATATTCTATAGCACTTTCAGTGTAAATCATGTTGAATCTGTTTTGTAGCTATGTGATTTAGGGCTATGAATGCCTTGGAGAGGTGTATCCCCTCTGGATAATAATTAAAGCCATTCTTTACCTGTGATTGACTTGTGACTTTACCCATACATTGCATAATAATTTTCTAAAAAACAAAAAACCACAACATGAAAGCCATCTTAATATTTTATTGATATTTATAAGTTAGCTCTAGTTGCTATTTCTCAGCTAGGGTATTTTTAAATAAAATTTCCAAATCCAGAATATTTTAAAAAATAAAAGCATTTTCAGTTTGTTGTCCTTAATATCTTTTTCCTAAGTGCTGTATTTGAGTATATTGCTCACTTAGTCTTTTACAAGCTATTGGTTTATTTCAGGGTCTACTGTGGATGGGTTCCATACAGTTCTTAAGAATTCCATGTGAAGCAGTTTTAGCCAGTTTGAGTAAAGAAAAAAAAAATCATTTAATAAATTATGTTGCCACAGTGATTAAAAATAACACTGTCAAATGTTATGGAAATAAATTAAAATTTATTAAAGCAATATCTACTATGACAGTATTGGATCCTGACTTCTTTAAAAAAACAAATGTGGAATACTAAAATCAAATTTTTTGTGGTAGGGTATTAGTTGTGCTGTCATATATGATTAAAATATAGATTTATCAATAATTGTTTCCACATATACCTAATGCAGTTGATGATTTGTATCTATTTGATTGTAAGGATATGCTGACATACTCATAATTGAGTATTAAAGTTATTAATATGAGTTTGGGGATTGAGTTGCATTTAATATGTTTTGTTTTTAACCTTTGGTTAGACTTACTGTCACAACAGAAAACCAAGGAAAGTGTCCATGTGCTGCTTATATGAAATGAAATATGTAGCTGAGCCAGTCCTGGGACTCTGCCTCTGCCCTCTCTTCCAGTTCCTGCCCTTTTATAGTTAACAAGAGGCATTTGTGGAAGTTTACAGGACAGGGAGAAGAAAGAAGCAAGAATATCCCCTCATGTCTTTTTTGGGCAGAATATGTGGCATGGATGGAATCTCCTCTGTACTGGTTGCTGTCTTTACTATGAAAGACAGTAAAGCAGGGAAGCTGGTAGGGAGTGCTGGGGTCAGTGTGGAGAGTCTCACACTTAAACAGGGTGGGCAATAAAGGCTCCACTGAGCAAAAGCAGCTGGTCACATGCTTTCCATTTGACTGTAATTCCACCAGTGCATGCAGCAAATATTTTGTCCTTGGGGGTGGGGTGTGTGTGTGGGGGGGGGGTGAGGAACAGAGAGCATGCCAGTGTTCAGGAGGCTAGTATATGTTAAGATACATTATCAATTTAAAAACAGCTGTGGGAGCACAGATTTAAAAGAAAAACAAAACAACTCTGCTATATTCAATGTGCATGCATTTTTAAACTAATAACAACTTACATTTATCATTGCTTCCACTCTTTTTGTTAGTTTGAGGCTAAGGTTTTTTCACACACAGCATCTAAAGTTCTTCTGAATCACTATGGCCAGTAGTTGAATGTATATCCTCATGGTGACGTGCTGTTATTCATTATTTTTGCTTGTGTTTATGCCCTTCATAGAACTAGAGATATGATTTGGATTCACACTGAAGAATTTTTGGATTTTGTTCTGCATATTTTATGGAGGTGCACCTCTAGTTCATTTTCCTTCCTAATTTAATTACATATTGCTAGAAGTTAAATAGCTTCTCTTCAAAGGCAGCTAGAAACTTCTGATATCTAACCTTACAGATATCCTTCAGAATTCATAAATCAGTCATACCAATTCTTCCTAGCTTTGAAATGCCTATGATCAGTTCAGAAATATTCGGTTACTTTTGCCCAAACAGTCAATGACTGCTACTTCACAACCTACTTCTCTATCTGGAGGCTGAAAAATTCCTTTTGACATTGATTGATACATCCTCTTTAGAGAAACTTGAAAATGTGAATGAAAAGATATATTTCATCTCAGAACCCATTTTTTCATGAAGCATCTCAGAGGACCAGTGCTTTATGGAATATATTGGAAGAAACCCTGATCAGGTCATATTAAATTTTTTTTTGAATTTTAACAAAAATTTTTATTAATAACACATGCATGTGTTATTTTAGTATATTATGTAAATAATGGGGATGTGTGCCGGACGAGATAAAAATTCCCAATTTCTGCTAAGCCACTCTTGACTCTTCTTCCCACCTATCCTCTGTGGACATGGTGTGGGCTGCTTGGAACTTCCTTTCTATGTATTTAAATACAAATATATATATACATACATATGCATATGTGAATATATAGACTATATCATACATAAATGCACATACACATAAAAGTAGATATATATATAATATAAACAAAATATATTATTGTTATAAAATACACATTAAAACATGAATATTTATACTGCTTCTAGTATTTTTATTTACATAAGTTTCAAAAATCTTTTTATGTTATTATATGTCAGTATTGTCTGTTTTTAGGATACCATAAGATAGTATGATTATTTAATATTTCCTTCATTAAATAATACACAGGTGAGGGTGTTAGTATTATAAGCAATGTTCCTGAAAATATCTTGTAATTATATATTTTCATAAATGTAGAACTACTTTATATTTTAAGAAACCCAAGGTATTTAGAAGCAGAATTGCTATTTAAAGTATCTTTGCATCTTTAGATCTAATAAAAACTGTTATGCTGTCTCCAGGAAGATTCCAGGGGCTACATCATATTAATGTGCATGACATGGCCAGTTCCTTTGAATTTTCCACCACATCCATTCTTCAATCAAGGGAATGAACTTAAGGGCACTCAACACTGAGCCACATCTCCAGCTCTATTTTGTATTTCATTTAGAGACAGAGTCCCACTGAGTTGCTTAGCACCTAGCTTTTGCTGAGGCTGCCTTTGAACTCACCAGGATTCTCCTACCTCAGCCTCCTGAGTTGCTGGGATTATAGACCTGTGCCACTGTGCCCTGCATTCTTCAATCCTTAAATTTGTTTTGGTTTTGTTTTTGTTCTCACTAATTAGAAGGGGCAAAAAAATCTCAATTTTTATTTCCATTTCTATTTTTCTAATTGCTTAATACAGTGAGTACCTTTTCATTTTTTCTTTGAACGTCCTGCTTTTATTTCTTTGTTCGTTTTTTCTATTGGGTAGTATTTCTCTTTATAAAGTTGATTCATAGAAGTTCTTTTACATTGAAATTAGCCCTTTAAAAAGGATGAAAATATTTTCACCTGTCTTTCAATGTTGTTAGTTATTTCTTTGTAAAGGAAGATTTTAATAATTGTAATTTTCCTTTCCTATTTAATGGGTTTGTTTGTGTGTTATCTCTTCTACAATATTAATTTTCATTCATTATGTGAAACAGGTTGTAGTAGTTAGGGGACATAACAGTTTAGGCAATTAGGTTAAAAATTATGAACCAAACAAATCTGAATGGTTTCAATCAGGGAATGGCTCTGGGTACTTTAGATCAAGGATGACAGAGGAAGAAGTAGCATAGTTTCATACAGTGTGTGGGTCCAGGCCACCTATGGCCCTGTCATTTTCCACTTGTGGTTTGCAAGCCTACTGGAACATTGTTTGTAGGCTGTTAATGCTAGGGAGGTGTAGGTGTGTGCATTTTGAGGGATTTTGTATACAAGGGTACATACTACTTCTAATGATCCATCTTCTAGGTCAGCCACAAAGGCGCACCACATTCCGAAAAAGGAATAAATGGATTAAGTAAACAGCTGGCATCCCCTCCACTAAATTTGGATTCATTTTGCTTCTTCAAATGGATACCACATTTTCCAGCAATCACTTAGTAAATGGGCCAACTTTGACTTGAAATATTACCTTCACCATAAATTGCATTGACATATACACATGGGCTGTTAGAAACTCTCCTTCTGTCAACTAATTTGTTAATTCCTGCATGAATTCCAGGGATTTTTTTTTTTAACATTTCATGTTTCTTCTAGGAGTGACACCCCTTCGTTGTTTTTCTTACATATTTTTGACTGTTTAGAAACCGTCTCTTTTCTTTGTAGTTATTTGAATTGCCATCTTGTTTTGATTTTGAGGGCTTTGAAACTAATTATTATTTTAAATCATTAAAACTCTTCATCCAAGAGCATGGAATGAATCCCATTATTTAGACTTTGTTTTGTGTCTTTTATTACATTTTACAATTTTTTCTTCAGAGAGCTGTCAAATTTTTTGGTCAGTTTATCCTTAAATTCCGGTTGGCTTTTCCTGCTTTTGCATATGAAATTCTTTATTTCATGTTATTTTTCTATTATTTCTCGTAAGCTATTGATTTATGTTTATTTATTTACATTTATCTGGCAACTTATAAAACAACTGAATTCTCGTGACAATTTTTCAGCTGGTTCTTTTTTATGTAGATAGTTGAATCCTTAATAAATTTTGAACCATTGGAACTTCTATATTTTTCCAGCTTAATTGGACAGTTTTCCAAAAGCACATTGTGGTATGCCTTCTCACAGTGCCCTGGATATAGCTGGCTGGTTCTATTGAGTTGCCAGTAAGAACTGGGTTTTCAATATGTTTCTAAAAGAGATTCTTTCTAAGGTTGAGGAGTTTCCATTGAGTAAGTTTTGAAAATACTTCCTTTTCTATTTGGAGTAAAACTCACATGTTAAAACACTGCTAGATAGAATTAAAGAATATTTCTTTTTCAGTTACATACTTTTCTCTTTCTATATTTCCTATCTTTTCCTAGTTTTAGAATCTATAAAATTAACCTGGAAATATGAGTTCAGGTGTTTTCTGAAGTTTCCGTTCTTTTCAATGCCATAGAAAAAAATTTACATAAGTTGAAACTTTAAGGAAGAATAGAACTTCCAGAAGAAACTATTTGATTCAGGGGCCCTTTTTCTGCAAAGTAAATGTTTAATAAACTTCAGAATTCAATTTCTACATGTATTCATCTATTTGTTTTTTCTACTTGTTTTTAAGTCAATGTATTACTTGTAAATCAAAGTCTTAACTAATAATTTAAACATTTGCATAATTTTTACTAAGTATCCCTTTGAAATATGTTTAAATTTACCCATCTATGGTCTTCTTCTCACTTCTAATACTGTTTATGTAGGATTTGGGGAGATGTTATCATTCAGAATCATGCCCCAATTTTTCAGTTTTATTGGTATTTTCAAGAATTAACATCCAGTTTTATTTATCCATCTACTTGTTTCTCTCCTTTAATATATTTTAGTTTTTCTTTGATTAATTTTATTCTCTTTTCCTTAGATATTTCTTTTGAATTTATTTTAGTATTTTATGCTATCCTGGAGTTATATTTTAAAATGACTTGATTAATTATTAATAGTTAAGCCTATTCTCACCCATCATCATCAGATATACAGATTTATATATATTTTTTTAATTTCAATTTGCTGTTTAACTGAGTTTAATTTTTTTCTCCTTGAACTATGTGTTGGTTCTAATAAGTCTTATCAACACTACCATTTGTGTTTGGGAATTTATTGACATTTTCTTTGTGATTTAGTACATAAACTTTTAAAAATGTATGATACATGTTTAAAGGGATAGATATTTTTTATTGGATATAAAGTTCTGTACACATCAAATATAATGGAATTTAAAATATTTTGTTTATATATATTCCAACTTGGTTTGAACAATTTTGGTTTTTAACTTCTGATAGAGTTTTATATAAATCTCTATGATTATAAAAGTTGTTTCATTTTTGCCCTCTGTTACAAGTTTAAAAGTGGTTTGGTAGATGATTTATGATTATAGAATTTTCTTGATTGACTGTATTTTAGCATGAAATATAATTTTAATACCACCCATTTTGAATTACATTTTATCATAATTAATATTAATTAATTTATATGGCCATATGTTTTACTTTTGAAGGCTTTTTTTTGACAAATATGTATAAGTACTTGCATCTTTTAATCATTCCAAGTCAATTTGTTTACATTATTGACAGCTTGGGACTGGGATTTTTTGTTTTTAATTCACTATTACTCTACGACTTTACAATGGGATAACTTGATCAATTCTTTTTACCACTGTTGTGTTTGCATTCAATTCTGTGTCTCTCTTATGATTTCAATTTACTATGCTTTCTTGGTGGTGGTTTTCCATCTCTTTTCATTTATTTTATTGGTTTTATCATTCTTTTTCTTCTTCCTTTTCCTTCCTTAGAGTGGGTTAGGAGTTATGCAGCTGAATTTTACTCTTCTAGTGTTCACTGTTGACATGATAACACATATATTTAAGCTTAGACCCTTGTACTGCAGATGGAAAGGTCAAGGGCAGAAAGCTTAAGTGCATTTCTTTGTGTTACTTGACTGGTACATATGGAGCAAAAACCTTAATCTCAGGTTCAGAACTTGTTCCTTTCCTAGGCTTTATTCTTTCCAAAATATTTGACCCAATGCTTCATACTTTATTATTCTTCATGCTTCCCTGATGTGCTAGCAAATATGTTAGTTACACAATGGTCTTATTCCTTCTATATGATTTTTGCCAAACTACAAATTTCATCAAAACTGGTACCTCCCAGGTTAGAGCAATATTGTCAAGGAAAGACAAGAATGCAAAAGGACATGTTATTTTTATTTATTTTGGCATCTCTTATTGCCTAGGTCAGTAAGAGGTTATTGTAGATCTAAAGGACCTCATGTATTTCCTAGTAGAGTAGAACAATTGAGTCAAAAAAAGTAGCAGCCCAGAGATGGTAAATGTCTTTAAAGTAGATCCTTGATATCCATGGAAAGTGTTGCTCATGGAGCAGCAACATTGATACCCTCTGGAATCTGGTCAGAAATCCAGGCTCTTAGGCCTTTCCCAGACCTTCTGAATTAGGATCCTAGATGACTATCATGCATGCTACAGTTTCACTAAGATTCATTACAACAAATTGTGATTTCTCCTCTTCATGAAGATTAGAGAAAAAAATTGCAGCTATCTCAAAAAATGTGCAGGACTTTTGGACATATAGTTGGTCACTTCTAGTTTTATAGTTTTCTTCATACTATTATCTTTTTTTCCTATTGTTTGTACCAGTTTTATCACGTTTTGTGACTTTATGAAATTTCCCACAAACTTTTTGGTAAAAGATAGAATGTAGATTTTGAAGAGAAATAGTTCTTCATGCTTTAATACTGTTATGGTTTAGATTTGTGGTGTTCCCTAATAACTCATGTGCTAGACAACAGAAGAATTTTCAGAGGTAAAATGATTGGGTTATGAGAGCTTTAACCTACTCAGTAGGTTAATTCACTGATGTGGATTAACTGTGTGGTAATTGTAGGCAGATAGGGTGTGGTTGGAGGAGGTAGGTCACTGGGCGTGTGCTTTTGGGGTTTATATTTTGTCCCTGGTGAGTGGAGCTCTTTCTGCATCTTGATTACCATGTATTGAGCTTCTTTCCTCCTCCACCTCTTTCTGCCATGGTGTTCTGTCTCCCTCAGGCCCAGAGCACAGGAGTCAGCCATGGATGGACTAAGACCTCTGAAACCGGGAGCATCAAATAAACTTTTCCTCCTCTATAGTGATCTTGTCAAGTCTGTTGGCCATAGCAACAAAAAAGCTGATTAAAACAAATACTATTACATCACAGTGGATCCCAAACCAGTTTTTCTCTGGAATTTTTTCAATTTGGGGGATGGCAGCAAAGGATTCTGTTTGGTACCACCTTTCCGGTGACTTCTAACCTGGATGATTTTACACACAAGAAATAGGGTACACATGGTCTTCTCAGAAAAGATACAGACTTAGCAATGTGCTATTGTATTTTGGATAAAATTCTGGAAAGGCAGTTAAACTGTCTTTGTACAACACCTTTATATGAGACTGCATTCTTAATATTGTCAAGATGATGTAAGCACATTATTAAACACCTTTTCTTTGTAGCACTCATTTACAGAAAGACTTTAAAAATATTGAGTGAACTTTTAATCAAAATGGTAGTGGAGTGATTTAACACATGCCTTCTGAATCTGTTCCATGCTTCTGGGAGAAACTGAAAACTACATTTCAGAAGGATGCCTTTTCTTATCAGTGTATCATTGTGGAATATCCAAAGGGGAAAAAATTCACTTGTCTAATTCATTGTCTGCAATGAATAAATTATTTAATGCTGCATTTCCTTTTTGTGGTTTATTTACACAATTGAATTACAAAATTCCTAGAGTACAGAGGTAAATTATTTTGTGTTCTTTTGCCTAAAATCTTTTCAAAGTACCTGTTCTAAAAATGTCTGTAGTTCTTCATTAATTAAATACTGTTTTTCAAACTTTTTCATCACGGTACTTCTGTCGAAAAAGGAATGTGGAAGATCATTTCTAAGGATTTGGTAACTAAACCAAAGCAGGAAGTAGACCTTGGCATTTAATTCAACAGTTTTGACATCTTATCCTATCCTCAAAGTTTGTGTACATTCTGGTACTTTGTAACATACTCTTTTGTGTTGTATATTTTTGGATGAAAATGAAAAGCATGTTCTAGGAACTTGAGATATGGCTGAACCATTGCTTAGCTTTACTCATGGCCAGAAAGATGGAAACCAGCATTACATTTGCTTTTTCCATAATAGGACAAACAGGAAACAGAGGAGAGTTTAGACACTTTTGCTGAGGATAGCAGCCTACTCATTGTCTTTCCTGAACCCAAACAATTCTACCTTCTGTTCCAATACCTCTGTCTATTGTCAACTGTATTAATTTCCTAAGGCTGCCACAACAAGGTGTCACAAACTTGGTGGTTTAGAGCAACAAAAATTTATTGTCTCACGGTTCTGGAGACTGAAAGTCCAGAATCAAGTTGTTGGCTGGGATGTGCTCTCCCCAGAACATTTAGGCTCCCATTTTGCCCTTCCCACTTCTAGTAACCTCAGATATTTCTTTTATTTATTTAATTTTAAAAATTTTATATTTAGTTGTAAATGGACAAAATACCTTTTTACTTGTTTATTTATTTTTGTGTGGTGCTGAGGATTGAACCCAGTGCCTCTCTGCTAGTCAACCACTTTACCACTGAGGTACTACCCCAGCTCCCTCAGACATTTCTTCACTTCTGACAGCTTCATTGCATCCTGAACCCCCAACTTCATGTAACCTTCCCTTTAAGTGTGCCTATCTCTGCCCCAATTTACCCTTTGTATAAAAACCTTTGTCATACTGGGTGGGAGCACACTCTAAGAACCTAATTTAAACCATAAATGTCTTATTTCCAAAGCAGGTCATATTCTGAGGCAGAAGCAGCTAGATTCTAATATACATATGTTTTCTGGGGAAGAGGGTGGCATTCCACTAGAACCAGAAAAACCACTCTCTTTCTTAGGATATCCTATGTGATTTTCCCTTCAATCAAAGCTGTCAAATTTAACAAATAGGAATATATTTGCCTTGGTTAAAAATTTCAGATAAGGGGCAAATAATTCTTTTTTTCTGGTACTGGGGGTTGAGCTCAGGGGTACTCGACCACTGGGTCACATCCCCAGCTCTTTTTTGTATTTTATTAGAGACAGGGTGTCACTGAGTTGCTAAGTGCCCCGCCATTGCTGAGGCTGGCTTTGAACTCGCAATCCTCCTGCCTCAGCCTCCCAAGTGCTGGGATTACAGGCTTGCACCACCATGTCTGGCTAAGGGGCAAATAGTTCTTAATGTAGTTATGTCCTAAATAATTCATAAGTACATTCCTATAACAATTCATTTATTTATTTGTTCATTTATTTGGTGGTGGTGGTTATTTGAAGTTCCAATGTATCTAGGATTTTGTTTTATAACTAGACTTCCAGGCCTTTGTCTTCCTTAGTTTGGTTAAATGAGCTTTCAGAATTCTCTGTCTGGCTTTTTCTTCAAGGTTTGACTCAAGTGTTACCTAAACCAAGAAGGTTTCCTTGGTCTCTCCACCTGGGAATAAGTTCTCCCTCTGCTTAACTTTGGTAGAAATTAATCTGTATTTCTCCAGTGACACAGAAAATGTTCAACTATATATATATATATATATATATATATATATGTATATATATATATATTAGATGGCATATATTAATTATATATATAGAATTTTAATATATCATAGATTTTAATATATCATCTACCCCCTTAAGTGGAAATTACTTGAAGACAGAGGTTTTGATGATTTGATTTGATTTGATTTTTCATCTTTTTTACCATTTAGCACATCTTCTTAGGGCAGCAGATATTTGTAAAAAACAACAACAACAAAAAAAAAACAAACAAAACAAAAACTCATTCCTGTTTGATTTGTTTTGCTGAAGAGAAACAACAATAGCACTGAGCAACTAGGAAAGATAGAAGTATGTGCCAAAAAAAATCTACTCTATAGTGGGACCCTGAGTCTTTAACAAAATGCTCCCTGTTTTCTAACGTGCTCCCTCCTCAGCAAACTGCTGGTTTGACCTACACTAAAACTTCATCATCAGGCATAGACTCCCCATTTCCCTGATTTATTATAAAGGATTAAAGTGCTCACTGGTATTTACTTTTGATGATTTATGCCTAGATTATATTTACAGTCAGTGTGGAAGAAATATTGAAGGGTGTATTCACACCAACATTTTTCAGAAACAGCTTGGCTGAGTGTGGATTGGCAGTGCATAATAGAAAGAAATAGAAGAACCAGATTCATTTCCATAGCAAGAATGCACTTTATACTAATTGCAAGACAGAGATGCCCTTCATTCATTCTTTCACTTATTCAGCCAACCAATAAGTCAATATTCCTTGCATTAGTAAAAAAGGCACGCTTACTTGCGCACAAACTGATGCCTTCGAGAGCTTTCTGATAATTGGTACTTTTACAATTAAAATCCACAAGAATTACTTTATAGTCTTTATGCTGAAGAAAAGAACTAGTATCCTTAAATTATAATTAAAAATCTTAATAAATGCATTTTCCCCAAAATACTCAACTGTGCATAACTGTTTGTCCATTATTAATAAATGCATGCTACTCCTTACATTTAAAAAAAGAAAATTAAAATGGTTTTGTTGCACAAATTTTGAAAATACCATGTTAAAGAGATTACTTTATAAGCTCTCTTGTATCATTGATATAATTTGATATGTAATCATAGTTTAATTTCTGTGTGTTTTACTTATCATTATTTTGGGGGAACAAAATCATGACATTAGGTTTTTATCGTATAAAGTTATAGTTTGAGGACAAAGGTTAGATCTGTTTTATGTAAATCTATACGACAATTCATGCTATAACAGCTTCTTTCAATGTAATTAATATCTTCTGTCAGCTTCGCACACCCTTTCCCTACCATAAAATGATGTGTAAGATGTGGCAATTAAAGTGCTAATTGGGTGTATTAGTCAGAGTTCAGCCAGGGAAGCAGAACCACTATGAGCTTTGTGGAATATGGTTTTATTGTTCCAATACCAGTTTCCACAATTGTAGGTGCCATAGAATAGTGAGAGTTTGAGAGGAAGAGAAAAGTCACCAACAGGCCTTTTAAATGCAGGAGCTGCCAGTTCATGGGGCAGGATTTCAAAGAAGAACTGGTGGAGCGTCTGTGGAAGGTTGTTTTTCTGTGTGTGATGAGTAAGATCAGCAGATGGGAAGGAGCGCTGCCCGTGGGGGTGGTGGAGCTGGGGACTGATGGAAATAACGCTGTCCCTGTGCATCTCTTTCACATGTGCAGTCATGGTAGCTTTCAAAGAATGATGGTGGCTATTGTGCTTCGGACCTCCGAGTCTCACACATACTTCCCTTTGTGCCAAACCTAACAAGAAAATACACAGGGAAAAGTATCACAGGGAATTCAGGTAAAGTGACACAAAAACTGCCATTGTGGGATTTGGGACACATTGCTAAGTTCGTATCAGAAAGTGGACTTTGCCTCTGGCATCCTAGTTGTAGCCCTTTCTCTGACATAAGTATTACATGACCTTAGGCAAGTGACTTAAACCTTTGGACTCAGTTTCCTTATTTGCTGTAAGAGGGAGATAGTAATGTCTCCCAATTTTAAGATTCAAAGAGCATCGTGGCTTCTTCAGCCCATTTCTGCTAATATAATACATCAAAATAGATTTTATAAAGGTATAATAAAAGTTATAGGAGTGTAATTAAAATTATACACAAGTCTGAAAAATTCAATAGTTCCTGCCAGACCAAAATCAGAACTAAGGGCATCAACAGTAATCTGTAGTCATGAGGGCAAATTTAACATGGGAAATAAATATTCCATTTCATGCTAATCTGGAATTTTGTTTTTTTAAATTTACCTCCTAGTGTCATTTCCCCCAAAATTATAGGTACCATTTTTAAAGTGGTTTTAAATGATTGGTTTTTCTTGCTTTGCAATTTCTTCAGTGTGTTATAAGAGATAAATATGCTTCATTGGTGAAGTTAATTTCTATGTGAATTTAAATGATTAACAGAGGAAATAGTTTTGACATTACTGAGACGAAGTCACTTTTTCTGTAACTAAAGAGCATGTATATATATAATAATTTTTGTCAAACACTTATGAGGCACCTACTCTGTGCTGGTCACTCGGTTAACACTAACAGTACAAATATTTAAGAAACATAAAAATGTGGCTAGCACACCATACAGACATCCAACAGGAAGCCTCCGTGTGCAGAGCTGGGTTCTATGATAGATTTAGTCACATACTCCCATGAGAGCACCGAAGGAAGCAGAAAGGACATCTTTGAGAAAATGATTCCTGAACTGAGCTGCCTCTTTTTTTTCCCTCTGAGTTTTGTTTGTTTCAGTTCAACAAAAAAGAGAGAACCTGATGGAGGAAAGAGAATACAGAGGGGCATTGACTAACAAAAGCATCAAGTGAGAGGAGAAAAGTGGCTCATTATTGGAATGTGTGCCAAGCATTGGGCTAAGCACTTTATTGACTCCCAGTAAAAGTTCCATGAAGGAGGAGTGCTGGGAGGCTGCTTGGTGAGTAGCAGGTATGAAGGAAGAACTAGCTAACTTACTAGTTTGTACAGTAAAGCATAGTCAGGTTTATGTTTTCAAATTTTTGACATATTTGCAGGATGAATTTGCAATGAGTTGGAGTTGGAAAGGTGCAACCAGTTAAAAACTAGTGATAATAATCAAGCCTACCATAAGAAAATGAAGGAAGAAATGGAGAAGAAGGAATAACTTTTAAAAAAATATTTAGAAAGCATTTTACCACATCATCTGATTAAAAAGATTAGACTTTGGGGAAATCAAATTTAGTCACTTTCTCCCTATTAAAACAATTATGGATCTGCATACTTTATAACATAAATTATTACTAAAATCTGATTGTAGTTGCAGTCACGTTTTTTGGAGCTTGTTTGCTCAATTTCTGTCCTGTTAAGCTTCAAAGCTGTTGAGCAGACATAGTTTCTGTCATAGACACTGTAAGCAGACAGACCTATGTCTTTGTTCCTCCTTCATTATAAAAAGAATCATAATAGGGCAGCAATCCATACAGCTGAAAATAAAGCATTTCATTCCCCAGTATTTTCTATAGTTACAGATAACCATGTTGCATGATTCTGTCTAATGAGCTATAAGTGAGAGTAAACTGGGACTTCTGGGAAGACTATTATCTTGATAAATCTGTCAGTCATCTTCCTATCTGTACTCTAGCTATAGTAACTGGTCATTCAGTGTCCATTTTGTGACCACATATCAAGAATAGAAAACATAGGTGCATACCTGTAATCTCAGTGGCTTGAGAAGCAGAGTCAGGAGGAGTTCAAAGCTAAATAGGGCTGCGATGTGGCTCAGTGGTCAAGTGTGCCTGAGTCTAGTGCCCAGTACACAGCCCTGTCCCCCCAAAAGAATGGAAAACTAAGAAGGATGTAGTGAGGCAGATTGTTTGAACATTCGCACCATCTCTCAATTGCCAAGCCCAGTTCTGTTGTTGAGAATATGAATTTCTTTTTGGGTTAACCACTCTTTTAAGGTTTCTGTTATAGAGAGCTGAAAGCATCCTGACTTCTTGTTATAATTGTATCACCTTACGCAAAAGGCAACCTCAAGAGTAGCAGATTCAGAAGAAGATATAATGTAAGTTATCTCCTAAATTTTATCTAGTAAATGCATCCTGTGAAACTGATACAGAGGAGCACTCTTCAGAAAATACATTTTTTCAGTAGGTAAAATCTTCCAGTAACTTTTCTCACTGGTAGATCATGATAAGCGGATATAAAAAGCTTTTGGCTCATTTTATAAATTTATGTTTAATAGAAAAGAGAAAAGAGTTGAGGTAGAAACTGGAAAAGAAAGGCCATAAATGGCCTAAAACATCCACTGGGCAAGGCTTTATTTTACTATTTAGTCAGAATATTGTCAAGGGAAGTGCCAGTAGGTAAAGGAGAGCCTGTTCTTTTGAGCTGGAAAGGATAATCTTCAGGTTGACAAGCAATCATCTCACCCAATTTTCTTAAAAGACCTTAGGCATGAATTTTTCTTGGAAATCATTTCAACTTTTTATTCAATGTTTAAGCAGCATTTTGAGGCAGATCCCAAAAGTGACAGAACAAGAAAACAGCACCAATAGCTTATGTACAAAGTAGAACCTACTCGTTTTTATGGATCAGAATATGGTACCCCTTGGAAATAAAAGTATGTAAAAAGAAGATGAATAAAACTCAATAAGGACAAAACTAGGAAATTAGAAGCAAAACACAATTTTAAAAAGTTTTAAAAAGACGTAGGTAAATGAGGTCTTTTCAAACAAATGTAGGAACAATTGGACATCTACGTGTAAAGAAATAAATCTAGACATTGATCATGCACTTTTTTACAAAAATCAACTCAAAATGGATCATAGCCCCACATGTGAAACATGAAACTGTAATATGATTAGAGGATAGTGGAAGAAAATCCAGGTGACTTTGGCTTTGATCACGTTTTTAGATATAGCACTAAAGCATGATCCAAGAAAAAATGATATTGTAAACTTTATTATAATTAGAAAAAATGTTTACAAAAGACACTGAATATAATGAAAGACAATTCACATACTGAAATAAAAAATATTTTCAAATCCATTTCCAATAAAGGACTTATATCCAAGATATAGAAAGAACTCAAAACAATTCAAATAAAAATGGGCAAAACATTAAAAAAAAAAAAAAACTCACCAAACACTATATGCAGGATGGAAATAAGCATATGAAAATGTATCTTATGTCATGAGGGAATTACAAAATAAAGCAATGAGGTATCAACACATGCCTGTTAGAATGGCTAAAAAGATAAATATAACTTCCAGCACCAGATGCTGGTGAGGATATGGGGCCTCAGCATTCCCAGTTGTTCTTGTTGGGAATGTAAAATCAGACAGCCATGTTGGAAGACAGTTTGGAACTTTCATACAAAGATAAACATAATCTTAATCTTACCATATGATACATTAATAGTGATGTATTGTATACTGAGTATTAACTTATTTCATTTGAAAACTTATGTCCACACAGAATTCTGCACATACATGTTACTTTATTCATAATTACCCAAATTGAAAACAAACAATATATCTTTTAATGGACAATGTAAAAGGTAACTGTCATACATGCAAAAGTAGAGTATTATTCAGTGCTACAAAGAAATGAGTTATCAATCTAGGTAAAGACATAAAGGAAAAGTAAATGCATGTTTGCCAAGGGAAGAAAGCCAGTCTGTAAGGCTACATACTATATGATTCCAAATCCGTGTCATTTTGCAAAAGATAAACCTTTAAGAGAAGGAAAAGATCTGTGGTTGGCAGGGGTTTGGGGAAAGTGGGAGGGATGACTAGTTGGCACACAGGAGATTTTTAGCATGGTAAAAATATCTTGCAGACTATAGTCATGGACATGCTATTATGCATTTATCAAGCCTATGGAAGTGTATAGCACTAAGTGTGAAACCATGTGAATTATGGATTTAGTTGATAAAAGTACCTTACAAATGGAAAATGCTGATACTAAGAGAAATTGCATATGGTGGTGTTGGGGGGTAGTACATGGAAACTATATGTGCTTAACTTTTCTGTAAACTTAAAACTGTTCCATAAAATAGTTTATTATTATAAAAAACCTTAATTTTAAATATTAGAGTGGTAACTTAATGTAAGTAAGTAGTACTAATAACTGTCAAAGGAGAGAAACTAACATTGATCATCTTAAGGCCACATTTTTTCATTATACTTACAAATTTTCACAAAAAATACCTGAAAGAAATGACTTTGTAATTTCTATTTTAAAAAGTATGAATAAAGTCACTAAGTCTTAGGAATTATGTTAAGTTGCCTAAAATCACACAGACATGAATTGTTGGAGGTAGATTCCAACCTACCATCTTCTGATAGCAAATTTCAAAGCTGTCTAAACACATTGTAGTTTGGTATTTATGCACTAGGGATCTAGATTGAACAGACCTTTCTTCACATCCTAGCTCTCCCATTTCCCAGCTAGTAAACCTCAATCATTTTATTCTCAAAAAAATTTAATTATGGGATGGGGTTGTGGCTCAGCAGCACAGTACTCACCTAGCATGTGCGCGGCCCAGGTTCGATCCTCAGCACCGTGTAAAAATAAAGGCATTGTGTACAACTAAATCAAATAAATAAATATTTAAAAATATTTAATTATAGTTTTACTTTATTAGATTCTTGTTGGAATAAATAAAGTTCTTAATCCCAAGACAGTAATATATTAAATTATCAGTATAAAGTTCTATCATCTTCACTATTTATTACCATCTTCATCATCTGTATCAGTGGCAATGGATGAGTTAATGAACTAAGGAGCACTCAAGCACAAAGAGAAAAGATGTGGAAAAGTCCAAAGGTACCAAATGCATAGAATGAATTTGTACAAAGGAAGAGGGTGCAAGACCAATCATAGCTGGAACAAGTCTTGGGCAATGCTATTTTTCATCTTTATTTTTTTCCCCCACAGCATCTTTATGAAGATGGGGGTCAGAAAAATTTCAAAAAGAACTTACAGAGCTATTATTTTAAAAGAGTCATCAAAGAACATCTCCCAGGAGGTATATGTGGAGCCAGAAAAGGCCTTTTACATACTTGACCCAGGTGATGAGTGAGTTTGATGGGAGGATTCATAAAAGTCATAAGAATTTTATCTACTGGGTTTTGTTAGCAGAAACTACCAACAATGCCTCCCATCTTGTCTCTTCTCCAAATCACAAATATGACTGACAGTTGAAGTTCTCAGAATAATAATATAATAGATAACATTAATTTCAAAGAAGTTTTGGAAACTCAGAGGAGAATTCCAGACACTTACAGAGAAACTTCTGGAGTAGTGGAGAGCACTCAGCTCCTTGGATACCTGGAGAAAGGATGAAGTAAAGCCTGGCAAGTAGCAGAAATAGACCTTAAATGAATAAAGGAATGATTGGGTGATCACTCCCCCACCATCACCCCAATAGAGTTGCTTTTCCTTGTGTGTCTATAAACGGCAACGACAACAACAACAAACTGTTTTTTATCCATTTCTCTGAGAGAATCTGGGGATAACCACGCCAAACTTTGGAAGCACAAGTGTTCCACTAACTTTTTCCATGAAAACTGTGGCTTGCAACAATTCCTATGGGGGGTAAGGACAAAAGGTTAATGACTGCCTTCTCTGGCCTAAAGAAGGGAGAATCCTTTTTCTAATTTCTTTTGTCAAGATTTTTTTGAAAAAGGAATGGAGCTGAAGGAAGAGTAGATATTGAACCAGGAATTTGTGTGACTTGGGACCTCTTTGGATGTGGTGATAGTCATGAGAGAATCAGAGAAAGTGGAAGAAGAATCAGCTTCTGTAACATGTGGATCTTGCTTTCATTAACAACATGAAATATATGATGTGATTGTGATTTGCCCTGAGCCACAAATATGTCTGTATGAAGTAACAAGAGAAAAAGAGCTCCTTGGGAGTTTGTGCTATCATTCAGTTATTTTGAGGTTTTAGTTCATTCATTTCTTTTGGTATCACTGTGAAGTAGCATAATTTAAATTATATAACATGTTTCATCTTTTATTAATTGTTAGAAACATTTGTTTTTATTTACATTTTCACACTCTGAAACTAGAATGTGTCTCATAATGGGTGGCATCTTACAATAATCAATGCTATTTTCCCCTTGTTATTAGACAAGGGCTTTTATAAAGTAATGACATATATTACAATTGAGCCTCTTAGATATGATGAAATAGGATGTGCAGAACACAACTCAGTACTTTCCTCTCCCTTCTCACATGATTACTGCTTAATTATATATACATTTCTTTAACCAATAGTATGACAGGATCTGCCAGTACCTGGTGCTGGAGTTGAAGACAAAGCAGGCTGATCTATGAAAACTCACTGCTGAACAAGATAGATTTGCACACACATAAAAACATGGAAATAAGGATCTATCAAACATGCAGGAGTTGATGTGAGGAGCTTGACCTAAGAGTTCTAGGATGGTCACATAGAGGTGTGACTCACTGGTATACAGTTGGCAGATGAAGCCTTGGGTAGCAGGCAAATTGCTCAGGATAAAACATCAAGTGAGAAACAGAACTCTGTGGCACAACAGGAAGGAGTGATGAGAGAAGGAAGCAACACAGAGGAAGTGGTCTCTAGGAAGTCAGGGAGGAAAGTTACAGGTGCAAACACTGCTATATTGAAGTTGGGTCCACAGTGTCTATTAGATGTGGAGATTGAAATGACATTTGCCTACACCATCCTTAAATAATTCTATGGGGGCAATATTGGATAGTATTTCTTGGCTTTTATATAGCAATCATGAAGAAATGAGTATGTGAAAAAAATATTTGTTGCAAATTTCTGAGGAAGGCTTTGTTTTATATTTTTCAAGCTATGTCTTATATAAGGTCCTGTGAAAAGGTATTCCTTCATGTGTTTAGTGCAATGAAAGTTTCTGTCATCTATACAACCATTGCATTTCTTTTAATAGATGTTGAGAATATGTGGTCTGTTATTTCACCTTTTCTTTTGGCTTCCAGGAAGGACAAGACAGAAAGCAAAACTCAATCACTTTCTGACCCAAAATTCTGGGTAGCATTATCTCTATCCCTTTTGCTATATTTTGCCTGATATCTTTCCGCCTTTATCTTTTACTATCATGTGTTTTAAAAGCAATTTCTAATACATGTTGAAACAATGGAAAAGTATATATTAAATGATAAATAAATAAAAATAAATGAAAATATAGCCATCATGATATATTCTAGAATTCATTTGACTTTTTCTATTGAAATAAGGTCTAGGACATGAGTTGGTAGTTAATATTAATGTGTAGAAATGAAGGCTTGAATTGTTGGTCTCCCTTTGTGTGATCTGTGACAGCAGCTCTTTATTCAAACTATTTTAAGAGTTGAGCTCATATCATTAATGATTCAGGTACACTAATCAAATAATAAACCTCAAATTCACATTGATTTCAATCTCTATTCAGGCCACTAGGGAAAATAATCAGTGTTTGCTGAAGGAATGAAGAAAATTGGAGAGGAAATAAACGTTATTTTTAAAACCGTTTTGGAATAAATTACACAGGGAGGAAAATTTGACAGCTATTTTAAAGGTAATTGACAGCTTCTCTTAAAATTATTGTATTTCTTATTATTTTTGACAATTATGACATAACATATTTAGAGCTTTTAGTATGAAAATAGTATGCTTCTTAATTGTTTTAAGACTCTTACTTAGGTTCATTTTATTGGTTGTTAGAAAGATTTAGAAGCCCCTTAATTTTTTATAGAACTCTTATGGAGTATACCCAAGGTGGCTGTGATCAATTTTCAATGGAACTACTAAAGACTTTAACAAAACTAATAGCAGCAGAATATGACCTAATAATGGTAAAAGTCATACACACAAAATTGTGAAAAATTTACAAGCTATCAGGCATGGTGGAAACAAATTTAAATACATTCTTATATTAAATCCTCACCCCAAAATGATTATTTTCCTTGTTTTTTTGGATAAATAAGCTGACAGAAAAGCCAACCAGCTCAAAGTGACATATTTAGGATTTAAACTTACAATTTTAAATCATCATTTTCTATTGACCTAAAATTCATCCTTATGTCTTCTTTTCCATCACTTCCCAAAACTAATTACTCTTTATGTTTTGGGTATTTTATCTTTTAAAAGTTAATTAAATCTATTTTGTAACATTCATTAATATTCATCCCAGGTTAAAAATGGCTTTATTTTATTCCTGAACTATTGCAAAAGTCTTCTATTGGAGATACCCAGCATGGAAAAGCAAGGAGGTCACCATATCTACCCTCACAAGGCAACTGTAAAACTGCAGAAACTTACCCAACCAATCATCTCAGAGCCTCAGGAATGGGCCAGTATTTAAGGCAAACTGAGAATAACGTGTTAATGAAAAATGGCCAAACTTTAGAGAATGGGAGTATAAGGATTATACCTATTTACCTATAGCTTTATCCTCTTAGACACAGACAAATAGCAGATGAAAATTCAACCAGAGAATAAATAAAATGTGATTAAATGTAATCAAATTAAAATGCAATTAAATAAACTGGGTGCGGTGGCGCATGCCTGTAATCCCAGCACTTTGGGAGGCTGAGGCAGGAGGATCGCAAGTTCAAAGCCAGCCTCAGCAATGGTGAGGCACTTAGCAACTCAATGAGACCCTGTCTCTAAATAAAATATAAAAAAGGGCTGGGGATGTGACCCAGTGGTTGAGTGCCCCTGAGTTCAATCCCCGGTACCACTAAATAAATAAATAAATAAATAAATAAATAAATAAATAAAGCAATTAAATAAAATGTGAATGGTCAAAGTACCCAAATCTATTGTCTGACTGAAAATAAAAAGTCAGATCCAACTTTAGCCTATCTACAATAAACAATGTAGATTCAAAGACCCCACTAAGGTGAAAATAAAGAATGGTGGGAAAACAAACCTGTAAACAGTAACTATCCTTGATCTAGAATGATCACATTACAGTCAAAGTTTACTTTAAGACAAGAAATATTACTAGATAAAAAGAAAGACTTTCACTATATACACACACATATATGTTTAACAACAGAAACTTTAAATGTATCAAGTAAAAACTAAGAGAATGAAAGGAAATATAAAATTAATAATAGTTGGAATCTTAGGCACCTCATTCTCAAATATTGATAAACAGAAAGTCAGCAAGGATGTACAAGACTTGAACAACACTACCTATCCTCTTAATCCAAGTGATATTTTATAGAACACTCTAACCAAAAAGTAGTCAAATAGACTTTGTTTCAAAAGTACTAGTGAATTCCCTATTTATACAATATGTTACATGCCTTACAACAAAGAAGTCTAGAAATAATACAAATCCCATAGCAAAATGCAGCTGAGAGTACCCAGTACCTCCCAAAGACAATTGGTCACCAAAAGGTACAAGACTACCTCATAGAAATGACTATTATTTGGGACACAAAATATTTAAAATCAGCCCCAGGGGATTATGTAATAAACCAAGGAACCTATCAAGACAATTTGAGCCAGACCAGATAGATACAGGAGTTCAGTTCAATGGGACTCATATTGACCAAGATCAGAATTTTACCATCAGAAAAATAAAACTAAAAATGCATTAAACACACAAATTACATTTAAAAAGCTTGAAATTCATAATGATATGCAGAGAAAACTCATTATAACTGTTATAGTTGGGGGGTACTATTTCATTTTTTCCCCAAAGCTTCCTTCCTTCCTTTCTTTCTTTATTTTTACATTTCATATGGAGGTACTATTTCATTATTCAGAAAACTGATTCCTGTTTAAATGATACTTCAGCATGTCCTAGGAGTTAGAAGTTCTTTATAGAATAATTTCAACTATTGAATGCAGATAGCAGCATTTAAAATCACCATCATGACATGAGCCCAGGCATTGATTATCAATAGATACTAAAATCATTACATGACAGGTGGTGAGAAACTTGTTAAAGAAAGATCAGACTCACATCATCAAGTGAACCCATTGATTAATTGTAACATCACCTAAGGGATCAATTAGACATTATGCTCTTCTTGGAGTGGCCTACTAGGAAGGAAACTATAAAACCCATGTTGTATTATTGCTATAAGAATTCATCTCAAATCTAATCAAACTTCCAGAATATATCTGTTCCTTTCAGGAAATAGTTTTTTGTTAAATGATGGAAGTCATCATTGAAATCCATGGAAATTTCTATGGGACAAATTAGATAAATTGGACAAACACTTCATTTTCTTCAACATGTAAATGACAAAAAAAAAAAAAAAAAAGCACACACACAAAAGCTGGGTGTTTAGAGAAACTGTTATACACTAAAAAAGACTTAAGAATCTTATCAACAAAATGCAATCTGGGAACTTCCTTGAATTTTGATTCAAATTAAACAACTCTAAAAGGTTATTTTTCACATATTCAGAGAAAGAAATACATGATCTTGGAATTAGATATTGCTAAGGAATTAGTACAAATTTAGTTTGGTATATAACATTATTTATCATTGGTAATATTAAGCATGTACAGGTGAAGTGAGATACTGTAATTAGGATTTTCTTTAAAACAAACATAAAGGACTTAGATAAAAATGTTGACAATTGTAGAAATTATGTGGTGAATAGATTAGGATAATGATGTTTTTCTTCCTACTGCTAACATGCTTAGGAAAGTAACAAACAGTTAAAAAAATGAGTGGGAATTGCTTTGATAATCAATTATCTTCAAAATTATCTAATGACTAGTTGTTAGGCAGGAATTATATCTTACAGTCTTAAAAATTTCTGTCTTCCATGGTTAACAGAATTTTCATATGAAATTTAAAAAAGAAAAAAGAAATCACCTTCCAATTCTCCCAGGACTGGTCAAGCCAATGGTCACATGTAGAACCCTGAATCAGGAAAATGGTGGTGATCACTATGTCCTAAGCACTTTACACTTTCTACTTTATTTTAAGGCTTAAGACAACCCTGGGAGCCAGAGTAACAGAGATGACCAATTGAGTGTAACTCATACTTCTCTTTTCTAGTGTAGATTTTTGTTCGGAAAGCTTCAGAAACTCTATTTTCTAGCCCCTTGTGTATATTGGTGTGGTCATATGACTAGTTTTTTGTAATTGGAATTTCAATAAGAGTAATGTGTATTACTCTAAGTTAAAGAGGTAAATGCTGTTCAGCAAAGCTCTATATTTTTTATTCTTTCCACCTGCCTCCTCATCTATTATTGGGACGATATTAAGACAACATAGAAGCCACAGAGTTTAGATTCATAAGACACAATCTGCTTGAGTCTTTGAGTGTCTGCCTTGAAGGTTGCCTTAAAGATCCTCTGAATCAGGAATGGTTGGAATTTATGAGAGCAAGAAATCAACTTAAAGTGTCAAGCCACTGAATTTTGGGGATGTGTTTTTTCAACAAATTGCCTATCTTGATTAGTAGAGTTGCATGTGATCATACCCATCTTAAAATATGAGAACCAGGATGAAAAATGTTGGATAACTTTCCCATGGAACAATTAGTAAATGAGAGCCAGAACTGGAACCCAGGTCCACCAATCCTTAAACATACGCTCTTCATCACCACACTGTGCCAAAGCATTTCTGGTTACTAAGATTTTCTGGCCTACACCACAATATCCTTGTTATTCTTTATAATATATCTAGAATCCTGGTCTTAAGCTTTGATTGCTTTTTCATCTTGAAATTAAAGCTAAAGTCTCCTGAATTCCATCCTTTCTCATTGACTTTTTAAAACCTCTGGCTTAACCTGCCCTCTCAAAATAAATCAACCTTGATAATTCCCCACCTAAAAGAACTTGAATTTCTGGTGTAAGCAAAGCCTTTTTGTATGGAAAAGCTTTCTCAGGGAAAACACAATGCAATCAGCTAGGTATTTTACAAATAATTACTTAGACCAATTATTTTTAACATTGTTGAGGCCACTAATTCCCAAAAGTGGTCCCCAGACCTGTAGCAAAAACGTCATCTGTGAACTTGTTAGAAAGGCACATTCTCAGAACAGAACACAAACCTTCTGAATTAGGAACTCTGGGAATGGGGTCTGTGCTTTAAAAAACCTTTCAGGTAATTGTGAGGCCTACTAAAAATCAAGAACTATTAATTTACTCATTCACATTGAAGTCTTGCTTGGAATTAAAAAAACAGCTGAATGAAACAAAACTCTACCCTACTCTCCTTATCTTTATAATTATATTGTATCTTGAGGAATCTTAAAAAGCCATCAAATTCCTTTCTCAGCATATGGGTATTATAGTTCGTCCATGGTACCTGTGAATCATCTTACTACTATTTCAACTTTCTCCTACATTTTTTAATCTAAATACTTTATCATTTTTGCAAATATATATACTTTCTCCTTCTGCTTTTTATATTATTTTTGCTTTTCTAAATTCCCCTTGGCTTCACTCTCTGTTTTTGTACTACATTCGAACTTCACTTTGCTGCATGTATTTCACTTTCATTCTCTGCCCTTCTAACCTTGCTTTCATTTGCTTCTCCAAAAAGATTGCACATTGTAGAGTCACCTTTTTCCTATGACAAACTTCAAACTATGGACTTTGTTAAGTTGTCCCCATCTTGACCTCCTGTTCATTTTAGTCACTGATATCCTTCATTACATCTCCATAATGTCTACTCTTTTTTCTTTTTTTTTTAAAGATGGGACCACATTGGTAGAGAGTGCACTTAATTCTAATCCTTATTTCATAGCACTCTGTTATCTTAGGCCTATGCAAAGCTTCTTATTTAATTATACATTTATTTCTCTTTATCACTATTGCTCTGATCTTTCTCCTTTTCAAAAGCAACCACATCTATTGGGTTTGATATTTTTGAATTTTTATCTTTGTAAATATGAAATTTTCATGTGTATTTATTTCCTATTTTATCAGATCCAGTTTTATTTTATTTGAAGTATTTATCTTTATCCTCCCAAATACTTAGGGAACAAATAATTGTTACCTTTGTACATGTGAAGTACAAACACATATCAGAGTTTAGGCAACACAGACAAAATAAAACTGAAGCCAAGAGATCACATCCTGTTGTGTTTTGGCTAAGCCACTTTAAAATTACTGTTTGCTGTTGGAAACGAAGAAGATGTAATTTAAATGGAATCATATCCAATTCTCCTTGGCATTTACTCTGTTAATTAGAATATGAGGAAGAATTAATAGACATGTTCCAAGATTCATGCTTAACTCTTAGCCTGAATGACAATAGAACTTTCAAAGGTTTGAATTTGAACATTGATCAAAAGCATCATAACTACTCATACAGTTTGTAATTTACATACATTTTATTGTTAAAAATAGCCAATCTCATTAATAATTTTCACTTTTTACTATTTTTAATAGTTCTCCATGCTGCTGAACAGAGATGCAGTTTGTGATTTCTATATATTGTATAGTATTCCATGGAATAGAACCAAAATATTTTACTTATCTTTTCTTTTATTCACTCTCAATAATAGGGCTACTTATCTTACTGTGGAAATGTCGTTTGTTTGCATAGAAAAATAATGGCTCTTGGCAGAGTGCAGCAGGAGGGCCATCATGCTTGTGGGCAAAACAAGACCTGGCTCTGTGGTACTTCTTGGTTTCCGCCTGTGTGTATGTCACAGCTCCAACTTAGAAAGATGTATCTGCTTTTTATTTTTAGTTCTACTAAACATGAAATAAATCAGTATTTTTTTTTCTTTATCCTCAAATAAAGAATGCAGTGGATCATTCTTCCTTGTATTTATTTTAACAGAGTTATCCAAATCCATTTTCTCCTCACAGTGGTAAATGGACAAATGCTTTGTTTGTTGGAATAAATGCTGGCTTTCATAAAAGGTGTAACTCCAACATAATTCTTTAGAGTAAAATCTTGGGAAATTGGATTCACTCTGGTGTGTTTTTCAGGGAAGAGTTAAGAAATATAGTTTCAATATTGGACTTCCTAAAATTTAGAAACATGTATCAGAGGTTACTATTAATCGAGTAAAAAGACAACAGACAGAATGGCAGAAAATATTTGTAAATTTTCTAGTCTGTCTGATAAGGTATTCATATGCAGAATGCATAAAGAACTCTAACTCAATAACAAAACAAACAACTAATAAAAATGGGCTCAGAGTTCTTGAATCTACATTTTTCCAAAAAAATATGCATACAGCCACTAAGCAAATGAAAAGATGCTCAATATTATAATCATCAGGGCAATATGAATCAACACACAAAATGAATCAAAAAGCACAAATGAAAACTACTTCACAACTGTTAGAATGGCAATTTCCTCAAGACCAGAAAGCAACAGATGCTAATAAGGACGTAAGAAAATAAAAATTCTTGTGCATTTCAGGTGGGAATGTAAAATGGCGCAACAACTATGGAAAGTAGGATGGCAATTTCTTTAAAAATCAGATGGAATTTCCATATGATCCAGCAACTCTCTTTCGGGTTATATAAATGAACGTGAAAGTGGGGGCTCAAACAAATGTTTTTACACTCTTGTGCATAGAGGCATTATTGACAATAGTCCAAAGTGGAAGCAACCTGATTGTTCATTCACAGATGTATGGATTAACAAACTGAGCTACATACATATAATATAGAATATTAATTAGCTTCAAAAAGGAAGTAAATTTTGACAAATGCAATAACATGGATAAGGCTTGAAGACATCACACTAGATAATAAAATAAGCCAGTCATGGAAGGACAAATATTGTATATTATACTTATATGAGATAACAAGAGTAGACAAATTTATAAAAACAAAAAGAAAAATGAGGGTTGCTTGTTGCTGGGGGAAGAGAAATGGGGGGTTACTCTTTAGCAGATACAGAGTTGCATTTGGGGACATAGAAAAGTTCTAGATGCATGGTGGCAATTGCTGCACCACAGTGTAAACAGACTTAATCCCATAGACTGTACACTAAAAAAGAGTTAAAATGGTAAATTTTGAAAAATTTACTCCAATTTTAAAAAGTGTATTTCATCTAAAATGTTGTATTTATAAAACAAATTATTGCCTATTTAGTTTTGCATAAGAAGAGGTCTTGGCTGGGAACAGTGGCACATGCCTGTAATCTCAGCAGCTTGAGAGCCTGAGTCAGGAGGATTGTGAATTCAAAGCTAACCTTAGCAATGGTGAGGCACTAAGCTACTCAGGGAGATCCTGTCTGTAGATAAGTACAAAATAGGGCTGGGGATGTGGCTCAGTGGTTGAGTGCCCCTGAGTTGAATCTCTGGTATACCCACCCTCCAGAAAAGGAAGAGGTCTTGGAAAAGGTCAGAATGTACTTTCAACATTATTTTTCAGTCTCAGACCACAGTATTTTATGCTGTTCAAGTGAAATCTGATAAATTCATATTAACCAAAAATTTATATTGATGGACTCTTTTTAAAAAATGTTCAAGACTTGAGATCCTTAATAATTTCATTTCAACACTGTTGATTTTGCATATTAGAGAATCCAGATAATATTAGTAATGATGATAAATACGGGAACACATTGCATATTTGTATTTATTTATTAATTTTCTAAATTTATCTTACACACATTATTCAATATAATGATTTTGTATACCCTTGAAATGTATTAAATGTATTTCTATTTCCTGGAATGCTGCCTAATACAAAAACGTCAAAATTTTAATTGACTAGTAGATATTTTTGGCTAATTTGGGGAGGGAAGAAATAAAGAAATAATCTGTGACTCTTCCAAACACAAACAGAGCTAGATATTAATTCCAGATTTTCTTCCATGAATTCTAATAAGTCAGTCATAATTTCAACTATATGGACCTCCTACATGCATATTTTGGGCATTTTCCCCTGTGATTATTGTTCTACCACCCTACTTTGTTTAACATATTGCATACTAAAATATTGAGCAGAGGAGTAATAAAATTAGGGGCTAGTGTGACCAAATTTCATCTATTCGTCTTCATATAACAGTAAAATTAGGATAATAGAGAAGCTCTTTTATTTTGTCGTAGAGAAGTTTGTAACTACAATGGTTGATTGTTGCTCTTTTTTTTCTTTTTCTCTCTTGCTGCATTGGTAAATTTAACCATGTTGTTTAGAAATAAACATGTCTATTGATCCCATTGGTGCCAACCCATCAAAGGACTGGCAACGGACCAACAGGTTAAGAAAGCTAAGATTATTAGTTCTACTATAACAAGAACAAATTCCTGACAGTCACAATGCTAGTATCAAAGAGGAAGAGGAATGCAAGGAAAAGATATTAACAGAACTTCAGGATCTGAATCAAGTGGTGCAGTGTCTTTGCAGGCAGAAAACTCATTAGGACTGAGCAAGTTTTATGTAAAACAAAAGCAAATAAACAATTTTTTTTTAAAAAATTTGAATTGGTAGACACAGTGAATGCGAGAGTGTTAATGTGGGTCTTGATAAATAATCCATTGTTTGAGATGGAAGTTTTTGGCCAGGTCAGCAATATAGTCTTGAAAGGTGAACTCCTTGCCCAGATGAGCCAACAGTTTTTCCTACACCAATTGCTTGAAGAATTTTCTGAAGAAGTTATAGTATTTATTAGGCAGGTGTATTCCTGGGCAGAAATTTCCTAGAAAATATTTTATGTTGGTGGTACAGGTGATCTCAGTTATCTGTTCTAATTATTAATTTGAGCAGATATAGGTGGTCTCATTTCCCATCCTCTAAGAATGATCCTTAGCCTGAGTTGAGGGAGTGATCGAAATAGATCTGCCTCTCTGTCTGGTGAAGGTATTTTGGTTATGTACCAACTTTTTTTTTTTTTTTTTTTTTTTTGGTTTGGTGGCTGCAGTCTCTAAAACAAATATTACATTTTCCCCATTCATTTGGTGGTTATTTTTAGAATTATTTGGTAAGTTGGTAATGGTGCAATAGCATTTAAACTTATAGACGTCATGGCTACAGACTGTGCACAGACAGATACCAGGTATTTATGGCCAGAGTTTGTTCTCCTAACCTGGAAGCTAAGAGTATTTGAATTAAATCAAGAGAAAAAAATCCATCCAACCTGAAGAATTTACATATAGAAATAGCTACATGTGTATGTTAGGGTTCACGAGAGCAACAGAACCAGTAGACTGGATATGTTACAGAAAAGGATTCATCATAAGCAATTGACCTGTGTGGTTTGGGAGGCTGATGAGTCAGCAGGCTGGAGTCCCAGGAGGTCTGATAGTCAAGATAGGTCATGAAGTAGTTCCAGTTCAAAGGCCAGCATACTCAATATCCAGAAAGTGCTGATATTTCAGCTTAAAGGAGTTAAGGGAAGAAGAATTCCTTCTTAACTAGGGTAGGAACAACTTTTTGCTCCATTAAGTAAGACCTTCAGTTGATGAGATGAGGCTCTTTCACACTGGGAAGGACAATCTGCTTTACTAAATCTACCATGTTTAAATTATTTTTTTAAATTTATTTATTTTTTATTCTAAGTTGTTAGAAATGACAGAATGTACTACATTTCATATTATAGAGCACATTTTTACATGTATCTGGTTGCATACAAAGTATATTCACACCATTCTGACTTCATACCATGTTTAAATTTTAATTTCATCCAAAAATATCCTCACAGAAATGCCCAGCATATTGATTGATAAACATCTGTGTACCCTGTAGCTCAGGGGAGATGGCACATCAAATTAACTATCACAGGAAGTATAATAAAATACCCAGTTTCACTATTTTTTTGGTTAGATCTTTTTTCCATACTGGTTCTCCCTAATAATAATTCTCTCTATCTCAGAGAAGTCTGTAGGGATCTAACTACAACAATCTTCTTCTAAGACAGTATATATTTCTACTTTCAAAATTAATATATCAAGTGATCTGTTCTGATTCATATCGTGTACAATTTTATGAAAAGTGAGAAGTTGTATGGATTCCTTGATAACAACTGTTATGGTTTGGATATGAGGTGTTCCCAAAAGCTCCTGTATAACTGCAGGAATAATCAGAGATGAAATGATTGGATTTTGAGAGCTGTAACCTCATCAGTCTATCCTAGTTTGAATGGATCAGTTGCATGGTAACTGCAGGCAGGTGGAGACTGGCTGGAGGAGTTAGGTTGCGGGGGTGCATGTCTTGCATGTAAGGGTTCATCTTACCTGTAGGAGTTCATCTTTCTTTTTCTCTGCTTCCTGGCCACCATCAGATGAGATGCTTTACTGTGATGCCACCCTTCTGCCATGATGTTCCACCTCATTTTAGTTCCAGGGGAATGAAGTTAGCCACCATGGACTAAACTCTGAACCACAGGCACACATCTATAATGCCAGCAGCTATAATGCCTGTAATACCTCCTGAGACAGGAGGATGGGAACTTCAAAGTGGCTCTCAGCAATTTAGCAAGGCCTTAAGCAACTTAGTGAGGCTCAAGCAACTTAGCAAGACCCTGTCTCAAAATGAAAAATAAAAAGGGCTGGAGATATTTCTCAGTGGTTAAGCAACCCTGGATTCAATTCCTGGTACCAAAGAGAGAAGGAGAGAGATAGGGGAGGCAGAGAAATGGGGGTGGGGTGGGGAGAGGACATTGGAGAAGCACAAGAGAAGAATAGAGGATAAGTAGTATAAAGTCTGTTAAGTTCTAATTGTGACTTAGGAGATTTAAAATAGGAAATTTTTTCCCCCATATTTTTCATGTGTATTGACCAACAGCTCTTTTAGGAAAGAATTTTGGAATTTGCATTTATTTGCAGTAATTCTTCATACAAAGTAAAATTCATTTGATGAATATTGTCAATTTTACTCTATTTTTGTTCCAAGGTGCCTCTCATAAGAACAAATTTATTAAATTATAAATTCTCTTAAATAGCCATTATAATTCAAAATTGAAGCAATTATGCCACTTAGAAAGATAAGCACTAGAATTTGATTTATAGGGCAAAACCATGTAAAATATAGGTATCTGACTATTCACTGCATGATGAACCCCATGGTTGGTAGAATAAGTTGCTGGTCTGTGTTGGGTATAGGACCACCAACTTTAGTGGTCGACTGGAGTGACCAACTGAAGAGGGACAAAAGGGCATTTCTTTGTAGATGGTCTATTTTGTAGAAAGATCTCTTTCAGAACTACACACTTAAGAATAAGACAAGGCAAGATTGACAAAAGTTACTACAAGATATTGATAAGCTACCTGAGGCAATATGTGTCTGTAAGGACACCTGTTTGATGAGTCCTTGTGAACTTGTGGAGTCTGCTTGAGAGATGGACTTACTATCTGCTCTCTCCCCTCTAAACTTTTGGGAGGCTGATGAGATAAAGAAAACAGATAGATACCGATGATCTATAGCATTACCCATAAGTAAGCATATTTTAATCAAATAAAACTGTGTTAAAATTTTCAAAGATGAAATATTTCTAAAATGATTCCTCGTTTTAAGGGGAGATTTGGGGGCCAAGCCTAACCCCTTCATCAGGAAGCTTGAGGGGCTTGAGAAGACTATACTGAGGCACAGGTTGTGAACAATAGTGATCATGGTAATGATAGGGGAAGTGGTGGGGGGGGGGGTCTCAGCTGAATCTCAGTGACACAGCCAAAATTGTCAGCTGCTGACTTCCCAAATAATTGCTAAGCTACGCCAATCAAAAAGCTATTTTTATTGATCATACCATTAAGGGAAGGTATTACTTTAACAGACTCTTGGTTGTTTCTCAGAAGGGAGATACTAAGAAATAACACTTGTTGTCTTTCATATCTATGCTAGAGAGCTTGTGATGAGATTTCTTTTCAATGAGGAGAACTGATGATTGGATGGAGTTTATGACATCAAATTTAGTGTTGATGGACAGAGTGACCTGGCAGTCTGGAGTAAAGACTTGCTAAACATTTTTGTGCAATAAGTAATCTCTTTGCCCAATAGAAAAGACTTTTCTCTGATGAGCAAACTTTTGCCCAGACAAATTGATTTTCAGGATTTCTTAAAGCAAAGAGTAAAGATATTTATTTCTTGTCTAATAATCTCATTTCCAGACTTATTTGTCCAAACAGAAGTTTGAGTATACAACAGAGTTATACACCAAATATCTATGAATTTGAGAAGGAATTTTAGGAGTAAAGGGTATTAATAACCAATAAGCACATTAAAAGAAATGACTATCCCCTATAATTAATATTTATCATAATTGCCTATCTTATTTAATTCTTTTGTATCAGTAAAGAAGTATCTTAAATATTTTCAACAAAATTATTAAATTCTATATTTATAGAATTAACTATGTGATTGATCAGACATAAATGACATGAAAATAGAAAGCAAATGGAACAAAGAAATTGCCTGAGTAAAGGAATTTTAAAAGTTGAATACATTGATTGGGATTCAAGCTAGAACAATGAGCAAGAAATCAGACTGTAAATTATATTTCCTCTGGCCTAGAGCCCCAGGGAAAACTAATCAATAGCACTGTTCTAGATGTCAATCTGGCCTCCCCTTCTGTAGTCTCCAGGGCTTCTAACATCTAACCCAGTAAGCTTTTCCCGTTTGTCTGTAAGCCAGGTTTTCTTGGTTATTATGCAGTGTAATCCTCTGCTCTTATAGATCTTGTTGGTGATGCCTGCTAATGAGCTTCCTGTTGCCATCACCGTGGATGTCTAATATGAGCGCTCATGCCAGTGGTGTGCTGAATCCTCCCCAGCTATTGGGAATGTGTATTCTTGTTATCAGTGCCACTCTAGGTAGCAGTACTGATGAGTAAAGTCTTTCATATTTCTGTTTTATGTCTGTCTTAGTCTCATGGTGCCTAAGCATTATTAGTTTTTTTTTTTTTTTTTTTTTTTTAAAGCCACTTATTTCAGCTTTTCTTTGTAGGTGTCAAATGTATCCACGGCTGGGCAAATCGAAGTGTGACAATAATTTTTTTCTTTGATAACTGTGGATTTGTGATTTGTACATACTTGCTGCTTCACTTTTTCTGTGTTCTAAAGAAATGTTGCTTCCAGAATTATCGCCAGATTCTCAAGCAGATAGACACTTGGCACTGTGCCCCACCTGTCCTCAATTATGCTACACTATATCTGAATGCTAAGGAACAACCAATAGTTTAAATAGGGACTTCTGTGCCCAATAAAGATTGGAAAGGATGCTTACCTAGGAAGGGTGTCAGGAGAGGGGTCCATTCATGAGATTTTGGGAGTGTGGGATGGAGCATGGTTGGGGATGAGAGGCATAGGTGTCATCAGGGGTTGTGACAAGAATAACTCTGAAGCGATGTGTTTGATCAACCACCAGATACTTCTGTTGCTGAGCTTATTGGACTCACTGCAGAAAGACAGCCCATCACCTTGCCAGTCTTGGTACTGCTTATCCAGATGAAGAAAGAGAGTGGCTACCCAACTGGCCTGGGCCACAAGACTTGAAGACAGTCATTGCAGGGCAGAGAAGGGGTAGAATCGGAAAAAATTGGGTTGAAGAGTACAGCAAAGCTGGGGTCTTGACCAAACTGTGCTTTTTAATTTGTAGCCTGTAAGCAGGGGTGTTCCTTCCCAAGAGACCAAGGTCTGTGGGAGAGAAAGAAAAAACTGACTAATGTCCACTATAATGACATTTAAGAGAAGCTGGGCAGCTGTATAACTTTGATTGGATGATACTGCTTTTCCTATTTATTTATTTTCTCATTTTTAAAACAAAAGAGTTGGAATTAGGCATTCCACAACTTTCCTTTCAGTTACAAATTTTAGTTCCTAGGAAAGAAACCAAATTAATCTTTCAAACTGGGTAAAGGCAGACTCTGCAGCATGAATTTGACCTTCCTATAATTTATAATGAGAAAAATTCTCTATTTTAACAAACCAGTTTTCTTTTGTGGTACTGTACTTTACAGACAAGATATACAATCATTTGGAAGTTTCATAAAGAAATGGTAGTAGATCATTCGACCTTTGGTTTTTGGGGATTGACTAACTTCCCCTAGCATTATTTTCTCTAACTCTATCCATTTACCTGCAAATGCCATGATTTTATTCTCTTTTAGTGCTGATTAGTGTTCCATTGTGTATATATACCAAAGTTTCCCCATCCATTTATCTATTGATGGGCATCGGGGTTGGTTCCACAATCTAGCTATTGTGAATTGTGCTGCTATAAACATTGATATGGCTGTGTCCCTGTAGTATGCTATTTTTAAGTCCTTTGGGTATAGAGCAAGGAGTGAGATAGCTGGATTAAATGGTGGTTCCATTCCAAGTTTTCCTAGGAATCTCCATACTACTTTCCAGATTGGCTTCACCCATTTGCAGTTCTCCCAGCAATGTAAGAGCGTGCCTTTTTCTCCACATCCTCCCCATCATTTGTTGTTGTTTGTGTTTTTGATAGCTGCCATTCTGACTGGAGTAAGATGAAATCTTAGAGTTGTTTTGATTTGCATTTCTCTATCGCTAGAGATGTTGAACATTTTTTCATATATTTGTTGCTGGATTGTATATCATCTCTGAGAAGTGTCTGTTTAATTCCTTGGCCCATTTATTGATTGGGTTATTTGTGTTTTTTGGCCCTAAGTGCATGTATGAAGACACAATTGTTGTGAAAATACTTTATATAAAACCAGCAACTTGGAAAATTGTGCTCATTATATGTAATATGAAATGAGTTGCACTCTGCAAACATGTATAACAAATTACAATAAAAATAAAAAAGAAAGTATACTATAAGTAAAAGAAGCCAATCCCCAAAATCCACATGCCAAATGTTTTCTCTGATATAAGGAGGCTGATTCGTAATGGGGTTGGGACAGGGAGCATAGGAGGATTAGAGGAACACTAGAAAGGCCAATGGGAAGGGAGGTGAAGGAAGGAAGCAAAAGGGTAAAAGAAAAAAAAAAGATGGTAGATTGAGATGGATATCATTACCCTAAGTGCATGTATGAAGACATGAATGGTGTGAATATACTGTGTATACAATCAGAGATATGTAAAAATGTGCTCTATATGTGTAATATGAATTGTAATGCATTCTGCTGTCATATATAATAACTTAGAATAAAAGAAAAAGAAATAATGTAGAATGCCTTAAATTTGGTTCCAAGAAACTGATTCCAAGGCATTAAAAAAAAGAAAGAAAGAAATGGTGGTAGAATCAAGGGCTTTAATTGTCAGTGACTTACTAAAATCTGTTCCATATTTTAGATAGCATGGAAATAATAATGTTGAATAAGAAAACAAGCTGTTCTTTATGGGTATCAAAGCCATTTCAAGAAGGTAGTCAAAGAGTCAGGGATATTTGAGGTAAAAATAGTTCAGATTTCCACTAGATGCATTTTATAGAAATGGGAAATGTATATTTTGGGGATTGAAAACTGCAGCTAACATAATTTTGTGTCTATGTGCTAAAATTTCTGTGATCAAACATAGTTTCCACTTTCTGTGTCAAATAATACTGAAAGCTTTTTGCTTTTTTCCATTTTCTCTGGGGCCAGGGAAACAATAACTGAGGTGCTTGCTTTGGAAAACACTACCCCTAGCATGTAAGACTGTGACCCAACTTTAAAAGCACAGTTTGGTCAAGACCCTAGCTTTGCTGCACCCTTCAACCCAATTTTTCCCAATTCTACCCCTTCTCTTCCCTGCAATGTCTGTCTTCAAGTCTTGTGGCCCAGGCCGGTTGGGTAGCCACTCTGCTTTCTTTGCCTGGATAAGCCGTACCAAGACTGGCAAGGTGGTGGGCTGTCTTCAGCAAGTCCAATAAACTCAGCAACAGAAGTATCTGGTGGTTGATCAAACTATGGTCATTTGGTAACAAATGACTAAACCATCAAGCAAATAATTTAGTCATTTGTGAATTAAATGTTTGGTCTACATTGTAAACATCAGCATAGCAAGTGTTCCTCGTGTTTCTGTATCTGTACTTTTTCTAAAAATCCCTACATACAATGCAAAATGCTTCACTCATGGCCTGTCACCCATTTTCATATGCAAAGATTTTTCTTTTAAAGCTTCTAGCTTGGTACACCTTCAGAAGCTAAGATTCACTAGTTATTTGCACTTAAGTTAAATAAGAAAGAAACAAAACCTAGGAAAATCTTACTGTGACAAGCTTTTCTATACATTTTGTCATTTCCCCTCTATTAACTCTGTCCTAGAGTTGATAAGAAGTCAGCCTGCTGAACTTTCATTTACATACTGTGCTGAAACTTGGACTCTGTTTCCAGTCTGTTAAATTTATTGACCAAAAGTCCCTTAAGCTATTAAAGAATTGAAGACTCCCTGACATACTGGTTCTGAAAGATGCCACTTGTAGCCAATTGAAAGCTTTTTGCTTTTTTCCATTTTCTCTGGGAACAGTTTATCATAGCTATTTTTCTTTTCTTTCTTTCTTTCTTCTTCTTCTTTTTTTTTTTTTGAAAACCCACTTATTCCAATCTACTGGTTGTTTTATTTGTTTAAAATATACAAGCATAAGGCTAAAACAAATGACCAAGGAGAGGCTCCAGAGACACATCTACTACAAAGCCATTCTGAGGGAATTAACCAAAGCCCATAAATTTGGACATATTTTTCTTTGGCTGCAGCAAACTCTGTACTAGTGCTAGTGGAGTCAGCACAAGATTTATTTCCTAACAACCTTAATACTTCTTTCTGGAAGAAATCCCCAAAGTTTAGGAGGTCAATCTTTTTTTCTGAATCTAGATATAAAATGAAGAAAAAGCAAAGGAATAACAATAAAGTTTCCCCCAGAATCCTAATTTATTTTTTCAGGATGCTTAGCATGATGGGTTTGTTGTTGCTAACTGCTGACATTAGAACCCAAACTTCTGTCCTTCCAAGAGGAGTGGGGAACCTGGGGTATCCATAACAACATAATATTATGAATTAAAGTCATATCCACTGGCCCATAGAGGAAAATGCATTAAGGAAGTTGAACTTGGAATAGAAGCTTGCATTGGTATCTCCTCTCACCAGAGAACTGCCTCTTCTCTGCACTCTCATGTATGAAGGAACAGTTGGGTCAGCTTCCCAGGAAGGAAGTCCTGAGATGTCAGGACAGACAGCAGCAGCTGAATTTGGTATATATAACTTAGCTGCTTCTCTAGTCATTTTTTTTTTTATGTTGGAACCTATAGAATGAACTATGGAGAATAAATTAAGGCCAGGCTTCATATATAGAAAAATTAATTTTACTGCCTCAATTTTTGTATACCACTTGTGTTTCTCAGTTATATTTAATAATTAGTTTCCTTTATCCTATTGTGTGTGCATTCTAATTATCATTTATGTCTTTGTCATATTCTTATGAATATTCAGAAAAAGAGAAAAAGTTAAATCAAATCCTACCACATTGACTGGTGATTCTGCACCTAGATCTAAAGTTATTTCAATTAGCACAAATATTTTAAATTAAAGTTTTCATATACAAATTCCAAGTTCTAGACTCCCTTTAGAAGAAAAACAATCAATTATAGGAAAATACTGAATTTATTTTCTCATGTGGTATTAATTGCTTAGGCTAAGAGCTGATTTTATTAGCCAAGGCTTACTTTATCTAATTGACCATTATTCCCACCACTTCCTGTTTTCCTTCACATGCCATCAGATTTGTTCTTTGCATTGTCTGTTTGGCTACTGCAATTATTTGAATTTATCCATTGATATAGAAGAAACAGAGATTAGCATTGAATGAGTCTGGTGAAGTCTTTAGATAGAAAGATTAGATGGGATTTTGGAATCATAGTTTTAAACAAAAGAAAGCAATCGTATGGAATGAACATAGTATTCTCATGAAGAGGGTGATATACTCTAATTTTTATATGCTGTTGATATTGATACTCAGAGGCTTGAAGAATCATTTTCAAGTTCTCTGAACTTGACTAGGCCAGAGATGTGGGTTTCTGATTCTAAAACATGTGTTTTTACTGTGCTGTCTTGCTTAGCACAGTTCTCTGGACTGTAACTTGAGATCATTTATCTGATTCACATCAAATGAGCAATGAAAGTGAATATTGAACAGGAGTTGATCTTCATGTGTGGTGCTATAGCTAATTCTGTTTCTTTGGGGTTGGATTAGAGTGTGAACTGGAGACCAGGAAAAACCTGCCCCTGAAGATCAAGTGGGCCCGGTTATGACCAGGAAATGGAAATGACTGGGAATCAGGCTAGACCTTATAATAAAATGATGACTGGAATTTAATTATAAAAACAAAATTCACAAGTATCTTAATTTTTATTTATGAGTAAATCCATAAGAATGAATAAACAGCATGATGTTATTATGGATTAAGGTCAGATCCATTGGTTGAATTATGGAGCAGAAGTTGGCATAGGCATCACTGACTTAGAATGAAGCATTGCTTTAAATAGACCTCCTCCATCCTTTCTTCCTTTTCTTCTTCAGTACCTCTCTTTCTTCTTTCCTTCCACTTTTTGTAAATACATACTGAGGTTTTCTGAGCATTGGTATAATGGTAAGCCAAATATGATATAAATACACATATAAAACTATGATAGAGGAAAGAAGAATAGAAAAGTACAGTGTAATGAGAATTTAATGATGCAACCTTGGATAAGCATAGTAGATGACTTTCTTATAATGTGGCATTTAAGGTCAATTTGGAACAAAGAGTCATGCTTGTGCAGAGAAGCATTCAGGCTAGTGGGAATAGCAGGCTGTACAGAAGGCAAGGGTATAGCTCAGAAGGAAATTTAAAATGCCTGCTGTGGCTATTATGTCAGGAGCAAATCAGAGTGCCATGATGAGAGTTGCCAGATAAAATATAGGTTGCCCAGTTAAATTTGAATTTCAGAAAAACATACTTTTTTAGTAATAATTATGGACATTTTGTTTATCTGAAACCCTAGGCATGACATGGCACTGGAGAGGAAGAGAACAGTCAGGCAAGGACAGTTTGGAGACTACTTTAAGAACATTTATTTCATTCTCAGTTCAAAGAGAATGAGTTTGAGCAAGTGAGAGATGTGATTCAATTTACTCTTTAAAAACTATTCTGCTGCTCTTTGGAGAGTGGATTAGAGGGATAAAAATAGAAGCAGAGCTACAGTAATGAGATGGTTGAAAGAATTCAGTTTAGAAAAGGTGTCTGGTCTTGGGATTGTGGCAATAGTGATCGAGAAAAGTGGTTTGAGTCCAGATATTTCATGGGAAACCACGAGAACTTGCATGAATGGCATATAAGGAGATGAGGTTTTCAAAGATAATTCAGGTGGGAGGGTAGAGAGACCATATCCTAAAAGGGAGGTAAGCCAGTCTTTGCAGAATGTTTGAAGGAGAATTTCAAAATTACGTATTTGTCCTTGTTAAATTTGGACTGCTAGTAAGAGGTATAGGTATAGTCATCAAGTTAGCAGATAGATGTGCAGGTCTGGAACTCAGGAAAGAACTATGAGCTAAAAATATGAACATGTCTTCAGCCAGGTTATAGTGTAACAGAAGAACTTATTGCTTCTCTGTTTGGCTTTGATTTAAATCAATCTATTTCAATCATTTCATTCTGAATATATACCTTGTATTTTTGATGGACAAGTGGGAAATAATCAGATTTAATATGCAAAATATTAAGAAAACATTTCTTAGGGCAAGTTACTACAAAAATGGCCATCTGTTTTCTTTTGTTTTTTCTTCCTATCCATTTAAGAGTGATCATCTAAACTTGACTGTCAGGGATAGAGTTGAGGTCCACTTGTAATCCTTTACTTCACTGGCTAACTGACTAGGACACCATGCTTATAACTCTGGGGTACATATTTGAAGGAGAGATGGGGAAATATTAGGATGCTTAGAAGACTTTTGCAATCATTTAGTTCGGAGATGATTAGACAGTAAATGGCAGTGAAGAATTTGGGAGCAATTTCAGGTATGGAATTTGCAGAATTTTAAGGCTGAATGAAGATGAGCTATGAGAACATAGAATGACTCAACAATTTTTTCCCAGTGTTTTTGCTTCCACACATTCTAGAGCTAAAAATTTACTCTTTAAAAGCTATTTTTAAAAATAGTTTTATTAGAAAATAATTTTATTATATTTTATTAGAAGCATTTTTTTTCCCAAGCATTTCTAGCACTAATTCACAAAAGCGTCAGTTTTCAGTAGTGGAATTTAGTAGCTTTTTACAAATTTAGGAGTTTGTAAAAGTGCCAGATAGAGGGGCAGGCTTCAGAGATAGAATGGAATGCAGAGTCCAAATACCTGGTTATCTGAACTATGGAGATAAGTAGCTGCCTTTGACACTGTTTTTTTGAAAGGAGAGAAGATGTTCTATCCATTAAGATCCTTTAGCAATAATCATGGTCACAAGAACACAGAACTGGGGATGATTATACACTAATGGTAAAAGAAGTATCCCTTACCCATTCTTCTCTGTCTTTGAGATTAAAACATGAAGTTTTTACAAAGCTTTATTTACCAATACTATTGATAGTTGGAAAAGTTCTTAAAATGATTGACTTTCTTACACCTTTCAACAACAACAACAATAACTTTCCTGTTATTGTTGATACTGGGGTTGAACCCAGAGGTACTTTGACTACTGAGCTACATTCTCAGCCCTTTTATATTCTATTTTGAGATAGAGTCTCTCTAAGTTGCTGAGGCTGGCCTCTAACTTGCAATTCTCCTGCCCCAGCCTCCTGAGTAGCTGGGATTATGAATGTGTGCCACCATACTTGGCTCTGTTATATTTATTAAACAGAAATGCTCAGACTGTGAGTATTGTGGGTTATGTATAATATCATTTCACATTTGAAGGAATTCCAGCAGTGTTTTATTCATTTTTATTGAGTATATGTGCAACATATTATGGTAAAAACTCTTTACAGTAATTTATTAGTTATGTTTTAAAATGCTCCTTTGAGACAGGTGGGTGGCAAATTTTATACCACACAGAATTTTCATGGTCATATAGTGAATCAGTGAGTTGTTGGGTATGACTGTTACTTCCTACAGAAATAGCTCATCTCCTTGCAATAACTTTAATGGGATTCTGAGTTAAGGTGAAGAAAGCAAATTACTAAAATTGCAAATATTCAAGGAAACAATAGTATATGCCTCAAAAATGAATAAATGAAACTTCAACTAAATAAAACACTTTAGTAGTCAATTTTTTATGTGAACAATATACATATTTTGGAGGATGAAAGGCTATTAAACATCAACAAATTATCCTGGCATTGTATATGGCACCACTCAGGAAGAACGAGGACAATAACTTGAGCTCCAGTGCCTTAAATCAAAATTAATACAATTTTTATAGTAGTCTATTTTTAAAGTATGGAGGAGTACTTCAATTATTCTATTGAATTTTGTAATATAAAATGCATCAAATGAGCTAGCATTTGACTAATGCATGCAGCAATTTCCCTTTTGTTTATTGAGTTGGTCAAGATTTTAACTTCAGTAATGATTGTACAAATATCTTAAATGTTCCATCTATTTCATGTTGTACATGTGCATTTTGATATCATTGCATCCAATCAAATATGAATATTTTAACACTTTAAGGTTTTGGAATGAATTTAAAGCTGTCATCCATTACCTTCATGCCACCCTCCCCTCCATTCATCTTACGTATTTGACAGACATCTTTTCTTAAAAGCTTCAAGAATGACGCACCCAGATCAGCAGTCCAGGCAGTGCCACAATTTAGATAAAACAAGTGGAACACTTTGTCTTTCTTTCCGATTAAACAACTGGGATAAGTGTTTTTTTAAATTCTCATAAACAATTCCTCTGGGTTCTAAACTCTTACTTGAATGACTTAGGATAAAGCAATTAAGAAGTAACTCAATAAAGTTGCTAATGGGAAGAAAGAATTCATTTCCAATCCTTTGAATAGATGTCATAATCACAAGTTGTATAATAAAAATGGCAATCGCAATAATGTTAAAACTAATGTTAATAATAACAATAAAGTAGAGGTGTATCCGTTTGTGATTCCAATACAACTCTCATTTAATCCCTACACTGTCCAAATTTTGTTACATACTTTCTTATGTGATCCTCACTGTAAAAAAATGTGTCTTGTCTCACAATGAAATTTTGAATAAGTCTTTAAAGTCTCCTTGGATAGCATTAGCTTCAGAAATGGCAAGAACTTTTTGAGTTCCAGCCACCTCAATTAATTGTGAGTGGATAAGTTATACAATATATGTGATATGAAGTTTAGGGGTCTGCATTTTATAAAATTCTACAGATTTTATTTCTTGCTACTATTGTTACTTTTATATTTGTCTATAGGTATTTTTGATGTGTAGAAGGATTGGTTGCATTTATAGAAGGTATCCAATGTGTAAATGTATAGAAGGTGGTTTGAGTTCTTTTAAGTACATTAAAAGTAACAAAATCAGACTTGTTTTCTTTTCATCAACTTTGATCAGCTTCTGATCATTAATCAAATTGGTTATATACATATTGAATTTCAATATAAAAGAGAATATGGCATAAAGGCTAATTATCAACCAACTTCTAGTGCTCTTTTAAATTATATTAGCAATTTTATGTGTCATATAACTTTTTGAAATAACTCTATCTATAATACTAATAATTATGATAATGGTTATATTTGAATAATAATGCTAAATCTACTATTTATCTGTGGTTTTCCAGACTCTATGACATGCTAATTTTCATAGTATCTTGCTAGATATTTAATATTATCACAATTTTGTAGATAATGATGGGGTTACAAGAGGACCCAGTTAATAAATGGAGGAAACCAGAAAGTCAATGTATGTGTATTTGTATCTGTGGCTTGAGTTCTTTTTTCTATAGTATTAGGTATCTTCTTCTAATGTAAGATATAATCATTTATAGTTTGACAATCAATTCATAGATATCCACCCTATCCTCATAACAGCATGGGCTAGGTTGACTTGCTAAACAAGCCTTAAATTTGTCTTGAGAGCCAAGGAGTTTAATTGCCTCTTTCAAGTTCAAATATTTAGGTTTTAGTTTAAATCCCAGGACTCTATGTTCTTTATTTTCTTCTTTTGTGGACTAAGCACCTACTTTGTACAAGGGACTGGAAAAACATAAAGATGTAGGAGGTATTGTTCAGACCTCGTCAAAAGATTCCAGCATGGTACGGGTTAAACCTATATACTTAAAATTGACAATAAAATAGTCAATAAAAAGGTAACAGAAATTCAGAGGATAGACCTATCTACATGTGTGTGTGTGTGGGGGGGGGGATGCTCACACACATGCATGCTATTACACATACATTCATGAATTTTTGATTCAAGAGATAAAACTTGAGTCTTGAGATTGAGGAAGGGGAACATTTGGATAGATATAAACAAGTGGAGTTTGTTGTGGGAAAAAAGTGGTATACGCTTTCTGAGGCTGTTGAATGATAATGTGGTCTTTATCTTTGATGATCTTTCTTGTCAATCAAAGGATACTTTAGCTAGGAAACTCCAGTACACCATTCTTCCCAAGTGTAGACACTTCTCAAGAGATTGAGAGGCAAGCTTTTGCTTTTTCTTTTCCAGGACATTTTTCTTTTTGTAATTACAAAGAGGTGATTTTAAGCATCTGCCAAAAGATTTATAATTGTATGTATTTTTTTATTACCTGCTATACAAATGAAATAAACTTCTTTCTGTATTGTTCCAGCTGAGATCATTCAAAATTTCAAAATGGTGAGCATTTCATCAATATTTGAAATTTCTTCATATCATACTCACATTCTTTTCTTCTAGTGATTTAAATTTTGCATTTGAAGATTTGAGTACCTCTTTTTCATGATCCACAGCAGTCTCTGTGTGATCTTTCTTATTTTCTAGCAAGACTTTTTTTTTCCCCTTGAAAATAGTATATGCAGCTAGGCTATTTTGTCTTAAATTACATTTTGACAATTTGAAATTTTTTTGCTTTGGTCTCACTATAGTTTCCTCAAGATTTTGATAAGTATAAGCACATAAAAAATAATTTTTTTTACATAATCAATTGGACCACCAATAAACGTACTTATAAAAACATTTAAAAGATATTTATGAAGGTGTAAGTTTAATTTTATTTAGCATAAGTTATAATAAAAATATACATTTAAACATTGAATAAATTAACCTGTACCCATGATTTCCTCATTTTGCTTTCGCCTATGCCATTCCAGTTCTGGTGATCTATCTATCTATCTATCTATCTATCTATCTATCTATCTATCTATCATCTGTCTATCCATCCACCTACCTTATCAATCTATTGATTGATTGACCCATCAGTCTATCTATTGATGTACATATGACCCCAGCCCCCCCAATACACAGTGAAAACACTTATGCCCGTGCCCTTTGGATTAATGCTTTTGACCATTTCCATGTAATCAGAAAAACGTGTTTTCCAAAACATGTCTACACTTTCCCCCTAATTGTTATTTTATTGTTTTGCTCTGCTCTGCTAAGACTTTCACCTATTGTTGGGCAAAATAGAAAGAAATATGGTTTCTTTTATACCTTCTTTTCCTTCCTCTTTGATTGCAACTCCTCTTCTGGTCTTGGTCTTTATCACTTTTTGATTTAGATATGGTAAAGAAAAGATGGTGCTTATCAAAAAGGAAATAATTAATCAAGATCCTTCAGTTAGGCCCAAGACCAAAACTTTGCAAGTGCTAATAGAGCATCCAATAGCACTACTCCTGAAAGCTTGTAAGTTTATTCTTCTCATTGTTGAAGAACCAGGGTTGAAGAAAGCACATTACCCTTGAAATTGGCAGACCTGGGTCAAGTTCTGATTCTATTATGGACTAGTGCATATGGACTCCCATCACAGCTCTGGGCCTCAGTTTCTTCCCTATCCACTGAGGGGGTTAGGTTTCTAAAATGTCATGAATTAAAACAAAGGAAAGTAGAGGGAATCTCATGTGTTACCTTTCTCTAAAAGAAACAAATAATGCAGTTGGTTTTTATGACCTTTTAAAATAGGCGACACTGGATATATACTAAGGGAATAAAAAAAAATAGGCTTATGAGGGTTTGGAGTTGTTAGCAAATGATTGCTGCAGATTAAGAATCCGTAAAGAAGTCACATATAACATATAACCGTAAACTCCATTACAGCTTTAAATGGTGCGAGGAAGTCTGACTGAACAGATATCAACTAAGGGAAGATGAATGGAGTAGAACATGTTTACGGTTCTGAATAATGGTATTTTTATATTACATCTCAACAACTGGCTAAAGGGAATAGTTCTTATTTTTTTCCCCCAATCCTATTGCTTTTTAATCATTCTATGGTGAATAGGAAATCCCATTCTTCTAACAGAATATATAACCACAAATCCCATCATTATGTATAACTATAATGTACCAAAAAAAAAAAATGAGAGTGAATTCTAGTGAAGTTGATCATCATGGTGGCATCGTGGAAGCTCTCAGAGAAGAAGACTGGCTGATGTTTTTCTTGCACTTATTTATTTCTATAAAATTCATGTCAGATTCCACCTGAGCCCTCCAGGACTGGAGGGATAAGAACATGCTGGGAGCTGCTTTAGTGGAATTAAATGATTTGGTTTCCTGGGTCTGCTTTTATTGAGTTTAAAAATTTGAGTCTATATATTTTTTTTTACCTCTTCAAAACTCAGTTCATTTATTTTAAGTGTGGAAATAATGATGATGATAAACCTTTTTCCCCCCACATTTTTCCCCCACATTATAGTTGTACACATGATGGGACTTGTGGTTATATATTCATACATATACGCAACATAAGAATATATGATAAAATGCTAATTAAATTCATAGGACTTTTATGTAGGTCAAATGAGAAATGGAGGTAAATATGCTACATAAAGAACTACATATATGTTAGGATTTTAAACCACTATTGGTCAGCTTTTACTATGTCCTTTTATATGAAATTGTATACAAATCTTTAATAATGATTAAAAAAACTCTTTTCCAAAACAGATAATAAATAGCCATCTTTGTTACAAATGCTAAATACAATGAGGGGATTTATTTTTTGATTAATCATTATTTAATTTGCTAGAAATTTATGCTATGTTTATACTAACACTTTTATTACATTATCTCATTTAATACTACTGCTTAGAAAAGCTAATTTATTGACATTCACACAACTAGTAGACAGCAGGTGTAGGATTGAAACACCTATGCTCTGGTTCCTGTGTTGCTGCTTTCACATTCTGCAGTGTGCTGCTTCCTGACCTGGCCCATCTTTATCTATTAGCTGCTGTCTTGATACTGAAAACAACTTACCCTGCTTTTCAAAGATATTAACCCTGGTTCAGTGAATTGACAAGTTTAAAGCCCAAAGCAGATGCAGTAAAGGCTGAAACAAATGCCAACATTAGGCACATACTAGGATCCCTGTATTTTTGGTGGTAGAATGGATGCATTTTTATATGCAGTGTGGATGAGGCTTTTAGCATATATGTAAGAGGAAGGCATATGCTGGTGGCAAGATACATAGTTATCAACATGATGGAAAGAGGGAAAGCCCTGATTTTGAATTCCAGCAGGCTGTGTGCCTTTGCATAAGTCATTTTACCTCTTTTTTTTTTTTTTTTTTTTTTGTGGTACCAGGGATTGAACTCAGGGGCACTCAAACAACTGGGCCACATCCCCAGCCCTTTTTTGTATTTTTATTTAGAGACAGGGTCTCACTGAGTTGCTAGGTGCCTCGCCATTGCTGAGGCTGGCTTTGAACTCGCGATCCTCCTGCCTCAGCCTCCCAAAGTGCTGGGATTACAGGCGTGAGCCACCGCGCCCGGCTCATTTTACCTCTTTAAATTGCTCATTTCCTTTATGAATTCTTTGAATTGCTCATTTCTAAGTTTCCTTTGTAAGGCGGAAACTTAGAAATATTCCCTATATTATGGAGATATATATTGTGAGATTCAAATGAGTTCATCTGTGTATAAAGGTTACAGTATCAATAAGTGTGAGAGATTTTAACATAATAAGGAAATTGAATATCCAGGTTAGAATATCCTTGTAACCATGCTTTTATTCAGTTTTTGGGCCTTCATTTAGATACCTGGCTTGTGTTTTGTGTTGGTAGCGGTTGCTCTAATTATACACCAGCACTGGCACTTTTGCTTTTGTGTGTGCAAGGCATGTCTTATGGAAATGAAATTAAAATAATGGTTCAGCTCCGCCCAGAACTGTCATGTTTAGCCATTAGCAAGCTATAGTAAAATGTTTGTAGGATATCAATAATGGATTAGAATATAAATATTTATGGAGTGCTGTGAGGTAGTTAGTTTCCATCAAGCTGGGTACATGCAAAATTGAATAGATACTGACACTAAACAAGACTTTGATTAAGTGGTTGTGGCAGAATCCTTTTCCAATATTAAACAAATACCATCTTCAACATTGTTTGAGGTAAAAAGGGGTTTTGAAATCTGGTAGCAGGAAGTCTCTTTAATAAGAAATATGTTATTTTAATGTGTTTTGAATATAATATAACTGTTCAAATATGTATATTTTTCTAATTTTACACAATGGGTAGAAAAAAATTTAAAAATATGAGTAAGGGTATGTAACTCAGTGGCCATGCATTTGCCCTGAATGCATGAGGTTCTGAGTTTGATATCCAACACTGCAAAAGAGAAAGAAAGAAAGAAAGAAAGAAAGAAAGAAAGAAAGAAAAAAAGAAAGAAAGAAAGAAAAAGAAATCCCTATATAATAGATCCCAGATATTTTAGGAATTAAAAAAATAAACTTAACACTTTTGACAATCATTTATATATTTGGTAAAAATATAAATTTATATTTATCAAGAAACATGTAAATATAAATTTATATATAATATAAATATATTCATATTAATTAATATTATTTTAATATTTATATAAGGCACATATATAAATATGTTGTACCAAATATGATTGTCATATTAAGCATGGAATATTTCTCTCCTCTTTTCTGTTGCCTGATATTTCCTTCTTAGAAACTCCACTAAGAAAGAATAGAATTCTAGAAATATATGAAATTCTGTCTGACAAACCTTTGAAGAATTAAAATGTACATAGACACAATAATTTAAAAAAAGTCAAGCACAGGTATATCCTTAAACCATTGTAGAAATAAAATTCTTATGATATAAAACCTGTCTGTCCTGAATCAAATGTCTTTATGAAGTGAGGTCCACAGACAAACCATCTCTGTGGTATCCCCCCAAAATTATTTCAGGCAAAATGAGGTAAGCCTTTTAGAGTATGGCAGATTCCAACTCCATAAGCCGTATGTTTTTACTACAGCCCAACTACTGGGTGTTTTATTTAACACCATGTTAGGTACTTTTTAAGTGCTTTAAAAATGTGAATTTATGTATAACTCATGGAAGAGCTACTGAAAGTATTTTTTTTTAAATTTGAGGATCAGGTAAAATGATTATTGTTTGATTTTTAAAATTCTGTGTTCAATGATTTTTCTAATAAGCTCATCTGATACACACTGAGGATGTAACTGGCTAATAATAAGAAATGGATTAATGTGCAGTTTGTTTACAGCCCTCTGAGGTTAGAAGTTGACCTACAAAAATTAATAAGTTCCACTGATTTGATAGCCTGGAGATATCATTAACTCTAATGGTGATGTGTTTTTATGCCACTGTTGAAAGTTAACCTAGCAAATATTACATCCAGTTGACATTTTACTTCACTATTTGTTTCCAGTTACTTCAATTTCTGTTGATTTCTTCAAAAATGTGTTGGATATATTTTTTTCCATGCTGGGAGCCACCTGCCCCTTTTCTCTGTCAGATTCTGTAACATTTTAACAAGGCTTTTTTTTTTTTTTTTTCTGTCTTTCTTGATTTATAATTGTACATCTGTAGCTAAAACACTTTATACTTGTCATATCTCCATTTTATCAAGTTATGGCACAGCAAGCTTAAATGACTTGCCCAAAGTCACTCAGCTAGTGAGGAGGTCCAGTTTGGATTAAGACTCATGTATTTTGGCTCCAGTGTTTGCATTCTTGACCATAAATAATTTCTATGTTTTTATTTGCCAAGATATTTATTAATTATACTCTTCCCCTCTAAATGAACAACAAGGAAATTCCCAGGTTCTCCATCAAATAGGAAAGGCATCACAATGTTCCTTTGTGTGCAAATACTCACATGGCTTAGAACATGTTGCTCCACAGGTTAGCTGTGGAGAGCAGTCCCCTTGAGCATATCTACCTCCACTGTGGTGCTCATGAGCCTCAATCACTTTTTGTATGGGCTCTACATCAGGAAAATGATCATTTGATAAATCAACATAGAATCTCTTAACAGCGCTTGAGGTGCTGTGTTCTGCTAATGGGAAAATAATTAGTGGCGTAGTTAGCATAGTATATCTTTGCAGATTTGAGGCATTATTTTCAACTAAAATCTCATTTGAAATGACAATGCAAAATGTCAGAACAAAGCAGCTGGCCCTCACAGATTTTAACAGTTTTTATGGAAATGGGTCTTGAATTTTTGATTTGGTAACTCACAAGCAATCAGAACCACTGTCCAACCAATAATTGTTGGTTATCATGCCATTGGCAGCTAAATAAAATGTCCTAGGGTTGTTTGCATATAAACTTCAGGTGATTGGGACTAGTGCCTAGAAGGATTTGAGAATGATTTGGATCACTGTAGCTGCAGGATTAAGGGCTCCATGGAACTGGGGTAGTTGCTGTCTTCATAGAGAATGGCCCTAGACAGTTTGTCATCCATTACTTCACTGGAGACAGAAGAGAATTGAAAGAGAAAAACTGGATCATGTTACAAAATCCTGAACTTGGTCTTTCAAACTGACCACTTCTAAGAATATTCACTGTAGGTGTTCTTCAGAGTTGAGAAATGGTCAGACTCAAGTGGTTGAAGAAGTTTATCACTGTGCCACAGTTTTCCCCTTGCTCTGAAGCAGAAGACAGTCCTTAGAAAGGGTTTTCACAGTCTCTGAAGGACAGGGATCCACAGTTGGTCTTAATGGCCAAGTTTATAGGAAATTCTTGGTATCACTGCACTGAGTCAAGGGTGGGTTTTGCCAAGTCAAGGACTGGAGGACAGTGTGTTTGGAGAGCAGTTATGCCCAGGATCATCATTTCAATTATGGTGACTTGTGTGAGTTAAAGCACTGAGTTGACATATTAGAAAAAAGCAACATCCTTTTTTTATACTTAATTTGCAAATTATGTTAAATAAATTCAGTTTGGGCTGCTTCCTTGTGATTAACATGTACATAGGATACTAAATACTTATTATTTAACTTTAAAAACATTATTCTTTCCAGTTCTAAACATCACATTCAAAAGTTATGTCACTTTTTAAAGATAAATAATCATTAAGATCCTCAAAGAAATAAATAAAAACATAATTTATTTAGGTTCATGGCCTTACAAAAGACTGTGATGATCAGCACTTAATTTGGTATTATTTGTACAGTACTTTTTATCTTGTGATAAATTGTTGACAAAGTAATATACTTTTTTTTCCTCATGTCATGGACATATAACCATTCTACCACATCAAAAGCCCAGATATAACACTGGCAAAGGTCTCAGAATCAGTACTCAAGCTTTCTGAGAATATTTCTTTCCCGGAAAAAGGTATTCATGTTTCATTAACTACTAACACTGTCATGTTTTTATGCATTTCAAAGAGACGATCCTATTGTGTTTTGTTCCCAGTGACTGAAGTGTCATAACCTTTTTGTATATGTTATTGTGCAACGTGCCATTATCTTCCCTGAAAGCTTCAGGTCTCATGTGATGCCTAGCTAAAACTGGACTCTTGTTTCTCTTTGCTTATTTTTAAATAATGCTGGTGCACAGAGTGGAAAGACAGAGTGGTATCTTTTGAAAGTGTCCACTAAGAATTCTTAGTTTTTCAATTAAAAAAAAAATGAGTAGGAGCAGGGGGGAAAAACAAAAACAAAACTCAAACAAAATACCATATATCCAAGATGAGAATAAGACATTTTCATTTTTAGATATTCCCACATATCACTTAGCACAAATCAGAGAGCAAATGGATTTCCCTTGCTGAAACCCCTTCCTTTCCAGTTTGTGCATCTTTTCTCTTCCATTTTATACTGATTACATAAATTCAAAACAGGGAGAAATTTGCCTTAACCAGAATACCTGTGAGAAGATTTTAGCATCATTCATTGTAATCTTTCACTTATAATTTGTCCATAAAGTGGCAGAAAATGGTTTTCTTGGCACTTAATAAAACTCACTTTTTGTTCTTACACTTGCATGTTTAGGCAATATAAACACACATAGAGAATAATGATAAGGGGACATGTGACTCTCTTACTGGGAGTGGTGGGGAGAACAGGAGATAGATGAGAGAAGATATGATTGCTATCTCCAAATATTTTGAGAGTTGTCATGGGGAAGAGGGATTTTACTTGCAATGAGTGGCCCTCTGAAAGATGAAAGTCAGGAGAAATAGAAGCCACAGGGAGCTAAGATTTAACTTGGTACAAGAAAAATGCTGAGTCCAAATGGTCTGAGGAAGGAGCAGAGTGCCTCTAGAGCATATGCATTCCAGATCAAGGGAAGTTTATAAATAGCATTTGCATTCACTTGCAGGAGCACTCTATGAGCACATCAAATAATGAATGAGTAGTTGAAATGAATGAATTTTTTATTCAATAAAATATTGGTTTATTTAATATTTGCAAAGTAAACTTGATTGAAATTTAAAGTAGGGTTTCTCTTAAATAAAAACTATTCATCATAGTTTCATGGATACTTTATTTGCTGCAAAAGAAATCAAACAGCAGCATAGAGTGGCAATAAACCAGACACATCTGCTTTTTTATGGTAAGTTTAGAGTCATTGAATATAACTGGTGGATGAAACTTAAAATCACTTAATCCCACTGCCTAATTTTACAAATGAGGAAATTAAGACTTAAAGAAGTGTTGTGACTGATGCACATTCACAGGATTAGAGGCTAGGTCAGGGGGGTCTAAAGCAGGATTTCTGATTAAAGTTAGATATCTTTAATCTGAGAGTTGAAAGGGTCCTGTGCTCTCTGCTGAAATGTGAGAGTCACAGGTGCTGAGCTACACTACAGAAGTCTCGTGGTGTGTGTGTGTGTGTGTGTGTGTGTGAACTTGCTCACCTGTAAGCTATTTCAACCCCAGGGTTTCTTCCTGATTTGTGTGACTAATGCTTGGATATCTGCCTCTTCTTTGTTTTTGGTTTGGAAGTTCCAAGTATGATTTTACAGGACCTCAGTCTACAGCTTTGAATATCAGCTTCTTACAGCTTTTCTTGATTCAGGTATTGTTTAAAATAAAGATAGGGTTTACAATATGCAAGGAAGTAGGACTTGGTTGGGTTGATGTGTTATTGTTGTTCTGTTACACTACAGTTGTTAAAATGACTCTCCAGGTATTGGCCCCATCCAAACTCCCAAACACACATGCACACACATATACCTCTTTACCAGAACAAATATTCAACAACTGTCTGAGAGAAAGAAAGATAGTTAAAGCTGGGTGCAGTGGGGCACGCCTGTAATCGCAGTGGCTTGGGAGGCTGAGACAGGAGGATCCTGGGCTTGAGGCAGCCTCACCAATTTAGCGAGGCTGTAAGCAACCTAGTGAGACCCTGTCTCAAAATAAAATAAAAAGGGCTGGGGATGTGACTCAGTGGATAAGCACCCCTTGGTTCTATTTCCATTACCCTCCCCGCCCCCAAAGAAGAAAGATGCTTGAATGTTATTGCCACCAAGGCACTAAGGGAGGAAGGATTAAAACTGTATTATGTGAAAAGGAATGTTGAGCTATGCCTCTAACACACCAAAATGCAAAACACTTTGTCAAAGGTACTTTTTGTTAGACATTATATATATTGCTGCCAAGAAGAACAAACATGGGTCTGGATCTCTGTTTTGCTTTTGTTTTTTGTTTTTGTTTCATTGTTGTGATTTTGTTGTTCACACATAGTTAGAAGAGCTGGTCACACTTATTAATATTAAAGAAAGTAAAAGTGTTTGAAAACCATGGTAATATCCAAAGATAACTGAATGAGAAGTTTGCTTTGTTATTTTCTCTCTTGATAGTTTTCAGAGGCCAAACCAATATCAAGGTGTCCTCTCCTGTTTACTTCTCTGTGCATGTCACGGTTTCTGAGTAGGTTAGAGCCAATTTTTTACATCTGCAACTCAAGGCCTGCCAAAAATTGACCATTCAATGGGCTCATTCCCAGTTTAATTGGCCACTTGCTTCTTTTTCTTTGTGAGAACACAAGAGACCAATTGCACCTGCATTGAGCCTGATGTAGATTCAGAGAAGGAATAGTTTAACAATTCTATTTTGGTGTGTGACTCATCCTTTTTCACAGTAGGGAAAAAGTGACATTGTCACATTGCAACGTGTAGCAATATATTTGTGATTATTTTACTTGTATTTGTAATGTAAATTTTGTTGCAAAATACGAGTGATTTGACTCTTTAGTAACTCAGTGAATTTTCTTTGAATTTAAAAGGCATAATCAAAAAACTTTTCTCTAGGTTGATAACACAAACTCATTATGTGCAAGTTTAACCTTGAATACTTGGAAAACTAATGAATGCTACTTGCCTACAAGAAAGAAGGAGGTGAAGCAATGAAGGCGTGACTTTGACATGAAGGAAATATTATGTATAAAATTATATAACCTAATTTATACCATTATATAGTACATTTCTGGCTATTCTGGGTAGATTAAATGTACACGCCTTTCACATTGTCACATTGGAAATCCTCATTAATCAAACATGAAGCATGGTTTGGATTGTGCATCTCTAAGAAGCATATTTATTTTATATAACAATGAAGGGAAATAGCAAAATGGGGAATGTGTGGGAGTTAAAGTTTTGTTTTCTGGTATATTTTGTCAAATATAGCAGTTTATGTCACAACCCACTTGAGATTTTTCTATAACTCTCCAGTGTTTAAAAGAAAGAATACATGGAGCTACTTTGGCATTTAAGGTCCTCCCTTCTCTACTTCCCAACTGTCTTGGTGTCATCTCTCATCAGTCACCATTTGCTTTATGAACTAGAAATGCCACACCTAGCTATTCCTCAACTTGGTGCCTTGGAGAGATGGTGTTATAAACCAAAGGATGCCAAAGACTTCCAGGAGTTCCCACAAAGGCAAAAAGGCTAGGGACGGTTCTGTCCTAGAGATGAGAGGAAATTTGGCCCAATGGACACCTTGATCTTAAACTTCTAGAATGCAGAACTACTACAGTAAGTTTTTGTTGTGTTAATCTACCAGCCTGGGGTAATTAATTATGGTAGCCCCAGGAAACTAATACAATTCCTATATCTTTTGTGAAAGTTAATGGCAAGTTAGAGCATCCTAATACAGACCTCAAAAAACAGGGATTTCATAAAGTTTTGAGCCCCATCACCAAGCTAAGAATGGTGCCAATTTTCAGCATTTGTGAAGAGCAAGGGATGTTCCAGCCTTACCCTTAGTTTTTATCCTGAAGCCTCATTTGACTAGCAAAACTTTGAATTTAGTTCTATCTATGAGACCATCATTAATGGTTGCATCTTTGATTTTGAAGAAAATACCTTCATCTTTCAAAACTGAAATTGATTAGTCTTACATATGTCCACTAAATTTTGTTTACAAACTGGTTTGTTTCCTTACTCTTGGAATTTCTAATCAAATGCCTCTGGTAATAACAATTATAACAAATGAGAATACACACACACAAACTCAAGCCAGTTTGGGCTTTTACCTCTCGTCTGAGGTTCTATTCCCCCAGTGTACAAGTTTATCATATACATACTCCACCTTTCACATAGTCTCACATTTTTAGCAAATGTATTTCTATTACATAACACAGATGATCACTTTTACAGTTTCTCACCATAGTTCTCATCATTTTTTCAAATGGTTTCCTTGGTGGTGGCAATGTGGTCCTAAATCCACTGTCACACATTTTAGGTTTTTGTTGCAGAAGCAACCCACTTCTTGTCAACATATATATTAGTTAGCTTTTGCTTCAATAACACTGTGTAACAAACCACTACCAAACTTAGTGGTTAAATAAACATCATATGTTCTTGTGAGTTCTGTGAGGTCTGCTGATAATCTGTGTATCACTAGGCTTGGTTCAAGGCATGTTAGGTACAATTTGGATATCAATGAGCTAGCCAGTGCAAGTCTTTTGATGGGAAAATGCAGAAGTGTGAGAAGTCATACCCAACTTTTCAATTATATCTTTCATCTATTTGGAAAAAGCTTTGCTAATATTCATTGGACAAATTAATTGTACAGTTGAGTCCAAAATAAAGGTTAGAGAATTAAATTTCTGCCCATAATAAGACCAAAGAAGATGCACAGAGAACCCCAGTGTTATGATATAGATATGAGGTATCTTCCAAAAGCTCCCATATTAATGTTGGAATATAAAATGATTGGATTGTGAGAGCTGTAACCTAATCAGTTCACCCTAGTTTGAATGGACTGAATGGTAACTGTAGGCAGATGGGGTAAAATTGGAAGAAATGAATCACTGGAGGTATTCCCCAAAAGGATGCATCTTTTCCTCTGACCCCTTCTTCCTCTCTCTCTCTTTCTCTCTCTCTCTCTCTCTCTCTCTCTCTCTCTCTCTCTCTCTCTCTCCTCTCTCTCCTTCCCTGCCCGTGAAAGAAACAGGTTTCCTCTAGTGGGCCTTTCCCTTGCCACATGCTGCCTTACCTTGGGCACAAAGCAATGGAGTCAGCCATGTATGAACTGAGACCTCTGAAACTGTTAGCCCCAAATAAACTTTCCTCTAAGTTGTTCATCTTGGATATTTTTGTCACAGTAATGATAAAGCTAGCTAAAACACCCAGCATCAATAGATCAGGGAGGCTGTCTGCCTCATGGAGCAAGTATATTTGCCAAATGATCTACTACATTCTATCTTTCTTGTCCCTCTGGCTGTTTTTGTTCTTTCATTCTGAATTTTCTGTATTATACATATCTTTGTGACATGCCCCCAACCCCGCCCGCCCATTGCCAAGCCACACAGTTGGCCCACTGGTCCCTGCTGAGAAGCGACAGCAGAGCAGAAGTACAGTGGCCCAGGTGGACTGCAACTGGTGTGGCAAGCATGGGATTTGGCTGTATAGAGACCACCCTGCCAGCAGGCCTGAGGTGCAATGGACCCACGCCAGCAGAGGCAAGGTGTGCTGACCTGTCACTCCATAGTGGCCCTACCTGGCCTGGAGCACACACCCACTCCATACAGTGCCACAGCTTGTGGCACTGAGGAGCAGCAGGAAAATGGAAGTAGGGCAGACCAGAATGGGACTTCAGGGCTAAGGAATAGTTAGTTCTTTTCTAAACTCTAATTAGCAGAATTTGGGACCAATAACATTGTACTTTTTCAAACCTTGATCAGCACAGGTGTGGACCAATCATTGATCCAAGTGCTATATAAACCCCTAGACTACACACGTAGATGGCACCTCTCTTGGTTTCCCCTCGCTCTGCGGGAGTTCTTTCTATGCACATTTGAATATATCCTACTTTTACTCATTTGGCCTCATCTGTGGATTTCATTCGTTGAATTCATGAGACAAGAACACCAGAAGATGAATTTGGCAGTGGGCTGTTGGGGTCTGCTGTAAAACTGGAGGGCATAGCCTTAAATTAAGAACAGAAACCCTTCTAGGGCTGTGAGAACTGCAGCCTATGCAGACCTCACCTGCTAGCAGCAGCAGAAAATAATTTCATGTCCAACGCCAGTTTCGTTGGCATTAATTTCTTTTCATTCATTATGCTGGAAACTCTTATCTGATGAAAGTAAATGTAGTACTTATGAAATTTTTATCTTTTCCCTCATCTCATTGTCTGTTTTTTCTCCATTTGGATACTTGCTTAGATGAGCTTGAACTTTCTTTATCCTCCACATCTGTGGCGATCTATTTCTTGTTTTCAATCTTCTTCATGTTAGAATGTTATCTCATGTTGTGTACCATTTCATTAATTCTCTCTTTAGCTCTTTAAGTTGGCTCTTAAAAATATCTGTTGAATTTCAAGTTCATGTATTTTCATTAATAAAATTTATATTTGGTCATTTCCCAAGCATTTTGGACAATTTTATCAGCTTTTACCCCATAGCCATATATTTAAATTCATCTTTTATATGTTTAAATGCATTGATCTTATGTTATAGAACTAATAAATAAAATTCCTAAAAATTTTACCAGTCTGATTTTTTCATGTCTGATTTAGTTATTTTTTGCAGTACTTTCCCCATAGTTTTTCCTTATTTGTTTTGTAATTGTGAGCTTGTGGGCTTTGGAATTTTATTCTGTGGACATTTATGAGAACTATTTAAAGGTGTTTTTTTCAATGAGTTTGTAATTTTGCTTCCAAACATGAACAGCACTACTGCCAATCAAGGACATTAAAATTCATCTTTAGGATTTTTAAACTCCTTGTATAGTAGGAATAAAGGCTAAAGATAAGGGCTAGTGTAATTAGGAATTTGTGGGGGATATATTTTCTCTTTCTTTTTGTTCTACAGTCAAGGCCAAAACAGGCAAGAGTTCCCATTGCCTCATACTGCAGCAAGTTCTCTGCTTTCTGTTCTGTTTTGTGTTTTTCCAATGCATGATGGATTATTTTTGCATAAAACTTTTAAGTGATCCTCTCCCCTTCCTGTAAAAGTCCTAATCTCTCTCTCTCTCTCTCTCTCTCTCTCTCTCTCTCTCTAAATATTACACTTCTAGGACTAACAATCCAGCTCTACTATTATCTCTTCCAGTTAAGGAATAGATTATAATTCCTTTACAAATTGATTTAGTTAATATGAATCGTAATACCTTTACATAGCGATTTATATTGATTTGGTTATTATTTCAGTGGAATTGTTAAGGTATTTAAAAAATAAAAACTTTATAGTATTATTTTTTCTAAATTTAAAGTTTGATTATAATATTAGGAATCATATTCTGAATTTGGCCTATAACAGCAATTTCATAGAAGTTTCTATTCCAAAGGAAGTTGGGAAAATTAGATAAAATTGGCTTTACTGTTAAGGATAGCTGTTTCCCTTATGTGGAAGGTCCTTCAAGTTATTCAGAGAAAACGGTTTAGAGTTTGAATATCCTTCTAGTTTCTAGTTGAAAATATCTCTATAATAGACTTTAAAACTGTATTTCAGTAAAGTAATTCTGGAATCTGGCAACTTTAAAAAAAATCTTACTTTAGATGACAAATAAATTGAATACCTTCTCTGCCTTTAGTAGAACTCCTATTTGCATCATGTCATTTCCTTAGGAAAAAGAGATTCAAAAACTCTTATATATTTGTAGCAAAGCAAGACAAATCTGCATTTTAAAAGCATCATTCTTCATAATGCAACCTTAGTTTCAGTTAATGGAAATACACTTACAGAAGAATCTATATTAATATTAGGAAGTGTTTCATTATAAAACTGTGAAAGTATTTTACATCAGTCAGCTCTAGCTGAGCTATAGTAGGTTTTGCTTGATTTCTTATAGAATTTGTATAAATCCTGAAAATAAACATAAATATTCAAGCATCCCAATAAATTAATAACCTATTGGGATTTCACAAAATGTTTAGGAAAATTACAATTCTTATAGGATCCTCTATCTAATCTCTAAATCCTGACCAGGAGCTGCAGTGCAGAGCAGAAAAAATAATCTATTGCTTTATACAATACATTTGTTGCTTATACTTAATCATTAACCTATTCTGAGATGTGGAATGAGATTTATTATTTTATTTCAAGCAGGTAAATTTGATCTTCAAATGATTGAGGTCAATGCTCCCTATTATACAACCTAAACTCCCACTTTGATTAAATTTTAAAAGTTACTTTGGTTGAATTAGATTATGTGTATTAAAATAAACTGTCTCAGTCCTTGGTAGTGAGTTAAAAGGGAAGACATAGCCAAAGAAGAAAAGAATATATTGAGCTGAATTGGCCGACCTTCAGTTTTGCATTAGCAAAGTTTGTAAAAGCACATCTGAGGATGTTGTGCAAATTCTATCCCAATCAATGACAAAAAATAGTGGAAATTCTCCTGAGAAGTGTTTGGAGGTCATAGTCATAAGGAGGAATGCGGTCATTTATAAACAGGTAATCAGTAACTAGAAATATCTGTGGAAAGAATGAAAGAAATTATTAGTTCTCAATAGTCTTACAGAATCCAGTAATAGATTACAAAAATATTTCACTTTCTTTAATGTGGGAATTAGCTCCATACTTAGGAATAGCTTGATGGCTTTTCTGCTGAAGAACTCTATTAATTCTAAATGGCATGATAATATTAGGATACTGACATTGTTTGGCTCAGTTCCTCATAAATGTTTGTCTTCCTCACATCCATGGATTGGGAAGTGGCACATGGGGATTATTATTTGGTTTTCTCATAAGAATTATTACCTTAGATGAAGACTGTTTTTAAATGACCTTGTTGCTTTTTGTGACTGTGATCCACAACAATTTATCAGGAGCATTGTCACTGATTTTTGTCATTGGTTGAAATAGCATTTACACATCATCCTCAAATGTTCTTTTACAAACTTTGCTAATGCAAAAGAAAAATTCAAAAAATTCAGCTGAGTATGTTCTTTTCTTCTTTAGCAAGTCTTCATTTTTAACCCCAAATCAACCAAAGGAATGATTGAAATTTAAAGCTTAGTGGTGTATTCCTATGCATTAAAACTTCCTATTTGTGATTCTCCTCCAAAGAGTTAACACTTTTGGAAGGATGGATACCATATGCTCTTTACGTTTTGGTGTGAATATGGCAAATAGGGTTTCCATTTGGTCATCAGAGTCTCTGTTAATTTAGGTGAAGAAAAACACTTAAAGGTGGGGAAAATACAGAAAGAAAAGACTATGGACTAGGAGGAACTATTATCGAACCCTGCACTTAATGATGAAAAAGAAAATACAGTAACCATTTTGAAATTTTACTGGTTGAATCACATCATTTTTTCCAACTTGAGGAAAATGATCTATTGATATTTTCTCTTAAATTTATTGATTTATTTGAATTTCTTGTATATATGACAGCAGAATGCATTTCAATTGATAGTACATAGGTAGAGCACAGTTTTTCATGTCTTTGGTTGTACACAGAGTAGAGTCACATCATTCGTGTCTTCATACGTGTGCTTAAAGTAATGGTGTTCATTTCATACCACCATCTCTCCTACCCACCTGCCCCCTCACTTCCCCCTCCCCTTTGCTCTAAAGTTCCTCCATTCCTCCCATGCTCTCCCTGCCCCATCCCCATTATGGATCAGCATCCTCATATCAGAGAAACATTTGGTATTTGGTTTTTTGAGAATGGCTTACTTCACTTAGCATAATATTCTTCAGCTCCACCCATTTATCTGCAAATGGCTTGATTTTGTTCTCTTTTAATGCTGAGTAATATTCAACTGTGTATATATACCACAGTTTCTTTATCTATTCATCTACTGAAGGGCATCTATGTTGGTTCCACAGTTTAGCTATTGTGAATTGTGCTGCTATAAACATTGATGTGACTGTGTCCCTGTAGTATGCTGATTTTAAGTCCTTTGGGTATAGACCGAGGAGTGGGATAGCTGGGTCAAATGGTGGTTCCATTCCAAATTTTCCAAAGAATCTCCATATTGCTTTTCAGATTGGTTGCATCAATTTGCAGTCCCACCAGCAATGCATGAGTGTGCCTTTTCTCCCACATCCTTGCCAAAACTTATTGTTGTTTATATTCTTAATAGCTGCCAATCTGACTGGAGTGACATGAAATTTTAGAGTAGTTTTAATTTGCATTTCTCTAATTCCCAGAGATATTGAACACTTTTTCATATATTTGTTGATTGATCGTATATCTTCTTCTAATAAGTGTCTGGTCAGTTCCTTGGCCCATTTATTGATTGGATTATCTTTTTTTTTTTTATGTTAAGATTTTTGAGTTCTCTATATATCCTAGAGATTAGTACTCTATCTAATGTGTGTGGTGTAAAAGTTTGTTCCCATTCTTTAGGCTCTCTATTTGCCTCACTGATTGTTTCTTTGCAGAGAAGAAGCTTTTTAGTTTGACTATATCCCATTTATTGAGTCTTGTTTTTATTTCTTGTGCTATAGGAGTCTTATTAAGGAAATTGTGGCCTAATCTGACATAATGAAGAATTGGGCCTACTTTTTCTTCTGTTAGGCTCAAGGTCTCTGGTTTAATTTCTAAGTCATTGATCCACTTTGAGATGAGTTTTGTGCATGGTGAGAGATAGGGGCTTAATTTCATTTTGTTACATATGGATTTCCAGTTTTCCCAGCACCATTTGTTGAAGAGGGTATCTTTCCTCTAATGTGTGTTTCTGGTGCTTTTGTCTAATATGAGCTGTATTTATGTGAGTTTGTCTCTGTGTCCTCTGTTCATACTATTGGTCTACAGGTCTATTTTGGTGCCAATACCATGCTGTTTTTGTTGCTATTGCTCTGTAGTATAGTTCTGGTAAAGTGATGTCATTTGATTCACGCTTCTTGCTAAGGATTGCTTTAGCTATTCTGGGTCTCTTATTTTTCCAGATGAATTTCATGGTTGCTTTTTCTATTTCTATGAGGAATGCATTGGAATTTTGATTGGAATTGCATTAAATCTGTATGCTTTTGGTAGTATGGTCATTTTGACAATATTAATTCTGCCTATCCAAGAACAAAGGAGATCTTTTCATCTTCTGAGGTCTTCTTTAATTTCTTTCTTTAGTGTACTGTAATTTTCATTGTAGAGTTCTTTCACCTCTTTCATTAAGTTGACTTCCAAGTATTTTATTTTATTTTTTTGAGACTATTGTAAATGTTTTTCTAGTTTCTCTTTCAGAGGATTTGTCACTGATATACAGAAATGCCTTGGATTTATGGGTGTTGATTTTTTATTTTGCTACTTTGCTGAATTCATTTACTAGTTCTAGAAGTTTTCTGGTGGAATTTTTTGGATCATCTAGGTATATAATCAGCAAATAGGGCTAATTTGAATTATTCTTTTCCTATCAGTATCCCTTTAATTTCTTTTGTCTGTCTAAATGCTCTGGTTAGAGTTTTGAGAACTATATTAAATAGAAATGATGTAAAAGGGCATCCCTGTCTTGTTCCAGTTTTTAGAGGGAATGCTTTCAATTTTTCTCCACTTAGAATGTTGTTGGCTTGGGGCTTAGCACAGATAGCTTTTCAATGTTGAGATACGTTCCTGTTATCCCTAATTTTTCTAGTGTATTTTGAACATAAAGTGGTGCTGTATTTTGTTGAATGCTTTTTTTTTTTTTTTTTTTTTTGCATCTATTGAGATGATCATATGATTCTTATCTTTAAGGCTCCTGATGTGATGAATTACACTCATTGATTACCATATGTTGAACCAACCTTGCATTCTGGGATGAACCCCACTTGATTGTGGTGCACTATCTTTGTGATATGTTTTTGTATTCAATTTGATAGATTTTATTGAGAATTTTTGCATTTATGTTCATTGAAGATATTGGTCTGAAATTTTCTTTCTTTGATGTGTATTTGTCTCATTTTGGAATCATGGTGTCATTGGCCTCATAGAATAAGTTTGGAAGTTTCTCTCTTTTCTATTTCATGAAATAATTTGAGGAGTATTGGTATTAGTTTCTCTTTGAGGGTCTTGTATAACTCAGCTGTGTATCCATCTGGTCCTGGGCTTTTCTTGGGTAGTAGGCTTCTGATGGCATCTTCTATTTTATTGCTTGAAACAGATCTGTTTAACTTCTGAATATCTTTCTGATTCAGTTTGGGCAAATCATATGACTCTAGAAATTTGTAAATGACTTTGATATTTTCTATTTTATTGGAGTATAAATTTTCAAAATAGTTTTTAAATTATTTTCTGTATTTCTGTAGTGTCCATTGTGATATTTCCTTTTTCATCATGGATATTAGTAATTTAAGTTTTCTCTCTCCTTCTCTTCATTAGCTGGTTAAGGGTTTATCAATTTTATTTATTTTGTCAAAGAACCAACTTTTTGTTTTGTCAATTTTTCAATTGTTTCTTTTGTTTCAATTTAATTGATTTCCTGTTATAGTTATTTCCAGTCTTCAACAGCTTTTGGTTTTGGTTTGTTCTTCTTTTTATAGGGCATTGAGATGTAATATTAGGTCATTTATTTGTTAACTTTTCCTTCTTTTAAGGAATGAACTCCATGCAATTAACTTTCCTTTTAGTACTGCCTTCATAGTATCCCAGAAATTTTGATATGTTGAATCAGTGTTCTCATTTACCTCTAAGAATTTTTTAATCTCATCTTTGATGGTTTTTGTAATCCACTGTTCATTCAATAGCATATTATTTAGTCTCCAGGTGTTGGGGGAGCTTCTATTTTTTATTTTATCATTGATTTCTAAATTCATTCTCTTATGATCTGATAGAATGCAGGGTAGTATCTATTTTTTTTTTTTTTTTTAAGAGTTTTTTTTTTTTTTTGCTAAGAGTTGCTTTGTTGTCTATTTGAGACAAGGATTCATGTGCTGCTGAGAATAAAGTGTATTCACTTGTTGATTATTGAAATATTCAATATAGGTCTACTAAGTCTGTTATTGTTTGCATTTTTGAGTTCTACAGTTTCTTCATTTAGCTTTTGTTTTGAAGATATATCCAGTGATGAAAGAGGTATATTAAAGTCACCTAGAATTATTGTGTTGTAGTCTATTTGACTGTTGAACTTGAGAAGAGTTTATTTTTTGAACATAGATGCCTTATTGTTTGGGGCAAACATATTTGTAATTGTTAAGTCTTGTTGGTGTATGGTTCCCTTGAGCAGTATGTAGTGTCCTTCTTTATCCATTTTGATTAACTTTAGCTTGAAGTCTACTTTATTTGATATGAGGATAGAAACCCTTGTTTCCACAGTCCATGTGTGTGGTATGTTTTTTCCCAACATTTCACCTTCAGTCTGTGGATGTTTTTTCTTATGAATCTCTTTAAGGTAGCATATTGTTGTGTCTTTTTTTTTTTTTTTTTAATCCAATCTGCCAGTCTATGTCTTTTGATTGGTGAGTTTAGGCCATTAACATTCAGGGTTATTATTAAGACATGATTGTATTCCCGGTCATATTTGTTTATTTTTGGTGTTTAACTTGACTTGGTTTCTCCTTTAATTGGTATTTCATTTAGTGTAATATCTCCCTTTCATGATTTTCATTTCCTCCTCATGGCATATTTTGCTGAGGATCTTCTGTATTGCAGGCTTTCTAGTTGTAAATTCTTTTAACATTTGTTTATCATGGAAGGTTTTTATTTTATCATCAAATCAAAAACTTAATTTTGCTGGATATTAGATTATTGGTTGGCATCCATTGTCCTCCATAGCTTGGTATATGTTTTTCCAGGATTTTCTACCTTTTAGGGTCTGGGTTGAAAAATCCCAGATATCCTAATTGGTTTTCCACTATATGCAATCTGATTCCTCTCTCTTGTGGCTTTTAAAATTCTCTCCTTATTCTGAATGCTAGGCATTTTCATTATAATTTGCCTTGGTGTGGATCTGTTGTGATTTTGTACATCTGGTGTCCTGTAAGCTTCTTGTATTTGATATTCAAATTCATTTTTCATGTTTGGGAAATTTTCTGATATTATTTCATTGAATAGATTGTTCATTCCTTTGCTTTGGAAGTCTATGCCTTCCTGTATCCCAAAAATTCTTAAATTTTGTCTTTTTATGTTATCCCATAATTCTTGAATGCTCTGCTTATGGTTTCTTACCATCTTCACTGTGTGTTCAACATTATTTTCAAGAGTATATATTTTGTCCTCATTGTCTAAGGTTCTGTCTTCCAAGTGATCTAATCTGTTGGTGATGCTTTCTATTGAACTTTTAATTCTGTTTATTATTTCTTTCATTTGAAGGATTTCTTTTTTTTTTTCCCCAGAAACTCTATCTCCTTATTGAAGTAATCTTTTGCTTCCTTTATTTCCTTATGTAACTCTTTATCAAAATTATCTTTTGCTGCCTGTATTTACTCTCTTATATCATCCTTTAATTCACAGAACATTTTAATTATGTACATCCTGAACTCCTTCTCTGTCATTTCTTCTGTTGTGCTGGCCATGGAGTCTAATAATGTAGTATCTTGGTTTGTTGGGGGCACTTTCTTCCTTTGTTTTTTCATATTGTTCATGTGTCTCCCTTCTAGCACTAAAGATTTGAGGCATTACAGTTTTTACCCTATAGGCTTATAGTCTCCCTGCAGGTTTCCAATACTTCTCCTTTAAGGGGGAGAAGAATGTGAACCGATTCCAATACAGACAATATACAACATTAAACCAAATAGCTGCTATTAAGATATTTACAGTTTTGTCACAATATACAAAAATGGTAATTTCATTTATTATCCACAATATAAGCAGTAGGTTTGCAAAGGGGTCTACAGTTTCTGATGGTGAATAAAGAACCAGGAGTGATATGTAGGATGAAATGTTGAGGGGGTAGGATGTGAGGATATAGAGTTATTAGATCTTAGAAAGTGTGAAAGAGGAATCTAAAGAAGTTGGTTAGTAGCATGAGAAGAGAGGGAAAGTGATTTTGCAGAGACAAGTAAGTGGGAAGATAGTAGAGTACAAAAAACAAAGAAACATAAATATCAAGATAAATAAATATGTAAAAAGAGGAGATAAAAGAATATACAACACTACTGTTATATACTATTCAGACATCTGAGTCCTCAGTAGCCTAATTCATGAAAAGTAATTGGTTTCACAAATGTTGGGGATGTGAAGGTGGGAGAAGAGAGAGAAGAAAAAATAAAAAGAAAAAAATCTCTGAGGAAGATGCAAGGATTGTTTTTGTTGAAGACCGTTATTTTTCCAGCTTCCCTTCTCATCGTATAGGTGGGGTTGTCTGTCGTTTGCTGGTATCTGCACCCTCATGATGGTGAAGGTTATTAGGGTGGGAAGGTTGATCTTGGGGGTGTCGCTCTTGGAGGTCCCTGATAGGAAACTGTACCCCAAGGATCTCCTTTGGGGCCTGCTCATGTGATGAGGGTGCCTGGTTTTATCTCCTTATAACACCTGTATACCTCACAATTCCTGGTCTCTAATTTAGTCTCTAAACTGTATCTCACTCACCCCCTCCCTTTCTACTTTCCAGTCAGAAACCTTTCTCTCCGGAAGTCTTGTGGGCTGCGTTCTGAAGGTTGCACACCTGTTGCAGAGAGCTGTTTTATATTGGGCAGTTCAGGACTCAGTTTTGTGACCTGGTTTTTTGAGTTAGGGACAAGCCACGTAGCCACAGGCACTGTGCTGGGTTAGCAGCTGCCAGAGAAAGGGGGGAGTTGGGGACTTTCAGTACCTTTATATTGCTTCTAAGCCCCAGCCAGTGTTCTAAGCTGGGGATTACCCCAACTAAAGATGATGACGGAGGTGTCCCCAGATGGAGGCAGCTACTTTCAGCAATGGGGTATCAGGTTGGGTGGGGCTGGGTGGTGGCATTGAGTGGTGTGTTCAGAGATGAGGCTCTGTTGTGTGCATTATTGTCGATGGCATCTGTCTCTGGACCCAGTGCAATGTCCCCAGGTGCAGGCTACCACTTGTAGGGGACTGTGGCATTGTTTGCAGTGCCCTAAGATGGAGGCTACTGGGGGAGGCCCACATTGGTAAATGGGGGTCCACAAGGGAGTGGCGGTTGGAGTTCCTGTGTGGGTGGGCCTCCAGGATTCCTGCGCAGGTGCTAATGCTGGTGGTCCTACTCAGGCACCTGAACATCCTGTGTGGACGAGTGGCCAGGAGTCCTGAGTTGATGATGAAGCCTGGAGACCTGCATGGCATAGCATCTGTGATTCCTGCATGGGAGCAGCTATTGGGGGTCCTCTAATCACTCTCAGAGAACCGTATTCCTACTACTTGAATCCTAGGTCCCAGTGTGACACAGAATGCAGCCTCCCTCTATCCCACCATCTTGGATCCATGGGACAATGAATTCTTGACACTGAGGGGTGCATACCTCTTGTGGTAGGTGCTCTCTATCAGCAAGTAGAACCACTTTTTGGTGGGTGGGATTTACTAAACTAAATTTTAATTCTACTTATTTAATAATCTTCAAATAGTTAAATCAACTTTCAGTTCTCATTTTAGTAGAATTACTAGCAGTACATGGAACTTATCATTCCTTTTGGCTTTTAAACACTTTCCTCTTTTGGCTACTGGGACTAACACATGCTCATGGGTTTTCTCTGATCTCAGCACCTGTTCCTGTTTATTAGGCATTGCTGTATGAAAAGGGGCATCCCAAATTTGTTTGTGTCCCATAGTAAAGTCTTTATAATTTTTCTTTAACTATTTTATTTCAAATTCACTACAGTTTATAATATCATGTATATGCCAATTACTTCCAAATATATAGCCAAAGCTCTCAAAACCTCCCTACTAAACTTCAGATTGTTATATTCAATTACTAACTTAACCTATCTACTATGAAATATGAGTACCTCCAAATTAAAATATTTGAAATTGAATATGCAATTTGTCTTTCACTCCCTGCAACTTGATTTTCTTATTGTTTTCTTGTCTCGCTAAATTGCAAAAGCTTACTCAGTTGTTAAGTCAAATAGCAACATGAACAATTGGAGTCCTCCAGGGATTCTCCTATGATCATATTTCATTTCAGAAACTTATCTTGATTCTACATTGAAAACATACTTAGAATGTGATGACTTTTCATTACCTCTATAAAAACTTCCCAGTCAAAGCCACCACCATCACTGACTGGACTATTGTAATAGGAAATGAACTGGGGTACTTTCTCCTAATCTTGTTCTTTGTACCTATTTATCAAAGTAGCAAGGACATTTTATCCTATGACTTCTCTACTTACACTTTTTGTAAGTCCTAGCCAGCATGATAAGGCAGAAAAATATACAAAAGATACTTTTGGGAGGAAGATGTAAACTGCCTTTATTTGCAGATGATATGATTATATGAATAGAAATCCTAAAAACCTATTAGAATTATAAAGTGAATTAGCAAGGTCAATATAAAAGAATACAAGGTACTATGTTTTTATATCTAAGGTCAATATACAAAGAATAATAAATCAATGAATGAAAGTCAATAATAATTCAATATGAAAATGACAGAGTACAAAATGAAGTTAAAATATAGCATTTATAATACTATTAAAACCATATTATAAAAGATACACAAGGCTTCAACACTAAAAACTGCAAGATACTGTTAGAGAAATGAATGATTCTTTAAATAATGAAGAGATTTATGATTATGGATTAGTTGACTCAATAGTTTAAAGATGTCCATGAGTCCCATGTTGACTTGATAATGAAGGGCAAAAATCACACCGGAGACAACTGGGCAGCCAAGAGATTTATTCACCAGCCTTTATGGTTGGTCGGAGGTAGAAGAAATACGAGGAGAGAGGAGTCAGGGAGAGGGAAGTGTGCAAGCTCTGGTGGGAGAGAGCAGTCAGGGAGAGGGGAGTGTGCAAGCTCTGGACAGAGGGTCGGTGCCTGGTTGTGCTGGCTGTGGTCTCTGGAGCTGTCTGCTGGGCAGCTGCTGTCGGGCTGGAGACAGTGAGTCTGGAGCTGTTGCAGCAGCTGCTTCTTCTCATCAGGGAAGAGCTGTTGTGTCTGAGCTCCATGCAAGCAGGAGCTTTAAATAGGGATTTCTGGTGGGGGGTGTACCAGAGTGACCTTTAACACTATTGGCTCTTTTCCCAGGGAATAGGGAGAACTTTAAGCAGATTGGCTCCTGCCTGGGGAAAATGAAACCAGGTTGCTCCTCATGGAAATTCCCATGGGGGAGGTGGCCCATCGGCCTAAGCCTATCTATCAGATAATATAATTCCATTAAAAATTCTTTCTTTGAGGGAATTTTTTGTTAATACGTGTGTACAAAAATTTATAAGTTAGGTTGTGGGTGTAGTTGAGTGGTAGAATGCTTGCCTAGCATGCTCAAGGCCTTGGGTTTGATCCCTAGCACTAAGTAAATAAACAAATATATAAAAATAAAAAATTATTAGCATGTTCTAAATATTTTGTGGAAATGCAAATAACAAAGAATGGAGAAGAAAATCTTGAACAAGTGAACATTTTCAAGGCTTATCAGGAGTAAATGAAAGTATGATGCTGTGATGTTGGCAAAAGGGTGAACAAATAATGAAACATATCTGAAATTCTACATGCACATTTGCTTGATACATAATAAAATGCCACTGCTGTTCATTTGAGAAAGAATGTTTCTTAAACAAACAATGTTGGATCAATTGGATATTCATATAGAAGTACATGCATGTTGACCTCTGCTAAACCAATATACAAAATTCAATCAAAATGGATTGTAAATGTAAATATGTAAACAATAAAGCTTCTAGTAAAAAAAACAATAGGAGAATATTTTTGAAGCTTCAGAATAGACTTACTTTCTTAAACAGGTTACAAAAAGCTCTAGCTGTAAGAAAAAAAAAATGCTAGATAATTTGGACTTCATTAAGAGTAAAAAGCTTTGTTTATTAAAAGACATAGTGAAAAAGTGAAAAATCAAGCCACATAAACAGACAAGATAATGGCAACATATACATAAAAATATGTGAGATCTTCTTCTGCAAATCAATCTTTTTAAACCATAATAAATCAAAGTGAGCAGAATCCTCGAATCCTTTTACAAGTACCTGAAGGGCAAAAATCACACCGGAGACAACCATGCAGCCAAGATATTTATTCACCAGCCTCTACGGCTGGTCCAAGGCAGAAGAAGTACAGGGAGAGAGGAGTCAGGGAGAGGGAAGTTTGCAAGCTATGGACGGAGGGTTGGTGCCTGGTCATGCCTGCCGCAGTCTCCTGAGCTGTCCGCTGGAGCAGCACCTTCAGGCTGGAGACTGTGAGTCTGGAGCCTTTGCAGCCGCTGCTTCCTCTCCGCAGGAATGAGATGTTGTGTGGGCTGCTTTTCTCCGCAGGGGCGAGCTGTTGTGTTGTGAGCTCCAGGCAGGCAGGGACTTAAGTAGGGATTTCTGGGGGGGGGGGGGGTGTGTGCCTGAGCGACCTTTAACACCATTGGCTCTTTTCCCAGTAAACAAGGTGACTTTTAAGCGGATTGGCTCCTGCCTGGGGAAATTGAAACCAGGTTGCTCCTAGTGGAATTTGCTGTGGGGGAGGTGGCCTGTCAGCTCAAGCCTATCTATCAGTACCCATTTCTGCTTTATTTCTTCTTGACTTCAATATGCTTGTTTTTCTCCATAATGCTGATCTGAACTCACACATTTTTCTTTGTTTGTTGTCTGTTTGGCCCCTCTACATGGTGAGATTCATGAGAAAAAGTAACATTGTAGTTCACACCTAGAACAAAGCTCAGCATATAGTAGACACACAATCAATATTGGTTTAGAATCTATCAGTTTATCTCTTTTTTATCCTTATACACCTAAATATTATGTTGTACCAGTCTTGAGGTACGAAAGAATCAATAATATTTATCTATTCACCAGTCTTACCACTGTACTTCTTTTCCACACCTAAAACTTATGTTAAATTTGTCTCTACCAATTTTTTGATACTTCTTATTCACTACTCACTTTATTCTTCTGGTCCCACACTCCATTAAAATAACTCTTGCTACCATTACTAACAGGTCAAAGTTGTTAATATTGACCTTAATATTGAAAGTTTTTGCCTAAGTTGAGTACAACACTTAATTAATCTGTTGAGTGGATTTTGATTTCTCATTATCACTATTTTGCCTAAATATTTGGATGCAGCGATCACTTTGTATTTGATAGATGTGGACTGTGGGTACTGCAGTCATTTATTCAACAGCAATATTTGATCATAAGGAAAATGATTAATTAAAGGATCTACTGAACAAGAAAGAAATATTGTATTGGAAAGGCACCACATAAAGGCCATGAAAAGGAAGGGAGGCTGGGATAAGAACAAGTATTGGGAAGTTAGGGCAGCACATTTAGGTTTTTCATGGAACAGAGTGGTCTTCCTTTCTTTCTTGCACTCCTTTTGTCTCTTTCCTCAAGCCAATTTCTTCACTTCTATCCCTATTTTCACTGGTCTGATGTCTATACTTTTTTTCTTTGAGTTTGAATACCTCAAAGATATTTTAGCTGTACAAACTGAGCCTCTTGATTAGGTGTCCTCCTCAATAAGCTGAATGGAGAACCATAAAGTGTAAGACTTCAGTGTGGTACATTTAAGGGAATTGCCATTCTCAAACAGGAGGATAGGGAAGGGAAGAGATTTTATATATATATATATACATATATATGTATATATATGTACACACACACACATATGTGTGTGTATACACATATGTGTAAAATTTATTTATATTATATAAAATATATTTTTAAATATAAATATATGTATCTATCTATATATATATGTATGTGTGTGTGTATATATATATATATATATATATATTCCAGAGATTAAAAATTGATGGCTATGGCACTCTGTTTTCTGCTTGACCTTGTGATTTTATATATATATATATATATATATATATATATATATATATATATATATATAAATCTCATCCACTGTTGTCTTCATATCTGCTTCAGGTACACTGATTACCCTAAGGACATCCTCCCTCTAGCAGAGCTCATTCATTTCAAGAGATAATCATCCTTCCTGTGGTCATCATTGGGCTGCTAAAAATCCATTAAAAAAGTGCTTTTCTTTTTTCCAAGCAACAGTTTAATAAAGAGCTAGTTTGGAAGAAGATATAAGCACTGGATAGACAAGGCCAAATGAAACAAGGTTTCTGCTTTTGAGGCACTCACAATGTGACTGACAGACAAGGAAACTCATAATTACAATGTGGTTTGTGAAGGGAATTGAAATACCTTTTCTCTCCAAGTGCAAAGCAAAGGAGATAAATTGAAAAATTGAATCAAATCATTTAAGCATCTTATAGAACCAATCTAACAAATAACACTTTACAAATAAATTATATTCTGCATTTTTATTTTATAGTGGTTGGTTTGTTTTTTCTCTAAAGAGATAACATTCGATTTTTGTCCAGAAATAAAGTATTTAACACTGTAGCTCCATAGTACCTGAAATAAGTAATATTTGTTTATTATCATGTGTATGTGTAAAGGTTTTAATTATACATATATGACAGAGGACCTTAATGTTCTACAATGTTAGTAAATAGTTTTATTCCTATTAATTTTTTAACAATTATTAATTTATATAAAATTTGGATATATGGGACAAACAACATTTTCTTTTCCTGACCCATTTGAGATTAAGTGCCAACTCAATGCTTTTTACTCTCAATACTTGAGTATATAAAGACATGGGATTTAATTGTGCTTAGTAGCATTTATTAGGAATATATAGCATTTAGGATATTCTCCTAATAAACTATAAAACATCTATAGAAACCAGAAAGTTAACATTGATGCATTTGACTACCTAATCAAAATTTCCATTTTACTTTTGCCAATATCCTTAATAATGTAATTTACTCATGACAAAGGGAGACAGTACAAAATTCATTGCATTTATTTATTAAATTTCTTCAATCTGTAACAATCCCTCAATCTTACCTTAATTTTGGGACCTTGACTTTTTTGAGGATTACAGGCTAGTTATTTTGTGGAATTCCTCTTAGATGGGTTTGTTTGGTGTTTTCTCACATTTAAAGACTGTTCATCTTCAGCCCCAGTTGCATAGTGCTGTGCTTTTCTTGTATTCTGTTGTTCTAGGGACAGATGAGGCAAGGCACTAATATAGCAAGAAACAGTTTTATTTGGCTGCAGCCAGGTTCAGAGGGTACAGCTTTCACTGTAATCAATTAATCCCCTGAAGCCCAAGTTTAGGTAGTGTTAGAATTTTATACCCAGTATGTAAGGGGACGGGTTTAGAAGTTTATGGTCTACAGAAGTTCACATAAAAGCAGCTTTTTCTTTCACTGTTCTGGGCAAGTTAACCCTTCAAGGACAATACCCGAAAAGGGGAGAGATTCTTTTTCCCTGTCTTTCCTCCCCCTGCCAGCTGTTACTATGGAGCCCAATTGGTAACTTCTTTTATCTAGAAATGTAGACATCTCTGTGAAGCTCCAGCTCAAGGCCAGAGGCCTTGTTAAATAATTTTTCCTTTTATTATCACGTTTTGCATTTGCAACACACTTCTACAAACTTCTATATTGGATACATGTTTGTGAAACATAAGTAAAGTGGCATCCAGCACCTGGAGTGTTGATTTCTTCCAGGCCAGTGGCCAAGAAATAGAGCAACAGAAAAATAGGAAGTTTACCTACATTGAACTTTTTTGTAGAGACTCTTTTGCTGATAGTCCTAAAATCAGCTATGGTGAAGATTTCTGGAGAAGCTTAGTTAAGATTTTCTATGGAGGAGGGGGTGCCACTACACTGTCAGATGGCATATGGTTTTAATTAGTCCCATTGCCCATAATGTTTGCTTGTACCAATTGTTTAAGGTGATGTCTGTCAGATGTCTCAATTTTAAAGTTTTTTTTCCTTTGATATTAATAAGTTTTAGGGAGTTACTTTGAATTTATGAAAATATGCCTATATTTTTTGAACTTAAAATTTATTCAATTTTTTCCATACCATATGCACTCATGATTTCCTTTATAATTTTTTGCTTAATGGGTTACAATCTATTTCTAACATCTTTTGTTTTGATGCTGCCTATCCCGGGATTGAGCCAGTTTACATTCTTTCAAACTGCCTGCTGTATACTTTTGATATCGTCCCCCTTGCTCTTGGTATACTTTCTGATTTTCTGAAACTAAAATATGTTCCAGGCTTATCTCATACTTTCTTTGATGCAAATCTAGAATAATCCATTTTTCCAAGGGGCTCTAGCTCTTTATTTGGTTGAACTGCCTGTACCTGGGCTCCCATCTCTGCTTCTATTTCCTTCTCAATACAGATGCTCTCTTCCTCTTGCTCAGGATCTGACTCTCCTTTCCCAATTGTATGGGTTTCTACCTCATTGCACTTCAACTGCACACTGTTGGAACTCTTCAAGCCATACTGTTCTGTCTGTTAGGAGGAGATTCTCATTCTGTTGAGGCCTGACAGCTTCCCTAAAACAGAGGCAACCCTTCTTCCTACCGTGCACACCTTCCTTGATCTATCAACATAGAATCTCTAGAATTTCAATGATCAGAATCAGAGCAAACAGAGGACCCCTAAACTATACTTTTAATTGGTTGACAACAATTTTTCAGGCATTTTATGAGAAGAAAATGTTCTTCTGGTATAGTGTAAATGGAAAAGAAGCAGAAGACAGGATTCTTATTCTCAAGGAGTTTTCAGGGTAATTGGAGAGACAAGACAGCTCATTTTATCTTTAGAATAGTTCTGTAAGGCATAGATGAGTATCCTTATCTGAGCATAGCTATTAAGAATATGAACTTATTTTCTTTGAGGGGATAATTTCTCAGCAGTTTTGGAATACTATAAATGGAACTGAAGAGAAAACGCTAATGCAAGAATTTAGGATGCTAAGCAAATTCTAGAAAGTCACAAAGACAAATTATGCTTCTTTTTCTCTGACTTTTTCCGGTTTAGAATGAATGAGTAGCATAGATGATACCCTTTAGGGAAATAAAATCATATTAATTTACAACATTATAATGCTACTGGGAACCCAACAAACCAAGAAAATAACCACAACCTTCTAGCATAATAATTCCATAAATAAGCCAACTGTTTTCAATTTACAAATGGTGCATCAGACAGGTTGTTGACTTTGAGCAATGCAAAATTTTCTTCTGATTATGATGCTTAAAAACTGAATGAAGCAAGGAACAGAAGGTTTATATATTTATAACTAAAATAAGAATGAGGGTAGATAGAAAGGAATAGGGGAAGAAATATAACATGTCGGTCCAATGAAGGAAACAGCAAATATGAATACAGAAGTCAGGTCTGTTTTTGGTGTTCATGACAAAACCTGTTCTGAAACCTCATAGGTAAACTCAAGGATATATTGGCTTATGTGACTAGGAATTGCAGAAATACAAATGGAATGACTAGAAGCAGAATCAGCCCATTATTAGAGCTTTTATCTTTTTGTCCCATTTTGGTCCTTCCTATGTGTTGTTATTTTCTTTCTCTTCTACTGGTGATTATTTTCCATCATAGGATGGCACATGGGATGTTTGAAGCCCTAGCCTCAGTTTCTGGCAGATTTATTAATGGAGAAGAAACATTTTACCTTCAGCAAAACTTTGAGAAAATCCAAAAAATTGACTCCAGTTGGTAGGATATATATCACAGGCTCACACCTTCCTTAGTTTAAATTTTGCATAGAGGGGTGGGGTGAAGCCATAATGTTTGTCTCAATTTGGGATATGTTTTCACCTCAAGGGTATGGGATAATTCTACATCCTTATTGAAGCCCCTGTTAGAGGTGATGACTAATATCATAGTGAAATACTTCCTGCTAAAAAGGGAAGTATTGCAGTGAATACATTTAGAATACATTTTTATCTGAAGGAAGATAATATCACTTAGTGGATAAGACTAAACTTGGAGCACTGAGTAGCTTAGAAACCCAGGGAGTGCATTCACAGTGCTTGGTGAATAGTCTGTTTATTTGCTTGTTTGTTGGTACTGGAATTTGAACCCAGAGTCACTTTACCACTGAGCTACATCCCCTTTCCTTTTTAGTTTTTACTTTGGGACAGGATCTTACTAAATTGCTGAAGATCTTGCCCAATTGCTGAGGCTGGTCTAGAACTTATGATCCTCTGGCCTCAACTCTCAAGTCTCTAGTATTACAAGTGTGTGTCATGGTGCCCTTTTTGAATAATCTGTTTAGAGTAGTTGTCTAACAAGTAGCTAGGGGCATGGGTCAGCATACTGGATAGTCCTTTCATATGTTATGAAAAACTTACAGAAAAAATGTAAATGTTATAGGATATTTGTAAGCTCAAATTAAGCAATACAATTAAAAGAAATAAGAAAAATAAAATATAAATATAGCAGGAAAATTAAATCTTATTAACATGAGTTTAGTATCAGATGAGAAATAATTAAAATATAAAATTGACTTAAAGTATGGGAATATTGGAACATCAAACTCAACCATGAAGGAAGCTACCTGCCTGGGTGGGGTACCATACTATAATCAGAAGAAGTAATGGCATATCCTGAATGCAGGGGAGACCGGTCACCTTTAAGTGATTAAACATATCAGTTTTTATAATTTAAAAATGTTGCTCTTGATGCTTACAGCTTGATGCTTACCTTTGCCCAAGAATTTAGTCAATATGTAAATTTAATGTTGATATGTGTCACCTGTGGCCTACATGGGGAGGGACTAAGTAACCCTCAGAGGTGTGGGCCAGCTGGAAATAAAGGTCTTAAAAAATAATATCAAGAAATAAAGCAAAAGACATAGAAAGCAAGGGAAAGTCTGTGAATGCTTTATTTATAGTGAAACTGCACCAAAGGAATTTATGGTAAACAAGAACGAGAGGCTCTGGGAAAGTTGGCCTGATTGGGGACTAATCACTTGTGCAGTAATTCTTCCTCCTCCAGGAAGCTGGCGTCTCAGGGCTGGTTGGGGCACTGGTATCTCTCTCTATCTCCAGGGAATTGAATTTGAACCTAGGGCTTTCTGAGCCAATAAGGGTATCACAGAATTCTTTTGGAGCAGGACTTTTGTCAAAGGGAGGAAGCACTCTCAGATAGATAAGATAAGCCTCCTAGGGGCTCACCTCTGCTTTAGAGATGGCTCAGACTCGCCCACAGTTCATTCAAGGCTGCCAATAGACATGGTAATTCCAACATGTTTAGGAAAAGAAACTTGATTCTTGGGCTGGGGTAGCTCAGTGATAATTTGCCTTGCATGTGTGAGGCCCTAGTTTTGATCCTGAACATCATGCAAAACAACAATATTAATTACAACAAATAAAGAAAGAAATAGATAAAACAAAAATATTTTTCAGGTGAGTTCCTTTTTCATCCCCTTTTTTACTCTGAAAAGATTCAGTCTTGTGTCAAGTGATAATGATAATGTATATTACATCTGCTTTACTAGTAATCTTTTTTTACATTTGGAAAAAAAATATGATTATAGTTGTTCTAAAAAGATTTCAAATATTTAAGATACTTTTCTCACCAAAAGAAGTCTGAGCAGTTCCCAGGGTGCAGGGATCAACTCCAAACAAGTGGAGTCCCTGTCATTTTGTGATAGTAAAGGGTAAAAATCACACCTGGGATGGTCCTGCAGCCAAGAGATTTATTCAACAGCCTTTGTGGCTGGTAGGAAGTCAAAGAGGTGCTCTGGTCGAAGGTCAAAGAGGTGCTGGGAGAAGGGAGTCAGGGACAGGGGAGTGTGCAAGCTCTGAATGGAAGGTGGGTGCCTGGTCGCGCCAGCTGGGATCTCTGGAGCTGTTGGCTAAAGCAGCTGCTGTCCTGCTGGAGGCTGGAGCTGTGGGCTGGGCAGCTGTTGTCGGGCTGAAGGCAGTGGGTCTGGAGCTGTCAGCTGGGGCAGCTGCCTTCGGGTTGGAGGAGATGGGTCTAAGGCTGGTGCAGTGGCTTCTTCCTCTCCATAGGGACGAGCTGTTGTGTCTGAGTGGCTTCCTCCTTTCCGCAAGGACAAGCTGTTTTGTGTGAGTGGCTCTCAAAAGGGACCCTATATAGAGATTTCTGGTGGGAGGTGCACCAGAGCAACCCCAATGCCATTGGCTCTTTGCCAGAGGAACAGGGCAACCTTTAAGCCTATTGGCTCCTTTCTGGGGGAAAGAAAATCCTGTCCGGAGAACAGAGAGAACTCCAAGCCCATTGGCTCTTCCCCCGGGGTAAACGAAACAAGGTTGCTTTGCTCAGGACACAGAAACCTCCAGCGGAGGGGGAGGGTAACCCATCTATCAGATAGAAATAAATTCAGTACACCAGTCAGAGACTCAGCCAGAGATTTATTTAGGAAAGCCGTTACACATTCAACGGAGAATGTGGGCCATCTGGAGAGTGAGAGACACTGGGGTTCCTGGCTGCTCTTTCCAAGAAAGCTTGCTGAGGGGCCCGGATAGGAGTGTGTGGGTGGGTGCGGGGGATAACATCAGTCTGGTGTGATGTTCATTTGCAAAATTTTTAGGCTGATGTGTTCTCCATTATCTGTTTAATAAATGGTGCTGGAAAATCCCCTAAATTATAAATCTATCAAAATATCATATCCATCTTTGAATAATCTCTTTATTATTGGGCTAAATAATAGTGCGCAAGGTAATTTTCATAAGTGAGTGAATTTATGACAACTTTAAGATGAAGAAGAATTAACTTGGGGAATGACAGGCTTGGAAAATATGCATAAATTTAAATTAATGTTATATTTCCTAGTCCTTCCTTTTATTCTCCTTTCCACCTATTTTTATTTCTTCTGTTCTACCTCACTTTGTCATGCTACACAACAGGGTAATCTTGTGATCCAATGAAAACCTGCAATTCAGTGAGTGATTTTCTTGTTATAAACTAATTTAAATTAAAAAGGATAATTTGAATCTTTTTGTAAACATTAAGAAAATTAAGGTAAATTAAGATTAATTAGTTTAAATATTGGCAAACATTTTGTTTACTAGAGGTTTCAAAGTTGATAAAAGTGACAAAAATCTGAATGTATTAAATTTATAATGTAATTTACAGTACACTAAAAATTTAGTTTACTGAACTATAAAACTTAAAATTAATTTATAGGATTTATTAAAATAAAGCTGAATAACATAATGTGTAAATTACTTAAAAGCTTAATAACAGAATTGTGATTCTGGGAAGATACATGTATTTTCCTATTCCTGTCACTAAGTATAGTAAAGAAACTGTATTTTACATAGAAAATAAACATTAGAAGATTCTGAAAGGTGAACAGATGAAGAAAGCAAACCAGCTAGGGATATTGGGGCCTAAAAAATAATGTCACGGTGAGTTTCCTGGCTTTTCTTTTTGCCTCATGTATCTTTGCAGGTGAAACATTTGGCAACCTGGATTCTAGCAGTTATGGACAAAAAAAAAAAAAAAAAAGTATCTTCCAAAAGTCTGCTCTATCCAGTCAATGAATGAGGAAAGGGGCAGTCTAAAGAAATAGAACACTTTTCAACAGTAAACTCTCTACTCCAGCTAAACACCACAGGTAAAAAATAAAATGTCTTCTCACTCTTCCTATCTGTATTGAGTCTAGTGGCCCATTGGCTTTTATATTTGGAAGGGTATTAGAAAATGCCCTAACACCTTTCCAGTCAGGAAGCCAACTTCCAATGAATGCACCTCAGTCACAAGCTCTGTCAGTACAGAATAAGTGGGGAGACTTGGCTTCTACTTCTACCAAATGGCTGTGAAGCATCCCTCTGTCCTTGCTGTGGTGGTGTCAAAGGAGACTGAGAAAAGTCAGGACTTTCAGGACTTTCACAATAACCAAGCAGTGATGGATGACCCTGTCTGCAGCATCAGTGGAGCCCACAGAGGGAATCACCACTTCTACCCAGTCTAGCAACGTCAGGGAGCCTCTCCCCAACCAAGATCAAGTGGTAAAGTCCGTACTTCTACTTCCTCCCAATAGCATTGAAGCAACAAATCTCTTTCTATACCTGAGAAGTAACAAGAAAATCTAGCTGGAAAAGAAAATTTAAGTAAATTTCAGCATATCACAGCATAATACAACAATGTCTAGAAGTCAATTAAAAAGAAAAATGTACTCGTTATACTAAGAATATGTAGATCTGAAATTTAATGAGAAAAGGTAATTAAGAGAGATGTTAGATTATTAACAAGACTTTTAAAGCCCCCATGATAAAATTATACTGACAATATTGACAAGCAATTACTTTCTTGAAACAAATTTAAAAATACTAAGCCTGAGCAAAGACATGGAAGATATAAAGAAAAAACAAAGGAATACTTAGATATGAAAAATACAATAACCAAATTCAAAAATATAGTAAATGATCACAACAGCAGAATGAAGTAGATAAAGGAAAGAATCAGTGAATTCTAAGAACAAATAGAAATTAATCTGAAAAACAAAGATGAGATTAATGGAATACAAATGAATAGATTCAGGGGCCAATAAGCTATATCAGCAGAGCTAACATTTATGTCATGGAAGTTATAGAAGAGGAGGATAAAGCAAACAGAATTGAAAAGTAATCAAAAACTTAATGACTAAATGCTTCCCAAATTTGTGAAAAGGAATAAAGGATGACATGTAGTAGTGGTGGACCTGAATCAACTAAACACAGTCTATATGAAACTCACTTCAAATATAGCAAAACAAGAACAACATAGGCAATTTAAAGAGTATGACTATAAAAATGAATATATTATACTGTATTAGCTTTTTGTTGCTATGACAAAATATCAGAAAGTACCAACTTAAAGGAGGAAAGATTAATTTTGACTCACAATTTCTGAAGTTTCGGCTCATGGCCACTCGGTTTCATTGTTTCTGGGCCTGTGGGGAAGCAGAACATCATGGTGGGAGGGGCTGGAAGAGCCAAGCTACTAATCTCATAACAGCCAGAAAACAGAGGAGGGCTTGGGGAAGGCACCAGTGGCAAGATATAGTCTCTAAGGGAATGGCCCCAAGGTCACAGTCCCTTCAACTAAGTCTCAGTTCCTATAGATCCATCACCTCCCAATAGTCTGTTTAGCTATAATAATGCATCAGTGAATTAAACCATGTATAAGGCTGAACCCCTTATGATCCAATCACCTCTGAACAGTGCTGCATTGGGAACCAATTCTTCAACACATGAGTCTTTGGAGAACATTACAGTTCTAAACTATAACAATATAAAAAACAAAATATAGATCAAAGGAAGACAGTGCTGGCATTTTTTAAGGAAAAAAATAGCAAAAAGGAAACGTCATATAACTGCAGATTTTGAAGTCATTAAAGTGTTAATAAGGAAATAATACAAAAAATTCTACACAATATATTTTAGAGTTTTATCAAACTGGATCACCTATTCAAAAACATAAACTACCACAGTTCCCTGAGATGAAACAGGTAATTTGAACATTCATTTAGGGATCTAGAAAATTAGATTTATAATTTAAAACTTAAAAAAAAAGTCTTCAGTATCCACATGGTTTTACTTGGAAACTCTGCCAGGGTTCTAAGGGACAGACACCAGCTCTAACAGTCCTTAAAGAAACAAGAGGAGGAAACTCTTCCCAATTCATTTTATGAAGCTGATATTGCTCTGACAACAAAGTAAACAAAGACGGTAAAAAAAAGACAGATTATCTGTCAGTATTCCTCATGAAACACTCAAAATTCCTTAACAAAAATTCCTTAACAAAAATAAATAAAATTCCTTAACAATTTCAAAAGAGTCCAAAATTTTTTTAAAAAATATTATTTTATATCAAGTGGGCCTTTATTTCAAGGGTGCAAGACTGGTTCAATATTTGTTACTCGATCAATGTAATTCAGCTTTTTAACAAAGAAGAAAAACACATAATCAGATCAATGCAAGTATAAAACTGTGTTCAAAATTCAACACCTAGTCATAATAAAATCTATCAGTGTACTCCCTAAGAATAGAGGTAGGTGGTGAAATAATGAATGCTTCCTAAGAGTGGGAACAAGGCAAGATGTCCTCTTTACCACTTATATTTAACACAGTGCCTGAAATTTTAGCCATTGTGATAAGGCATGTAAAGAAAGTAAAAGTCATGTCTGTTTTAATGAAGAAATAAAGCTGTCTCAGTTAGTAGATAACGTGATTGTCTATGTAGAAAAATCAAAAGGAATTTGAATTCCCAAAGGAATCCAAAAGGTAATTCTAAAACTAGTGAGTTCAACAATATCACAAAATGTGATTTTGTGTATATGATACTATACACAAAACTAAAAACAGAATACTACTACATTTGTTAACAAATACATAGGGTATGAATTTGATAAAACATAAAGAATTTACATGGTAAAAGCTGTGCGGTGTTAATGGAAGGAATCAAAGATCATGTAAATTAATCAAGAAGCATACTGTGTTTATGGATTGAAAAATTCAACATAGCAAATATGTTAATTCACCCCATATTAGTCAACAGGTTTAATGTAATTCTAGATAAAGCCCAGCAAAATTTTTTCAGATAAGACCTACATCGAGCAGGCCTTTATTTCAAAATAAAATTTATTTAGAACATATTCTAAAACTTATTTAGAACATACAACATTATTTTAAAATTTATATTATTTTAAAATTGACATAGAAAAACTAAGGAGCCACAATAGATAAAAAACAAGTTAGAAAAGGAGAATAAAGCAAAAGAAAACATTTCATTTGATTTTAAATAGTATATCAGGTAATAATATATCAGGACTATGGGTTACTGGTGGAGAAATAGACAAATAGGTCAAGGAACGAATGAGGACCCACTGACAGATCCACATAACTATAACTAATTGGATTTTGAGAAAGATGCAAGAGAAACTCAACAGAAGAATACTAGCCTCTTCAAAAACTGGTGATGGAACCATTGGACATCCATAGGTTAAAAAAATAGACCTTGACATAGCTTCAGAACTCATACAGAAGTTAACTTAAAATAGACCATGGCCTTACCATAAACTTCTTGAAAAAGTAGAATAAATAGGACAAGCCCTTTGGGATTTAGGACTAGGCAAAAATCTCTTAACTTGATAATAAATCAGTGATTCATAGAAGGAAAAAAATGATAAATTGGAATTTAACCAAATTTAAAATATTTATTCTGTGAAACAGTGTTAAGAGGATGAAAGCCAAGCTACAGACAGAGAGAAAATATTTGCAAACCACATATCTGACAAATTACTAGTGTCTTGTTTTGTGCTACTGTAACAAAACACCATCAACCAGGTAATTTATCAAGAGCAGTATTTATTTCCTTATAGTTCTGAGGGATGAGAAGATTAAGGACTGGCATTGGTTGAGGGCTTTTCTGGTGCATCCTCACATGGCAGAAGGTGGAAGGCCAAGGGAGTGACCAGTGCTGTGTCTTCACATTGCAGAAGAGTAGAACAGCAAGCTGGATAAATGCTTCAGGAAGCCTTTATAAACATATTCAGTCCATTTACAAAGGAGAAACCCTTATGATTTAATCACTTCTTAAAGGCTCTACTGCTTAATACTATCATATTAGCAAGACCTGCAAATTTTTGAGAGGGTACAATCAAATCATAGCAATCAGTATCTAAAATATATAATGAAATCTTATTATGGACTGAATTGTGTCACCACAAAATTGTTTCTGGAAATGCTAACCCCTATACTTTCAAATGTGACACTATTTGGAGACAGTTTCTTCCAAGATTTAATTAAATTAAAATGAGGCCTCATGAGGCTGGGTCCTAATTCAGTATGACTAGTGCCCTTATACAAAGAGGAAATGAAGATGGAGGAACATTCAGAGGGAGAAGCCTGTGCAGATATAGGGAGAGGACAGCTATGTTCAAACCAAGGAGAGACACCTCAAATTAGTTCACATCCTCATCTTGTTCTTCTAGTCTCCAAAACTGTTAGAAAATTTTTAGAAATTAGAAATTAGAAAATTATTATTAAGCTACCTAATATAGCACTTTGTTATAGCACCTACAGTCAACCAACACAACTCTAAAAACTCAATGACAAATAAGAAGCAATTCAAATATAACATGCACAATATATATGGACAGATATTTCAACAAAAAAGATATACAGATTGCAAATGAAAACATGAAAATATGTTAAGTATCATTTTTCATTAGGGAAATATTAGTTAAAACTTCATTGAGATATTTCTCCACACTTTCCAGAATGGCTAAAGTAAAAAAATAATGCCAGTGAAAAAATGCTGCCAGGGATGTGGAATGACTTGATCACTTGCACATCACTGTCAGGGTTATAAAATGGTTTGGCCATTATGGAAAAATATTCTCAATTTCTTAATAAAAACACTCAACTTCTACAAAACCCACAAATGCATTTTTGGGCATTTGTTTCAGAGAAATGAAGAATTATATTCATGTAAAAACCTGTAAACAAATGTTTGTAAGAGCTTTATTTGTAATAGACTCAAGTTGGAAATAATCCAACTGTCCTTCAATTGATGAGTAGAAAATCAATACAGTAATATTCAATAATTAATATTATTAATGTATTAATTAATATTAAAAATAAACTATCAATACATGAATCATCCTGAAAAAAATGTTGCCAGAGAATTATACTCAGTGAAAAAAGTATATCCCAAATATTACACCACTGTATGATCCCAATATGTATGAAATGACAAAATTATGTACAAGTGGTTGCAAATTTCAGCAGGTAATAGAGGTGAAACAAGAGGGGACATGGCTGTAGAAGAACCTACATAAGGGATCCTTGAAGGGATGGAAATGTCGCTTAACTTTATGCATCAATGTCAATATCCCAGATGTAATATTCCATTGAGGTTTGGAAGACAATCAGGAGAACTATCTCTTCTAAAGTTTTACTGGCCCTTTGTGTTTTATTTTAAGGAACTAGCAGATTTAGAAAATTGAGGAATTCTTCCTATTGAAACAGTCTTTTTGAAAGGTATTATCTAAAATCAGATTTGTTTTTATATGATCACCATATAAAAATTGTTGAACATATATGGACAGTTGAAGAATCAAACTCTCAGAAAAACAGAAGAAAGAGCTCAGACAATATCTTGACACTACATTTGACTGAGGAAATTTGATAGGAAAATTATTTACCCAGAGTCTACCTCTTGTTTATTTAAAATTATCATCTGGTCCCAAGTACATGAAATTATCATCTGGTCTCAATTAAAGTAATCAAGTTATAGAAGGCCAAGAGAGGGAAACCATTTCCAATTTTGGCAGGTTCTGAAGAAACATTAAACTGGAAACTGAACCATAAGCCAAATTTTGTATATTGCAATTTAGTGGGCACATCATCAAACCCACTGCACACAAATTCTTGATCTCAGCTTCTCTTCCAAATTAATTTCCAAATATTTTCTTTCCTTTGGTAAGGATTGGCTGTAAGTCAGAATGGGCTTTACCTTTAGGGGGGAAAGCTTCACTGTCTGCCTTTTAGCCAGCTGGGAAATTAAGAAACAGACACCAAATTAAAATAATGCTAAATCATAGTAAGAAATAAATTCTGTGAAAACACAGACACTTCTCATCTCATATGTACATAATTTGAATTCTATCACAATGATTCACCACCCTTTAAAGGACTTAACTGTTCACCAGTGTTGATAGGTGAAATGTCATCAAGTACTGAACGCAGGTGATAATTTCTGTGGACACACAGTCTGTAGCAGATATCTGTTTAGATTCCTGAATCTGTGGTTTCTTCTGAGAAGGTTCCTTCCAGAGAGGTCATGCGAAGGGAACTAGGTTTGCTGAGCAGAGTCATCTTTCACCTTGACTAAGTTCAATTTCAATGAACACAAAATTATTTCAAGGATTTTCTAGAGGTTACATTCTATTTTACAAGGTGATCTAGTTCAGAGCATTTTCTAATATCCTGATTGAAGTAGCTTCTTCTCTAAATCCCTCTGCAATTTACTTCAAATTTACTTCCAGGGGTGTTTTCATTGCACTATTTCCTCACCCCATAGGACAAAGTTTTATCATTGCATGCAGGCCTCCAAAGTGCAGACTGCCAAGAAGCTCCTATCATGCTGAATAATGATTTTGTCTTCTCTGAATGTTAGGAATCCTCAAAGACCCAACCGCTGTGTGGACCCTAGTGCATTGCAGGTAAGTTAATAAACATTTATTAAGCAAATGACTGGGCAGGATGATAGGGTCATAAGAGGTGCATTGATTGGTCAGAAATCCTGTATATTCACCACTCTTCCCTTGCCACTTATGCCTATCCTAGGTAGGTTTCTGGCTTCTCACTTTGATAGCTGAATTAGTGATTTATTGATGTTTTAGAATTTTGATTTAAAAATTAATACATAAATACTTCTCCCTCTAAAAATTGTATAATCATCAGATTTAATACAATTCCTCTTAAGGTTACGATGATGTTCTTCACAGAAATAAGAAAAGCAGCCATGAAATTCATTTGGAAAAATAAGAGACCCAGAGTAGCCAAAGCAATCCTCAGTAAGAAAAGTAAAACAGAAAACATCACAATAGCAGAAATTAAACTATACTACAGAGCTATAGTAACAAAAAGTGCATGGTATTGGCACTGAACCAGACATGAAGACTGATGGTAGAGAACAGAAGACACAGAGACAAACCCATGTAAGTGCAATTGTCTTATACTAGAGAAAGGTGCCATAAATATAAACTGGAGGAAAAGTAGCCTCTTCAACAAGTAGTGCTGGGAAAACTGGAATTTCATATGTAACAAAATGAAACTAAACACCTATTTCTCATCATGAACAAAAATCAAAGTGGATCATGGACCTAGGGATTGGAACAGAGATCCTGTGCCTTTTAGAAGAGAAAGTAGGCTCAACTCTCCATCATGTGGGCTTAGAAACCAAATTTCTCAACGAGACTCCTAAAGCATAAGAAGTAAAATTAAGAATCAATAAATGGGACAGAATCAAACTAAAAAGCTTCTTTTCAGTAAAGGAAACTATCAAGAATATGAACAGAGAGCCTACAGAATGGGAGAAAATCTTTACTACATGCACCTCAGATAAAGCACTAAACTCCAGGATATACAAAGAACTCAAAAAACTTAACACCAAAAAACAAACAATAAAAACAAAAAATGGGCGAAGGAACTGGACATTTCACAGAAGGAGAAATACAATTGATTGATCAACAAACATGAAAAACAGTTCAATGTCTCTTGCAATTAGAGAAATGCAAATCAAAACGACTCTAAAATTTCATCTCACTCTAGTGAGAATGACAATTATCAAGAATACAATCAATAATAAGTGTTTGTGAGGATGTGGGAAAAAGGTACACGCATATATTGCTGGTGGGACTGCAACCTGATATAATCACTATGGAAAGTAGTATGGCGATTCCTCAGAAAACTTAGAATGGAATCACCATTTGACCCATCTATCCCACTCCTGAGTTTATACCCAAAGGACTTAAAATCAGCATACTAGAGCAGTGCAGCCACTTCAACATTTATAGCAGCTCAATTCATAATAGCTAAACTATGGAACTAACCTAGATGCCCTTCAACAAATGAAAGGGTAAGGAAAATGTGGTATATATATACACACAATGAAATATTACTCAGCCTTAAAGAAGAGTGAAATTATGACATTTTCAGGTAAATGGGTGGACTCTAGACTATCATGCTAAGTGAAATAAGCCAATCCCCCAAAACCAAAGATCGAATGCTTTCTCTGATAAGCCAATGCTGATCCACAGTTGGGGGGGGGAGGCAGGTAAGGAATAATGAAGGAACTTTGGATTGTGCAGAGGGGAGTGAGAAGAGGGGTGGAGCTGTGGGGATGGGAAGGATGATAGAATGAGGCAGACATTATTACCCTATATATGTGTATGATTACACTACTGATGTGACTGCACCATGTACAGCCAGAGGAATGAGAAGTTGGGCTCTATCTGTGTACAGTGTGTCAAAATACATTCTACTGTCATGTACAACCAAAAAGTACAGATAGAATTTTTTTAAAAAAAGTGGTAGAAATCTCTAAATTGAAAATAGCCTTTTAATACTTCTCTCCTCCCTCAAAAGTCTTATTGTTTTTCCCAATGTTTGTAGGTAACACTGACATACTATTTGTTTAATACGAATCCTTTTCAAGGATTTAAATATATTTATTTAGGATAGATGGGGAAAGTAAAACAAGGATGAAAGCATAGGCCCACAGAACAGACAACCTTGTACATAGCAGCTCTTAGTATTTTTGCTGCCATTATTTCTCTAGAATATTAATCTTTCAAGCATTCAAGCATTTTATTGCAGCTTGCCATTTTCACTCAGCAGCATTACTGCAGCCCTTATTCCTTGGTTGTTAGCTATATCATATCTGGCTTTCCTACTCCTTACCTTTGAGTGTCTAATTCTTGCAACTTCTGCAAATTTCCAGATACTGATAACTGGACTTTACCTGTGGCTGCAAATTTAGCTCCTAGTAACCCTGGTTTACTTCCTGTCTTCATTACCCAACCAATAGACATCTCACGCTATTTTCAATACAAAAATACTAATTTTTTTTGTATTGTGTATGTTATACCTTCTTTCTTGGCATTATAAATAACTAATGAGAAAGTAAATACTCTTCTAAGGAAATAAATGTCAAGACCTTTAGAACATTTATGAACTACAGTATCTGCTGAGTCACAGTGTCAATACTGTTTTCTTGCTTTGATTATATCAAACTGAAAATTCCCAGGAAATCTTCTTAAGTAACTTTATAAAATAGAGGAGCTCTTCAAAGAAACTCATTTTCATATGTATAACATTCACCTAGGTGCTGAGAAAAATGTCATAACACAATAGAGAGATTTTTCTATCTTGAATTGACAGTTTTACCTTTCTACCAAGAGATCTTAACAGTCTCTCTCTCTCTCTCTCTCTCTCTCTCTCTCTCTTTTGTTTTGATCACATTTTAAAGAAGTAAGCCTAAAATAATATTTTATTATCCCAACAATCTGAATAAAACTTATATTGGACATTCTTTGGGATATTAAACCATTCTGATCAATTATTTACAACTCAGTTATTAATTTCAAAGGTCAGAGCATTCCAATAAGCTTGGCATTTCTAGACCATGTAAGAAAAATAAAACTTGAAAAATCCCATGGAATAAATTTTCAAGTAATAAGTTTCATAAATGACAGATACTATGAAAGTAGGATATAGGTAAGTTTTTGTGCTACAGGAAATTAAACCAAGGTAGTTTCATTAACTGTCTAGTTCGTTCTGGACAATTGTTATTCAAATTTACTCATTTACTTTTAGAAAGCAAATATTTTAATTTCAAGATCTATTTTGACTATCTTTTAGAAAAGGATGATATATACTGAAGTATTTGTGATATGTGAGTAGATTGCACAGATCTGTCATAGATGAGATATTGAGAGTCCTATTCTGTCCAAAAAATGCTCTTGTGAATGTCCTAAGAAATCTCCTGGACATCTTACTTTAAATTAAGCCTAGTCCCAAGACAACTCTTATGGGATATGCAAGGGCTATAGCACATTTATACACATGATTATAGGTCATATTAATTTTAGCTGCCCCTTTGCAAAGTACACTTGGTCCTGAGAAAATGGAATAAATAATGAGCATGTTGTACTGGCAGAAAGGGCAGAAGGAACTTGACATGAGGTTGGACTCCTAGAGGACTGGCCCAGCGTGATTCATGGACATTGGACTTCAGGGAACAGGATACTTGGTAGCGGACAAAAATGTCTGTGTGCACCTGTGTGTATGTGGGTGTGTTGTGTGGGGGAGTGGTACCAAGAAGGCATGTTGAAAATGGGAGCATGAGATACACTGAAGACTCACTTTACTATTTAAGAGGGTACTTTTTTGTGCCTGACTTTTTAATCTCAATATTGTGGAGATAAGATTTTTCTCTTTTGGTGCACATGCTGTTTTCAAGTTTTCCAGTACGTAAATATGCAACAATTTATTTTATTCACTGTATTATTGATGAATATTAAAGTAGTTTGGAGTTCTGGCCTTTTTAATTCTTGCTAACATAAACATTCTAGTACCTGTCTTGGAAAACATGTATGCATTTCTTTTGCTACAAGTAGAATTATTGAGTCATAGATTATTTATCTGTTCATCTTTGGTAAATATTGCCAGAAATGTCCCCAAAAGATATTGTGCTAATGTATAACTACTATCAATATTACATAAAAATTGTGTTTGGCCCACACTTTCCAAAGGAATTTTGAAATTTTCTATCCTTTTCATTATAGCATATATTGTGGCTGCTAAAGTCAAAGTTTGCATTTGCCTGATGACTATTAAAGTTGAACACCTTTGTTTACTGGCTATCTGAATATCTTCTGTTGTGACATGTCCATATGACAATTTGCCATTTCTCATTTTTTCCTTGTGTGTATATTTGTTCTACATATATTTCTGTATTCTAGATAAAAGTTTGTCTAGACAAATATTTTTCCCATTTTGAGGCTTGCCTATGCATTTCTATTATGGTCTCAGTGTAAAAGTATTTCTTATTTTTAATATAGCTTTGTTTCTCATTTATTTACTCTTTATAGTTAACATATTTCATATCCTGGTTTAGATCATTTTGTTGGCTGTAAGTTCTTAAAAATGCTCTCCAGTAAATACTTTACATGGTGGTCAAGATGGTGATGCACTGTGAGGATGGAGATGATGTTTCCTAGGTAACTGTCCAATTTACTTGGGGCTATTTATTGAAATGATCATGCCTCAGCTTTTTCACTTTACTTTCCCATTTAATTTCTGTATTTCCTATTCTATTCTTTTGCTAGTTTCTCTATTTGCACACAAACATTAGTCTTATTACTTAAGTTTTGCAATAGATCTTTAAATCAGATAGCTCAAAGTATCTCTCCTCAAGCTTTATTCTTCTTAAATATTTTTCAACTTTTCTTAACTCTTACTTGTCCATTTGTTAATTGACTAGTGAAATTCTGCAAAAAGAAAACTCTGTTGAAATTTCATAAAATTGAGATAGCATTGATTTCACAAATTATTTGAAAAAACTGATCTTTATTAAATTTCATAAATCATAAATTATTCATTTTTATAAATCGTAAAGGGTAAATTTAATGTCCTTTAATTTCTTTAAGTTTTCTTTCATTTTAATATTTTGTTATTAATTTTCATAGCCTCATTACAAGATATTTGTTTATTCAGGTATTATTACAAATGGCATTTAAAACTTTATAATTTGTTACTAATATATAAAATTGTAATTGATTTCTATATATTGTCCTTTTATTTTTATACCTTGTTAAATTTAGTTAAATATTTCAATAGTTTTTCTGGGCATTGTTTTGATATTTCAATATCATATTTTCTGCACACAGTTTTATAGACTCCTTTTCCTTGCTGGACTAAACTGACTGGTTTCTCCAGGACAGATTGATTTGAGTCATGATAGTAGGCATTCCCTTTTGGTCCTATCTCTTGGAAGATATTCTTTATTGTATTACAAAAATATTTTTTTATTCCTAGTTTTCTAAAGCCATTTTTAAAAAACACCATGCATAGGTATTGAAGTTTTTCAACTTTTCTTATTTAAGAAGGTATCACTATTTTTCTCCTATGTATGTTTAATGTGATAAAATACCTTAGTTGATTTTTAAAAGTAAAACAACATTTTGTGCCTATAATTAACCCTACTAATTTAAAAGATATTAACTTTGTGGTGTTTTACTAGATTCAATTTTCTAATATTTTGGAATAGTTTTATGAATTATTGTTTTGTAATTTTCCTTTCTATAATATCATTGTCAGATTCCTGAATATGTTAAGAATTCTTTCCACTTTTGTTTTCTCTTCACTGGAACAGTTTGTATAATATTGACAGTACTCATTCCTTGACTAAGTAACTTCAGTCAAAAGTTTTGGCATCAAAACCCTGCCAGAGCATCAGGAACCCTGGAGTAGGTATGCTGCTTGGATAGCGTTGTGGTTTAGAGATGACCTGTCCCACGAAAGTTCCTGTGCTGATATAGGATGTAAAACAATTGGGTTATGAAAACTGTAACCTACTCAGTACATCCCAGTTTAAGTGGACGAACTGGGTGGTAACTGTAGGAAGGTGGGCATGACTGGAGCAGGTGGGTCTGGGGGAATGCCCTGGAAGGGTTCATCTTTCCTGAGGTCCCTCCCAGTCCCTCTCTGCTTCCTGGATGCCATAAGCAGAGCAGCTTCCTTCTACCACAATTTTCTGCTGTGATGTTCTGCCTCGTCTTGGGCCCAGAGCAGTGAAATTGACAGACATGGAGTAGATCTTTGAAACCACGAGGACAAAATAAACTTTTCCTCCTCCAAGTTGTTCTTGTCAGGTGTTTTGGTCAAAGCAATGTAAAGCTGACGAACACAAGTAGATAAGCTTCTAATTAAAAGTATAATACTATAAGAAGGGCAGATTTTCTAAAAGAAAAATGCTAGGGAATTCGTTTTTCTGGTTATTTTACAGTAGACAGTGGTAAGCCTGCAAAGGCATGGGATTTTATATCTTGGTTTCATTAAAAAAAAAAAAAAAAAAAAAAAGAAAGAAAGAAAGAAAAGAAAGAGAAAAGAAAGAAATGCTCACTAAAACTTGGGCACTTACATCTAGTAATGCTATACTTTCCTAACCCTAAAATGGATTCTTATCAGTGAATATAGAAAATAAATACAGGGAAAAAAAGTAATTTCTTAGGAGAAATTATTGTGTGACCAGCAAACAAAAGCAAGAAAAAAAGAATCACATAAGACTTGTATAAATCCCAGTTATCCATGAAATAGGTGTTGTGTTTATCTATTTGCCTATTGATTTTATGGGCTATTCTGGCTTATGAAATTACATACTATGTTTTATTTATTTAAGCAAATCTTTATCCTTTCATTCCAAAGCTTTCTGAAGAATGAATGAATAAGGTACTAATATTGACAATCTGGAAAAGATAAGAATTTTTCCCCAGAAGTGTTCTCCTTTAGTTATTGAAAGTGTTGCTCTTTGCTAAATAAAAAGGAGCACACACATCCCACTCTGTTACTTACTGAATTTCCTTTGTTTAAAATGCAGAAGTCCATAAAATTGATTTCATAATAAAATGTAATATAAAACTCACTATACTTTATATAGAAGTTCAGTTTAAATCTTTTGCAACCTGGAAGTTATCAGCTTGAACTGTGTTTTTAGTACAAATAGAATTTTTAACAAATGGGGAATCATATGAAGTCTTCCTAAGCTTTGATTCTAAATGGAAAAGTGTGTGTATGTATAGCAACAAAATCGGAGATGAAATAAATTCTGTCAGAAAATTAGAAGTTAAAAAATGATAGTAGCATATGCCAAGACTTTGGATTTGGCAAATTCAAGTCTCCTTATTCAATACTAATTTGAATCTTGTATATTATAATCATATTCTATGGTCATACCATTGTTGCTCATGAGTTTTTTTTTTTCCCTAGAATAATTCCTGGTACTTAATATGTGCCAATAAGTGATTATTTGATAAACATATTTTAAACAATCATTTTGAAAAAATAATGAAATGAAATGGAAGGTCCTAAATCTAGTTTCCTATAAAGAAAATCAATAATACAAGTGATATCCTGATAACAAATTTGGATGAATACCCAGGAATGCAACAATTTCATTGCATGGTTATGCCCTGTTTAGTTTTTTACATAATTGACAATTTTTTTCTAGAGTAGATGTACCATTTGATATTCCTAATAACAATGTGGCCAAGTTGCACTGTATTTTTGTTAGCATTTGGCATTGTCAGTATTTTCTATTTTAACCTTTTTGATGGGTATGTATCTCATTAGGGTTTTAATTAGCATTTCCCTAATGAATAATGCTATTAAAAATCTTTTCATGTGCTTAATTACCATCTGTACATCCTCTGGTGAAGTATTTATTCAGGTAATATGTCCATTATTGGAAAAGGATTGCTTGTATATTTACTATTGAATTTTGAGATTTCATTACATATTCTACATTCAATTCTTTTGCCAGATATGTGGTTTGTAAATATACTTTGTATATCTGTAATTGTTCTTTTCTCCCTTTTAACAGAGTTTTCACAGGATACAATTTTAAATTTTTGTTACAATTTGTCAAAAATTTTTTTGAAGGATAGGGGTTTTAGTGTCAAGTGAAAGGACCCTTTGCTTAGTCCTAGATCCCAAGTTCTCTTCTTACTTTTTTCCTCAAGTTCATATGTTTTACATTTAAATCCATGATTTTTTAAAGTTACTTTTGTAAGAGCTGGGATTTGGTTGAGTTTCTCTTTTTGGGTGATGTAAGCTATTGATATCCAGTTGTTCCAACAACCTTGTTCAAAAGGCTCTTTCATTTTCTCAAAGTCACATGAGCTGGTCTATTTCTGTGTTCTCTCTTCTGTTGTACTGATTGACGTGACCATCTCTCTGCCAATAGCATATGGTCTTCTTGTAGCTAAAAATAGGTCTTGATATTGGGTAAACTGGTTTTGTATTTTTCATATCTAAAACTGCTTTAGCTCCTTTGCCTTCCATGCAAAGTTGTTTTTTTTTTTTTTTTTTTTTTCTTTTTCTTCTTGGTACCAGGGATTAAACTCAGGGGTACTCAACCACTGAGCCACATCCCCAGCCCTTTTTTGTATTTTATTTAGAGACAGGGTCTCACTGAGTTGCTTAGCACCTCACCAAGTTGCTGAGACTGGCTTTGAACTAGCTATTCTCCTGCCTCAGCTTCCCGAGCCTCTGGAATTACAGGCATGTGCTACCATGTCTGACCCATGCACAGTTTTGAATAATCTTTTCTATATTTGTAAAAATTTTGCTATGGTATTGATAGTTAAAGATTAAACCTGCACAGAAATTTTGTGAGAATTGATATCTTAACTATATCTTAACTATATTGAGCTGTGTTAGCATGAACATGATATATCAATTTATTATTTAGTTTCCTTTTGATGGTTTTCAAAAGCACTTTGTGGTTTTCAGCACATAAAACCTATATACATTTTTGAACACATTTTGATAGATATATACATATTTCATTTCTTTTTAAACAATTGCAAATGGTGTTGAGTTTTTTTTTTTTTTTTTAGGTACCAGGAATTGAACTCAGGAACACTCAATCAATGAGCCACATCCCCAGCCCTATTTTGTATTTATTTAGAGACAGGGCGACTGGGATTACAGGTGTGCATCATAGGGCCCAGCTCTGAATTTTTAATTTCAGTATCCACACATTAATTAGAAGTACATAGAAATACAGTTTTTTAAAAAATGTGATTTGTACCTTATCACCTTGCTTGCCTCATGAATTTTAGGACTTTTTTTTTTTTTTTTTTTTGGTAGATTCTTCAGAAGTTTCTACACAGACATGAAAACACTTGTGACTTTTTCCTGATGTATAGGTCTTTTTTTATGTTTTTTATTGCCTCATTGCAGTGACTCAACTTTCAGGTATTATGTTAGATAAAAATGGATAGGAACAAATATCAATAAATGTTTTTCCAAATTTAAGATAAGAAAATATTAAGTTATCTTTCTACAATATGTATAATGTTAATTTTTACTTTGGTTTTGGCACAGATGATATTTATTAAATTGGAAATTGCCTTTATTATAATGAATGGATATTGAATTTTGTCAATTATTTTATAGATCATGTGACTTTTCTTTAGCCTATTAATTTGGAAGATTGCATTGACTGATGTTTTTGTCAGCTTTTCATCCCTATGACCAAAATACCTAACAAGAACAACTTAGAGGAAAAAGATTTACTTTGGCTTATGGTTTTATACAGTTTAGTTCATGGTTGATTGGCTGTATGGCTTTGGGCCTTTGTGAGGCCTGGCAGAGGAGAGCAGCTCAGCTCCTTGAAGTCAAATAGTATAAAGAGCTGGGCATGGTGGCACATGTCTATAATCCCAGGGGTTAGGGAGGCTGAGGTAGGAAGACTGTGAGTTCAAGACCAGCCTCAGCAACTTAGCAAGGTGCTAAGTAACTCAGCAAGTCCCTGTTTCTAAATAAAATATAAAAAAGGGCTGGAAATGTGGCTCAGTGGTTCAGCATTAATGGACCCCTAGGTTCAATCCCTGGTACCAAAACAAAACAAAACAAACAAACAACAACAAACAAACAAACAAAAAAAAAAAAAACACACAGAACAAGAGAAAGGAAGGGGCTAGAAAAAAGAAATACCCTGCCAGGGCATGCCCCCAGGGACCTACTTTCTCCAACTAATGCCCACTTTATAAAGTTTCTACCACCTTTCCATAATGCCATCAAATTATTAATCCATCAGTGGAGTAATCCACTGATGAAGCCAGAGCTCTGGTCATTCAGTCACTTCCCAAAAGCTCTGTCTGTGGATATTGTTGCACTGAGAACAAGCCTTCAACACATGACAATTCATATTCAAATTGTAACCAAACCGTAACAATCAATTTTTTAATATTGAACTATCTTTGCATTCTTAGAATAAACTTCTTGTTGTGGTATATAATTCTTTTTACACATTGCTGAATTTTTTTTATTAACAGTTTTATAAGTATTCTTTAACCTATATTAATGAGGAATGCTGGTATGTAGTTTTATTTTCTGTACAATCTTTGTTTTTGGTATCAGTATTACTGGCTTCATAAAATTAATTAGAAGAGTTACCTTTTTAAACAATTTTCTGAGAGAGATATAGAATTACATATCTAAAAGTGGGATACAGAGCTGAAGAAATTTATTCTCTAGCTTTAAGACTGAATTTTGCTCTCTTGGGTGTTGGAGTTACTTTGGATTTGTTAACTTTTTCATCTTTCTTATTTCTCCCTTCTGAGGAGGCAATGCCCATCCTATGTCTGTCCAGTGGCTTTATGTTGGAAGTACTAACTTGTTTAATTTCTCAGGCTCATGGAATTTGCTCAGCATGAAATTGAATTTTGAATCTCATCCATGTCTGCTTTAGTGGATATTAAGATGAGGCACTGGTCTTTAGATTTATGAATTGAGTGAGTTTAGGCTTCTGGAGCTATTGGGATGGAGGTAATATACTTTTTCATATAAGAAGGACTTGAATTTGGGGAGAGCAAGGGTAGAATGCTATATGCTTTAAAAGTTCATGTTCATTCAAAATTGAAACTTAATCTGCAGTGCACTTGGATTAAAAGATGGCCTTTCAGGAGTTGGCATGGTTTGTATATGAGGTGTCCCACAAAAGCTCCTGTATTAATGCAGAACTATTGAGAGATAAAATGATTGGATTATGAGAGCTGTAACATAATCAGCCCATCCTGGTTTGAATGGACTGACTGGGTGGTAACTATAGGAATGTGGGATATTGCTGGAGGGTGGGTCACTAGGTAAGTATCTGGAAGTATGAATCTTTTCTGTGCCCCTCTCCTCTTCCCGACCTGGCTATGAGCTAAGCAGTTTTCTTCTGCCTGGCCCTTCGCCATGATGTTCTGCCCCACTAGGGCCAGAACAATGGATTTGGCCATCTATGGACAGAGATCTCTGAAACTGAGACTGAAATAAACTTTTTCTCCTCTAAGTTGTTCTTGTCTGGTATTGTGGACACAGTCAGGCAAGAGCTGACTAAAATGAGATAATTAGGCAGTGAGCTCCTTTGTAACAAAGCTGGCCTTTCCTCCAGTTTCGAACATCCTATTCCTCATTTTTATCTTGTACCTCATCAGAATGGGCTCCATATTTCTACCAATGTTATGGTTATGGCCATTTAAATAGTCTCTAAGAAGAACGTGTTTTTTTATCCATTACCAATCCTTTTGAACAAAATGTCACTTAACACTATGAATATATAGCCTTTTCCTAGGTTCCACTTTCTCTAGCTTTTACCCAATTCCAAAGAAAGTTCCACATTTTTAGTTATTTATTATAGTGATACCCTTCTTCTGGATACTGATTTCTTTCTGTTACTGTCTGTTACTGGGGCTATAACAAAATACTTTATATTGGATAATTCTTAAATAATAGAAATTTAATTAAAAAAAATAAGTATTGATGAAGCGTTGACATATTAGCTGTCTGGTAGGCCCACTCTTTGCCACTATGAGCAGCTTTATTGTTGTGTCCATGTCCTCACATGGAAAAGGGAACTAGGGATGGAAGGGACAAACTTGCTTCTTTAGTCTCTTTTATAAGAACATCAATCCCATTCACAAGGGCAGAACATCATGGCCTAATTACCTCAGAAAATTTCCATGTAACTCCATAGACCAATAATAGAACAGGTGGAAAATAGGTTGCATTTAAAAACATATATTTAATCATTAGATTGTAATAACTAGTCTATATGTGATCACATTGGCTATTTCCATTTTTTTCTATTTTAACATTCAAGATATGAGTAGACAAACAAGCAAACAAAAATAAATGTAACTCCCCAATGCTAAGATTTATGCTGTTTGTTGGAATAAAACTTCTGTTCTACATTTTTGTGGTAACTGACCTCATGTATATTATGCCTACTTCCCTCATATTTGTTATGTGTCTTCCCTCTCACTGTATAGTATGTATCTTCTTTGTGGTTTACTGTCAGTTTTTAAATTACTGTGTCTCTTCACAATTATTAATAATTGTTAAAGAATACAGATTTATGATTTAATATTTTCTCTGTCTTCTTTCCATTTGTAGCTACATACTTGAAATGGTATTTTTTGCCTGTGAGGGAAGAATCATACAGCCTTTGGATTAAAACTGAGGAGGGAGAGGGATTCTTGCTCAAATACGTTATTAATTGTGTGAACTTGAACAAACCTGTGTGTAAAATGGAAATAGTTACAACATTATGACATTTTTGTTTGGCATAAGAAAACTGAAAACATTGAGAATGACATATAAATGACATACTAAATGACATATAAATGCTCTCTTCCAATATTCCCTTGGTAAATAAATGTAAGTGAAAAAGTAAATTTCTTAGGTATAAACATTTTAGGTTAATAAATCTTCCTATGGCCTCCCTCATAACATTATTACTTCTTAAACTTCTATTGGAGATCCCTACAGTTCTATATTGTGTTTCTGTTTTTGCATTTTATTCTCAGTCTGTTCCTTTTAAGAAAAAGATTAATATTCAATGTATTTGTAGTTTTTTTCTATTTTCTTTTTTGCAGTAAGAAAGTATGTTTTAATATTAATCAACTCTTATAATTTTAATATCTATTCTTTCTTTTTCTTAAGATTTAAAAAATTGTTCTAATTAGTTATATCTGACAGTAGAATGCATTTTGACACATCATACACAAATGGAGTATAATTTCTCATTCTTCTGGTTGTACATGATATAGAATCACACTGGTTATGTAATCATATATATACATAGGATAACGATGTCTGATTAATTCATTCTACTATCCTTTCTACCCTCTTCCCCTCCTTTTACTCAGTAGTAAATTAGTAAATTCACCCAGTATTATTGTGTTGTAGTCTATTTGATCCTTGAAATTGAGAAGTGTTTGTTTGATGTATGTAGATGCTCCATTGTTTGGGGCACAAATATTTACAATTGTTTTGTCTTGTTGATGTATGATTCCCTTAAGCAGTTTGAAATGTCCTTCTTTGTCCGTTCTGACTAACTTTGGCTTCAAGTCCACTTTGCTGATTGATATGAGATGGAACCCCTGTTTGTTTATGTAGTCTGTGTGAGTGATAGGTTTTTTCCCATCCTTTCACCTGTAGTCTGTGGATGTCTTTGTCTATGAAGTGAGTTTCTTGGAGACAGCATATTGTCAGGTATAGTTTTTTAATCCAATCTGCCAATCTATGTTTTTTGATTGAAGAGTTTAAGCCATTCCCATTTAGGATTATTATTGAGATATGATTTATATTCCTGTTCATTTTGATTAATTTCTGGTTTTTAATTTGACTTACTTTCTCCTTTGATTGTCTTTTCCTTTAGTATAGTTCCTCCCTTTTCTGGTTTTCACTTTTTTTTTCCATTTCCTCCTCATGGAATATTTTGCTGAGAAGGTCTGTAGTGTAGGCTTTCTAGTTATGAATTCTTCTAACTTTTGTTTATCATGGAAGGTTTTTATTTCATCTTCAAATTTAAAGCTTAATTTTGTGGATAGAAGATTTTTGGTTGACATTCATTTTCTTTCAGAGCTTGGTATGTATTTATTGTTCCAGGACCTCCTAGCTTTGATGGTCTGGGTTGAGAAATCAGCAGAGATCCTAATTGGTTTCCCCCTATATGTAATCTGATACTTTTCTCTTGTGGCCTTTAAAATTCTATCCTTATGCAGTATGCTAGGCATTTTCATTATAATGTGACTTGGTGTGGGTTTGTTGTAATTTTGTGCATTTGGGGTCCTATGAGCCTCTTGTATTTGATTTTCCACTTCTTTCTTCAGGTTTAGAAAGTTTTCTGATATATTTCATTGAAAAGATTGTGCATTCCTTTAGTTTGTATCTCCTTCCTCCATCCTGACAAATCTTAAATTTGGTCTTTTTATGTTATTCCATAATTCTTGGAAGTTCTGTTTATGGTTTATTACTATCTTCTCTGTGTAGTCAACTGTATTTTCAAGATTATATATTTTGTCTTCATTGCATGATGTTCTGTCTTCTAAGTAGTCTAGTCTATTGGTGATACTTTCTATTGAATTTTTAATTTGGTTTATTGATTCCTTCACTTCAAGGATTTCTGCTTGGTTTCTTTTCATAATCTCTATCTCTTTATTGAAGTGATCTTTCACTTCCTGAAATTTATCTCTGATTTTACTCTTTACATCATCCTTTATGTTGCAAATCAGTTTAACTCTGAACTCCTCCTCTGACATTTCTTCTACTGTGTTGTCAATGGATTCTATTATCAGAGCATCTTGGATTGTTTGGGGCACCTTTTTCCTTGTTTTTTTTTCATGTTGTTCATGTATCTTTTCAACTAGCAGTGTGGATCTGAAGTAGTATAGTTTCTACTTTGCAGACCTATAATGTCCCTGAAGGTCTCTAGTCCCTCATGTTTAAGAGGGAGATCAATATTAACATCACCCAATGCAAACAATGTACAGCCCTAACCCAAATAGCTCCTATCAAGACATAAAGCACTTCTCTCCCAGGCAGTCCTGAGGGATGAGCACTGGACCTGTGCACCTGTTGCAGAGAGCTGTTCTGTATCAGGTGGATCAGGACCAGCTACTGAGCACTGTGGGTCAGCCATGTAGCTGTGAGCACTGGGCTGTGTTGATGTCTACAGAAGGGTTGGGAGACTGCGGATTGGGGAGTTGGAGGGCCCTGTTGGGTGCCAGACTGCTTCTGGACCTGGCAGGCTTAGGGATCTGTGAATGTCGGGGAGTAGTTGGGGACTGGGCTGGTGCTATGGTCCAGAGAGTGCCGGCCCAAGTGGGATGGAAACCTGGTGGGTGTCAGATTGGCTGGTTGGGCAAAGCAAAAGCAAGACGCCCTCACACCCCTCATCCTACCTTCTACCCCTCTCTTGTTAAGCCCTTCTCTCCCCCACACACTTTAGGACTCATGAAGCTGGGGAGAGCCCAGCTCTCTCTTCCACCTCTGCAGCAAGATGGTGGCTACTAGCACACCCAGCAGGCAGACCTCAGGTGTAACCAAACTGCAAGCACCTCCATAATGGACCTTCATGCTCTGGTCAGTGTCCCCAGAAGGAAGCAGCCACTTCCTGAGATGGTAGGGGCAGCAAACTTGCAGGCACTGGGACACTGGGCCTCCAGGTCCTGGATGATGTCCTATGACAGAGGCTGTTGTGCCTCAAGATGGTGATGGAAGAGGCAGCAGTGTCCCAAGGGGAGGCTGGAGGTGCCCCACTCAGAGATGGTGCAACCTGCCAGTGGTGGTACGGGATGCTGTCAAGATGTCTATACTCTCTATACATAGTAATGTACAACATATGAGAAATGACAAGAAATTTTATTAAAGAGTTAATATTATATCTATGTTATGATAATAACTGTGCCACAAATGAAAACATTACAATGTTTTCATTGGTGGTTTCTCTTTTAAAAAAAAAAAATGTTTGCTTCAGTAGATAAGAATAAGAAAGATTGCTAGCATTTAAGCTGGGAACATCAGAATTCATCCATATACTGTCTTGTAACAATGGACATTTGTTCAAAACTATTTTAGCAGACCATTAATAAAATTATGAATTTTTCAAACACAGGATATGTTCATCTAGGTATAAGTATGAAAATGGAATGATTTCACAAATAAGAGTGGATTTCTTGCCCTATTGACAATTATTTGTGATGATTTTAGTTCCCAGAAACTATCTAAAAAGATTTAAAGGACTTTTTTTTCTGATGATGATAGGACACAGCACTCTACCACTTGGACAGATGAGAGACATACTCTATTGTGTACTGCTCCAACCAAGAGAAGACTGTCAGGCGGGGCAACACAGGCAGTTGTGCTGAGGACCAGTCACAGCAAGATAGAGCTTCAGCAAGCATAGATTATATATGCCTAACATGGTGGCTTCTCCTAGGTTTCCCCATATCCCTGTTCACTGAATAATTTTTATAATTTTATGGGCTCCAGGTGATGGGAACTGTTCCTACATATTGACTCTTGGTCCTGGGGTTGATTTAGACAAGAGCATGGAGTATGAAAGTACAATAACAGAAGAAGTTAGGGCACAAACTTCTTGGTGGCTCAAGAGAACTGATCTGCTTTTAGCAAGGGTTCAGAACAGGGTCAAGACAGAATTTTTTTAAAACTATATAACAAGGACCCACCTTGTCTAGTAGTAGGGAATGATGTCCAGTGATTAACTGAAGGTTCTTGTTGAAAAATATCATTGTATTTATGAAAGCATTTGGTACAGTTGACTACTCTGAGTCTAAAATAAGATGTTCAGGGATTATTTATTTATTGTTCCTTATAGATATTTGCTCTTTATATAATAATGTGTTTCCATATACTAGTTAAAAAATAATTTGATTCCTCCTCCTGCTCCTAAGATTGGCAGAAATACAGTAGTCACAGCATTAATAGAAAACTAATTATAAAGAAAACTTGTGATGATATCAAGTATTTTTTGAAGGATATCAGAAACAAAATTAGAAGTAAAATTAAAACATTCTCTTACTTAAACGTTTCCAATTGCAGTTCTCCTTAACTCTTACTGAGTTACTATAGTTCTTCATTGGATAGCTTTCATTGTGGAAACCTTCTTGAAATGCTAAGTTTGCAAATTAGCAAGCCTTGCTTATTTTTCTTATTTTAAATCAATACTTTGGAAAATAAATTTGTATGAAAAGTGCTTAGAATGCCACTTTCCTATTTGTGATTAAAATAGTTAAATTTTAGAACAGGTGGTCCAGTCATTTCAAATGTCTTTTTTATTTTTATTTTTACTTGAACATGGACACAATACCTTTGTTTTAATTATTTATTTATTTTATGTGGTACTGAGGATCAAACCCAGTACCTCACATGTGCAAGGCAAGTACTCTACCACTGAGCTACAGCCCCAGCCCCTTCAAATGTCTTTATGCACAAATCTGTTGACTACATAGTCACTCCAAGAGAATAATATAAGATTGATTGAGAAGATGGCCAGAGAAAATTGATTGCATATTGCATAAGTGCCCATGTCAATGGTAGGTAGAGGTGTGGCTTTTTTTTGGGGGGGGGTACTGGGGACTAAACTCAGAGGCACTCAGCCACTGAGCCACATCCCCAGTCCTATTTTGCATTTTATTTAGAGACAGGGTCTCAATGAGTTGCTTAGTGCCTTGCCATTGCTGAGGCTGGCTTTGAACTTGAGATTCTCCTGGCTCAGCCTCCCAAGCCACTGGGATTACAGGCATGCACCATTATGCCTGGAAAGGTGTGGCTTTTGATGATGTCTACATAATTGCCAGATTGACTGTGCATTTCAGATGCTATATTTTTCAATTGATAAATCTACAAAGTGTTATATTGGCTCCTCATCATTAAAGTGCCCCAGACACAGTCTTATAGGTCAAAACTATTGGGTGGGCCCAAGTTGTTAATAACTATCCCAGTTAAGAGTCTTTTGTGTAGTTATAAATTAGATGGCATATAAGAGATAACAAAAATTTTTAAGAAGGAATTTTATAGAAATGTTGAGAATAAATTCTAGTATTACTTTATTTCTGCCCACCTGTTCCTCTTGGCCTCTCAATGTTTTTCCTGATCAATGATGATGATAATAACAACAGGGGTACATGCATTAACATGAATCAGTGTGTAATCTCATATAACTACATATTGGTTATATAGGTGGATTAAATGTAGAATTTATAGTCAATAGACTTGAGGAGGTAAGAATAAAATAGATTTCTTTAAGGAGCCAGAGAAATCTGAAATTGCTATACTATAGCAAATGTTCTTCATTCCTTTCTCTAGGGAATTTGATTTTTCTGATGTAAAGCCTGATGCTGGAGAAAGCTACACTGGGGATCATTTCTACTGAGGGAAGATGAGTTTATGAAAAAAAAATTGAAGCTATTAGAGGATTTGGATGCAGTGTGCAGTGTCAGCTATTGTAATGCTATATAGTTGAAAATCACATAGTATATATTACTGTTATAAAATTCCTTGTTGGATATATGAAATAAAAACAGCCTAGATAAAGTATAGATGTTACTAAACAAGACATGTGGATTTAAATAATATCATTCTTATTCTAAATGTGATAAATATATATAAACCAGTCTTTATTTTTGTAGATATAATAAATACATTCTAAGCAACTTCATCTTTTATTTTTGATGTTTAAAACCATATTAATATCCATGAGACTGACACTGATTCCTTTTGTTTCCTGAAGGTCATAGATATTATCATGTGATTAAGTGACCTTCTCTATAAGAATGTAATGTCCATGAGGGGGACTGTTTTCTCTTCGGGTTATAAATGTCCCTGGTTATCTTAGCATGCATCATTGCTCTGCAAATTTACATGTGGATTCAGTTAAGACCATGTTTGAGTTGGATAAACTTTCTCCACTTTGCTGTCCAGTTAAATATCTTCAAAGGGGAAAGTTCCTGGAGATTTCTGTTGTTCTTCTAAGACTGAATTTAACAACAAATATCTCCTTATGTTTGCCCCCAAATACCTATGAAATTAGAAAAACAATTGGCTTTGCTTCAAAGACATGAGGCAATTATATTCCCTCCTTCAAGTCCTAATCAAACTTTAGTCACTGAAACCCTTCAATATTATACCCTCTCTTGCCATTCTTAAGGAAATAGTTCAGATTGAGTAGCCATGTTTGATCTCACTGCTGTTACAGCTCCCTGTGCTGAGTCTTCTTTAGCTAAAGATGGCCAATCAGAGGCACTTTGCATATAACCACTTTTTGTCATTTTAATAAGGTCATGTTGAGTGTTAGTGTGCATCTTTGATCAGCTTTAAAATAAAATTTATCTAATTTTCAGTAGGTTTTAAATTCTTCAAGCTAGGGAGTCTGGCTTAAGTTTCTTTACATTGTATCTAACACCTAACCTGTAATTCTCAACATGGAGAAAGTACTCAATAAACATCTCTGAGTTGTTTTTCGATGAAAATGGGTCACACCTAGCTTTGGTGATAAGTGTCATAAACTGCATATAACTGGCACTTCAATCTCCCAACCAAACTTCTTGTACTATGTCAATGTTTTTAAGAGTCAGGAAATGAATCATCCTAAAATAGAAATGAAATAGCTCAGATCTATCGAGAAATTAATGTGGAAGTTTCCGTACATTTTCAGTGAAGACTTAGAATGCTTTTAACTGAAGAGGCAATGTAGTGTGGAGGCAGCATGTGACTGAAGAATCTGTTTCAAGATGAAATCAGGAAGGCTAGTAAAGCCCCAAACACTAGGGCTTTGTGTTTTAGACAAAATAACTATAGGAGTCTGTTGAATTCAATATACTGAGTGAAATTTACTCTGACAAGAAAATTATCAAGCAAGGTGAAATGATTTGCCATCTTTTCAAAAGTGGGAAGAGATGCTTATTTAGTATAATATGATAAGTATAAAGAAAATCCCCCAAATTTGACATGTGCATCTATCTGCATATATAAGAAATAGAGTGATCAAGGCTTATCAAACTAGAAGGTTATGCAGACATACCTTTGTGTGGTTGGTGTAACTCTGAAAATATTATAGGAAACTTGTATGTGCTGATGAATACATAATTTAGAGCTGCATCTGCCTACACACTTTCCACGAAAAAACAGAAAGGAAAGGAGCCACCACTGTATGTTGCTTACCTCCTTCTGGGAAATCCATAGTTGTTGCATAGCAATGTTCAACTTTACCTGATTCAAGAGGGACATATTCTGATGAAAGGCTCAAATGTTGTGATAATAGGACAAAATTAAATTCAATTCTAGTTATTTGTTTTACCTACAGAATGAGCAGAAAAATGGTGATCTATTGTTTCTTGGAAATCCAATACAGTAACAAGAATAATCTGGAACATCTCCAAAATCAATTCCAGGTCTAAAGGTCTTTCACTTTTACTTTTATCTTTGTTTATTATAAAAAACTACAAGGCTAAGGTAGAGCTGTATTTGTACCCTGAGAATTGCCTCTTGAGTCATCCGGATTATATGTTTTATTTAATTTTCAGGATCACCATGGTTTGAGGGTCACTCAGTCTGAGCAGTATAGTGAATAAGATTCATGATCTGAAAACTAGGAATTTCTAAAAAAATTACCTTTTATACTATGCATGAACAGCATATTTATTTGTTTTTAGTGTTGTTCAGCTTTTAAAATTCCATACCATATTTATGAATGTTCAAAGAATAATATACAACTTTGAGCATAAAGAAAAACACACATTTTCTCAAGCATACTAAGTCATATCAGGATCACAAAACCAGTGTATTAGAGTAGTGTGTTTCCAAAACTATCCAAGAACTATTTTGTTGTCTCAATTTGGAATTACTTCTGTAATTGAAAGGAAAACTTAAAAACAAATAAAGAAAACTAGTTGTGCCTTTGTAATGTGGAACCAGATATTTCTGGGACTTAAGATATTTTAAGGGAAAAGATACTTGCTTATACTGTTTTCCAGTTTTCCTGGGGATGATTTAATGCAAATTTTAGTAGCTCCCTGCTTATTGAGGTTTCACTGTAGTCTTGCCCATGGATGAGCAACCCAAATCCTTGCTTAGGGCACTGTGAGAAGGGAGTCATGATCCCATGGAGTTGGCAATTTAAATCCACACTGTATTTGCCTCAAGCTGGTTTCTCAGATACTGTCACCATAAGTTTCTTGTTTGCATGATGCACATTGAAATGGAAAGGGGTGGTGTTTGTTGTGGGATGGGATAGTTACTGAAAAATTCAGGCATCAGGCACGAGGCATAAATAGTGACACCACGATACTAAGTTTAACATTTATGCTGAAGGTTTAGCAGAGATTACAAATTTTAGAACTGACGTACAAACACCTGTAGTATAGATTTTTCTCTAGATGACCTTTTTTTTAAAACAAACTTATACACAAATCCTTATTATTTAATACCCTAATTATTTTTTCCTAATGATTTCACTATGTTGATTCCTAAATTAAATGTCTCTAATGATCCTCCTGTACTATAGGAATACTGTGTAGCATTGTAGAAAGAACAGGGATTGTGAGATCTAATAATAAACATGTGATCTATTTTAGGTTTAACTATTACTAGGTATTTTATGTTTCACAACTTAAAAGGTCTCTGGACTCAGTTTCCTTATTTATAAAGTGGGGTGCTGTACTACCTGACTCAGAAGGTTATGATGAGGGCTAGATAAGAAAATATTATAAATCTCCTAGTAGTATTTTAGTACCTACCTCTGAAAAAATGTATTTCTACTTAACTTCAAACTATGTAATTGTTTTCTTAGCCAATAGTTTCACCCAAATGAAAGCCCCAAATCTCTTAATGTTACTATTTTTGTTAATCTGAATTTATTTAATTGTTTTTATTGTGTGCAGTTATTGATTATTGATTTTTTTCTTAATTGCTTATTCATGATTTTTCCATATCCTTCTAATGTGGTTCATTTTTATTTTAGATCTTAATGTGTCCTCTACTCATTTACTATGTCTCTTTTCATTTTATGATTTGAAATTGTCAACTTTTTTTCTTCACTTTGTCTGTTTATAGTTTTGTCTTTAGGAAGGCATTTCCATCTTCAAATTACATATAAAGAAGTGAATATTTTCCTCTTATAGTTTAATAGTAACTTACACTAAGTTCCTGAATGGCTGATGTGATACCTTTCTTCAGCTGTCACATAGGGTGTCTGGTCTAACCTGTAGGTAAGGAACAGGGGTACCTGTTTTCATCACCTGGTGATTCTGTTCTCATCTAACTGCATGTGGGTGAGGTTTCTGGCCTAGTCTCTTAAAGAAAATCCTCAAAGTTCCCCAATTCCCTGTAGGGCATCTTATCAGCACAAATGTTTTAAAAATTATTTGCTATTATTTTACTTTTGCTTTCTATCTATATTCTTTTCCTTTTGATTCCTTCTCTGTTTTCGTATTTCTGATTTTCTAAAACAGGCACACTTTTCTAAAAGAGATAATTTGCCCTGAACTCCTAGTGAGTGGGGCTTTTCACTATAGGCATGGTTTATTCTCCCCATGGAATCTACAACCAGAAATGTGTTACCAATGAGACCACTTATTTCTTCTAGGAACTAAAATAGACCCAGGGAACTTGTTCTTTCTTTTCTAATTATGCATTCTTCTAGCTCCATGATTATTAATGTTATTTGACTATACTAGTTTAATTTCCTAACTCTTTTCTAGCCAAATCCATTAATTCAAGTAAAATTTAATGTCTTCCCTAAAGCCATGAGTGCCTTTCTCCAAATTTCAGCTAAAATAATCCTTCTAGTTAAATTTAAATGTATCTTGTATTATTTTGAGATCTTTTAAAAAACTTAAAATTATTTACATTTTTAAATCTATACTTACTTTCTTTAATAAGTGTGTACTTTGAAGATGTTCTAGTTGTTATGGGCTGAATTATGTACCCTAAAATTCCTATATAGTGTAGTAATAACCCTTTGTACTTCAGAATGTGATAGTATTTGTAAATTGAGTCTTTCCAAAAGTAGCTAAATTAAAATAAGTTCATTAGGTTGGGCCCTAATTCAGTATGATTTGTGTCCTTATTATAAAAGGACATTAAAGCACAGACATATATAGGGGAAGATTGTGTGAAGATACAGGAGATGGCTTTGTAGAGATTTTTTTTTTTTTTTTTTTAAATCAACCATGCATGACACCTTGATCTTGGATTTCTGGCTTCCAGAACTGAGAGATAATAAAATTCTATTGTTTAAGTCTTCCAAACCGTGTGACTTTGTTTCAAAGTTCTGGCAAACAAGCATATTTTATTTCTCTCTGCTGCACCTGAACAGTGTCCTGTAGGCATATATTCAGCAAAACTGAACTTTAAGTTGCTTAATTGCTGAAAAATAATAACCATTTGTAAATCTAAAGGATGCTTGTGCTGTTACCTTGTTCTTACGAGTTTTTTAGAAATCTTAACTGCAAAAGACTTTAATCACCCTGACCTAATTGAATTTTTAAAAATTTATTTTATAAAATACCAGAATTAATTTAACTTATATTTTTGTTTATTTTTCTCATTATTGTCCAGATGCTAGTGAAATCAAGTCTTTATGGAATCCATAAATGGAAAATGTCTCAGAAATGTTATTAATGGCTAAGTGAGCAGTCTCCTCAGGAGTCCCTTAAATGATGAACACCTGTCTTATCATTAACTTAACAGGTTCTCATTATGATGGGTATCCGCAAATGGTAATTGGTGACATTCATATCATATCATTGAACTAGTGGGAATACTAAAGTAATGAGTAATTGACATTTACCTTATCCTAAAATTCTCACTTTTTTTTTTCCATGCTGGAGATCAAAACAGAGACTCATGGACGATGTAGGCAAGTGCTCTACCGCTGAACTACACTTCTAGCAGATACACACTTTAAATAAAAGAGGTATAGAATATGTGAAAGTAACATTTATCACTGATGTCGAAATTACTTTGTCAACAATTAATTTGATAACTAGGAAAAAATTTATATATAATATAATCTCATATATGATTAACATTATATATTATAATATGTTATATATCACATATGTATAACAATATATATTATGTATATATTATTTATATGCTACATACATAGATATGCATAATTTGTTATTATATTAATATCTACATTTATAGCTGTAAAACCCAAGTTAAAATAGAATATATCTAAAAACATTCCTTTAGTTTGCCAGAGTAGTGTACATAGATGTGGGCATGCCTACTTGCTGAAACATGAAAAAAAGGTTTTTATGTCAGTTATTCTCTTCCTTTATTTTAGTTGTGTCTCTTTTCATTGCCATACAAGGTTGATATGTAGTTAATTAAATTTCTCCACTTTCACTTTTATTAATAATGTTTTTCCAGTAGTACATTTGTCTAGGTGCTTACATCAATAGTTGAATTTCCTAGTTTTTATGTAGTTCTTCAATAAGTTTTTGCTAAGTGTAGAATGAATATTTGGGAGAAAAATAATAAAGCAATCTCCAGAACTCTTCTAGTCTGTTCCTCCTCACCTGCCCCTTCTGCATGTCATTCCCTAGACCTGTATTCTCCAAGGGGTAGGGGGACTCACATGCCACACATGGTCATTAAAATTTAAATTAATTAACATTAAAACACTTTAAGTGAATATTCTCATTATCATTAGCAGTACTTCAAGTATTGAATAGCCACTTGCAACAAGTGTTCTCCATATTGGACAATACAGATATGGGCATTTCCATTACCACAAAAGTTTCATTGGAAAACCAAGTGGGCCAGAACTGTCTCTATTATATCTCCAAACAAAATTCAGTGGGCCTCAATGTTTATGCCTAGATACACTGCTTCTTTGCTTTACCTGTTATCTGATGCAACATTTGTGCTTTTTAAGTTATTAAATTACAGAAAAAATAAATGTAAAACTTTCCAAAGAACTTTGGAACCAACCTAGCACATGAGAATTTAATAGTAATTTTGTTTTAAGTTTTATTGTAGAAAATTACCTATAAGCAGTATAAAACTGTCTTGTAATACAAGTTAGTTTTCTGCTATATTTATGTACAAAAAGTGAAAGTCTTAAGTCATGAATCGTATTTCCCCAAATAATAAAAGTGATAACCAGAATTCATAATTTATCATATAAAATTAATTGAAGAGTAGGTAACAAACACATTAAAAAAAAAACCATCATGTTTCAGTGTCTAGGGAAATAAAAAGAAATAAAAAAATATGAATCAAATGTTTAAAAATGCTGATAAAAGTAGCTGAATCTTGGAAATATAAAAACGCAAAGCTCTTATTAATATATCATGTACTATGTGTACCTTTTTATCTATTATATATGGATTACTTTTATAAAAGCACGTACTTCTCATGATGAGATTTTTCATATGGTTTCATACTTCTTCCTTTGACTTGAGATACAGCCATAAAACAACTAGATAAAAGCTGTTTTAGAATTTTTATTTTCTAATTTGTCTAATTCCATTAGCATAACTATTAGCTTCCTTTCTGAGCTCTAGAATGGAGGCATATGTACTGTACAATTGAGTCAGCTGTAGTCTTGGACATCTGAGAACCTGCATTTCAGCAGGGAGCAGCTCATTCAGTAATGGTAAAAACACATCCTGTAGAAAGTGCTCTAAGAGTTATTAGGAAAGATTTTCAGAACTTCAGAACAAAGCATATTATATTTGGCTTATGGAATTAAGGAACTTCTAAGAGGATTGGAATTTAGCTAAGAAGCATATAAAACATTACAGAAAGGGGCACATTTATGGAAGGTGTTGATAAATATAGGTGTACAATTATGAGTGATAGGAGTTAAACTTGAAAAGGTAGATTGGGAGCAGATTATGGAGTTTTAAAGACCAAAGTTGTAAAATTTATTCTGCGGATAAAGAAACACTGGATTCTCATATAAAACTTCAAGATGATAAACTTTAGAAGCATTTGAGTCTAGGAAAACTTTTCAATCAAGTAAAAAGCATGTTTTTTCAAATACTTGACTGAAATTGGGAAGTAAGTTTGACCATTACATCATCAGACATAACATCAGCCTAGATGTTTGTTTTCTCTATTAAAAGAAAACACTGCCACAGGTCCCTTGTCACTCATCTTTTCTTGAATGAAGGCATGCACTTTGAGTGAAGTTGACCCACCTCAAGTCTCAGAGATAGGCCAACGTGACCCAAGTCATTCATTGAAACTGCTTCAGTTTTGTTATAATGATTGCTTCAAGACTGGGTACCTGATTTAAATTGTTTTTTTCTAAATAAAATATTTTTATTACTTCTTAATGATGGGGAGGATAATGTTCTCACATTTCCCATTGGATAAGAACAAGAGAAAGTGCAGAAGCTTCTGGCTGCCAATTCCAATCCAAGGGAGTAGAGCTGGAACAAGAATCACGCTGAAGAAAATGGAGAAAGGCTTAGGGTTGAGAAGACAAAGCAGGGCATGATTACATTTCTTGAGCCAGTAGAAAGCCCCATTGAAGCTGGGTTTATCCTAGACCCTTCAGTAATATAATTCTGATTCCTGATGTATGGATGCAGTTATGGTAACTACTTCCTTTCTGCATTCTTCCTACTTTAGAAACTGTGGCTACTTTCTCTGGTTTCTAATGCCTGGATTAACTCCCTGTCTTCTCTTGAGTTTTCAGATCTTCTAACATGTATGGTACTGAGCTGAGTATTATATTATTTGAAATACTTAGAATGGTTTATGTCTTCCTAACTAAACCATGCTTACTTTAAAGCTCTCACAGTGAACAGGTTATATTCTATTTTATTTTTAAAACAAAGTAAAATAATAGCTTCTTTTTTGGCACATCTGCTTTCCATAATATTTGATGTTGTTGTGGATTAGATTGTGTTCTCCCAACCACAAATAAATTTTTATGTTGAAGCTTTAACTTTCAATGAAGTTATATTTGGAGATAAGACTTTCAGGAGGTAAAGTTATGGGATGTTATCAGAGTGGGCCCTAATCCAATATAATTGGTGTCCTTATAAGAAGAAAAGAGAGACACCAGGGATGTACACATATAGGAAAGGTTACATGAAGACAGTGAGAGGTGACTTTCAAGAAGCCAAGGGCAGAAGCCTCATGAGACACTGAACATGCCAACACTTTATTCTTCAGTTGTCAACCTACAATTTTGAGAAAGAAAAGTTTGTTGCTTATATTACCTGATCTGCGGTATTTTTTCATGGAAGCCCTTGAAGATTAATGAAAGCCTATTTATATGTTGGCCAATTATGAGTCCATGATTGTGTCACATAATCACCACACCTTTCATAACTGAACATTAGTATGGATTTGGGCTAGGAAACACTGAGTTTGAGAAGTTAAACATAACGAAAGCTATTCTTGGGGAAAATCAAATAACAATCACTGTTTTTGATGAGTGGTAAATCAACAAATGTTGTGTGTTGTCTTCTTAATGGCTTCTGCCTCCAGGGAAAGGAGATTCTACACCACTCATTAGGATTCTGTCTATACAACTCATTCAGAAAGTCAGCCCTACTTGTTTATTTTTGGAATTTTTCTTTTCAAATACAGTGTCTAGAATCAAGCTTGTAAAGAGAAGTTTGCCTATATTTTTTGATCATCTTCAGAGCATATTTTTATATCCAAAGCAACAAAAAAGGCAAAGCAGAGCCCTAGCCATAAAGTATGCAATAAAAAAAAAAAAAGGAAGGCGTGAAGGAGATAAAAGGAGTTTTATGCCTCTTGTGTTTGATTCATTTGGATGAAGTAATGCTTTATCCAAGGGGAGAAATAATCTCTGACTCTTCTCTAGGCAGAGATGAGATTTATGGATTGAACCAGCTCAATGGTTGTCATTGGTAGTATTTTGACTTGAAGCTTGTGGTTATAGTAATTTGGCTTTACTTGTAAGTAATTCTGGCTGGACAGGAAGGTTGCTATGGAGGTGACTTGAAAAAGTTAAGAAGGACTTTTGTCAGACTAAATGATTATTAACTCTCTATACTCTATACCTCTGCTCCTTCATTCAGATTAGGCTAAACTTTATGCATTATGACACACATTAATTTGCTTGAAGGCTTTCATTACCCTTGTCATCAAATGTAAGTGATGTTTATACTTAAGACAGAGGGACATTTTACATTCAATAGTAAGGGGGACGTTAAAAACAAAAAGTTTATAGGAATGGTCTACTGGGTCAACGCATATATTATAAAGAAAGCTTGAAGACTGGGCATGCTTATTCTAGAAAACTGGGAGAGAGAGAAAATAGATGCTTCTACATTTTGGACACTCTCATGAGGAAGTAATGATAGTCTGCATAATTTCAAAAGGAAGAGCTAGAAAAGTTTTAGAAGAGCTAACAAAAGTTTTAGGAAGACATATTTCCAATTAAAGATAATTATTCCAATAAGTTGAAGGACTAGTTTTGATGGAAAATGTTTGTTTTGTAAGAAATTGAGATTCTGAATACTGTAAAATTTTAAGTTTCTATTTAAAGGAGAACAGCTCAGCTGTATGGCTGAGCTATGCCCCAGCCCCCAACTCTTCTCCATATTGGCAAATGACTTGACTCCCTTTTCTCTGTGAACCTATTAAAGTCATCACAATTGCTTATCTAGATGAAGGGTTAGCAAACTGGTATCTATGATTTAAATCCTACATATTGTTTGCTTTTATACAGGCTAGGTAAGAATGTTTTATATTAAAGGACATATAATAATGATATGGAATGTAAATTTTCTTGTCTATAAAGTTTTATTAGAGCCCAGCCAAGTGCACTCATTTATTTTTTGTGGATTTTGTTTTTGCTACAATAGCAGAATTGCATAGCCTAACAAAAATTTGTATGAACATGAAGCCTAAAATAGTTAGTTTCTGACCTTCCACAAGAAAAGTCTTTAATCCCTTATCTAGACCATTCAAGATGGCTTTTGAACACAATAATCCGTTTTTCCATATGACCAAGAAAGCAATTTTTAAAAAATGTACACAAGGTTATTTTTCTTCTGTTTAAATTTTCCAATAACTTCTTACCAAACCTTGAATAGATTTAATCCTCTTTACCCTGACCTATAAGGCCTTAAACAATCCCATCTTACCTAGCTGGAGATTTTTGACTTATACAATGTTCTCTCTCATTCACAAATGTTTGCCACATTTTTTTTTCTATTTTTAAGCATGTCAAATGTCAGACTTACTCCCCTTTGATTAGAAAGGACTTATCTTAGGATCAACAGGTGTCTCCCTGTTATTCAGTTACAGAATAAATATGACTTTATTCCACCTGTCTATGTTCTACCACTTTCCCCACCTCTATCATGACATCTTTTTTATGGTAATTTTTAATAGTCATTGCTATTATAACCTCACCTAAAAACTGAATATGTTTTCATAAGCACAAGTGTTCTGTCTTATTCAAAAGAGTAGGGTCTCTAATGTCTACCTTAGTTGATGACATTCAATAAGCAATTGTTAACTGAATGACCTTATGTAAAATATGAAAGTCTATGTGTGCTAGATTCTGTAGTGTTGCAAGGTGGAGAAGGGAGTATGTAAAGATAGATACCTTCAGGAATCTAAACTCTATTTGAGAAGAAAGACACACTTGCTAACTTCAAAATTAAGTACTACAAATAATGAAGAGGCAGCATGGCCCAAGGTCTAAAAGTCTGAGCCCTGGAGCAAGATTGGCAGGAGTCTGATGCCTAGGGGCCCCAGTGCTGACTTTGACCTTACTTTTTGGATTCAATGCTTAAAATTGTAACATGGAGAAAACAGCATTTTCTTCATGGATTGAAGATTAATTGTATTACTAATTGTAAAAGTCTCAGGTCTTGCACATAGAAAAAGGTACATCAATGTGTGTTGAATACATAGCAAATTGAGCTACTAGGAGTACGTTTTGGGTATACAACCTAAGAACCTACACCACAAGCAGGCTTTTATATTATTTTATCTTATTTTTAATTCCAGGACTGTGAGAATGATTTCTGAAAAAGGCTTATTATAATTCAACTTGTTTTTATGAAGATAAATACACTGCAAATGACAGTTGGGGAAGGGCTGGAAGTTGAAGGTAGAGAAAGAAGCCTTTGCACTAGTTCAGAGAAGAGGTGATGCAGGGCAAATTTAGTACCAGAGCAAAATGGAAAAGATGAGGCAGCAGAACAGGGGGTTTCAGGGCAGGTATTAGTCACAAATCTGCTTTTTCCTCATTGTGTGATCAAGGGAAAGTGTTCTCAGAGATTCCCCAATTTCTTCACTTCAACTACTTTCACTCTGATGTCCTTGTGAGGATTAAATGACACAGTATGCAGAAAATGCTTAGTACAGTTTTAATACAAAATAAATAATCCATAATGGTGGTATGGATGAGGGTAGTTAATAGCATGTTTATCATTATTATCTTTTTCTTATCACATGAAGGATATTTTGGGAGTTAAAACTGAAAGCAGCAGGTAACTTACTAGATAGAGAAGCTCATGGAGAAAGTCACAGGGAAGCTGGCTTTACAATTGCTGTGAGCAAATTGGTACTATTAGTGAAGATAGGAACCCAGCAACAGTTGGGAATAAAATGCAAACAAAGCCACATCTTGGGATTGTAAGTAGAAATTTGGCCAGTAGAGAAAATTTGGGGACGTTTTACTTGGACTTGGAGGATAATTTATTGACCTAAATGGGCCATTTCAACATGAAATGGAAGACTAACAGAAAAGGATGGGCTTTGTGGGAAGGATTTATTAAAGGTGGTACAAATGGAAAATGCTAAGAATGAAAGAATAATGAGATGGAAGAGAAAGAGAGTGCTGTGTTATAAAAGCCAGGAAGGCTTGGTAGGAAGGAGGGTGTGCTGCACAGACAAATCAGTGGAGCACTGTGGACATCTCAGAGGGTATTTAGTAAAAAAGAGATGCAAAAAGTTATTTCTAGAAATAACAGTGTTTGAAACTACATAAAGAGTGGAAAAGATCTATGTAGACATTTATTATCATTAAATGTAATTATTAACAATAGAGCCATAAGGTTTTTCATTTTTATTTTTAGGGGTGCCCTTCATAAATTCTTTTGGAGGCAAGGTGTGATTGATTAGAAGATTTGTAAAATTATTTGAATTCAAGTGTTCTGAAAAGCAGTTGGAATCTGATAATTTTTTTTTAAATCAATTATTAGCCCAATAACTTTGGTAAAGTTTTCTAACATCTGAGAATGCTTTCCTTCCTCTGTGAGTTGGAATCACACTACTTCCCTCTTGGTAGATTAAAATGAACTATAATCTCACTTTTGAAAGCTGACATACAGGTGGTCGTTAGGCCTGAAGCTTGGGTACATTCCTCAGACACAAGGTTAAATCAGACAAACTAGGCCTACGTTATGAAACTAGGTCTGCATCGCTCAAAGCCTACCAAAAGGAAATTCTTGCATTAAGAGCTCAGTGTCTTTTAATGTCACAGCTCTCCTTTCAGTCTAGCAGGCTTAGATCTCAGTCATCCTTGAGTGTTTATTCTTATGTCCCAGAATAATAGATTATCAAATTTGCAATTAAGAATGCAGTTATGGAAGTTTGGACTCAAATCATGGCTCGTCTTAATACTGGATTGTGAGATCTCGGGCAAGTTACGTAACTTCTAAGAACCTCTATTTCCTCTTCTGCAAATGTATATAACATTACTATCTATGAGTATAGTTTAGTGATGATTCAGTAAAATAATCCTTATGAAGTGCTTTTCCCAGCATCAAGTGCATAATAACAGTTTAATAAGTGTTAGTTACTGTCGCCGCCTGCAGCAACTGCTCCTCGCAGCAATGATACCGCGGGAGAAAATTCGGAGGCAGACTGGAAATGAAAAAGTTCTTTTATTCTTCTTTCTTCTAACTTCTCTCTCCGGCTCCAACAACCTCTCCAACTGCAACCACCCCTCTAACTAACCTCACCCGGTTAAATACATTTTGCCTTAACAAGGACAAGTGCTAACAGCTCGAGCTTACAGGTGCGTCACACAGTGTTCACGGGCAATAAAAAATATTCTTAGATAAATGCATGAATATCAGGTGAAAATACTTGAACACTTTTATGGCTCTCAGCTAACCGCCATCTTAGCTATCCTCAATTAGGGCTCTTACAAGTTACTGTGTCAATATTAGTGTCAGCACAATATTATGACTTTGCATGATGTCTTGCTTCTCATTCTCCTTTGTGCTCAATAATAGCTTACACAGAATTTTATAATAACCTGCTAAACTTCAGTCCTTCCCTAATGTCACCCCTTCCAACTATTATGGTAATTTGCTGATACATTATAGTCTCTGAAGCATAATTTCATTGATAATAATATGCTACTTAAATATCCTTAGTTTCCCACAAACCACATATGGAATTTTGGAGTGGCATTGACTGTCCTTCTCTACAAATCTCATCTTTCTAGCTTTCCTTTTTATTTTTTTTTCTGCATCTGATGCTGAAACTTATTGAACTAAACACTTTTCCAAATCTTGCCAAGTATGTACAATAGTTAGATGGATCTTCTTCACTTGAAATTCCCTACTCATGTCTAATATTACCTACCACAAACAACATCACCCCAGTGAGACACCTTTGGGTGCCTGTTGGGATTAAACCTCTCCTTTTCATGAACGCATTTAACATTTTACCTGAATGTCAAATGACACTTTTTTATTCTATATTTATTTATTTTTGTGCAAGTCCTCTCTATCCCAATTATCTCCTTCACAATATATCTTAATATTCTTAGCACCCCTCCCAACATGTATCTATCACTGAAGTCCCTGTACAGCAATGAGGGAAAACTATTAGTTATTTAGTTATGCAACCATTTTTTTTTTTTAATGTGGTGCTGAGGATTGAACCCAGTGCCTCACACATGCTGAGCAAGCACTCTACCACTGAGCTACAACTCTGCCCTATGCAACCATTTTTAAACTGTGTCTTTACATAGCATTAAAATTAATTATTTGGGAAAATAGTTAATAAATTTTCTGCTACTCTACAAGGGCAAATTTATACTCAAAATTTTTATTTTTGACAAGTTTCTTCAATATGATAAAATTCTTCTGCTGGGAATTTGATAATACAGAAAGATATAACTTATGGCTCTTAGAAATTGTGTGTGTGTGTGTGTGTGTGTGTGTGTGTGTGTGTGTAAAAAACTGTAGATCAAGGTAAAGAAAAATCTGTAGACACATACACACACACACATAGTCTTATTGGTCTTAACTTTTCACTGGAGGAGAAGATTGAAATAATGATATACAATGTAGAATATGATCAGATCCTTTCTATGACTATTAGTACTAAAAGTAATCAGAGAGCAGAAGAAGAGTGCGGGTCTGGTAGAAGGCTCCATAGTACACCATGGAGAGTGCATCTGTGCACTTCTCAAGATCCTCCTAGAACTTTTCCTACAATTACTAAGTAATGTGTTTGCAATGTATTACTTTACATCATGGTAGATTTGGTTTGAATCAGCATCATACATACCACTTTTATCCATTTTCTCATAATAACAATAGATCAAAGTAAAGATGAGCTCGTTCTGTAGAATTATTTTAGAAAGATATATGCCATATATTTTTATTTTACACTTTTCTCTATCAAAGTTTGTATGTGAGGATAATAGCTCTTTCATAAACATGTCTTGTACTGTGACTGAAACTGTATCAGGAAAACATTGGAAAAGAAATACAATCATTTCAAGATAATTCACATCTTAATGACTCTATTAAATACTACATTAATAGCTCATGTGAACTGATTTGCACACATGAAAACATATTTTTAAATTGAAGAAGAAATGTTTGATTCCTTTCTGACATTTAGGAGCATATTTTATGCAAGGAGCTAGTGATTCTTTATGTTGGTAAACTCATATTAATTTTTAAAAATAATAATTAATTAACACTTTAGAGGAGTCATCTATTGAAAATTTTAATCAGAAATACTAAATGCCTCTTTTTTTCCATTTTGAGATATATATGTTTACCTTTTAAAGAATATTTGGAAGATAATTTCTTTTCACTGGAAGGTAAAAAGATCATTCTTTTAAAGAATCTGTAAATATTACTTCTTTAATCTTCAAAGATTTCCACTTGGATTCAATGAATAAACAAATGCAGAATTTAGGAGAAAATGTAAAATATAGTGTGTCTATATTATTATTTTTCTTGGCCTGCATAAGAGTCAAAAATTTTTTAAAAATAGAACAATATATGGAAACCTGTTTTCTCAAGTGCAGTGCTGAAAGAATTTTTGTTAAAAATAGTTCATTCTTATGTTTTGATGAAAAGAGAGAAACTTTCCCTGATGTGCAGTTTACACTTGCATTTTCTATCTAATCAGGCAAACAATTTTAATTAGTTCAGACCTTCGCCTGTATGGCGTCTGTGCCCTTTAGGGACTCTTTCATTACAGATGCAAATGTGTTCCTAAAATAATGAGAATGTCATTATCCTGCTGTATTCATTGAGGTGGTCAGGAAAAGAACAAAAATATCATTTGATGGTGAGGTAATTTTTTAATATAGCGTAATGGCATTAACTGTGATATTTCTAGGCCTCATTTTCTTGATCATACTCAGACAATATTCCCCTGCGCACAAGGGTGAAGATGATGAGGGCAGGGATGTCAAGAAAAGATTAATTCAAAATCTTCACATTTTACACTGTCTAAACATAGACCAGGGCTTTTTTAAAATTACATTTGATAAGAACATTAGAATGTTACTTATATAGTGTGTAACAGAATATATAAAAATTAGGATGTATTTTTTTTACTTTATTTATTTACTTATTCATAATGCACAAGTATAGCATCTTTTTACATACAACTGTTTGTATACAAAGTATATAAGTACCATTCAGATCTTCAATCATGCATTTAGGATAATGATATCCATCTCATTCCACCACCATTTTTTTCCTTCCCCCCACCTTGCTCCCTCCCTTCCCATCCCTTTCCTTTGAACAATCTAGTGTTCCTCTAATCCTTTACCCCCATTCAACAACACTGTGAACTAGCTTCCTTATATCAGAGAAAACATTCAGTATTTGGATTTTTGAGATTGACTAATTTCACTTAGCATTATATTCTCCAACTTCATCCATTTACCTGCAAATGCCACTATTTTATACTCTCTTATTGCTGAGTAAAATTCCATTTTGTATATATACCACATTTTCTTTATCTATTCATCTACTGAGGGACATCTAGGTTGGTTCCACAACCTAGCTATTGTGAATTGTGCTGCTATAAACATCGAAGTGGCTGTGTCACTGTAATATGATGTTTTTAAGTCTTTTGGGAATAGACCCAGGAGTGGGATGGCTGGGTCATAGGGTGGTTCCATTCCCATTTTCCCAAGAAATCTCCATACTGCTTTCCATAGTGGTTGCACCATTTTGCAGTCCCACCAGCAATGTATGAGTGTGCCTTTTTCCCCACATCCTCTCCAAAATTTATTGTTGTTTGTGTTCTTGATACCTGCCATTCTGACTGGAGTGAAATAAAATCTTAGAGTAGTTTTTATTTGCATTTCTCTAATTGCCAGTGATGTTGAGCATTTTTTCATGTGTGTGTTGATTAAATGTGTATCTTCTTCTGAGAAGTGTCTTTTCAATTCCTTAGCCCATTCATTGATTGGGTTATTTGCTTTTTTGGTGTTAAGTTTTTTGAGTTCTTTATATATTCTAGAAATTAGTGCTCTACCTGATGTGCATGTATTAAATATTTGTTCCCAATTAGTTGGCTCTCTATTCACCTCACTGATTATTTCTTTTGCTGAGAAGAAGCTTTTTAGTTTAAATCCATCCCATTCATTAATTCTTGGTAATAATTCTTGTGCTCCAGGATTCTTATTAAGGAACTTGGGGCCTAATCTGACATGTTGGAAATTGGAGCTTACTTTTTCTTCTATTAGGCGTATTGTCTCAGGTCTAATTCCTAGGTCGTTGATCCATTTTGAATTGAGTTTTGTGCATGGTGAGAGATAAGGGTTTAATTTCATTTTGTTTCATATGGATTTCCAGTTTTCCCTGCACCATTTGTTGAAGAGGCTATCCTTTCTCCACTGTACATTTTTGTAGCCTTTGTCTAATATAAGACAGCTGAAATTATATGTATTAGTCTCTGTGTCCTCAATTCTGTACCATTGGTCCACCAGTCTGTTTTGGTGCCAATACTATGCTGTTTTTGTTACTATTGCTCTGTAGTATAATTTAAAGTCCGGTATTGTGATGCCCCCTGCTTCACTTTTCTTGCTCAGGATTGCTTTGGCTATTCTGGGTCTCTTATTTTTCCAGATGAATTTCATGACTGCGTTTTCTATTTCATTGAAAAATGACATGGGGATTTTGATTGGAATTGCATTAAATCTGTATAATGCCTTTGGTAGTATGGACATTTTGACAATATTGACTCTACCTATCCAAGAGCAAGGTAGGTCTTTCCATCTTCTGAGTTCTTCTATGATTTCTTTCTTTAGTGTTCTATAATTTTCCTTATAGAAGTCTTTCACCTCTTTTGTTAAGTTGATTCCCAGGTATTTTATTTTTTTTGATGCTATTGTAAAGGGGTAGTTTTCATCATTTCTCTTTCAGAGGCTTTGTCACTGATGTATAAAAATGCCTTTGACTTATGGGTATTGATTTTGTATCCTGCTACTTTGCCAAATTCATTTACTAGTTGTAAAAGTTTTCTGGTAGAGTTTTTTGGGTCTTCTAGGTATATTATCATGTCATCAGCAAATAGTGCTAATTTGAGCTCTTCTTTTCCTATCTGGATCCCTTTAATTTCTTTTGTCTGTCTAATTGCTCTGGCCAGAGTTTCCAGTACTATGTTAAATAGCAGTGGTGAAAGGGGGCATTCCTGTCTTGTTCCAGTTTTTAAAGGGAATGCTTTCAATTTTTCTCCATTTAAGATAATGTTAGCTCTGGGCCTTGCATAAATAGCTTTTATAATGTTGAGATATGTTCCTGATATTCCTAGTTTTTCCAGTATTTTGAACATAAAGCAGTGTTGTATTTTGTCAAATGTTTTTTCTGCATCTATTGAGATAATCATATGATTTTTATCTTTAAGTCTATTGATGTGATGTATTATGTTTATTGATTTCCGAATGTTGAACCAGCCTTGCATCCCTGGAATAAACCCCACTAGATCATGGTGCACTATCTTTTTGATGTTTTTGTATCTGATTTGCCAGAATTTTGTTGAGGATTTTTGCATCTATGTTCATTAATGATATTGGCCTCAAGTTTTCTTTTTTGGATGCATCTTTGCCTGGCTTTGGAATTAATGTAATATTCGTCTCATAGAAAGAGTCTGAAAGATCTCCCTCTTTTTCTATTTCTTGAAATAGTTTGAAAGCATTGGTATTAGTTCTTCTTTGAAAGTCTTGTAGAACTCGGCTGTAAACCCATCAGGTCCTGGACTTTTCCTTCTTGGTAGCTTTTTGATGACATCTTCTATTTCTTTGCTTGTAATCGATCTGTTTAAATTGTGTATAGCTTCCAGTTCCAGTTTAGGCAAATCATATGACTCTAGAAATCTGTCAATGCATTTAATATTTTCTATTTTATTAGAGTACAAGTTTTCAAAGTAATTTCTAATTATTTTCTGTATATCTGAGGTGTTTGTTGTGATATTCCCTTTTTCATCACGAATGTTAGTAATTTGAGTTTTTTCTCTTCTTCTTTTCGTTAGCATTGCTAAGGGTCTGTCAATTTTGTTTATTTTTTCAAAGAACCAACTTTTAGTTTTGTCAATTCTTTGAATTGTTTCCTTAGTCTCAATTGCATTAATTTCTGCTCTGATTCTAATTATTTCCTGTCTTCTGCTATTCTTGGTGTTGATCTATTCTTCTTTTTCTAGTGCTTTGAGGTGTGATGTTAAGTCATTTATTTGTTGGGTTTTTTTCCTTTTAAGGAATGAACTCAGTGCAATGAATTTTCCTCTTACTACTGCCTTCATAGTGTCCCAGAGATTTCTATACGATGTATCTGTGTTCTCATTTACCTCTAGGAATTTTTTAATCTCCTCTTTGATGTCTTCTTCAATCCGTTGTTCATTCAGTAGCATGTTGTTTAGCTTCCAGTTGTTGGAGTAGTTTTTCTTAATCCTTGTTTTGTCGTTGATTTCCAATTTCATCCCTTTATGGTCTGATAGAATGCAGGGTAGTATCTCTATTTTTTTATATTTCCTGAGAGTTTCCTTGTGACATAATATATGGTCTATTTTGGAGAAGGAGCCATGTGCTGCTGAGAAAAAAGTGTATTTGTTTACTGAGGGATGAAATATTGTATATATGTCCATTAGGTCTAAGTTGTTAATTGTTTTAAGGAGGCTTAAAGTTTCTTTGTTTAGCTTTTGTTTGGATGATCTATCCATTGGTGAGAGAGGTGTGTTGACATCCCCTAGAATAACTGTTTTGTGGTCAATTTTACTCTTGAACTTGAGAAGAGTTTGTTTGATGAATGTAGGTGCTCCATTATTTGGGGCATATAGATTTATGATTGTTATATCCTGTTGATGAATGGTTCCCTTAAGTAGTAAGAAATATCCATCTTTGTCCCTTTTGATTAGCTTTGGCTTGAAGTCTACCTTATTTGAAATGAGAATAGAAACCCCTGCTTGCTTCTGCAGGCCATGTGAGTGATAAGACTTTCCCAGCCTTTCACCTTCAGTCTATTGATGTCTTTTTCTATGAGGTGTGTTTCTTGGAGACAGCAAATTGTTGGGTCATTTCTTTTAATCCATTCAGATAATCTGTGTCTTTTGAATGGCGAGTTTAGGCCATTAACATTCAGGGTTATTATTGAAATGTGATTTTTATTCCCATCCATTTTTATTTGTATTATGATCTTTAGCTTGATTTGGTTTCTCTTCTGGTTGGTATTTCCCTTAGTTTAATATCTCCCTTTGTTTTTCGTTGTTATTTTTCTCTTCTTCTTCATGAAAAATGTTGCCCAGGATGTTCAGAAGTGCTGGCTTTCGAGATGCAAAATCTTTTAACTTTTGCTTGTCGTGGAAGGTTTTTATTTCATCTTCAAATCTAAAGCTCAATTTTGCTGGATATAAGATTCTTGGTTGACATCCCTTTTCTTTCAGAGCTTGAAATATGCTATTCCAGGATCTTCTTGCTTTTAAGGTCTGGGTAGAAAAATCTGAACATAGTCTGATTGGTTTCCCCCTATATGTAATCTGCTTCCTTTCTCTTGTGACTTTTAATATTCTCTCCTTGCTCAGTATATAAGGCATTTTCATTATAACGTGTCTTGGTGTGGATCTGCTGTGATTTTGTATGTTTGGTGTTCGGTAAGCCTCTTGAACTTGGTTTTCCCATTCATTCCTCACGTTTGGAAAATTCTGTAATTATTTCATTAAATAAATTACTCATTCCTTTGGCTTGAAACTCTGCCCCCTCCTCTACCCCAATCACTCTTAAGTTCGGTCTTTTTATGTTGTCCCATTATTCTTGAATGTTCTGTTCTTGGTTTCTTACCATTTTTGCTGTGTAATCTAGATTTTTCTCTAGGATGTATGTTTTGTCTTCATTGTCTGAGGTTCTTTCTTCCAAGTGATCTACTCTGTTGGTCATACTTTCGATTGAGCTTTTATTTTGGTTTATTGCTTCTTTCATTTCCGGAATTTCTGTTTGGTTTCTCTTTAGAGCCTCTATCTCCCTATTGAAGTAATCTTTTACTTCCTGTATTTGTTTGTGGAGTTCTTTGTCAAAATGATCTTTCACCACCTGTATTTGCTCCCTCATCTCATTTTTGAGTTCATTCTAAGTTCCAAAAACATTTGGAATATGTAATTTCTAAATTCCATCTCTGGCATTTCACCAACTGTGCATGCCATAGAATCTACTGAGGATGTATATTTGTTTGTGTCACTTTCTTCCCTTGTTTCTTCATATTGCTTGTGCATCTATTCTTCTTGCACTGTGGGACCTTGACTATTTTGATTTTGCCTTAAAACCTTACATTGCTCCTGTAGTACAATGCTATCATATCCCCTTATATTTCCTTTACACTTTAAAATCAAACACTTTCTATTCAGAGAATCCCAGTTTGATCCCAATGTACAGATTTAGTTAACCCAGATATTGTTTCCAATTTACTCTGTACGATTCTGATGGGGTTTTAGAGTTTCAAGTAATGGAAACAGAGGTGATATGTTTAGGAAGAAGGAAGTGAATGTATTGACTTGTTCTTAGAAAGTATGAAAAGAGAGTTCTATGGAAGTGGTTTAGTGTCAGCAGATGAGAGAGGAAAGAGAATGGAGTGAATGATTAGGAGGAAAGACCGATTTATATATAAACCCAACTTATGCAGCAGTTGAGAGAAGAAATAAAGAAAGATGGAAAAGAAAAAAAGAAGAAAAAAAAAAAATGACCAAGGAGTAGAAATTAGTGTAAGAGAGAGGAGAGAGAGAGAGTGAGTCTCGAAAATAGAGAATAAGCTATATATAACACCACTTTGCTATATATTTCAATTGTACACGTTCTAAAAATCCCAATTACTGCGTATAATTTGTTTTTGCCTCTGTTGAGTATGCAATGGCAGGGTGTAAATGGGGAAGATGAAGGAAGAAGAAAAAATACAAAAGTGAGAAGGAAGAAAAGAAAGAAAGAAAAGAGGAGCAGAAGCAAACACACTGTCAATCAAAACAAAAACAAACAAAAGAAACCCCAAGAAACAACAAAACAAACAGACAAACAAAACCAAAAATGTTTTACCCAAGAACAAGTCTCAAACAAAAAGGACCCTTGGAAGCCCTTCTTTTTTCCCTTCCAGTTTTAAGCCAATTGACCCGGATGATGTCCAGTCAGCAATCCTGTTAGTGGAGTCAAGGCTGCACCTTTGGCCAGTTGCAGAATGGCACAGTGGAAGAGTGGAGGGGGCTTAGCCTCAGGTTGGGCCCTGTGTGCAGCAGCAGTGAGATGCTACTCTGGGCCCTGGAGGCCAGGCAAACTGGCCGCTGGATCTCTCCTTCAGGGGGGCGGGTGCCTACCTCTTGCTCTGGTCGCAGCTGGGCAGTTCGCATCCCCCCAGGAGTGGAGGAAGCCCTTCCCCAGGTCTGGCCCTGCGTGCAGCAGCAGGGAGATGCCACTCTGGGCCCTGGAGGCCAGGCAAACTGGCGGCGGCTGGGTCTCTCCTTCAGGGGGGCAGGTGCCTATCTTGCTCTGGTTGCACCTGGGCAGGTCACACTCCTCCCGGGAGCGGAGGAGGCCCTTCCCCAGGTCTGGTCCCTGCGTGCAGCAGCAGGGAGATGCCACTCTGGGCCCTGGAGCCCAGGCAAACTGGCGGCTGGGTCTCTCCTTCCAGCGGGCCGGTGCCTACCTCTTGCTCTGGTTGCAACTGGGCCAGGATGTATTTTAATAAAGCATTTTGATTTTTTAAATTTTAAACTCATTTGTCATTATGAAAACTCACCATTGTATGGCCTTTATAGTGGGATTATAAGTGGGTAGAGCCTTCGTTCACAAGACTACCCCACTAAGTTTGAGAATGCTTGAAACACATATCTTTCACAAGACATAACTTTATTATGCAAAGTTGCTCCAACATAATACTTTACATCTCATTTATTCATTAATTTGTTCACTAAAATTTTCTGATAAGCTTATCCTGGGCCAGAGGAAAAAAAATCTACAAAACAGTTAAATAAGTTTACAATTATCACAATAACCACAATAATAAGCATATGATGGTGAAATCTAGGTGTTTAGGTATGGGAGCAGAATAGGCAAAGACACAGAGACTAAACATAGTATCACCCATTTGGGGGAATGGCTACTAGATTATTGAAACCTAGATATCAATTGAGAATGACAGGAAGGTAGAGGTAGGAAAAGATAAAGATGTGAAGGACCTTATATCTGGAGCTTTGGTTTTGCTTGACAGGGTAGAAAGACTTGTTCATTAAATGTTGAATATTAATGTTAAATATTTTACTGAGAAATAAGTTTCAATGGAGCAAGTGACTATTTCTCCATGTGCTCTTCCCTCAACACATATAATGTAATAATTGAAGTTAAGTCATGTCTTTAACCAAACATGTCGTCTAGTTCCAAACACTGACATCTGTCCTCTATCCCTGACCTTATCACCACATGCCTGAATTTCCACAGTGTGTACCATTAGGTCTCTAAGACTCTAGACAACAGCAAACTCTTCCTTTATGCTACAACTAGATAGTTCCTTTAAAAAATAAAAACAAACAAACAAACAAAAACCCTTTTCATAAAGAACCATCTCAGTATTCACATCAAATCTAGAAGTCTTTATATTTTGTGATACTTTATAATCTGTTCTCAGTTAATACTTCTAAGTCTCATCAATTACCATAAAATCCTACAGACTCTAGGCTCCTTCCATACATGGCTGTCATTTTCCTTAGCACTGTTTGGTCTCAGTACCCCTTGCTGTATGCCCCAACCCATGCCTCTAAACATACATGTGGTATTTAATCCACTGTGAATTTCTTTGCCAAGGCAAATTTTAAGACTCAGCTCAAATTATGTGTCCTACATGAAATTGTCTCTGTCATCCTAAGGTAAAGTTGGTCTTTTACAGGAGGCCCACAGTATTTAGATTGTATTCTCAATGACAGCATCAACACATTGTATTCATGCTCATATAGCTGTCTTTTCTGAATAGAACACACACCTCAAGGGTATAAACTTCAGCCCCCGCACTTATCTCCAGTTCTTGGAAGAGTACTTGGCTCCCCTAGATGCTGGATAAATATGAATATAATACATATATTACATACAAATTAAATTTTATCTGTATCTCCAAACACTTTTAATAACTATGTGAAGTTCTATTATCACAGTTGTAGAAACTGAGGCTCAGAGATAATATTTGATATGCCTACTATTGCACTGCTAATAATTGCCTAGGCTAGGAATTGAAACCAGGCCTAGTGATTAAATAATAATAATAATAATAATAATAAAAAATAAGTAATCTGAAGTCCTCAAACCTTAACACAGTTTTCATCATGAATCAACAACATTCAGCACATGTTTAATGCATGCAAGGCCTTATATTTTTAAGCAAATAATTTTTCTTTTTTCTTTTTGGGAGTGGGGGGCATATGATCTAAGCTTGGTTTTATGATCTGACACTGTGACCTTTTCTAATTGAGGAGCAAATATGAAACTTTTGATAATGTCTATGAAGAATGAAGGTTCTCAGTGAATTTACGTACTGAAAACATATTTTAAATAAGTCAGATTTTAGATGAATTCAGATTTTAGAAGACCCTTCTTGAGGTTATTACTTTTTTCCAAAAGTACAGTCTTTTCAAATTGCATAGCATTGTTCATGCCTTCTCATAAAACATATAGAAGTACTGAGAGTCAAAAATTAATATAAAAGAAGTTGCTGCTTTTGTAAATGAGTTTTTATTAAATAATTATAATATAATGAAATGAAGATTATTATTATCATCACTGCTTCTCTTTCAGACACTAGAAAGCTTTGTGAGATTAGTCATCTTATCTTTGAAATAGTCACTCAGCCATGCCTATTGAGTTTGACTTTGGGTGTGGGACAATATTTTTTGGTCTGTTTCTACAATTTGCTGGGTTCCAAATTCTAGGAAAAATAGATTTTAGTAGCACTAATACAAAATCAGCATTGACTGTGTGTCTATGTTGCTTAATATACAATTTTGGGGGTAAAGGGCATCTTTTAAAGGGTCTTTGCTCCTTGGTGTCCTGACACCTGTTGTTCATTACTTTGATGGAAATCAATTAAGTGTAACAATCAAAAAGAAAAAGTCTCTATTGTGGCAACATTATAAAATATAATAGTGCTGTTTGTGGGTTAAAATGATATTTTCTAAGACATCAGCCTTTATGTGTGTCAAAGATTTAAACAGATTTTAACAAAGTTTTTTTCAAAGCAAGATGAAGTTTCAAACTACCAAATAATGGACAAGAGGAAACAAACAACCAAATGTCCCAAAACTAAGAAGTTGTGTAACAGAGAAGATAATTAAGTGAAAAAATGCAAATTATTAGGTCAAAGGTGCTGGGAATATTTTAAAACAATTTAAATTACCATAGGATCCTACAATTCCACTTGTAAGCCTACACCCAAAAGATTTGAAAGTGGGATCTGTGTACCCATGTTCATAATTGCATTATTCAGAGTAGCTAAAGCATGAAAGCAACTCAAGTGTGCATGGATAAGTAATGTCATATATATGTGTAGTAGAGTAGTATTCATTCTTTAAAAGGACATTCTGACATAGTGTATTGATGAACTGATCAACCTTGCTAAGTGACATAAGCCAGGCATGAAAACAAAAATGTTGTTACTATTTCACTAATATCACTTACTTAGTATAGTTGAAATCAGAGAGAGAGGAAGAAACAGGGAGTCATTGTTTAATGGGCATACCAATTTCAGTTTTGCAAGAGGAAAAGTGTTTGGAAGATATATGGTGGTGTTGATTGTACAATATTACAAAGGGGTTGAATACTACTCTCTGTTATACTTAAAAATGGCTAAAGTGATAAGTTTTGTATCATGCATATTTTACCAGAATCCAACAAAGTAAATGCTTTAACTAGAGGGTGATATTTTTAAAAATAACTTTTCTTATCCTTTTTCCACTCTGGACTTGGGTATGCCATTACTATTAATGTTTGACTTTAATGCTTATAAAATATCATACTGAAATGGAGAGACACAAATTTCTCTAGTAGTGATAAATTATTGCTAAATGTGTTTGATTTTTTTCAGAATAATTATTTCATTGTGCTTAAGATTTATAAGAAAAGAAATAAAATCCAGGTGAAACTGGCCTAATGCAATGTACTGATAAAAAGTGTTGTAGTGGCGATAAGACAAACAATATGGCCAAAGAAATAACATCCACTGAGGACAAAACTACTAACTAAACTTTGTGATTCCATAATTATCAATAACAATAATTGAAGTGACTGATGCAATAATTATGGTCATAATACACAAGATTAGTTCATTTTATTTTGTGATACCAAGCTTTACAAAGACATCTATTAAAGTCGGGCTAATAAAGCAACACAGGATTACAAAACCATATGTTTAGAAAACAAAAAACTTAATCAAATATCATAAGAATAGGATGAAGTGAAAAGCATATATTTATATTTTTTAATCCTCAAAAAATACTCTATAATGGTTTTCAAAAAGATTTCAACTGGAGAAAAAATATTGCCAAAGAAATGCAATTCAAACAAAGAACTACTTCAATTTCACTTGCTGCCTCCCAACTTTTCTGTAGTTTAAAAGCCTATTGATCTGGCATTCATTTGCATCAAATTCCAGTCATCTCAGCAATCTGACTTTGTTACTGAACTTGCCCACTTCATGAATGTCTAAAATTCAGGAGTCCTAGTGCAATCCCCTTGATGAACCATTTGTGTTCCAACTACTCGGGTTACAGTGTGTTTGATTCTACAGAAGAAAATAGGAGAGAAAATGCAAACAAAGAGTGATGTGGTGTTGATATAGATAATGCCTACGTGAATACTAGGTTGACCTTCTTTTGCATCAACATTTCTTTTCTTCGACATTCTGAGATAGCTGATTGGTAACTGATAACTGTCAATTGGTAGAATTGACAGTTTAGTAATTGGAAGAAACCAATTACAAACCAGGACACAGCAAGCAGGTATGGTTACTTTATCTGTTATTTTTATTTCTATTAAAAATATGGACTTAAAATAACTTCCTTTTTGGCACATTTTGAATGAAAAAATATTAAGTAAGCTTAATAGTCAATATCATGCAAAACATTTGGGTTCTTTTCAGAGTTATGATATAATCTTGTAAGTTACCTGTGCTGCACTTGTAGCAGATGCTTCTTCCATCACTAGCTACTTTGGAGAAAAGAGAAAAGTAAATAAAAAAGAAAATAATCAAAAGGAATCCAATGCACAGCATTGAAACACATCACAATGGACAGTTGAAAGTGCTTCAAACTATTTTTCAATATCACCTGCAAAATACTGAGATCCCTGCCACCTCAGTCACCTGCGTCCTTGGATTTGATCCAAGCACTTCTCCTGTTTTGGAGGGCTGTGTGTGAAAAGGGTAGCACTGAGCAATCCCTGAGTAAGAGTAAACCATGGCATTGACCTCTATTGGCACAATTTGTCTTTCATTTGCTTCTAAGCTGTAAATCCTTTGTTCTTAATTTATTGATTTGAAATTCATGAGCTTTGCAACATCTTCCCATCAGGACAAATAACCCCCCTGCTGTTGAAATCACTTGCATAATTTATATCTTTCAAAACTGGAATTTCATCACGGCCTCCTTTGCAATCACCCTAAAGTCAAACTTCTCACCTCATTGAAAAGTCTTTAATTTTTCTTGATTCTTAAGCATTTGTAAACTTCTCATGGAATTAATATGAATGCCTGAGAATCCTATTGCAATCTATTCCTTACATGCATATAATAGTTTAGAAGGATATCTATATCCAGATTATGCTCAAAGTTAAAATCAAATTGTCACAAGTTTTACTTATGTGCTAATTTGTACTTAAAGTTAAATAATCATTTTATGACAAATCTTACCACTAGTTACTAGAAAAATCCCTATCAGACCCCGATTTTGCCATTCTCTCCGCTATGCCTGCATAATGTCTGGGATATGTTTCTATCCTAACAACTCTGATATTAAAATTTCCTGTTTGAATGTCTTTCTCACTGGACCATGATCTCCTTGAAGGGCTGCTGGATAAATTTTAATTATGTGTTTATTCCCGATGTATAGTATATTACCTGTCTTGTATGAGTTACACAATGAATAGTTTGTTGGTTCATTTGCCAAATTTTTTTTATATCAAAGCAGATGTGTGTCTCTTATTTTGTAAAGAAAACAGTAGTGTAGATGTTATTTTATAATCTAATTAGATGTACCTTAGCAATTTTCACTTGTATCTGACATGCCTGAAGGATGAACATCTGACATCTTCTTAAAGTTAACATTGAGTGGCAGCTCATTCAAGATATATTCTATATTTTTTAAATTGCCATTTCTTTCACCAAAACTGTTTTCCATTTTTGAAGCATTATAGGGTGAGTATGAAATATTACTTAAAGACAGTCATATTTTCTTCTTTATCTTAGTTTTTGTCTAAGTATACTCTGTTCTTTTCCTATTATAAAATGGATCCCGGACCCTTTCTCTTCTTATCTACACCTTCTTTTTCAGCAACTCATCTTAATTAATATTTATGTCTTTGATCAAAAGTAAGGAAAAGACAATAGGAAAAAATAGAAAACAGGAGAAAGCATATGAAATTTATAATGATCTCTCCACATTTTTTCCATTTTTCCTATCAAAAAAAATGTCTGAATTAAAATGTGAAATTCCCACTGTTTTCTAGGCCATCTAACAGGTAACCATGGTTGACATTTTAAGCTGGATTTTCTATGTTGTCTTTGCTTTTTCAAATATAGTTAAGCACACATGTGCAAACACACACACATACACACACACATGAATTTTGAAGTTTTGTTATAATTTCATTAAAAAGAGATCATGTTATGATATTGCTATGTTGTTTTCCCACAAAAAATATCATGTCTTTACTCTCTTTTCATTACACTCTAATTTATAAGTGAATATCTTGAAATTTTATGCTTAAGACTAAATATAAATTTAGACATAATTAACTTTTTAAAAGTAGTTAATAGATGCCAGGCACTACATCTGGCACTCAAAATTTTATATCATTTTAATTCTTTAAAAAACACATCAGGTATTATTCCAATTTTATGTACCAAGAAATATATTCAGAAAGATGCACTAAATTGCTCATAATCACTGGTAAGTAGTCAGCTGTGGAGTTCTGTATTTATTTGTTTACTTATTCCTCAACCTGATTCATATAGTATGTTATGGTTTGGATATGAAGTGTCCCCCAAAAGCCCATGTGTGAAACAATGCAAGTAGGTTTAGAGGAGAAACAATTGGGTTACAAGAGTCTTAACCCAATTGGTGAATTAATCACCTGATGGGATTAATTAAGTGCTAATTGAAGGCAGGTGAGATGTGGCTAGAGGAAGTGGGGCTATGAAGGTCATGCCTTTGGGGTGTATATTTGTATCTGGCAAGTGGAGATCTCTTTTTCTGCTGCATGATCATCATGTGAGCTGCTTCCCTTTGCTGCACTCTTCCACCATAATGTTCAGTCTCACCTCAGGCCTTGAGGAATGAACCCAGCTGCTATGGATTGAAAATAAAGTTGACCACACAATGAAGCTAGTAAGAAATCATGAACAGAACATCCAAGAAGTATGGGACAGCATCAAAAGACCAAATATAAGAATAATTGGGATAGAGGAAGGCACAGAGTTTCAAACCAAAGGAATGCACAACCTCTTTAATGAGATAATATCAGAAAATTTCCCAAGCATGAAGAATGAATTGGAAAACCAAATACAAGAGGCTTATAGGACACCAAATGTACAAAATTACAACAGATCTACACCAAGACACATTATAATGAAAATGCCTAGCATACAGAACAAGGATAGAATTTTAAAGGCCGCAAAAGAGAGGAATCAGATCATATATAAGGGGAGACCAATTCGTATCACAGCAGATTTTTCAGTTCAGACACTCAAAGCTAGGAGATCATGGAACAACATATTTCAAGCTCTGAAGGAAAACTGATGCCAACCAAGAATCTTATACCCAGCAAAATTAAGCTTTAGATTTGTGGATGAAATAAAAACTTTCCATGATAAACAAAAGTTAAAAGAATTTACAAGTAGAAAGCCAGCACTACAGAACATCCTCGGCAAAATATTCCATGAAGAGGAAAAGAAAACAATGATGAAAATCAACAGAGGGAGTTATTACACTAAAGGGAAAAAACAATCAGACGAGAAACCATGTCAAGGTAAATACCAAAAATAAAAATGGCTGGGAATACAAAACACATCTCAATAATAATTCTGAATGTTAATGGCCTAAATTCACCAATCAAAAGACATAGATTAGCAGATTGGATCAAAAAAACAGACCCAACAATATGCTGCCTCCAAGAGACTCATCTCATAGGAAAAGACATCCATAGGCTGAGGGTAAAAGGTTGGGAAAAATCCTACCACTCATATGGACAGAGGAAACAAGCAGGGGTTTCCATCCTCATATCAAATAAAATAGACTTCAAACTAAAGTCAATCAAAAGGGATAAAGAGGGACACTATATACTGCTCAAGGGAACCATACACCAACATGACTTAACAATTATAAATATATATGCCCAAACAATGGAGCATCCATGTTCATCAAACAAACTCTCCTGAAGTTTAAGAGTCAAATTGACCACAACACAATAATTCTGGGGGACTTTAACACACCCCTTTCACTACTAGATAGACCTTCCAAACAAAAGCTGAACAAAGAAACTATCGAGTTAGAGCAAATGGAAGATGGCCGACAGGAGGGAGGTGCTCTCTGGACACAGTTGCTAAAAGACGCTGAGTGGGAAGTTTGAGCACGTTGCTAGAAATTCTATTACAACTGAAAGGGAGCTGAGACATTCGTGCACCTCTGGACAGTGAAATACAACGTTCTCTGGACAACAACGAGCAGGGGCAGAGTCGGAGCGGTCCACAGTCGGAAGCAGCGCTGTCTGCGCTGCAGTTGCAGCTGCCTGATACCATCTCGGCAAGGAGACATCCACCCAGCGGCTTTGAAACGGATCAGCAAGGAGGGATAGAAAGAAGCCTAGAGGCGTGGGCGGTGTCCACGTAGAGCTCTTTCGCACATCTTGCCAAGCCGATCCTGCATGCTCTGGACTGACACAAGGGTCTGCGAAGCTGCTGTTGAGTGGGAGGAGAGCACCGCCATCTTTGAGAAGTACAGTGACTGACCCAAACAAAGGGGAAAAGACAGAAAGGAAGAACAGCTGCAGACATCCAGGGAGCCGCCAAAGCTCTGAAAACAACGCACACCTGGGTGAGGCTCGGGTGGCCAGCAGGGGAGGGTGTGTCTGAGGCCAGCTCAGCAGCCACATGAAGCTACAACTGTGGGTGGGCGTGGGGAAAGGGTGCCTTCTGGAAGGTCCCCTTCCCGGTGCCATTCATCTGCTGACACACAACCCCCCTGTGTCGCTCTTCCACTGAGCCATTCTGCCACTGGCCTCAGGTGCAGCCTTGACTCCACTAACAGGATAGCTGACTGTCTAGACGTGATCTGATACAATTGGCTTAAATTGGAAAAGAAAAAAGAGGGCGGCTTCCCAGGGCCTGTTTTGTTTGAGACTTGAGATTTGACTTTTTTTGTTGTTATTGGTTTGCTTGTTTTATTGGTTTTCGTTTGTTTGTTTGTTTGTTTGTTTTTCTTTTTCTTTTTTTGGCTTTGTTTTTTTTTTTTTGCTTTTTTATTTTATTTTTTGCATTGATTGTCAGTATGTTTGTTTGTTTGCTTCTGCTCCTTTTTACTTTCCTTCTTTTCTTCCTTCTCACTTTTGCATCTTTTCTTCCTCCTTCATCTTTCCTATTTACACCCTGCCAGTGCATACTAAACAGAGGCAAAAACAAGTTATACGCAGAACTTGGGATTTCTAGAACCGGCACAATTGAACTGGATAGCAAAGTGGTGTTATATATAGTTTACTCTCTCTTTTCTTTATTCTCTCTCTCCTCTCTCTTACACCAATTCCTACTCTTTTATCATATTTTTTCTTTTCCATCTTACTTTATATATAAATTGGTCTTTCCACCTAATTGTCTACTTCATTCTCTTTCTTCTCTCATCTACTGATACTAAACCACTTCAATAGAACTCTCTTTTCATACTTTCCAAGAAAGAACAATTCAAGACACTTCCTTCTTTCTAAACATAACACCTCTGTATCCAATACTTGAAGCTATAAAACCCCAGCAGAAGCGTACAGAGTAAATTGGAAACAATATCTGGATTAACCAATTCTGTACATTGTGATTGAACTTGGTTTTTTGTGAATAGAAAGTGTTAGGTTTTAAAGTGTAAAGGAATTATAAAGGGATCTTATAGCATTGTACTACAGGAACAACATAAGGCTTTAAGGTAAAATCGAAATAGTCAAGGTCCCACAGTGCAGGAAGAAAAGACACACAAGCGAAATGAAAAAACAAGGGAAGAAAGTGACACAAACAAATCAAGATACCTCATCAGTAGATTCCATGGCAAACACAGTTGGTCAAATGCCAGAGATGGAATTTAGAAATTACATATTCCAAATGTTTATGGAACTTAAGAATGAACTCAAAAATGAGATGAGGGAGCAAGTACAGGAGGCAAAAGATCATTTTGACAAAGAACTCCAAAAACAAATACAGGAAGTAAAAGATTACTTCAATAGAGAAATAGAGGCTCTAAAGAGAAACCAAACAGAAATTCCAGTAATGAAAGAAGCAATAAACCAAAATAAAAGTTCAATTGAAAGCATCTCCAACAGAGTAGACCACTTGGAAGAAAGAACCTTAGACAACGAAGACAAAATATATGTCCTAGAGAAGAATTTAGACTATACAGCAAAACTCATTGGAAATCAAGAACATAACATCCAAGAATAATGGGACAGCATAAAACGACCAAACTTAAGAGTGATTGGTGTAGAGGAAGGGACAGAGTTTCAAGTGAAAAGAATGAGTAATTTATTTAACAAAATAATTACAGAAAATATTCCAAACGTGAGGAATGAATGGGAAAACCAAGTTCAAGAGGCATACCGAACACCAAACAAACAAAATCACAACAGATCCACACCAAGACACATTATAATGAAAATACCTAATATACTGAGCAAGGAGAGAATACTAAAAGCCACAAGAGAAAGGAAGCAGATTACATATTGGGGGAAACCAATCAGACTAGGTTCAGATTTTTCAACCCAGACCTTAAAAGCAAGAAGATCCTGGAATAGCATATTTCAAGCTCTGAAAGAAAAGGGATGTCAATCAAGAATCTTATATCCAGCAAAATTGAGCTTTAGATTTGAAGATGAAATAAAAACCTTCCACGACAATCAAAAGTTAAAAGATTTCGCATCTCAAAAGCCAGAACTTCTGAACATCCTGGGCAACATTTTTCATGAAGAAGAAGAGAAAAATAACAATGAAAATCAACAAAGGGAGATATTAAACTAAGGGAAATACCAACCAGAAGAGAAACCAAATCAAGTTAAAGACCATAATTCAAATAAAAATGGATGGGAATAAAAATCACATCTCAATAATAACCCTGAATGTTAATGGCCTAAACTCGCCAATCAAAAGACACAGATTATCAGAATGGATTAAAAGAAATGACCCAACAATTTTCTGTCTCCAAGAAACACACCTCATAGAAAAAGACATCAACAGACTGAAAGTGAAAGGCTGGGAAAAGTCTTATCACTCACATGGACAGCGGAAACAAGCAGAGGTTTCCATTCTCATATCAAATAAGGTAGACTTCAAACCAAAACTAATCAAGAGGGACAAAGATGGATATTTCTTACTACTTAAGGGAACCATTCATCAACAGGATATAACAATCATAAGTCTATATGCCCCAAATAATGGAGCACCTACATTCATCAAACAAACTCTTCTCAAGTTCAAGAGTAAAATAGACCACAACACAGTTATTTAAGGGGACTTCAACATATAACTCTCTCACCAATGGATAGATCATCCAAAAAAAAGCTAAACAAAGAAACTTTAAGCCTCCTTAAAACAATTAACAATTTAGACCTAATGGACATATATACAATATTTCATCCCTCAGTAAACAAATACACTTTTTTCTCAGCAGCACATGGCTCCTTCTCCAAAATAGACCATATATTAGGTCATAAGGAAACTCTCAGCAAATATAAAAAAATAGAGACACTACCCTGCATTCTATCAGACCCTAAAGGGATGAAATTGGAAATCAACGACAAAACAAGGATTAAGAAAAACTACTCCAACAACTGGAAGCTAAACAACATACTACTGAATGAACAAGGGGTTGAAGAAGACATCAAAGAGGACATTAAAAAATTCCTAGAGGTAAATGAGAACACAGATACAACGTTTAGAAATCTCTGGGACACTATGAAGGCAGTAGTAAGAGGAAAATTCATTGCACTGAGTTCATTCCTTAAGAGGAAAAAAAACCCAACAAATAAATGACTTAACATCACACCTCAAAGCACTAGAAAAAGAACAGACCAACACCAAGAGCAGTAAAGACAGGAAATAATTAAAATCAGAGCAGAAATTAATGAAATTGAGACTAAGGAAACAATTCAAAGAATTGACAAAACTAAAAGTTGGTTCTTTGAAAAAATAAACAAAATTGACAGACCCTTAGCAATGCTAACAAAAAGAAGAAGAGAAAAAACTCAAATTACTAACATTTGTGATGAAAAAGGGAATATCACAACAAACACCTCAGATATACAGAAGATAATTAGAAATTACTTTGAAAACTTGCATTCTAATAAAACAGAAAATATTGAAAACATTGACAGATTTCTTGAGTCGTATGATTTGCCTGAACTGGAAATGGATGCTACACACAACTTTAACAGACCGATTACAAGCGAAGAAATAGAAGATATCATCAAAAAGCTACCAACAAGGAAAAGTCCAGGACCTGATGGGTTTACAGCCGAGTTCTATAAGACTTTCAAAGAAGAACTAATATCAATGCTTTTCAAACTGTTTGAAGAAATAGAAAAAGAGGGAGCTCTTCCAGACTCCTTCTATGAAGCCAATATCACATTAATTCCAAAGCCAGGCAAAAACACATCCAAAAAAGAAAACTTCAGGCCCATATCTTTAATGAACATAGTTGCAAAAATCCTCTACAAAATCCTGGCAAATCGGATAAAAAACATATCAAAAAGATAGTGCACCACGATCAAGTGGGGTTTATCCCAGGAATGCAAGACTGGCTCAACATTCGGAAATCAATAAACATAATACATCACATCAATAGACTTAAAGATAAAAATCATATGATCATCTCAATAGATGCAGAAAAAGCATTTGACAAAATACAACACCCCTTTACTACCCCATTTACAATAGCATTAAAAAAAATACCTTGGAATCAACCTAACGAAAGAGGTGAAAGACCTCTATAACTAAAATTATTGAACACTGAAGAAAGAAATTATAGATGAACTCAGAAGATGGAAAGACCTACCTTGCTCTTGGATAGGTAGAATTAATATTGTCAAAATGTCCATACTACCAAAAGCATTATACAGATTTAATGCAATTCCAATCAAAATCTCAATGTCATTCTTCAAAGAAATAGAAATAGCAGTCATGAAATTCATCTGGAAAAATAAGAGACCCAGAATAGCCAAAGCAATCCTGAGCAAGAAAAGCGAAGCAGGGGGCATCACCATACCGGACTTTAAATTATACTACAGAGCAATAGTAATAAAAACAGCATGGTATTGACACCAAAACAGACTGGTGGACCAATGGTACAGAATTGAGGACACAGAGACTAATACATATAATTTGAGCTATCTTATATTAGACAAAGGCACCAAAAATGTACAGTGGAGAAAGGATAGCCTCTTCAACAAATGGTGCAGGGAAAACTGGAAATCCATATGCAACAAAATGAAATTAAACCCTTATCTCTCACCATGCACAAAACTCAATTCAAAGTGCATCAAGGACCTAGGAATTAGACCAGAGATAATACACCTAATAGAAGAAAAAGTAAGATCCAATTTCCAACATGTCGGATTAGGCCCCAAGTTCCTTAATAAGAATCCTGTAGCGCAAGAATTACTACCAAGAATTAATGAATGGGATAGATTTAAACTAAAAAGCTTCTTTTCAGCAAAAGAAACAATCAGTGAGGTGAATAGAGAGCCAACTAATTGGGAACAAATATTTAATACATGTACATCAGATAGAGCACTAATTTCTACAATATATAAAGAACTCAAAATATTTACACCAAAAAAAAAATAATAATAACCCAATCAATGAATGGGCTAAGGAATTGAGAAGACACCTCTCAGAAGAAGATACACGATTAATCAACAAATACATGAAAAAATGTTCAACATCGCTGGCAATTAGAGAAATGCAAATCAAAACTACTCTAAGATTTCATTTCACTCCAGTCAGAATGGCAGCTATCAAGATCACAAGCAACAATAAATGTTGGAGAGGATGTGGGGAAAAAGGCACACTCATTCATTGCCGGTGGGACTGCAAAATGGTGCAACCATTATGGAAAGCAGTATGGAGTTTTCTTGGAAAACTGGGAATGGAACCACCCTATAACCCAGGCATCCCACTCCTGGGTCTATTCCCAAAGGACTTAAAATCAGCATATTACAGCAACACAGCTATCTCAATGTTTGTAGCTGAGCAATTCACAATAGCTAGGTTGTGGAACCAACCTAGATGTCCCTCAGTAAATGAGTGGATTAAGAAAATGTGGTATATACGCACAATGGAATTTTACTCAGCAATAAAAGAAAATAAATTAATGGAATTTGCAGGTAAATGGATGAAGTTGGACGACATAATGCTAAGTGAAGTTAGTCAGTCTCAAAAATCCAAGTACCAAATGTTTTCTCTGATCTAAGGAGGCTAGTTCATAGTATTGTTGGATGGGGGTACATAGGAGGATTAGAGGTACACTAGAATGGTCAAAGGGAAGGGAGGGTAAGAGAGGGAGCAAGGGGGGAGGGAGGGGGAGAAAAGAAAAAAAAAAAAGAAAAAAAAGTGGTTGAATGAGATGGATATTATTTTCCTAAATGCATGATTGAAGATCTGAATTGTATGAATATACTTTGTATACAAACAGTTGTATGTAAAAAGATGCTAAATACATGCACTATGAGTTGTACATATTAAAAATTATAAAAATAAAATTTAAAAAACTGAAAAAAAAGAAACTATCGAACTCAAAAATACAATAAGCAACTTAGACTTAACTGACTTATATAGTATATTGCATCCTTCAACAAGTGAATACACGTTCTTGTCAGCAGCACATGGAACCTTCTCTAAAATAGACCATATACTAGGCCACAAAACAATTCTGAGCAAATACCAAAAAAGTTGAGATTCTGCCCTGCATTCTATCCGACCATAATGGAATGAAATTAGAAATCAATAATAAAATAAGAAATAAAAGCTACTCCACCAACTGGAGACTAAATAATATGATACTGAATGAACAATGGGTTGCAGATCACATCAAAGAGGAGATTAAAGAAATTCTTAGAGGTGAATGAGAACACAGACACAACATATTGAAATCTCTGGGACACTATGAAGGCAGTTCTAAGAGGAAAGTTCATTGCATTGAGTTCATTCCTCAAAAGAAGAAAAAGTCAACAAATAAATGACTTAAAATTATATCTCAAAGCTCTAGAAAAAGAAGAACAATCTAAGACCAAAAGTTATAGAAGACAGGAAATAATTAAAATCAGAGCTGAAATTAATGAAACTGAAACCAAAGAAACAATTGAAAAAATTGACAAAACAAAGAGTTGGTTCTTTGAAAAAATAAATAAAATTGACAGACCTTTATCCAGGCTAACAAAGAGAAGGCAAGAGATAACTCAAATTACTAATATATGTGATGAAAAAGGAAATATCACAACAAACACTACAGAAATACAGGAAATAATTCAAAATTATTTTGAAAACTTGTACTCCAACAAAATACAAACACTGAAGGCATCGACAAATTTCTAGAGTTGTATGATGTGCCCAAACTTAAGCAGGATGATATATATAATTTGAACAGACCAATTTCATGCGATGAAATAGAATATGCCATCAGAAGCCTACCAACCAAGAAAAGCCCAGGACCAGATGGATACACAGCTGAGTTCTACCAGACCTTCAAAGAAGAACTGATACCAATACTCTTCAAGTTATTTCAGGAAACAGAAAAAGAGCGAGTACTTCCAAACTCATTCTATGAGGCCAACATCACCCTGATCCCCAAACCAGGCAAAGACACATCCAAAAAAGAAAACTTCAGACCCATATCTTTAATGAACATAGATGCAAAAATTCTCAATAAAATTCTAGCAAAACGGATACAGAAACATGTCAAAACTATAATACACCACGATCAAGTGGGGTTCATTCTAGGGATGCAAGGATGGTTCAACATATGGAAAACAATAAATATAATTCACCACGTCAATAGACTCAATGATAAGAACCATATGATTATCTCAATAGATGCAGAAAAAGCATTTGACAAAATACAGCATCCCTTCATGCTCAAAACACTAGAAAAACTAGGGATAACTGGAACATATCTCAACATCGTAAAAGCTATATATGCTAATCCCCAGGCCAACATTATTCTAAATGGAGAAAAATTGAAAGCATTCCCTCTAAAAACTGGAACAAGACAGGGATGCCCTCTTTCACCTCTTCTATTTAACATAGTAATTGAAATGCTGGCCAGAGCAATAAGACAGACGAAAGAAATTAAAAGGATACAGATAGGTAAAATAGAACTCAAATTATCATTATTTGCTGATGATATGATTTTATACCTAGAAGACCCAAAAAATTGCACCAGAAAACTTCTTTAACTCATAAATGAATTCAGCAAAGTAGCAGGATACAAAATCAACACCCATAAATCTAAGGCATTTCTATATATCAGCGACAAATCCTCTGAAAGGGAAATGAGGAAAACTACCCCGTTTAAAATAGCATCAAAAAAAAATAAAATAAAATACTTGGGAATCAACTTATCCAAAGATGTGAAAGACCTCTATAATGAAAACTACAGAACACTGAAGAAAAAAATTATGGAAGACCTTAGAATATGGAAAGATCTACCCTGTTCTTGGATAGGCAGAACTAATATTGTCAAAATGACCATACTACCAAGAGCACTATACAGATTTAATGCAATGCCAATCAAAATCCCAGTGACATTCCTAATAGAAATAGAAAAAGCAGTCATGAAATTCATCTGGAAAAATAAGAGACCCAGAATAGCTAAAGCAATCCTTAGTAAGAGGAGTGAAGCAGGTGGCATCACTATACCAGACCTTAAATTATACTACAGAGCAATAGTAACAAAAACAGCATAATATTCGCACCAAAATAGGCTGGTAGACCAATGGTACAGAATAGAGGACACAGAGTCTAACACATACAATTTCAGTTATATTAGACAAAGGTGCCAAAAATGTACATTGGAGAAAAGACAGCCTCTTCAACAAATGGTGCTGGGAAAATTTGAAATCCATATGCAATAAAATGAAATTAAACCTCTATCTCTCACCATGCACAAAATTCAACTCAAAGTGGATCAAGGATCTAGGAATTAGACCAGAGACACTACACCTAATAGAAGAAAAAGTAAGCTCTAATCTCCAACATGTTGGATTAGGCCCCAAGTTCCTTAATAAGAATCCTGTAGCACAAGAATTAATACTTAGAATCAATAAATGTGATAGACTCAAATTACAAAGCTTCTTATCAGCAAAAGAAACAATCAGTGAGGTGAACAGAGAGCCTACTAATTGGGAACAAATTTTTACCACATGCGTGTCAGATAGAGCACTAATCTCTAGAATATATAAAGAACTCAAAAATCTTAACACCAAAAAAACAAATAACCCAATCAATAAATGGGCCAAGGAACTGAACAGACACTTCTCAGAAGAAGATATACAATCAATCAACAAATACATGAACAAATGCTCAACCTCTCTGGCAATTAGTGAAATGCAAATCAAAACCACTCTACAATTTCATCTCACACCCGTCAGAATGGCAGCTATTAAGAACACAAAAAACAATAGATGTTGGAGAGGATGTGGAGAAAAAGGCACACTCATACATTGTTGGTGGGACTGCAAAATGGTGCAGCCAATATGGAAAGCAGTATGGAGATACCTTGGAAAACTTGGAATGGAACCACCTTATGACCCAGCTATCCCACTCCTTGGTCTTTACCCAAAAGACCTGAAAACAGCATACTACAGGGACACAGCCACATCAATGTTTATAGCAGCACAATTCACAATAGCTAAACAGTGGAACCAACCTAGATGCCCTTCAGTAGATGAATGAATAAAGAAAATATGGTATATTACTAAGCAATAAGAAATAATAAAATCATGGCTTTTGCAGGAAAATGGATGGAGTTAGAGAATATAATGCTAAGTGAAGTTAGCCAATCCCCAAAAGCCAAATGCCAAATGTTTTCTCTGATATAAGGAGGCCAATTCACAGTGGGGTTGGGATGGGGAGCATAGGAGGATTAGAGGAACACTAGAATTGCCAATGGGGAGGGAGGGGAAGGGAGGGAGGCAAAAGGGTGAATGAAACAAAAAAAGATGGTAGAATGAGATGGATATCATTACCCTAAGTGCATGTATGAAGTCACGAATGGTGTGAATATACTTTGCATACAACCAGAGATTTGTAAAAAAGTGCTCTATGTGTGTAATATGAAATGTAATGCATTCTGTTGTCATTTATAACATCTTAGAATAAAAAATAAATAAAAAAAGATCAGAATATACTAGATTTCCTACATTAAGAATCTCTGTGAGTAAAAATAGCAGGAGAAAATCTTGTATGAACTATTCTTTCCCTGTGTATAGAAATACATGCTTACTATTGATGCAGCCTCAGAACTGTCAAATTTTTCTCTCCTTTTTGTTGAGGAGAAAAGGTAAAAGTGGGATTATTTTATCCTTCTGTAGCTGACAGTGAGGCAACCCATCTCCATCATTGGTTACACTGAAGGTTGAAAAGGCAGCAGACCTGATGAGTCAAGAGGTAGACTTGTCCTGGTGCATACCCCTCATGGGAGGACTCTGTGGTGCTCATGGGGCCAGAGAAGGCTGGAAGCACAGTCTCTACAGCAGGCACTCAGAGAAAAAGTATGGGCAGCAAGCATGCCATAGAGAACATGAGGTACCAAGACCAAATGAAGCATCTAAGCCACATCACAGAGATACACATAGAATATTAGCTGGTCAGATTAGGAATTTATACAAATGAAGGCATCCAGGGTCTACCTTGGTCTACTTACTTCCAAACAACCACATTTTAAAAATCATTAGTCTGCTCTATAGAATGAAAATATTGTATAGAAACATTTTAAAGAAATAATTTTTAGTTGATGGGTAGAGATAGTCAACTTTCTATCCTATAGAAATTTTGAGTAAGAAAATAAAAATAAAAAGAAACAACTTGGAAATTTTAAGCTAAATCAAAATCGTCCTTTGGTTTTTGTTACTTTTGAAAATATTTTTATAGACAAAAAGTTCCATTCACTCTAATCAGATGAAAAGGAAATAATTTGTCATATAGGAAGTTTGACAGAAGATTTTAGTCCTAATCCCATTTAAAAGCAGTTCCTAATCCTTATTCTGATAACAGGTTTTATGGCTTTGGCAGCTCGCTTCACCTTTGGCACCTCAGTTTATTCATTCTTCCATGCAAGTTAGTATTAGGCTGCCTCCACAAACTTTTCAAGAGCACAAATTTATCATTCTGTCATATAAAGAGTCATATCTTCTAAAAAACAAAATATAGATTTATTTTTCACTCATAGACTCAATTTTATATCCAAAATAGAGGCTGATAATTTTCCTTAAATCCTTCAATCAGAGGGATTACTTATTCCCAGTAACATTCACCATTAAAGAATATGCCCTGTAGAACCTTAAGAAATTCAGAAAATTGGGGTCACTTTAATATCCCTACTGTGAACCACCAAGATGAAGCATCTAGACTTACTCTGGCTTTGCCTCATAATGCTTTTTAAAATATTTTCTTCTTTAAAGGTAACAGAGAATCAGTTGAAAGCTATTACCTACATAAATAAGAAAAATGAGAATCTAGGCATAATTAATAATTTTTATTGAACATTTTGTTTTCTTTGCACATTAATGTCCATGATGATGCTCATTTTTCTCTTTATTGTCCAGCTACTGCAAGGTAGACATTTTACAACTCTCTGTCTGCCTTGTAATGTCTTTGATATTTACAATATAAGAAACACTATAATTTCCTTGCAATCAAAAACTACTGCTATTTTCTCCCTTAGAGAACAATATTGATGCCCAAACTGTAGAGATGTTCTATGTCTAAATAGTCTGAATAAAGTTTTCAACATATTATTTACAAAATTAAGGTGTTCACAAAAATATTTTGCAAATTGAGGAATGCTTATATTCACATAATGAATTTTCATCTTACACTCTTCCGATTTCAGTATATTGAAGTGTAGAAATCCTTCAAATTATCTGTGTGTTGATATGGGCTTTGTGTAAAAAATTGTTTCTTTAGTTTATAAGATTAGGTAGGTAAAGGTCTTAGGATAATAGAAGTTTGCTTTAAAAGAAAAATAATCATGTTTTAGTTAGTAAAAATGTATGTGTTATGTTCTTAAAAAGTAGATAGTTGGCTAGAAGTTAAACAAGGTGAAATGTCTATGCATATATGGGACCATCACACCACCTGCATTAATAAGTACAATTAATATGCATTCATAAAGATAAATAAAGCAAGAAGGTAATGGATCCTACTTCTTAAATATTTCTGTTCTTTTTTACTAATGAACCCTTTTCATGTAACTAAAAATTGGTGGTCATAGTCATTCAAGAAATAATTTCGTATAGGTTACATGAAAAAAATGCAAACATGATTGAGGTGGGGCTCCCTTTCAAGGAATTTCCTACAAACATGGGAAACATCTAGAAACCACTGATTGTATGATGAAAAGGGTAGGAAAAATGAAGCGCTGAGAAAAGATAGAAATAATGATTGGAATTTAAAGGAAGATTTATGTAATTCTGATTGGGGTAACCCTCAGTGGACAAGGGAAGAAAAAGTAGGATTTCGGTGGGCAGAAAGGTTGTCCATTGTGTTCTACTCAGAACCAACACAAGGGGAAAATAGGGGAGATTTCAGAGTAGGTCATTCCAGAGCTTTAGTTAAGTTTGAATGGTATGGTCAGTGATCCTGATGAATGGTTTGGTGCAGTGGAACACAGCCCCTAGAAAAGTAATTAAGACAAAAATCATGGAAAGTATTGAACATCATTAAAGGAATTGGAATTTGATCTTTAAAACAGAGAGTTAAATCAGAAGTTTTCCAAAGAGGAATGTTGTGATTCAACTGTGTTTGGGGAAAATAATATAGTGGCTATTGGTATAAGTATTTAAAAAATAAATCTAATACAGATTTCAAAAGCACAACTATATATTAGAAAATCAGATGAATTTTCATCAAATGTTTTATATCTTTATTTTCGTAATATAGGAATATTTAGCAGTTTGTAAATTCAATAATGTCAAAGTTTAAAAAGCTGTGTTTTAATTCAGTAGGGGAATAAAGTTTTTCTTGGAAAATTTTTTCTTTTTTTTTTTTTTGGTACCGGGGATTGAACCCAGGGGCACTCGTCCACTGGGCCACATCCCCAGCCCTTTTTTGTATTTTATTTAGAGACAGGGTCTCACTGAGTTGCTAAGTACCTTGCCGTTGCTGAGGCTGGCTTTAAACTCGCGATCCTCCTGCCTCAGCCTCCCAAGTGCTGTTATTACAGGCGTGTGCCACCGCACGCGGCTGGAAAATTAAATATTGATATAAGAATATATGGAAGGAACTCCAATGCTGACAAAGCAATAGCAGGCAGCTGTAGAACATGTCTCCATTACAAAATAAAAGCCAAATTATTTGCAAAACTTATGCTTTTAAAAGCATAATCTGTGAAAGCAGAGATTAAATGAATGGGAATCTCACTTATTTCCTTTCCTAGGATCATTTGCAAATTTCAGTCCTGGGCTCAGGATTGGACACACCCATGGAGAGGAATATTTCTGGAGGAAGAAAAACAGCCAGTACTTTGGCCTTTTTTTAGGCAAAAGTGTGAAAAAAAGTCTAAATAAGTCTGAATTCTAGAAGCTGGATTGGAAAATTTTCATTCTCCCATTATTTAGAAAAACAAGTCCCACTTCAGAAATGGTGCTAACCTCAAACACATAGCTAGCCAACCCTTCAAAATATTTATCTACCTTTAAAAGAGAATAGTAATCAAAGAGCAAAGCCCCGAACCTTTGATGGAAAAATTAAATATCTCATAAATATTCTAAGAAGTTTGAGACAGCGTAGGAAGGAAATGCCTAAGATATAAAGGAGAACCTGAAGCCTAATCCCCAGTTGCTTATCCAAACAGCCTGAAAGGGGAAAACAAAAGATCTGGAGGAGTAAGATTGGTCGTTCACATAGAAAATGTGTCTTACTTTATAAGAAAACTCCAAACTGTTTTTGCAAAGTGCCTCTACTACCTTACATTTGTATTGTAGTATGAAAATTTTAGCTGCTCTTTACCTTTGCCACTAACGGTATTATCAATCTTTCTAATTTTATCCATTCTCATGGGTGGATACTGCTGTTTTTGTTGTTGTTTGATTTTTCATCTCTCTGATAACTAATGGTGTTGAGTGCCTTGTCATGCTGTTTCATGCTATTGTAAGATGTCATTTATGAAGTGTCATTGCAAAACTGTTGCCATTGTTGTTTTTCATTTGTTTTATGTTCTGGATACTGTTACTTTATTGAACATATGTACAGCGAATATTTGCCTTTTTTTTTTTTTCTTAATAGTATTTTTGAAATGCAATACTTTTTAATTTTAGCTAACTCCACCTTACCAGTTTTATTGTCATGGCTTTTGTGAGCTATATAAATATCATTAGGCCTCCATAAAAGCAAGCCAAAATGGAGAAAATGTTTGAACTGTATCTTCCTAGTTCATGGTACTTAGACTATATTAAGGGTTTCTACAAATCACTAAGAAAAAGACAACCCAGCAGGAAAATGTTTGAACATGTTGTTATGATTTAGAGTATTAGGTGTCCCCCAAAAGCTCATGTGTGAGACAATGCAAAAAAGTTTAAAGGTAAAATGATTGGGTTATGAGAGTCTTAACCCAATTAGTGAATTAATCTGACAGGGATTAATTAAGTGGTAACTATAAGCTGATAGAGTGTGGCTGGAAGAGGTGGGTCACTGGGGGCCTTTGGGGTATATATATTATAAGCTGAGTTTAGTCTTTCTCTCTCTGCTCCCTGGTGTGATGTCTTGAGCTGCTTTACCTCCATCACACTCTTCTGCCATGATGCTCTGTCTCATTCCAAGCCCTGAGGAATGGAGTTAGCTGTCTAAGGACTGAGACTTCTGAAACCATAAGCCGTAAAATAAACTTTTTCTCCTCTGAAGTTGTTCTCATCAGGTGTTTTAGTCATCGTAATAAAAAAGCTGACTAAAACACGTGTGAACAAACACCTCTAAAAAGGTGATAATCAAATGGCTAATACACATTTGTAGTGTTACTCCACATCACTAGTCATCAAATAAACATAAATTAAAACCAAAATGGGTTGCCATTACATACTTACCAAAATGGCTGAACTGATAACAAAATAAAGCAAATGAAAGCCAAAGAGAAACCTAACTAGGATTAGTAAAGATATGGAGCAATTTGAACACATATACATTACTGGTGATGTAATTTGCTAAAGTACCTTTAGAAAACCTATTGCCAGCATGCACTATAGCTGACAAATATAGACTCTGTGATCCATCATTTCCTTTCCCATGTAAATACCCAGCAGGAAATGCAAGTATATGTTCACCCAATGATGAATAGAACATTCACAGCAGCATTATTCAAAACATCTCAAATGAAAACTACCAGAAGTTCCATCCATTATTTCAGTATGGAAAAACTGAATGTGCTCTGATCACTCAATGGAGTATCACATGGTAATGAGAATGAACAATTTACAACTGCAGACAAAACGCACATAAATCTCTCCAATATAAAGGCAAGTGAAAGAGGGTAGGCAGAGTACAAGATGTACATCATAGCAAAAATAAATAAATAAAAGCATTTACACCAGAACAAAAACAGGAAAACTAATCTAAGCTGCTAGAAATCAGGATGATGTTTAACCTTGACAAGTAGGTGCGTACATGCAGCCATATTGTTTGTGAAAACACAGTCAAAGGTACAACAATAATATATGAAATTATTTGCATTTGTATTTTTGCAGTAAAAAATATTAGAAAGAACTTAAAATATTTCTTTCTGTAAAAAATTAAGCAAGGAAAAAGATTAAGATCCTAAAACATTCACTTTGTTTGTATTTGGCCCCATTCATGTTAATCTTATGTATTTAAATTTGATAGCAATTCAATATTTGAATCAAAGAGATTATTCACATTCAAATACACAGTACTGATGTCTTATTAAAAGATTCAAGTACATAAATTGCTTTAAATATTAATTTTTTTTAATTTTAAAATACAACAGACCAATATTACTTATAAAAATGTCACACCTTAATTACCTTTTCTTTTTGATCCTAATACTATATTTTTAGGGATATTACAATAAAGAAAATTTTCTCTAACACAATAAGAAACAAGAGGACTTGAAGAAAAATTATATTAATTCTTTTTGTTGTCCCTCATGAATTAGTAGTGTGGGCTGGAATTGAGAGGACAATTACAAGGTAGTGTTACCAATTATCCATCATTCTTTCTCCTCTTTTAACCTTGTTTTACTTTGCAATACTCATCACAGCCTGAACTGATTCTTTGTTTCCATTTGTTTGTTGTGTTTACTCAGCCCCCTACAAAGGTACTACAGTGTAAGTTAAAGAAGTTCAGGAACCTTGGTTTGTTCAATGAAGAATCTTGATCTCAAAGAACCAGGAATGTCATGAAAGAATGTCAATAAATATTTATTGAATGAAGAAATATTGTTTCAAATTAATAAATTTTTAACTTGGAATTATCCTCCTCTTCTTTTTCAGTGATTCCCTAGTGTTAACAGGTATATTAAGAACTGAGATAGTCAGATCTTACCAAATTATATTAGTAAAAATTTTTTCCTAACTTCAAAAATCATCAAAATACATTTAATTTTTATTAAAACACAGAATATAAAATTTTTACTTTTTTACATTTAAAAACATAGGTACTTTTGATTCTAACAATATATTTGATAATTTTAACGTTATACTATACTAGTAACTGGCTTTAATTGAAACCTAAATTCCAAAATATGTTTGGACTGACAAGTGGAGGAAGAAATTTCAAAAATGGTATATGCTTTGTTCTGCTTGAAAAACGGGGTTTTTTTTTTTTTTCCTAAAACGAATTTGCTTGCATATTGAACATAATGAAGCTTTTCAGATTGAGTTCTTAATCCATAAAGTGACTGGGTATCAGGCATTACCCTAATTTCCCTTCAGTATGGTTTATACTAACTTTTATTTAATTGTTGAAGAAGGCAAAATATCAATAAGTCTGAGGCTCTGTGAGTTGGAAAAATTAATCTTGGAATGTCTCAAAAGGTGAACCTTTCTAATGAAGTTAATAGGACTAAAAGAGAGGGATCTGGGTTTGGTGTGGTGATGCGCACTTGTTATCCCAGTACCTTGAGAAGCTGAGGCAGGAAGATTGCATGTTGGAGGCCAGTCTGAGCTACTTGGCAAGGATATGTCTCAAAATAAAAATACACACACACACACACACACACACCAAAAAAAAAAAAAAAAAAAAGAAGAAGAAGAAGAAGGAGGAGGAGGAGGAGGAGGAGGAGGAGGAAGAGGAAGACGAGGAGGAATGGGGATGTTGCTCAGTGGTTAGCACCCCTAGGCACCCCTAAGCTAAATCTCCAGTTTTATGTGTATATTTGAAGAGGTCAGACTATTACATAACTTACCAATGAAAAAGAAGAATAAAAAGCACTTTGTTATTTGTGTATGTGAAACATGATATAAATTGATCCAACAAATTAAACACAACATTTAAATTCATATATGTATTCATATATGTATATATGTACATTTAATTCATTCACATATATATATATTATTTGAATATGCCTTGAGGAATAACGTGGGCTATTATGTTAAATATTCTTTTAAATAACACTTAAAATTGAAAGGACACTGATTTTTTTTAAAGGATGTGATTTTGAGAACAAGACTATAACTTATGAGAAGATTGCTTAACTTTAGATTCAATAATTACTTTTAAAGATTTTGCTCTCCATTTGAAGAGGTCAGCCTATTACATAATTTACCAATGAAAGAGAAGACTAAAAAGCACTTTTTTATTTGTGTATATGAAACATAATATAAATTGATCCAACAAATTAAACACAACATTTTAATTCATCTATAATTATGGACTAATATAGTAATTTAATATGATCAAAATCCAAGTTTCTTAAGAAATCAATTAACTCTAAAACTGTATTTAGTCAGGAAAATATACAATGAAATGTTAAAGCATTTAAAAACCAGTTGAAAAAACAATGTATTCATCCTAAATATTGACTTTTTCCACACAACAGCATTCTCTAAGACAGATTGGGAGCATGAGGAATAGGACATAGAAGGTTTTATGATCACTGGAATGGCAGAGCTTCCTATAGGCTTTGTCCAGCATTATGTTCAGGGATCTCCCTTACCAAGTTGTTGTACCATCAGTATCCATAACATCTGTATAAAAGTAGAAATCCTCTCCACAAAGAAACCTCTTGAGTAACCAAGGGTCAGAGGCATGGGCAAACATTAAGCTATGGATAAATATGTTGGTTGCAAGTTATTGCCTTTTCTTCTGGGATGGGTAGCTAAGTGTCTGCCAGGAGATAATCTCTCTCCAATGCTGTATGAGTTGAAGATGCTACTTGAAAGTAGAAGTTTAAAAATGATGACAATGTACTGTATATAGTTTGTAGCGGTCCTGGAGCTTTTGATTTCCCTTCAAGAATGAACATACTATTTACCTGCAAGAAGATAACAGCTGATTCCAGCTTAAAAATCCTCAAGATCTGCCTCAGCTTTTCTGAGGCAGCCAAGATCTTCCTGGTCAGAACTCTGAGCATGGCAGTGGTAGTAGGGCCAGACTCATTTACCACTGCAGGACCTTTCAGATTGCAATCCTTATTACTCTAACTAGACTGGCCAACACTTCGACAGATTTTTTTCACAGTCAGATCTCTCCCTGCCAGATCCTGCTTTCCCATTCCATTCTTTTCAGAGATGTCAGATCTATATTATTGTCTAAGGACTTTTTGGAAATATAATATTGTCTGAAGACTTTCCCTATCAGGTCCTATCTAACCTCCCTCTCATCATCATTGTCTGTCTCAATTAGCCTTGTAGTCTTAATTTCACCTCATCATCTGTTTTTTGCTTTAAAAAATGTAGATTTGCATTTGTATAATTTTCTTTGAGATCATGCATATTATTCTGGTTTAATTATATTAAAGACTTGCCTCCCAGGAACCTCTGTCCCTTTTGCCTTGCCCACAAGTATCACTGTAGGTTACTGGCTAGTGTTTGGTCTTTAAATCTTGATGTAGTATTGTGGTATTTGACCTGTTGAGCTGTCTTCGATCATTTGGACCCCATCTAGACTAGATCAGTGTTGACTTCTCCTGACTTCATAGTAGGTGGCGCTCAGGTAGTTTTTAAAAGAGACTGATGCCCAAACACCACTTCAGAGATTCTTATGTAATTGGTTCGGGGTTGAGCCAGACTTGAGAAGCAATGACATACACTCAGTGTTGAGAAAGAAGATCCCTCAGCCCTTATCTCCACTCTATCCTAATCCTATCCTCAGAATTACACCATCCTATAACAACAAGACACATGGAAAGACAAACCCAGGACAGAGAGTTGGCTTTAATCTCTGCCCATTTTTACTGACCTTTATAAAAGCTCCATATTCTGGATCTGAGGCTCAATTTTTATATTTTCAGTTTGCACATATTTTTAATAGTTTAAGTTTATATTTCTACTAATATATAAGATCACAAAATCATAAATATTTGTGAGCTACCATGTGATGATTCTAAATATTTATACACTATGCGATGTTGGATTAGGTTAAACATACCTATATCCTCAATTTTTTATCATTTTGAAAGCATTCAAATTTCTTTCTTTTAGATTTTTGAAATCTATAGTACATTATTTTTCTGTATCCAATTTGTATATTCTTGACATGTTATCAGGAGTCCTAATAAGTAAGGACTACGAACTTCTCCAGAGGTGGGTCTTTGACACTAATAATGTTGATCAGATGCTAGGGAACATAATATAACCTTTGGGGGAAAAAAATGACTTCTCCAAATCAATGTGGACTTTTCTTGTTATTAAAGAACAAGAAAAATTGAGTATTTTTTTTCTTTTAACATTATTCACAGTAATGTGCTTAATTTTTAGTCTTTTATTTGGTCTTGTTTGTCCAAGTTGAGTTTGTACTTATGCAATTTCATAAGTTACCTCATACCATTTTTAATTGAGCAATAATAAATTTAAGAGACAGGTGTAACTTTAAGCACAAATCAAGATGACCTACTCTTTGGACCTCTGCTCAAGCCGTCACATCCTGGCAAGGAATTCCTTAGGTCTGCTTACTACATCAGCCTTCAATATCAGCACATTTACAGAGCTGTGGACACCACAATGTTTAGTAGCTTAATTACAAGGAAGAAATTCGCATCTTAATATGTAGAATTTGTTCTTAATAATGGATGATAATGGGATGTTTATTAGCATATTAGCAATTAAAAATTATTTGCCACTTACTGTTTCTTCAAGTTTATATGGTATAATTTACATGCTAATTTTATGTTAGGAACAAGAGTTGACAAATTGCTGTTAGAATACACGGATTACAGTGAGAGTTGTAATTTACTAATATAATTTTATGAAACAATAATGCACAGTAAAGAAATAATTTAAAAGGGACCAAGGCAAACATTTTTATAAAAACATACTGCCACTGCAATTTTTGCCTAGTTTTGATATAATAAAACATTACATGAACATAAATATGAAAAATAAATTTCAGAGTTCATAAATATATACTTCTAGCTATTATATTTCATTTGAATGGATTAGTTGAATATTATGTATAAATAGTATACAATTTCTTGTCTTTAGAGATTCAATATGGGTCTCTTAAAACTTATATTTGATTAACAGCAATACCAACTGCACAGATTTAATTGGCCTATTATTGAGCTAAAATAAATAATATATATTTTTAAATGCTACAATGTTTTCTTTCACCTAATGAGCAGAAGCCACAAAATACTGCTCACTTTTTGGTAGGTAAATTCATTTGGCTTAATACACTACTGCTGTGTAAGTAATAGCTTGTATAGTGTTGTCTATATTAGGTGTAGGATGAAAGTCACAGTGGACAGTGTGAATGGGATTAATTTAGAATGCTGCCACTCTATTTTCTTCTGGAGCAGTGTTTTAAAAGTTTAATTTGTTTTTTAGTTCAAAAACACATTATTTACCATAAAATAACCGAGACTCTGGCTTTACTTGGAAAAATAAAACATTTCCAAATGCTATACCCACATTCACCCAAGGAAACAGAGTAAAGCCAAACATACCTGATTTTTTCTCTTGTAAAATAATGAAACAAGTCATTTGACCTGCTTATATAGAGAGTCAGAAAAAGTTTCTAGAGAGAGTAGGTATTTGTTTAGGAAAAAAAAAATCTGTCTTCATAGATATGGCTAAAAAGTGTGTCACTTCTGACAAAAAGATCTCACTTCCCTGAATAATTTTTGTTTGGACGACTGAAGTCATATATACCTTATCACGTCTCCTCTTTGCAGCTAGGAACGTCAAAACCAACACAAGCCTCTAAAATCCTGTCCAAATCTGCTCTTCTCAAAATCTTTCCTAAACCAATAAATGAAATATCTTTTCTTCTAGTTGCTTAAAACAATCACCTTGGGGTCATTTTGCATCCTCTTTTTCTCTCATGATTAACTTTTAAACTAAAAATGTCACTTTTTCACTGGCCTCTGGATTATCAAAGAGTAAATAAATACCTAGGGACCAAAGTCAAATGCTGATTGGAAATTTTCCACTTCTTGGCAGGAAAAATAGTGCAGCCTGGAGGACAGAATCTGGGGGAACAGGCATGGGAAGAGACTTATAGAACTGCAGAGGCCCCTGTCTTATTTTAAAAGAGCAACATTTCCAAGCACCACTGATTGCTGGCGATACCGGGCTTATTGATTAGGCATCGTGTAACAGCTGTCCTAGTTGACACTGGTTTCTGCTCTATCATGGATCACCTGTCTTAGAATTCTATCTTTCCATCTGCCTTTGCTGCACTAATGAGGTGCCCAATTCAGCATTATTGTACTCAGTTGTCACTTTAACCAAAGTGATCTATACTACTGTCTATAGGCTAGATGCCCTGTCAAGGCTCCCTGGCCCTTCATCTAAAAGACCAATGGACTTTCCCTCTTATCTTCTGCCCTGTTATCCACATACCCACAACACTTCCTGTACCCCTTCCAAAATTAACACATTAAGTAGTTTACTTATGCATGTTGTTTTTTTGTTTGTCTCTCCTGTTAGATTGTAAGCTCCATGGTACATACTTATGCATTTTTTTCCAGATGTGTCTTCAGCACCTATGACAAAATCTGCTTAATAGTGAATACCCGATACATACTTGATGAGTCACTAAATACAATCTTTTACCAGCAAATCTACCTTAGCATTGCATTGTGTTGAAATAAAATGAGGTGTAGATTAATAAATGATAATAAGAACAAAAGAAACATTTGAAAATGCCTGAAGAACCAGCTGCAGTGGCGCACGCCTGCAATCCCAGCACTGGGGAGGCTGAGGCAGGAGGATAGCGAGTTCAAATCTAGCCTTAGCAATGGCGAGGCACTTAGCAACTCAGTGAGACCCTGTCTCTAATAAAATACAAAATAGGGCTGGGGATGTTGCCTAGTGGTCGAGTACCCCTGAGTTCAATCCCTGGAACCAAAAAAAAAAAAAAAAAAAGCCTGAAGATTTTTGCACATTAGGGGCAGAGCAGTGATATGGTATTGGTTACTGGTGGAAAAGAAGTATAATGGCCCTTTCAAATCCCATTCCCAAATCCCTGGAATTTATGAATATTTTAGTCTACATGGCAAACACAGAATTAAGGTTGCACATGGGGTTAAGGCTGTGGATCAGTTGACCTTATATAACAAAGGTTATTGGGGGTTTGCAGGAGGCCTAACAAGGATCCTTAGAAGTAGAACAGGGAGGCAGAAGAAGAGGTCAGAGTGAAGTGATTTGAGAAGAACTAAACCTCCTGCTGCTGACTGAGGGTCAAGGAAGAGGCCATGGGTCAAGAGATGTAGGCAGAATCTACCAATTGGAGAAAGCAAGGAAACTGATAGCTATCCCAAGCCTCCAGAAAGGAACACATGCCTACCCCACCTTGATTTTACCCCATATGGCTCTGTCAGACCTCTGACCTGTAGAACTGTTAGATAATAAATATGTGTGCTTTTGAGCCATTTCTGGTAGCTACAAAGCAGCAACAGAAAACTAATATGGTTACTTTAAAAATTAGTAAGTTCACTTCATTTTATTCACTAATATCTTCCTGATCGAAGAGCTATTATTTATATATTTCTCATTAAAAAGAATTGTACATGCTTGCCTTTCCAGGGATTGGAGTAGTCTTCTGAGTGTTTGGATTAAAAATCAAAATATTAAACATAAATTATAAGCCCTGAAGTAGGTATCACAATGTGCTTCTCTAAATGAATGCACAAATTAGAATTTTCAGTTGTCAAAAAATTTTCTCATTAAACAACAACCACAATGTTGCTGTCACAGGAAAATATTACATAATTAAAATAAAAATTGAAAGAAACAAAAACCAATGAATATTTAAATGCTTATTATCCTAACTGTTCCCTCTCAAAATTAGGAAAGCAAGTATTCTCTATTCATCTCTAACAATTGGCTTTGAAGCTACAGACTTCAGCTGATGTCTCATGCTGCTGCATTTTTGTTTTTTTTAACTACTTGAAAGCTTTTGTTTTATCTCTGATTATTAAATGACATTTTACTTCACAGGAAGATAAAATGAAGCTTTTTGAATGTCCCTTATTTGAAATAAGATGGTTTTCCACAAGTGAAAGCCAAGGCAGTTATTCCATTCCTGAAGTTCCTAAGACTTGTTCTTTTTTTGCTCTCTGCCAGAGATAACATGGTCTGGAAATTATTTGGTCAACTTCCTTCGACTGGCACACCTTAGAACTGCCATTGTTTTTCTCGAGGAGAACTGACTAATTATTTTTACTCTTAATATCTGTGTTTGGGAACAAATTTTTACATATGTAGAATGTGGGAAGGTATTCTTAAAACTGATATGTAATATTACACTGTTCAAGGTAAAGAAAAGCTTTCTTTTTCATTGTGCATGAACTTCTTTCCTTCTTACTGTATATCTCCACATTTTGCAAATGTTCCTTTCTCTTAGTTTAATATTACAATAATCTAAATTCATAGAGGAAATTAAACAAAACAAAATGCACAAACACTTGAACAGAAGTTTCAGATTTCCATGTGTACCAATCACCTGTTGTAGCTCTATACTTATACCTGAGGATGTCTAGAACCCTGAAACTGACTCTTGTACAAGATAGGGATGAAATGTGTGAGCTAATGATTTATAATGTGCTCAGACCAAAACTCTTCTGGAGGTATTCTGTACCAAATTGTCTAAATTATTTACTGTAAATGTTTAGATTGATGGTCTGAACTGGTTTATCTGATTGAACAGCCTGGGTTGGTCATTGAGGTTTCAGCTTCAGTGACTTCTTAGCAAACCTGTGCTCAGATCCTAAGACCTAGGCCAGCATATTTATTTTGGCAGTCTGATCTGAAGATGAAGCTTATCCTTTGTGACTGGGAGAGGACCCTGCAAGCTATGCTTGGATGCCTCAGACCTGCCTGAGGTTTTCTCTCTCTTGCTGTATTGTATCCCTTGTTTTTATTAAAGCTTTATGTTTGCATGCTCTGTGGCATCTCATGAGTCTTTCAATTATATGACTCTTGGTAATTGCTGCAATGCCTGACTTCATTAAATGGCTCTAGGCATCAACTGGTCTGGAAACTATGACCTTGAAAATGATTTGACTTCTCTAAATACCAAGTTTGCTTTTCTGAAATAATTTTCAATATTTTCCTATCCAGCTATATTAAACACATTTATAACCCTTCCAAGGAAGTGTGCATGTAATTGATGTTTTCTCCCTAATGATAAAAGCAGCAATTTTAGAAAATATTGACTTTCTCTACTTTTCCCATTGGTGGGAGCAATGTTCTAAAAGAAGCCAAGTTTGATAAGTGTCAGCTACAAATGCTGCAACCTAAACTAATTCACAGATGTCAACAGAGTAGTAAGATCTACAATATTACGGTATAGAATTTCGATCAGCAGAACAGGTGAGACTACTTGGATTCTGAAACTTTATTTATTCTCAAGAGAGTCAGAGCCAATAGGTTATAGATAGGAAGACAGATATATGGGAAGAGGTTTATTAGGAAAATGGCTCACACACTCATAGAATCTGAAATGTATCATGGCATATAGGCTATTTGCAAGGTGTCCAGGGATATCAGTCACGTGATTCATTCCAAGTCCAAAATCTCAGAACCAGAGACACCAACGGTGTAACCCCCTAGCCTTAGTCTGAAAACCTGAGGGAGGGATCCTGGTTCAAGCCCTAGAATCCCAAGCCTGGAGAATCTAAAGTTTTGATGCCCAAGGACAGGAGAAGGGCATCTTCACATAAAAATAAGGTGAGCAAATTTGCCTTCCTTTGCCTTTTTGTTATGTCTGGGCTCCCAGCCAAATGGGAGGTCCTGTCTGCATTGAATGAAATCTTCTTCTTCCTGTCCACGGACACATGCCAATCTTCTTTAGAAACACCCTTACCAACACACCTGGAAATGGTGCTATTAAGGACAGCAGTCCAGAACACAATGGTTCAGAATGCCTCAATCCACTACAAGTGCAGGTTATATTTATAGCCAGAGAAAAGGAAATGACATACAGAAACCAACTGTTGGCTATAAGTGGCATTTGCTATTCATGGGCATAATCTCATAATCTGATCAGTTGGTAACCTATGATTGGTGGAGCTGAATTGCTCTGATTGATTGAGATTCAGTCTCTTAGCCACGATTTCCAGGTTACAGTTTGTTTTTGCATAAAGCTAGTGGACGGCTCATGTTGTGTGGAGGCTACTTTGGGCCAAACTTTATGACTTAAATATGGAGTCAGGTTTATATCAAATGTATTTCATTTTTAATACCAGATAGCTAGGTATTCCTTAAATCAGTTAAGCTGATCTCTAATAATTGTCAAGTTTTAGAACCATTCTGTAGAGATGAATAAAAGTCATGTATTATCCACACAAAATTTTCCATCTTTCTTGATCAGTTCATACCTTAAAGATCTCAGCCATTGCCTTCTATTTGACTTCATTTCCTTATTCTTTTATTGTCATAGGGACTTCAATCTTATTATCCACTTATCATCAAGTTCCTATGGCTGACATGTCAATCTGATGACTTTTTAATGGTTTCCTAGTTTTATTGGTAAGGTAGGCTGGGTGAACAAACAGAGAGTAAGGCAGAAACCAAGTAGGTGTTCTACAAAGCCATTTCTCTTTTCTTCCTGGGAACTTGGTTGGGTTACATCTCCTACTCTTCCTTTTAGTTGTATGAGTTCACAAGACTGGGTTCAAGTAAAAGAAATGTGAGCAGAGTGATAACACTTTGCAGCGCACCACATACAACTCATTCATGCTGTTTTCCTTTTATAAGTTTGATATAAACATAGAAATTGTAGAAACAACAAGTGAAGGATGGCTGTCTCAAGAAAGAGGGAGACTGACTGTGGCCCTGAGGAGGAGATCTGCTTGGTAATCAGCAGCACGAATTTCGAGTCAATGAACTGTTTCAGTGTTTTTTTCTGTTACTGTTTTGCTAGGTAACAATTCTTGAATACTTGCTATATTCCAAGTATTTTCCTAAGCACTCAATGAGTATTAATAATTTAATGTATGCAAAATATTATCTTCACTTTATTAAAAATGAATCTCAGAAAGTTAAAATATAAAGCTACTTTAACTGTGTACATCTGGTAACTGGCAAAGCTTGAATTTGAATTAATTCATTCTATACAAAACCCAGTTTTTAACTACTATTTAAAGGTGTTACAGGAGGTCTTTCTAGGGAAGAATCTGAAGGGAAAATATTTGTGTCTTGCTGATTGTGAGCTCTTCTGCATATTTGCAGGCAATTCTTCTGTTATTTCTTGACTCAGAGTTTAATTTATCCTGAGAGTGGAGGTACAGTAGGGGACCTAAAAGTCAATGGAATACTTCACCCATTTTTTCCTCCTGAAACTATATTGAGGACACAGAGTTACTTTCTTCTTGAAAATGAACTTGTGGACAACATATTGAAATGACTTTCTTGGCATTCATAAAGCAAAGAACATAGTTTTAGTGGGCATCAAGCTGTTCTTTAAATACAGCCAAGAAAAAAAAATTGAAAAGAGGTCAGGGAAGTACAAGGTGAAATTTTATTGGGGCAGAATTCATATTATAACCTCTCACACTCATGGCCAAGTAATCACATTTCCTGTGCAGCAGTAGTCATGTAACCACAGCTTTATAGACTACCAAGTGTTTTCTCCTACACAGCTTCATTATATCAATCAAATAAAACTGCAAGATAAGCATATATCTTATCATTTTAAAGATGAATGTTCTACTGATGTATAATATACTTGCACAAAGAGCATATTAGAAGTGCAGAGCTCTTTGGATTTTCACAATATAAACACACTCAGGGAACTAACTCAGAAATTGAGAAAAATAACATCGACAGCACAATAGAAGCCACAACCCTATTCCCCCAATCACTTTCTTTCCCTAAATATAATTACTCTCTCACTTTGACACCACAAATTATTTTTGTCTAGTTTTAACTTTTATGTAGGTGGATCATGATGTCTGTACTATTTTGTGTCTTAATTTTTCACACAAAATTCATCAACGTTCTTAAGATAGCTGAAGTTCACTGATATGCAGTAATCAATTGTATACATATATTGCAATGTATTTTTCTTTTGATGGACATTTAGGTTGTTTCTAGTTTTATCTATTTTAAATAGTGATTCAAGGAACTATTTCTTGATGTATTTAGGTGAACAAAGCATGCATTTCCATTAAGTTTTTACCTGTGATTGGAATTGTCCTGTCCTGCATGTATATATGTTCAGATGTAATAGATCCTGAGGTTCCTCTCAGGTTTCCAGGGTGATTATATCAATATGTACTAGCAATAGAAGTATATTAGAGTTCCAGTTGCTACCTTCTCACAACACTTGTCAATCTTTTCATTTTATTCATTCAGGTAGGTTTATTTTGGTGCCTCATTTTGTTTTTAATTGACTATCTCTGATTACTAATGAGGTTTGCAATTACTTAGAGATTTATTAGCAATTTTGATGTCTTCTTTTTTGAAATGCCTGTTGAAATCTTTTACTAATGAGAATAATTACTATTATTTACTGTATTGACTTTCATTTTTGTTGAATTTCAGGAATTCTATGTTTAGAAGTCCTTTGTCAGATGTGCATATGGGGTGTGGCATACTCTTGCACCCTTAGTGATGTCTTTTAGGAAATTGGCATCTTTAATCCTACTGTAACCCTGTTTGAAATATTGCTTCCTATTAGTTAGTGTGGGTTTTTTTTCTCTCTCTGTGTGTTCTGCTTAAGAAATACTTGCCACTTGTCCAAGATAATAACAAAATTAAAATTTCATACTATTGTCCTAAGTGTCTTGTTTTACTTTAATAGTTTTAGATCAATTGTCAAACTAGAATTGCTTTTTGTGTGCATTGTGAAATCAGAATTATAACCCATTTTTATTTTATATGATTATCCAACTGACCCATTGTCATTTATTGAAAGTTTCTCCTTTTCCACTGCATGGCAATGGCCCCTTTGCCACACCTCAGCTAATGGAACACGTAAATCATTTTCTGGACTTGCTTCTCCATTCCACTAGCTGCTATTCTTTGTTCCAGTACCATATTGCCTTTCTTCTTTTTCTTCAATATTGACTTGGATATTTCCATTTTCATACCCATTTTATAATTAGCTTGCTAAATTTTCTCTATGAAATTGCAGAGATTATTATTATACTTATGTTCAAACTATAGATCAATTGTGGAAGAATTGATAGCTTATATTATTGAGACTTCCAATTTGAGAACATGATGTATTCCTCAATATATGTCAATTTTCTATTAATTACTTTTAATAATTTCTATTATTTTCAGGATGGATATCTTACATATCATTTATTAGAATTAATCTTATATTTTGATGTGATTTTAAGTTAATTTTTAAGGTTTTGTTCATTTTTATAGTGTATACATAAGCAATTTAATATATATATATATATATTTTGGTACCAGGGATTGAACTCAAGGGGCACTTGACCACTGGGCCACACCCCCAGCCCTTTTTTGTATTTTATTTGAAACAGGGTCTCACTGAGTTACTAAGTGCCTCGCCATTGCTGAAGGCTGGCTTTGAACTCGCGATCCTCCTGTCTCAGCCTCCCAAAGTGCTGGGATTACAGGTGTGTGCCACCGCGCCTGGCAATTTAATATATTTTAAAAAAAATTGTTATACATGCTTGCAGAGTACAATTCATTTCATATTACATATAAAGAGCACAATTTTTCAAGTCACTGGTTTTACATATTTTTTTTTTGAGTTATATAAGTAGAATTTTTTTGTTGTTGTTGATCTTAAATCCAGTGAATTTACATGTGTAACATTAATTTTAAGGGTCACTTTTACGTTCTTTTGGGTTTTAACCTGTATAAACGTATTGTTTGAAAATGATATAAATCACAGTCATTATCTTTTATGTTTCCTGGCATGCTGTCTCACTGTTGAAAGGCGGTGATGACTGAACATCTTTGTCTCATTCTCAATCTCGGGATTTAGACTTTCAGTGTAATATTTAGCATGCATTTCTTCTAGACTTTCTTCATGAAATTGGGGAAGATTTTCCTATTTCTGATTGAATGCATATTAGATTTTTCAGTATATCTGAAATATTTTTTTCATTTTTCTCCACTTTGAATGTAATATGGTAAATTGAGTGTCAAATGTTAAACTACTTTATACAGCTGAAACAATATCACTAATCATGGGTTATTTTTTCCAAATATTACTGTATTTTGTTTGGTAGTTTTCAATTTGTTGATGTTATGCTAATGAGAAAAAAATTGTTAGAAATTTTGTTCTCACTAAAATTTGATTCTGATGACTTTTAATGGTGGTCTCATAAGATGAGTTGGATTGGGAGATATTAACTTATTCTTTCTTTTCTCTTCATGAATTTGTTTAAGATTTGGTATTATTACTTATATGTTTACTCTTAACTCTTGGATGATGCTACCTGAGCTCGTATATATTTTCTTGAAAAGTTTTTCTTGTTATCACTGTTTAGAATTTAGGGATTTAATTTATTTAACAGATTTAAAATTGGCATGTTTTCTACTTTTTGAACCAGTTTTGATAAGGTTTTTTAAAGGTTTTTATTTATTTTAATTAACTATATATGACAGTATAATGCATTTATGCACTTTGATATATTCTGCATAGATGGGGTATAATTTCTCATTTATCTGATTGTATGTGTTGTAGAATTACATTCATAAGTCAATGGATAGTAGAAGAAATCAAGTATGAAATAAAATTTTTTAGAGATAAATGAGAACACCAATAAAACATATTAAGAAGACACTATGAAGGTAGTACTAAAAGGAAAGCTTATTGCATTGAGTTCATTCATTAAAAGAATAAAAAGTCAACAAGTAAATGACCTAACACTACATCTTAAAGTCCTAGAAAAAGAACAAGTCAACAGCAAAAGCAGTAGAAGACAGAAAATAATTAAAATCAGAGTTGATATCAATTAAATCAAAACAAAAGAAACAATTGTAAAAATTGACAAAACAAAAAAAAATTGGTTCTTTGAAAAAATAAATAAAATAGATAAACTCTTAGCCATGCTAATGAAGAGAAAAAGAGAGAAAACTCAAATTACTAAAATATGCGATTAAGAAGGAAGTATCACGATGGACGTGTCTGAAATACAAAAGATAATTAGAAACTATTTTGAAAATTTATACTCCAATAAAATAGAAAATATTGAAGACATTGACAAATTTCTAGAAACATATGACCTACCCAAACTGAATGAAGAGGTCATACATGATTTAAATAGGTCAATTTCAAGTAATGAAATAGAAAACACCATCAAATCCTACCAACTACGAAAAGCCCAGGACCAGATGGATTCTTAGCCAAGTGATAAGATGTTTCGTACAAAGTCTTTGTTCATTATATCTAAAGATTCAAATGCATTACATGAAGTTTTTAAATGATAAAGCATTATTTATTTAATATTGGTAGAATCTATAATAACAGTTTTTGTTCTAGATATTATGTGTACATGCCTTGTTTTTCTTACTAAGTCTGGTTGGGTTTTATAAATTTTACTATTATTTTCTAAGAACTAACTCTGATTTTTTTTCCAATTGTCCATTTATTTTTTTGTTGTTGTGTTGATTTATTCTATGTTTATGTTTTTATTCTTATTTTTTTGCTTAATATTGTTTCATTCCAAGACTCTCTATTCTCTGATTCCTTCTTTTCTAGTGTGTGCTATATCAAAAATCGTTTTGCATTAGTACTGCTTTTCTAGGTAATCTCTGTGGGAGTACTGTTCTGTCACAAGTACTCCACATTTTGAAGCATATATTCATTTTTCCCATATTGGTTTATACAATATCTGATCTCGCCCCCCCCCCATTCCCAAGAAGTATGTTCCAAGAACCCTAGTCAATGCCTAAAACTACAGAAATACCAGACCCTATAACTTACTGTCTTTTTCATTTTAACAAAGAACTTATTACACAATGTAGATTTTGTAGTCTGAGGCTGGACACAAAACCAGCAATTAATTTCTTCTCCCTTCTTCACAGTTTTACAGATAGAAGATATATTCCTGATATTGATCATAGAAACCTCAGCATACATTCTTTTTTCTTTCCTTAAATTGAAAATTTTCACCTTTTCACTTAATAAAGCACTTCATGGCTTCTTTTTGGCATATCCAAATTGCCAACAGCACTACGCTTATGCTTTGGGGATAATTATTAAGCAAAACAAGAGTTACCCAAATACAAGCACTACTGTAGCTTGTTGATCTGATGACTGATAGGGCCAGTAGGGTGCAGCATGCTATGCTGGACAAAGGGAAGAAGTTTCATTTCTCAGGCAGACTGGAGTAGGATTCCTGGGGCTGGCAGGAGATTATATCACACTGCTCAGGAAGGCATGCAGCTTAGAATTTGAGAATTGCTTATTTCTGAAATTTTTACTTAATGTTATTTTGTTTATTTTGTATTATTTTGGGAACCTAATCCAAAAGCAATTTGCCACTGATGCATATCCCTAGTCCCCCCTTTTTTTTTTAAATTAAATTTTAATTTTGAGACAAGGCCTTGCTAAATTGTTGAGGCTGGCTTCGAACTTCCAATCTTTCTGTCTCAGCTTCATTTAATATTTTTTTGATTGTGTTAACTAAAACCATGGAAAGTGAAACCACAGATGGGGGATGGACTTCTCTTTTTCCCTAAGCAAATAAATTACATGTTAATTATTAGAATTGTTGTACTATACAATTAGAGAGATATGAATGAGTGTGTTTATGTAATGTATTTTTAAAAAGTAATTGAATTGGATATAAAGCTAAAAAATATATTACTGTTGAAATTTATTCTTTATATTATGGCATTTACTATCTCATTAACTACTTTAAAATATGACTTTTATTGCTTTATATTATTATGTTTAGTAGCAGCATCATTATTTATACAATAATTTCCATATTTATAAAAATTTAGATTTTCTCATTTTTGTTAGTCTAATTTTTCCAAAATTACCATATTTATATATCTTTGTGAAATCATGAATTACTTCCCTAAGGTAGTCTCAGAAAATTTGAATTAGCAGGTCAAAATAGGTAACTTCTTAATGGTTCTTTATACTTCACAAAGATAACATATTTTTGCATTAATGCTGAATAAACTGAGGCTTGGGGAGTAATGCTGGAAATGAAAAGCTAGTTTCTGTCAGAAGAGATGTGTGTGTGTGTATGTGTGTGTGTGTGTGTGTGTGTGTGTGTGAGAGAGAGAGAGAGAGAGAGATAGACAAAGACAGAGACAGAGAGACTGAGAGAGACAGAGAAAGGGAATCAGTGGACTAGATGAAGAGGATTGAGGGGGAAGGAGAAGGGATGGATATAAGGGAAGAACAGAGGAATTAATATGACCTGTTTCCTATGTACATATATGAATATACCACAGTGAATCTCACCATCATGTATATCCACAAGACACTAACAACAGCAATAACAACAACAACAACAAAATTAAAGTTAATTCCAGAAAGATCAGTAAAGAGAAGGGAAAAGGGTGAGGGAGGAGGGGAGGGAAAACAGTGTTACCAAAGAATGAATTAGTGCAAATCATATCCCATGTCTTTATAATAATGTCAAAATTATTCCTTATATTGCATGTAACTAAAAAGAACCAATAAAAAGAAAAAGAAAGTACACCTGATAGAGCTAGCCTCTCTCATATGGTATCTTATTCTTGCTGAGCCCCTTTATGCAATTTCATCATTAAAGAAATGAATATTCATATAACATTACATATATCAGAGTGAAAGAAAAATCATAAAGAAAGACACAACATGCTATGATATCAAACTATCAACATTCGTTATTTTTTTCAGAACAGTAGGGACGATGATTATAAAAGGAATAGCTGATGTGTCTCCCAGTTCACTTTCAGAGTTTTTCAAATATCACAATATCTTCCTGACCATGTCAATATTATTTTAAAAAGCTAGACAGTGAACTTAAATTATCTGCAGATGGCAAGTCATTTACTGAAACAGAAGAAAAGTATGGATCCTGGGGGATATCATGACCCAATAACAGTGGGAGGCAGACCTACATTGAATAATAATTTAGAGCTATTACTAAGATAATTAGAAAGTCAATCCACTGCCAGAGGGTTAGACCTTAGCTTATCCATTTATTAAAAAACAGATCCTGATCTGTGAATGAAAAGAACCCAAAGTTCATTAATACTGTAACCTCAACATCTGCCTACCATAAAGAAGATAATGGTTTAGTATAAATTAATTTCAACTCTTTAGGTAATGCAGATTTTATCAGACAGTTACATCACTGGCATTTATTTTTACATTGTATTACTTACAATTTGAATGTTTCTTGATATTTGTTTCTAATGGGTATTAGGTAAAAGGCATTTTAGGAAAATTGTTTTTCTCTACCTTTAAATTAAATTTTTTTATACAAAATCTGTTTCCAGTTTTCACTTTGCTCCATTTATAAGAGCACTGTGATGTTCTGAATAAAGCCAATTCCTGTATAAAAATAACCACTACTGTTTTGGCAGAAATTTTGTCAAAAACTTATGCTGTTCAATTTATCAGGACTTCCCCATTATCTTTAGAGGTCAATGAAGACAACTTTTTTTTCTCCATATTTCCATCTACTTTATCCCCAAACAAGATTTGCTTTTTCATGAACAGAGCTTTGTAAGAAACAGCTAACTACTTGCCATTAGCTAACCTAACCTGGAGAAAGGAGGGAATTAAGCACATAACCTCTTCCTCACACCTGCTCATCTTTCTCTTATACACACTTTCATTGTAGATACAGCAATTTAGATTCTCCAGTGTTAATAGCAGACCAGGGATGAACACTCACCTGATCATTGTTTTCTGGATCAATATTGTCAAAACTCATATTTTAGTAAACACTCTTAATTTCCTTGAAAACACTTTTTTCTGTGTTGTTGGTATTTTTTAACCATATTATTTACATTTATAATAGGAGGTACTATGAAGTCAGGATGGTATCCAAACTGGCAATCAAAATAACTTCACCAACTGTCCTCTGTGACCTTGAGTCTGAATCAAGTTCATGGTCTGGGAAGTTATTTTCTTGTTTACAAATGGAATGCTTGAATTACTGGATCTCCAAATTTCCTTCCAGTTCTATAACTCTGTGAATTCTTATTAAGAGTATAAAATATCAAGTGTTTACCAAGTATTTATATATCACTCTATGAATCTCTACTCTTCAGTAACTGTGAGCAAGAATTTTATTTTGCTCACAGTTTTATTTTTAAGTATTTTAATTGTATCACAAGAAATCTTAGGGTACCAGAATTGGGACATTTTAAGAAAGCATTATTAAGGCAATCATATTTTGAGTGAAAATTAAGATATATTTGAATGATATACAAAATAGAAAGTCATCATACTACCAAACTGTGACAAGTTCCTGGTGACTAAGTACAGTTAACCAATCCAGGAACCAATTTAATTTTTTGTAGTTCATAAAATAAAGATTTAAATTAAGCTTCTAAAAGTAACTAGTACAAGTGAATTCATACATTAGAAAAAAGTATTTTTCCCTTGCTATACAGATATGACTAGGAAACTATTTAGCTTGTTCTAATTCAGAATCACTTAGCATTACAATTCAACTACCAGGTTGTGAAAAATTATTGCTTAAATGCATTTTGTGCAAATGTAATTTATGGTTCAATTATATCTCATAAACAAGATTGCATTATAACTTTTATGCTTAAAATTAATAACATTAAACACAGCCTATAGGAACAATTTCACCCTTCCAAAGGGAAATAAACCCAAAATTACTTCAAACTGATATCTGAAAGACAGCTTAGGTCCATGTTCTTTAACTATTCCTACTGAACATTATAATGCTGATTATTAATATTTACATTGCAATATTAGTTTATTTACTCTGTAGGCAGGAGTAGCACTCCAGTAGCTAGCTCTTTTTAATAGCACTTTTATGTGAAAGGCAATGTGTGGTTATTTGTATTACTAATCTAGCTACTACTTAGTTTCCTAGTCTTTGTTATAAACTTATAGATAATTCTACTATTAACAGTTTCTAATGTACCTGATCCTGAGATAAATGCAAATTTTTTGAAGATGATATAAGCTATTCAGAAGTTCGCTTTAATCATTAAAATGGAATACTGGAAGTAGGGAGGTATTTTAGCTGATGAAAGAGGCAGGGAAGGAATAATAAGAAATATCTTAGTATAAGGCATATTGAAATGTCCTGAAACTTCATTTATATAAGAAATTATTTGGTGCCTTTGGCAGCTTTAAACTATAACCCAAATACAAAAGCAATTTGATTAGCAATTCTTTTGTACTTAGTGATCACATTATTCAGTATAGACTACACAGATATTGGTGGACTGGTCATTGGATATTTCATATTATAAAGGTCTCCTCCATACATTTTCATAAAATGAAATATTTTCCAATCTGAATTATAAAGCCAATTACAAAAATAGCAATAGCTAAAAGTATGTTACATATTGACATTATAGAAAATATGAATACTTTCATTCTAAAATAATACCCTGTGCTATGTACTATTTTCTGTGTTTTCTAAAGATGAGCCCTAATTCCCAGAACAATTCTTGAAAGAAGCTCTCTTAACCTATTTTAGCAATTTAGAAACTGAATTTCAAGAAGTTTGAGTAACTGGCTTATGGCCAAGTAGCAGTCAGAGAGAAATTGGAGTCATACAAAGAAATCTGTATAATCCAGAGTATATGACTGATCCCCTAAACCACACTGGTTCATTCAAGTTCTGACTAATTGTTATTCAATGTGATGACATAGAAGAGAGGTAAATATGCCTTATAATGTGTTTTGAATCATCTTGAAATTTATTTATTAACACATACATTATAATAAAAATGCATAATAAAACATTTTTATATAAATTTTTTTTCCTATATAAAAATGTTAAAACTTCTCTTTCATTCTTATAACTACAAAATGTTACATCCATGTCTTCCCTTTTTCATATATACATATACATGTCACTAACATAAAGGAATGAAAACATAACTGACATAAAATATTTATGGTTACTAAATAAACACTTTTGTCCAAAAGTTAGGATAGAATTTACCAATGGTTACAATATCTGGTTCTTCTCTATTTCTAGGTATCTGGATAATTACTTTCCTCTGTTTCTTTGAGAATAGATATGGGCAGATGACCAGTTTGAGCCCCTAAAGTCTGGGCAGAATTTATGTGTCATTTCCCAGGCAATGCAATTAGTTAGCAGTGCTCAGTTTTCCATTTTTCTCTTCCTCTGCCCTGGAAAAGTCTTAGGTCTTATAATGAGATGGCAGAATCACAAGATGATGCCTCCCTGGAGGCCCACAGGGCAACAGTGAACAGAGTCCTTCTGGTGACACATGGCATAGACCAGAAATAGAAGGTTGATGTATAAAAATTTCATATGGAATATTACATTTCAAAGAAATATGTAGCTTACAAAAGGGCAGTGTGGGCTGTGATCATCCTACCTTTGCTACAATATATTTATACGCCTTCACCCAAGTTATCTTGCATGAGGGGAAGAAAAAGAACTGGTGGTAGCTGTATATTCTCCAATTGTATTCCTTGCCCCACCACGGTCAAGTCTCCATAATAAACTAAGAAAATCTTCAAGGAATTTTTCTGTTCAAATAATCTTACTACACAGCTATAGATTGGATGGGGAAAAGCCTTGAGTATTGACCCAAATAAGTAAAAAAAAAAAAAAAAAAAAAAAAAAAATAGCACTCTAAAAATAAAAATAAAAAGACAAGATTTGATCCACATTTATCTATTGATCCAGCAGATAATTTCAGCACACAAAAGAGAGATTTGAAGAGAGCATTTTGTCTTTGTGAATTCATTCCCATTCTGGTCCAATTTCTATTCCAGTATTTTTCCATTTTAACATGCTGTGGGTCATGTTTTTGTGTGCCAATAGCTAGTGAAAACATATCTTGCTTTTAGTGGTTTGAGGGAAAAAAATGACTTTAAAAGTTATCCTAAACTTCATATCCTCTGAAGAAACAACTTGTGTGGCTCTAGACATTATTTGATTATTTTCTCACACATGTTTGATGGGAGAATTAAGTTTCAGAGTATGAAAGATTTGGACATGCAAGTTTTATTTTTTGTAATAGTTAGGCATATTGACATGATAATTTACTTATATCTTATGAGTTGCTTTCTAAAGTCATTTATTTAAAACCTTAAAGCAACATTGTTTAATTGTGATGATATAAAGCAACTTCCTTTCGAATATCAAATTAAGCAATGATGACACAATGTTTCTCTCAAATTTAACAACACTTTGCCTCCTTTAATGGAAGAATACAAAATTACCTATATTCATAACTGTGTGATTTTTTTTCTGCATTCAAAAGGTTCAAACTTTAACAAGGGTAAAGATATTGTCCAGAAATTACAGTAAAGTAAAATGAGAAACGAAAGTAAAATTTAAAGGAATTACATAAACATACACAAAAAGACGTCACACAATACCTATCTCTAAAGTATGGGTGATCAAACTATTAAAATAATTTTCTTTATGTTTTATATTTACACTGACAATGGTGATAGTTGTGCATTGAGCATTGAAGATAATTCTAAGGTAGTTGACTATGTTGTATAAAAAGATCTAGATTTAAATCCATTTTCAGTCTACTGTATTCATTTCTTCAAATGATGCAAACGCAATTAATACATTCTGTTTATTATGCAGGAGGAAGTCATCTCAAGATCAAAGAATGAAAACTGATGCAAATTATGATTAACATGCTATAGCAATTTAAACCTTCAGTGCCTTCAGTTCATTTTACATGATCATTTAATTACCATTTATTGTCTGTCTCTGTAGGTGACCAATTCCTGTTATAAACTATAATTTCTACAGTGCTACCAGTTCTTTTATGTTGTTGTGTTTTGAGCTGGAGTTATTAATAATTATACTACAATATGCCTTTGGAAGGATGAAGATGCTTTTATTTTTATGAATTCAACAGCAGCAAGTAAGATGCACAAAAACTGGATGAGTTGTTAATTATTTACTATCTCTTTGTCAGCTTAATTATTTTTCACCTAACTCAGGCGATTTTTTGTTCATTTTAAAGACTATTAAAATTAGTAGCTGGAAAAATTAATTTTCAATCAGCTTTTGAAAAGATACAGCATTATGCAAAATTTATCCTTGTTTATTAAATTGCATACCAATGATACTGGCACTTTTCTGTATCTAAAGGTTGAAACAAATATACTTATGCCTTTTAATATAGTGGTTTAAAATATTATCATATAAAGATCAGATGTAGGGCTGGGGTTGTGGCTCAGCGGTAGAGCACTCTCCTAGGACGTGTGCGGCCCGGGTTCAATCCTCAGCACCACATAAAAATAAAAGCATTTTGTACAACTAAAGCAAATAAATAAATATTAAAAAAAGATCGGATGTAAATTTTTTATTTTATTTTATTTTTATTTAGTAATGGGAATTGAATCCAGGGGTACTTAACCATTGGGCCACATCCCCAGCCCATTTTATTTTTATAATGAGACAGGGCCTCTCTAACTTGCCCAGAGCCTTGCTAAGTTGCTAAGACTGGCTTTGAACTTGAGATCTTCCTGCCTCAGTCTTCTGAGCTGCTGGGATTACAGGCATATGCCACTGTGCCTGGCTTTATTTTATTTTATTTTATTTTTATACAATTTCCTGAGCCATACACAGTCTGGGAAACTGATTCCAAGGTTTTGTGGGGTATAATCATCTGCCACTCTTTTTAGCAAGATCTCCAGGTAGTTTTTATCCTCTCCCAGATTTGAAACAACTCATATACTGAAATGAAGCAGAGGAAGACATCTGCATACTTACAGCCAGGAGAGTTCAGTGATGAACATGAATTACTTACATTACAGATTAGCAATTTAACCACTCTTGTTTCTAAAATAAAAAGGCCTGGCCATCAGAGAAGTAGGAGCAGAAGAACAAATGAACCATGGGATAGACATATATAGATGGTCTCAATTTAGGATAATTAAACTTACTGTTTTTCCAATTTATTATCATGTGAAAGGTACAGCATTCAGAAGAAATCATAGTTCAATCTTTGTTTTTTGATCCTGAGCTAGCAATGCACAGAATGGTCCTCTTCTTTGTGCTCCAGGGCAGCAGCTCCCAGTCAGCCACATAGCAATGGAGGTGAACAACTGGTACTCTGCAGCTCACTGTATTCCCAAGTTATGATATTCATTGTGTTATGGGCATTTAGTACATTTTCAGTTTCCAACTTAGGATCATGTGTTTATTGGGACATAATCCCAATATAAGTCAAGGAGCATCAGTAATGAGACACACTACATTGATACTAGCATCTGGATATATCTCATAAATATCATATTCAGGAAAAAATTGCAAAAACATGTATACATTGTAATAAGCAGAGTTCAAAGGGCAAAAATCCAATCTATTACTGAAGTATATATAAATGAGCACATAATACTATTTATTTATGTTGCCTATTTATATCTCTTGACAGTTAGTTATACCTGTTGGAGAGAAGAAGCAAGAACTCAAGTGATCTCATACCTTGGTAAAGTTACTTCTTAGTGATAAGTGTAAAATGTGTTTTGTTGTTATAGTAGCCTTATTACCATTTGTGTTTGAAATATTTCCTAACAAAACACATAGATTGTGGAATATTGCTTGATTCATATTTTCACATATGCAGAGGAGAGTAAAGAGAGCAGATATATGATATATCTTCATTGTAAAAAGTTTAAAAAGTCAAAAATCTGTTCACTTATTTTTGAAAGAATTGAGGGGGGGAAAAACAGGAAGTAGTAAAGAAAGTTTTGTAAAGCTTGCCTTAAAGGAACTGAATTGTATCTCCCTTTGTCTGATGGATTCCAGGAGAGGTTTTGTCATTAAAGATAGTAAACGAGGCATGCTAAATAAAACTAAAAGTTCTGTATCTACGTTCTTTACTTGTTCCCAATGTTATTATTTTAAATTAATTCCCCATTGTTTTCTTCATTCTAAGAACTAATAATGGGAAAATGCATTTAGATTCACAAATATGTCATATGATAGGAAAACAATTTGAATTCATGTGTACATGGCCTTCCTTCCTGTTATCCCTTGGATCTGGAAATGTCCCCCAAAGCCTCATGTTGAAGGCATGATCCATAATGCAGCAAGGTTCAGAAGTGTGGCTTTTAGGCAATGATTGGATCATGGAATTCTGACCTCATTCGTAATTTGATGGATTGATCCACTGATAGCTGAATGCACTATTAGGAAGTAATAACCAATTGGAGGAGGTGGGACACTCGAGGTGTGCCCTGGAAGGGGTTTTCCTCTTCTTGCCCCCTTTCTCTCTTCTTCTTCTCTGCTTCTCATTACTGTGAGCCAAACTGCTTTCCTATGCCATTCCTTTTTGCCAAGCTATTCTGCCTTATCTTGGGCCCACAGGAATGGAACAAACCAACTATGGACAGAATCCTCTGAAACCAAAATAAATCTTTCTTACTCTAAATTGTTCTTGTCAAGTATTTTGATGAAGTTGACAATAACACTTCCAACCCCAATGTTTCCAAAATTACATAAATTAATGGGAGTGTTTACAGATTAATTTCTGAAAAGGAGGAAATCCTTTTTTCCTCATTCCAAGTTTAGATTTATCTAAAAACTCAGTCAAACTCTTAACTTAGAAATAGGGTATTGTGAAAGTTCGCCTCCCACTTAAATCAAATCAGATAAGTTTTTGCTTGGTTCTGGCCAGAAAAAAAAAATTTATACATACATAAAATCATATATGTACTATACATAAATGTATTCTGAAATCATGTAATTTCTCTAGACATTTATTTATTCAATAAGAGTGCAAAATATGTTATACAACTTTTATTTACATGTATAAAAATTGGCTGGTGTAACACCATGCACTTTTACAACACAGAATTTTCTTTGTTGCCACAATAAGACTATTGCTTACTTACCAATGAACATTGGTCTGGACGCTTTCATTCCACTGTAGTGTAAGGAGACCTGGGGGATCTTCAGTAAATTATTCTTCATCAGTGTGTGATTTTACTTTAAACCAACAATAACTGATAGTCTTCCCATATTTGCTGAAGAATGTTATGTCTGAAATCAGTAAAAAGAAATAATAATAATTCGTAATCCCACATAGTCCAGAGGCTGAGAGTGGATAATAATGAACTTGAGATCAGCTAGGACAATTTAACAAGACCCTATTTCAAAATGTTTTAAAGAGCAGGAAGCTGGTGATGCTGCTAAATGGAAGAGTTCTTGCCTAGTTTTCATGAAACCCTTGGTTCAATTTTCAATAGGAAACAAACAAACAACAACAACAAAGAAGTAGTTGGTGTGGTGGCACAAGCTTGTAAGCCCAGTGGCTCAGGTGGCTGAGGCAAGAGGATCATAAGTTCAAGGTCAGTCTGGGCAATCAAGGGAGATCCAATCTCAGAATAAAATTTTTAAAGAAGTACTAGGGGGCTAGGGTTGTAGCTTAGTGGTAGAACATTTGCCTAGCATGTGTGAGGCCCTGGGATCAATTCTCAGCATTGCATATAAATAAATAAAATAAAGGTCCACTGACAGCTAAAAAAAATATTAAAAGAAAAACAAAGTGGTAGGGATGTAGATGGATTGTAGAACACTTGACTAGTATGTACGAGACCCTGGGTTTATACCCTGGAAAATATGTTTACTTTCTGATTTATATCTGATGTCTTTATAATTTGATTTTAATGCATATTTTTGTAACCACAGGAAACAATACATTTATTTTCATTAAAAATATGTACCACTCAAATAAAATATGAAAAAAAAATGTGTTACTAATGTATTTGGAACAATCACAGTAAAATAATGATTTTCTATTAAATTATCAACAAATTATTTGCACCAGTGTTTGCATAAGTTTTTAATTGTTATCATGCCACTCAAAACCTATATGCATTGGTTAATATTTTTCTGCAAATATATGGCCCTTTAATGACATTTAATATTTTAGTACTATGTATGTAATATTTTTAGTTTATTATAACCTTATCACTCATAAGAATCTGTATTATATAAGTAAATGGTAAGATTTGAAGAAACAAGCTTGAATTTTATACTTTTGCAATAGCTAAAAATGGAGACTATTTTATTTTTATATAGTATACCCAGAAGTCTAATTGCCTAGTTTATGTACTTTCCTGAAGATGAAGACATTTCACATTAATCTATGTTCCGAAACATGGTAGGTGTCTTGAGTTAAACATTCAGTTTAACTGTGAGGCTGAAACTTCAGAAGTACCAGAGGATTTTGTAATTTAAATATGAAAATTAATTCATAAATCTTTTTACATTTATAGCAGCATTGCCAGAGCTTATCAAAAATGGGCTGTCTTACACAACTATCAATGGATTTAAAATATGATCTAATATTCATGGCACTAGAGACAGACTAAGTGGAGAGACAAACTTCATCTTTTTATTGTTAGAGATTTGTTGTTTTTTTAATAACTTTTCCTTGTAGATTTTGTCTTTTCATCTCATAACTGCTCTAACAAAAGGATTGTGCCATCAATTTTAGTATATTCCATTATTCATATAAAAACACAGTCAGTGCAATATGCAGAGAAGAAACTACCTAACAAAGTTTAATATAACCCATATCTCCTCTGCCATGTGCACACTAGGGTTCATATTTCACTTGTGATCTTTGTCTCAACAATTGTCTGAGACATTGTTTATCATACAAAAGAATGTATATATGTACAATTTAAAAGGTATTATGTATTGAACAAAGATAATTGAGGTGAAATGAGAATGTACTCCATCGTATAAATTAATATAATGAAATCACTGAAGGAATAAATGCAGTAATTTTTTTTTTTTTTTTTTTTTTTTGTACTGGGGATTGAACTCAGGGCCACTTGATCACTGGGCCACATCCCCAGCCCTTTTTTGTATTTTATTAGAGACAGGGTCTCACTGAGTTGCTAAGTGCCTCGCCATTGCTGAGGCTGGCTTTGAACTCGCGATCCTCCTGCCTCAGCCTCCCAAGTACTGGGATTACAGGCGTGCGCCACCGCGCCCAGCTATAAATGCAGTAATTTTTTAATGAACAAAATTATACTATAAATGTGTATAAAATTTAAAAGTATATTATTATGTCAGAAAATAAATAATTCATATTTCAAAATAGAAGGGAAAGTTTAGGTGTTCTGATATCCATTATTCATTCTATAGCTGAAAACAATAAGCACACTAAACACTAAAACATTGAACAAATTCACATAAATTGTATTGTATTAATCTGAGCCTGTATGTTAGGTTTACATTTATGTGTCTTTAAATTCTATGCATGCTTCTTGTTATAATCTACTTAAAGAGCACAGAGCTTTACAAATATCATTCTTATTTGAACTAAAATATTGATAACATTATTCATTCATTTTGCAAATATTTCGCGAGCTCCTATTATTTTTCAGGTAGTCTAAGTACTAAAAACACACTAGAGAACAGAGCATTTATGTTCCTTGTTCTCATGAGATGAATAATAAAATGATCAGCAGGCAAAAAGGCATTTCCAAATTAGAGTTGCAACAAAGAAAATAAAATATGTTGACATACAGGAGAGTAACTGGAGGAAAATGCTACATTAGTACAGTCAGCTAAGTCTGGAGTCCAGATGTGAAAGACGAGAAGGCACTAACCTTGAAAATGTTAGCTAACTAACCAGTTTCAAGTAGAATGAATAGGAAGTACAGAAACTCTAGAAGACAAAGGAGCTTGTGAGAAACTCCAGTGGATAAGTGAGAGTGGAAAAATAAGACAAGAAAGTATCAGGATGGTAATGAGGCCCTAGTTGAGGAAAAGTCTCCTAGAAATGGTAATAGTTTGAATTTTATTTTATGTGCAAAGGGAAGCCCTTGGAAGGTTAAGATATGAAACTAATAACCCTGATCTGCATTGAGAGTAATTGTTCTGGTTGCTGGTAGATAGTAGAATGCCAAACAATAAGAGGACTATCTTTATGGTTTGTATTAAATCCTTCTTTTGAGACAAATCTTACTCTTTGTTGAGGAACGAAGCTCGATAAAACACCTAACAGGAACAACTACCAGTACAACCGCTACTTTAAAGCATAGAGACAACTAAAGCCACCAGGAGTTTATGGAACATGAACCCAGAAAAAGGGAAAAGCACTTAGATAAACCAGTATTTCTCATGCATTTTGTCTTCAGGTATTTGTCAACTCTCATCATAAGGGAATAGAGGCCAAGTGGGCTGTACCCATGCACAGAGCAGAAGGAGAGACTGAAGCATTCTAGATGATCATTCCAGTGTGGACAGCATTAGTAATACTGTCATAAGGCTGTATTATTGGAGAAAACACAATATACGTAACAGGAAATGAAGTAAAACAGACAAATGTGAAAAAAAAAAAAAGTCATGGAGCCTCCTTTGATGGATTTCAGTTAATAACTTGAAAAAGTAGATGGAATGAACTCCATGATGTGTGAAAGCACACAATCACACCTCTGAAGATTTTTACCTATGAAATGGTATCTGAATTTCATCTGTCCCCTTAACTAACAGCTTTCAGGAAACAAAACAGCTACAGAAAGAATTTAAGACATATCGAGAAGGCAATCCGTCATACAAAGCACTGGAAATTCTGAAAAATCCTTATCCCAATTTATTTAATGAAACAATGACATTTACCGAAGATATGGAATAGTTGTAGAATAAAAGACATAGAGATATAGAGGGTCAGGGTGGGTGGGTAGCTCAGTTGTAGAGCACTTGCCTAGCATGTATGAAACACCAAAAAAGAAAGGAAAGACAACCAGATACTGCATGTAGAATTTATTTGTAAACCAACAAAATCAAAGAAGTCAAACATAAAAAGGCATTTCAGACTAAGAAATTTGCATATGAGCTAGATGAAAGGTGATATTTAGAAATTATTGTTATTATTAATGTGAGAATAACACGATTATTATGTGCAAAACGATTCATTTGTTATGCATGTATACTGAAGCATTAATGAGTGAAATGATAGAAAGTATCTGATTTGCTATGTTTCAATACTTCAAAAAACTTCAAAAAGAAAAGAAAAATAGATTAGACAAGCACGGATATATTTTGTTAATTCTTTTATATGGGCATAAAATTGTTTATCACACTAGACTCTATTCTTGTGTGATTTTGGAATATTGCACAATAATTTAAAAATCCTGTGCCCAAGTTGGGACCATTGCATTATTTCAGGTGACTTGGATTAAGATGGTAGAAACAGATGGAGAAAAGTGGGTACAAATGGGAGATAATTTGGAGAATCTAACAACACAGGTAATAAATGAATATGGGTATTAAGAGAAAGAAAGGAATCATACATGTCATTGATATTTGGCCTAAATGAGTAGTAACTTTTTTTTGTTTTTAAATAAAACCAGTTTTGAAGGAAGGGAAAATTTGAGAGCAAGGAAATAAATATTTTTTGATTATGATGGTTGGTATGGTCATAAATTCAAGGAAACATATTCTGGAAAATATTTGTCTGTCCAAAGTCAAACCTTCAGATATGGATGCAAGAATCATAGTCTAAAAATATATTGTACATTTTAATGTCTAGATAAGCTCACTGACAGAAAATTTAAGAAAAGTAAAAAGAGAAAACTATGAAAGACACATAATTTTTGAAGTTCTTTAAAACTGGAGTTAAAGAAACTGAGAAGTGACAATAACAGGATTGCCCCCAAGAGACCACAAGTGCTTAAATCAAAGAAATAGAATGTCGTCAACAAATTTGATGATCACTAAGAAGTCAAGTTCTTTGTTTCTAGAAAAGTGAGGTTTGGATCTTGACAACATATAGGTATTGATGTCCTCTAGAATTATATTTTCAAGGAATGGATGCAAGGCTGTTTCTACCAGCTTGTAAAAACTACACAGTATATTTAATAATGTGGCAGTGACTGAGAAGAAGAGGCATGCATTTCCTGGTGGGATCGATGAAGATTTTTCTAAGACGCTTGCTTTTGAATATCCTCTAATGCTTAAAATATTTTCTTCTTGAAATTTTGACATTCCAAAATTAGTTTTTACCTTAGAACCTATTCTAAACCCCCTCAATTTTGTGAATATTGTATAAGGTATTTGGTCCTAGAAAGGATAATTTTTCTTTCCATACTGACATGTAGGTTTGTTACATCAGGAAGGAAACCACTGGGGACCAGCCACTCTCATTAAGGATACATTTTGTTTTTTGATATTAAGAGCAGATTTTAAAAATAGGATCAATTAAAGAAAGTGACCTAAGAGTGAACCTTCTTGTTTATTTTTTAATATGCAAGAATAATTTATCTTTAGGATTTTCTTTTCTTTCATGTATCCCCCTCTTCTTTTGATGTAGTTTTCCACCTTTTGAGCTGGTGTGTCGCAATCTAAATTGAAGATAGGATATACATGCACCTATAGGTCACAGTGTCAGTAACTACTGAGAGTTTATTAGCTCTGGTAATTTATCAATCTCTTTTGAGATTTTATTAATCATCTGACCTAATGTGGATTTTGGGGTGCTGGTTGTCTAAAATGTTATCACATCTAAACAAACTGACAATAATTATTTAATACCATCTATACCAGTCCATATTTAAATTTCACTATATAAAAGTATTGGGTATATATTTTAACAGTTGGAAAGTAAGTAACAAACACTGTGGACCATTGCAGAAAGAAAAAAAGAACTTTCTCTTTCATAACACCGGGATCACATCAGAGAAAATTAGCAATAATTACTCAACAACTAATATACTGTCCATTTTCAAATTTTCTCAGTAGTTTTAAGAATGCAGAAATGTCATCTAGTTTATTTTTTATTTTAAGTAGGTTTGATAAAGGCTTCTGCACTAACTTAGTTTATAAGTCTCTTTAGTTCCTTTTAGTCATGTATAATCCCCCTCATCATTACTGAAGGGTTTACTTCCCTCTAAATTTTTTCCTTCAATATTTTATTTACTGAGTTATTTTTATAAGCATAATATTATAGTTCCTTGTTCAGGTGAAGATCTAAACAAAGTATATTTAATTTTTTTTTCTTTTTTTTATGGTACTGGGGATTGAACTCAGGGGTACTCGACTATTGGGTCACATCCCCAGCCCTTTTTTGTATTTTATTTAGAGACAGGGTCTCCCTAAGTTGCTAAGTGCCTGGCCATTGCTGAGGTTGGCTTTGAACTCACGATCCTCCTGCCTCAGCCTCCCAAAGTGCTGGGATTACAGGCATGCACCACCATGCCTGGCTGATTTTAAATTTTGATGCTTATATTTCAAGAACATTTTTGCTTTTCAGTCCTTTACCACTTTTTATTTTAATTTTTATTCCATTAATTTTGTTGAAAAATATTGGCCGCTTGTACTGTAAAAACAACATATTATAAATTTGACTCATTGCTTAGTGCATTAATTTCCTCCTCTATGTCCCTTACTCCTCTTTCCCCCAAATTTCCTATAATTTGACTTTGAGATCCAAAGGTTAATCTATATTTGAACTCCTTTTATCTTTTCCTGTGAGGCTGACATTAATCATTAGATTCAAAGGAATACTTATCTTTGTTCTCACTTGTTTTGCAAATATTTTTCCAAAGGCTATATCTTTACCTTTAAAATTTTATTTAATAAAAGCTCATACATAAAAGACATTCAGGAATTTATTTTAGAAGCATGTTGAGTTAAAATATCCTTTTCTTCTACTCATCTGCAATTCTACTTATACTTTCTAGAGTGATGCTTGAGGCATTCAGGTAGCATTCTCAAAACTATAAATCAACAAGTATTAAAAATAAAATATAATTTTGACAACATGCATTTATCAGTTATTGGCCCACTGAGCAAGATCTATTTAATTTTAGCCATTGCATATAGCATCATTATGTGGATATACCTCAATTTATTTAAATAATCATTTTTTAAAATGAAGGAGATTTGAGTAATTTCCAGTTTGGTTTTGATTTTAGTTATATTTTACTGTAACCAGCACTGTAAAGAGTACACACACACACACACACACACACACACACACACACATACATGTGTATGTTTTAGCATAGCTTAAAGATTATATTTGTTTACTAGATGAATAGGGTCACAATTTTTGGAACAAAGAGTTTATGGAACACCAAAATGAAAGAAAAATATCTTTTTTGGGCTCAGTAAACCACAGAGAGTATGATACCTTTCAAGAAGTTTGTTGGGGGGGCTTTAATATTATGCTATATTATTATACTTTATTATTATGCTATATTACTGCTACTTTAGACCTTGGGGTAATTTAAATTAATGTATTAATAAAAGTATTGAATGTGATCCAATTTGCATTCAATATAATGAGGATATGAGAATGGATCAATTATGTGGAGTCTATATTTTGTATTTTATAGTTATTTTGTAGCGTATTGTTTTAAGTAAAATGGATATTTATCTCACATAATGGTGGAAGGCAGCATGGTAAGCAGACCAGAGATGTCTGAGAAGTTCTGTCATCATTCCCATAAGACTCCAGTTATCATCCCATCCCAGCTAGCAGGAACAGAAGCAGAGAAAATCCAGGGCAAAGATTCCCAGAAAGCAATCTACTTATTTTTGTTATCAATATTTGCATCCATGGGAGGTGGAGAAAGTGTCTGACTGGCCATATTCTCAAATAATATTTAGTATGTTTGATTGTCAAAGGGGAAGTAGACAGCAAATTGCACTATTCAGTATTTATCACCCAGATAAGTAGATGAAGGGAAAAAGAAGACTAGGAATCCATCTTTTGGCACAGCAAATTCATAAGGAAATGGGCTTATTCACATGACCTTCTGATACATGGAATATGGGGATTTATAAATCCTGAAAATAACAAAAATATATTTTTCAATGTCTGAGTTTATAGAAGTTTTATGAGTGAAATACATGTTTTAATTTCTAAGTTGGATCATGTTCATTTATTTTGATTTAAAAACTTTTGCACCATAAAGTACCAAAGCACTAGAACTAAATTAAATTAGGTAAAAATGGTAATTTCTCAATCATCCTGCATTTAGTCATATATAACAAGTGATAGACATAGAGCTGGAACTATTTTCACTCCATTCCCACTTTAGTGCCTTCACATGATGAGGGACTTTAATGAATGGCAGTCTGGGAAGTGTTTAATAAGTCAGTGGGGAAAAAGGGCTCTGTACAATACAGCTTCTAACTTTTCATCCTTCTATACCTTCAAATCCTTTACTAGAACCTCCTTTCCTGTCCAGATAGCTTTCCTTATTTCTTCTAGTTGCTCTCTCACTATAATTAGTATTTATCTTACACAAATGGGGCAGTAATTTTTCAAGAAGCTCAACTGTTTGGACCAATTTATCATTTTGCAATGTTCATGTATTTATATGTGACCACATGAACTAATCAGATCCTTCTAATCTTAGTGTAGATCCTTCTCTGCTTAATTTCACTGGCCTTACAATTCCCTGAATTTCTATTATAGTCACATCTATCTGTATGTATTAGATAGAATATTAAAAACAACCTTATTTATCTATAGGCCTTTATGTCATCCCTTGGGTGCTATTTTGAAGTTCTAAAAAGACTTAGAAATTGAAAAAATAAGATTTGCCTCTGAAAATTAAATTATGGGCTCAAGATAACGGACTAGTGTTTAGATAATTGAATTCAGTTAAAAGGAACACATTGACTCCCAGGCTCTGTGGCTGGAATGTCTTATGTGAATGCATTAAACAATCTCAAGAAAGTGTATATGAACACAGAGACTGGCACATAACATGAAGATGCAATGAATAAAACAAAACTATAAAGCAAATACTGCCAATAACCCTCCAAAAAAATGAGAGAAAGAGACATTAACAAATGTACTTTAAATGTTTCCAGTCCCATTATCAACCTTATCAGAAATGTGTAGTACTTGATGCTTGCATCTGACAATATTCATTTTATAACATTAAAATTCAATTTAACTAGCACTCTGTTTTCCTGATTTCATATTTATCCCAGACTCTCATATTTTGATTGTTTTCTCATATATCTTGGGATCACAAAATACTCATATGCATGATGGTTGTACTTCTTTCTGACAGTTAACATATGGACTTCTGATGTATTTTATGTAAAAAAGCTAGTTTTTTAGGTTTTGACATACCTGCATCTAACAACAATTCTTTGGGCCTTCAAATTAGAAAGTAGAACTGGAATGGGACAAATCATTGAGGATCAACCTGATGAGGGTCTTCCCAGTTCTAATAATGCTTCTCCATGTTTCATAAATCAGAGTGTACACCATAGTCATTCATACTTCCAGAAAATAAAAAGAAGACTTAAGAACAATTCAGGTAAATGGTTCTAAAAAATTCTTACAATTTTAAATTGTAAGAAAGATGAATTTTATGAATCTAACCCCAGACCTACCAAATCAAAATATCTATCAGTAGAATCCAAGGATCTCCAATTTTTATAGAACCTCAAAAAACATTCCCAATGTGCAAATAAAACCTAATGACCCTAAGTCATTCAAATGTAGCTAATTTAATGATAGGTATGTCATGTTTGTAAAATCACTGTGACAGTGCTACTATGCTATAATTGTTATGCTTTCATTTTCAAATAATTTCTGCTGGTCTTAGGCAAAATTTATATATATGTGCCTCATTTCAAGAATTATGAATCTACATGTATAGGCACTTAAATACACACATAGATAAAACACACATATATGCAGGCTAGGTAGTAACTAGTTGTGCAAAGACCAGTACTCATCTCCAGACTTCACACAGTAAATTCTATCAGTGATTTTACATGGGGATTAACTGGCAAAATATGAAATTTTCACAACTATTATGAAACATTTTTATCTATTATATTTACTTGTGAAATCATACTATTCCACGTTGATTAATTAACTTTTATGAGGTACTTCCTGTGCTTTGGAATTTGTTATATCTTTCATAACATGGAAATTGGAGACAACATAGTTAATAAAAGCCATGAATATAGTAATGCATTCAATAATTACATGAGTCATATCGATTTACTTAGTCATACCTAGTGAATAGAAAATTATTTAATATTTCTTAGAAAAACATAGAAAAAAGTAGTAGGGAAATGTGTGCAAGATATGAATATGAAGTTGTTTTAAGGATGGGAGTGCTAAGGTGGAGAAATTCCTGAGTCAGTCCATATACAAATGGAAAAGTCTCAAGATTCTGAACACTTACCCAGCAAAGGTTACAATTTAGCAGCAAATTTGTCAGTCAATGAACACAAGGAAAACATCGATCAATTCATCAGATATTCATTGAGAGACACTCTTTTGGGTGCTGGAGATGCAGCAGTGAAAAAGGCAGTGTCCTCATAGCCTTAGACATGGTGCAAACCAATGAGTAGTTATCAAAATAATATCACATTAATCAAAGCCTATGTAAGATGAGCATAGTGCTGCACATATATTCTTATGTCCCACTATTCCCTTGGCTCACTGAACTGCCCATGGACTTAATCTCGTCATACAATCTACTACTTCATCTTATGTGGCCAACTAGCACAACATTCAATGTAACAAATTGGGACATGCAGCATTACTAAATCCAAAAGGAAACAAGAAATAGACTAAAGTTTAACTAATTTATAATTTAAAAAATTATAATAATAATGATGTTGCAGTGGCAATCATTAAAATAACTAAAAACAAAAGCTGCAAACAATAGCTGCCTAAAAATTAAGGTTTATGTGAGAAAATGATTTATCATTTCTCTGACCTTATGGTACCACTTGAAAAGAAATCTTTCCATGTACAATTTCTATAATATTAAAAACTTACTAAAATAGATTTTGAATTTCTAGATCCTACACACCAAATAAATAAATAAATAAATAGGGAAAAAAAAAAAAAAACAACCACAGCAGACCACAATGCCAAATATTTTAGTGTTTTAATTTTAATTTATCATTGGTGTTAAAAAAATGATGGAGGCTTCTAATTTTTAAGCTCCTACTCTTAGCCAGGCACTAAGAAAAGTACTTTACATAATTTCTTGTGATCTTTCCCAATATGGAATTAAAACTCTTGTGTAAGAATAGCAGAACTTGAAGATTATCATATAAAGTGGTAGTCTGCATGAAGAATCAAAGACACTAATATATTGCAGACACTATATAACTCAATTTCTAAAAGAAAAAAAAATCCATTTCCTGGGAGAATCAAAAAGTGATGTTTAAACTTAAGAGTAGTTACAGGAGAGAATTTTCATTTGTAAGCCATTATAAAAAGGACAGCATGTACCAATACTCACTCAGTAAATGAACAATGAGTTCTTACAGGTTTTTTTTATTATTTAAAAACTCTTTATTGTAATAATAAAAACAAACAAATATATAGAAAGTGGACATTTCCTTCTTTCTCCTTTCTTGCCCCTCCTCTCAGGATCCCACCCTTTTGCACAGATCACTGTCTCAACTCTCCATGGTTGGTGGGGTGCTTTTCTAATTGTGACTTTATATTATTTTAACAACTTGATATTTTTTCCAAGCTCTACCTTAAAAGAAATTCTGTGGGTCTCAACTAAGTATGCAGTTCTCTGATATAGTCTGCCTTTATACAAAGATAAGTTCTGTTAAACTACAGCTTAAATGACTTAATTTCATATCCTTTGGATAGTCCTCTGTAAATATTTCATCAATCAATAAAATGTTTATGGAATACATATTAGGTACAACATACTGTGGTCACTAGGTTCAATTTATTTTTGCATTGCTTTACTTAAAATATTCATGCATTAATCTAGACAGCATTTAAATAAAAAATAGTACTGGCTAGGATTGATAAGAGCAAAGAAAGAGCAGTGGATAAGTGCCAAAAAGTTTAAAGGAGAGAGATATTTTTTTTTTCTAGTTGATTGGGTCAGAGATTAATAGAGAAGATGATGAAATGTGAACTGAGTTGCATTCATTTGAAGAATGTACTGTGGGGACAGAAAAAGAAAACAAATCAAAGGGAGAAAAGGGGAGAAAAGGAAGATTAGTGGGAATTGATAGAGAATTCCTAATAAAACCTTGAGATACCCTACTTCTGACTGGGCTCAGAACTACTACCTTTGAGCTTCAATCAGAACACCTAAATTTTCCTCCTCTCCCTCTTCCTCCTCCTCTTCTATTTTATTTTAAGTTTGGAAGGTAGAGATCTTTGGTTTAAAGTAGAAATCCTTCAACTTAAGAGGAAAATAAAGGATAATTTATCAGTCTAAAAATCTGTAAGGAGGGTAGGATTGCAGCTGAGCTTTAGGGAATTAAACTGTGGATTGAAACATTTCAATTTCTTGTACTTCTGGTGTCTGCTTATGAAATGGAGCGTGCAGTTGCTTCACATGTCTCAAGATGGCTACCATCAGATAGACCTGTGTATATCATCTCACAGCACCATTTTTAGAGAAAGACCACTGTTCCTATTGAGGTCCTATTTGAAAAATTGCAGAAATATTCTGTTTCTGTGTCAGATGTCTGAGCCTGAGACAATTATATGAGACCAAAAGTGTAAGGTATTAAAAAAGTGTCTCACCCATTTCTATCCTCCTACTCACTCAATCCCCTCTGTTTACACTGAAGTCTTCTCTGTTCCTCAAACTTGCCAGGCATGCTCCTTCCTGAGCACTGGCATTAAGTATTCTCTCTGCTCACAACACTGGACACCATGAAATGGAATAATGGTGCAGTTGAAGATTTGCAACACTCCATGGGTTTGAGCTACATATCTGAAAGCTAGATTGTAACTAAAGAAATCATAATGGTTACCATATACCAAAAGTAGTAATGCCTTTTCCTCTTATTTCGCATTCTTCTGATTGTTAGATTAGTGGAATACCTATTGTGGGTGGTCTGATCTCTTAGAGTTCTGTAATGGATCCTATTATTATATAATTGGTGCAATGCCTTTTAATTGGTGCCCTATCTTTGTGATATTTCCTCAAGCAATAAGTTTGTGCTTGAGATATGCCAGACCCTATTCTACATTTTAAGAATTCTGACATGAGGCTGGGTGCAGAGGTGCCTGCCTGTAATACCAGCTGCTCTGGAGGCTGAGGCAAGAGGATCCTGAGTTCAAAGCCAGCCTCAATAACAGCGAGGCGTTAAGCAACTGAGACCCTGTCTCTAAATAAAATACAAAATAGGGCTGGGGATTTGGCTCAGTGGTTGAGTGCCCCTGAGTTCAATCCCTGGTACCAAAACAAACAAAAAAAGAATCTGGCATGAAAAAGATTGAGTCAGGGAGGGGCAGATGATACATAGACACAAAGGAGACATATAGAAAATACTGAATGGTAATAAGAAATAGGATGCTGAGATGGCAAATGACTGGTAGTGATTTCAGATTGTGTTGTTAGGAGAGTCATTTTTGAAGTTTCAAATACTGAATGACCAAAAGGATCTACAGTTTAACCATCTCCATCAGTTCCAATTGCTGGAACAAAATACCTAAGACTGAATGGCTTATCAATAACTGGATAACTGACATTTATTCCTCACAGTTCTGAAGGCTGGAAGTCAGAGATCAGGGTAGCAGCAGGATCATTTTCTGGGAAGGGCCCACTTCTTGGGTGCAGAATGCCAAGTTCTTATATTATCAACAAGTGAAGAAAGGGTGAGAGAGCTCCCTTGTGAAAGGGCACCGATTCCATTCATGAAGACTCCACCCTCATGACCTCCTTATCTCCCACAGGCATTCACTTGATTGTCTTTGCATTAGGGTTAGGATTTCAACATAGGTACCACGGGAGGGAGGACACAAACATTCAGTTCATAACAGTGACAAGGAGGAAAGAACATTCCAGACAAAGGGACCAGTTATTGAAAATGTTCTACAGAGGAGAAAGCATTTATAGGTCTATTCTACAAATATCATTGACTCTTATTAGATGCTAGGCCCTATTTAGGCCTTAAGGTTCAGCAGTAAAAACACAAAAAACTCTGCCTTCCTAGCACCTACCTTCTATAGGAGGAGGTCAGGCAACAAACATCATAGGCAGCAAGCATAATAAATAAGTTATATTTCATATTAGAGGTAAATAACTGCTATAAAATTATATATAAGAGAAGATTGAAGAACAAGGGGCATGGTGTGGGGGGGAACCTAAGGCAAACCACAATACCAGACAAGATAGTGACAGTAGGCGTCAGTGAGAAGACATCTTGAGCAAATACTTAAAAATGGTAATGATATTGTGTAGTTCATAGAATCTATGGGGAAATATGGGTGTAGGGTTGGCAGAGAAGAAGATAGTTCAGAACAGAGGTAGGAATTAAATAGCAGCAGAAAGCAGAAACACAGCCATAGCATAAGAACAGTGCTGGTAGGAAGGGAACTGATAACAATTTTGCTGTTGATGAATTTTTGCCAGTGCCACTATGGTTGAACTCTTGGTACCATATTTGTGGCTGACTTCTCAACTCTCTCTGGGGTTTCTTATCAATCCTATTAGATTTGAAATTTCAGGGAGAAACAAAATTTTTATAAGTTAAGTTCTCAAGCCTTTTTCCTACCTCAGATGGGGTAAGAAGAGACCTCTGAATTCTATTGTTTTGTTAGTGGGAATCAGGAATTTGCTTTCTCCTGAGAGACTCACGAAGTAGCAGATTTTTTCCAAGAGCAATAATCTTCAGACACTGGAGAGCAGATAAAGTGGCAGATATCAGCTAAAACCCTTTACTACTAAAGCGTGTTAAATCCCTATAAACAGTGGGAAGAGCAAAAATTGAAATTGAGATAAATCTGATTTATATGCAAATTATAGACCTAATTTAGTTTCTAACATTTACCCTGAAATATGCAATGTTTTTATTTAATATTGACATTCAGCAACAGCGAACTTATTTTACATTAAATAACATTTATGTTACCTATTTAACAGTTTCTATTTTCATAAAATATTTAAGAGCTCCTCTATTAAGAAAAAATAACACCTGATTTTCAATTTTCAGCTTTAAAAAGTCCCCTCTGAAATATCTGACCTCCAAAAGCATAATACAAGGAAAGTAAATCACAAAGCATATTGTTATGATTTTCCCTGTGTTAGACTATCAAGTTTCCCTTGGTCTTGAGAGATTCGTTAACTTCCCAAAGTTTATATTGTTATGCTTTCCACTGGAGACTCTCAGATTACAGTAATCGGAGCTCATTGCCAGCCCCTCTCTGATAACTTCCTGAAGAATATCTGAAAATCCATTAACATGCAGTGCAACGAGCTGCTTCAGGGTTTGCAACTGTATTGGAGAAACAGAGAACAACTTATACAATTCCTCTGGGGTATGTATAAATCTCTTCAACTCCTGATATGTATGCTGTATTAATAACCAAGCCATGCAGGATGGAGCAATTGCACAAGGAAGAGAATATTAAGTTCCTTCTTTTCTGAACATTTTTCCTACTACCACAATCTCCAAATCTCCATTTTACAGTAAATACAAGACTCTTATTTGATATTTCACACATTTGGCCACTTCTTCCTTTTTCTTTTATTAATTTATCAGTTAAATGTTTAAATATGATTATATATACATATATGTATATATATATACATATATATATACATATACATATACATATATACATATACATATATATATATACATATATATATGTATATATATATATACACACACACATATTACCAGCTTATCAACTAAGTGTTAATTTAAATACAGGATTTAATATATTTAAAAATTCCTTGTATTGTTTTTTCATCAAACAATACATGGGTAATAGACATTATTCCTACTTATTAAAAATTAGGGTACATTTGAAATGGAAACACACCTAATAAACTACTCACCAAATGACTCTATATACCAATCTGTAACAATCTGTAAATGCAATTCTTTAGAGAGCTTTCCTGGAGGTAAACAGGAATTGGCAGGCAGAACAAATAGATAAACAGAAATAATCAAAGGGATCTTAAAATGGTGTTCAAATGACACTGTTATATAGCTGAAGTGTTTCTTTATATAAACTCCTCCTGTGATTGCAATTTTTAACTCTCCAATTCACTCCCTTCCTACTTTATCTATCAAATAGGCACACAAAGGTTAGCCCTACAGAAAATTAACTGTCATGAAAGTAGTCGATATTTCTTGTAACGCTATGTGTCAAGGTACTTTGCAAATAATTTTTTATTGTCTTTAATTCTTTCACAAACCTGCAGGGTATGTATCATAACAGATACTCTACAGAAATGTACTAAGGCATGAGAGTGTATGTGACTTTCCCAGTGTTCTATATAGCAAATGATAAGAATGAAATTTAGCTTATAATAGTCTAATTTAAATGCATGTGATTAGGTACCATCCATTGTTTTATGTTTTATATGTCTGTATCCATATTGAGAAGCTTGTGGAAATAAATGAGGTCTAGGATTTCCACTGCATAAAGGGGGCAAGAACAAATATATTTGTTATCAGGGTAACTTATTGTTTACCTTTTGGACTCTTTTGCCCAGTTTATATGGTAAATGGACAAATGCTGACAGCATTCTGACCTCCATCATGAAGGCCATTATGACCAGGGTCATGTCTCCAGGTATCAGTAGAGGCACTAGGTAATATTACTTGGAATTTGCAACTGAGTAAAGGGGAAGAGAGCCAATGAGCAGAGGTTTTGTTAGTGCCATTGACCAACCTTTGCTATATTTTCCCCAGGAAGAGTTCTACCACGATGTATTCACAAACATGAATTAAGTTGTGCAGGAGGTATGGAATATGGGAGAAACTCGAAAGTGCCACCCAGATAGCTCTTGAATGATGGACTTATTACCCAGCTGCTGGCATTGCTGTTGGCAGTTAGCCTTCAAAGGAAGGTTCTTACTGGGATTAGACTCAATTTACAATAACTACAATGGTAGAAGCCATTTCCTTTCCCAGGATAGCCCACATCCAGTGACTTAACTGAATTATAATTATAAAGCCTGGCCATTATAGCACAACTTGCAACAATTCTGAAATTATACCAGACCTTACCATTGGTTGAGGGGCAGCAGTTGCAGGAAGTTACCTTGTCACTCTTTGTCATCCTCTTTCTTACCCTCCTTCTGCCATATGTTAATAACAAAGACACTCCATAGTAAAGATTCTAAATACTATACTCCTTCTCAGTCTGCTTATTGGGAACACAATCTGTGACCAATACCAAAAAAAAAAAAAAAAAAAAAAAAAAAAAAAATAAATGAAAAATCTGAAATAGCATCTTTCAGCAATTTGTAGTATTGTGAGGCCCAGACATCTTGCCCCAGAAGTATTAAGACTGTTCATACTAGGCTCTTTAAAAATATACATTATAAATTACAATAAAAAAAATTTTCACATTCCAAAATTGTGTCTTTGGGTTGCTTCATATTTCTACCTTTGAAATAACAAAAGAAAAAGACAAAAGGCCATTATGATGATTTTCTATGGAAAAGAAATAATCTGCTTCAAAAATTAGTTCAATTTACTTCCATGAGTAAGAATTAACTAGTCAATGTTAATTATGAACATTTTATTTGAAATTTTATTTTTTTTGTTTTTATTTATTTATTTTGGTTAGGATTTGGGCATTAAACTCTGCAAGTCATTCTATGTGCAGAGATAGGCAGAAGATTTGTTAAACTCAACAAACATAATTAATAGCCACCATCTCTCTCTCATAGTGATATTACTGCATTTTGTATCTACAGTCACTATTAATAAGTCTTTGGGGTAAAATGCATGAAACTAAGCTCTGGGAAATGAATTTTGTGTGCTTTGATAGGATACAATTTCTTAAAATACTTTCCCCCATTTTTCAAGTAAAATCTTTGCAAGTTTTTAGCTTGTCAGAGTTCAGCTAATATTACAAGGGAAGAACTTTTTATTTCTGCTTTTTACCCCCTGTGGATAAAATGTAAGAAAAACTATAATGATGTACCTCTGGAAATAAAGCCCAGTGGTAGCAGTAGAGACAGAAATGAGAGGACTCCAGGAAGAAAGGAGGAGGCAACTTTATAGAAACTGGAATTTTATTGGAGCACCTAAATATTATGAGGTGTGATAAAAGTGTCAGGTGCCATTAATCTTGAGATAATCATCAAAATATATGATCTTCATAACAACTGAATATTAATAAGACTTTCAATCATCAAGTAATAAAATTATTAATATTTTATAATAGTTGTTTGAATCAAACATATGTTTAAGAGGCCATTTTAAATAAAACCAAATTTTATCCAACCATTTAAGTATATAAATTTTTGAAATTAAAAATAAAAAAAGCATGAGGAAATTGTATCTTAATGTTATCTTGCTACATGACATCAAGTTGAGTGCCTGTCATGATGTTTATCAAAATGTCACTCTGCTGCATCACAGAAGAAATCTGTCATTGTCAGTCTTTACTGAAAAGAGTATCCATAATTTTGACCAAAGTCAAATGATTCTTTTTACTTGATCCATATATGTTTTACACAAAGGAAAGGAATTTCATTCTTCAATAAAAGTAAATGAAAGCATTAAGCAAATTTAAATAACTATGAAAATAGCTAGTAGAATTAACACTAAATCAAGAATTGCTAATTTATTATTGTATTGTATTAGAGATATTAATATTTTATGTTCAAAATTGTGATGTGCACATATTGGATTTAAATTCATTTACATTTGTATCTTAGCAAAGAAAAACTAAATACAGGCCAGGCACAGTGGTGCACACCTGTAATCCCAGCAACTCAGGAGGATGAGGCAGGAGGATCACAAGTTCAAAGCCAGCCTCAACAACTTAGTAAGGCCCTAAGCAACTTAGTGAAACCCTATCTCAAAATAAAAAATAAAAATTGCTGGGGATGTGGGTCAGTGGTTAAGCACCCCTGGGCTCAATACCTGTGACCAAAAAAAAATAAATAAATAAATAAATAAATAAAAGAGAAAAAGAGAGAGTGGGGGTAGGGGGTGGGGAGAGAGAGAGAGAGAGAGAGAGAGAGAGAGAGAGAGAGCTTGGATAAAAAAGGGAGGAGGAATGACTACCGAAGAATGAAGAATGGAAGAATAATAAAGAGCACCCAACAAAGGCCAGGCAGTATCTCTAACTGGAAGATTTTTACCTTGTGCATATTGAGACAGCTGTGGAGATTGGAGAACTGTCTTTATTGCTTCCAGAAAGGATGTATCTGGCATTGGTTTGTAGACTGTGATTGGGTCACAATGAGAGAATGTTTGATTATCTCTGCCTTGACTGAGTTTGTCTATTTTTTTTTTTTTTTTTGATTAGTAGACAACTTAAATCCTTCAGATATTCTTTTCTCCTAAGAATGTCACTAGCATGTTGCTATGGTGTGGATATGAGGTGTCCCCCAAAAGCTCACATGTGAGACAAAGTAGAGGAGAAATGATTGGGTTGTGAGAGTCTTAACCTAATCAGTGAATTAATCCCTTGACTGAGTGGTAACTGGAGGTAGGTGAGCTGTGGCTGAAGTGATTAATTGGGGGTTTGGCTACAGGGTATACATTTTGTGGAGTGGAGAGTGGAGTCTGTCTCTCTCTCTCTGCTTTCTGATCACAACATGAGCCACTTCCCTTTGCTGCTTCCCTCTGCCAAGATGTTCTGCCTCACCTTGAGCCCAGAGGAATGGAGCCTGCTGTTCATGGACTGCGACCTCTGAAACTGTGAGCCCCTAAATAAACCTTTCCTCTTCTGTAGTTGTTCTAGTCGGGTCTTTTAGTTGCAGCAGCAAAAAAGCCGACTAAAACACATGCTCTCAGCTGGGCGCCATGGCGCAAGCCTATAATCCCAGCACTTGGGAGGCTGAGGCAGGAGGATCAGGAGTTCAAAGCCAGCCTCAGCAATGGCGAGGCACTTAGCAACTCAGTGAGACCCTGTCTCTAATAAAATACAAAAAAGGGCTGGGGATGTGGCCCAGTGGTTGAGTGTCCCTGAGTTCAATCCCTGGTACCAAGAAACAAAAACAAAAACAAAAACAAAACAAAAACAAAACAAAACAAAAAAAAAAAAAACACATGCTCTCTAAGAAATGTAAAATTGATCACTTACTCAAATAGATGATTTCATATTGGCTTAATAGACATAGAATCTCTTTAAGAGATTTAAGTTGGTTTCAGTTTAAAATGAATGTTGGTATGTGATTTGAGTTCAATTAGTGAATATTTTGCAATCCTATGAGCACTGTAATAGCATTTAAAGTTGCTTTCAATTTGAGAAAGAAAGGATCATTAATTTGGAATTGTTCTCACTTGAGAAAATTCAAAGTGTTCAAAATTATCATTGAACAGCAAATCTGAGACTGGCTCTCTCAAACTTAAATCATAAAATTCACTATTAGCGTATTAGAAATGTAGTAAAAATGTCAGCAGGACACTAACCTAAAAGGGAATTATCTTAAAACTGAGAAAAAAATAGATACAAAGGAAACTGGAATCAGAAGGATTTAAGTGGAGCTAAGGGTGGTGATTATTACTTTTTTCCTCCTCTGACTTTACCATGTATTTTTAAAATTCCTGTCTGTATAATGTCTTCACTAAAATTTTTTAAAGTACATTTTATTGCAGAAACTTAAAATTTCATTTTTTGGCATTAATTTACTTTTGAATGGTCTTCTGATGTTCATTTTTGTTTTCTATTTTTTGTCTTGTACTATATGAGGTTGATTCAACAGAAATTATTATATTATTTTTATTTAGGTGAGATCCTCACTGATGAGTTGTCCTTTTTTTTTTTTCCCCTTAATTTGGTGTGTAGAAAATATTGACAGGACAAGACATCATGAATATTATTTCTTAATATTCCTTAGGTACATAATTGCATTTCAGTGAGCTCTTAGTCTCATATAGAGTAACCTTAAAAAGTACTATTGCCTGCATCACATCCTACATGACTGCATCTGAATCACTGGTTTAGGACCACAGCATATGTACTTTCAAAAGTTTCCCAGGTTTTTCTTACCAAAGACCTAAGGTAATAAGATAAAGGGCTGTCAAACTAGTCTTCTTACTTTTTCATTGCCTCCTGGACAGAATGCTGGTTATGAATGTGGGTCAGCCTTGGTTTTTCTTCTACTGTTTGTAAGTGAACTTAGTATAGTGAAGAGTTAGGAACAAACCATATCCCTTTTATATTATGTAATTTTGAGTTCCAAAAAATTATTAGCCCGCCCTCTGTCCTTCCTCCCTCCCTCCCTCCCTCCCTCCCTCCCTCCCTTCCTTCCTTCCTTCCTTCCTTCCTTCCTTCCTTTTTTTTTTCAGTGGGGGAGATCAAACCCAGGGCCTTGTGAATACTTGTCAATTGCTCTACCATAGAGCTAGCTACAGCCCCAGCCCCAAAGATAAGTTCTTTAAAAATAGTTTGATCTCATTGGTTTTTGGATAGTTTCTAATAGAATAAAGGGGAAAAAATTCTCTACTACAATGGAAAATTTTAAAATATTTATGAATACTTTATGGGTATATTGAATCTCTTTTTCTACTTAATAAATTTTAGGCAGGGTATGGTGACATATTCCTGTAATCCCAGAAGTTTGGGAGGCTGAGGCAGGAGGTTGCAAGTTCAAAGCCAGCTTCAGCAACTTAGTGAGGCCCTAAGCAACTTAGTGAGACCCTGTCTCAAAACAAAAATATATAAATAAGTAAAAGGGATTGGGATGTAACTCTGTAATTAAGCACCCCGGTTTTAATCCCTGGAATTTTTTTTTTAAATAGAATTTATAAATTTTAGTGCTTATACAAATTTTATTTTTTTTTCCTTTCTTTTTTTATTTATAATAGTAGTATGTATTACAATTCATAATGCACATATATAGCATCTTTTTACATACAACTGTTTGTATACAAAGTATATAAATAACATTCAGATCTTCAATCATGCATTTAGGATAATGATATCAATCTCATTCAACCACCAATTTTTTTCCTTTTTTTCCCCCTCCCTCCCCCTTGCTCCCTCCCTTCCCTTCCCTTTCCGACCATTCTAGTGTTCCTCTAATCCTACTATGTACCCCCATCCAACAACACTGTGAACTAGCCTCCTTATATCAGAGAAAACATTCGGTATTTGGATTTTTGGGATTGGCTAACTTCACTTAGCATTATATTCTCCAACTTTATCCATTTACCTGCAAATGCCATTATTTTATTCTCTTTTATTGCTGAGTAAAATTCCATTTTGTATATACACCACGTTTTCTTTATCCACTCATCTACTGAGGGACATCTAGGTTGGTTCCACAACCTAGCTATTGTGAATTGTGCTGCTATAAACATTGAAGTGGCTGTGTCACTGTAATATGATGTTTTTAAGTCCTTTGGGAATAGACCCAGGAATGGGATAGCTGGGTCATAGGGTGGTTCCATTCCCAGTTTTCCAAGAAATCTCCATACTGCTTTCTATAGCGGTTGCACCATTTTGCAGTCCCACCAGCATGTATGAGTGTGCCTTTTTCCCCACATCCTCTCCAACATTTATTGTTGTTTGTATTCTTGATAGCTGCCATTCTGACTGGAGTGAAATGAAATCTTAGAGTAGTTTTGATTTGCATTTCTCTAATTGCCAGCAATGTTGAGCATTTTTTCATGTATTTGTTAATTCACAAAATATTGAATGGAGTTCCTAGACACTATCTCCCCAGACACACATGATGGTCCCCATAATCAGTACACCAGACACCAGAGTGCTCCATTAATGACTGTATATGAATCTATATTACATTAAATCTCTTTTTTTTTTTTTTTGTTCCTCTGATCCTCCTATGTACCCCCATCCAACAATACTTTGAAATAGCCTCCTTATATAAGAGAGAACATTTGGTACTTGGATTTTTGAGACTAACTTCACTTAGCATTATGTCTTCCAACTTCATCCATTTACCTGCAAATGCCATTAATTTGTTTTCTTTTATTGCTGAGTAAAATTCCATTGTGCGTATATACCACATTTTCTTAATCCACTCATTTACTGAGGGACATCTAGGTTGGTTCCACAACCTAGCTATTGTGAATTGTGCAGCTACAAACATTGAGATAGCTGTGTCACTGTAATATGCTGTTTTTAAGTCCTTTGGGAATAGAATAGAATAGAATAGAATAGAATAGAATAGAATAGAATACATTAAATCTCTTGATGAGGAAATACTGTCTGCTTTTCAGGATTTATCTTTGCATGTTACTATTTCTTCTGGTGTGAAGACACTGAGAAATACCCTTGACCATTCCTAAGCAAGACATTTTAGAAAGTTTAGTATTTAGAAATTGAACTTGTTGCCAACCAAGTGCACTTTTTTCTTTTTGTTTCCCAAGGCCTGTTTGTATTTTTGTGTGAAGTCACTGTCATAAACATTGCCATGATTTTCATAGATACAACTAATGGCAATCAGAAACTATGTTGAACCCTTTAAGAATTTTTATAACATAATCACTAGTGTTATCCTATAAGAAATCAGTCATAATGATTATTTCCTACAGAACATTTTTTTCTAGAATCTTGCCTTTCCTCATCCCACTGAAAGCCTCATTTATTTAAGAATGGCCATCCCTATGACCTGAAGAACCCATCTTTCCATCTCTTCTTCAAGGTTGGAATGAAAAGGAACCCTGAGCTTACTCTTAAAAGGGTAGAATGTACCACTGACGATTAATATTTGTGAGTGAGGTAGAGCTATTTTTGATACCTTCATTTGATTTATATATTCTCTTAGGAAAGAGTATCTGCATCAAGAAATACAAGTTATAAAGATTGAATCAACTTTTTATTGCATTTATTGGACTCAATTGTAGTTCATACTTTTAGACTAGTGTATGTTAATAATAAATATAAGTACTTTACTGGTAGAAATTAAATATAGGGTGATATTTTAAAACTGGTTAGAAACAAAAATACTCATTTTGTGTTTAGATTTAGGCATAAACTTACTACTAAGGATCACATAAAATTGTATTAAATTTCCCAGTTATGGTTATGTTTAATAACATTTTGGAAATAGGGTAAATTAGTTCAAAATATGGATGTACTAAAAACTCGAGCTGTATTTCAACTAAATTTCGAAATATGTTCCCAAGGCCTTCCAAGTTAAATGAAATATATACTGACATAGATTTTAGCCATAATTTACCTTCCCACTACCCCTTTATAACAATATGTAGTATGATGTATATGTGAGCTTCTATTATGGGTTATTCTGCTCTTCCAAGAATGTAAGTATCCACAGAAAAATAATTGTACAGAACACAGTAAATTTTTTAGGTAGATTTTAGCCATATACCCAAGTCCGGGAAAGTTATAACTAATTAATTGAAACATTGTGATACTTTTTAATCTATAAGAGCCAAGAGAGTAAAATCCACATGCTTTTGATCAAAAGTTCATAATGGTGTCCAATTTCCAACTGAAATGGATATTCTCAAGCATAAATTAATAACAGGTTGAGAAAATAATTATGATGTGGAAAAAAACACCTATTATTTTAGCTCTCAACCTGAACTGCATGTTGGAGTACTTACAAAGATCTGGGTGCCTTCAAAGGCAGGCCAAGGGAATATCTCTGGGGATTAACTCTCAAGCAAGGATAATTTTGTTAGTCCCACAAGGGATTGGTGCACATCCAGGGTGGATAGCCTTCATCCTAACACATCATACACCTCCAACATGTTGAATGGAATAGAGAGAAGTTCTGTTGGGACCTTACACTACTTTCTGGCTGCTTGCCACATTACCACGCCCTCTTATAGGACCTAGGCTAAGCAGGGGGCGTGGCTGTGTGAACTGAAACCACCCCAAAGATAGGCCAATGGCTCCGCCAATGGCATCCGCCCATGCTCCTTATGTGTCCCTATGATCTTTCTGTTGATTGGCCCATCTCCTATATAAGACCGTCCAACTTCCTCAATAAACCGAGTTCTGGCATTCTACTGACTGGGCTCCCCATCGCGGCTCTGAGTCTTTTGAAGGCGGGGGAGGAGGCGTTGGCAGCCTTTACTTTCCCAATCCAGTCTCATCATTGAGATAGGCCCCTCTGGCCTCTTTTGGTAGACAGAAGAGGTCCATCCCGGGTGCGGGGGGCTATAGACCTCAACCCTTTATAACTTCGCAACAAAGTTCCATGCTGAAATGTTATTCATTTTATTTATTTATTTATTTATTTATGTGTTTGCTCAAATAACCAAATAGACTTCAGTTGTAGAGGAGTTAGGTTTCAGGGATGGCCTCTCAATTAGCTACAAAATTTATGTTGCCAGTTGATTTTTCTCTATTTCCCATTCTTGATCCTTGAAATGAGGTCTTTTTTCTAGGTGAATTCAGCTCTGAATTTCTAGGTTTTAAGTAAAGGAAGAAGCAATCTTGAAATGACTCGTCACTGTAATCAATTTCTTTATTAGTAAACTAAATTATTTGTGATGGCATTATTAAATAATTCTAATCTCTTAAATTTGAGTCTTCTAACGTACTTTTGTTACATTAAAATATAAATAAAAAATTAAAGTATAATCAGGTTATTTTATAGAAAATTGAGGTCAAAATAATTTGTTTTCCAAAGAAAATATACTGAAATTAAAACATATATTTTCTTTAAAATATCTTGTCATCTTTTCAATATATCAAGTTTTTTCAGTTTTGCCATATCTGTGGAAGCCAAAATGTAAAAAGTAGAGTATCTGTGGAGAAATTTCACTACACAAATTTGCTCTTTGCTTTATGGGGTAGGTGTTTAAATTTGGTTCTGCCATTACTATATAAATATATCTATCAAAAAATGTCCAGTAGGCCTTCAAAATGAATCCACAGAATCACTAACAAATATCAGTGTCAGCACTTTGTTGGCTCTTAGGATAGAGAAAAGAAAAGGATGCAGAAAAAATTTTCAAGGAATGTAAGTAATAGGAAGAAAAAAATCCATGTATATACTCCAGCGAGATGTGATGACTAACCGAAGGAAGAGAGAAGCAATTCATAAGGAGAGAAGGGAAAGCAGCCCTGGTGGGAAGAAGGAGGTATGTGCAAAAGACACAAGTATCTCAACAGATTTAAATAAGCCTACTGGGTTTAGAGAATTCAATTTTCAGGGTCATTTTGAGTTTGTATAAAAATGGATAATTCTAAAAAGGAGTGTGAAGTAGTCATGTAATATAATGTTCATCATATTTAAGATATAAACTTGACATTTTAGAAGATAAAAAGACCACATAAAGATCAATTTTGCACCTTCTGTGTGTGTATGTGTGTTTGTGTGTGTGTATGTATGGCTTTCTCTATATAATTCAAAATATTCATTTTGTCATTCTCTCCTGAGTCTTTTCTACTAGGACATAAATTGTCTTTCTCAACTATCTAATATTGTTCTGTTTTGGTTTTTTTTTGGATTATTGAGACAAAGCATCCAGCCTCTTATTCCTTATTCTTCTTTTTTTTAAATTCAGTGTTGTTGTATATATAACAGTAGCATGCTAAATGGAGAAAAATTGAAAGCATTTCCTCTAAAAACTAGAACAAGACAGGGATGCCCCCTTTCACCACTGTTATTTGACATGGTACTTGAAACTCTGGCCAGAGTAATTAGACAGACAAAATAAATTAAAGGGATTCAGATAGGAAAAGAAGAACTCAAACTAGCACTATTTGCTGATGATATGATTCTATATCTAGAAGACCCAAAAAACTCCACCAGAAAACTTTTAGAACTAATAAATGAATTTTGCAAAATAGCAGGATACAAAATCAATACCCATAAGTCAAAGGCATTTATGTACATCAGTGACATATCCTCTGAAAGAGAAATGATGAAAACTACCCCATTCACAATAGCATCAAGAAAAATAAAATACTTGGGAATCAACCTAATGGAAGATGTGAAAGACCTCTATAATGAAAACTACAGAACACTAAAGAAAGAAATTAAAAAATACCTTAGAAGATGGAAAGATCTACCTTGTTCTTGGATAGCAGAATCAGTATTGTCAAAATTACTGTATTACCAAAAGCATTATACAGTTTCAATGCAATTCCAATGAAAATCCCAATGACATTCCTTATACAAATAGAAAAAGCAGTCATGAAATTCATCTGGAAAAATAAGAGACCCAGAATAGCTAACACAATCCTTAGCAAGAAGAGTGAAGCAGGGGGCATCACAATACCAGACTTTAAACTATACTATAGAGCAATAGTAACAAAAACAACATGGTACTGGCACCAAAATAGACCTATAGACCAATGGTACAGAATAGAGGACACAGAGACTAACGCCCACAACAACAGCTATTTTCTATTAGATAAAGGTGCAAAAAACATACGTTGGAGAAAAAGATAGTGTATTCAACAAATGGTGCTGGGATAACTGGAAATCTGTTTGTAACAAAATGAAACTGAACCTCTATCTCTCGCCATGTACAAAACTCAACTCAAAGTGGATCAAGGACCTATGAATTAAACCAGAGACCATGTGTCTATTAGAAGGAAAAAGTAAGCTTTTATTGCTTCTTTAACACCTAAACTGAAATGATGGTCAGTTTTTGAGTGGTAGAGACAACAATTTTTTCTCAGCATATATTAATAAGTTTACTTACTTTAGAACATAAATTAAGTCATATAATAATGTTCTTTCTGTATTTGGTTTCTTTTGCTTCTGTCATAATGTTTCAGAGATGCATCCAATTCGTTTTTGTCCTCCTTTATTACTGTGTATTGCTCTATAAATGAACCTATATCATTATGCCTGGGTTCTTTTTCGTTTTGCTTTATTTTTAAGGTTTCCTTTTCTTTCTTTGATTTCTTTCTCTCTTTTTTTTTTTTTTCTCATTTGATACCAAAGACAAATAGGTAGTTTCCAGATTTGTGCTACTGTGAGGAAATTTATGATAAAGATTTGTGCACTTGTATTTTTAATAAATGATTTGATTTATGTAGGCAAATACCTAAGAGTGGAATTGCTAAGTCACAACAATATGTTTAGATGTGTAAGAAATGGCTTGATTTCTGCTGAATCAATGTGTGTTAGAAAGATCTGATTGTTCCATGTCTTTGAAAACATTTGTTGTACAGTTTGATGAGTTTTTACTCATGTGTATGTTTATGAAATCTTCCTATTGTTACAGGACTGGGCATTTTGGGAAACTGAGGTAGCTCAAAGATACCCCTTCACACCTGATTCCTGAGATCAAATCAGAAAGATTTCAGACATGTTGCTCAGTGTAACAGGCAATGAGTTTATTGGGATGGGAAAGAGGAAAACAGCACACTGTCAAGGGAGAGAGTGGGTCCTTTTAGACAGGAGAGAGTCAGCATGCCTCTCCTGCATTCCAGCTTTGTTGGGGATCTTAGAGAAGTTTCCAGTGAGTTCCACCCAGGTCCAGCTCTTAACTTAAGACTGACAGCAGGATGACATCAGACTTTCAAGTTACCACTGCTGTGAGAACTCTAGGCCTTTTTGGTGCATGCTGACTGGTTCTAATTGCATTCTTACCCATAAATTCTTCCAGATTTTATGATTAGGAGGAATTATCTTTATCTCCTTGGGTTCCAGGATCTGATTTGTGGAAAGGGTTAGAAAAGTATCCCCCTTCAGAGTAGCTTGTGTTCCCCTTATCAACATTATTTGGGAGCCTGCATATTTCCTGTAGATAATAAGTATTTTGCTATCCACTTAAGCCAGGCAGGTCTGCAAGTAAATTGCTTCTTGGAAAAGGAAGCTTGTGAGGGTCAGCACAGTGAGCCCATTTTATGGAATTATTCCCTAAACCTTATGTTCCCACTACTTGCATCTGTTTGTCCCCTGTCACTATCATTCCTCAACGTTTCTGTATGTGAATTTTTTCTTCTAGTCTGTAATTTTCTTAATGATGTCTGCTGAAGTAGCAGAAGTTTTAAATTTTGACAGAGCCTAATATATTTCTTTTAATTTTATGTCTATTGTTTTATGTTCAAGCTAAGAAAGACCCTGATTTTTTAATATATCATCCTATTTCTCTCTTGGAGGTTTAGGGTTGTTGTTGTGTTTAAATCAATTACCTATGTGAAATTTAGATTTTGTGTAATGCATAAGGTCAAGTTTCATCTTTCCCATATGAATATTGAGTTCTAGCACCTTATTTTGAAAAGCCTATTCTCTCCCATAGACTATGTTGGAAGCTTTGATAATAATAACCCAGCCAAGGGTGTCTTAAGACTCTCTTCTCTTACACTATCCTCTCTTTTATCTATCTTTTGTCACTCCTATAATGGCCTTAATAACAAATCTAGTAAGTGCTGACTGCAGGTTCTCTAATCTCCAAAAAACTGTTGTTTCTTTTCCTTATCACTTGAGATCATCTGGATACTTTACATCCTTGTTTTTAAAGGTGATTTCTTGTAGTGAGCATTTAGTCAATTATTCCTTTATTATTTGGCTTGACATTCTGATTTTTTTATCAAAATTTTTAGGTTAGTGATGATTTAAAATTATGTTGAAATGATTACAGGAGACACATTTGAATGAAAAAGGATAATAATGTGCATTTATTTAACTAAATATATCCAAACATTAAAACAAGTAGTCAATATAAAAATATTGAGATTTCTGTATATTCTTTTTTTTATGAAATCCAATTTGTATTTTATACCTACACAATATTTTAATTTGTATAGGAGTTTTTTATTAAAATACTTTATGGAGATTTCCTAAAATTTACAGTAATAGATATAGATTTAAATATCCCCATAGTCCCAAACATATTTAAAAATATCTTAATGAATGAAATAAGTTTCAGTTTCCCAATTTTCATCTCCATTAATAAAATTAAAAATTCTTTCCTTTATTTATGCAAGCCACATTTCAAATGCTCAATAGTCATATGCAGCTACTAGCTGCCATATTGAACAACTTTATATCAATGTAATTCATATTAAATGCAAATCAGTACAAATTTAATATACTTATTGGTATGGTTAAGTTAAATTTATCATCTTGCTATTTTTCCACTTGTTCCTTCCATTCTTTCTTTTCTTTTATCTGTTTTCTCCTTTTTTTAAAAATTATTTATTTGTTCAATATTCATTTCATCTGTATTGTTGATTTAATTGCTATACTTCCTTGTTTTATCATTTAAAAGCTGGTCTATGATTTGGAAAACTGCATGTTTAAAGTATTAAAGCCTATATTTAGATAACTTTATATGTATTGATGTATAACTGAACATTTCACAATGTAATTACAGGAGTGTGCTGCTTACATGCTGTGGTTTGATGTCATACATTTTACTTCTGCATATGTTGTAAACCCTAAACTAATTGCTATTATTTTTTTAAACACTTAATTTTCTTTCAAGGAAAATTTTAAAAGAGAGGGAAGACTGTTGTATATTTGCTCACATAACTTCCATTTATGGAACTTTTTATATTCTTTTGTAAATTCAATCTGATTTCATTTTCCTTCAATCTGAAGAGATATTTACTGTTTCTTATAATATGTTTTATAAAAAACATGTTTATTCATTTTCATTATGAAAGTTTTTTCTCTCTGTTAACACATTTGATGTTCTACTGACTCCAGCCTTATAGTTTCTGAGGAAGATCATAGAGTCCTTCTTATCAGCGTATACATTGTATGTTCTTGTCTGGATTCTTTTATGGTATTTTCATAATTGTTTTTGCATAATTTGATTATGATTTTCCTTGATGTAATTTTCTTCTATTTTGCAGTTTAATAATTTTCTTGGATTGATTAGGTAGTGATTTTTATAAATTTCAACATTTTTCCAAATACGTATTTTTTCCCTACTTTCTGGAAATCCAAATGCTCATATATGTGACCACTTACTACTGTCCTATTGAGATTGTTCTTTCTTTGTGGTCTTTAGATTATTCATTTTAATAGAGCTTTAAATTTCCTGATGTTTTCTTCTGTGCGGTGATGTCTTTATCCATTATTAATTACATCTAGTGTTTTTCTCTATTATACTTTTTTGTTTCTGTACGTTCCACATGGTTATTTTGTATATTACAGTACTCACCTATTAAATTTTTTGTTTGCCATTAAATCCTCAAGCATTTTGGCATACTTATGTTAGTTGTTTTGAAGTTCCTGTCTGCTAATTCTATCACTTCTGTTATCGATTAGTCTTTCCTAGTTTTGCATTCCAATTTCCTGCCTCCTGGCTAAACACTGAACAATGAAAATATTTGTCCTTGAGTAGATAGATATTGTTTTCTTCCTTTGAGTGTGTTGTCTCTTGTTTTTGTCAAGCAACAGATTAACTTGTGCCTTGCAGGCTATTTTAAAATATATTTCAAGATTTGTCATTCATCTAGAAATAGTTAAGTATTGCTATTCTGTCCATTTTGACCTCTCAGCTGATACCTTGGGTATTCAACTGGTCTCCCCATGGTTTTTTCCATGTTTGAATGCCTCCATGGCACATGGGAGCCCTGTTAGTTGTTCAATATGTTGATCAATATGGATCATTGATGTTTTATCTTACATGTGCACAACTTAGAATTCAGAAAAGAATCAAGGGAATCCTTATGCAGATGTTTTAAACTTCCCCCCTATAATATAACCTTCTTTGGAACCCTGTACTACCACTTTCCTAACCGTTCCTGGACTTTGTTCTCTGGGTCTTCAACTTGGTAAGGTAACTTACTTTTCTTGCATTCCATTCCAGCCATGTAAACCTTGGTGGAAAGAAAACCTGGAACATCATTGGTTCCACCATGTGTTTCCCCAATTCTGTTATCAGAGACATGTGCTGGCTTCTTTCCAATGTCTGAAAACAGTTATTTCATATATTTTATTCAGTTTTCTAGTGTTTACAGCATGAGTGTATATTATGTAAATCTGTTTACTACATTCAGAAATGACAGGAGCCCTGATTGGGGAGATGGCTGAGATTGCAGTTGGCTGCGGGCCATAGAGATATTCGGACATTGCCGCCTTCCGTGGTCTCATGGGACTTGGCCCGGGATCTCACCAGACTTGAGCCAAGATTGGATCGGATCGGTGCCATTTTGTTTGTGGGTTTTTTTGGTGGTGCGTGTTAGAGTCATTGTTAGAGCCAGAGAGACAAGTTATCAGAATAAAAACCCTGTTGGTTTCCAGTTTGCCTCTGAACTTCTTCCCACAGCTTCATTGCTCCAAGTGGCAATTGCTTCAGACAACAATAGGTGGCGGCCTGTATGGGGAATTTGGAGTGGACAGGTAAGAACTGAAAGGTTCTAAAGATGGGTTCGAATATAACTAAATCCCAAGTGATAGAGGCTATGGAAAGAATCCTTGATATACCTGACTCCGTTGTCAGTGAGGAGGATTTAGAAAAAAGTGAAAGTGATCAAGAAAGCGTAGCTTCCACTGGGTCAACTAAGACCAGTAAAGAGAATATTAGAAGAGTCCCTAAAATGACAAAAATCCAAGCTGTTAGAGCTATTCGGGAGTTATTGGAGATAGCTGAAGAATACTTGCTCTTCATGGAATCTGGGACTCAGGATATTGCTGTCAGTGAAATTAGCAGTAGTGAGGAATCTAGTAAAAGTGATCCTGAGAAAATGAGGAAAAAGAAACTAAAAAAGACCAAGAAAAAGGACCGTCAAGTAGAGGATCCACTTGTGTCCTCTACTCCCCCGTGGGTGGAATCCATTACAGAAAATATGAAGGGTATTACTAGGCATTTGCATACCCTAGAAACAGAAATAAAAAGTCTTTCTGAGCGCTTATGCGCTCTCAAGGGTAACTCACAGATACATTGGGAACTGCCAGTATTTGAAAAGAAAAATGGACAGAGGGGCCACAAATCAGTAGATTTCAAAACAATAAAAAATCTCAAAGAGGCAGTAATGACGTATGGGCCCCAAGCTCCTTTCACGTTGAGTATGCTGGAGTCCCTTAACACCTTTAGCTTAACCCCTCAGACTGGAAAAGTCTATGTAAAGCAGCAATAAGCAGGGGGCAATACTTGGTTTGGTGATTGCAATTTCAAGAACTTTGTATAGAAACGGCTAAAAGAAACGCAGCTGCAGGGTTTGGAGACCATAATATAGAAATTCTCACAGGAGAAGGGCAATTCGCAGACTTACAGGCTCAAAAAAATTATGACCCAGGTGTATATGCTCAGATAAACGGAGCTGCCTTAGAGGCATGGAAAACTGTACAAGGACCTGGGGATCTACAAGGTAGCTTGTCAAAAGTGATTCAAGGACCTAATGAGCCATATGCTGACTTTGCTGATTGACTTTTGAGAACTGCAGGTAGAGTGTTTGCAGATGTTGATTAAGCTATGCCATTAGTTGTTCAATTAACATACGAAAATGCTAATAAATACTGCCAGGAAGCCATCAGGCCATGGAGAAATAAAAAGGATCTTTCCGTATATATACAACTATGTAAAGATATAAATGATGCCTTTGTACAGGAAATGTGATTGCAGCCGCAATGAGAGGTGCTTCCCCTCAAAATTTCATAAGGGCTCAACCTAGACATTATAATCAATCAGGATATTCCAGGCAAAATTATCATAATCAATCAGGCTATTCTAGGCAAAATCCCAAAAGAGAAATAAGACCAAGCTGATACCGTGCCCCCGGCCGCTGCCCCAGGTGTAAAAAGGGAAATCATTGGGCCAATATATGCCATTCAAAATTTGACATCTATGGAAATCGTTTGTTCAGAAATTCAAAAAACGGGGCACAGGGCTCAATGCCCTGGGGCCCACAAATGTATGAGGCATTGGAGGAGGAGTATCCTCAAGCATCCACTCAGATGCTTCCCCGACACAATCCCTACTACCCATCCACTCCCTCTCCAGAGGAACAGGAGGAAATGCAGGATTAGACCTCTGTTCCACCACCCAAATAGTGTTAACACCTGAAATGGGGGTTCAACTGATTCCCACTGGAGTCAGGGGACCTCTTCCCTCAGGGACTGTAGGACTTATTCTCGGGCGAAGTCCTAAAAGCTTATTAGGTTTGCAAGTGACCCCAGGTATAATAAACTCAGACGACAAAGGGGAAATAAAAATAATGCTTAGCTCACCCCAAAGTATAAGTTCTGTTAATCAAGGAAATAGAATTGCTCAGCTGCTTCGCCTTCCAAATTTACATAATTCATTTAAAATGAGTATGCCTCAAAAAAGGAACAATAGAGGATTTTGTTCCACTGACTCGAGACCTATGGCTTGCTGGATTTGGGATTGTTGAAGGAGGCCTATGTGTAAAATAAAAACCAAGGAATAGAGATGGAAGGACTGATAGATACTGGAGCTGACTCTTCCATCATTAATCTACAGCAATGGCCCAAGCACTGGCCTCTGCAAAAAGCTTCAACCAGTTTAAGAGGCTTGGGATATAATAACCTCCCAGAGAAAAGTGCAATAAATTTAAAATGGGAGGATGATGAAGGGCATAAAGGAACATTTCCGCCTTATGTTTTACCTAACCTACTGGTTACTTTATGGGGAAGAGATATTTTGCAACAAATGGGAGTACACCTTGCAACCAAGCCTGCAGGTGTTAAATGTGAAAATCTAAAGGGTAATCTTAACCCTAAAAGAAATCATTATCAAAAAGTACAGAGTAATCTTAACCCTAAAAGTAATCATTATCATAAAGGAAAAAGATATTTTTTTTCTGGGCCACTGAGAAAATAATTTTGAAAATACTGTGGCTTTCTGATAAGCCAGTGTGGGTCCCTCAGTGGCCCCTATCTAAAGAGAAATTACAAGAGGCCCACCTACTAGTTCAGGAACAACTAGAAGCAGGACATATAGAACCTTCCAACTCTCCCTGGAATTCCCCCATATTTGTGATCAAGAAAAAAATCAGGAAAATGGCAATTGTTACATGATCTTAGAGAAATTAATAAAACCATGCAAATCATGGGCCCTACTCAACCTGGACTTCCTAATCCTGTAGCTATTCCAAAAAATTTCTATATTATTACTCTTGATATAAAGATTGTTTCTTTTCCATTCCCCTACATCCTCTGGATGCCCCAGCTTTGCTTTTTCAGTTCCTTCTATCAATAATAATGGCCCTGATAAAAGATATGAATGGAAAGTGCTACCAAAGGAATGGCTAATAGCCCCACCATATGCCAAATATATGTGGACAAAGCAATCCAACCCATTAAAAATAAATATCTAAACCTCATGTGTCTACATTACATGGATGATGTTTTACTGGCCCACCCTAATAAAAAATCTTATTTAATATATTCAGTGATGTGGCAGAAAATTAAAAAAAAAAACATGGATTATATATAGCAGAAGAAAAAGTTCAAACCAGATCACCCATATTATATTTACGATTTAAAATCATGGATACCTTTGTTAGACCCCCCCAAAATTTTAATAAATAAAGAACATTTGACCACCTTCAATGATTTCCAAAAACTACTGGAAGACATTAATTGGCTTGGCCCTACACTAAACCTCACTACTGGCCAACTGAAACCTTTATTTGACATCCTTTGCGGGGACCCTGATCCATCTTCACCGTGAACATTGACTCCTGATGCTAGAAAAGCTTTAAAGTTAGTAGAAAAAGCCATCGAAGGAGCTCATTGTGATAGATTTGATTTAACTCAACCGCTGATATTGATTATTATTTCTTCACAATATACACCCACAGGAGTATTTTGACAACAAGGGCCTTTATTATGGACACATTTGCCCCTCTCTCCTAAAAGTATAATTGAGTCATATACCTCCATGGTGGCTAAACTTATTCTTCAAGGACTTAAGACTTCTACTAAAATATTTGGCATTCACCCTGCTACTATTATTACTCCCTATTCATCATCACAGATCGAATATTTATACTTCAATGATAATGATTGGGCTGTAGCTAAATGCTCTACTTCTGCAAATTTTGATAATCATCTTCCTAAGTCTCCTATATTATCTTTTTGTATTAATCATCCTATTATATTTCCACAGGTAATAAAAAATCAACCTATCCCTAAGGCATTAAATGTATTTACAGATGGGTCCTCAAATGGTACTGCTGCAGTAGTCACTAAAAAGAAAATATGACTTACATAACTGCACACAAATCAGCTCAATTAGTTGAACTGGAAGCTGTGGTAAGAGCTCTGGAAAATTTTAGAGAGCAGCCCATGAACATTTTTTCAGATAGCCACTATATTTTACATGCCGTCCCAAAATTAGAGCTAGCAGGAACAATAGCACCACATACTCCAGCCTTTAAATTGTTTTATCAAATACAAAAACTTTTGTGGGCAAGAAAAGAACCTCTATTCATAGGGCATATTAACGCACATACCAACTTGCCTGGTCCCCTCCATGAAGGTAATCAAAAGGCTGATGTTCTTACCCAAACAATCTTTATACTTTCAGCGCTCCAGCAAGCTACTTTATTTCACTCCCAGTTTCACGTCAATAGCACCACATTGCAGCGTAGGTTTAAAATCACAAAGGAGCAAGCCAGAACAATTGTAAAAGATTGTAAATCTTGTATGATACATTTGCCCAATCCTCATTATGGTGTTAACCCTAGAGGATTAATGCCCAATCATTTGTGGCAGATGGATGTTACTCATGAGCCAAGTTTTGGAAAATTATGATTTATTCATGTGACCATAGATACATGCTCAGGCATGATTTTTGCTTCCTTACATTCTGGAGAAAAAGTTAAAGATGTTACATCTCTTTGTTTGCAAGCTTTTGTTGCATTGGTCATCCCCAAAATGCTTAAAACAGATAATGGCCCTGCATATACAGCCTCATCTTTCAAACAGTTTTGCGCAAAATTCAATATATCCCATAAAACAGACATCCCATACAATCCTCAGGGTCAGGGCATTATTGAAAGAGCAAACCACACACTGAAAATTATGTTGTTAAAACAAAAAGAAGGAAATTAGAAAATTCTAGGGACAGATTGGCAGTTGCCCTGTTTACCTTAAACTTTTTAACTTTAGACTCTAATGGTTATTCTGCTGGAGACAGACATTGGAACCCACACCAACATCATAAACCTTTGGTTTACTGGAAGGATGTTCTTTCAGATACATGGAAGGGTCCAGATCCAGTATTAATTTGGGGGAGAGGATCTGTTTGTGTTTTTCCAAAGCACAAATCCTCTCCAATATGGATACCATCTAGATTAATAAAGCAGGTACTACATCAAAAGGATCAAGCTGAAGTTGTTGAGGAATCAAGATTAATTAAAAAAAAGTACAAAATCAAGAGGACCAAGATGAAGGTATGGAATGATTCCCTCAAAAGAGTCCTTCAAAATATTTCACAATTTAAGTGTCATTCCTCCCAGCTGGGATGAGGAGATCTCTCTTTAGTGTGCACACAATTGTATTTTTTTTTTTCTTTTTATACATGTCTTTATGTCTGTGCATTTGTCTACATTTCATGTTAATGTGATGTCACAAATATATGTTTGTATATTTGTGCACCTGTCCAGTGTAATGTCACAAATAACAAAGCGCTTATGAAAATATATATATATATATATATATATATATAAGTTATTTGGATAAGTTATTTCATAAGTTATTTGGATCCATATATATATACATATATATATATATGTATATATATATATATATATATATATATATATATATATATATATATATATATATATCCAAATAACTTTAATTCATTTAAGAGTATTCAATTTGGGCATATTATTTAATAAGTGAAGGTACCTTCAATTTTGTATTATAGGTGTCCCAGGGATTTCTCTTTAGCGAAGAATATGACTAGTGCTGTATAACCTGATATTTTGGTGTTTTGACATAAGAATATTTATTTGTAATTAACTTTATTTGTTTTATAGCTGATTAATTTGAGTTATTTGAACAGATAATCTCACGGAATGTTACAAAGACTCAAGGGTTCCAGCTAACAAATTAATTTTCCAAAGTGTCTTTAGCTTTTCTTTAACCTATCTTTAATGCAGTAAATACCCTCTGTCTTTCTTTGTTTTGTTCTGGATATGATATTTTGCCAGCTTATGTTTGTGGGAGCTCAAGCAGCAATGTGTGTGAGCAGAAATCAACTTTAATTTTCTAATCTAATAATTCTATTTTTTAGTTTGACAACTTGCCTCTTGACTCAGTGCTGGAATAGCACTGCCTTTCCTTTAATAATTGATGCTTGAGTTTCTAGGTAGCAGGCCCTGAAGATTTGCTGGTGGCATTGTCTAGACATAAAAAAGACGGCTGCTACTACAGCTGCAAGGATCGAGGTCACTGCAAACATCCCTGCTGCTCAAGCATCAAACAACCTCACCAGCAGTGTCGCCTCTGCTCTGCATGCATGGGGTCTCCTAGATCAACATGTTATAACAAGTGGACATTTTGATCTTTCATTGTTTGGGACTTTACAGGACAACGCCTTGCAGGCATTTGTCTAGAGAACTCAGTGTGTTACTTGATAGAACTTAGGACAGCTGATTTGTTTAAAAAATTTGATATGCTATGCAACTTGGCTTGCCAGCAGAAGGCTTGTTGCCTTAAAGCCACACCATCTCCTCACCATTGGACCGCTGTTAGTCATCATACACAGTCGATCCTGAAGGGCTCCATTGGATGGCTGGTTAGCCAATGACGGGTAAGATCCCCAGAGGGGAACAACCTAAGACAGGCACAGTCGCACTGGACAGTCTCATGTGGCCGACATATCAACCTAAGACAGGAGTCAAGGGCACAGCCTTGATTATCCGATGACGGGTAAGAATGTTGGTTGCACATAGACGTCCTAGAGCATCCCCTCTTTTAAAACAAAAGGGGGGGGAAATGCAGGAGCCCTGATTGGGGAGATGGCTGAGATTGTGGTTGGCTGTGGGCCATAGAGATATTCGGACATTGCCGCCTTCTGTGGTCTCACTGGACTTGGCCCCGATCTCACGAGACTTGAGCCGAGATCAGATCAGGTCGGTGCCATTTTGTTTGTGGGTTTTTTGGTGGTGCGTGTTAGAGTCGTTGTTAGAGCCGGAGAGAGAAGTTATCAGAATAAAAAGCCTGTTGGCTTCCAGTTTGCCTCTGAACTTCTTCCCGCGGCTTTGTTGCTCCAAGCGGCAATCACTTCAGACAACAAGAAATTGAAGGAGCCCTAATTAGGAAGGGCTGTTGTAGCTAGCTGGAAGCCATAAGTTCCACCTGATATGTATATGACGCACCTGTAGGCACCCGCAAACCTGAAGGTATATAACCGGGTGAAAGCAGTCCGAGTTAGGAGAACGGAGAATTCAGTCAGCCGGGCAGTCACTCGGTCGGTCAGAAGAATCAGAGCGGCCAGAACATAGGCAGAGCAGTTACAGAAGAGAAACCAGATAGAAGAAGTAATGACTGGTCAGAGTAAGGCCGAGGCTCCCGAGGAAGACAGAAGACAGAAGACAGAAGAAGGAAGAAAGAAGAGAGAAGAAAGAAGCTCTAAAAATCTTTCTTTCCCTCTCTAAGAAAAATCTTTCTTTCCCTCTCTAAGCTCTAAGAAAGTAGAAGTAAAAGTAGTAAAAGCTTAACTCTGCCTCCGAGAGTTTTTCCTCCCGGTTTACGGTACCAGGCAGCTTACAAGAAATAGCAATATCCTCTTATTTATATGGTTTTAAATCAACTCTGTTTTTCTTTTCTAGAGCCCATCAAATGCTTTGTAGAAGGAAAATTAAAAAAAAAAATAATTACAAAAATTATTTAGCAGCAGTGCTGTTTATTTGTACTTGTAACATGCAAGTGTCTAAAAGTAAATGAAAATATTCATCATTCAAGAGAATGAGATGACTCCTGAGTCAATAAATGTAATAAGCAGAAAAGGAATCTTTCATAAGACAAATCAAGATGAATAATAAAAAGTAAATGAAATGAGTATATAAATGGTATGTTAGTCAGCATTTTATTGCTGTGACTAAAATAACTGACAATAACAACTTACAGAAGGAAAAGTTTATTTTGAGAGATTCAGCCCACTGTGGGCCAACTCCAGTGCTCTGGGCTCAAGGTAAGGCAGAGCATCATGGTGGAAAGGCATGGCAATAGAACACTGCTCCACCCATGGCATCCAGGAAAGAGAAAGAGAAAGAGATGGGATGGGTGGTAGGGAAAATGAACCCTTTCAGAGAACACCCCTGGTGACACATTTCCTCTAGACATGCCCCACCTGCCTACATTTATCACCCAGTCATTCCATTCAAACTAGGATGGATTGATTAAATTATAGTTCTCATAATTCAATCAGTTCATCTCTGCATAATCCTGCATTAACACAGGAGCTTTTGTGAGAGCACTCATAGTCAAGCCATATGGAATACATTATATTTTAGCCAACTCTTGAGGAGGCCAAAGAAGTTTAGTGATCTACAAAAGGATATTTTTGTTTTGTTTGTCTTGTGTTGTGGTGCTGGGCACTGAACTCCAAGCTTCAACACATGCTAGGTAAGTACTGTACACTGAACTACACTTTAAGTCCCAAAGATGAGTTTATCTAACCAGCTCAAATAGAATAAATTTTATTTATTGTCTTGGTATATTTTTATGCTATTCCATAAACTAGGAAGTCTGTATACAGCAGGAATTTGTTTTTCACAGTTCTGGAGTCTGCAAAGTCCAAGATCAGTGCTCTGTTGGGTCCAGTTGCTGGCTCATTGATGGCACTATCTCACTCTGTCCTCCATAGTGGAAGGAGAAAGGAGAAAGGAAGGAGAAAGCTCTGTGACTTATGGTTTAGATAAGAGATGTCTCCCAAAAGCTCTTGTGTGAGACAATTCAAAAATGTTTAGAGGTGAAGTAACTGGGTTGTGAGAGCCTTAAGTTAATCATGCATTAACACCCTGAGTGGGATTAACTGGGTGGTAACTGTAGACAGGTAGGGTGTGTCTGGAGGAGGTGGGTCACTGGGGGACATGATTTTGGGGTTTATATTTTATCTGTGATGAGGGGAGAAGTCTCTTTCTGCTTCCTGGTTGTCACGTCCTGAGCTGCAATCCTCAGCCACGTTCTTTTGCCATGATGTTTTGCCTCATCTCATGCCTAGGGCAATGGAGTTGACCATCTAAGGACCAAGACCTCTGAAACTGTGAGTACCAAATAGACTTTTCCTCCTCTAAAGAAGTTCTGGTCAGGTCTTTAGGTTACAGTGCAGAAAAGGCTGATTAAAACAATGCCCTATTTTATAATGGCACTAATCACTTCCCCAGGGCTCCACCTGGTAATACCATCACATTAATTATTATATTTCAACCTGTTAATTTGGGGGATATTTAAATATTCAGATCATAGCAATAATAATGAGGAATATTTACATAGATACATAATACGTATTTTTATTGATCACAAAAATTTCACATACATAGACTAATTTCATTTAGACAATACACTCTGAGGGAAAAAAAGGCAAAATTATTTATAAGGTAAGAATTACATTTGAGTTAACTAATGTCAGAGACATTAGCATACTGGAGAAAAAGTATAAACCTGGTCATCAAACACACCTGAATTCAAATGCTTGCAAAAGCACTTAGGATGTGTGCATGTTTCACTGTCCACAAAAACTGAAGTAGAAATAGTTATAAAGCAGAAAATCTTGATACAACAATTTTAACGCTGGTGACTTTTTGACTGGGCATGAGTATAATTTATTATGGATGAAAAGCTAAGTGAAGAAATACATCTCATTGGCATAACAGAAACCTGAAAAAAACTGATCTGAGTAAAGTTAGATTTCACAGAACAAACAAAACCCAAAACAGCACAGGAGCTTGAGATGCAGAATGTAATGAAAGCTTATTGAAAAATTCAATTTTCTTAAAATATTTAGATCAGCAAAATCTGATCTGAGAAAGAAATAGACCTGAGAGAGATACTAGTAATGAGTAAATTCACAGAAGAATTTGTGGTGGGTAAAATTATCCACACAAAAATTTGATTTATAATCCTCTGCATCATTCTGAAATTTCTAAAAAAAATAATAAAAATAAAACATAAATTACTATTCATATTTTTACATAGAACCCAATTAAATTATTAACTTCATGTTTTAATGTTTATTCTGGAAAATTATTTCTCAACAAAAAGCCATCAATAGTGTAATCATCATTTAATATTTTTCTATGCATACATATAAAGACAAAAAAACCCTGTCATAATTTCTGTTTACTCCCATAGGAATACTAGTTTATGTGTTTTCCTAGAATTGCGGCACATTTTTCTAATGTGTCTCCATTTTCTATGGAATTCCCATTGTTGTGTTTTATTCCTATAGTATCTTAGAATGAGTTTAAATGCAATCCTTTTTTATTCCTCAGTCTGAATGGGATGAATTTTTTATAGTTTTAGATGATTGGACCAGAAAAACATCTGTTATTTTCTGACCCCAGGTCTTCCTCCTTGGGGTGTGATGAGAATATTGTGGGTATGGTTGCTGGGGTTGGTGTCATGGGGAAGCTTTGCACTATCAGTCTCATCAGATATTAGCTCACCTATAGAGAACCACTTCACCCCAATTTGCTCCCCTTTTTGGAGTGATCCACAACCAAGTTAACCAAAGGACTCAGAAAATTCTGAAGGGCTGTTCTGGCTTCAGAGCTTCCTGGGTAGCAGGGTGTCTATCATTTCATAGCAGTTTGATAACTCCTTATGCCCAATCATGTTCACTTCCCTTTCTTTCTACCCCTTTCACAGGTAGACTCCTTAATAAATATCCAGTATGCTGAACCTTGTTTCAGAGTCTACTTTAAGTTGAATTCATCCCAAAACAGTACAACCAAGTATTTCTGCCACTGCTTCTTGCTGTCTTGTCCTTAAATAGGAAATTTCCTTCCTTTTCAATCAGATTAAATTATATTCCTTAATCAATTTGTGTTTTACTCAGATTTGCTAAATCTCTCTCTCTCTCTCTCTCTCTCTCTCTCTCTCTCTCTGTGTGTGTGTGTGTGTGTGTGTGTGTGAGAGAGAGAGAGAGAGAGAGAGAGAGAGATCTGTCATTTTGTCCAGCACTTTAATAGCTATAAAGTTCTAGATAACACTTCACACCCAGTCCTTCAATCCAAGTGGGGAGACCTTGTGAGAAGTGGCTTTTTAGCTGGGTTGCAGCTCTCAGAACTACTAGGAGCCCCCATTTCTTCCCTTTGAATACATAGATATAACCTCTGTTGTGGTGGTTTGTTTCAGTCACACATACTAGGACTCAGAGATGCACATTTGGCCAGTCTTAAAGAAACATTATTTCCAGATTTCTGTTTCTCTCTGCTGTAGGGTTCTCTCTCCATTATTTTAGAAGATTTTTGGAGATTTATAAAAAAGCTAACAACAACAAAAATTCTTTGTTGTAGCCATCTTTTTAGCACTTAACAGAAGTTAATTTTTGATTGCCATAGACTGTAGAAGGAGGCCGCTAGGCTACCCCAAATTAGATCCATTGTTGCCTTTCCCTCCAAGGTTCTAGCCACCAATCGTTTGTCTTAGTGGTTCATATTAGTACCTATTTATAAACTACTTATAATTAAGTCTATTGGTAGTGCTTGTGATTTCAAATCTGAGCACTTCTTCAGGAGTTTCCTGGATTTTTTCCTTGTACTCCTACGTGACTCCCCACTTTTCTCTTCCTCTGCTGATAGCATTTCCCCATTCTGGGTGGGAGCCCTTCAGGGTTCTGCTAGTGCTATACTAACACCTGTCTTCTCTCCTGCTGGTTTCACTTCTTCTTTTGTATTGTTTTGATTACCCATATGAACATACAATTTGGGTGGATTATTTCCCATTAATCGCATTGTCTTAACATTTGAGGAAAAGCTAGCTCTCACTGTGATGCCCTGGGTTTCTAAAATGTGGAAACAGAGTCCACCTCATATTTGACATAGTGTTTTCTTTTGTTTGTTTGTTTTAATCTCTTTTATTGCAGACAACTAGAAATTGCAGAATTTTAGGCTTTCTCTCTCATCTTTGAAATTTTCATTTTACTGTTTTTAAAAATTAATTTAAATTTTCAGTGTTATAGTAGCTACTAATTTGAATCACAGCTACTCAGACAAACTGTTAGCAGCTAAAGTCCTAGGAGGGCAAGGCAGGAATGGATCTAATTTGCAGTAGCCTGACTGCCTCCTTCTGAGGTCTATGTCTGCCTTCCAGTAACTAGGCCAGGTTTCATTTTAGTCTCTTGAAGTGAGATAAAAGTTTCATCAAATGATTTATGTCAACATTTGGGAGCATTTACCTAAGCAAGTGCTACATATAAAGATTATTTATGATTTTACAACAGATGAGTGCGCTCTGAAATAAGCATTCAGTTTGTACCATCCACATATATCATTCCGTTTTTAAAAACATTTGAAAGACCTTAAATATAGTTTTGTATATATTGAAAAGATACACACAAAATATATGTGTGTTCTGCAATATTTTAAATGAAACACTTTTCTATTTGTTCAACATACTTCTCTAGGAAAACAAAATTACTGACAACCCTGAAACCGGGTGTGTATCCCTCACAATCACATGCTCCATTTTCTTTTCTTTTCTTTCTTTCTTTCTTTCTTTTTTTTTCAGAAATAACCATTATCCTAAATATTGTTTTATATAAAGTTTTATAGTTGTTTTGCTTGCAAACAATGTCATTATGAACATTCTCATCCATATTTTCTGATGAACATGCATGAGATTTTTTGTAGGCAGCATATCTAGGAGTGAAAATGCTGGATTTTAAATTCTGCAACATTTGTATTTATTAGATAAAGCAGGTTCTTTCTCAAAGTGCTCTTTTAAATCTACTCTGGGAACAAAAATGCATTTTGCTTTTTATACATCTTTACCTGTACTTGGTGTTTTGTATTAAAGCTGTTCCTTGTTAAATTAGCATTTTACTTATTAATAGTTAAACATGTTTTTTCTTATGACTTTGGCCTTCAATTTTAGCAAGCCAGGCAAAATGTTTTGCTTCTTGAAGGAGAAAATCATAAGGTTGAGAGCAAACAGTGATGGAGATGGATGCCCCTTGGAGGGCTCTGTGGTGGGCCAACCAACAACCTGTGAAACAACCTGCTCATTTATGCTCTGATTTCCCCCTGAGTACTGACCCACACCCATAGGCTGGTTTTGAATTTACCACTTTGGTTTTATGAACAAATTTTCCTAGGCTTTCCCTCTCATTCTGCCCCAACCTCTTTCTAGTGTGATTGTATTTCTGGCCTCAGAATCATCTGATGCCTTCCATGGCAGTGGTACTTTCACAACAAACTAGACATTTTCTTTTAAATAGGCTGTAATAAGAATTTGTATCAGGCAAATTGGAAGATGAACACCTGAGAGATACTGAGTGCCATTCAATTTCTGCCAAAGACTAGTCTACATGTTTTTATTTTCCAACATGTCTAGTATCAACTGACCAAAAAGATAACAAGGACCATGTAAGACCACCTGTACTGTGATCTTTAAGAATATTTTAAAGCCTGTTCCCAGACATCCTTCCATTCGCATTCAAATTTCTTTGTGATGACTTTGTTAACTAGGCCAACAAGATATTTAGATGAAGTGAAATATGATTTCACCAAACCTCCAAAATTCCTATCTATAGGAACTTACTTTCCTGATAGTGACTTGATCTATAGGAAGTAGTAACTGATTTCTCACAGCATAAGGAATGATTCCAACTACTACAGCTCATGCAATCTCTGGAATTTCACAAACCGCAGAGCATTGAAGTTGAATTGAATGTATTAACTACACAGGGTGATGACAGTTGATAACCTCTCCTGTCCATCTTCCTCTCATAAGCTGGAAAACACTGATTAATTGCCCTAACTCGTTTTTAATTTTTACCAGAGCAAATCCTTGCTAAATTGTGATGAAATAAACACCAAACATTCAAACCTCAATAGCAATAAAATAAACCTAAACAGGAGCAAAATTATTAGAACACACTTTACACCAAAGAAGATACACTATTGCAAAGAATACCTGGAAAGATGTTCAGTATCACTAGCTTTTATAGGAATGACAATTAAATGTAGAATGAGATGCAATGATATGGGCTAAAATTAAATGACCAGCTATTTCAAGTGTTGGTCAAAATGAATCATCTTAGTCATCTTTCAATTACTGCAACATATACCTGAGATAGTCAACTTTTTAAAAGAAAATATGTTCTTTGGCTCACAGTTTGGAGGTTCCAATCCATGTTTGGTTGTGGCATTGCTTTTGGACCCCTGGCAAGTCAGCATATCATGGTAAGGTAGAGAGTATGTGGGAGAGCAAAGCCACTCAACTCATAGCCCAGAGGCAAAAGACTGGAAGAGAAAGGGGTCAGGGTCCCACTGTGCCCTTCCAGAACATTTCCCCCAACAAATGAAAGACTTCCCTCTCAGCCATACCCCTTAAAGTTTCATCTGCCTCCCAATGGGCCAAGTAGGAGATTCAGCCTTTAACACGTGTGCCTTTGGGGTACATTTAAGATCCAAACTGCAGCAAAGAGTAAGTGGAAATCTCATACACTGCTGGTGAGGTTATAAAATCATACAACTGCGGAAATGAATTTGGAATTTTTTGATAAAAAACCTTACATATCCTACACAACTCAGTCATCCACCCCTAGGTATTTGAGAGAAGTAAAAATGTGTAAATACAAAAAAGAATATATGAAGGTTCAAAGCAATTTTATTTATAGCAATCAAACGCTGAAAACAACCACAATTTCCACTAAAAGGTGAATAAAGGAATAGATTATGGCATATCCACATAATAAAACACTACTCAGGAATAATAAAAAATGGCAAGACTGGATGAATTTCAATATAATTAAGGTGAGTTACAGTATTCAGACACAAAATAAATGTATATTATATGATTTCCCTTATTAAAATTCTACAAAATGCAAATCAATATTTAAAGAGAGCAGGTCAATCGTTGACTGCATATATGCGGCCAAGAAGAGATAGAGAAGATGGATTGCAGATGAGGAAACTTTGGTAAGTAATGATTATTTTCACCATCTTGTATTGGAGATCATTTTCCACTTATATAAGTATATCAGTCATGCCAACTTGTACACTTTAAGCACACATATAGTTTATTGTGTTTCAATTGCATCTCAATAAATCTGTTTTTAAACTACCCTGGACCAACCATTTCTTCAATCAGAGCATCAATCTGATAATTTTTCTCCTGTGTAGTTTAATATATAGACCAAAAGAGGTCTTGAGCATCATCAAATGTTTTCATTTTACATGGCTAATTGACTATGGGTGAAAGTTGAATTTAGACAATGTATTCTTTGAAAATGGTAAGGAAAAATGTTCCATTCACATACAATACCCTTTCATAAGTGTAGTTGGGCAATAGCAATTTAACCAATATACTAATGAATATATTTGTGATACTCCCCTTATCTCCCAGTCTCAATTTCTAGACCTTCAGAATGGCATGTTTATTCCTTACAGGGTACACAAACTAAGGGGTATACTTAGGGTTGTTTAGAAGCTTATCAAAACCTGAAGGCTCTGAGACTTTACCTTATTTGCAATTGTCTGCCAAAGTTTCATGAATTTTGGCAGAAAATAAGAGATTCCTGAATCAGCCTTAACAGATCATGTTACTCTCAGGAAGAATAGTAAACATAATTTCAATGTCTGTGTTGATTCTCAAGTCTTGATACCCAGGGTTCATGGACAGGAAATCTGGATGATTCTTGCACATGTAGTGGGTTGCTGTACAGAAAAATAACTTCAAGTTTCTCAAACTCAAATCTTAGCAACAGAGAAAAATCCTTTTGTCCCAGAGATTGGCATTGCCTGTATTATACTGAATGGAAAGCAAAGAATCTTTTGCTCTGAAGAGGCATCATCTCCATCTTCAGACTTGGTAAACATAGCTGCCTTTTACATTGGAAAAAGACATTATCTTCTAATGCTGCTTGAACATCCTTGAACAGGTGGTCTGAAACAAAAACAGCCAGTGTCTCTGCTCAAGTGCCATGTGAAAATGAGTACAATTTTAACATGCTTTAATTATCTTTAGAGTACTTGCAGTGTTTGAAATGTTTTTATTTATGTATTGCCTTACCAGAAGAATGCCTTGCCAACACTCTAACCCCAGCTCCCAAACCATTTGTTTTATGGAAGCAAACATAATCTGCAGGATTCTTTACTTATTTCTGGAGCCTATACTGCCTACCATGTAGGTGTTTAAAATATTTATTTAAAATATTTATTGAATGAATGAGTGAACCAAACACTATTGCTCCATTTAGAACAAGTTCCTGCATAAGGTGCTGCAATGGTTGATCCTCAACTGTCACAGAATTCTTAAGTAGTTTTCCTTTGGTTTTAATTTTTGGCCTGTAGAAAGAGATATGAGAGTATTTCGTCTCTCTTTCTGTTTATTTATTATTCAGTAATTCAACACATCGATATATACCATATGTTGTACGTTCCTCATATTAAAAAGAAGCTAATTCAACATATACATTATTGCTAAAATAGGTAAATTATCACTCATCTAGACATGTATAATGAAATGAATTTAACATTTAACATTGTGATGAGCTCCTCTGCACCTAATGTTGATTTTTAGGCACTGCTGGATGACATTTAATACCAAATTCATCCACTCATCACATTTTCTAACAGCAGCAGCCTCTGTATTAGTCACTTTAATTATGTATTTTGGAGACAGAGAATGCTATGTGGGATTATCACCTTTCAAAATAAATGGGAAAATATAAGATAAAATACAAAATAAGATGTAAAATTAAATTTTAATTTTACTTAAGAGCTCTAGGTTTTTATTTTATATTTTTCAGGATGGACGGTAAAGACTCAACCTTATATAAACCTGTTTTCCTTTGCTCTGCCCAACTGTTTTTTACAAATTAATAGTAAAATATCACCATAGTGAAACAGCTATTAGGAAATCTAATTTTCTTCCTGAAAAATATAAAAATTTTTTGGAGACTCCCAGCCAATCAAAATTGTCAATACAACAAAGCAATGTTGTGCAAACCACTTTATTTCATCATCTCTCTTTGGAAAAATAGTTAATTTTTATTGATGTGCAAATGTGCAAAACAATATGCCATTTCATTTAATTTTTCATGGTCACAATGACTATGAGAGAGATGCTACTTTCATTACCACTCTGCTTCTATTAGTTATTTAAACAACATTTTTTAAATGTGGAAGCTAAAGCTTAAAGAATTAAGTATGTTGGCCAAACTCACAAAACTAAATGTGAAAAAGACTGAATGATGGTTTTAGCATACCACCAATGTGAGGATTAGAAAACATCTTTCTCTGAGCCTAATAGATAATATGTAGACACATACTTGAATTGTAGTGATATTTCACCTGCCATAAATGGCACTCTTAGCACTTTCAAGGAGGCCAATCACTATAATAATGGCTATGTAAGATCTTATATTAAGATATCTTTTGCATAACTAGATTATACTGCATCTACTGTTTTGTAACCTACTTCTTCCCACTTAAAAATAATTCAGAACATTTGCTCATGCCATTAGATGGCCATATGCCACTGTATTGTACCACAACATGAGAATGCAAGAGAATGATTCAATTAATAGGGTTGCTAATAATTTGGGTCTATTATATAATTACATATTTAAAAATATCAGACATTAAAATTGGGAAAAAGTTTTAAAAGTTTTAGGTTTCTGAAACAGTTCTAGAATATGCTCCTGAAATTTGTATCAGTGTATCTTGTACAAGTAATATTTAAGAGACTTGTTTCTGACTTTTGCAGAAAGTAGGTGTTATGTATTAGAATGGAAAAATTTCTAATTGGAAAAAAATATTTGTTATGGAGAGCATTTTTTATTACTTCAGTGTTTGGAGTAATAGAAATGTTCTTTAGTTAACTGTAACAGTTGTTGAAACTCATTAAATTGTATAGCTAGAAAGGGTGAGTTTTGCTTTAACATATGTTAGCTATAGCTCAAAAACTGACTTAATAACATGAAGCTTTATAGCTCATGCAGGTTATCTCTCCACCATGGGTCAGCTGGAAGATTTGATCTATGTGGTCCTCATTCTGAGATAGCCTGAATGGGAAGCCATCACCACACATATTACAGGGACAAAATGAGGACTGTGAAAGCTTTAAAAGTTTTATCTGCAGATAACATCTGTCCTTTTCATTCACATTTCACTGGCCCACAGGAATCATGGGATATTATGAATAAGATGTGTTTACTCATAATTTTCCAGGAGATTGGAAAGTGCAATTCTTCTCAGAAGGAGAACCAGGATGCCTATGCACATCTCTAATGACTACCATATTCTCTGATCTGTTTCCATGGACTACTAAACATTTTTCTTCACCAACAATCATAAACCAAGTTTGTCTTAATTAAAAACATGTTTGAACATTACAGTTGTACCTAATACATAAATAAATGATTCTGTGTAGATGGTCAATACAGTTTTAGAGAAGTCAGTTTTCCAAGTTATCTTTAGTATTTCTGATACAACAAAAGCTCTAAAAAAAGAACTTTTATCCTTAATATTAGAAGAGTGACTGGTACATATTAGCCACCAGGAATATTTGTTAAATGAGTAGTCTAAATAATTTCAATAGTAGTATGGTTCTAGGAGATAATTAAATACTTGTTTTAATCAAGAAGAAATGGTACCATAAATGGTGAGTCTCATTACAAAATAATAATTGACCTAAGAAAGCAGAATAAACTTTAAATACAGAAACTAGTAGCATCCAGAGTAATGAAAATGGAAAAGTTATGAAAATGGAAACTAGATTTTTTTTTTCCATAAGGGTTCCTATACATTTTAATATGGCAACATGGGGAGGGGAAAGCAGAAAGGGCTACTGGTTGTTTGAAAGATGGGCCTATATTTAGTACTTATTTAAGATTAAATCTGAGATGTCAGAGGTGATTATAAAAGTTACAGACTTCATCACTGCAAAGATAGTGTTTCAAATGGTGTATATTTTAAATTTAGGCAATTCCAATTTTGGATTAGAGTGTGAAACTAAATGATTCTGTATACATCACACATCTCATTATCTTGGAGTCAACAGTGGAGGGCTGAATACCATGCATACTCTCAGTGAACTTGAAATCTTTAAGGTGAGATCCTCACTGTGTAATAAGACTTTTCTTTTTGTATATTGCATTCAGACATTTGACAGAAAGGCTAGTTTTAGTGTAGCATTGGCTTCCTTTTAAAAAAAATTGCAGTGTCTAAATCAAAATATGATGTGTGCATCTAAAGCAAGATATGGTTTTGTGAAAGGTCAGTTTTTCTATGTCATTATGCCAAAATTAAATGTTGGGATTTACTTTCTTTAAATTGTTCATGAGCAACAAAAGAAGTGCTTAATGCACAAAATTCTCTCTTACTGAATTGCAAAGTGAGTTTCATGAAGGATTTAGTATTTTATTTTTCATGGAAGTCAGGCATCATATTTCAACATCTATGATATCTCCATTTTTTCAATATAATTGCATACCTAATATATATATATATATATATATATATATATATATATATATATATATATATATATATATAGAAGACTGCATACTAGCAAAATCATTAAAATTCAAAGCTTGCAGAAAAGAATAAAACAATGTTGAAAATCAAAGGCAAGACCTTATGCCTTCAACAAACCACCCAGATAAAACCTAGGCTATTTTATTCAAGATAATAAATAACCCAATGCCTTCATTAACCTTTATTCTTTTTTATTAGCAGTCTTGGCACCATGGCTCTGAGCCGAGCCCAGCAGGCTGCCCACAAGTGACATTTTAGAGATTGGCAAAGCAATGCACTTTATGTCAGAGTACACTATCTTGAGTTTTTGTCCTTCGCAGCAGGGGAAAGTCTCTCTGGGTCATTTTTTCCTTTTGAAGAGAGATTGGAGTATATATACATATAAACACACAAGTTTAAGCATTTCCTCCAATATGAAAAATAACTACTCACCCTTCTTATTTAATCAGAAAATGAGGTATTTAAGTTGGTTGCAAGTGTTATTATAAACCAAATTCATCCAAAAATAGAAGTAAAAATAAAAACTTTTGAGACTTCCTTAAATGATGTATTTCATGAAGACATACAACGTTTTAAGTCTGGTTCTGTGATTTGTTTTAATAGTGTAAATTATTATTTGCAGAAAGTAAATAGCCAAGCTGTTGTAGTTACAATTAAGATGAGATGTTTTATGCAGTATTTGGCGTGTGGAAATAGGAACATAGTCTTAACATACAACTGAATGAAAACAATTGAGGGATTTATATGTATAACAAAAAATTATGCATGTTGATTAAAAAGCATTTATTAAAAACATCAGTGCACATGTTTAGAAAAGTGAGATAAGGCCAGGCACATTTAATAATTTATCTAAGTTGGGAGTGTGGAATGTGAATACAGAATAAGGATAAGAGAAGATGATAGATAGATAGATAGACAGACAGACAGATGATAGAAAAAATGAAAGAGTTTGTGTGGACCAGTGATGATTATGTATCATAATTCTAAAGGTATAATTATAATTAACTCTGACACATTCCTATGAGATAAAAAAAATCATTTGGTGTGAATTAAAATTTAAATGCATTTGAGGCTCTCCCTTTCTTCCATTCTGTGTGCAGAGATGGAGCGAGTAGAGTGGACTAATCAATAAAGAAATATCTTCAAATCTTATACAAAGAGTCTTGTATGTAAGGTCAAGATTAGGTAAAATTATAAATAGGAAAATGTCACGTCTAAGATGACCTCAAGCCTTTCCTTCCCTTTTATGATATTAGAGCCAAAAATATGAATCTCCCTCTCCTGCAAGATGCCATAAATTCCTCACTTTGGGATCATTGGGACATAATCTATAACTTTTTCAGGAATAATTCAATAAAGTTAACAATAGGATAGAAAAATCACATACCAAACAGATACTACATTATTAAAATACATACCATATGTTTAGGTTTCATATATAAACATGTTTTCTACATAGAGTCAATAAATATATACTCAATATAAAAATATAAATGAAATTCAGGAATAATTCAATAAAGTTAACAATAGGATAGAAAAATCACATACCAAACAGATACTACATTATTAAAATACATACCATATGTTTAGGTTTCATATATAAACATGTTTTCTACATAGAGTCAATAAATATATACTCAATATAAAAATATAAATGAAATATATGTGTATATATATACATATTGTATACATGAAAGTATACATATATATGCACATACATACATTACGTATTTATTCTTTTTATTTTTCGAGGCCTTTTTTCTACCAGGGATTTTTTCTAAGCTCTAGGAATACCACAGTGAAGAATACAAAATACATATATTCTTAGAGTTTATTTCTGCAGAGAAGGCTGACAACACATGAACGAATAAATTATAGCATCACATACTAGTAGGGGCTATAGCAAAAAAAAAAAAAAAAAAAAAAAAAAAAAAAAAAAAAAAAAGCAAAGAAGTGACAATGACAGAGAAGCTATCTTTATAGAGAGATAAAGCAGAGACTGTCTGAGAAGATGGCATTTGATAAGAACTGTGAACGACACAAGAATTCTCAAATAACCCAAATAATTAATGGAATGTAGATATCAGCATGGCTCTGTATTATGAAAACAGGAAAGCAGAGTTGAGTTTTTCTGACCATAAACTCAGGTAGGTAGGTAATTATTTTTCTTCAATTCAGCAGCAATTGTATTTTGTGCTGACATTTCAAACACTGGCAATAAACTACTTGGTAAATTATGGATAACCTGTGATTTCTGATTTAAACTCAGTTCTTTCAGTACCCTAATCACTCTAATATCCTTTCCTTCTCCATAGAACTTATAAAAACAATGATGGTGGTGAACTGTGTGCATGTTTTCAGGGTGGACAGAGTGAGTTATGTGGCATTATAATTTAAGGTGAGTTAAATAAAAGCAATGGTCTACAGTTATTCTGTGTTGGCATCCACTAAGGGATATAAATCTGGGCTGTTGCATTGTCATCTCTTGGCAATTGCATCCTCTGAGGTGGCTAACTTCCTCCTGGTCTCTGACCATCTGGTGGGGAGTGCCTTCTGCTGCCATGTGCCCTTGTCAAAGACACAGAACTCTTTCAGAATATTTTTCCTCTCAGCAGTATTTTATGACCTTCTCAAGGACAATTAATGTTAGATTGGGCTTCAAGGTTGTCCTTCATGGCTGTTTCAGGCCCTGGGACCATGAAAATTCTTTTCACCTCTAACATTCTCTATTATAAGGTCAAGGAAATTCCTGAAAATTTTCTTTCTTAGGAGTTTCCATGGGAAAAGGAACTTGTTCAGTTTTCTATTCATGCACATTTTTATGAGATCCTATCAATCATTTCCTTCCCACTGAAGTTAAAGCCAGGACATACATCTTATCACATAAACTAACAATGTTTAACAATTTGGAGGGAGGGGGTACTGGGGATTGAACTCAGGAACACTCGACCACTGAGCCACATCCCCAGCCCTATTTTGTATTTTATTTAGAGACGGTTTCACTGAGTTGCTTAGTGCCTCAATTTTGCTGAGACTGGCTATGAACACATGATCCTCCTGCCTGAGACTTCAGAGCCATTGGGATTACAGGTGTGTGCCACTGCCTGTAATTAACAGTTTTTTTTTTTTTTTTTTTTTTTTCTACTTCAGATTTCCTTTCTCAGCCTAGAGTCTCTTCAGTCACAAGGGAAGTGAAAGAACTTCCCCAGGGGGAAAAATCTATTTTTTTATTATGATTTTTAGCTTGAAAAGAGAGATTCCGATGTCATTTTTGTACTGAAGGGACTTGTGAAACAACTGAAGAAATTTAATGAAGTGTGGAAAGGAATAAACAGTTAAATATTAAAGATTTTCAGAAGTGCTAGTTGAAGATCCTTAAATTCTCTTGGCCATGAAATGTAAAATGTTCTAGAGAGAAGGTATGAAATATTGATCAATGAATGACTGTTCTGGCAAAAAGACATTTTTGTAGGGTCTAGAGAAAAGTGCGACCACCTTAGAGACTATACGTATTCTAGAAAGAGTCCAGTGATTAATGGAGGGACAGAAACTGAAGACTGTCCTAGGTTTGTGCAGGGATGAGAATCTGGTTAGAAACCACCTCACCTACAACTGTGATTGAGAAAAAAATGGGTTTGCGTGGTCCCACCCAATCCATAATAGGGGAATATTTTTGGTGTAAATCTTGTCTCTGTTGAGAATTAAAATGCAATAAATAAAATGTTTCTATATCTTTGCATCTGAGTTATAATATATATACATATATATGTATATATGTATACACATTATCTAAAAATTGTACCAACAAAATTTTATAGGTAATTACATCTCTTTTTCCTTGTGAATCTGACTAAAACTGACATAAAACCTCTTATAATGGATCTCCAAACACCAAAGGAAGGTATGAGAAGAAAGGAAAAATAGTCAAGAAAGAAGTTAGATACAGGTAAATCTAATAATAGTATTGTCTACATTGAAAAAGTAATGCTATGAATAATTTCTAAATTATAGAGAATTTTAAAAGGATAAAATTGAAAGGTAGGATAATAACAGCATATAAGCTAAGAAAGGTTAAAACACTTTAAGATTTAGAAGGAGGGAAAATGACTTGATTACATTTAATCTTTAAGTTAGATATGTTAAGATTTCAAGGTTAATACACACACACTCAAATACAACAATTTTCTAAAGCAGAAGTGGATAAAATTGAATTAGAAGGATATAATTTTATGTAAGCACAAAATAAGATATGAAGCAGAGAAAAAAATTAAATAGGGACAGCTTGAGAAATAGAAAGCATGAGACAGGTGGTGAAAATCAATCCAAATGTATCACTATATATTTAGACTCTGAGTTAAAAAATAAAAAGTATTTGCTCTTCAGTTAAATACACCTAAAATATAAAGACTGATGAAAATAAAGACAAAATAAATCTTTGCTCAGAGATATCTGTTCTACAGAAGGGCAGGAGTGACAGCAGCAGCAGTCAGAAAAGAGGTTCTTTACAGCCCTGGATATCAGTGATAGGGAACAGCTCATGTGGAATACCATGGGGGGATTTCCAAGATAAACTAATCTCAGAGTAGAGAGCATCTCTGGGGTATTGTGGTGTTATGATATTTATGTAATTTAGGAACAAGTAATGTCACATTAACTGTAATCCAAAATTTCTGACTCACACCAGCAGGCATGTGAAATCTAGGTGGGTTTACTCATTATTTCTGATTGCAATTTCCAAGAGACTCTCAATGTCATTGGTAGGCAGATATTAACCTACCAAATGTAGATTATCTCTGCAGATGATACCTGGTTTTATACTAAATATTGGATCCATGTCCAAAATTAAGTCTCTGGAAATCAAATTATAAAATAGTTTAGAGACATTTCATAAATGTAAAAGTAATTATATCCAAACTCAAATTCATCATGATAGAATAATATCAAATTTAGCTAATTATTCATGTACTAAGTATAAAGTTCTAATTAAATGTTTTTTAACATATTTTTTTTAATCTTCAAAAATTACCAATATTATCACCCTGTTTTGGGCTAGGAATAGTAAAATTCAATGAAATTACATGAATAGTTTAAGGTATCATTGGAGAATGTAATGTAACACTTTTCTAAATGTTCATGTCCTGTTACTAAGTATTTGTAACCAAGATAGCATAGTATTTTTCAACTCTTCATTTAAAAAAAATTATATATCTGCCCATTTAAAAAAATTTTGTATAAGGGTAGAAATTTATGACTGTATTATTGACTATTTTCTCCTAAAATTAGAGAGGTTCCTAACAAATAAGTGATAAAATACATATATATGTACATATATAAAAATATACATATTTATTTACATAAATAAATATTATTTGTAAATTAATAAAATAACTATTATTTATATTAATAAATATTTATATAAACATAAATTCATATAAATAATGTTTATATATATATATATATGCATATTTATTTATTTTTTTTGGTACCAGGTATTTGTGTGTGTGTGTTTGATTATTTATTCATCATTTCATCCCCTAGTGACAGTGCCTTATCCAGTAGACACTTAAAAAGTGTTCTTCAATAGAGTTTTGAACAGGATAAAATGGTATGAAGAATTTTTTCTTTTTTTAGCCAACAGAGTGCTTTTATTTATTTATTTATTTATTTTAAATTTTTTATTATTCTAATTTGTTATACACGTTTGCAGAGTACATTTCATTTCATATTACATATAAACAGCACAATTTTTCAAGTTGCTGGTTTAATATAAAGTATTTTTACAACAATTGTGTCTTCATACATGTATTTAGGGTAATCATGGATAACTCAGTCTACTATTATTCCTATCCTCTTGCCCCCACCTCTCCCTCCCCTCTCTTTGTTCTATTTAAAGCTCTTTCATTCTCCTCTCATTCCCTCTCTCTTGCCTTTATAAGTTAGTATTTTCATATCAAAGAGAGCATTTGACCTTTGGTTTTTTGGGATTGGCTAACTTCACTTAGAATTATTTTCTCCAACTCTATCCATTTACCTGCAAATGCCATGATTTTATTCTCTTTTAGTGCTGAGTAGTGTTCCATTGTGTATATATACCAAAGTTTCCCTATCCATTCATCTGCTGATGGGCATTGGGGTTGGTTCCACAATCTAGCTATTGTGAATTGTGCTGCTATAAACATTGATGTGGCTGTGTCCCTGTAGAAACCTGTTTTTAAGTCCTTTGGGAATAGGCCAAGGAGTGGGATAGCTGGGTCAAATGGTGGCTCCATTCCCAGTTTTCCCAGGAATCTCCATACTACTTTCCAGATTGGTTTCACCAATTTGCAGTTCCACCAGCAATGTAAAAGTGTGCCTTTTCCCCCACATCCTTGCCAGCATTTATTGTTGTTTGTTTTTTTGATAGCTGCCAATCTGACTGGAGTAAGATGAAATCTTAGAGTTGTTTTGATTTGCATTTCTCTAATTGCTAGAGATGTTGAACATTTTTTTCATATATTTGTTGATTGTATATCATCTTCTGAGAAGTGTCCATTTAGCTCCTTGGCCCATTTATTAATTGTGTTATTTGTTTTTTTGGTGTTAAGGCTTTTAAGAGCTTTATAAATCCTTGAGGTTAATGTTCTATCTGATGTGCTTGTGGTAAAGATTTGCTCCCATTCTGTTGGTCCTCTATTCACCTCACTGATTGTTTCTTTTGCTGAGAAGAAGCTTTTTAGTTTGAATCAATCCCATTTATTGATTCTTGTTTTTAGTTCTTGCGCTATAGGGGTCTTATTGAGGAAGTTGGAGCCTAAACCAACATGATGGAGATTTGGGCCTACTTTTTCTTCTATTAGGTGCAAGGTCTCTGGTTTAATTCCTAGGTCCTTGATCCACTTTGAGTTAAGTTTTGTGGATGGTGAGAGAAAGAGATTTAATTTCATTTTATTACATGAGGATTTCCAGTTTTCCCAAAGCCATTTGTTGAAGAGGCTGTCTTTTCTCCAGTGAACATTTTTGGCACCTTTGTCTAATATAAGATAACTGTAGATGTGTGGGTTCATCACTGAGTCTTCTATTCTGTACCATTGGACAACTGGTCTATTTTGATGCCAATATCATGCTGTTTTTGTTACTGTTGCTTTGTAGTACAATTTAAGGTCTGGAATAGTAATGCCACCCACTTCATTCTTCTTGCTAAGAATCGCTTTGGCTATTCTGGGTCTCTTATTTTTCCAGATGAATTTCATGATTGCTTTTTCTATTTCTATGAGGAATGATATTGAAATTTTGATTGGTATTGCATTGAATCTGTATAGTGCTTTGGGGAGAATGGTCATTTTGACAAAATTAGTTCTACCTATCCATGAACAAGGTAGATCTTTCCATCTTCTAAGATCGTCATTAATTTATTTCTTTAGCGTGCTGTAGTTTTCATTGTAGAGGTCTTTCACTTCTTTTGTTAAGTTGATTCCAAATATTTTTTTTTTTTTGAGGCTATAGTAAATGGGGTGGATTTCCTAGTTTCTCTTTCTGAGGATTTGTCTCTGATGTAAAGAAATGCCTTTGATTTATGGATATTGATTTTATATCCAGCTACGTTGCTGAATTCATTTATTAGATTTAGAAGATTTCTGGTGGAATTTTTTGGATCTTCTATGTATAGAATGATATCGTCTGCAAATAGTGATAATTTGAGTTATTCTTTTCCTATCTGTATCCCTTTAATTTCTTTCATCTGTCTAATTGCTCTGGCTAGGGCTTCAAGAACTATGTTAAATAGGAGTGGTGAAAGAGGGCATCCCTGTCTTGTTCCAGTTTTTAGAGGGAATGCTTTCAATTTTTCTCCATTTAGGATGATGTTGGCCTGGGGCTTAGCATAGGTGGCCTTTACATTGTTGAGGTATGTTCCTGTTATCCCTATTTTTTCTAGCATTTTGAACATGAAGGGATGTTGTATTTTGTCAAATGCTTTCTCTGTATGTATTGAGATGATCATATGATTTTAATCTTTGAGCCTGTTGATGTGATGAATTACAGTTATTGATTTTCTTATATTGAACCAACCTTGCATCCCTGAAATGAAGCCCACTTGATTGTGACGCACTATCTTCTTGATGTGTTTTGTATTCAATTTGCCATAATTTTATTGAGAATTTTTGCATCTGTATTCATTAGAGATATTGGTCTGAAGTTTTCTTTCTTTGATTTGTCTCTGTCTCATTTTGGAATCAGGGTGATATTGGCCTCATAGAATGAGTCTGGGAGTGTTCCCTCTTTTTCTATTTCATGAAATAGTTTGAGAAGTATTGGTGTTAGTTCTTCTTTAAAGCTCTTGTAGAACTCAGCTGTGTATCCATCTGGTCCTGGGCTTTTCTTGGTTGGTAAGGTTTTTATGGCATCCTCTATTTCTTTGCTTGAAATTGACCTATTTCAATTGTGGATATCATCTTGATTTAGTATAGGCATATCATATGTCTCTAGAAATTTGTTGATGCCTTCATTATTTTCTATTTTATTGGAGTATAAATTTTCAAAATAATTTCTAATTATCTTCTGTATTTCTGTAGTGTCCATTGTGATATTTCATTTTTCATTATAAATATTGGTAATTTGTGTTTTTTTTCTTTTCTTTGTTAGCATAGCTAAAGGCCTATCAATTTTATTTATTTTTTCAAAGAACCAACTTTTTGTTCTGTCAATTTTTTCAATTTTTTTTTAAATTTCAATTTCATTAATTTCAGCTCTGATTTTAATTATTTCCTGTCTTCTACTTCTTTTGAGGTTGATTTGTTCTTCTTTTTCTAGGGCTTTGAGATGTATTGTTACTTCATTTATTTGTTGACTTTTTCTTCTTTGGAGGAATGAGCTCCATGTAATGAACTTTCCTCTTAGTACTGCCTTTAGTGTGTCCCACAGATTTCAGTATGTCTTATCGTTCTCATTTACCTCTAAGAATTTCTTAATCTCCTTCTTGATGTCTTCTGCAACCCCTTGATCATTCAATAGCATATTATTTAGTCTCCAGGTGTTAGTGTAGCTTTTCTTTCTTTTTTATTATCATTGATTTCTAATTTAATTCCATTATGATCTGATAGAATGCAAGGTAATATCCCTACTTTTTATACTTGCTTAGAGTTGCTTTATGGCATAATATAGGGTCTATTTTTGAGAAGGATCCATGTGCTGCTGAGAAGAAAGTGTATTGGCTCATTGATGGGTGATATACTCTATATATGCCAGTTAAGTCTAAATTATTAATTGTATTATTGAGTTCTATAGTTTTTTTGTTTAACTTTTGTTTGGAAGATCTATCCAGTGGTGAAAGAGGTGTGTTAAAGTCACCCAGATTTAACCCAGGGGTGCTTAACAACTGAACCATATCCTCAGTCATTTTTATTTTTTATTTTGAAACAGGTTTCTCTAAGTTGCTTAGGGTTTCTCTAAGTTGCTTAGGGTCTCACTAAGTTGCTGAATTGGGCTTTGAACTTTTCATCCTCCTGCCTCAGCCTACTGATCTGCTGGGATTACAGGCATGTGCCACCATGTTCAGCTCCACAAATATTGTTTATATGAATGAACAAATGAGTAAATAATCTGTGGTTAAGAATTTGGTTCCGAGACAAAGGAGATGATGTTTTTGGAATATTGTTCAAAGCAGGAATTTGTCTTTGTCAGATGATAAATCATATTTTATAAACCATTGAGAAAAAAAGGATTAAAAAGGTTGAAAAAATGCATTGCCAAAAGGATACTAGGAAAAATAATTACCAATAAGAAAGAAACTGTAGATATACTGAAAATGAATTTAATTAGTAATATGAATGTCCAAAATGTGGAAGGAGAAAAATAATACACAAGTTTGCGTATCTCTTCACAGGGAATTTTTGTATGTTTTCTTACTTAAGAACATTGATATAACCTTTGGCCACAAATTAAAGCCACTACCTTTGCTTTAGTTGAAAATTTAATTTGTAAAAAACAATTATTTTAATTTTCATATTTGTTATGATTGATAGGTAATATATTACTATATGTATATATCATCTTTCTTACAATATAATTTCTTAAGATGCATAAATAGTGTTCAGTTCTTTGGATCAAGAAGAGCAGTAGTCTTGCCTCCAGTACTAATTAAGTAAGTAGTGACTTATAAAGTTGAGAGGCACAATTCCATTTATGTAAATATTCTGTTTCAATTATTCTATGTTATAGATGAATTTTGAATAGCTTAGCTTTAGAAAAAGTTGAGATGAATTTTAATTTGTGCTTTCACATCCTGCCATGTATGAGAAAGGATGAAAACAATCTGAAGGCATTCTATATTTTGTGTTCATTTTTAATTTAAAATTCATTTTTAAGATATTTCAATTGTGTCAAACTTTACAAATATTTTCTTGTTAAATTATTAATTCATCAAAGTTTTATATAGTCTTAAAAATAATTGAACATCTTATTTTGTGTGTATGTATTTTGCCTAATCTATTATGAATGATTGCCCTTTTTTTCTAAGCATTTTGTACATGTGACATTTTATATGTGTGAACTCATTTAATCTTACACAAGTGTGTGCAGTTTTTGCCACTATTATTGCTTTCATTTAGTAGATGAATGAAATTGTAGCTCGCTTGTAACCAGTGAGCAGAGGATCCAGAATTCAAAGAGGCACCTTGACTCAAGAGCACAGCTGTAAACATTATCATGACACTAATTATAATTATAATCAAAACAGGAATAACACCTTCCCCTTCCACTCATGTGGGAGATATGGTAATAGATGTTTGATATAGACTATGTTCTCTTTATTAATTTACTGTGTTTCTTTACTAACATTCAATTGGCCATAAGTACATGTCTCTTTCTGGATTTTTTTGTTTTTACAAATCTACATGTCTATTTTTATATTGATAATACACTTTAATGCTTAATGCAACTTGAGACTGTTGAAATTAGGTAATGTAATTCTTCCCATATTTTTCTTTTTATGGATTGTTTTGGCTAGATCTTTTACATTTTCATACAAATTTAAAAATCAGTCTTTCAAAATTTATGAAATAAAAATATTGCTGAGTATTTTTAAAAGTACAATATGACTGAATCTACAGATGGAACTGATATTTTAACAATGTTGAAACTTCTGATCCTTCAGCACAGTATAACTTTATATCTTAGGGAGTTTGTGTTATTGTCAGCAATATTTTGTAATTTTCATTGCACAAGTTTTGAAAACTTTGTTTAAATTTGTAATATTTTTGCATGCTTTTGCAAATACTTTTCTGATTTTTTTCATTATTAATATGTATAAGTGCTGTTGAGTTTTGTATATTAACAAATGTATCCTATAATTTTTCTAAACATACCTATTATACTTAGTAGAGGTTTATTCCTAGTAATTATAAATTGAGACTTTAGACAGATCATCATGCTAGCTGCAATTAAAGAAAATTTTACTACTAAATGTCTACAGTATACATTTTATTTCTCTTTCTTGCCTTATCACACAGGCTAGTATTTCCATTACAAAACTATAAAGAATGAAAATTTTCTCCAATTATAATCCGTGGAGAAACACATTTTGTATTTACCACTAAAGTATGATGCTAGCTCTAGGTTTTCATTATAGATGAACTTTATCAGGTAGTAGAAGATCATTTTTGGACAAAGTTTTCTTAAACCTTATTTTTTAACTACAAAAGATATTAATTTTTTTCAAAGTTTTTTATACATCTATACATGATGAAGATATTATTTTTATATCAGTGTTTTTATGTGATATATTAGACTGATTGCTTCAAATATAAAATCAACCTTGCATGAACTCTACTTGATTATTATGTATTTTTCTTGTAATATATTAGTTGATTTAATTAACTTTGTTGAAAATATTTTATCATATATAGCAAACATATATATGAAAATATTTCATCATATATATAAATATATAGCAAAAATATTGTCCTATGGTATGTTTTTCTTGTCTTTGACATGAGAGGTCAAAGACAAGAAAAACATAAATTGGGTCTCAAAATGAATTAAGAAAAACATAAATTGGGTCTCAAAATGAATTAAGAATTGATCTGGAAATTTTGCAAAATCTTGTATATCCAATTAGTAACACTTATTCCTTAAATATTTGGTACAATTCACCAGTGGAGCTTTCAGAATTAAGGGTTTTCTTTGTGGTTACGTTTTGATAGATACATGATTTTTTTTTTAGTAATTTGAATCTCTGTATGTATTTATTCATTTCACATAAATTACCAAATTTATCAGTATAAAGTTACTTAAAGTAGTCACTTATCCATGGAGTCTTTGGTCACATTCTCCTTTTAATTCCTCATGTTGATAATTGTTTGCACTGTCTTTTGTTCTCGAAGCTATATAGTAAGAAATTTGTCTGTTTTATCTTTTCAAGGAACAAACTTTGGCTTAATTTGTTTTCACTATTGTTTTTCTATTTTAATGACAGTTTTCATTATCTTTTACTAATTGTTTTCTTATCCTTTCTTTGGGTTTGATTCATACTCTTTATCTTCTTGTTGTCTTATTTTGTTTTTAAGATTTAAATCCAGATCATATTTCTTCAAACTGTAGCCCAGAGCTCAGATAATTGTAAATAAATTTCTATTGTAATGCAGTCAGAACTCATTTATTTAAATGCTCTCTCTGCTTTCTCACTACATCAGGGTTGAAAAGTCTGGCAGAGATCTCATGGCCTAGAAGCCTAAAATATTGCTCAGTAAATCTTTAGAGGAAAAACTTTCTGACTATTGGCCAAGATAATTCTTTTCTTTTTTCATTTCTAGTAGGAGAATGTCTCGCTAAACATTTTATTTATGTACTGTTGTCCTTACCTCCTCAAATTTTTGATATATTCTGTTTTTATTTTCACTGGGTTCAAGATGTTCTTGAATTTCTATTCAGATTTCTCTTTTGATTCATTGATTATTTAGAAACACATGGTTTAATTTCCAAGTATTCAGACATTTATATGTTCCTCTCCTATTTGATTTTTACCTTAATTCCAGAGTGATGAGGCAACATGTTTTGCATGATTTTGTCCCTTCAGTGTAATTTAGGATTGAGGCACATTATAATCTAACTTATTAAATGTTCCAATTAACTATGAAAAAATTAAAAACTGATGGGCAAACTACAGTCCAGGGGCTCAGTGTGGCTGACAATGTTTTTTTTTTAATAAAGTTTTATTGGGACACAGATTTTAATGATTTGTGTATTGTCTATGGCTGCCTCTGTCCTACAAATGCCAAATACAGTAGTTGTGATAAAGGTGTTGTAGAGGGCTAAAGGGCTAAGAAAAATAGTGCAGATCTTCACTGTCCATGTACCTGCCATGAACTTCACACATCCTTGATGGAACATCTAAAGAATGCAGATTTCTCTGTGGTAGGTTTGGCTCACTCACAAGAACTCAGAGTCATTTACTTATTTCAAGGCTATCACTCCTTCCCTTTGGGGATCTGGCCAGTCTTTGGAGGGATGATGTGTCCTTGAGGGGACCACTAAGTCACCCAGATTGTTAGAACAGAAATTTCTTTGTTCTAATTTGCATTTAAGGAGCTCCACTGGAAATAAGACTTTGAAGTCTCACCCATGGGACACTCTGCCTGGGACCTCTTGGTTGGTTCCATGAAAAGCTGCCCCAGGTCTCCCCAGCTACATGACCTCAGGTGTTGGTGTTTCTTCTCTTTTTCTTTCTCTCTTGCCATCACTTTTCCTTTTTCTCCTCCTTCCATATTATTGCTAAACTAAACACTATCTTATATGAACACAGTGTCTTTTTATTGTCTATCAGAACCCACCTGCCAAATTCAGCTGCTGCACACATAGAGTAATGCTTTAATGTTACGAGGGCATATAGAGTAAAAAGCCTAAAACATTTTATTTTTGGTCTTTTCAAGAAAAACTGTTTGCCATCCACTGCTTTCAAAGAATGTGTGTTCTGCTTTTTGTCTAGTGAAATGTTTTATAAATGTCAATTAAGAAAAGGTTCTTCAAGTCTCTTTTACCATCACGGATTTTCTGTCTACTTTTTCCATCAATTGAGAGGAAGGAGTTGAATCTCCAGCTATGATTGTGGATGTGTCTGTTTCTCTTTGCAGTTATGTTAGTTTCTGCCTTATGAAGTTTAAAATTCTATTTTTAAACCATTTAACCCACATATTTTGGAATTCATTTCCCTATTTATCATGAAATATAAAAAGAATACATTTCCTAAAGTTCTATGCAAGTACATAAAATTTAAGTTTGTTGTATGGATGAATGGACCCTTTTATCTTCTTTGCTAATAGTCTTTACTTTGAAATGTTTTTAAACTCTTTAAATCATTTTTTCCTTTCAGATACTTCTATATAATTTTGTATTTACATAGAATTACAAGAAATAACACAAGAAAATACTATGTTCCATATACCAAGTTACCGCAAAGGTAATATTTTGTATACCTGTAGTACAATATCATAATCATGATAGATACTTAAATGGAATGCACTAAATTATTTAGACTTGACTAGTTTCATATGTACTTATGTGTATGTTTGTGTATTCAATTAAATGGAATTTTTACTGTATGGATTTGCATGACACTGTAATTATGTAGAATAGCACCATCTTAAGTATTCCCTTTTAGGGTCATAGCTACATCTCTTCCTTCTTTCCTTCTAAATGCCTGGCTACAACTAATTTATTTCTCCATATTTATGTTTTTATAAATTCAAAAACATGATAAGAATTAAATTATGTAATATGTAGCATTTTGAGTTTAACCTTTTGCTTCTAGCATAATCCCTCTGAGATCATCTGAGTTGTTGTATGTATCAAGAATTCTTTATGTTTTTTATTAGTATTACATGGTATGAATGTGCTACAATTTGATCACTCACCTGTTGAAGGACATCTGGGTTGTTTCCAGTTTAAGATTGCTATGAATAAAATTGCTATAAGCACTCATGTGTGGGTTTTTGAGACAACATATTTGTACATGTTGGTATAGAGAAATTTTCATTTCTCTGAGAGTGTAATTCCTTGATCATATGGTTTCACCTGCTTTGCTTTTTAAGAAATTGCAGAAAGTGCTAAACTGCTTTCCAGAATGTCTGTACCAATTTACCTTTCCACAGCATCATGTGTTAAAATTCTCCATATCCTTCCCAGCCATTGGTTGACCAAAGGTTTATTGTGTAGATCTTTAACACACTAAATCAACTTTCAAATGACATATAATTGCATTTATAATTTGAAAACCTTACAAAAGCACTCTTCTTTTAATCCACTGCCAGTCTTTGTGCTGCCATTGTTATTTGTTTACTTCTACGCATGTGGAAAATGCTGTAACACATTGAGATTTCATTTTTATTTATCTTTAAAGAGTTATTTAAAGAGGTTTACAAGATGGTGGAATAGAGAGGGTCACCTTTCTGACTGCTCCATAGCATGAAAAGAAGAAAGCAGACAGGCAGCTTCTCCACAAGGTGGATGAACGAAAAACAAAAAGCGGGGTAGGACTTACCTGGAATTTAAAACTGGACATTCAAAGTAGATTGGGGAATCAGGAAGTTGGAATAATAAAATAAGGAAGAAGTTCCCAGGGCAAACCTGTTGCCTTAGTTGAGCAGGAAGTACCAGCCAAAGCAGTCCCTCTGCAAGCAAAGTGGAGGGATCATGGAATTAAAGGAACCCACACTTTTAAGAGGACAAAGGCATGTCTAGGTATGGAGTGATTAGAGATCATGGACATTGCTTGAAAAACCTGAAAGGCACACTGAGCAGTATTCTTGTGCGGGAAAGAAGTTGCCATCTACCCAAGCTCTGTGCAGGAGGCCAAAAGAAGGAACAATTTTGCAGCCAATGTGTAGGGGCTGGCAGGTGAGGGAGCCAATTCCTGGAAAGCCCAAGTTTGGACTGAAACACCGGCCCAGTAAACACACACTGCACAGTTGAGTGTGTTTAAGTGACCAGAATAAAATCAACCTAGAGAGAGGTTTATACAGGGGAAAACTGTTCAGGGAAACCCATTTGGATCTTCCCTTCCCTCTCCAATCCAGCTGCTTGCAGGACCTGTTGGGAGGAACACAACTGCAGGAGCCCTGTTTGGGGATTGACTTGAATTGCAGTTGACTAAGAGCCGTGGAGATTTGGCCATTGTCGCCTCCCGTAGTCTCACGGGATTTGTTGCGGGATCTCGAGTGACTTGGCCGAGATTGCTGATCGGGTCAGCGCCATTTTAGGGTGTGTTTTTTGGCGTGTGTTAGTCGTTATTAGAACCAGAGAGAAAAGTTATCAGAATAAAAAGCTGTTTGTCTCCAGTTTGCTTCTGAAGTTTTTCCCGCGGCTCCGTTGCTCCAAGCGCTTTAGGCAGCAACAAGCTGAGAATATTTTCAATTCCAATGGAAAAAATTCTTTAACTTCATCAAGATTTTCTTTTCTTTTTTGTTTTATCCTCTTTAAAAAAAATAAAAAAATAAAAAATTTTCTCTGTTTAATTGGGACCTTAATGGTACATGGACATTCATAAATATATTTTTTCTCATTTTCAGCATTTTTAAAACCAATTATTTTTCAAGGATAATTTGTTTTTTGAGGATGAAGATATTTGATTAGTATATGTTAGTTTTGTTTTATATTATTTTGATTTTTAAAAAATTTTTACTTTATATATTTTTTAATCCTACCTGTTTCCTTTGATTCTCTTTCTCCCTTTTCTTCCACTAACAGCCAATCTCTATTGTTTTTTTTTTTTTTTTTTTTTTTTTTTTTTTTTTGTGGTACCAGGGATTGAACTCAGGGGCACGCGACCACTGGGCCACATCCCCAGCCCTTTTTTTGCATTTTTTATTTAGAGACAGGGTTTCACTGAGTTGCTAAGTGCCTCACCATTGCTGAGGCTGGCTTTGAACTCGCGATCCTCCTGCCTCAGCCTCCCAAAGTGCTAGGATTACAGGCATGCGCCAACGCGCCCGGCCTCTATTGTTCTCTCTTTAACTCTTCCTTTATTTTTTTTACTTCTATCTTCTCTCCTCTGCCCTCATAATGACCACACCCTATAACACTTCATTTTTCTCCCTATCCAACATTTGAAATTGTAAACCCTTTTGTAAACTTGCTGTTTTTATTGTAGGCAAAACTGATCATATCATTTCTGTTTATGGCGATAATTAACATTGTACATGTCAAAATAAGAACTACGGGATTTAATATTGTATGTTGTTTGCATTGATTGTTGTTATTAATTGTCTTCCCCTAAACAGTGAGGTACTGGAAAACTTCAGGGACACTAAAAGTCCACAGAGTAGAAACTCTACTATCTCAGATCTATACTGTTAGATGGGTAGACACACAAACAACATGAAAAGCAAGGGAAAAAATCACCCCAAACAAGCCAAAATACAGAATCCATTGACACCACAGAGGAAGAAATGTGAGAAGGAGTTTAGAATGTACATAGTTAAACTGATCTGTGAAGTAAAGAACAGTATAAAGAGTGAAATCAGAGAGAAAATGCAGGAAGTGAAAGATCACTTCAATAAAGAGAGATTATGAAAGAAAAAAAAAAAAAAAAGAAAAATCCTTGAAATGAAGGAATCAATAATAAACCTAATTTAAAAATCCAGTTGAAAGCATCACCAACAGACTAGATCACTTGGAGGACAGTGTTTCAGGCAATGACGATAAAATATATAATCTTGAAAACAAAGTTGACCAGGGAGAAAAGATGTTACAAGACCATGAAGAGAAATTCCAAGAAATATGGGATAACCTAAAAAGACCAAATTAAAGATTTATTGGGATAGATGAAGGTTTGGACATATGAACCAAAGGAATGCACAATATTTTCAATGAAATAATGTCATAAAATTTTTAAAAAACTAAAAAATAAAATGAAAAATCAAAATACAGGAGGCTTGCAGGACCCCAAATATACAATTCACAACAGGACCACATTAAGGCACATTATTATGAAAATGCCTAACATACATAATAAGGATAGAATTTGAAAGCCTGCAAGAGAAAATGGCAGAAATCAATCCAGAGAGAAATCAATCCAGATCTCAGCTGATCACAACCCAGACTCTCAAAGCTAGGGTGTCTTGGAATAATACATACCAAGCTATGAAAGGAAATGGATGCCAGTCAAGAATACTATGCCCAGAAAAATTAAGCTTCAGAATTGATGACAAAACAAAAACCTTCCACGATAAACAAAAGTTAAAAGAATTCACAACTAGAAAGCCTGCATTACAAAACATACTCAATAAGATATTTCATGAAAACAAAATGAAAATTTAAAGTGAAAACCATCAAAGTGAAGAATTACACTTAAAATATATGGCTCAATGGAGAAGCAAATTCAAATTAAAAACCAGAAATAAATAAGAATGACAGGAAATAAAAATCATACCCCAAATTAACATTGAATGTAAATGGCCTAAATCCATCAATCAAAAAACATAGACTGGCAGATTGGATTACAGAACAAGACCCAACAATATGCTGTCTCTAAGAGACTCAACTAATAGGCAAAGATATCCACAGACTGAAGGATGTAAAAAGACATATCATTCATATGGATCTCATAAACAAGAGTTTCTATCCTCATATCAGATAAAGTGGACTTCAAGCCAAAGTTAATCAGAAAGGACAAAGAAGGACATTTCATACTGCTTAAGGGCACTACGTCAATCAGATATAACAATCATAAATAATTATGCCTCAATCAATGGAGCATCTATGTACATCAAACAAATTCTTCTCAATTTCAAGACAAATAGATGACAGCACAATAATACTGATTGACTTTAGCACACCTCTCTCAACACTGGATGGATCCTCCAAACAAAAACAAAATAAAGAAGCTATTGAACTAAATATACAATTAATAATTTAGACTTAACAGACATATATAGAATATTTCATATACTTTCTTCTCAACAACACATGAATCCTTCTATAAAACAGACCATATTTTAGGCCACAAAGCAACTCTTATCAAATATAAAAAGTAGAGATAAAACCTTACATCTTATCAGATAATAATGGAATGAAATTAGAAACCAAAAATAAAATAAAAACAGAAGCTACTCTAATACCTGGAGACTAAATAGTATGCTATTGAATAATGAATGGATAGTAGAAGAAATCAGGGATGAAATGAAAAAAAATACTTGGAAGTAAATGAGAATAGTGATAAAATGTATCAAAATCTCCGGGACACTATTAAGGCAGTGCTAGAAGGATATGTTCATTGCATTGAGCTAATTCATTAAAAGAACAGAAAAATAGCCAAATAAGTAACATAACATTACATTGCAAAGCTCTAAATAAAAGAACAAATCAACACCAAAGCAGAAAACATGAAATAATTAAAATCAGAGATGAAACAGAAACAAACAAAAAACAAACATTTCAAAAATTGACAAAACAAAAAGTTGGTTCTTTGAAAGAGTAAATAAAATTGAGAAACCCTTAGCCAAGCTAATGAAGAGAAAGAGAAAAAACACTCAAATTGTTAAATTTGTGATGAAAAAGGAAATACCACAACATACACTACTGAAATACAGAAGATAATCAGAACTTGTTTTGAAAATTTATACTCTAATAAAATAGAAAATCTTCAAGACATGAACACATTTCTAGAGACATATTACCTACCCTAATTGAATCAGTAGGTCAGAGAAAATTTAAATGGATCATTTCAAGCAATGAAATAGAAGATGCCATTGAAAGCCTCCCAATCAAGAAAAGCCCAGGACCAGACAGATTCCCAAGTAAATTCTACCAAACCTTCAAAGAAGAACTAATACCAATCCTCCTCAAATTATTCCATGAAATTTGTGGGACCGTCCTTTTTCAGCCCCAAGCCTCTTATCAGTTTAACTGCTTCTTTTTGCTTCTGTAAAATACTTGGCTTAAAGACAATAGAAGTCAAACCACTGTGACCCCATTTTGTTATCAGCTGCCCCAAAGTGTTGCAAGTCTCCTGTCACAAAGCAGGAATAAGCCCAGATATGATAAGCTAGCCTGGGCACAATAAACTAGGGCAATGGCAGTGTCCTGGGCCCTGGGCCCTACAGGGCCCTGCAATGAACGGTCAGCACATTCCATAGCTCTGGAGATGGTACCCACCAATGAAAACCTCCTAGACATGCATGGGCTTCCCTGGCCAATCAGGCAAGCCCCTTCCCCCTCCTTGCTTCTACCCCTATGAAAACTCAGTCTTTCCTCATTTCTGGGCTCTCAGTACAGATACACTGTGTTGGTGAGGTCTGAGAGTCCGAGCTTAAACCCGAATAAAGGCTCTTTGTTCTTGCATGCACTCCGGATTCCTTGATGGTTTTGGGGGATCCGTTCTCTGGGCACAAAAAAATTAAAAATGAGGGAAATCTTCCATACTTATTCTATGAAGCTAGTATCACCCTAACACAAAAACCCAACAAAGACAAGTTAAGAAAAGAAAATTTCATACCAATATCACTGATAAACCTGGATGCAAACATTCTCAATAAAATACTGGCAAATCACATACAAAAACATATTAAAAAGAGAGTGCACCATGATCAAGTGGGGTTCATCTCAGGAATGCAAGGTTGGTTCAATATATGGAAATAAAAAAATGTAATTCATCACATCAATAGACTTAAAGACATGATGCATCTCAATAGAAGCAGAAAAAGTACTTGATAGACTACAGCATTCATTCATGTTGAAAACACTATAAAAACCAACGATAGTAGGAACATAGCTCAACATTGTGAAAGCTCTATACACTAAATCCAAGGCCAACATCATTCTAAATGGAGAAAAACTGAAAGCATTAACTCTAAAAACTCAAACAAGACAGTGGTGCCCTCTTTCACCACTGCTATTCAACATAGTCCTTGAAACTCTAATCAGAGCAATCAGACAAAAGAAAGAAATTAAAGGGAAAAAAATAGGAAAAGAAGGACTCAAACTATCCCTATTTGCTGATGATATGATTCTATATTTAGAAGACCCAAAAACTCCATGAGAAAATTTGTAGAACTCATAAATAAATTTATCAAACTATAGGATATGAAATTAACACCCATGAATCATACATCAGTGATGAATCAACTGAAAGAGAAATTAGGAAAACTATTCCATTCACAAAAGTCTCAAAAAAAAAAAAATTGGTAATCAAGTTAACAAAAGAGGTGAAAGTCCTCTACAATGAAAACTACAGAATACTAAAGAAAGAAATTGAAGAAGACCTTAGAAGATGGAAAGATCTCCCATGTCCTCAGATAGGCAGAATTAATAATGTAAAAATGACCATACTACCAAAAGCACTGTACAGACTTAATGCAATTCCTATTAAGTTTCCAATGACATTCTTCATAGAAATAAATAAAGTAGTCATGAAATTCATTTGGGAAAAATGAGAGGCCTAGAATAAGCAAAGTAATCCTTAGTAAGATAAGTAAAACAGGAGACATCACAATACCAGACTTTATACTAAAGAGCCATAGTAACAAAAATGTCATGGTATCGGCACCAAAACAGACAGAAAGACTAATGGTATAAAATAGAAGACACTGAGACAAACCAACATAAATACAACATAAATACAATCTCATACTTGACAAAGGCTCCATAAATACACATTGGAGAAAAGATAGCCTCTTCAACAAATGTTGCTAGGAAAACTGGAAATACATACGTAATAAAATGAAATTAGACCCCTAACTCTCACCCTGCACAAAACTCAATTCAAAGTGGAACAAGGACCTTCGCATGAGACCAGAGTCCCTGTGCCTATTAGAAGGAAAAGTCAGCCCAAATCTCCTTCATGTCAGCTTAGGAAATTATTTTCTTAACAAGACTCCTAAAGTGTAAGAAGTAACATCGAGAATCAATAAATGGGATGGTATCAAACAAAAAGCTTCTTCTTAGTAAAGGAAATAATCAAGAACATGAAGAGAGAGCCTAGAGAATGAGAGAAAATTTTTGCCACCTGCACTTTAGCTAGGCCATTAAACTCCAAGATATATAAAGAACTCAAAAAACTTAATACCAAAAAAAAAAAAAAACCCAATCAATAAATGGGTGAAGGAAATGAATAAGCACTTCACTGAAGAAGAAATACAAATGGTCAAAAATATATGAAAAAATGTGCATCACTAGCAATTAGAGAAATGCAAATTAAAACTACACTGAGATTTCATCTCACTCCAGTCAGAATGGCAATTATCAAGAATACAAGTAACAATAAATGTTGGCAAGGATGTGGGGGGAAAGGTACACTCATACATTGCTGGTGGGACTGCAAATTGGTGCAACCACTCTGGAAAGCATTATGAAGATTCCTCAGAAAACTTGGAATGGAACAATCTTTTGACCCAGCTATCCCACTCCTCAGCATATATCCAAAGGACTTAAAATCAGCATACTATAGTGATGCAACCACATCAATATTCATAGAAGCTCAATTCATGAAAACTAAGCCATGGAATGAAACTAGGTGCCCTTCAATAGATGAATAGATTTTTTTAAATGTGGTACATATACACAATGGAAAATTACTCAGCCATAAAAAAGAATTAAATTATGGCATTTGGTGGTAAATGGATAGAATTGGAGGCTATCATGCTAAGTGAAATAAGCCAATCCCCAAAATACTGACTGCCAAATGTTTTCTCTTATACAGGGATGCTGACTCTCAATAGGTGACCAGGGGAGGAAGGAGTGGAGGTTCACTGGATTGGGACAGAGGAGAATGGGGGAAGTTGGAGGGGATGGGAATGGGAAAGATAATAGAATGAATTGGACATAACTTTCCTATATTCATATATTAATAATGGACAGACATATTCTATGTATGTATGATATGTCAAAATACACTCTACTATCATGTATAACTAAAAAGAACAAATAAAAAATTTTAAAGAGTTGTTTATATTAAAAGGATATAAATAATAATGTCCTTTATATACTTATAGTATATCTGGTTTTGACACTTTCTTTGTCTTTAATAGATCCAGGTTCCCACATGGTTCTATTTTTCTACTGTTTAAAGAATTATCTTTATAATTTCTCATAGCATTTACCTGTAGTAATGAATTTCATCTTTTGAACATCTTTTGAAAATCCTTTTTCTTGCCATTATTTTTAATGGGTTCTTTTTGTTGAGTAAAAATTCATTGCTTTTGCTTTTCTGGTTTTATTTTATTTTGTTTTATTGTGTATCCTGTGAGTCCTTAAAAATGTTGCTCTCTCAGCTCCAGAGGCTGAGGTAGGAAGATCTCGAGTTCAAAGCCAGCCTCAGCAACTTAGTGAGGCCTAAGCAACTCGCCGAGAGTCTGTCTCTAAATACAATGGACTGGAGATGTGGCTCAGTGGTTAAGCACCCCTGTGTTCAATACCCAGTACCCCACCCCACCCCAAGAAGTTGCTCTCTTCCAACTTGAAGTATTTTGAGATGAGATCTTGTGTCATCTTATTTTGTTCGTTTTATGTGTAGTTTATTGTCCACACACCCCAGCCGCCTTAAAATGTTTTCTTAATTATTGGTGTAAAGTAATTTGATTACTATATGCTATGATTTTTTGTTATATTTATATTTGAGTTACATTGAGCTACTTAGATTGACAGGTTTATAGTTTTTAACAAATTTGGGAAAATTTTATTTATATGTTTAGATATGTGTTGGTTTCTTTCTCCTCCACCTCAGGGGCTTTAATTACACTGTATATTTAGATGTGTGGATTGTCCCATAGTTCACCAATATTCTGTTCATTTCTCCCCATCTTTTCTTTTTGTTGCTTCTTTTACTTTTATTTTTAATCATTTCATTGCTAGGGATTCAATCCTGACTTTTGCACACCAAGCAAGTGTTCTACCAGTGAGCTGGACACCTAATCCCTCTTTTATTTTGGATGCTGTCTATCATTATGTCTTCATGTTAATTAATATTATTGTGCATTCTCTAATTCTTTTTTATTTTCTTTTTTTAGCATGGATTGAACTCAGGGGTGCTTAATCACTGAGACATATCTCCAGCCCTTTTTAATTTTTATTTTGGGACAGGGTCCCCCTAAGCTGCTTAGGGCCTTGCTAAATTTCTGAGACTGGCCTCCAACTTGCAATCCTCCTGCCTCATCCTCCCAAATGACTAGGATTATGGGTGTGAGCCACTGAACCCATCTGTGCACTGTCTAATTCTGGGTGTTAATCACTTCCAGCAGAATATTTTTCATCTCAGACAATATACTTTTCATTTTCAGAAGTTCAATTTGATTCTGAGTTATTTGTTTTCTGCTTAACTTGTTGAATCTTTCCTTCAGCTTACTGAACATGTGTCATACAAATTCAATAGATGTTTTAACACCATCTTTTGTTAATTCTGCAACTTTTGTCCGTACTGGGTAAAATTTCTCATTTTTCTTTTCATTTTGGTACTGGAGATTCAACACAGGGGAGCTGTACCACTGAGCCACATCTCCAGCTCTTTTTATTTTTTATTTATTTATTTTTTTATTTTGAGAGAGAGTCTTCCTAAATTTCTCAGGACCTTGCTAAATTGCTGAGGCTGGCATCCAGCTTGCAATCTTCTTGCCTCAGCTTTGAGAATCTCTGGGATTACAGGTGTGTGCCACCACGCCTGGTAGTGTCCTTACTGGGTAAGTTTTAATTGACCAAAAAAATTGGTGAGATTTCTTCATTATGAAGCAATTTTTTCTGCATTTTTGCATAGCTGACACTTTCAGAACTAAGAAATAGCTTTATAAATTCTAGGTCTTCATCCTGGCTATTATAGCCATAAAAGTATGCCTGAGCTTTTTTGTGGAATGAAGTTAACTTCCAGTAATTTTGACTCTTCCTTATTAGGTCATAAGCACTTAGGCCTTGATTTCCAACTTGGTAAATACACCTGGAGGAGCACATGGTCCAGGTTCAATGTTCTCCCAGTTCCAAGGCAGAACTCTTCTTGTAGTTCAAGTCTAGTTCTAGGTTAGTATAGTGCTCTAACCTGGGATCAGAAACTTTAGCTTGAAATGTAAAGACTGTTTTTATACTTGAAGTTTGTTGAAACAAAACTGTGCTCATTTATTTGTCTATTTTCTCTGGTGGCTTTTATTATATACTGGCGATATAAAAGAGTTTCAAAAAAGCCACAAAACCTGGCCAGTTCTTGTCTGGTTTTGTGTTTTTCTTCTCTGGCTTTAGGTAATTGCCTCATGTGTATGTTATTATCAGTAGTGAAGTGGACACAGGAGGGGACCCTCTGTAATTCTCTCTACCTGGGACTTTGCTGGGTAAATTCTAGACACCTCTGCCTCTCTGGATTCCCAGCTGTCTCTTCACTGTGGGAGCCATCTGTGGACTATGCATGAGGACCTTTTCAGCACTGGAGCCATTGAGCGTGTAGATCTGATATTTGGGAATTTACAGCGGCAATCCTGGTATTAAGATTGCCCATTACATGTGAACTCCCACTCAGCTCTGCTCAAAAAGGGGTGGGGTGACATGCTGTAGCCACACAGCTTCTCAAAATGGGTGTAGACTGCCAAGATGCCAACCAACCTGTTGACTGCAAGACATCATGAAGGAAGACTCCACTCCTGAAACCTTATCCCTGCCTTTGATGTTACCCCCTTAAATAAAACCACCAAAACCATTTTCTAAATATTCAGCTCCAGCTCCTGTGTGGGCTGGACCTATAAGGTGCTCCCTTTAAACTATGATTCTGACTCTGTCTTATTTCTTCACTATTTCAGACTCTTGTTTTCTCAGGTGGCTTATCCCCTCCTGAACAGGAAAAATTACCCTGGTGAAGAGCTGGCCACCTCAAGATACTTCACCACAGAAAGACCTGCCTGGATTTTCCCACCCCACGCTACAGTCTGGACTCTTTCTCCAGGTAGGAAACCTGAGCAGTGGCAGGACCTGCCTTGTTATTTCCCATCTCTCAGGGATTGCTTTGTTTTGTTGACTCTGTTCAATATTCTGAAAGTCATTGTTTAAGTTATCTATTTTGTCAGTTTCTTATCAGTTTGTTTCTATTGAGGTGGGTGATCCAATTCCTTTTACATGATCTTGTCTGGAAGCAGAAGTCCAAGAATTCATTTTCTTCTCTAGCAAAAGGGTCACTGTGAGTCATAGAAAAACATTTAATAATTTGGAGAGACAAGGAAGTGTCTGCATGCAAGAAATCTTTACTAGGTTTAATTAAGTGCAAGTAAATTGTGCGCTCAGATATTAGTATTGATGATGTAATAGAAGCAAACTGTTTAAACACTCACCACAAAGATATTGTCCAGCATAGAATGTTTTCTTGATTATTTAATAAAATGTTTTTATTATCTTCATTCTCTATCCATACACTCTGGGCACATACCTATAGTTAAATAAATTGATTTTATTTTTCTTTAAAAGGGAGAAAACCTTTAGTTGGGAAAGTGCCTTGTGAGAGGCCATTAGTAGGTGCATATAGGAGTCGAGCTTGGATAAATTGACTGTGGAAGACTCAGAAAGCACAGCTTTGCCCCAGGTCGGATCTTGTCAGCGAGTGGAAACAATTCTATTCTTGGTATTATTTATAAGGAAGGAGGGAAAATCGAAACTACAGGTGCAATTGGCAAGGATGCAGCAGGAGCTCATATTAGGATTGGGATGTTTGGTCTTTTTATGGCTCTAAGCTGATTGTATTATCTATGTTGAGGCATGATACAGAATTGTCTTGTATTTGTCTTAATTCTCATCAATGTCACAGAGTGGCTTTGTCTGATATTGCTCTTGCTTTGAAATTGTTTGTGTTCCACAGAAGAAATGCAAGGCCTAGCCTTCATGCCAGGCCAGCCCCAGACACTGCTTTTCTTTTTCATTGTCATAATACACGTGTGGGGAGGGACAATGAGGGGTAAGAGCCCTGTGCTGCTTTTCAGGAGATCTGGATTGCCATCACCCTCCTTCTACCATCCCTGTGTTCTTGAATAAATACGCTGAAATTTCTGGGTCTTAATATTTAATTATGTTCAGCATAATTCTGGGTCTAACCCCTTTCTAAATGGGGTATGGAGGATTTAATGATTTCTAAACTTGTTCCTATTTCTTACATTCTGTGAACGAGGATTTTGCTGGAAGCTAAATTTCAGAATTTCTGAAATGTTAAATTAAATGAAGCCATCGGGGAGTTTTATTTATTTTGCTCTTTAGATATAAGCTTTGGAGTGAGGATAAAATTTTTCTATGCCCTGCTTATTGTTTCCTGAATCTCTGGATTATACATGAACTAAGCTGCCTCTTTTTTCTCTCTCACAATTGCTGATAATAATACATTCATTTTCAAGACTGTCTTAGAATAGGATACAATTAAAGTTTATTTTCTTTTAATAGTAAATATGAAATTACAAATAATTCTTGTCTACCCCTTTAATCTTGCATCACTATGTTTTGGGGGAGGGAGGTGGTGACACTGGGGATTGAATTCAGGGCCACTTTACCACTGAGCTACATCACCAGACATTTTTTTTTTTTTTTTTTTTGAGACAGGGTCTAAGTTTTTCTTGCATTGATCTCTAATTTTCCAACCTCCTATCTCAATCCTCAACCTTTTAGCATACATCAGCTTGTCCAACTATTTTAGTATAATTTGTGGCTGAATTTATAAATAAGAGAGAAAATGTTCAAAACTTTAGAATGATATTCATCCTTAGGATTCATACTTTTTACTTCCTCTTCAGCGTGACTACTTGTCACTCATAGTGCCTCACCTTTTTGGAATGAGTTTTGTTAATCTATTTCATCCCTAAGTAATCTGGAAAGAGATTCAGTTTGCTTTTGCCTTAGTTTTCTATGAAGGTCTTTCTCCTTGTTGAAAGCTCATTAGGCATCACATCCCTTTATTAACTGATAACTTTGACATCTTATGGTGTGAAATATTTTTAACTGCCAACACGTCTGTGCATATACCACAGTCTTCTTAACGTGATCCTCTAATATACAGCCTGAGCTGCTAAGTCAGATTATACTTCCTTTACCATGTGTAAATCTCCTGTAAATGGCTCAATCAGTGATCAGAGCAAAGTGCTCCCTGTCTCTCTGTGGTGTGGGATCTTTTCCAAGTTGACAGATGGCTCTGCTCCAACTGTCTGCTCCCAGGACACTTCCCAGGAGAATCACAGGCTGGATGTACACAGATAAAGTGAGGGTTTAGTCTGAAGTCTGTTTAGTAACCAGATAATCTGCTTAGACTTTTATTTTTTCTATTAACTTTTGAAAACCACCAAAATAAATAAATAAATAAAAAGATCCACATAAAATTCTCTAATGCAAGAAACACATGGGCAGATCAGAACCTAGTTATAAATATTTGGGGGAAGGAAATATATTTGAATTATTTATTTATTATTTTGATTGATTGATGATTTTTTATTTGTGCATTATAATTATACCAAATAGTGGATTGTTACAACCTATTCATACATGCACATAACATAATTTGGTCAGTCTCAGTCCCTAGTATATTTCCTTTTCTTCCCCTCTTCCCCCCGACCCCAGCCCTTGTTCTACTCTACAGATTTACCTCTATTATTATTATTTAATTAGTATCATACATACATGTGTGTATATATATGATACATTGTGGAATATTGTACATGGACATAATATAATTTCATAGATGTCGTCATTCCTCAGTACCTCCCCATTCTCTCCTTAGCCCAATTTTAGTGCATATATTTTCACTAATTCTTTATCCTCTCTGAAACCTGTTTCCTAGAACTGGTGAGCAATAAGACATATAAAGTTGGTACAGGATGTAGTGACATTTTTCATTTGAAATTTATCCTCTGCTTTCTAGACCCTTCTGCCTTGTTTTTAGCCTTAACTATACCATCAGCTCAACAGTGATCTTGAAGTTAAAGGGTATCACAGATGCAGAGTTGCTTCAGACCTCTCCAAAGAAAGATGGAAAGATAAGATTTCAAACATTAAAATTATAAAACCTAAATTACAAGAAGTAAATTATAATATTAAGCAATATCATGTTCACAACAATATACAGACTTTTCTGTGATAATCCTCAATTTATGGAATTTTATTATTTCCATAAAGGTAGCATATTAAGTGTGAAGCTCAATGTCTAAGTCTTTGCATAAAAAGTCGGGGATAAAAATTTGAACATATTACTGACTTCTCCATTTTAGAACCTGTTTACACACACACACACACAGAAAGAGATATATATATGTTCATGTATAAATAAGTTCACAGAAAGGTGAAATTTAGAAATTTAGAGGATCAGAATAGGAAGGAAAGAGTTTTTGTGGAAGAAAACTATATAAATAAGTAGAGTGTGGAAAAGGCTGCTGTGAATATGGAAGATGGAGAAAGACCAGCCTAAGGGGAGCAAAGCAGATGTGGGAGAAACAAGAAATACAGCTGGAAAGGTGAGATAGTGCTAACGTTTAGACGGCCTTAAAGCTCAGTTTCAATTTTACAAGACACATATTGCATTGTGATTTCTAGTTCATGATCAAAATATTTTTTACCATGGGATTCATCTACCAGAGGAAATGTAGAATGTACAAATTCAAATACACAAGCTAGGAGCCAGCAAAGCAAGGTATAAGGGGGCAAATTTTTAAATTTGATGATTTAGGCTCATGTTATCCTGAGAACTAACCACTCTAAGTCTCAACATTCTCTTCTGGCAATGCCGCCCTCTGATGGTACAGTGGTCGAATAAAAGAATACATGTTAACATACTTCTATAAGGTCAATATTCACTTTGCATTAATTATTTTTCTTTTTCAATTAAAACCCCTAAAATTCTAGATATAATGTGATGAGGGCTTGGGAAAAGCAGAGTGATAAAACAAAAGAAATTCTTGGATCTAAGAAAATATTTTCATTTTCCATGTTGTACAACTTACAGCTTCTTTCTACTTCTGTCACGGTTTTGCTCAAGTGGAGCTTCTCCCAGCAGCAGGCTGGCTTAGTGATCTGTAGCTGTTGAAAACCATCAGTTCACAGCTATGCTGCTCTCCTTAACTGCAGTTTAGGGAGGCATTAGTTGTAATGGTAAAACTTGGTAACTGAAGGGCATAAGAGGGAGGAAATCATCAAAACAAACTCTCTCTCTCTCTTTTGTATTTACAATTCCAGAAGAGTGATGCTACTATTGAAAGAAACTGTGTTGTAGGAAAGACAATCAGTGTATATGGCAAAAAATCAGGGAGTTAAAGTTTGAATAAGATGCTTGGACCTATGGAAAGTTCTGGTTAGTGAGCCATGTAAATAAAGATGATCTGCAGTTCAGTTCATTCCCTGTGTAACACTGTGGCAAGACAGAGTGGTCTGTGCATGGGTTTCAATGGATGAGAAAGAAGAATAAGTTAAGGAAAGCCCAACCTAGGCCAAGCCCAAACAATTGTGAAGTAATAGAGCCCATGCACTCATTGCCATGCTAGCCAGACAGCACTGCTGGGCACAGGTGTCAAATCAACTCTGGGTGGGAAAAAATGAATAAAAGTAAAGGATATTGAGAATGGCAAAACAAAAACAAAACAGAAATGCAATTTGAAGAAAAACAGTTTTTTGGAGCCACTCCAGTAGCATAATCATACATGCATATAGGTAATAATGTCTGTCTCTTTCTACCATCCTTCCCATCCCCACAACCCACACCCCTCCCCTCATTCCTCACTACACAAACCAAAGTTCCTTCATTCTTCCCTATCCCCCTGCCCCACTATGGATCAACATCCATTTATCAGAGAAAACATTTGGCTTTTGTTTTTTTTTTTTTTTTTTTTTTGGATTGACTTATTTCACTTAGCATGATGTTCTCTAGTTCCATCCATTTACCTGCAAATGCCATAATTTTATTCTGAGTAATATCAGCCTTAAAGATTTCATTTTCAAAGAGAAGTTTCACAGCAGAAGAGGACTGTGGTTTGAAGACTCACAGAAATTCCAAGGAAAACAGAATGGGGTACACAAGAGTGGGTAAATGTAAAAAAGAACCCTTCCAGGAACCTGTGAAAGAAGAAAATCTGTGCAGTGAGGATAACAAAGGAAACTTAGTCATTTAAAGTGTGACCAGGAACCCAGGGGCACTTAACCACTGAGCCACATCCCCAGCCCTTTTTAATTTTTTTTTTTTTTTTTTTGAGCTAGGGTCTCACTAAATTTCTGAATCTGGCCTCCAACTTGGGATCCTCCTGTCCAAGCTTCCTGAGTCATTGAAATTAGAGGCATGCACCATCATGCCTGGCAATTAAAGTGAGTTTGTATCTTGGGCTTTGTGTAGGGAGAGCAAAAGCAATGGAAACTTTCAATAAAAGCAAAGGTAGTGAGACCCTGCTCAGAAAAAAAAAAAAAAAAAAAAGAAAGAAAGAAAAAAGGAAAAAAAAAAAAAAGAAAAGAAAAGCAAAGGTGAATAATGGTAGAGGAATTTGGGGAGAGAACACCAGTAATGATAAGGATCCCAGAAATGGTTTAGTGTCAGGATTCATGCTATGAAGTAAAACTGTGATTCTCAACATTCTTTCCTTAAGGAAGATGTTAATATCTTGGGAGCGGTTTTTCCAGCTTTACACCCCTCTCCAAGATTTCTGTAAGGGTGTAAATGCCAAGTGAAAAACCACGTTTTTTAAAATTACTAACTAGAGAAATGTGAAGTGTATAAAGGCATACAAAGTGTTGAGGAAACACTAAAAAGTCAGCAAGTTTAAAGATGTGTGAGATCAAATCATAAGTAGATATCAACATGATAATTCTGTTATTGAAATATCATATGACACAGCAGAAGATTTTGGGAAGTAGCAAGACCTAGATTTAGTTCTGCCTTGGCCATTTGGGAAAAGATGTCAAGGTCTGCTTATTTATTAATAGTCTCACTTTACAACAAGAGTTTTCTAAGGATTGAAGACGACAACACATGTCGAAATGTAGTATAAATGCTAAAACTAAATGAATTTTAAGTATTACAATTATTTTTATTCTTACTGTGGTTGTCATTACCTAAATGATGGCAGATGAAAAATTTGGGTCATATGTGCAGAACTTAGTGTTAAAAAATAATAATTACAAATCAAATGAAGAGAGTTGGGGATGGCAAGATAATTATTGCTCAGGAAGTTGTATTTATGAGCAAGCAGTGAACATCCTTTCTGCCACTAAGAATAAAGAAGGGATCTGATATTCATTTGAGAACATATTAGCATATGTAACATTTTCAGGAAGATCCTAATTTGTACCATACATCCTGATATTAAAGAAGCAGCAGCAAAATAATATGTATATCTGAGGGTCAAAAATATAAACTAGTTGGGCCCAAGTTTGTCATACAAGTGGTGTTAATTTCCTAATTCCAGTCTAGTTTTCTTTTTTTTTCAAAAGCCTATTACACACCCCACTTTTTTTTTTTTTTTTTTTTTTTTTTTTTTTTTTTTTGTGGTGCTGGGGATTGAACCCATGGCTTTGGACTTACAAGGCAAGCACTACACCAACTGAACTAAATCTCCAACCCAAGATCCTATACTCTTTTCAACAATTCCCGGGAGCTTTAAACTTAAGGTAAAATTGAATTTACAGGAATTTTACTGGGTAAAGGTAAGGTTCCTGAATATGGGTCTGATTTTTTTTTTAAGTCCATATTCTTCAGGGTTGTATTTAATGTAATTCATCTCAATGCATACGATTCTCTATGCCTGGGCCAGCCTAAGATTTTCTGCAGATAGTTAGTATGTAGCTCAATATTTCTTTTCTCTAAATGATTCTCAATTGCATGTATTGGATATGTTTTGACTCCTTCTGTGGGGCTTTAGAAGTAATGGTTGAGGAAGGAGGAGTAACTACAGAATTTCCTTCTATAGTATCTGCATATTTGAGAAGACTGTTCTGATATTCCTAATTAGAATGTCCCTAAACCAAGAAGAAAAATTTCATCTAAACTTTGGAGAATTCTGTAAAAGTGTCTAAAGAAAAAATGCAAACAATTATCTCTTAATATCCAGATAATTCTTAGGCCAAAATTAGAAAGCTGAACAGAAACACAACACAGGGCAATAGTATAATTTATGCTAAAATGTATTGTTTCAGTCACCAAGTGAGTCACATAGACAAGACAGATTTCATGAGTACTTATTCAAAAGAGTTCAATCTGGGAATACACACACACACACACACACACACACACACACACACACGTATAATTTAAATCATTTGGTAACTAATCAATTAAAAATGAAAAATTTCAAAATATTCTCAGTTGTAAAAATTTTAAGAAAATGTTCTGGGGACTGGGGGGTAAGTCAGTGATTGAAGTCTTACCTAGCATGTGCAAGGCCCTGAGTTTAGCCTCCACCACTGCAAAAAAAATGAACACATAAATATATGATGTACTGTGCTACCAGAGGCCCCAAAGCAGAAGACAGAGGTAACCGACCATGGACTGAAACCTTGAAAGCTGTGAGCCAAAATAAACCTTTCTTCTTAAAAAAAAAAAAATCCTGTTATCTCCAAATTTTTAGATACATTTATGACACCACCACTAATAGAGTTATTAAATATTTGCTTTCATATTTACTTGATAGTAAATCTACTAGGAATTTCCATAATTGAGTTTTTCTTCACAAAAAGACAATTTTAATTTGTGTTACCTCAAAAACAAGTGAACAAGTGACAGAGGAAAATGCCTATGTGGGTATGAAGCAATATTGCTAATTTTCCCCAAAGGAGTAGTTTACCATGTCAGAAAAGGCTAAATAATCAAAATGAAAAGATAATGCTCACACCTGTAGTAAATAATTTGCCAAGTGAGTTTTATTATCCAAAGCTGTTTTCTTGGAGATACCATAAAAAAATATTGGTTGTTTGTTTGCTTGTTTGTGGATCTCGGTAAGTGGTCAAGTAATAAAAATAACTGTAACATAGTTTTATGGATCTGTAAAAATGATATTTAGGCTCAAAAGGCCAAAAACTCTGATTCTCTAAACTCCCCTCTCTAGTTCATATCCAAGGAGATGGATATAATTTTCTGAAAAACAGAGAAAATAATTCTACTCTTATTTTTCTCTTTTTTCTCTGTAGACATCTCTAGTTAGGGGATAATCTTAATAAGAAGCTTTAAAAGCTGAAGGAATTAAATGCTCTTTCAATTGCCCTCTATTCTTTAATTCTGCTAATTCATTTGTGTTTACTAATGGGCTTTGATGATACTTCAAAAATATAAACAAGCTCATTTTTCATTGACTTGCTTCATTTTTCTTATTGGTGTGTGTGTGTGTGTGTGTGTGTGTGTGTGTGTAAACATGCATACATAATTCTTAATGGTTCACGAAACTGAAAAATTTCAGCAGTTTGGATGATTGGGGTTGCAAATGCTTCATTGATGTGGATACGGTTATCAATTAGCCCTGAGATCTCTGACTTCATCCCAGCATAACAGTGTCCAACACCAGTCCTCTCTCCCTGATGGGTCATCTACACAAACTGTGTTTTCTTTGTTCTTGCCTGTGGCCACTACCAATAGTGGGTGGAAGATTCAACTTCTATTCTACTACTGCTGCTCATAAGTAAATGGAGATAAAATGGAGATGATGCTGATTCCCCCATTTCTAATTTATAGCATATGCTAATTCCTCCCACATACCCACAAATGCACAGTACATCCCAGAGTCTCAGAAGAAAGAGAAACTATATAGAACAAAGTATATTTATAATTCTCAGAAATGTGATAAAACAAATTTTATGGTACATGAGAAAAGACTATATAAAACTTGAAATATGGTGTATTTTCTTCTTCAGTATCAAAACTGGTTTTTATAGTTGTTTAGATAGAAATGATAAAGATACCCCATGTATATAACTTGCCTAGCAGATTGTGTGTTGCTACCTCTTCCAACCATTTGTATAACTCTGTCCTGTGTAACTTATTACTGGACACACTATTTTAATAGTCTCACCTTTCCCACTCACTGACCATTTAATGAAGGAGAGAGCAATTTCACTGGTGAGAATGGTGAGAATGGTGCTCTCTTCCCCATTAGGAGCTGCCTTTCTTCTTTACCATGTTGGATATATCTTAATAGAATTGGTTACTACACAAAGTAAAATGTATGAGTAATTTTCATTTATTACCAGCTTGAGACTTAGTTTTCTGAGGATGGGGAACAAGGCATAGTTTACTCATATTTGTGTCTCTATTAACATAGCATGGTAACCGAAACTTTGGTTCTTATTCAATGACTCTTCTTCCAAGCTATTAAAAATGTATCTCTAATGCAGCGTAGGTCCTGATGTTTTAAAAAGATTGTTACAGATTAAATTCAGTTTAAACCTTTATAATTATACTTCAGTGTGAATTGATACTAGGAGACAACTAGTTATTACCAAATGTAAACAAAAACAAAAAAGCTAATTAACAAATTAATGAATGAAAACATTAAACTTTAACAATATTTTTATTTTTTATAATTTCATTTGCTAAGACCTTAATCAAACACAGACTTAATGTGGGTTAATTTCAAATCTTCATGTGACACAGAATATATATGTTCAGTGAAATATATGTAATATTTCAATGTTTTATATTAAGATTAATTATTAATTTTATTTAATATTAAGTTCATTAAATATTCATTTTAATATGTGAATTTAATCATCATAAACAATTTAATTATTTGAATAGCAAATATTATTTCAAATTATGTTTCTTAACAGACTTTGGAGGTTAATGAATATTTTAATGACTGATAGAAGATAATTTGAATGAAGCTTAAAAATCTTTATGTAATTTAACATTGTAATTTTCTCCATTTTAATTCAATACAAAATAAGAGAAAGATACTGAATCTGTCTTCTTTTTAATCATTATTAAGATAGAATAGGAAACAATTCTTTACCTGAAATTGCAATTTTTCTCTTTAGACAAAACCAACTATTGACTGTCTCAAATCTGTTTAGTAAAAAATAACACAAAAGTAAACATTTGTAATCCTACTTACCCCTACTCACTGCATGCATAAAGCTAAAAGATTTAATTAACACTAATACTGTTGATTGTAAGGGAAGCAAATGGGTTTAACTGTAAACTTGTCATTTGCCAGGTGTACACATCATTTTTCATTTCTTCAAGACAACTTTGTACACTTCATTTTACACATAAAATATAAAATATTTGAGCTTAAGAAAGAGTACATGGTTTGCCTAATTTTACAAAACTATTAAATAAACGTGTTATCTAATCCATGTCTGACTGGCTTTAAAGCCTAGCTCCTCGTATAACACACTACCTCATTCCAAATGAAGTTAACTGTATACGTTTTTGAAATCTCATTTAACTTTCTTGTTTATGTTGATCTCTCAAGTGGGCTTTAAGATTCTCAATGATATGGAATCTAGAATTCTTTTTAAAAAACGAACTCTGAGGTGTAGAGTTTGAATTTTAATTCTATTGTTACTATCATGTAGGAAATCACTCTGAAACTCATTTAACTGATACAAAGAATGGGATTATATATAATATTATTCTCAAGAATTTGTGAATGTTAGTGAATGTGAACATTTAACTTCGTTTTTAACAGTGTCAATACAAGTTAACTCCTTTCTTATTTTGTATGTATATTTTATTTTTATTTCTCCCTGTGATCTATCAGTGCTGAGAAACTGTCAAGATAAACTAAAATTATTAAGCATATATTATGAGCTACATAGCTTCACAAACATTATCCCCCATTAAATCCTCCTTACAACCTTAGAAGTAAGATTCCCCAAAGCAAAGCCCCTGGGTGTTTTCTTCTTCTTTTTCAGAACACCATTTTATCCTTTGGTATTTGATTTTAGAAGAGCTTTAAACATATTTCTAGCTACTGTTTCTGAGTTCTGAACTCCATATATTCAACTGCTAATTCGGAATTGCCAATTAAATATTTGACAGATAAATAAAAAGTAACATACCTGATAAGAACTCATCATTTTCCTGTCTATAAACTAATCTCACTACAGCCTTTGCCAACCTTAGTAAATTATGCTTCTATCATCCTAAGCAAATCCTGGGAATTATCATAACACCTTCCTTTTACTCATGATCCCAGACATTCAATCCAATAGCAAGTAACTTTTTGCTCATTGCCCAAACTCATATGTGAATCTATCTCCTTCTCCAATTGTACTATCATTTCTGTTCTGCTAAGTGTGCTCCTTCTCGTGGTATACATATTGCCTAATTAAGATACTTTTAGAGATGTAAAGGGCATCATCTCACTGTGGTAGCTTTCAATTACAAGAAGAAAAATCCAAATCCAACTCTCTCCATTCTGCCCTACCAGCCCCTGCAAGGCTTGTTTTCTGTCTAGGTTTTCTCCTTACTATACTCCAGCCACAGAGTTTTGGGTGAAGTTTCTTGAGTCAAGTTTATTTCTGCTTCCCCAATTTGATACTTGCTGGTGCCTTCAGTTTGAACAGTCTCCTGCACCTCTCTCTAGTTCTCACAAAAGGGGTTACTTCTCACACTCCAGGTCTTACCTCCAAGGGATCCCTGTAGTGAGGCCTTTCTCTAGGAATCAATCAAATGCAGCTTACTTAAGGCCATTTCTAACATCACCTTATTTTATTTCATTCTATTGGGCCATCCATTTGTTCAATTGAATATATTATTTGAATTTAGAGTACTACCTACTCTATAACAGGAAAGACCTTTTATGTCTCATTTGCTGCCATATTGCCAGTACCCTAGAACACTGCCTAAGGCATGCTGGTGCTCTGTGGATATTTATTCAGTGAATGGATGGATAGATAGATAAGGAGATGTTATATAGATTCATGAATGATATAAAACCTCTAAAGAGTTTTGTTTTGATTTTTTTCCAATTATGCCCTCAAAGATTCCTGTCCAGCAACCACCCTTGTCAAATGTTGTCATTATTTACTGGCACATTCACCTTCATGATCTGTTTCATGCAGGGAGGGTCAGGACAGAGAACTCTATCTTGACACCCATGGAATCATAGGCTAGATTCCAGAATTGAATTAAGGTTTTTATGAGATTAAATCATTTCAATCATTGGAGGAAAGCCTTTCACATAGCAGAATGACACAGAATGAAGACTTGGTTAGTATCTCAAGATGACTTTCATTTGGTCTTTTACTTCAGTAGCTACTACGTAGTACTTCAGGAATTAATTTCAGGAATTCCCAGTTTTGAGTATTACATGGAATTTGATCAAACCAGGGATAAGGAGATGACACATATTCCCCAAGATTAATTCTTTGAGCTTGGCCTCACCTCACAATTCTTCAATAGAATCAGCCTCTTTGGTCTCTGAACTTCAATGGCAAGGAGTTCAGACTTTTTTAGACTATAACTTAACAGATTTGGTAACATGGTGTCATCAGCCATGCACAGAAAAGAGATTTGGTTTCAAGGGAAGCATCTGGTGTTGCATCCCTGTTTGGGGAGCCTATGAGCATTTGGGCATTGTCTTTTGTCCCGGGATCTCAAAAATTGAGATCTGTGGACTTTCAAGGTTATCTGAATAAAAAGCATCTGAGCTTTATTTTTTTTTATGTTTCCCATGGATAGTGAACAATAGACCCCACCACTTGGGTTTCAAAGTTTGGTAATAATAGTCACAAAAATTTCTATGTTGTCAAGTATATAAATGATCTGGTGGTAGAAGAAAAAGCACAACGAAGCACAGAATGAATGAAGAAAGGAAGGACTGAGCCCTAGGTAGATATACTTTTTGGACAGGCTGACTTTGATTGAAGGAAGCTAAGAACAAAGTTTTTTTTCTTCTCATATTTTCAAACCTTTAATTTATTTTTTAAGTCCACTGGAGGTAGAAACGCCAAGTATCCAGACACCAAATAACAGCTTTCATCAGCAAGGTGACAGCTTGCTCCTAATGTTTAGGCAATTAAAAGATCTATCTGGGAGGCACTGCTTTTGCCAACATGAAAGAGAAAGTCTTCTGCCTCGGTAACTCTGCCACACATTCCAACCCTCTGACATGTGTCCCATTGATCTGTAAGAGAGCAGCAATTAATTCCAGGTGTCTTTTTGGGCAAAGGCGGTTCTTGGCTCATTTATGAAATTACATGTTTTCTAATGAGTCTCCTTGGTTTCCCACATTCAAAGGCAGTGCATTGACTTTTTAATGATGTGGGATGCTATGAATCCAAGTGTCTCCTATCAAGTATTTGCTGCAAATCTCCAGTGTTTCTCAGGGCTTACCTATATGATCTCAAGTAAGTTTTCAGCCTTTTTTTTTCTTTTAAATGTTAATAAAATATTTTCTCATTATTTTCTTATCATGATACCAGTCAGCGGTAGGAGGGAAGTGCTGAAAAAGTTGTAAATGTAAATTCAGGATCCTAGAAGGAAGAAGTTGAAGATCACTAGGCTCCTTGAGAATACTGCACTTTAGTGACAAAGCCTAAGTATTGTTTTACATGCAGAGCCAGTTGTTTTGACTAAATTTTTTGGTAGGGAGACAAAAGTAAATTGCTGAGGATAGAAAATAAGAAAATTATATTACAAGTTATGAATAAATCAGAATATTTACATTGTTTCTCTTCTCTCAAGATTAAAGGAAAAGCAAACATTCTACACATCTTGAATGAAGGTTATAGCAAACACAAAGAAATCAGGAGAAATTTCACATAAATAGTCAAACAAATTTCTAAGTTCATTGTAGGATTGCTTTTATCTTCTTATCATAATTGTTAAAATTATTACTGGGAGTACTCATTTGGCTAAAAGCAAAGAAATGCAAAATATTCCCCACTTGAAAAATAGCTTAATGACAGAATGTACACCTCTAATGTGTACACTTTCTTCAACATATTTTCCATTGATTATGTGAAAATTTTGCTTATATCACTGCTTGTTCCATTGGGAGCCAAAGATAAAAATGCATCTTTGAGTAATATTTTCTTTAGTAATAAGAGTTCTCAAGGAATTTGAAACTATCAGAAAACACAAAGAATTTTCACATGTTGGATCAGAAAGTTTTTTGGTTCTGGTTTAATTCCTGTAAAAGGCCTCAACCATCCAATTTATCTCAATACTGAGCTTTTCCTCTTGCTAGAAGAGCAACAATTTCAAAAAGGAAAAACACTTCAGAATTCTTGATTTTAATATGCATATTATTTTAATATGGGAACATATTTCAGTTCCATCTTTAATAATTTGCTCCATTACACATTTTCAGATATTTTACTATGGTGATTTTGATTTTAGGAATGCTTAATTATAAAAATGAAAATTGATCATGTAGGCCTAATGGGATTTCTTAGAATGACTTTGTTGTTTTTACTGGTGAGTTACAGGCAAGTTGAGTTCCCTTAGAGGCAATCCCTTCCTTCCAATTTATCCATGAAAGCATCTATGTAGCTTCAGAGGAAGAATAATATCCAAAAAGAAGAAAAATCTATGCAATTTAAAATCAGTTGTTTTTTAGAACAGTTTTTAATCAATAATAAAAATAGAATAATAATAAATATGTCCAGAATAAGTTGTTTTAAAAGATGAGTTACAGAAGACTTAGGAAGATAGTAGAGGTGATATAGGCAACACTTGACTCCTCTCTACTCCAGAAATGAAGCAGTGAAAGAACAGCTGACCAGAGAGGTGAGTGGCAGTAGTAAATACTCTACAGCTCAATATTGGACTGAGACTTGCAGGGACTTTAAATTTCCTTAGCAAGGCAGAAAATAAGGGTAGCATTCCTTCGTCTTGAACCCTGACCAGGGTGGGGGCAAGGAAAAGAGGTAAAAAGAGGAAAAGAAAAAGCCCATAAACTTACTTCCTTAATAACAGTGGGAAAGAAAAGTAGACCAAGTTAAAATGGGACAGGAGAGCAAAGACAGTGAAGGAGATCACATAGTTTAGCTCGAATTGTAAGTTGAAAGCTGTACTAGGTGGGGCAGCCTTTTTGTGGAGTCCACAGCTAGCCAGCCTCTCTGGAAGAAATTAAATCAATATAGCTTCTCCCCACATACAAATAGTAATGAATAAACCTTAGGAAATGCCTCTTAAATGGGTTGTCTAAATAAACAGAAACACTTTCACACTCACCTCAGACAAGAAGAGTGGGGTGGAGCTGAACTGAAGTGGATCCCTGCTAAAGAGTGCTAACCCCTTCCCAACATGCCCACAGCTTCTGTAGGAACTCAGGTGAAGACAGGTCAACTGACACCATACCCCCTGTGGGGACAGATAAAACCCCAGTGGTCTACATCAGTCAGGATGGAGGGTTCTGTGCCACAGACTGCTCACTGAGAGCCTGCAATCACAGGCTGCATGGTTGCTGATGACCACAAGCTCTGTGCTGCTGTAAAGAAGTCCCTGGGGAGAGGATCAGGTCTTCAGCATCCACAGTAGTCAGTAGTAGCCCTAAGCCTTTCACCCTGCATCCTCACATCTCACACCAGAAATATCCAGCAGATGTAGCACCTTCCAAGAATGCATACTTAAGCCTCTAGGTGACTATCAAGCACTAATAAGAAAAAATTTATATATATAGCCATAGCAACCAGGAATGTAACTACTATGCCCCAGCATATCTAGGAGGTTCTTCAGCTGTGAGTCCTAGAATTTCCAGTTGACTCAATATTCATTTAGATGCATGGACCAGAAAAAGCATAACCCCAAGCAGCTCATGGAAAATCTCAGTGCATACACAACAAAAGTATACCCCAAAGAGGAGCTTAGAGAGAAACATCCCATGGACACCAGCTAACACCCAGTGTGCCTAGATACAAGCTGACTAACCAGTGACTTGTACAGTCCAGAGGGGCAGCTGCCCTACCCATGGGCAACTCAGTGCCACATTAACCAAACCATAATACCTCTACCTTCGACTGCTACATGCTACACACTACAAAATAAACATGAGAGAGCCCACATTGGATTTGACCGCAATGGCTACACAGAGATTTTCTCCAGAAGAGCACATAAAACTATACCCAGTAACAAGGATTAACCTGACCACTAAGTCACAAACAATTAGGAACTATCCCCTTTGGCCCACCAGGAAGCCAGTAGGTAGCTGGACACATCGAAGATTGGAGGAAACTTCCTAGAATACTATTAAAAGTGAGTTAGTGTGATCACTACCTATATACCCAGGGAAATCTAGAAGTAAAGCCGAGGAGTGGTGGATATCTTCTAAAGGTGTCAAATCCTGATGAAATCCTAATCAGGTGGACTCAATAAGAAATCTTCCCACATTGCACAAAATAACACAAATAGCTCTGATATCAATTTTGAACTTATAGAAATTACTTTACATATTAAATCCATAGATATTCCCTTATTATTTAATCTTGTAGTCCTCAACCTATCTGATTGCATTTCTTCTAATGTTTTAAATCGTTAATTGGAATCATTCTTTTGATCTTTGCCTTCCCAATGTAGGTTTACTCTTGCTTTTCTTAGTTTTTCTTTTCCTTCTTGTATTACCTATGCCTGACACAAATCCCCCCCCCCTCAGATTTTCATCCTTTATCTTAGTTTATATGATTTTTAGTATCTTTTCTCTTTTATTCCTTTTGGCCAATTTTTCTCTTTGCTACTTTTAAACCTCTATATAGTATTAATAGTAATTTTGCTATCTTTAATAACTAACTTCTTAACTTCTTCAAGAACTACTACAGTTTTATACTTGGATTAGAGGAACTGTGAAGAACATTTTTAATATTTTTCCCCCTCAGGCTTATTAGTTCATGGCTTTGCTCTGAAATGATTGTGTTTCTCTCAAAGTGGTGCTGATACTGGGTATAGCAGAGTATACACATTAAGTGGGAGTATCAATACTTAGATATCGACCCAAGTCAGGGCATTTAAGAGAAAGAAGCTCACTAATAAACTTTTGTATAAAAGTGGAAGAAAAAAAAAATCATCTTAGCAGTTGTGTAGACATACAACTAGTATGAAAAAGCAAGGAACATATTCCAAACAGCCCACAACACTTTAACAACTGATTCCATTGACACCACAGTGAAGGAAATGTCAGAGAAATAATGTAGAAAGTTCAAAGTTAAAATGTTCAATGAACTAAAAAAGGTGAAAGGAATGAACTAAAAAAAAATACAAAAAGTGGAAGACCATTTCAATAAAGAGATAGAGGTTCTCAAGAAGAATCAGACAGTAATAATGGAAATGAAAGACTTAATAAATATAATTAAAAATTCAGTTGAAGGCATGATTAGATCACACAAAAGACATTCACAGCCCTCTAAGACAAAGTATATACTCTTGAAAATAAAATCAGCAATAAATAAAAGGTGTTAAAGGACTATGACCAGAATAGCCAAGAAATCTGACATAACATTAAGAAAACAAATCTGGGAATCTTTGGCATAGAAGGCAGAAAAATACAGGCTAAAGGAATGCACAACTTTTTCAATTTTTCAAATTTCAAACATTAAAAATGTGGTGAAAATCCAAATATTAGAGGAATGCAAAACCCAAATAAACAAGATCAAAAATATCTTGTTTTTATACAAAACATAATGTCAGCTTAGGAACAGACTTCCTCAATAACACTCCTCAAATGCAAGAAGTAAAATCATGAATCAATAAATGGGATAGTATTAAACTAAAAAGCTTCTTCACAGCAAAAGAAACAATCAAGAATGTAGCAGAGAGCCTATAGAATGGGAGAAAATCTTTACCACCTGCACCTCAGATATCACCAGGATATATGAAGAACTCAAAAAACTTAACATCAAAAAAAGAATAACACAATAAATAAATGGGCAAAGGAACTGAACAAGCACTACACAGAAGAAATATGAACAAAATATATGAAAAAATGTTGAACATCACTAGCAATTAGAGAAATGCTAATTAAAACTACACTGAGATTCCATCTCACTCCAATCAGAATGGCAATTACCAACAATACAAGTAACAATAAATGTTGGCGAGGATGTGGGGAAAAAGGTACACTCGTACATTGCTGGTGGGACTGTAAATTGGTCCCACTCTGGAAACCAGTATGGAGATTCCTCAGAAAACTTGGAATGGAATCACCATTTGATCCAGTTATTTCTCTCCTCAGTTTATACTCAAAGGACTTAAAGTCAGCATACTATAGTAATGCAGCCACATCAATGTTTATAGCAGCTCAATTTACAATAATTAAGCTATGGAACAAAACTAGGTGCCCTTCAGCATATGAATGGATAAAGAAAATGTGGTATATATACAAAAAATTGAATATTACTCAGCCTTTAAGGAAGAATGAAATTATGGCATTTGCCAGTAAATGAATGGAATTGGAGACCATCATTCTAAGTGAAAGAAGCCAGTCCCCAAAAGCCAAAGGCTGAATGTTTTCTCTGCTATGTGGATGGTAACCCACAACAAGGGAGGGTAGGGAGGGGAAAACTAGAAATCCATTGTATTAGACAAAGGGGAATGAAGAGAAGAGACGAATGCATGACCAGGGTATCTCCAAATCATGTAAAACCACAAGAATAAGATCTTAATGAGGATAATGTATAATATACCAAACAATTTATACATTATGTATATGTATAATGTATACATATATGTATAATATGTCCCAAAACACTCTACTGTCATGTATATGTAAAAAAAAAGTATTTTTTTTTAAAAAAATGCTCTTCCAGATATATTATAATTAAAATATCTAATACAGAGAACAAGGATGGAATTTTTAAAGTTGCAGGAGAAAAAAAGTAGGTCACATTAAATTTTAGAGATAAGCAAAATAGAATTTCTATTGATTCCTCAGATCAGATGCTAAAAGCCAGGGGTGCTTGAAATAATATATACCATGCTCTAAAAGATAATAGATGCCAAACAAGATTGTTATATACAGCAAAACCATCTTTTAGAATTGAAGATAAAATAAAAATTTTCCATGTTAAGCAGAAACTAAAAGAATTCGTAACCACTATGCCAGCACTATAAAAGGTACTCAATGAAATATTTTATGCAGAAGAAATGAAAAACTAATATCAGAACCTGGGTGTATGTGAATCTCACTAGAAAATTGGTCAATTAAGCCTGAATTTGGCATTAGAAACCAATTGAAAATACAAACTATCTCTTAATAATACAAAATGTAAATCAAAAGACATAGATTGGTAGGATGAAATATAAAACAAAACCCACCAACATGTTGTTTACAAGAGACTCACCTTAGAGGTGAACACATCTGTAAGCTGAAGGTGAAAAAAATGGAAGATACACTGTGCAAATTGAGACCAAGAACTATTAAGAGTAGCTACTCTTATATCTGACAAAGTAGACTTCAAGCCAAAATTAGTCAGAAGAGACAAACAAGGTTACTTCATCATTGTTAAAGGAATAATTAAAAAACAAGATAGAGAGTTGGGGTTGTGGCTCAGCAGTAGAGCGTTCACCTAGCACATGCATGGCCCGGGTTCGATCCTCAGCACCACGTAAAAAATAAAGGTATTGTGTACAACTAAAGCAAATAAATAAATATTTTAAAAAGACAAGATATAATGATTATAAATATTTATTCCCCAAATGTCAGTGCACCTCCATACATACACCTACTGAATATCAAGAATCAAATGGACCCCAATAAAGCAATACTTTGTGAATTTAATATACCTTTCTCATCAATAGATAAGTCATTCAGATATAAAATAAATAATGACTCTTCAGAAGTGAAAAATTCTATTAACCAAATGGACCTACTCTAAACTAGAACATATTTTAGAACACAAAACAAGTAAGAACAAATACAAAAAAAAAAAATTTAGAATTTCTTATCCTATAAGATCATAATGGAATTAAATTGGAAATAAGTAGCAAGATAAAAACAAACCATTTTAACATCTAGAGATTAACCAATACATTTTTGAATAATGAATGAGTCATAGAAAAAATCAAGGGATAATAAAAAATATCTTAGAAACAAATGAGAACAGAGATACAACTTTATCAAAATCTCTGGGACAGTATGAAGGCTAATCTAAGATGAAAGTTTATGGCACTGAGTGCTGATGACAACAACAATAAAAGATAACAAATGAAAAAAAAAAGTTATACCTCAAGGTCTTAGAAAAGGAAGCACAAACTGGTTCCAAAATCAGCAGAGGACAGAAAAAAATTAAGATCAGAGATAAAATTGAAAATAAAAAACAATATAAAGGATCAATGTGACAAGTAATTGGTTCTTTGAAAAGATAAATAATATTGGTAAGTTAGCCAAACTAACCAAAAGAGAGAAAAGAGAAAAAACACAAATCAGTAAAATTGGAGATGAAAAAAAAGAGATATCACCACAGAAACTTAGAAAATCATTAGAAATTATTTTAGAAAACATATAACCCAATAAAATAGAAAATCTGGACTATATTAAAAAATTGAAGACACATATGATCTAAAGAGTTCAATATCAAGAAATCTGATGGAAGCATCAATTAAAAGACTTTCAACAAAGAAAAGCCCAGGGCCAGATTGATTCTCAGCCAAATTATAACAGATAATTAAATAATAACTTATGCCAATGTTCCTCAAATTATTCCATGAAATAGAAAGGGAGGGAACATTCCCAAATTCCATTATATGAAGCCAGTATCACCTTTCTGTTAAAACTAGACAAAGACGCATCAAGGAGGAAAAAATTATAGAGCAATATCCTTGATGAACACAAATGCAAAACTCCTTAAAAATGTTAGCAATCCACATTTAAAAACACATTGAGTAGATAGTATTACATGATCAAATCGGTTTTATCTCAGGGATACAAAGTTGGCTCAAGATACCTTTGTATCTCAGGGGTACAAAGTTGGTTCAAATCAATAAATGTATTAACCACATAAGTATAATTAAGGACAAGAATCATATGATCATTTCAATAGATGTAGAAAAAGACTTTGACAAAAATCTATCATGCATTCATGTTAAAAATGCTGGAGAAACAAGGGCTAGAAGGAACCTACATCAAAAGACTGTATATGATAATCCCAAAGCCAACATCATACTGAATGGAGAAAACCTGAAATAATTTTTTTAATTAGGAATAATACAAGGATGTCTATTCTTGAAATTCCAATTTAATGGAGTTCTTGAAACTCTAACCAAAGCAATTAGGCAAGAGAAGGAATTTAAAGAAATACAGAAAGGAAAAGAAAAAATCAAATTATCTCTGTTCCCTGATGACATAATTCTATACCTAGAAGACCCCAAAATTTTCACCAGATGACTTCTAGACCTGATTAACAGTTCAGTAAAGTAACAGGAGGCAAGATTAATGAAAAAAACAAAACAAAAAAAAAAAAAAAAAAAAAAAACACCAGTCTTAATATACTCCAATAATGAATCTGTTGAGAAAGAAATCAGTGAAGACAGTTATTGAAGAAGAACTTAGAAGATGGAAAGACTTCCCATGTTCTTGAATAGGCAGAACTAATATTGCAAAAATGTTAGATTAACTCAGGTTTTTCATTGCTGTGGCAAAAAGTCCTGACAAGAACAATTTTAGTGGAGAAAAACTTTTATTTGGCACTCATAGTTTCAGAGGTCTCAGTCCACAGATGGTCATCTCCATTGCTTTCCATTGCTATGGGCCCAAGGTAAGGCAGAACAACATAGCAGAGGAAAGTAACTGAGGACATGGCAATCAGGCAGCAGATCAAGAGAGAGAGATCCACTCACCAGGGACAAATAACCCAAAGACTTGCCTCTAGTGACATACCTCCTCCAGCCATACACTTACTGCCTGTAGTACCATATAATTAATCCATGTTAGTGGATCAATGAACCCATTAGGTTAAGGTTCTTAAGACCCAGTCATTTCACCTCTAAAAATTCTTGCATTGTCTTAAACATCAGATATCTAAACCATAATGATGGCTATACTACCAAAAGTATTATACAGATTTGATTTTCCATTAAAATACCAAGGACCTTATTTACATAACTAGGTAAAACATTCCTAAAATTCATTTGAAGAATAAAAGACCCAGAACAGAAAAAGCATACTGAGCAAGGGAACAGGCATTAGAGACATCACAATACCTGATCTCAAATTATACTACAGAGATATAATAACGAAGACAGCATGGTATTGGCATCAAAATAGACACGAAGACCAATGGAATAGAAGACACAGAGACAGAGCCCACTCATTTGCAGTCACCTGATACTCTACAAACTTGCCAAAAACATACATTAAAGACAGCCTTTTAAACAAATGGTGATGGAAAAACTGGATATGTAGAAAGATGAAGCTAGATCCCTGTCTTTCAGCGTGCACAAAAATCAACTGAAAGTGAATCAAGGACCTAGGAATTAGACCAGAATCTCTGCAACTGATATTAGAAAACAGGTTCAACACTCCAACATAGTGTTGCATGTATGTTCATTATTAATAAGACCATTAAAGCACAAGAAATAAAACCAAGAATCACTAAGTGGGATAGCATCAAATTAAAAAGGTTCTGCACAGCAAAGGAATCAAAAGTGTGAAGAAAGAGTCTACAGAATGGGGGAAAATCTTTGCCAGCTACTCCTCTGACAGATGATTAATATTCAGAATGTATAAAGAACCTGAAAAACCCAACACCAAAAAACAAAATAACTAAACAGACATTTCTCAAAAGAAGAAATACAAATGACCAAGAAATATGGAAAAGAAGTTCAACACCCTTAGCAATCAAAGAAATGCAAATCAAAACCACATTGAAATTTCATCTCAGTTCAACTAGAATGGCAATCATCAAGAATACAAATAATAATAAATGCTGCCAAGTATATGGGGGAAAATATACACTTGTATATAATTGGTGAAACAGCAAATTAATACAACCACTTTGGAAAGTTGTATGGAGATTCCTCAAAAGTCTAGGAATGGAATCACCATATCACTCAGCTATCCCAGTCTTTGGTATTTATCCAAAAGAACTGAAATTAGCATACAGGCACACCAATGTTTATAGCAGCACAATTCACAATAAACAATAAAACCAGCCCAGAAGCTCACCAATAGGTGCATGGATATAGAAAACGTGGTATATATACACAATGAAATTTTATTCAGCCATAAGAAGAATGAGATGAAATTTCAATGTGTTATTTTGAAGATTTTTGTCTTTTTTTTTTTTTTTTTTTTTTTGTACCAGGGATTGAATCACCCAGGGATTAATCACGGAGACCACTGAGACATATTCCTAGCACTATTTTTTTTTTAACTTTTATTTTGAAACAGGGTCTCACTAAGTTGCTTAGGGCCTTGCAAAGCTGATGAGGCTAGCCTTGAATTTGTAATCCTTCTGCCTCAGCCTCTTGTGCCACTGTTATTACAGGCATGTGCCACCACAACAGGCAAAAAGAATGAAATTATGGCGTTTTCTGGTAAAGGGTTGGAACTGGTGAACATCATGCTTAGTGAAATAAGCTAGACTCAGAAAATCAAGCACTGGATATTTTCTCCTATTTGGGATAGCTAGAGGAAAACAATAGAGGCAGAGAAAGGAGGGATGGAAACCGGGAGGAACTGAGGAATGAAATTGACCAAATAATGTATGTTGCGTACATATATGAATATACCTCAGTGAATCCTTGTAAGAGCCTTAATGAGGAGGTAGCTAAGATGGCGGCTGGCTGAGAGCCAAAGAGGAGGCGTTTAATTGTTTTCTCCTGATCTTAATGTAATCAACTAAGAATCTTTCTGTGCCCGTGAACACTGTGTGACGCACCTGTAAGTTGAGCTTGTGACACGTGTATACTTGTTAAGGTGAAGAGTATTTAACCAGGTAGGGTTGGGGTTGTGGGGGGGTTGTTGTTGTTGGAGTTGGAGAGAGAAGTCAGAAGAGAAAGCAGAATAAAGAACCTACTCATTCCCAATCTGCCTCCGAATTCATTCCTGCAGTATCATTGCTACAGGCGGCAACAAATCCCATCTTTAGGTATATCTATAAAATACCAATTAAAATAAACATTAACTAAACAGAAGATAAGTAAAGTAGAGGAAGAGGAACAGTGGGGGGAAAGGGGAGAAAAGTGAAAGTACTAGGAAATAAAATGGAGCAAATTATAAATACATTCATGTATGATTATGTCAAAATGAACCCCAATATTATGTATAATTGTATGCACCAATAAAAACTTTTAAAAGATAAATTATATCTATCTACGATAATAACCTTAAACTAAATACCTAGTTAATTTTAATTCAACTATCCTAAGCATATTTTCAGAGGAAAAATAAGTCATATATTCTGCTCTCCTAGACAAAGATACTATATTCGGGGACTTCATAACTCTGTTCTCTCAGGCCCTGACTAAATGATGTGTTTCCTGTGCTCTCAGAAATCAAAATTCTGCTTAGGCTAAAGCTAAAAGGCTGATACTTTGCCTCTTATTACCTTTCACATTTCAATTTATCTCTTTAAGGGAAAATGACACATCCTTTTTGGTCTCCAGGCTACATCAAAACTAACGACTTCCCACCTCAGGGAGGGGTGAGATCCATCTCAGAAGGCAAATGGTATGACAGAAAAAAAAAAAAAAAGTGACACCTTTGGCATGAATTTTAAAGCGCTTTCTGGTTTAGACTATGCTAACGGCATAAAAAAAGATTGAAGAGCCCTGAATTTGATTTCAGACATAAGGAGACAAAAAGATGTTCTTAAAATTAACACTTTCTGAGGTAACAGAAAATAGGATACTAATTTCTGTTATTGAATAGCATTAAAGTGGTAAATACATCTCAATTTTGTAATCTTTTCTGAGAACTAATGAAGTATAGAACATTTGAACTGATATGACATTAATGTTGTGTTGTTTGTTTTAATTTTTATTCATTAATCAATTATCTATCAAGTATTTACTGTTAAAATAATAATAATAGCTTATATCTATTATGTACTTCTTGTAGTGGCCACTGTTCCAAGCATTGACTCATTCAGTCCTCTTAACTAATGACAGTGATAAAGTTAATGCCACTTTTTTCAGGTAGGTAAACTGAGGCAGAAGGAAGTAATAAACTTTAAATCATACATGTTGTGATTATTACTGTTTTAGTTCAAATCCAGGCAGTCTGGTTCTGAGGTCCACTTTAGCTTTTTTTTTTTAGAAATAGTGAAGGATGACATTCCTCCTCTACTTTCAAAGAGTTGATGTTGTATAAAGAGGGAAAGGGTTTTGCATATGTGAAATACCCAGGAAAGAGTCTCAAGGAATACAGAGGAGGACCATGGCAAGGGCCTGTCACAGACAATGTTGCCTTCAAGGGACTGTCGTTCTCTGCAAGGTTAGGGGAGGCCATGTGAACAAATTCCATTTGCATAAATAATTAAGCCCAAAATGTTAGGTATTATGTTAGCCTCTTGTAGCCATCATTATGGAGGGACAGGGCAGAATGTGACCAATCTCATAGCATGTGTTCAGATAAGTAGGAAAAGTTTTCCTTGAGGCTTGAAAGTAGGTAATCACTAGTGAGTGAGAAAGTAAGGGCACATAAGACAAAGGGAAAAATAAAGAAAAGGGAGCACTAAGAAGATATTTTTAATAAAGTCTGGTGTAGCAGGGAGTGGCTAGGCATGTATGACAGAAGGGACTTGAATTTTCTGGAGCATAAAGGGTGGGTGCATAACTATTTAGTGCAGAACTTCAACCTAAGGAAGAAGACAACTAAGGAAAAGAAATAGATTGTATGCTATTTACTGGTTCTCAGTGAAAATCCTCAGCCAAACAAAAACGCTCTCTGCAAAGGTGAAGCCAGAGTCTGTTAGGCAGTTAGTACAGATAGGTAAATCAAGTCAGGTCAGATCAAGAAAGCCAATTTTGAGTGATTCCAGGGAAGTTGGAGACTTGTTAGCCTGAGAGATTGGAATGTTAATTCTTTCAGAGCCCTTCCTCCACCCTTATCAAAAACCTGCCCCAACCTGTGGCCAAGGTAACCTGTTCCAAGAATTGCCCCCCACCCTGGGAGATTTCAAGTTCTTAATGTGTCCTGGGCTGCTCCATCCTGCCCTTCCCCCTTCAGCCCATCTGTTTCTCAGCTTTTGGCCAGCCCACCGGGCCTGGTCACATACGTGGAAGGAAAGAGTCAAGGGGAACAAAGGAAGCTCTGGGATATATAAAAAGGCAGACCTGCCTCGCTTCTTGGGACACCAGAATACCACCAATGGCCCCCTTCTCCTGCCCGGGAGAAGTATATGTTATCCATTTTAAATAAACCCCACTTTATATGCTTGTCTCAGCGTGCTTCTCTAATGTTCAAACTTCAACATTTTGGGGAGCAGAACTCGTCGCCAGTAAACAACGGTATCAAAGGGAGGGGCTGTTAAAACATACACACTTATGCATAGACACTATGCATTATGGTTTGGATAGGAGGTATTCACCAAAAGCTCCTGTGCAGGAGATAAAATGATCCAATTATGAGACCTATAACCTAATCAGTGGATTAATCCATTTAATGGATTAATGATTTGAATGGATTCTTGGGTAGTAACTATAGGCAGATAGAGTACGACTGGAAGAAGTGGATCATGGGATCATGAGGGTGTACCTGGGGGATTATATACACTGTCCCTGGTTCTTCATGCTCTCTCTGTTCTCGAGCTGCCAGGAACTGCAAACTTTCCTCTGCCATACCTTTATGCCAGGAAGTTCTCACTTACTTCAGGCCCAGAGCAATGGAGTTGGCCTACCATGGACTGAACCTCTGAAACCCTGAGCCCAAATAAACTTTCCCTCTTCTAAATTGCTCTTCTCAGGTATTTTGGTCACAGTGATGAAAAACTAACTAACACACTGTTTTCACTATGAAGTCACTTCTTCTGATATATAACCCTCTAATACATAACTCAATATAACTCAGTCTTCTATTCTTTCATTCAGTCATTTAGTATTTCTAAACTGCTGGGGATTATCTATTCCAATCAAGGCCATGTGCTCAGAACCCTGAAGAATACAAAGGTGAAGACTGATTAGAATCTGTTCTCTGGACACTTTAAGTCTTACAATCCCAGCATTGGCATATTGGTCAGTATCCATTCTGATGTGTTGGTACACAGGAAGAACTAATTATTAAGTATTTTGAACATAAGTTCTGCCTGTAGGTAAGTTGGCTTATATAGTAGTGTACTGAAGTGTACCTGTGCAATGTCACAGGAGATCATTGTGCATTTTCAAGAATTTTATAAGTCAGTTAGTTGTCGAACACAACCTCTTTACAAAGCTACACAATGTAAACTTATAACAATGTCATGTAAAACGTAATGCTCAAAATTCATTATTTTACTGTTTTTTATTATTATGTGTGCCTTTGAAGTTAGTGTCAGTTGTATGTATCTTGTGGCAATGCAATATAATGATATCCTATTTACTGTGCATCTCTTTCCATTTCATATTCAATAATATCAGCCTGATATCTTGAAATGACCACAATGGGAATATTTATGTCATAAAGATTGACAAATCTGTAAGTCAAAAATTTATTTCTGGAGATCTGGCTGTTAAATATTTACTAACACAACCCTGGTCATTCATTAAATGGCAGTACATATCATATTGTCATGTTTTTTCCTCAGCCCCAATTAGCAATATCCCAACCTAGCCTCCTAAATTAGAAGCTCAAGCTCCTCATCCCTCTATTTAGTAACATCAACAAGTCTAGAATAAACCTACTGGATGACCCCCATCCTTACCTTGTGTTCAGCATTTTCTGGCACAATGGTTTTTGACCATGGCTGTATATTGGAATCACCTAAAGAACTCTAAACATGTTTTTCAATGCCTGGGTCCACCCCTGTGATTTGAATCAGATCATTTGATAGCAAGAAGTGGACCTCCTTATTTTTAAAATATGCATCTTCCCTGGGTGATTTTAAGTGTGCAGCCAAGACTGAGGAGCTGCACAAGGATTTACAAGCAGTGTGGTGAAGCTGGAGCAAATCATCTTCCCTGGCTAGGACAGAATATATTTTGCCTCCTATGAAATCTGCATGGGAGAGAACCAGGTGGCTATGAGAAACTGGACCATGCTTAAACAACAATGGTAAGCCAAGGTTTTCTGTTGAAGGCCTTGTCCTCATCTTTTCCCTCAGCTTGGGATAATGACCTTTCACACAGCTCTCTCTTCAATTAGTGCCCACTGTGGTCTCCAAAGGCTATAGACTAAGCCAGGGTAACCAGGTCAGAACTGGTTTTGGTGCCTGCTTCCTCAAAGACTTCTTATCATCCTCTGTCTTTGCTTCCTTCCAGGGAATCTATTTTAAACCCTTGAAACATGAAAGAATCTAATTTTGTCCCATTCCTCAGGACAAAGGGTCCCTTGCCCTGCTCCTCCCTTTTCTAAGAAAAGCTATCTTGAGTCATTCCAAAGTACTATCATTTTCTTTTCTAAGTGCAAAATGTTTTCAGTGACTGCTAGGAAGTTTTATGGCCTTTTTTCTTCTTCAGAAGAAAAATATAACAAACTACTCTATATAAGGAAAGTTTCTTACACGATAAGAAATACCTAAAAGACATAAATTTATGTCTTTCAACCTGTCTCTAACTTCATACTGCCACACTAGTTTCATTCTTATATATAGAACAATATGTTACCACACCACTTAACAATGATCCCTCTCCCTATGGTGAACAAACTTTCAGATGACCCTCACCATCCCCCAAATCTGGGGTTTGCATCTTTATATAATCTCAACCCTTTGAGTATTGGGGGCCTGTTACTTGCTTCTAATAGAACATAGCAAAAGTGCTGGGCTGTCACTCCTGCTATTATGGTATATTATATAAAATTCTGTCTTACTAGTAGACTTACTTTAGATTTTCTTATAGGCTTTGAAGAAGAAAGAGACCAAATATTGTCAATATCCACTCAAGTGGGAAAGCTTAGGTTTCCCTAGTTTAGCCTCCAGGTGAGAATCCAACCCTTGCTGATCTGTTAATTGCCATCATTTTGAGAACCTAAGTAGACTATCCAGCTAACCCATCCCTAGTTCCTGACCTGTGAGGTGATATATGAATGTTGCTTTCAGCTGTTAAATTTGTAGCAAATTGTTATGTAGGCTAGAAAATTAATCAGTCAATTTTCAAAAAAAAATTCCAACACTTTAATGTGGCATCCAAAATTCTTAAAAATTGATTCCAATATTGCTTTCTACCTTCCTCTCCTGTCAATCAACTGACCCAATCACCTACAGAAAGTCCTGTGCATATTTACAGTTCCATTTCTGAGCTTATGTTATTCTCTCTGCTTAGAATGACCTTCCTTTTTTTTCTTGTTTGTAGTGAGAACCATTTATCCTTGAAAGTCAATTACAATAACTCCCTCTATTCTATCCACAAAAGCACGGACAGTGCAATGCCCCCTCAAGGTCAACTTGATTGACTCCTTTTTTGTGTGTTCTCATAACTTTTCCTGTATCTCCCTTATACTGCTCATCCTGTCATGTCAGAGTTAATTTTTTGGTGTTTTTTTTTTTCTTTCTTTCTTGTATTGTGACTTCCCTGAGAATTGGTACTGCATAGTATTTATCTTTAAATTCCTAGAACCTGAAATAGTGCTTCTATAAATATCTGGCATCCAATAAATATTTGTTTAATAGAACTGATATCTCACAGGCAGAGAGTTTTAGTGTTTGGCACATCATAGGCACAATCAATTTTAAAATGAGTATTCTGTATATAATTACTTATATTTTTAACAACATTATTTAAATTGGCAAAGAATCATTGCAAATGGTAGGCTACTATAATGAGATAGGGGCAATTCAGGCTACAAGAAATTACCTAATGGGTTTTGCTGATGACATTAAGGGCTAGCAATTCCATTTCATAATTACATGATGCTTAGAGAAGAGTTGAATAAATACATAGAATCATAGCATTAGAATGCGGGAGAAAATGAGCTAAGAAACTGATAGAGCAATGTATGTAATTGTGTGTGTGTGTTTTAACAAAGTAGACAACGCATAGAGTCAAACTAAATAAATAAAAAGCTCACTTCCAATTAATAACACAACTCAGGATTCTACGATAGACTGGCTACCAGAGTACTTTGGGGTTAAGGGTAGATAACCCTCAGATTGACTTGGTAATATAATAGTGTAATATAAATTCACTTACAGAAGTGAAAGTAGAATCCAGAGAAGAAGCTGTAATCCTAGCAGTATATTAAAATGTTGGATATAATACTCAAAATCATATAAAAATCAAAGGCTAATATATTTGAATTGTGGGTGTTGATCTCTCCAAGATTAAGAAGTCTTTCATGGAAAGTGATAGAAAAGAATGACATAATCAACATACAGCTTGAGTATCTAGGCCAATCCTAACTGAAAGATTGTAAATAATTCATGGCAAACAAGGTGAGGTAAGGTAAGAACCTCTCTGAATATTGCTCTTCATTCTCTAAGTTTTCAGAATTATGACCACTTTTTGTACTCTGGCTATTAGTGGACATCTAATATCTTGTTTTGAATGACAAATTAGCCTAACACAGTCTATAGAAATTATTAGATATTTCAGATACATCTTTTCTTTCTGCCTTCCATATATATTAAAGGTAACTGAACTGGTATTGGGTTTACTAAGAAAAATCAAGGAAATATAAAGGACCTGGTCTCCAGTATTCAGGATGACTGTGCCCACATTTTCCATGAAGCCTAAAGGCTGAGCTTCTTCCATCCCTCCTGTATTTCTCTTTTTGGACTGTTGGCCTAAGTATTGGAAAAATGCTCTTATTTTGCTGATTTTTTTTTCTAGGTGACTGCTTGTGAAAATTTAAACTGAATAACACTGCTGTCAATTTTGAAGCTCTTGTAACTGGCAGCTAAGTTAAAACATGAAATTCTCAAGGTCTTATGTTTCTTTCTTCCCAGGTCTCTCTCTCTCCTAAACTTGTGATGTTTTGTAGAAAGCAAAATACCAAATGATCAGAAACAACAAAGAATCACCAAAAGCTGTTCAATTTGACACAAGGAGTACGATTCCCATTTGAACTAGTGACCTAGAAGTGACAATTTTGTGTGTGCCAGGAAGTCTTTGTTTAACATCAAACATCAAACACAGAACAAAATAACACCAAAGATTTGGTTTCCTCTGTGCTTTTATTTTATTCTTCAAAGAAAAGGAAATAGAGAAGACAACTGTCAGTTTAATTCTAGTTCCTATTTTTGAAAAAAATCACCACAAAGAATGTTAAGTTCAATTATTTACCCATCATTTAAACATAACAACAACAACAACAACCAAAAAAAAAAAAAAAAAAAAAAAAACATCGTATTTTATATGACTCATAACCAACTGTCTATCTTCATTACTTTTTTTCCCTTTCTATTTAATAAACACTTGCATCTATTATTTGTAAAACTAATATTAATAATGAATATGTTTCTCCTGGTGTTAATGGAATAGTGATAGAAAAATGTAGTACAAAATCAGTACTACTATGCTAATAATGAGACACTTTCATGTAATAATTTGATAGCCTAAAAAGTACTTGAATTTTGTCTTTACAATCATTCTCAATGAAGGAGTGGAGACCAGGGAAGTTATTTAAATTATATAGGGCCAATCAGTTGATTATTTGATAGATGTTGATTGATACCCATATTTTTAGTCCATCCTTGGATTAGTGAAATCTCAAATATTCACTTATTCCTCTATTACAGACAGCAGTTCTTGACTTGGTATTAATTTGATTGAAAATCAGCCAATGTATTATAATTCTAACTGCTGTTAAATGGAATTCACTACAATCATGGGTTATTTGGAAACAATCTATGGCACTCCATCTTTCAAATCACATGTATTACTTACTATGGTTTTTGAGAAACCCATTGAGTTTCTTGATAATAATGTGTTAAGAACCTAGTAATTTGCTAGTTTCTTGGAAAAACACACAGATAGTCCACCATGTCTTCTGATAATATAGTTTGGGTGGTTAAACGGGGAAACATTGGAAATATTAAACTCAAGCTGGCATAAATTAAATACCAAAATAAATAGTCTAAACAGAAGTATGATAGCATGGTATATAGAAAAAAATGCATCATATTCTATTAGACAATCAAAAGAAGATAGTTTTATATACACTTCTATCTTAAGAATGTGCCTGTTTTTTGAACAGATGCATACACAAGTGCATTTTACCATTGGAAACCTCTGCTTTATGTGTCTAGTTGGGTGGAAAGGAAGGTTTTAGAAGGTTTAATGTTGTGGGAAGATTTATACTGTGTAGCATTTTGGTGAATCAGAAACAATGAGACATTCTATATATAAGCTCAACTTTCTCAGAATTATATGAATTGTGAGAGTCAGTGATAAAATGTGCCCTATAAAATCCTCACAGGCTGACCATCCAGAATACCAAATCTCATATAGTGAAGAATTTTTCCTGTATTAAAAATAATCCAAGGAATCTATACAGGAGACTACATAAGCCAAACAACTTGGTAAAATACAGAGGGATGATAACAGTGCTAGAAACCACCTTTGAGCCACCTTTGAGATACAACCAGAAGGCTTGGACCACAACCTTGCTCAAGCCAGTGAAGTGGGTTGTGAACTTTTCCTTCGTTAATGGAGGGCAAATCACTTTTCAAGCAGACATTTCCTACTTATTAAGTAGGAAGATCAGATAGGGAAAAAAAGTTTGCATGTGGATAGTGAAGTAAGTAGTTGTTCATCATGGACTTGGCTCACAGGTTCATGTGAGGATCAGTTTGTTTTTACAACCTATCATGGTTGGAACTCCCTCACACGTTCTATTCAACACCAAACAGTAGATTTTGCTTTAAATTATCAGTGTAGTGGTGTGGGAGATTTATGATAGCTTTATAAGTAAAATGATTTTTAATTTACTAACTGATATATGCCCTGGGTTTCTTTCCTCTTCCTCTTTTAACTGCCATGTGTAGAAAAACTGAAACTTCAGTTCACTAAATCTGCTATAGCCAGATTCTAGTTTGTGGCTTTATTTCTACACTGGGTTTTTAACTTGTTATATTTTAAAATTCCATTTGATGAATTTCAAATATGCTCAATAACGTTTTGTGGCTTGTTTGTTTTCTGACTATGCTTTTAGGTTCGTCTTTTATTTCCCTTAATAGTAGCAAGCATAGATTTTTATAAATTCTTTTGTTGTGGTTTCTGCAGATTTGATTCCCCTACCTATTGTCAGGGAAGGGGGCTATTTCAAGCCGTGGTAATGGCATTTGTTAGTGTTAAAATATTAACTATTCAATTTTATTAGAATATTATCTGAGGAAATACTTTTGGCCTAGTAATATGGTGAGTTTTTCCAGAAAGGATTCATTTTGCTTTAGCAATATATTTTTGGAAACACACAACCAGAGACCATTTTAAACTAAATTAACACTTTGTAGTTTTCTTGAACACACAGGTGGTATAAATTTGAGTTGTAAATCCATGTAAGAACTGGTTCTCAGAAATAAGTATTTTCAACTCATGTTTTTCTCAACGGTAAAGCACATGTGTGTGCTCACACACAGCCACACACACACATACACTTGCATATACTTTACTTACAATAATAAAGAAAACGAGCATAAACAGGTTTGGACACAAACACAACTAGCATATGGTAAGTATTCCACTCACTTGTATAGACATCAGTCATTAAGATTTTCAGTTGTGGATTGTGTTGATTAATCCAAAAAGTTTTCTGAGTTTAAGTAGGATACTTTTTCTTCTATTTTATTTTGGGGATTTCTAGGGGGATTGTGGTGGGATTGTAATACCTAGAAATGCACACGTTTGTTGGGAATCAAATCATAAAATATTAGAATTGTCAAGAAGTATGAATGTTTTTTGAGTTGTGCATTGGAAATCATTTATATTTGTGCAGTTGTTTTTTTTTTTGTTTTGTTTTGTTTATTTTCTTTTTTTTTTTTTTTTTTTTTAAAAAGACCATAAAATAAAAGGTCTTCCTAAGATTATTTCACCAGCAATGGATAGAAATGTCTTAATTATCTATGGCCCTTTAGAGCTAAGGATGTCAATGGAGTTCTATTACAGTAAGGAAGGTGAGAATGATATTTTAGCCAAGGTAGTGGAACAGAGAAAGAAATTGAGGAAGTGATGTGAGAATCATTGTAGGGTATAAACAAAAAGTCAGAGAGCAAATGACAGTATCCAGGAGGGAGAAGTCAGAGATAAATACCTTCTATCATCAATAGCTGACCATGCCTTCATCAAGAGGCTGCACACCATCAAAACCTCTGTGCCCCAACTCATTAAAATTAAAGGCAACTATAGGGAACTGAGTGATAACAGATTGCTACTCATAATTGTTGTGAAGCAATAAAAGATTTCTAAAAGTCTTGGAATAGAAAGTGGCAATAGAGGATCTGTTTTATGTTTTCCAATGTCATTTTATGTTAACATATAATATATGATAAGATATATAATATAAAAAATATGCTTCAGCATGAAGTCTAAGTCTTTCATATTTGGTACTTGTTATTCTACTTAATTAGTAAATTGTTAACAACACACTGTATATAAACATTGTAAAATACAGTACAGGGAGCTACTTGGAAAAGTCTAGTCAAAAGTAAACATTCTTGATTCTATTTATAATTTTTTGTATTATTATTATTACTGCTTTCATAACCTTTATGAGAGAAGGTAAGGTTTGGACACACCTAAGATTAGAACTTCTTACAAGTTAAAAGGGGAGGAAAAATCATCTTTAAATAGCACATGAAATGTCTGCCTACTTAGTAAAATAGCTGCTACTTCTGACTGCTTCAGTTTATGGTTGAATAAAAATTAAATACATGATACCCTCAAGAAAATTTTTCAATTACATAAAATGAATAAACCATGATGATAGAATGTACTGCCAACTTACCACACAGATACATGAACAAAATAATTTATATTTTTTTCCAATTTTCATTTTAAGATGGAGCCCATAACTGTGCAATATAAGTGAGACATTTTTACAAGCTAATTTTTAATTATGTGACGATCAACCTAGACATTTAAGTCACAATGCAAATTTATCCCTAATGTCACTGGAAGTAACAGATTAACTACATTTCTTCTCTGCATTTGTTGTTTCCTATTTACCTATCATATGACCTGAGAGAATCCAGGAAAAGGGAAATGATTAAATTTACTAGTCTTAAAGATAGTAATACTTAATGAATGTGAGTCATAAATATTTAGTATCTACACATTATGTGCAACCACAAGATTTGTTTTAGTCTTGTAACTATAAGATTTTTTTAACTTTTAAAATATTCTTCCAGCAAATATGACTTGAGCTATCTTTTCCTAAAAGGATTATTCTCACTTATGTCAGTAAACTCAAGACTAGTAACTAAATAGTATAATTCTTTTAGTAAAATCACAGTTACTGTCCTGTTTATAATCTCAATCTCAAGTGCTCTCCCTTACTGGGCATTTTCCTTTTTATTGTAGCTCCACACCTTTGCAGTGCCTCTGCTTCCTTGGCGATTGTAAGGTTACACAAAGGTAGTTAATGTTTTTATTTTTTGTTTTCTCCCTGGTCTCAGTCACTGTTTGTATAAACATCTTGTCTACCTTTGGTACTGGGTGACTTTAGGTTAGGACATTTACCTCTTGTCTTCTATTTGTATAGACATAATACATTAGATTTCCCTGGGCACTAGTCAGTTGCACTTCACCAGTCCATAAGGACCTGCAGGAGCGGACTCATTTCCCTCCTTGCCTGCCAATACCCCTTCTGGCCATATCACCTTCATGGTGGTACCAGACTTGGCTAAGTAAACATTCAGCGAAACCAAAAGTTCCTTCTCCATTAACCCTCATGGGAATCCAGCTAGGTGATCTTGTACATACCTAACAAGTGACTGGAACAGGAATTACTCTCAGTATTTTTTCTAAGCTATCAATACCATAGTCTTTTCATAGTTAACAACAAAGGGCAGTTTGATAAATGTCTTGCTTAAAAAAAAAATTGTGATTTTTTTTCCTCAGGATTACCCAAATCATCAGAGAAAGTATATTGAATACCTTCCATGTTATCATATTGAGAGTATATAGAGTGGAAAGCAGGTTACGGAGTACATCTGAACCACCAAGATGGCTGACCAGCTTCACTGGGCATTGTGTGGTGCCTTTTTACTTCCAATAAACTGAAGACAATTCAATTGTTTAGGTTTGATCAAAGGGTGCTACTCTTGCTGATCTTGGAAGTCTGTGGCAATTAGACTGGTAAAGTGTGAAGAAAGAAGGCATTTTTCTGACTTAAACATGTAGCACCATGTTATGTATAATTAGGGAATAAGTGTACATACAGCTATATTTTTCATTCATAAAACATAAAACTGGATTACAATAGTCTCATAACATATCATTACGTTTTTGTTGGTATGGATCATTGCTATGATTTTCACTGTAATTTACATTCTTTAAATAAAAAGATATATCCATTGGTTGCCCAGCTTTCTGACTACATATTTGAAAATTCACACTGGGTGCCTACCATGTTATTTTCAAGATTGTCATTATTAGTTCATATTTGAAGTTATATTACCCTTCAATCTGACCTTTGCCATAAAAGAAGCAGTTCTGATTTGGAGATGTGTAGTTTGTTAAATCCCTTTTTTTTCATATTTAATACCACAGAAAGATATTGCTTCCTGCAAATTGGCAATCTTACTTTCAGAAAGTGATGCAAAGGAGATGAGGTCACCTTGGAGATTCTAAAAAAAAAGTGTGATAATTTTCCATGAGCAATTTAAAATACTTCACAATGCTGAGCACATGACCTTTGCATCACGTTAAATTTCTGCAATTATTTTGTTGAATTCCTTATATATAAATGCTACTTATTTCTATCCCTCCCTCACATACCACAGTAGATACATATATAATTTTTTGATAATATCCCATCAAATCTGTAAATCAATGGATTTTTTTCAATAATTTAATAAGGCCAGAATGGGAGATCTTTTGAACTTAAATTTCTAGATATTTCACTTTTTGACTCAATTTAAAAATAATATCACAGGATTTGTCCACAATGAATACACTGTCACTTTAATAAAAAATAATACACAGAAGTGGAATTGAGTATTTCTGTACTTCCCACAAAACCATTTCTCACTTTTGCCACAGTCTCAAAGCTCTTGATTTTAGTGCCTTCATAAGTGCAATTCCAGCATTAGCCATCTTCTACATGCCATTCCTGATACCATCCATCACATAAAAATGAGAAATATGGATTGCAGTTGCCTTTGGGAGTCATAGACTCTCCTATTTCAGGTTTCAACACTGACTGTAAATGAGAATCATATGTACAGTGTCTGAAAAACTATCCCAAAATGGGGAAATGAGGTAAAATGTTGATGAAACATGTTTTCAGTGTAATAAAAAGGTAAAGACTACTGAAACTTATTTAGGATAATGGATTTTGGTTAGATTCATCATTTACGGTTATTAAACACTCAGGCATAGTGGAATATGCTTGTAGGTTATCTTGTAGATTTTTGTTCTACAGAGATAAAAATATTTTCTGTCCTGTGAGTATATTACCCTAGAAATTGTATTTTTTTCTTCAAATTTATTTTTTATTCTAAGTTGTTAGAAATGACAGCAGAATGTATTACATTTCATATTATACTTGTAGAGCACATTTTTACATATCTCTGTACACAAAGTATATTCACACCATTTGTGACTTCATACATGCACTTAGGGTAATGATATCCATCTCATTCTACCATCTTTTTTTTTTTCCTTCACCCTTTTGCCACCTACCTTCCCCTCCTCCCCATTGGCTCTGCTCCCCATCCCAACACCACTGTGAATCAGCCTCCTTATATCAGAGAAAACATTTGGCATTTGGCTTTTTGGGATTAGCTAACTTCACTTAGCATTATGTTCTCTAACTCCATCCATTTACCTGCTAATGCCATAATTTTATTCTCTCTTATTGCTGAGTAATACTCCATTATGTGTATATACCACATTTTCTTTATCCATTCATCTACTGAAGGGCATCTGGGCTGGTTCCACAGTTTAGCTATTGTGAATTGTGCTGCTATAAACATTGATGTGGCTGTGTCCCTGTAGTATGCTGTTTTTAAGAACTTTGGGTAAAGACCAAGGAGTGGAATAGCTGGGTCATAAGGTGGATCCAATCCAAGTTTTCCAAGGTGTCTCCATACTGCTTTCCATATTGGCTGCACCATTTTGCAGTCCCACCAACAATGTATGAGTGTGCCTTTTTCTCCACATCCTTGCCAACATTTATTGTTATTTGTGTTCTTAATAGCTGCCATTCTGACAGGTGTGAGATGAAATCTTAGAGTGGTTTGGATTTGCATTTCTCTAATTGTCAGAGATGTTGAACATTTTTTCATGTATTTGTTGATTGATTGTATATCTTCTTCTCAGAACTGTCTGTTCAGTTCCTTGGACCATTTATTGATTGGGTTATTTGATTTTTTGGTGTTAAGTTTTTTGAGTTCTTTATATATTCTAGAGATTAGTGCTCTATCTGATGTACATGTGGTAAAAATTTGTTCCCAATTGTAGGCTCTCTATTCACCTCACTGATTGTTTCATTTGCTGAGAAGAAGCTTTGTAATTTAAATCTATCCCATTTATTGATTCTTGATATTAATTCTTGTGCTACAGGATTCTTATTAAGGAACTTGGGGCCTAATCCAACATGTTGGAGATTAGAGCTTACTTTTTCTTCTATTACGTGTAGTGTCTCTGGTCTAATTCCTAGATCCTTGTGCATGGTGAGAGATAGAGGTTTAATTTCATTTTGTTGCATATGAATTTCCAGTTTTCCCAGCACCATTTTTTGAAGCGGCTATCTTTTCTCCAATGTACATTTTTGGCACCTTTGTCCAATATAAGATAACTAAAATTATATGTGTTAGTCTCTGTAACCAATTTCCTAATCTATTCAGTAATCCCATGTGCATATAAATAGCCTAGCTTCCCAGGTTAAATTAAATCAGGAATATCATTATATATCAACATATATAATATATAAATATATATTATCATATATAAATATCATTTATATATGAGATAAATGAAACCTCACTAGTGAATTTTTGAAGACAATTTTGCCATATGTTTCTTTGTCTATGAAACATGATTTTTAAGCTATTTGAAAGTTACAATTGAACAATGACTTTTGAACTCTGTAGATAATCTGAGCCCAATTACAAACCTCTGTGTTTGGAAGCCACTATTCTCAAGTTCATTGATTTTCCAGGATGAAATTAAGAAAGACTTAGCAAAATGAAGACTATGAAGGATGCATTCTCTATTCTTCTACTCATATCTAGTTCACCCATCAGTTTTATTAAGGTCTTCAAACATTATCTTCTCTGAACACTCCTTTATTCCCAGCCAACAGCCACCCAGAGGGAGTTCATTTCCCTTGCAATATGGCGTTTTACTCTCATTTCTATTGTACAGTAAATTTTGTTCATGCATCACTCTCATTAAGTTTTTACTTACTTGGGCAGAAATCCTGTTTTATTCATTTCTGTTTAGCCAGCTCTTAATCCACTGGCAAGTAGGGAATGCATATGAAATGGAAATGTGATAACAAAGAATCTCAGGAATAAATGAATAAAGAAAAATAGTTAAAAAATGAAGCCTCTCAAATTGCCAAACTCATACTGAACCAAAAAGTCAAACTTATAAAGAAGAGAAGAAAGGGGTTTGTGTTGGGAAAAGAAAGGGGATAAGAAATAATGAATGAATGACCTTAAACAGTTTTATTAAAATGTTTCAATTAAAATATTTCAAAATTAAAGGAACTGACTTCAGTGTGTTTATGTCCAGTTCCAAATGCTTTGCCAATGTGAAAGCATTTATTTAAATAAATTCTCTTAAGGGTCTAAAATATCCTCTAGGTCAACATAGTATTTATACAGCTTTGTTGTCTAAGTTTGCTTACAACTCTTAAAATACGGGCAGTTAAACAACAAATGTGCTCCTTACTACCTTATGAGATTTAGTATGAGAATCAATTTCCTTTATACTATATTTGGGAGTATATGAGGAATTATACTTCCCAATTTAACTCCTAACATGAAATAAAATGTGCATTTGTTTCATCTGTCTCTTGAAGGAATATTTCAGAGTCACTGAAGAACTACTGGATAAAAGAAATGGACAAATGTTTTTGTAGATTTTTTTCAAAGGAAAATTTATTTTTGAAAGTGTGAGAATTTTTTTTTTTTTTTTTCAGGTTCGTGTGAACCATGTTTCTTTTCTGTATCAGAATCCCAACCTACTCCTGGTTATGCTTGCTTTTTGTTCCCCTCAGTTCTTTCTCCTTTCCTTTCAACTTTTTCCTTGTTAAGCTGTCTTCTGTGCAGGATTAGGCCTGAAGATTTTAATGTTTTTTTCCTCTCAGTTTTCTCTAAATCAAGTGTGGTTGCAATCAGGTGACTGTATGGAGAGGCCAAGAGACAAAGAAGAGAGGAGAGAAAGGGAAGGTCATGCTAACAAAACAGGCCAAGACGAGTGCAGGCAAAGCTCTGCTGGTAATTAACAGGACATTCTTTTCTCTTCAGGGACTGGGAAAATGGTTGATAAAATAAGTGAAATTACTCACAAGGTACCTCTGAGCCCTTTTTTATTTGCATTTCTTTTTGCATGAAAAAACTCTCAGTTAATGGGAAAACGACATATAGAAACTTGAATTCTGCTTTAGAAGTAATAATGACTTTTCCCCAAAGTTTTAGAAATAACTAGAAAAGGAACAAAAGGACTTTTGTTTCAAAAATACTACAATGTGAGTTCTAATCAAATATGTCTTCAAAAGTTCATTTCTCTAAACTATTACAATGGACACATAGCTAGATATTGGTGTTCTACATTCAATGTGCTTCTATATGTCTTAGTTTTTCTTCTCTAATTTATATCTAGTGATCTTTAATGCCTTGATTTAATCTAACACTTTTTGTTTGTTCATTCATTTAATTAGAGAGAAAAGTAATGCATTTTTGTTTTGCTTTGTTTGCCAAATTAAAATACTGACCCATTCACCTTCCCTGTTTTCTTAAATTCTGGTTGGTAAACTAGATTGTAGCAATGCCTCCAACACCCCTGTTCAGAAGGTGGCAACTTTACTGTTAATTAAAGATAAGGATTCTGATCCTTGTTTCACCTTGATAATCAGAGGCACTCTAGGAGGTCTATTAGAATTAGTTTTCAGTGGGTTCATTAGCATAATATTGAGAAAGGAAATTTACAAAAGCTATATTTAGAAATGGGTCAGGAGACAAAGAAATATATTTCATTATTAAAGGAAACAAAAGAACTTTAATCAAGAATTGTTTACATCTCCTGAATAACAACTTGGGGTCTTTATTGGCAATTATATACGTTTAATTTTTTTCTTAACTCTTATATGTGTTGAAAACCACATTCTGAAAAGCTACATATAGAAACTACCTCTTTATGACTTTACTGTCATATAAACAGTAAAGCTAGAAAGCAAACGTGAAAATAAAGAAGAGTCTGTATGGTTAGAAAGTTGGTAAACTACAGGAAAACTTTTATCCTTCTCCTTGCCTGATAAGATAGCTATCACTGTGAAAGTGACCTCTATATCCAAAAACTCAGTAAAAAATAAGTAAATGAATAAGTAACCCAGTTAAAAAGGCCTATAGACCATAAAAGATATTTCTCAAGAGAAAACACAAAATGACCAATGAGTACATGGAAAAAAAAAAAAGCTCAACATCACTAACCATCCAGAAAATTTAAGTAAGCATATACATCAGCCTAGTAAGAATGGCTTTTACCAAAAAGACTAAAAATAACAAGTGCTGGTAAGGATGTGGAGAAAAGGAAACGTTCACATAAATCAGTATAGCCATTACGGAAACAGTTTAGAATGTCCTCAAAATTTAAAAGTAGAACTACCATATGATTCATCAACCCTCCTACTTATTAAATATCCAAAGGAAATGGAATTAATGTTTGAGAGAGACATCTGCACTGTCATGCAAATATCAGCATTATTCACAACCACTAAGAAATAGAAGCAACCTAAGTGTCCATCAATTGGTAAATGGATAAAGTAAATGTGGCACATACACACAATGGAATACTCTTCACCCATAAAAAGAATGGAATTCTGTGATTTGTGACAACATGCATGGAACTGGAGATCATTATATTAAGTGAAATATATTAGAAACAAAAAGATAATTACTCCATGATCTCACTCATATGTGGGATATAAAAGAAGTCTATCTCATAAAAGTAAAGAATGGAATGGTGGTTAGGAATGGGGAAAGGTTGATCACTGGGTACTAAGTTACAGTTAGATAGGAACAAGAAGTGTGGCTATACCATTGAAATGTAGGAGGACAGTAGATAACCATAATGTATGTATACTGTAAGCATAATGTATATTTCAAAAAGTTAGAAAAAATATTTAATAAGCAAATTTCTTGTGTCTTTATGTATTAGTTAAAAATGAATTTTAAAAAGGAGGTGGGTTCTTAATTGTGACACAATTAAAGGTGATTGCCCTTGTAAAAGCAACCCCTTGCTCTGCAAGGACACAGTGAGAAGCTAGTGGTCTGCAAATTTCAAGAGGGCCCTCGGGGGAACCCGACCCTGCTGGCACACTGATCTCAGACTTCCAGCTTGCAGAATTGTGAGAAATAAATTTTTGTGGTTTATAAGCTTAAAAAAAAAAGTAAGCTACTTGCTTATATAGTATATGCTTTTCAATGATCCCTGTAAGTGCTGTTCCTCATTATTATAGATACAAATTCTTTGATCAGGCCTATTGGGATCCTTAAGATATATTCTGAGCTTCCAAGATATATGATAATGTGTCATGGTCCCCAGACAAATTTAATCTCATCAATTGTTGGATAGTTTGTGCAAATAAGTTCGTGATGAGTAATCTAGTTGACTCTATAGAATTTGCAACTCAGCATGGCTTTGATTCTGCTTGTTCTATGTATAATAATATGTGTGGTAATAAAATCGTGTGGTTTTATAGGAGTAAGGGCCCAAAGAGAACTAGCCATTCTTTCTATGTTTAAAACTGAAGAAATCTTAAGAAAAAAAAAGAGAATAGCTATTACTCAGATTATAAAAGTCTTTGATAAAATATAAACAAGTATATAGAATGTGTTATTGCTCTGATATGAACATGATAAATATTAGAAAATTCTTCATACCTCCAAAAAGAGGAATAATTAGAGAATAACATTTGTCAGATTTTATTTCAAAAATCAGTTTTTCAGTTAAGTGAAAAAAATATCTATTGAAATTGGGAAAAAAAAGCAAAAATGGTTGCATGAGATTTATAAATTATTTTAGCTTCTGTATTGATATAATATTTAATCTCTAAAAGGATCATTTATTTTCAGGTAAGCCTCATATGATAAAGAGGGTTTCATAAATTTTAACCATGGTCCTCATGGATTAGGGCTGTAATCAGAAATGTAGAACTTAATGTATGTCAAGCATTTACTGTATGTATACATATCTGTATTTTAATATTTTAATACACCTTATTATATTGCTGAGTTGTTAGTAATTATGGTATTGCTAACTAATTATTTCATTGTATTGCTAACACACATAGACTGCAGGTATGTGTGTGTATGCACAAACACTAATTTTTATATGCCACAAATAATACTGATATTGTTGAAAAGGTTGCCTAACAAAATTATGTAAATTAAATAAGCAAGGAAAATATGAGAATTTATCAGTGGTCCATTGGTTTCCAGAAACTTTTTATCTTAGCTATTAATTTTGGTGAGTCTTAACTAAATTGAATCAATCTGTCTGTAATTTAATTTAAAATTCAAATATAGTCAAGCATAAGAATGAGAAGATTGATAAAAGCAAGAATGAAATCATGAAAATGGAAGAGAGATCCCTACTCAGAGGAGAGGGATCAGTGGGACAAAGGAGAGGATGGCAAAGGAAAATACTGAGGAATGATATTGGCCAAAATATATTATATTGTGTGCCTGCAATGAGTATGTAACAACAAATCCCACCATGATGTACAACTATAATTCACCAATGAAAAATACAGAAATTAAAACAAGAGCAAAATGTTAATAATTTCTGAAAATGGGTAGGATACTTGGGGATTCATATGCTTCTGATTGTACATTCAACTTTTCATAATAAAAATTATCAATTTTCCTCCATGACTAATTTAACATAGTTTTAAAAGACATAATAGCAACAAGGAGATAATGTCTTCTCTCTCTTTTCTCCACAGCTGCACAGGTCTATAAATCAGTTTAAGCATTCAGAAACACTTGTTCTTGAACAATGAACAAAATGTAAGAGTTCCAGGGAATGTGATGGTGGAGGCATAAGGCAAATAATAGACAAATCAAAATAGTTGGATAGATTATATATGAATATTAGCATGCTCTTTGAATGACTCATTAGATCATTCACATGACTGGTGTGTTTGACCATGGCTGGTTTCTGAAGAAATCACCAAAAACTTGCCTAAATTTTTCAATTATGTGACTATTAAGTTTCTCTATCTTGAAGTGTTGGTTATAGTGTTCAAAGGGAAGTTTATAGAAAGTTTAAGGCAGAACCAAAAAGACATATGAAATTATATAAAAATTATTCTTGCATATCACACAGATCAGAGTCATAAGAGGTTGTTCATATAAAAGAAACAAAGACAAATAATAAGAACATTTACGAAAAGATAATTTTACTCCTTAAAGAAACTTATATTTTTTATCAGAAAATTCATTGCATACTTAGACTATAATGTTGATATTAAAATTCATCACCAAACTATAAAAATGTTTTATTTTGCCAAACAATTAATATTATTTTAGTTATAAAACTGAATAAAAACAAATTTATGGCAATTTTATAGTTTGTCAACTTTATACTCATATCTTATAGCTTTAATGTAACACTAATATATTGTTTTCCAGAAAAAAATGAACACATAGAAATAATACATCTTCTTTTATTCTCTCCAAAACATCATGAGAACATTAATCAATTGACTATAAATACCTTCAGAATACAAACTCACTAAATAATATAACTAATGTGATCTGTAGATCAAGTACAAAGAATTTGAGTGAGAAGAAAGTGTTGTATTACCATGAGCTAATTGTATCAATTATTAAGACTTATATAATCACCACTGGAAATTATATATTAGAGTAAATATCAAATATAAAATGTATTCATTTGATGAACTAAAGCAACAACAAGTATCAATCTATGAACAAATCCAGAATGTAAAGGTTTCTTTGAATAAGTAAATAACAAAACTATGATAAAAAATGGTATTTTCATATATTAAAATATTTGATATCTATTGGTGAAAGTTCTACTGTCTTCCTAAATATCCTGCTGTGATATTTGAACAAATTTAGCTTTTATATATTTAAGGGTAGTTTAACAAGTTTCAGAAGTCAAGACAAAATAAACAGAAATTCAATTTTCCCCTTGTAACTTACCACTCATCACATTTCCCCTCCAAGTGTGGAAAACCATTTTATTTCCTGTATAAAGACACAAGTAAACACTGGTATTATTTCTCCTGTGTTCCTGCACACAAAATTAGCATTCTATATATACTTCATTTACTTAATATATCAGGGAGGTATACCCATCATTTTATAGAGTTTCATCACTTTTTTTAATAGTTTTATAGTTTTTATCCACTTTTTTGTAGTTTTCCATTGTTTTAAAACAATAATTATTAGCACATATCTATTGTACACCTTGATGGGATTTGCCGCATATTTCCACACATTCAAACATCATGTCTTTGTTGTACGCATTCATCCTTTTACTGTGTTATACACTTACCCTTCTTCCTTCTCCCCAGCACGCTTACAAATCAGCAAAATTCCTTATGTTTCTTTCTGTTCTCCCTCCCCTTGCCCTTCCCCATTTCTAGAGAACACCATTCTGTTTTGTACTTCTACAAGGTGGATTCATTGTTTCTTTAAATGAGTGAAAACATATAGTATTTGTCTTTTAGTGTCTGGCTTGTTTCACTCAATATAATATTTTTTCCAGTTGTATTTATGAGCTGAAAATAACAGACTTTCATTCCTTTTCATAGCTAAGTAGTATTCCATGGTGTAACTACACCACATTTTCTTTATTCATTCATCTGCTGAAGGGCATCTGAATTGATCCCTATTTTGAATATAGTGGATAGTGCTACAATAAATATGGAGATGCGTATCTTTTGGGTAAAAAAATTTCAACTCCTTTGGATATATATATATATATATATATATATATATATATATATATATATACATACAGTAGTGGAATTCCTGAGTCATTTGGTAGTTGTTATTTTCATTTTATTAGATAGCTCCATACTAATTTCTATAATAACTATATTAATTTGAATTTCAACAAGCAGTTTATGATAATTTCCTTTAATATGCATCCTTCCTAGCATTTGCTATTTCTTGTCTTTTTATGATGACAATTCTAAATAGGGTGGGATGATATCTCATTGTGGTTTTGTGTATACTGAAAATGAGGATTTTTGTCATAGAATTTTTGGCCACTTATATGTCTTTTTTTAGAAGTGACTATTTAGCTATTTAGTCCATTTTTAATTTTTTATTGTTGTGATCTTTTATTCATATTTTAAAATTAATAACAGGTTAATAGCCTACATGACTACTTTTTTTTTTTAATTTTGCTATTGGTGTATTAAGATTCTATATACTAGTGCAACTCATTATGCCATATTCATGCATGCACATAACATAATTAAATCAATCTTATTTCCTAGTACCTTCTCTTTACTAAGAAATAAAACTCTGAAAACATGAGCCAAAATACACTTTTCTTTCTCTAAAGTGTTCTTGTCTGCTATTTTAGTCACAGTTGTAAACAGCAGACTAACACAGAAATTGGTCCCAGGGGTCGGGGCATGACTATAACCTGGCCATATGCATCATTTGTTTGTGGGAGAGGTTTGGAAAGTTTGGAGATATGGGCTAGAGAAGCCTTAGAATCTTATAAACAGAGTTTAATGGGCAATTGTGGTGGGAGATCAGAAAACCAGAAGGTGGTAAGTAAAGACTGTGCTCCTGAAGTTGAGAAGGAAATGAAGATCCACTGGGAATTGGATTAGAGGTCATCTATGTTATAATTTGGCAAAGAATTTGTCTACATTTTTCCCATGTCCTAAGACTTCCTACGAATCTCAATTTGAGAGTGATGGATTAATTATTCAGGTGGAGGAAGTTTCAAAACAGCACAGCATTCATGGAGTGGTATGTATACTCACATCAGCATTTATCCAGGTGTACTGTGAAAATCTGGATTAGAAAGAAGAACAGAAGGATTTTTTTAAATTACAGTGTGGCCAAAGTGCATGTAAAACTGGGGCCAGGGAAGGTGCAGTTGTTGAGATTATAATCACTAAAGCAGTGCTAAATTCTGTGCAAAGAGACAATAGGAAAGATTTCTCAAGGGCAGCTCAGGACTTGGAAAGACCACACCTATCACAGGAACAGAAGTATATATGTAAAAATTATTTGAGAAGAGCCTGTGGGAATACCCTACTGAGAAAACTCGCAGGGTTAGGGGGTGCTTAGAAGTTGTTTTAGCATGTTTAGCTCCCAGGTATTCAAAGGCCTCTGCAGTCATGATTTACTGCTCAAGCTGGCAGCAGACCCTGCTGTCATCCACACAGTTCTGTTTCTGCAGAAATGCAGGATACTGCATTCAGAGGATCATGGAGGGTTCCACTGAGATTTCAGTGGAAAACCTTGGAGGCCAAGCAAAGTAGAGCACAGCTAAGAGGTACCCCACCCACCAAATCTCCTGTGTTAATGAAAGAATATTCAGAGATAAAATGATTGGATTGTGAGAACTGTAACCTAATCAGTCTGAGTTTGAATGTTGATGGGCGTGTTCATCTTTATCAGGTCCTCATATACACTGGATGCCAAACCTTTTTGTAGGACATTTGCAAATATTTTTGCTTTTCTTTATAGACTGTCTCTAAATCCTGTTGATTGTTTTCTTTGCTGAACAAAATGTTCTAAGTTTGAAGTAATCCCATTGTCCATTTTTACTTTTGTTGTTGGCTTTTGTTGTCTAAAAAACTGTTGCCTGCACCAGTGGCTTGAAGTGTTTCCCTTACGTTTTCTTATAATAATTTCATAGTTACCGGTTTAAGATTTAGGTCTTTGATCCATTTTGGGTTGACTTTTTAATGCAGTGAGAAAAAGGGATCTAGTTTCATTTTTCAGGATAAGTCTATCTGGTTTTGCCATCATCATTTATTAAGCTGTCTTTTGTACTCTGTACATTCTTGGCATCTTTGTCAAAAATCAGTTGGCTGTATGAGGGCCAGTTAATTTTTGTGTTCTCTATTTTGGTCCATTGGTCTGTTTTTATACTAGTACAATGCCAATTTGGTAACTACAGCTTTGTAGTATGTTTTGAGGTCATATATGGTGATGCCTTCAGTCTTGTTTCTTTTTCTGAGGATTATTTTCAATATTTTGGGTCTTTTATGGTTCTACACTAATTTTAAAATTTTTCTTTATTTCTGTGATTAAAATTATTGAAATTTTGATTGTGATTGCATTAAATCTATAGATCACTCTAGGTAGTACAGTTATTTTAACTTTTGATTGATCTGATTCATGAACATGAGATATATTTCCATTTTTATGTGTCCTCTATAATTTCTGTCCTGAGTGTTTAATAGTTATTGTTATAGATATCTTTCACTTTGTTGGTAAAGTTGTTTATTCCTAAATATTTTGGGGTTTTGTAGCTATTGTGAATAGGATTGCTTTCTCAGGTTTTTTTCCAGAAAGTTCTTTGTTGGTGTGTAGTAGTTTTCCATCTATTGTTGATGGACTTTTTCCATTCACAAGGAGAGAAAAATCTCAATTCTTTAGCATGGATTGTTTATAAACCATACACAATATATTCTTTAGAGCTTTTCTGAGTTAATGTTATGCTCCTCTCCCACACACACTAAACTCCAAGCACATCGCCATTCTTTTCATTTGTGAAGTATTTTAAATCAGTGACTTTCAGTCCTTATTCCATATTTGAATTTCTAGGATATCTTAAAATATACTGAAAGAAAATATTTTATTTTGATGCTTTCAAATATACTAATAGATAAATGCCTTATAAGCTTGAATTCAGTTTGCTGGTTTTATATTTAAGAATTGTAACTATTTTCTATTGCTGCTAAAGCAAATGGTCCAAAATTATTGACTTAAGGGCAGGATAATGTATTTGCTGAGCATGTGTAAGGCACTGGGTTTGATCACTAGCAGCTGCAGCCAATAACAACAAAAGGTCAGAAATCTAATAATCTAATGTAGATTGCACAGGGTTAAAATCAAAGTGTTAGCTGATCCATGTTTCTTCCTAGAGAAGCAACCCTATTCAGCAATATGCCAAATTAAAACAACTTTACCGTAAGAATCATCCTCAGTGAAGAAGCCACAGAACATCTTTACCTCACCTTCCTCCTTACCAGTACTGTCCCATGTACCTTCCTGCCACTCATTTTCACACTGCAGCTGGTGACAAAATTATGAGCACCCTTCTCAGTCAGCCACTTAATGGAAGCCAAGTCCTTGCAACAAGTTAGGAAGGCAGGCTGCAATTAGCATGCATTATTGATGTCTGTGTACCCCCGACCTTCACTGAGGTCTTCCATTCACTACCCAGTAGCAATGATCATTTCAGAGCATTACATCACAAACAGAGGGGGTTTGAGTCTAAGCAACTTAAGTAACTGCTATTAGAAGCCTCTTTCTTGGTTCAGTGAATACTATTTCTTTACATGTATTGGCAAAGGCATTACCAAATTTCTCACCTGGAACAGTCATCTATAGAGCTGACCAAAAGTGCAGAGTAAATCAATATGATTAAACACACACACAAAATCAGAACATTTCTACTGTGATTGTAATAACCTTCAGTTCTCCTTACTCCAGCATTGAACTTGCCCCAGGACTGAGGAGATTTAGCTTAGAATAATGGACCTGTGGGGGAAGAATCTTTTCATAAAAGAAATGTTCAAAACAAACCTAACAATAATTAATAATTGGCCATCAATGTCTTAGTTTTTGTTAAGGTTTGTAAATACTGTTTGGATATGATGTAGATTGCTCTCTTCAATTGTAATTAATTTTTCTGTTGATTCTCTGGGCTGCTTTTTCACAATGGGAGCTTTGAAATGGAAAGGCACTTGCATGCCAGCGTATTTGCCCAGCTGTGTTATAATTGTCTTAAATTCGAGCTGATGGAAGAAAAACAAACAATGAGAGACTTTGTCCTCAACCTCAGACACCAAAAATGAGAGCAACCAAAGCAAAACTGACATTAAAAGTGAAAACATAACCCATTTCAAACCCAGTGTGTAGGTTCTTTCAGATTGAATGAGATATTGTATCATAAAAATGTACTGAGGCCAACTCTGGTGGCTCCAGGTTAAGGCCTGAAATAAAATTTACAGAGAATTTTAAATGACCATAACTTTAATTTCTTCCATGGTCTAGGTTGTTTTAATGACTATTTTTTTTAACTTCTTAGATAAAATATTTAGGGGAATAAAAATTCTTATAAAATTTATATCAAATATCATAATAAAACAGCTATGATTTTTTTTTAAGGTATATGTCTTCAGGAGGTGTGGTTATATTGTTTCTGCTGCACTCCTAAATGACTACTCAGCTAAAACCTCTGAAATACCCTATTAGTGTCAACTTCCTTTAATGTAGTAGCCCTTAACCCTGGCTACATATTAGAATTAACTTGGGAGTTCAAACAAAACAAAACAAAACAAAATTAGGTTTGTCTCTGCCCCTATTGATTCTGACTTAATTGGTCTGCCATGAGGGCTAATCATTGGCATTTTAAGAGCTTCCCTCTGGCCCAGATGAGTTTGATGTGCAGTGTGGATTGAGAACCACTGCTTGTATGTTTGGACAGTCTTTATTAAAGTCTATCCTTACCTCAACTGGTCTCTACACTACCCTAATCCACTGGGCCTCTGCTTATTTAGTTGCAAGCTGTTGTCTTAAGCTTCAAAGTTACCATTTCTAATGTCCAAGCTTCCCTCAGCCCAATGTTGATGTATATAGTATATTAGCTTTGTATCACTACAGTGAGATACCTAAGGCATCTAACTGTATACACAGAAAAGGCTTGTTTTGATCTCAGTTCTGTAGGTTCTTGGGCATGGTACAGGCATTGGCTTGGTTCTGGAGAGGATGCCGAAGGCTAGAGCAGATGTTGGAGTGAGCAATCACTTCTTGAGCCAGGAAGCAGAGACAGGTGTGAGTATGATGGGGAGGGAATTCATGTTTTTAAAATAATCCTCCCGTGAGCTAACAAGGTATCCCATAAGAACTACCATCCTTGGACATGCCACCAATGACTTAAGCACCTCCCACTATGTACCATCTCTAAAAGGTTCCACCTCCTCCCAATGCCACCACCCCATGGACCAAGCAACTTACATATCAACCTTGGGATGGAGCTGCTTAAACATATCCAAAATGTATCATATAAAAAGATCATTTTTTTCTTTCCTTTAGTTCCCCCAGAACAAAGTTGGATTATTCACAATATATAAAGTGAATTGCTCTGTAAAATAAAGGTGGTATGATCCATTCCCAGAGAGTAAAAGAATGTGTAAACTATCCAAACGAGGTCTCTTTTTTTTTCAAAAAATATTTTTAGTTGTAGATGTACACAATACCTTTATTTATTTATTTTAATGTGGTGCTGAGGATTGAAACATAGTGCCTCACATGTGCGAGGCAGGCACTCTACAACTGAGCCCAGCCCCAGCCCTCAGAAGAATCTCTTTATATGCAAATCTGCAGTTTGAATTTTGCTTTACTGTGGTGACTTTCCCCCTTCTGTATCAGAGACATAGCCTTTTACCAGTCAGTAAGGCATAAATATTTTTTCCCCTTTAGAAATTTGACTCTCTGTGATTAGTTCATTTCTAGGATTTATCCGCTAATCTCCCCCAAGGCATTTAATAGAATACTATGATTTACAGAGTCATATCCCCCCCCCAATAATTTCTGAACACCACCATAATTGACTATAGTATTTAGGAAGAAGAATTTCTGAGAATAAGAGAGACTGAAAATGTAGGTGCTTGAGTAATATCACTGTTTATTTATTTTACCAATAAGTATGTTGGTAAGTGCAGTCTTGGAATGACATGGCAGCTACAAGATCTCAGACCCAAACTACTTTTAGCTTTCTATCCTCTGTTGCTAGGGTATAACCCAAAATGTATGGTCTGTGACAAAATTTCAGTTATTATGTTCAAAAGGATAAATGTAAAGGAGAGAGCATTTTCTGAAATCTGAGTAATAATACTTCCACTTACATTTAATTTTTATGAATCTGATCGCATGGTCACATCTATAGCAAGGCAAGTGGAAAACTATAGTCTTTATTAAGGTTATGAAGGTCTTGGTAAAAATAAAATGAGAGTTCTTTGAGGAGGAAGATAGGTGCTGAGGATTAGTAGCTAGGTTTCATTTCCTCAGAGGATTCAGAATAGTAATATGAAGTAGGACTTGAAACTAAGGTTAGCAAAGAATTTAGAGTAGGTTTTGGCGTTGTGAAAATCAATCTCCTCTAAAGTGTCTTCGTCACAGTAGGGTAACAATAATTGTGGCCAGGGACTTCCTAGCTAGTACAAGTGTCAGCTAAAGATGGCTTGCAACTGAGTCCTTAGGAATTTTCTTTGATTAAAGGGAATTGCCTCACCCAACTTTATGCCTCATGTCCAGGGTTCAGCCCACATCCGATAATCATTCAATGTAGATTTACAAAAGCAATTCACCTTGCATCAATTGTGGATCACTCTGAAGTTTTATCCCTGCTCCTGAACTTCTGCATTGGCCAAGGACACTCCATCTCAGATCAGATTGTCCCTTTATATAATCCCAATTTCCCTACTTCTTCATAAGTGTTTTCCCCAGAAGCACTCAGAAATATAACATGTGCATGTAGAACTCTGTCACAAGACTGCTTTCCCCAAAGCTAACTAAGGATAGTTGATAACAGGAGTGGCCTTAATAAGCAAACTCTGAAAGCGAAAATTGAAGTTGAGTCATAAACAGTCTGAGTGGCAGTAAGGTTTTTGTTGCTGTCAAGGTAGAAGACTATTAGCCCCTAGCATGCTACTGTGGTACAATTACTTAAGTTATCATCTGTAGGGTAGTGGAATAAGGTACTATAGAAAGCAATCCAATTGTGAATGCAGTCTTATCACTGCTATGGAAAAGGTGTGTTCCCACTAAAACTAATGTTGAAATTTGATTCTCAACATAGCAGTGTTGACATATGGTGAGACCTTTCAGAGACAATTATGTCACGAGGGCTCCACTCACATGAATAGATTGATGTCTTTCTCCACATTCTGGGTTAAGTATTTCCAGAGTATATTAGATCTCCAGGGAAAGAATTGGGTTTCATGACACTGGATTAGTTACCTTGAGAGTGTATTGTTATAAAGCAAGATTTATTCCTAGTGTTTTGACCTCTTCCATATACGTGTCTGCTCACCATTCTCACTCAAAATCCCACTACCTGATGCTATTTACAAGGAGGGCTTAACCAGAATCTAAGAAGATGTAGGAACCATACTCTTCAACCTCCGGATGCTAAATAAGCTTCTTTTCTTTATATGTACAGCCTCAGGTATTTTGTTACAACAACATAAAACATACTAAAACATTCACACTTCTGAGAAGGCTTGGAAAAGTAGAAACTATAAACACTGTGGAATCATTTGGCAATCTTTGGGAGAAAGAAAAGGAATTAGTGATGAGACTATCTCACCATTTTAAGGTGATAATATGAAGTGAGAGGTTCCTTTTAGCTGCATATGAAAAGCTTTTCATTTCTTGGAGAAGGAAGACAAAAAAATATCAAGACTTAGCCCAGGGTTTCAATATGTAAAAGTAGTGAAAATCCAGATATTTGAATTTTCAACTGCATCATATCTTTTATGCTAAGATGGGGGCTCTAATAGAGCCTGAGTCTTGGAACAGAGACATCGGGATAGATTTATTCAAGAACTGTGTAATCCTAGTCATCTCTGAACTCTTTTGGTCAGTAGAAATGACACAAGACACAATGCTCTCTTGTTTAAAAATAATGCAGATACCTTTTTCTCCTTTTATTCTTTATTCCTATGGTATAAACTCCCATCTACTTTTCTTCTCCTTTCTGAATCACAAGACCAACGAATGGGGAGAAATTGCAGCATAATTTGAATAGAAAAGTGATGGTCTGCCAAGAAAGGACATGGAATGCCTCCCAAATGTGTTCAATGTCCTAGCAAACATGTATGACAAGAGCCAGGAAAAGCAGAAAGGGGCTGATTCTGAAATATTTTAGTTCAAGGAGGATGCAGCCTAAGTTGGAGAGGGAAGTGAGATTGTTAAAATGAGAGTACTCTCTCATGATGCAGGAGTTAATGACTTTAGTTACAGAAGTTACAGAGGACATTAGTTGATAGTGCTCATGTGTTATTAAGACTATTTTTGGAAGCATAAAAAAGGAACAGCCCAAATTAAGTGAAGTAGAAATTCCAGTATTGTGAGAGAAGTGAAGAGATCACAAGGCCCAGGCAAGTGGCCAGCTGAAGTTACTATTAATGCTGAGATATCATCATCAGTCTCCTGGAGTCTGAAAGACCCTAAAGGACACTTTATTTTCCAAGATGATAAGAACTACACTGATGAGGTGGGAATAACCATTGTTGAGACATTTATAAGCAACTCTCCTTGGTAGGATAGGGTTGGTTATAGGAGATGCTGTTACAGAACTAAGTTCCTTGACAAGCAGTGGGGTGATAGGATGTAGAAGCTAATAAAGACCATGTTGTGGTGCTTAATCATCAGAAGCCACAAAGTCACAATTACTGTGTGGGTAGCAAGGAGGGACACTGGGGGAGTGTTGATTTGCAGAAAGCTGTGGAGGTGATAAACAGAACACAGTGTTCTGAGCAGCAAGACAGATGGGCAGCCAACAAGGGTATTGCTGAATATTGATCAGAATTCTGAGAGCAGCCACTCTTATACAAATTGTAACACCTTTCCCAATTTCTTGACCTGAAATGGTTCTGTGAATCAGAAACTACTGAGAAGAGACAGAGTTCTATGGAGAAAGGATATAGAGCAATAGTTCTCCTAGGCCTACTGAACAAGGACCTGTGACCATTAATACAGGTAACTGCATACTAAGAATCAAGAACTGATGCATACAAGATTTTTATTTGGTATCAGTATCCAAGACTTACCTTAATGCATTGTTGTGACCTACCTCTGATCCCTTTTACTAGAGTGAGAACAGGTGAGGAGCAGGTGATTAAATACACAGTCCAGAGCATACCTGGCTCTCAGTGAGTATTCTATGTCTGTGAACTCAATGCTGACACCTTCATGATTTTCAAATATCTAACTCAATGAATATACTTAGTGGTTGGCAACACCCCCACACACACCAAAAAAATAGTTCTTTAGCTTATAAGAGCTGTCATGCTGTGGTGAGCCAAGAGATAGATTCTAAAACTGCCCCTACCCTGGCCAAGATAGTAAGAAGCAATGTCAACTTCTAGGGCAAATAGCAGAGATTAGCTCTATTTTTGATTATCTAAAGGATGCAGGATGTCTATCCCCATCATATTTCCATTTAGTCCATAATCTGGCACTTACAAACAAGATGGACCCTGGCATATAACAGTGATTATCACAAACACAACCAAGTAGTATCTCCAGTTGCAGCTGCTATTCCAAATATGGTGTCTTTGTGAGAGCAGATTAACTTAGTCTCAGGCTTACAAAAGAAATGATAAAAAGCATGCATTTTCAAGAGAAATGATAAAAAGCAGTTCACATTTGTTTGGGACAAACACAGAAATAGATTTCACATTGTGCTCCAAGGCTATGTTAATTCTTCCGCCGTCTGCCTTAGCAAACTTTGAAAGGTCCTGGACCATCTGGACATTTCACAGAAGATAAAATTGATCCACTATTTAGATGCTATTAAGTTAATTAAATCAGGAGAGCAAGATGTGGTGAGTATTTTGGAGGCCCAGATAAGACACATGCACTCCACAAGTGAGAGATGAAACTGTAAAGTTCCAGGAGCTTCAATATTTTAGGAGTCTTATCGTCTTGGGTATACCAAGAATACTTCTTCCAAATGAAGGACAAAATTATCACATCTTTCATCTTCCAGACTAAGAAAGTAGGGAAACACATGGAAGGGCTTTTCAGGTCCTCAAGGTAGCATACTCCATGCTTGTTTGAGAATATGAGAAAGCTGCTCTGATTAATTAACAAAGTGATATGAAGGACTGCCAAGTTGAAGTTGAGCCGATAATAGAAAAGGTCTCTACAGCTTGTCCAGGCTAAAGTAAAAATGATGCTTTCATTTGGGCAAAATGGCCAGCAGTCCTATGAGATTAAGATAATGTCTCTCAACTTCAGCACTATCAACAGTTTAGACCAGATGTCTCTTTCTTTGTTGTGAGGAATTTCCTCTACATTGTAGGGCATTTAATAGCATCCTTAATCACTATCCACTAGATGCCAGTTGCAAACCCCTCCCCTCTCCAGTCATGACAATCAAACATATGTCTACAAGTAGTCTAATATTATCTGGGGGAGGGCAAAATCATCCCTGTTTGAGAATAATAACAGTATAGGCTTTTGTGATGAGGAAGGACATCATGTGGATTTAGGGTAAACTATGTAATGAAATCACAAACCACAGGTATAAAATATGGGGCAAAAAACACACTATCTACAGTAGAGATATACACCATTGGAGGGGAAAGAACAGGTCCTGATTAGGTATGGACCGTGAGAAAATGAAGAATCTATCCATAATGCATCAAGTTATTTTATCAAAGTTTTCACTCATAAGCTGCTCTCTGACAGATCCAACAAGTAATTAAGTACCTATGAAATTGGGCACATGAAATGTCAGAGGGCACACATTCACTTCACTAGTTCGTACTGTCGAAATATTATGTCATCCACAAATGTAGGTTTGTACATCTTCTTTATTCACACTTCAGGCCACAAGAGGAATATCATAACCAACTGAACAGAGAAGGAAAACTTAGCATGGTTCATGGTCTACTTAATTCAGTAACTGAATACAAGCTGAAAATAAACTGTTGTTACACTACAGTCTTACAGGAGGAATGGAATAAGGCTGTAATAGTTGACTCATGTTGACATATTTGCTAAGGCATTTTAATTGGGAAGAAGTTTGTTTTTCAGCAAATAATTATGGAATAATAGCCTCTTGAATAAAAGTCAACCTCATCTGTTTCTTCACAACACAAAACTTAATTCAAAGTCAGTCATAACTTCATACAAAAAAGTTAAAACTATAAAATTTGTAGAGAAAATATGGAAGATAACCTTGAGGTAATTATAAATTTTTCTGTATAAAATATGAAAACCCAAATCACACAATTAGATTAATTTAGCATATACAATTTAAAAGCATTTATTCTTTAAAATAGATTTTTTTTCATTGTTGGATGTCAAACCCAGGGCCTTGTGCATGCCAGCTTAGTACTCTTAACAGAGCGGGATACCCAGCTCGGCTAAAATATTTTTCAATAAAATAAAAATGTAGGCCACAGACTGAGAGAAATATTTGTAATAAGTATACCAAACAAAGAACAGGCATTCATAAGATCTGAAGAACATATGCAATTCTTTACATAAGGAAACAGTGCAGTAAAATATTTAAGTGAACAACCTTTCAGAAAAGAGGAGAGAGAAGTGTCAAATAAGCGTACAAAATATGGTTAACATAATGTTTGATTAAAGAAATGCAATACTTCGAAACAAAATAAACTAAAATAAAAAGCAATGCATTCATATGAATGACTCAAATTCAAAGACTAGTAATATGAAATGTTGGCATTTGGAACTCTCGCATATTAGTGAAGAAGATGTAAAATGGTAAAAGTGCTTTGAAAAACATTTTGGAATTTTTTTTATAAACACAATGTGCTACCAATTCTCTTCTACTTATTTAAAGGACAGCAACATAAGCATGTATCACGTAAATACTTGCACATGAATATCTATCACATCTATGATTTGAAAATGAAAACAACCCACATTTTTACAAAAATTAATATACAAAGAAATTGTAAAAATTGATGCAATTAAATATGAATCAGTATAAAAAACAACTACTGATAATTATAACATGGATGATTCTCAAAACTGTCATGCTTAGAAAAAAGTGGTAAAAGGGCATGTAGTATTATTTCATTCATGCATGATCCTGGAGCAGGCAAATCTAACATATAGTGACAGAAAGCAGGCCAGTGCTTGCCTTAGGTGAGAAGTGGGAGTGAAATTGTTGACTACAATTGGCATGAGGAGAAATTCTAGAGTGACAGAAATATAAATCTCCAGTGCATGCCTGTGGTTACATGGAGGTATATATTTATCAATAATTTTAAAATTCTAACAATAAAATGAGTGCATTTTACTTTATAAATTATACCTAAAGTACTTCAATAATACAAAAAAAGAGGGAACAGATTTGAAAGATCTAATGCCAAGAGAATGATATTAAAAGAAAAAAATAAATTAGAGAATGTGATAAATGGAGAGAATAGGCAAAAGGAATTCTAAACACATACATTTTGATTTTTTTAAAGTTTTAAAACAAAGAAAATTAACATTAAAAGTGATGGGAAGAATGATAGAATGAGACAGATATTATTACCCTATATACATGTATGATTACACTACTGGTGTGACTATGTACAGCCAGAGGAATGAGAAGTTCTGCTTCATTTATGTATAACATGTCAAAATGCATTCTCCTGTCATGTACAAACTAATTAGAACAAATTTTTAAAAATTTAAAAGGCAATAATACTTCCCAAATTATGAAATCAAAGAAGATATGCCATATCAAAACTGATCAAGAGGTAGCTAGAGAAGCTATGTTCGTTAATCAGAGAAAGTAGAATTCAAAGCAAAAAAAATATTACTTTTCAAATAGGACCATTTTATAATAATAATAAAGTCAATGTCTAAGAAAACATTACATTGCTAATGTGAAACAAGTATATAAGATGAAACATAACTAAAGGAAGGATAAATTTGCAATTATAACTGGAGACTTCAATATAATTATCCCAATAACTGACAGAAAAATAAAACAGGTATGAATATAGAAAATTAAAGCACCATCAACCAAGTTAACCTAATCATCATTTTTAAAAACTCCATCTAACAAAATAGAATCCACATTGTTTTCCAGTGCACACAGAACATTTGACAAAATAGATATTTCAGGTTAAAGAATGAACTTTAGCCACTTTAACAGTGTACAAATCATGCTAAGCTTGTACTTGGATCATAACTGATTTAAACTAGAAAGAGTCGACAGGAAGGTATTTATAAGTTTTATGAAATTTTGGAAATATACAACAAACTTCAAAATTAATAATTGGTCAAAAAGGAAATCTCAAGGCAAATTTGTATAATGTTTGTACCAAAATTTTCAACACACTTATATTCATGGAATTCAGCTAAAGAAGTGCTTAAGAGGAAATACAGAGCTTTAAATCCTGTGTTGGAAAATCAAAAAGGAATTAAAGTAGGATCTAGCCAGATGCAGTGATGCACACCTATGATCTCAGCTACTTAAGAAGCTGATGCAGGAGGATTATAAGTTTGAGGCCAGCCTGGAGAACTCAGTGAAACCCTGTATCAAAATAAAATGAAAAGGGCTGGGGTATAAGGTCAATGAGAGAGTACCCCTAGGTTCAATCCTCACTTATCCCCTGCCCTCCATACACAATAGGATCTAATTTTAATATTAAGAAACAAACAAAAAAGAAACCCAAATAAGCAGAAATTATAGGATGACATCAGCAAGAGTACAAATCAAAACTCAAAGTGCAAAAGAAAAAGAATTTAGAAAGAGAAAATAGATCCAACCCAAACCTGGTTCTTTGAAGAGATTAATAAAAATGATAAGCCTTTCACCAGACAAACCAAGAAAAGAAGAAAGAAAATAAAATTTACTAATAATAATATCCCTAAAGTTTCCACAAACATTAAAATTGATTATATGAAAATACTATGAAAAATGTTATGCCTTCAAATTCAACAACTTAGAAGAAATGCAACACTACTTTGAAAACAAAACACTAACAACTTATGTATAAATAAATAGAATACAACACTTCTTTGAAAACAAAACACAGCTTATGTATGAATAAATAGATGAGTATTGTTATACACACACACACACACACACACACTCAGGATTGAACCCAGGGATGACTTAACACTGAGCTACATATCCAGCCCTCTTTAAATGCTCATTTGCCAACGTTGGTCTCAAATTTACAATGCCCTTTCCTCAGCCTTCCAAGTAGCTGTAATTATATGCCTTTACCACCACACAAGGCATATAATGTTATGTAACATTACATAACACATATTATATAACATATACATATAAAATTTCATACATATATACACGCATATATATGTGTGTGTGTATACATATAAAATGGTGATAGATTGTGGTTTATAGTAGGTATGCAAGGCTGAATCATCATCTGAAACCAATCAGTATGATTCACCATAATAGCGGACTAAAAAAGAAAGAAGAAAAATTTCTAGGTATATAAGTAAAACTGTTTAACCTAACAATTTGAATGCACAGAAACCCTATGACTAATAATATTTCAGAATAAATTACTGAATTTTTGTTTTTTTTAGTTAATATCAGGAGAAAGACAAGGATTTCCTTTCTCAACACTCATATTCAAAGTCATTTGAAATCCTAGTCATGCAGTAAGACAAGAAAATGGGGGGAAAGGCAGAAAAAACATCCATTGTTTATCAGATAAAACTTGATTATTTATATCGATAATACAAAGACTTTACATAAAATCTTCCAGAACCATTTAATAAGACCATAGGGTGAAAAGTAAATATTCAGCCAGTTCAGGTAGCATAAACTTGTAAGACCAGAGTCTGGAGGCTGAGATAACATTATCTCACATTGGAAGCCAGCCTCAGCAATTTAGCAAGACCTTCAGAAACTTAGCAAGAGGCTGTCTTAAAAAAAAAAAAAAAAAAAAAAAAAAAAAAGAGTCTTAGGGATGTAGCTTAGGGATGTAGCTTAGTGGGAAAAGTTCCCAGTACCAAAAAAAAAAAAAAAAAAAAAAAAAGGAAAGAAAATGAAAAATCAATTGTGTTTATATGCATTAATAATGATACATTTGGATTCAAAATTTTAAAAGTCACATTTCCAATGGGACCAAAAATAGTACTTATAAAAATTACAAGACATGATGAATGAATTTAATGGAGAGATAAACTATGTTCATGGTCTTTAAGAATTAATATTGTTAATTTTTCCAAACTTGGTCTATAGATAAAACACAATTTAATCTAAGCAGACATTTTTTGGAATACATCAGCAAGCTGATTCTAAAATGTAAAGGGAAAGACAAAAGATGAAAATTAAAACATCTTTGAAAAATGAAAATCATGATGTGAATTCACTACTTGATGCCATGATGTACCATAAATCTATAGTAGCAACATACTATGGTGTTGGTAAAAGGGGTAGATACATACAACAATTACAGAGGGGTAGAGTTCAGAAAAATCCACACTATTATGGTTGACTGACTTTTGAAAAAATTACAAAAGCAATTCCAAAGAAAAGAAGATGGTTTTTTAAACAAAAGTTACTAAGACAATTGGTTGTATAAATGTAACACACACACACACACACACACACACACACACACACCACAGTTATATTTATATGAAAATTAACTTGAAATGGATAATCAACTCAAAGTTAAAACTGTTAAATTATAAAATCTCAAAAACAAAATACACAAAGTTTCAGAAATCATAATTCCATATACTTTTCTTCCATTTCCACATTATTTTCCAAGTCTACTTTATTTGTTTGAGGATAGGAAAACTTATTTCTTTCTCTTTCATTGGCCTGCCTTATATCATACAACTTTGATACTAATGATCAATAAATACTTGCTGAGCTGTGTGATATGGAGGCACATGCCTGTAATCCTAGCAGCTCTGGAGGTTGAAGCAGGAGGATCTCAAGTTCAAAACCAGCCTCAGTGACCTAGTAAAACCATGTCTCAAATTTTCAAAAATAAAAGTTCTGAGGATGTTCTCAGTGGTTGAGCACCCCTAGGTTCAATCCCTGGTGCCAAAAATAAATCCATACTTGTTGATGGACAAAGTACCATGATTCTCCTAGAATATTCCACATTTCTTTTTACAGATGTGAATTTTCTTCCAATTTAGGAATATCAAAAAGTGTAAAGAAGAAGAGGTTAGCTGTTACATTAGCGACCATTTAGCAGGAGAGCAGAAGGTAGAAGTTAGGTGTTAGTGAAGCATGATTTTAGCTCACAATGTGAGTGTTAATTGAATGTTATTGCTAATATTACAGCTATAACAGTATAGTCACTTGTTAAGTGTAGAAACAAAGTGATTATGGAAGTCAAAACAGTGAATTAAAACAGGCAGGTAATGATAGATCCTGTTAGCACACCTTTGTATTTTCAAAGAATTAAAATTGAATATAGTGAGTCCACGACAATGAAGCAAATTTTTTTTCATGTTCAAGTTAACTGTTTTGAGCTTTATATTCAAAGAGAACTTTGGAGTCAAAGAAGAACATAATCTTTAATACTGTATGCATTTTCCCTCTTAAAGGGGTATCTACTGACTTGGGTTTTCTAATATGTGATAAGTGTTGCAATTGTCTACTCAAAGTTTAAAATTTTTTAGGATCACTTTTTTCTTTCTTTCTTTCTTTCTTTCTTTTTGTTTTTTTTCTTCCTTTCTTTTCTTTGCTTCCTTCCTTCCTTCTTTTTATTTTTTTTTTTTTTATTTCTTTTGTACCAGGGTTCAGACACAGGGGCACTCAACCACTGAGCCACATCCCCACCCCTTTTTATTTTATTTTGAGACAGGGTCTCGATAAGTTGCTTAGGGCCTTGCTAAGTTGCTGAGACTGGCTTTGAACTTGTGATCCTCCAACCTCAGCCTCCTGAGCTGCTGGGATTAACAGGCATGTGCCACCATGCCTGATTCATGGATCATTTTCTAACGGAGTAGCTTTATGTTCAGAATGTATTTTTTGTTTGTATTAATTTCATACTTTTGACAAAGATAAGGAGGTAATATATGATTTGAAATAATTGATCCCTCCTTAAAACATAATGTGAGGTAGATGTAGAGATTTTGCCAGTAAGAAAGAATTAGGGAATAGAGTATATTTAAAATATGCATGCAGTGTGCACTTATCAAATCAGGGTAGTTAATATTTCCATCTTCCTATTGTGACTTTAAGTTCAGAGGCTTCAAGTTTATCTTTTATTTTTTCTTAAAATATATATTATGTTATTGTGAACTGTCATCTTTCACTGCACTATAGAACAATAACACTACTTCATCTACTGTGTTTGGGTACCTGGCATATACTTCCTTGCATCCTTCTTCCTCCCTACCCTTCCCAGGCTTTATTATGACTACTAGTCATAATATTTTGATATCACTACTAGTCAAAAAATTTTTAAAAGTGTTCCAGGAGATGAAAATGCTAACTACTATGATATGATAATTATATATCATATATGTTGAATTATCACACTGTACTGCATAAATACATATAATTAAAACAATAATTATATTTAGGGAACAAAAGTCAAAAAGATACATTAGTTTGTTTTAGCACTACATTTGAAAATATGATGATTATGTAGATTAAGATTTCTATGTTAATCCTTTTGCTGTGCATACAAATATTTCCAGTGTTTTCACACTATAGGTAGAAGACTATAGTTTTCACACTATAGTTAGCTATTTTTAGGTTATGCAGGAGCAGTATTTCTTGTTCATGCTTGAATAATTTGTTTACCATGACCCATTTGTAAATTCAGTAGACTCTTAAAAGTACAAATATGCCAATTGTTTTAGTCAGATTTTGCATCACTGTGACCAAAATACCTGACAGGAATAACTTAGAGGAGAAAAAGTTTATTTTTTGTTCTTGGTTTCAGAAGTCTCAGTTCATAGATGACCCACTCCTTTGATCTGTGCCAGAGATGAGGCAACACATCATGGTGAAAGGGCCCAGAAAAGAGAATCTGTTCAGTTCATGATGGTATTCAGGAAGAGGATGGGAGGGGCAGGGGCAAGCAGGCACAAGGGGGACAGGCCACAGGGAGGAACAATGTTTCTGGGGCATGCCCCTAGTGATCCACATTCTCCAGCCATGCCCCACCTGCCTACAATTACCACCAACTCAGTCCATTCAGATAGGATGATCTGATCAGGTTACTGCTCTTATAATCTAGTCTGAATAATCCTGCATTAACAGGTCCTTTTGGAGGATACTTCATATTAAAACCATAACATCAGTGTAGAAAGCTCCTTTTTACTTGATACCAAAAATGATGTTCTCTGCCCCTAAAAGTAACAGGATGTTTTTCTCAGTGGCTGTGAGAAAGGTTGAAACTAGCAAAATCTAATCCATTCCATCCCTTTATTTCTTATGTCCATTCTCTCTTTTTTCCTTTTTGTTTCATTAGAAGATAAATTTAAGACAGCTAATGATAAAACAAATAACCCAATCAATAAATGGGCCAAGGAACTGAACAGACAGTTCTCAGAAGATATACAATCAATCAAAAAATACATGAAAAAATGTTCAATATCTCTGGCAATTAGAGAAATGCAAATCCAAACCACTCTAAGATTTCACCTCACACCTGTCAGAATGGCAGCTATTAAGAACACAAACAACAATAAATGTTGGCAAGGATGTGGAGAAAAAGGCACACTCATACATTGTTGGTGGGACTGCAAAATGGTGCATTCAATATGGAAAGCAGTATGGAGATACCTTGGAAAACTTGGATTGGATCCACCTTATGACCCAGCTATCCCACTCCTTGGTCTTTACCCAAAGGTCTTAAAAACAGCATACTACAGGGACACAGCCACATCAATGTTTATAGCAGCACAATTCACAATAGCTAAACTGTGGAACCAACCCAGATGCCCTTCAGTAGATGAATGGATAAAGAAAATGTGGTATATACACACAATGGAGTATTACTCAGCAATAAGAGAGAATAAAATCATGGCATTAGCAGGTAAATTGATGGAGTTAGAGAATATAATGCTAAGTGAAGTTAGCCAATCCCAAAAAGCCAAATGCCAAATGTTTTCTCTGATATAAGGAGGCTGATTCGCAGTGGGGTTGGGATGGGGAGCATAGGAGGATTAGAGCAACATTAGAATGGCCAATAGGAGGGAGGGGAAGGGAGGGGGCAAAAGGGTCAAGAAAAAAAAAAGATGTTAGAATGAGATGGATATCATTACCCTAAGTGCATGTATGAAGACACGAATGGTGTGAATATACTTTGTATACAACCAGAGATATGTAAAAATGTGCTCTACAAGTATAATATGAAATGTAATACATTCTGCTGTCATTTCTAACAACTTAGAATAAAAAATAAATTTGAAAAAAAATAAATAAAATAATCTAAACTCTCTAAAAAAAAGGTGATGAGCTCTTGCCTTTACTTTACAGTGCTTAATGAGATCACCTTCTATAAAGAGACCAGTTAATATGTGTACATAAAACGACAGGAAGATACCAAACTTTTAAAAATTATGTCTTTCTATTGAAAATACTGTTTAGCTAAAGAATTCTTAGGATATTTGTAAAAGCAAGTTAAATCTGATAAGGTTTCTGATTATCTTTTTTTGTAACCAGAGGTGGTTTTTAAAACTGAAATAACATTTCAGCTAAAGAAAACATTGCTAAATATTAATGTTTCACAAAAAGTGACTTGTATAATTTCTGTTATACTTTTTCTGAAAAAAAGATAATATCCTAATGAAAAGCAATTTCTTAAATCCTTATCTTATCCTTTGTTTGATTTTTTAAATTCTGATTTAATGATAAAATCCTATTTTCATTTTCCAATGCAGTTAGTTCCATCTTTTTAAATAGCTGATAATTTGTTGATTTTCTTAAAATATAAATATAATCACAGCCAGCAAATTCAATGACAAGGACTGAATTAAATAAAGTATTGATGACTGCAAAAAAAATCATTAAAATAGTTGATGGAATGCAGCAGAAGGAACATAAGAATAAATCTATCATTTAAAAATGGTGTAGGACTAACACACTTTAACGTGTAGCACAAAAGCCAGACCTGCCTTCATTGTTAGTGCTTTTAGGGAATTCACATCTTCCACAGAGTTAAGTAATGCTGGCTGACCTGTGGGTAGGAATGGTGCTTTCATATCACTGAGTTCTCTTAGTGAAGAAGCAACATACATGCAAAAGGGCAGGTGGGAAGAAAATTTTATAATTATCTGTATCTCATATATATAATATTGTTAGAAACAAAATATTTATCATTTTCAGGACAGTCATTTAAAATTCTCTCAGGGTTCCAGAAGTCTACATGCATTTGAAAAAAGAGAATTTTAACATTCCTTATAATATTAGATAAAATAAATTTAGAAATCACTGCTTTAGAAGTTAGAATTCTATACTGATCACAAATTAAACAAATACGTTAAGTCTGATCTTATTCCTAGATTATGAGCCCCTAAAGGCAACACATTTGTCTAATTAATCTCATAATTCCCAATCATTTCTACCAGTGTTCAACATGTAATAAGTACCAGGAAAATTTTGGTTTGATCAAAAGGAAACAGACTTTAGTTTAGTTTAGTTTATTCTCTCATAAATGCAAATTGAGTACTAAGTATTGATATTTAAAAGTTGTTAGACTTTGTGGAAGGAGTTCTTTTATGATTTTAGTTATAGAACTATCTATGACAGGAAAATAAGAAAAGTAAGAAATTCAACAATTAAATATATATGTATGTATGTAAATGTTATTTTGTTTTGTTTTGTTGTTCTATGATAGCAGACACTTCTAATTATTCACCCAATATCCATTCACTCCATTTTCTAAACTAACCAAACACTTAGTTCTTTCTGATCTATATGTTGTCCCAGAAAAATATACTCATATTCCTAGAATGCCTTGCAAACCATTGTTACCATGAAAACCAACTACAGGAGAGAAATATAGACATTAAGAGTTCGTAAATTTTTTTTAAAGAATTACTTGATATGTGCCTTTTGTTCTTCTCTACTTCTTGAATTCCATAGAGAAGCACCTATCTTTCATGTTTGAAGACAGAAGCCACAAATCAATTGGAAAGATTCTGGGTTCATGGAAAAGCACAGGATCCACAATTTTAGACCAGAACTGTCTATCTCCAGAGTTTTTCTTTTAGTAAGAAAAAACACACACCCTGATTTACATAAGGGGATATAATAAAGTTTTCATGACCTGTAGCTGAATGTAGTTTGTATGTTACATTAGCCCCTTTCCCAGAAGATAATGAGAAATATGTAAAGATATTTTAAAATATATATATATATATTAGCAGAGGGAAGAAAAATAATAGTATGAGGAAAATGATGGAAGTTTACATAAATTAAATACAGGGGCAAAAAATATCTGCAAATCTTTGTAGACTTTGTTAAAAGAAGTACAAAAGTTTGAGTGGAGAGCCATCTGTGGATTATGTGTGGGCCAAATCAGCCCAGAAGCCCAGTGAATAGGAAAATCTGGTATCTGGGACCTTCCAGTGGCAATCCTACTGGTTGAGACCACCCAGATGCATGTGAATTTGTATTCAGCTTTGTCTGGTCCCACCCAGCACCGGAGATGGGGTAACCTATTATAGCTACACAGCCTCTCAGAGATCAGTGTAGCCTGCCAAGATGCCAATCAACCTATTACTGCAAGACATCATGAAGTAAGACTCCACCTCTGAAAACTTACCCCTGCCTTTGATGTACCCCCTTAAATAAAACCACTGGAGCCAATTTCTAATTATTCAGTTCCAGCTCCTGTGTGGGCTGGACCAATCAGGCGCTCTGCTTTTAGAAACTATTCTTTGACTCTGTCTTATTTCTTCACTAACTATTTCAGACTCAATTTTTCAGGTGGCTTATCCCCTCCTACACAGGAAAAACTACCCTGGCGAGGCACTGATCGCTTCACAATAAATACCAAATTGGAAAAAAAGGAATGATCAAAGGAAATGACTTGTCTAGATAAAGTCGACCTCTTCACGATACTCTCATACTAAAAACTGAATGATTTGAGAAGATACATATTATGGAGAAAAGCAGATTAGGATGAATGCTGGTGGTGTGTATGATTAAGAGAAGAAAGTGCTTATTTGTTAGTGAGAAATAAACTATAATGGCAAGGTTCAGGCTAGGATCCACCGTCTATGCTATGTTGTATTAGGAAAGTAGAAAAAATTCTGAAGTTGCTTGATAGTGTATGCAAACTCACCCAACCATGAAACAGTTGATTAGAGGCTAAGGCATTGATATAAAAACTATTTCTGAAAGAAATCAATGGTAATCATGAAATCTGTATATGCATTGTGGTGAGGAATACTTCACCTGGGATAATCATAGTTCCTTTATACATATGATTCTGACCATACCATGTAATTTTTTGAGTCCTAAATATTTTTTATAATTTCTAATGACTAGAGCCTGATAAAGTTCAGGTCAAAATATTAAAAATAAATGCACATGTTTTCTCTCTTCTTTCCAACTCTCTCACACTGGAAACAGGTATCAGGGCGCACCTGGATCTTATGACACTTGGCCCAGAATTAGGTGTGACTTACAGTTTATATATGTGTGGGTGTCATATTTACCAAAGATGGAGGACAGATCATATGGTTCTCAGCTCTACTTTACCAATCTTTAAATAATTAATAAATGTATTAATGAGGAAAAGCTATATTCCCTAGGAGCCCCTAGATGCTAAAACACTATATTTCCTCTAAGAAAAAAAAAAAGCCATTGGTAGATTTTAGTTAAGAATTAATTGCTGAATTTCTTCTAATATTTCTCTTGGAAAGACCTCCTTGTAAATACCTATACACTTGCCTCAAATCTTCAAAATATTTATCTTTTGGTCCTGTGCCTGGGTTTGGCAGTTATTGCTTCATCTTAGTGGACTATAATTTCTTTCCTGTCCTCCTTGTCTCTTCTCTACTCTACTCTCTTAGCCCTTCCCTTTGTTTCCCTTCCCTTTCCTCTAGTCTTTCTTTTCTTTTTCTCTATTTTCTTTTCCTCTCTATGTTCTGTTTCTCTTTCTAGTCAATACCAGAGAATTTCCCAGGATGCATAAGTAATGATGGCTGAAGGAGCCCTAATTAGGAAGGGCTGTTGCAGCTAGCTGGAAGCCATAAGTTCCACCTGATATGTATGTGACGCACCTGTAGGCACCCGCAAAGCTGAATCAGAGCGGCCAGAACGTAGGCAGAGCGGTTACAGAAGAGAAACCAGATAGAAGACAGAAGAGAAACCAGATAGAAGAAGTAATGACTGGTCAGAGTTAGGCCGAGGCTCCTGAGGAAGACAGAAGACAGAAGAAAGAAGAAGGAAGAAAGAAGAGAGAAGAAAGAAGCTCTAATCTTTCTCTCTAAGCTCTATCTTTCTTTCTCTCTAAGACAAGAAGAAAAGCTCTCTTTAATCTTTCTCTCTAAAAATCTTTCTTTCCTTCTCTAAGCTCTAAGAAAGTAGAAGTAAAAGTAGTAAAAGCTTTTTACTCTGCCTCCGAGAGTTTTCCTCCCGGTTTTCGGTACCAGGCAGCTTACAGATGGCTATTATTCCATTTCTCCAGTGCCAAATATTCTTTCATGGTCATGCAATATATGAATCATGGTCACTCTAAACATTTTGTTGACTGGAAAAGTTGTTGTTATCAGAAGAGTTGAGGGAAAATGAGAAGAGACAGGAGAACATATTTGAAAGAAAACAAGGATGATCCTTTACCAACAATTTTTTATGTAGGTCAACTTCTAGTGTCCAGAGAAAAGTTAAGGATCCCTGTTATTTCTGCATTCCAATACAGTGCCTTCCATCTAGGCTTCTGACATTAAATTAAGAAAGATACTTGTTTCCTTTTCTTAAATTCAGTTTTACTTCTTTTTACAATTGAGCATGATGCATTGAATTAATTAAATTCACCTCAGGTTCAGTAGCTTGCCCAGATGAGAGAAGCCATTATGAAAAAAATATGTAAAGTGATTTGTACTAGAATGACGTTTCTTATTTCAAACTTCACAGCACTAGAGTTAAAACTAAGACAAGATATTTCTGTTTCCCTCTCTGCCCTAATGAGTGCTCTACACCATTTGTAGTACACAGGGTTGCACTGTTATCCAATTAGGAAAGTATACAGGATTCAAGGCTTATCATTATTCTGCACATAATTGAGTCATGCATCTTGTACCATCATCAGTGTTTTATCTCCCTCAGAGACGCTCATTATCATGCATAGCTTTTGCTTTTTGGCAGAATTGAGAATGTCCTTTGGGGTTTGAACCTCAAAGTAACTTGACATCCTCATTAACTTTTACGGCAAGTATGGTATTGAGCATCTCTGTATAGAAGAGCTGTCTAAAATTCTTATCATTACTTTCCACATCCATTCAACACATATGATCTGATTCCTGATTATTAGAAGTGAGAAGATAAAACAAAAGAAATCATCCACAGTTCTGAATATATATTTTATATATATATATATATATATATATATATATATATATATATATATATATATAGCAATTTTTTTCTAAGTCAAGAGGCAGGTGTTCTATGTGAACATACCTTTAGTAATTCACATAACCATTTAGTTTTGTTATTTCAGAGAACTTGAAGCCTAAAAGGTATTTTAATGATTAATAAGATCACCCATCTTATTTTATAGATAACGTTGCAACGGCCTACAGAGAGCAAAAGACTTCATGAAGCTTGCACAATGAAATTAAAACCTCACTTTTTTTTTTTTTTTTTGTCCTAAGCCAACTGCGCTTAATGCTTATTAAAGATGGTAAAATGTTTAAAAATATGAGTGTATACTTCAGGTTGAATAAGGAGAATTGTCCAAATTTCATTTCTTTCCAGATCATTCTCTAGTTCATTACAATTTTTCTTTCCAAAGTATATACTTAAACACATAATTCCTTGTTTGAAGTGCTTTGCTAGCTCTTTATCATCTATATTTTCCTTCAGAAATTTGGATGATCATCGTCACTCTCCAATAACTACCATATCATGTCTCTTACTCAGCAGAAAAGTACATATTACCTTGCACTCTTATTTTTATAAAATTATGCTTGCTCACACAAATAGTTCTTGAAAACCATTATATATTGCCTTATATATTGTTTACTCCCCAAGGTTATAATTTTTCCACATAATTAAAACCATGTGGTTTGCCAAAAAATTGACCATTGTTGATATCATTTTAAAAACATTTTGAATTAGATACTGGAAAATATTCAAATATATTTTAGCCTACAAAATTTATCCCTGGGGCTGTGGGTGTTTCTCCTTATAGAGTGCTTGCCTAGCATGTGTGAGGCACTGGGTTCAATTCCCAGCACTGCATATAAAAAAATAAAATAAATGTCCATTGACAACTAAAAAAAAAAAATTTAAAAATATTCATCACCCTTTTTGTAAGTCCCTTTCTCTGAGATATCCTCTACTCTTTGTGCTCCTACCAGAGAGTGGAGTGGGCAATACATTAGAAGCAAAAAGATCATTGGAATGTGTGATAGGGAATTAGGAAATGACTATGGTTTTTAGGAGTGGCACAGGTAGCTTTGAAATGAAGTCAATGATGATCTTTTAGACTATGGAAAAATCTCTGTGAGATAAGCTACTTCCTCTACTACACAAGGTATATTTTATGTTTGTAGAATAGAGAGACATTTGTGTATATATCTACATCCATTGCATCAATGGCACTTTGAGACGTGTGTTACAGATTCAGAGCAAGGTCATGATTATTAAAAAAAAAAAAAAAATCTTCAAATAGTAATATTAAAATCTTTCAAATCATTGGCTTTCTTTCTTAAAGAACATTAAGATAGACTCAAAAAATCTTATTCATACTTTAGAAGTGCATTATTACATTTTTCTTGGATTCTTTAGCTTCCTAAATCTTCTGCAGAGTTTTACTCTGCAACTACAAAACTGTTAATAATCATACTATTGCTTACTTTTTTTCCCAGGTAATTTCAACTCTGTGATGGTTTTTGCCCTGATTTGAACTCCCAGTGCTGGCCACACCACATGTTCTTGGAAACCACGATGCAAATTTTCTGAAGGAATGGATTTTATCTACCATGTTTACTGACTTTCCCACTAGAATTAACTCTAGACCCACCCTCCCCTATCTTATTATGAAGGAGTTATGTTTAGAAAATTGTAAGTAATCATGTGTTAACACTTTTATAAATTACATGACAATAGGTAATTAAACAATTTAAGTATTTATAATTTTAAATATTATTGTATACAATGCAGAAAATGAGATATATAAAATAAATCCTACATTTTTACTACCAGTCATCTAATCCATAACAGATCTTGTATTATACTATATGGAATTTTCAATTCCCACTTATTCTATAATGATATTTTCTAAAGAAACTGCAAATGCTATTATGATTTTTAATTCCTGCACTTTATTTTATGAATGAAGCCAAATTTCTCCAAACATTCTTAGATATGTGGCCATTTAATGAAGAATAAATATTGTAATAAATTTCACAATGTCTACAATGTGGATATTATGTGAAGAAAAAATATTGAAATCAATTCCAGAATTTTCCATTCCATTCAAAGAAATATCTGGTTTTAATACGTGAGGAGATTCACAATGACTTTGGAAAACTTCTGAATTTTCAAAGCATCAAAGATATTTTCAACTCAAAAAAAAAAAAAATGATGTGAAATGAGACTGGCTTGAGTTCAATTTAACACTCCTTTTAGTTATCTAAAGAGTAAGTCAAGGTGTCCCTCTGATTTCTGTGGAGGAAATAAAAGTTTACTATATTTTTAATTTTTTCAAATTAAATTTTAAGTTCAGTATGCAGTGTTATTTTTCAAATTTTGTTTTATGATTACCATAAGGATATGATCATCAGAAGGTATTTTAAGCTCACTGTAATCATTCAATTACTTCGTCAATCTAATGCAGACAGCACTTATTTTTCATGGTAATTTTATTCAGTATTTTGCAGTCCACACACACTAAAAATGCACTTTTTTAAACAATTTGAAATTGGAACAGTCAGTAAAAGAAGGCTGAATCTGATGGAATTTTTAAGTAAATGCTGACTTCAGTTTTCAATTTATTTATTCAATAAGGCAATTGACAGGTAAAGAGAAAAATTATATGTTTTAATCAGATTCTAAATTCATAGCTTAGCCCTGTGACAGAAGGTACAAAACAGTATAGAAAGATACATTTCCCATCTCTGAGGTTCTTATTAAAGAATCTTGAAAAGTTGTAAACAGTAACCTTGTAAAAATTGGTAGAGTCTGCACTTTTCAGCAAAGGACAGGCTTGAATCATACTGTGAAATGTGGACAGCAACTTAACAATCATCATCTAGATAATCTTGCACTATGGTTTGCTCTTGTACTATCTGAAGCCCTCCTTGCAAAAGTAAAAATACTACTGTGTAACAATTGATGACACTGACAGTGAGGAGAACAATGACCAGTATGAGTCCTAATAGGACTAACAATGACAGTCCTACTGGTAAGAGCAATAAAAAAAAAACATATTCACAATTGGGAAAGTTTGAGGAGATTTAAAGAAGTCTTCACCAAAGGAAATTACAATGAGGAAATGCCATTTGAAATCAAACTTTTCTATTTTTAACTGAGATTATTATTGTCAGAGGTAAAGTATGGAAAGAAAGTGACATATAAATGTTATGACTCTCTGAAGATCAGTCCCAGTTGTTCTATCTTTAACTACTACTGATCAGTTGTAAAAAGAAAATTGTCCCTTTTTTTCATATTTTTGACTGAAGTAAATAAAAGTATCGATTTTGTAGGACAAAAAAAAAAAAAAAAGGTGAAATGTCAGCCATTTCATTTGATTTGTCTAATAGAACTAACACTGTATACTTTCTCCCATCAAAAAGTTTTATTTCAGTCTTTTTCTCTTCATCTATTTGTCTTCTTGTGTTACTTGGCTTTTCATCACTATGACTACAATAGCTTACAACAACAACATAGAGCAGGAAAAATTTATTTTTGCTTCATGGTTCTAGATGTTTAGTCCATGGTGGACTGAGTCTATTACCTGGGGCCCAAGGTGAGGTAGAACATTATGATGGAAGAGTGTCATGGAGGAAGGCTGTTCCATTTGTGGCAGCCAGGAAGCAGAGAGTGGTAAGGTGTCATAGGGAAGATATGCCCTTTCAGGGAACACCCCCAGTGATCCATCTCCTTCAGCTATACCCTTTACTACAGTTACCAACCAGTCAGTCCACTCAAACTAAGATGGACTGATTAGATCACAGATTACAGCTCTCACAGTGCAATCATTTCACTTCTGAATATTCCTGCATTAACATAGGTGTTATTGAGGGACATCTCATGGCCAAACCATAATAATCTGCCCCTGGTCCTCAAAAGTTCTCATCCATCTCACACTACAAAATGCATTTAGCCCATCTCCAAGAGTTCAATATTCTTAACATTTTCAGCATTCCTTGAAAGTCTAAGTCCAAAGTCTCCTTTGAGACTCAAGGCTAACTCTTGGCTGTGAGCACCTATAAAAGTCAACACTAAGCTACACATATCCAATAAACAGTGTCACAGAGTAAACATTCTCATTCTAAAAAGGAGGAATAGGAGTATAAAATGATATAAAATTCAAAGCAAGACCTAAATCCAGGAGGATATTTTTTGTAGCTCCATCTTTGGCATTCAACGCATGTTGTGGAAAGAAAAAAGGTTTTGGGCAGTCCTAATACTTTGGCTTTGCTAGTTGCAGGACTCATGGCCTCTTTTTTAACCTGGCTGATTTTGCAGCCAACAGTTGATCTCCATAGACAGTCCACATGACTGGTATCTCTTAATTCTTAGGGTCATGATTCCAGGTTTGGCTTAACATTTAAAGCTTCATATACTCCCTTATAATGGGCAGCCCACAGGCATTCCTATCCTACTACACTTTGCCTGTCCTCTCAGATCTTCCTTTGAAATGTCAGAAGTTTCCATGATCCCCTTAACTCTAGGTTTTTGCAATCTTGCAGAAGCAGTACCATAAAGATGATGCCAAAGTCTGCTTCCAGCTTGAGACCCCTGGAATTAAAGCTGCAGTAGCCTCTGAGTGCCTGGATAGCTGAACACTATAAAATACCCCCACACACATCCCATGAGAATAGAGTATCCACATGATCTCTTCTCTAAGGAATTTTCATTGCAAGACCCTAGAACTTACAATGGTTGTGATCTTGCAAATTCCTGAGATGCCCTCATGCCATCATTTCTAGTGTCCTTATGTAAACTACTAAGCATCTCTTTTGTGGCTATAATCTCTTCAACAGTCACATCTTCTACAACCTCAGTTTCCTTGCACTTTTCTGGCCAAACTGCAATTTTTAATATCTTTCAAATCAACTTTCTGCTCCTGATTCTCATAGTACACCTGGCTGAAAGTTGCTAAAATCTATGGCACTGCTTGAGTGTTGTGCTTTATTGAAATTTTCTCTACCAGAATAATTAGTCTATCACCTTTAAATTCAGCATCACACAAACTCTCAAGTCATGGCTAAAATGTAGATGAGTTCTTTGCCAGAAGTGAGTGGCCTCTAATCCAATTCTCAATAGAGGTCTTGTTCTGCTCTGAAAACTCATGAGCACTGTCAGCATTCCTATCAACGTTCTGTTTTTCTTAGCTCACACCAGAATCATCTGTTCAGATATGCTTATAAAATTCTAAGGCTTCTTTAGCCCACACTTAAAAGCTTTTCTGAGTTCCTCCCACAAACCACCTGCAGAGGCATCTAAACCACATGGTAGTCCCAGCAAAACCCCATTTCTCAGTATCAATTTCTATTTTAGTCAGCTTTCAATGGTGTGACCAAAGTACCCAACAAGAAAAACTTAGAGCGGGGGAAGCTAATTTTGATTCATGTTTCTAGATGTTCATCCATGATTAGCTGAGCCCATTACTGTGGGCCCAAGGTGAGGCAGAACATTAGGGAAGAAGGATGTGGTAGAGGAACAATGCTCCATTTATGGCAGCCAGGAAGCAAGGAGGGGATAGAGGGGACTCAGGGAAAATGAACCCTTTTAGTGCATGGCCCCAGTGACTCTCCTCCTGAAGTCAGACCCTGTCTATTACATTTACCAACCAGTCAGTCCTTCCAAGCTAAGAGGGACTGATTAGATAATAGCCCTCTGCAGGAGCCCTGTTTGGGGATTGACTTGAATTGCAGTTGACTATGAGCCGTGGAGATTTGGCCATTGTCGCCACCCGTAGTCTCACGGGACTTGTTGCGGGATCTCGAGTGACTTGGCCGAAATTGCTGATCGGGTCAGCGCCATTTTTAGTGGTGTGTTTGGCGTGTGTTTAGTTGTTGTTAGAACCAGAGAGAAAAGTTATCAGAATAAAAAGCTGTTTGTCTCCAGTTTGCTTCTGAAGTTCTTCCCGTGGCTCCGTTGCTCCAAGCGCTTCAGGCGGCAACAGGTGGTGGCCCGTACGGGGAACTTCGGAGCGGACAGGTAAGAACTGAAAGGTCTCAAAGATGGGTTCGAATATAACTGAATCCCAAGTGATAGAGGCTATGCAAAGACTCCTTGATATACCTGACTCTGTTCTCAGTGAGGAGTATATAGACAAAAGTGAAAGTGATCAAAAAAGTATAGATTCCACTGGGCCAACTGAGACCAGTAAAGAGAGTATTAGAAGAGACCCAAAAATGACAAAAATCCAAGCTATTAAAGCTATTTGGGAGTTATTGGCGAAAGCTGAAGGATACTTGCTCTCACTGGAACCTGGGCCTCAGGATATTGCTGTCAGTGAAATTAGCAGTGGTGAGGAATCTAGTAAAAGTGATCCTGAGAAAATGAGAAAAAAGAAACTAAAAAAGACCGAGAAAAAGGTCCGTCAGGCAGAGGAGTCACTTGTGTCCTCTACTCCCCCATGGGTGGAATCCATTACAGAAAATATGAAGGGTATTACTAGGCATTTGCATACCCTAGAAACAGAAATAAAAAGTCTTTCTGATCGCTTATGCGCTCTCGAGGACAACTCACAGATACATTGGGAACCGCCAGCATTTGAAAAGAAAAATGGACAGAGTGTCCATCAGTCAGTAGATTTCAAAACAATAAAAAATCTCAAAGAGGAAGTAATGACTTATGGGCCCCAAGCTCCTTTCACGTTGAGTATGCTGGAGTCCCTTAACACCTTTAGCTTAACCCCCTCAGACTGGAAAAGTCTATGCAAAGCAACATTAAGCGGGGGGCAATTCTTGGTTTGGCGATCGCAATTCCAAGAACTTTGTATAGAAACGGCTAAAAGAAATGCGGCTGCAGGGTTTGAAAACTATAATATAGACATGCTCACAGGAGAAGGGCAATTCGCAGACTTACAGGCTCAAACAGATTATGACCCAGATGTATATGCTCAGATAAATGCAGCTGCCTTAGAGGCATGGAAAACTGTACAAGGACCTGGGGATCTACAAGGTAGCTTGTCAAAAGTGATTCAAGGACCTAATGAGCCGTATGCCGACTTTGCTGATCGACTTTTGAGAACTGCAGGTAGTGTGTTTGCAGATGTTGACCAAGCTATGCCATTAGTTGTTCAATTAGCTTATGAAAATGCAAATAAATGGTGCCAAGCAGCCATCAGGCCATGGAGAACTAAAAAGAATCTTTCCGTATATATACAACTATGTAAAGATAAAAATGACGCCTTTGTCACAGGAAATGTGATTGCAGCCTCAATGAGAGGTGCTTCCTCTCGAAATTTCACAAAGGCTAAACGTAGATATTCTAATCAATCAGGATATTCCAGGCAAAATTATCATAATCAATCAGGCAATTCTAGGCAAAATCCCAAAAGAGAAATAAGACCAAGCTCATATCGTGCCCCAGGCCGCTGCCCCAGGTGTAAAAAGGGAAATCATTGGGCCAATAAATGCCATTCAAAATTTGACATCCATGGAAATCTTTGTTCAGGAATTCAAAAAACGGGGCACGGGGCCCAATACCCCGGGGCCCACAAATGTACGGGGCATTGCAGAAGGAGTATCCTCAAGCATCCACTCAGATGCTTCCCCGACACAATCCCTACTACCCATCCACTCCCTCGCCAGAGGAACAAGAGGAAATGCAGGATTAGACCTCTGTTCCACCGCCCAAATAGTGTTAACACCTGAAATGGGGGTTCAACTGATTCCCACAGGAGTCAGGGGACCTCTTCCCTCAGGGACTGTAGGACTTATTATCGGGCGTAGTCCTAAAAGCTTATTAGGTTTGCAAGTGACCCCAGGTGTAATAAACTCAGACTACAAAGGGGAAATAAAAATAATGCTTAGCTCACCCCAAAGTATAACTTCTGTTAATCAAGGAGATAGAATTGCTCAGTTGCTTCTCCTTCCCAATTTACATAATTCATTTAAAATGGGTATGCCTCAAGAAGGGAACAATAGAGGATTTTGTTCCACTGACTCAAGTCCCATGGCTTGCTGGGTTCGAGACTGTTCAAGGAGGCCTATGTGTAAAATAAAAATCCAAGGAATAGAAATGGAGGGATTAATAGATACTGGAGCTGACTCTTCCATTATTAATTTACGCCAATGGCCCAAGCACTGGCCTCTGCAAAAAGCTTCAACCAGTTTAAGAGGCTTGGGATATAATAACCTCCCAGATAAAAGTGCAGTAATTTTAAAATGGGAGGATGATGAAGGCCATAAAGGAACATTTCAGCCTTATGTTTTACCTAATCTACCGGTTACTTTATGGGGAAGAGATATTTTGCAACAAATGGGAGTACACCTTGCAACCAAGCCTGCAGATGTTAAATGTGAAAACTTACAGGGTAATCTTAACCATAAAAGAACTCATTATCAAAAAGTACAGAGTAATCTTAACCCTAAAAGTAATCATTGTCATAAAGGAAAAAGATATTTTTTTTCGGGGCCACTGAGAAAATAATTTTGAAAATACCATGGCTTTCTGATAAGCCAGTGTGGGTCCCTCAGTGGCCCCTATCTAAAGAGAAATTACAAGTGGCCCACCAATTAGTTCAGGAACAATTAGAAGCAGGTCATATAGAACCTTCCACCTCTCCCTGGAATTCCCCCATATTTGTGATCAAGAAAAAGTCAGGAAAATGGTGATTGTTACATGATCTTAGACAAATCAATAAAACCATGCAAGTTATGGGGCCTACTCAACCTGGACTTCCTAGTCCCATAGCTATTCCAAAAAATTTCCATCTTATTACTCTTGATATAAAGGATTGCTTCTTTTCTATTCCCCTACATCCTCTGGATGCCCCCAGGTTTGCTTTTTCCGTTCCTTCTATGAACAATAATGGCCCTGATCAGAGATATCAATGGAAGGTTTTACCACAGGGAATGGCTAATACCCCACCATATGCCAAATATATGTGGACAAGGCTATCCAACCCATTAAAAATAAATATCCAAACCTCATGTGTCTACATTACATGGATGATATTTTATTGGCCCACCCTAATCAAAAAATCTTATTTAATATATTCAGTGATGTGGTAGAAAATTTAAAAAAATATGGATTATATATAGCAGAAGAAAAAGTTCAAACCAGATCTCCCATATTATATTTAGGATTTAAAATCATGGATACTTTTGTTAGACCCCAAAAAATTTTAATAAATAAAGAACATTTGACCACCCTCAATGATTTCCAAAAACTACTGGGAGACATTAATTGGCTTCGCCCTACACTAAATCTCACTACTGGCCAACTAAAACCTTTATTTGACATCCTTCGTGGAGATCCTGATCCATCTTCACCACGAACATTGACTCCTGATGCTAGGAAAGCTTTAAAGTTAGTAGAAAAAGCCATCGAAGGAGCTCATTGTGATAGATTTGATTTGACTCAACCGCTGATGTTGATTATTATTTCTTCACAATATACACCCACAGGAGTATTTTGGCAACAAGGGCCTTTATTATGGATACATTTGCCCGTCTCTCCTAAAAGTATAATTGAATCTTATACCTCCATGGTGGCTAAACTTATTCTTCAAGGACTTAAGACTTCTACTAAAATATTTGGCATTCACCCTGCTACTATTATTACTCCCTATTCATCATCACAGATTGAATACTTATGCTTCAATGATAATGATTGGGCTATAGCTAAATGCTCTACTTCTGCAAATTTTGATAATCATCTTCCTAAGTTCCCTATATTATCTTTTTGTATTAATCATCCTATTATATTTCCACAGGTAATAAAAAATCAACCTATTCCTAAGGCATTTAATGTATTTACAGATGGGTCCTCAAATGGTACTGCTACAGTAGTCACTAAAAAAGAAAATATGACTTACATAACTGCACACAAATCAGCTCAACTAGTGGAACTGGAAGCTGTGGTAAGAGCTCTGGAAAATTTTAGGGACCAGCCCGTAAACATTTTTTCAGATAGCCACTATATTGTACAAGCCGTCCCAAAATTAGAGTTAGCAGGACAATAGCACCTCATACTCCAGCCTTTAAATTGTTTTATCAAATACAAAAACTTTTGTGGGCAAGAAAAGAACCTCTATTCGTAGGCCATATTAGAGCACATACTAATTTGCCTGGTCCCCTCCATGAAGGTAATCAAAAGGCTGATGAACTTACAAAAACAGTATTTATACTTTCAGCGCTACAACAAGCTACTTTATTTCATTCCCAGTTTCATGTCAACAGCACCACCTTGCAACGTAGGTTTAAAATCACAAAGGAGCAAGCCAGAACAATTGTAAAAGATTGTAAATCTTGTATGACACATTTGCCCAATCCTCATTTCGGAGTTAACCCTAGAGGATTAATGCCCAATCATTTGTGGCAGATGGATGTTACTCATGAGCCAAGTTTTGGAAAATTGCGATTTATTCATGTGACCATAGATACATGCTCAGGCATGATTTTTGCTTCCTTACATTCTGGAGAAAAAGTTAAAGATGTTACATCTCATTGTTTACAAGCTTTTGCTGCATTGGGCATCCCCAAAATGCTTAAAACAGATAATGGCCCCGCATATACGTCCTCATCTTTCAAGCAGTTTTGCGCAAAATTCAATATATCCCATAAAACAGGCATCCCATACAATCCTCAGGGTCAGGGCATTATTGAAAGAGCAAACCGAACACTGAAAATTATGTTATTAAAACAAAAAGAAGGAAATTGGAAAAGTCCTAAGGACAGATTGGCAGTTGCCCTGTTTACCTTAAATTTTTTAACTTTAGACTCTAATGGTTATTCTGCTGGAGACAGACATTGGAATCCACACCAACAACATAAACCTTTGGTTTACTGGAAGGATGTTCTTTCAGGTACATGGAAGGGTCCAGATCCAGTATTAATTTGGGGAAGAGGATCTGTTTGTGTTTTTCCAAAAGACGAATCCTCTCCAATATGGATACCATCTAGATTAATAAAACAGGTACCACATCAAAATGATCAAGATGAAGTTATTGAAGAATCAAGATTAATAAAAAAGGTACAAAATCAAGAGGACCAAGATGAAGGTATAGAATGATTCCCTCAAAAGAGTCCTTCAAAATATTTCACAACTTAAGTGTCATTCCTCCCGGCCGGGACGAGGAGATCTCTCTTTAGTGTGCACACAATTGTATTTTTTTTTCTTTTCTTTTTATACATGTCTTTATGTCTGTACATTTGTCTACATTTCATGTTAATGTGACGTCACAAATATATGTTTGTATGTTTGTTCGTCTGTCCAGTGTGACGTCACAAAGAACAAAGCGTTTATGAAAAAGAAAATATATATATATATATGGATCCAAATAACTTTAATTCATTTTAGGTTAAGAGTATTCAATTTAGGTAAATAATTTTATAAATGAAGGTACTTTCAATTTTGATTTATAGGTGTCCCTGGGACTTCTCTTTAGCAAACAATATGACTAGTGCTATATAACCTGATATTTTGGTGTTTTGACTTAAGATTGTTTATTTGTTATTAACTTCATTTGTTTAATAGCTCATTAATTTCAATTATCTCAACAGGTAAAAGATTGCTCTGTATGCAGAGACTCAAGGGTTACAGCTAACAAATTATTTCTCTAAAGTGCCTTTACCTTTTCTTTAATCTATCTTTAATGCAGTAATTACCCTCAGTCTTTCTTTGTTTTGTTCTAAATATGACATTTTTCCAACTTATGTTTGTAGAAGCTCAACCAGCGATGTATGTGAACAAAAATCAACTTTAATTTTCTAATCTAATTATTCTATTTTGTAGTTTGACAACTCGCCTCTTGACTCAGTGCTGCAAGAGCACTGCCTTTCCTTTAATAATTGATGCTTGAGTTTCTAGGTAGCGGGCCCTGAAGATTTGCCGGTGGCATTGTCTAAACATAAAAAAGACGTCTGCTGCTCAAACATCAAACAACCTCACCAACAGTGTGGCCTCTGCTCTACATGCATGGGGCCTCCTACATCAACATGTTATAACAAATGGACATTTTGATCTTTCATTGTTTGGGACTTTACGGGACAATGTCTTGCGGGTATTTGTCTAGAGAATTCAGTGTGTTACTTGATGGAACTTAGGGCAGCTGATTTGTTTAAACAATTTGATATGCTATGCAATTTGGCTCATCACCAAAAGGCTTGTCGCCTTAAAGCCGCAACATCTCCTCACAATTGGACGGCTGTTAGTCATCATATATAGTCGATCCTAAAGGGCTCCATTGGATGGCTGGTTAGCCAATGACGGGTAAGATCCCCAGAGGGGGACAACCTAAGACAGGCACAGTCGCACGGGACAGTCTCATGTGGCCGACATATCAACCTAAGACAGGAGTCAAGGGCACAGCCTTGATTATCCGATGACGGGTAAGAATGTTGGTTGCACATAGACGTCCTAGAGCATTACCTCTTTTAAAACAAAAGGGGGGAAATGCAGGAGCCCTGTTTGGGGATTGACTTGAATTGCAGTTGACTATGAGCCGTGGAGATTTGGCCATTGTCGCCACCCGTAGTCTCACGGGACTTGTTGCGGGATCTCGAGGGACTTGGCCGAAATTGCTGATCGGGTCAGCGCCATTTTTAGTGGTGTGTTTGGCGTGTGTTAGTTGTTATTAGAACCAGAGAGAAAAGTTATCAGAATAAAAAGCTGTTTGTCTCCAGTTTGCTTCTGAAGTTCTTCCCGTGGCTCCGTTGCTCCAAGCGCTTCAGGCGGCAACAGCCCTCATAATCCAGTCATTTTGATTCTGAATAATTCTGTACTAACACAGGAGCTTTTGGGAGATATCTCATATCCAATTCATAGCAATTTCTTACTTATTCTCTCAGGAGTATCTAAGGTCCACTTAACCCTATTTACTTCTGTGTTCTAAGGCACTATTATACCCATATTTGTAACAAAGGAGAAACATTTATAACATTTCCTATATTTTCTTTCTTGGAATAGAAACTTTAGGTTTTAGGTCTTCTTTCATTAAAAATACACACAGATTGAATTAGGGAAGAAAAAATTTTACTTCTACTCTTTCCAGGTTTTTCAGTTAGGTCTGAAAATTAGACCAACATAAGAAAGATAAAAAGGATAAGTAAATACAAATTCATTTAATGTAAGTTTATATGGAATGGTAAACTTCATAAGGAAATGAAGACCCAAAGGCACACTTAAAGTTGAATTTCTATATTGAATTGGACAAATAGTGGTATGCTGTGAAAAAAAAAAAAAAACAACTAAATTATTGGTTGAGGCTAAAAGAAGATCAAAGTTATTGAAAAATATACTATACAGAATTTTCTAAGATTTTTTTTGTCCTTGATGATAAGAATGACATTTTTATTCTAATATAAGGGCATCTTTTACATAAGAATTTTATGTTTTGCTTATAATAAACAGAAAGAAGGGCAGAGTGATTTTGGACCACTGTGTTTCAAGCTGCCTTTAAGTTAAAACAGTCAACATGCTCAAGTGCTGTCGCTGCCTGAAGCGGAAGTCGCTTGGAGCAGCGAACGCCACAGGAAAATTCGGAGGCAGGATGAAAATGAAAAAAGGTCTTTTATTCTTCTCCTCTCTCCAGCTCCAGCAATCACTCCAAATGCTCTAACTCCAACCACCACCTTCTTCTTCCCCACACACACTAACGAACCTCACCCAGTTATATACATATAGCTTTAACAAGGACACGTGCTTACAGCTCGAGCTTACAGGTGCGTCACGCAGTGTTCACGGGCATACAAAGATTCTTTGAATAATGTATTAATATCAGGTGGAAACTAGAACATCTTTTATGGCTCTCAGCTAACCGCAATCTTTAGCTATCTCCTTGATTATAGGCTCCTTCAAAGTGCCATATGATGAGATAGCATATTCTTAACTCCTGAAAGTGAAATCCATCAACACAGTAAAAAGAATCATATTTAATGATCAAGTAGGATTCTTCTTGGGGATGTGATGTCAGTTTAACATTCAAAAATCAATCAATGTAATACACTGTATAAATAGGTAAAGGACAAAAACAACATTATCATTTTAACAAATATATAAAAATGTATGTGATGAAATGAATTTCAATAACTTTTATGAGTAAATTAAAAAAAGGAAAACATTCAATAAAGTAGGAACTTGACATCTGATAAAGACTGTTTGCAAACAAAAAACACACAGCTAAAAGCACATTTGTATCATTTCATAGAGAATTGAATGCTTTCAAGTAAGTTCAGGAACAAGCCTCTTAATTCTGCTGTAGCCATTCTACTCAACATTGTAGTGCTATTAGTTTCAGCAGTTAGGCAAGAAAAGTTAATAAGTCCATCCCCATAGGGAAAAAAAAAATGAAACCAAAAAGGGTATCATTTTTGCAGATGGCACAAAGTTGTACAGAGAAAATACAAAGCAAACAGCTAAAAAAAAAAAAAAAAAACTTAGAAATAATAAATGTATTAAGATTGCGACATACATAGGACATAATTTTAAAAAAATAAATTGCAGGGGCTGGGGCTGTGGCTCAATGGTAGAGCGCTTGTCTTGCATGCGAGGCCCTGGGTTCAATCCTCAGCACCACATAAATAAAATAAAGGTATTGTGTCCACCTACAATTAAAAAAAATATTGTAAAAAAATCAATTGCATTTGTATGCTGAAAATGATCAACTTGAAAATGAAATTAATACAATTGTATAATCACATAAAAACATACTTAGAGATAAATTTAATAAAAATATTTAATAAAAATATAAGTCCTATACATTGAGAACTAAAAAGGGTGTTGAAAGAGATTGAATAAGTCATAGCAAAATTACCCCATGTTCATATATTGAAATATTTAATTTTATTAGGATAACAATAGTTCACAAATTTATCTACAGATTTATTACAATCCTTATCAAAATATAATTATGGTTGGTTTGGACAAATTGACTAATTGATCATAAAGTTCACATGAAAATGACCCAGAGTAGCCAAACAATTTAAAAAACAGACCAACTTTGAAGCACTCACACTTTACTATTTCAAAACATAAAGCAAAGATGCAGTAATGGAGACATTGTAGCACTGACATAAGGATGGACATAAATATATTGATGAAATAGAATTCAGAGTCCAGAAATAAACTGATAGGATAATGATGAGCTAACTTTCAATAAAAGTTTCAAGAAAATTCAAAAGGGAAAAAATAATATTTTCAACAAATGTTGCAAAACAAGTGGATATCCTCATGCAAAAGAATAAAGTCAAAGCCCTACATCACCACACATATGTAAATTAACTCAGACTGGATTAAAGATTTCAGTGTCATAGCCTAAACTATAAAAATCTAGAAGAAAACATAGGAATAAAGTTTTGATATGTTGAATTAGGCAATGCTTTCTTAGCTAGACACCAAAAGTACAAGCAATGAAAAAATTAATAAATTGGACTTCATCAAAATTAAAATTTTTATGCTTCAAAGAATATTACCAAGGAATTAGAAAGAAAAAATTACAGAACATTAAACATAGAGTTACCATATGCTATTTTATGAATTCTTATATCCCCTAAAATTAATATATTGAAATCTAATCATTATTATGCTATTATTAGCAGGTTGGGCCCTTGGTGTGTGATTAGGTCAAGAAAGCCCAGTTCTCACAAATAGAGTACAATTCCCTAATAGAGGCCCCAAAGAGATCCTTGTCCTTTCTTCCATATTAGGATACAGTGAGAAGGCTTCGTCAATAAGCCATAAAGTAGGCGCTTAACAGACACAGAAGCACCTGAACCCCAAAATGGTCTAGCTTGATAAAAGACCTACCTTTTATTATTCATTCTTTCATGACTGAGATTTTATCATTTGAGAAACAGCACACAGACTTTTCAATTTGTACACAATTTTAACATTTTTTTAAAAAAATCTAAGTTTGTGTATTGTGATTATTCTTCTTCTTATTTTTTTTTTTTTTTTGGTGGTGCTGGGGATTGAACCCAGGGCCCTGTGCATGCTAGGCAAGCACTCAACCAACTGAGCTATATATGATTATTTCTGAAGAAGTTATTTGAGTGATTTTGCAGCTTCAAATTTGGAGACAAATTTTCTCAAGAGAATATCAGGTACCAGTACCTTCAAATGTTGAAAAACTATTACATAAGTCTCACCAATTCACAATTTAATATCACATATGCTGCACACTCAAAGTTTCAAACTTTCACAGCACATTAACAGAATTATTAGGAAAACCAGACTATGATGTCCAAAGATGTCACAATTTCAAGAAGGCAACGATCAAAGAATGGGTTTCTATAAGAAACAAGTCTACTATTAAAAAAAAAAAAAAAAAAAGACAGCAGCTCAGGAGGCTGAGGCAAGAGAATTTCAAATTCAAAGCCGGCCTCAGCACTTTAGGGAGGCCTCAAGCAGCTTAGGCCCTATCTCAAAATAAAAAAGAAATAATAAAATAAAAAGGGCTGGGGATGTGGCTTAGTGGTTAAACATCTCTGGGCTCAATCTCTGGGTAGAAAAAATTTTTAAAATGTCATTGAAATGGAAGTTAAAATATTTAGCATATACTAAATATGCAACTATGAATCCAAGTTGCCATTTGTTATAGTTTGTATTGTAGTAAACAGACACTACCTTTCTGGGCAAGCAAACAACTGATGGTCAAAGCCTCCTGTAATTCAATATCCCATTTTATTCTGGTTGTACCAAAAAATAAATGAACAGTAAGTGATTTCACCTCTTAAAAAAACCATTTACCCTTATAAAAATGGGATAGGTGGAATTAATTCCTTCTTTAAAGTGTTTTTCAGCTCCTTAAACCCTTGCATTTACAAAAACAGATAAAAAATATTCCTCATGATTGTACAAGAAGGGAGACAAGACAAAGCATATGAAATTAATCAGAGTTTTCTTCATTGTTTCTGCTTCTTCAGCTGGACTCACCTCATTTTGGTTTCTCCATGTTCTTCAGGTAAATCTTTTTAAGGTCTTGGTTAGCCACTTGGGCCTGTTTTCTTTTGGTCTTGTTTTCCCTCTTGTTTTCACTTTTTCATCTGAAGGTATATCTTTCTCCTACCTATTTTGGCTTTGTATCTTCTTTTTCAGGAGCAGATTTAGCTGACACCCCTGAAGATCTGTTGGACTCTTCTTTGATCACCCCTGGGTTAGAACTACCCTCTTCTTTGGCATCTTGACAGTGGGAAGGGTACCTGTTAGATTCCTGAGTGCTGTGGCCTTGGAGAACCTTTGCAAAGCTGGGCTGCCTGCCTCTGCTACTCCTCCCATCCAGTGTTTATTTTTAATAATACAGTCCACACCAGCTTCATGGTTTGTGACAAAGCAGTAAAGCCAGATCATTGATATTCTTACACTCTACCGGATCCATTTTTGGCCATGGCTGTGAACCAGTTTACATGGCTGGTATAATAAATCCCACCCTGGCTTAGTTATGCCAGTTAGACTCTGCTGTGCTCCTGAGCTGAAGCCTCCAGGTCCTTCTTCTTATTTTTCAGTCTTTGCATGACATTAAAAATGTCAGGGAACCTCAGATTTGCCTCTTCTGCTTGCTTTATTATATTAACATGATTTCCTAAGCCTTTCTGCTGCTTAAGTACATAGAGATGGAAATAATAATCCTTTTTCCATTTTATGGTTTTTGTAAGTCTGTGACTAAGTAAATTTAGAAACTCAGTCAATTCAGTTCAATATGTAGTCAAACCAGCTGTTGGTCAATTAAAATGACCTAATGTTTCAGTGGTAAACAGAGCCTAAGTGTATTGAAATACTAAACATAGTTATTATAAATCAGAATCTATTTTCCCAAATGATAGCTTAAGGTTTTCTAACTCCTGTATGATTTTGCCAACCACCAAACTTGTTTTGTAAATATAGTTTAATGTTTATGTAATAGTCGTGATAGTTGGATTTGCATTGAGTTTTACAACCATTAAATGTGATATACAGATTTCTTAGTTATGTGTACAAAGAACAGGTGTTTGCAGATGCAAAATCCAATTGGCAATGTATTTGCATATTATCTGATTTCCATGCAAATAATCTTTGGTTTTTGTTTTTATGCATCTGGAATTATTATACATTCATTTTAGTCACTGAAATTTAGTTAAGACCCATATAAATTTAAGCAATTTAATTGTAATTATTAAAACATTTCTTTTTTATAATTTTTTTTTTGTAGTTGTAGATGGACAGAATGCCTTTATTTTATTTATTTTTATGTGGCGCTGAGGATCAAACTCATGCTAGGTTAGCGCACTGCAGCTGAGCTACAGCCCCAGCCCTGAATCATTTCTTAATGTTTAGTTGATTAGCTTGTTTTCAAATGTATCTTCTCTCATTATATAGATTGAATTATTTCTATAGTCACTTTTGTTAAATTGTGGGGAATCTTGAAATCCGAAGAGCTTTTTTACTATTGTTTTCAATTATTAAAATAATTGTTATCACACCAAATTATTGTATTAACTGAATATTTCAGAAATGACAAAAGGAGAAAGTCCAAGGGACACAATTAGAACTGCAAAGTAGCTCTTGCCATCAGTCTGCAGGTGCAATCCCTTCTGTGGTCATCTACAATTCATCTGGTCACTAGTTTTGACTCCTTATTTGCTGTTATTCTTTTCAATGCTACCTTTGTTATAGTTCTTGATTATTTTGATATCTGTATAGATAACCATCTAGTTTCTTGACCCCTCTTGACTGCCATGTTTTCTCAGTCCCCACTACTAAGGACAAACCATATATGCTGTCACTATTAACAGTGCATTTCTTCTATCCTCTCCATCTCAATATGCCTCCCTCTGAAATGACCCTTTGTCTTCCCAGGTTGGTCCATCTTCTGCCTCAACTACAATTCTTTGATCCAGGACCTAAATTAAACTTTGATTCTTCAAGCTCATACCTGTTTCTAACTCCTCTACATCCTTTAACTCCTTCCATAACTTAGTTTCCACAATCCACTCTTTGACTAATCCATTTGCATATAGTCTCACTTCTCCTTGCTTCTCTCTCCTGATATAACCTGGTTAAATCCAATTATCTGTTTACCCTTCATCTGAAGTATTGTAGCTCACTTGGGTGTGAAAAAATCATAAACTATTTTGATCACATGAACTTAAAAATGTGACTAACTACCTATAACTTAATATTGCCTAGAAATCCCTTTATATTTTGTTTGTCTAAAAAGTTTCCTACTCTCACAGAAAACTATGTCACATCTTTTCCCAGGCCTCTAATATTCCTCTTTTCTTCCCATGATAACCCTACTTTCTAATTCACTAACAAAAGCCATTAGAAGAAAACTTTCTCATGCTGCCACCACCACATGCACCATATAAATTGCCTGCATCTAAAACTGTGTACTTGTTGCTATGAACATTTTTGCTCCTAAGTACTGTCAAACCCTCTACTTGTGAACTGCCTTTTAACCCTTCATGCCTAATTCAGATTTACCCTGTGCTTACCCTCTGTTTCTTTATTATTAAAAATTGTATTAATCCAATCAACATGCAAATATGCTGTGACATCTTCTATCTTTTAAAAATGTGCATTTGAGTTGGGCACCGTGGCACATGCCTGCAATCCTAATGACATGGGAGGCTGAGACAGGAGGATCAAAAGTTAAAGGCCAGCCTGAACAACTTAGCAAGGCCCTACCAGTTTAGTAAAACCCTGTCTCAAAATTAAAAACAAATAAATAAATAAAGTTTGGGGATTCAGCTCAGTGGTGAAGCACACCTGGGTTAAATCCCCAGTAATACCCTCTTCCCCATAATACAAAAAACTACATTTGGCATCTTCACATGTATTGTTGTTGCTTTGATATCATTTCTCTGTGCTCAGTGGTGGTATAGTTAATTGATGGGATCAGAAAAAAGAAAACTGGTTTAATTTTTAATCTTATACCTACTAACTATGTTATCTTAAACAAACAAAGCATTTATGCCTTTGAATCTGTTTCTTGACCTATTACAAGTTGAGCAGCCCTAGTCTGAAACTCATAAATTCAGATGGTCCAAAATTCAAAGCTTTTGGTCTTCCAACATGATGAGACACATAGAAAATTTCACATTTGGCCTCATGTGGTTGAAGACATTCAAAGTTAGGATATACCAAAAATATGGCATAAAATTACTGTCAGACTCTGTGTATAAGGAGCATATGAAATATAAGTAAATTTCATGTTTGTTCTTGGGTTTCATTCCCAAGATATCTCATTATGTATAGAAAAATATGCCAAAATTTTAAAAAATCTGAAACTTTTTGTTCCCAAGCACTTAAGATAATGGATGTTCAACCTGTAAATAAGAATTTCACATTGCCTCTAAACACATGAAGGTAATTTTGAGGCATTGCCTGGAAACACTCAATGCACTTTAAGTGCATATAATGTTTGCCATAAATTTATAAGGTAGATTCTATTATTATCCTCAATTTATGTATGAGGGTGTCAGAGACACAAAAGGTTAAGATGTATAAAATATTTTCATTTAGTAAGGTACAAAACTGAATACTGGAATTCCATCATGCTAAAAAAAAAAGTCAGTTTTTTTCTAATGGAAGAGTATTTTATTTTCACCAAAATTCATTCTGCTCTTTTTCAACATCAATAGAATTGCAGCAGGCATGAATCTCACCAAGAAGATTATATTTCCTAGCTTTTATTGCAGCTAGTTTCCAGTAGAAAATGAGCCAAAGCAATAGGTGCTACTTCTTGTAATGGTCCTTAAGACAGCAGACATTATCTTTTTCACATTCTATCCTGTCTATCAAATAGCCTATACCCCAAAGTGACAGCCATCCAGCTTCAGCTATGTAGCCATAATACTCTTTAGGGCAGGGGTCAGTTTACATGCATAGGTTTGGGGAGCCAAATACATTTTATTTCTGGTTTTTTGCAAATGAAGTTTTAGGGTACAGGAAAAAAGTTATCAGAATAAAAAGGGACATCTGCTTGTTTGCTTCACTTCAGGCATTTATGTTCTATGGCCGTTTTTACAATAAAATAGCAGAACCATCGTTATTTATATAAATAGTACAGTATAAGGATTTTCTCTTTAATTTCTTAAAGTAATATATATATATATATATGTACATATATATATTGTTTTTTTTTTAAGTTACTTATTTAAATTTTTTTTTGGATCTGTAATTGTTTAAATCAATTTAGACTATGAGAATATGATAAATTCTCCTTACAATTGTGACATCTTCTCTCATACTCATTTATTTTCTTATTAATAAACCTTGCTTTGCTTACATAGTTTTCACACATGAATTTTCAGTAATTCATTTATGTTATAGTGGAAGTGCCTATCAGGCACCCCTACTTATTTCACCTTAACTGTAAGTAAAATAATTAGCTTTTTAGTTCTTGTTTTCCAAAACCTACTTACTTAAAATGATAAACTTTGCAAGAGGCAATGAAACTGATTCAGTAATATTTTTATAGTTAGTTTAGTTATGTTTTTCCATCATAGTCTGGAATTTATAACAACACCAACAACAAAAACTCATGTTTGTGTTATAGTAGGTCATCTCTAATCCTTACCACTGTCAATTTTTTTTTTTTTTTTTTTGTACCCCAGCCCTATTTGGTACTTTATTTAGAGATAGGGTCTTACTGAGTTGCTTAGTTGCTTAGTGCCTCACTGTTGCTGAGGCTGGCTTTGAATTCATGATCCTTCTGTCTCAGCCTCCCAATACCCTGGATCACAGGTATGCGTGCCACTGTGCCCAACTTTACCACAATCTTTTGATAAATATTATTTTCTCCATTTCATTAAGGTATAAATGGTTCTTTGCTTAAAATCATATAGTTTAACGTTTGGAATTAGAATTCTTTTTGGATATGCTTAACTCCCAGTTTGTGACCTTCCATGAAGTTTTTTTGCCTCCTTACTAAACAGGTCATTTACATATAAAAGAGGGCTTTTTCCCCAAAGAGGGTTTGATATCATTATCATAAGTCATCCCAACTGTTTCTTAACATTTACCCTAAATGAATTCTTTTACTATGCTTATTATTCTCCATGAGATATCATTGCTACTTAATTTTTATTGCAGCAAATATATCCTTCCTTAAATTTACTTTCAACATTAAATTTTAATTGAAGCATAAATTACAGAGAAGTATGTAAATCATAATCACAATGAATTGTTACAATGTGAACACACTCATGTAAACAGCATCCAGACCAAGAAACAGAATCACCACCACACATTCACATAACAATGTTTTCCTTTTCTCCTTTTCCTTAACTCAATGTTATGTTCATAATATTCACTCATATTTCTATGTTGCAATAGTGTTGCTCATTCCTATAACTACATAATATCTCATTTGTAGGCATAAATCACAACTTATCCTTTCTGTTCTTGGTGGACAGTTCAGTTGCTAAAAACTTTGTGCTATTATCCATGGTACTACTATATACATTCTTGAATACCATTTTTTTTTTTTGCACATACAAATATATTTCTCTTAGGCATATGTACCTAGAAGTGGAATTGTTGAGTAATTTGGTATGCTTTAATAGAACATAATAATCATGTTTCCAAAGTATTGTACCAATTCATATTCACACTAGCATTGTATGTATTTAATTTATAAAACAATCACCAACACATGAATTGTTTTTTGTATGATATTGTGCTTTTAATTTTAATTTCCTGTTAAGTAATAAGTATCTTTATGTTTATTGAACATTTATATATCTATTTTTATGAAGTTCCTCTTCAAATAGTATGCTATTATTTTTATTTTTTTATCTTGACATCTTAAAATGCTTAAATAGAAGTGTTTTCATATAATGTGCATTTTCTCCTAGTCTGTAGCTTCACTTTCACATATTAATGATGTCTTGATAAATGGATATCATTAATTTTAATGTTGTCTAATTTGTTTTTTGAGTACTATTTTGTGTCTAGAAGGCAAAATCTGTGTTTCACATTTTCATTTCACCAATAAATACAGTATTGAAAGGGCCTTTGCAAAATATCTAACCTTAAAAAGTTGATCAATAAAAGGATTATATATACAAAAGCTTTAACAACAAAAATATGATTTAATGAATATATTGTTATTCATACTTAACACATTCAAGATCCTTAATTAATTGAAGAATACAATTTTTTTTTTTTTTTTTACAAAAATAGGCATTCCTAAAACCATGAATAAAGAAAAGTAGATTATCAAGATACTTTAAGGAAATAACATGCTTCATATTTAAAATTACAACACTATTTAAACCTCTCTTCAGCAAAGCTGGTTGCATTTTCTTGACTTAGATGTTAATTATACTGGATCTAATTATTAAGCCTCATAATAAGTGACACCACAAAACTGCAGTATATGCCTTCAGAAAATGCAAATAAGCAATAAACATTTTCTTTTAACTTACTTCTGTTTTAAATTTTCATATGAGAGTTGATTGTCTGCTCTCTGTCCACTATGCTTACTTACATAACTGAACTTTAAGTAGAAATGAAATCTCCCTCGATGTACTACTGATTAACCATAAAAGCTGCTTACAAAGGAAGGGCTATCATCATAAACTTCCTGGAAAGTGCTTGATATGGGCCCAACCATAATAAAAAATAACATCTCAGCTTCCAGAGCGTTCAGTCACTTTTGAAATGTAAATTAGGTTTACACTTATGCTTCGAAAAGTTGAAGTTGTTCCTGAAAAATATGTTCAGAGATAGTAGTATCTACTGTGAGTTAGCCAGAATCTCATCATACCCCTTGGATTTAAGACACTGTGTAACAGATTAAAAACAATTTGCTTAAGTAAATGAGGTTGAATACAGTCTTTAAAGAAAAAAAAAGCTGCATATTTTTGCCTTCGTCTTTCTGGCTCATAGACTGTAGTGTTTTACCTTCAAAGAATCTGTGTTATTTAAATACTTTTTAAGTCTGAATATAGTTTTCATTTTCTGGTATGATTTATATGCAATTTAGGTATTATTATGAAATAACACCATTTTGTTAACATATGGTTAAAATTAACTTGCCTTTTTAGGACTTGTCATTTAGCATGTATTGAGATGGATAAATTCTCTATAAGTCCTCAGGAAAGTCAAATGTGGAAAAAAAAAATGACAGTGTTTACATTTGTTAAAAGAGTTCTTTACATAAAATTCCTGATGGGATGAAAAAAAAATTGGCCTATTTTGATTGATATTTTTTTTTCATATTATTGTGTGGCTACTGCTAGTGCTACTGTTTTAATATTAGTGTCCTGCCATTTACAAACATCAAAATTGGAAAGGAAATGAGATGCTATGATTACAGATGGGACTGACTTGGGATGCAGTTAAATTCCTGCTCACATTTGATCTTAATGAGGAAGATCATATCCAGCAGTGAAAATCAGAAAGAAATTAAGAAGCTGGGAGGAAAGCTTGATGAAGAGAAAGGTTTCCCAGAGGCAGACATGAGAAGGCCAAGATGCCCAAGATGAGGGACCAGGGAGAAGACCATAGAAGCAAAGTGTTTCTTAAGGTTAAGAATATGTTTCTTCAGGCCTGAGAAAATGGCTATGAATTACCAAGTGTCCTCCATTGGAATAAACCATCCTGCCATTTTCTACATTTAGGATTTTGAACACATTTTGACTCCCTTTGAGTACAGTAATAACACCTACTGGTACCTTGGAAGTTTGTTGCTAGGTTTAAGGACAACGATTTATGGCTAGTACTTCACAACACCTTGCACATGAACAGCCATCAATAACATTTGCTGTTGTTAACACAATTCCATCTCTCTACTCACTGCAGTTCTTTTTTCTAGTTTATTCCTTATGGGAAGACTTCTCTCTGCAAGCTGTTCTGACATTGCCTAAGTCAAATAATACCATAACTAAAGTTCTCATCATAAAATGTCTGTGTCTTCTTGCATCTTTTCTTCTCTCCTTTGCTGTCTTATCTCTCTCCTGTTTGTTTACTTCCTCCATTGCTCTCCATATGTTCTTTTATTTTTCTTTAAACATATATGCCAAATAATATAATTCATATCATGGCAAATTCATAGTTTAGTTGGTGGAAACAATTTATAAAGAAATATTTACAAATCAATGGACTAAGTTGCAAATGTTATTGATGCCAAAAGAAGAGTGCAGTTTAAGTAGACTGGAAAGGTCAAAAAAATCCATAAACTTATATTGTGTAGATAGGAGGGTGATAATGAGCAATTTCTGTAGATTCCAAAGAATTAACAAGACAGCCTGCAGAACACATTTCATGGTTTTCTAGATCTGTCATGCCAAAATATCACAAAACTTGGTGGCTTGAAATTTATTTTCTCATGGTTCTGGAAGTTAGAAATCTTCAATCAAGTTGTCATCAGGCCTGATCTCTCTGAGAAGACTCCAAAGAAGAATCCCTTCTTGCTTCTCTTAGCTTCTGGAGACCTGAACATTATTTACCTTGTAGCTATATCATTCTGATCTCTCCCTCCATTTTCACATAGCTTTCTTCTCTGTGTATCCTTATCTTTCTATAAAAAGACCAGACATTGAATATAGGGTCTTGTCTAATCCATCCAAATTTAATCACATCTGCAAAGACCCTACTTCAATCAAGGTCACATTCTGAGTTTCTGTGGAGATGTGAAGTTTGAGGGGACATGGTTCAAATCATTACACACATTTGGGCATATCTTTTTGTGTCCATAAGGGATGCTTTCCAATCAAAAGCACTGCATGATATGTATGAAGAAAACACAAACTGGATAGAAAATACTGCTTTAAATTAACGGAAATGCTAGTATTTATCTTAAAGAATTTTAAATTCATTTTCTTTTTTTCCTTGGATTATGTATTTTTTTTTTTCAAAAAGAAATAAGGGGAGGTTAAGTGTTTTGAGATAACAGTCTAAAGTCAAGAAGCAAAGATTATATAAAGTGTTGAATTTTATGCCTTACTTGTAGCTCCTGATGAAAAAGACTCTTATGTGTATCTAGGACTGACCCTCAGAAAAAATTACAAACTGCAAACACAAATCTAAACAAAACACAGTTCAGTTTGGGAAAGAGGTTTTGAATGAAAGAAATACAACTAGTTTGTCTTACTAAATCAAGAGCCATTGCCAGGCATGGTGGTGCATGCCTGTAATCCCAGCAGCTCAGGAGGCTGAGGCAGGAGGATTTAGAGTTCAAAAGCCACCCTCAGCATTTTAGTGAGGCCCTAAGCAACTTAGTGAGACTCTTTCTCTAAATAAAATATTTAAAAAAGGGCTGGGGATGTGGTTCAGTGGTTAAGTGCCTCAGAGTTCAATCCCTGGTACCAAAAAAATAAAAATAAAAATAAATCAAGACCCATTATTTGTTGCTGCCTGAAGCGATAGCTGCTTGGAGCAAGGACGCCCGTGGGAGAAAATTTGGAGGCAGGATGAAAACGAAAAAAGGTCTTTTATTCTTCTTCCCTCTCCGGCTTCAGCAACCTCTCCAGCTCCAACCACAAACTCCATCAAACTCCTTCCTACAAAACTCCTTACCACAAACTCCAATCAACTCCAACCACCCTCACCCGGTTATATACATTTTGCCTTAACAAGGACAAGTGCTTACAGCTCGAGCTTACAGGTGCGTGACACAGTGTTCACGGGCATACAAAGATTCTTTAAATAATGTATGAATATCAGGTGGAACTTGAACATCTTTTATGGCTCTCAGCTAACCGCAATCTTAGCTATTTCCTTGATTAGGGCTCCTTCAATTAATGTGACAACTTATTCAACAAATACAAAACAAATGTCAATTTTAAGCCAACATCTGTTTTAAGGAAAAATTGAAAAATGAGAAAGATATTGATGAAAGAAAGAGGAATGAGAAGAATGGGAAATAAGAAGAAAATGATAGAAAATACTAGATGGTCTGCCAAGGAATGCCAGATAAGTCTTAGACACGGAGACAGAGAACAGAAGAGAGGAGTATTCTTTCAGAGATGCCCTCATTAACTTTTTCCTACTCCCTAAAATCCTGACCATGGAATGCTACTTTCTCCCATTACCCTCTGCGCCCTGGTTAACAAAGATGCTGACACTATAGCCGGTTCAATACCTCTGATAAATGCAGCTTCTGGATGTTACCCAGGTTGCCTTCTTCAAAGCAACTCCCATAGCTCTAAGAACGTCCTTGCTAGGTCCACAAAGTCTTTTGGTCATTTATCAAGAATTGGTTCTGTAACAACTGAAACTTTTCTTGCTGTTTGCAATTGTCTGTTTTTCCCATCAAAGAAACAAGGAATTCCAATTGAAATATTTAAGAAATTTTCCTTAAGACAAAGAAGGGAAATTTGCAGATCATAGCTTTTCCTTTGGCCTTTGTAAAGTCATAGTAAGTTTCACCTTCAGTGAATTGCAAATGCCTTCTTTCTTAAGAGCAGTGCCTGTGATGTTAATTACATGAATCATCTCAATTATGCTGTCTCTCAATATTTATTGATCTCTATGTTTCAGAGATACTACTTTTCCTCCCTACCTGCACATGATATAAAATCTTGTATGTTGACCATTTTTTTTTATTGTATTATGATTCTTTGGTTAAAAGCTGCACCATCTGCTTTCATGATTGTCTGATTTTAGCAATAAATTATAGAATCCAATGAGATCCTTCATAGAGCTCAAGGGATAGATATGTAAAACAACATTTTCATTTTCACTAAAATTTAATGCAATCTTCAGAGCAAGATATTTTTATATCACCTCTGCATTGCAAAACAGAGCATTTACACATTGATGCTGACTCTCAACAGCTAACCTCAAGGTTAAACAATATGCTGAGGCCAAATAAACAGCAGAAACAGTTATGGACTGCTGCTTGAAAAAATATTATACTTCACAGGGAATGAACTGTTGACCCATGTTCTCATTGAGAACAGAAAGGGATCAATTGCCAACAGCTAATTATGCTTCTCTGGGTATTTTTTCAGGAAAAGATAAATGATCACTGAAGTGACTGAAGTTCAGAAGAACAAAATACCTTTAGTATTGGCAACTCATAAATGTTGGTATATTGGCAACTCCAAAAATGTTTAAAATTAGAGTTTTAGTTAAATTCAGAAGTTTGAACTAGAGTCTACCTTTTACTATATCATATATCTTAAAAATTATTGGATGTTTTACATTTAGTGTTGCTTAATTTCAAATGAGTGAGTGGAAATGAATCAAAGTAACAATGTAATATTTTTGCTATTAGTCTCTGGAGTGTAAGAAAACACGTTGTAGTGAATCAAATGGTAGTATGTCATTTTGACATAAAAATATAATAAGACCATACAGATCAAAGGAAACTGCTGAGTTGGGCAATATCTCTTTACTGTCCACCATAGTCCTCCTTGACCTTTGTAATCTCTGACACAGCCTTGAAGCTTTAATGATATTGCAATTGGGTTAGAATTGGAAGTGATTCCGTTGTTTGTTTCCATAGCATATGGATTTTCAATATCAATACATTCTTAAAAATTTATCAACAATTTCATCTGTATTTATTTTTATTTTTTTTGTCTTAATAAGCACAGTACTTGCTAACCAAAGCTTAGCTTTGTTACCACTATAATTCTAAACCAAGATCACTATATTTACTAAGTGCTTAATAAATATTTTCTAGATGAAAAACTATACTAGTAGATAAGAGAGTTGCTACAAAACAGGATTGTATCAATGTATATTTATCCATTTTTTCATGCACCTAATTATGACAACCTAGTCTTTTTATTTGTTTTTTGTACTGGGAATTGAACTCAGGGGCACTCAATAACTGAGCCACATCCTCAGCCCTATTTTGTATTTTTATTTGCAGACAAGTTCTCACTGAGTTGCTAACCTCACTGTTGCTGAGGCTGTCTTTGAACTTGGGATGCTGCTGTCTCAGCCTCCGGAGCCACCACGCCCAAAGACAACCTAGTCTTGTCTCAGGTAACATTTTGCATTTTACTTTCATTGGAAATTCCTTTAAAAAAAAAATTTCTTGCACTGTCATTCAAGAAAACAAAATGATAATATAGAAGCATAATCGGTATTTATACTTATTTATTAGTGACTTATACATTATTTTATTGGTGCATTATAGTTGTACATAATGGTGTGATTTGTTGTAACATATTTGTACATGCACACAATATGACAATAGAATTTGGCCAATATCATTCCCCTGCATTTACAACCTCCCTCCCCATCTCCCTCTATTCTACTAATCTCCCTTCAATTTTCATGAAATGTTCCCCTGTCTTTTTTTTCCTTTTACCTCCCTAGCTTCAACATATGAGAGAAAATGTATGACCAGAGTTTGGCTTATTTCACTTAACATAATGTTCTCAAGTTCCATCCACTTTCCTGCAAATAACATAATTTTACTTTTCTTTATGGCTGAATAAAACTCCATTGCGTGTATATACCACATTTTATTTATTCACTTTTTCATTGATGGGTACCTAAGCTGGTTCTATAGTTAGGCTATTGTGAATTTTGCTGCTGCAAACATGGGTATGCATGTATCTCCATTGTATGATGACTTAATTCTTTAGGGTAAGTATTAAGGAGTGGTATAACTGGGTCATATGGTGGTTCCATGCCTAGCCTTTTGAAAAACCTCCACACTAATTTCTATAGTAGTTATACTAATTTACAATCCCACCAAGTATTCATACTTCTTAGGCCAGCCACAAGTTGCTGTCTCACTAAATATGTTGCTTTTAAGTATTAATCTAAAATTGGGTTATACAGAATAAAATGTTAATTTTCAAGACTATGATATTGAATTTTTTCTTTCTACCAGATTAAAAACTAAAATGACTTTTCTATGTATATACCTAATAATGTTTAAAAATAAATTCGATTTGTTTCTGGCTTTTTATCTTTTTTAATTATCCGGGAGAACTTCCCCACTCTCCTTTAGTGTCTTGGTTTGCTCAAGTGACCTAAAAGGATAAACTTCTTAGAATAATAAAATCTGTGAAGATTTTAATGGTCACTCTGGTAGACAGGCTTTTTTTTTTTTTTTTTAGTTCTGTAGATTGAGCCATAACCAGTGAGCCACACCTCTACTCATACATAGTCTTCTAAAATGTCTCTCAGTGCCCATCTCCAGGTATCCAAGCCCTTATAATCCTTTAGCCTTATGTATGTTCTGGACTTAATGCTGTGCTTTTAACAAATAGAATATGGTAAAAGCAATGTGGTATCACTTTCAAGGTTAGATTACTGAACTCAGATTTTTAATTGATATCTCTCTCTCTTTCCGTGTGTCTGTCCCTCCCTTTGTTGTTCTTCTTATGTGCTTCTCTGAGAAAGCAATCTGATGAGATTTCAGTGTTAAGAAACTGATAGAGGTCTTTGGTCCCTTTCCAGAAAAGAGTTAAATAATAGCTTTTGAGGAATTTAATTATACCCAAGCCCACATGTATGCGCTTATCAGTGGATCTTTCCCCAGCTGAGTCTTCAGATTAGACCACAGCTTCAGTCAACACTCCACTTCAGGCTTGTCACAGACCCTGATGCAGAAGGCTCAGATGAGCCATTCCAGACTTGTGCAGACATAAATTATGAGATAATAAATGTATATTCTTTTAAATTGCTAAGTTTTGCATTAGGTTTTCATGCAGCCCTATCTGATGCCACTATGCGTCACTCAATTCACTGATGTCAGATAATAAATAAAATCAGATCCAACCCTAAAGAAAGATTTTCATAAAACTAGATATTCCAAAAATTTCATTAAATTCTCAAGACCGTACCCACAAGTTTTATATACTTAGCTACACTACCCACTACTTATACAATACTACCCAGATGCTAATGGAGAGAGAGTTGAGAGAAACTTACCAAGAAATACAAATTGTTGCTTAAATAGATTATTGCAATCCATTTATTAGATGGATTCTTCTATCTGATAAGAGCATGGGCTTTGTTATTCATTACAGTAGCTTTATAAAACCCAAGTTGGCACATTTGGTGGGGAAATGCACACTTGCTTCACAATTGAACATTTTAATTTTCTTTTGGGTGTTGCTTCTAGGAAGAGGTCACTGAATTTATAATATGAAACATTGTTACAGTTTCTTCAGTGTGATTGTGGAAACATGTTATGGATGCATCTCTGGTAACTTGCTCCAAGTGACTACAACAGGTTTACCAGCCATTTTCAACTCACAATGGATAAATGGGTATACAATGACAGTAAAACATAAACAAATTTTGTAATAGTACACTAATATTTTATGTTATTACTACATAATAATAGGCTTAATCTGCCTTATTTATGACATTACCTAAGTCCTATCAGTCCAAATTCAACAATCTTCTTTTTTTGATTTTGTTTTTTATGTCAGAACATAGGTAAGATTTTAGGTGGATAATTGGCCATTCAAAGTTATCTAGTTTGCAGTTGCTTCCTAAAACCTAGTAGAGCAGTGAGTAAATTCTGAAAATGTTCTATTCTCTGAATTTACTGTTAATTTTATTTTAATACAAAGCTACTTTTTGAATATTAATATTATTACTCAAATTTTTGTGGAAGTTAAAGTAAATTGTAATTATGATGAATACTAAAAGATAAAAATACCATAATAAATTATAATAACTTTATAAGTATGTACTATAAACTCTATAATTAATATCTTGAATATATATCATGGCTGTTTTATTATTCCAAAAACTGAGTTAGGCATGATGTTCCAGCAGTTTTTCCATTGCTTTCTACATTATCATTTTTAACTCTCTGCTGAACATTACATTTGCAAACACATATTCAGTTGTATCTTCACTTCTAGAATACAACAAATACAACCTGAACCTCATTCCCATCTCTAGTTATGGTTCTAGCCTTTTCTTTTCTTTTATACTAAAAATCCCCAAAGAAGTAGTACATTCTACTGTTCCAGTTTTTCTACATTCTTTCTTGAACCTGCTTTAATCCTGAAAATTGTTCTTGTTGATATCATCTGATATCCCTTATAACCTGCTTCTTTCTCAATATTTCCTCTATTGGTTGACAACAACCCCAGTTTTTTCTTGAAATGGAAGCCAAATAATTTGATGCCATTCCTGACTGCTTTATTTTGTATGTACTCCATGCCCGATCTATCAGTAAATTGTTTTGGCTGCATTTCAAAATCTGTACAAAATTCAATCACTTTTACATATCTTTTGTTGTTGTTTGAGCCTAAGCTTTGTTCTTCTCCTGCTTGGATTTCTATTTTCTTTCTGAAATGTTCCATCCTGATATCTGTATGGCCTATGCCTTCATTATTTTGTTTCCTTTATGCAAAATGTCATATTTTAGTGGGCCTTGTCCTCCTCTCTTTCTCTAAATTTGAACATTCATTCCTTCATCAATAATTGTTATTTTTCTACCCAAATTTGGTTTTCTCCTTAGTAATTAAAGTTATTCAAATTCTTACATACTCTTTTCATTCCTTTTATCCAATACCTGCTTCCAAATATGGAATGTAAGACCCATGACTTCATCAATAGTGTATGTTTTTACTTTCTATTGTTATTACCTGGAAGAAATCAAGTAATGTTGCAATGATGAATGTTGAACAAATTAATAAAGTATTTGGCTGTGGTTTAATAGGCTATCCCCCCCAAAATAGTGATGTGTACCTCAAGAAAGAAGCTTTTTGAAAATTTGTATTTATCCCCTTTCCCCTAGAAAAGTGCTTGAGATAATTATTCCTTCTAAACATTTGCTTACAAACTTGAGAAAATGAGTTAGCGTTATTGCCCAATTGGGGACAATAAATGTCCTTCCTTTAAGGAACTATTGAATGACATGGAAAACCAACATGATCCTCTCCATTGTAAAGTATGTGGCTCACATTTGCAGAAAGCCACAGTTCACCAAGTCAAACTGATTTCATCTCTGGTTAATGTTATTTGTTATCACTCATGGGTAGTAGCACTTGTTCATAGTTTAAATGAATGAGTTCGCAATATGCTAATAAAATACTGATAGTTCAAATCTCCAACAATTTGTCTGGCTCTCCTTCTGTTCTTCCCCTCCCCCACCATGAGAGTGGTTTTGGTTATGGCAGAGTATGAGACACTAAACTAGATGCTAGCTGAACTACATGAACAGAATATTGGTTTCTCTCAGATGATCATTCATGGCGGGAACCAATATTCATGACAGGGTCCTCACAGAGGTGAGAGGAGACCTTCTCAGGTCATTGGCTGATGTTGGACATGAAGCAGTGCTAAGGAATTCTCGAGTATCTGAGGTTAGAACCATCACCTGTGTCAGCTGTAAACCACAGAACGTTCTCATTGATGAACCAATTGTCCAGGTTTACTCAGCCCTCACTGGGGTCACTTGTAATAGTCTTTTTACTACACTATATCAGTGTTGTTTTCCTACTACAATATTTATGATGTTGTTTTTCTGTTCCTTATTGCTCTGGGCCTCAAATAAAGATCTTATAAATATTTTGTCATGTGACATTTTTACTATCTTCTACCAAAACCATGTATAACTCACAGAGGATGTCTATCCCTATAATAAAATAACATCATGAAACTCTTCTTTTTTTTTTTTTCCTGCTCAAGAATGTGAGAAATATGTAGAAGACAAATAAGCATTTGGGAATTTTGAGGGTGATCTCCTCAGACTTGAAGTTTAAACATGTTACGAAAATTGAGTACTTATTGTAATATTGCCTAGTGACAACTATTTTGTGGAGATTTTAGACCAGCCTGTAACCAGAAAACTGCATTCCTTCATGATCCTACCCCAAGAATGTCATGCATGAGTACACTCACACAACTTTTTGAGGGCATGCCACAAAGGAAGCTGTGGATAAACAACTAATATAGGTATAAAGATCAAGTTTTACTTAGAATTACCCACTCAGAAAAGGGAGAAAATGTAGTAATAACTTAAATGCATTTTCAGAGATAGAAAAAGTAAGAAACAAAAATTACTAAATTGCTTTAACAATTTGATAAAGTGTAGCAGCCCACACTCAAACCTATGTCAATTGTTAACAGTGGTTTTTCAAAATGCAATTATCAGTATTAAATATTTCTTATAAAAAATCAGGGCATTTGTTTGATATCCTGTTTTCTTTGCCTTTCTATTTGGGAAACTGATAAGAGGCACCAGAACTAAACATAGATGGAATTTGACCAGATTAAATCTCTGGCATAAATTTTAACATTTAGTTATAAACGAAAAATATTTGATAAGAGAAAAGGAAAAGCATGCCAGAAAACTTTGATCAATTTTGATTAATTTCTACCTCAAGATCCTTTTTTTTTTCTGTTTGTGTTATAACTTCCAGTCTGAATCTCTCAAACCATAATTCATATGTTTATTACCCTTTCAAAGTGTCTTCTAATTTTATAGCCAATGAGAGCAATCCAATTACTCTTGTCACTCTTCTCATTCGCTTAGCTATTTCTCATCAGTTTTCTTCTTATAATTCAGTATCTTCAGGCCTGTACCTACACTGTAAACTTTCAAAGTAATAATAATATTATTTTTTTTTAAATTCATGCTAGAACTTCTCAAGGTTCTGTTTGGTAAAATATAATGGCTTTTCATTTATATTCTTTCTCTACCCTTATATGATTCATTACATTGAGTTTATATCCACTCCAAGAAAACAGTCAAAGAACTATTATTCTCCAGTGACTTCTAAGTTTTTCTTTTACTCTTCATAATGTTTATTGACTGGCATATGTTTCTCATCTCTATGAGCTTACAGCACAATAAATTTAAGTTATCAGTAAACTACACCAGACGTTAATGGTAAAATTATTTTGACTCAGATTATAATATTTCTCACATATCTCTGATTTGCTATCATCATAAAACTCATTTATGAGAATTGTAAAAGTGGCTCTCCTGATGAATTATGTCATATTCTACTTGCTAGTCAAGGAAAAAAAATGCATTTATATTCCTTTAATTTGTTTCCTCAATTGAAATTACTCTTCTTAACAATGTCATCAAATCTTATAAAGTATTAGTTGGAAAAAATGTTTGGTATATAATACATGTATATTTTATAATTCTCATTTTGTTTCTAAGCCCCTTAAGATTTGACCTTTGCTGTATATTTTCTAAATATTCCCTAATTTTTCCCCCAGATAAAGCACTTTTAAAGAATTTGAAGAATATCCACAACCCCTCACAATCAGGTTTTAGTGGTGAATATTATTTTGTGGTTGCTGCTATTGTGAGAGGTTCCTTGAGCCCATCCCCTCTCAGTCTGTGGGGTTATTTTACTGAAGAGGTGTTATAGAAGTCATGCTAGGGGACCCCAAATTTTTATTGTATGAATTTTCTCTTTTTTCAACCAGAACTACAGACTGGCCTCACATTAAATCATCTTTAGCAAGATTGAAACCAACTGGACACCCTCCTGGATGGAAAGAGGGCTCTTTTAGATGTTAACTCAAGGCTGGGTTTAAGGACCTGTTTCTGACAATTCACAAAGCTCTACAGAAGCTCTATAGAAACATAGTGTGCAATTAACACATGTTGCAACTATGAAAAATAAAAAGATGGGAAGTTTTTTCTTTGACCTATCAAGGACTATTCATTTTTAAGGAGCATAAATTAAAACAAAACTTGCATAAAATTATTGATAAAATTGGTTGTGAGTTTCAATGTTTGGGGAAATCAGTTGCATAATGATTGATATTTATATTCTAAGTAAATATATAACAATTTAAAACTAAATAAATAAATTTGATCTATTTGTTAAGCTTTGGTGATTTTATTTAGATTACTGTATACATGTCATGAATTGTGTTAATTTCTTAGATCTATGTTAAACAAGCAACACTAATAAACCACAAAATCATTGTCAAAACATTTCATCTAAAAAAAAAAAAAAAAAGGAGAACAGACTAGTAATTTATTTGGAAAGGTTTATGCATTAAATTTGAGAAAGCTGGGAACATAATTTAATAAGTGAATATTTTTGCAATTTTATAGCTGCCTTTGAGTATTTAATGTATTATTATCTTTCACTACGGACCACAGCTTGTACTGAAGAGACCTTTTTCCGGTCTCTTTCACAGCTCACACTGTTGAAGTTTTCCCACAATTAGTTCATGCTCTTTCATTTCTTTTAATTATTATTTCTAGATGTTTTTTTCCATATTTCTTTTTTCCATATTTCTTTTTCATATTTTCCATATTTCTTTTCCTTTTCTTCAAGTTTATTCATCTTTTCATTTATAATGTCTAATATGTCATTTAATCTCACCAGTGCTTTCATTTTACACATCATTTACATTTCTAGGAGTGCAAACTGAGTCTTTTTTGCAGCTTCCATTGATTTAATTGACTTTGAACATATGTAATAAATTTTATATAACTGTTATAATGTCTATGGATTTCAACATCTATGTCAGTTCTCAATCGCTTCTCAAATTACTGACTAAAGTTTGGCTGTTCTCCTACTCCTGAGCTGTCTCAGTGCTTTTTTGCCTTCCTGGTCCTTCTACACCTAGATAGTTACACAGAGAAATTAAAACGTGTATCTAAAACAAAGACCTAGACATGGTTGTTCATAACCACTTTATGTTTAATAACCAGAAACTAGTATTAATACAAATGTTAACTAAGTGTGAGTAGATCAACAAACTGGTAAGACACAAACTGCAGCAATAAACGACTGAAAACATGCAATGTTATAGATTTAGCCTGATGCCAAAAAAAAAAACATAACTAATAATTCCAGTTAATATGAAATTATAGGAAATATTAAGTAATTTATATGGATAGTGAACAGATCAGAGGCTACCTGAAGGCTAGAGCAGAGAGGCAGAAATTAGAGACCCTAAAGAGGTCCAAGAAGACTAGGTATTATGATATTCAGTACATTAATCACATTGATGGCTTCACAGGTTCTTACATACATTGTGCATTATTTAATTGCACATTTTGAAAATGTGCAGTTAGTTTTATTTCAATTATCTCAGTTGTACTGTTAAAAAAGAGTTCACACTCTATTTCCTGTTAGTTCTTCCAACCTCAAAATTATATCTTACAGAAATATTCGGAATTCTACCAAAGGACATTTAATAAAACCTGTAGTAAAATTGCTCTCTAATGTAGAGTTCCCATATTCCCAGTTTTCATAGATGTATTTATACACCCACACCCCCACCACACACACACACACACACATACACAAACAACTATTCAGATATAATTTTCAAAACAGGAATTAGAATATAAACACTAATTTTCATTTTGCTTAGCATCTTTGTAAACATATTTCTTGGCAAAGGGAAGCATCTATTTTCCTTCTTAACAGTCCAGTTTCTTCTCAAATATTTTGTTGTTTTTATTTGATGATAGCAGTTCTGAAAGAAAGGAAATCTCCTCCTAATGAAAGTTTCTGTATGTATTGTGCTTCTGGAGACTTCTGTGCATCTGGGCCACTCAAATGTACTTGGTGCATTTGAATTTTTCCCTGAACACATCGCTAACAAAGCAGATTAGATTTTATGACTGAAATATTGCCCATGTTAAGTATCTCTTTAGTCTTCCTGCAACTCTGGCACCCAGGAAAGGAGAATTTAATGTTTCATGTGTTTTATTTTAATTGAATCAGCTGTGAGAACAAAATACTTTTCCTGAGAATTGCTGCCTTGGTTCCAATTCACTGCTTGGTAACCAAATAGTTCTTCTGGCCTAGATTTATTATATTTTTATGTCCATGTGGAAACATTCTGTAGTCAGGTCTGGTTGGGTCATAAGCTAATGAACTCTTCTACTGTCTGGCACTTACCTCATTAGGACACTGAGAAAATTAAACTGATTCTATCAGTCTCTTTCCTAATACACTGCTGATACTTTATGTGCCATAGACTGAGAAAGAGGAAATATAACTGCAACTTCTTGAACTAACTTCCCATTAGAGTAACAAAATATATTATTTTGTTGTCAGTGTGAATGTGATGGAATGACTGAGAGGAGAGTTTATTCTCCTCATCACCTACAAACTAGATTTAATCACCAAACATGCCCCTGGAGTTCTTCCTAAAACAGTGTCTAACAGCCAAATATTTCATAATTGGGGTTTCCATGGGTCCTAGGTTTTTAATCAGCAGTCACTTTGAGGCTACCATTTTGCAATTACATTGAAGTTTTTATGTCCTTGGGTCAGACTTCCCTTCCTGGGACAACAGCACAAAGGTCCAGGCTTTGTTGTCAAACACCACAATACACACCACTCTGCCCTTTACTATTTGATCACCGGCAAAGTCTTCAATTTGAGTATCAGTTACTCTTCTGCCATATCTAAGTGTCAATATTAATTATTTCAATTAAGCTAAACTTGATAAGGCCTGTTATCATAAAGAGTTGCAAGAACATAATTACTGAAATAAGCTAGTATTGACAAGGTACTGAAGACAAGGTGGCTTCATAATCCTCAAGACATGGCTTCTATATCTGAGAAAAGGGCCAGTATCATCATTTTTAGCCAATAGAAAAGGAAAGAGGGGAAATGAGAGTAGTTGTTTCTCTGTTGAGGAAGCCACACAGAATGTGCGACCAATATCCCTGTCCTCTCCCCATCGACCAGGGCCAATGGCAAGGCCAGCCTGGCTGCATAGGAGTCTATGAGATGGGCCTTCAGCCAGGAAGAGAGATTTCTTTCTAATAGGAAGGAGTAGAGAATGTCTAGTGGGAAAGAATGAACACACTCTGACATTAAATTATACAGTTGCTGACACAGTACAAGAGCTCACATCCAATATCAGATTGTACACAACGCACATTGAGTTACTAAATGTCTAGATATTTTTATTAGTTAATTAATTATTTAATACCTCCTATAAGTGGAAGTGCTTATAAACAGAATCAATGAAGAAGGCCTCAGTTTCTTCACTGAAGTTCTCAAAAAAAAAATACAGTCATGTGTTTATTTCTATCTGCTGAAACAGATGCCCAAATGAAAGCACTTCGAAGTGTAAGCTTTCACAACTAAAAAAGACTGTGGTAGGCAGAGCCGAGGACCTAAGCTGTGCTGCTTGTGACCCCCGTCCACCTAGTCTTCAGAGCCTGAGTCCAAGACCATGCCACAGGAAGAGTGATCTCTTCCTTCTTTTCACAATGGAAGACTCGGGAAAGATTTTGGCTTTCAGACTTGCAGGAGCCCTGTTTGGGGAGATGGCTATTGATTGCGGTTGACTTCGGGCCATGGAGTTTTGGACATTGCCACCCTTCCATAGTCTCACGAGACTTGGCCCGGGATCTCTAGAGACTTGGGCCGAGCACGGAGCGGGTCGGGGCCATTTTGGTTGTTGGTTGTTTGCTGGTGTGTGGTACGTGTTAGAGTTGTTAGAGCCAGAGAGAGAAACTGACAGAATAAAGATCCTGTTTGTTTCCAGTCTGCCTCTGAACTTATTCCCGCGGCTTTGCTGCTCCAAGCAGCCATCGCTTCAGGCGGCGACACAGACCCAAGTGGAAGGCATGTGCAAGCCATGGGAACTGCGCACAGCATAGTGGCCCTCAACTTCCCTACTAAGCTATGTCCTGAAAGAACCAGCAAAACCAGCTTTTAGATGGCTTTGCCATCGCTTCAGGCGGCGACAGGTGGCAGTCCATACGGGGACTTTGGAGGGGGGGGGGGGAGGGAGGGGTTGGGGAGCGGACAGGTTATAACTGAAAGGTCTCTAAAGATGTGTTCGAATATAACTGAATCCCAAGTGATAGAGGCTATGGAAAGACTCCTTAATATACCTGACTCCATTCTCAATGAGGAGGATTTAGAAAAAAGTGAAAGTGATCAAAAAAGCATAGCTTCCACTGGGTCAACTAAGACCAGTAAAGAGAGTATTAGAAGAGTCCCTAAAATGACAAAAAACAAGCTATTAGAGCTATTCGGGAGTTATTGGTGATAGCTGAAGGATACTTGCTCTTAATGGAACCTGGGCCTCAGGATATTGCTGTCAGTGAAATTAGCAGTGGTGAGGAATCTAGTAAAGGTGATCCTGAGAAAATGAGGAAAAAGAAACTAAAAAGACCAAGAAAAAGGACTGTCAAGTAGAGGAACCACTTGTGTCCTCTACTCCCCCATGGGTGGAATCCATTACAGAAAGTATGAAGGGTATTACTAGGCGTTTGCATACCCTAGAAACAGAAATAAAAAGTCTTTCTGACTGCTTATGCGCTCTCGAGGGTAACTCACAGAAACATTGGAAACTGCCAGCATTTGAAAAGAAAAATGGACAGAGGGTCCATCAGTCAGTAGATTTCAAAACAATAAAAAATCTCAAAGAGGCAGTAATGACTTATGGGCCCCAAGCTCCTTTCACGTTGAGTATGCTGGAGTCCCTTAACACCTTTAGCTTAACCCCCTCAGACTGGAAAAGTCTATGTAAAGCAGCATTAAGCAGGGGGCAATACTTGGTTTGGAGATCACAATTCCAAGAACTTTGTATAGAAACAGCTAAAAGAAACGCGGCTGCAGGGTTTGGAGACTATAATATAGAAATGCTCACAGGAGAAGGGCAATTCGCAGACTTACAGGCTCAAAAATATTATGACCCAGGTATATATGCTCAGATAAACGCAGCTGCCTTAGAGGCATGGAAAACTGTACAAGGACCTGGGGATCTACAAGGTAGTTTGTCAAAAGTGATTCAAGGACCTAATGAGCCATATGCTGACTTTGCTGATTGACTTTTGAGAATGCAGGTAGAGTGTTTGCAGATGTTGATCAAGCTATGCCATTAGTTGTTCAATTAGCATATGAAAATGCTAATAAACACTGCCAGGAAGCCATCAGGCCATGGAAAAATAAAAATGATCTTTCCATATATATACAACTATATAAAATATAAATGACACCTTTGTCACAGGAAATGTGATTGCAGTCTCAATGAGAGGTGCTTCCCCTCGAAATTTCACAAAGGCTCAACCTAGACATTATAATCAATCAGGATATTCCAGGCAAAATTATCATAATCAATCAGGCTATTCTAGGCAAAATCCCCAAAGAGAAATAAGACCAAGCTCATACCGTGCCCCAGGCCACTGCCCCAGGTGTAAAAAGGGAAATCATTGGGCCAATAAATGCCATTCAAAATTTGACATCCATGGAAATCCTTTGTTCAGGAATTCAAAAAATGGGGCACGGGGCCCAATGCCCCGGGGCCACAAATGTACAGGGCATTGGAGGAGGAATATCCTCAAGCATCCACTCAGATGCTTCCCCGACACAATCCCTACTACCCATCCACTCCCTCACCAGAGGAACAGGAGGAAATGCAGGATTAGACCTCTGTTCCACCCCCCAAATAGTGTTAACACCTGAAATGGGGGTTCAACTGATTCCCACAGGAGTCAGGGGACCTCTTCCCTCAGGGACTGTAGGACTTATTCTCGTGAGAAGTCCTAAAAGCTTATTAGGTTTGCAAGTGACCCCAGGTGTAATAAACTCAGACTACAAAGGGGAAATAAAAATAATACTTAGCTCATCCCAAAGTATAAGTTCTGTTAATCAAGGAGATAGAATTGCTCAGTTGCTTCTCCTTCCCAATTTACATAATTCATTTAAAATGAGTATGCCTCAAAAAGGGAACAATAGAGGATTTTGTTCAACTGACTCAAGACCCATGGCTTGCTGGGTTCGAGACTGTTCAAGGAGGCCTATGTGTAAAATAAAAATCCAAGGAATAGAAATGGAGGGATTAATAGATACTGGAGCTGACTCTTCCATTATTAATATACACCAATGGCCCAAGCACTGGCCTCTGCAAAAAGCTTCAACCAGTTTAAGAGGCTTGGGATATAATAACCTCCCAGAAAAAAGTGCGATAATTTTAAAATGGGAGGACGATGAAGGACATCAAGGAATGTTCCAGCCTTATGTTTTACCTAACCTACCGGTTACGTTATGGGGAAGAGATATTTTACAACAAATGGGAGTATACCTTGCAACCAAGCCTGCAGGTGTTAAATGTGAAAATCTACAAGGTAATCTTAACCCTAAAAGAAATCATTATCAAAAAATACAGTGTAAGCTTAACCCTAAAAGAAATCATTATCATAAAGGAAAAAGATATTTTTCTTTGGGGCCACTGAGAAAATAATTTTAAAAATACCATGGCTTTCTAATAAGCCAGTGTGGGTCCCTCAGTGGCCCCTATCTAAAGAAAAATTACAAGTGGCCCACCTACTAGTTCAGGAACAATTAGAAGCAGGACATATAGAACCTTCCACCTCTCCCTGGAATTCCCCCCATATTTGTGATCAAGAAAAAGTCAGGAAAATGGCGATTGTTACATGATCTTAGACAAATTAATAAAACCATGCAAGTTATGGGCCCTACTCAACCTGGACTTCCTAGTCCTGTAGGTATTCCAAAAAATTTCCATCTTATTAGTCTTGATATAAAGGATTGCGTCTTTTCTATTCACCTACATCCTCTGGATGCCCCCAGGTTTGCTTTTTCAGTTCCTTCTATTAACAACAATGGCCCTGAAAGAGATATCAATGGAAGGTTTTGCCGCAGGGAATGGCTAATAGCCCCACCATATGCCAAATATATGTGGACAAGGCTATCCAACCCATTAAAAATAAATATCCAAACCTCATGTGTCTACATTACATGGATGATATTTTACTGGCCCACCCTAATCAAAAAATCTTATTTAATATATTCAATAACATGGCAAAAAATTTTAAAAAATATGGATTATATATAGCAGAAGAAAAAGTTCAAACCAGATCACCCATATTATATTTAGGATTTAAAATCATGGATACTTTTGTTAGACCCCCCCAAAATTTTAATAAATAAAGAACATTTAACCACCCTCAATGATTTCCAAAAACTACTGGGAGACATTAACTGGCTTCGCCCTACACTAAACCTTACTACTGGCCAATTAAAACCTTTATTTGACATCCTTCATGAGGACCCTGATCCATCTTCACCGCGAACATTGACTCCTGATGCTAGGAAAGCTTTAAAGTTAGTAGAAAAAGCCATCGAAGGAGCTCATTGTGATAGATTTGATTTAACTCAACCACTGATGTTGATTATTATTTCTTCACAATATACACCCACAGGACTATTTTGGCAACAAGGGCCTTTATTATGGATACATTTGCCCATCTCTCCTAAAAGTATAATTGAGTCTTATACCTCCATGGTGGCTAAACTTATTCTTCAAGGACTTAAGACTTCTACTAAAATATCTGGCATTCACCCTGCTACTATTATTACTCCCTATTCATCATCACAGATTGAATATTTATGATTCAATGATAGTGATTGGGCTATAGCTAAATGCTCTACTTCTGCAAATTTTGATAATCATCTTCCTAAGTCTCCTATATTATCTTTTTGTATTAATCATCCTATTATATTTCCACAGGTAATAAAAAAAATCAACCTATTCCTAAGGCATTTAATGTATTTACAGATGGGTCCTCAAATGGTACTGCTGCAGTAGTCACTAAAAAAGAAAATATGACTTACATAACTACACACAAATCAGCTCAACTACTGGAATTGGAAGCTGTGGTAAGAGCTCTGGAAAATTTTAGGGACCAGCCCATAAATATTTTTTCAGATAGCCACTATATTGTACATGCTGTACCAAAATTAGAGTTAGCAGGACCAATAGCACCTCATACTCCAGCCTTTAAATTGTTTTATCAAATACAAAAACTTTTGTGGGCAAGAAAAGAACCTCTATTTGTAGGCCATATTAGAGCACATACTAATTTGCCTGGTCCCCTCCATGAAGGTAATCAAAAGGCTGATGAACTTACAAAAACAATATTTATAATTTCAGTGCTACAACAAGCTACTTTATTTCACTCCCAGTTTCACGTCAACAGCATCATCTTGCAACATAGGTTTAAAATCACAAAGGAGCAAGCCAGAACAATTGTAAAAGATTGTAAATCTTGTATGACACATTTGCTCAATCCTCATTTCGGCGTTAACCCTAGAGGATTAATGCCCAATCATTTGTGGCAGATGGATGTTATTCATGAGCCAAGTTTTGGAAAATTGTGATTTATTCATGTGACCATAGATACATGCTCAGGCATGATTTTTGCTTCCTTACATTCTGGAGAAAAAGTTAAAGATGTTACATCTCATTGTTTGCAAGCTTTTGCTGCATTGGGCATCCCCAAAATGCTTAAAACAGATAATGGCCCTGCATATACGTCCTCATCTTTCAAACAGTTTTGCACAAAATTCAATATATCCCATAAAACAGGCATCCCATACAATCCTTAGGGTCAGGGCATTATTGAAAGAGCAAACCGCACGCTGAAAGTTATGTTATTAAAACAGAAAGAAGGAAACTGGAAAAATCCTAAGGACAGATTGGCCATTGCCTTGTTTACTTTAAATTTTTTAACTTTAGACTCTAATAGTTATTCTGCTGGAGACAGACATTGGAATCCACACCAACAACATAAACCTTTGGAACTGGAAAGATGTTCTTTCAGGTAGATGGAAGGGTCCAGATCCAGTATTAATTTGAGGGAGAGTGTCTGTTTGTGTTTTTCCAAAACACGAATTTTCTCCAATATGGATACCATCTAGATTAATAAAACAGGTACCACATCAAAACGATCAAGATGAAGTTGTTGAAGAATCAAGATTAATAAAAAAAGTACAAAATCAAGAGGACCAAGATGAAGATATGTAATGATTCCCTCAAAAAAGTCCTTCAAAATATTTCACAACTTAAGTGTCATTCCTCCCAGCCGGGACGAGGAGATCTCTCTTTAGTGTGCACACAATTGTATTTTTTTTTTTTTATACATGTCTTTATGTCTGTACATTTGTCTACATTTCATGTTAATGTGACGTCACAAATATATGTTTGTATGTTTGTGCGTCTGTCCAGTGTGACGTCACAAACAACAAAGCGCTTATTAAAATATATATATTTTATATATATATCCATATATATATATATATATATATATATATGATCCAAATAACTTTAATTCATTTTAGTTTAAGATTATTCAATTTAGGTAAATAATTTTATAAATGAAGGTACTTTCAATTTTGATTTATAGGTGTCCCTGGGACTTCTCTTTAGCAAACAATATGACTAGTGCTATATAACCTGATATTTTGGTGTTTTGACATAAGATTGTTTATTTGTTATTAACTTCATTTGTTTAATAGCTCATTAATTTCAATTATCTCAACAGGTAAAAGATTGCTGTGTATACAGAGACTCGAGGGTTCCAGCTAACAAATTATTCCTCCAAAGTGCCTTTACCTTTTCTTTAATCTATCTTTAATGCAGTAAATACCCTCAGTCTTTCTTTGTTTTGTTCTAAATATGATATTTTGCCAACTTATGTTTGTAGAAGCTCAACCAGTGATGTGTGTGAACAAAAATCAACTTTAATTTTCTAATCTAATTATTCTATTTTGTAGTTTGACAACTCTCCTCTTGATTCAGTGCTGCAATAGCACTGCCTTTTCTTTAATAATTGATGCTTGAGTTTCTAGGTAGTGGGCCCTGAAGTTTTGCCGGTGGCATTGTCTAGACATAAAAAAGACGTCTGCTGCTACAGCTGCAGGGATTGCGGTCGCAGCAAGCATCCCTGCTGCTCAAGCATCAAACAACCTCACCAACAGTGTGGCCTCTGCTCTACATGCATGGGGCCTCCTACATCAACGTGTTATAACAAATGGACATTTTGATCTTTCATTGTTTGGGACTTTACGGGACAATGCCTTGCGGGTATTTGTCTAGAGAATTCAGAGTGTTACTTGATGGAACTTAGGGCAGCTGATTTGTTTAAACAATTTGATATGCTATGCAATTTGGCTCATCACCAAAAGGCTTGTCGCCTTAAAGCCGCAGCATCTCCTCACAATTGGACGGCTGTTAGTCATCATACACAGTCAATCCTGAAGGGCTCCATTGGATGGCTGGTTAGCCAATGATGGGTAAGATCCCCAGAGGGGGACAACCTAAGACAGGCACAGTCACACGGGACAGTCTCATGTGGCTGACATATCAACCTAAGACAGGAGTCAAGGGCACAGCCTTGATTATCCAATGACGGGTAAGAATGTTGGTCTCACATAGACGTCCTAGAGCATCCCCTCTTTTAAAACAAAAGGGGGGAAATGCAGGAGCCCTGTTTGGGGAGATGGCTATTGATTGCGGTTGACTTCGGGCCATGGAGTTTTGGACATTGCCACCTTCCATAGTCTCACGAGACTTGGCCCGGGATCTCTAGAGACTTGGGCCGAGCACGGAGCGGGTCGGGGCCATTTTGGTTGTTGGTTGTTTGCTGGTGTGTGGTACGTGTTAGAGTTGTTAGAGCCAGAGAGAGAAACTGACAGAATAAAGATCCTGTTTGTTTCCAGTCTGCCTCTGAACTTATTCCCGCGGCTTTGCTGCTCCAAGCAGCCATCGCTTCAGGCGGCGACACAGACCCAAGTGGAAGGCATGTGCAAGCCATGGGAACTGCGCACAGCATAGTGGCCCTCAACTTCCCTACTAAGCTATGTCCTGAAAGAACCAGCAAAACCAGCTTTTAGATGAAGACAGACCTTTCCAAGTGCTGTCTAAGTTTGGAGAATTCAACAGCAGTGCTAAAGTTTGTCCCCCTAAAACATCCTAACTGGTATCAGTAAAAGATTGACTTTTATGTTTTAAAAGAAGATACGAATGATGTGACTCTACTTTGTGTACAACCAGAGGCATGAAACATTGTGCTCTATATGTGTATTGCGAATTGAAATGCATTCTGCTGTCATGTATAACAAATTAGAATATATAAATAAATTTTTTAAAAGAACAATAGAATCAAAAAGGACACATGTTTAAAAAAAAAAAAAAAAAAAAAAAAAAGGCTGCAGTAAACTGGAAGAAAAAAAAAAGGAGTAGGAAAAATCCCGCTGAATATTTTAAAGAATTTTTGCAACAAATCTAATTTGAGACAGAATGGTATATTATGACCATGGGTTTTAGAATGATAAAAATTCTTGTTTGGGATTCTAGTTCTGTTGCTCTTAGCATTGTAGTTTTGAGGCAAGAGTGTGTTTTCATGATAGCTTAAATTTAAAAAGTACACCGCTGAACAATAAGCATGCCGAAACTTAGTACTTGTGACAACACTCATCCTATTTAAATTTGATCTTACCAATCTTCTTGAACAAAAGAAAACAGTTTATACAATTGAAATTCATTTTGTACTCACTTTGTAGCCACAAGATATCTGGTATTCTTTATCTTTGTTTGTTTTACAATTATTTTGGGTACTGGGGATTGAATTCAGGGGCACTCTACCACTGAGCCACATCCTAAGCCCTATTTCATTTAGAGACACAGTCTCACTGAGTTGCTTAGTACCTCACTTTTTTCTGAGGGTGGTTTTGAACTCACAATCCTCCTGCCTTAGCCTCCTGAGCTGCTGGGATTACAGGAATGTGCCACAGTGACCAGCTTGCTATTTTATTTTTAATACTTACCTATACATATACCTATGTAGCTTTTATGTGATGCTTCTGTATATACATGTATGAATTTATACATATATATATGTATGTGTGTATATATGTGTATATATACATATATACATACCACATGCTTTGGTATACCTCCTCTGCAACTGCTTTATCTATCAAAATTATACTGTGTTTTTGACATTTCTCCATGTGTTGTAAATAATCTAGCTCATTTAATTTGATTTAGAAAAGGTGTCTACTACATTGCAGTGATTCATTCTCCTCTTGATAGGTACTTATTTTTGTTATGAAAAATGCTTTACTAAATATCTTGTATCTACTCATTTGCACATACATGTATATAATAATTTCATTGAAGCATATACTTAGAGGTGGAATTATCATGTTATAGGGTGCATATATTTTGAGCTTTACTGGATATTTATGAATCATTCCCCAATTAATATTTCCAACAGCAGTGGATTAAATTTCTTGTTATTTTATATGCTTATTATTTTGATAAGATTGGACTGCTATTTATTTTTTTCATATTTGAGATATGTGAAATTGTATATCATCATTCTCTTTGTATTTTTTCTGAGTGCTGGTAATGCAATATTTTTCTATCTTTATGGGATTGTTTTCTTCTTCCCTCTGCATATTGAAAATTATTTCTTTCATATTGATTTGTAGGTACCACAACTAATCAATGATTTAAATTTGTTGTCTTTTAGAGATGTTAAAATTATATTTTATGAGTCTGGTACTTGAGTTTAAAATATATTTATGATGTTTTGTCCCATCGAGATTTTGATTTTTTTTTTTGTTTGACTGTGATGAAACAGTTTTTTTTTTCTCCTATGAATGTATATATGCATTTGTTTTTCAAAGAAATTTTACCTACTATAAGGCTGTAAATTATTTTTCTAGAGGTCCTTTTAAGTTTGAAAGTTTCTTTTTAGTCATTTAGATGTTTACTCCATCTGGAATCTATCTTTTGTGTTTGAGGTGTAAAAAAACACAGTCTAATTTTATTTTTCCATATGGAGATATGATTATTATAATGCCATTTATTGACTAGATCATTTTTTCCAATTCTCTTCTCTTTTCCTTTCTCTTTTGTACTCTTTTTCTCTTCTGTTCAATACACATGTATATTTTAATAAATAATTATGCAGTGAGCATGGAGGAAACGACCCTGCTTCCTGTTTTTCACCTCTTCTGTTCATTTCTTTCAAGCGTATTTCATTCCTGTCTCTCCCTTTTTTGCCCTCTTTCCTTTTCTCTGTCCTTTCTCCTCTTTCTTCTTTACTTTCTCCTTTCAACTCATCCATCTCCCATACTTCCTCCTCTTTTTCATAATCACTATTGTTATCATATTAGTAAACGCACTGTTTAAAAATTCAAATACCATATTTCCAACTAAATTAATAATAAAATTAAGAATTCTTCCCTCCAATGTCCTTGCAGAGGTATCTAGCCATTGTTTTCTCAACCTTCAGTTTCCCTGAACTAGGGCAGTGAGTCAGATTAGAAATATCAAAGGTATGTGAAATTTAAGAAATAAAGACAAGACATGCAAATAAGTGAAAAGCAGGTGCAGGGTGGGATGATTCAGCTCTGAGGGAGACTGGATCTAAACAAAAATGGAGCCCCTGCACTTTATTTAAATGGGTAGAAACAACAATGGAATTCCCAGTGAAGGACTTCCTGAAGAAAACAGGAAGAATATGGCAAAGACATCTTCTATTGGGTCTTAGCAGGTTACGCCCACCTCTTCTACTTCTGGCCTGCTGCACTTGAACCTAGGGCTATGTGAGCCAATGGGCAGGGCGTCAGCATAATCTGAGCAGTCTCCATTCTCCAATTGTGGAATTTCACAGAGAGTTCTCAGAAAAGCAACCCCCCTGCTTTGATATAGCTAAAACAAACCCATAATTCATTCATGGCTCCTAACATTAAGCTTGTACTGTATTATGTTGAAGGTACTGAAAAATCAGAGCTGAAAAATGTAGAGATCATTTCTAGTCTAATGAAGGTTTAGATTTAAACATATCTAAAGGTTAAAATATCTTGGTCATGATAAGTAGTTTTTGGAAGTAGTAAACATGGTATCTCTAGGGCATCCTCAAAAGTTACAGATAGATATTGCATAAATGCACACTACATAAGTATATGTATATCAATATCTAAGTCCATGTTATATAATATATGCAAGTATATAAATTCAAATAAGTATATACATATATGTATACATATAACTCATTAAACTAGGATATAGTGAAATATATGTACCAAAGTAAATAAGATATTGACATGTTCTTATAAACTTTAAAGGGCCAGTTTCCTACTGGGAAATTTAAAATCAGTCTGAATTCAAGTTCTTAAGGTTGTCATTAAGGACTTATCACATAACACACTTGTTGTGAGAAGATGACAATATAATGAGTTAATTTTATATTTATAAAAATTGTAATTATTTTCAATGTAAATGTAATGTTTCTGACATAGTAGCTAAGATAGCTCTTTGGTGTCCATAATATGATGTCATGAATATTGATCAGAGAAACCAGATCTGATTTCAATTCACTGAGAATTAAGGATGTCTTAATGTGGTGCGCTCACCAACCTTCAGGGGTGCTCTTGGCAAACACTAATAGCCTGTTTTCCCTCCCAATAGTGATAATATGAAGGTAATGTTTGTCTCAGAAATATTTGACATATCTTGCCTGCAGTTGTATCTACACATAGTAATTCTTGGAATATTTTTAAAAGCCAAAAATAGTGGGGAGAAATGTTTTGGTTAAACCACCAAAACATGACATAACAAGTTTAATAAGTTATTAATTAATTAATTAATATATAAGATATAGTTGCTTAAAATATATGTGGTAATCTTTATTGAAGATTCACCTAACTTTTGCTCCTTAGAGATTTTTATGTTGCCTGATCACTCTTTAAGAATATTAGATTATTTAACTAACAACCACCAAATTCTGCAACCTGGAGATTGAAAATGTTGCATGTACACTGTAAACCAATTTATCCTGTTGGTGAGGCTCATTTGATTTTGTTAGAAAAAAAAATGAAAAATGCTAAATACCTTGGCAAGACCACTAGTCTTTAAGTCCTATCAACTTACCTAACACTACTTTAAATTCATTTGTATATTATAATGACTTATTAATTGCCTACTTTATCAGACTTTATATTTGGTTCAAACAGATTTAAAAAAATTGATACAGAAAAGTAAAATCATCATCATCATCATCATCATTGACCACCCTTGCTTAAACCAGAAAGGAAAATGAACTTATAAAAAAGGGACTGCAATTAATTAAAAGAAGCATTGTGATGTTAGTTTATTTGGAAAGTGTAATTCAGAGACATAAATATACTTGAGAAAATTAGAGAAGATATAGCTATTACTGAATCTATATGTTCCCTCAAAATTCATATGCTAAATCCCATCCCCAATGTGATGGTATTTGGAGATGGGGCTTTTGGAAGGTGGCTAGATCATGAAGGTGAAGTTTTCATGACTAATATTAGTACCCCTGTTATGAGTCCTCATATAAGTCTCTCACCCCTGAACCCATATAGGATTTGATGGAAAGAAGACTGTGAAGCATGAAGTGATTCCTCACCAGACACATATTGGTCATCCCTTGATTTTTGGAGTAGGATAAATAAAATTCCATTGTTTGTAGGCCACCCAGTCTGTGGCATGCTGTCATAGCACCCTCAATGAACTAAAACAACCATATTCTGAAATGCAATTCAATCTTCATTGGAGGCAAATTTGGGATTTGTAGAAATGAGATTGAGATGGGTATTTACACACAGAATAGGATTTGTGAGAAAGGCTAAAGATACATGAATCAGTCCAGAGAATACCAAGAACTCTTGAATGTTTTGTTGTCATTGTTACTTTAATGTAAAAAAGAGGAAACTTTGAAAAAAATCTATAAAACATAAAACTAGTGTTGCAGACAAAACATCTGATCTTAAAGAAGCTTGAGTGCACAGCAATGAAAGTGATTTTATTCTGAAACTTTAAAAATGTCAAGAAAACATTCTCAGATAAATGCTCAAATCAATACAATTTATGAAAGAAAATACAGTGTCTTCATTCTTTGTGGTTTTTGCTTTTGTTGATTACAGTTACCCGTTGTCTGATAATATTACATGAAAATTTTTCAAGAAAAAAGCAACTCACAAATTTTAAATTGTGTACATTTCTGAGTGGCATGATGAAATATGCTATCTCAATCTGTGCCAGATGTGAATCATCCCTTTGTCCAAAGTATGTAAACGGTATGCACTACCCATTCATTAGTCACTGAGTAGCCTCTTGGTTATCAGGTCAAGCATCTGCCACTAATATCACAGATTTGTGTTCAGGAACTCATGAGGTTGGCAACTGGAATATGTCCAGGAAACCATAAAGTGCTTCTTTGAAGTAAAAAAAAAAAAAAAAATCAAAAGTTCTTTAATTAATAAGGAAGGGCAAAAAAGCATGAGATGAGCTCTACACTTAAAATAAAGGAACTTCTATCCATGAAAAAGAAATTTGTGAAGAAGGAAAATTAAAATTTCATGTTTCATAACTACAAAAGTTGTGGTCAGAGTGGTACCAAGTGTTTAGTTAAGATGAAAAAGAAAATTAAACTCTAGGATCTCATGTTACTTAGAGTTTTAAACAAGTACATGGATTCTTGGAATGTATTTTCTACAGATAAGGGTGATTACTGCATTGTAAAAGTTCACTTGAGAATAAGAACCTGAACATGTGCATTGTAACTGGACATAGAAGTTCCTATTGTAAATAGTAGAAAGGATGTTGAATTAACAGGTATTTGTCAGAAACAAAAATACAAGAGAAGCAGAGGAAACTCATTTCCTGTCATAGAGCAACAAGAATCATACAAGAATGTATGAGAGAGAATGAATTGTGTGTAAGATTTAAGAGTCTAGTGTAGTAGAGAGTTGAATTATTCTGTAATATTGGGACTTTATAAAAGTTGATCTGTGAAAATAAAATTGAGATCTAATAAAGTTTCCACATACATTTGACTGGCATTTCAATCACATATTAGGTAAAAAATATTAAGTAAAATTAACCATCATCATTATCAAAACATTACTGCTTCCTACACTTAAGTCTTGTTATTTGGAAAATTAGTTTGATATTATTGTCTGAAGAGTCATGAGTTGCAATTATAGTGCTAGTCTCTTAATAAGGTATTTTAAAAATGTTGATGTTTTTGGTTATTAAAATTATTCAGAGAATAATATTGGCTATGAGTGTATGATGATCAGAGATACTAGACAACACACAAAACATACAACAGACCGATATAATACAGAATTATCTGACATTCTACATAACTTTTGAATGTCTCACCAGATATTCATTTAATGAAAAGGCCCATTTAAAACTATTTTAGTTTGGAGTCATGCTCTACATTACAAATAAATCTAACTTGTTTTTGTATCATATGATGTCTGTAGAACTTTCTAGCAAATAGAGAAAGGGACATATTTTCTTGGTTCAGTAATTTAAAGTGATTTTCACTGTTTCATGAATCACATCAATGCATGCCACACTGTCTTATGACTTTGGCTAGTTCTCTGTTTGTGTTAGGGGTCTTGAACCCAAAGCCTTGCACATGGTAAGTTTGTGCTATACCTCCAGACCCCTTGTATGTGTTTTCAGAATTAAGTACACAACCTGATGATGTTCTTTGAGGTTTTCTCAATAATCCTATGAACCTAGATGATTCATTTGTTATGTATTTTAGAAATGTTAGGTCATAACATTTACATTATAAAATATGTATAAACTAGTCTTCGTTTATTTTAATTTTTATGTCATAGTTATTGTATTAATATAAATACATAATATAATATTTAATATTAAAAATGTAGCTAATATTTGCTTTCAAAAGTATGTATGCAGGTAAGTTATTTTTCTCTATAAATTTCACTAGGGATAATAAAGATGCTATTTAAAAAAGCAGGTTTGTACTGAATAGGTTTGAAAACCACAAGTCTAAATACACCAGCTTTTCATAGATTAACTGCAATAATATGTGTGGAACATTAATATTTGTTAGCCTCTTTTACCCACATTCTTTTATTCAACCTTCACACCACTGTGTTAGCTAGATATGGAAATAGTTATTTTTAATTTTGATTTTCAAGTTGTGAAAAATGAGGATGAATGAGGTCTCCTGACTTGCAGTGATTATGTAAGTTTAGCAGATTGAGAATCAGAACCCAGGTCTCCTTGCTCCAACTTTGGAACACTCAGCATGATCTCATGCTGTTGCTGGATGACATAGTGGACACACACTATTTTAAGAAATTTTTTTTTTCTTTAGGTATGGTTTTACACAAGAAATGTTGATGTCCACTCTTTAGTCAATTTAGGTTCCTTCAAAATCAAATGTAGAACAAAACTTTTAATTTCTTATCCTATTATTTTTAAATGTACACATTTACTAACCATGTGGAGTTCAATATTGAGGCAACATTCTGAATAATTCCAGGCAAAATCAAAATAACAAAGAAAAAACACCTGCAATTTTAGCTTTAAATACCTAGGTATTTCAAATCAAGGCAATATGTATTTTTACATTCTGCTAGTATTTTTTTTTTTCCTATCTTGACTTCTGCTAATTACCGCAAACACATTTTTTTTTTCATTTTCTATGAACTTAAGCCCAAGTAGGTTTTCTCCTACCATTACCAATCAATGTTCTGTTGAAAAGAAAATTCATAGTGGCAGCAGAGTACTCACCAAGTAGCTATAATAAATGGAACTTGTGATTGTGGTTTCCAAAGGAATCTTTAGGAGTAAGCCTTTCGAGGTCCTGCCTTAATAACAACAGAACAGAGACATTTCCCACTGTTTACTAAAAGATTTTAGTCTGCAAAAATTTCACCTCTTCAAGATAGATGAATGATACAATAGCCAATGGAAAAAACTGGTTTCTAGGGATAAAAGAAGAAAACACGTTAAAAAACACAAAAGCTGTCAGGTCTGGCAGCACAAGCCTGCAATCCCAGCAACTCAAGAGGCTGAGGCATGAAGACTTCAAGTTGGAGAACAGCCTTGCCAAATTATTGAGGCCCTAAGTAATTTGGTGACACCTTGGTTCAAACTAAAACATAAAAAAGGCTGGGGATGTGGCTCAGCAAGTGCTCCTAGGTTCAATCTCTAGTACCCCCACAAAAAAAAAAAAAAAAAATCAAGAACTCTTCTGGAACCACAAATTTAATTGAATGGTTTGAATGGTTGAAACTCCTGGATTTCCAAAGTCTTTTACTGAAGCAAGTGGCAATAGATACAAATACATACTTATACAATTTAGAAATGCATTTAAGCCAATTAATAGCTAGAAAGAATTTGGTTGGTCTTGGATATATTAAACAGATTTCTACACAAACAACATAGGTGTCCATTTGTCACAGCTTGATAAGAAATATAGTTAGTATACTAAACAGATAGCTATTTTGGACAATAAGCATAATAAGGTCCAACATTTTCACCAAAACTTAACAGAATTCAGGAGATGGGGTGTTGCTCAGTTATAGAAGGAATGCTTTGAATGCAAGAGGCCCTGGGTTCAATCCCCAGCATCAAAAGCAAAGCAAAACAACAAACTAAACCACTTTATCAATATTTAAACTTTTAAAATTTTCTTCTCCTAGTTGCCTCCCTTCATTCTTTCTTCCTAAACTTCTTTCCTCTTTCCTCTTTTTCTCTGAAATAGGGAAGCAGAAATTACCATATGCCATGTGAAGAAGGACAAATAGAAAAATAACAATGGGAAACAATTCACATGGTGTTGAGACTTGGAAAAAAAACATGGAGGCAGAGCATTGTTAAACTTCAGTTACTTTTTATCCTAGATTTTATTTTTATCATTAAAATAGGATCAGAGGAACACTAGAGCGGTCAACGGAAAGGGAGGGGAGGGAGGGAGTAAGGGGGGGTTGGAAAAAAATTGGTGGTTGAATGAGATGTATATCATTATCCTAAATGCATGATTGAAGATCTGAATGGTACTTATATACTTTGTATACAAGCAATTGTATGTAAAAATATACTATACTTGTGCATGATGAATAAGTAAATAAATAATAAAAAAAAAATAAATAAAAAAATGATAATCAGCCTTCCCCACAAAAAAAAATAAAATAAAATAAAATAGGTGAAGTACTTTCAGAAACCTACACCTACATAAGCCTACGTAAGATATCAGTACATTGTTACATCAGCTGATAAGTTTATAAAGTCAAGGGATGTTGGAGGGCCCTAAAAAGTACTCAGGTGAGATCAGGTAAGAGATAATGACTATGACACTTGAATTTTGAAGAAAGTTCCAGAGTAAGTCAGATTAGGCATCATAAATTCTACCTGTGTTCACTTCTAACTATAAATCAACATTCAAAGCCAGCTCAGTTTGGTAGCACTGTCAAAAAAAAGTTTAGAAATTGCAAACCAAGCATATTATATCCAGACAAGCCATCCTTCAAGTAGTTGCAAATGACAATTAGGTGTTGACGATTTCAATCCTTCATTACCGCAGACACCTGCAGGGATGAAAACACAGTGGTTTTATCAATTCACCGTCAACTTTGGCTACACAACCCAACTCAATACATAGGGATTATACTTGAAAGTAAAACCAGCATGAACATTTTGTTTCCTCATTCCTTAATTAGCACAACCCCAAAGGAAACAAGTATGGAGCTTCCTCAAAAGACTAGAAATAGAACTGCCATAGGACCCAGATATACCACTCCTTGGTATTTTTCCAACAGAATTAAAATCAGCATACTGTACTAGTACATGCATACCTTTGTTTATAGCAGCACAATTCTCAATGGCTAAGTTATACAGCCAGTCTAGGTATCCATTAACAGATGAATGGGTAAAGAATATGTGATATATAGATAGATAGATAGATAGATAGATAGATAGATAGATAGATAAAATGGAGCTTTATTCAGCTACAAAAAGCAAAGAAAAAAAAAGAAACAAAAACCAGAATTATGTCATTTTCAGAAAAATAGAAGGAACTGAAGAACATCATGTTGAGTAATATAAGACAGATTCTGAAAGTCATATGAGACATATGTACCATACCCCTTATATGTGGAAGGTAGAGAGAAAATAAATAAAAAAAAATATAAAACAGGGATCTCATGAAACCAGAAGGGATACCAGTGGATTTGAGAGAGGTCATCAATCAAAGGGAGTGAAGGAGGAAAAGGGAAGACACTAGGGAATTAAATTGACAAAATTACATTATATCCATGTATGACTGTGTACAATGAATACCACTATTATGTATAATCATAATGCACCAATAAAAAAAGAAATGGGTCATTTCCATTATTCTTACTTTAATGCTATTACTACAAAAGGTATAACATTTGTTGACTAAATACCAAATGCATATTTTTGACTATCTATAGAGTTAAAATATATTTCATTTTTTAATTTGCTAATAATATTGAGTTTTAAATTTAAAGAAAATTTAGATGGTCTTGACTATATGGTAAACACATTATAAAATAAATAATGCTTGTATCTTATTAGATTCTTATGCTTTTTTCTGTGTAGTTGATAAACTAATCTACACTATCACATATTGCCTTCTCTTCTTCCCTCCCTTTGCCATTCTCTTCTGAACTTCTTTCCTTTCCTTATTCCTCCAGTTCAACCAAAAGTCACTGAGGAAGCCTGATCCAGGTCATAATCACTTTGGAGCAGGACTGTAGGGGGCAGCACAGGGACAGCCAGTGTTATCAGTCCAGATGAGGATGGCAAAGAGTGATAGTCAAAGCCATGCAGTAGCAGACAGCTAAGTGGCCTGTTGAGAATGGCCTCACAGCAGAGTAGCAGAAGCAGCTATGTGGCCCCAAGCTTGGTGACACATCGGAGACTGAGCAAATAGCTACACATACTAAGAATAATGGGATCTAAGTTTCTTACTGATACAAAAGGGAGGTACAAATATGGAAAGGGAAATATTTGGAATAAAATTTGTGATATTTGACTACACGTGGAAGTACTGGTTTGTACTCATGTCTTATAATACACACATAGATAGGTGGAAATAAACACAGACCCAATAAAGGATGTGTATGTGTGTGAAGTTGTTCTATAGAGATTGTGCATAGAGTGAGGCAGAGAGAGAGAGGGAGAGAAAGGACAATCCGTATATTTATTTTTCCAAGAAATAGTATGGCGGCAGTAAAATACTTATAGCAATGAGCACATTAAGTTCCCAGATATTAGTTCCTGTGTACATTCTCCTTAAAAAGAACCAGTGTTTCTTGGAGCAATTCCAAGATGGAGAAAGCCCGAGTCTGAACAATCTTGTTATGAACGAAAAAAAAAAAAAAATGTATGTCACAAAAACATGCATTGGCAAAAGCCGGTGCAGTGGCACACGCCTGTAATCCCAGCACTTGGGAGGCTGAGGCAGGAGGATCGAGAGTTCAAAGCCAGCTCAGCAATGGCGAGGCACTTAGCAACTCAGTGAGACCCTGTCTCTTAATAAAATACAAAAAAGGCCTGGGGATGTGGCCCAGTGGTCAAGTGCCCCTGAGTTCAATCCCCAGTTCCAAAAGCAAAACAAAACAAAACAAAACATGCATTGGCTTTATACTGGCAAAATTTGAGAGATTTTTAGCTTCAAAATGAATAAAGATAACAGAACATAATTCATTGCATATAATAAATAATTATAAATCCATGTTGATATACACAAACACTTAAATAAAAAAGGGAAAAAGGTAAAGCTCTTTCATTTTCAGTAAAATACATGTAGAAGGAATAGTGGAATTACAAAAGACCTCGTGTCATTTCTGTAATCTTTAATTTGCTGCAAAAAGAAGTTTTAAAATTACTCGCCTTATTGTTACATGATCCTCTGTGCACAATGAAAATGCAAACCAAAATTATACAAAATAGCCCACCTCCTATTCAGGAGAGGAGTTTATTGAGTATGTGCTTGACATTAACAGATTGCCAGGATGTTTCTAAATACTTCTCTCATTTTCTGTATTTAACTTCTCATTAACTGATAGCAAAAATTTTAAGGACCAGCATGGATGTATATAGACTACAGCTGGAGTAGAAACAAATTAGGTGAGAGGAGAGATCCATAACTTAAAACACAACTTTTAACAACACCTAACTAACAGTGCCTAAAAATGATTCTACAAGGAAAATGTACAAATGTGGAAAGGACAAAGAATGCAGACTTTTGTTTCTGTCCTAATCTGCTTCCTGCTCCAATATATTGAAAATGATGGATAGGAAGAGCTAGTGTTTTTTATAAGTTTATTTGTTATAGATTTTTTGCTGGTATTGTTACTCAAACAGAGTAAGCACAGTATTTTTAATAGAAAAATACAAGAAACATAATTCCTGCCATTAGTTTTAATATTTAAGTAAATAATGTAATATTTTAGTTTTATGACAATTTTGATACATAGGTGCTTAAATATGTTGATTATTTTGTGGAAAGTTTATGAATTCTGATGAAAAGTATTTTTAAATTAAATAACTTAAATTGCTTAAACTTTTACAGAAACCTATAGAAAACCTTAGTAAAGCAAAGATCTGGCATAATTTTTAAATCACAATATCGTTCTGATGTTCTTTGAATATGTATAATATAAAAACCTAGGAATGGTATTTATTATTTATACATTGTGCTAACACTTTAAAAACAACTTTCTTATTTAGTCACTATAATAATCCTGTGAACTAGATATCATTCTTATTTTCATTATGCAGATGGAAACACAGGTTTAGTAGGCTTAGATAATTAATAAAAGCCACACAACTGATAAATAATTTGGATTTGTACCTAATTATTTTTTAATTACAAAACACTTAATTAAAAATACTATTCCCAAAGTAGAAAGATAATGACTAAAATATTAAGAGCATATTTTTTTCTTTTTGTTCTTACAAAGAATGAAAGCATGTATAAAATTTTACACTGTGCTCATATAGTACTAGGCTTGATTTGTTTTATGTGAATATTTCTTACATCTTCTGATTTGGAAGTGAAAAACATAGGAATTGACTATTATTTCTGTGGCAGCTACACAAAGATATTTCATTATTCCAAGATAATTATTTGAACTCATTGATGCTTCTCCATACTTGATACAAATGATCTCAGTCTGTTTTCTATTTGTTGCTTCTTTTTCAGAGAGGTAATTTCTCATAACAATATCACCTGAATGCAAGTAATATGTAGAGTTTCCATAAAATTTTTAATACTTTTTCATGTATCCTTGATCTTTGAAAAAGCTTTATTTATTTACCAATCAATCCAAAATGCCTTTGTACTATCAATCATAAGATTTTTTTCCTATGGATTGTTTCTTTAAATATTTCAAACAATGAAAGCTAGTGCACAGTTTCTATTTTCTTTTTCTATGTCTCTCATATTGGATTCTTAAATATGGCAAAAATATAAATCTACATAAAAGTTACTTGTTATTTAATAAGTATAACTAGGACTTTGTTAACTATATTTAATCTAAATTTGTCTTAAACATTAGAAAAATTAGTGATGCAAAAAACTTAACTCATAATTCTAATCCTGCTCTCTAGTGAGTCTTACTTCTATGATTTTATCTTTTAAACATATTTTCACAGCAGTCGCTAAACATTTCCTTTTAAAGAATGCAGATACATCCCATCCCTGGGAAGCACTGTCCAATGGTTCCCACTCACAGAGAAGCCTAACCCCTACTTAGCCTAGTGGCCTTAAAACATCTCTGCTCTCTCTCTCTCTGAAGTCAATCTGATCCCACTTCCTCTTGCTGTTGGCCTTAATGAGTTTGTGTCACTCACTAGGAGACACTGCTAGGTATTCTTTCCCCCTCTCTCCCTATGAATCACAGCTAACCCTTTCCTGACTAATTTTCTGTCCTGTCCTTGGTGAAAATATTGAGGTATCTTAATTCTTTTATCTTACTTTACTGGCCTTTCCAGGAATTCTAGGTCTATTCTATCCACTTTTGTGTATTATATTTTTTCTTGTGGGGTCTCCTTTATTCCAAACTGAGATTAAGCCTCACCTCCATTATTAGCCATAATCTTTTATCTACTCCCCTTATTCAGGAAGCCTGAAGAATTAAAATAAGTCTTATGAAACACTGAGCAAACAGATAGGAAGAAGAGTGATAGGTTAAAACTCCATTATGTTAAAATCCTGGTGTGTTGAGAATCTATCTATACCATGCTTAATAGCATGTTTTCTGGTTAATTGAAAAGCCAGGGTAATATATATTTCAGTCTTTTATCTTAATTTTTCATGGTTTATATATTTCCTATTCAATATAAATTTTAATAAAAACCAAATATATGCACAAAATTAAATTTACCTTACTTTCCATTGTCTTCAATAATTCTTCAACTTAAAAGATAGTGTTAGCTAGATATGAACAAATTAATTAGACAAAAAGTAATTTGTGTTTTGATGTTATTTTGCTTTGGAAAGCTTGAAAAGTCTGTTGGACCTTTGAAAAACACATTTTTATTCTTGAAAAATTGGATTAGTCATATTTATATACAAACAGAGGTGTCTGAGTAAAATAATTGTAACTGCAAATAGAGCAGTTTGGTCTCTGGACAGGAATTGTTTCTCAAAATACAATTGGAAAAGAGAATTAAAGTATTAAAAAACTTTCTAAATATATATTTATTTTAGGGCTATCAAAACTGAACATATGTTAAAATTAGTAGGCTTTGATGGAAAATATTGATAGCTTGTAGTTTTTATACTTCAGTTTTGAAAATATGTTTGACTTGAAATAACAGGAAAAACTGCTGACAAAGGAGATTTTTGCTGATTTCCATTTTTATGTTGGTTAAATGTGGGTGCCAAAGGACCATTAGCATGTACAAGCCAGGCACCCATCTGAGCCTTATCTGGGAAAGTCATTAGAGAATCTATTTATTATTTGGAAATAGTTCTTTTAAAGAAAGAAACTGAACCAATATCATAGCAACATCAATATATCAATTTCTTACTGGATCATATGCCAAGGTGAGAAATAAGTCACTCTTAAAAGAACCTGGCAACTCAAATTTTGAAATTTCACATCAGAAAAATCTCAGTAGGTTAATAAATAGAGTAAATGCTACTTATTCTGAAGAAATTTTGTTAATATCATGACAAGCAAATAAAAAGCAATTAATTACATATTATTAAACAAAACATAAATAATAATTTCAGTAGAAAGGAACTGATTTTATTGCTGTCAAAACTGTATGAATACTTATAACCTGGTTACATCATCAAAATGATGTTCTCATTATAGGTTTATAGATCTACTTGTAATTATTGTTACTTATTTCCTTTGACATATCAGTTATGACTTATATTCTCACATAACCACAATGTAAGTGGGTTAGATAACAATTAGTTAATTTTTCCCTTATATAAACTAAGCAGCCATGAGAAAGAACTATTCCTGCATCTGTAGTGGAACTCCTACATTACTGGATTACCAGTGCTACACTTCAAAACCAAATTGTATGTTCTAATTCTGATTCACTATTTAGTAACTAACTACCAAGAGCCTGCTATCAGAAAACCCTGGCCTTGTCATTTCATATAGGGTGTTGGAAAAAAATCAACAGTTTATATGATATTTAAAGCCTTATAATCTAGTATTGGATACAGATGATTTAAAATAATTAAGCAAATAAATATACAATATAAATGCTAGTGCTATAAAGAAAAATTCTAGGATACCTGAGAAAGTGGTAGATTTATAAAAATGGCCATAAATTCTTTCCTTTGTCTCTATTAATATTCTTATGTTAAGACATTGCAGATTCTTCTATCAGGACATGGAGTCTAACTTAAGTTAGCCCTTACTTTTGTCTTTAGAAAATATGATACAAGTAAGAGCTTGGGAAATAGTTGCATAATGAAGTTTGCTAGAATTTGAAACTCAGGAAAAGCCATTAGGAGATCACATGTACCTACCACAGAATGGGACACTGTGGAAAAGCATTGAAATGTCCCATTGCACAGCCAGTCAACTCTCCAGTGTGTGAAAGGAATCACTCAAGACTACTACATACTGGTTCAATTTATTGCAGAACCAGTATCTGAGTACAGAGATGTTGGTGAGCCCAAGGGAGACCAGCAGAAAAGCTGGCAGCTGAACCTCACTCAGACTACTATCTCAAAGCATTTTGAATGAAATAATGAATGGTTCTTATTTAAGCCACTTAGAGTGGGGTATTCTGTTATACAACAAAAGTTAAGTGAGCCCATTAGGGGTAAATAATTTAGTTTATGGGGTCCTGGCTTCTCTGAGGAACATATCTGAAGGATGAGTGAGAGAGTCAACCAAAAAGATGACAGAAGTATATTCTGACAGAGAAAAAATTTTATTTGAAGGTTTTGAGAAAGGAAGAGCTTGACATGTTTGAAGGAATAGAAGACAAATTATGTTTGTTACTTCTTCCTTTTTCTCAAATCCCAATATCTTTCTTTCCCCACTCTGCCCCATATACAACCTCTGACTTGAGTTTTGCTAAAAACTTTAGACTTCCACCTAATTTCTTGTGTTTAGGAAACAAAACTTCCAGATCTTTATGACTTGACCACTTTTATTTTTACTACACTCTCTCCAATGGAAAGTTATGTGCTTATGACCCTGAGTTACTGGTTGAGGTCATTTATCTGCTGAAAAACTTTCCTGATGCTCACTTTTTATGGTGGGTTTTGAGAATGACATTCCTTAACTACCTCCTCTACTGTTTGTATTGAGCACTATTGTAAAGTTTGAATGGGAACTGTAATTGTGAAAAATGTTATGCAAATAGAAAGTAGATGATAGATAAACATAAAGTTATGAGCAACTGAATTAAAAAGCAATTTACAGATAACCATGTATATTCCATTTTTGTTCAAACAAAATGGTGCATTATTTTATGTATTATATACCACCTGCACATGCATACTCATTCGTATTATTCATCCACAGGCTCAGATTTATCCTTCTCTTTGCTTTATAACCTTCTATATTGTTTGAATACATTGAATTAAAATTTCAAAATAAGACTCAGTCTATAAATATGTATTAGGTAAGCCAATTGCTGAGATACATATCAAAAAGTTCCACTTACCTTGATTAGTTAATAAAAATCCATGTTTGGCACTTTTGTAGATGGCTAAGGTGGAAGAGAAACAGAATGGGGGGGGGGCAAATTATGTAAATGACCTTCAAGAGAGACAGCTAATTAAAATCTCTTTCTAATATTTTCAAAGTTTGAATGAAACCATGATAATATCATTTGGTTATAATATTTTATTATATAAATCTAAATGTTTGCCCCTAGAATAAAGTAGATAAGGTAGATGCACAACTGGGTATTTTGCTTTTTCTAAGATACTCAAAGTCAATAAAGAGAGCAAGAACCATAGTTTTTCAACATCTTTATCCCTTACATGCAAACTTGCAAAAAATATATCTAACAAATACCCACAGATCTGATCACATTACAATTTCCTTGTGAGTTTAGGCAGTTATTATTACCCTCCTTGCTTTTATGTTTATGGAAGTTGATGCTCAAAGTTAGAGGACTCATCTAAGGTCACGCAAGGGGTCAAGCGACTGAAGGGATTTTGCAAAGATCAATAAAATAATTCTCTTGATAAGTTTAAATTATTCCCCAAGGGGTAATATTTCAACTGATACTTCTATTTCTTTTCATGAATAGTTTCTTCAGAGGACTATTTAGTTTATGGGACAGTTTTATTACAAAGTATTTGGCCCAACTAAATTTGATTTTCTAGATGACTAAGTAGCCATTTATTGTAGGCAAAGATTTCAGATAATATGAAAAGGTCAGGTAAAAGCTGAAATATGTAAATTTCATGTCACCATTCATTTTAAGTCAACTATTTCTTCATTATATGGAGAATTTGGATTTGATTTCTCTTTCATAACACTCAAGTAGAATGCGAGTGTTTTCATTTTGTATTGATGAAATAAATAGAAATTCTAGCTTTCTTTACAGAAGGGTAGGCATCTTCAAGCATTCATGTAGCACTTCATATTTCTAAACCACATTACAATTTTTATATTCCTCATACCTTTCAGCAACCTTGTGAATATGTCAATAGTATTAACTCAAAATGTAAATAGGAAAAAATTGACCTAGTAAGTTAAATGACTTCACCAGATATATAAAATGTCATACTCCTCACAGCCTCATTGGATCATTAGATTAAAATGATGCTGCTAACCTTCTTCTATATTCTCAGTTCATTGTTTAGTGTTATATGTGAATTTAAAAATGATTATAATTCTAGAAATGTCAAGGATTGAAAATTTCTTTTCAGATCATACCACACTTAGGTTAGATATTTTATCTTTAAAAGTATGAATGTGTTATGTAATAAAACTATACTTTGCTGATATCTGAGGGCTAGTTTTCATCCGTCTATTTAATTTTTAAAAATGTTCATTTGCATGTTATTGCATAAATGTCTCACTTCTATAAATTACTAAAGAGTTGAAATAAATTATTAAAGAGATAAAAATTCTTACCAAATCAGGTTCATTTGGATCTGGTCATTAGTTTAAAAATTACTTTAATTAGGATAATTTACATTCTTCTTCCTCTCAACCATTCCCTTTTTAGGCACTACAACAAGAATAGCAAAATATTGTAATTTTAGAAAAAAAAAAAAAACAAGTGGATAGATGTAAAATTCTGATAAAATCTTTGCTATGCAGTGGCCTCAGGAAATAATTGATACAAATATATTACTTTTCACCATCATGTACAGTCAATTAGCATGAACATTAGACAAATGATACCTTTTAGGTATCTTGATCAAATAATATGCCTCTTAATAAATTTTTTTGAATCTAACCAAGAAACAGATGTGTTGGATGTGTTGGTTAAGTGATTGTAAACTATATATTTGCATGATTTGATGTTCAGGACAAAGATGGTACTGGCAAGAATAGAACCTGCAAGCAAGAACACACACAACAGAAATATCAAAAGAGAAAGGGAAGAGGGATGGTGAGAACAGAGTGTCTACTTTCCCTATGATCAATGCAAGTACAGAATGATTTTACACTGCGCAGTTTGAAGAGAGACCCTGAGAAGCCTCCTGGAAGCAGAGGTGTATCAGGGAGGAGGGGCAAAGACATCATCACTCTCTTCATTGGTGCCTTGAACTTAGGCTGGGCTGGGAAGCCACAGCAGAGATGGTGGCAGTCTGCCTGCAGGGGATCACCCAGACAGTATTGCAGAGGCAGGAGAAACAGACCTGGGGCAAAATGTCTTCTTCAGATGGTTTAGAAGCAGCAGATTTCAACTACAAGCCTGATGCAGAAGAACATGTATATTTGTTGTTCTTTTAACAAATGTTGTGTGGAGTATTACTCTCTGCCAGGTATTTTAGTGTTATCCTCTAGACCCACATGAAACTGCTTCTGTGAAGTCTTTGTGTTAATTACAGAAACTTATTTTTGTAGACTCTATATTCTATATGCAACAGTCCTAAAAATTGACACAAACTCCTTAATGTTGATACTAGGTCATTTATACACAAGAGATTGTGATTCTATGCTTTCCACTGAAATTAGTGACCCAGCTTTCCCTAAGAGTTTGTCAAGATTAATCCATTTGAAGATCATACTCCTGTTTCCTTCCTGTAATACCAAAACCATAGCCCAAAGACCTCTCCAGCACCCTCCCACTCTTTACACCTCTTTGTGATCCAATTTCAATCCCTTTTTCTTTTCTTGAGTTCTGTGGATGACTGATTATCGCTGTCAGAAGCAAAGATCTCTATATCCCTAACCAGATCTCAGAAGCTTCCCTTCATATCCCAAATCAATCCACTCAGCTTAAGTGCACTCCTTTCATTCTCACCCTATCTCTATCTCTATCTCTATCTCTATCTCTATCTCTATCTCTATCTCTACCTCTATCTCTATCCAGTCCCTCTCACTTTTTTCATACCTTAAGACCCAGCATTGGGAAACAAATCCTCCTTGCTCATCACTTGCTTCTTCCAAATAATTCCCTGCCCTTTCTCATCCAAATGCAAGGACTTGGGACAGTTCCTTTCATTCACTATACATATTTTCACTATTACATATACATATAAAAACATTCATGGCAAAATTCATGATCCACCCAGAGCTCTTGTTTCTTGGTTCCTCCATCTTTTCTCTTCCACATTCCTTTAGTCACCTCACATTGGATATCTTTTTTAATGATATAAAGAACAAAACCTTCTGCTAGTCTCACTTCTTGCCACCTCCTAATCATCTCTTCTAGCTCAGGTACTGTAACATGTCTTCACTAGCATTCCTTTTTCTTATAGAGACCACTAACAGATTGACCTGTTACTTCCTCATGCTCAATAACAGTTTATGTCCTCTTATCCTGCCTCATATACTTATAATCTATGGTTTGATTCTCCCTACAAAACCCTTTACTTCCTTTTTTTTCTCCCTTTATTAAACATGATAGGCACACTGCATTTATTAACTGCCTCAGTTTAAGTTCAGACTTCAAATAGGCACTTACAACTCCTAAGAAATCTGATTGCATGTCCCTATGATGTCTATTTACCCATTGTCTTAAAAAAAAGTTTTCTCATTCTTTGTCTTTTCCACTTGTCCACTGTATCTCTCGCTCGCACCCAATGGCTAAGAAAATAGATGTAGTAAAATGACTTCCTTATTTTTTTTGATTCTGCAATGAGACAATCTACCCATCTCCATTCACACATTTTTGGCTTTTCTTTTTCTAAATACATATAAATTGATTTTGTTTTATTCATAAACCAAACCATCCCTTTATTTTCATGACTTGATTTGATCATCTCAAGAGCTTTGCTTTTGTAATTATTGCTGGCTTCTATATTTCTCAATTATTTCTCCTTTTCTACTAGATCATTCGTTCCCCTTAGCATACATTATTTGCTGTATACTGTCTAAAACAACAAGAAAGAATCCTTAGTTGTCCCCAAGTCTTACCTTAGTAAATCCCTATCCCTCTTATATCTCATTTACAACCAGAGGTTTTTGTTTGTTTGTTTGTTTGTTTTGTACCAGGGATTGAACACAAGAGTACTTAACCACTGAGCCACATACCCAACCTTTTTGTATTTTTCATTTTGAAATAGGGCTCACTAGATTACTTAGGGCCTTGCTAAATTTCGAAGGCTGGCTTTGAACTCATAATCCTCCTGCTTCAGCCTCCCCAGGTTGCTGGGATTACAGATGTTCACCACCTAGCCCAGCTCCAAGAAGGAATTATTAATAAAGAATCCTTACTTCAAATTTACTTCAACTCAGTTCCTATTTTGATGAATCTATTAACATTTTTTCCCAGTGAAATTGAGTCAAAATATGAATATTGGCAGATTGAGTGGTTATGGGTCACATAGCTCATTTGACTCTCTAGGACGAGAATCAAGTCCTCTTCAGCTGCTCTGTGCTCTGGGAGGAAGATCTGTGTGAACTGTGTTTGGATTTCTTGCCTCTTGGTCTCCAGTTAGCTTCAGCCAGTGGATAACATTAGCAGAAGAGAGGCCAGGGTAAGAGTTGGATGTAGATATTTAGTTCTTCATCTTCTTCTTCACAGTGACCTGATGTGTTCCTACTACACAATGTCACTTTTTTTTTTTTTTTTTTTTTTTTTTTTTAATAACAGTCTTCTCTTTAGGACACTTTCCACATCCTGTTAACCACTTTACCCTCTGGATGCTTCAGGTCTAAGGATGGTAAAGTGCTGTTACTATTTTTTATGGTTGCTTCATATCTAGAGGATACCGCCATAAAGTGTTTTATGAGCACTCCTTGAGTTACACTAGTTTGTATATGCCATCTCTCTCTTGCTGAGACTCTAAGTGGTAGCCATATTTCAATTATTTTCTCCTTGCCATATTGACAGCATTTTGTATTTCTCTGGAAAAAAAAAAAAAAAAAGAGAGAGAGAGAGAGAAGTTTTTCTTCCCTTGGTTGTTGTTACCTCTTTTCATCCCAATACACTGATCTCTTCTAGGTATACTATACTAGTTCCTTCTTTTTGATCAAATTTCCAAACATTTAAGTATTCTATGGTTCATTCTTGAACACTTTCTACTCTCTAAGTAAAACATTCACCTAGGTGATCTCATTCAATTTTACAGTCTTTTAGTAACATCTATATGTTAAGGACATTTTAGTCCTCAATGCTTTCTTTTTTAAAAAAAAAATTAAACTTTTGTTTTGATTAGTTATACGTGACAGTAGAATGCATTTATACACTTTGATATTTCATACGTAGATGGGATATAATTTCTCATTTTTCTGAGTATACATGTTGTAGGATCACATTGATCATGCAGTCACATATATACATAAAGTAATAATGTCTGTTTCATTCTACTATCCTTCCTATTCCCACATCCCCTCCCTTCCCCTTCCTTCACTTCCCTGTGCCTAATCTAAGGTAACTCTATTCTTCTCTACTGCCCCGCCCCCCTTATTGTGAATTAGCATCCACATATTAGAGAAAACATCAAGCCTTTGGTTTTTGGGGATTGGCTTATTTCACTTAGCATGATATTTTCCAACTCCACCTATTTACTGGCAAATGCCATAATTTCATTCTTCTCTAAAGCTGAGTAATATTCTATTGAATATATATACTACATTTTCTTTATCCGTTCATCTATTGAAGGACACCTAGATTGGTTCCATAGTTTACCTATTGTGAATTGAGCGTCTATGAACACTGACATGGCTGCATTTCTGTAGTATGCTGATTTTAAGTCTTGTGGTTATAAACTGAGTGGGATAGCTGAAACAAATAGTGGTTCCATTCCAAGTTTTCTGAGGAATCTCCATACTGCTATCCATAGTGGTTGTACCAATTTGCAGTTCTACCAGCAATGTATAAGTGTGCCTTTTTTCCCATATCCTCGCCAATATTTATTATTGTTTGTAATCTTGATGATTGTCCTTCTGACTGGAGTGAGAAGAAATTTTAGTGTAGTTTTGATCTTCATTTATCTAATTGCCAGAGATGTTGAACACTTTTTCATATATTTGTTGATCAATTGTATTTCTTCTTCTGTGAAGTATCTGTTCAGTTCCTTAGCCCATTTATTGATTGGGTTATTTGCTTTTTTTGGTGTTAAGTTTTTTGAGTTCCTTATATATCCTGGAGGTTAATGCTTTATTGGAGGTGCTCACTGCTATCTGAAATGTAGATCTTGAATATCAAACTATCTACAAATTAATTTCTTCATATGGATTTCTAGATATTTCAAAATTAAAAAAAAAAAATAAGCTTGCCTTAATTCCTTATTCCTCACTTGTATCTTTCTCAGTAAACACAACCGCCATTTATCCAATTCCTGAAACCTCATATCTAAGAGTTTACCTTGATTCTTTTTTACTCATATTTTTGTTCTTTATTAGTATTATCAATTATATAGAATAATGGGTATACACATGTGTACCCACATATAATGTATTTTGAGCATATGCACTCCCCATTGCCATCTCTCACATTCCTCTCACCCCATCCCCTTCCTCTTCTCTAAGAGTTTCCTTTCTAATTTCATATCATCTTTTCCCACTCTAGATACTACAACTGAGTGAAAACTTGCAATACTTATCTTTCTGTATCTGACTTATTTTGCTTAACGTGAGATGTCCTCCATTTTCATTCATTTTCCTTCAAGTGACATGATTCATTATTTCATGCTTTATGACTGAATAATACTCAAATGTGTGTATGTCTATATATATGTATGTATATGTATATGTATATGTATATATGACACATTTTTTTTATTTTATTTTTATAATTTTTAATATTTACAACTCATAGTGCATATATTTACTATCTTTTTACATACAACTGTTTGCATACAAAGTATATTCGTAAAATTCAGGTCTTCAATCATGCATTAAGGAAAATGGTATCCATCTCATTCAACCACCTTTTTTTTTCTTTTCTCCCCCTCCCTCCCCTCTTGCTCCCTCCCTTACCTTCCATTCCCTTGACCATTCTAGTGATCCTCTAATCCTCCTATGTACCCCCATCCAACAATACTTTGAAATAGCCTCCTTATATCAGAGAAAACATTTGGTACTTGGATTTTTGAGACTGACTAACTTCACTTAGCATTATGTCTTCCAACTTCATCCATTTACCTGCAAATGCCATTAATTTATTTTCTTTTATTGCTGAGTAAAATTCCATTGTGCATATATACCACATTTTCTTAATCCACTCATTTACTGAGGGAAATCTAGGTTGGTTCCACAACCTAGCTATTGTGAATTGCGCAGCTACAAACATTGAGATAGCTGTGTCACTGTAATATGCTGTTTTTAAGTCCTTTGGGAATAGACCCAGGCGTGGGATGGCTGGGTCATAGGGTGGTTCCATTCCCAGTTTTCCAAGAAATCTCCATACTGCTTTCCATAACGGTTGCACCATTTTGCAGTCCCACCAGCAATGTATGAATGTGCCTTTTTCCCCACATCCTCTCCAACATTTATTGTTGCTTGTGTTCTTGATAGCTGCCATTCTGACTGGAGTGAAGTGAAATCTTAGAGTAGTTTTGATTTGCATTTCTCTAATTGCCAGCGATGTTGAACATTTTTTCATGTATTTGTTGATTAATCGTGTATCTTCTTCTGAGAGGTGTCTTCTCAATTCCTTAGCCCATTTATTGATTGTGTTATTTGGTTTTTTAGTGTAAAGTTTTTGAGTTCTTTATATATTCTAGAGATTAGTGCTCTATCTGATGTGCATGTATTAAATATTTGTTCCCAATTAGTTGGCTCTCTATTCACCTCACTGATTGTTTCTTTTGCTGAAAAGAAGCTTTTTAGTTTAAATCTATCCCATTCATTAATTCTTGGTAGTAATTCTTGCGCTACGGGATTCTTATTAAGGAACTTGGGGCCTAATCTGACATGTTGGAAATTGGAGCTTACTTTTTCTTCTATTAGGCGTATTGTCTCTGGTCTAATTCCTAGGTCCTTGATCCACTTTGAATTGAGTTTTGTGCATGGTGAGAGATAAGGGTTTAATTTCAATTTGTTGCATATGGATTTCCAGTTTTCCCAGCACCATTTGTTGAAGAGGCTATCCTTTCTCCACTGTACATATTTTGGCACCTTTGTCCAATATAAGATAGCTGAAATTATATGTATTAGTCTCTGTGTCCTCAATTCTGTACCATTGGTCCACCAGTCTGTTTTGGTGCCAATACCGCACTGTTTTAGTTACTATTGCTCTATAGTATAATTTAAAGTCTGGTATGGTGATGCCCCCTGCTTCACTTTTCTTGCTCAGGATTGCTTTGGCTATTCTGGGTCTCTTATTTTTCCAGATGAATTTCATGACTGCTATTTCTATTTCTTTGAAGAATGACATTGGGATTTTGATTGGAATTGCATTAAATCTGTACAATGCTTTTGGTAGTATGGACATTTTGACAATATTAATTCTATCTATCCAAGAGCAAGGTAGTTCTTTCCATCTTCTGAGTTCATCTATAATTTCTTTCTTTAGTGTTCTATAATTTTCGTTATAGAGGTCTTTCACCTCTTTCGTTAGGTTGATTCCCAGGTTTTTTTTTTTTTTTTTTTTTTTTTTGATGCTATTGTAAATGGGGTATTTTTCATCACTTCCCTTTCAGAGTCTTTGTCACTGATGTACACAAATGCCTTCGACTTATTTGTATTGATTTTGTATCCTGCAACTTTGCCAAATTCATTTACTAGTTGTAAAAGTTTTCTGGTAGAGTTTTTAGGGTCTTCTAGGTAGATTATCATGTCATCAGCAAATAGTGCTAATTTGAGCTCTTCTTTTCCTATCTGGATCCCTTTAATTTCTTTTGTCTGTCTAATTGCTCTGGCCAGAGTTTCCAGCACCATGTTAAATAGCAGTGGTGAAAGGGGGCATTCCTGTCTTGTTCCAGTTTTAAGAGGGAATGCTTTCAATTTTTCTCCATTTAAGATAATGTTAGCTCGGGGCCTTGCATAAATAGCTTTTATAATGTTAAGATATGTTCCTGATATTCCTAGTTTTTCCAATATTTTGAACATAAAGGGGTGTTGTATTTTGTCAAATGCTTTTTCTGCGTCAATTGAGATGATCGTATGATTTTTGTCTTTAAGTCTATTGATGTGATGTATTATGTTTATTGATTTCCGAATGTTGAACCAGCCGTGCATCCCTGGGATAAACCCCACTTGATCGTGGTGCCCTATCTTTTTGATATGTTTTTGTATACGATTTGCCAGGATTTTGTTGAGGATTTTTGCATCTATCTTCATTAAAGATATGGGCCTGAAGTTTTCTTTTTTGGATGTATCTTTGCCTGGCTTTGGAATTAATGTGATATTGGCCTCATAGAAAGAGTCTGGAAGAGCTCCCTCTTTTTCTATTTCTAGAAATAGTTTGAAGAGCATTGGTATTAGTTCTTCTTTGAAAGTCTTATAGAACTCGGCTGTAAACCCATCAGGTCCTGGACTTTTCCTTGTAGGTAGCTTTTTGATGACATCTTCTATTTCTTCGCTTGTAATTGATCAGTTTAGATTGTGTATAGCCTCCACATCCAGATTAGGCAAATCATATGACTCTAGAAATCTGTCAAGGCATTCAGTATTTTCTATTTTATTAGAGTACAAGTTTTCAAAGTAATTTGTAATTATATTCTGTATATCTGAGGTGTTTGTTGTGATATTCCCTTTTTCATCACGAATGTTAGTAATTTGAGTTTTTCTCTTCTTCTTTTCTTTAGCATTGCTAAGGGTCTGTCAATTTTGTTTATTTTTTCAAAGAACCAACTTTTAGTTTTGTCAATTCTTTGAATGGTTTCCTTAGTCTCAATTTCATTAATTTCTGCTCTGATTTTAATTATTTCCTGTCTTCTACTGCTCTTGGTGTTTGTCTGTTCTTCTTTTTCTAATGCTTTGAGGTGTGATGTTAAGTCATTTATTTGTTGGTTTTTTTTCCTCTTAAGGAATGAGCTCAGTGCAATGAATTTTCCTCTTACTACTGCCTTCATAGTGTCCCAGAGATTTCTATATGATGTATCTGTGTTCTCATTTACCTCTAGGAATTTTTTGATCTCCTCTTTGATGTCTTCTTCAACCCCTTGTTCATTCAGTAGCATGTTGTTTAGCTTCCAGTTGATGGAGTAGTTTTTCTTATTCCTTGTTTTGTCGTTGAATTCCAATTTCATCCCTTTATGGTCCGATAGCATGCAGGGTAGTATCTCTATTTTTTTATATTTGCTGAGTGTTGCCTTGTGACATAATATATGGTGTATTTTGGAGAAGGAGCCATGTGCTGCTGAGAAAAATGTGTATTCGTTTACTGAGGGATGAAATATTCTATATATGTCCGTTAGGTCTAAATTGTTAATTGTTTTAAGGAGGCTTAAAGTTTCTTTGTTTAGCTTTTGTTTGGATAATCTATCCATTGGTGAGAGAGGTGTGTTGAAGTCCCCTAGAATAACTGTGTTGTGGTCTGTTTTACTCTTGAACTTGAGAAGAGTTTGTTTGATGAATGTAGGTGCTCCATTATTTGGGGCATATAGATTTATGATTGTTATATCCTGTTGATGGATGGTTCCCTTAAGTAATAAGAAATATCCATCTTTGTCCCTCTTGATTAGTTTTGGTTTGAAGTCTACCTTATTTGATATGAGAATGGAAACCGCTGCTTGCTTCCGCCGGCCATGTGAGTGATAAGACTTTTCACAGCCTTTCACTTCAGTCTGTTGATGTCTTTTTCTATGAGGTGTGTTTCTTGGAGACAGCAAATTGTTGGGTCGTTTCTTTTAATCCATTCTGATAATCTGTGTCTTTTGATTGGCGAGTTTAGGCCATTAACATTCAGGGTTATTATTGAGATGTGATTTTTATTCCCATCCATTTTTATTTGGATTATGGTCTTTAGCTTGATTTGGTTTCTCTTCTGGTTGGTATTTCCTTTAGTTTAATATCTCCCTTTGTTGATTTTCGTTATCATCTTTCTCTTCTTCTTCATGAAAAATGTTGCCCAGGATGTTCAGAAGTGCTGGCTTTCGAGTTTTGAAATCTTTTAACTTTTGCTTGTTATGGAAGGTTTTTATTTCACCTTCGAATCTAAAGCTCAATTTTGCTGGATATAAGATTCTTGGTTGACATCCCTTTTCTTTCAGAGCTTGAAATATGCTATTCCAGGATCTTCTTGCTTTTAAGGTCTGGGTTGAGAAATCTGAACATAGTCTGATTGGTTTCCCCCTATATGTAATCTGCTTCCTTTCTCTTGTGGTTTTTAGTATTCTCTCCTTGCTCAGTGTATTAGGCATTTTCATTATAATGTGTCTTGGTGTGGATCTGTTGAGATTTTGTTTGTTTGGTGTTCGGTATGCCTCTTGAACTTGGTTTTCCCATTCATTCCTCAAATTTGGAAAATTTTCTGTAATTATTTTGTTAAATAGATTACTCATTCCTTTGGCTTGAATCTCTGCCCCTTCCTCTATGCCAATCACTCTTAAGTTTGGTCTTTTTATGCTGTCTCATAATTCTTGGATGTTATGTTCGTGATTTCTAACAAGTTTTGCTGTATAGTCTAAATTCTTCTCTAGGACATATACTTTGTCTTCATTGTCTGAGGTTCTTTCTTCCAAGTGGTCTATTCTGTTGGAGATGCTTTCAATTGAGCTTTTATTTTGGTTTATTGCTTCTTTCATTTCTGGAATTTCTGTTTGGATTCTCTTTAGAGCCTCTATTTCCCTATTGAAGTAATCTTTTACTTCCTGTATTTGTTTTTGGAGTTCTTTGTCAAAATGATCTTTTGCCTCCTGTACTTGCTCCCTCATCTCATTTTTGAGTTCATTCTTAAGTTCCCTAAACATTTGGCATATGTAATTTCTAAATTCCATCTCTGGCATTTGACCAACTGTGCTTGCCATGACATCTACCGATGAGGTATCTTGATTTGTTTGTGTCATTTTCTTCCCTTGTTTTTTCGTGTTGCTTGTGTGTCTATTCTTCCTGCACTGTGGGACCTTGACTATTTCAATTTTACCTTAAAGCCTTATGTTGTTCCTGTAGTACAATGCTATCAGATCACCTTATAATTCCTTTACACTTTTAAAACCTAACACTTTCTATTCTGAAAAATCCAAGTTTGATCACAATGTACAGATTTGGTTAACCCAGATATTATTTCCAATTTACTCTGTACGTTTCTGATGGGGTTTTATAGCTTCAAGTATTGGATACAGAGGTATTATGTTTAGGAAGAAGGAAGTGTCTTGAATTGTTCTTTCTTGGAAAGTATGAAAAGAGATTTCTATTGAAGTGGTTTAGTGAAAGTGGTTTAGTATCAGTATATGAGGGAAGAAAGAGAATGGAGTAGACAATTAAGTGGAAAGACCAATTTATATATAAAGTAAGTTGGAAAAGAAAAAAAATGATAAAAGAGTAGGAATTGGTGTAAGAGAGAGGAGAGAGAGAATCAAGAAAATAGAGAGTAAACTATATATAACACCGCTTTGCTACCCAGTTAAATTGCGCCAGTTCTAGAAATCCCAAGTTCTGTGTATAACTTGTTTTTGCCTCTGTTTAGTATGCACTGGCAGGGTGTAAACATGAAAGATGAAGGAGGAAGAAAAGATGCAAGAGTTAGAAGGAAGAAAAGAAGGAAAGAAAAAAGGAGCGGAAGCAAACAAACACACTGACAATCAATGCGGAAGGAAAAAAAAAAAAACAAGCAAACCAACAAAAAAGAAAGGAAAAAAAAAAAAAGTCGAACCCCAAGTCTCAAACAAAACGGGCCCTGGGAAGCCCCCCTCTTTTTTCCTTTCCAGTTCAAGCCAATTGTTATTGGATCACGTCTAGTCAGTCTGCGATCCTGTTAATGGAATCAAGGCTGCACCTTAGCCAGTGGCTGAAAAGCTCAGTGAAGGAGTAGCCCAGGGGGTCTGTGTGTCAGCTGATGAATGGCACCGGGAAGGGAACCCTCCAGAAGGCACCCCCTCCCCATGCCCACCCACAGTTGCATCCTCCTGTGGCCGCTGCGCTGGCCTCAGACACGCCCTCCCCTGCTGGCCACCCGAGCCTCACCCAAGTGTGCGTTGTCTTCAGAGAGCTGGAAGGTCCCTGGATGGCTGCAGCCGTCACTCTCCGTCTCCTCCCCTTTGTCTGGGTCAGCCACTGCACCTTTCAAAGATGGCGGTACTCTCCTCCCAGTCAACAGCAGCTCCGCAGATTCCCGTGTCCTTGCTGATGGATTTCAAAGCTGTTGGGTGGATGTCTCTTTGCCGAGGTGGTATCGGAAAGCCGCAACTGTAACTACGGCGCAGACAGCGCTGCTTAGGACCGTGAACCGCTCCGATTGTGCCCCTGCTTGCTGTTTGCCAGTCTCTGTGACGCTCTCTCCAGGGCCCTACTGCTGAGGGTCGCGTCTGGCTAAGTGTGGATTCGAACTGGTGTTGTCGACCCACAGTCTCTTGTGGTCCCCCAGCACCAATTCCGCCGGCTGTTATCGCTGGTATTTTATCGCCGGTTTCACGCTGGTGGAAGGCAATTTATCTGCTTTGTTGGATTCTTTCCATGGAGCTGCCCTGAATTGCGGCTTCCTCTAATCCGCCATCTTGGATCTATGTCGACACATTTTCTTTATCCATTCATCCACTGACAGGCATCTATCTAGGCTGATTCCATAACGTGGCTATTGTGAACTATGGTGCAGTAAGCAAAGGTATGCAGAGATCTCTAAAGTTTGCTGACTTTAATTCCTTTGGGCATATACTGAGTGGTATAGCTGGATTATACGGTCTTCACAACAGGTCTTGTGAATTTATCCCATAGAACATATTCTGAAATGACGCATTTCTCACCATTCCTACTCTTAACAACTTAAGTCAGTCATGCTTACCTTCCTTCGAGATTGCTCATCTCCTTTTGAAATTTAATTCTTAAGCAGCAGCCTTAATTTCTTTTTAAAAAATAAAAGTCAAATGCAGTAATTCTGTTCAAATGTCTCTCATCACACTTATAGTAAAAGCAAACTCCTTATTCTGCTTTATAAAGCTCATACAACAAAGCAGCCCCAGTCCCTCATCTCTGATCAGATTTTATTCGACTCTTCCTCTCTCCGTATGCTCCAGCCACCCCACCTAGCCTTCTTTTAATTCTTTAAACAAACAAAACTCATTTCCATATTAAGGCTTTCTCACAAAGTGCCCCTATTCCCTAAAATGCTGTTCCCTAATTTTATATGCCTCTCTTCTCTCTTCCCAATTTAAATATCAGACTCTTAAGATGCCTGTGCAATCAGGAAATCAGAGTAACTACCCAGCACACTTCAGTTCATCAAACAATTTTCAATTTTATTATAAAATTCATCCCTTTAAATGTTTTTTTTTTTTTTTTAATTTAAATGTTGTGGTTTTCTACTCAAAAATGTGAGTCCCTACCAGGAAGAATCTCTTCTAATCTTTTCTTCACTGTAGTATTTAAGTGCCTTCACTATATCTGGACAGAGTAAGTACTTAAAAATATTTATTGATTAAATAAGTTAATTATTGAGGACTTAAACTGTTTGGATTACATTATTAAAAATACTTTTATTACCCTACCCCTAATGATCCTAAACTGTTTTAATAGAACTTTAATCATAGACTAATAGGATCAGAGTGATGTCCCTCTATGCCTGGTGACATCTAGGCCAATAGGTAAATTGCACTATTAATACTCTCCTTTTCCAACTTGCTTTCTCAAAAGCAAAACTTCTTTTATTTATTCATTCCTTATAAAACTGTCTTTTATTTTCAATTTTTTTTCATATTATGCCTTACCTGTAGGAATTTGATATACAAAACTGAAAAATCTGTTCTTGCCATTAAAGAGTCCTTGTTGTTTTATGAACAACTTTTCTCACAGGTATTTATCACTTCTGTATTTATTGCATCATCATCAAACACACCTGCCATAAGGCACTCAAATCATTAGACTATACTACCACATCTCTTAAGCATGAATGAGTATATTTTAAGACTTGAGCTTGCATTGTTGATGCAAAAAAGTAATAATGTTTTTAATAAATAAAGTAATAACTTCCTTTTAATAACATTTATCTACTAAAAGTTTTTCCTTACCATGCTAGCAATTAAGTGTTTGGAATTTCAAAGTTAGCCAATTTGGAAAGAAATGCTAGATATGGAGGCCTATTTGACTCAGACTACATTCAAGATTACTCTAATATTTGGAATTTTAATATCTCCAAAAAAGATCATCCAAGCCATTATTGTGTTTGTGTGTGTGCTAAAAGAGTTCATTTATTAATATAATTCAGATATATTAAAATTTTATATCAGTTGTCCAGAATTTATGGCATTTACAATACACTAGGTATGAAAGCTTGAATTATGGGCACCCATTCCTCACTGCCCTGTCACACTCTTCTATTCCACACAGCCATGTGGTGAATAGTATATGTTTCCCACACCCAGACATTGGACATTGTCATGTGACTTGGCCAACAGAATGCTGTTAGCTTTTAGTAAAGGCTTAAAATACATCTGTCCAGTTGAGTTTGTGTGCTTGCTCTTCCACCATTGTCAAACCATGAGTAGGATATGATAATTCAGCCTTAGACCCAGAGTGAGACTCAGGGAGCAGAAATACCCCAACATACACACCAACAGGATACAGCAGAGTTAATGTAATAACCTGAAGACCTGCAATATGAAATGGAGGCACACTAGTGGATCCCCAGACATGTGAATAAGAAGTATATACTCCTTGGATGATCCTGAGATTGTTTTCTGATCCTTAGATAACTAATTGATACATCAGGATTCTTGAATCTGGAAGAGGTCTAGATCTCTCTAATTCTCTGAGATTTCCTTTACTAATCAATATCTCAGATATAAAGCCCACCCTTAAGAGTGGATATGGATAGACTTGGTGTCCATTACCTCATAGGTCCAAAGTCTTACACTTATGATAGAAATATGGATACAACTTTTGAGTCCTTCACCTTTACTTCCAAAGAGTCATGTATTGCTGCTGATTTGTCTTTTGTGGAACTTTAAGAAATTACTGTAGAAAATTTCAAAGGTTTCCATTTAATTCTCTTGTATGTTGTGAATTTTTCCTATCAAATCATATACACATGCTTCATTCTCTAAAAGAAATATGATTGCATTCTCTTCACACTAGACTGTAGGTTTTAATATTAATTTTCATCTTGCCATCCCCAGCCATTTTAAAGACCTTATTCATCTCCCTTAATAATCAGAGTATATCTCAGCTCTTTCTTAACAAGGCTGCAGGAGCCCTGTTTGGGGAGATGGCTTGAATTGCGGTTGACTATGGGCCACGGAGATTTGGGCATTGTCGCCTTCCATAGTCTCACGGGACTTGGCCCGGGATCTCGAGTGACTTGGCCGAGATTGCTGATCGGGTCAGTGCCATTTTGGTGGTGTGTGCGGCGCGTGTTAGTCGTTGTTAGAGCCAGAGAGAAAAGTTATCAGAATAAAAAGCTGTTTGTCTCCACTTTGCCTCTGAACTTCTTCCCGCAGCTTCGTTGCTCCAAGCGGCCATCGCTTCAGGCAGCAACACAAGGCCATGTTATTCTAATTATTTGTGCATCTTATACAATAAATTAATAAGTATTTAGATTGGGCCTTCTATGTGCAGGGTTTTTTAAGTTGCTTTGGGAGTATCAAAATATATGAGATACTGTCCTTGTCCTTTACAAGTTTAAGCTCCAGTTGCAGGGACAAATTACAGTTGGTAACAATAGATTAATATAGTAGAAGATAGATGCATCATGAATGGTTTGGCTAAGAGTTCTTATCATGGTGCCATGACAGTTTAATATGGATTACTTTCCAGCCACTTTCAAAGACATCACTCCAGTAAAGCTGATAATGCATGTGTCCTAGAGAACAGGGACTCATTTAAATTTAGAGTTTTTTTCACTTATATTACCTCAAATTTTTGTAAGCATGAAAATAAGGTAATGATGAAATAGAGAGACATGTTTGTTAATCTTAGTCATAACCTAGGAAAAAGATTAATTTTAAAAAATCCTCATATGACCTCCATATTCATGTAACTAATGGGAATTTCTAGGAACTTAAAAATTTTAGTATATAGTCTATATTTAGTAAATGGAAATAATGAAATTCACTGTCTGCATAGGAAGGGATTTAAAGTCAATTTAATGTTTATTAAGTAATTGATAAAACCATTAGTCCATTAGTGCTGTAAAGAATCACTAGCTAAATGTTTTGATTATGAATTTTTATTAAAACATTCTTTTAGTGACACTCTTTCAGTGAGTCTTGTAATTAAAGAGTTGTTTTTTTAATAAAGTAAGTGAATACTTTGTTCTATGGTTAGTGGGCATAGTTCTACATTATATTCCATCATTATTTTTTTTTCTTCTTGTTTTACATAGTCATTTAACTTTCTCCAACATTTGTGTGTATAACTAAGAGGACCAATGAGCCACAACAGATTTTAAGACCTTGCTGTCCCTTCAATTGAGAAGTCAATGTTTGACACTATTTCCTTAAGGAAATAATTAACAGATTTGCAAAACAAAAGAAGGAATCAAATTTTACTGCTGGTCCCTGGATTACAATATTAAATTATATATTAAAAAGGTATTAGGCACACAGTGCTCTGGAATCATCATCATCATTACATCATATTGCTTTCCATTTGAATTAGCATATAAATGAACAAAGATAGCCAACCACATCACAGAGATGAGATTTGCCATCTTAAGCATTTAGTTGCTTTGGAAGCAGATTGTGTAAAATGCAAACTGAGTACTTGGATGATGATATTTGCTTGTTTGGGAATTGAGAATATCAGGGCTACACAAAGCAATCACATAATTTTTCCCAATAGGTCCTTTTGAAAACATGTTCAAAAGATGCCAGGGAACTACATAGGTAGAAAGGGTGGATATACATGGTCCAGTGGACAAATTCACAGAGGTGCAAAGCAACATGGCACATTAAAGTAGCTAAAATTAGTGAGGCTTGCTGCCAGTTGCAGGCATGTGAAGAGGAAAAATATGGCAAAATTAAAGCAAGAATTACTGTTTGGATGGTCTATAGACAATGACAACCATTGTAAATATTCAATCATGGCAGCATGAGGGCAGATCTGCATTATCAGGAAGATCAGCAGCACTGTACAGATGGAGGATGGAAGCAAGGGGATGAGGTGAGTTAGGGGTCAGAGCAATAAACTCAAAGAAAGGAGATTAAAGCGGTGCCAAAGCACCAACAGTGAAAACAGAGGGAAGTTCCTTATACAAAACATGTCACCATGAGAATTGGTGGGACCATCAGTGGATGAAATATGGAAGTTAAAGGAACAGGAGGGTAAATTCAGGGCAGAAATCCAGACTCCTAGCTTAGAGATAGAGTGAGCCTGTAGTAGTAACCCAGTTAGGCAGCAGGCTGGTTGGAGACACCTTATTTCTGATTCACTTAGGGGATACCGAGATGGCAACATCCAGGGGTCAGTGCCTCAGAAAGACCCTGCACTCCATTTCTGAACTCATTGGTTTGAGCCTCGATAGCTTTTAGTGATTGAAGTCAAATCGTTTGCCTTCATCTAAGATGGTGCAAAGCAAAAGCAAAATAGGCCAAGAACTGGGTCCTTTGGCCCACCAACATATAAGGAACTGAAAGAAGTCAGTTCACAAATGTGACAGAATCAGAAAAATAGGAGGAAAAAGACTATTGATTCAAAAACTGAAGGAGTTTAGAGGAAAGAGGGATCTTTAACGTCATCAAATCCAGATAAAGTGAAGATGGGAGTACTGGATTAATTAATTAAGAAGTAACACATTGAACCTGTTAGAGATGCTCTAGTCAATAGTCAGAGGTAGGAGCTCAGGTTCAGGGGCCAAAGCCTAAGGAGCAGGATAGGAAAAGAAGAATGCTGTTTGATTTTATTTAAAGTAATTAAAAGGGAGAAAAATATATGAAATGATTTGTTAAAAGCAAATTTTAGAATTGGTAAATTTTTCCCCCTCTTCATTTAGGAGAATATCTGAATGTATTTTTAAAGCTGAGATAAAGAAAGAAAGAAGATTGCAAATATATAGGTAGCAAGATGGGGGATATTAATATGGGAAATATCTTGGAAAAGTAACAAAATGTTAACATTATATATATGCAAAATATTTATGAAAAAGTTTTTAAACTACTGAAACACAAAATAAAAGGAGTCAACATTTAAAAATGTTATAGAGAAGAGTAAGTTCCCATCTTTCAAACTTAGATTCTCCCAATGTTAATTTCCCAGTTCTATCCCAATCCACACATAGCCTGCCACCTCCACAAACTGCTAACAGTTTGGTATATACTCATTTCATTTATTTTATGTACTTTGATAGCACACTTAAGTAAATACTTATATATTTAAACATATGCATTTTATCTTTACAAAAATGTCTGCAATCAGGGTAAACAAATGCAAAAATGAACAAATGAGATTATATCATACTAAAAATGAATCATTGTATAATATGATCTTGTACTTTACACTAGGAAAAAGAGCATACCATTGGTATCTTTCCAGGTGAGTATGTATTTATATATTATTCCTATTAATGGCTGATTTTAATGGTCCATTAGTATGAATGTACTTTCTTTCCCATTCCCATAATAATAAATATTTAGGCTGTTCACGATTTTTTATTGGAAGCAGGGATTTATGGAGAGTTTAAGGGGACACCCAATTTAAAATAAGATTTTTTAACTAATGTGCATGAATTATACACACACACACACATTTCTTTGACAGTGTACTCTTACTTTTGTAAAAACACATTTTATTGATATGTACCATGTATCCACCACAAGAGTGAATAACCTGATGCATTTTCTAAAATCAATTACGCTTTGTAACTTGCAACCAGATCAAGTATGAGATTATTATCAGAACCACAGAAGCACCTGTTACTCTTTTCCAGGTACTACTTGCCCTACAGGTCATCACAATCCTAACCTCTATTATTACAGATCATATTGTCTATTTTTAAACTCTACCTAAAATGGAATCCTACGGGATATAGTCTTTTGTGTTTGGCTTATTCTACTCAGCAATTTGATTGTGATATTCACGCATGTTTTTGCATATATTTGTAGTTCTTTCATTCTCACTATTGTATATTGTAGTGTCCCATTGTGCAAATATATCAAAATTCATTTATCAATTATGATTGGTAAGAATTTGGGTAATTTCTAGCTTTTGAGAAAATAGTGCTATTGTGAACACTCATGTGTCTTTGTGATGTACATATGTTTGGATCACTCGAGTGTGCACCTATGAGGGACCCTGCTACTTACCTTGTGTTTTTAAGTATTTTTTTTGTTGTTAAACAAATGGTTTATGTTGAGGAGACTCATGGAGACCAACATAAATTAATCAAGGGCTTGAAGTGCAGAACTTGAAGATAAGACAGTTAAGCTCTTCAACTCTGGATTCTACCTATTATGTTCAAACATTCTTGGGTTTTACAAATGTGGAAAGAGATAAAATACACACTCTCACTCATCCTCCATTTCATGGTCTAGTAAAGGAGATAATATCTGTATATCTTAATATCTGTAAAATGCCTGATGAACATTTAATGATCGGTAACTGCTAACTACTATTCTTACAGTTGTTTTTTTACTAATATCACACTAACCCAGCCCTTTCAGTCTTTAGTTGTTGTCTAATTACCACGAAGATGTGGGGCAGGGCCGTCTTCCTTTAACACTTAATCAGAACATAAAGGAAGACCAGAAATTAAAATAAAATCCTCTGCTATGTGATACCCATAATACCAAACTGTCAAGAAAATTAGAGGACTCAGAATGCAGACAACAGACAATCTTGCCTCAGAACCAATCAGTTGTTTTGATCTGCCTGTATCTTTCTATGCCCAGAGGGACCACCTCATTTCACTAACATTTCTTCCTACCCCATTGATTTTTTTTTTTTTTTTTGGTATTGGGGATTGAACTCAAGGGCACTAACAACTGGGCAACATCCCCAGCACTTTTTTGTATTTTATTTAGAGACAGGGTCTCATTGAGTTTCTAAGTGCCTCGCCATTGCTGAGGCTGGCTTTTAACTTATGATCCTCCTGCCTCAGCCTCCCAAGTGCTGGGATTACAGGCATGCGCCACCATGCGTGGCCCATTGTTTGTCTTTTA